>CP053137.2:10000000-14800000 GCA_022674325.2 Grapholita molesta
ATGACAATATCAAAATAAAATTAAAGTCCACTGAACCATCCCACCAAGGCTTGTAGCCCAGCGCTGAACTAGCGAGATGGCCATGCGCTGGTTTTCTTTTATACAAGACTGATCAGCGTTTGACCTCAGTCATTATTCACTCTTGCCTTGAAGAGATCCAAGTTATATTTTTCCGGGAATTCAGACGAAGGAAGCAAATTCCATTCCTTAGTATTAGGAAGTTAGAAGCGAATCGCTTCGTGCGAATGAATGGGAACGCCTAAACTTGATGGCGACATTCAGTTGTGATCGATACTAGATTTGGCCCACTGTCCTTGATGTGTGGCCAAAAAACCGACACCTTGGCCATCACCATTCCACCGCGACATGAGCCATCGGACACCACCCTCTCTACATGCTGGCCCGTCTTATAGAGCCAGCATGATAGGCCGTCATGTAGAGGACCCATAAGTTTGGAGGAAGCTGGGCGCGAGGCACAGGACAGGAGCAATAGGCGTCGTCTCAAGGCCCTCTGTACAGTCGCCATCAGATATATCGGAGCTGATGATGTGTTCTCAAATATAAGCAACGCCTCTATTGTCAAGGCGATAAAGTGCATGTTCCGATATTTGTGACCATAGCGATGTGAGATGGCGACTGTACTACCTATAGGACAACAACAACACATCATCTCATTTCCGATTCTGTTTCGTATTTTGTGTTGCCAACACGCGTTCTCTAAAGGTGGTCGTCTATACGTGAGAGTAGTTTAGCTTAGATCTCATTGAAGTCATAGCATGCATACACATTATATACCATGACCAGAAACCGAAGTACCATAGGTTAAATAGATATGATTAAGATAAAGATATGGATGCACATGTCTCATATCTAGGTACATAATGAATGGTAAGATTGCCAAAAGACTTAATGATAAGACGCGGACAGGATATATATTGCACAGCATATATATTGTCCGCGTTGTCCCGGTACTTTGCTCATGGCAATGGCTCATGGGAGCCTGGGGTCCACGTAGCAACTTCTATTTAGCATAAGAAGCGACTACCATCTAACCTTCTAACCTAGTGGGTACCTAAATTAGGCCTTATTGGGAATAGTCTTGTTCCCTCACGATGTTCCTTCACCGAAAAGGAACTGGTAAATATCAAATGATACTCTTGCCATTTCTAATCATTAAATTAACTGTATAGTGGTACACATTTGGTGGTTAGACCTACGCGATGCTAATGTAAGCTATTTTAACAGCTAAGGTCTCCTTTTGTCTTTCAGAAGCCGCATTCGTTTCATTGTTCCCTCTGATTGGTTGTTATTTTGAACGTGTTCTTATTTCAAATGTGATTAATGACGGTTACAAATTTTTCTAACAGTGTTTTGATTGGAGATACGATATTTAAATTGAATGGGCGGTAAATACTTTTTCACGGAGTTTGTGTAACATAGGTAGGTAAAGACAAAAGTAGATAATAAACTAAATCAAAAGACAAGGCTGTTACTTAATAAAAAAAACCGTGCTATAATTAAGAACCGTATCCTTAAAAAATCACTACCGAAAATTTTGAACGAAGTTCATTTTTTAAATCCTTCTCCCCTTTTGAATTCATTTTGGACAATAAAGTGACCGCAGATGCGCAAGCGCAGGTGATATATCACCCAAATAATATTCTCCGTTGCCTCATACAATATTCATGCAACCAGGGGTCTTTTTAACTTGGTCACTTAACTGTGAAACGTTCCGTTTCATGCCAATTCACGTTCGAGATATGACGATTTGAAATGACGTATGTAAGTTTAGGGTTTTGGTTTTTAAGTCGGTTCATAAATTAGTGATCTATTTTTTAAAGCGGTCATTTGATTGATCGTGAAGATCGTCTGTTGCATCTGCCTAATTAGGTAGATATTTATGACTGTGACAGTCGTAAAAATATGTGTAACTGATTGCCAGTTGAAATTAACTTTAGGTAAACTGTAATAGTATATTACGTACCCAGGGCGGTAAAACAAAGAATGGCACAGATCGTGGGTAATTATGGCCCGAACCGGAGGTGAGGGTCATAAACCAGAAAAATTTTCTGTCGCGCCCTAGGGCGGTAAATCTCTCTTACCGCCCAGTGTGATGTAAAATTATTTGCTATAGCTCCTTTTTCCACGAACCTGAGTTGAAGGTTGAAGTACATTTTAGTGAGCGGATTAGATGTATATAAACTATAAAAAGGTATATATATTTTCATATTCATGTATATATTCGTACCTCCTACTAATATATCTAAGGTATCTGCTGTGAAATAAAATTTCACACCCAATGCTTGGTACGAGCCTGCCAAATATGGGTGTGAAATTTAAATTCATTCGAATGGTTAAGTATAAAAATTGGTTGGGTTATCTTAGGAACCGGGCCATCTTTGATGTTCTATCTATATGTCTAAATAAATACTTATTTCCCTTGGTCACGGAGTATAGATAGAAAAAGATCAGAATTGCGATGGGATTTAGGATACATGAGGGGTATAGAAGTAAAAACACATGTGTCCATATTTTTGTAACGGAAGCCAAAAGCTGAGCACCAATATTAACATTCAGTTTCAAAAACGTTTCAATCCCTTTTAAAAAGAAAAAGTGTGTTCAGATGCAAAAACGTCATTCTCCAAATTTGTTCACAAAGAAACTAGTAGATCACATAACCCCCGTTTTAATATTATTCAGGAAAATCGTACACAAATCAATTTTACAGCACTACTCATGACAGCGCTAGAAAAGATTATGGCCTGGTTAACATTAACTAATTTTTACCATTTTTCTTCAGTAGCCGTTTAGCCAAATATGCAAGTATGTAAGTGTAGTACTTACATGCGGTATCTTAACAACATCATTTGCATGCCGACCGCATACCGCATGCGAAGCACTTAGCGCCGAGATATACTTGTCATCTATCAATCTTGTCACGTGACTTGATAACTATACCAGATCACACCTTTAGATGGCGCATTACTGCGTCGGTGATACCACAAACCAGGTATCACAAACGATTTTGACTTTGTATGGAGAAAGGCCTTATCTTAAAGGCCGGCAACGTACCTACTTGTGACTCCTCTGGTGTTGCGAGTGTCCATGGGCGGCGGTAGTTGTTTACCATCAGGCAATCCGTCTGCTCGTTTGCCTCATATATCTTAAAAAAATAGTTTTAAGGCTTCAAAATTGGTTTTCTCGGTTGTGATTGTGACAGGATTGTTGACAGAATTCGGTCTAAAACCAAAGTTTGCTCACGTCCGTCCTTCCTGTGCAAATGACAAATTGTTACGGGGAGTCCAGTCTTAATTTTTTTAATGCATTCTAATCGTTATAGACACCATTTGCTCATCTTATTGTGTGACGAAGACATAACCCATAATGCACACAAGCAGTTTACTATTGACTAAAATAAAGGATTCAATGTTATATGTTAATGTACCTATACTTAATGTTAAATCGTAAGAGTATTTAGTTCCACGGCTTAACTTATTTTCCTACAAACTGGAAAAAGGCCAACAGCCATATGAGCTCCACCTCAAATACCGAAAATAGACAGCCTCTGCCACCTTACACAAGGTATGCGAAACAAACTGTTTAGTATCCACCATGTATAGACCATAAACATCTAGTGTGTACAGTCAATGACAATGATACAGATGCGGTCAAAATGCCAAAACTTGTATACATTCATCTTGCTTATTAAGGCACGTGAATACATATTTTGCACTTGGTTTGAGTCAATATCTTTGACCTTGACATAAGTGTAATGCCTAGACTAAATGTTAAGATCTTTGCCTATGTTTATAGTTACTCAAAATTGTTATTTTGGTTAAATATATCAGTGCCTTTAAAGTCAATAAATTAATCAAAAACATATAAGAACGGCTCATAATATTTAGCATTTTTTTATTTATTTTGTTATTAAATACATGTGTTTTTTTATCTTAATTACTAAAACATTGCCCCTTAAGTGGGTTTGACTGTGGGATCAGCAGTCTCTCGATAAAGTGCATGTTCGCATATTTGTGACCACCTATTATAACTGCATATTTATTAAAATGCATAAATGTTAAAATGCATATTTATTTAATATGCATTTTAATGCTTCAAAGCTGCGCAAAACTCCTTAAAATTCGTACATAGGATAGTTTTGACTCACAATTAATTTGTTTAGCACTGTACATTCTTATCGAATATAATCTTGATGTCCTCAATATAACACAGTTGCTTCCTAATCTAATTTGAAAAAATCCCTTTAATTTCCAGTGCCTTAACGAGAGGAGAGAGAGCCAGTTGATTAGTTCCGTGGAAGACTATAATTATATAGGGCGAGCGTTTTTGGACGATGATTTAGTTAAACGTTTTTTAAGGCCTTGTTTTGATTTGTTGCTTTAAAGTTTAGGGGACACACGGTTTAGCGGAATGGGAAACATTCGTCACCAAACTGTCCACCATTTTTTTTAACTCTTTGATTATCTTTATCGCTAATAATGGATCAATCTTTCATTTCAAACATGAGTCACCAAAATATAAATAAAAGAGAAAATCTCAATAACAGTTAGGAAAATGTATGAATTAAATTAAATTATTTGGCACTTATATTAATTTACATGTATAATTATTATTTTTGTATTACTTATGCGCCAATTTTCTTACACTTTAAACCCGATGTCTTTGGTAATATCAGTAGCATAACGTAAGTTACGTAGGTACTCGCGAGCGATAGAGTATGCATAAAGTATTTATAATTGTTTAGAACCTCTAGAAGCCGCTTATGGAACTAATATAGCAATTTGTGCCACAGTAACCTATAGATTTACAAAATAATATAACTAGATACTAAACACCCTGACATATGTCATCAGTAGCTAATGGTAGTTTTACTAAAAACGTGATCATATAGGTGAAAAACTTAACTGACGGAACAACTCTATGTAGTTGTGCAGAGAATTAATATGGAACTAACGTCACAATTTGAATATAGAACGCCGACATGCGTGCACCTACAAACACTTTACTACTACATACACCTAGGCTAGGTGCTTCAGCTAAGTTTTTCACCTATAGGCGTTCACCAAAGAGCACGGCACTGTGTCCCAAAAATGGAGGTTATATGAAAATTGCCGGTGCTGGTCAGGTTACAATGGGGACTAATTAAGAGCCCTTACAGATAATTAGCTCCGGGTTTTGGTATCCATTCAAGCTTTGTCTCAAGTCGCTGCAATTACTTTTAATACTTTAGTTGTTTTGACAGTGGTTTATTGTTTGTAATCTTTAACATAGTAGTCCCACACTCCGCTTGTAGCAAGCGTAAATCAATATGGCTGATAACTAGGTTCTCCATTTAAGCTTGAATCCTTGGTAGCGAAACTGATCGAATATTAGTCCGCTAGTCGCTGGTTCAGACCCCGGCTCGTGTGTACAATTTAATGTAGTATTTTACTTTTCAATAGTTTGCTTTCAGTTTAAGAAAAGATCGTTAGGAAATCGAATCTATTCTCAGTAAATCCTAGATTTCGATTGTACAAGAACGTTGGTCAGAACGGATAGCATGGTAGCCATATTACCGTCTTTCACATTATGCGTCACTTTCACACTCACTTGTTGGAGCGTGACAGATATTGTGACAAATGATAAAATCCCAACCATATTAGGCTAGTGGATGACAGTCACTTTCGTAAAATTAGTGTCTAATACGGCTACGCCACATCTTTTACATCCGACTTGATATGACTTGGTTCTTCAATCTTTCATTTGTTTCCGAGTCTTTTTTTCTAAATAAGTAGATATCGTGGGAGAAAATGTCTCCTTTATATAATACCTGTTTGTCCAAAATCATAACAATCGTGGTGAACTGTATGAATAAGAAGTAAGATAATATTCGCGTAATTCAAATGAACTAATATGGCGTACCTACTATGTTATAATAAGTATCTATTAAAAAATATCCTCCATTTTTACATTTAGGAATTTACTCGAATTCAGCTTAAAATTCAATTTAGATGAAAAGTATGAAAACATTAGTTGTAAAATCATTAGTTTAATGAATAAAATTACAATTAAAATTATAACAACAAATATTATTGCCGTCGAAAAGCAAACAGACCAATGTATGCAAAACAAAATGGATTCAAAAACCATCGATATTAAAAAAGCAACAGCCAATTGCCAACATAGTGTTAAAATTGCAACTTAAATTTAGGCTAAACTATCACAAGTCAATTCCGCACAGTCGTGAGAATATTCCCTGCTATCTCAAAGTAAACTCGCCACTGAATATTCAAAACAGCCCAAGTTACAAGACATTCATCCACATTTCCGTCCTTTCATAAGCAGGAATTATCTCAGACACGAGTTATCAGGTGACAAGTACTAACTAATTAAATGCAAATAAGAGTGTTACACTTGTCGATATAATTCACTGGTTATCGAGTGTCGGTGTGCAGGAGTATTCTGTTACGTTTAAGTTATGTTTAAAAAAAACTACCCGTATACGTGTTTTTACTAATTTCGTCTAATCCCAATTTTTCGCCTTCGTGTCAATTTCATACAAAATGTGTGAATACTCCATTCATTCGCACGAAGCGTTTCGCTTCTTTTTTTTTTTTATGACATAGGCGGCAAACGAGCAGACGGATTGCCTGGTGGTAAGCAATTACCGTCGCCCATGGGCACCCGTAACACCAAGGGAGTCACAAGCGCGTTGCCGGCCTTTAAGGGGGGTTGGAGCTCTGGGAACCTTACTCACCATCAGGAACACAACACTACATACCTGAAAGGTAGCAGTGCTGTTATGGCTGTGGTCTTCTGTAAGGAGGAGGTACTTCCCCAGTCGGGCTTCTCCAGACTCGAGCGAGATGGTACTTCGCTATGCCCTTCCTCTTATAAAAAAGACTTCCCGTATACAAATATGTGTTTTTACTAATTTCATCTAATCCCAATTTTCCGCCGATCCCGGATCCCTTTGTGTCAGTTTCATAGAAAATGTGTGAATATTCAATTCATTCGCACGAAGCGATTCGTTTCTACCTTCCTAATGCGGACTCCGTTAAGGAATGGAATTCGCTCCCTTCGTCTGTTCCTGGAAAATATAATTTGGTTATTTTCAAGACAAGAGTGAAAGCTCTTACTGAACCAGCGTGCTACTCTCGGCCTCGTCGACACTTACCATCAGATGTGACTGAGGTCAAATGCTGATCATTATTGAGATTGTACTTTACGACATGTCAGCCATGTCTACAGTGAGAAGCCACCGGAGAACGGCAGCGTCCTTTAGTACGATGGAACGTACTGCAATCGCCAGCCGGCCTGCTAAGCTTGCTGATTATGGTATTAAACCCCCAATGCTCCTTGTGGCGGAATATGGGGGAAGCCAGGAGTGGATATACCGTCAATGTACTTGTAAATTCCTCTACGTGTTTCATATACCTACACTGTATTCTGTCTTTTCACCACGATTCTAAGTGACGCTGCGAATTTATCCAAATAGATGGCGAATACACCAAACCCTAAAAAGGAAAATAAGAAAATCTCCTAGTATAGCTATACGATTACATTATTTCATTTAAGTAATAATGGCAAATTAATCATAAGAAAACAAAAAAAATAGTGCAATCAAAATTGCATATTGATGGAAGGTTCTAAAATATAGGTAGATACTTATTCTAAAAATATCACCGGTACGATAAAAAAGAACCTCCACAAAGCTCGCTTTAAATATTTTATTGATTCGTTAAGTACAATACATTTTACATTGGCAGCTGCAATGCTATCCAAATATACAATATGCTAATCATTTTAATTGGTCAAAGATTAAGGATACTATAGATAGTCTCGTCTGTAAGGCCGGCGCCCGACTGCTGCGCACGCTACGTCCACGGTCCACGTTTTCATACAAAGTTTCGTGGGGCGGCTCACGGTTTGTATGAAAACGTGGGCCGTGGACGTAGCGTGCGCAGCAGTGGATTTCCGGCCTTACGGTAAGGTCACACGACATAGGCAGTCGGACGTTGGCGCGTGACGACTCAAGGTCCAGCCTTAATATTTAAACAGAAATCGATTCCCTGAATGCACTCACTTAAATGATGAGTCTGTCGTTATTAATAAGGTATATACATATACAACAGAGTAATAAGTTATACGTGTTGTAGGTTCAATCAGCAGCAGAAGTGGCTAAGCGGTTGAGGTGTACAAAATGAGGTCAATACATCTCTATTCTCAAGGGAATAAGAGCGCGTGTAGGTCATTTTGAACACTTCAAACGCTTGGCCACTTTTGCTGCTGACTGGACGTAAAATATAATAAATACGCGAATTTGAAGCGTTTCAAGTGACATAAGAATGTCACGATTTGAGTCACGATTATTCAGTAACTCGCGTGACATGTTTTGGAGAACTAATACCTACTTATTACATTGGTCAAACTCATAAGTCCGGACAAACTAATTGAAAAACCGACTTTTTTAATCTGTAATAGGTACTATCTATTTATAAATGCAGTCAAGTTCTTGGGTTACAAAATCGTTTGAAAAATCCTTAACCTTCTTTACCTAATTATTTGTATTTAAATGAAAATGTGTGTGTATACGTTATGTGCAATATACCCTATTACTCTTATATGTTCGGAATAAAGTTACTTATAACATATATTTATGAGCAGATTTTTTTTTAACTGTACTTACGCCTCTTACAATCCATTTGTTAAAATACTCTGCAATGATTTTGTATTTCGTACGACTACTAATTATTACCATCTCAGAATACCGTCGGCCGTCGCGTGACGCGTCTCCGCACTATCAAGTTTATGGTCACGGGCTATCGTCGCGCGTGAGTGACGACGCGTCGATATCGATGACGCTTAATGGCACACCACTACCGTTGCGTCATTAGGGCTTGAAGTGTCACGTTTCTGTTTACATATCGTTCTTCAATGTTATCGATAAATAGAAGGGTTCTTCTGTTTGGTCGTTGTTTAATTTCCAAATGCTATTTGTTTCGTTTTCTTTTAATACAAGTCGAAATCTCTATGTCAATTTTTCTGGCGTTTATTGGTAATCAAAAAATTTATGGGGATTTTAACGACCGTGACTCAAAAACGAAACAAGGGAAAATGAGTTAATGATCTGCTTGAGATAATACTCATTGTATTTGACTATTCGAAAGTGCTTGTAAATAATATAATGCCTGGAAAATATCACGTGAGTTCTCATTCCGTCTGTTGTACCTACATTCAGTTCGTTTACGATTTCTAAATACCTATTACCGTCCTTTGGTTTGGTTATGGCTTCTGATCTGTTTAGAACCAAGATAGGAAAATTACCTTGGGACTGAAAGTCTATCAACCTCTATTGTTACATTAAAATATTTTAATGAACAAATGAATAATACGAAGAGTATATAATTAGATAGAATACCAACCCCCGTCCGTGTAGCTGGCATTCTCATTTCTTAGAGTGATAAAAAAGTAATAAGTAGGTATAACGAAAAGACTTACCTACCTAGACTTTCATACCGTTAACAACGGTAATGTTCACAGAATATAGACGAATGTAAATCTCATTACGACCGTTGAGAGTTGTGATCCTACGATTACATAATGAACTAATGAGCTAAGTTCTCAAAGTAGATAATAAAAAAATCTGTAATTTTTTATCCGATAAATCTTTGTGAAACAAAAAGGTCTATATAAAACAACCGTGGTTATTCATGTCACAGAAGCAATTATGACGATTATGAGCGAGGTGTCTTCATTATATGCAAATTTTATTGCACCCAGTATAATGACGGGCAATTCACGGGACGCTGGGGAGGTGTGGACGTGTTTCATAATGTGACATTATCTACTCATAATAATGACGTGAAGAACTTTTTAAACTGTTTTGTAGTGAGTTTGCATTTTCTGCTTAATTTTCGTTCATTGTCTGTTGACTAATTGTCAACGGACACAATTTTTTTTAAGATTATCAAATTTTACTGATACTTACTTACATTTAAGTAGTTGATAGATAAATTCGCTTTAGCTTATAACATAATGTTGATTTTATGTGTTAAGCTAATACCGAATATCAAAAGTAGGTAGGAACTAAATGATGACTAAAACTTCGACAATCAACTTACCTAAAATGTTATCCAAAATGACAATATTTATACTTATTTTCGCCCTGTTCCACTTTAGTATAAGTTCCTCTCGGCATTCGTAGTTTTATGACTTAATACAGCAATCGAGATGTTCTTAAGATATGCGCGAGAGTCGCAGCAATGTAATGCTTTGGATACAACTTGAGAAAATAAAGCATACATTTTTATTTTTTTATTCGTTGTCTATATTCTCCTTTTCCGTACATGTTGCTAAGGACTTTTAAAATAAAAATACTGATATATGCCTACCTTTTCAACCATTTGGTTCTAGTAACTCTGTACTTCCAGGAACACAATCAGGGTACATAACTAGGCAATGTCTCAGACATGATTGTTTGGTATGTAGTGTACAGACTAGGCGGACTTCTAATTAATAAAAACTATATAAGTAACGAGTCTAGTAATTTTGTAACATGTCGACCGCAGTTGAGTTATGAGAATCTAACTGAACTAACAAGGCCAGCCATCCAAAATGATACGAAACTTTGAAAAAAAAACACGCTACTATAGAGATGTGAGATTCCTCAAAATTGACTTAAAGCTACACAATCTTACAGCACATTGGTCGAATTACTGATCCGGAACAATTGATCGGCTAAGTTACACTTAACACTACCTTGATAGACTCATAATCCCTTCTTCCACCTCCTCCTTTCTCTAATCCATTTAGAAAATTACATCAAAATACCTCCTACCTGGAACTAACCAGTAAAACAACGGGCATCCGCTTCCTACCGATGTGTGGCATCTATTTCGAGGTTGGCAACATTGTCACAAGATGTCGACTTTTGGCGCCAACGCACGTGCCTCCCCTGTAAACACTAATCGTTTTAAAAGTAAGAATTATTACCTGTCCAAACGAATATAGCTCATAATTAAATGTTATTAAGGTTTATGTTGTCTTGGCGTTTGACTTTTCATGTTCGTATTTCAAAACATCCACGGGACGTGACGGGGTTTCCGCTGATACCGTTTTATATTTTGAATTTGGAAACTTTATACCGTTACGTAGGGTTGCCAGTTTACTAAGTATTTGCTCAACTATTTTGTCACTTTCGGCGGGAAATAATAAAAGTGATAGTTTTTTTTGCTTACAAATTTATGCTTACATTTTATGCTTACAAATTAGGTACGATAAATTGTAAGCATAAAATGTATTAAGTACGTACGGTAGTTATTTCTAAGTGCGACGTGCATGTCTTCATCTTAAGCGTTCTACCTATATCTGACCGTTCGGCCGACATCTTTAATTCTTTACATAAAATAAAACCGACACAAGTCAAATATTTCCAACAACGTTTAACCTAATGTCCACAATAACTCAAACCAAAAACAAAGGCATTTATAATGTCAAAGCCAATGGCGAAATTCATTTACGGTCTCTCAGGGGTCCCAAAAAAGTTAATCACGGAAACCCTGATTTAAATAGATTCCCGAGAACGCGATAGGCGGGGACACTCATATGAGGTTTGGTCCCGACTTTTTTCGTCTGGCAACTAAATTAAATTGACCTAAGGCTTGAATATTGTGGAGGTTTTTAATTTTTGACGAGACATTATTTTTGTTTTGTTTGTGTCTGACTTCATGGTTCGTCCCAACCAGCTTTCCCACACGACTTGAAATTGACGGGTTGACTCTTCTCTTTTTAAATCTAAAAAGCTAAAGGTAGGTACTTAAACTATATAAATTATATGACACCAATTTGATTAAATACCCAGATACTAATCAGTACAAATTGCAAATTACCAAATATTTACCTATTTTACAACTGCGCTGCGCTGGTAGCGTTAAGAGCGTATGACTTGCAATCCGAAAGTCACAGGTTCAAAGCCCGGCTCGTACCAATGAGGTTTTTGGAACTCATGTACGAGATATTATTTGATATTTACCAGTCGCTTTTCGGTGAACGAAAACCTCGAGGAAACTGCACAAATCGCAACATAGGCTTAGTTCCTTCCATCAGGTCAAACGGCAGTCGCTTTCGTAAAACGAATGCCTACGCCAATTCCTGGGATTACTTGCCAAGCGAACGCGAGGAAGATGTTATATAGGTAATACATATACCTATTTACCTGAAACAGAAAAATGTTAAGTGTGTTACTACAGTAAAACACATAGTCTGCCACATGACATCAGACACAAAAACCCAATCTTAACCAACACAAAATAAATTAATAAAAACCTTTCTAACGTCGTGACATCTAACTGAAGGCCTCAATTCTAAAGTCACCGACAATTCCGTGGGCGTTTCTAAAAACTCATAGGAAACTGACAAACTTACCCCCAGTTCAGTGTTACACGTTAATCAACCTTAAAATAAACGGGGCAAAGACGTATGTGTAGTTAATGATAAGTGTGTCAATCATAATGTCCCGCGATGGGCGGACAGAAGACGGAGTAGTAATAATCGTGTTTTTAAGGATTTTTTGGAAGAAACAGTTGCTACGTAATTATATTATTATAAAAGTCGGCATTATGTTTAGCTTTAAGCGGAAAAAAGTACATGAGGTTAGTTGGGACAAGCTTCTATGGGGCAATTACGACTATTTGATAAATAGTTAAAACTAATGGAAGTAGTGGCAGCGCGAAGAGTCCTTTAATTCAATTAGAGTATGTACCTACTCGTACTTATTATATAAATAAGGTTTAAAGGGGATGGACGAATAAACAAACATACATACGAATATCATCATCATCATCATCATCTCAGCCATAAGACGTCCACTGCTGAACATAGGCCTCCCCCTTGGATCTCCACAAGTACCGGTTGGAAGCAACCTGCATCCAGCGTCTTCCGGCGACTTTAATGAGGTCGTCTGCCCATCTTGTGGGTGGACGTCCTACGCTGCGCTTGCTATTCCGTGGTCTCCACTCGAGCACTTTTCGACCCCATCTGCCATCTTCTCTGCGTGCAATGTGGCCTGCCCATTGCCACTTCAGCTTGCTAACCCGGTGGGCTATGTCGGTGACTTTAGTTCGCCTACGGATCTCCTCATTTCTGAGTCGATCTCGTAGTGAAACTCCGAGCATAGCTCTCTCCATAGCTCGTTGAGCGACTTTGAGCCTTGAGATGAGGCCGATAGTGAAAGACCACGTTTCGGAGCCGTAAGTCATCACTGGTAACACACATTGGTTAAAGACTTTCGTCTTGAGGCACTGAGGTATGTCGGACGAAAAGACATTACGTAGTTTCCCGAACGCTGCCCAACCGAGTTGGATTCGGCGGTTTACCTCTTTCTCGAAGTTGGACCTACCTAATTGGACTACTTGTCCTAGGTAGATATACGAGTCAACAACTTCGAGTACCGAGTTCCCAACAAAGACTGGGGTGGGCACAACATTGGCATTTGACATTATTTTCGTCTTGTCCATGTTCATTTTCAAGCCCACCCGTTGTGAAACTCGGTTGAGGTCATCGAGCATCATGCTGAGTTCCTCCATCGACTTTGCCATGACTACGAAATCGTCGGCAAATCGAAGGTGAGTGATGTATTCGCCGTTAATGTTGATGCCACGCCCTTGCCATTCCAGGAGCTTGAAGGCGTCTTCCATTACGGCAGTAAACAGTTTCGGAGAGATCACGTCTCCCTGCCTTACGCCTCTTCGCAATGGAATCGCCTTCGTGCTCTGCTCCTGTACTCGGACTGACATAGTGGCGTTACTATACAAACACTTCAACACTTCGATGTACCGATAGTCAATATGGCATCGCTGAAGAGACTCAAGCACCGCCCATGTTTCCACCGAATCGAAGGCTTTCTCATAGTCCACAAACGCTAGGCATAATGGCAAGTTATACTCTTCGGTCTTCTGTATAACTTGCCGCAGCGTATGGATGTGGTCTATGGTACTATAGCCTTTTCGGAAACCGGCTTGTTCGGGAGGCTGGAAGTCATCGAGTCTGTGTTCGAGACGATTCGTGATAACCCTTGAAAACAGCTTATAGACATGGCTCAGAAGCGTGATGGATCTGTAGTTCTTCAATAGGCTATTGTCACCTTTTTTGAAGAACAGCACCACCTCGCCTCTGTTCCATGTTTCAGGCGTTTTGCCCTCGGACAAAACGGAGCTAAAGAGCTTCTGGAGGATTTTAAGTACCGGTATTCCACCCGCTCTCAGAAGCTCTGAAGTGATTCCGTCTTCGCCCGGCGCCTTGTTGTTCTTAAGCTGTTTTAGGGCCATCCTAATCTCGTACAGACTGATGTCCGGGATATCTTCGGTATAATGTCGGGACAGCTTGGCTCTTGGATCTCCTACCAAGCTGTCAACGGGCTTTGCAACCGAAGTGTATAACTGTCCATAGAACCTCTCAATCTCGCCTAAAACCTCTGCTTTGGTCGACGCTATGCTGCCATCTTCCCGTTTCAGCTTTGTCAGCTGGCTTTGCCCAATAGACTTATCCTTTACGAACACTTTGGAGCCTTGGTTTCGCTCAATAGTCTCTTTAATACGGTTAGTATTAAAGAGACGCAAATCATGTCGCAAGGACTTAGATATACGTCTATTGAGCTGCCTAAATGACTCCGCGTCATCGGGAGACTGCAGCTGTAGAGAGCGTCGTTCAGCCATGAGGTTTAAGGTTCGCTCGGTTAGTTTCTGAGGTCTATCCTTACGGCGGGGTCTAAAAACTTAGACCCTACTGTGTGGACAGTTTCCACTAGCCCGTTGTTGATCTCGTCCACTGAAGCTAAGTTCTCTAGGCAGGCAAAGCGATTACAGAGCTCAAGTTGAAAGCTCTCGGGGTTTTGAATATGGGCTCGAGTAGGTCGGAGCGTAGACTTCATCAGGCTAGACCTTTCAAGTCTAACATTGATATTCAGTGACGCTCTTACGATTCGGTGATCACTACCGGTCTTTACCTTGTTGATCACAGAGACATCACTGAATATCCGTCTCCTGTCGGTCATGATGAAGTCTATCTCATTTCTCGTGGAACCGTCCGGACTCATCCATGTCCATTTCCTGTGAGGCGGCTTCTGGAAGAAAGAGTTCATCATGAAGAGTTCCTCTTTCTCCAGAAAGTCGACCAGCCTCTGGCCCCTAGGGTTCCGCTGCCCATACCCAAATTGCCCCACTCTCAGCTCATCACCGCTTCTCTTGCCCAGCTTAGCGTTGAAGTCCCCCATAACAACAGTGAAGTAGGTTTTCGAAGTATGTATGGCCCTACTTACGTCTTCATACATAGCATCCACTTCCTCATCGGAGTGTGACGAGGTCGGTGCGTATACCTGAATGACCTTCAGCGAATATCTTTTGGATATTCTGAGTATTAGGTATACCACCCTGCTCGACACACTGTCGATGGCTATTATGTTGTTTACGAGGGACTTGTGAACGAGAAACCCGACACCACCTTGGGACTGTTGGTCGCCCTCCCGGTGGTAGAGCAAGTTACCAGACTTCAGGATTATGGTGTCCTCCCCCTCTCTACGGACTTCAGATAACCCTACAATGTCCCAGTGTAACCTGCTCAGTTCCTCTTCCAGCTCGCAGATCTTTTCGTCAGTCCTCATAGTGCGTATGTTGTGTGTTACCAGGGCCAGTGGTCGTCGGGGTGGGTAGCCGGATCTATTCCGGAGATTCTTAGCACCCCTGACCCCGCGAATGCTCTGACCGCTACCACAATAGCCAGAGCACCGGAGGTCGCCGGAACCTCGGGGCCGTGGCTTATTTTGACTTTTCATTGGGGGGGGTTTGCCATACGCGCCACGCTTGGCAGGCGGGTTGGCGCGCGCAGTTTTTTTATTTAACTGGTATTTTATTTTAGGAGATGCTGCTGCCCATCTCCCGGTGTATTCCCTTAGCAGGCTCTTACTGCAACCACGGGAAGATATGGTGGGGGACAATTCTAAGGCCGGTCACCCCACGGCCCATACATACGATAGGACATACGAATATAGCAATATATAAAAGTTCATAGTTGATTAAATTATTACGGATCAAATTATACATCGATCCATGAAAATATGTCTCCTTACACAAGACCACAGCCATAATAGCTCTGCTACCTTTCAGGTATGTGTACATACCTAGTGTTGTGTTCCTGATGGTGAGTAAGGTTCCCAGAGCTCCACTTCCATTAAGGCCGGCAACGCGTTTGTGATTCCCTTGGTGTTGCACACCCCCATGGGCGACGGTAATTGCTTACCATCAGGCTATCCGTCTCGTCGTTTGCCACCTTTGTCATTAACAAAAAAAACGTTTCAGCCGTAAGTCGTCCACTGCTGGGCATATTAGTAGGTCTCCCCATAATATGACTTGTATCATCGCGGGTATCGTAAGAGGCGAAAACCCACAGCTACTGCGGTCGCCAATCCGCCAGCCAAGCGTGGCGACTATGGCAACTACCCCCCAATATGATACAAGTTGTGTTATTTAAGTATTCCAATTTAAATATTTGTTATTTCTAATTATGTCAATGCCAAACTAATTATATCGCTATGTCAACTGTCATATTTTAATTCATGATCCACTCAAACAAAGGACAAATTGTACCTAACCATAAATAATTATCAACAAACTCTGATAAAACGCCAAAAGGACATCTTATACTATACCTATTTGCATATCATCATTAACAATACCATAAAAATACGCTATTTTCAACTTTACTGCACACGAAATATTGTTATCACGAATGCATGATTATTATGGTGTTTTTACAATAACCAATTTACATATAACCTTTTGTCAAATTAAAAGCAACGCTATTGCTATACGCAATAAAGGTGTCGTTTAATTGATATAACCGTAAAGTTAACTATGTTCCTATATAACCCAACACAATTATTATTTACGATGCGTCAAACGAAAAGTAGCCCGTATTGAGTGAGAAATAAGGGTGTTATTTGGTTTTTCAAGGTAAAGATAAAAATGATTTAAATCAGACAAAGGTTTGCATAATTTGTGCTATAATTAGTACATGCAAATGAACAATAGAAGCGACATCGCGACAACTGCCTGCACGAAGGCCATTGATACTATCTGAAGCGATTGTTGGTAGAGTAACAATTAAGCAGATAAAATAATTAGATAATTATTACTTTGCTGAGGTACTACCGCGGACATCAAAGTTCGAAAATTTCGTGTATCTGGGAGATTTCAGAAAAAAACCTCAGTGTGACAAGTAAAAAGCAAAATTATGACAGTTTTGTAATGGTATTTAAACATTAACATTTCATAAATATCGTTTCACAAACTACAAGATAATATTACAATACAAAAAGCAAAAACCATCCTAAAAAGATTTCATGCTTAATTATCGTCACAAAAGAGTGAATCAATTATTTGTTGTTCTTATTCTGACGACCGGTCTGGCCTAGTGGGTAGCGACCCTGCCTATGAAACCGATGGTCCTGGGTTCGATTCTCAGTCAGGGCATTTTTTTGTGTGATGATCACAGATATTTGTTCCTGAGTCACGGGTGTTTTCTATGTATTTAAGTATTTATACGTATCTATCTATTATATATATCGTCATCTAGTACCTACAACACAAGCCTTACTGTGCTTACCGTAGGACTAGGTCGATTTGTGTAAGATTGTCCCGAAATATTTATTTATTTATTCTGCCCCATCAGCCAGGGGACAACTGAAGCATAGTTTGTTACAAGAAATGTTTGTTCCTATGTTATTGGCTCATCAAGCATTGGATTTATTTTCTTCAGAAAGTGTTCGACCGGTGTGTATCAATATTAACGCCCCTCAACTGATTTGTTATTAATTTATAAATAAAGTCACAAGACTGTATTGACTATAACTAGCTGAAATCCTTTTGAAAACAGATTTTAGCACAAATCCCTATTTCCGGGGTTATCGAGTAACTTAACTACTACAAATCGAGCAATGCTACTTTCATCTTTTCTCAAATTAGAAGCATACGTTTAATCTCAATGCTGCTTATTTAGGTACTTTCTTGCAGTTCCGTAACTAGGGCGGTGCCAGCAGTGCCAATGCACAGGGCGCAGACCCTGGAGGGGGCAGAAATGACCAGACCAGTATCTAATTTTATTTTTCAGGGGCGCAGTTTTGAAAGCTCGCACCGGGCGCATAAAAAGGCTAGTTACGGCACTGCTTTCTTGTATAGGTAAGTTTAAATAGAGGATTGCTTGAACGGAAAATAGTTGTTTCTTCTTATTTCGTTAGTATAGAAAAAATGGTATTCTCACCTTGATTTTAATTAGTTTTTCGTTCAATAAGTGAATATAAAAACTCTTTTCTCTACAATCAATTGTCAACTCAAATCCATATAGGTATTTTCATTCTCACAAACCATATTTATGTACAAACTCAATTAACTGAATACCAATGAGAACATTTTTCTAAGATCATAAAATATCAAAAAAATTAGCTTCGGAACTTATTTATGATAAATGTTAAGTCAAATAAAATTTTCACCTATGTTTTACTGGCCCATTTTGACCATCAACACTACAAACCTGTAGCTGTGCAGTTACTTGTGAGTTTTAGGGCTATTAATGAGCAAACTAAACCGTGTTCCTAATGCAATTCAATCGTGACGTCGGAAATATCGGGAGAGATGTTATTCATTACACGATCAAATAGCGAACATTAGCATCTGCCTCCTTGCTAACAATCCCTGTATCAGTATCATCAGCCGAAAGACGCCATGAACTCCGCCAACAGTTTCCACACCGACTGGTCCTAGTTATGCCGTCCAGGTCCAACTTTCGTCAAGGATTTCCCGCGACTTTAACCAAAATGGGCCATCTACATTGTAGGTATCTTTATATGTTTATAATACGGACAGTTACTAAGCACGCAAGGTTTTTTGCTGGCTGTACCATGAACTCTAAGCGCTGTATTTGCTGTAGCCGCGTAACACACAACAAATATGGCACTAACGAAAGCATTACACCGAGCCGTAAAAGCTCTGCGGGCTGTATATCTGTCGAATTAAAGCTTGTAAATCCATCCAGAGCTTTCAGGAAGCTGCGGTTGCATCATCAGAAGGTAGATTTATTGGGTCTAAATTTTCGGCAGAATGGAGATGTTGGTTTGATCGGAAGTTTCGGTTTTTGGTCTAGTGATGTGCTGTAAGCAATATTCCTCATCACGGAATACTGAAGAAATTGTAATTATAGGTAATTTATGAAATGGAACATAAAATGACATTTATTACCATTTTGATTATATATTTAGCACACATATTTACATGTCAGTAGATTCGTACCTTGTTGGTATAGGTACATAGGTATATGTATCTCGTAACTAAATTCAAGGCATATATTTTAAGTACCCAATATAATACTAATATTGATGAACAGAAATTAAATACAGCTTATAACGGATTTATTCATTTAAATATTCGATTTCTTATACTACATATATCGTCTGTTTCGGTACCTATTTTTTTCTTTATTACATTTACCTTACCTTGAAACTAATGCCGTTTAAAAAAAATCACAGCCAAAAGGAAAACATGTAGGATATAGACTTATGCAGTAAGGCCGCCTTGCACTTAGGGTTAGCCATCTAAACCCAAAGTTAAGGATTAAATATGTATGGGATTAACCGTCTTACTTACCTAACTTAACCTTGAGTGCAAGAGGGCCTTAGTAATCTACACTATCTACACTAATATTATAAAGGCGAAAGTTTGTGAGAGTGTGTGTATGTTTATTACTTCTTCACATCTCAACGGCTGGAGAGACTTTAATAAAATTTAGTATGGAGTTAGCTGACACCCTGGATCAACACATAGGCTACGTTTTTTCCCTAATAAACCGCGGGTAACACCGCGGGGCACAGCTAGTATTATAAAGGCGAAAGTTTTTGAGTGTGTCTGTATGTTTATTACTTCTTCACATCTCAACGGCTGGAGAGACTTTAATAAAATTTAGTATGGAGTTAGCTGACACCCTGGATCAACACTGGCCGCGCTAAAACGTCAAATGGCCCTGGCGTATTTAAATATTTAAAATAATACTAAAAAGTGATCTATAATGTAATTTATTTCGTGCAACGAAAGGATAATAGTGTAGTTAAAGTGTACCAGTGTTATATTTAGTGTTAGTTTACTATAAGAACCAAAATTTCGGTGACGGAATGAGCTGAACTGTCAACGGCTCTTCAACGAACAAGATTTGAAATGAAACCGTATTTGACCGTATTTCATTGAAGGGAGTATTGTTTTTCACATTTATTTCACATTTATATGCCTTACTTTTAGTGTAATTGTCCAGTTTATCCTAATATTTGCCATATCTGTTAACCTATAGTATTCTATACACAAGTTAACTTCATTAAAAACAGTAATTTGTCTCAACAAAATAGCTCAAGTTTAGGACGAGTAATTGCTAAATTAAGTAACTGATAATGAAGATTGTGTTCAACAATTAACTTGCATATGTCAATTATTCAATAATTTAAGTATTAGTTTAAATTCTTACTGTAAACTATTGTCAAATACTAAAGTTCCCTTGTATTTAAACACTTTGTTCTGCTAGTAAAATTGTAAGTCATACTTGTTAGGTTCAGTTTACTCACACTGTCAATATGTTTTCAGCACAAAGTTGTAAAATGACTACACGCAAGGATGTTTTGGTGGCTAAAGTACAACAACTACAAAAAGACCTTAAAACAGCAAAAGAGTTAAATGACCGACTCCTACAAGAGCAGGATGAAAGTGAGCAGGAAATCGAGCGCGTTGTCAGAACAAACACTGCTCTCAAAACTCAGCTTGCCAACCAGGACATTGAATATGAAGACTTGCAAGGGGAGCGGGATCAACTTCAAGCTACTGTTGACAAATTTGAGCAATGCCAGGAGATACATGAGCAGGCATTACTACGCATCAAGGACCTGGAACAGCAGCTAGAGGAACAGGATTTAAATCAAAACAATATTTGCAAGTATTGCTCCAAGCACTCCGGGCCGCCAGACAACAATTTAAGTATTTTTGCTGAACTTAATAGCTATGAGGTAGATTTAATAAATGACAGTATAGTGGACTCCCCTATTATACATAATATGGATTTGCCCTGCTCTGTATGCATAGAAAACAGTAGTAGTAGTAGTAATAGGAGTTTTCTATTGAACGGAGCAAAAAAGATTAAAAAATACTTAAAATTAAATAGATTTATTAAAAAATCTAAACTTTTGCTGAAATGCCACAAATTATTATTTAAATCAATTAACTCTAAATGTAAAACCATCACATTGAGTAATGAACTCCTGAAGTGCCAGCATCAATTAGACCAGACAGTGGAGGAGCTGAATCAGCGCTCCTCTGAATTAAGCAAATTAGAATTTAAGTTAAAAGACATTAATAACAAGCATGAATTGTCTAGTAAAACTCTACAGGAATACATAGCCTTTATGAACACTGTTTTAGCACCGGGCAGCGGCTACCCTCTGCGCATGGACTCCCCCCTGCCCCCGCCGCGCCTGGCGCCGCCGGGCTCGCCCGCGCCGCTGCCGCTCGACTCCAGCGCGACCACTCCGCGCCTCCAGCTCAAGCGTGACCCAAACCTGGGCGGCCGGGTGCCACTGCCGGTTCCATTCCCGTCGTGCCCCGTCGTGCTGCGGACATGTCCGCCTTGCGTTGACGAGCGCGCGCCATCGCCGCCGTGCGTCGTCCGGTCGGCGCCGTTGCCGGCCTGTACTACCTCGCCGCCGGCGCCAGCACCGCCTCGCGCCGCCCCGCCTGCGCCAGCACCGCCGCCGCGCACGCTGCTGTACACGGACGAGGCGGGCGCCGGCCTGGGCGCGCTGCTGGTGTAGCGCCTATCGCAAGGAGTCCTCAACAACTGCCACCCGGGCGCCTCCGTCGATAGCCTGACCGACTGTATCTCTGTCGGCGAGTTTGAGCGCTATTCCACGCTTGTAGTGGTTCTAGGTAATAGTGTAGATTGCACTAAACGAGGTATCTTGCGTTTAGCCGAAACCCTGTCACGTATTGACCGGCGAAATTGTGTAAAAATAATTATCTGCGCCTTGCCTTATAGAATGTCGAGTAAAGTAAATGAGAGGGTTTATTCTTACAACTCCATATTTTATAATCTTTCCTTGTACAGTAGTACGATTTCGTATTTTGATACGAATAAATTTATTACAAATTTTATTATGCCCTATAATAGAACTTATCTTCCGAGAAGATGTATTATTGATTGTGCTAACCTGTTAGCATATAATATTGAAGGCCCCGACGTGTTTAATTCGGTGGATTTAAAGAAGATGCCGTCTGGTAATGTTAATAATTATACAAATGAATGTTTTAAATATTCTATGATGCCCTGTAATAGAACTTATGTTCGCAAAAGATATCTAATCGACTGTGCTAACTTGTTAGCATGTAATATTGTGGGACCCGTCTCGTCTAACACGGCGGATTTAGGGAGGGAGCCGTCTGGTGATATCAATTTAAACTAACTCCTACGACAACGTGTGCACCAACCGGCTCCGTTCCCGTACATAACTGCGATGCTAGTATGGGTAATAAAACCGATGATTTGTACTTAGTTCACCAGAATATTCAAGGGTTTACCAGTAAACACATAGGCTATGTATTTTCCCTAATAAACCGCGGGTTACACCGCGGGACACAGCTAGTATTATAAAGGCGAAAGTTTGTGAGAGTGTGTGTATGTTTATTACTTCTTCACATCTCAACGGCTGGAGAGACTTTAATAAAATTTAGTATGGAGTTAGCTGACACCCTGGATCAACACATAGGCTACGTTTTTTCCCTAATAAACCGCGGGTAACACCGCGGGGCACAGCTAGTATTATAAAGGCGAAAGTTTGTGAGAGTGTGTGTATGTTTATTACTTCTTCACATCTCAACGGCTGGAGAGACTTTAATAAAATTTAGTATGGAGTTAGCTGACACCCTGGATCAACACATAGGCTACGTTTTTTCCCTAATAAACCGCGGGTAACACCGCGGGGCACAGCTAGTATTATAAAGGCGAAAGTTTTTGAGTGTGTGTGTATGTTTATTACTTCTTCACATCTCAACGGCTGGAGAGACTTTAATAAAATTTAGTATGGAGTTAGCTGACACCCTGGATCAACACATAGGCTACGTGTTTTTCCTAACAAACTGCGGGTAACGCCGCGGGGCACAGCTAGTATTATAAAGGCGAAAGTTTGTGAGTGTGTGTATGTTTGTTACTTCTTCACATCTAAACGGCTGGAGCGATTTTAATAAAATTTGGTATGGAGTTACCTGACACCCTGGATCAACACATAAGCTACGTTTTTTCCCTAATAAATCGCAGGTAACGCCGCGGGGCACAGCTAGTCCGGAATAAAAGTATACACACACAGCGGCCATGTTGCATGAGTCAAGTACCGCGACTACATTAAGACATAAACCACGTGTCGGATTCCTCCGCACTCGGCGACCGTCGGTCTATTTCGGTAAAAATAAATAAATATGCGCGCGCGCGTGGCATCTACGAACTGCTCACACTGGAAGTACTATTTATTTATTTATTTAATCTTTATTGCACAAAAGAAAATCTTACAGTACAAAGGGCGGACTTAATGCATTCTCTACCAGTCAACCCTTACTTGCCCTTCATGTCCCATAAGTTTGGGACGCCCTGTAGACATTAATAAGCTTTAGTATCAAATTTGAAAAAGACAAACATGGATACGGCCTGCCTGATGGTAAGCAGTCACCGTGCCTATGAACGCCTATAGCCCCAGAGGATTCACCCTGTCTAGTGTTATTTGACTGTTGGTTATTTTATTTTTTTTGCTATATTAGGTGAGCGACGCTCGAGAATTACAACTAGGTATTACTTAAAACAAGATAGTTTCCATTCATGTTAATTGTCATGAGTTTACAATATGTTGACACTGTTACAAGCGCCCTCTTCACGGAATATCTGTAAGGTTAATGTGGGTAAGACCGGCATACTATATTTTTAAGGGAAGTCCGTCATATGACACTAATTATCTATGAGATAATGTAGGAAATTGGTTGGTAGACGGTCTTTCCAGGTAGACGGTCTTACCCACATTGACCTTAGTACTACGAGACTTAACTAACTATCTGAAGTATTACTTAGCGATCTATCCTCATTCCGTGAGAATGGCGCTTGCAACAGCCGAAATATCGGAAACTCATTAAAATTAACATAGGTACATGGTGATTATCCCGTTTTAAATAATTGTTGTAACGTGAACTACCATGCTTAAAAACGTTCCTGAATAACAAAATTAATGTGTGAAAGAGACCACAACATCTCTAAAGTAAGCGTTTTCACGCAAGCTGTCAGCTGATTATTTATATGAGACCATAGCCTATAAGTCATGGATACACAGTGCTAGAACTATCCATAGACCATTATTATATGGCTCACCTCTCTTAGAGACGCTGCTACCCGTCTCTCGGTGTTGATGACTCGGCCTACGAAGCAATTCTGGTAGGCCTATATAATTATATAAGGGCCTTTGTCGTCTTTTTTTTTAAACAAGACTGACCAGCGTTTTACCTCAGTCGCACCTGATGGTAAGTGTCGAAGAGGTCGAGGGTGAAACACGCTGGTTCAGGAATAGCCTATTCACTCTTGCCTTGAAGAGACCCAAACTATATCTTTCCGGGAAAATCAAACGAAGGAGCGAATTCCAATCTTTAGTAATCAATGAATAATCAAATGAATAGTCCCTGGCAGAGCTACATACTATTACCACAAGCCATTTCCAGCACCGTTATATCTCCCTTAAACGACAACTCATCCCAATATAGCGGTACTTGATAACGGCGGCCTGAGTTACGCGTCCGGTAAGTGCGTATATGCCGATCAAATATAACTCGGAACCTAGCATGTGTTCCACTAAACCAACCTTGGTTTGGGGTAAAAATCTGCGATGGGAGGTAAGCTAACCTTTTAATAATAGACCATTATATAAAACTCCCGTGAGACTCAGACATACTAGAAATATATATAAACGGGTCACTCACGTATCTTAAGGTCGAAAACCGCTCGACATATTTTTCGGTAAACATATGTCGAGCGGTTTCGACCTTAAGATACGTGAGTGACCCGTTTATATATATTTCTAGAATAGACCATTATATTTGTTAGTAGACGTATAGTATTTTTTTTGCAGTTAATGTCTTTTGAAATTGTTGATTGACCCATTTAGGCACTTGTCCTACAGCTGATGATGAGTGAGAAACTATTAAAGTTAGTAACTAGACGTTGCAAGCAGCGGGAAGTAAGTGTATGGTTTCAATAGTCAATACTTGATTTTGATAGGAGTTGCAACATGCGAATATACTCACATAACTTGGGGTACTCGACTGTATCTTCGACTGCAGGCACATACGAGCGAGTTTTATCATTACACTAGTTACATATTACCACACAAACAGGTCATCTGGTGGACAAAGGATTGGTCTTCTGTAGCCTGAGTCCAAGGATTTC
Organism: Grapholita molesta; assembly: GCA_022674325.2. NCBI lineage: Eukaryota > Metazoa > Arthropoda > Insecta > Lepidoptera > Tortricidae > Grapholita > Grapholita molesta. Next base: position 10,025,546 of record CP053137.2, read on the forward strand.
CCACGATCTTCCCAGGGCTTTTAGTTACAGGGGATCTGTACTTACTGTCAACGCCAATGCTATGTCGGTACACTTACTGTGAAGTATTTAGTACGTAAGTTAATCTGAACTATATGTGTGCCAACAAACAGTTTAAGTACAATTACCGCTACGATTATGAATAGGCATAGATACCAATAGTGATGTGGGATCATCGCAAAACTCCTAAATAGTGGAGGAAGTTACGCATCGCTCCCATACAGAACCCAAAAAATTTTTGTAGAGCTATGTGCTTCACCACATATATTCTTTGAGTAATTCTAAGCATTTCTAGTCCGGGAGGCAAACCGAAATATGCGGCTAGTCGGGGAGAAAGCTCTCAAAGCAAAAATTTGCAACAAAAATTTTCACGATTTTATGAATTTCTTGTAAAATTACTATGAAACCGTATTAAACTAATATTAGAAATGAATTCTACATCTTCGTTTTATACGAAAATGATACCAAACTTGCCCTAGTACCCACCGGGATGAGAGTAGATTTTTTTTAAGGAGAACGGGTGGCGGCCATCTTTGAACCCCCCCCCTCCCCGACTAGCCGCACATTTCAACTGACCTGAAACTGCCTCCGCTAAAAACTTACAATCTCGTCGCAGGTTCGGACCCCAGGTGGTACCAAGTTTTTGGAACTTATGTACGAAATATCATTAGATGTTTACCAGTCGCTTTTCGGTGAAGAAAACATCGTGAAACCGAACAAATCCGAATAAGGCCTAGGTTACCCTGTCCCTTTCGTGAAACTAGTGCCTTTGACAAATTCTGGGGTTAGTTGCCAAAGTTGTTGAGAAACAACAACATACAGCAAAACGGGAAAACTGCCAAGGTTTACCTTTTTTTTTTAAATACAACGACGGTGGTAAACAAGCATACTGCCCGCCTGATGGTCCAGTGACCAGTGAACGCCAGAGGATTCACTTGGGCGTCGTACCCTTTAAGAAGTTATACACTCCTTATTTTGAAGAACCTCATACTGTAGTCCTTGTCGCTTTCTCGCCGGTGGTAGGACAGGTGCCTTGCTTACTGTACCCTTACCATGAGTTGTGACATTGAGGTTTTTGATAACGAGTATCGAGTTTACTATCTGTGCATCTGGTTCGCACTAAAAAGTACAAGCGAGCTGAGCCGTGTGGTGCCGGCTGACTAGAATAACGCCACCCCATCTCCTCCCGCGGGTGTCGTAAGAGGCGACAAAGGGAAAAAACCAACCGAGCAGCGTCCGTCGAAACCCTATCTACAGCTAATGCGGTCGCCAACCCGCCTGCCAAGCGTGGCGACTATGGCAACTACCCCCAAGATGATATTATAAGTCATATTTGTGGGAGGCCTATGTTCAACAGTCGACGATTTACGGCTGAAGTGAGCACAGATAGTAAACTCGATACTCGTTATCGAAAACCTCAATGTCACAACTCATGGTAAGGGTACAGTTGTCTGTGGGAACGGGGCGGCGCCGGCGCATTGTTTTACGTTTCCGGACGTCATTTAATATTACCGATTTCGGCCCAAATGATTTATGTGCTCGTTACGGTTAATTTGAAAATGTTTAGTGGATCTGTTTGTGTAGTTAAGTGTATGCCCGAGTAAATTGGTGTTTGTGAATATACTTATAGAGACGATTTTATGATAAAAAAAATTGTTGGTAGTTGTGAAGAAATAAATTATGCAATCTTCCGATAATTATGAGTGAGTATAGTCGCGGTATAGAGTGCTTCTATACAAGTCGCAAGTCAGACCCCATGCTGTCACCTTTGGGCTGGAGCACCTGAATACCAGCTTGGACCCTTTGACTTGGTACAAAGACGCGTTGTGCGAATCATCGACGATTACATAACTAGTATTTTCCTCTTTAGCAGGTCAAAACAATTTTTCATTTCAGCTGTAAGCCGCCCACTTCTGAACGTAGATCTCCCCCATAGTCGCCACGGTTAACAGGTGGGTTGGCGACCGCACTAGCTGTTAATTCATAGACGTAGGGGAAGGTGGCTCAAAGAGGGCACCTTAACGGAAAGTTCAAAAAAATATGGTTTATAACCTAGTAACATTATTCTTTTGTTTGCCTCAAGGTACATTATTAAACACTTTTCGATGGATTATGGTTTAATCTATCGAAAATTTAAAAACAAAATAATTACATACGATTTACAAAACCCCTACGGAGGGGGCCTAAAGTGGACACTCGGTTAGGGCAAAACGGGCATGGACTGGGGTACAGCGGTCACGCACGTAATGTACCGAAGTGGGATAGCCATTACTAAAAAAAAAACAAAAGATCTTAATTAAATTTTGTACTTAATCTGTTAGCAGGAATCGCACAGGAAAATCACAGAAAAAAAACAAAACAACAAAGAATAGGAAAACCAAAGCAAACCCAGCAAATAACTTCTTCTAAAAATTAAAAACAAATTATTTATATCTGTTTTCTTCAACAGTATAATAAATTAATAAATGATAGTTTCTAAAAATCTTGTTTAATCAGTGATAATCAGCTCTAATTGTTACCTATGTACTCATTTAAAAACTTAGTCTAATTTTCCTGAGATATGGCGCAATAAAATTACCCAATTCCAGGATATGTAGAACAAAACTCATGAGCCGACCAGTCGCAGTCATTGCATTTTATGCAGCCCTCAACGGGTGGGTCTTCATAGAGCTCGTGGCACTCAAAAAAGCGATATTGCTCGGCAGGCTTCGATTTAGTTTTAATTTTGTTTGGGTTTGCTTTAGTTTTCCTATTCTTTGGTATATTTGACAGCTTTCACTAACTCTTACACATCTCGTATTGCGTTTTGCATGGTTGAAGGAGTTCATGACGCTTGCGAGGTTTTCCGTTTGTAATTATTTACCATCTAAAAACGAAAAAACCTGTAGCAATTTAAACCAACTATATTAATACAAACCTTACCGGGCAAAGCGGGCAGTGCCCGCATTACCCTGCCCGCTTTGCCTTTTTTGACCCTTAAAATATGAAAGCAAAATCTAACCTCAAAATATTGAAACATGTGGAGTTTAATGTAACCGTATTACGGCCAAATAAGTAATTAATAACTAACAAACTTTGATAATAGCATTGCAAACATCAATAATGAGGGAACACACGAAACATATCTTGCAATATTTTTCAAAAAACAGCTAAAAACATTTTTTCGGCGGAACGTGTAAGGGCGTGCTCGCAGGTGAGCCAGACGAAAGACTCGAGGTGCGCGGGCGGCGGGGAGTACTGTCACATGTAACAGACCGCGCTCTTTTTTGAAATGGCAATATTAAGTCCAGTGCCCTCTTTGGGCACGGTGCCCGCTTTAGGCCACCTTCCCCTACGCTGCTCCCCATCCATCGGTTTAGTCCCATTTTAAAACAAATTGTAAGTAGGTAAATATTTTAGTACCTTTAGTTCAAATTTTCGAATACCATACTTTTTTTGCAGAATAACGTAAGTAACGCCTCTATATGACTACGTACCTATCGTTTACAACAAATATTGGACGAGTTAGTTAAATCATAAAATTAACATAACTTTACGAGACGAGACTATTGTCTAATTTATCCGCAACATTGTATAATATTCCATATCAAATTTTACACAATTCCCACAAAACTAATAACATTTTGTAATATTTCACTTCGCGATAACATTTACAACAATGGAGGCGGTCGAAAATTGCTTTAGTATATCGGCGACATATCATAAACGCCACCACACTCTAAATATCATCCAAGCAAACCAAAATACACCTTATGCCGCCTTCACAAGACTTACATGGAATGATAAAAACAAATTGGTAGTCGTAGCGTGACAAAGTCATAGTTCAAGTCACACTCAAACTAAAATCAAACCTTGACTGATTATGATAAAGTGGAAAATCCTTTGTAGATGACAACAGGTTGAATTTAAAAAGAAACACAAAGGCACCGGCTCGCTCAAAAGGCCTTAATCGATTATGGTGGATCGATATAGCGAGTCGATTATGATGGTGTCACCCGGAACAAATCGGACCACAGACAATGGAGTTTCTTCAACAGAGACAAAAAGTGCCGCGAAATATGGATTATGAAGGGTAATCTGGTTATACAGGGTGAATTTTAAGTGTCTCAAGTTTAGCTATTGAATTGGTACCTATAGTCAACATCAAAAGTAGATGATGATTTTGAAACTATCGCTTTTACATAATTGACTATTTCGTATTGCAGTTAGAAGTTGACGTTACAACAACATGATTCAAAGCTATCATTTACTTTTGACGCTAACTGTTTTAGCAATACGCAATTCATTAGGTATGGGTGGTGACGTACCTGTGAACGAAGTTTTATACTTTTCATATTGTCTCTGGTTGTATATCCTTTTTTGTATTCTATTGTTTATAAGTTATCATTATATTTTTTCCAAAGTTGTCGGCCTTTCAAGTTTTCGACCCATTTCTGTCAATTAGCTTATGATTTCCCGTAGAGCATCGACGCCATTTGGGGACAAATAAAAAATTTGTCAATTATCTTACGTTATCTTCTAATAATTCGAAAGTTGGGTAACTATATCTCGTTTCAATACTTTCGCTATAACTTGCATATTGTCATTTTTGCCAAGAGGAGATTGACACCAATTTCGAACCACCCTGTACGGCCAATAGCCATACGTGTCGACCGGCGGGGGGCGTAGAGCTGGCGCCGAGACACCTTTGTTGATCATTTTAAGGTTATCTTTTTATAACACGGATTTTTGTCATCGCAATCATTTTGGACAATAATTCGTAAGATACGTTTTTTGTTTTCATCATAGATCAAACAATTTTGATTTTCATCATAGAGAAAAAACAAATTTAAAAAAAATGGCGCCAAATATACCCAGAGCGATCAAGTTGCAAGCCTACTGTCTATCCTTTCTCGAAGGGACCGAGTCGGGAAAGACAGACTATTAAAAGACACGGAGACAATCGTTCAAAATAACAATTAGAAAGTTAAATCTAACCTTAAATTACCTACCAACTTAATGTCCAGAACGGACAGCATACCTTCAAGGAAAGAGCGTAGAAACGAAAAACCTAACCGAAGATCCATGTCTATGTAGTTGCGCAGAGAATTAATAAGGAACTTATGCGTCAAAATTTTAATATATATATAACGTTTTTCACCTATAGCGACCGGCAACGCGCATGGCGGATGGGCGGTGGTAGTTGCTTACCATCAGGCATCAATTCGCCGTGTGATGCCGGCTGACTAGCACCACCCCGTCTCCTCCCGCAGGTGTCGTAAGAGGCGACAAAGGGAAAAATCCTACGGACGGGCAGCAGCGTCCATCGAAACCCAATCTACAGCTACTGCGGTCGTCAACCCGATTGCCAAGCGTGACGACTATGGCAACTAGGTACCAACCCCAAGATGATGCAAGTCATATTTGTGGGAGGCCTATGTCCAGCAGTGGACTGCATACGGCTGAAATATATATAGGTATTTATGTAGGCATGAATTCTTCTGCTGGTTTGCCAGAGTTATACTGAAGGATTCCATTGACCACCCAACTATCAAACGAAAAGTCACTGACCTTAAGAAAATAAACGCGCCACCCAACACCGGCGTTTTAACGCGGCGACAATGACAGGCGACAGTGACAGCGACAGTGACAAGTGACGGGAGCTAATTTAAACGGCTAATGGACCGATTAAACGATTCGCTTGTCGGTATATAAAACGTTCCATCCATAACCGGGATTCCGCGTTTTATTTAAACTGATGAATAAACGAATCAACAGTGTGTAAAAAAAACTATTTTTTTCTAATACCTACATAAGGTAATAGCACCAATGTTGGACACTTGAAGCTGACAGGCACCAATGATAGACACTTAGTTCTTATTTCAAAAATCATAAAGATATAAATTGAATATGTCCTGTTGGCACAACACTTAACTCCTTTGAAATAAGCACTAATGTTCATGATTGGTTCCTTGTCCATTACTGGTGCCGTCATCTTACATACATTTCAGCCGTATGGAGTCCACTGCTGGAAATAGGCCTCCCACAAATATGACTTGTATCATCTTGGGGGTAGTTGCCGTAGTCGCCACGCTTGGCAGGCGGGTTGGCGACCGCAGTAGCTGTAGATTGGGTTTCGACGGACGCTGCTGCCCGTCCGTAGGATTTTCCCCTTTGTTGCCTCTTACGACACCCGCGGGAGGAGATGGTGTGGTGCTATTCTAGTCAGCCGGCATCACACGGCATTAGATACCAAATTAAAAGAAACATTTTAGTATAAATGATAAATGATAACGCTATTGTTTGGCGTATTTCCTTTAACTTAGCGTTATTGTTAGGTCGGACAAATTTTATCGAGTAGGTACCTACAGTCAGCGTCATATAGGTAGCTAGTAGCATTCAAAGTAGTCAAATAGTTCGGTCCCTACACCATACAAATTCTATGGTGTACCGAACTTTATGAGTACTTTGGATGCTACCAACTTTATGACCCTGACTGTATGCCCAGTAAATGGCCTTTCACAGCACCTTAAATAAAATTAGTACAAAAGTGCCTTATTTGTGAAACTTAATGCAATTTACGAGTAGTTTTAAAGTGACAATTTATATTTTTATTTTATGTAGTTAAATAAATTGTTAAAAGTAATGACTAATGAATATTATTGTTAAATGGAATAAATTATATGAATTACAAAAGTTAGATCTAGCTTAAAAAAAAATCGGTATTTTATAGGTGGTACGATAGATGGTTGATGGGGTTTGGGTACGATTTTGTGAGAGGTAGGGCACAGCGATGACCATCACGCTTGGATCTGGGGCAGCCCAACTGGGGATGTACCTCCTCCTTACAGAAGACCACAGCCATAATAGCACTGCTACCTTTCAGGTATGTAGTGTTGTGTTCCTGATGGTGAGTAAGGTTCCCAGAGCTCCAACCCCCCTTAAAGGCCGGCAACGCGCTTGTGACTCCCCTGGTGTTGCGGGTGCCCATGGGCGACGGTAATTGCTTACAACCAGACAATCCGTCTGCTCGTTTGCCGCCTCATACGTCATAAAAAAAAACGATTTATTTATTTAATCCAAAGTACTCATAAAGTTTGTTACACCATAGAATGTATATGATGTACCGAGCTATTTGACCACTTTGAACACTGCCAACTATATGACGCTGACTGTACATATCCTTTTCTAGAAATATTCTCAAGAAACTGTCATCGATAAAATAACAAACGCAGAGAAGTATAGCAAACACAGCCATTAGTACAATTCCACATGTCATCCACTAGGCACCTGACGTCGGACAATTAAAAACATGGCCGACAGCCGAAACCACTCGTCATCTAAAATAAACTAATGGCGGGAGATGAGCGAGTTAGCGAGGGTTCTGTATAGGTACATTTTATTACTATTTTTTTTTTATATATATATTCAAGAGTTTGGGTACCTACGAGAAAAAGCATTAGCTGTCGGCAGCATATTGTCAATACTTTGAAAACAAAACGGGTATTTTATTCGATCAAGCAAAATTGTGGTAATTACGTAGGTACCTACTGTAGGGAAATATGTAGGCATGTAGTTATTGCGGAGTATTAACTACGAATTTTTTTCATAGTTACTACTTTAATATACTTATTATAGGTGTAGGTATAACCTAAGTATAATATAATAATACAACAAACCTTACTCAATCAACCGTAGGTTTGTAGGCAGTTATACCTAGTTGAAATTATTTGAAGTGAGCTGATCCACCTGCCTGCATACCTACACAATGACATATATTGTAGGCTATATCTGCTTTTGTTTTCTTAATTAAATTCACCAGTTAATTATAAGAAGAGCTTGTGACCAAAGCTGAAAAGATTTTGATAAAACACCTGCTTCAAAAATTAAAAATAACACCGGCGACGCTGGCATACAAGCATACGGCACACCTGGCATACGTAGGTACCGTAGAGGATTCACACGTGCGTTGCCTACTCTGTATAGCTATATGAGCCCTTCGACGACCTTTCTCACCGGCAGGAACACTAGTCTAGTCTATTTCTATTTGGTTGTGTTTTTGTATTGCTATTTGGTTGGACCACGGAACCCTAATACAGCCAAAGCCTTTGATACCGCCGGCTCACACCTCCGAGCCCCAATAATTGCTGCAATATTGTCATCTCCTCAGTGTCGCGACAAAAATGTCCGTCATGTTGTCTGATGAGGCGGTCGCTTTGTGTGGAGGAGGCATTATGTGTCAGACTGTGTGAAGTGTTGATAAACTGTGGGATATGTGACGGCGTCACGTTTCGGGCCGTGCTACGGGTGGGAGGGAATTAAAACATGTACCAGTTTGGATCTTAGATGTCTTTAATGAATCAGTATTTATTTAAAGGTATTCGAGATGGAAATAAGTGTTTTTCATTAGCGTAAATAAATAAATATTTAGAATCAGGATTCGTGATAATTATAATTAAATGCCTCTGTCAGGATTCGAAGCTTTGCTTCATACGTCACTATTGACTAAGATGCACTCCACTGCTGGACATAGGTCTCCTACAAATATGACTTGTATCATCTTGGAGGTAGTTGCCATAGTCGCCACGCTTGGCAGGCGGGTTGGCGACCGCAGTAGCTGTAGGTTGGGTTTCAACGGACGCTGCTGCCCGTCCATAGGATGTTTCCCTTTGTCGCCTCTTACCACATCCGCGGGAGGAGATGGGGTGGTGCTATTCTAGTCATCCGGCATCACACGGCAAGGAAAGGATAGGTGGTCATTAATAGCTTAGTGTCTTGATTATGACCTTACTAAACGAAAATAAAAGTTAAGGGCTTAGAAAAATGTTGTCCTGTAGTGAGTGTTTATTTTTAAATTTTAGTTGGTTCGAGTCCCGGGTGACGCAAGCGAGTTTTAGAAAATCCATTAATGCAATTTTGTTTATTTTTATAAATAAAGTAATGTCTCCTTTAAGTAAAATTAGCGAAATTGAGGATTTAATTAAGGTTGTTTAATTAGAGGGCCCGACTTCTTTTTACAAACATGGATATCCTGCTATAGGTATAATACCTACTGTTCACAAGAGAGACTCAATTTGATTGAGGATGTATTTTGACTAAGCTCACTGATTAAATTTATATTTAATGTAAAAGTGCATTTACACTTCATACTTTTTTTTACCAAAAGTTTCCATACAAACATATGGAGGAGATACTATAGTTTCCAATTAACTTAATTCGTCACATTCCTGTCACATTTTTTGTTTCACCCATTTTCACTTTTACCACATCGCCAAAGTTTCAAGAAAAAAAGGTTTAATTTCGTCTTTAATTCTCTCTATGCCCGTACGATGACATTGCATAATCATACCAACTATTTGATACTACTTTAATTTCCCTATTGTTTAGCCTGTAAGGTTCAAAATCGATAGATTTTACAGTAAATGTTAAATCAGATCACAGTTGCACATTCCAAAAATGTACAAACTTATTATTGCTTCCCATCACTGCCATAAACCTATGTACATAGGGTTGAATATTGTGTAATTGAATGGTAAATGACAACTAGATCAAACTCAAGGGTTTTTGCTAAAGACCGTTATTAAAAAAAAGAGACAATAGCATGTCCTCACACGTCTGTGACATAAAAAAGGGACGGCATGTTAATTTTGCATGAAATGACTTCGGCGCTTGACATGTCATGATGTTTTTTTGGGATTCCGATTATCTATGGAACAAAATAAAAAAAAATAAAGGACGTCTTTTGTATTTGTATCAAACAAAAAAAAAGTTATTTTTGGGTGCAAAACAATTCTTGTAAAGATAAAGGGCAGGATGTTGTGTTAATGGAAAAGTAAACGGAAGCCAATGATAGGTTTTGATGGGTTTAAATTTTCAACCCCATTTTCACTCCTTCGCCTATGAGTTGAGTTTTAGACAATTTTATATTAGGTAGTGTAGTTTTGTTCGAAATATCTACCTACTATCAATGGTTTGGTTGTGAATTGTGGGCCAGCTTCTAGGTCAAAACACTATTTTATAAGTAGTTGTACAACTATCTTATAGAATGCCCCGAAAAAAAAATAGTTACCTCTACTCTACGTATATGAGAACTCAACTAGGTACTACCTACCTACCTAATTTCTATCCGAAATGGGAATAAGTAGTGATATTTTTCCTGTTAATACCTAATACTGTTCTAGTCTAATATAAATGGAACGTGGTTGGGTATTAAGATGGGATGTGAATAAACGTGGATGGGAATAAAGTTTTTATCTTAGGAATATATTGAGTGACTCATACCTACATATAATATACTTAGGTATGCGACGAATTTGCATCAAAACTTTCCCACGTATTTACAGTCGCCATCAGATATATCGCAGCTGTGGAGGTGGTCACAAACATCTAAACAACACCTCTATCGTCAAGGCGATAAAGTGCATGTTCAAATATTTGTGATAACCTCCTCAGCTCCGATATATCTGATACGACTGAGCAAAAAGGAACAAGAGACGCAAAGAATTTCGATAATTTGAAAAATTTGAATAAACGAAATCGAATTTGAATTTGGAATTCAGAAACTGCAAACGGTCGATCACGCATTGCGCGCCGAAGAAAGTAATTTAAAACAATATTTAAATATAGTCACGAATGAAAGTTCTCACACTGTCCAGAGAAAATTACCTATTGCCTTGTAAAAATATTCATGGATAAAGTGCTTAAGAATATCTTGCGTGTTTTGGATTCTTATCTAAATTAATGCAAATGATATTTGGCTGTTTGCATAGATACTTACCTAGGTAGATACGTTTTTCTACCAACGATCTTAAAAAAATGGAAATAAAACCATTAAGCCTGGAGTAGGTGTGTGGTACCTAGGAGGAATAATGACTGGAGAACGCATCCGCGAGCGCCGGTAAGGGACAAAGATATTCTGGCTTTTGTAGCCCAAAATGTAACAATTCACTATAGTTTTGCTTTACAGGACATTCTTTAAAGGTAAAAAGTATTAGCTTATTCTGTATTAATTACCGCAACTTTGGTTGAAAACCCAAGAAAACTCCAATTGTATTTGTTTGTTCCCCTCCAACTTTGACAGTTCTGAAGGGAACAAAAACACGTGAAACTATATGATAAGGACAGACGAAAATAGCGCCATCTCTGCCATATCTATGGAAAGTTACATAAGACCATCCCTTTCCATCGTGGTATTATTATTAGCACGCTCCGTCTAGGTTAATGGTATGTCTATGGGTAGTAGGTACCTTTTCTACCTAATACCTAGGTAGCTAAAGCTAAAACTACCGAGGTAGGTATGTATTTAAACAAATGTTAGATTAATTAAATGACAATGACATGTCGATGGAGAAATGGCCCATTATGGATTTATGCCTTTATTAGTTTAATTGGTCCTCAATTTTTCTAGAATTACAATCGGAGCCAAAGGTTTGTGTCGGTTAATAAGCTCAATCAACTATCATTTGTCCCTCGTTGCCATGGTTACGTTCCCCTGGGTCACTCTTTAAGCAGTTTAATTGCATGTTAATACGCAAACCGTAGATATATGTAGAAGTGATAGGTATGTCCCTTCCATAATGGGTCTACCAAGCGCTTCAGTAGTACCTACTGGGCCACATTTCTTGTAAAAACTATGCTTCAGTTGTCCTCTGGCTGATGAGACACAATAACAACAACAAATAGTTGATTCACTCATTATCATAATTTAACTATTTTCATAAAAATAACTTCAGTTTCGCAATTCTACCAAAACCGTGCAACTTAAGAGTAAGGGTGCCTTTCCACCAGAGCTATGCTGCGCTACGTTCCATACAAATAACATGTTTCTTTAACGGCACAATCTCACACAAATCGACCTAGTCCTACGGTAAGCTCATCAGGAAGGCTTGTGTTGTAGGTACTAGACGACGATATATATAATAGATAGATACTTATAAATATTTAAATCCTACATAGAAAACACCCATGACTCAGGAACATACTTGTGCTCATCATAAATAAATACCCTGACTGGGATTCGAACCCAAGACTATCGGTTTCATAGGCATGGTCACTATAGTGGTATACCCACTAGGGCAGGCCGGTAGTCTAAACGGGTTATACGCGGATGGCCTATTAGAACGCAAAATGACTAGTGTAATATTTTGCCTATATCGCAAAAGGTCTACATCGTAAATGGTCTAAAACGCAAAATTCCTACATCACTTTCGTCGCTTTATTTTTAAGTTAGCGATGTCGATGACGGAGCCCCGCTATTGCGGAGCTCCTATTCTGTACCGTTTGGCCTTCGGCCATTTGAAGAAAACTAACGAACCTAACCTACCTAGTGATATAAGAGTGATATAAATAATTGGTCATTTTGCGTTCTAGACCATTTGCGATGTAGGCAAAATAGGTATTACACTAGTCATTTTGCGTTCTAGGCTTTCCGCGAATAATACGTGTAAACACTTAGCTTCATAGCATAGCTTGGCTGATGTACAGTCAGCAGTAAAAGTTGCTAAGCGTTTGAAGTGTTTAAAATGACCTGCACGCGCTCTTATTCTCTTGACAATAGAGACGTGTTGACCTCATTTTGAACACCTCAAATGCTTAGCTACTTCTGCTGCTGACTGTATGTAAACGTGCACAGCATAGCTCGGGTGGCACCCTTAGGATCTCATCTCAAAACTGGCCTCGTCACGGCGGGCCAATCCCGCGCAGATGCTGCGCGAGGGAGCCCGGTCTGTAGATACATGGATATTTTATTAATAACATCCGGGGACAGAAGTTGTCCCGAAGTTGTTTGTGTGAAACGTTTTGATTCAATTACAATCATTGTCAAAAAACATTCCAAAATTATTACTAACCTCACTAGCTCGGAAATAACTGTTTTATTATTTTTAAAACAGATAGCAAAGTTGCATTTTATTCACAAGAGTGCAAAGTATTTTTTTTTTACTAATTGTTTATGACTAAGTAATGTGTTTTTTTGATGTTAGCTATTTGAATACTTTTATTTTATGTTTTTGAATGATAAATGATTAGATGCCAATAATTTTGAATACATTTTTAAAGTTGTAGAGTTAATTTATTCCTCGCGTTGAATGATGAGTTGAAAAATTGGGTGTTTCACTCGGTAGCAAAGTGTAGGCCCTTCTCGTGCTTTGAAACCCCCTCAATGCTTAAGATTCCACTCTTAGAAACTCGTCTCGCTGGTTCAATTTTGGAATCTATCCCGGGATAACTTTAAAGAATTACCTCCGACGTTTCGAGAACGACACTGCCACTGCCGTTGTTGTTGTGTCGTTGAAGTCGCAGGTAATTTTAAAAGTAGGTAATAACTTATAAGTTAAGTCCCTTTTATTTGTAATAGGTACCTAGGTAGGTACCTACCTAATGTGTAAAAACCGTGAAATTTAAAATCAGTTTTTTAATTAGTATCTACTTATTTTGAAAATTTTGAATTTCTTACCTACCTCTAGGTACCTACCTCTTTAGTTTGGTACCTACTAAAAATCCTAGCGACCTTTTTCTTATTAGATTGATTGATCCAATTCTAATAAGAGTACCTATCTACCTACCTATCAGGAATCGGTTTTACCGTCTAATTCTAACGATCTATGATAATCTTATTAGAAAAACGAAGTACTTACGTACCTTAACTACCTACGTACTTATTTTTAGCTAAATGTGAAAAAAACTGGAAATGTTAGTCCCAAAGTATGGTAGGTACCTACCTACCTAACGTTATAGACTTTAATTGTTAAGCCTTAGGGTTTATTTATATTGGGCATTTCATAGAGTAAGTAGGTACATAATTATGTATTAAACAAAAGATTTTTTTTATGAATTTAATGAATTCCCAAAAATGAATTTAATTTTAATATATATCTATATTACGCTCAGGTCATACCTACCTACTTTAGAATCCGTCACTGCGCTCGATTCCAACCCTTCGTTTAATTAGGATTGAATGTAGGTAGCCTTAGTCGGCGTAAATGTTTCATTTTACTCTCTGCTGACAAATTTTTTTTTTTTTTTTTTTTTTTTTTTTCTTTTTGGCTTTTGTTACACTTAGCCAATGTCATGTGGTTGGAAAGTTAGGGAAAACTATAGGAACTACTTAAAACGAGAATACGGGATATTTGGAAAAGGATTCATAAAGGATTGGGTTTATAGAAATATAATATATGTTATATTTTTATATCATTTTTTTCTAGGAATACAGATATTACTTTATAAATATCATACAAATTCATATATAGTAAACAACTTATAGATGTAGGAAATGGAATTCGATGCAAAATAAGGTCTGAAAGAAATTCAGTCCTGTCATAAAGTGTGCAAGTAAAGAAAAAATGATTCAGGTCACCGTACTCCCCACAGGGACAACAAGGATCCGGTTTTTTATTTATTCTGTGTAAAAACTCCGGAGTACAAACATGACCTAAGCGCATTCTACACAGAACAGAGGTACTGGATTTCGAAAAGGTTAATTTGCTGAACCATGGTTTTGTAGGAATAGATGGTTGGATTCGTTTGTAATGTTTACCTTTTGTAGAATCTTTGTTCCAAATCAGATTCCATTCCCGAAACAAATGCAACTTCGACAGATTTTGTAAGTCGTTACAATAGTTCATGTATGGGACAATGTCCCCAATGCATGTGGCCTCGTTTGCTAGCTGGTCAGCTCTTTCATTACCTGGAATACCGGCATGACTTGGCACCCAAGCCAACACGACAGTACAACCAGACTCTGAACACTTAAATAGAAGATTCCTGACATTAAACACTACAGGAGACTGTTTTTGGGATTTAAAAGGGAACCTCTTTAGTGCTTCTAAAGCACTACGAGAATCACAAAAAATTATAGTTTTTGGAATTTTCAGCATGAGAACATATTCTACAGCTTTAAGTAAACCATAACATTCTCCAGTGTAAACGGACGATTCAGGAGGCAATTTAATAAGTTGTGTTACTTTGTATTGTGAATGGAAAACCCCAACGCCAACGCAACCCCTATCCCCATGTTTAGAGGCATCAGTATACAGACAGTGCCAATCAGCCCAATCAAAATTCTTTTACTAACAAAGTCAATTTTAGGATTTAAATTGTTTTTGAAATTCCAATGTCCAATCTAATATCGGGCTCAAAATTATACTATTATAGTCGTGACAATATAAAGGTAGAACCTCACTTCTATAAGTTCGAGCTTCAACTATTTCAAAATTTTTCAGACTTGTTACCAGACAGGGAGAATCCTTGTGGGCCCAGTAATTACTAGACTCGATCTGTTCCACTAATTGCTGTAATTTAGGGATTAAAATGTGAGAGCTTAATTGTAAAGATCGAAACAAAAATTTGTCACATAGAAACTGTCGTCTTAAAGCAAGAGGTGGATCACAGCATTCTATTTGTAGACAGTTTATTGGACTAGACCTCATTGCCCCTACAACTAATCTTAAAGCCTTAGACTGAACTGAGTCTAGTTTTTTAACTACATCAACATTACTGGGATGTAAAAGGAAGGTACCATAATCAAAAACACTCCTAATTAATGCATTGTAAAGAAGTCTCATGGTAGACGGGTGCGCTCCCCACCAGACTCCTGCTAGGCATTTTAAGATGTTTAAGTTCCGCTCACATCTCTGTGTAATGTATTCAAAATGGGGAACTCCTGTAAGTTTGCGGTCTAATATTAATCCTAAGAATTTGACTTTCTCTTTAATTGGTAACTGAATACCATTATAGCTGATATGGAGAGGTGGAATATGTTGTTTACGAGTAAATACTACGACAGAACTTTTGGAAGGCGAAAGATCAAGACCATTGTTGTCTAACCAAGTATTTAAGCCACTCAGCGCAATTGATAATTCATTACTAATGTTTTGTAGAGTCCGCCCAGAGACATAGATGAGCAAATCGTCTGCGTATTGCAGAACATTTGCTTGTCCTTTAACAGAAAGTTCTAAATCATAAGTGTAGATGTTATATAATAGAGGGCTTAAGACGGACCCTTGTGGTAGGCCTTTCCAGACTGTTCTCTTAATATATTCAGTGCCAGACTCTTGTACCGGATATTTTATGTACCTTTCATATAACATACTAATAATAAAATTAGTCAAAATGTTTGGAACATTTAATTCAATGAGTTTACATTTCAAAATTGAAATGTTAACGTTATCATAAGCAGCATTTATATCTAAAAAGGCGGCCATTAATGAATCATTTTTAGAGAAACTTATTCTAACATCTGTGGTAAAGATGCTTAAACTGTCAAGAGTTGACATGCCTTTTCTGAAGCCAAACTGTTTACTAGATAATAGTTTATTATGCTCTAAAAACCATTCTAATCGGATCTTTACTAAATGTTCAGCAGTTTTAGCTAAAACAGTTGATAAGGCTATTGGTCTATATGACGTGGAATCTAGATTTGGTTTATTTGGCTTTTGCACTAATATCAGTATTTGAGTTCTCCAATCTCTAGGAACATAGCCTGTTATCATAATATTATTAATCAAAGAAAGAAAATAGAAGAGACTGTTGTCATTAAGGTTTGACAAGAAGGAGTAAGGAATCCCATCCTCACCAGGCGCAGAATCTTTAGTGGATGAAAGAACACCTTTCAATTCATAGAGAGTAAAAGGAGAATTTATGTCAGAGATAACATTGTTACTAGATGATATTAGTGGTCTTGGAATTATAGGGCATACAGGCACATAAGGGGGACCCAAACGGTCCATGACTTGTTCAGCTAAAACTGGAGATATCTTACTCTGTGTATCCTTAAAAGCCGATCTAAACCTTCTAATATTCTGCCATACAATAGATGGAGCTACATTAGGACTTAAAGATTTACAGAACCTATGCCATCCTTCAAACTTTTTGGTTTTAAGAATTTCTTTAGTTGATTTTGCAACTTCTATATACTTGTCAAAATTTTGATCAGTCATTTGCTGACAATACTGTTTTTCAGCTGTTTTTCTTTGCTTAACTGCAGCAGTACATTCTGAATCCCACCAAGGTGGGGATGGAATAAATTCTGAGGTACTACTTTTTAATGGAAATGTTATGTCAGCAGCATCAATTAATGCTGTTGCTAATGCTTGTGAACATGCAAATATATTAAATTGGTTTATATCTGGAAGATCATTTATTTTATTTTCCACAGCCTCTCTGTACAAATTCCAATTAGCATCTGTCAGCTTGTGTTTTAATCGTGGTTGCCTTACTTGCTTTATAGGTTTATTAAATGGGAAAGTTATGAGTAGAGGGAAATGATCACTACCATGAGTTGATTCTGCAGGTGACCATGAAAGGGATGGAAAAAGATCTGGGGTACAAATTGATAAATCAATTGCACTCGGTGTTCTACCAAGACGAGTAGGGGCTCCAGTATTCAGAATACACAAATTACAAGAGTTGATTAGTTCTAACAGTTGTTCACCGTAATATAAAGTTTTAGTACAGCCCCAAAATTCATGATGTGAATTAAAATCACCTAAAACTACAAATGGCTTAGGCAGGAATCTAAAAAGTTGTTTAATTTCATTAAAAATATCATTATTAGGCTTTTTAAAATATAAAGATAAATAACAAATACTATTTACAATAACTGCTACTACACTTAAATCATTACTATGTACAGGAAGAGTTATGGAATTATATGTACAAGAGTTCTTGACAAGTATGGCTACTCCTCCATACCCATCAAGTCTATCTTCTCTAAGACAGATATATCCAGGCATTTTAAACACTGATTCTTTTCTTAGCCATGTTTCTTGCAGACAGATAAGAAAAGGATCATGCTTATTAATAATATGAATTAAATCTGGTTTCCTAGTGACTAGACTGCGACAATTCCACTGAACTACTACAGCTCTCTGATCCATAATTGTGTTTAAGTTGGAATAAAGTATCAATAACTATTGCAACGTTGGACGGTGATAATGATTTTGATTGAGAACACAGTTTCAAAAGCTCTCTTATTATATGATCAATGTTAATGTTAACTTTATCTTCATTGTTAGAAATTAATACAGGTTTTTCTCTATTTATTACTGGTTGTTTAATTATTTCTGAATGAGCATACCGATCGTACCCTTTGTCTAACTTTGCATGTGTCTTAGTGTTAAGTAAAACTGTTTTTCCTTGATGAGTGAGCAGAGTGAGTATTGAGGCTCGAAGTGTTAGTATTTACAGTTGTACCATGTTGTGTTTGAAAGGAAGGTGATATTTGTGTAGCTGTCAAGGCATCAGCATATGACACTTTTGAGACTGGTGGGTGAATTTTTACAGCTTCCATATAAGAAATGCAGCTTTTGCTCATAGTTTCTTTAATGGCTCTTTGTCTATTGTACTCTAAGCATTTTTTGCTGGTAGCTTGATGTGATCCCTTGCATAAGCAACACGAATAATCCTCCTCCTCAACATCACATGAGTCACCAGAGTGACCTTGACCACATTTGTAGCACTTTGGAGTTGACCGGCATTGGTTTTTGACATGGCCATAACGACAACAAAAATAACATTGTATAGTAGGATATATATATAGTTCAACTGGTAAGGCCATATAGCACATATATACCCGAGTAGGCAATACTTGTCCATCAAAAGTTATGATTACAGTACCAGTGTTCAAAAATTGGGTGTTATCATTGACTACACTTTTCGCTTGACACGTCTAATTTTTATAATTGGGCCACAGCCAACTGGCAAATTTATACTAGTCTGCACTTCTTCGTCATTTAAATCAATGGGTACACCTTTGATGACTCCCATCCGTGTAACATTGAATGTTGGGATAAAAGCTTTATATTTATTTAATTCTAGTTTTGGGTTACTTAGGAAATTATTTGCACCTGTAAATGTGGTAAACTCCATGGTTATTCGATTTCTACCAATACGTTTAAGGCTGCCATCCACAATACCTAGAATATTATGTTGCTTCATAAACCGACCAAATGTTATGGGATGTAGGGTTGTACCATCAGTGTTGCCTTCTTTTTGTACATGTACTACAAAAGGTGAAATGTCGGACTGTTGGTAGCGTGTGCGGCCAACAGGTTCTCGGCTAATGGGACTTTCTTTATTATTTTCAGTGTACCGAGTTACATTGGAATTAGTGGGAGTTTCTATAATATTTTCTGTACTGGGTTTCGTAATATGGTTAACATTATGTATAGGGGCAATTTGTTTTATATTATGTTTACTGTTATCTATATCCGCGCAAATACAATCAGTATGCTTTACTTTTCCTGATCCATTTTTTCGTTTACGTTTATTGCACGTAGTACATAATCGAGATAGATGTTTTCTTTTTAAGCTTACATCATTATTATTAGATACCGATGCATCGGTGTCCATAGATGATTCCATTACAGCTACAAGTATATCCATTTTTGTGGGAGTTATCTTTTCTGACCCTGAGGAAATTGTTCCCCCAGGATCAGGGGGCTCGGCATCCCCTGTCTGCATTTACTTAAATTAACACTTACCGATGGAATTGTACAGCTAACTACTAAGTATAGTAAAAAAGTGAATCTAAAACTACAAATATATACACTAAATACAAACACCAATCCTTTAAATATTATTATTTAAGTTTGAGTGAAAAAACCACGTCCGCCGCGCACAAAGTTTCCCGCCCTTTCGCTGACAAATTTCATATATAGGTAACAAAACGACAAAACCAACCAATCCTAAAAGAAGGAAATGTTAAAGAAAAACAATTGTTCAAGTTTTCTAATTCCAATTTTAAATGTCAACCAATGAGAATTAAATAATTTGAAATAAGAATTCCATTTTAATCTTCCACTGTAATTAGACCTTATTCCATCACATTAAGATTCATTTTGTATCGTACGGCAAATCAAAGCCAACCACGTGACTAGGGCGTTGACCTGTCGCGTTGTCACCACGATGTCATTGGACACAAGCGACGCTCCTGATTGGCCGGCGGTGTCGCCTGCTTACGCCCGCGACATCGTCCATTGGTCCGCTTTGTCACACGGTGGGCGGTTATTTGGCGTTCTTATTTTAAAACGAAAGACGTTCAGTTTAGAAAAAAGAAAGTGGGCGACGAATCAGATCACGAGTTTTGTTTTTAAAGTTTAGTTTTAAATTACCTATGGCAGGACTAAGGTTGTAAGGCAATGAGACAATGTCTTTTATAATAGTTGTAATATATTTACGCATGGATGTTTGGTCCTGTAATAAGAGTATAGGGATGAAAGTGACGCATTGGGACGTTTTAGCGTCGCGCGGGTATTGATCCAAGGCGCGGCGCATTAGGGATACATTTCACTTTGTTTTCTGACTAGTTGTGAGATTGCTACGATGTCAGCAAACCTATTTAACAGTCAGAGGCAAAACCATAGGCAATGAATTATCTGCATAGGTACCTACTAGAAATTTACAGTGACTACTACAGTGAATTTTTGGACGAATTAGTTAGTTCAGCCTTGAACCCGACAAGATACCTATTACCTAGGTCTAGGTCCTATACCGTAGGTACGTAGGTACACCACAGGCAACTTTTTAACTTAGGTATGTGCAGGGCCCGTAATTTTCATGCCGATGATATCAATTTGATCCCAAATAGTTTTATTGTATGTAAATGATTAATCATTAGTCGTCAATCATTTTATTCATGTACAAAAATAAAATAAAATACTGATACCCTAATTGACGTAATAACAATACCATTTAATAAAATGAATGTATAAAAACCAATTAAATAGTTTTATTTACGTGTCACGTATCAAGTATGTACTTGATTAAAATGATCGACGACATGACGACTAATGATTAATAATTTACAATTAAACTATTTGGGATCATCCTATATGGAGCGTGACGTCAAATTCACGTCACCGGCATTAAAATTACCGGCCCTGCTTATGTGTCTACCTATAGGTAGATATTACATGAAAACATGGATGCTAGGTAGGTAGGTACCTACTAACATCTGCGTAACTAGGCTACTAGTAGGTAGGTAGGGTATTAGGAATTTTACAGACTAGGGTCGACCGAGGCGATTCGGATCACTGGGGAAATCGGATCAAAATAAGCATTTCTGTTAAATTTGAAAGATCGCGGGTAGTTACAGCCAGCCAACCAACGTCCCGCGTTCGCTCTGTTCCCCACGCGCGCCGCCACAGCCACTGCCATAGGATAAGGCTCACGAGTTAATCACGATGAGGCTTCCCGATGAGTCGCTCGCGCGGGTGTGCTGTGATTTTGGCGTTGATGTAAAAAATGTGCGAATACATTCCGTGTTAAATGTAAATGCGAAAGACTAAAGGTTAGTAATCATTGGTAATTATTGTTAATCATGCATGTTGTTTCCTGATATGGTATTGTTTTGACTATATCTAAAGGTATATTTCCGCTAAGAGAAAAAAATTTAAACCTATGGTATGAGGCTATTCGGATCACCTGATTGGGGGCGAATAGGATCAAAATTTAAAACGAGGTTTTTGGACGGTTTTCTTTTGCTTATTGTATGTTTGCATGTTTTAGATGGTGCGGACGTATAAGAAAAAAACCCACAAGGGAGAATGGTCGGCAGAAAATATGACTACAGCTGCTTATAAGGTGCTGACTAAAGAGCTAACTTTACGTCAAGCTGCCGAGTTGTACAATGTCCCGTTCACGAGCTTGCAAAGAAGAGTCACATTGTCTCGAGGCATCGTAAAAAGTCGTGGTGGACAACCAACATTAAACAAGGAAGCCGGGGAGTTATTTGCTGATCGACTATTGCAATTAGCAACTCGAGGATTTGGAGTTAATTTCTGATATGGGGTGAATCGGATACGTGTAAGGTTCAAGTTGTGGTTTATAAAATTTATCATATTTTGTTTATCTCGATTTAAGTTATTCGATTTTGTTGCTAAGAGGGTATAAAATGTTTAACGTACATTGTTTAAAAATATAGTAACATATTTGACACTTTCTATAGATGGTGCCATATTTTTTTTAACTAGAAGGCAGGAATAAAAAATAATGCTCGAATGTAACAATAAAGATACCAATGATAGTTGATCTCAATAAGTTGCCATTTGTGATTCTTTTTCATATATTTAACATTGTTTACTATTATTAGTTAAAATTTTATAACAGAGATTGTTTTGATCCGTTTTACCCCTAAAAATGGGGTGAATCGGATTTTCTAGGTAGTTTTGTATTTTATTTTTCAGAAATCGGAATGTCGTTTGATTTTATGTCTGACTCTTGGATTTTGTTAAACAATAAATACTTTTGCCAATTTAATATTAATAAAAACAGTATCACCTTAAAAAGTTGTATTTATTTACCGTCAAACAAAAAATGACCCGATTCGCCTCGGTCTACCCTAATACTTACCTACTCAGCTGCTGTTATTGGTAAGTAGGTGGATTTGTCTACGTAGGTAGATTCATGATTCATCGTTTCATCCTGAGTCTTCCACTGCTGGACAGCATAAAGGCCTCCCCCATATATGACTTGCATTAATCTTGGGGGGCAGTAGGCCTAAGACGCCACGCTTCGCAGGCGGGTTGGAGACCGCAGCTATCGATTAGGTTTAAACGACGCTGCTGCCGTTGGTTTGAGATTACCTATAGATAGGTAGCTATATTACCTTTGATGCTGACTGCATAATGCAAGTCGTGCAGAGACCATAAAGTGCAGCGTGGGGTGACCAATGGCGATGCAACCGCGCATCAACTTTTATTAGCGCAGTGCAATCTGCACTAGGTACAGTCAACGTCAAACATACAGGTAATGTTCACACTTTTTCACCTTGATCCTTTGTAATAAGGTGCAAAATTGTATACATATCTTTGACGTCGACTGTGCTATCTGGTTTTATGTCGTGGTGTCCGTCAGTATGAAGTTTGAGATTAGTTAGGTATAGTAAAAATTTTCTAAGCTAAGCTCATCCACTTACCTGCATTCACAATGGCATTGTGTCTAATACAATTCTATTATCTGCTTTTGTTATAGTTACCGCCAACCAGTTACTTACAAAAAAAGGTTAGAACTACATTGCGTGGATATTGAAATTTCAACCCTATTCCTTGTTAAATAGGTTTAAAATGGTTTAAGAGGACAATGGCATTTTGTGTATTTCATGACCACTTCACAACTTATATTTGGGCACTATAAATACTTAGTAGGTACCTATATAAAATATTTTGTAGTTGTATACCTACCTACAACTGTGCTCAATGGAATATAGGTTTTTACTTCAAGTAGACAAGCAAATTAATTATATAAAAGCGGGTAACTCAAGTTTTATAAGTCGAATATTGCTCGACATGTTGTGTAGACAAGCAAGTAAAACTGTCAACTAGATAAGCGAGTTGTGACGACCGGTCTGGCCTAGTGGGTAGTGAGGCTGCCTATGAAGCCGATATGGTCCTGGGTTCAAATCCCAGTCAGGGCATTTAATTGTGTGATGAGCACAGATACCTATTTGTTTGAGTCATGGGTGTTTTCTATGTATTTAAGTATGTAGGTATATGTATTTATCTATGATAAGGTCAATGTGGGTAAGACCGTCTATCTGGAAAGACCGTCTACCAACCAATTTCCTACATTATCTCATAGGTATTTAGTGTCATATGACGGACTTCCCTTAAAAATATAGTAGGTACCTATGCCGGTCTTACCCACATTGACATACCTACCTATATATATCGTCGTCTAGTAGGTAGGTACCTAAAACACAAGCCTTACTGAGCTTACCGTAGGACTAGGTCGATTTGTGTACCTAAGATAGTTCCGAAATCATCTCATCACACAAATAAATGCCCTGACTGGGATTTGAACCTAGGACCATCGGCTTCATAGGCAACGTCACTACCAGGCCAGACCGGTTGTAATAAAAAAGGATATTCTGAGCCAGTGAGGTGAAAATAAATGAATAATAGACGCCTAAACATAGCGTTTGGGAATGACTTGGGGTCAGGTAGGTACCTACTTTGATTCACTACCGCAATAGCTACCTAGTACCTACATGAACCCGGGACCCGGGTATGTCCTTAAACTACGTCCAACAATGAGAGGTAGGGCACAGCGTTGACCATCACGCTTGTATCTGGGGCAGCCCAACTGGGGAAGTACCTCCTCCTTACAGAAGACCACAGCCATAACAGCACTGCCACCTTTCAGGTATGTAGTGTTGTGTTCCTGATGGAGAGTAAGGTTCCCAGAGCACCCCCCCTTAAAGGCCGGCAACGCGCTTATGACTCCCCTGGTGTTGCGGGTGCCCATGGGCGACGGTAATTGCTTAACCGCAGGCAATCCGTCTGCTCGTTTGCCGCCTATGTCATAAAAAAAAATGAAGGTTGGCTGGCCAGTGGAACTAAAGCATTGGCCACTGTCTGGCAAGCTTTACGACAGCTGTTTGATGGCGGCGGTAATCGAGTCCTGATTGCGTGCACTTAATTAAGGCGTGCCTTTACGACGCACGTCGGGTTTGCAGCTAATACCAAGGACAACGATATTGAAAATTTAATTACAATATGGCACTAAACAATTAGATGGTTGGCAGTCCTCAACTGTGCGTTTTTCTAGAAACTTCCTGCCTCGCACAGCAAAAGTCTGGAATAAATTGTCGTGTGCAGTATTTCCGGACCGATATGACATCCAAACCTTCAAGAAAAGAGCGTATAGGGATCTTAAAGGCCGGCAACGTACTTGTGACTCCTCTGGTGTTGCGAGTGTCCATGGGCGGCGGTAGTTGCTTACCATCAGGCAATTCGTCTGATCGTTTGCCTCCTATATCATAAAAAAATGAAGCTGACAGTCACCTAAATAAAAAAATAAAAAAAATTGTTTCTTCCAGACCAAGTGATCCACATGAACTTAAAATTACTTGGTGCTACCCAACAAACAAATAATATTTGTACATAGGCACCAATTGGGGCCTATTCTAATCGACCTGTCACCACCCAATTTTTAGTGAGATGGCAATCAATGCAACGAACATCATCAGGGGCCGATTTTTGAGCACTCGACTCTCAAATCGTGACATTTTTAAACTCTATCAAACACGAAGAAATTGTATTTACGAAGTATGACTGTTATAATTAAATAATCGCGGGTATCGAAACTATACATTTTGTGCAAAAATAATGGTGAGAAACTGTTGTGTGATTTCGTTCTCAAAGTTTTATGAATTCGAGTGCATGACTCAAAAATCGGCCTCTAGGAGGCCATTGCTGCTGCCTCGGACTCGCGCTAACAAAGACGCAATTCTTTGACTGTGACCTAAGATCGACACTTAATTCTTAAATCAAAATTTGAAGCGTTACCTACCAATAAATGCACAACATTTGACATCTTTGAAATAAACACATACCTTATTTAAAAAAAATATTTGACGAGCTATGAGTTAGGTACCTACAACCTACAACTACCTACCTACCTACTTAACTATAGGTACTCTAGATTAAATCTAAAAAAGGCCCTCGAGGCATTGTACTAAGGATGCTGGCGGCATTTTCTTATTGTATCGCAATGGTAATACGTTGGCGAGGAAGCCGTCAGCTCTTCGGTCATCAGTTACAATAACCAGACGTTTCGAGATGTTTGCAAGAAGCTTGTAAGTAATTGTATACAGTACACAAGCGTAGGTAGGGCGCGGTAGGTAGGTGGTACCTACCTATATAAACTGTTTAGGTATCTCATTAGGAACTATTTATGACTAAACTTTCACATTTTACGATTTTATAGGTACCTATTAGACTAAGCGACTAGGACTTTGTTTTATAACTAGAAAGTAATTTAATGTTGGGCACGTAAGTGCATACGTACCTACTTATCTGCTAAAGGTACCTACCTAGTAGGTAGGTAGGTACCTACAAAGTGTTACATGTACCTACCTATCGGTCGGTCAGTACCTATCTATGTTTACATTGATAAACCATTATTTTAAACCTATGTGTATTAGCCCATTAAATGTAAGTAAATTAAAATAAGGTTCTTAGCATAATACAATTTTGATTTAACCAGAAACCTCAGCACAAAAATACTAAAAATACATGCGTCGTCTCGGAAACAAAATCAATATCCTCCCGACACCAACAATAGGTTATTAACAAGGCAGATGCGCGCGCGCCACCTGAACGGAACACGAGTAAATCATACCAACGTAACGCACACAGCTGCGCCCCACGGGTAGGGCATGTTGGACTGTCGGGTAACTTGAACAATCGCAATATCTTAGACTGATTGGAATTTTAATATCATACAATGCAAAGAGGACCGGGGTATTATTCCCAAACTGCGACCCAGTCACCACCAGATACTCGTCCTCTAGTGGTTTCCGGTGTAGGCATATAGGAGTTTCCGCATCCTAAGAGCGATAGAACGTACAGTTGCACTGCCAACCCGCCTGCAAGCCGTGGCGATTACGGCGTCGAACCACCATGTCCAGAGATCGCTGTGGCGATCTATGAGGGAAGTCTATGTCCAGCAGTGGACACGCGAAGATAGAACATTAAATTAAAAATGATGAAGATACTTAAATATGACTCCATATTTTGACAGGAGATGATTTTTATTTTATAATTAACATGATATTTCAAAGTTTACAAGTAGGTACAGAAGTAAGTACCTAGTTAGTATATGTAAGAATAATTTATAATATGTACACAATTCTTAATTCCTAAAGCTTTTTTCGATGAATTTAGATGATTAGAAAATACAGAGCAGTAACTAGCAGGATGTGTAGGTACAACATGCTCCTACCTACCCTAAGGGGAAAATGTAATTAATTAACTAATAGGTACATATACAATATTTTAGTCCGTTCGATCATATTTGTCATTGGAAAAAAGGTGGTATATGTGAAAAACTTAACTAAAGCACCAGGCCTATGTAGTAGTAACGTGTGTGTACACGCATGTCGGCGTTCTATATTCAAAGTTTTGATGTAAGTTCCATATTAATTATCTGCACAACTACATAGACAATGTTCCTCAGTTAAGTTTTTCACATAGGTACTAAGCACGACGACAATCGCACGTTTTTTTAATCGTAAAAAGCGAACTATAACTAAAACGGATACATTATGGTTGCTATTTTATCGTCTATCGCGCCATACGTCACTTTCGCTCTCACGTACCTACCTACTTGTTAGAGCGTGACAGATATATTGTGACAAATGATAAAAACCCGACCATATTAGGCTAGCAGCACGGCTTATGACACAAGTAGGTATCTCTATTTCCTACATAGGTATTATTTGGATTTTCAGCGAATTACTTACAGAGAACGTTATACCCTTTTTATACCATTAGGTACCTATATTAGCGCCTATCCAACATTTCTTTTCCGGCCTTTTTTTCATTAAGTACTAATATCATTATCATAGATTTGCCACAATAGGCATATTTTCTAGACTTACTTACTTAGGTGCCTCTGATTCTTTTTCTACTAATATTTTGAAAGATTTGCCACACTACAAATTTTCTCCACTTCAAAACCTTTTAATTACTTACCACAAATAAGAAATCTTTTTTAGGTTAGAAAGCGAGGTCTACTAAACAAACGATAACATTTTTTACAAAGTTCTGTGTGTTACGCGTAGCAAACTTAATTGATAATCGAAAAGTATTTCCTTCCCAAAACAGTTTAGATACATCATTAGTCTACCTAATTCCCGACCACAAAAGGTGATGACAAACCCTACAAATACAAAAGATCCGTTATCCACATTAATAAAATACCAACCATCCCCCACTTTTCCATTTTTTGTATTCGGAACACCGAATTTCGAATGTCACGCCTCGTTCGCGGGGGAAAATAAACGACGTTCCTTTTTTAAAAAAAGTTCCGTTACACATTTGTTATTTATTCGAAGGATGCGTTTCGTTCGACGTATTGTGTTTTTTGTTTATTTTGTCATCAGAATACCGGACATAATCGAATTTTTGACATACAATATGGGATGAAATTGGTTTCTTTGTTGCTCCTTTTATGGCTGGAGTTATTAAAGATCTCGATTTAAATCGATGACAAACACATGCCGTGGTTCGATTATTATTTAAATGGCGTATTAATTGATTTTTGATTCTTTTTGCATTTTTTATTTGACATGACAAGTACGTTGGGTGTAGGTAGGTACCTTTTCAAATTATGAATATTAAATCTAGATTAGAGTACAATCCATCTTTATTTCAATTAGGTTAATGGAAACTAAAATTTATTTAGGTTTTCTACCCCCTCTAAACCCTAAGTCTCTCTTCGTTTCCACGTATTTTCTTCGATTGTCTGGCAATTTATAGATTGTAGAATCTTGCCATACTGGATAGTGGATGAACGTCCTGGAACAAAAAAAAACAATGCCTGTATTTAAACTTCCGTGACTAATTATAGTACATATTCTATGAAAAATTACGGCTTCACTCACAATCGGGAATCTTAGTACTTGAAAATGGAGACCGCCCAGTGGGAAATGAAATAGCTTTTTCTTAAAACGTTTTTTATTATGAAAAATTATGGCTTCGCTGTTTATTTAGGCACTTGTGCGACGTGTATCGGAGAGCATAATATAAGCTCTCGCACAAGTGCCTAAATATACAGTGAAGCCATCATTTTTCATAATAAAAAATGTTTTAAGAAAAGGTTACTTCATTTCTATTTTAAATAGGTAAACACATCGGTAAGATACAAATATCTACTTATTTCTAAATATTGTTTAATTTTCTTAGTCACTAATATCTACCTTTTCAGTCGATGCTATAAACTTCTCGGTATTATTTGTGTAACGTCCAATTTACAAGAACCGGCTTACTCATTAATACAAGCGCCATCTACCGAGAACTTCTGGTAACTGTCATCGAGCTCTCCGCGAAACGTTTATCGATAAATTTATTTACAACGCTAGTAACTCACAAAATGCCACTAAATTATAGTACACTTTATGCAGTTGTATTAGAGTTGAAATTCGTTTAGAACACGTGAGAGGCATACGAGGTTGCCACAGTTATTTGTTTATCTTGATCGCGCCGATGTATCGGACGCGACTTGACAGTGCTCCATTCAAATTTGGAATTGATTTTAAGTTTTTCTTTTATTGTGGCCAGTGCGTAACCCCTTTATGGAGTAGGTGGACTTATTTTTGGTCCATACGGTTAATATGAATAAAAGTAGATTAGATGTAGCCTGTTTCATATTTTATTTTGACGTGTTCTATTACAGATGATGATTGACAAGATAACTAGTTATAATAATAAAATATTAACTTGTTTTTGTAAACAACGTGTTTCCATCCTTTTCCTAATAACAGGTAGGTACCTAGGTATCCCTATTTCACTTCTGAATGCCGACAAAATACCTATACAAAATAAAACATATTTAAAGTTTATTTATTGTTTTATTTTCGTCCATTGGGTTCTGAAATTTACTATGCTAGGTGTATAATTGAAAAATCTTTCAATTACTAATAACATCACCATCACATCTCAGTGTTTGCAGAGAAATTAAGATATTATCCATCAAGTGAAATTTCCCTTAATTTCTTTATCAAAACCTTGCATCGGCTTCATTTACTTAACAATTTATTCCGACCTCAAATTATTTCAGCAGTTTATTATCATGTACTAAAATTGCGCAGTGCCGTGTCGTCACGTCCAAACAGTTTCCAAACTTAACACGATCTGATAAAGCAAACGTGCCCACTTAATAATTGAATTCAATATCTGACTAATTTATAGTGTCTTCACCAACAGATAACATCTGGACCTTGGTAATTTTCTTACACGAACAAGTCAAGCTAAAATCAACTTTGTAACAGAGCAGTAAGAATCAATTTCGTATGAAACGTAACGTGGTTCTTTTGTTTTTTAATCCGTTTCGAAAAGAACTTTAGAACGCTGAATTCGAATTTCAATTTTCGTGTTATATGTTCGTGTAATGCTAACTAGCTTTGAGCTTTATGTATTAGGTATTAGAGTTGGTATTCGTTTGGACGGAGTTGAAGTTTTTAAAATTGTTCCGTGTAATAGGTTTTGATCACAACAATAGTTAGAGGTTGTGACCTTAGTGATGTTTTTAGATAAGAAGCGTTTTGTCGCTTCTTATGGCAAACGATTTGTTCTTTTGTCGTATGTTTCGTAACTGAGGTAATATGGGTTTGGACGTTATAATGGATTTAGGTAAGATGGTTATTTAGATAAGAACAGAACAACAGTAGCCTTTATATTAAATTGATTACTCAATGCCAGCAAAAGTGACGGACATGAGGCATGTTTGAAAAGCAAAGAAGAAGGACCAGTTTTTTAAATATTCGTCGGTTTCATGTTTTAGGCCAGAAACACACTTAAAAAACTAGATCTAGTCTAGTTTTTTAGATAACTGTGAATTGTTTTCCTTATAGGAAATTATGTTTCAGAACTAATAACATTAATAATATTTTTTGTTACATATTTTGTTTTGCATTGATAAGTAGATCTATAAAGATGAAGGATCAAATTACTTGTGTATGTAATTGAATTAGCCATTGCGTGTTAACTAGATATAAACGTCTTATGCTAATTAAAATTAAATTAAAATTAAACTAGAACCTACCTAGTTATTGGACCGTTTTTTTATAAATACGAACACAACATATTGTATAGGTATTCATACTAACCCTCTAATTACACCAACTCTCATCTCCCTAAATTAATGTGTAATGCCGTCTATATAATACACGTGGGGTAAAAAGGACGGGTTAATAACGCGAGGGGGTATGTTCGAAAGTTCTAAAACGCATTGCATGGCCGCGCTCAAGTTTGTGGGAGCTAGCGAATTTAACCCTCTGACAAAGATGTCATATTGTAACAATGGAAACGGCATATAAAGTCGACTTAGACTTCTTGAATGTAGGCTAAATAATACTTTGACAAAAGAAATGTTGCCCCATTCGTTTCTGGGGCAAAAACAGTTCTTGCTATCCTGCGCGGTAATGCTACGAGCATCATGGGCACTTTTTCACCGGAAACGACGGAACGGTAACAATTATTATTAGATTTTAGTGAAATCGAGGATTGTAAATATATGTTTAAATGGCGACCACGTTCTAGCAGGCGCAGCGGGGGCAGACCCCCACAAGGTAAAGATCACCTGAATCCACTAGATGCGAGTGGCGCAAACACAGTCCCTGGGGGTAGGGTATGGGGGAGTCTTATGTACCTACAGCAGTTTTACTTAATATTTTAAATTATTTGAATAATGCAGTAGGTAGACTAGGTATTATAAATTAATAGGCCTAATATAAATTAGCGTTTAGTTTACATAATAAATATGTATCTCCGGAAATTTTACAAAAGTAGGTATACGAGGTTAATTATTTCAGCTTTAGGTGTCCGCTGCTAGACATAGGCCTCCCCCAAATGTGACTTGTATCATCTTGGGGGGAGTTGTTACAGTCAGCTTGGCAGGGTTGGCGACAGCAATAACATCTCCATACTTATTCCTTGTCGCCTCCTACGACATCCGCGGGTAAAGATGGGGAATAAGTTTATACTTGAATTGTTTTGTCAACTTGAATGAGTTAAAAAGGGATATAGATTTTAAGGATACCTATTTTGTCTCGTGTTCACAAAATTGGTATTGCATAATATCGTCACGCCTTAACGCGTCGACATGAGTTGTCCCTTCCAGTATATACATTTCGTGTTCAACCCTTCAACCCCGCTAATAAAGGCAGTTTGGCACGCGTTTCTTTTTGCTTCGTTGTTTGGCGACGCCGGAGTGGACACAATTCAAAATGGCGGATCCCATAGATTCGTTAGCATTTTAAATTACAAACATTATTCTATCTATTGTAAACTCGTATTAACTGCAACAAAAATTGTGCAGAAATGTAAAGTTCCAACAATTTTCTTAATTTTCACCGTAATTACCAACAACAATATGTGAAGTAGGATGTGATGTATGTATAGGTAATTTAAAAAGTTTTTTTATAAAGAGTTGAATCGTATGATGTACCTATTTAGTTAATCCTTTAATTTATAGCTAATGACGCATAAAGACTAAGATTAAGAATTAACTATACAAAAAAGGTGTTTTAAGAGTTGAATTAAGTGAAATCTTAATTATCTCATTATTAAACTATTTGCATCAGAAATGAATTAATGTAGGTATGTATTTATTATTTTTCTTTTATTTTGCCTATTTTGTTTTCATAATAAAGAAACAATAGGTATAATACTTAGATATACAATCATTTTACAACGAATCATCATCCCGTGACACTATTCATCTATATATGTATCTACCTACGGTAAAATGTCCTCTGGTTGACTCACTTTTCAACTAATCCCCGCACATCAACTGTTTCTCTTTTGCGACTCACTGTAATCTTACATTATATTTTTAGGGTTTCGTAGTCAACTAGGAACTTTTATAGTTTCGCCATTTTTTCATTTCAGCCCGTAAGTGTGAGGTTAGACATTATGATAATATTAATAACCCTGCTACTTGTCAGTGAACTTATTATGAGCCAAAATGGTTGCTTACCTACTGGAATTTTATTTTTACTATAAATAAGTATACTTATTGGGATTATCTTACA
The DNA here is from genome assembly GCA_022674325.2 of Grapholita molesta. Lineage (NCBI taxonomy): Eukaryota > Metazoa > Arthropoda > Insecta > Lepidoptera > Tortricidae > Grapholita > Grapholita molesta. The sequence continues at coordinate 10,058,076 of CP053137.2, forward strand.
CATTGTTAAGATTTTGTCGACAAGTCAGGCATTGGGTAGTGAGTCTGCCTATGAAGTCGACGGTGCTCAGTATTTGTGTGATGAGCACAAGTATTTTTCCTGAGTTACGGCTGTTTTATGTATTTAAGTATTTCTATAATTGCATATATCGTTGACTGAGTACCCGCAAGACAAGTTTTTTTGAGCTTACCGTGGGGCTCAATCAATATTACATGTATTTAAGTTAAAACGTATCCTTTTGTAATTCACTTTACCTTTAAGTATCAAGCATGATATAAACGCTGCTAAAACTGTCATCGAAACTCATCACGCGCCAAAATGGCCGTTTACTTGACAATTTAAGGTGAGTAAGTGTCATCGGCTGTCGCCCGCGGGCGCGCTTGTCGCCACAATTATGTGATGTCCGTGAAACTGGCGAGCCGGTAATTGTTTGCAAACCGGTCATTTACTCGTTTCGATAAACACTTTTAAGGCTTTTTTTTATGATATAGGAGGCAAACGAGCAGACGGATTGCCTGATGGTAAGCAACTACCGCCGCCCATGGACACTCGCAACACCAGAGGAGTAACAAGTACGTTGCCGTTTTTACGGCTTATTTTAGTTATTTTCAATTTTCTAAACTAAACTATAATTGATTACTAGTGGTTAGTTAAGTAGTCTACTCCGCACTTATTAAAGCAATAAAGCATAATATCGTTTGTACAGTATTTTAAAGTAATGAATTAAATGATATCTTTGTTAATTTCAGAGGCTCTAGTGTAAGTTTCTTTAGACGTAAAAAGACGTTTACGAACGCGTAATTGAGCAATTCTCAAAAAGTTTGTAGGTACATTTGGATCAGGATCACGATGCTGAGCAAGATCTACCATATTTCCCAAAATGTCCCATAAAGATGGTCCCATAATGTCAAAAGTCTATAGAAATTTGGTAACAAAAAAGGAAAGTTCCATCAGTGTACCGATTTGAATCAAAATCGAAGACATGATCTAAATGTACAAACTTTTTGAGAAATGCTCATGTGATCATTTTATTTATATGGGTAGCACTAACACGATGGTAAAGGAATATTACCTTAAAAATTTACACTCAGGGCTCTGTAAAATAAAAAAAAATTAAACGTAGTTATTGCACTTATGCGTAATAGCAGTAAGTATAGTAGCCCTGCTAAAATAAAATTCGAAGCTCTTCATAAATTTTAAATATTACGTCATTCAAAGTAATTTATTGAGTAGATTATTCCAAGTATAAAGTCAATTTATTCCTGAATGACATAATAAGTGAAATTGATAACTTGTAATTTTGCGCGACACCGTAATAACTGTCATCGCGTGTCGCCCCGGGCGACACCTGTCGCCGTAATTATGTCATCGCCATGCTAATTTTGAATATAATTAGATACGTGACATTTTTACTCATAAAAGTACTACTAAGCTCAGGATTATTCTGCTTACCATGAAAGCTTAATGATGATTAGAAAAGTAGGTACCTATATAATAAGGTCCACCCATGTAGGTACAGCTGTGTGCTGTGAATGTTTGAGGTTTTGTGAGACCTTAATATATTTTTTATTTTTTTTATTATTTGACCTATAAAACAAGTCGCCTTCTTTGTCCCTATATCCCTACGTACCTTTGCTTAAATCTTTAAAACTATGCAACGGATTTTGATGCGGTTTTTTTTTATAGATAGAATGATTGAAGAGGAAGGTTTATATCTATAATAACATCCATTGAAAAGTGGAGAAATACTAAATAAATATCAGCATTGCACCCGTGCGAAGCCGGGGCGGGTCGCTAGTGTATTATATATGTTATTGCTTAGTTTCCCAGCGCATTGGTACCTATATATTGTAATGCTGAGTTACATTGTTCTTCTAACTAAAAAAAATTAGATCCAATTACTAAATTAGGTAGGTATTCATTACTCGATACTCTTTACAATTACATTACTTGTAAAACTGTAAAATTAAGCCGTGAACATTAACCAATGTCCAAATTACGCGTGCGTGTGTGTAATTTGTGAACGAGGAAAAAACGGTTTCATTTCGATAAGGTTGATAATATCCGAAATTATCGAATTGTAATTCGATCTGCGGCGGCATTGCTAATGCTTGCCGAGATACGCACGGGGAAGTTCAATAAAGAAATAAACAAGTTAGTAAAGTTGCCGTCAGATATATCGGAGCTGTGTAGGTGGTCACATATATCTGAACAACGCCTCTATTGTCAATGCGTGTGCATGTTCAGATATTTGTGACCACCTCCACAGCTCCGATGTATCATACCTACCTACCTGCTCAAAGACATCATTACTTACATATAAAGCCTTAATCATGTACTTATTTAAGTATTAATGTTTCGGTATGATATCACAGACAGGGCGTAGTTGATGAATGTGGTAAATGTTTTTTTTTTAATTTTGTTTAATTATATTTAAAAACATTATAGAGATAAACTTAAGTAAAAAAAAGCTTGTAAATAGGAGACATTGGAGTTGATATTGTGTTAGTAAATACATTTTTTACTTAAACTTATTAGCTATAATTACCTAATTGCAAATGTAAATTTTTTTTAAGGATAATTTTTATTGATCTAGGTAAGTACGACTCGATCACCGACTGATTACTACTCCTTACTTCTCTTTCACCCCCGTTCGAATACGAAGTGCTAGACATACACGTACCTACACACTTTATGCTTAAAATTTTTTTTATTAATGGCGCATCGATTTCGTAGAATTTTAAATATGACTTGAGACTCCGATGCCGGTAAAAAGTATCAACGCAATTACGGTAGATGTCGCTAGGCAATTAAAACTATAGTTGCGGGTCTCGAGTTCAACGTTATACTGGTTCTATCCACAAGCCCACTCGCCTACGCCTTGCACCCGCTCGGAACACGACTCCGATGCGAACGCAATGCGGTTTTCGATTGACAATTTGTGGTTGAAAACATGTTGCGATGTTTTTTCGATAGCAGAATACCCACCGCCTTATCATTGGCGCTTATCACTTTATTCATTTCGCAAGTGATAGAATGTGTACTGGAATAAGTGACGAAAAAGCGTAAGCGACATTAACGGCGTGTGCCGTTTTCTGAGAAAGTGACATTTGTCGATCTGCGGTCGCAAGCGCATGTCGCTCGCAGAATATGTCACTAATGGATCAACTTTTCATGTAATAATTATAGTTATTTCGTTTAATTTACGTGTAATTGCGTAACAGTCATCAAATTTCTTTTTCAATACAAGTAGGTTCCTTTGTATTCATGGGTACTACACACACTTTTTAACAAACCAATTTACTAACTTTAGGCTGACTTATTAGTTTAATAACGTAATGTGAGTACTTAATATATTACGTATAGGTACCCAGTGATTGAGTAAACAACTACCTAAGTACCTACGTAAGATTTTTTTTAAGTAAGTAACATTTAACTATTAGTACCAACCTAATCTGGTAGATAGTTTTGACCAAAAGTTAAACAAGCCCCTAAATGTTGCACCCTAATCTTAATTCCTATTATGAACTACATTTTTACAATAACTAAACTAGCTAGTAGGTAACCTAGATGTAAGTATTGTACCTACTAAGTAGCTATAAATATTTCTAGCTCATCGATAAGATAACTTAACTTCCTTAAGAGTATTTAAAAACACTTTTAGAATTTCAAACCATATTTGGCGACCTCTATTAATTTTGATTCAAAGTATCAACATGCGTACGCCGTACACCCACGCCATAAGGCGGAGTTCACACGCCGGCGACATCGCGACATCGTCGATTAATCACTGTCGCGCGTCAAATAGTCGCGCCGTTTGTCGCGACAAATTACTGTTTTGTGCCCCAAATTGCCTCGCCCTAGCGCAGTGGTGGCCAACCATAAACAGAGTACAAACATGTTTTTTATTATTATTTTGATTTTAAGTCACAGGTAATAAACAAGGAACAAATTAACGGCCCGCCTGATGGTAAGCAGTAGCCTAAGAAACTCCAGAGGATTCTCATCCGCGTTGCCTATCCTTTAAGAATCTTCGCGCTACTTACTGTACTATACTTGTGTAGGGGTCGATCGGCCTAATGACGCAGCGAACGTGTTAAACTATTTTTATTAAATCATAGGTAATAAAATAATTTCCAAAATATATAATAGTATCATCAGGTAATATTATTAGTAACCTTAATGTAAATTGTGTGTTTCCGAATACTTTTACCTCCATTTTGTATAAGAGGTGACGTTGGTTATTAATTTTATTGTACATTTCGGTCCATAATTGGTATTACAAGTTTGTTAACCAAAATCACGTTTATAGAGTTAGTTTTGTTAACAGAAACAGCGATAGGATTAAAAGGTCAGAATTAAATATTGAATTGCCATGAATTCCGAGTTTGTCTGTCACATATAAAATGCGTACTGGCACTTGTATGTTTGGCACCTCTGCCAGAACTGGAGGTTTCCAAGTTTTGTCACATTTGCACGCTACTAGGCCACACGAAGTTTAAGGGTTTCGTGAGTCGCGACAAAGTTTTAATAGCCATATTTTACGCTGACAGCTCTAGAAAGATATAAAAAAAATCATGTTGACAAAGAATTATTGATGAATGATGTCGCTATGTGTATTTTTACAAGCATATTACAAACTTAAGCTGTAAACTAAGCGACTACTTACGTTAGGAAACGCGTTTCGAAAGAATGACATATGTCGCGGTAGGTTTTTAATTTTTGATACAAGTTTTATCGCCGACATTGACTTTCAGAACTTTACTATTCTTATGTGTACGTACAGTCAAGGTGATGCCAGAGATATCGATAGGAATAAAGTGCCAAATTATGTGTACATGCACCTTATTGTTTATATTAAACATGGATACATATTTTGGAACATTTTCCGTATCAATATTTTTTACCTTTACTGTACTATAGATGATTTTGACAAAAGAAACGCATATTCAATTAAATTACGACGTTTTATACAAAAGTTGTCTTCGCCACCGTCCACAATGTCTCAATGATGCATTCTCATCAATAAGAAACTTAAGTAGGTAGGTCTACTCGGGTACACCTAATTTCAGTTTTTTTTTTATGACAAAAGGTGGCAAACGAGCAGACGGAGCAATTACCGCCGCCCATGGGCACCCGCAACACCAGTAGAGTCACAAGCGCGTTGCCGACCTCTAAGGGGGGTTGGAGCTCTGGGAACCTAACTCACAATCAGGAACACAACACTACATACCTGAAAGGTAGCAGTGCTATTATGGCTGTGGTCTTCTGTACGGAGGAGGTACTTACCCAGTTGGGCTTCTCCAGAATCAAGCGTGATGGTACTTTGCTGTGCCCTACCTCTCATTGTTGGACGTAGTTTAAGGACATACCCGGGTCCAAAAAAGTTTAATGCTATTGTCAAGGACTTGTACTTTATTTTTAATGTATGAACTTTACTAGCGATTGATAACAAGAAAAAGAAGCTCTGAATAAGCCGCTAAACGTTGTTTCTGTAAAATTTAAATCACAGAATGTAGTCAAACCAAAAAACAAATTATAGGTAATATATTTAGGTACTCTGAGTATTATGAGTTCACCATGTCAAGAATATATTATTAATATAAATCAATTCGCTATTAACCGTACATAAACTATTTTTAATCCCACGTACTTATCCCTAAATAATACATACTTCAAGCACTTAGCAAACAAAACTTCTGTCACTCCATACACTGTTATTAGCCTCTCTACCCCTTCGGATCAAAAAATACACCCACTTTTAATTCAGCTGACAGTTGACATAAAGGGGTATTATGGGGTTAACAAAGGGCTGCGACAGACGAAGGGTTAATTGCTATGGGTGTATGTAAAGAAAGATGGCGGGTGGAACGGTTGGAATAAATATATGATTACTGCTTCCATTTTTTATGTATCGTACGTAGGTTGTTGCTGAATAAAATATGTCATTGGGTATTTTACTGTTAAGTACGAGTGTAGCTTTCTCAATAGGTGTAATTGTGTAGTTAAATAATAATAATAAACAAATATTTCGGGACAATCTTACACTACGTCTACGGTAAGCTCAGTAAGGCTTGTGTTGTAGGTACTAGACGACGATATATATAATAGATAGATACATATAAATACATAGAAAACACCCATGACCCAGGAACAAATATCTGTGGTCGTCACACAAATAAATGCCCTGACTGGGATTTGAACCCAGGACCATCGGCTTCAAAGGCAGGGTCACTACCCACTAGACCAGACGGTCGTCTAAATAAAAATAGTTACTTTATTTAAACAAAGTCTAGGTAAGGTACTTTTTTATGTACAACATTTTTTAGTTTGTGGTCGGTATTCGTTATTGTCTGATTGTTACTTTTTTATCTTTATTGCACAATACAAGAAGATACAAATGGCGGTCTTAACACCTTCGCTGCGGCAGTTAGTTAATCATACTTGTTGAGGGGTCGATCGGCCTAATAACGAAGCGAACGTGTTATTTCTAAGCACCGGCCTATGTAGTAGTAACGTGTGTGTACACGCATGTCGGCGTTCTACATTCAAATTTTAACTTAAGTTCCATACTCATTCTTTGCACAACTACATAGACCTTTCGACTATGGTTCTTCATCAGTTAAGCTTTTCATCTATACTTATGTCTAATTACTTGTACATCGTAGAAGATTAAAGGTCCAGTCCGACCGGCGACGGGGCACGTCACGATGTTGGTAACAAATGACAGCAGCGGTCACGCGAACCTGTACGGACCCATAACATGGGTACAACATGGGTATATCATGATTGCCATATAAGATTGCTTGGTACATGGTGTAGGTAACTCTGTTAACGATAGTTTGACCAGAGAGTTACTCATTTTAGAGTATAGGTAGAGAATCACACCTAGGTACTTACTTACTGTTATTCACGCTTGTTCTGTCAATATAAAACGAGTGAGTAGGTATTTCTACTACTACAGACTTTGTTTAATATAAATGGAATATAATATGATATAATGTCGGTCTCGAAACATCCGAGGTAATTATTAAAGTTAATAATACGTAATGATTAGTTCTGAAGCATAAAAGTAGTAAAGTATCAATAGCTGGGTGTCCATGTTATTACATTTTCTTTGTCATATCTAATTTGAATGTTGAATATTGCACCTATATAGGTAGCTAATAAGGTAAAGCTTGACTAATACGAAATATGTAGACAGGACGCCACTGAGAGTTAGCTACTATCAACCAAACATCGCATTAATATTAGCGTCTGTTAAAAGGATAACCTCAAATTATTAACTGTAGACAGTCCTTAAACTACACAGTTACAAATATTCAAAATTCCATCACTTTTGAATCCATTATCCTAAACCAACGCACACTATTGCGACGATATTTACCCCTTTCAACACACACAGCTATACCTCTTTTTATATACATCACAAAATCTTCCAAAAGGGCGTATCACAGGGAGCAACATTCGGCACATAAATCGTTTTACGAATTGAAAGGAGTATAATAGGAAGCCTTCGTCTCAGCAAAATTTCGGATGACTAAATACGAATCCTTGCTCAAATAATAAGGGTCGCGACCCCATCTATGCAAACATCTCAATTACCGCAGTTATTAATTCAGGGGCGGTTGTTAATCAAGCCTGATTCGCAAACATGACGAGGAGTCATCAGGGTATTTGTTGTGCTTCGTTTTTGAAATACATTCCAGATATAAATAACTAAAGACTGACATTTTCACGTATAAAAATAAGTCGACCGTTTCAAAAAGACACGACAATACTTATGTGAAATAACAATTCTGCGATAGAGCTGATCAGATTATAGTTACAATTCAATGTTGAATTGTATTTGTGAAAGTTAGAAGGCAAATTTTAATCTTAAAGTACCTACCTACTGAGGAGTAAGTACCTACTGAGGTGGCGAGCTCAGCCAATACATCTTCCTAGGTCGTTAAAAAGACATACCAAAATTTTATAAACAGACTTCATCGCTAAAATTTCATTGTAAATGTCCATGAAAATGTTCCTAAAGACAGTATTTCTGAAGGTGCCGGTATCACATCAGCCAAATGGCGGTTCTCACCGCACAGCTATCAGCTTAGGCAATTTGCTCTTATCGGCGTTTTGGGGAATTCTAAGGCACTGGGGGTGTTTTACCAACTGCAGACTAGCAAGGGTATGTTTGATATCAAATTTAGATTTACATATTTATTAGCTTGAGCAAGATGTATTGAATTTAGGTAAATATATTGTTATATTATAATTATCGTCAACTCACTTCTTGTCACGACCAAAAAAAATTTACTATTTTATATTATATTGACTAAGTCAAATAATTCCGTTCTTAGTTATAATTGATGACATTATAATAAGATTGTGTCATTGTACTAATTTGTAAAATGTAGTCATAAATCAAATAATATTTATTGATTCGTTCGTAGTCATAAAATATAAATCTGAACTTATCTATCTAAATTTAAACGTTGATGTTTGAGATAAGCATCCTTAGCTAAAGATGGAAGTTCATAAGAAAAGAAACAATATTTACCCTAAACATCATGATTCGAGGTTCTGTAAATAAGTATCAACAAAAGCTTAAAATCAAAGGTATCGTCAATCTTAAAGGACTAATAATCCTGAGCACCCCTATTTCCAAAATATTTTGTCCATGATAATGTAATATTACTTGAGCCAAAGATTCTCGTAGACTATTTGTAAAATAAGGTTTACGTATACTGGTTTTGCGATATTGCCATCGTGGCAGTAAACAACCCTTTGGCTACGTCACCCTCAATTTGCAAAACAAATTAGCGAGCTCCTTGACAACCGACGGAATCGCGAGATGTTTATAAATATACCTTCCTCCTAGCTTAGTCGGCAGTCACCCGGAGCTCTCGGAGGTACCAGGTTCGAATTTTGGCAAGAGTATTTATTTGTGTATGTTGGCTAGACATGTGATACCAAAAACTTGTAATTATGACACCTTTACGTAATTACCATGTTTAAGCAAATAAAATTACTTTTAACTTTTTTTTATTTATGATGAATATTTGTTTATACTATTTAAAAATAGTTACAGTTTACTATAATATTTATTGTCGTCTAGTACCTTTGTGTAAACTTACTGTATACAATAAGTTAGGGCTAGAATTTGCTAGGTATGAACTGTAAATAATATATGACAGCTTAAGAAATTTCATCAGTATAACACTAAATACAGAACTATAGGAGCTAAGCATGTTAAATTATACGTACGAAATCGTGATGAGATGAAGAGGAAAGAGCCATTTTCAGGTCGTTTTAGAGGGACACAAAATCACAAACAAGGGTTGTAAAAAGATGTAGTAGGTTATAAACTTTTGATTCTGACAGAGGAAAACTAACAAGCATGCTGAGAGAGTTTAGAAATCACAGAAAACCCACAGAAATCACTGAAGAACATAAATCGCTTACAAAAAAGAGTTTAATGATGGGAGAACAAGGTTAAACAGTCGAGAACCTAAATATGACACTGTCACCTTTTTGGAGCGTTTCGCAGCCCACTGGTCAGAATAGATTTATTATTTTGTCTTCCATAAATTTAACATAACTTTACATAATAATAAAATGTACATTAGAGCTAGGGACATTATGCCTGAAGGCACTGATACAGGAACGTCAAGATCGTATATAACTTTGAACAGAATGGTCTCCAGGATTGAGCCTAGTGGAACACCACAAATAAAACTGCACATTTCCATTTTTTCACCGTTTCACCCTTTCAACCCTTCCCTCATTAGTCCTGCCGCATGCATGCATAATTTAGATGCAGCCCTGCGCCCGCCCTAACGAGCCAGCGCGCAAATTGCTGACAGATTATCACATTACCTATTAGAGTTTATTAGACCAGACCGCTATTGGTCTAGAATTACTAGGGACGATCGACTATCGGGTTGCTTGGTTTTAGTTAATTAAAAATATACTAGTATACTACATTTCCTTTAGTATAGGCCTTGTAATAGTGATAGGCAAATTACACACTTCACATACTAAGTAGATACATTATCAATACCTATTAACAGATTACTTCGAATATCCTGCACTAAAATTAGCTGATCAAGCAAAAGCAAGTAGGTGGTCTTCAAGTTTGAAAACCGCACTGATTGTAAACGCGCTCACCCATAAACATAGACTACCATCATCACCCTTTTATGCCCTAACGTTGAACATATTGTTATTACTGAAGATCTGTAAAAGCCTCGACAAACACCCGACGGTGGTCCCACTGTATTTAAACATAAAGGATACATTAGTCGCCTAAAAGAAAAAAAGAGGAAAATTAAAAACGCTTCACGTTAAATGGTAATGCTTTGGAGTTCAGACGTTTTTCAATTTGAATTTCGAATGTAGTACATTCGAAAGCGTGAACCAACTCGTTCTATTCTGCCAAGGCATTCGAAACTCTATAACAAAGAGTTTAGGTTTGAATTGCCGTGATATGCATTCGGAGTTAGGTTTTTATAATCTTGCTGTTAATGTATTAAGGCTGGCACACACTCGGCGGCATCTTTGGACGAAGGCTGTGTGTGCAAGTGATTAGTAAGAGTGAACCTCCGCGGCGCGGCGCTTGGTAAGGTCGGTAAGGATGCAGTATTTGTTTTAAGGGTCTAATGACATTTCACCGTGCCATCATGTGTCTAGGCATTTATCGATGTTCAAACATGTACCTTTACACTGTAGCTTAAGAGAGTTTTAAACACGCTCACTATTATCCTATAGTGTCTTCTACTTTAAATAGGTACCATACACTTACGAGTGTCTTCTAGCAAAGCAGATAAGAATTTTTATTTTAACAAATCTGAATTGAAATTATAATTTTTTTGTCGGTTGGTAGACAGAAGCATTTTGTGCAGTGGTATTATAACAAAATCATTTCATTCAAGAAAGAATTTTGCAAGACCTTTGTATTCAATATGCATACTTATATCACGATTTAACGACCACATTCTTGTAAGAGATCTTACCATCATCCCATGTCATCATCTATCTATTCCAAAACCAACCTTATATATACTATCATATCAAGAGTATCAAAGGTAGACTGATGGACTTACGAGTATGCGTGAAAAACTAAAAGATGGAAGCGTAAGGATACATCACTTTTCGTCATAATCTGGAGATTACAATCAATAGTACAAAAGATTTTCAAATATGGTCTTAATTCTACTGTCATTCTTGTGTCAGTTACTAAATATATATTCCAACGTATATTTTTCATCAGCTTTTTTCGTGAGACCCTTTATACCTCAAAATATGTCTTACGTCCAATGAGTCACATTAATGGTGATGCAAAAAGGGCCCATTCCCACCGACGTCCTAATTGATGTGTCCACTGTACCGTCGTGGTCATAAATATGTACACATGTCTTCCGCTTTCAGCCATACAAATAAGATCTAAAATTGTATAGATGTTTATGAAGTTGATGGTACAGGATAAACATTGGCGCGAAGCCCGGTAGCTTTTAAACACGGACCTCGCTAATAGTGTCCCAAAAACGCCGACTTTTTGTTGTTTGTCGTGTTTGTGGGCGCAGACTTCGACGCTGTGTATTCTCTGGCTTCAAAAGAAGAGGATAAGGTAAAAAAAATACTCTCATGTATACCTGCAACTTTTTAGAAAATCGACAAGTTCTAACCCCATACACTAAGCTAACATGGTCGTCCACAATTAATCATCATTTCAGCCGTAAGATGTCTACTGCTGGACTTAGGCTACCGTGAACTGGGGTTAGTTTGATTCACGGGGTAACATTGCCAGCCTTTAAGGGGGGTTGGAGCTCTGGGAACCTTACCATCGGGATCACAATACTACATACCTGAAAGGTAGCAGTGATATTATGGCTGTGTTTTTCTGTATGGAGGAGGTACTTCCCCAGTTGGGCTTCTCCAGATTCAAGCGTGATGGTACTTCGCTGTGCCCTACCTCTCATTGATGGACGTACTTTAAGGACATACCCGGGTCCATGGACATACCCGGGTCCAATACCTAGTCTAACATTATCGGTAGTTTTAACTTGTCTGTATAAAAGTTTCTGCGATTCAATAAGCTACTCATTGCGATAGATCGTAGTATCAGTGTTGTGTGTATCGCTTCAAGAATGCGGTGAACCCTTTCTGTCGGAGCCACATCGTCACACGACATGTGTTGACACAGCGAACCCCGGTAGCTTCATACGACAGTGCTAATAGCCGTTCGAAAACACCGACAGAGTTTTTACGCGATTTCACTTTAAAGACTGCGACAGTGGTTTTAGTTAAAAAATGCTTGAGAAAAATTTTGGAATGTTCGGACTTGGGTCCCTTTGCTTAAAAAAAGCTCTTGCTGAAGACCGAAATTAAGGAAAGGTTAGGTATATATCACCATTGTCTACCATTTGTTTCCAGCGGGTCCTAAAGTACTTCGGAGACGTGGCCAAACGAACCAGACAGTTTGGAAAAACTCATTGTAGTTGGTCACGTAGATGGAGAAAGGGAACGTGGAAGATCGTCGACCCGCTGGACTGATGTAGTAAAGGAAGCTTGCAAAGGATCAAGAGTCTCTCCGGGAGGTGGAGAACCATGCAGAGTGGAGAGCCTTTGTGCATAAAGCAACGACCTCATGTGTTCGCGACCCTCAGCCATGAGGAAACGAGGAAAAAGAAGGTATATATACCTATACATGGAGCGACAACTATGGGTAATGAGGCAAAATATGATAGCTATATTTCGGGGAGGCTGTGTCCAGCAGTGCAAAATTTGGCAGTTGATTAATAAATCTATATATTTTTAATATGTATATTCAGGTAGGGTTTTTTTTTCGAAATCTAAAATAAGAAAAAGTAAGAGAAAATTGTAACTCATTTCGCATTTTGCATCTCTTTCCAAACAATCCCATACACAGCGGCTGCCTGTGTTCGGTCCTTCATTATTAAAAAATATGAATATATCCTTACTAATATTAATGCGAAGGTAACTCTGTCTGTCTATTACGTTTTCACGTTTAACCCGTTTAACCAATTGGGATTGAATTTAGTATGGAGAGAGTTTGAGCTACTAGACTTCAGATATTTTTTATTTCGAAACCATACTTTGAAGACTAACTAACATATATTAGAACATATCGTTGGTGTCATTTTTCCTTATAGGATTTATTTTAGGTAGTAGCCCCTGATCTTTTTTCGAGCCTACTAGGTTTTATGGCCCCTTCTATTTAAATATCTATATTTACCAACTCAATATTAGCTTGGTACCAAATGCCACGTACCTATCCATAATCCCTATTCCTTCCTACTTGACTAATTGTACCTATACAGGAATGTTTTCCATAGGCTCACTAAGAAAAGGAAAGCCAAATTAATTCCGGCTAAGCATTAAGAAAGAATTGCACCACCGCCACTGTCTGGTACAGTCAGCAGAACTTGCTAAACTTAGAAACTTCTGCTGCCGACTGTACGAGAACCCACTACCAAAATTAAAAATAAACAATAGCAGTTAATTTGGACATAACTAATTATAAGTAACAAGTCGTTTTGTTTTATTTATGGCCTATTCAGGCTGTTAACACACTGTTAACTTGGCTCGTCATTTCTCATGATTCTATATTGATATCAAAAAACATCAATCACCTTTCGTTTCTAAAAGTAGTAGTTTTAGTAAATTGAACCTTCTGTAGACGGCATTAAGACGATTAGTTCGTTTCACAGGTGTAGAATAAATATGTGGTTATACAAATATTCGTTTTGTAATTACCAAAAAATGGGAAGGGCATATATAGCTCTTATTCATTAGTGTTTAAGGTCTGATATGTAGTTGGTAGGTGTATTCAACGGCAATATGATTTCGTGACACATAGTGAAGTGATTTTTGATATAATTTTCCTTCACATTAAAGTGTCTTAGGGTTCAATATCGTTTAAAACTTGTAGTACAATGTATGAAGCATAGTTTTATAGTGTAACTGGACATTTTAATTGCTTTTCTCATGTTTTAACAATTTTAACGGAAGCGGGTCTTGTTAGATTTTAAATAATGGTTAGTTACTGGAATTGAAACATTAAGTTATTTAAATGATTACGTTGTTCAGATTTTAATGAAATTGTAAAATTGTGTGACCTTATTTTTAGTCGATAAATCTAAGAAATGCGTACAAATTATGTTGTTTATTTTTTCTCATTTAGTTAATATAATAAGAAGTTTAAAAGCGTTGGTTATTTTAAAAGGCAAGCCTACTCATCAAAATTATCTGAGTATTTTTTATCAATCCGAATGTGGTGTGTTTAATGTATTATGTGTATAATTAAGGGCTCGTCCAGACATCATGTGATCGTTTTTACCCTTCTTTAAATTAGATATCAATTCAAGATCCCGTGTAATTTTAAATCTTAAGTGAAAATTGTGGCTTTATTGTCTGAGATACACACAATGTTATTCCTCACAATTTACCTACATCCAGTTTATTTATGTTGGTAAAATGGATTTTTGTAATACGAGTATTTTGTAGTTTTTGGCTATTCGGCTGTGTAAAAAAATACTCCCTTCTCTAATGATTACCTAACACGATTTCTATAAGTAGGTAGATATTAATGTTAAACTCTGCTTACTAAATTATGCCTATTTTTGTTTTACAGCATGCCCAATTTACTCGTATTTAGTCAAAATTCCAAATATCTTTTTAAAAATCGAAATAGGGATATAAATTAACGTCCGCTGAAAAAATTATGCATTTACTCGTAAAATAACACAATGTTATTTTAAATGCATAATTTTCCGCGGACGTTAATTATTAAGTTTTCATTATTTTATAAGTTACAATAACTTATAAAATAATTAAAACTGCATGTAGCTAGCTAGGCCCGATTTTAATAATATGCATTGTTATTTAAAACGGCCTGAGGCATTCCCACACTGATTTCGTTTCTATAAACTTATACTTTATACAGAAAAACCGACATGGATTTAATTAAATCTGACCCAAATTTAAATACAAAGTCGTCAACAATTTATAGTCCCCAATCGACTTACCGACAACCGACGAAATACGACATAATATAAAACCCAATTCGATTTCAGGAACTCTCGTCTCAATCTGTAACCGACTTTTCTAAAAAGACTTTTGTTCATACCATGTCATAGTGACATACTACATTTTTCAACTGGTTGATTCAATTCATACCCTTTTACGGTTCGGCTTTTTGTCATCGCGGTCTCTTCCAATAAAAACATTAGCTTATTTTAGTGCAGTTGACTCCTAAAGTAGGTACCTCAATTTGAGAAAACAGCCCTTATGATAGTATTAACAGAGGCGAAGGTGACGGCATGTCGGTGGTTAAAATGTTTAAGTGAATCACTTTGACGCATAAAAGTCACGAATTAAAAAGGACAACAGCAGACAAAGAAGCTATTTTGCATCGAGATGCGACAGTATTTCTTGTGATGCCGCTAAAAGGTGTTAAGAATGTGTTAGAAGCGGCACGGAGTTCAATGCTTTGAATCTCTGTGAATCTCTGTGATGAATATGTAGCTTAGCCATGACGGACATTGTTCTACTATAGCCTGTCATGTGACAACTACAGAAGTGCTAAAGTGATAGTGACTGAGTGATTCGGTCTTGTGTGATTACAAAGCGATTGATTTGTTTAGTTAGACCTACTAAAGAGCAATATAATCACAGCATGTGATTATGAAAAAAACTTTGAAAATCCATGATTATCTGAATTCTGTGAGCAGGAAAATCTGGATAACCGAATACAACTTTGACTGTACAGTTTTGATAAATATTGAAGAGTTATAATGTTTGTTAGAGTTTCTTAACCTTGACAATTAAGACAAACCTTGATATATATTTAACCCAACGCTTAACTAGACGGGGCTGCTATAAATAAAATACCTAACTACTAGGTTATATTTTTGATATCATTTGTCAAACTTTAGAATAAATAATTCTGCTGGCTCTTTGATAAATTTTGAGGATATTAAGAAGTAAGGACTTTTTAGTGACCACGGCATAAAGAAAGCCATGTCTGTTCTTCCCAAAGCTATGGAAACGCATTCTTTGTGCAGTGTAAATTCGGGCAGTGTCGTTTTGACACTGCACCGCTAATTGGACACTTACCGCGATCCCGCCGCTACGCCGCGCGGCACGGCGCTCTTAATCTTCCATACACTCGGAGAATGAATCACTACGTATGGATATTTCTTGAGCCGTTTTAATTGCTTTGTATTTTTGATGTGTCTTATTTACTTCAATGATGTTATATATCAATTGATTCTCATTGGAAACTACTTTACTGCCGAAGATCACACCCATGGTTCTGTTTGTTTTTTCTGTCCCATCCAAGTTTGATGGCGGTTATAATGACATGCCCAAAAAAAAAACGTTCAGCTTCACTCAAATTTATGGTTGAGAATTATTATGAAAGTTTCCAACAAACATGGGGAATATGTACTAAAATGGAACTGAGCTGTGAAGATGAGAATTTTTCGAGTGTCCCTAGAATGGAGCGAACTCAAGGGCAAGATGGAACCTAACTTCATGCCTTTCTTGCTGACTTGTCGAGGGCTACTCTAGACCAGGATACATTTAACAAAAGAGGAATGCCTTTACTTAGCAGTTACTCTTTAGAATAAAGATAGTTCGAATGGCGTTTGTAATATGTATACCTACCAACAGATCTTTTGGACAACGATAATGAAACAAAATGTAAAAAAAGTTTTGTGGGACATAATATTTCACGTCCTCTAAATTCTCCTTAATCAATAGTTTTTAGAAGAACATGCTGGGCAGTTTTTAGCAAAAAAGAATTACCACACATTATTGACGACCGGTCTGGCCTAGCGGGTTGTGACCCTGCCTATGAAGCCGATGGCCCTGGGTTCGATTGCCAGTCGGGGCATTTATTTGTGTGATGAGCACAGATATTTGTTCCTGAGTCATGGGTGTTATCTATGTATTTAAGTATTTATATGCATCTATCTATTACGAGTATATATATCGTTGTCTAGTACCTACAACACAAGCCTTACTGAGCTTACCGTAGGACTAGGTTGATTTGTGTAAGATTGTCCCGAAATATAAAATAAAAAAGTAATGCAATAGGTACTTAAATAAGTAGGTTATTTGTGCAGTATTCAACTTACAATACACATTGTACAAAAATACGCGTGACAATGAAAATGAATAGATCCCGTAAACCAAAATTACAAATATTGCCATAATCTCCGTATTGAATCTGTTATGACTACCAGTTAGAGTAGTCTAGTTAACGAGCACATCATTCTCTGCGACAATTTGACAACAATAACTTCTATGGATACAATGCCTTTTCATCTTCTTCCAAGCTAATCTCAACCTTATGTATAGAGTTATAGATTGCCATTTCGATTGTGCTGAAATTGGGTGTTTTACGCAAGTAAAATTAGCACAATATTTTTCGGAAAGCGTTAATATGTAAAGCACTGAAAATGTTCTGTCGTGTCGTAAGTCGCCATTGTCATGTGTCAAATGTTTGCTTAGATTATATTGGACATTCACGATTGGAATCTATTAGGTTTATATGAATTATGTGCGGTTATTTGTATGAAACCGTACCAATTGATTGTTACAAGTTTTCTACTTATTTAGTGTAGTTATACGCTTACAACTTCAATGGTGTCAAGAATTATATCTAACGGATACAGAAAATAAACAAAGTGGACTCTAGAATATATAACGGATTGTCAAAAATACAACACCATTTTCACAAGTACATTTTTGGGACGTTTGCGCCGGGTACCTGCAGGGTTTATACTGGAGTTTATTTCCGTGATAGGCTTATGTTAACTTGATATACTGATATACTTACTTATTTAAATTAATGTAATCTACCTACTTGTAACACTTTTCACAAGAGTTGTCGTAAGTTTTGCACTCAACTGTCAAGATTTATATAGACATACGACGGCACCAACTCTCGTGAATGGAGCTGTACTTAGGTACTAACACTATTACAACATACATTGCATTTTATGACTGTGTTAGTAGCCTTCGCTTATTACATCGTCTATGTGTCCCCAAATCCGTTCTAATATCTCTCCTTATAAGTTCAGTAAATTAAGTTATTGAAAATTGTAAATTCCTACCGTTATAAGAGCTTTTGTTGTGCATGCCTGTCAGTGTACGGAACGCAACTATTTTACATATTTCAAAGATACTCGAGTATCAATTCAAAGTAAATAATCAAACATTACATTCAGGTAAAATCCACCATATCAAACTCCATCAAACGCGCTATCATCATAGATCTATCATTATGACCCCACCCACCATCATACAAAGACCCCTCATACCCTAACCATCACCTCATGTATTATTTCGAAAGCTCTTTAAGTGCAAGAGAACATTTGCCTCTAAATTTCTGTAAAAGTAATTCGTAATTCTAGAGACATTTGGTCACTAGATAGAACCATAATCAAAATTTCTATAAATATCTTGCTTAGAATTATTAAATATGGCGGAACATCGGAATAAACTGATGCTTAGGGGAAATATAATGCAACGACACACTTGCAAAAATTGTGATCATACTTTACATATTCTGGTTTACCTAAAGCTATGAACTGAAAGCAATAGGAACAGAATCTTATTCTATACCATAGGAGCGACAGAAATCACTATAGCCTAATCTCGTAAGTTGTGCCATACGATTATAATTCCAATCGCAAATGAGTTAAAATCGATTTTTGCGTGTATTCGAAAAGGTGTATTGTGATATCAATATTGCTGTCTCTAAGGGTCGAATAAAAGTGGTAACAGTGTGTAGTAGGAATTGTCACGCGATATATGAATTATAGAAAAGGCGCTATATTAGTGTCTTCTATCTCAAGTGGAAGTAATTTTGATAAAATCTATACAGGCCTCGTGTTTTTGTAACCGTTATAATATAATCGTTTTACAGAAGGCATGTAATGTTGTTTATTTAATAAGTAGATAATATTAGTAACATTAAACGAGACTATTTCACTTGACATGTTCTATGTAATATATTTTAATTAATATTAATATTAAGAATAGGTACTTATTACTGTTCATTGGAATAAAATTCCGAACAACCGCAAGTCCATTGTGTTACGAATTAATTAATGTACATTGTTAATATTACAATCATCAATATTTTTTTAATAATATTTTTCTTGTTTCCTTTCTTCGCTGAAAATCTGTTGGAAACAGACCAGGTCATGTAATGATTGAATAAATGAATGAATGAATAAATATTCGTTTATTCGTAGACACATAACACAAAGGTGACAGAAATACGAATAACATAGAACATACAAGGTGGTAAGTGCCACGAAATGCGTCTTCGCCTTATATGAAATGCGGGTAAATACTTAATAGTCACTGGTAATAAAGAGGAAAACCAATAAATGTAAAAACTGTCATTTTTATGTATGTCCCGGGTATGTCCTTAAACTACGTCCAACAATGAGAGGTAGGGCACAGCGTTGACCATCACGGTTGAATCTGGGGCAGCCCAACTGGGGAAGTACCTCCTCCTTACAGAAGACCACAGCTATAATAGCACTGCCACCTTTCAGGTATGTAGTGTTGTGTTCCTGATGGTGAGCAAGGTTCCCAGAGCTCCAACCCCCCTTAAAGGCCGGCAACGCGCTTGTGACTCCCCTGGTGTTGCGAGTGCCCATGGGCGACGGTAATTGCTTAACACCAGGCAATCCGTCTGCTCGTTTGCCGCCTATGTCACAAAAAAAAATTGTAATTAGAAGAGGATTTTCAATAAAAAAATCGTCTCGAGTTGTAGGGTTTGACCGCTCAGCCCTCGAAAAACTTTTAACACGTGCACCAATCTCAAACTACATAACCCCATACTGTATACAGTCGTACATTGATATGTATACCATTTTAGACCTTATGTCAACTGGTTAAGGTATATAAAGTGCACTAGGTATGATATTATATAAGTCCGACATGTCGAAAAAATCAATCGGCGCCCTTTTGATCAACCCTCGTAATGAAATCTGGGCGCCATCAAGGGATTAAAAATAATAACCGGCGAGGGTCCTCATTGGACGTGCCCTTAATGAGAATATTTGACAAATCTGGGGGACCCTTTATTATGATGGACGATGTTTGAATTTGAATATTTTTTACTCGACTGATGAGAGCATTAACTATGTTTTTGGAAAATTTAGTATTCATTAAATCGACTTCATGGTGGAAATCCTGACTAAGTTTATTTTGTAATGCTACATCAATTTCAATAAATAAATATTTCGGGACCATCTTACACAAATCGACCTAGTCCTACGGTAAGCTCAGTAAGGCTTGTGTTGTAGGTACCAGACGACGATATATATAATAGATAGATACATATAAATACTTAAATACTTAGAAATCACCCATGACTCAGGAACATGAAACTGTGCTCATCACACAAATAAATGCCCCGACTGGGAATCGAACCCAGGACCATCGGCTTCATAGGCAGGGACTACCCACTAGGCCAGACCGATCGTCATATAATAATAATAAGTCACTTCCCAACATCTATTTATGATCTAGACATGCGGCAACGTGTCAAACCAAGTTCAAGCAATTGGTGCCACTTTTGACCCTTCTATAACTCTAAACCTCTTTAACGTAAACACATAAATCTACGTGTGTTTAATTATATTCATCAGGTCTTAAACTCCGCAACAGATTATGACGCGAAATTTATCTAGGTATAGATAAATAGTATAAAGTAATCTTATAATATATTGTAACTTCAAAAAAAGTATAATGTATCTACATACACAACATTAAAAGCAAGATGAGCCAAAATAGGTCTACAGTTATATTAAGTAACTTGTATAGTCAAGGTGAAATATCGCCTACTAATTGTGAAAAATATATACTATAATATATATATATATATATTTTCATGCACCTTATTTTCTTGATATTGAGGTATAAATATGTATACACATCTTTGGCCGTATCGATATCCGTTAACCTTAACCTTTAACCTTGACTGTACGTAGGTACGTCAATTTAATTTTCTATGAATTTGTCTATGAAGTGTTTTTCTGCTTTTAATACCTGGGCCATTTTATTCTCCGGACACTTTTTTTCTCCTATCAGGCTCGAAAGAGCTCATGATTCAGAGTAGAAACCACACAAAAAAATACAAATTAAAAAAAAAGTTGAGTGTACAACTTTAAATAAAATGCACCACCTACTAGATTATAAGTAAGGTTAATTTCGTGGACAGGTCGGAAAACTGTAACCGCCCAGTTACTGAGAAAGTAAAGGTCATCTCGTTTTATTTGAAATAAATATTGTGCTTCTCTTCCTATTCCTACCTATGTATAAAGCATAATATTCACTTGAATGAACTGGCCACGATAAAACCAAAGTTCCAAGTACATACATACAAGTAAAGTACGTCGTTGATCAATTTAAAAAAAAACTAATCCTTATTGGACAGTAGGTTCTTTTATCTGACTGTCTACTTATCTCTTTGTCAACCACATAATTATGGAATACCAATAAAAAGATTATGTTTTCGATTAGACTTTTAAATCACGGTAGCCCGTTTGTCACATATCGTACATATATATATATAGCTATGCTTCCATCGTTTAAATTTGTCCCCCAAATCTCTGGTGACCCCAACCTCCGCACCGTGAACAAAAACTCGTAATTGGTAAATAAGGGTGATTGCGTATATTTACTGCAGGAGCACTTAAAAATGCCGGATCCTCCGGGATTTCATTACGAGTTCGATTGCACTTTTTGTGAGATTTTGTTATAAGGGAGACAGAAGGCACCACAGTACGCTTACCATGAGTTGTGACATTTAAGTTTTCGCTATCGAGTATCGAGTTTGCTATCTGTGTATCTTGTTCGCACTAATATAGTACAATCGAGATGCACAGGTAGTGAACTCGTTACTCGTTATCGAAAACCTCAATGTCACAACTCATGGTAAGCGTACAGATTTATTGTGATGTCCTAAAATTCTGGTCGCACTCCTACATAACAAGACGGTACGAGGGTGGGTTGAAAAGTTCGCGGCCTAAATATGTAAACCATTGCAATGTAGGTATTAATTACTACTACTTTAGTACAAAATCTTTCTTCATTTTTACTTATGAGAGATATGAGCCATGTGTCAATGCGATTGGGATGTTCCGTCGACTCCGGGCCAGTAAATAGTTAACAGTTTTGCTTATCTGAAGGGTTATGTTATGGGATTGCTAGCTTCTGCCTTTGACTTCGTCTACGTAAAATCCGACGGAAAAGCATTAGGTACCGGGATATAAGGTATCATATGTATCGATTCAATTTTTTATCTACCTTTAAGTTGTACCTAAGCCAAGTTTCCGCCATCGCCATCTGTTGTGATTGAGTAACAAAAATGAAAACCTAAATCTTTCACATAAATAAAATATTAAGTAGAATTATTGAGATTGGCAATACGAAAGAGTGAGTAACCTAAATATATTTCTATAGAAAGCTGTCAAATGGTTCATTCTTCATAGACTCTAAGGAAATCCAACTCTCACATTTAACATATACATTAACAAGTCCTCAGTGTGTTTATTAGCCGATTATGACATAGATGCCATAGTGCTAGTTTAGTTTACTGGCACTCCCATTAAGTATAATGACTAAATTTGTTGTGAAACGTATTGCTGTGAGCATTAACTACACTGTACCCTTACCATGAGTTGTGACATTGACGTTTTCGATAACGACTATCGAGTTTATATCTGTGCTTCTCGGTCGCACTAAAATAGTACAAGCGAGATGCACAAACAGCAAACTCGATACTCGTTATCGAAAACCTCAAAGGCACAACTCATGGTAAGGGTACTGCTTATGTCTCGCTAAATATTGCGTAGGTACTCACTAACGCGTTTGGACTTGTTTATTTTATGCAATTACTGATATTTTCTTATTTACGAATAGCTAAGAGACGAGGTGTCAATATGTCCCGAGTTTGACTCTTGCTGACGGTTGTAGGTAGGCTAGGCATACACGGCCCCGTGGTTAAGTAAGAAACTTAGTATTAAAAAATATCAGTCGCAGTAGATTCAGAAGTATCGGATACAACATCTAACTGTTGGTACTATGATTAAAACTGTTGTGAGCCATTTTCATAAATACCGTAATGTTTTTATAAATATTTGATATATCATGAAATTGATGAAACTTAAACAAATAAGAAACCTTTATTGAAACATAATATTCATAAGCTTTATTTATAAACACATCGTACAATTGAATGAGTTTGACTACTGAGAATTTGTAAAGATATTTTATTTTAAATAAAAGTGAGATTTATATGCCTCTCTGACATAGCACTTTTTAAGTGTGTTTTTAGGAGCCTGCCTGAAATTACCATACAAAATATATGACTGTCAGTCAAAAATTAAAACCATACATACATTAATTTATAGGAGGACCTGTTCAATACATTTTAATAATTTGTCTACATTTATGTACCTACACATACGTTCTTATTATATCACAAAATAAGCGATATCAAATAGGTACGTAACTACAAAATTTTCGTCTGTAACTCACAAAGAGAGAGGAAAATAGAAATAATTGTAAAAGGTTAGAAAGATCACTAGAAAATGGTTAATTTTCTATACGAAATTGACACAAACGAGCATTTCGCATCATTCTTCTATACTTAAAACATACAAAGTTAGGCCAATGGCCATCCAACGCTAACGCAAAAGCCATAACCCTTCCATAACCGTTTACGACGTGGTATAACGTCGGCGCCAGATAAATATACGCGAAGAAGGAAACGGACAAACATTTTAAAGAGATCGTGGGTTCCAACTGTACCCAGATATCAAAATTTGTACCAAATCAATAGTTATGAAATTAGAACATTATTTGGTATTTGGCAGCCGCTTTTCGATGGAAGAAAAGAACGCGAGAAGATTGCTATGAACACAATATGACTTAAAAATACATATCCTATACTTGAGAAAAAGTAACCTAACACTTTGTCTAAGTTAGGTTAAGAAAGTCACCAAGACCTCTTGGTCTAAGTTAGGTTAAGAAAAAGTCAAGTCAACTTCGTACACAGTTTATGGATTTATATAAAAAGTGATTCGTTTTCAACTCACTGAGTGTACTAAAAACATACAAAGCCATAACCCTCCAATAACCGTTTATGACGTGATGCAACGTCGGCGCCAGTTAAATATATGCGCGGTTAAGTCACCGGCTCTGGACGTCGCGCGCTAATCTTATTGCCTTGAGTGCGTCAGTGCTGGTACTATGAGACCAAGACGTATATAAATAGAGCGGTTAATACCAATATGAATAATATTATATTGAAGTTTTTTCAACATTATTGCATCAGTAACAGATTTCACAGAGTTAAAGTTTCAGTTTCAGTGACATAGATTGATTCATTCCATACAAAATATAGCAACGGTGACCTCAGCTCAGCGAGGGATCGTTTTAATGTGAGCCAATCTTAATTTGTCAAATGTTTGCGCGACCAAAAAATCTATAAATCTTTGGAAAAACTCAGAGAGCGATTATGTATGTAAGGAACCAGAAGACTGAAATGTTGGCTGGATTGAAGAAAAACTACAATATTATGCTGAAACAATAAGAAAGCCGATAGGAGTAGAAAATCTTGATCAATAGGTGATTACTTGGGTAGTTCCATATTTATTGTTCTTTCACGCGAAGACTACTGAACAGCTTTTAATGCAACTATACAATAATATAACTCACACCTCAAAATAATATGTACGCTATTATCTATGAAGATAATATGCAATAGCACAAACGAAGTTGCGGGCAGACGCCGGTAAAAAAATAAACGTACTTAATTAACATTATAATCACTACTAAAGTGTTCGCGTCAACAACGTAAGTAAATTATTTTTATATAAAAGATTTTTTTAAACACACAATTTATAATAGCGTTTACAACTCTAGCAATATCTTCTCAGCATATTTGAAATCTCTGATCGCGTCTTGAGTGATCCTGGATTACCGTCCATACCTTTCATTGCGCGTCTTTACAATATAATCCTTACACTGTATCATTTAGAGTTGATTTTACTATATTTCAAATAGCAATTGACTTGTATCTCGTCCAAGAAACACATCTATATTGACATACCGACGTTTTACGATTTAATGTCGGTACTAGATTTGTCCATGGCTTCATAGCACGGTATTATAATATTTATGTTAGTATATCATTAAAATATAGAGTAGGCCAAAGCATATTTTTATGGGACATAAGTACCTATGATATCTACAAAAATACTTGACGTTATTGCATAATGCTGTTCCAGAAAATATTTATATCAGAAAAAGAGTATTAAAATATTTTCTGGATCAGCATTATGCAATAACATGACATAATATCTACTTATTTTTGTAGCTATCGTATTTTCCATAGTTATTTAACAAGTGACAATGTTTCAAGGTTAGATATAAATTAAAATAGATGACATATACGAGTACGTGCTTAATAAAAAGTGACCTTGACCACCGGTATCTAGGGCAGGATTTGAACCCAATTAATTGTCATACCCAACCCATTATAATTTGTCATACCTATATTTAAATATAATTTGCATGAGTGTTACTACAAAAAAATAAAATCGAATCAAATGTATTCATAAAATAATACCGAATTCAGCCCTTACATGACAAAATGATGAACCCTACTAAAATTATAATCATGGAGTTCTGTCAGCAAGAATGACTATTACAAAGCCCCCTTATTAAAAACTGCCATTCATACACATTCATAATCCGCCATTACAACCGGTTCGATTCCCGGTCGCATAATTGAAACCGAATCCTACGCACCCTCTAGTAAATAGGGGGCCGAAATCAAATTTACTATCTTCACATTAGTGGATGATGTTATGCAAAATATAGCCATTAATTGGTTATATTAATAGGCAGTTTCAATTAAAAACCAACAGGTATTTTTAAGTTTTATAATCACTAAAACTTACCTAAATATAATGTAGGTAACTATTAAACTAAGCGTGGCGATTATTGCAACTACCGAAGTTTAACGAAGAGGTTTTCAGTATGATCGTTGTTACGAGAAAAAATGTACACTGATTTTTGACATTGAGTAACTATTTTTATATAAGTAGGTATAGTTACTGAGTCTCTAACCTAGGTACCAATCTAAGTATCTTATTTACCTATTATTTTAATTATATTAAAGCCGTAAATCGTCCACTGTTGGACATAGGCTTCCCCCAAATACCACTTGTATCATCTTGGGGGGTAGTTGCCATAGTCGCCATGCTTGGCAGGCGGGTCGACAGCCGCAGTAGCCGTAGGTTAGCTTCCGACGGACGCTGTCACTTCTTACGACAACCGCGGGCGATGACATTCTAGTCAGCCGGCACTACACAGCATAGGTATCTTACTTAGTACAAGTATATAAGTAAGTAAGTGCAGTAAGGCATAAAAACAACCAAATTTCAATAACAGTCAACCCGACATAAAACAGCGTCCGCTGGATTTCATAATCCCGTGCCAAAGTGCACTTCTCAATACGTCCGTCCACACACAACCCGCCATCTATTCAAATATATGCCAAATTACTATCCCATAACACTATAATAGTCTTTACAGCCCATATACAAGGGCTATATTCGTGTGGTTTCGTGCTTTGCGAGTGTAATATAGCAGAGTATAGTTTGGACGGGCAACGGGCACACTGCCATTTTGTAATCCTAGAGCTAAAGTGCACTTTGTCAATACGAGGGGTGATTACTGCTCCATGTATTTACTATGCTCCGTGCTATGGGTTTTGGCAGCTTTATGTAGATATTTGCGTGTTGTAATAGATTTGTATAGTTAATTATATGACATGTGTACTTGTGTTTTCTGGTAAATAGTATATTTTTGTACGAAATAATACTAGGCGAAAGTATAGTCAAAATTTAATAACCTGGCCGTTTAGCAAATGAGAATAATGGTATTTCTCTCCTTCATTTAAGGCTATAGCTAAAAATAGTATAATAAAAACAAACACATGTATAAGCGTGTAACCCACGTTTAGTAAGTCGAATACTGCTCGACGTTAACTTCGTAACGAGGAGCATAATCATGAGAGGCGGCATCGGTCAGCCAACATAAAAAAAAACGTGACTAATCTTCGATATAATGAATACCTATGTTTGAATCTCATGATAGTTTTGTGTTTACATAATATATATGCAAATAGCCACCCATCTTCTCTAAGTAGTGAAAATCTGAATAGCATAGCTCTTTAAATACACATCCCTGAACCAAGTCCGATAATAAGATATTTATATTGGTTAGTCCTAACTTCAATTATAATATGTTCTTATATATGTACATAATATTAGTTCTAAGCTTTCAATTAATCGTCCAAAATATCGAGTGAAAATAACAAGTTAAACATCCATTTCTAAATCAAATCGCTGCAGAAATAAGTCAACATTTTAATTCTCAGAAAGTTACTGTTTGTTCAGACATCACGCCCTCGTCTTAAACCGTCCATGGCACCATCATCAACATTGTTAACTGACCGATCTTAAACCTTATTTCCACAGCATAAGGCCGAAAATTGTGAATGTGGTGTTAATGCCAATAGAGGGAGTATTAAATAGCAATCGATTCTGTACTTCTTGGTTATAAAACAAAGCTTGTTTTGTAAATGAATGATTCCTTTTTTAATTAATCATTTTTAAATCCCCCGTATATCAAAATAAAAATATAACTACTCTAGGGGTACCGCATGTGCATTGAACACCTTCACAAAATTAATTACAAACGATTGTCTTTGTCACTCTATATCTTATGACACCTTCATTGGAGTAAAAGGAAATGATGCTCCAAATATACGAACTAAATGTTCGCGGAACCAGGCCAGTTTTTAAAACACGTACATAGTTATCAAAATTATAGATCATTGGCAATTAAAAAAAAAACGCGTTATGCAGGCATTTTGCCACGGCTCATGGTAGCCTGGGGTCCGTAACTAATCCCAGGATTTGGCGTAGACAAACTAGACACTCATTTTACGAAAGCGACTGCCATCTGACCTTCCAACCGAGAGGCTAAACTAGGCCTTATTGGGATTAGTCCGGTTTCCTCAAGATTTTTTCTTTCACCGAAAACCGACCTATAAATTAGCAATTGATATTTCGTACATAGGTTCGAAAAGTCATTGGTATGAGTCGGGGTTTGAACCTACGATCTCCGAATTGCAAGTCACACGCTGTTACCGCGAGGCCTTAAACTAAAAATAAACGAATGATGTAAAAGAGTACCAAAATGAATGAACATTACTTATATGCAACACAGCGCAACGCACAAGTCTGGTTACACTAAAGGCCCGGCCACGACAATGCGCGATTTGCGGAGCGGCAAGTGTTTTATCTGTTCTTTGCGCGGTCAAGACGCGCATTGCACTGCGGTTTGTTGGGATCACACGCAATGAACAGATAAAACGCTTTCCGCGCCGCAATTCGCGCAATGTCGTTGCAGGGCCGTAAGGTTAAATTCGATATGATCAGTAAGACGTGGGACTTGCAATCTAAAGATTGCAGATTCAAACCCTGGCTGCTATTACGACTTTCACACTCATGTGTTAAAATTAACTATAGTAAAAAAAATAAAGGCATAGTTATCGCTAAGGGTTATAAAAAAATAACTATTTACACCAAATTATGAGTTGAGGGTGTCGAGCTGATTCACGGCTACATCGTAACAAGCATCATCATCATTGTTTCAGTCAAATGACGACTACTGCTAGACATTGGCCTCCCCTAAAGATCACCAAAACTATCGGTCCTACGCTATTTGCCTAGCGATTATGTGATTATAAATCTAAATATATATATGTAACTCAAAGGTGACTGACTGACTGACATAGTGATCTATCAACGTACAGCCCAAACCACTGGACGGATCGGGCTGAAAGTTTGCATGCAGGTAGATGTTATGACGTAGGCATCCGCTAAGAAAGGATTTTGATCAATTCTACCTCCAAGAGGATAAAATAGAGGATGAAAGTTTGTATGAAACTTTGTCAATTTTAAACGGATCGGGCTGAGACTTTGCATGCATAAAGCTACTATGACGTAGGCATTTGTGGGTGAAACGGCATTTTCCGATCAAAAAGCATGCATCCATACAAAACTACGTTTTGAACGATTGTGCTAAAAATAACTTAAATACTTCTTAACGCGAGCGAAGCCGCCTATTCCTATTCTAGAGGTTTTTTTTTGACAGTGGATCTACAATTTCTTTAAGCAATATACTTACAAAAGTCGAGATAAAAGGAATATTAGGATGAAAGCGTTGCTCTGTTGTCGGTACGCTAATGCGACTTTTAAAGAAAAAGGTCCGCTGTTGGTAAAAGTCATTATTATAATGAGAATCGCCATTTGGCCCGACTTAGCCTAAGTTCGAAGCTTAAGTGGAGGGATAGGTATGTTTCTTTATCATAAATATAAAATTTTCTCTTGTTACCTTTACACCGAGTTATTTTATTATCGTTATGTTTAAGGGGGGATTATTTAGGTCAACTGGAGTTAATGTCTCGAAGAATTTAAGTTTCACTATTTGTAACGTGTCACTTTCATGTCAAAAAGGCTCGTCTTTTGCGGTGTCGGTTATATATTCAATTTTTATAACAGGTAATCTAATCTACCTTATATACGAGTATTTCTACATTTCGTTCAATACCTACTGATTTAAAATTTCACGGTTTTTACACATTATTAGAAAAAAACGGGTCTTAACTGCGTATATTAACTGCAAAAATTACCTCCGACATTTCTAGAACGATATGTTGCCTTCGTGTTATACGATACATTTTTCTAACAATATATTTGGTTGAGTTTGGCGAATCAAATAATTAAGATTGTTCTAAAAAAATTGATTGCTTAATAACTGAGGGTTCGAATATTAAATTTATAGCTGTGCCAAATTCATTTTACTTTGAAAATTGTACCCCTTACAAACTTCAACCCTTTAAAATACTTCAGATTCCTAAAACGGTCCCTGCAGGGTTTATTAAATAAATGCACATATTTACATATTCCTTGTTCGGTTATTTAAATTTTCTATTATCTAAGTTACAGATTATTTTATACCTAGTTACCCAACGAGCTTTTAATTACTCAACTGACTGAAAATTAGGCAATCCGGTAAAAGAAGCAATGAGGGGTAGGGCACAGCGAAGTACCATCACGCTTGAGTCTGGAGAAGCCCAACTGGGGAAGTACCTCCTCCTTACAGAAGACCACAGCCATAATAGCACTGCTATCTTTCAGGTCTGTAGTGTTGTGTTCCTGATGGTGAGTAAGGTTCCCAGAGCTCCAATCCCCCTTAAAAGCCGGCAATGCGCTTGTGACTCCCCTGACGGTAATTGCTTACTATCAGGTAATCCATCTACTCGTTTGCCGCCTTATTCATTAAAAAAAATCAGTCTAGTTAGTGACATCTGAGTAGTTACCAGGGAGTGTCACCGTCGAGTGTGATCGTGATCCAGTGGCACTCCCCTGCCGCCAATGTGGACGACGCCGCTGGGTTTTTAGTGGGTATTCTCCTCCCCTCATCTTGGCTAGCAAGAGAAGTAGCGAGGAGAGAGTCCCACGTACCCCCTCACTACCATCATGAGCCTACCCCAGGCCTGGGGGGATACGTAAATGCATTTTCACTGCGATAAAAAAAAAGGTTTCTGAGTAATACCTATCGTGCTATCAGTGGAAACGGGTTAGAATGTATCTTAGGCAACCCATAACCACTATATGGTTTTCCTTTTCTGCATTAGGCTACTGAAACTGGCGAAAGTATATAATAATTAGACAAGCCGGCGGGAATGGGACTCCTATATAATCATAGCTCGTGATGATAAATCTATATTGACAACAAGAAAGATGTCACTAACTAGAATTATTTTTTTTATGAAAAAGTCGGCAAACGAGCAGACGGATTACCTGATGGTAAGCAATTACCTTCGAGCATGGGCAGCCGCAACACCAGGGGAGTCGCAAGCGCGTTGCCGGCCTTTAAGGTGGGTTGGAGCTCTGGGAACCTTACTCACAATCAGGAACACAACACTACAGACCTGAAAGATAAAAGTGCTATTATGGCTGTGGTCTTCTGTAAGGAGGAGGTACTTCCCCAGTTGGACTTCTCCAGACTCAAGCGTGATGGTACTTCGCTGTGCTCTCATTGCTTTTTTTACCGAATTGCCTAATTTTCAGTCACTTGAGTAATTTCAATTTACTGCGGAGTCGAAATAAACTCCAGCTTGATTTTTACTATTTTGAAACGCGGCTACTCTAAGCTATAAACATTCGCTTGAAACACTTAAACAAAAAAGCGGAACCATTGCAAACATCCGTCAATATTCATAAAAACAGAACCATCGCCGACCCGGCCGTCCCCACTTAACCCTAAAATGTTACATTTTAATATAACCCAAACATTAATGAGACGGGCATTGTGTACCTCCATTATGATTTTAGCGGGATAATGCACGGGAAATGACTGCAAAAGAAATTTAACAGCCATGAAAGGGTTAACTGGGACCGCTGGTTACCCTTTTTTGCCCGTATTGATATTAATGCTTGTTTTTGACAAAATTGCGAGAGCGGGTTTGGACAGTATAAAGCGGTGTTGCGTAATGATGGTCATATCCTGGTGGCTTTTTCTTATTTTGCAATTTCTTATTTATGTGCAAAGTTTTTTTTACAGCGTCTGGGTGACCATAGGTCAAAACTGGGCAAAAGAGATTGATTCTTTGTCATAATAAGAATTTCACTATCGAATGCCTTTTTACCTATAGGTAATCTCAACCGACAAAGACTTAGTTGCATAAATATTTACATTGCTATATTTTCTGTATTGCATGAGCTAATAGTTAATACCAATCCTATAGCCACTAGTGAAGGTAAGTATAAAAAAGTTGTGTATTATTTTTAAGACATTTATTTGTGTGATGAGCACAGATATATTTTGTTCCTGGGTCATGGGTGTTTTCTATGTATTTTAGTATTTATATGTATCTATCAATCTAGTACCTACAACACAAGTCTTTCTGAGCTTACCGTAGATCTAGGTCGATTTGTGTAAGATTGTACCGAAATATTTATTTATTTATAAATAATTACATTGCAATATTTTCTGTATTGCATGAGCTAATAATAGTTAATACAAATCCTAGCCAATAGTGAGGGTGCGTGCAAAATAGTTGTATACGTGTAGAGTATTATTTGTTATGTAGTATAATATCTACAAATTAGGCAAGCCGGTAAGAATCGCGCTCATAGAGGCTGCCACTGATATATTAATTAACTTATCAATATTTTGATTGACATTTCGGAATTTACCAGAGTCATATAAAAAAAAAATTAAGTAGGTACATAAATGTTCGTTGAAAAGTCTTACGAATGTAATTATAATGCGTTGCTTAATAATATATTACAGCACTACA
Source organism: Grapholita molesta (assembly GCA_022674325.2). NCBI lineage: Eukaryota > Metazoa > Arthropoda > Insecta > Lepidoptera > Tortricidae > Grapholita > Grapholita molesta. Next base: position 10,090,570 of record CP053137.2, read on the forward strand.
AAATACAGTTTATGTACACCTAAGTAACAAAGGGTCAAAGTCGTGCAACACATGGCATTAAATTAAAGACACTTTCTACTCACGAACTACCGAATATGAATCCTCATAACACACACACATCGAGCGCGTAGAGGCAAAAAAATCAACTCCATTTTGCTTTACAGGGGTTGAATTTCCAAGTAACTTTTGTTTTGGGAAACATCATGAAATTTAAAGAATATTTTGTTCTCAAAGTTATTTTAGGCTATTGCGATGGCTCATAGTTGCCAGTCGTTGCCATAGTTGCCACGGTTGGCAACCGCAGTAGCTGTAGATATTGGAGTTTGACGGACGCTGCTGCCCATCGGTCTGTTTTTTCCTATGATCACCTCTTACGACATCTGAGGGAGGATATGGTGCTGCTCTAGTCAGCCGGCACCATACAGCGTCAACAAGAAATCGAAGGCAAATTGAAAATACGAGTTTGAGGCGGGATTTGACCCGCATCTCCTGATATCGGTATCGGCTGACGCGATTGGTGTTTCTTTAAATATAATTGTCATCTATTTTCAATTTATAATTTATATAGTAGTGTTAGGTACTACTTAAAAATCGAAGCAAATAAAAATATTTAATAAAAAATAATTTGAATTTTTTTTAGTTAAATTGAAATCAGGACACAAATCACCATTACCATAGACGGACCATGCAGTTTAGTCCATAATTATTATAAAAAAATACCATACAAAACTCTTAATATTTCGCGTGTCTTCGTCATTGGGACTTTAAATGTATCTAAGTATCGATTTTGCTCATAAAACCGAGCAACTTTTAGTCTACAACTAGTCGAATAATGGTTATTTAATGGTATATATTTTTTTTTAATACAAAAACCAAGTGATATCGTCTGTCACACTTCAAAAACTGATGATTTTGCAATACATTGCTTGCTCAAATAGGTGTTTGTTTTTTACAAATCTAATAATTTTCAAAAGCCTTATACTAAAAGTAGCTCAGATTTATGAGCAAAATCCATCCTAACTTTACGAGTAAAGCCCCAATGTCGAAGACAAGCGGTTTAGTACATTTTGCTTCTATACCAGTGCTACCAACTCGTTCGATATTTCATATCAAATTCACACGATCGCGTCTGAACATCTGTCACGACTCTGTAGCTACGCAACTTGTTCTGTGGGGCCACGAGATGAGCCGGAAATTGGTATATAAGTAATACTACATTTTATTTCAACTGCCTCTTTCTTAGATTTTAATTATCTATCTAATTCTTGAAACGACCTTGTTGCAAGAACTAGAATTGTGATTTAAATAATATTTAAAGCTGAGAAACAGAATTATTACTTTAAGCGGGGTAATTTTTTTTTGGCGGGTTTATGACGAGACCTGCCAAAAAAAACTAGTTCAGTTCCACGTAAAAGGTATTTAAATCGTTTTGGCGTTCGTCCATTTATGATTTTTAGTAGTCACATACTTTATGACACAAAAACAAATAGGCATGATAATCAAAAACATGTATAAAAATTTGTATAGAGGTATTACGTATCTAAATATTACGCATGTGAACATTAAAAAACCAGCTGTTTCAATGATTTTACCGCTTCACAAAAGATTTGCTAATCTTTTAATTATGTAAAACTGATATCGAATCAACAATGGATCCTCCAGCATTCTATGGAGTGATAAACAGCGTGTCGTAATCGATGCTCGTGTAGTAGCTTGCCGCTGCCGCTCGAGTTGCTGGCCACTCGCACCGCTACCCGCTGGTCGCGTGGCCCGCGTTGCTACTAACTCGCTTCGCTTAATGTGCTCATTATTTTCTCGTATAATTTTGGCTCACGACTCGGCGTACTTTCTTTTCCTATTGATTATTAATCATTTTAATCTCTTCAGATAATTATAACGTACTATTTAATTGAGTTATTTATTTCGCTAAGAAAATTCGGTTTCTGTTCAGTTATTAATCAAAATTGATTACAGAGTCAATCAATATGAAGGCTTTAATTGCCAAGAAAATTTATGGTGAAACAAGCATGCGTGTGTTTTAATATTTATGTCTAATACAATTTATTAAGATTGGTAACGGTAATTCATATTATTGGTTTACCTAAAATATATACCTACATATTTTTACCTAATAAAAAAGACAAGAATTTATTATTTTAATTATTTTATTTTATACACCAAAATACTGTTAATTATTAACATAAAATACAGGTTACAACATTATTAAGTTTTTAGTTAAGTATTTTAAAATGAGCACTTTGTTAAATTATAGAAAGATTTTAACTAAAACATTTCATTAAAATAACCATGAAAGATACTAACTATAATAGTGCCTAATAAATAACTGAAAACGCCAAAGTTAACACGCTCACTGCGGCACGGGGTTGATTCGACCCCGTACACGTATGGTTAATTGCGATGTTAATTGACTAATTGCCGCAGCGGAGGTGTAAAGTAAAAATAGGATTAAAAACATTTAACACAGTATATTAGCGGGAGGAATTATATACATAGTAATAAGTAATTACTACTCAGACAGTGAAAAAGCAATATAAAAAAAAAACTTTACTATTATTTTTCCCGTATCAGTGGTAAGCCCAATGTGATTTTATCTGCATCGCTTTTAGTTACTTAGTATTGCTACAAAGGGACCAGGATTCGTATGCGTAGAACCAAGATCACAATCGTCGATAGAAATAGCAAACGAAACGAAAACACATCTATCAGTACCCGTACCAAGAGTTGTGATAATACGGTTTTCGATAACGAGTATCGAGTTTACTATCTGTGCATCTCGCTTGTACTATTTTAGTGCGAACAAGATGCACTGATAGTAAACTCGATATTCGTTATCGAAAACCGTAATGTCACTACTCATGGTACGGGTACAGACTGACAGATCGATTCGATTCTTCGACCGACTTTTTTCCGTGCCTACAACATTTTCTTTTCGATGGTGTTTCCAATCTTTCTAATTGTAATCTTAGTTTAGGTCCCTGAATGTTCAGAAATCATTAACTCATGATTAATCTATAAATACCTATAACCTTATGAGTAACGTCTAGACTTAATGCCTCAAAACTAGCGCCGAAACTCGGCCACATTAGACGGTAAATCACTTGAAATCAGCCTCCATAGCAATCACTCATCATTGCTACATCTAATTACAGAATTAAGAAATCGTGGCCGATATCTCTCGTTAAAGACAATAAAGAGATCATTAATCACTGGGCATTAGTCCGCAATCATTAATGATGATATTAGGTGGTTTTGTGCGTGCGGTTGCAAGTTTGGGGAGGGAGCGAATGTAGAAGGCTTATCGAATACCTACTCGTAAGGCATAAGGAGAAAAAGATTTTTGTGCTTATAACTAACTAATGATATAATCAAAACTATCGTGAGTAATGTTACTACTAGTTATTCCGTTTTTTTTTGTTTGAGACCCTTCTATGTTTGTAGTAGTAGATGGATCATAGGATGTTATTTTTCTTTTGAGTAAGGAATTCGCGCTTTGAGAAGTCTCGATGATAAAATAACTATATAATGAACAAGCTAAGCTAGGCATTACCATAAGTACTCTAATATATTAAATAAATAAATATTTCGGGACAATCTTACACAAATCGACTTAGTCCTAAGGTAAGCTCAATAAGGCTAAATACTTAAATACATAAAAATAACTAATTACTCAGGAACAAATATCTGTGTTCATCACACAAATAAATACTCTGACTGGCAGTTGAACCCAGGACCATCGGCTTCATAGGCAGGGTCACTACCCACTAGGCCAAACGTGTTGTCAATAACCTTATATCTAAAAAAGATCCTTGAGGCATTGTACCAATGCTGGCAGAATTTCCTGTATCACAATGCTGATAATATATAACATATTTAATTTAAAAAAACGTTGTTAGTTCTTAGTCGCATTTCTGTTGTGTAATCAGAAACAAGTTTATAACTTCAGACAGGCACGGGGCGAGGATTGAAGCTGCGTGCCGTAATTGATCAGGCACCATCGCCTCCGAGTCTCTTCGCAACCAGTTATTAAAGACAATATCTGTATGGGTGAGGCGCAGACCACAGTACATAAAACATAGAATGTACACTGACTAATAAAAGCTTTGTGGACGACCGTCACGTATTATGTATTGATTAATATAGACGGATATATTGCGAAATTTTAAATATCTAATATAAAGTATTTATTTTTTATTATATAGACGGCAAACGAGCAGACGGATTGCCTGGTGGTAAGCAATTACCGTCGCCCATGGGCACCCACAACACCAGATGAGTCACAAGCGCGTTGCCGGCATTTAAGGGGGGTTGGAACACTGGGAACCTTACTCACCATCAGGAACACAACACTACATACCTGAAAGGTAGCAGTGCTATTATGGCTGTGGTCTTCTATAAGGAGGAGGTACTTCCCCAGTCGGGCTGCCCCAGATTCAAGCGTGATGGTCATAGCTGTGCCCTCTCTCATTGTTGGACGTAGTTTAAGGACATGCCCGGGTCCAAAAACAAGAACAATTAATAATTGAAACTAACAGTATAAAACTGACATAACTGTATAAAAGTGGCGAAGACGGTGGCAGCATTTCGTAGCTGAATCGTGAGGCTGGATTGTTGTTGTGTGTACAAGCACCAATTTATGTTTTAGTGAGAGATCATGCAAAACAACATAAATAACGCGTTCACATACCCGTCGTTTGAAGTCAGTGAATTGAACGCAACATGTCATTTGAGTGCCATAAAAGTTACCTCAGTCGTAACGGTCGCACTCGTTTATTGCTTGTTACCTCATTTTATTTTCTTACAATTTGCACCATCGTAATTTGAGGTGGATTTATTTGAATAGTTAGTTTTATAAGAGGGGTTGTAAGTGTCATTGGCAATAATTATTTCAGCGGTTAAGCCTTATGAGGTCACATCACATATCAAATTACTCGTTCAATAATATTAGTAGATTATTTCATTTTGATAGCAGGCAACCACAAGATAACCAATATTGTTATATTATATATATATATATTTTCATTTGAAACAATTTTTTACTAAAAAATATTTTTCATTACAAATCAATAGTCTTGCGATATCAAATAAACTACAATCGAAGTATTTCTTCACACGTCCTCTTACTTCTTAAAACGTTTTTATTTTGAATTAAAATGTTTTCCACCTCACTAGCTCCAATAGCATCTTTTATTTTTTTTAAACAGATAGCAAAAGTACATTTTATCCAAATTAATTTAATCTTAACTTTTACGACATAATAGCACCATGACATTATACGACATTGACAATACTTAATAAAAATATCGAAAATATGAACATTAGTATAGGAACTCACATCAAGTTCCTAAACCTCTACTTGTATATAATAACTTACGGAATCATCATCACGCTTGAATCTGGGGCAGCCCGACTGGGGAAGTACCTCCTCCTTATAGAAGACCACAGCCATAATAGCACTGCTACCTTTCAGGTATGTAGTGTTGTGTTCCTGATGGTGAGTAAGGTTCCCAGTGTTCCAACCCCCCTTAAATGTTAACTTAACCACACCGGAACTTTCCTTACGCCCGATACTCTGCGCCTCGCAACCTGCCTGCGACTAGGAGTACGTATCTGCACTCCACACAGGTGCCCCTGCGGCAGTGAAGTCGACGAACTGGGACACCACGGGCTATCATGCCAAAAAAGTGCTGGCCGCTATTCTAGACACGCCGCACTAAATGACATAATCCGCCGGTCTCTTGCAACAGCCAATGTGCCAGCTCTACTCGAGCCAACTGGCGTTGCGAGGGACGATGGCAAGAGACCGGACGGCATGTCACTGGTTCCGTGGAGGTTGGGAAGGGTGCTGGTGTGGGACGCCACCTGCACAGACACTCTGGCCCCTTCTCACCTCACTGGAACCATTGGAGAAGCTGGTGCGGCGGCTAAAGCGGCCGAAAAGCTGAAGCACTACAAATACCGGGGTCTCGGCTCCGAATACATTTTTATGCCATTCGGAGTCGAAACCCTAGGCCCGTGGGGTCCCAGCGCCCATATCATGTTCAAAGACATTTCTAAAAGGCTCGTCGACTCCACTGGTGACCGCAGAGCTGGCAGCTTTCTCGCGCAACGAATCAGTATCGCGATACAGCGGGGGAATGCTGCCAGCATACTCGGCACTATGCCAAAGGGGCCCAATTTTAACGACGTTTTTTAAATTTCTTTTATTATTTTTTCTTTAGTCTTATTGTTTACGTTGTATTTTTCTGTATATAACTTACACATAATATTATAAATAATTCCTCAGTAGAGCTTCATGTACAGTCGTCAATCATACCAGCCGGCAGATGCGACGGTACAGTCGGCGAGGGTTGACCGTCAACGCACCCACATCAAACTTTCAGCTGCGCGGGCCCGCACATAAATCAGGGTGGGAGGTACAGTCGCGCTGGGAAATTCAATCATTATATTTTTTTTTATACAAGACTGACCAGCGTTTGACCTCAGTCGCACCTAATGGTAAGTGTCGACGAGGTCGAGGGTTATTTTATTATTCATTTCTATTTAGAAATATATATAATATTACATACATAGGTATAGTCAGAATTATAATGTGGATCGGATATAATTATGTATATAATTAATTAATTAAGTTTGATTCAAATATAACGTATTTATCAAGCAAGCAGCGAGTTGCTATTAAGTACAAAAATCCCAGTGATATATTCATAATTATGTTAGTAGAAAAAAAATACACGAACATAATTGCAATTAAAATAATGATTCATAGTACAATGTATGGATGGCCTTGTATGGGTAAGTGTCCACATAAATGCCCAGCGTCTGAGTGTCAATAGGTCATGTAAAACATTAACATGCATTTTCTTGGATTATTTACATTTGTTAGTTATAAGTTGGAGTCATTAGGGGTAACTGTGCGCAGTGGGTAATAAATAAATAAATATTTATTAAAAGCAAGATCTTCGTAATTTTTTTTTTAATAATACATGATTGGTTAAATAAAGCGATGCAACGTGATTTTCATAAATCATGACAGTTCTGGCCTGAATATGAAGCCGACGGTCTTGAGATCAAATCCCATTAAAGGCAATTCATTTGTGTGATGAGCACAGATATTTGAGTGATAGTGTTTTATTCGATTTAAGTATTTGTATATTATATAATTATATCGTTGGCTGAGTACCCACAATACAAGCCTTCTTGAGCTTACCGTGGGACTCAATCAATTTGTGTAAGAATATCCTGTAATATTTATTATCAATGATTTAAAACTTTTACAAAAACGATTGAAACATATACTTTTGTGCACAACAGTACCTAGCAAATTTTCCCGTTCGCGCAGACCTACTATCTTCACACTCCCCCACACAATTACACTTTACCTATATCCTATAATCGTCCTTACTGCTCAGTGATAAGGTGTATTTTTCTTCGACACCAGCTTGTGTCCTAGTGGCCCGGTTCAGAGGGATTTGCGAGTGACCTATATAGAGGGGAAAGAAATCAGGGGGTCGTAATCCTGGATAGATAAGCCGCCGTCGACAGCCATTGTTTTTGGGAGAGTTTGAAAAGAAACAATCACCTCTCGGCATGATTTTACACTGAGATATAAAATGACTATACCTAGATATGTTTCTAGCAGGAACGACATTTGCTTAGTGCTTGCCTCAATAAAAATATCGACAATCCTGTTATCGATAAGTATATACTACTTCAACAACAAGACGCACAGTCTTATATCGGCTACCTACCTAGACGCCGCGTGCCACCGATCTTCTCAAATCTGAACAAATTGAAGGTATAAGTAATCCGTACACTTTTGATCCAATTTACTTTTATTATTGGCAATGAATAGATCAAAATTGTTTTCTGAAGTATGTAAAATATAAATGAATAAATAGTTTTGTTATTTGTTTTTAACCCTATTACTCTATATGTCTTTGTCTTTGTATTACTTGAAATGGTACTTATCGATAACAGGACTGTCGATGTTTTTATTTTGTCAATCACTTACAAGAAATCGTTCGTGCTAGAAAAAGATCTAGGTATAAAAATGACTAACGTTTAATATACAGTGTGTAATTCTTATATGGGCGAATCTCTTAACAGAGGGTAGAATAGGACATAAGAAATATATTTAGATAAGTTTTGCTTAGAAGTACAATTAAAATTTTATCCATATAAAAAAATTCGGCCCGCAATGTAATGCAACACACTCGAGTTCAACACTCGTTGACAGTTCGTTTCAAAAGCTCATGTCGCGTAATATTCGCAGTACATTACTGCTTAGAAATTTTACAAAAAATAATTACATATGTATAATAGGTATAATTAAAGAAAAACCTTTTGGTTATTGATTATACTGGTAAATCCTATATCTGGTTTAATTCTTCGCCCGTATTAGACTTACACACAGTATAAACAGTCGTGTTTCAAGTTTCAAATGGTATGGAATTCTTAAGAAAAGAGTGCTTGAAAATCGATCATGGTAGGTAGTGAAAAATGGGCTTTAATTTTTTTACCTTTTGACCGCCACGGCTTTATGTAGCTAGCAGGAGTAGTAGGTACCTATATGTATAAGTACGTACATACGGTTTATTTTAAGATGTCTCCGTTGATGGCTAACAAGTTGACAGTCTAAGGTTCTAATAAGACGTGTAAGAGAGCAAAGTCCGTGACGGATATTATGTAGTAACATTTTACTTACAATTAATTCTAATTACCTTTGTAGGTACTGAAATTTAATTGGTAAATCAACTGAATGCGTTTATTACCATTTATTCGCGTGTTCGAAGTTAAATTAAGTGGTTAGTGGTTTAGGTAATATTTAATCTACGAAAATTATTTTGCTATAACGGGACTGAAATTATTAAATTATGCCAATAACTATATACCGAAACGCCAGTTCCAACATAAAATAATTTGATAATTAGGTACGTAAGACGCTTCATATTTCTACCTCATACATTAACCTCATCAACACCACCTTATACATTTCTAAAATGGATAGGTGGGTACTTAAAAGAATATTTTTATTTTAGTTTTGTTTGAGACGTAGTGAAGTTGTGATAGATTAAGAATGAATTGCATCGTATACCAATAACGAACGTTAAATACTAAGGCATTTTTGTCATCCTATAAAAAAACTGTCCTAAAATTAAATAAATCTAACAGCAGGCAGTTGGTATCTGTCGACCGTGGGTTGACATTTATATTATTTTTCAAACCAGTACCAAGTACACACGTACTACATTTTTATCGCGTAGTAGACAATTATTATTTATACGCAAACAATCGTAAGTATCATCAAATCTCATTAAAAAACAAAACCGGCTCTTAAAACTGTCTACACGCCCCGATATACGCTCAGCTTGAAACACTAATAAAGCGTGTATCACACGACGCCATAACATAAACGGCTGACAGGACCCTAGGCTAAAAGCCAAGCATCTGCCGTATCCTGTTGTTTTTTTTTATTTAAATTTCGAAGAGGAATAAAACTGAATCATTGATAGCCAGTAATCGTTGTCGTGGTAAAGCCTTAGTGGAGATTTAAGTTTTTGAAACAGTAATATATTTTTGTGTTGATAACTTATAGTTTACATGTATATCATAATTACATACACCTAACTACTTATTTAGATATGAACTGAAACTGAAATTTCAGTTATAATTAATTAATTTTGATGATAAAAAAGTCAAAGTTTCCAATAAATTAAGTAGGTAGGTGACATCTTTGTTATTTGAGTTAGATGCAACTCTTAAGATATAATTTAACTTCAACTATGTATATATACTCGTAGACCAATAGTGATGTTTTTTTCGAAAACTATTGGCAACTAAACATAGATATCCGTAAATAAACTTACTGAGCACTTACCAATCGTAAGAACACATCACACTAATGTATTTTTCCCATACGAACACATAAAAACATTAAATACGCTACAATCATACAGTTATGAAACTTATAAGATTCAAATTAACCAACTTGAAATACACTAAATGCCACTTCTAACCACTCAAGACGACAGAACAACTCAAATATCTCAGACCAAGTGCCCTAAGGTCTGAGATATGGAATATTATTATAAAGACTTAATAAAAGGATATTCAAAATGGCGAACAATAAAATCAAGATGGCGGCATGGGTGCTTGCAATGTAAAGGGTTATAAAGGGCTTTTTATTTCGTGACAAAAAGACGGGTTAGGCTATTATGCATTCCTCGAAGTAAACGATGAAACGAGTAATGAACATTATTTGCGATAAAGATATTTTTATAGTTATAGGCAGGTTTAATGCGTAGTTAACATTTTCACGGTTATGGAATTATTGATACACTAGTCTCCACGCGTGACTTCGTCGCTGGTACTCGCTATAACTTTCAAGTACGTTTTCATTGCCATTAGAGATTTCATTTAAAAAAAAATTCAAAAAATAGTCGTCTTAATAACGCGACTGGGTCTATATTGACTCCCATAATGTTAAACTTTCGATTTTTTTTATCCATACCGATGTTTGTCATACTCGTTGGTAGCCATATTGTCATTAGTCATAACTTCAAAAGTCAGAATTTTCTTTTGCCCGTTAACATTAGTCATAACTATTGAATTTCATACCGTTATTGGTCATAACGTTTAATATAGTTATTGTATTGAAAGGTAGAAAGTCAAAAGTCATACTAGTTGGATCTGTGGGGGTCGCAGTTCTAACCTAACCTAACCCACATTTCTGGTAACAGTTCGTGTCTGTGAGGGTCGCAGTTCTAACCTAACCTAACCCACTTTTTATGGTAACAGTTCGTGTCTGTGGGGGTCGCAGTTCTAACCTAACCTAACCCACTTTTCTAGTAACAGTTCGTGTCTGTGGGGGTCGCAGTTCTAACCTAACCTAACCCACTTTTCTGGTAACAGTTTGTATCTGTAGGGGTCGCAGTTCAACCCTAACCCACTTTTCTGGTAACAGTTCGTTTCGGTGGGGGTCGCAGTTCTAACCTAACCTAACCCATTTTTCTGGTAATAGTTCGTTTCTGTGGGGTCGCAGTTCTAACCTAACCCATTTTTCTGGTGACGGTTCGTTTCTGTAGGATTATGAATATTGATATTATGCTGATTAGCTTTATGACTTTTGTCTTATATGACGTGTAACATTATTGCATTTAATTATTATATTTATTTAGTTGTATGTCTAATAGCTATTATGACTAATGATAGTTATAACTTAAAACAATATGGGTAACAATTTCTGACTTTCGAAAATCGGAATAATAAAATTATGGGAATCAAAGGGATCCCAACGCGACTATTTATAGGTATATTTTCATCTTCATAATGGAAGTATGATGTTTTTTTTATACTACGATGGTACCTAGCAAATAAGCATTTGGTCGGACTGATGGTAAGCAGTTACCGTATCCCATGGACGCGTGCAATTTAAGAGGATTTACACGATCGCTTGAGCGCTGCCTACCTATACCTTTAAGACTGCTTTTTTGAAGAACTGTAGCCTCTTGGGAATACACCTATACCTATATGATAAGACCCGGATAATGCTAGACAGAAGAAAAATATAAAATTTACAATGGTTTTTTTTTATATTTCATAGTCTGCACCAGTATTGCAGACTATGGTATCTATTGGTTTGGTATGGTATATATAGAGAAAAAAGTACATAGTAGGTACTAGGTACAAATTTAAGGAACCAAACTAATATCGCAGATTCGCAGAGCTTTTATATAGACGTTAAAAAAAAAACTTTGATCAAATAAAATATAAAACATTTCCAAACCACACAACATCCAAAAATACACGACATTGTATCAAACACTGTCCCCGTGACCGGCAAAAGGGCTCTCAAAAAACAACATAGAAAACGTCTTTTTTACCCCTAGGGAGGGAACAGCTGCGCTTTTACACAACAATGATACGGCCATGCTACAGCCCCGAGGCAATCGGCACACTCGGCTGTTACACAGCCAAATTTAAAAGGCTCCTCTCACAACATACAACACGTAAACATGGAACTTTTTTTTCTGCCGGGTAGTAACCGATTGCGTATGTACAGGGACCCCCTTTGTTGAAAGTCACGCTTGATTTGGGGCGAAATTGTGTCCTTTTTGTTGTTTCATTCTGCGTTATGAGTGTAAAAATTGTCGGATGCTTTGTTATGGCGCTCACAACGGGCCCGTTTCGAAATTATTGTACCTGTATCCGTTATGGATTACAATTTGGATCGCATACTTATAATGAAAATATTTTGGCATTAATGGCAGTTTCGAGTGTGTCCAATTTTGATGCTTTTTTAGATACTACTTTGTGAAATATTATACAAAAATATTTTTCCTAAATAAGACCGTATTTAATAAAAAAGCAGCAACAACAGCAGTATGACGTTCTTCAAAAAAGGAGTGTATAGCTTCTTAAAGGATAGGCGACGCGCATGTGAATCCTCTGGAGTTGCAGGCGTCCATAGACTACGGTAACTGCTTACCATCAGGCGGGCAGTATGCTTGATTGCCACCGTCGTTGTATTAAAAAACTTATTCAAAGTTTAAATGACAATCAGGAGCTTAACAAAAAAAACCCGCTTTTATCTCTCGGTACATAACTGTATCACTTTCAAATAGGTTCCACTTGAATCAAGCCTCGTGATTGGCCGGCGCTTGGTGACACATGGGGACACAACGGACCAATCAGCGTGCGGCAGCCGGGATAATGTCCCTTAAACGATGTCATTTCGCTGCGGTGACATTATTGTGTTTTTGTCTGCGTAGGAGCTTTGTGTGTGTACTACGGTATCTACTATTGTGTGTGGTGTAAGTACATTGGTGTATTAAATATGGTTGTATTTACTTTGAGCGTTTCTTCTGTTGAAAATAGGATGTTCGGGATTTTTTTTATTGTATTTATCCGATGTAGTCTTGTTTTTTAGTATTCATTAGGTATTATTCGGGCATTGTAAGATTTGATGAAGATCCTCAAAAATAAAAAATAAAACCAACGTGCAACATTCAATAAGTTTAAATGATTGAAAATAATAAATTCTTTAGTGTTTCAAGTTTCAGACGCTTCAGGAAGAGTAAAGTGCTTTAATTTGTTCTCGGTAGGTACTTAATACAAGACTTTCTATTTTTCACTCTCATTAAAAAAATACGTAAGAATATAAATAGCCGAATAGCAAACCAAAATCATTATCAATTAAAAAAAAAAAAAAACAGTGTTCTCCTTTCTGATTTTCGATGAATGTTGTTATTAGCAGATAAGGTTTATCATCCAAAACAAAGTGATTATTTGTTTTGAATGATTGTAAACCTTCCATCATCCAAAACAAAGTGATTATTTGTTTTGGGTGATACAAACCTTATGCGAACTATACAAACAACACTTACAAATACCTGATTTTTATAAAAAAACATCGAAATAACAACTTGTTCATGTAGTTTATTACTCGTTTAATAGGTAGCAAAGGGCATTATAAACCGATTTACATGGTTGTAGCTCCGCTCCACGCACCGGCCGACGACCGATCGTAGTTTAGATACGGCTTCGCACTCAATTTCGTCCTTTAAGTAGGTTGTTGGGTTCGAATAGGTTTGAGGCACACTGCGGCCTACGAGTATTTCATAGCTGTATTGGTATCTATCCTAGTGGCTCTTCAAAAAGACGATGACTAAAAGAAACTATTTGTGCCAGTAACATTGGACACGTATTTTTTTTTTCGTCAATAAAAAATAAATAAAGTGCGAGAGTTTGGTAGTTGGACCTCTTGAGATACTCTTCAGTAATGAAGTTACACTTCTTTGTAAAAATATTTATGGCTTAAGTACATTGCGCCATGCATTTTAACTCAATAAAGTAGATACCTATCCAGATAAGCATTTGATTAGGTATGTTATGAAATAAAAATACATGTGTAATAATTTTTAATAGACTACTTTGTAGATTGTGATATAAGTGTCACTAAGCCCTGTTTGCTAAGCTAGCCTGTAAGAGTTTAATTTATATTTAAACAGACAACTGTATGCGCCCTCAGTTTGTACTCATATAAGTATCTTATTTATTAATTTAGTTTTCACATCAGGTAGTGTGAAAGTGACATAATGGTAACCGTCCTATCCGTTTGCCGGAGTTGTTGGCGAGCTACGGTATAAATACACAAACTCCGCGTCTGTGCACACCACTCTGAACAATCGAGCCTAGCTGAGCTTCTTGATGGAGTTTTTACCTTCCACCACACATCACTCAGATTCGGTTCAGACCACCGAGTATGTCTGCAGTGTAAATAAAGTCTGGTGCGGAAACTTCGTAGTATTTCCTCATGCTACCTTCCCTCTCTCACAAGCCACCCTGCACTAACATTCTAATAGAGATAGTAAGACCGACTAAAATAACCTTTACGCGCCTGGCCCGGTACCGCGAACGTCGAAGTTCGTATATTACGGGCATCTTTCTGTTTTACTCCAATTAAGGATGTCATGAGAGTGACAGAGACAATCGTCCGAAATTCACGAATATCGTTGTTCGCGGTAGCGCCGCTGTACACCACCGACCTACGTAAACTAAAATAGAAACCCCCAAACGACCCTTAGCTATAATTACGCGTAAAGATGGCAGATAAGCCGGTGTCATTTGTTACACAACTCCGCACGAACCCGATCGTGTCCCTGATAATACACTATACTACCCTCATTTTTTAAACGACTTTATACCATATATTTATCTATTAACTTATGCCGTTTTTGAATGGAATTGTAATATAAATCAAAGCGTGAATTTGTAAATTAATAGTTTATTGAATTCGTTATTTGTGTTACGCTTGGGGCGATGTTAGTTTAGAAATTGTTTTTTTTAAATTGTGTCTTTCTTACATAAACTTGGTAGAGATTCACAATCGCAACGCCTCTGTTTGATAATTGTGGCGTAGCTATCCAACATCGGTCAATAGGTCATTTTAAAAGCCTTAGGCCATAGATTAAAGATGGCCGCACTGCTTACTGTCACGTCAATTCGAGCTATTAGCTATCCATAGATGGCCGATGAGGTCGAAAAGTGCTCGAGTGGAGACCACGGACTAGCAAGCGCAGCGTAGGGCGGCCACCCACAAGAGTGACAGATGACCTCATTAAGGTCCCCGGAAGACGCTGGATGCAGGGCGCTTCCAACCGGTACAAGTGGAGGTTCAATTGGGAGGTTTATGTTCAGCAGTGGATCTCTTATGGCTGAGATGATGATGATGATGATGACCTTTCCATACTGGACAACGGCTTAAAACTTAAAAAAAAAAATATTAAGCATCAGGTAATAATTGTGTGTAAAATGAATAGCTTCATAAAATTTTGTCCCTTTTTAACAAACGCATATTTGAATAAAAGATAAGGATAGGAGATACAAGACTTTACTAGACTTCGCATAATATTAATAAATTTTAAGGCTTCTTCTCACCTGACACAACTAGGTATACAGTCTTAACAATTATATTACCAAATACCTTACATAAATAACTTAAATAACTTTTAGGTACATATTATATGTAGAATTTATTTTTTTAAATGGCGAGCAGATTCTGTAATGAGAAAAATAATTTAAACATAGGCTAGTATATAATTAAATGTCTTTTGTCAGATAAACCATCAATACCATACAAAACAACAAAGTGTCTCAAAAAACTGTTCATATATTATGAATAAATTAACAAAACTGTACCTACTGTCACATTTTAACACATCTGACGCTGTTTATATTGTGTCGCATTCAACATGAAACCACTGTAACTGAATCTCTCCCTCCCCCTTCGATTGTACTATTCCTATAGTACGCGGGGGATTCTTGAAGTGATGGGAAGGTCTAGTAATTCTGGTGGGTAAAGACCTTGTCACTGGCTGTCGAGACATGTGGAGCATTTGTTTATGTTGTAAATAAAAGCCGCTCGCCATATGTCGTGCGATTCGCTAGCGTACTCACATGGCATTGGTGACAACTATGTGATCCAGTTGGTATATTGACTGATATACCTTATTACTCTTTTTGATATTAAGGAACTTTTAGTTCTGTCTCACTCTTGGCTGTAATTTATTTTCATATGATGAAACGGGAGGCGTATAGTTAGGTATGTTTTTAGTTTTGATAGGTAGATTTACCGATAACAAAGTACCACTTGAAGTAGTTCTGGGTTCGATTTCTACATACATTCTGGGACATAAGACCCAACAATAAATATATTTCACATGTTCCTTTATTGTTTTATTGTTATGTATGTTTAACAAAATTAAATGTGGAACTCTCGGTGTGTATGGTTGTCTACATAATAACATTATTTTTTTGTAACAATGCTTTTCTCAGTGACTAAGACCGTAATAAGTTAAAATTCCTTTTCTTTGTAGGTACTAGTTACAATCCTCGACTTCTGTTTTTTCCGGTTCTTATCCTCAAAATAAACTGACTTCTTGTGTTGAGAGTACTTTATCAATTGTAAAACACTGTAAATATTTGATGTCAACAATTAGTATGTACTTACTATTTAACGGATGACTGTTGGCCTAGTACTATGTAAATCACAATATGTCATTGTTATATATACGGCTGTTTTCTTCCTGAATAAAATAAAATACAAATAAAATAAAATAAAAAAGAAAAATTAGTTACCTAATAAATAAATATTTTAGGGCAGCACAAATCAACCTAGTCGTATAAAAAGCTCAATAAGTTTTATTTTACAATAGACAACGATGTTAGATTTAATTGTTAATTAGTTTATTATAGTGGGTTTTGAGCCTAAAGATATCGTCTTAGATATATGTAGGTACATATATATGACGAATACACATATTGAAAGCCAAGTTATCGATACTACTCGACGAGATATCGATGGCAACTCTTCATGCATCTGCTCCATTGCAACATACATTCGCCGCTTATTTATGCGACAGTTACCGGAAAGCCCAGGTATATCCGGAAAATGAAATGCACATATCATACACTGAAGTCTGAAACCCTCCTAGGTCTGAAACCCGCCCTCCTAAACACGCAAGCGACTGCATCGCAACGACAATCGCGGACGATTTACGGAGATAGCGATCGCTCACGGACGGTGTGTGGTTGATCGCTATCTATACAGGAGGCACGGCGTTCAAGGAACTTGGCTTTATGTGAATCATGAAAATGAAACTTCAGGTTTGATTATGAAATAAAAAAAAACCTTTTGATAATTTTATTTTATCGTCACGCTTGTGTTTGGAGAAGCCCAACTGGGGAAGTACCTCCTCCTTACAGAAGACCACAGCCATAATAGCACTGCTACCTTTAAGGTATGTAGTATTCTGTTCCTGGTGGCTAGTAAGGTTCCCAGAGCTCCAACCCCCCTTAAAGGCCGGCAACGCGCTTGTGACTCCCCTGGTGTTGCGGGTGGCCAGGGGCGACGGTAATTGCTTACGACCAGGCAATCCGTCTGCTCGTTTGCCACCTCTGTCATAAAAAATATCTATATACATCTGGTATCTATATACATTAGCCACGAACGTCCACAAGTGGACATAGGTCTCCCCCATAGACCGTCACAGCGAGCGATCAGCATGCAGAATATTGCAGTCACAGACTCTTACTGGCTCGGATGTCGTATTTTTCCTAATTTGAAAAAAAAAATGCAATAGCTGCATTATGATTTTTTTTTATTGAACACTCGTTTTTCTATGTCTAAATCGACAGGTAACTTAGTCAGTTATGTAAGTATCTAGATGTGAATAATTTATGTTACCATTTTGGTTTTCCAATAACAACTTAATTTACAAATATTCTTTTGGTTTTCACGACATTTTCATAATTTAGTCCTTTTACTAGCTACTAATCGCCATTTCCCATATTAATATCCCATTTTCAGCTTTACCCATAAATATGGCGTATACGGCGCAAAGCCTTGATGGTATCCCCGGCACGCGAAGGCTCGCACTTTGTATACAACTTCCGGCACACCACTTCCGGTCAACGGGACCGGAAGTAAGGCGTTCTCACTCTATGTCAACTTAAGTACTTGTTGTGATTAGTTTGAATTTATGAGTTTGGGGATAATTACGTCTTTATAATCGCCAAGGGGCGTGATTTGGGGTGAAAAGGATTATTTATTAGTGAAAATTACTGGGTAGGTACTTATTATATCACCTCTAGAGATAGTGTTGAGTGGTTAATGTGTTATCGACTTAAAGCTGCTTTGTCTTTTATCATATATAAAGATTATGTAGTTTGAATAAATTTGTCAGTTACGTTAGACGTAATTGGAGAACGTGAAATGAAAATAGTTTATATTTAAAATACGTTTTTAACTACGTGTCCTACTAAAATGTACCTCTTGATTTTTTTATGACATACAGGCGGCAAACGAGCAGACGGATTGCCTGGTGGTAAGCAATTACCGTCGCCCATTGGCACCCGCAAGACCAGGATAGTTGCTGGCCTTTAAGGGGGGAACTCTGGGAACCTTACTCACCATCAGGAACACAACACTACATACCTGAAAGGTAGCAGTGCTGTTATGGCTGTGGTCTTATGTAATTAGGAGGTACTTCCCCAGTTGAGCTGCTCCTGCAGATTCAAGCGTGATGGTCATCGCTGTGCCCTCTCTCATTGTTGGACGTAGTTTAAGGACATACCCGGGTCCAATCTTCATCCTCGCGTTATCCCGGCATTTTGCTACGGCTCAGGGGAGCCTGGGGTTCGTTTGGCGACTAATTAATAATAATTTAAAAAAACACATCGTGCTCTATCACTTTATACAGAGCCAATCACAGAAACTCACAGATCACAAATAATTTGGTTTTAATAATAAAAATAAATATTTCGGGACAATCTAACACAAATCGACCTAGTCGGTAAGACTTGTATTGTAGGTACTAGACGACGATATATATAATAGATAGATACATATTATAAATACTCAAAAAACCAAACTCAGGGTTTGTCAGCGAGCCATGGAGCGTAGTATTCTGAACGTGAAATTAACCGATCGCATTAAAAACTCAATACTACACTCCAAAAATGGGATTTGAACCCAGGGCCATCGGCTTCGTAGGCAGGGTCACTACCCACTAGGCCAGACCGGTCGTCTCAGTGATTCAAGAGGAAGGAGTAACTGAAAAAATACATGTATTTCTTCCGTTTAACAAATGCCACCGACGTACGTTACCTTCACTAACGAGTTAAACAAAGCATCCGTGAGACAGTTAGCCAGTTGCTCGGTTTGGTCAAATAGTTAGAGCGTATATGATGCCTATCATTAGTACCGGACAAACAAGACGTGGCCTATTTAATTATAGCTTCGTGATGGGCCAGTTTGACTGTCAATGTTAGACAATACAAACAGTTGGATCGAAAACTGGTTTGGGATGAGAGTGTCGTTTGAAATTTTGAAGTAGTTATTCTAGGATTACCAAATTGACGTATAACTTTGAATGACCTTACCTGTATTAAATTTAAATGCTTTAATATCAGAAAAAAAATATTTTGTCAAAAATAAAATCATTACAAAAAAATGGAATACGCTTCCTTCGTCTGTATTCCCGGATAGATATAATTTGGGTCTTTTTAAGGTAAGAGTGTTACTGAACCAGCGTGCTACACCCTCGACCTCGTCGACGCTTACCATCAGTTGCAACTAAGGTCAAACGCAGTCAAAGTCCTATTAAAAAAAAATACACAATTTGCCAAATTTTCAATTTACAGTTACAGTCTATAAACACAATGCAAAGTAAAAATGACATATAAATAACTCTAAATAAAATCAGCTCAGTATTTTAAGGTTATGCAATGTGTGCAAATGTGGTTACTCAAGTAGGTGGAAATTACCCAACTATTTGTTTGTCAAATGAATAGCCAAACGTAGCCATTTTGGATACACATATGAGTAGGAGTATAAACTTGAGCTTGTTGAGCTTACCAATTTTTTATCAATGAAAAATAAATTACCATTTATGAATTTCCAAACGGAGATTGCATTGACAACTTAAGTAATAATAAAAAAAAACTGTTTTTTTATTAACATGTTGCGGTCAGGACCCAGTCGTTCCGAAACGAGGTTCGCAGAACATGTTCTTTTATGTTCAATTATATTTCACAGATTGACAGCATCAAAATTACTGTCAATTGTATACCTTGGTGACGTCGGCGTCCATGTTGCTGGTAATTTTACCACCATTCAGCCAATTAGACTGGTTTTGACAATAACACTACGCGGCCTTACCTTTATACAATGTAGTTACAAAGTAAGTCACACTGTCGTAAATTACTTCATCCAGAGTAAGGGCAGGACATATAGGTATATGTGAATTATGTATTATCATCATAGTCTCCAAAATGAATTGAAAAAGCAGCAGCTGAAAGGCAAAGAGCAAGAGTCACACGTATAACTAAAAACCTACATTACTGCTCTCTCATTAACAGAGCGGTACAAGTTACAATTTACAATTATTTGTCTCTCATGCTAACAAGGTGCACAATGCCTACATATTTCAAGAGCATGACTCCTTATGACGTCACGTGGGAACGTATTCTCGCGCGTCATTGCGTCAATGTCCCGTCGACATAAACAATCACTGTCACAGCGTTTGTAGCTCGAGTGGAAAGCGGCACAAGTCCCGTAGAACCTGTGTGAAGCTTGCACCTTTATAAGTTAGAACACAGTATGTTAATGTAATGACGAAGCACATACCGGACGCGGTGGAACAAAGTCTATATCGGCGCTATTCTATATTGCGTGACAGATAGGGCATGCGCATGGAGATAAAACAAAATGTCTTTTAAGGTGGTAACATTGAGATGTCTAGCCTATTTTCTCGTGTAGAAACTTAGGGCTGTAAAACATTGACTTTTATTTCATTAATGTTCTTACATCTTGTTACTAAGAACGTTATATTAAAGTAATTTTGTTGTTAGATCAGAGCCCAGAGTGTAAGTTTTTAATGAAACAAAACGTCACCATCACGTTACAGTTACCCATATAAATAACATTATCACTTACGCGTTCTAGACGTTTTTTACGTCAAAAGAGTTACACTAGAGCCTCAGAGCTGTTCCATACTTGATAGGCTTGAATTCGAAACATATTTTTATAGTTTGCAGTTGTTGGTCCCAAAAACATTTTTGTATAAATAAAACGGTCAAATTAAGTGTCACGCGTCATATAGTTATCACAATCAGGACTATATGGAATAAATGGAATAAGACATGACAATTATCTATCAGTGACTTTTATGATTAGACTCTCGTTATAGGTGCTACAATTACAATAGTGCTTTTCTGCAGAGACCAAAACATTTTTACTAGCTCTAAAAAAGGAGTCTCAAACGTATACACAATACTCGCAAACAAAATTACTTGCATGTAATTACTCGTAAAGTCCTAACATACACTCTCGCCCACCCTTACAGGGTTAGGGACATTTACGATCGTTTTACAGCGTGTTATATTCGAAAGGGCGTTAATTAGGACACTGCCCACCCACGGAGCGCCAACGCCAGGTCTATCACTTGCGACATTGCTGGAACAATCAAATTATAAACAGCAAGGCAATGGAGCGTATTTGGAATCCCAAACATGCCAGTCTGATAGATCCAATGCGTATCAACTGTCTTTATTGACAGGACTTAGATATACTGCCTCATTAGTTATAATCCGACACTTCGGGTCGTGGGTAAAGGTCTGTTAAGTTAGAAAAACGCCTCTATGCCTGCAGTAATTACAGTATCTCGCATCCGTTTGGTTGACTCAACTTAACGCCAGCAGTAAATGAATAATAAGACATTTCATTTTTTTACAGCTTTAACCGAGTCTGCATGTCTCGACAGATTCAGGGCGATCATATATATTAGCATAGTGGCGCGCGATCTCAAAGGTTTAGTGCAGTAGTTGCGAGTGTTCTAGAGTATCAATTGAGTAGCAATAGGTCGAACTTAACTCTTACTCGTAAAGAGGTGGATTACGCCATGAGGATAGGCATTCAACCTATTAGGTCGCATAAATGACACCTTGGTAACCGATGACAGAATTCAAAGTCGCTAGTTTTTGACCGATTAAATGATAAATGTAGACGTGGTCAAGTTTGCGCCATTCGTTGTCATGAGTCATAGGGGAAACTTTGTTTTACATTTTAAATATAAAAAAGGCATAGAAAAATGGCGGCGTTTTAAAAACGTATTACCGATACCTGATAGACAAGACTTCGTTGCTAAACTTACTGTTTCCACATTTACTGTGAGTCGTCTTGGTGACTTGTGAGTCAGCGGATGACTTTCATCTGAAGGCCGCGTGGGAGTCGGTGCCAAACCTAATCCAAACATAGGATCTCTTGCAATACAGATATTACAACACGTGTGCGCGATGACAGCGACTTTATATACAAATGTACTGTTGTTGATAGCAGTTTTTATTAACCTGACATCAGGAACACAACACTACATACCTGAAAGTAGCAGTTGTATTATGGCTGTGGTCTTCTGTAAGGAGGAGGTAATTCCCCAGTTGGGCTGCCCCAGATTCAAGCGTGATGGTCATCGCTGTGCCCTACCTCTCATTGTTGGACGTAGTTTAAGGACATACCCGGGTTTATATTTACACTACACATACACACACTAATAGGAGCTTGACTAAAATATTTGTTTGGCTAAATTGCATCGATGGAGTTGTGAACTTGTCGTGAGTTTATCGGTTTGTAACTATGTAGTACAGTCGCCATCAGACATATTGGAGCTATGGAGGTAGTCATAAATATCGGAACATGCACTTTAGCGCCTTGACAATAGAGGCATTGTTCCGATATTTGTGACCACCTCCACAGCTCCGATATATCTGATGGTGACTGTAGTAGATTATCTTCTTCCTTACTACTAATTAACCAAATACACGGCAGGTTCATAAAACGCAATAACACTACGTAACCCGTTCCAGTTACACGTATTAGGTTGTGGCGTAAAATCACGATTGATCTAAATGAATATCTGCAAGTACATCACATTAGAACAGATTCAAGAGATAAAAGCAATAAATCGAGGATGTTCCCAAAGACAAGGCGAGTGCTGCACGCGATGCGAAGGTCGTAAGCTAATTATCCAGTTTATCGGTGCAGTATCATCACACAAGCTTATCTACTTAAACTTAAATTGGCCTAAGTCAGCGTCAAACATAGCTATCGCCTACCTTCCAAGGAACACAGAAGACAGGGAACGAATGTCAATACAACATCGCGTGCGCATTCTGGCTAACACATTAGCGACATCTAACATGTTTAACAGCAGTACGTCTCAGTGTTATACGAGTTCAATGGAGATGTCTCACTGTCAAAATAACCCAACATTTATCAATGTTAGATGGGGCTGCGCCGCATAGTACCGAAAAGAGAGAACTATCCAGCATGTCGGAGGAACGCGAGTTTGTATAGTTAGACCATGTATTGTATGTTCCTTGCTACCTACCCTCGTATGAAAATTTGTATCTCTGAACGTTAATCGGAAATATTGATATTAAGTGCGATAATAATTTCTGAATGTGAACTGCAGAGTAATAAAAACATTTTCTTATAAAAGTCAGACTAAAATCCATTTTAGATGTTTTAATTCTTATAATATATAATATTATATTTGTAGTATAAATAGTATAGGTACATTTATTGCGGAAAAGTCAATACCTAATCTTCAATGCAGACTTTGCCACTTTACGTATCTATATATGTTGTGACAATTGCAGTTATAGTACATATAACGAGAGCGAGCTAATTTGCTAGGTACTACTGATTACCATAGATTGATTTGTTTAGATACTAAATGTCCCTTCAATAAACCATGGTCGTGTAATAAATTTACCCTCACAGCACCTGACCCCTATAAGTCTACTTATAAAAGTCTTCTAGACGTTAACTTTATCACGGATTAAAAATAATCTCCCCAGAATTCTGGTAGCCGGTCAAACGTCTCAATTAAAACTGTTTGGTGTCATAAAGGTCCCATCGGGCCCTCGTTACTGTCCTCACTTTACAGCCCTTAATGGTCCGTTCCGAGAAGTTGACAGTCACAATAAATGCATAAAACTTGCTTAATTGTTGCTATAAAGCTTATACTAACCTACGACATTCATCTCGATCTCTTACTTAATGTCAAAACGTCGAAAGTCGCAAATACATGCAACTCAAAATCAATTGAAAAGTGAGTTATTTTGGAGTTGATTTTCACTGATCATTTTTATTCTGAGACCGTAGGTAAGTAGACATTGTAACCAAGTATATACTTTATTGGAATATAGTAGGATATAATTTGCTATGACTATGACATAGTTTAAGCTAGGCGTATATATACTATTTGTAGGTATCAAAAAACCAATGGAGCGTAAGCTTGGAATACCAAGCGCTCAGGCCTGGTACCGCGAACGTCGAAGTTCGTATATTTCGAGCATTTTTCTCTTTTACTCCAATTAAGGCGTCATGAGAGTGACAGTAACTATCTCTCGTTTACGTATATAGTTTTTCGCGGTAGCTAACGCGGTTATCTATAAACGAAATTATATCTATTATAACTTGTTGTGAACGGAACTTAATTTTTCAAAACAATTTTGTTAAATATTCTTTAATTTTTAAATATCTAGGTGAATTTGGCGTCTGGGTAAGTACCTACTAATATATATTACTTTAAATTTATACTTAGCAAAGAAAGTATCATGTAGCTAGATGTGACGACCCTCATACTTCAAGTTATTAATATATTTGTTTGTAAATAATAATTTGAACCGTCACACTCCCAAACACTCGCTATTCCCGTTTATTTGTTCACATGAAGGACCACCCACGCGCGGTAAACGCGCGTTTTATGGGCTCGATAATAAACGCTGTTTACACGTGGTCGCACCCATGTTGTCAACCGGCCATGTTCTTATTGGCCGCGCAAGCGCAGGTTAGCGGATAAACCAGTGACTTGTAATTTGGCTCTTTATGTACCTATATATATTACTCAAACGTTTATTCAGTAAGTAGGCCACAAGGGCACTTTTACACGTCGAGTATACAAAAGAAGAAAACATAAAAACTACACCGGTTCTAACCCTACCTCTGACCCGAGAAGCATTTCGACTTTTATGACCGGCAAGAAACTTGGCGGGACTTATTTTTTCAAAACAGTATTACAAAAGATATCTTAAACATAATATATTACATATAAATGCGTTATTCTTTAAGAAAACATATCAACAATTACAAAAATTTCTGCCAAAGGAAAAATAAAAATAATTATTAATTACTTACTAGTCCAAATCTATCTATTGATATTTTTTTTATGATAAAGGTGGCAAACGAGCCGACGGATTGCTTGATACCATCAGCGCGTCATAAGCGCGTTGCCGGCCTTTAAGGAGGGTAGGAGCTCTGGAAATCTTATTCACCATCAGGAACAACACGACATACCTGAAAGGTTTTCTGTAACGAGGAGGTATTTCCGCAGTTACTTACGATACTTCGCTGTGCCCTACCTCTCATAAACCAACCTTGTCTATATATGAGTAGCTATCACTGAAATATACGAGTACCTATCATAATTTTAATAGTACAATATTTTGTATATTGGACAGGGCAAGTACATATCTAAATGATAATGCAAACATCACTATTTATCGACGCATATTGATTGTATATCTCCCTTCCTTTGTTTCTTCTTTTAAAATATGCTTCCTGTAAAACATTTATTGAAAAATATATCTACATACACAACTTAGCAAGTAACTTTTAGTGCATACACTAATACTGATGTAATGATAAGATTTGACGTACCAATCGATGGGTAAGATATTTCGTCAAATAAATCGGTAGCTGAACTTATTTAGACCGCGGCCCCTGAACCGCCTGCCGTTGACCAAAGAGTGCTCAAGAGTGAACGGTTTTAGCTTCAGGGGTCTACAATCTTTTTGAGCCGATAGGCAGTCCAACCCACAGACGAGTAAGCCATAGTTTAAAATATATTTTCAAGCCAAACAGCTCATATATTGTATTATGTAGATACTACATACTTTGCGTTTTAGAAAGGAGGAACACTGTGTTATTTTGGATACATAAATATAACTTCACCTCTGTCACTCCAATGTAGAAAGAACAGCGAAAATAAAAATAGCTGTCCTGGTTTGGTCGAGTCTACAGCTCGTGCCAGCTCGGTGAGCGACCGTAACACCCATGCAATATGCTCACACCGCAAGGATCGATCTAAAAATGGTTTCCGACGAATAAGGACAGATTATGTCTGCGGTTCTATCGAATAAGGGTACAACTCTCATGCAACTTGTATGGAACTTGTTTCGTTTTTCCCAGCTCTGTAGTCTTTGTCTTAGCAGCATAAAAATATATTGTAAATATTGAGGTAAGCGACTATGGCGGTATGGACCACCAGTCAGTGCTGGTATGTGTTTAAGTATGTCAGTAAAACACGTTTTGGGCATAGGCTTTATTTCAGGGACTTGAGCTATTCTTATTAAATTTCGTCACAGGTTCACATTGAACAAGACAATCTGATTAGCTAGATAGCTCCATTATTCGATTGACGGTCGCTACTTAAAAACTTTGTATGCATTTATGGTTTAAGATATGTATTGCTCGAAAGATTTTACAAAAGCACTTACTGAGAAAACCATTATTGTTGACTTAAATCTAGGTAGGTAAGAGAGGGAATCATTTCGAATTACCTATTTTATTGTCACTTGTCTTTTGTATTATCTGCATCAAAAGTAGATGATGATTTTTTGAACATATTTGACGACTTCGTAAAAGTTGGAACTTGAAATTACATTGACATATTTCAAGAGGTATCACTTAATTTTGATACTGAGTGTACACGTAGATACCTAGATAGAGTTATAAAACTGATGCTGTAGAGAAAAAGTTTGTAGCTACTAGAAATGTAAGTCACTCCATACCATACTTTACTACAGAGCTACGTATTCAACAATTTTAGTAGGTAATAAGTACCTAATAGCCATGTTTAACACTACTCCTTTAAGAGTTAGGTAGTACGGTTTTTGATCAACTAAGGCTTTACTAATGGATGTCTAAAGATTACTAACCCTATCACAAAGGAATAAAGTGCAAAATTGCAAGCATATCTTTGACATGTACTGCACAATAAAGCACCTAAGGCGCGATATGATCACGTACCCATACGTTGACATGCTTCGGAGCAATGCTCTTTATACTTTTTACAAACTTACTATTGCAGCCTTCTTCCAACTTAATACCTTATTAATAGGTCTTATTTTCGGTTGATTCACTTTTTTCTTTAAGCGGCTTCAGGTCGGTAGTTACAAAAGAAAATATATTCAATTCCTTTACGCTGTAGGTCTTAAATCCAGTAGCGTGACGATCAAGTCTATGTCTGATGCAAAGAGGCAGTTTTAACGCAGATGCCTTTGACTTTATTGCCGTATAGATAAGATTGGTTTTTGGTTAATTGGGAGGTAAATAATTTGAGATAGTTGCGCTTTCGGCACATGAGTCCCCGGGAGCACATGTGACGTGTGTTGCATAAACGCTCTTTGTTTTGTCTTATACTTTGTAATTCTTGCGGTAATACAGCTCGCAGTGCGGCAAATAGAAAATTTGAGCCTTTATAACTCCGAATACAAGGCATGTTTATTAAGTGCAGACTAATTTTAAGGCAGTGGATTTTGTTGATATATATAAAATGTACTAGTTTCACTTGCTTGTCTCTCCTAATAATTGTTTGATAGTTGGAAAAATGATATGCGGATAACAAAAAAATAGGGATCCGTTCAAAGGCATACCTATATGGAATTATGTTCTGATTGTGATTAGGAAAAAGTAGAGCCAAACAGTTTTTGACACAAAAAAAATTGCCCTTTTTGTTGGGTGACTTAGAAGATATAAAAAAAAAGCGTCAAAAAATTATTTCATCCACTTTTTCCTAATCAAAACACGAGGTATCGTGACGTATTCGGTAAAACATAAAACATTCCCATTATCTTTATTACATCTAGTAGCGAAATGTACAGATATTTCTAAAGCAGTAAGGATGTCTTACGGTATATTTGACCATTTTGACTCCTATTAACTATACCTTGCCGACTTTACATATGTACTTTACGTCCGCTTCTCGACTGTCGACTGAATATTGCGTCCGCCGCAGAGACAGTGGCTGGGGGCAACTGTCAAGCTAAAGTTGATAACCAGTAATTACCAGCACAAAATAGGCTTACAGCGAATTATCTGGGATTTCTGTATTATTTCCGGCATCTAGCATGGTCTATGGTTGTCAGGGTTCTGGTAGCCTAAGATGTTCTTTTTATCGTCCGAAATCGCACTGTCAAGGTCTACCTAACACAAATTGGCAAGGTGTCGTTTTTCGTTAATTTAGAAAGCATACGAAAAGAATGTGAATACTCTCAGAATTATGAGGCACTTCCACGCACTAAAAATTACCCGAATAAAATGAATTGAAATCTGTGAAAATGGTATAAGATTCATACTAACTGTTTGTCACTTGTGGCCTTTCAATAGGGTCGCAGAAATTAAAATAGATGCATAATCCGACAGAATATAAAATGGCGACTAACCTATAGATTCTATAGTAGGTAAAATTGGTTTTACTATATGTTCCTAAGTTATAGATATTTTCGTAAATACTGTTATGATGAAGAAAGTGATCTCGTGAATCTGCGAGCTGTCATAATATTATAAGTAATACCTTCAACAATTATGTAAAATTACATCAGAGTAACTATTATCAAATTATTTTGAAAAATATAAAATATGTCCTACGAAAGGCGATCCTTTCCGTAGGACATATTTTATATTTTTCATACCACGTTTGTAAAAATAACATTTCTTTATAACGAAATCTGTAACATTAACACGAGATTCAAAGTAAAATATGGCTACGCAGCTACCCTCCAGAAAACTATCAAAGTTTTCATACAAATATTTTTCTACTCTAGGTACCTATCGAATTCCCTACTATGAGTGTAGGGAATTCGATAGCTTAGTAGTAGAGAAAATGGGCTGAAAACTAAAAGGCCGACTGTGTCCAGCAAAAATATGATGACAACTGTAAAATAATAGAATAACAAAATATACAGACTACAAAACCAGAGGTACTATCAAAAGTATAAAAACCTCGTCGACAATGAATGTAACGTTAACTGACGATTTGGTACTACCGATTTTTGTTATAAAATTCCGAGGAGAGCTGCCAATTCACATATAAACTCATACTATACTACCTTTAAACTCTATACAGTTAGACGGTTATATTGTGTCAAAATGTATGCAATTTTTGACACATGTATACGATTGACTCGGGTTGGTGACTGATGACCCTAGATCGTGCAAGTGAGCCTAAAACACCTTAGCTGAAATGATATCTTGTAATATATCCTGGGGAGCAGCGGTGCCTCCCAACACAGGCATGAATATATGTACAGTCAGCGTCAGAGATATGTGACCCCCCGTACATAGATTGGTTGTATGCAGGGGGGGTCACATATCTCTGACGCTGACTGTACTTACCGTGTGGCCCCATCCCTTACACTATAACCACGAATTTTTGTATTTAAACTTTCGTGAGACATAATAATTAACGATTAACACGGTTCTACTCACGTTTATTTAGTCACTCGACACGATCGGCGAACCGAACGGACACTCAGCACTCTTAGTGCTTGAAAATGGAGGCCTATGTTCTCCGAAACATGTCGCGCAAGTGACTAAATAAACGTGAGTAGAACCGTGTTAATCGTTATTAATAACCACGAACGTTTACTTAAAGAAATAAAGAATTTTGTATTTTGTACGGAGTTCCGGATCTATTTTATAATCCTTTACGGTTAAGATCAAACAGCACTAAAATTCAATCGGGTCAGGCCGTCTCAATCATAAATAACATCGATGTGTGATTTCCGGACTCAACGACGACCCGACGAAAAGATCTCAACCGCCATCGCCAGTTTTTGACTCAATATTACCCATTAGTGAGTTAATAGTTGACAGTGGTCAGATAGTATGAAGATGAGGGCCAACGATAATCTTATTCCAGTTGTTTGCCGCCCGATTATACTTACGTTTCTTCTTACATAGTCACTATTACCGCCAAAAAAGTAAGTAGATTAGTTTTCTTAGCTGTTCCTACAGCGAGAAGTAGAAATATAAATAAGGTAGTACATAACGTTTCATGCTTATCATAGACCTTATCAAAGGAACAAATCAACACCAAGGAAAGCCAAGAGCAGCGCAAGAGCAGTCGTCGTTGAAGAATCGAAATTCGAAAAATAACTATCGTCCTCTTTAACGCTCTTGAATATACGAGTACTAAAGAAGGAAATACAAAAACAGACACACAAAGTGGTTTGCAACTGTAGACCCTGTGAGTCAGTTACAGTAGGCTAATGAGATTCACTGCCAATATCGAAAATAGCCAAATAAAAATAATAAGGTCGATAAGGATCGGTAAGTCTGACAGTGTTATAACAATGGTAGGAATCTGTATCTTTCAACCAAAGTGTAAAAACGACATAATTTAGTCGTTGCCCTTTCTATTCTGCTACAATTCTGACGAAACATGTTGTCGCTTACCCCTTTTTGGTTTAAATCAGATTGGGTTGTTAGAAGAGATAGATAAATACGATGATGGGCCGCGATGGCTCCATTAAATGTATTTGGTAGCTTGTCTGTCAAGGTGTCACATTTGTTGCGCGGCGTAGAACTCAGGAGGGAGCGGATTAGATAGTTAAATCTATTTTAGTACCTATACAAAAACCTTTACTTTAGCAAATACAATTCGAAGCAAATGCGGTTTTTTTTCCTAATTTACTAACTATTTAGGTAGTAAAATATGCTGAATAGATTAATTTATTTTGTTATTGGATCCTAACATGAATTTAGGGGGGTGCCGCTTGAAGAACCTTGAGAATCAGACGGTTATTCGCTTCTAAAGGCCTACCGCGAAAATTTAAGTTCGATTATTTCGGGCATCTTTCTCTTTTACTCCAATTAAGGCGCAATTAGATTGACAGAGACAATCGCACGAAATTGCGATGTTCGCGATACCCTCTCTGTCATCTGATTCATATAGTTTCACGATTCACCGCGGTAGGAAATATATTAGTAATTACGGGCAAAATATTCCAAGCATCCATCGTCTTAATTGTAATTAAATTTAATAACAATAAAATAAAATAAATAGTGGTTTAATTACATATTTAACTAAGAATTCTTAAGGATGGTGTGAGATTTAGGTTAAGTATAGGTTATGACTGTATATCAATAAATCCTAAAACCTCTTCACTTTAACTTAAGAACTTACGAAAACCCGACATTCTCAAAAACCAACTTCCTTAAGAAATAACACGAAATATTGCAAAATTTAAAGGTTCTGTTTATCCCACATGTAGGTACAAAACAAAAGACATTTTCACAGAATCGTTATCAGTGAGTTTATGGTGGTGGTCCCTTTCATCCTATAATTTAAACACAATTGCGGCAATAGGTTAAAGTAAGTATTGTAGTGTTTTTGCTGATATTTTTTTGCATTTTTACGCAAAACATAGCAAGTAATGCAAACGTAGAATCCTTTTTTAAATATGTGAACACACATAAATTTTTTGAACATTGAGTATGCATTTGTTAAGAGATATGATAGATTTACAAGACAATATCACTATTTATAATAAAGCCATTAAACTAATTAGATTAGTGAAGCGTCTTATTAATATTCCTGCAGGTGACCGACTAGCTGGCGGCTTCCTCACACAACTTATTAGCACTGCGATACAACGAAGAAACGTCGCCTTAATCCTTGGTACAAAACCATAAGGGCAAAATAAGTTTTAAGGTAGTTTAGTTCGTATAGGTACTACGGACTACGAACTACTTTTGTGGCGGTACGAATTCGTATTTCGTGTACCTATATCATTTAAACAAAAAGTTCATTTTATAAACACTCGGCACTTTAAAATCGCTTCTCTCCACGCTTCACGCTTTTAACTTGTAAACGAAATGATAGACACGAAATCATGCGTCCGCGCCGCGCCGCCCGGATACCGTAAACAACTTTTACCGACTTCGGATGAGTCGTGTCCGTGACGGTACACTTTAACCTGATGGCAACTCGGCCGAGTTATTAGAGAAGATGTTTACCATTTTGCTACCTATTTTGCTATTACTTAAATAGTGGTTATTTTTATAACCACTATATATATTTTTATATATATATACT
Source organism: Grapholita molesta (assembly GCA_022674325.2). Lineage (NCBI taxonomy): Eukaryota > Metazoa > Arthropoda > Insecta > Lepidoptera > Tortricidae > Grapholita > Grapholita molesta. The sequence goes on from CP053137.2 coordinate 10,122,816, forward strand.
ATATATGTATAATATATAGGTATATTTTTATAACCACTAATATATAATATAAATAATTTAGGGACAATGTTACTCCAGTCTTATCCTACAGTAAGCTCACTTGCTGTGTTATAGGTATAGTAAACGACAATATAAAAAACAGACATACCTATAGTTAAGTATATATATAATTATATTTTAATAAAGTCCCTAACTGAGGAATAAACATGAGTTATAAACATACAAAATAATGCCCTTGCCAGGATTCGAATCCGAGACGTCGTGCTGTGAGACTTATTTTTAGACAGTCTGTTTTAGTTCTATCGTCATGCACTTACCCTTAAATAAACGAAATAAATAATTAAATTTATATAAGGACATCCTTACACAAATTGACTGAGCCCCACGGTAAGCTCAGGAAGGCTTTTATTGTGGATACTCAGCCAACTACACATTTATAATACAGGTACAAACTCAACTCAATGGCAACCCCCCCTAAGGTGATACAGTAGTGGATGTCTTACAGCTTAAATTATGGTAATGATGAGATTGACGAGGTACAGATACATAGAAAATATCCATGGCTCAAAAACAAATATCTGTTCTTATCACACAAATGCTCTTACTGGGGTTTGAAGCATTAAAACAATCAACTGCTCGATCTCTTACATAGCAAGTAACAGTATCGGGCACGTGGAAGTCCTATTCTGATGACGATGAGTTACGAGGCCATAAATATGACAATTGTTAGCTGAACACGGCTCAGGCGTTGCTTGTCAAGGTGGCTAGATGTCCGGCAGTGCTACAGAGTATGCGCGAGCGCGGTTCTCTGTGCAGCCAGCTATTATGTGTAACGTGTATGGCCGTAGCGATTAGGTACAATAATTTATCGCCAAGTCAACGCCAAATACCATAGTGATGTGAATGAATAATTATGTAAACATTTATCCTCCTGTACTTTTGATTAGAGTAGACTATGAAAAATGGGCTATTTGACAAATTTTTGTATATAATGTCAATTGTTTCTGTTTTTTGTGAGGATCTCAGGTATGTCTGTATTGGAACAATCATATAAAAGTGATCTAAATGGTCAGAGACAGTTTTCCCCACCCAACGATCAAAACGCCTCTTACACGCTCCGGTATTCGTCAGTCCAAATTTATGGAAATTCAAGAACATTACAATCTAATGGTACCATTTTTTCACGCAAGGAGTTAAAAAGTAACTGATTTTTAACGTCCTGTAGATTTTTTTCTATATAAGACTGACCAGCGTTGACGTCACACCTGATGGTAAGCGTTGACGAGGTCGAGGATGTAGTATGCTGGTTCAATGGACCGAAATTATACCAGGAATACAGACGAAGGAAGAATTGTATAACTTAAGAATTGTAGGACCTTTTTAAATATGATACGTGGATGATTTTCTATACATATAGGCAGGGAGTGTACCTTTCGTGCCGATGACAGCAAATGGACGTCACGTTGCATATAGGGTAATTCCAGTTAGTCTTATTGTAGTCATCAATCATTAATCATCAATCATTTATTCATGTGTGTTTCATACAGCATAACATAATATTTTATTGTGTAATATAATAATATGATATCAGTGATAATTGAGCATAATTTAAAATTTAAGAAACTGGCTCATGATGTATGAAACATGACGTAAAATGAAGAATTGATTGATAGTAATGAAAAATAAAATGGCATGTTTTCCGCACTGATACAGATGGAAATTGACATGGTATATCAGTCGAAATTAATATAAAACATATTTTAAATAATCGTTACAATCTATATAATAAAATGATTCATGATTAATTTGATTGATGAATGATTGATAATTTCAGAAAAATTAGTATTATCCTGTATCCAACCTGACGTCAATTTGATGTCATCGGCATGAAAGGTACGCTCCCTGCATATAGGTAAGTAACTAAGTTTTGGTATAGAATTCAACATTTGTCTAGTCACTTTACTAGATACTGTACTATTTTCTTTAATTAACACAGGAACCTACCTTACTTAAGACTAACCAAAATGATCGAATTGCTGACTGTATTACCTCATAACTTTGCCTCAACTCAACTTATTTAAGGCTCATCCATATTAAAACATAACAATAACCCAACCAAGCTAACCGTCTTCTCCGCTCTTTTAAACGCTAATCGCTTCCACTAGGCTCAACCTCCTTGTACTCTATGGCACTCTATACCCGTCGTCGCCTACGCAGCGTATTTACGACGACTGTTGCGATTTATGGTATCGGTAGCGGGCAATTAGTCGTTTTACTGTGTCGTTTGTTTACTGTGGTTTGATTGGCGTCATAATATTCTCGTTAGTGGCGATTTAACCTGTGACTACGTTGTCTGATAAATATATGTAAATACACATTTTTAATGGAAAATACCGACCAATCGAAAATGGTAAAATTTTGAATCGCAAGTTTGAATCTTGCCGCCATTTTTCAAGTATACGTAGAAGTATAAAATAACGTCATTTTAGAGCTAAGTTTATGTTAATTCCCAAAGGTCAAACAATTTGATTTCTAGGCCACTTCGAACCTTGTCACAGTGACGATAATAAGAGATCTGTTCCATCTTTCATATAAATTTTCACTGTGACAAGGAACTGAGTGGCCTATAAATCAAATTGGTTGACTGTACCTACCTAAGTAGTAACATCTTAGGTTGTTTTTAAGAGCCAATCCACGTGAACGTCGAAGACTTCAAATGTTTATTATTCGTTTATTAATGGTAGACGGTTTCGGTCACCACGGCCTCTCATGCAGCCGTAGTGCTGGGAGAATCCCTCGGCATGCTAGCATCAACGATGTCATCCGTCGGGCTCTCGTTAGTGCCAAAGTGCCAGCAGTACTCGAGCCCAATGGTCTAACCAGAGACGACGGCAAGAGACCCGACGGAATGACATTGGTGCCTTGGAGTATGGGACGGCCCCTCGTATGGGACGCTACTTGTGTAGATACTCTGGCGCCGTCCCATATTTCGGGCACAAAAGTTGATGCTGGTGCGGCTGCATCCTCAGCTGAGAACCACAAGCGTCGCAAGTATGTCGCACTGGGCAGTAGTTACATATTTGCGGCGTTTGGGGTTGAAACCATGGGGCCGTGGGGCCCAAGTGCACGCCGACTCTACAAGGAGATATCGGCGCGTCTTATAGAGGTTTCTGGTGACCAGAGGGCTGGCCACTATTTCGCCCAACGGATTAACATTGCTATCCAGCGCGGAAACGCGGCCAGCCTTCTGGGCACCCTACCTAATGACCAGGACCTAGGTCAATTTTTTTATTTATAGTTAAGTTTTTAGTTAGTATCTTTATCATGTTTTTATCTTATATTTGTGTGGTTTTTTAAATAAATATTTTTACAGAAATTACAATCGTATTATGATAACTACAAGTACTTAACTAGTTACAGTATAAATTCTAAAAAAGGCCCTTGAGGCATTGCTGACTGTATATTACATTGTTTATTATACATGATATGATAACTAATTATTATATTATCTATACGTAATAATTTTTATACTATACGCATTCACAAACACCCCATAAGTTGAACAAACACTAAACTAGAGACATTATTTTATATAGACTGAATCTACGTCACTTTCTAAAACACTATGAAACATTTTTTCGTATAATCCAGCAATTGACACACAATAAAGATATTATCTACCGAATAAAAAGTTTCCTACCGTCATTGTCACTTTGTTGCCACCAACAAAGCTTTGATTGATAGCCGGGGGTTCCTGGGGTGCAACGCAACTTCCCTTCCGGTTGATACTTTTTTCACTTTTCACGTTTCCGGTGTCAGCTGTCACGAAAACACGACTGTGCACGGTAGTTTGGGAAATTGAATGTTTTCCATATTTTCAGTTCATTCAGTGTGCGTTTTGGGTAAAGGCTGTGTGGCAGTGAGAAATATACCTCACGTCTTAAAGTTTGGGATAATTTTAATTATAAAAATCAATTAATTTGATCTCATGGCTCATATACCTACCTATAACTACATGATAAAATTTAACAATTAATAAATTTTGTGACTTTTTTCACCATTTAATTTAATTGGCCATTGCTTTAATTGAAATAACCAATCTCTACCTAATATACAAGGCATATCTTCTTTACTTACAAAAACACTTAATTTTTCACAGATATCACAACAATCAAATAATATTACAAAAATTATTAAAGTAAATTATACTAAGTTTAAAGAAACAATTAGAAGAGCTATTGTTTAAAGTGAAAAAATTGACGTCTGTTAAAAAACAATTCAAATAGTTTGTACAGTGTAGGTAACTGTGCCTTACGGCATTCAAAACGAAGGCAGTATAGTAAAGTAGGGGAAGATTGTTATTTACGGGAAATACGATAAAAATCCCCCGTTTAGCCGCAATGTTTAGGCACACGGTAATTATTTTCTATTACAACTAATAAAAATGTTAAACCATGTCTCACTTCACCTAAGGCACTTTGACATACATCGCTCATACCTATAAAATATGCAAGTAACACAAAATAAATTCGTGACTACAATAATCACAAACACCAAACCAAAGGATCCACCGACCCACATGGTAATCAGAGCGCCACTTCCAATACCTGGCCGTCCGCTTACCTATGAGCCCTCCTTGTACACACCCTCCACAGAAAACCTTGAAGATCGAAGGTAGAAGCAGCTCAGGTTACGCTGGTAGGAGGTTGCGTGAACAAAATTGGTTGAAGTGAACGTGTTATTTATTGTTGCTCGTTTGATGAAGTGCTGCACAAATTACTGTGAGACATGCAGATGGATCGTTGCGTCATCGTTACGGTTTAGGTGCGTTTGTCATATGACGCAATGCGATGAGCATTGACCAACTGTAGCTGTCTGGCACAACGTGAAGTGTCAATGTTAACCTGTTACATTTACCCGCTACAAGTCGTTTAAATCTACTTGGTCACTCAGACAGCTAAAGTTGGTCTATGCTCATCGCATTGCCTCATATGACAAACGCACCTAAACCGTAACGATGATGCAACGATTCATTTGCGTTTCTCACTAGTTAACATTACAACAATTATTAAAACGGGGTAGTTGACATGTACTGTATGTTTAATTTGATTAGTTTCCAATATTTCGACACTGTTGCAATCTCCATCTTCGCGGACTAACTATCCCGTTTTAAGTTATATGTATTTGTAATGTGAACGACTATGTTATCTTAAAATCGTACTTTAGTAACGTATAAATTGTGTTTTTTTGTATCTTACAAACACAATGTTCAAAGTGATAGATAAGAACAAAACATAAAATAAGAGACTTTTATGTTTTCATAAAGAGGGTTCTATTATTAGTTTGTAGTTGATTTAGTAATAGAAATGTAATGGAATTTATGTTTTTCGAAAACATCTGAATGTTATTATTTTCATGGCGGCTAGTTTTCCTTCCAGGTGATTATCAATATCCAATAAAACATAAGGATTCTGTGAATAAAGCGATATAATTAGCAGAAACATCCGCTAAACACAGAACATTCCAGTCGGTTTTAACTTTTAAGAACTATCAGCTTATTTTATACCCTTATAAATAACACCGTATTCCCCTAAAAAACGATCCATGTCATCAACTATAATACCCTAAAACGGGCAATTTTGTAACTGAGCCGGCAACCCCTTAAATCCGGCAAACTTCGCGCAATCCACGTCACTTCCCTAACCTAGTGAACAGTGACTGGCAATCTTGGGGAAACCAGGAAAAAAAGGAAAAAAAGCGTGTTCCTCTCGAGATATCAATTTAGAGGAAATTACAGGCTAATCTGTCACATCAAGATACGCCGGGGGCACGTAATCCGGTCTCCCCTATTTCTTTTTTCCCGGACTTTTTTCACAAGGGGACAATCTTGTTAATTTATCAACTGCTTGTTGAGCGTTTAAGCGATTTTTGACGTAATTGTTGGTAATGCCGTGGAAATGTTTCGGGGCGGGTATTTTAAGTGACTTTTGTGTTTCGTGCCTAATTTTATAACGTACATATTATGTATGTGAATATTTACAGATCAAACATTGGTTTATAAAAGAATTAATAATCATAAATTATAAAATTGACGCTTGCAAATATGGTTTTTATGTATAATTTGCAGCCGAGTATGAACGCGACCTACTAGGACACATGTAGGTAAATGTAGTGTAGCGACGCCCGGTCGGACTCAGGCGGGCTGTCGATCGCTTGTTGCAGTCATACTCGGGACTTTTGACATAGATATTTTCCGCTGAATGCATTACGTACTTACAATAATATAATGATTAAAGTACTTATAATCTAACGTTTAAAAAATACTGTCGAAAGTTTAATCAGACCAATGATTCGATGCAATGTACACAAAGAACAACTTTCATTCCACACTTAATTCGCATAATGAAAAAAATAACCAGCTTATTAAAATCCTAAACGCAACAGCTCACTCCCCCAAAAAAAATCCCGTCTTTCAACAAAAAGGCCGTTTAGAAAGACAAAGTATCACTTCTGAGCGTCCCCTCGCCACATCCCTTACCATAGATCCCGGGGGATTGCATTTTTTTCTTTTTTACGAGTCGGGATTAGTACACGCTAGCCGATGTAATTGGTTCATTGTTCCTGGCCGGTATTAAATGATTGGCCTTTTCGCCATTCTTTTGTTTTGCGATTGGCATTGTTGTGCTTTTTTGTAAGTAGCGGATTCGGTTGTTGGTGGAATAAGGAATTGCATTGATTGTAGAAACCATTAGATGAATATTTTCGATTTTTATTTTAAGGTATTGGAGAATTTAATGCTTTAAAAAAATAATGCATAATATTACATCATCGCATGACATCCCATTTATAAATGTTCTTTCTAAATAAAGTGAAACAATTAAGTAAGTATTTAGTGTGAAAAAAAAAAACATTTGTAGGCTGTAAAATTTTAAAGATATATTTCAAAAACAGAAAAATAGACTGTAAGACACTAACAAACCAAATGGATTAAAAAAAATAGTTATATAATAACGCACATTCAATAACGAATAAATTATTTTTATATTAAGCAGAAACGTCTGCTAGCATATCAAAGATATTTAAGTCGAAAGAAAAATACCACCCGTAATGACGTATACTTATACCAAGAAGGATAAGATAGAAAAATTTGACACGTCTAAGCGGCGCTCGTATAGCACAACTGGTAGTGCACTGGGCTAGTGATCCAGTGGTTGTGGGTTCGAGTCTCGCTGCGAGTCAAATTTTTCTTTTTTTCTTTCGACTTAAATATCAACGAATAAATTATTTCCTATATAATTAAAAACTCATTTTTTACCTACGAGCACAAGCGGGTTAAGTAACTGTCACATCAGAAATTTATCATCACACAATGTTATATTAGAAATATTAGAGGTTAACTATTTGTACCTATAACGATTTTTTTTTATGATATTGGAGGCAAACGAGTATACGGATTGCCTGATGGTAAGCAACTACCGCCGCCCATGGACACTCGCAACACCAGAGGAGTCACAAGTACGTTGCCGGCCTTTAAGATCCCTATACGCTCTTTTCTTGAAGGTTTGGATGTCATATCGGTCCGATAAATTAACACATAGTTTTTACTGAAATAAACAGTTATTTTTTATAGTTATGTCAAGTCTATAGGCGCAGTCAAATCCTAAAAAGTGAATGCGAACAGCATGGAGATGAAAATCTATGACCAACAAACAGATAAGTATAATAAGCTTTTAACTGTCAAAATTTAAAATTAATTCCGTCGAAGATGGCCGCGGAGCCATGTCAAAGTATTATAAAACATTATTAGACATTAAATTTTAACAACTCCCTCTCGCACAATTTGCTTTAAAGCCTATCATTAATAATTATTTGTTGCTCGGCAAACAGTAAAAGCGTAATAAAATCATAAATTCCGATCGAGCGGACTAATCAGCTTATACGGGCTTAAAATGTAAAGTTTGCTAAATGAGAAAGTCTTGGCTGCGACGGCGAAGACAGACGGCTTGTGATCGGTATGTACTCGTATAGGTGATAACTTAACTGAAGGACCATGTCTATGTAGCTTTAGAGAGGATTAATATGAAACTTACGTGAAAATTTTAATATAGAACGCTGACATGCGTGTACAGACACGTTATTACTACATAGGCCAGGTGCTTTAGCTAAGCTTTTTCACCTACATATAAACATGCCTTTTATTTAAAGTTGTCTACTCAACTTCTTCTATTTCGATTTTTTTGTGTGTTTTCTATTCAGAATCACAAACTCTTTCGCCCCTGATACGAAAAAAAGTGTCTCAAAATTTTCATACATCTTTTTCCGTTCTCCCGACTCCGTTCTTCCGTTCCGTAGGAAATAACTAAAAGAAAAATTGTAACGGAATGGATGCAAAAATGTATGACAATTTTTTATTCCTATATCGGAAGAATCCAGATCGTGCATCTGAGTAGTAGAAAACACAAAAACATCCAAATTGAAAAAAGTTAAGTAGAAAACTTTAAACCACAAACTCGATGTAAAATAAAAATAACGTAAACTATTATTCACTCATTTTAAGTAAGTTGATATGTTTAAACTAAGAAAATAGCGTAAAATTATAATCATTTGGTTTAATCGAAATATTTCTAGTGTTTTTTGCTCTTATTTATTACTTAGGTAAGGTTAATATTTGTAATTAATAAAAACAGGATCAGATGTATAACAAAAAAAAGAGGAGAAAGGTTAATCATTTTTAACACTAACCTAATGCCACTATCTTATAAAATAAAACTAAGGAACTGAAAGTAATCCTCCATATGAACTGACTATTCAAAAGTGCCTGTTTTCAGGCGTAATTAATTACATATTTTTATCAAATTTAGGATATTTTAAAGAGTACTTCAAGGGAACACTTTTTGTGACAAATTATTATCACTATTTATTTGAATAAGTGAACCGCATGTATTTATTATCAAGTTTACACCCGCGTCATGCAATGCCTTCAACCCTCTATCGAACACTGCGGATGCATCTGCTGCCCCGCCCTCACACAACGGTTCAACACCATGATTATAAAACAAAGGAACACCCATACCATCAATCTGTATTAAAACAATAAAATAAACAAATGTTACATGACATATTTACGCAAATTGACGAATCCCGTCGATAATCTTAAAAAGGCTTGTGTTGTGGAAGTACATAATAATACAAAAACATATTTCATATTGTTAATCACACAAATTAAAGCCCTTACTGGATTTTATTCCAGAACCAGCTGCATAGGAAGTATCAGTATCAGTAGGCCAGATCTGTTATCAAAATTTTTAGTTTAACAAGGTATGAAGTGGCTTAGGACGGTCGAGAAAGACCTAAAACAATTTGGATTGGATGCCAGCACAGCTCACGACTGGACTGGACTGAAGATGGAAGAGAAGGATAAGGAGGGCCGATTAATAGTCGATGAGAAAAAGTCCCGAAAAAGAAGAAGAATTAGGAATAATTTAGTTTTTCAAGTTAACCAAAAGCCAAATGCCACTGTTGGTATAATTACCCGATTTTCATTACAAGGCTAATTTAAGATTAAGAACATAGGCATAATAATCACTGAACGTATCATGCCCGTCTGGTATAAATATTTCATAAGTTAAAATTAATCAATAATTGTAGACCTAATTTAATTTTTTTTAGTTATAGAGATTCAAATTGGGAGGGGATTTTATATAAAATTTCATTCTGGGCTTTAAAGGAAAGCATATTTTATTTCACGTTGAATATGAGATTTTGGATTGTGATTTCAAACACTATGAAATTTTGGATCATCTTTACACCACCAGCATCCTTGGGACAATGCCTGAAGGGCCTTTTTCAGGTTTAATATAGTAGTTAAGTAGTTATTGTAACGCTTGTATATTACTTGAATAAAAAAATCTATATTAGATAGACACTTAATATAGCTCACGCATAATGAACGCATAATTTACGCGAATTGCATAATTCACGAAGGCAGGAAGTTTAATCAATTTTCCACTTTCTGCATATACCTAGGAATAAGAAAAAGCCACTGGATGCCCTCCGATTCCTATACCTACTGCCGATAACTATTTTTGACCCGCATACAAAAAATTACGAAAAGTAAAATCGTCAATTACGCATTCATGCAAAATATTAAACTTGTAAACCACATTCAATAATTATCGAGTTCTCGCCCGCACCCTACAATTTCCGATCAACCCTCTATCGACCAGGCGACACATCTGCCGTCTCACCCTCTCCTATAAAGAGAATATCGAATGGACGAGATACAATTTTACTCGTAATAAGACACGATTATGTGAATCATTTTGGTATTCTTTTTGAAAACGCACTGTCACTGCTAATCTTATGAACCCTAGTAGTTAGAATGATAAAGGTAAGTACAAAACGACATTGTTACCTTCAATTTTAAAACCCCTTCAGTTAAATATATACATCACAAATAAGACTAAAAACATACAAACATGTACCACAAAATATAAGAATTCATCCTATATTTCGACATACAAAATCAATAGGGTGCCAAAGAATATTTCTCTCTCATTTACACTGAAACTTTTTTCAAACAGTGAAGACAAAATTGTACTTATTTCAAATTTTACGCTTACAATTAATATCTCCCTGCGTTCTTACTCAACTTCTTCGCTGCCATCTTTATTAGACTTGTAAAAGTAAACAAATTACGCAACCCCCTTGCAAATGGCGCCTGCTACGGTCTTTTTAAGCGTTTGATCAATATTGGTTTTAAATTACGTTCGATGACATCTCAAAAATTTTCAGACTTAAAAGCATTGTTTTGAAAAATTTGAGAAGAAATACAAGCACTTACAAATTGAAATGTTTTGGCTATATCGCTATACCCTTATTTGTTTTAGATCGCTGCATACAGGATGATTCGTGAGACGTGAGCAGGGCAGAGCCCACAAACACTCTAAACAATACTGTATCGTTTAGTATCGCACTTAAGTAAATTCATTTTTTGCACGTTTTGTTAAGAAACAATATCTTGCTCAGAAATTATGGTCACCCCACAACAACTAATTAGTGAACATAAATCCTCTTTATTGTTATTATAGATAAAGATCTATAATAAAATTGTTTGTTATAAAAAAAATGTTTTCATTGTGCAATATAAATGCTCCTGCCAAATTAGATGTCATCAGCTTATCAGTCTGATTACATACTTTTGACAATTCACTTTTTTGATTAAAGAATTAAAAAAGTGAATTGTCAAAAGTATGTAACCAGACTAATATAATTAAAGAATTAAAAAAGTGAATTGTCAAAAGTATGTAACCAGACTGATAAGCTGATGACATCTAATTTGGCAGGAGCATTCATATTGCACAATGAAAACAATTTTTTTAACACTTAAAATAAAAATAAAATATTGTTTTCACTAAGACTGTAGCTTATTATTATCGGAATTCGTGGGGTTACTTCTGCTCACGTCGCCTGGATCACCTGATTTTACCCGGACAACAGACTCTTTATTATTTTGTCAATATACATATACACACACGTTACTACTAGATAGGCCAGATGCTTTTGCAACTAGGTACATGTATATCACTCCATCAGTTGCTAAAGACGTTTGGCCTGCATGTTGAAATATCAAAAAAAAAATACTTTTATTCGTGAGGCAACGAAATATTAAAAGAAAATCTGATCGTTTGTTAATGACCTTATCCTTTCAGGACCTTGTACTTACCAACATACTTTTACATAGAGCTACGTACGACCTTCAATAATAAAGGTGCCCAAACATTACCCAATAACCGTACCAATTCGCAAATTTTAATATCCGCCGCCTATGATCAGCGACGCGTGAACATCTATCCTAACATTATTTCAGCAGTTCGCGGCCAAAACGTCGGATTCACTTACCATACATCTGACCCGATAAGCTCTTCTAGTAGTGAGGTCCTGATTTAGACTGGCAATTGTTTCCGTCGGTAGCTCCGGGCATGACAGCACCCACTTTGGCTTTGACTTTTAATCAGTTAGCAAATATTTAGCCCTGCATATTGAGGAGGCCTGTGTAATTGCATCAGTGAAGTCATGCGTGTGAGTTTCGGATTGCGAACGGTTGGCTGCGTTTTGATATGTCGCATACCGTTTGTTTAGGGATTAGCGGGTATGTAGATTAGTCTTTGTGTTGACAATTGTTTGATGTTAATCGTATCAATGTTTTAATTACGCGTCGCTGAGTGCTGCAGTTGTTGTTTTGGTGCGAGGGTTAAATCATTATTAAACCCACAGTGCTTGCACTTCATTCTCCTAACATTTTTATTTATTGGTCAATGTTACATAAATTGACTTACTCCTACAATAAGCTTGCATTATGTTGCAAGTATTATAATTATGACTATAATATATACATATTCGTGTGAATTTGATACAACACGTCCATAAATAAATAAATAAGCTATACTTGTGATAGTGCAAATTAATGATCATACCCTGATTCGAAATGGTCACTAAATAGCGATGAAGCCGTCACTTGATATTTTTATAAAGACTAGATGTCTGTTTGTACTAGAAACTAAAACATTTGCACACAGTACTTCCCCGTACAAATCCGCGTATCACATAACCTATGATTTGTCCTTACCAGTGATTTGTCCACGTACGTAGACGCCAATCACGAGGCAATCAGACTTGTCACGAATGTGGACTGGAGACGTGAGCAATCATTGAGATCACTGCAATCATTGGAGCCAGGGCAGGTTGTAAACATATTAAAGTGTGCGTGACGCTACTGTCGCTTTAGGAGTTACAAATATTTACCCTTGTACGATCGTTTCAAAGTTAAAAATGTCTCAGTGGGAAAAAAAAATCTCTGCATGGATAAAATTAAGCAGGACATTTTTCTTCCTCAATTCCCCGTGAAACCACACGTATATAAGCAATTAAACCATATAGGAATATATTTTTGGGTTTTTTTTTCATACTATGTTGATACGGCTCAATAGCCTTGGGAACAAAGCGGCAAACTTATGACAAAATTGTATGGAAGCAAATATATGTACTGCCATATAGTTATAGGTATAAACAGGCCGTTACCAGTCGACGATATATACCTATTATAAAAAGATACATATAAATACAAAGATAACGCCCATAACGCAGAAACAGATATTCATAAAAAGAACTCAAATAAACGCTTCGGCCAGGATATGAATCCGGGACCTCCTTCCAGTTTCACTTTGTATACTTAAGTGAAAAACTTAGCAAAAGCACCTGGCCTATGTAGTAGTAACGTGTGTGTACACGCATGTCGGCGTTCTATATTCAAATTTCGACATAGGTGTATACCTATGTATATGTTGATTCTCCACAGACATGGTCCTTCAGTTAAGTTTTTCACCTATTGACAACTATAAGGCTAGGAGGCTGCTTTTATATTGAAATTTATTGGTTATTAAATAGTAATACAACTAAAGAACTACGTGTTTTTTTTTCTATATACTAAAATTTAGTAACTAAATAGAGAAGTACCTAGAACTTTACTATATTTTGCACTTAACCCTCTTAAGTCCGGAAAGGGACCGAACCCTTTTAGCCGGCCATGCCGCATTCCTCGGCGTATTCCATCTAGCAGGCAAATCACAAAGGTCTCTCGTGTCGGACTCCCGTCGACCTTCGCAATAAGCTTTCAGCTAATTTGCCCACGTATGGACATGGGTCGAACGTTTAGCTGTTAAGGGGAGATTAATCGACAATTTAAGTATGAATTTTCTTTGTTGTAGTTGTTGAATATACCTGAAATTTTTAAATTTCAAAGTTCTTTTGAGAAAATGAATGTTGTCTAATGCAATGTAGAGACCACATATTTTACATGGGTAACTATGTTTTGACAGATGTGGTTGTAGGTATTAAAATCTTCGAGTCTCAGTTTTATTGTTAGTGAGCGCAAAGTGTACATAATAGGCGCTGTGTACAGTCGCTATCAGATATATCGAAGAGACCAAGGTGGTCATAAATATCTGAACAACGCTTCTATTGTCAAGGCTAGTGCATGCTCAGATATTTTTAGTGCCTTGGTCGCTGCTATTTATTAGAAGGTGATACCTAATAGGGATGCATAATTGCATAAAAGCTTAGCTTAGTAATTTAGCATTCCAAATAAAACATCTTGACAACGAACCAGCAAGACGCCAATGTACTTCAATATACTCGTATATTATAGTTTGTTAGAAAACATGTAGGTAGGTTCTGTTAACTTGATTTGGTAAATAGCCTATTATGGAAAAAGCAGCACATACTTACAAAATGATAAATTTGAATAAAAATGCATAATACAATTAAAACTGTTGTGAGCCATGTTACTACTACTTTGTTAAAAACGGATAAACTCACGTGTAATTATATCGCACTGGGCGACGTATTTCGGGTAAGCTCTGGTACCTATCTTCAAGCCGAGTTCAGACACACCGATCGCGTTGAGGGTGTATCGCTCACTCAAGCTCCGGGGTAAGCCCGAAACATGTCGCCTAGTGCGATATAATTACACGTGGTTTATTCGTTTGTAACTAAGTAGTAAAAATGCATAATTTGTGAATTTAAAAGTTATTTAATCGTGAACTGCGAAAGAGACCGACTTAGCCAAGAGTACCAATACGACGAGTAGAAAATACATTTCGTTCTCCTACCATCAAAATTTTACACCCATGAGTGAGTCCTCTTAACCCGTGCGCTGCCGTACGGTGGCGCGGTGTTTGCGCACGTCGCGATGCCGATTGGCGCACGTACGGAATGTCATTACGCGGACATGCTTGCGTCCACGCGGTACCGTCACGCACAGACGCGTAGGCTGTAGGACGAGCGTTTATTGTCTTTTGCAAGTAATGAATAAATTGTAAATAATTGTTAATAAGCGTTTTCGCCGTTACGAAGGTTTAGGTTAATTTTGAAAAAGAAGCATACATACCCTGCAGCTATTGAGTTTTTTCGTTAAGCCCGTTGGTTGATAGATAATGCCTTATGGCTTTAAGTCCGCCATTTGTGCCTTCTCGTGTTGTGCAACAAAGATTAAAAAAAGAAATAAATAATATACAACTCCTACTGCGATGC
Source organism: Grapholita molesta (assembly GCA_022674325.2). Lineage (NCBI taxonomy): Eukaryota > Metazoa > Arthropoda > Insecta > Lepidoptera > Tortricidae > Grapholita > Grapholita molesta. The sequence goes on from CP053137.2 coordinate 10,137,906, forward strand.
CGCGACGGATAATGGAAAACAATTTTGAATTTAGAATCTTTTGCGCAAGGAGACGGTTAAAAATCTAATGAGGTGATATTATAAAAACTTAACTACTATTTATTTTATCTATGTACATGTCATAAGTGCTCTAAAATGCGTCCAGAAACCGTAGGCAATGACCAGCATTACCAACCATCAGAAAGATTTCAGTAGGTAATGTTAACATTACCTACTGAAATCAGTAGGTTATGAATTTAAATTTGGAACAGCTGTCAAATTCAAGTGGGGTGTCTAATCTAGTCTCTATAGATATTAAAACAGCCATTAATACGAAACGCCAAGTCGTTATGTTTTTTTAATATAAATCGAACGACATTTGAACTCGAGTGACAGTAGAATAGGGAGTTCATTCGCTTGTCTATGGTTTCAAAAATTGACTGAGATACGAAATACGCAACGCCGCCGTCGCTGTCATTTGTTTTGTTCGTTGACTTTTTAATGTTTACAAGTAACCCTAGTAATAAGTTATTTCCCTACGGTTTCTGAACCCATCTTAAAACACTTAATGATATGTGTGTAGATAAAGTAGTGTATGTAACTATACATAATTAGGCATTACAACATGCCCTTCATTATGCACAGATACATAAACTACTATAATTGTATAGTACCTAAATTGATATGGAATTCAATGTCAATACAACATTCTTAAATAAATAAATAAAATAATATATAACGCCAATATATACTACAATTATATACTACTACTACTACATTGGCCTTATCATTTAATTGTTTTTCACTCATTTAGTTATGCTTATAAGGTAGACTAACTCATTATTATTCATGAAATCAAATTATAAGTGATCCAGAAAATATGACAGAACTCAAAGCAATAAATCTTTATCTAAAAACGCAATAGAATGCCTTTAGTTTTAAATATTCATTTTTAAATATACGGCAGTTTTACTTCAAAAAAATATCAGCTTATTCGAATGTTGTGTTTTGCAAATTGTTGTCATCAACTGTACAGTCAGCAGCAGAAGTGGCTAAGCGTTTCAGGTGGTCAAAATTAGGTCAAAACATCTCTATTGTCAAAAGAATAAGAGCGCGTGTAGGTCATTTTGAATACTTCAACCGCTTCGCCACTTTTGCTGCTGACTGTACTCACGTCTTCCATTGACGTCCATTCAGCCTGTACTTTATGTGCGAGATGAGACGACATCAGCTGCTGCTAAAACTTTAAAAAATAATTTAAAGAACATTTTTTACCAGCTTGCCCAATGCCCAGCTTGTCCAATATTAGTAAATGACAGGGGTAATCAAGCGCACTTCATTTAGTTAATCGGTAATGAAACACGCAAAGTAATTGCGTTCGAAAGAAAACTTTTCATGTAGTATGCATAAAATACGCAGTTTTTTAATGTGGGTAAGTACCATGTCATTTTTATCCAGATGTTTAAAAGGGCCAATTTTTATGATAGGTGAATGCAAGGACGGATCCAGAGTTGTTGGGAACCCTTAGAGACTTGTGACGTCATACTTACGATTCCTGAGATGGCGTCAAGATGCCTACTACTCCCACTGAAGCTTTATGAACACAACCTATTTTGAAGACTGGATCCGCGCCTTGGTTTACCAATTACCGGACTTACCGTACTTGGTTACCATAGTACAATGTAGTTTAAATAAATAAACAAACATTACAGGACATTCTTACACAAAACTGAACCCCACAATAAGCTCAAGAAGGCTTGTGTTGTGAGTACTCAGCCAACGTTACATATATACAAATACTTAAATACATAGATAACACTCATGATTTAGGAACTATTGCGATTTGGACCCAAGACGACCGGTTTGGTCTAGTGGGTAGTGACCCTGCCTATGAAGCCGATGGTCCTGGGTTCGATCCCCAGTCAGGGCATCTATTTGTGTGATGAGCACAGATATTTGTTCCCGAGTCATGGGTGTTTTCTATGTATTTTAGTATTTATATGTATCTATCTATTATATATATCGTTGTCTAGTACCTACAACACAAGCCTTACTGAGCTTACCGTAGGACTAGGTCGATTTGTGTCAGATTGTCCCGAAAATTATTATTTTTATTTTTATTTATTTTTTATTTTAGGACTAAACCTGTCGTCAAGTTTAAAAGCAAACTCAATAAAATAGCAATGTTCTTTTTTAACTAATTTTGTCCTCACAATCTGTCCCTAATTCAATAACAATAGAATAAAATACAAATCAAAAGGCAAAGCTGAAACAATATAGTTTGAGAACCGCTATGTCACGCAGACTGCACTCGACTACCGCTGGCTACTGCGTCCGTATTGCTGACCATTCTGCTTTATTTTTAGCAATCTAGTGCCAGGCAAATTGGAATTGAGACAATACGCACGTAACCGATCTGCCGCCAATCTTTACAGTAGGTACATTGTGGGACCCAGATCACGTCCTTGAGGTACCTTTATCATAATTTTACGCAAAACTAAATTTCTTTATGATTATTATTGGTTTTTAATTTAACTCATAAAATATAACTTCAAAAGTTGTTTTTTATAGTTTCCAGTCTGAAAGCCTCTATTATGTTGTAGGAAATGTTCAGTGACAATGCAAGCGAATGCAGTTTATGATGCATTCCGTTTCTGATTGGTGCAATCTGCGGGGATTGTTGCACGATTGTGTTAGATGTGTGGAGCCTATTTCAGTAAATCACCGGGCAATTTTATAGTCTTGGTCGAGGAAAAATTGACATTTCAAGAAGAAACTCCGACAATGATACATGATCGTAGGTACTCGGGAGATAAATATTCCGTATGTTGCCGGAAGTACAACACATAATACCTACTTATTTAGTCTTTTAAAATAGATCAGTTTACTTTTGGCATGGAATATAGGTAAAAACTTAGATAAAGCACCAGGTTTATGTAATAGTAACATGTCTGTACACACATGTTAGCGTTATATATTAACGTAGGTAAGTTCCTGCACAACTACATAGACATGGTCCTCCAGTTAAATTTTTCACCTATAAAGTCTTACGAAATAATTTATAACGAAATGTTTTGAGTCATTATCTTGTTTGAAATAATTTGATTTGTTTTTAACATATATCTGTCAAATCACATCGAAGTTCCCGTCAATAAAGTACCGCTCCATAAGTGCCCATAACGATACAATTCACGCTTAGCAGAGCTGCAAAGTTATTTATACCGTCGGTTATAACTCGGATTAATGTCTTTGTGAACCTATTGAACTATGATAGACATATTCAAATAACTATGTCGTGCTTCTAGACGTCGTATAAACATAAACAACACGTACCAGTAAGTATATATTTGATTCCAAATTCGAAATAATCATCTAACACAAAAACCAAACAAATGACAGTCACGTCGCATTCCATGAAAACATAGGCGACTTTTACCGACTTTGACAGACGACTATCAGCTTTATTAGTTAGCACAAAAGGGTTTTTTGTAACCGTATGTGTCGCTGGGTAACTAGAGTTGAGAAACGTTTGACATTCCGCTTGGGCCCAAATTGCAGGTTCGATGCGTCGGTAACGTTTTTCTCACACGATTCGAGAGCAAATAACTGGGTGCTGATGATATGGCAATATCGTTTCACGAGTAATGCTTGAGGTGTGGACTAACAAGCGGGACATACTGGTGTGCAGTTTGGACAGACAACACCACATTGTATGTTATGTGCGATAATGGTAAATACGACTAATGATTTGATTTCTGAAGTTAAAGGGCTGTAAGAGGAATAGGTTATGATTATGACGTTTTGATAATTTTTTTTTTTTGCCATATTTTAACAAAATCTAGAAGATCTTCTTCAAGTTCCTTTTCAATATCTATTGTACTTTAGTTAATGACGTTCTTAAATTCAACCAAAAAAGATGAAGTTAACTTCATCCTTTCTGCTCATCACTGGTGGTATTTCTTTACATACTCTTACCCCACATTAGGTACTTTGTATGATTGCTTCGTCCACGATGTCTAAATCTATTTTCCTTTGGCTTATATTAATAATTCTTATGTATCTAACATCTATATACTCACCTTCTTACTTTTTTTTATGATTTCCCAGTAATTACCTCTTTTTTCGTTTCTATAATATCTCAGTTGTTTTATCCTCCCGGCAGTGTGTGCCATGCCTAAGTATAGCCCCGGTCACTATCTGGATACAACCAATTTTCGCCTCTCATATTGGTAGCGTGTAAGTGTCGATTGCATCACGGCTTAGAAATTGATTTCGATTCTGTTCAACCACGACTTGCCAAGGAGATTCAGTAGGTACCTTCGTATCAACGGCGGGGCGACCATAGAATTATTAATGTCTTACCTATTTCCAAGAGATCACGAAGCAAGCCTAAGTAGTTCCGGATTTTCTAGGAATATGTATCTATAAACCATAGAATATCATAATTCATAAGGCATTAAATCCCCTATTTTGACGTGTGGTTTCATTTGGAGTAGGTAATGATTAACTAAATACTTAAATAATTTTTAATACGTTGCATTCCCTGAAGATTTTCATTTGCTGCTTTCTAACAATCTAATACTTCTAGGTTTACTAAGTGGCTACTAAATAAGAGCTACCTACTAAAGTTATTTATTGACCGGTTAATAAAGTTTAATACCAACCTCAATACGGTGTCATCAAAAATACCAGTTTTGGAATAAAAAAATTAAATGATCTGTACTAGAAACTATTCAGCCTGACTAACTATTAGGTACTTAGATATAGATATGAAGGTAATGTACTTATTTTTTACAAATCCTCGCCACGCAGTTTGTTGGTCTGCGCAGTCTGCGCTGATTTTTGAAGTTATTTATATACATAGTATAATATATAAGTACTATTATTAACTATGCTATACATTAATATCGCATCTATAGCAAGACTAAGTCGTAAGTAAGTGTCGGCAAGACTTGTCATAAGTGTCATAAAACAAGCAGCAACTCAAACAAGGAATGAAATACTTATAAAAACTAAAGCCCGCATTATCTTGTCACAGAAGTATAACGAACTAACGAGGATCATCACACTTGACCGAACTGAAACATTGTGACGCCGTCAAGCGCCTTTCGGTACACCTTCTTCTTTTCAAGGGTTAACCTTTCCTACAAGCTAAATAAAACATTATATCCAAGACACAAAGATCATTTTTCATTGCGCGTCAGACATAGGTTCAATCTAAGAGTGATAGCCACATTGACGAATTCTTATAAAAATTCATAACTATTACCCCTAAATAAAAAAAAGCCCTAAGATTCAATAAATAAGGTTGGTTTTTCTTTGCGCAGATCTTCATATAAGACGTTTTATTTTATTTAAAGATAAAGACGTCAGTATCGAATGACATAGAGTAGGATATTTGAATACATGCTGAGAAGAAGTTTCACTGTTCTTTGACAGCCGTCCGCTGGGTAACGTTACGGACAATGACAGGGTCTTTGTTGGCTTAACCCTACAATGCCGGTTGTATGGTAATCAGTTAAGACAAGTGTGCTGTAGGTGTGTTGTTAAATCTAATGACGAGTTAAAAATAGTTTGTTAAAGTTTGTTCTAAATACGCTGAGTCTTTTTACATACATTGTATGATCTTAGGATAACTAGCCGAGAAGATAAAAATGTATACACTTTTTCACTCTAAGTATAAGGTATTAGGGCATGATACTATGTTATTAAGGCATGATAGCTGTGACTGCGCGATTTTCCAAAACATTTAAATAAATAAATATTTCGGGACAATTTTTCACAAATCGACTTAGTCCTACAGTAAGCTCAGTAAGGCTTGTGTTCTAGTTACTTGACGACGATATACAGGGTGATCAATCCAAATGGGACTGTGGGGGGAAGTCAAAAACTATTAGGGATAGCGAAATCTGTTCTTAGGAACCATGACTTCGATTTCAGATTTAATAATAATGGCATTCAAACTTTTTTAAGTTTCTCATACATAACCCGGAATCGAACCTGTCAATATTCTTTATACGGCTGATGATGATGTTGATGATGATTATGAAAAATGTGTCCATGAATCATGAACAGTGATCGGTTTTTTGGATTCGACATGGGGTGAACGACCTCAAACATTATGTTAGTATGGAAATGTCCCGGGAATCCGGGCGTTAGGTTGTTAGAAAAGACAAAAAAAATACATTGTGTTTATTTTATTACACTTTAAAACATCTAGGTAGCTGATAGACATGAGACTTACTCGTCGTTCTTTTGTCCAAATTGAACAAATGAGCACAAGTGTTCACACTGACAGCTCATCTGCTGCCACCAAATCGGCATATTTTGTACCGTTTGTACAAAAGTTTGACGAGTAAGTAAAAAATCCCTTTCACACAATTTAAATTATTTTATTTTTGATTAATTTGTTCGGTATCGCGGGAAACTGTCGTATCTATATTAACTTTTCTACATGATATTCCGCGAGGGTGAATCCAAAAAACCGATCACTGCTCATGAATTTACGTTTCGTATCATCAACAATAAAAACGAAAAATCTTTCAGATTTACACCTAACATTGTTTACATGACTTCGACCAGGTTCGATTCCCGGTTCTGTAAGAGAGATTTAAAAAAAGTTTGATTGCCATTATTATTAAATCTGAAATCGAAGCCATGGTTCCTAAGATTTCCCCCTCTTGACCTATTTGGATTGATCACCCGGTATATAATATATATATGTATATACATGTAAATAAATACTTAAATACATAGAAAACACCCATGACTTAGGAACAAAATATTTGTACAACAAATCTAAGTACATGCCTAAAAAGTTCACTACTTACATACTTAAAGCGAGTAGGTACGAACGCAAAAGTGGCGAACAAGCTACGAACCATTAACTATAGCCGGTATCTTTTTTGTAGGAAAAACAACGTGCGTATCGGCTCCACATTTGCAATATTAGGGACAATACAGACAGACTGAATGCTACCCAAAAGTTGTATGGAAACTCCACCCCGACTGGTCGTGTTAGGCAAATGCAAGGGCGGATCCACCGTTTTGGGCATAATGCGCACAACCCTCATACACTTGTGACATCATACTTAATTCCTGAAACATCAGCGTCGAGATACATATCTACTAAGTCTAGTGTCCCTACTCTACAACAGGGACACTAGACTGGGCTAGTGGACATGTAGTTTAGTGACCACAACCTTTTTGAGGGCTGCGCTTGGGCAAATGCACCGTTTCTATGGAAATTGCAGTTGGTTTGCAGTCCGTTTGTATCCACCCTTAATAACTCATTGTATGGAGGGGCAATTGAAGTAGGTATATAAAATAAAGCATCACTCTAAGACTGGTCAACATATAAAAGTTCATATATAATTAGTTTGTAAGTACTGTGGTCGCATTGGCCGCTTGGCTTTTTCTTGTTATTTGTACCCATGCTATTCGTTGTATGCTAGTTACTGTTACAATAGGTACACAATCAAAAAAATAATGGTTTCTACGACGATTTTTATATTGTACCTTTTTTAAACAATAATAGCTACCGCCTTATAAGAATCGAGAAACAACATCGGTAGAATAACAAGCCAATTTTACAAATTGTCCTCATACACCATTACAGTATGGTACGTGACTTATTCCCTGTCCATACATTTATATTGAAAAGGACATAAGAACCTGGTCATTGAGTTTCAATATGGAATGGTTATCAAGTATGAATAAAAGTAAGTACATTGAAAAGGAGTTTGAATTTGGAATTTTTCGGCAGAGAATAAGGTACAGAATTGAATGATACGTTTTGCGTCTGTTAGGTCTTCTGGTTGGAGCAAAAAAAAATCAGTTCTCTGTACAACAACTGTTTAAAGTGTAGGTATCTACATTGTATCTAATTTCGGCATCACTTCATCCAATCACTAGAATTTTAAGCCTTAGTTGTTTCCTTCAACGCAATTAAAGTAGTTGACTAAAATCATAATCTTTGAAGGTAAGCGAATACCAACCTGGGATAAATGGGTACGTCAAAAAATTTCAAACAACAAAACAAGCCATACGACCTTACGAATGTTATTGTCATCCATAGTTAATTTTGTTAGTTATTCATCAAGTTTTATTCACATATTTAGTTCGTTGGTAAATATTCATAATTTTATTTATCAATCAACCAATATTTCTTACAACCTTTTAGTTGTAGGATGCGTAGGCGCGCAATGGCACCTAATACGTAGTTTGAACAAGAAAATAACGCGTGAAGATGTCGTGCTATGTCATTTTCGAGAAATTGGACATTGATTTTGTTTCGATATGTTTCTTTTACAAAAAAAATCTCTGGGATGTTTATTTGAGTACCTATACCTTATTATCTAGGTAAACAAAAATGTTGTCTAGGAATATACTGTTTTGGAAAAACTAAGTGAAAACAAGAGATCACAAAAGAAAAAATAACGGAAATAGTAATAAACATTTTTTTTTATACAATGTAGAAATGGTTTGCATAGTGTTTATTTTGAGTAATTGTAGTTTGAATCATTGTGTGTGCAAAAAAAAATGGGTTAAAACAACACAAAACGGCAGAATCTACTCTGATAACACATGGCTAAGAACAATCGTAGGTTTTGCTAACTGAAATAAAAAAAGCATCCAAGCGGACAAGCAAAATCGTAGCAGTGAAATTTACATTCGCTCACTCTTCTTAAACCAGGAAAAAAATCCCGTTTATTAAAAAAAAAGATAGGTGCTGCGGTTGTCTGGTGACACTTTTATCACCTAACTAAAATTGACAGGTTATAACCTGTCAAAGCGTGCAATCACCAATCAGCGATGATCAATTACAGCGACTTTCTCGACGGAATAAGCGTATCGCGACCTCTGAACTCCATCAGGACCTGTTATGATGATGAATCGCGTCCGTCTAATTAACAAAGTATAAGGCCGGTTGCATAGTTGTTCAAAAACCACTGATCAAGTATTAGGATATCGATTCTAGTCTTTTTTTTTTAATTTAATAACACATGAAACCTTAATTCGCTACAGACTGCTGAACCATCAGAGAATCCGAAAAACTATTCACATTATAAAAAAACATTTCAATAATCGAGTGATTCTGACCTGGCACGGTAAATTCGTAAATTTTATCTTTTACTCCAATTAAGGCGTCATGGGAGTGACAGAGACAATCGTTCGAAATTCACGAATATCGATTTTCGCTGCAACGCAGCTGCTATAAAACTGTAGGTATCCTACGAATTGATATAAGAATTCTAGGTTCACTTTGGTTACCATTCACACTTAAGGATTCTGAGCTTTATCATTCCAAATTACTCTTTTATTTTGCTAATTGCTGATCGGTGCAGTGAAAAATCGATTTGAATTACTATCAAGCCTAAGGGAAAACTATAGAAATAAAAGCTATAGCTTTCATTAAAAGTAGTAGTTCGATAATTGTTGGGTATCCTTAGTTATAAGTTAAAGTTGGAGCTTTTAAAAGTAAACACAAAGCTTTGAATAAAATGGTGAAGATGAATATTTTTTCATTTTTCAATAATCACCCTTTAAGTCCGGGCGGCAAAATAGTTTCAATATTTTGAATTTAAACTAGTTGTATGAATAAATTTACTAAACGAATAATTTTCAAATGATAGGCTTCATGCCGTGTGATGCCGGCTGACTAGAATAGCACCACCCCATCTCCTGCCGCGGGTGTCGTAAGAGGCGACAAAGAGAAAAATCCTACGGAAAGGCAGCAGCGTCCGTCGAAACACAATCTACAGATACTGCGGTCGCCGACCCGCCTGCCGAGCGTGGTGACTATGGCATAACGCCTAAGATGTTACAAGTCATATTTGTGGTAGGCCTATGTCCAGCAGTGGACTGCATACGGCTGAAATGTAAGGTACATCATAAATAAGTTTCAAATAACTCAGGACAACTTTATGATTGAAAGTTTCTATATATTGATATAAATCAGTCAGTTATCAGTAGAAGTGCAGCCACCCTAACCGTGGGCCGGCGTCGTGACATCCATTTGAGCAACGCCTCGCTGCCCGGTTATCTAATTAAATTTTATGTACCGATCGGTGATTATAGGCTATTTTAATTTTAATACCAACTTAATCGTTTGAACGTGTTTTCAAATTGCTTTTGACGTGTCTTCTTCTCTTGGTAGCGAGTCGTGGGAGGTACGGTCCTCGTTGTGACTTATAAGTCTTATAACTATAAATATAAGCTCGTCTACAGTGAAGTCGCAGTTTTTCACTTAATAAATATGTGATCAAATAATACCAAAATATTTAATAACTATCTTACAATTATCAACCTAGTCCTACTGTACAGTAAGACCAAAAGTAATGTGTTAGTGGTATAAGTATAAGTTAATGTGGTAGTTGAATAATAGATAGGCATATATAACTGCTTTAATACGTAGATAACGTCCACTACACCCAGAAACAAATATTTGTGGCAACACACACAAATAAATTACCTTTCCAGGATTTAAACCTAACACTGCATTAAAAGAACGTTAACTACTAATGTTAGGGAAACTACGAAGATATACCTTACCTACATACTTGCATCGCTTCGCTTGGCTTAAAGTCGCATCCTTTTGAGAGCCAGAGACAGCCTTAGCAGTCAACGCTTACAGCTTAAAATGAACCTTCAGGCATTCCAGTACGGTTCATTTCTGCGCGTTATACGAACCGTGGTTGTGAAAATGTTAAATATCCTTGACAAAATCATTTACAGGGCCATTCTCGTTCATCAATCCATCTAGTCATCAGTAATTAGCAGCTCATCTTACCACCGTTGCGCAAAACACGTTTTTTTTTAAAGACTTGTATAGTTGCTAATAACCGTAAGGTAGTTTGATAGCAGTGGAGTCACAAACTTAACACCTAGGACTTTAGCATGCTCGCTCCGTTTTACACGATTCTACTGTGTTTTATCAATACTATTCATTACCAGGAGATAAATTTGTTGTATTACTCTAGTTAAATGTCCATCTGCTGTTGCTATATTATCCACTCCATTCAATAGCCTTAGTCCGCCGTTATGTGAACAATAAATCCAAGTCGACCTGCCATCGTGTTTTAGTTTATAGGGATTATTGTTTTCTATAACATAATCTAATACAACCAAAAATGTATTATATCGCGTACTTTACAGAGTTTACAGTCTTCCAAACGATATGTTTTGCTTCAGAAATAAGAATTTCGACTAACTTTTAGGAATTTGATGCTGAAATAAACCTCTACTACTTGTTACTACATTTAAGAGTACATAAGAATGGTCACAAAATTACAAGACGCACTTATGTGAGAGAATGCGATAGTAATAGACGACGTATAAAACTGACCATTTATCATCGATGTATAATAAACGTAGATTCAAAATGAGCCGCTCGAACAACTTGGGCGGTACATTTAGTTAGACTTCTTGAATCGCTGTCAGTGCAAGTGTCAATAATGACTGAAAAGTTATTCTTATTACTTTATCATTTATCAATAGTGAAGTTTGATACTTAATAATTAGAATACTGAGCTCTTTTTTGTTTGGTTATATTATCTAAAAGAAGATTATAAATTAGCATTATAAGCATAAACAGGAAAGTGTTAGAAATGTCTTTTAGTGCCATATTTTTCTTCATAATTTATTCGCTTGTAGGCTAGCGATATAACCAATATGGAGCCGACACACGCACTATTTTCTGCCATTTCTGGGTGCGGTAGCACACATAAATAATGTACCTACACTTATGCATTTTTTACGTGCGTCGCTACACACGCACACGACTAAATTATCAAACACTAACTTAAACTATATTCACACAAGTTTAAGAATTATGACCGGCGGCCGAGTAATTTTGGCAGAGGGGAATGCCTATTAATGGCTACTCATATTGGTTACATCCTCCTAGGATGTAGGAGTCCATTTCTTTATGTCAGTGCCATTTATGATTTAAATCTAATTACAATTATTTTAGAAATAGGTAAATAACTTCCATTCTTCACACTCTTTGTCATCAGAAAGATCAGTTGGTTGTACAACTGTTGAGCAACCAAAGTTTTAGGCCGTGTCGTAACAGAGCTTCTCAATTTAGGTGTCAAGATTGCGTCCGGACAGACAGACGGACAGACAGGTGAACTTGCTAAAGCCTACTGTCTTCGAGATGGCGAGATAATGAGGTTTAGATTAACTTATTATTGCTTTTCAAAAGGCTGAGAAAGCAGCTGTTGTTTTTTTTTTTTTATCTAATAGTACTTATCTGTGAACGACTTACTGTTTTTTAAATAAAGTAGTATCTGAAGTAATAAATGATTTATTCGCAAACTTCAAAAGCGATAATTTTGTTTTTTTACTTGTAATCACATAAGTAATAAAAACTTAAAAAAAACATACCAACCTGCTAATTTACTTTGCAAAGACGGCGGGACGACTTGGATTTATTCCACTACGACTGGCCACAGGTTGCACGTAATAGGAAAGAGTGGAAATCAAGAGGGGAAGCCTTTGCCCAGCAGTGGGACACTCTATAGGCTTATCGAAAAAAAACCTGTAATAGTACATTTCGATACAAGTAAAAAAAAAATTTTTTTCGTCGAGGGTGAAAGTTGGAGCCCGAGTGAAACGAGGGTGACAATCACCCGAGTCTTAAAGAAGTTTTTATACGTGTATCGAACTCCATTTTTCATAACAAGTGCCTTAAAAAGTGAAATTTACGCACGCGAAGCGTGCGCAAAGTGTACTTTTTCGCACTAGTTAGGAAAATTAACATTTGTATTAATACCTTATTATAACTGTATTAAAACTTTAACAGGCCTTGTCATGTTTCCTTCATACATTACAAAAAAATGTTCCGACTGTTTGTTTCACGGTTTAAATTTTTTCCGGAGCAAATATGGCCTTCTTGTGTTCAAATTTGGGTTCTGTATTTATTTATAAACTTGTAGGTCGTATATAATAAAAAATAAAGGTATCAACGCGTGCCACAAACCTTTTCGCAACCACCTCAACATATTTCAGCTTGAACTTTGTCCTTTCGATAAATAAATCAAAGAGTAGCCATGTTTGTTTGTTTTAATTACCTTGTCAGTCTGATGGAAGTTCTGTTTGTTAATACTTATTAAATGTTAACTTTTATATTATCGTGTCACGTTTCAATTTATTCGGAGTCTTGATCCTCGACACCTGTAGCAAAATGTTATTTCTTTTCATTACGATTATGTAATAATAGTTATTTCTCTTACAAGGGAGCAAAGTTAGTGTTTACCATCTCATGCTAATATTGAGACCTGAACTAGCGAAAGATTTCAAAGAATCAAGAGGAATCTTGAGCATCGGAAGGGTTTCAAGGCACGAGAGGGGAACAAACTTTGCTGCCGATTGAAACACAAAAGTTGACATCTCACTACTGCGAGGAAAATACTAGCTTTAAAACATTGCATATTCAATACCAGCTTGAAACCGTCGCTACGTCAAGGCTCAAGATTCCACTCTTTGAACTATGCGTGGCTCGTGGTTAAAATTTTAAATCTTTCGCTAGCTCAGAGCCCTGAGTATAAGTTCGTGTTACTTATTCCCATATAATAAACATTATCAGTTACGCGTTCGAGACGTTTTTTAAGTCAAAAGAAACTTACACTAGAGCATCAGGTCTCAATTTTAGCACGAAAAGGTAAAAACTCACTTTGCTTCCTTGCACTAACCATAACTAAACTAAACATAATGGATAGAAAATATTAACAAACTAAAGGCTTAAATAGGTGATCCAAACATAAGTAATAACATATTCCATCCTAAGATTCTTGTTCTATAAAACACTTAAATAAAGGCCTATAAGACTGATGCCCAGGGTCTAAACCTTATAAATACTTGAGCCAAAAAAAAAAACAGACCTTCCTAAAAGGTACTTTATTTTTTTACTCAATGTATACATACTGTTGCTTAACTGTGTAAGTAAGTAATGTAAGCTGTCAAAACCGTCCGAAAACAGATGACATTTTGATGTGCTGCGCCGGCGCAGCGGGCGTGATGTTGCCGGGCACGACGTCGCAGGCTGGCAATGAAAGTCCATTATCTGGAAGTGCCTATTTTGTTATTGATAGGTAACAATCTAGTATCGTAATTTTATATTTAACTGGAAAGTTAGGTAGGTAGTTTTATTTATGATACAAAAAATGTTTTAAAGTATTTGGATTAATTATGTCAGCGATAATGAAGGGGGACAAGCTTTGCACCTTTCAGAAAGTTTAGTGTAAAACTGTTTACATGGTGTATAGTAACTTTAACTAGAAGTAGGTAATCGTTGTAAGCTATAGGTACGTCGACAAGCTATAGGTATGAAATCATACATTTGATACTGTAGTGTTACCATGAGATTTAAATAAAGCAACGAAAATTTTTATATCATGAGAAAATTGGTGGTACACCCTTCAGTTAGACAGGTAATGAGTTATGTGAGTGAATCAAATATTTGTTGTTGTTATTCTATCCCATCAACCAGGGGACAACTGAAGCATAGCTTGTTACAAGAAATGTGGTTCTGCGTACTACTGACGCGTTTGGTAGGTAATTTATGTAAGGGACATCAAATATCTATGTTTTGTGTATTTAGATGCAATTAAACTGTGGTTTGAAGAGTGATCCAGGGGAACGTATCCATGACAACGAGGGACAAAGACTAGTTGATTGAGTCCCTTTTGCTATAATTAATATTATCAGTTTCAAAACTACCTGTTTGTCCATTCCATTAATTCTATAATTGAACTTTCAGACCCAATACATAAGCAAAAAAGTCACGCGTCTTAGCCTCCGATTGTACCGATAATTTTTCAACACATCCACTTATTACGATCATAGTCACATTAAGTATTAGCTGCAATTAAAAACCGACCTAAGCTATAAATATCTTGAATCGAGATTCATTTGATGAATTTCGAAAAATTCATTTAGAGATGCTATTGGTAAACAGTCTTTATGGTATTATTTTAAGGTTGGTTTTAGTTTGCGCGTGTTGTAATGGTGTATTCATTGGCATCGGTCAGAGAGTCGTGACTAGACCGTCCCTAGCACCTGACGTCCACTTATAGTTAATGCCTCGGTGTAAAATAAAAAGAAATTCCGAGTTGATACTGTTTTTAAATGGTCCGGGTTGCGAAAGACTCGAAAATGACTTTAGACAACTATGGTCACGTTTATTAAGTGATAGATAACTTTACACCTTGTGTCAGAAAGTCAAGTAGGCTTAATCATGTCTACTATTGTTCGCTACGCTTAAAAGCAATGAATACTGAATCAAGGAAACTACTTTACTTAGAATCGAAGTTTCACTTGGTAATCAAATAAAAAACGATAAAGACACAGCGCGTCAAAGTTGGGGTGCACAAATTCACTTCTTAGTAAAAAAAAATCTAAGAGGTGAAGTCGTATGTATCCGATCTTCCTGAGGCTCTAGTGTAAGTTTCTTTTGACGTAAAAAAAATACGAACGCGTAAGTGATAATGTTATTTATATGGGAAATGCAAACGCGTTCGTGACGTAAAGTTACGTTAAAAACATACACTCAGAGGCTCTAGTGTAAGTTTCTTTTGACGTAAAAAAAAATACGAACGCGTAAGTGATAATGTTATTTATATGGGAAACGCAAACGCGTTCGTGACGTAAAGTTACGTTAAAAACTTACACTCAGGGCTCTGTTTGAAAAAATACGCGTAACTTTTTAAGAATACTTGATAAACAATGAAAAAAGGAACAGGTATCATGAGTATCATATCTCATATCTCATTACTATCAGGACCTAAATAAGTAAAATTATCAATCGATATTTTTAAATTCTAAGCAGGGGTGTACATGATGCGATAACTGCGTAAAGCTTTTGGGCGTTTTTTTTTAATGTTATTTTTTACAATTGTAATTAGTGGGATTGTCAAAAAAACGATCAAGTTTAGCGAAGACCTTAAATGGCGTTAGTTTTGATTTGATTTTAAGTAGGGCGTAACATATGGCTCCTTCTGACTTGAGTTGGGACCTATATTTATCCTGTCAGGGAACAGCCATGTGATCCAAACAATTAATGCCAAGTCTGTCCAAATTCTCCGGCCGTTTGGGAGTTTCAGACTGATTGGCCCAATTAACTTGGATCTTTAATACAAGCATAATTTTCAAGTATAATACGTTACCAATTCAAAAAAAAACAAGTTGTAGAAATTTCCAAAGCTCGCAGAATAACACCTTTGTCGTTATGGCAACTATTTGTAACTTAAGAGGTTTTACTCTCTTTTCACAACCAGTTACGAATGACAAACTTATATTCTTTGGAGAAAACCCATAGAAATGGCAAACAATAGGTAGCTTAGTTCCTTAGGTAGCTTTAAATGGTGCGAAATGTGATGGCAACTGGTTCTGTACAAAAATATAAAAATCTTCATTCGCAACTGGTTGTGAAAAAAACTCTAAAGTCATAACTGGTTGCGAATCACAGTTGCACAAACGGCCGGAAAGGTACAATCGTTGATGGCTCTATATTCAGTTATTGTGAAGTATTTATATCGTCAAGATTTTTTACACGATACATTATTTATAGAAGCGGAGTTGTGCAGGTATGTAACCTACCTACAGTCTAATAGGAAAGGGTAATATATGTATATGTATATATTATCTCTTATGGCATAGGATAAAAAAGTGTACACACATTTATGTCCTTGACTGTACGACAAAAATAAATATTTCCTAACTAGTGCGTAAAAAGTGCACTTTTCGTAAATTTCACTTTTTAAGGCACTTGCTATGAAAAATTAGGTTCGATACTCGTGTAAAAACTTCTTTAAGACTCGGGTGATTGTCACCCTCGTTTCACTCGGGCTCCAACGTTCACCCTCGTCGAAAAAAAAATTTTTTTCACTAGTATCGAAAGTACTATTATGTGACTACTATTCATTTTGTCATCTGCATGTATTATAACGTTACGGGTCATATATGTATATTTAGAAGTTTGTACAGTCAGGTCCATTTTCGCAAGTCGCGATACCATCTAAACATTCCTTTCCCACCGCGCATGCATAATAGCCCGTTACGCGATGAGTGCAAGAAGTAGTGCATGTGCAAGCAGGGATACATGCACTAGATGGTCTCAATTTCGTGTCATGTACGGACCGTTCCCATGGCATTCCAAGTAAAGGACCGGGACAAGCGCCATTATTGCCAAAGAGTAACTACTTTATTCCGATCCTTTTTATTTAAGGCAATGTTTAAAATGATTTGTTGTTGAAGCGATTTTTTGCTGCCTTAAATCATCGTATCATATTTTGAGTTTTCAGGCGACTCAGCATTTAGTTAATCTTTAATAGTGGCTTATGTAAACCGTGGAAAAGGTGGCGAAATATCACGGTTTTCAGTTCCGAGAGTAACATAGCCTGTACACCTATTTCTTGAATTTACATGAACTATGAGTACTAAGTTCCACTGAATCCCTTCCCCTAATAGGAAGAATGGGAGATTGGGAGTGGATCTGATTATAAGAAAAAAATAGGCTTTGGATAATATCAACTTTTTCTTCTTGTCGTCGAATTAAGGTTTGTTAATTGCAATTATATTATCGCAGCGAGTGATAATATACATAAATGACGAAATAAGTCTGCATAATGACTCCACAAAATGTTTAATAAGCGATGTTTGTTCAAAAGGCGAAGTCTAAAAAGTATCCTTCAAGTCTAGTTTGACATCGCCTAATATTGTACCACCGCGCATGAGGTATGACATTTTGTTTTAACCACTCAATTTTTTGATGTAAAATAACACTTTATATTTTTATTTTTTAAATGGCGGTAGTTTAGATATTGGATCATTTATACAGCCGAGAAGAAGATTGGGGTCACTTTTGGGACCCATTTTGTATTGTAAATCTGGATCGTGATCCAAAATGTCAAAAACTGATAAAGACGATCATACTTAACAACTTTTCCCATGGGACCAATATTGAAATCGCGAAAAAAAAAATTTGCTACTCCATGCATTAACTCGCAATTAAGTCCTAGTACCTATGAATGGAGTAGCAGTTTTTTTTTTTCGCTAATTTAATGTCCCATGGGAAAAGTTGTTAATAATTCAGTCGATGACGTAACCTCTTATTATATAATTCTTGTATAATTTTCACCACTTGCATCCCAGAGTCAGCCACACATTCTACCTATTCCCCCCTCCGCGGCGCATCTCTGCCCGACGCGCGGCGCACGTAAACACACAAAGAGAGCAATCGCGAAAGACAAAAGAAAGAAAGGCAAGATAAGAGGTAGCTGTCAGGGCAGTCACGAGCGGTGCGCTATGAACCCACGGTAGGTAATTATGGATGTGGGAATGACGGGATGGTAATGATGTTTTTCGGATTTTACGCGTGTGATTTTTTTGTCTCATGAATCCTTTGGACATACCATTATATGGTACAGTAGGATTGTTGAGCTACTTAGCTATGATCGTAACTTAGTCATGTAATAATCGGACTAGGACTACGTGAGTAGGGATTGTTGAGCCACTTAGCTAATATGTGCGTAACATAGTCGATTAATGCAAATATTTTTAATTTAAAAAGAATAATAATTAAACATGTAATAGCGGGCGCCGTCTCAATGCGCGTCGCATCATACGGACAGGGGCATCATCCGCTTAGTGTACCTCTTACATATCATTAAATTGTCGAAAGGGTCTCTGCGCGTTGGCTCAATCCGGCTCCGCGTTCGCCTCCCAAATGTCCGGAACACCATTGTTCCGTGTACGGGTAAAACATGTAACAAGGAGTAGGTACTTATAATAAAACTAACATAAAAAAACCGCTCAAAATAACTTAAAACTACACTCAAAAACAATGTCGAGTAATGATAATCGGGAGTAATACGATATCGGGAGATATCGGTTATTAATAACACGGCTAAAGCGCATTGGCAAATGGCTCAACAATCGCTGTTCGTGACGTAACATACTACTACAGATAAGGTTAAAAATATGGATAAATACGTGCGAATGACGGGATGCTAATGATGTTTTTCGTTTTTTTTATATTAATTACACGGCTAAACTACATTGAGAAGTGGCTCAACAATCTCTGTACGTAACAGTACATGTACTCGTATCGGATCGAGATCGGTGACATATTATTAATACACCTTTTAACTGCATTTACAGAACATTGTCAAAAGTAGGTATGTACCTAATTTAAAAAAGCTAACCAAATAGGTAGTAATAAAATAAATAACCTAAATATCAAATTTATATAAAAATATGACACCTAAGCTTAGTCTGAATCCATACCTACAACTGAAATTCGCAGTTATAAGAAACTAGTAGATAGTAACTAGTTTCTTATAACTATCTACTATCTACTAGTCTTTAAACGCATCGATATAGATTAAACTATAGCTATACAATATACTTACATGTGTATAACCGACCAAACGACAAAAAATCACATCCTCAGCGGTGTCCTTTGCTTTACATAGGTACCAAAAAGGGACAAAGGACACAACAGGGTACATAATCACATGTATAACAAACATGGTAGTTTGGTAGCTCTATAGAAACATAATCCACATCCTAACTTTGACAAAGAACATGAAATTGGATTACAGAGCACTTAATATCTTCTTTCTAATGCTTTCATTAATATTAACGACGTATACGCCAAGCTATGCCATTCAAAAATGAACCTTAAGTATAATAGATTCGGTTTAATCTAGCTCGGTTTTATCTCGGTATTTGGGGGCGATGGGGTATGTTGGACCGTTTAGTATAGACTGGCGACAAAAAAATATCACCGCTCCAAAAGATGTCATATTAAGAAACATGTCAATCATAATTTTATGAAGTATTGAATAGGGCCGTTGTTCATTTTGCGTATTATTTTTTGCCCCGTTTAACTTTTTTGAGGGTTGTTTGGAAATTGGGGGTTTTCGAGTACTTTCCATTATTCTTTTACAATATAGATACTTGAGTGTTTGCGCAAAATTTGAGTGTTCTCTTCCTGTTAGCAAATTGGGGTTGGTAATACGAGGATCGATTATTAGTTATGTTTAGTAATAGAACCTTTGATCGTAAGTATTTCATATTTTTATCCAATTTGAGACAAATTGACCGCAAGTATCTTTGTAGAAATAAGTGACGACTTCCTTAAAATGATATATTAGGTATAATTAAACCTACTCGTATCAACTATAACCAAAGGATTTTTCTGAAAATCCTAAGTATTATTTGAATAATTAATAAATTATAATTTATTGAATTATAATAAAAACTGTAAATAATGATTTATTGATTATTGCAATAAGAAGTGCAATTTTAATAAAAATGGGTTGTATCGAAAAATTGGTACCCAAATAAAAGATACGCGATGAGTTGAGAAACTCCGTCGTTATATTTCGTCGGTTAATAATAAAATTAAACAATAATGAATTCATTTATGTATGATAAATTATGGTCATATTGCAATTCGCGTAAATGAATAAATTAATAATGACTTAGTATATTAATACATTTATTTATTAATATTAACTATTTAATTCATTTAAAGGGACTTACAAAGTTTGGACATAACAGAAACACAATTCTTAAGGCACCTATATTGCAATGAAAATTCGAATTAAATTTATTGAATTAGTTTTTTTCCCGAACCGTTTCTTTGTTTTTATTCATTTCGTAATGAGAGACTCCAGTCTCGAGAAGTCAACTTAAGAAACTCAGTAAATACAGGATACACAGTTGCAAGCTCTGAGTTCAAAAAGTTGCAACTGTGGTTCTTTATGCCGGAGCAGCACGCGTGACCTCATTGTCCAACCCTTAACACAACAGCGTTAAAAACCAACACCACGCCACCATTGTCTTGCAATTACCAGGGGTTTCACAAAATTTCGGTTTCCAACTTACTCCATACAGCAACTCACCTAGCCTCCTCTCGAAGAATTAACTTTATATTATGCTTATAAGGTTTCTTTTTCAAATTACTCGTGCTCCGAGATCAGAGTTTGTAAATGTAACCAGTTGATTTGGCGTTATGAACGCTCCAGGTAAATTAGAGCTCTCATTGTTTTAAATTTGAATTTAAATACAGGTCTTATTGAGCTGGTGGTTTCGAAATAATTAGCAACTTATTGGAATTGCATTGCCAAGTGCCGCTAATACGGTTGTCTGTCCAATACTAACACAAAGTATGTGTTCTTAAGTTTTTTCCGACATTCCATAATTAGGAAAAAAAATTGCCTTTTAAACAGGGTTTTTCAATTGGCTGAAAAATTACTGGATAACACCATTTGTAGTGATTATTAACAGGATGTTATAAGGTAGGTGTTTTGCTAAGGCAGGCTTTATTGATATGGATCTATACTGTATTAATTAAAAGTTTCTGATATGATGGAAAGACAGAAAGTCGTGATGACAATTCCTGCTAGTCATACCGCGAAATTCGCATGTTCACTGTTTGTCTCTCTGTCGCTCTTGCGATTTCGAGCACTAGCAAGACAGATTACCAAATAATATCGCCCTGTGTCTGTTCACTAAAAAAATCATCTCCTTAGTTTTGAGAATGAACAGACGGTTTTTTGTTTTTAGTTTTAGCTGTAGGTACGGGAGCTGCTGGAATACAAAGAAACCTTTGTAGCGGGGAAACTCGATCGCACGCGACATTGCCGACAAGAGGATGTTGGGGCAAAGAGGTTGATTAATGCCGTATCTGCGTGACATTAAAATGAAAAACATATTGTGAACATTTATGTACAACAGCGTATCTCAAACTCGTCCTGAGGAAACATCAATTTAAATCTCGAACGAGAACTCGCTTACATATTTTCGAGGTTTTGAGGCGCTTTTAGTATTTGAGCGTTCGCAATCATATAATCGTAGGTTTTAAAAACTCACAAATATTTAATACCATTTTTTTGACAACATCATTTATTTTTGTTAGGATGATTTTAAATTTCTATCCTCTTATACCTATTTCTAAAATGACATTTCGTTTGTGCCTTCAGATATACTAAGTACGAAAAACCTTACACAATTACTTTTCGATTTTTCGATTTTTTCGTTATTGGTGCCAAAAACCGTTACAATTGCATTTTTTTTGTGAAATTTCGACGAGCGTCAGCCGTGAAAGCTGGAGATGTAACAAATCCTGCCGTGGATATCAGTGGGCCTGGTCTGCTTTTCTTAAATATGCAGGTATATGTATATCATCTATGTAAATTTACTGAAGGCCTAGCGCACAACCGCACGAGAGTATCTCGCGGCGAGATAGACTACCTGTCCTATTTTAACTATATTATTTACAGAGGGACGGGTGGTCTATCTCGGCTCGAGATTCTCTCGCGTCACTCTTGTGCTAGGCCTACTGGTCTTTTTCTCGACCTATACTGCTCGGCCCCAGCCTCCCCGCCTGCACAAGCGCGCGTTGTGCGCTAATCACTTTCACGTGCCGCTGTCCCGGACTGTCCCGCCACTGTTCCAGTGCACTTCCCTAATGCTATCTGATTGCATGTGGACGACCTCCACTCATCGTCAAACAGTATGAACCAGATTACCAAATACTTTGTAACATTCAAAAAGTTTATAAATATTATTTTAGGTTAATCGATCTAATTCGGGACATCCATCTTTCACAAACATTTTTTTTGATGAAGACTGACTAGCGTACGACCTCAGTCGCACCTGATGATAAGGTGACGACGAGGTCGAAAGTGTAGCATGTCAGTAAAACATACATACGGAACAAACATACGGTAAAACAAATGAAAGCATACGCAACGTCAAATATTTCAGTATTTTTAAGCTTCCGCGCCGCTAGGACCGTAATATTTGGTGGCTATAACATTTTTTTTTTATGACATAGACGGCAAACGAGCAGACGGATTGCCTAGTTTTAAGCAGTTACCGTCGCCCATGGACACCCGCAACACCAGGGGAGTCACAAGCGCGTTGTCGGCCTTTAAGGGGGGCTGGAGCTCTGGGAACCTTACTCACCATCAGGAACACAACACTACATACCTGAAAGGTGGCAGTGCTATTATGGCTGTGGTCTTCTGTAAAAAGGAGGACCCCAGTTGGGGTTGCCCCAGATTCAAGCGTGATGGTCAACGCTGTGCCCTACCTCTCATTGTTGGACGTAGTTTAAGGACATGCCCGGGTCCATTTGGTGATATTGTTTGCTACATACCATAGGCACCTATAATGTTGACGGATAGGTAAAATCAGCATCAGTAATAGGTACCGTACAAAACGACCAAAAGTATGGACATACAGAGTTTTTTTCTCCAGTAATAGATACGCGTGAGGTGACATTGGAAAGAATTAACGGACGGGCAGCAACGTCATAGCCGAATCAGCAGCTACTGTGGTCGCCAACCCGCTTGTCAAGCCTCTTAATGCGTTATATACCTACTTCAAAACATCTGGCCCCAAGTCTATAATAAACAATCACACCATTTCTAGTTTATTTTAATGTAGTGAGTCTTGTTTGCATTAACATAAATCGTGGTAGGCGGCACAGCGCCCCTGGCGGCAAAATGTGGCAGCTCAACAGAACATAAATAAGGTTCGATCGACGCGGGCGCTGCTATTATGACTTATTTCATTTTAGACCAATAACAATGAGTTTTGTAGTTGCGCATTGAAATGCTTTGTTTTGCGAAGTTACTGTTGGATACTAACGCTTATTCTAATTTATTGTTCTAAGGTGCATGAAACACACGATAAAGCTACGTAGCTAATAAATAATTATTTAGGCCAATCAGTTTCTTACTTAAAACAGAACATAAGCATTGTACTGTCCTCTTCTAATGTTAGCATAAGCAGTGTTGTTTCACTTGTGATTTAGTTTGGTCTGTTACACTCAAGTCAATATTTGTCGGCCTCACGAATGACACAATTGGCTAACGTAAAAGGTGTTTGAAATTCATACTAACAGCGACTATATAAATCAATATACGATAGCTGCATTATCACGTTACACTTCGACCTTATAATCCTTTTACTTTAAGAGCAAATCAATAAATTAAAGTGTAAAGTGATGTGACAGTATTACAAGCATTTTTTAATAAGTACTTATTACAGGACATTCTTACACAAATGGACTGAGCACCACGGTAAGCTCAAGAAGGCTTGTGTCATGGTTACTTAACCAAAGATATATATAATATACAAATACATAGAAAACATCCAAAACTTTGGGTAACGAATATGTGCTCATCACTGAAAAAAATGCCCTTATTGGGATTTGAACCCAGGACCGTCAGCTGCATGTGCATTTATATTTATCTACTTCACTAGCTTCTTTGTTAGAAAACCAAATAAATTACTATACCTCATTCTTAAAATCTTAGTACTTATTCCAGAAAAACGAACGTCCTACGAACTATCAAATATGCAGGTATGTATCTAAAAAAAAATGTTTTTATTTATTGTCAGAAAAACAACGCACCCACATTATTTTCCATCCTTTATTGTGGAAAATGACATATTTTCTACATTTTACATCTCAAAGTTTCTATCGCATTGGTAAACACGCAGAAATCTGTCCCTTTTTGTAATGCAATTAAAAAACGGTAGTAAGCTATTGATGCTGACTGTACAATAGGTAGGTACACTCGAATTCATAAGTATGTATACGAAAAAAAGTAAGATGAAGACATAAAACCATCGATTTAAATCGATTCATAAAACATGTTTATAACGTTGACTGTACTGTCTGACAATCCAGACTAACTCCGTTTGGACAGTTATTGCGGAAGCTTAATTGAAACCGACTAAGACAATTTATTATATTTGTATTGGAGAAACTGCTGGCTTCAACTATCGTTTCATAATAAATTATTGCTGATCATTGACTCACAAAAGCCTTAGGAACTTACATATACTTATACCTATAAAAAAGGCTTAATAAATCTCATATGACCTCCTTTTTAAATATGTGTTGTTTATTTGTACGTAAGTATTACGTGTCGCGACAAGTGTAAAATAAGTAAAACAAAAATACATTTCTTTAAGTATTATGTTGCTTAAGAAGTATAGGTACTTCTACTTCTTATGGACCCTATCAACAAAGTTAACAACGTTCTTCGATGCATCTGGGTCCCAAGATGTGCACAGCCTAGTTCGGGGTCCGTCTGCTAAAACTAGATTGTAAATTTGTTTAAGCAACTATTTTTTTTTTTGTATTTTTGGTTTTTTTTTTTTTATAACAGACCTGTGATTGAGTCTAGTACACACCTAATAGAAAGTTACAGAGCATAAAGTGTAGTTCGCCGGTTCAGTACTAGCCTATTCACTATTTGAGGTCTTAGGTGTCGTAGGCTTCGCTCTTGTTACGGCTTCACCTAACAATCTCAGCAGATCTTTTTGGCATCTTGAGGCAGGCTAAAGCTTTAAGTAGGCTAAGGTTCATTTAGTTCTAAATTCATACCAGCAGCAGGGTAGGGAACTAAACAAACGTTAATGGCATAGGAAATTTGAAACAGCGGCAGGTGTGACTAACAATACGTGATTGAATCTATCGCTCGCCTTCATAGTGCACGCGGTGTGTTTATCGCGGCATCAACTATAACAATATACATTACTGTGGGTCTATAGTAACCATTTTTATACCCTTGGCTTTACTAGTCGAACTAATCATCGCATATAAGGGTATACAAACAACATCAAAACCAAGGGCCCTAGCTTAAGAGGTATGTGCAGTTGGACATGTTTCAAAGGGTAAGGAATAAAGTCGTGTATCGGCATAAAGGTTCTGCCAGGAAGACACGGTAATGTATGTATTCTGCTCGTGTTAACAGCCTATGTACAAAATAAGCCAAAGCGCCATACATACTGCAACCCCATGAGGTTCAACACGCCAAAGAATCTGAAAATATCAAGAATCAAAGACTTGGCAATGTACTCGATTTAGGACAGCTAGGTACAATCCATCTACCTAGGTCGAAATGGCAACAAAGAAAAAAAAAACCACCGCATACTTTTCTATAAAGCTTCCGACTTTTTATATTCATTAATAGTCGGGAGCCTAATAGAAAGGTGTGCGGTGAATTTATTTTATCATAAGTACACATTGATTTTTAAAAAATCGTCTTTTCTGTGGTATAGTTAACGGCTTATGTACATGTATTTGTGGTGTATACGTAAGAGGGGAAGCCGTTTATGTTGATATTTCATAGAATCTATTATTTGGCTTTATAACCCCTATTTTTCACAATGCCCACAGGAAAGAATCGGACCTAATTGATCTGTATGACCCCTACATAAGCTTATAATGATTCATTATAAAACCTTGGAAAGGATTGTTTGTAATATACCATTGAATATCATGTAATATAATAAATGTATTTAACCCATCACACAGCTCTAGCATGCTCAGGGGCATTCAAATATGTCAAACTGTAATGTACTTACAGTCAACATGTCATGTAGAGACATACATACTTATATACATACCTAGGACCGGTCTTAGACGTTAAATTATCTACTAATATGTCTAGTAAGCTGCCATGATGATATTAGGTATCTTATCCATACTGATAAATTATGGTAACAATGTATAAACTCTTATGAAACTGTATAGGTACTGTACAATGTACAACCCTCTCAATTCAACGAAGGTGCGATATGCACAGATAATTATAACCCATTCTGTTCCCACCGTACTCTGTCGGAGCAAAACATCAACCATTTTAATTATCTCCGGGACACCATTAACAATAAATCTGTGGCTACACTCACGCCCCCTGCGAGTCGTAATCAGGGTTACCAGAAAATTTCTAAAGTCCCGATCGCATCCAACTCCAAATACGACCGACAGATTGTGTTGGATGCGATACATAGACATCCTTTTGTCGTTGAACATTTAATATAACTCCGTTTGTCATATTATTGTTTCGTATAATGTAACTTCTGTTATAACGTAACTCGTATTTATAGTTAAATGCACAATAAAGGTACCTACTTACCAAAATAAATTATTGACATAATAAGTGACATTATAATAGTGCGATAGTCACACTATTATAATGTCACTTTTTTTTTTAATTCTAACCTAATTAGATTAACCTAGGTTAGGTTAGAATTTTTTGTTCAAGTCTAACTTTACGAACGCATTTCTTACTCGAACTTAACCAATATTTTTTGCTATGTATTTGATTTTGGGAGTATCATAGTTCAAACTTGACCTTACTCACTTTTCTATTAGAAATAATTATGGGAAGTCACTAGTTAGAATCAGAGACTAGAGAGCGTGACATCACGATAGACACCTATCTATATGTATTTAAATATTTTACCAATATAATATTATACACATATAAAATATACCTAGGCCAAGTTGACGCTATCCAATCTAACCTCGTGTTATCAACAACTTAAAATACATCTATTGCTACACATACACCCCTGTGAGTACAAGGGTCAACCCCCGTCCCTCCCCCCTTACATCGCAACTAAACACCTGGATCCGTCGCTACAACAATAACAAGAAATTTATTAAATTAAGAACTCTTAATCGCTAAAAGCTACAAGAAGGAATATTTAAAAAACACTCGAGCTCTTCTGACCAAAAAAAGGCACCTGACGGAAAAATCTCGATTCTGACATCTGGTGACCCTAAGACGCAATCGGCTGATCGTGCGCGGATCGGTCTCCGAGTTATGGCTAATTATTGTTTTGTTTTAGTGACCATAAACAAGTCTGTGACCAATTAGGTAATTATGGAGCTTGGAAATGACATTTTTGTAGCTGATGTGGCATTCCGTTGAAGTTTACAGCCAAAGGTATTATTACTACTACTAGGTATTTACTAGTACCTCATAAAGTACTCGTACCTGCAGTAATTACGAATACTTGCGTAATTACTCTTTTAAGGATATTACCTAAGATTCAATAGAACAAATGGAAATAACCTGTTTAAGTGTATTCGACGACGATGGAAATAAAAGGATCCGTCGTGAAATAAAACTACCTACTTAATTAACTAAAACTCTGTTTTATTATAAAATGGCCTATCCTATCTTATCAATCACAAACGTCCACTGTTGGACATAGGCCTGCTCCATAAGTCTGCACAGACAGCGATCTCTGAGTGTGGGCATTCAATGGCACGATTGACAAGCGGGTAGGCGATGTCCCACCTATGAGAGGGACACTGCTGTCCCTCCTACTGTCGTTTCTGATATCATTTTAGGGACAAACCTAGGGCTCTGGCGTTGACACGAAACGAAACATTTATACAATCTATGGTACCTAATATGGTATGTGTAAGCTTTTTAAATTTTCATCAATATATACCTACCTATGTGGAAGTCTTATTAATCGTCAAGACAAACGGTATCGGTAACCATATTTGCTTCTATGTTAGAAGCCGTAAACCATTAAATACAAGTTTTTTATGTACCCTCGTTTCTTTAGCGTTTGGGATAAAAAAGCCTACTGAAGCAGCCTATAAGGCGGGTTATCCTTCCTGCCTTTAGTAAAAAAGAGCTCCGCCTATCAAGCATTAGACCTTAAATTCATTTTCAATGGGTAAAAATACATGCAGGTTACTGGTATATAAAGTACTTACCTATATAGGTAGGTATGACAAATCTAACTTGTACATTGCTTTTTTTAAACCACGTCGTGAACATACAAAAAACGCGAAAACATTGAACTGTATTGCAGTTTTGTTCTTTGATAATGTTAATGTCATATTGTTTCTAATACCTATACCAAAACTGTCTTCGCTAAGTCGGTTGTGACCTTGCCGGGTTATTTAATAAAGCAAGAGGCCCCGGGTTCCTGGGAGTTCTAAAAAAAAAATGTCCCCAAGTAGCGTGACTGGTAGAAAAGTTAACTATGTCGGTTTTCTGACGATAATTAAGCATTAACTTCAAATATAGGTATGTATAGAAATACATACCTATATTTGGTACTCGTATCACTCGTTACATATACTCTAAGCAGTAAATTCAATGCAAAAAGCAAAAATAATTTCCATACCGAGTTCATACTTAATTATCGTCACAAAACTTACATACTTTATTTTCATGTCATGTTAATTGGGGGTACTTTTTACTGAAAAGTCCCACCTACAACATACTTACGCTCTATTGAGCTTACTGTAGGATTAAGTCGATTTGTGTAAGATGGTTCTGAAATATTTATTTATATACGTATTTTCAATATCTAAACTAGATAATGCATATTTTAGGGACATTCACAGGTACCGACTTGTACAGTCAACGTCAAATATATATTTACGCTTTTCGCTATTATAAAGGATTAAGATGACAAAGTTTAAACATATCTTTGACGTCGACTGTAACTCCCGTGAGTGAACACCTATTTTTTTACAAAAATTTACACCAAGTCACAGACACGGATATTGCATTTCTCTCGGAATACGTCACACGTTATCGGTACCAAGAACGCGGCATTTGTGAACATTATCGTCCCCAGGGCACGTCGCTGCAGTGATAGGGTTATCGGCCGACCCAGAGATGTCCGATGTCCGGAGACCGTCAGCTGGCTTTTTAGGGCACTACGTAGTTGCTAATTAGTAATTCGATGTATTAGGAGTAGAATCAGTTACAATGAATGCACTAACGTGTACTTATATGGTACTAGGTTATTCTTTTCCCGGAGCAATACAACCTGGGTATCTTCAAGTCGAGAGTGAATAAGCACTTGCTAGGTAAGCATGCTCCATCATCGGCCTCATCGTCACTTACCATCAGGTGAGATTGGGGCCAAATGCTAACCTATCATTTATAAAAAAAAAAAAGGTGACATGTTTCGGGTATACTCTGGTACCCATTTGCAAGCCGAGTCAGGACACAACGCTCGGGGTAAGGGTGCCTCACCACAACACAGAGTACTTGGCATTGGCGGTGCATCAACAGTACTTTTCTACAAGACAGCTCTACTTGGCTCTATGGCTCTGCCTTTTGTTCAAGAAAAAATGTTGAACTGAGGGAAATATATTAAGCCGGCGAGAATCGACTTGTATGTACGCGCCGCCGCTGCTAATTCGATAGTTTAATTACTGAAAACTAGGCGGCATGTAAATTTGTCTCTGTCGGCATTATGAAGGTAGACAATTTGTTAAAGTCAGGGAAAGTCGAATAGTTATGGGGACGCTAATGCTAAATGACTGCTGAGAATAAAATAAATATTTCGGGACAAACTTACACAAATCGACCTAGTCCTACGGTAAGCTCCGGTACGGTAAGGAATGAAAATTAATTCAGTATAGGTGAAAACTTAACTAAATCAACATGTCTATGTAATTGTGCAGAGAATTAATATTGAACTTACATCAACACTTGAATTTAAAACGCCTACATGCGTGAACACACACGGTACTAATACATATTAGCTAAGTTTTTCATATACCTATGGGATATAATTCGTTTAATTTCATAGACATGATGCATATTGATGTACTTTTAGCAACTGCTCTATCAGCTAATAAAAAGTTATTTATTCTCGTTAGGATTACAAATGGCAAACATAAGAACCCAATACAATTAACAATATCTTGTTAATAACCTCCCACATAATCAGAACTGGCTTATCATTCTATATCATCAGCCTCAA
Source organism: Grapholita molesta (assembly GCA_022674325.2). Classification (NCBI taxonomy): domain Eukaryota; kingdom Metazoa; phylum Arthropoda; class Insecta; order Lepidoptera; family Tortricidae; genus Grapholita; species Grapholita molesta. Next base: position 10,168,461 of record CP053137.2, read on the forward strand.
ACACTTAACGACATCGTCTCACGATTAATCAAAATTCCACGTCCCAAACTTAATTATTAGACATGAGGTTATTTAATTTATTTCACCGATGGGACGTCCTAAAATACATGGGGCCCCGCCCAGCCATTACAAGCGGGGACGGGTGGCGGCGCTAGTCGTATATCATCCTGAGGAAATTACCCACAGCACTTATGACACTACCAACTTAGTTGAGCTGGTGGAAAAATCTGGAACTAAAATTTGTTAAAATATTTTTTATAATGCATGTGGACGGTGGCGCCGCAGTTTATAGTTTGGAAAAGGTTGGAGATTCTAAACGAGGTGAACAGAACGTTCACGCTTTAATATGGTATGGGGTGGCTAAGTAATGCCATCTGAGATTGAGATCCGGTGCTTAGGCTGATCCACAAACCCTTTCCAATAGGATGTTTAATATGCCTCTATATAGCTTAGGGACAGTTTCCCTAAAGCGTTTGATAACGTCATCGCTATTGTTAACGTTTGCCATCGTATAGAAATATCATATTAAACTTTGATCAGAGGCTAGAGCCTCTGATCAAAGTTTTAGAGTATAAGTTACTAATAAGTTAAGTAGAGTATAAGTTACTTTTGACGTCAAAAAACGTTTCGAACGCGTAAGTGATAATGTTTTTTTTATGGGACAACACTAACGCGATGGCAAAGTAATATTACGTTAAATACTCACTTAGGACTCAGAATGGTTTCTATGGTTACATGTACCTATTCGTTTTAAGCAAGTAGAAAGTTGATTAGCTAGTTAATTTGTGAGCCGTATTTACCATATATTGGTATAATATACCAGCTATCCTAAAGCGTTTGACAACGTCATCGCTATTGTTATCGTTTGTCATCCTATAGAAATATCCTATTAAACTTTGATCGAAATGGACTCGATGTTTACATGTACACCTATTAGTTTTATGCAAGTAGAAATTTGCTTAGCGACTTAATTTGTGAGGCGTATTATGATAGTTAAAGGATGATTTTAGGTTATGTCTTGTAAGTAATAAGCATTATTAATTGATCTTAATTAAATCTATTTTCAATTAAAACTATATTGTCTAACATATACCGCCTACGTCGTTTCTATTCGTCGTTAATAGTCCCTAAATCATTACTCAATGACAGTGCGCACCTTTGTCGACGCATTAAACGATCCAAATATCGATCAATCCCAACATATGGCCAACCCACCACCCTTACTAAACGTATCGAACAAATCGTGTAACGATCACCATTTCTCAATCGCTTTTTATCTGTATACAATTAATATTGTAGAAATCATTAAGGAGAGAGACAAGGGAACAAAAGTCGCCGTCCTTTGTGGTTGTGGTGAAAAAAGAAAGGGATAAAAAGAGCGCCGCGGGGAGCGGTGGGCCGCTAAACCAACACGGGATGTGTCGACACGGCATCTGTCTGATGGTCACAGACTCACTGGGGTAGAAGCGATAGAAACGTATAAATCCGTTTATATCCTCCTGAAGACTGCCCAAGTAGCAAAATTCTCCTATTAGAAAAAATTATAAGACTAATACCTCTTATTGTAGTTTTATAAACGTTTTTGACACGACCTACCGGCTCGGAGCTCTCATAGAAGTCTTATAATAGTCACGTTTTTGACCAATAATCTTATAACAACATCATACAAGACGATTTGATCCTCAGACGAATTGATCCTATAATTTAGTCTTAAAAGCGTTTATAGGATAAATTTATATGACCCTTACAAACACAAATAGTCTTATAAATACATTTTATACAGCTGTTATAAGTACGCATATTTTAATCCTATAAAAGCATTTATAAGAACCGCTACTCCTATTAAGGTTTAATATCTATCTGTAATGGGACAATTAATCCTATAAAGGCTATTGATTTTACTCGTTATAGGTCAAAAAAATTACATGACTGATCTGACTTGATGGTTACTTCTAATAGATCACTAGCATGAAACTAGCATTAAGTTTGATAATTATACGTAATTTTGGGCTTATAAGGGTTTTATGCTTGTCATTATAAGAGTGATTGAAACAAGTGGCCTAAAAAATAAAAATGGCAGGAATTTTTGTCTTATAACAGCACTGGCTTAGTATGAATGGTATTATTAACGTTCTGATACTAACTGTTAAAGGAGGCGATCTGAAAATCCACAATGGCAATGGCAAGGGTCAGCACTTTGTACTACTTAACCAGTAAATAATTAATAAGCAGATCTTTATTATGTATTTTTAAAAGGGGGCGTTAAAATATGTGTCTCTATGATTATTACTTTATCAATAAAATTTATTTTGCAAGTTATTTTTTTCTAATTCACTTCTCAATCACTGTTAAAAACAATTCCTTTTTTATACTATAATTATGATACAATAAGCACATTTACTTATACCCTTTTCCAGTTTAGTTTTATTTTATTAGAGCACAAACATACACGTCACCACGGGAAATAAGCCACTGGCCACTATAGGAATGATTACTCCATTACCAGCATGCACCAGACCGTTATAAGACTAATTGTGCTTGTTAGTTGCGTTTACTAGACACTTATAGGAGCAACTTATCCTGCAAGAGCATTTAATATGACGATATTAAAACTGAATTGCACTTTATAAGACTGTAATAAAACGACTATAGGTTTATTTAATCCTATAAAAAGCGCCCAATTGTGGTTTTATAAACGTTTTAGGGAGTTCTATAGGACTGAAAATTTCATGGTCTTAGGTTATTTACAGGAGGAAATTTTGCTGCTTGGGTGGTGTCCTACATATAGTACATATGCGCCAATGAAATGATGACTTTTTGTCAATATGATAGAGTGAAAATTACGCTGGCAAACTTTGATACTTACAAACATTTGGCAAACATGATAACCTTCGGGATTTGATCGTCTGTCGCAAACGTCGCGGTCTAACCGTCATATGTGTGAGTGACGCGGCAATCGAGAAAACGGCGAAAGTTGCGATCACAATATTTGAAATACCATAAGGAAGAATTTTTTGTTACAGTAGCGTAATCTGTTTACACAAAGTCATGTCTAAACTCCAAATACTTCGATGAAACTGATAAAATTAACTTGATCAAATCCCAAGTTCGATAATAATGATATGAATTCCGATAGTGCTGCCTATCAAATTAAAATTGAAACTGATGGTAAAGTCAGCGTTCAAAAAATTCTTACCATCCAAAGTATTAGCCAACTATGTATCGATAGATACTATGTAAACTATGTTGTATCTATAGTGAGAGACGATCCAAGATTTTCATAGTTTTACAATACTTGGCATGCAGACTTAGGTAGGACCGACTCTGATGAAGGCTTTTATTGGCGCATGGTTCCTACCATTACGTAATACCTACTTAACTTATACATATTTTTGTAAATTTAGCTGTCTTGCTCTAACAAGTATGTAAGTGCGAAAGTGCATGCAGTCATCCTATCCATTCTGTAACATTAGTTGCTCTTTGGCACGGCGCGGGCGCCGCTGCAGTTGATGTAGGTTTAGTATTTTGGTTGTCAGTGTTCTTGATAACGGGTTAAACGGATCGTGATCAAAAAAGAACACTCGTGTTTATGTACTGTGGATCTGTAATGAATAATATGTAAAAAAGTTGAACGTGAACTAGAGAGTGTTAAAATGTTATGCAAAAAGAAAAATATTTTTTTTAGTAGGGGATACTACGTCTAACATTATAATTTTTTTTTAATTATACTCTGAGTACGAGTAGGTAAGCTAAACATTTTCGCTCGTTCACTCGCTTAGATAAATCGGCTGCAGTAGGTAGAAATATATATTGTATGGAATAAACTGTATAATTATAATTATATTAACATTCATTTAATAAACAAATTAACTGAGTTCACGGTAAGCTCCAGAAGGATTGTATTGTGGCTAGGTACTCGGCCAACGATATTTATAAAATACAAATGCTTAAATACATTAGAAAACAACCATGACTCAGCAACAAATACATGATCATCAGATAATCACACAAATAAATGCCCTTATTGGAATTTGAACCCAGAACCGTCAGCTTCATAGGTAGTGTCACTACCCTCTAAGCCAGACTTGTCGTGAAATCGATCGATGTATAAATGTATAAGTCAGTGTTTTTTATTTCGGTTTCTGCACAATACAACGTTAAATTACGTATCTAGTTACTTTAATTACCATGTCAATATCGTCCTAAGGCACAGTATAATCCTACTCGAATTTGTTTTGTTTTTTTTTTATGTAGGAAAGTATAATTTACTTTGTGTCAAAATCGAAGGAAACAAATAAAAATAAACTCTGTTCCAATTTAAAAAAAAAACTTTATTATTATATATATAAAGTGATTAGCACTCCATGTAGGCTCGTGGGCCTTATGAGGATATACAAACATAAGGTATATTCATTGACTTGAAAGCATTGAAATCTACTGCTTAGTTCAAATAGTAAAAGTTAAAAATTACTATTCACTCCTGATTTTCTCTCCTGCCCTTTGAAAACGACAACCCTAATTCCAAGAGGTTGTCATTAACGGCGTTCTGATTTGTTTATTACATTTTATTTGAATTAAACTGTTTTTGTAAATACTTAAATTAAATAGTAATATTTACTTATACATTTAAAGATAATTAAAATTGTGTTATTTAAAAAAAATCCAGATAACACACTATACACGAAGTGCAAGCTTTATTTACAAGCCAACATTTTAATATTTTGTCAGCCCTGCCGCAGGGTTGTCAGTGACCACGGGAGGGCTTTGAGGCGCCGAGCGGAATGTCATTAGTTCGTTGTGCGCGTGACGGGTGACAGTCGGCAAACTGCGGGCGGTGTGCTCAACATATTCATATTTAATGTAGATCTGATATTAATATTTTAAGCTAATTTAATTTTTTGCCAAAATTTGACACAGTAAAAAATAAATAACGATAGTATGAGACAGATGAATTTAATTAATATATTAGGTGTCGTCTTTAAACAAAATTAAAAAATAATCACTCTATTGCCGTTGTCAAGTTTTAGATCATATATCAATATTATGTTACATGATTTCAAATAACCTACAAGACATACCTATATCAAACTTTAATGTCAGCCCTAGAGGTCCTTGCATGATAGGGTTGTCACAAAACCATAGGTGGTCGCTTTGAGGCGCCGCATGGAATGTCACGCACTGACCACAATTAAACGGCCGTGCCAAGCCATAATAGTACTTAACACATCGAAAGAAGGACTATGGTATATTAGTACTAGTTTGTTGAAGTCGTGACGTGTGACAGATCGCCCGATTTGTAGTGGGCGGTATCACATGGTAAAACAATATGAGAAAAATGAATTTTTGATTCCTTATGGTAATACTGATATTGAGACTTTCAGAGTAGGTCATAATCAGGGCTCGGAAAATTCATGCGGATGACGTATTAAAATAGATAAAACTATTGTTGTCATAAAAAAAATAATTTCTTTTGTTAATTTAGATTTATTTATTGTATAAATAACAAATTACAATATAGGTAACTTAATTATTTTATCTCAATCATTATACAAATTTATATCATATTGGCAATATGGTATCTAGGGGGATCTCTAAGTAAGTAAATAAATAATATCAAAAATGATTACTAATTATAAAATGTAATTAAAACAATCGGCGAAGACAAGGGAAGAAAAACATATAGCGCACGAGCAGCGATCGCCGAAACCGAATCAATAGCTACTTCAGTCACCAACCCGCCTGCCAAGCGTGGTGACTATGGTAATAATTGCAATTCCTTTATCATAATGACGACATTCTGTTAAGAAAATCTACATGGATGTGAGAAAGGGTCAAATAAGTATGGCTTGTGCCAATCTTGCCAGGTGGGTTAGCGACCGCAGTAGCTGTTGATTCCACTTCGACGGACGCTGCTACCTATCCGTCGGATTTTTCCCTTACGACTTTTACCACACGCACGGGAAGAGATGGGTGCTATTTTCAGTACAATTTCTTGAATAACGCATATTAATACAGTCATACATTATATGAAATTTAGACTTATGTTTTTTCACTGTCTTCAATATTTATACTACCTGATGTAGATATTGTAGGTTTTCGTCGATTCCTCTGTATAGTCGTTGCTTCATGTTTGAAGATCGTAATTCATAAAAACACATGCTGGCGTGCCTTGACATGATCAGTCCACTGCGTTGTCTTCTAACGTGTATCTAATTTCGCTTCAACCTATAACGTTAAATCGGACCGTTTGTCATACTTGATAGATGCTGCGCGGCGCTTCAAAGAGGCGACACGCGGCGACCGCCCGCTGGCGACAGCCCTGCGAGCCCTGCCGCTAGGGTTAGCAACTTTCAATTTTTTATTAGGGATGTTAAATATAAAATATCTCAAGTGACATATGTAGTAAGTTTTTTATAAATATTAAAAAAAATGTTAGATATTGAAATCATAAGAAAAATATAATTTTTTTGACTTTTTTAAAATAATTTAGAAAGGGGTAGCACATTGTTATCGATGAATACTCAATGAAAATTGAGACTTCGATGCCGTTAAGTGTTCAATACGCTGACGGTAGATGTGTTTACACGTCACCCATGATGACGTATACTTACGACGACCAAAAAAAGCGGTACTCGTATAGCACATTTGGTAGTGCATTGGGCTAGTGATCCAGTGGTTGTGGGTTCGAAACCCGCTGCGAGTCAAAAAATAATCTATTTTTCTTTCGATTTAAATATCGAAGATATTCGCTAGCAGACGTTTCTGCATAATACAAAAAAAAATGTTTTTCCCTGCTGACGTAAAGTTAGAGAAATTAAATCTACGTTACGTATGGTACTTTGTATCTGTACACTGTTCAGCTATCTGGAGCTTTTTAGCGATAAGACTACCTATTCATAAAATTTTAGTCTAATTGTTTTTATTTTCCTATTACGCACATTAAAAATATATAATAAATATTATATTGTAATAATTTTACCAATGAATTGCTCTGTATTAATTAATTAATGAATTAATTATTCGATTAAGATTATATTTGTATTTGACTATTCGAAAGTGCTTGTTGCTAGGCCTACTTGAATAAAAAATTGAAAATTAAATTAATTAAATTAAACAATTTTTATTTATTTACAAATAACTACTTACCTACTTTAAATATTTTTTCGAGCGTTAACGTATGATCACTTTTATATGAGACACTAAGTTAACCAGGCGCCATGTTTAATTCAAATTTAAATGTCAATATATAAATATGTGATACATGATGATACATGAATGATATTATCATAATGAATCATGTGATGAAGTTATTTTCTATTATTGGCAACTTGCATGCCGATGCAACCCTAATTAATGCGTTAATGTCTCTTATTTACATCTCACGATACGGACACGACACATTCAGCTCCGTACCGGTACCGCCGCGTACCGGATAGAGTCACTCACAAGGTCACACAACGGTCGGGCCTAGCTGAGTTTCTTGCTGGAGTCTTCTCAGCGGGCTAGGGTTAGCGAACCAACAACAAAACTCCCATTAGCTCGATACCACTACACACCTATCAGATTCGGATTAGACCGTTCTCACCCAATCTCGCTGGAAGCGTAAACTCAGTATTCCAGTAGTACAAGTCAAGTCTGGAGCGGAAGGGTCCTGGATTTTCCCCAGGCTACCTTCCCCCCACACAGTCCGATTGCTCTAATGTGCCGCAATGGTCATAGAGCCCAAGTCAGGTTAAAAAAAAAAAGATACGGATACATTTTGAGTGTTTCATCATTACCCTCTTTTGTAAGGCTAGGCATCCTCTGGAATTACAGGTACCCTTAGGTGGTAAACTAGTATACAGCCCGCCTGATGATAATATACTTATGAGTGAATCAACTATTTGTTGTTGTTATTCTATCCCATCAGGCAGGGGACAACTGAAGCATAGTTTGTTACAAGAAGTGTGGCCCAGCATACTACTGACGCGCTTGGTAGGTTACCTATTATGGAAGGGACATATAGTTACCAAAAATATGTTTTGTGTATTTAGATGCAATTAAACTGTGGTTTGAAGAGTGTCCCAGGCGAACGTAACCATGGCAACGAGGGACAAAGAATCTAGTTGATTGAGCCTTATACGCGAATATGTGAATAGGTACTCATAATGGCCCGTTATTTACGCCGTCCGGTGTAAGTGTCACCGCGGACTTACGACGCGACCATCTTGCCCTGCGTGTCTCCTTGCCCATAATGCGCTTCCTTATTTATGCGCCCTTGTCACGCCACGATGTCCCTACAATTTATCGTAACGTGACCGATACGGAGGTAGGGCGTAAGACACTTTAATATCGATAATTCTAGTATTACTTTATGTTACTGTAAAACCCTGAATTACTGGTCCTAGGTTTTATCAATTCGTATCAGCAAATTAAATTAAAATAATTGTTGAATTAAGCTTCTCAAAACTTAGGTATCTACGCCATAGAAAACAGACATGTTTTTTTAAGATTTTGCATAACATTTAATTCATGTTATACGTAGTTCAGTATGTCACAAGTCACAAGACGCATTAACCCTCTGTCACTCATGAACTCAGATTTATTAGATTTTTTTGGGTTGAGACGATTAAAAAAAATCACGTATTTCCGGTTATCACTTTATTTCGCTGTTTTTTATTTGAAATCTCAAGTTATGACAAGTAGTGACCTTTAGTTGCAGTTGTTAAATTGCAGGTAACAGTGCGTAGAAACGTTCTGAAACCTTTGTATTAAATTCCGAGGCTTTCGAACGGTATGTTTTCTACAGTCATCACTATTATACAGAGCCTATATAATAAACATAATATAAGCGGCATTGCGAAAAATCGTTTACAAAAGATCGTAAGCGCCATCCAATTTAAAATGAAATAACCCCTTTTATTATAACAGATGAGCGATGACAATGTTGATACATTGTTTATGTGGCTTCGTTAATTAGCTTTTTATTTATAAGGCAAGTATCATATTACTATTCGAAATTAATGTACTTATCTCCATCCCTGTCCTTAGAATTATGGAAGGGCGATAGAGACATAGACAATAATGTTTGCTTGGGTAATGAAAACTTATTAAGAAAACATAATATTTTTTGTTTGTTGCAAACTTGTTTTTCTGCTCAATTACTTTAACGGTCACAGCATCCATCCGATGGGCGGAAATGTTCAAATATCAAAATTTAAAAAAATAGCTTTAGCTTTATCCAGAGTTGGACCAGAAACCACCGGAGTACGGGCAGCAACGAGCGTTGGATTATACTGCGGCCGACAACCCGGCCGCCAAGCGTGGCGATTATGCTGCTTCTCGTGGTCTATAGGCGAGGCTTAGGTCCAGCAGTGGATATCTGTGGCTGAAGTAGTATGCAGTAAGCCTCTGATACCAGGCATCAGCTGGATCAGAATCTTTGGATGGGAGCAACGTACTCATACTGGCTTTTATGGAGTTTTTCATAGAGAGTCATTTTTACTTTTTTTTTTGTTTTTTGTATATTACACAAATGGAATTACCCATAAACAATTAACGTTCGTGGCTTACCAGTGCAACGTGACATTAAATCCGTGGGTTGCGGGATCGAACCCCATCTCACTTCACTGTATTTCACAAATCTTATGTACGAAATACTTTTAGTTTTAAGTAGGTATCCGTCGATTTTAGAAGTATTTTTCTGGAATCGTAAAGAAACTGGAACTAATTCTAATATAGCTTCCTTCTGTGTTCAAAGGTCAAAGGTCAGGGTGTAAAATGAGCGTCTACGGTAGCGAGTCGAGCAAACTCCACTGAGCCCTGAACAAACGTGACAAACGCTAAGAACATGATTTAGAATCAATATAAAACAATACGACATGTAGCTACTTTTTTTTCTCGTCAATCCCACCATCAAAGTCCAATTCCAACCACGAATGATTTCCAATCACACAGTTCTATTAGCCTCAGACAAAGAGTGTGATCTCTGATTGCGGGTCGTATGATTTCAATCAGGCCGCTACCGCAGTGCAATAATGCGTCGTTTTGTGTGATTGTTTTTACCCAATTGAGTGAAAAGAGGGTTCGTTGTAATGTGTTCTTGCTCCTGGTTCCCATCATTCTCATCCCATACCTGACGTAGACCTATGTAGTCATGAGTGTATTTAGTAAGCTTTAGAAATAAGGTACCACATTACACGTATAATTCTCCATCTTTTTTATCACAGTTCCCCAAACTATGTAGCTACCGTCAATTTTTTGTTCAGATACTTATACTTATTTGGTCGTGCTGTTATCTTATCTTACACTAATTCCTATTTAAGCACAATCGTCCAGTAGGTACCTAAACAAAGTACCCACCTATCGAATAAATCAACTAAAAACGGATCTTTCGTGTCGTGTATGCTATTCAACTTAAATTATACTACCCGACATTCGCACTTTGTAACATTTTGGAAGGGGGTATTTTTACTATTTCCTTAGTCGACCTGTTCTCCTCGAACCATGCAGAGTAGTACATTTTATTTAGGTAATTTAATTACATTAATAAACTTACTTAAATGTGCAATGGAGCGCAGTATCCTAGGGGTCCGCAGAATCGATCGTATTAGAAATACAGAACTGCGCTCCAGGACAGGTATCTCGGATGTGGGCATTAAGGCCGCCATGCTCAAGTGGAACTGGGCTGGACACGTCTGCCGCATGCACCCGGACCGATGGGCTAAATTAACCACTGAGTAGACCGAACAAGTCGGCCGGGGCAGAGGCAGACCTAAAAGGAAATGGCGGGATGACCTGGACGGTTTCTGTCGCGATTGGCGGGAGCATGCACTAGACCGCGACGAGTGGCAAAAACGAGGCCTTTGCCCAGCAGTGGGACACAACATAGGCTACGTAAAAAAAACTTACTTTTTTTTGTTACTTGCAATACCTCGTATCTTTTATCACATTTAACTTCCACGACCAAAACACCGCTATCAATCTATGCATCCATCACCCCATCACCCCACTTAAAAAAGCTGTTAACTAATTAACTGTTATTACAGTAACCGTTATTAAATTGGTTCAATTCAATTGTGCTATCTACATTCAATTGGTAGTTGACGTTATCTGTATAAAAGCATTGCGCAAGTTTTGTGACCGTATAGTTGAACATTCACACGGTATAACAAATAAACCATATCAAACCACTTATGTTCCGCTGTGTGGTAATTTTTAACTATTTTTGAGGAGTGCAATATAGTATTCATTCATTCATCCATTCATTCATTCAAACCTTACTACCTCAGAGCCAAGTATAAGCTTTTAACGTAACTTTATGTTACGAATGCATTTGCGTTTCCCATATAAATAACATTATCACTTACTAACGTTTTTAAACGTTTTATTACGTCAAAAGAAACTTACACTAGAGCCTCTGAAGTCTGAAGATAAGTGACGAGATAAAATGGAAAAAAGTAAAGTAGTAAAAATAGATAAACTTTATTGATCTTTATAAAGGTCGTTTATTCAGCAGGGTCTCAAAAAAAAACAAGTATTAGGTACCTAGAATCACAAATAGCCGAGATAATATTGGGATAACAACAAAATGATTATCTCCTCAATTAGAATATATTATATTTAAAAATATTTAATGTACAAGGATTACAATTTTAAAATAACTGTACTGTACATCTAAAAAAGCCCTTGTGTAATTACCAAGGATGCTGGCGGTATTTCCTCGTTATAATATCGCAATCGTAATTTACGTTGGGCGAGGAATCCGCGAAGTCTTCGAGGTCACACGCTGTGGGACCCCAATTTAACAACAATCGAACTTCATTTTTTTTGAAACAAAGACATCAATCACTTCGCCGATACAGATAGTACCTACCGACAATATTGGTTCTTGTTTAATGTCAAATATCCTTCACAATTCGTACGTTCTGTAGCAAAAAAGGGGATGGGGTCAAAATACTTTTTAGGGTTTTGTTGTTGAATTAAAATAGGCCTAGGTACCTAATATAATCGTAATACCTATAAAGCAACTTAAAACGAAATCTCGACATTTCATACATTTTTAAGTTCAATATATTACACAATATTATTCGTGAAATAAAACAACTGAAAAGGATTATATCGCGTATACTAATTTAAATTTCATCCCGTGGTCATCGGATGGAGTCCATCCGAAACTTTGGTATGAAGTTTAATTTAGTATACTCGATATAATCCGTTTCAGTTGTTTTATTTCCCGAATAATTATCGCGGTAACCGAAGACAATAATTTTCAACAAATTGTGTTTTATTGTTTTATTTCATACCTAATTATTAACTAACCTATTACCGATTGGTCTACCAGTATACCACGGTACATTTAAATTAAATACAAACCGATTGTGCTACACTATAGACAATACGTCTACACATCGATAGTTGGTTAAAAATTCCCCTAACAAAAATAACCTTTTTCAAGCCTCGACAACATATAAACAAGCCCTCCACAAAAACTTGCCATTTATTCGGCACTCACAAACGTCAGCGCGGTCGTAAAATATCGGAAGGCATCATCAAAGCCAAAAGGGACATCTAAAAACACTAATATTAGATCACAAAGCAGGCATTGTCACAAAAACACAACTAATGAAGTCCAACCAGAATTTTATTTCGCCCAGTAAAGTTTCACATCGTAAATTCTCCTCAGTCAAAACGGTTAGAAAAAAAAAAAAACTTAAAAAAAACTAACTGGTAAATGAAAACTCAACCTAAAGTCCTTGCATTAAGGACTTACTACGACGCTGTCACGCGCTAAGGCAAACTGACATAAGACAAGTTTGGTCAGTTTACGTAGATTCGATTTTTTTTTCTAATTTCGAGCTTTCTTTGGCGGCAGTTTATTGGGGCCAAATGACACGACAGGTGACGTTGTTTTTTCTGTGGGGGGAGTATTATGCGTTTTATTGGGCCGTTGTCAATGTCGTGCGATCACGGAATAGGTCGGCTAATTTGATGCGTTTAGAACGCAGATGTTGCGATACGAATAGACATTTTATTTATTTTTAATTAAATGTAAAACCATTATATTATTTTCTTGTGAACCAAAAAATATATACTATAGTTGAAAGGGCTGTTTGGGAATCGCATTTTTTATTTCATATTCGTTTTATACAAGTATATATTTTCATCTATTAATTTAATTGTATGTTTGATTAAAATAATGTAATAGACATAAATATAAATATTTATCTCAACGCCATAATTGTATTCGCAACTACATATTTGAAACAGAAAAGAGGGGCAATCTTATACAAATCGATATACATAGCTCTAAACTATTGGAAGCTCAGATTTGTGTTGTAGGTACTAACGACGATATAAACATAGGTATGTGTATATTCATATGTAGGATGTGTATATGCATATGGTATGTACACCTAAATACTACCCAACTCGTACGACTGAAGATAGAGAGACATATAGACATATGGTTGCCAACCTCCTGGACAGAGATGACATATGAAGAAGAAGAAGAAAATACCTAAATACATTTATAAATCGTACGTCTAACGTACGTCCGTAACTCAGGGACAAATATTCGTAATTAACACTAAGGCTGTTACAACATTTACACTACGTTTGACATAATTTACTTAATTAAGTTACTACCTACATAGGCATAAGTTTAGTACTTGGGTAGTTAGTGCCTAACTTTTAAGTTAACAATAAAACAAATGTAATCATATTTGTTTACTCTCTAGAGTGGCACATTTATTTCTTGATAATTATGATCCGCAATCCATCACTCAAACTGTAAACACTCCTAACCGCAAAAATCGGATAAACTAACAAAAAACAAATGACACACGATGAAGCCAGTACGTTAGAGCACATCAGTCAAGATCGTGAAAACAATAGCAACTGCGTAATAAATAACATGTCCCTAAGCGAGCACTTGTTAGCTATTAAAACCACATTACGGTACGGCTGGCAAAAACCGCAAAGTTTAAAAAAAATACCAAGATTGATGACCCAAACATACGTGTCGATGATTTATTGGAGCGATTTTAGCTGTTTTAGGCGTAGAGGTTCTGAGAAAGATAATTTTAGTCATCTATAGGTATTTTTTACGGATCTTACGTAAGAATTCTGTTTGGCATTTTGATTAAAGCCTTATATCTCACTTTTAAACATGTTCAAACAAATGACTAAAACAGTGTAGCAACTTAACAAAAAGCTTTTAATTATTATTATTACATATAGACATTACTACTTCAGCCACGAATATCCACTGCTGCATAAACAGTATGGGGGGCTTAATGTCATAATCGCCACGCTTAACAGTCGGGTTGTTGATTAGAGTATGTTCCAACGTTCTAACGGGACGCTACTGCCCTCTGGTCGCAGGTTAAGTACCTACAATCCGGGTCCAATTAATAAGTAACCAAATAAAGCCAGTTTAAGAAAATTCATATACAACAATACTGAAATGTAACCATATAGTATCTTCTAAACACAAAACTCTCGTGAAATTCTACCATAATAATTGTATCTTCATGTGGCAGCTGTAAAATATTTATGTGCAGACCGTACCACTTAATAACCGGAAACACCGGATGTCATCGTTTTAAAATTTAATAGGACCATATCCATCTTCTATCATTTTTCTGATTTTTTTACGACCACCACTTTTATTACCTGTACGTATTACAGTTAAAATTAAAATAACGTGGCATAATGTATTATGGCCAAATGAAAAGGACGAAATTTGGCTGTAAATACGAAGTCGTATACATATACAAAATCTCATTGATAAAACGAATGTTAGGTACGTTCTATTAGCAAAAACCAGAGTTGACCAAATTAAAAAAAAACGTATATTAAATATTTTAAACCAGCTTTAGATTTTGTAGGTTATGGCAGGTTCGATGCTCCTATATTAGCAAAATCTTATTTTTTACACACTTCTCACATATATTAATAAATATAGACAGGAATGTGGTGCTTACTTAGGGATCATTGAATGTTGCTCACTTACAGAGTTTATTCTAAAAAAAAAAACATTTCCAGTCAATCTTAATTCGAAATTCAAAAATTCACCTCAAAGGTAGCGCAAAATTCATAAATCGAGTGCCGGCAGCTAATCCTTTAGCTCGTTTCACGCTCTGCCTCTATGTGGGTGGCCAGTGACAATGAAAAAAAACAACAGGATTTTCAAATCTGACAATACCACCCCTGTAGCCAGAAGTATAACAACCCAAAAATGTCACTTTTCTATTGTCCGGTAATTGTTCGGTGGCGCTACCGCATTGTGAACGAATATTCGAGAAAAGTCATTTTTTGTCCAATTTTGTGCTTCAATGTTGATGTGACGACAAGTGACAGAGGGATAGTGATATTATAAATAGGTTAAGCAGACGGTATAATAAGCTTAGGCTTTGTGAATTGTGTTTTTTTTTCTGAATAGCCATACTTTTATAAGGCTAGTGCGTGTTTCGTTAATTGTAAAATGGTTAACGATACGCATTGGTATGAAAAACGCAATGTTGACCGCAACGGTTTATAATTGTGTGTAATTTAATCGAGTTAACGTTGCTTAATACAAGCGTTTCATCAACTTAACTTCGTTGGAATATATTTTAGGTTATAAACGCAATGAATTATGCTTGTTGTCGAGATTAATGAACGATCTGAACCTTCAGATAAACAAATCCATTTGGCAAATCTCGCCAGCGTCTAATTACTCCACACTGCACACCCGACAGACTGCCATTAAACATCTACATCGCTAGCGCAAATTTCACATTTGCGCAACGTAACAAAATTCGCAGCGCTGCCTCTGTTTGTTCTCATCCGGCTAAGTCCCTAAAAAGCGATCGTGGTGACACCCCCACCTTCCATCTCACTCGCACTCGCTTCAGAAGCGACACAACGTGACATACACGCTTTTGCCACCAGACGGCCGAAGCGCCGACCGGCCGCGCGCAATACTCGGCCCTACTCTATTTAGTTTTAAAGCTAGCGCCGAATCGCGCGACACATTAGAGGACATTTGAATGTTACACGCAATACGTCCTAACTCCCAACCGTGTCAAGTGAAAATGAACCTCGTTCCCTTAGCACAGGGGTTAAAGTAGATTGTCTATAGAAAATGTGATGTAAAGACACAGTTTTCAAATGTCACGTACTAGTCGTCTCTTTTCTCCGGAGTCCTGTCGCATCTGCTCCTTTGGCATCCTTCAGCATGCGTGTCCCCCCGCTATCTTGCGTCCCGCTCTGCGGCCGCTGAAGCCCAGTGTCCGGTCGCTCTGGCTGACAGGCGGTCGTGTGTCGACATATACATGTATAAGGATTAGTTGTGATGAACGGTGAAGTGACGCTGTGTGCAATTTATGTTTGTTTGTGATTGTAAGAAGCATTCATGATTCAGGTTAGTTGATTTTTTTTTTCAGGTTTCAATTTAGAAATATGTTTTTTTTTTTCAGTATCAATCATCTTGTAAGATAATCAAAACAAATGATAATATCGATTTTGGGTTCGAAAACGCTTTTGTTTTTGATTTTTTTTTTTCTTAGAAAATGGAACATGCATGAAAGAACAGAACTAAAACAAAAGACATGATTAATAATTATTGACCCAAATCATTATATTGTGCAACTAAACAGCGGCTATTATTTCGTTAATAATACGCGTAGGTGTCACACTCAATTGAAATGTAATTCATTAATGATCATTGAATTGATGATTTCAGTGTTTAATTGCGATGGTGCAATTAATTTTAATGATCTCTTGGAGGTTTATATATAAATTTTAATAACTCTTTGTTTTGCATAATTTATTCATATTTTTTTTTCTTTAACACATATTTACACAATAAACCATTAATTGAGTTCTAATGAAAACAACTTACCTATTAACAACTGCAATAAAATGCAAAGAAATAACTTACTCGACTTTTACATCTGGCGTGATTCTGTTTATACATAGTTGGAAAAGTTCAAATTGTAAAAACTTTAACAGTTTTTTTTTATTTAGTTGAATAGATATAACATTTTAGATATTCTCAATATATTTTCAATTAGATTTATTTTATATAACCTAATTAGATCAGTATTCTTAGATATTGTTTGCCCGACGGAAGCCGCTTTCAAACCAAATGGCAGTCGGGTTAACTCGAGTGAACCTATAATTATCATAAGAAAAAGCCGTTTTGCGTCAAACTATTTAAAATTTAACCTTAACAATGTTTTTCAATGTGTAAACTATACCTTTGAGTTGCAATCGTGTATCATTTTCATGTGATCGAATCAACGTAACTCACCTTTAAGTAGGTAGCATTCAAGTTTATGTATTAAAAAACAGAATAGGAGGAATTTTCATATTGCATACAACTATTCGTATCGATTTAATACTTTCTGTTAACTAAAGTTAATATACTACATTGTATAATTAAATATGGCATTTACATCAGGCATTTAGCATTGCTAAAATAAAAACAATAAGAGGAATCAGTGAGTTAAATCAGTATCATTAATATTTAGAGACAATTTATATAGATTATTTCCATTATATACTTATTATAGTATTGCTTTCCGGGATTAGATGTCATCGCGTTTGAAGGTCTATATATTATGCAGGTATTTACATACTATTGTACACGTATATTTTTGTAGACACTTACACACAAATGTACACGGTATATTTTATAGTAACGGCCCAAATTTCACCGCAAGTCATCTATCAGTGTGAGGAGAAACAGGCCCGGAAAGTAAACATCCCAGAATAACAGGTGCCTTATAATAAATTGATGGACTTTGATTGGTGGCCGCTAAAATTCTTGAGCACGCATTGATTGACTTTGATATGTGGCTCAGTAAATAAGTACGGAGCCGTAGTAACAAGAGATCAAAGGAGTTGTCGAGTATATACTTGATTTCAGCGTCTTTGTTAAATGAACATCTTTATAAAAGAGTTACCACGAGAGAAGTCGATTTGGAAATATATTTTTTTCTTATTTATCTTTCTTTTTGACACGTGGCCAGACGAGAGTCAGACAGTTGGGAAAAACTCATTGTAGTTGGCCACGTAGATGGAAAAAAGGGACGTGGTAGATCGCCGACCCGTTGGACCGAGGTACCTAGTCAAATAATCTACCAAGAGTCTGTCCGAGAGCCTTGGTGCATAAGGCATCAATCTCATGTACTTACGACCCTCAGTCATGACGAAACGAGGAAGAAGAAGTACCGAAGTATACATGGTGTTCGTACAAAAAATGTCTGATACGTGGTCTTAACGTTTTGTTTGTTTCATAATTAATCGTAGTCCTTAATTGAGCTTTTGAAATAGATGTTTTTCTGTTATAAGTCGCTTAAAGGACACAACTATTTACAAATAAGTAATAAAACGTCCCTATTTCTGCAAACTAAACTCGCTGCCACTGGTGTCTAATTGAATTGATTTTAAAAGTAAATTGTTACGTTCTAGAGTAAACGGTTTGTTCTAGCATTTTGTTAGAACTCTGCTAATGTCAACTCATTGATATGTTTATGGTTCTAAGTAACCTTACCTTAACCTTAGATACATTTAGATTAAATTAATGGAGGCCGGGTGTTACATACTCGTACATACATTATGTCTATATGCCGTCGCGGTTGTCAAGTATTTCGTTAGATTATATAGCTCATAATCATAGACATCTCTATTACAACTCCAAATCAAACATACTAGCTTACAAGTATGTGAACATGCACTTTATAGCCTTGACAATAGAGGCGTTGTTCAGATATTAGTGACAACCTCCAGAGCTACGATATATCTGATGGCGACTGTACAAATGATACAACCTATACGAGTATTATTCACTATATCATAGTGTGTCGAAGTCAAAGTGACCAAATATATCGTTAACACTTTCTTTCTGCTAAACAAATAAAGATCTGTACCGATATTGCACTTATATGTGGCGCAGCGACATCTGTTAACTTCAGTTGTGCGACTTTTAAAAAGAGTAGGTAATATCCTTACCAACTACGAGTAATACCTATAACTGGGATAGTACCATAAATCGATAGATATTTTGGACCCGGGTATGTCCTTAAACTACGTCCAAAAATGAGAGGTAGGGCACAGCGATGACCATCACGCTTGAATCTGGAGCAGCCCAACTGGGGAAGTACCTCCTCCTTACAGAAGACCACAGCCATAATAGCACTGCTACCTTTCAGGCCTGTAGTGTTGTGTTCCTGATGGTGAGTAAGTTTCTCAGAGCTCCAACCCCCCTTAAAGGCCGGCAACGCGCTTGTGACTCCCCTGGTGTTGCGGGTGCCCATGGGCGACGGTAATTGCTTACCACCAGGCAATCCGTCTGCTCGTTTGCCGCCTATGTCATAAAAAAAAAAAGATGGCATTAGTCCGTTTACCTGAATTTCGGCGATAGCCGCCTATTTTTATAGACGTTTTCAATGGAAGAGTTTTATAAATCTTGATTTAAACCAACAATAAGTATCCAAAATCAATTTCGTTGCTTTCCGAAATTAATTTTGAAATACGACGTATAAAAGTGGCAAAATGAGGTTAAATTACATAACATTATGAATTTACTTACACGTTTCATTGTGATGCCCTTTGGCGTCCATTTTTGCATTATTTGGGTAAACACTGTTGCCAATTACGGAACTCTTTCAGTTTCATATAAAATGAGCATCTTTCTACGCAGAGGTTCAATACAGGTATATCACTATTACATGCACATTATGTTATATAACTAAGACATACCATATTAAATACTTAACTATTTACATTCTGTTTTGTTGCCTAACTACAAATATTTGCCTAAGATGTTCGCTAGGGACCTAAGAGCTGCATGTACTACTGAACCTACCTTCTGTTAGGTAAAAATAACTCGTAAATCAAGGATTGCGCGCGCGCAGGTCAGGTTGGGATCTTACCGAGTGCCTCGGGCGACGCCGCGGCACAGTCTTACTTAGGCACGTCGTAAACTTTGCCGTGTGCCGCCGGCTGACTAGAATAGCACCACCTCATCTCCTCCCGCGGGTGTCGTAAGAGGCGACAAAGGGAAAAATCCTACGGACAGCCAGAAGCGTCCGTCGAAACCCTATCTATAGCTACTGCGGTCGCCAACCCGCATGCCAAGCGTGGTGACTATGGCAATTACCCCCCAAGATGATACAAGTCATATTTGTGGGTGGCCTATGTCCAGTAGTAGACTGCATACGGCTGAAATGTAAACTTTACCGCCCCCTAGCACAACTTACCCTGTCGCGCGGGAAGACGTACAGTCTGTCATCGAGTTATTAACTAATAAGGATTGTGAGAAATGAAGCGACGCACCAACTCTCAAAAATGGTTCATAAGAAGGTATAAAAAAAATACGACTAAATAAATAAATACTAAATATTTCGGGACACTCTTAGGTACACAAATCGACCTAGTCCTACGGTAAGCTCAGAAAAGCTTGTGTTGTATGTTCTCAACGACATACCTAATAGATAACATATAAATACTTAAATACATAGAAAACACCCATGACTCAGGAACAAATATTTGTGCTCATCACACAAATAAATGCCCACACTGGGATTTCAACCCAGGACTTCATTTCATAGGCAGGGTCACTCGCTTCCCAGGCCAGACCGGTCGACAAAATATTATGAATGCGAACTGTAAACAAGTAAAAATTGGAAAAAAAAATGCCATTTGTTTAAAACGCAAGTCGAGAAATCATTTAATTCAAACTTGGTGACATAGATTCATTTCATCGTATTTGCATGCTCTTCGAGCCCAATGAGCCACATACCTAAGTAGTTATTAAGTAAAAGTCAAGTCAAATTACCTTCGCCTTACCTAATATTTTGATACGCAGCAACCGAAAGCTACTCACATACATTACGTATTTGATTTATCAACTACAAGTGGCCAGTTAGATGATAGTTAAAAGAGGTTCTAGAATGTCTAAAGAGGTCTAATTTAACTCTTCATTCATCAAATTCATCTTATTAACAGGGTATTTTCAAGTAGCAAATTTGATTCCTAGTTTTCTTCAAAAAACATTTCAAAAAACCAATGGTGGTTCATACTTCAATGTAATCCAAGGACCGAGTACCTACTATCAGCTGTAAAAATATCCGTGACTAATTTGTTACCTGGATACTTATATGGATACTTAGGTACAGCCCTGGTACATATGTACACACTCTGTCACCCAATGCCATTGTGTAAGATGAAAAAGTAAATTATGCCCATACACTGCGCACGAAGTCGGGGTGCTAGTATTTTACAATGCCAAAAGGACAGCAGGCGTTAGCGAGCGTGACAGCATTAGTTCCGGAGCCCGGAAAGCCACGCCGCGGGCTTGCACACGGTACGGGTTATTTGTGACCTGTGCCAGGTGACCTATTGTCCTAGCTGACGTAAGAATATTGCAAGAATATTACACCCATTTCTTTTATTTTATAAATAATAGTTTCGTTAGCAGACGTTTCTGCTAAATAAATAATTTAGTAATGGGGTACACATGTAGTGCAAAACTATTCCATCGGGAAAACTCGTGTCTCGATCGACATCAACAATCTTTGTGTGTGTTATGGCTCCATCGATGGTGTCGATGATTCCGCCAACGTCGAGGTTAAGAGAGACACGTATTTATCGACTTGGTCCGGTGTTTATCGATGGCAAGCTCACTTAAAGGAGAATCTATAAAAAAAAAAGAAAAAACAAACTTTTGTTGTTAGACAAATGTTATAGAAACAAATTATTAATTTGAATAAATTTAGCTATAGCATACACACAGGGGGAGTGGACTAAGGTTAGTAGGAACTTAATGTTGACAGGACGAGGGATTTCGGAGGGAAGGATGTCATAGAGGGGAGAGACAATACGGTTACAGTGAAAAAACATGTGCTCAAGTGTACCTTCCGCCAATCCACACTCACACAACGAATGGTCACGAATGTGCATCTTGGCTAAAAACACGGGAGTACATACGTGGCCCAGGCGCAAACGGATGATTACCGAAGTTAAATTCTTAGGAACAGATCTGTGAGCGAAAAACCAAGGTCTTGTCGGCAATTCTGGTTGCAACATGCCGTAATTTTTACCAACAGTTATACGGGAAGATTGCCAACGAGTGTTCCAAGTGTCTCGCATTTGTAGCAAAGCAAGAGATTTAATATCACGGGGGAAACACTTGTCATAAACGTTACTACCTACAGAGATGGCTTCCTTTGCGTATAGATCCGCAGTTTCGTTGCCTGAAATACCACAATGGCCCGGAATCCAAGCCAGAACGACCTCAATCCCTTCCGTATGGCATTTATGCAGCAATTCCTTAATCTGTAGTGTTACCGGAGAGTTTTCTTTTGCATGGAATGGGCGTTTTGCAATATCTTGTAAGCAGCTCAGTGAGTCAGTTAAGATAAGTGATTTATTGAGGCGGTGGGAGTTAACATATGATACGGCTTCTAACAGGGCGATCGATTCCCCTGAAAATACCGAAGTACCGGCAGGAAGTTTGAAGTTTAAAATTATTTTGTATTTCGGTATCCACACTGCAGATCCGACAGGTCCATGCTCACTTAGCTTAGAGGCATCCGTATAAACAGTCAAATAGTCAGCCCACTTCTCAGAAATCTCTCTGTTGAAAGCGTCATTAGCACCGATTTGATTCTTGGCAATGCCGAAACTGAACAGAACCGAAGGTTGGAATACTAAACTGTCATAATCCGTTTCAAAGATAGGATTCTTGTAAGTTTGAAAAACAGAAGCAGGGAGATCAAGAAACTTTTTGAAGCTATTAACTAGAAGGGGTAAAACTTTGTGCGTCCAGTACGGAGAAGCAGCAATGAGCTGATAAAGAGATTCGAGGATTGGGAAAAGAAGATGTGATGAAGTTTGAATAGATTTAAAAAAGAATCGGTCCGCTAAATATTGTCTGCGCAATGAGTAGGGTGGATCCATGCATTCTACTTGAAGAGCGTTTGTGGGAGAAGATTTCATGGCTCCAGTTATAATCCTTAAACATCTAGCCTGGATTCTATCTAACCTGGCCAGAGCCAGTTTACTGCAAGGTAGCTAGTACGAAACTACCATAGTCAAAATGACTTCTAATGATAGCGTTATATATAAGCTTCTGACTATATGGATGAGAGCCCCATTTTACGCCAGATAAAGCTCGCAAAATGTTAATATTTTTTTCGGCCTTTCGAGATACGTAATTCAAGTGGCTGATACCTGACATCTTAGAGTCAAGAATAACGCCCAAAAATTTGACTTCATCTTTTATCATTACAGTCTGATCGTCAATGTGAATATTTAGGTCCGGAATTAATCTTTTGCGAGAAAAAACAACTACATTACTTTTTTCTGCAGACAAAGCGAGCCCGTGTTCAGTTAGCCATGCGTTAAGGTAGTGTAAGGCATTGTTAATAGATTGTGCAGACTCTGCAAAAACTTTAGAAGACGAATACAAAGCAATGTCATCAGCATATTGCAGAATCTTACAAAAGCAATTAACTGAAGTGTCTAAATCGGAGGTATACAAGCTATACAAAAGTGGACTGAGAACGGACCCTTGTGGGAGCCCCTTCCAAACCAGATTTGGAGGATTTAAAGTACCGTTCGATCGGACTACAATGGAGCGACCCATGAACATATTACATATGATGTTTACGATTCTCACAGGAATACTCAGATTAAGCATTTTCTGCCTGAGTAAATGGAGATCTACATTATCATAAGCTGCTGTTATGTCCAAGAATGCGCCGATTACATGTTCGCCACGAGAAAGAGCCAGCCGAATATCAGATGTAAGAATGCTGAGGCTATCCATAGTTCCCATACCCCTTCTGAATCCAAATTGTGTCCTTGAAATCATATTTTTATTCTCCAAAATCCACTCCAGTCTGTTTTTAAGTAAATGTTCCATGATTTTAGCTAGAACTGACGATAGTGCGATAGGTCTATAAGACGCCGGTTCGGTTGGGTCTTTACCTGGTTTTAAAATAGGTATAATGATCTGGGACTTCCAACTATCAGGAACTTTACCATTTAGGAATATGTTATTTAGGATTTCTAAAAATGCCATTTTTGTTGACTTTAAACTTTGGGTCAGAAAGGAATATGGGATACCATCTATACCTGGTGTAGAATCACGCAAGTGATCCATCGCACAACAAAGTTCGTCATAATTGAAAATTTCGTTCATTCTTTCAAACGGAGCGTATAACGAACAGTAGCCACCCAGACCATCCTGGGGCGGAACAAAAGGAGGAGCCAGTTTGGCAGAGAATCCATCGAGCCACGAAGATTTATTAGTGTTGACGTTATTATCTACTTGGGAATGACGAAAAGCCTTCATCTTTTTCCATACTAGAGTAGCGGGGGTTCTCGGGGACAAAGTCTCGCAAAAAGACCGCCATCCTTGAAATTTCTTTTTGCGGAGGAGCCTCTTACTACGAGCGGTTATTCGTTGAAAAATTAGGTAGTTTTCTAATGATAAATCTCGTGCAAAAATAGACTCTACTTGATTACGTTCCTTAACAATGGCTGAACAATCAGCATCCCACCAAGCTGGGGAAGGTATTTTATGCCGGGCCGAATTCTTTAGGGGTATAGACCTGTCAGCAGACGTTAAAAGGCCAGCAGTAAATAAATTGTACACATCTAAGTAATTTGTATCTGTTATTTTAGGAAGGTTCTCCACGACCTCTGACATATTTGACCTAAATTTTTTCCAATCCGCTTGGCAAGTTCTATACTTGAGAATAGGAGTTTGTATGGGTAGTAGGGGAATGGATGAAGTCACTGTCGTTATTATGGGGAGATGGTCACTACCTAATGACAGCGTAGAAACCATCCAAGATAAAGATTGAAATATATTTGGAGAGGCTAGAGTCAGATCTGGTACACTGGCATTTTGGGTTGGTGATACCCTACGCGTAGGCGTGCCATCATTAATGATGCAGAGGTTAACAACATCAAGAAGTTCCAAAAGAAATCTAGAAACCGAGTCACAACAATGAGAACCCCATAATGTATGCCGGCAGTTAAAGTCACCTAGTACTATAATGGGAACCGGTATAGCTAACAGAATATCCTGAAGTTCCTGAATTACATCACGGCTCGGATGCGCAATGTAAACTGATACAATGGACATATCTAGACATCGAACTGCTACAACATTCAGATTAGGAGTATGAGGTTGAATATTGATTTGAGCAAAGGATACATTTCTACTTACAAGAATAGCACTACCAGCCCAACCATCATCTCTGTCATCCCGGAGGCATGAATACCCAGTTACCCTAAAGATAGATCCGGGTTTCAGCCATGTCTCCGAAATGGCAAGGATGGCCGGGTGGTGTTTATTAATGAGTTGGATTATTTCTTGTTTTTTATTTTTAATGCTTCTAGTATTCCATTGAATTAGTTTGTAATTGGCCATCTTGAATTGCTTTATTAATAGCGGAACAAATTTGACCCTGCAGGGACTCTAGAACAGTGTACGGTAATATGTCGGCAAACTTGGACAGGACATTAAGTAACATCTGGGAAACAAGATCACCCAGATTTTCATTGGGCGTTAAAGATACAGAATCACTTAGGGCACAACCATTAGGTAGGGCTGATTGGGGAGTAAAAGTAATTTTCCTGTGTGCCTCAGCATCCAAAGACTTCCCATGATCTGGTCTGGTATGCCTATCAATAGAAACAGTTTTTCTATAAGATTGATTTTGAGGGGCCGCTATGATTTGGGGGAGATTGACTGAGTTAGATGGAGAAAGAGAAGGGTTGGAGTGTTTTATATAATTAGTATTTGCTTTGGCTGCATAAGGTGTACGAACAGGAGGGTGTTTCCTGGCGGCTTCAATATATCCAATATTTTCTTCTGCCATAGCAGATTTAATTGATCTTTGTCGGGAGAATTCAGGACATTTGGGATCAGTAGAAGAATGAGGGCCAGAACAGAATAGGCATAAAACTTCACTTTCGGTAACTTTGCAGTCAGAAACTTCATGATTCTGAGCACACCGTGCACACCTTGGGTTGGACCGGCACTGGTCCTTTATATGTCCAAAACGGCAACATTTGTGGCATTGGATTATGGGAAGCTTATATGTATCAACTGGGATTGACATATTAAAACAATACACTTTTTCAGGTATTTTCTGGCCCAGTAGTGTAAGGACTACAGTGCCCGAAGGTTCCCAAACCCTTTTCCCATCAACTATTTTTTTTGTATTAAGCCTCCGGGCCTTGATAACCGGGCCTACACCCGTTGGGCATTCAATAGCTTCAGCTAGTTCCTCCAGAGTCCAATCTAATGGTATTTGCCTGACTACAACCATGCGGGACACTTGGAACCTGGGAATGAAAGCTGTAAGTTTATGTGATGACAAAATTGTGTGTGTTAAAAAGGAATTAGCTTCTGAGGCAGTGTGGAAATATATGCACATTTTATTTTTACCTATGCTTTTTATTTCTTTAATGCCTGCTACTTTGCTATTGTAAATTATTTGGGCCATTTTTAATGCACGCATACGATTAGGGGCATTTGATTGGTCATTATCATTACGCGAGACATGAACCACGTATGGGCCAATGTTAGATTCTGTATACTTAATATCCGATGCACTTTCGTAACCTGGTTTGACGTACGTGTGTTGTATGGAGGCACTTGGCGGGCTCGACTTCTTGCCGTGAAGCTGTTCACTGAGTTCATTTTGTTCGTCAGAATTCGCACGACGTTTCTCACCTATTTTTCGATCACTGGAAGTGGACGCTCCAGCCCCCCTATCGGGGGGCTCGGAATCCTCCATTTCCGACGACCCAAGACAAACAAACGTAAAACACTTACTTTCCACTACCCTCTATAACCACCACCCACAGAAATAACCTATTCTGTGTGAGTTTTAGAACAAAAAAACCGATTTTATCACAATTCAAACTCGGATACGTGCGTCAAACAACCACCTACCAAGCGGAATCCAATCGATCGACATACCACGGCATGTGCAACTGTCAATTAATGACTTGTCATTGTCACTTCAGTGACTTGTTGGTGTCAAATGTCAAAGTGAAAAATGACATGTGACATTAAACAATAAAGTTTCATATTAATAGATATGAGAATATCACTCATTTCATACGTACATTCTTTGACAGTTCGGGTGTCATCGTATTCCGAAATCGGTGCGCTAATACAGATATATATAGTGAGAAATTATTTTCCTTCGGGAAAATTCGGACTCACTATATATATCTCTATTAGCGCATCGATTTGCGCGCGATGTCACTTTTTTTGCTCCAGCGGCTTTACCGCGAAAAACGATATTCGTTTTCGAACGATTGTCTCTGTCACTCTCATGACGCCTGAGTTGAAGTAAAAGACAAAGATGCCCGAAATATACGAACATCGAAGTTCGCGACCGGGCCAGTAACGAAAGCGACATTTGTTTCGGCCCGGCCACGCCGCAGGCGCGACGTACAGTCAGCTGCAGAAGTTGTGTTACCAGGTGTTTAGAATGATCTTATTCTCTTACCTATAAAGTCATATTACGGCCATTTTGAATGCCCGTTTAGCAACTTTTGCTGCTGGCTGTACCCTACCTACGTACTACGATTTGTTTCTGAATCGATGTGTAATTTATTCCCCTGATTTTTGATAACGTTGCTGATAGGTTTTTTAGTGTTATTAATGTTTTCGTAAGTGTTATGAATGCGTAACTGTTTGTTTTCCGTTTATTGGCGTGCAATCGGTTTCGATAATTTAACGACATATAGAGATGAATGCTAGAAATAATTGAAAAAAAATAAAGCATGTACTAAAATTCATGTCGGTAATAGATAGTAGTGTAGGTACATTGTAAGAAAGAATGTAGTAGGACGCTTAATTATTTTTTATAGTAAGGTTCCCAGAGCTCCAATCCCCCTTAAAGGCCGGCAACGCGCTTGTGACTCCTCTGGTGTTACGGGTGCCCATGGGCGACGGTAATTGCTTACCACCAGGCAATCCGTCTGCTCGCATGCCGCCTATGTCATAAAAAAAAATACGGAAAATAAATTAATGCTGCGAGCATCTTAGGGACCTATTTTTATTCTGTTTTAGATTTAAGTATGTTCGTTATAGCTAAGTTTTATTGTTATAAAATTTATTATGCAAAGGCATCAATTCAAACCAGCTTGCATACCTAAAGTGTCGCGTATAATATAGCTCAATTTTGTTTTACGACAGGTAAAAATATTAAAAATAATTTAAAAACACTTGTAGGATGAAGCAAAACAGGAACACATTACTTATACTTAAACATAAAAAGCACTACCTGGATTTAACAATACATCGTATTTTCACCCTTATTATCTCATATCCATTTAAAAACACACACACCTAGGTAGGTACATCAAAAGTGGATAGGTAATAAAATAATTAATTATTAGTACATTACTTGCCTACTTGCATACACATTACTTATACTTAAACAGCAAACAGCACTATCTACTCGTAATAGGACCTATCCCTACTTAAAGTTGACACTTTAACACTGTGTTTTTTTTTTTTAATGACATAGGCGGCAATGGAGCAGACGGATTGCCTGGTGTTAAGCAATTACCGTCGCCCATGGGCACTCGCAAGACCAGGGGAGTCACAAGCGCGTTGCCAGCCTTTAAGGGGGGTTGGAGCTCTGGGAACCTTACTCACCATCAGGAACACAACACTACATACCTGAAAGGTGGCAGTGCTATTATGGCTGTGGTCTTCTGTAAGGAGGTACTTCCCCAGTTGGGCTGCCCCAAATTCAAGCGTGATTGTCAACGCTGTGCCCTACCTCTCATTGTTGGACGTAGTTTAAGGACATACCCGGGTCCAAATTTTCCAATTTTATGATAAGTGATAAATATGGGTTTCACCCCAATTGTTACACAGTTTTCCAACTTGATATTGAAAAATGCTTATTATTCCAACACAAATCTCTCCAGGCCTGTCCCCGGGAAGGGTCGTGCTAATGCTATAATCCCGGCATGGCTGCAATATTGAAATAAATAGCAAGTCATCAGCCAAATGCATAGTTTCTGCACGAGACATTAGGGAGATTGCGTCTCGTCCCGACTAACGTGCAATTTGTAGGAACCGGGAGTTTGTGGATTATAATAATATCGGTATACTTCAAGTTGGATCTTTTATATTTGCACATCTTCACCAGCCTTTACCACGTTAGTCATCTGATAACTGCCGTTTCCAAATTTAGATAAATATTAGATGGCGACCCCGTTCGGCTTCGCACGGGTCCTTGACAACAAAATAAAAAATATATCGCCTATGTTCATGAAGGATAATATAGGATTCTAATGGAGAAAGAGTTTTATAAATAAGTTGAGTAGTTGCGGAGCCTAATCAATGCAAACAAACAATCTATCGTTTTTTATAATATTAGTGTAGACATAATGAAGTCGGGTTTGTTACATGTGTATCGACCAATGATCTCTTGATTTGTTGGATTCGTCTCTTACTTACAAGTAATTAGAATAACCATTAAAATATCTAACAAAAGCCGGCACAGCTGAACTAACACGTAGGTAATTTGTATAAAACGGGGGTTTGTGAACTAAGTATAATGATATAAGTAAACTTGAAGTTGGATCTACTTATTTTATCTATGCACAACTAAATTCACTAGCCTGAACCAAAACTTTGGTCCTCTAACTCTATGTAACTGCTGCTACCAAATTGTATCTGTATATTATAGTTTAGCTGTATATTCTTGTCATAATCATCATCAGCCGATAGACGTCCGCTGTTGGATTAAGGCCTCCCACAACATGGTGTTCTATTAGCGTAATCGCCACGCGTGATAGGATGCTGACCATCTGTGATCTTCGTGCCCAGACAACTAGCGTTCCAGGTAGCTTAGGGTGCCTAAGTTCATTATATTCTTTATTCATAATATATTTACAATTTATTTAATGTACCCCTTACATTCTATTAAATCGTCGTTAGGATATGCGCGCTAATTTCGCCTCCGCGTAACGCCTCCCAAATGTCCGGAACACCATTGTTCCGCGTACGAGGTACCTACCTATTCATTATATTCTTGTCGTATAATGTAAATTGAATATAGTCCCATCACTCGTTTTATTTCGCAAACCGGCCTCGAAGCTGCGTAGGACTCTTAAAATAATTGTTTCTACGAATAGTTTTTACGATGCTACTGATATATAAACCAATCAATTCCGTTTCAGATGCAAATAAATCAGCTTCTATAAACCGTGATAAAATTTAGTACTTACTTACTATTCAAAAGCGGGTTTTGATAGAAAGGTTTCTGCAAATGAAAAAAAGGTTAAACTGAATAATATAATTAAATATTTAATTTAATTCACTTTTCGTTTTACTTCTAATTCATAAGGTAAGTGTTTCAATATTTGACATTAACTGAAAGTACCTATTTAACCGTAATAGTGTAGTCAGAGCTTTCGTAGAAAACCTTTACATAATATCGCTAAGATATACCTAGTACGTATAGGTACCTAGCTAAATATAAATGCCTAATAAAACATGAACGTACGAGATTCCGCTTGTAATGTACCTACAAGTAGCGCCATCTATGAAGAACTTATGGAACTAATCTCCTTTTGCGGTTTGAGTATAAAGCAAAATAAAGAAATGTTTATTCTAGTAACGTATTCTTTATCGTACATATTATTTTAGTACTAATTTCTTATGAATTTCAAAGCTTGTTTACTATAACAAAGCGAAACAGAAAAATAAAAAAATATTATTCTGGTAGTATAAAATGGTGTATTTCATATCTATTTGCCTTATTTATAACCGATATCTTTATTTATTGGTGTTAAAGTAATACGGCTAGGTTTTATTTAATGTAGTCGAAGTCCAGACGAATCAAAAATTACAACAAAAAAAGCGACCGTTGACACACACATTTAAAATTTAAATCATACTGAAAAAACAAACTAATCAATCATCAAAACAATCAATCACCTTGCAGTGACACGCCTCCGCCCATAAATTATAAACGAGGAAAATTATAAAATTATAATCGCGAAGCAAAATTATAATTGGCCGGCAAAATTATTAGGTGCAAAGTTATATTATTGCCGCGTTGCCCGCGGCGCGCGTATCAGATGCGCGGACTGACAGGCTAAGTGATGCGCGGAGTGATAGAAACTTGGGTTGCAGGGTGTACGCTGAAACGCTGAGGTTGGGATTTCGGTGCCCTTTTACTCTTGAATATGTGATTGCTATAACTAAATTCATAGTTTGAGGTTAAGTTAAAATACATTTTCTTAACATTGTTTAATTATTCTATATGTTACTATAACAGTATTGATATAAAATTTACTCCGAGATTTTTTAATGTATATATATATTTTTTTTTACTATTGATCGCGCTTGCACCAGATTTAAATCGAATGAATATCAAAAGTAATCGAATAAAGGATCAAAATATATCACTTTTGTTTGCTTCAGTCCCTAGCCTAGACCGCTGATTTCATAAAAACGCAAATTTCTTTATTATTTATTAGCGTATAAAAAGTTATTTATTAGCGTTTGAAAAACAACTCTTGCAAGAAAAATGAAGCATCACTACAATCGATCCTTCCGCTCTTAAATATATAATTGATGTAAAAAAACTCCGACTTTTTTTTGTATAAGTACTATATTAGCCATTGGGCATTTGTACTTTAACTATATAAGGGAAACATTACTTACCTATATAATTAGTTATAAGGGGTTCAAGTGTCATTTATTAAGGACCTGTCCAGACTTGTTTTTTGCATACAGAGCATACAGACATTAACAAATGTTTTAGTCACCAGTTCTGAATAATAATTCGATGCATCAGTATAAACCTGCGTTGCATGGTGTAATAAATTATACGTTGAGGGATTTAGATGACCTTTTGACGTTTCCGCGTATCTTTATCCGAGTTACGATGTAAGGGGTTATGTTATGAAGTAATTTGGATACAAACAATCTTGAAAGCATAAAGTGTAGTCGAAATTAATAAAGTAGAAAAGGTAAATAATATTTGAAAATAAATCATTGATATCTTAAATCAGCAAAACATATATTACCTATTGTTTTTAATAGACGACGTATACTGCAAGTAAATAAATGTTAGCTCACCGCTGTCCGAGGCAGGATTAGAACCCGTACAGTATTCAACGGCCGGCGACTAATCAGGTACTATTAACTCAACTAGGTATATCTAATATTTTAAAACCAAAGCAAATAGAAATCTTTAATAAATTCCTAGTGGAATATATGTATTAGTTATCTATGTAGTGAAAACCCCATTATTGCTCAAAAGGTTTTTTAAGTGTATTTTTTAATGAAATAATACAAAAGTCCGTTGAGACAATAATATTATTTCTTAGCTCTAAAATATGTTCAAGTTACATGTTCAGTTCATAAAAAAATCACTTTCGCAGTAAAACCTTTCTATTTAACACAAAATCAATACGTGGTTTATGCACATTATTGTTAAAATTTTCCTTAAAAAACAATACTGACCCGGGCAGTTCCGCGAGCAACACAATAGCTTATCAGTAGGGTACGAGCACCCATTGTTGACCTCCACGACGCTCTATTTACGTGTCGCACATACGGTTTACTTCAAAGAGGTTTTCAAGGTATTGTTATCGATACGACCTGAGATTATTGTTTTTTTTTGACAGCTTCTTGAAATTCTATTGTTTTGCACACAGATGAGGTGATAGCATCAGGAATGTTTGTTTCGTGTGGGTTCCGACATTGGTTTTGAGTAACTAAGTAGAGAGAATAATTATGATCTAAAAATACGTTTTCTACAGTGAGCTTAATAAGACTTGTAAATACGAAACGAGAAGTAATATTCACATACAACAACCTCCAATAACCCAGGAGCGCATATATATTCTTTATTAGGTAACTGACTGGACTTAGAGGTCAAAATAAACCTTAACTACGTATGTTTCTAAATTTTTATTACCAAAAACAACTAAATACGTAGAAAAATAATTAATAGTTAAAACTTTAAAGCTTTAAGATTATTAAATGTTAATATATGTATTGATAATCTTTTATAAATTTCATAGACTTTGATTTGATTAAATTATTAGTTATAAAAAGAGTCAAATAAGCGTATTATATTTGAAGTTCAATACCTTTATCTAGACACGCGGCAGCGTATCAAGCCAAATTCGAGCAAAGAAACTGGCTAGCCAGCACCGAGTGTAATATTAGACGATTAAAATATACCCTATAGGCGACGGATAGAAATTCATATTAACTAATAATCATAACACATGTATAAACACGTGTTACAATCTATGACTTATGTTACTTAGATTGTAAACCTAAAATGTATACACTTACCTTTTCAATATTTTAAAGTTAGTTTAAATTTTGTCTTTGTAAATTTCATTTTATTTGGTCTCTTTTTTTATATTATAAGATAATATATTAATACTTTTAATGAATAAGGTTGTTCATTTTTATTGTTTTGATATGTTTTGATGTATTTTAACATTTTACTTTTTTAGTATTGTAAAATACCTAGCCTAAGAGACTAAATGAATAAACAACATTAATAGGCATTTAACTATAAGCATCCACGGTAACAACATCCAACCATTCCATTCATACCACACTATATTATTTTAAGGTAAATTCTCATAATGAACAAATTCACAAAACATCTGCAAGTCGGCACTTCAAACACCATTTCGAAACAATAATAAACAATATCTAACTATCCTCGTACCCAGTTGTCACCGTCGGCTTTTTTTTTATCTGACCGTTATCCTTTTAGCAAAACAAAGGCATTAACGTTCTGCAATGGGATTTAGCACCACATTACGACAAAGGCTTTAGTTTTATCAGTAAACTTGGGTTGAGGTTATTGTTATCACCAGACCTTTGCAGGTAGGTCATGCCCCCACCACCCATGACCGCCGGGACTTTGAGGTGTCATGTTTTAGCCATCATGTCAAAGGATTAGTTGTGCTCCAGATTTCAAAGGTTAAACTTGACTTAAAGTCTTCTCTTCACGAAATCCCCTGTGTGAAGTCGTTTGAGCATTAGTGGTTAGTGTTTGTGAAATATAGTGACAGATTAAAATTATGTGCGAGAATTATAATAGTTTGAAAAACCTGTCGCAGTTTGTAAAACGGTGGTGGGAAGATGACGATGATAAGGTTTGTACTAGAACATTATTTTAGTTTATATACTGTACTCAACTTTTATATATGATATATTTTTAAATCTATAGAAGTTTAAGTACGTACTTGTATGTAACAACCTAAAAAACTCAATCTTCCCGTCTCAAATCTCCGATCGATTGTCCTTATCCAATTATTATTTAATACCCATAACGCGCCGTAAGCCGAGATTATCCCGATACTGTGTCCAACGTATCATTACCTTACGTTAAGCGACCCGTAATTTAACGTGGCATCTAAATTGTATCACAGGTTATTATGTGACGGTTTTAAATTGAAGTGAAGACGTATAGTTAATCTTTTTTAAACTGAAAATGTTTCATAACTGCACGCAATTTTTGTTTCAAACCACGCTGCCTTAAGTGTCATGGTTATGTATAGCTATTGTAAATAACTTGAACTAAATACTTTCTTGAAAGTTGTTAGGCAAAGCAGTCCAAAGTATTTAGCTAACGTTTTTCTTATGGTATTTGTTTGTTCATAACAATTGATTTCCATTATGTATATTAGGAGGGCTCCCATATCTCGCCGTACAAAATGCACAGTATTTTAGCTACAGACGTAACGTTGTGTACTAAAAATATTAACAAAATCACATGGTTTAAATGAAAATGTAATCACAAATACATCACTCAGTGTAAGCTAATATTGTTCTAAAGGCAAAATTCGTCCGCTTTCTACACACAGTGAATCATTCGTGTATGATGTTAATTAAATTACTAGACTCACACAAAACGACCACCCACGAGGCCATGATGCGCCATTGTTGAAAGAATGACAAATATTGAAACAATCCGTCAGTACGCGATGTCGATATTAATGCATGAAACAATGATACATCCTAGAATTAATTATAAAGCCTACATTCCTTAATATGATTATTTCATTATTTTATAAAATTCATTATGGGCAAGAGAACTTCAAAAATTGTCAATCAAATTTTCTTATTACTACTAAATATGACGCATATTGGGTGTTTTACCCTAGCAATTTTGTATTTGACCGCGTGTCCGATATTTTCAAGTATGTGTTAAGTGTTTAGCGTCTGTTATGCCATTCGTATAAGTAAAAGTAGGAGAATGCAATTATTTTTGTAAAATGAATTATTAGATAACATTAACATGCTTGTAGTTATATGCCATACGTTTTTTTTTCTTGTAGTTTATTTTCTTTTACAATAAAAGTGATTTCAGTGAGTGTGATGACTATGGTTTTAGGGTTTAATTCATTCACTTAAGAATGTCCAATATTTGTTTATTTTTAACGGACTTCAAAAAAAGGAGGAGGTTATCAATTCGGTTGGCATGTTGTTTTCTATCAGTATACTTTTATTTCTCACCAGGCTTTATTATAAATCCACTAAATTGCTATAGAAACAACCTTTTTACCAACAACTGTATTATGTACATGATATAAATGTCATAATTATCTTGTACCTACATGAGTACGACAAAGGACAGCTACCATTACCGATAATTGTCTAACTTCCACGCGGTATCATTACAATGACAGATGTCCACTCCAGGTAATAATATAAAATAAAGACCATTCCTGTCATTAACTAGGCGTGACAAATTGTACCGGCTGCTTTAAAATAAAACGGTCTCATGTCACGAGTCTTGTTATTGAGTTAGGACGTTTTGGAAGCAAACACGTTTAAAGTTCACCGCCATTTTGTGATAAACTGCAAGAAAAAATAGATGCGTTTATCTAGTTGGATGTATGTGAGGGTAATTATTAGGGAGGCTTTACGGGAAACTGGAGGTACAGGCGGCGCGAAAAGTTTAGTAAGAGCTTTATGTGTAGAGAACTGTTTTGCAGCTCCAGTGAATGATTTAACGGCCTCGGTTGTGGGCGCCGACGAAGTAGGTCCCGGGTTCGAATCCTGGCAAAGTACATTTCTTTTTGTGTTTTTTTTTTTTAATATTATTTATTGCTCGCAACCTAAACGAGTATCTACGTATTTAAGTATGTAGGAAGATTATTTATTGCTACTAACCTGGGTTGTAGACGATACGAGTATGTATGTATTTAAGTATGTATATGTGTCTATCTAATATACGCAATCTAATACCAACAGTACAAGCTTTGTTAAGTTTACTATAGGACTACGTAAGTTTGTAAAAAATAGTACCAAAAATAAAATCATTCTATTTAAAAAACTGACTTTATTTTCACAGCAACAAATGCAATGCGGCTTTAGCAGTTACACGAATTAAAAAGTCTTCTCCGACTCAACAACAATGCTGTTACCCCAAAGTGACAAATGTTATAACTTTCACAGTAATCACATGTAGTTAAAAACTAGAAGTTTCAAGCTAAATGAGCACGTTTGAAAACTCCGTGTAAATCAATCAGAAGCAAAATTACGGTGCGACTGTACGCGAACCTGTTTCCCTACCATGTATCATGGCTGGAACAATATGGCATGTCACGACAGCGAGTAAAAACGATCATCTCAAAAAAAACTACATACCAAGCCAAATTCATCCTTAATCCTACTAAATTAGGTTGAGTTTTGATTGCACGCGCTATGAAAAAATGTCGTGATATATGTCCGCTTGTCCAATGCCAGTAGGCGTGGGTCAGATGCACTGAGATACTCCGCGAATTTATCCTTTGTTGTTGGAAATTGAACTCTATGTGAAGACAATAAATGTTAATTCGGCGTAATTAGTGCGAGTGAGGTTATTGAACTTTGAGTTTGTATGTTGAGTCCAGTTTTCAGTGCAGGAAAAAGTGACTTTGTAAAGTACGGTTTCATTGTTTAATATGGGATGAATCAAATCGTTGTAGAAACTACATAAAATAAAACTACATAAAATCTTGCAAGGCTACTTAGGAAATAATTATTTTTTTTCTTTTATTTCAACCATGTTTGAAATATGTGAACGAATGCCGTTAACGGCGTGTGTATTTTTCCGTTCCATATTTGAATTTTAGCTAAGGTGATGGCACCAATGTCAGACACTTTAAGCTGACAGGTACCAATGATGGACACTTAGTTCTTAATTCAAAAACCATAACGTTACAAATTGAATATTTACCAACAAATGCACAAC
This sequence comes from Grapholita molesta, assembly GCA_022674325.2. Lineage (NCBI taxonomy): Eukaryota > Metazoa > Arthropoda > Insecta > Lepidoptera > Tortricidae > Grapholita > Grapholita molesta. Next base: position 10,205,717 of record CP053137.2, read on the forward strand.
ACTTGACTCCTTTGAAATAAGCACTAATGTACATGATTGGTTCCTTGTCCATTACTGGCGCCGTCCACTTAGTTCTTAATTCAAAAACCATAACGTTACAAATTGAATATTTACCAACAAATGCACAACACTTGACTCCTTTGAAATAAGCACTAATATCCATGATTGGTTCCTTGTCCATTACTGGCGCCGTCACCCTAGTCCGTTCAGCACATCACTTTAAATACACAATACTTAGGTATGGTTAAAAATACATAAATGAAAGACATAAATACAATAATAAAAGCTTATAATATAAACAACAATTTGATAACATCACTTATCAAAATGTGATTTAATTAAAGCACCAGCATAACCATGTGATTGGTTAATGACAGACCGCGATAAAGGGCCGCATTATTTTAATATGAACACGGCACCGCTAAAATATAGCCGAGAAAGTTAATGCAGGCTTTAGCTAATTTAAGAACATTAATGATAAATATGAGTATGCAGATGTGACAAAAATATGGCTATCCTGTTTTATCTTGCTAAAAGCTGGCTTACACTAAACCTTGGTAATGAATTATGGTAGAGTCAGCAGCAAAATTTTCTAAGCGGGTGAGTTAAAAATGACCTTATTGTTAAGAGAATAAGAGCGTGTCAAGATTATTCTGAACATCACGTCTGTTTAGCAACTTTTGCTGCGGACTGTAGTTTAACATCCACATCGAATAATAAATATCTTTACCCAGCGAAATGGCTTAAAACTTCTTAAGATAAAAAAGGTTATATAAGGGTTGAAATTTGTTTATAATTTATAGAAAGTATTTTTATCATACTAAGAAACAGAGCAGCTGCATTTCTACTTATACTTATTATGGTTCCATAATTTCTAATTACCTACGTTATTTTACTACACATAAAAACCTAAGTATTCCACTTAAGAAAATATATTATAATATCACCCGACTAATGACAAAAACACTGACCACATGCTTAAAAAAAAAACGAAAATGACATATCTTCTTACTAAAACGAAATTGCTTTCAAAACGCTCTATAATTTGTCCCGGCTTATCTCGTTCTTAGAACTGTTTTTCCTAAACGACACTTTATTATCCTGTGTTTATCCGTCTTGTTGTATTTAGAGTTGGAATATTTTTTTTATAATTGCTCCGTTTTGGTGAAATTGCCCCTCAGGGTAAACGGCAATTTATTTCCCAGCTCGCTAACCCAAGCTCGTATCTAAGTCAATTGTTTAATTTAAAATGTTCCTTAACTGTGCGAAATAAGGTATAAATTTGAAGTGACGATGAGTAATGAAGCGAGGTTGGGGAGTTGACCGAGTCTTTTTCCCTAGAACGGGGTAATGACATGGCAACCCCGTCGCTTACACGGTATAATCGAGTGACAAACGATTTTGAAAGGCGACAATCGAGTAGTCACGGAAACAGAGGGCTGGTGGCACAATGTTTGATCGTTCGTTAATTGGAAGGGTTAGTTTTGCGAAACTAGCGAGCGCGATTTAATACTGACGCATGCATTTGTTATGTCAATTAATATTCTGTTCGTACCTTTATAGATAGTTTTTACACTTGTTTTTTAATATTAGTTATTATAATGTTATGCGAAACAGTAACTTGATGGGATATTTTGGAGGTTTAGCATTGTTTTAAATCCTATAAAAGTTATTTTTATACAGAAGCAAAACTAACAGTCATAGGTTCACATGTACATATCCACCCACCTATATATAATAGACCATAAGTACTCATAACACTTCCTGCTAATCCTTTAATGTTCCATATTGAAACCTCCGAGGCATTAATACAGTTACAGTAATATAAAGTAGTCGTAAGCTTATTTCCTCAGTTTGCATATGTTATTTAGTTGTCTGTCCTACGGCGTTTTTCGCTATTAACTCCCATATAATACTCACAATATATTATACGTACTTGTATTTATTATGGTTCTCTGGATAGATTATTAAATTAATCGCCATACTATCATATGTGTGACTTTTTGGAGTGAAGTCAGTAATGAGTTACCTAACTATTTTTAATCATCTACTCTTGACACTACAATTATTTCAATACGTAAATAAATATGTAATAATAAACCAAAAATAAATAGTCAGTTATTATTATAGCTCGAATAGTTCTCAATCCATTAAACTTAAGTTAGAACGTCAAATTAAGTCGAAGCTAACTTTGACATCGCCGGCCCGAATGCTTACCAAATGAATAGTAATTTAGTTTCGGATTAAATCGTTCCGAACACGCGACACCACCACTTTTCTATTCCCGAGACTCCAAACCGTCATTTTACACAATTTTACTCAATTGCTCTCCGTTCTTGGAATTAATTTGATATTAGCCTTTGAAAACGCAAGGTGTGGTTTCCTCACTGATTGTTATTTTGAAGAGTTTCAACAACCCGTGGTTAGGATACGACACGATAATCTGCCGCATTCGTACAGTACAAATTAAACGTTTGTTATCTTATTATATGGACTATGGTATTATGCTAAGAGCTTTGAGTCTGATTAAAGGGTTTTACGTCTCGGATTTTGAGTATTAAGAATGATGTCTTTAAAGTTAATTGGTGTTTAGCAACCTTTTATGAATTGACCTTCAGCAATACTTTAAGAGCCAAGTAGTTAACTCATATATAATTTGCTTGTTACAGGAGTCTCAATCGAGCAGTGCGGAGCGATGGAGTGGTCGTCCAGAGCACAGCATCGCCTTGCAACAGATCCTCAAGCTGCAAGAGGCCCGCGCGCTCCACAAGACCTCTCTCCTCCCTATCTACAAGAAAAACGGCCTTCCATCGCCACCAGCTAGCCACGATTACGAACACATGAAAGACAAGGACTACCCAGACTCCAGAGCCATGGAACAAGTCAAAATAGAAGCGGAGTTCAGAAAACTGATGGAGCATTCGGCTAAAAGTGTTCACGATGAAGATTCGTTGCGGTACTTCCAGCAAATGATGGAAGCTAAGCAAAGATTCGAATATCTGAAAAGTATTCACGAAAAAGAAAGCAGGAAATATGAAGAAAAGCATTTAGAAGTGAAGAGAGAGGCACTGTCGCCAAGCGAGAGTAGGTCTACTCCACAAAACCAGTCACCGCTACCTAGGGCTTCCTCTGCCGAAATGTCGCCCAATCGCAGTGTCCATCTTTCTACCTCGTCCAGTCCTCACTCGAGCACTAGTCCCAGGAATTCCTCTCCTTTAAGTCATTTACAAAACATGCAAGCATTTGACTTTCGGAAGCAAAAAGGCAATGATAAAGAAGACACGAGAAAACTTGGGTTCGACGTTGGATCAGCCGAAAAAGCTACAGTTGATATGATGACTAACCAGTTCTTTAACTTTCAACTGCCTGGCAATTTGCCCATGCCACCTATGACAATGCCATCAAGTTTTAGTCATCCTGCTGCTGTCGTTGCTGCTTTAAGTCAAAACCCGATGGGCTTGGCATCATTACAAGCTCTACTTCCACATATGTCAGCTAAACAGGTTGAGACTTCCGAAAAGGACTCAAACCATACTGCAGGCAAGAGCAGTCCTGACGGTGCAAGATCAGAAGATGAAAACGTGCTGAATCTAAGTAAAGATGCCTACGCAGAAGCAGCACACAACTCAAGAAATATGATCATAGGCAAATGTATAAGCCCACCAAAAAGACAATGGGGTGCATCCCAGATTCCTTTGAATTTAGGAACGCATTTTATCAATCCCACGACTGGCAAGAAACGTGTTCAATGTAACGTTTGCTTAAAAACATTTTGTGATAAAGGTGCTTTGAAGATTCACTTTTCTGCAGTCCATCTACGAGAAATGCATAAGTGCACTGTTGAAGGTTGCAGTATGATGTTTAGTTCTCGCAGGTCACGAAATAGACATAGTGCGAATCCCAATCCAAAGTTACACTCTCCCCATTTACGACGGAAAATATCTCCACATGACGGTAGAAGTTCACAAGTCCATCCAGTATTATTATCACCACACAGTGCTGGATTAGGGTTACCGCCAGTTATGAACCCGATGCATCCGTTTGGCTCTTACCCATTACTGAATCATCCTACAAACATGAGACAATTTTCTAACCTCCCCATGGATTATAAGAACAATCCCAATATGAATTTCGGTCACCTTGATCAAAGAAACCTAATCCATAGGGATTATGATACGGCAGATAACAAGGATCAAGATGGTCAAGGTGAATCTGATGAGGACGATGGCATAGTTGTAGTAGCAGGTGATGACGATGATGAAGATGGTGAACATATGGATACCAGTGACTATTACTCTAACCTCAATAAATCCACGGGTTCTGTAGAGGATTCAGAGACTGATTGTGATCAAAGAAGCGTTGGAGAAAATAACGACGGCCATGAAAGGATGAAAGACGCTGCTAGCCCAGAAATATCTAAGAGGAAAAGGAAAAATTTGAACCCAACTCGGCTACATAATGAAGTCTCAGACAACAATAAACCTTTTAGTGATCATCCACAAGAAAATGTTCTCGATCTAAAGAGAGTCAAAGTGGAAGACAGTCCAAGCGAAGATCATAAGCAACCAGAGGCAAGATCAGAGGAAATCAAAGTAAAATCGGAGCCCTCTTTATGCAAAGAAGAACCATCTGAAGTAGATTTCAATGCTCAAGATTTACGGGTCAAAGAAGAATCTAGTGAAAAAACGACTGACAAGATACCTGAGAATAGCGATCAATTTTCATCTGAAAATGCTTTGAAACGATTGGAAAGTCTTTCAAAGGGCGACTTTCATAGCATGGCAAAGCGAACTGATAACCATAGCGCTACGGGTCCATATAACTTGTCAATGAATGAATCAATTGATTACTCAGATCGCTCACCATCATCGTCGGTCTCAAGCTACGATTGTACACCCGAAGATATTCAAGGACAAATTTTCGGGCACTTTGACAAAGGGTTCTTTATAAGCTCAACAGACATCCCTCTAGAGCCAGAAAATCCGAGAAAATGCGTCGTCTGCGGGAAACTGTTTCCGAATGTATATGTCGTTAAGACCCACTACCAAAACTCTCATTTAAAAGTTATGCATAAATGCAGCGTTGATGGTTGCAGAGCGTGTTTTCCGGCTAAAAGAAGTAGAGATCGTCACAGTGCCAATGTACAACTCCATAGAAAACTACTAAGCACGGACGCACTAAGAATCAGAGAAGAATCCCCGTTAAGAACATTAGAAAAAACCAGAGAACAAATGGACCTAATAGCCAGATTTTCTGACGATGAGCCCGGCGTCCCCTACATCGAATCGCACAAATATTATCACGCAAAGGAATCGGACAAATTAAAGAATCACTTTAATCACCAAATGCCTTTTGGTACACCGTACGCACCTTTACAATTGCCGGAAGCATACTTAAATAATAGAGACATGTTTTCTCAACACCCTTTCCTATTCACACCATTTGGCATGCTGCCCAATTTTCCTCCAATTCCTTTAGGATTTCTGCCTCCCAGTTTGAATGGCTTCGGCCCGCAGACTTTTTCTCCTCCTTTGATGGGCAAGTTAAACTATTGTGTTGATGACGAGGCGCCTCGTCCAAATAAAGATGGATGCTATCCGTGTCGGGGTTGCAGAGAATCGTTCAAAGACTTATCCAGTTTGAAGGCGCATTGTGAGAGTGTCCACGCGCAATCGTTGCATCGTTGTTCAGTAAGTGGCTGCAATGCGGCCTTCTTTTCTAGGACTAAGAGGAACTGCCACAGTGAGTCCCACCTTCGAGTGCAAAACGGTCGGGGCATCCACGTGAATCCATCGTGACGCGAATAGACATCAACTCTATCGACTGCTTAATTAAGTCGAATCTCCAGTGCATTTGTGATTTTTGTAGAATTACCAAATAGCTTAATGGTTTAAGTTTAGTTTAGTTAGGATGGTGAATGCCAGTACCTTGTAATTCTCATTCAATATTCGAATGGAAAGCTTTATCACTCCTACCTACATTACCTACCTGTCATGTAATATCACTCAAGAAGTCGTGAGTAATGATAATTAGCTTGTAAGTGAATATCGAAATAATTTAAATTTAAACATTCCATAGTAATAATTGTGCAATAATTATTGTAAATAGCTGAATAATAATAATTGTAATAAATGTATAAAAATGTGGCTGTAACTCGTAAGTTAAATATAAAATGTAAAATATAAGGTACAAATGTAAGACTTCGTGATTTTATCAGATATCCTTCTTGCATGTTATTCAGTTTTGTACACCATATCAATCAAATTTATTGTATATTACGATTTTTAATGGTGCTAAATAATACTCACGTAATGTTATATTGACATTGTTCAGTCATTTATATATTTAAACCACCGTTAAAATCCAAAATACATTAGGTAATTTAAGTAGTCCATTATCTCATACAAACTGATTTCAAATTACGAGCAAGTTTTAAATACCTAAATTAGCCATCATTCTGTTTTATATTGTCGAATATTATTTACTGGACGCAGTTTAGTAAAAAAGGGTCTAACCTACAAAATTCTGCCACTAAACTTTGAACTGTCTGTCAAAAATCCAAGTCAGTTATTGCAATGACATTTGAGATTGGATCCTTTTTACTACACTACGTCCATAAGTTGACGTAGGCCAATTACACATGCTCATAACTTTAAAAAGTTATTTATCTTATACATGCCCTGTTCATGACAGTTAGTTTATGTTGTTTACCTTTTACGACACGATTTTGCCGTGATCACGATATTACACGAAAGCCGAATGTATGAGACTGTACCTAAACGTTTAAATGTGACATTGACTAGGAAAAGGGACCTTATTATCGACGGCGGTTATGGCGTTGTTCAAGATGGCGCAATACAAACTCAGCGCGGTTTGACGTAAGTGCCATCGACAATAAGCTCCCTTTTTATAGATAATGTCACAAATTTATAGTCGACGATACTAACATGTCGTAGTCTTTTACAACCACCAACCATTTCAAACATTTGGCTTACCTGTAATTTCTGTAATATTAAAGTGATTATTGTTTACCTGGTCTATTGTGTAAAACCTAGCATTTTACTAATAGTTATTTAAAAGCACAACAGGAATGTTTTGTTTATAATTCTGGCCCTCTAGTGCCATAGCTACTTACCTACTTCTTTATTATATGTGATTCAATGTAAGATTGTTTACTCTTGTATAGAACCAAAAAGTATTAAAGCCGATGGACGATAACTGTAAATAATTAAATAAGTACCTAAGCATGTTATACTTCCTTTTGCCAAACGATACTATGCAATAAAATGTTTTGAAATATATATTTTTTTCATTTATTATTAGAAATCATCTACCTAGAAATCAGAAACAAACCATGAATATACGATAGTAATCATTTCAGCAGTAAATGGTCCACAGCTGGACATAAGCCTCCCTCAAATATGACTTGTATAACCTTAGGGGTAGTTGCCATATTCGCACGCTTGGCAGGCGGGTTGGCAACCGCAGTAACTGTAGATTGGATTTCGACTTATAACTTAGGTGAAAAACTTAACAAAAGGACCTGTGCACTGGGCTAGTGATCCAGTGGTTGTGGGTTCGAATCCCGCTGCAAGTCAATTTTTTTTATTTTTCTTTCGAATTAAATATCGAAAAGGACCTGGTTTATAATATATATTGTATGTAGGAGTAGCGTGTCTGTGTAAGGATGCGTTCAATATTCGAATTTTGACGTTAGTTCGTTATTTATTATCTACACAACTACGATATACATTTATCTACGTACATATCATAAGTGCTCTAAAATGCGTCCAGAAACCGTAGGCAATGACCAGCATTACCAACCATCAGAAATGAATGGAGATGTAATGTTAACATTACCTACTGAAATCAGTAGGTTATGAGTTTAAATTAGGGATAGCTGTCAAATTCAAGTGGGGTTTCTATTCTTGTATCTATAGATATTAAAACAGTCATTGATACGAAAAGCCAATTAGTTATGTTTTTTTAAATATAAATCGAACGATATTTGAACTCGAGTGATAATAGAATAGGGAGTTCATTCGCTTATCTAGGTGGTTAAAAAAATATTTGACTGAGATACGAAAAAATACGCAACGCCGCCATTCCAAGCTGTCATTTGTTTTGTTCGTTGACTTTTTAATGTTTCAAGTAACACTAGTAATAATACAGGTCATGTCCCTACGGTTCCTGAACCCCTTATGAAAACACTTATGATATGTGTGTAGATAAAGTAGTGTATGCAACTATACATAATTAATATCACACGATTGTTGTAATGCCCTTCATTGTGCACAGATACCTACATAAACTACCTAGTAACTATAGGTACCTACATGATTTAAGGATATTCATTTACAGAAATGACAATATTATGATAACTAAAAGTAGGCCTACTTAACTAGTTACAGCATAAAATCTAAAAAAGGCCCTTGAGGCATTGTAACAAGGATGCTGGCGGCATTTCCTCGTTGTATCGCATTTTATACATTATAATAAGACGTGATTATAACTATATTATGTGATGATAACTATATTATGTGATGTAGAACTAAATTATCACGTCGTCGTCATACAAATTGAATGTTCTTATTAAAATTACAAACATTCATTAAGACAAAAATACCTGCTTATTGTATCTGGGTATACCAAGGTCAAATGTGGCGATGGTAATGAAGTATCAAAACGCAGTCTAAAATCACACAGAATGACCCGACTGTACCTACTTTGATAAGACGGCGCTACAGCGAATAATGAATATTCGTAAATTTCGAACGATAGTCTCTGTCACTCTCATGGCGCCTTAATTAGAGTAAAAGAGGAAGATGCCCGTTTACGAACTTCGATGTTCGCGGTACCAAGCCTGAGCCCTGAGTGTAAGTTTTAACGTAACAAAACGTCACCATCGCGCTAGAGTTATGTAAATAACATTATCACTTACGCGTTCGAGAGGTTATTTTACGTCAAAAGAAACTTACACTAGAGCCTCTGATTTTAGTGCCGTATACCGTGAACGTGGTGGTATGTAGTGGTCACGTATCTGTACACTCTGCTGGCGACTTGGCGATCTACGAGGGGTGGCTGAAAACAAATCTACCTAGCCTATAAATAATAAAAAATAAACACTGGCCGCTATAAATTCGTGTTCTACAACTATTCCTATTTTAAAATTTCGAACATTTATTTGACAGTTGGTTTTCATTTGTTTTTCGCACTCGAATGCTTGCTACATGTCGCTAGAGAAAAATAGTTTGATTAAAATTTAGCAAAGTTCCGTGCTAAAGAAAGAAATACGCAGGTAAAACAACGTAGGTATGTCGCCTGTGTTTGGTGATTCTTGTCTTTCGGATTTCACGATAAAGTTCATACATACATACATAGACGACTTCGTCTATGTATGTATGTCTTTATCTTAGTTATTTAGTTAGGTAAGTCTTTCACCTACACGACGTGCGACGCGTGACATTTCGTGTCACTCCACGTCACAGCGTCACGTCAGTGTGACATCGCGTGCCGGCGCTTCGTTAATGTTTAAATTCGATTATCGAACATCACTGCCGGATTCAAATTGATTCTGTTTGTTCGTAGGGTGTTGATAATTGTGGCGTGTTTTGTGAGTCGTGAGTCACCTGGGGACTTGAGACAGGAATATAATGAAAGCACGCTACCTATTTAGTTAGGTAATACCTAAATATAAATTACCTTAAGCCTGAAACATTTCACAAACATTTTTAATCGTCATTTTCGGTTCTTAATATGTATTTGGCAAGAACAGTTAAAGTTAAGGCGCTCTAGATAGTGAAAACACCAATTTTCGAAAATATTAATAAAATACTTTCACACAACTTACAACTGCAATTTTTTTATATGTATAATTTCAGTCTATTCTCTAGTTTTTGGCTTCATCAGAAACACGATTGCTGATAAAAACCTCGATAGATTTTTTTTTTGAAAATAACTCGTTTTTTACACCTTAAACCAAATGTTTCGATAACTATTATGAATATCAACACAAAATTTGCTTTAAATAATAGTTTTTAAGTAGATTTCGATTTGTACTTCTTAGATTTTTAATAAGTTGTGTACATCAATAATACCAATTGATTTCGTTATTGGCAAAATAAAATGGTTCAGCGCGCGGCGGCGGCCGACTATTGCCCAGTCGCCAGTACGCTCGTGACCGCTGTCAACGTAGGACGTGTGCACATTTTCCTAACGCAATAATATTACTTTAGACAGGAAGCAATACGGGTAATCGCAGTGTAAATAAAGTTAAGCGAAAGAGGAAACGATTAAGTGAACTAAGAGGACATATGACAAATATTAGTGTGAATATTAGAATGCCTAAACGGTAACCTACGTACCAGAACATTCAACCGGCCGCGTCGTAGCGGATTTCACATGCGTTTTTACGTAGTTAGTTTGCAGGTCTGGTGCAGTTTTAGTAATTGTGTGTTGTACAGTTTTATTATATTCTATCTTCTTTTCAAGTCAGTAAAGTTACTAGTACAGTCGCCATCAGATATATCGGAGCGGCCGAGGTACTCAAATATTTCTGAGCAGCAATAAATTTCAATAAATTCTTTACAGTAAATGAGGTCAATAACATCTGAACATCCAATTCGCCATAAATATGTGAGCAGTGGTTTTTCAACAGATAGGGTGATCATAAATATCTGAACATTTAGGGAAAATATACCTTAAGTCACTTCGCATACGATTTAATAGTTATTTGTTATACAAGGGTGCAAAATTGTATTTTAACTGTGAGTGTGGGATTGAAACTCGAGCAAGCGAATGGATTCTATAGTTTAACCACGAGCAAAGCGAGTGGTTTAAAAATAGAATCCTGAGCGTAGCGAGTGGTTTTAAATTAGAATCCTGAGCGTAGCGAGTGTTTCAATACACGAGAATTAAATTACAATTGCACCCGTGTGTAACACAAAATTTTTACCCTCATTACAGCGAGGAAAGTGAAACATGAAAAAAAAACGTTTTGAAATCGCATTGACTTTTTCTTTGCGTTTAGATACATTCAACATTTTTACAAAAGGTGCCTTTAGCTTGGTTAGCTTGTCGTACTGGCCACCGTACGATTTTCGATTGTTCTAATTCGATTTTCAAGTGCGTGTGCGAGTTACCGCCGCCGCCGCGGCGGCAAGTGAGCTGTACTTCGCGAATTTAGTCTTTAAAACCATAGTAATAAGAGCTATGAGAAGTCAACTTACTTTAATCACTAGTGGATAAAATGCGTTTTTATCGTCTCGTATTAAAGGATAAACAAGCGCTTTACGAGCTAGTGAGGGGAAAAATTCTTTAACGTAGGTACTACTACGCTCGAATACATTTTCAACACAACCAGTAACCACCATTCGGTTTTGTCAATGTCAAAACTAAAAAGAGATTGCTGGATGTAGGGTGTATACATACACTGCCTGAGGTAGAGCGTGACGTCATCGTGATACTAATGGCGTCCTTATCTTACTCTTATTGTGCGAAACGTGCGGCATGCATGAGTCGCCCGGACTCAGTGACTCTTTCAGATATGGCCTTTTTGTACACATTTATGTTTTTGTTGGGATCTAGTTTACATAACAATGATAATTTTAATTCCTTTTAACCGCTGAACACATGCGTCTTGCGTGCGGATTTGTGCAGGGCCGCAACCTTGGTCGTGAATCGAACACCCTCTTATAGGCAAATCGAAAAGGCAAATTAAAAGTTCTCGAAGGGCCGCCGCCAACGACGGTGCGGCACGGAGCTCATGATCATGGTTCACGAATTGGACCGAAACATATGTCGACCGGTTTTCGACCTTAAGATACGTGAGTGACCCGTTTATATATATTTCTAGTAAATCGAAAATGCTGTCAGAACACATTAGCTTTACGCTGCTCGCTACGGTATTAGCGGTACGGAGGCTTGAACTCACTGTTTTTTTTTTGTGGTTTTGAAAAGTAACGAGTTTCTATAAATTTTGATGTTAGGATTATGATTTTTTATAACTAAACCGCTAGGCCATGGTGACCGACGCAATAGTAGATGAAATATTGAAAAGCATTCGTACCTATTTTAATTTGGCAGCTTCAATATTACATATATACATTTGATACTTGCACGGAATGAATGACGTAGTGACAGATCAAAACGTGAGACACTCATAAATACGTGCATGGTTACCAAAGTGCATCTCATGACGATTTCATAAAGCCCAAATAGGATCCCCCTACATTATTTGATCATGAAGTTCCGTTACCTATTCCGGCTACAAACATCAAATCAGGTTACTCGTAATATTTCATCAGAAATCCCTAAATTAAAAGTTGAAATAGATAACAAATATACCTTAAGAAAAAACGACGAGGACCTCCGGTGTTCGAGACGGGATTCGAACCCGCATCTCCAGCTATCGCGGCTGACGCTTTAACCAATTCGGTCACCCGTACACAGCGGAACCCGTCGAAATTAATCAAGTATATGTGATCTTGTTTATTTTAACAGTTTTTTTGCATACATGTACCTTTAAAATTTGAAAAGTTCTCTTAATTCCTCGTGGATCCCATCATGATATCTGAGTTCTGGTAACAATGGGACTAACCTTGAAGTATATGCTTCCAAACAACGAGAGTATTTTTGAAATCGGTCCATAAACGACGGAGTTCTGAGGTAACACACATACAAACAAAAACAACATACAACCGAATTGATTATCTCCTCCTTTTTTTGAAGTCGGTTAAAAACCCCGAAACGGCACTTACAACCCCGACACCGAGAGACAGTGCGTCACTTCCAAACTCAACGGATACCGAAGCCCCTAATCCTTCTTGTAATAATGTTATAAATTAAGTTTCATTACTAGGGAGGGCAGTTGCCCCAAAAGGTGACCGGCACCCAAAAGATGAACGAAACGTCTTATAATCTAAATAATTAAATCGTGTATTTTTCCGAAACATGGCAACACTTCGCCGGCGTTTTCATTTAAGTAACGTGACTAAAAAGAGATATGAGTATCTCTTTCATTCACGTTAATAAAAATTACGTTTTTATTATTATTTAATGATATATTTGCTGTTTAAGTTATGTTTTCAATATTGTGACTAATTTCCAATAGATTGCCGGAGGTCAACTTGTGGGCATAGGCAACATTTTTCAAATGCTTGTATAATGACCAAAGTTGAACAGCACTTTCTTTCGCTAACACCTTTATTTTGGGGTTTATTTTAGTATGAAAACGTGTTTGTTCAACCGATGTTTCTATTCCCAAAAGATGACTTGAAAAAGTTCATCTTTTGAGTTGGATTAATGGATTCCAATAAATGAATTTGGCCTCAAATTTGTTCGTTCATTTTATTAATATCGTGTCCAAAACTTGAATTAAAAAAATGTATTATTTCATGATTTGGCAAGCAGTTCTAAGCGAAACAAATTTAATGGCGATGGTTTAATAAAATGATATACAACCTAGTGACAACCTAGGACGGACATCGAAGTTTTAGTAGTGGGGTTCCCTTTACCCTTTTTACGGATCTCTAAAAACAAATAGCATTGTATAATTTCCGGAACGCTCTGGAATTTGCTTCAACCAGAATACGGTTACGAACAGAATAAGGCCATCAACTGTCTACGCGAGCGACGCGCGTGGCGTGGTGCGGGGCGCCCCGCATGCGCCTCCACCGCGTTCTGCTTCACCCCCGCAAATACCTAAAATACGTCTATAAGAGCGCCTTAACGTATAAAGCATCAATCTCAAAATCATGTTAAAAATTGAAGTCGACAATAAACTACCTTTTTGCATCTCTTTTGCTATTACAACAATACTGTAATGAAAGAGTTCACTTTGGGATCACAATTCAAAACGTAATTATATAAAATAGAAGTCGAGAAACGAAAGCCTCCCGCGAGAGGCGAAGTGACTTAATAAATGTGAATCAACTGAGTGAGTATACTGTACCTCAACCAGCTTATTGTAGAACTAAATTTAAACGTTAAAAACATCGCAATTCGATATTTAAAAAGTACCTAACTATTTATAAGTAAATCCATTAAAGCTTCATTCGGACCTGAACGTAAACAGATACAATAAAAACGCGCACAAAACGGCTACCTTCCGCCACAACAATACGCACAAGTCTCTCCGTTCATTTACATAATCAACTCTCATCAAGGAGATTTGCATCCAAAACGCACAACGAATTAAATTCACAACACTACTACCAACATCATTAAACGTCTGCCATAACTCTTAGCAACGAAGAAATAAGGTTGAATTTCGTTTAATGAACTACAAGGTTAAGGTGGTAGAGTATTCAAAATAAGAATTCAAACGTCCCGCTTGTCAGCAATTTGTTTTGAAGAGAGAACATTTCTAATTCGCAAAAAGAACGAGCGTTCTATGTTTAAAAAGTATCGTCACGCAACCGGTGTTAAGGTGCGTGCCATTGGCAATTTTTCGTTCAGGATTTATGCTCCTTTTATATCTAACAAAGTAGCTAAGTGTACATATATCTGCTAACTTACATAATATACAACCATTTTATAATAAAACACATTGTATTGGAAAGGTATGAAATGTAAACATAAATATAATCATCTTAAACGGCGGCAATAATAGACCTGACTCAATAAAATAGAAGGTTAATTTCCAAAATTGCATTTCAAGTGCGGAATTTGCCACAGGCAAGTTATTAACTTATAAGCACAACTCCATGAATAAAAAAATGTTACTGATATCAAAATAGTAGGTACTTTTACCTTCATTGCACCCGGATCATACAATTAAGTTTTAATACGAGAATATATCCAATAAAATTTGAATTTAGAAACCGTCAATTTTGTTTGACGACGGTATTGAGTGAGTGTGCACAAGCCTTAACAACCTTCCGAATTTGAATTTAAAAGTTCGAAATGGCGCTCTCTAGATTTTTTTCTGCGAGCGTCATTAGACCGCAGCTTCTTCGGGAGCCAGCTTATTATTATTAGTGGTATTACAACCTAGTTGGGGTGCCAATTTGTTTGGTTTCCAATGTAAGGTACAATTTGGAAGACAATGGACAATTGGACACACGCAAAGAGAAATTATTGATTATTTCGTAGTAAATATATTCCAGTACTATTTGTAAGTGTCAGTACTTAAAAATTAGGAGGTCCCGGGTTCGAATCCTGGTAGGGACAGAGCTAGGGTCAGTAGCTACTAGGCCAAACCTGTCTAACCTCATAGTTAATGGGTTATTCAACTAATTTTGCGTGCAAAAAAAAAACTAATCTAGGTGCGTTTCTGCATTAGGTATGTGTACCTACCTAAGTATAGGTACATGAAATCATTTTAATATTATGTGAAGCATCATGCAATCAAAAAAATATTCAAAATTGCGTGCGATCAGAAAAACGCTTGGAATCCGCACGATTCGGACCGATCCGTCGACCATAAACCACGTCGCATTTATCTCTGTATTTCTACACGCCCATCATTGTTACACACTCTCTTAAAACGCCGTAAGTACCACACTATTTCAAGCCACTTGCGCTGTTTTCAACGGTTTCGGGCTGCCCCCGGGACAATCGAAACGGACAATTCGATTTTTGAATTTGGAAGCTCCGCCGCCGGCCGCCATATCGCACGCGATACGATGTAACGGCCATTGTTTTTTAGGGACTCGTGAGAAGATTTAAACACGATATTTTGTTAAAATGTAAGAAAAAGTGATATATAATTTACAAAACGTATCCTTAAGTATATACATGACAATAATGTAGCCTGAACTGAAAATCGTGTAAGATCGAAACGTACCATATAGTAAACATAACATAGCGTACCTACCTATCTAAAACCTTAAAAATGTACCTATACATTTTATTATTTTTTCCTAGTGGTATCAAGTTATCAAGCTACTTGGAGTCGGAATACTATAATTATAATTAATATTCAAATAAGGTAAAATAATTTTATAAATCCCAATCCTAATGTCAGAGGACCTGATCACTTTTTCTAAATTAGGTAGGTATATGTCATATATTTCAATTAATAATTTTCTAGTTATGGTAATGTTGAAGCACCTAAGCTTCAAAATACGGGGGCGACTTTAGACAAAATAAACATATATTTCGCCAAAATACAGCTTTTTTCGACTTTCTAACACGAAATATCATAAAATGTACCTATTAATTCTAACAGTTTACGAAAAGAGATAGTATCGTTTATATGGTCGTTTTAAAACTATCAAAATAACCCCCTAAACACCCTTAAGCCACCCCGTTTTATAGTAGGTACTTGAAAAATCAAAGCAATCAAAATATTTAAAAAAAATATTGGATTTATTGTTACCTATACTCGTACCTAGTTGCTACGTATTAGATGTTGTTAGAATGTGAATAAGTTCATAAACACATTTGCAAACATCAAAATATGTTGCAGCAAAAGACCTGTGTGGTCGGACTAGATATTTTTCACGGAACCCAACACTTTGTAGTACCTTTAGGTGAAGTAGTTCAAGGTCAGACGTGTAACTAAGCGCATGTTGGCAATGTTTTTGTCTATGGCGTATTGTTATCTGCCTTCCGAGAAGATCTAATGCCCTCATATTGCACCGACACGCTATTGTTTTACTGACATTCGTTTTGTGGCTAATATGCTTGTATCCAAGTCCTATTAAAAAAAAAAATTAAGGTTAGATGTGTTTTTTAATAATTTGTAGTAAAACGATCAACATGTCATTTTTAGGAGCTGGACCAAAGAAACTAAGCCCCCAAACAAGATGGTTATGGTGTACAATGGAACCCACGCATAAATTTTCTTAAAGTTTTCTGCAATACCATCTATTCTCATTATGGCCTGAATGGCCGATTGCAGAAAAAAAAAATCATTTAATAAATCTAACATTTGTTTAAATGCATACCCGGGTAGTTTTAGCTTTAGCTACCTATTAGGTAGGTAAGGTACTAGCCTACACCTTCTTTAAGGTTCTATTTTTATTTTTTAAAAGGTCATTTGTATAAGAAGGTAGGTAAGTAGCTATCTTAACAGCCAAATATTGTTTGCATTAATTTGAATAAGAATCCAAAACACGCAAGATATTCTTAAGCACTTTATCCATGAATATTTTTACAAAGCAATAGGTTATTTTCTCTGGACAGTGTGAGAACTTTCATTCGTGACTATATTTAAATATTGTTTTAAATTACTTTCTTCGCCGCGCAATGCGTGATCGACCGTTTGCAGTTTCTGAATTCCAAATTCAAATTCGATTTCGTTTATTCAAATTTTTCGAATTATCTAAATTCTTTGCGACTTCTGTTTCTTTTTGTAAATACGTGGGAAAGTTTTGATGCAAATTCGTCGCATTCCTAAGTATTATATGAGTCACTCAAAATATGCCTAAGATCAGAACTTTAGGTACCTACCTACTTACGTCAATATAAAAATTTAGGACTAATAGTAATCTTAGTAGCCACCCACGTTCCATTTATTTTTCACTAGAAAGTACCTACTAGGAAAAATTACACTACATTTACCTACCTATTTCGTATAGGTATTTATTGTCCAAAAATACCTAGGCATTTATTGTCCAAAAATTTTATTTGCTAAAAATTGTTGTACCGGGCATGAATTTTGTGTACCTAGTTGTGTGTAAGTTGTTATATTATCTTCATACCTAATTCAGTCTGTAAGTACCTACCTACTAAACAAGTCTAGCGGTCGGGCCACGAAGTCGCGCGGCGGTGGTAGCGGTAGCGGTGAGCGGTGCCCTAGTTGAGGAAGTAGGTTAAGCTTCTGCAAAGTTTTGACCTCACCTGCAAACCATAAACTTTAGACCTACCTGCATTTATGCTGCTACCTACTAGACTACCTGTCTAACATAGGTAGGTACTTATACCTATGGGACTGAAAAAAATATTGCACGCCATTAAGTAAAATTAATAAAATATCATGCCTTAAATCCTCATTTATTTATGCACTTACGTATTACCTTTATATAAAAACACAAATGCATTTTTGCCGATCAAGCATCTGCTTAACTGATTTGATACTGACATCATCTAAATTGTAGGTAGGCTAAATTTGCAAACTGTTAAATTATTAACATATATTGCTACCACTTAAAAAAAACTCAAATCTCACACGAACCTACCCGTCAGGGGCAATTTTGAAATTGGAATCGAAATTCAAATTCGTTAGCCACTTATTTGAATTAAGAATTGGTCGCCAGAAGCTCGGCTTGCGCACGCTTCTGATAGCGCACGCGAACGGTTAGCGCCAATTTTATATAACTGCCCACTTTTGACCGTGTTCGGAAATATTTGTTGTTATTTAATTATTTTAATATGGTAGGTTCCCTATTTAGTAACATGACCGAATTAATTATCAAGGATTTAGGTATTGGTGAACAAATATTTTTGGTCTAGATACCTACCTACATACCTATTAGGTATACCTACATACAACCTAATAATTCCGCTACCTCCCTACCCTACCAAGTGCAATTAAAAAAAAAACGTTCCATACCTACCTATATACTACCTGCTACCCTATATCTTGTCTTTATTGAGTGATGTTTTCATATCTATTAATATGGAACTTAATTGTTTAATGATAATGTCACATGTCATTTTTCAGTTTGACATTTGACACCAAATAATACAGTTCCATATTAATAGATATGAAAATGTCACTTATTTAATACCATTATTCATTGACAGTTCGGTTCGGATGTCATTCCTATAAAGATACGAGTTTACCGAAGGAAAATAATATCTTACTACATCTTACATCCGTCTTGCTCCTTAAGACATCAACAGATGACGTGTAGATACGGAATTGATTTAGACGTTCTAGAATAAGTTATAGGTACGTATGAAAGTTTTTTGACAGGCCGTCATTGCTCCAAATCATACGTCGGACTATAGGGGGCAGGTTGAGGGCAAGGTAAAATTGTTGAGGGCAAGTTAATAAATTAGTTACGGCCCGTTATCATTTATTCATCATTAATGTGTAAATACTCTTTGATGTTGTGTTTTATTCGTATAAAGCCAAACGAACTTTTTCGCCATTTTGACTTATGTGTAGTCCAAGTACCTACGTTTATAATAACGTAGTTAGTTGCTATGATATTTGGAATTTCACATTAAAAAAATTTACCAAATACTCGAAAGTGAATTGATTGATTTGCGAACCTTACCTATCATTCTGACATGCCACGAAAATGCCCGCTGGAGTACGACGTATGCTCCGAATAATTAATTATCTATGAGAAAATAAATACACAATATCGATGACTTTTATACCTATAACTATCAACCACATAATCCATATTAAACAAGAATTACCAATTCTAAATGTAAACTGTGTTACAAAAGAACCTTTACAATCTATGCATAAATACAAAACGTTACAATAGAAGGCGTGCCGCCGCCCATTGGCTGAAAATATGTCACCGCACCTACGCGCCACCGTCTGTGATTGGCCGAAACTGTCACCATGTCGCATGCAGTGACATCCACGATTGGTCGACACCACGCCCAGGCCGCACGTGCTCTAAATTTAAATTAGGCTTGCTGCTACTGGCTGTTTCGAAAGTCATAGAGAAAAATATTTTTAGTTTTAAAAATGCCGTTCCGGTTTACACGAGTGCTTTTGAGTTTTGAGCGGCGAACTTTTAATTGATCCTGTTACTGAAAACTTTATAGCCAGCTCTCATTATTGTTATAAGGTAGGTAATTTAATGTTTTATGAATTTGCTACCAATTTGTTAGTATTACCTACTTCTAAAATTAAGCGATACTACTTAGTTAGTATTTTGGGTATAAGTGTCTACCCACTAATATAGTTATTAACCCTACTTATATAGTTATTTATGTATATACATTACGTGTACGTAGATACCTACTTACTGACCTAATATATAGTTATAGGTACCTAATTGACTGGTTGAGAACGTCATGAGGCATTAGGTCCGCCATTTGTAGATAAACATTTTTTTTGTATATTGTTTTTTGTTAAGTTTAAATAAATAAATAATGAAGTATATCTTCGATGTTTTTTTACGTTGATTGGTTTATGTTTTTCTTATACTAAAACACCTTTCAAGTTAGTTATCAACTGTAGATATGCTGTGTACCTGCTTAGGTAGACTTATGCATAAATTTCAGGCAATTTAAAGTCATTTCCATACAATCTCTTTAACTAACTACTTGCTCTAAATTGTGATCCCAACATTAGACATACTTTTTTTGTTAATTGCAAGAGGCCGCGGCCGTGCGCCTGCGCGGGACTATTGATTGAGACGAGGGGTTCACGCCCGGACGGCGAGGTGACAAATGGGATGAAAAAGATTTAAGCATTGTCTATGGATATGCCGGCTACGCTGCTATGAAACCGCGATACGGCGTTATTATATGGGGTAAGTTTGTTACCAAAAATGAGTTTGAAATTATTAAGGTGGATATTTTAATGGGTACCTAAATATTGTGTCTTTATAGCGATACGATAAAGTTTAGTAAGCTAGTACCTACCTAGATATTAATTGAAGTAGGTGGTCAATTAGCTACCTATACGAGTAGGTACCTATAGGTGTAGGTAATCGTTTAGGTACTGTTACAGTTGTTTTGAGTTTAGGTATTTGTTTAATCTTTATTGCAAAAAATAAAATGTTAGAGTACAAAAAGTGAGCTTAATGCTATAAAGCATTCTCTACCAGTCAACTTTTGGTAAAGTAGAGAAATTACGGCGGTGCTGCTAATACATACTTAATTAATAATAATAACAAATGAATACGAATATATATGGATATATATATAGTTTCTTATAGCCTACACCAGTATAATTTAAATAGTTGAGTTGACATAAAAAGGTTTAGGTAAGGTACAGTCGCCATCAGATATATCGGAGCTGTGGATGTGGTCACAAATATCTGAACGCCTCTATTGTTAAGGCGATTAAGTAAATGTACCGATATTTGTGACTACCTCCACAGCTCCGATATATCTGATGGCGACTGAACTTGAATCAGACTTAGCTGATTTCTTCAAGCTACACTCATACCTATTAATCTAAAATCTAAGAGTCAATGCGACCATAAACCAGCACCCCTTTTAGAGGTTCACTCATAAAAACTAGGTACTTACCCTTAGCATAAATTCCAGGGGCAACCGTAACTTACCCGAATAAAAAAATAGTAACCAAAGAGAACCTTATACAATTTTATTATCTCGACCCCAAGTGCATTAAGTAAGTGAATATAAAACCCGAAATAAACTAATCAGGTGAAATGAAACGACAGTAAAGGCAGGCAGAGTGAGAGGAAATGAAATGGAATGCAAATGTGATGCTTGTTGATGGTTCTTGCCGTTAGAGGGCGTCGTAAAAAATTGCTGGGGCTTACTGAAGAGCTCGTGTGGTTTGGTTTAGTAGGGCCATTTTATTTGAAGTTGTATACTCAACTTTTTTTTTATTGTTTTTTGTGTGTGGTTTCTTCTCAGAATCATGAGCTCTTTCGAGCCTGATAGGAGAAAAAATGTGTTCCAAGCTTTTTTATTCCATTCCGTTATAATTTTTCGCATATTTCATATGGTGGTAACGAAACGGAAGTAATAAAAATGTGTCCCAAAACGTATGAATTTTTTTTTCAAATAATAAAAGTGAACCAAATAAAACAACCAAAAGGGATTATATCGCGTAGGTACCTATATAATTTTTTTTTCTTATAAGCCCATTTGGCGTGTGCAAATAAGTATCATTTAGTGCTTGCACACCAAAATTCTTTTATTATTTATGTGAGTAGGTTTGCATATTGCAATTTTGGATGGAGGTAAATTAATATTTTCCTCAGTCCACCAGATGACCACGACACATTTAAAATTTGTAGAGTTTTTGCAAAAAAATGAACTTTCCAAGTAAAGACCCCATGTTTCCAACTTTCCACGTAGGCATAAGTTGAATCAAAAATATCTCTCTCGCAGAATTTTCTATAACTTCTATAAGTTATTTTTTATTATGCAGAAACGTCTGCTAGCGAATATCTTCGATATTTTAAATCGAAAGAAAAATAGATAAATCTAGTGATCCAGTGGTTGTGGGTTCGAGTCCCGCTTTGAGTCAAATTTTTCTATTTTAATTTCGCTTTTAAATATCGAACTACAATAAGTATAGTAACATAGAGCTGAAAAACTATTAGCTAAAGCAACTGGCCTGTGTAGTAGTAACGTGTGTGTACACGTATATCGGCGTTCTATATTCAAATTTTGATGTAGGTAAGTTCCATATTAATTCTCTCACAACTACATAGACGTGTTCCTTCCTTCCTCATTGCCAACGCGAGTTACACCGAGCTAAATGTGACATTATCAAGCAAAAGGGACCTTATTGTCGATGGCGCTTACGTCGAACCGCGTTGCGTTTGTATCGCGGCATCTTGAACAACGGCGTAAGCGCCATCGACAATAAGGTCCCTTATCATAGATATAATGTCACAAAGATAAGAAGCCCAACTGGGGAAGTACCTCCTCCTTACAGAAGACCACAGCCATAATAGCACTGCTACCTTTCAGGTATATAGTGTTGTGTTCGTGATGGTGAACAAGGTTCCCAGAGCTCCAACCCACTTATAGGTCGGCAACGCGCTTGTGACTCCCTTGGTGTTGCGAGTGCCCATGGGCGACGGTAATTGCTTACCATCAGGCAATCCGTCTGCTCGTTTGCCACCTTTGTCATAAAAAAAAAAAAACAAACCAGTTGGACGTGACCTCGAGATCGCTTACAATGTGCGATGAGAACGACTCACGTCACGTGGCGCCATCGCTCACAGATTACATTTCACTAGAGACCCATTCCGTTAATTAAAGTTTCGAATAGCCTAGTACTAATCCAACTAGCTAGCTTAAAGGGTTAATCCAGTTCTCCGTAATGGAACATAACTTACAACCTACCAAAACTCATCTCCGACACATCCTTATAAACAACAACCGACCTTAACTTATACAGCTTAAAGTCGAAATTAGAATGATGGGTTTGGGTGAGATACGAGTTTTAGTAAGTCAAGTTGAGACCTGGCCCCCGCTGAGAAGTGGCGATTAAATGCGGATCTAAAAGTGAGGTTTTGATGTTTCTTGTTTAAGTTTACGTCAAATACCTTGAATACCTACATGTACCTAAGTAGTTAACTTGACGTGTAACGAACATTTAACTATGTATACCAGTTTGAAATGGAAGTTGAACAATCAAATACCTTGATAAAACTGCATCCCAAAGGTATTTGGACTTATTTGGATTCACTAGAAATATCAGTCAGATGTACGGTAAACTACCAATCAGCTATGACAGCCTCCCGCACAAATCGCCATAGGCATGCAGTGAGCTTTCATCATGGCTCCAATACCATAATTGCCACGCTTGGCAGGCGGGCTGGCGATCGCAATATATATAAATAATACTGCTCAGTAAACTAGAATACCTGGTCTATAAACACAATATCTGATTTCTGCCAATGTAATAAATAAAATAAATAAGTAAAAGGTTCATCGACTCACCTGGTGACCGAAGAGCTGGCAGCTTCCTCGCTCAACGCATTATGTATCGCGATGCAGGGAGGGAATACTGCCAGCATCCTCGGCACCATGCCGAGGGGGGTCAATTATTTTATATATTTTAGTTTAATTTAGTTTTTTTTAGCTCTTAATTTAGTTTCTAACTAGCTTTTAGTTTATAGTTAGTTTATTGCTCCCTATTGTTTTACTATAATATAAATTACGTTGGTACCTACTCGTATATCTATATTTTTTGACCCGTTAAATCGAGTAGATGGGATTTTGAATTTAGAACTATATGTGAATTACGTAAGATTGTTACTTCAATGAAATATTATATCGAATTATCGGTTTGACCACCCAACCCTCGATATTGCCCTTAACCTCCCGAGAACTAAATATCAAAGTTTGCCAGCGTAATTTTCACTCTATCAGATTGACAAAGCGTCATCATTTCATTGGGGCATATGTACTATATGTGGGACACCAGTCTTCAGGAGGTTAAGCCGCTTTGAAGCTGTGTCCCTTTAAAGCGTGGAACATATACTGCATGTGATCGACCCCAGGTGGGTCTATGGTCCTCTTATTTTACCTATCAATTAGCTCTCAATAGGTCTCAATGGGCCAAACTTTTCGCCTATAAGCACGATCAACTGCCAAAATTTCATTCCAAGCTTACATTTAGAGCTTGAGTCAAACACGCAACCGAACCATTTCAAGCAAAAAGTTAAGGATTTTAAAGCGTACCTATCTGACGACAGGTTTTTCCTAGTGACCCTGCCCATGAAGCCAATGGTCCTGGGTTCAAATTCCAATAGGGCATTTATATGTGTGATTTTTTTTTATGACATAGGCGGCAAACGAGCAGACGGATGGCCTGGTGTTAAGCAATTACCGTCGCCCATGGGCACCCGCAACACCAGGGGAGTCACAAGCGCGTTGCCGGCCTTTAAGTGGGGTTGGAGCTCTGGGAACCTTATTCACCATCAGGAACACAACATTACATACCTGAAAGGTGGCAGTGCTATTATGGCTGTGGTATTCTGTAAGGAGGAGGTACCTACTTCTCCAGTTGGGCTGCCCCAGATTCAAGCGTGATGGTCAACGCTGTGCCCTACCTCTCATTGTTGGACGTAGTTTAAGGACATACCCGGGTCCTGTGATGAGCACAGATACCTATTTGTTCCCGAGTCATGGTTGTTTTCTATGTATTTAAATATTTATATGTATCTATCTACATCGTCGTCTAGCAGGTAACTACACAAGCTTTACTGAGCTTACCGTAGGACTAGGTCGATTTGTGTAAGATTTTCCCGAAATATTTATTTATTTCTGATATATTTGAATTGTAATATGCCTAAATGAAATATCAATTACTATTTTATATTTTTGTACCTACAGATCAATTGCATTCACGACCCAATTTTGCTCTTGATTATCAATTTTAAAATTATTAAACAAGTCGAATATTTGATTATGCTCCTCGTTACAGAGTCAAACATGCAATATTCTAGTTATAAAACGTGAGCTAATTGCTTGATAAGGCTTCCGACTCGTAGCAATAGGTGCTCGGCCGAAGTTGCTTGTTTTTGTTCCAACTTACCTTAATTGGCGGTTCGACGGCCCTTGACAAACCCCAGACTTCGAATTTAATTTCATTCCACGGTTGTATTTTTACTTGCCTACTACTAGGTATATACTAGGTAACAGCGGCACTGCGCCCATGAATACCTACAATTCGATTCCCGCTGGCTAATTTTCCTGCAGTTTAACAGTTTTTCATGGGCTCATGAAGCAAAGTCAAAGCCATATTGGTTTCTTCTTGCCCAAGAACCAAATTTTTTTTTTAATGGGTTTCTATTTATTCCAGAACTAAAGATAAATATCAGCAACGCAGGCTTCGTCCAAACGATATAAAAGAATATCGACCACAGGCCTCGTCAGCGTCACCTACTCATACCATGCGATAATATCAGCCACAGGCTTTCTTAAACTTAAGTAACTAAGGCAAAAAAGGCAGAAGCAAATTGACCTACCACAACCGCTAGGTAAGTAAGTACCTAATACCAAACCTAACGAGCCTCCGGAATGGAATAATATTTATCATTAGCATTTATTCCATTATATTTTAAATATTAATAAGACTACCTCCATTGGCCAGAAGTATTGAACATCCATTGGTCGTTGTGGTGACTGATTGCATAGAAAATTTGCAATGTCACTTCGTTGTAGCAGTAAAACAATTTTGCGACCTACCCATAACTTTGGTTCTTTTTTTATTTTATTTTTATTTTTTACGACGACAGTGGCAAAAAACATACGGCCCGCCTGATGGTAAGCAGTTACCGTAGCCTGCAACGGATACCTATCCTTATTTCTGATTCTTTATAATACTTAGAAATATACCGAGCAAGGTTAGATCTCGACTCTCGTCCCTGAATCGCCTGATGTGTTTCATTTATATGACACTTTCATGAGTACAGTACCCTTACCATGAGATGCACAGATAGTAAACTCGATACTCGTTATCGAAAACCTCAATGTCATAACTTATGGTAAGGGTACAGATCTCAACTTTGCGGGACAAGCGTAGGGCCAAGACCCTTGCTGCCTTAACTGAATGTAGACTTAGACTTGAGATAGTTAAAATGTTATAGCTAGCTACCTATACCTACAATGTTGTCCTCATTAGGAAGAAGGAAGTTATGGCGGTCACTAAAACGAGAGAAGTCTCAAGCTTTATATTAAGTGCATGTTTACGATGGAATGTGCAATTGAAACGAATTACCCACGCTACCTTTATAGTTCTAGGTAGTTTTGCCTCGCATTTATCTGTACCTTTACCATAAGTGACATTGAGGTTTTCGATAACGAATAGGTATCAAGTTTACTATCTGTGCATCTCGCTTGCACTATTTTAGTGCGAACGAGATGCACAGATAGTAAACTCGATACTTGTTATCGAAAACCTCAAAGTCACAACTCATGGTAAGGGTACTGTCAGGTGTCCATGCTGTATTTAGAGAACACTTACACACACAGTAGTCAACAGTTTACAGTTGCCAAGTATTACGGACAAGCCACGGTTTGCCCTTCATTCAGACACCCAACTAATTAGTTTACTGTCTATTTAGGTATAGTAATTTGGTTCTGCTTAAACGTGCCAATACCTAATAGGCACATACATAAAACGAAACCCTAAAATTGGAGGAAAACAATTGAATAACTACGTACCTCTAGGAGGATATAACCACTATGGAGTAGCCATTAACGGCATTCCCCTCTGCCAAAATTACCCGGCCGCCGGTCATAGACGTTATATAAAAGTAGTTGCCGGTTGTCTGTGTTTGTTCTTGAACTTGTGTGAATATAGTTTGATAATTTTGTCGTGTGCGTGTGTAGCGACGCAGGCAAAAAATGCATTAGTGTTAACATTATTTATGAGTGTTACCTCGCGTCGAAAACGGCAGAATTTTTCCGATAGAAATTAGTGCGTGTGTCGTCTCCATATTGGTTAAATATATCCCCCTAGACTATTAAGATTTGCCACACGCGTCGTCAAACTCAAGCGACATATCTACTCGCACGAACAGAACCTCCTTGTCTTGCCAGGAAACCATTTGGCATGTTAGTTAACCGTAAAGTTAATTTAATTAAAAGATTATCTTTACGTTAGCTTAGAACATAATTAGACTGAAATAAGTTGTCATGGAATAGCAACAGGATATTGGTTGACTTGAGGCAAAATAAGCAATAAAGAATATAGATCTATAAACACAACATACCTTAACCTAACCAAAATAAACCTGACAAATCGTAAAATCAAATTGTACGAGTTAATATATTTTTTTTTAATGACAAAGGCGGCAGCGCGTTGACGGCCTTTAAGGGGGGTTGGAGTTCTGGGAACCTTACTTACCATCAGGAACATACCTGAAAGGTAGCAGTGTTATTATCGCTGTGTCGGTCTTTTGTAAGGAGGAGGTACTTCCCCAGTGGGGCTTCTCCAGACTCAAGCGTGATGGTACTTCGCTGTGCCCTACCTCATGTTAGACGTAGTTTAAGGGCATACCCGGGTCAAAAATAAAAATATTCAAAATTAACTTAAAATCATTAAATGCTTATTGTTTTTCAAAATCGTGGCAAAATATTTTTGCGACTGTTTAAGTTTTGAAGTTAGGTTAGTATACCTAGGCTCAGTAGGTTTTTTTTTTTTTATGACATAGGCGGCAAACGAGCAGACGGATTGCCTGGTGGTAAGCAATTACCGTCGCCCATAGGCACCCGCAACACCAGATGAGTCACAAGCGCGTTGCCGGCCTTTAAGGGGGTTGGAGCTCTGGGAACCTTACTCACCATCAGGAACACAGCACTACATACCTGAAAGGTAGCAGTGCTATTATGGCTGTGGTCTTCTGTAAGGAGCAGGTACTTCCCCAGTTGTACTTCGCTGGGCCCTACCTCATGTTAGATGTAGTTTAAGGGCATACCCGGGTCAAAAATAAAAATATTCAAAATTAACTTAAAATAATTAAATGCTTATTGTTTTTCAAAATCGTGGCAAAATATTTTTGAGCCTCTTCAAGTTTTGAAGTTAGGTTAGTATACCTAGGCTCAGTAGGTAAACGCAATAACTCACAACATGCCACCTCCCTCGTTAGCGTTCGAATTTTAAAATCATTCGAGTCATTTGCTGTCGCACTCGCGGCTGCGCGGGACACGTGACGTCATTAGTCAAGAAAGCTAGCCGACATAAGCGGTTTTGATATTTGGTGATTTTTTATTACCTAGAAGTTAAGAAATAATTCCAGTGGCCCGCTGAATAATTCTGTCTTAGCACTCGTGCTTAAAGCTCTCTCTGTATTAGAATAAATGGTATTTACTACCATTAATTAGTCTACTATTTAGTAGATTACTACATTAGGTTTTAGTTACGACATACTAGATGATTTACAGCAGTCGTTATATTTATATTACTGAAGTATCAACTACATAACTTTGAGTATTATGGGTTCTGGAAAGCATGTAGCTGGACTCCATTACATGGAAGTGGACTACAACGTTTAGTCTCCTTGGGGCTCCGCAGTTTGTTCCTTTACATCCTACTTAGCAAAGATATTAATAGAGACCCCACGTCTAGACTAGATACTAAATTCTCGAGGTACAGGAATTTAGTATCGGGTCTCTAGACCTAATTGTATTACTATTTCATATATTTAGGGTAAATTTAGAATAGCAATGCTGTCATACATTTTGTAAACGTTTAAAAAATTCCGATAGGTACTAGTCTTTGAGCGGCCTATATATATCGCGACGTTTTGAGCGGATTTCTATTACTCTTACTGGCTACGGAAGTCTAAAAGCCATAAATTTAAAAAAGCGTGCGAAAGTATCAAAACACGTCAGTCTTCGCTGACCGCCGTGTCGCGGGCGGCGACATGACGAATGGCTGCTCCGAATTTAAAATCTGCCGCGTAACGCGAGCTGCTAATGGCATTGTTTATGGACTTTCTCGGCAGCCAGTGTTGCCATATACCTAGCCGAAAAAGAAAAAAAAATAGGATTCGTTTTGCTCACGTTTGTTAATAGTGAATACTTTTTATAAATTACTATTGGCATTCATTTAACTATTACATTTTTTATCACAAAGCTTTTTGATGATAGTTTAGAGAATAACTGATATAAAATACCTACGTCAACAATATTAAGTGACATTTATAGTAAATTATGTTTATTAGCGTGAAATACTTAAAATACTCCTATATATTATCTAAAGACAAACAATCCAAAATACCTATACATAATTTCTAAAGACAATAAATAATTAAAGATTTTTATAAGTAGTTATTATCTGAAGATTTAAGTAGTAAAAAAAAAAACTGCGTGCGTAAGGGACAAAGATATTCTGGCTTTTGTAGCCCAAACTGTAACAATTCACTATAGTTATGCTTGACATGGCATTCTATAACATAATATTAGCTTATTCTGTATTAATTACCGCAACTATGGTTGAAAACTCAAGAAAATTCCAATTGTTTGTTCCCCTCCAACTTTGACAGTTCTGAAGGGAGACAGTTTGGAGGGGAACAAAAATGTGTGAAACTATGACAAGGACGTACAAAAATAGTGTCGTCTCTGCCATACCTATGAAAAGTTACATATTATAACACCATCTCTTTTGGTAACCGTCTAGTTAAATGGTACCTTTTAAGTATGAAATTTTATATAAATTCCGTAAGTTCTATAGTAACTTTATAGTATTTGTATATCTACCTATCTACAAATTTTATTCGAGTTTTAAACTTAAAATAATATAAAAGAAAAGAAAGTTCTAAATTCAAAAACGCAAACATCGCTGTGGGTCTTACGAGGTTAGGCGAAGTACCATTCAACCTACTGATAAAAAACCGTTTGCTTATATTATTTTTAAAGTTATGAATATTGTTTAAATACGAGTAAGTATAGCAACACGCCAGCCAGTGACGTCTCTGCAATCATTTTGGCTGAACGATTGCTCCTTCGTCTTAATGAAGCCTGAAATGGTTTAAGTGCGGGGTGGTTAAAAAATGCAAGTAATGTTTATTTAGCAAAATGTGCGAAACATTCGAATTCAAAATTGAAAAAAAAAGCACTTAAATGGAGGTGGTAACTCAAATGAATTAAGTTGTATAGATAATAAATATTTTTTGCCCTAGTAAAGGAGTTTGGGGAGTCTTAACAGTCAATCTGTCTACCTAATCCAATTTACGTACATTCAGTAACGTAAGTAAAGGTCTCGGATAAAGACTGAGTAAAGGAGCGGTACCGCGAACATCGAAGTTCGTATACTTCGGGCATCTTTCTCTTTTACTCCAATTAAGGTGTTATGGGAGAGATAGAGACAATCGTCCGAAATTTACGAATATCGTTGTTCGCGGTAGCGCCGCTGTTCACATCAACATCGTCTATTAGCAGCGCGAGTTTTTCGCACTACCCGCACTTAATCTTGAACGTATGGCGCACTAGAGATGTCACTCGGTCGACAACTACACTAACGATATCGGTATTATAACTTGTGGTATTTGACGCCTGCATTTAGGTACTAATGACTGGATTCCATGAAGATGAGATCCTAAAACCATCGTCGCGATTGAAATTACAATGTTTTTGATTTCAATGGCTTCACAAACTTTTCTACTAAAAAACGTCGATCCGTAAAAAGGTAGGATATAGTAGAAAAGTTCGTGAAGCCATTGAAATCAAAAACAGAAACAGAAGGTCACGGAAACTATACCTAGTAGTTCCAATGTTTGTTTAGAAATCAGGTATACCTAGGTGAAAAACTTAAATAAGTCACCATGTCGATGTAGTTGTGCGGAGAATTAATATGGAACTTATGTCAATATTTGAATATAGAACGCCAAAATGCGTGTACAGACACGTTACTACTAAATAAACCAGATGCTTTAGCTAAGTTTTTCACCTATAGGCGGCCGATCATGGACGTAAATCCTTTAGCCATCGAGGGAACTCTTCAAATATTAACAGGCAAGCGTTTTTAGTAATTTTATACAGACTGGTGCAGTTTACGTAAAACACACATTTAGTTAAAAGTTTTTTAAGCTTCGGATATTCAAACAATACTTATTCGCTGGTTAACACCATTCGAACAACGCAAGGTTCTGCTCAATGACAAATAGTACAAACACAAGCTAACGCCGCAGTCTAAGCTAATTAGCACTAATTGCGATTCTGGAATTCAAAGCCAACCACATAACTTAGAGCTCCGGTCCCTTAGTCCCATACCTATAAGTATGTATGTATAAGACTTAGTTAAAACGGCACACATTTATCTGTGCTGTGTCCCTGTCAGTGCCTATAATGGTGGCTACAAGGATGATCACATCTATAAAAATCATGAAAGCAACCTGAGGGGTGGAACCCTGGGTTTTTCCAAGCGTGGAAGTTAAAAAAAAGTTTCGATCCCGGGACCTTCTGCCTCGTAAGGAGAGAGGAGTGACTACCGGCTAGGGTAGTGACCCTAGTCTGTAGTCACTCTGCTCTTCTTCGTCACTAGAGGGTAGCTACTGACTAGACAAACCCGGTACTGCTTTTTACGCAGAGTCACTAGAGTGCCTCTTGAAATCTCGGCTGGACTCATAGATTTTCATTTCATCAAAAACGATACATAGAATATTTTGTATATCTCTTGTATGCATTGCATGGGGCTTTATCGACTACTCATTATATATTAAAACTATTAAAATAACGGTACAAGGATTTATAAACACATAAAAAATTAAAAATACATTTAATTCCAAATCTTAGTCTCAGCCAAATAAGTGCGACGACGAGCGAAGCGAGGATGAGCATGTTATGTGAACTGCGAACAGCGAAAACCGACTTTTTTATTCCAAAAGACACCATTTAATTGTTTGATGTAATGAATATTCGATCTAATATCAACAGTTCCCAATGTCAACAACTTCAAGAATAAATTAGACAAACACACAAAAATCTCAAACCACAGCTCGGCAATGACATAAGCATAACATTATCTAGTGAGCACTGGATACAGGCATCATCAGTTATCATAACTGCCTGGCTGCTTATTAAATAATAAATTAATTAAAAATTAAATACAAATGAAACATAAGGTTGGCTTTGAACTGTAATTCGATTAAAAGTTTGTCGATATTTCAGGGGTAAACCTTGCATTTCACCTGGCAGGTTTTAATCTGTGGGCTTGAATCAAATTTGATCACCCTAAAAATCAATTATATATAAATAATAAGTCGCGTTGAATTAAAACAGTCGAAAATAATTTTAGTAGTAAATGTGTTTCCAGGGTCTGGTTACGGTGGTATTGGCTTGGTCGTGCCCCGATTGGCATGGAGACGCTAATGGCAATAATGCGAGAATCAGTTTAGCGTCTGGCATTTGCCGAATGCGTTATGCTGGGCGGCCATCTTGGCACGCGAGCGTTCCAAATTTGATTAGTCGCGGGGTAATTAGCGAGGCGACCGCGCTAAACGACAATAAACGGTAGGCCTTATGCCATTGGGATAAGGTACTCAATAATAAGTTTCTTAAGGTGTGTGAGGCTTTGTTTTGTGTAAAGGTTGCATTATAAAGCGTAAAAATCAGTAGGTTTACCTTCGACACCTTCCTGTATTCTCTCTACTCACCAAGAGCGTTTGAGTGAGACAGTAAGGTACCTATTCTCCTATTTAGTGAACAAATTGTATGTATTGCATCAATGGATACTTCATTTTTCTTAGGTCCAATTCCATGCTAAAAAGACAGTCTCATCTAGACGAAGTTAAAGGCGAAAGTTTATGAGTGTGTATGTTTGTTACTTATTCACGTCTAAACAGCTGGAGCGATTTTAATAAAATTTCGTTTGGAGTTAGCTGACACACCACATACTTATTTTTTTCCCTAATAAATTACGGGTAACACCGCAGGGCACAGCTAGTTATCCATAATCATGAAATATGTGTGTGACATGAACGCGATCACTATAAGCCTGAAAGTGACGCAGTCGTATAGGTGAAAAACTTAACTGAAGGACCATATCTATGTAGTTGTGCAGAGGATTAATATGAAACTATGACGTCAAAATTTGAATATATAATGCCGACATGCGTGTACACACACGTTACTACTAGATATGCTTTACTTAATTTTTTTACCTCTAAAACCTGTGTTTATATATTTTCGATCATAGACTAGTATTAGACTTTTTTTTTTGTTATTATAGATATTATTTATTGCCAAAACATGATATAAAAACAACAATAGGTAGTTAATATGGTACTTAATACGAGTATGATTTCCTACATATACCGTGTGGTGTGTGGTTGCTGAGAATAACACCACCCTCCCACGAGTGTCGTAAGAGGCGATAAAAGGAAAACGACGGATGAGCCGCATCCGTGGAAACCGAATTAACCGCTATTACGGTCGCCAACCCGCCTGCCAAGCGTGGCTACTATGGCAGTGGTAGTCCTCTTAAGATAATACAAGTCATATTTGGGAGAGGCCTATGTCCAGCAGTGGACGTCTGACAGCTGAAATGATGATGTTCATTATTTTATTAGAAACTAGGATTAGTTTCACCGTTGCACATAGGTATGACTAATGCATCTCAAAATAAACAAATAAAAAAAAACACAATTATAAACTATAGAGGCTATTATATCACCGCGCTTAGATAATCCAAAAAAAACATTTAAGAGACTAACAACGAAATAATCACGATCAAATGTCATAACTGGCCTTATTACGTCGACTTAAGATTCACTTTTGACTGACAGCTTCACTAAAATCTTCGAAGGTGATACTTATTAAAAGAGGATTAATAGCGAAGTTATCAAAGACAGAGCAGTGGCTTGTCGGAACCGGTGAGTAATGGGTTTAGTGCGTGCTTGGCCCTATATGTATATAGGAAATATCGGTGTCGAATGTAATGGCCCTGTCATGAAGGCTGTCAATGATGAGGAATAAATAACTTATTCAGTATTCAATGTTTAACATTGGGTACCTAAATTAAGTAAGTAATGTATACAGCACATACTCCGGTTCTTTGGACACGTGGCGAGACGCGAAGATAGTATAGAGGTACTAATAATGGTCGGTCACGTGGAAGGGAAGAGGAGTAGAGGAGGAGCGGCAACCCGGTGGATAGACACAGTTAAGGCATATGCAGGACCCAGGGTCCAGACCTGTTTGCAAATGGCGCAGGATAGGAATAGCTGGAAGAACGTGGTTAAAAGCGTCGGTAATCACGACCCTCAGCAATGAGGATACGACTAGAAAGAAGAAATTAAGTAAGTAAGAAAAAAAGTGTTTATTGTTTTAAGGTAGATAGCATTACAAGGAGGATTATCACTAGGAGGAATAATGACTGAAGAACGCATCTATACCGGGTGCGGCCTGTAATAGCAGCAAAAATTTTAGGGATCGCTTCTACACCACGAACGTAACAACATTTGTTCTACAATTTTAAATAATTGAGTAATTTTTTACTTGTGATTTTTTCAAACAAACTAAATAGTATTTTCAATGAACAGCATCCAATAGTCTAGTTGACGTTTACTGTCAGCCTACAAACTTCATAGTTTTCGCAATACATTGCTTGCTTGGAAAACCTTTTTTTATTAGTATTTATTAAACTTTAAGTTATTTTCAAAAGTCGTAGAACAAATGTTGCTACGTTTGTGGTGTAGAAACGATGCCTAAAGGTAAAGCTCCTATTACAGGCCACACCCGGTATACATCAACTATAGTTTTGCTTTACAGGACATTCTTTATAACAAAAACATTAGCTTATTCTGTATTAATTACCGCAACTTTGGTTGAAACCCCAAG
The DNA here is from genome assembly GCA_022674325.2 of Grapholita molesta. NCBI lineage: Eukaryota > Metazoa > Arthropoda > Insecta > Lepidoptera > Tortricidae > Grapholita > Grapholita molesta. The sequence continues at coordinate 10,240,583 of CP053137.2, forward strand.
AAAACTCCAATTGTATTTGTTTGTTCCCCTCCAACTTTGACAGTTCTGAAGGGTCCAGTTTGGAGGGGAACAAAAATATGTGAGACTATGACAAGGATGGACGAAAATAGCGCCGTCTCTGCCATACCTATGGAAAGTTACATAAGACCATCCCTTTCGATCGTGGTAGGTATTATTATTAGCACGCTTCGTCTAGTTAAATGGTAGGTACCTATGTCTATGGTTTATCACGACCCTGAGTCCTGAGCTAAGAAACGCTGTGTTAAGGTGGTTTTTCACCGGCGAGACGAGGAGGGACCATTTTAATTATTTGTTCGCGAAATTAAATCGTCTTGAAATATCTTTAGAGCGTTTAAAGCGAAAGCAAATTTTTCTCGCGCGAGTTCGCGCGGGTAAAACTGTGTCCTTGCAAAAACCACTTTATAGATAGGCTATAGGCCCCTATATACAAACATAGAGCCTTTTGGTGACTGGCCACAGCGGCGCTACCGCGAACAACGACAGGTACCTACTCGTAAATTTCGAATTATCTCTGTCACTCTCATGAAACCTTAATTAGAGTAACAGAGAAAGATGCCCGAAATATACGAACTTCGATGATTGCGGTACCGCTCCAGTCACCAAAAGGCTAATTCTAAAGCCAATGAAACATTTAAGTTCGTTAGCCTAGAGGCTCTTTTAAAGAGATATATCTACCTTCAAATGATATACAATAGCTATATTTAATACATCATTAAAATAGAAATGGCCTTGGCATTCAAGTGACGGCTGGTTCATCAATCAGACAGACCATCGTCTGTCAATATTACGTATGGTACGACCATTAGCTGTCCAAGGTTGTACCGACTGCTGGTGACAATGATTCTCTAACATGTTATTCTTTGTGTTATTCATATTCAGAATATTCATATTCATTTATTTCGTAAATGCACACATACAATATACACGTCAAAAGAACTCTTAATGCTAGTGAGATACATATAAATATAACAGTCATTTGCAATTGGTAACATTTTCTATTATAAAAATATATTATTTATGTTCAATTAGTGTGACATAATTCTCTAATGTCAAAGAAAGCATTTTCAATTTACCATTTTTTAAATCACGAAAAAATAAGTTATTATTTTCTTGGCTTTGTCTTTAGAAATGGAGTTGTACAAGTTTGCTGGCTTGACAGGCTGACTTGTTTGAGGTTATCATATTGTTGTCTTGGTGTTATCAGGAAAAGACGCGCGATCAAGTTGTTTCCCCAGCAAATTGGTAACCTAGTTCTTTGCCAAAGTAACTTATGTTAGCAAATGCAATAAAACTGTCAAATTCATTTAGTTCTTTCAATAGACTTTGTTGTTTAACTATTCAAATATACCAATTAGTAAAAATTGTATAAGATTTGTACTGACTTGTGGGTTTAGTAGAAGTAACTAAGCCTTCAAATTATTTTTAATAAACAACTTAAAAATATTTTAGGCACAATAGTAGTTGTGTCTACAACAGATACTTACTCTTTTTGATATAAAGATTATTTTTAGGCTAAGAGTGTTATGAGTCGAAACGTGAGCCCAATTTTTGTCAACAACAAAACCAGCTCCTACGATCCCCAGTTAAACAAAGTAGTTAAACATGTCAAACGAGTTGAAAGCTAAAAAAATACTGTTCTGAAGTACCAACCTAACAAGGTTTCTAATTACTCGTACTTACTAAAGATCGAAAAGCTATTACGTTGACAAGCGTACCCATTAACTAGGAGAGTTATTCTATGTTCTTTTTTTAAAACGGAAAGGCCGTCCCGCCCCGGCGTGCGATTGGCCGATAGCGATGCGGACTCGCGCATAGGAGTCGCGGACGCAGCTCACTCGCATTATGTTTGCAAGAGATATTCGAATTTTAAAAAATATCTTGTAAAAATATGCATAATCTCTACTTGCAACGTATATTGCTGGTGCTTAGGTCTACTGATTTACTGAGTCTGATAAGAAGATAGACTAGTTGAATATTGGTCTAGTGTGTGTCTATTCGAAACACTGCCGCCGTTACAAAAGGAACTAACAGATAATTTTAAATCGATATGAGTAGGTACACACTCTTAGCTGTATATTGGTGGACCTTATACCTTATATTATAAGGCCCACCCAATGTACAGCTAAGGTAGTTATACATGTGCGGTATGCCAGTCTTAGGGTGCCTTTCCACTAGGGCTATACTGTGCTAGGTTTATACACAAATAACACTTAGCTTAGCATAGCTAGGCCGATTTGTATGTAATCTTAGCACAGCATAGCTCTGGTGGAAGGCACCCTTAGGGCGATACTCGCTTGAACGCTTGCAGGTTGCTACCTATTTTTTTTTTTTTTTTTTTTTTTTTCACTTTATTGCAGACATCAGTCCATATTTTTTGGTTTGCATAACATAAATCTTAACTTAACATACATATATATCTATATATCTATCTATATCTAATTATATATTTATATATTTACCTTAGTTTAAGAATCTGCCTCCCTCTGGGACACCAGGGACTTGCACATGCGCTCGTATCCAGTGCCGCAGAATGGGGCAGTCTGGTTTCTCACTGATGACCCTCAGGATGGTGTTGGAGCTCCCCTGCACCCTGCGCATCAGCGATGCCACGCGGCGGCGCACCACGGTACTGAACCCGTCCGTGTGCGCGGCCGCGAACATCCCCGACGCGCTGCAGTAGCGTGGGAGCCCCATCAACATCCTGAAGGCATTGTTATATTGGACTCGGAGAGCATTGAAGGCCCGCTGTGTATAGTTGATCCAGAGATTGCACGTGTATAGTGTTTGGCAAAGGCTTTAAAGAGTGTAGTTTTTACCTCAAAGCTACACCGCGCGAACCGGCGAGCCAACATATTACAGCGGACCGCCATTGCCCTCCTTTCCCTCTCTATATCGCTATCATCTTTTAAATCCTCAGTAACCACATGGCCAAGGTATTTGAAATTCTGAACAACATTAAGACTGATACCATTTAGTAACACAGGCGGCATATAGTTAACTTTGCGACTTCTGGTTCTAAATAACATAATTTCGCTCTTTTTAACATTGTACAGGAGCCCGTGTAGCTTCGCATAGTCTTCACAGATATTTATTAACCTCCTGAGCGCGGCAATCGATGGGCTGAGCAGCACCATGTCATCTGCATAACTGATACTATTGACACAGATACCGTCAATTGAGCAGCCGACTCCAGTGCTACTCAGCTCCTCGATCAGCTGGTTTATGTACAGGTTGAAAAGCGAAGGTGACGTTAAACCCCCTTGTCTCACTCCGCATTCCAACCCATACTCATCAGAAAACTCACTAAGCCATTTAACCCGGTTAGTTTGATGGCCATACCAATATTTGAAAATATTAATTAATTCTCCTGGTACACCGCTACTGCTTAATTTAGACCAGAGAATGTCATACCTAACCAAGTCAAAAGCCCTAGAGAGATCCAGAAAAGCCGCGTATACAGGTGTACCCCTGTCAGTGTAGTACCTAACAGTATGCTTGAGTGACATAATGGCACATTCAGTTGACAACCCTGGTCTAAAGCCAAACTGCGCATCATGCAGGCATAGATGTTTCTTGAGTTGTCTCTCAAGCATACTGTCCAGCACCTTGGCTGCAGTTGTTGCCAATGAAATTGGTCGGTAGTTGCATTTATCAGAAATATCTCCAGTTTTGTTTTTTAGTATAGGCACCACCACGGTCTTCATTAGCTCACTGGGCAGGTAAGAGTGTCTAATACACAGTGTAAAAGCAACCCTAGTAGCCTTGGCAGATGAGGCCCTGCATGTTGAAAGTGTTCAATGCTGAGGCCATCGTGCCCTGGTGACCTACCCCTAGTCATACCTTTAACAATTGAGGCAACCTGATTTGCTGAAATACGCTCCGGCACCCCTGGCACCATGACCTCAACATCACTTTGAGAATCCTTAAGCGGAGATTCCACCTGGAAGTGACATTTAAACATGTTTGCTATCTCTTTGGAGTTACTGACACCCCCAACACTCATCGGGATGCTAGGTTTTGCACTTAACTTTTTTGTACTTTTCCAAAATCCTCTAAAATCTTTGTTTTTATGTTTAGTAGCTAAAATATTCATTTTAATTATTTCCTGGTTATCCTGACAAAATTTCAATTTTTTCTTAAATACTTTCCTAGATTCAGACATACTATTAAAGATGATACCATTCCTGGGTCGACCATGCCACACCCAGGTCAAGAACTTTTGTCTAGCATCCCGATGAGCATCACGGACATGTTTATTCCAGCCAGCGATCTGGCGACCACTCTTAGCTTTACGCACACTCAAGTGTCCCTCATAACTATACACAGAGGCCTCCTGTAATGTTGTTATAATATCTTTATACAGGGTATCAATTACAGCAAGGTGTAGCAAATTCTTATCAAAAAGTTCAAGCGATAATTTAAGTGGAGCCGCGAGCGCAGGCGATGGTGCAGACAACAGTTTTTCTTCGTTTACGTAGTCGTTATACCAAATTTCTACTTTCTAGGTAGTACTTAGTTGAACAAGTGAGTGGCAAAAATAATAATTTACGGAAGAAAATCGAAAATCTTTGAACTCGAAACAGGGGTTCTTATATTGAAATTTGGAATGGTGGTGAATGGTGGTCAAAGATGGCCCAAAAGGTCATCTAAAATAACGGAGGGTTTTTCACCTTTTGCTTTGTCAACTTTTGTATGTACGTCACAAGTGTATGCAATACATTGCTGGTCGAAAATAATTCAAAAATTAATAACCCTTTAGTGATTAAGTCGATCTTGCAATATCTGTTCATAGTACGAAAACCTACGTTTGGTTACGATTTGACGTAATATTAAACATACTCGCTGTATATATGAGTAAACCATAAGTAGGAATAATAATAGTTTGTATACCTATAACATCATTAACAATGATATTATTTGATTAACCAATTACAAAATAAGTACCTACTATATTAATAACAATCATTAATTGACGAAATTTCAAATTGCACCAATGTGTTCGGATACGATGTTGCTATGTTGACCCAATTTCACGCTAGATAGCGCTGTACCGTACATCGTAATTCCTGAATCACGTAGGCGTTTGTATTTCTTAGTTTACATATAGGATTGAATGATTTATCTTAGAATATACGCTTTATTTGTGAAAACTATGTGGTTTGTTATTTATTCATTCACATTTAAAGAGCGCCCTTTTTGGAATAATTAGGAGTGCATACATTGGTCCTTCGAACCGGATTGTACTACGGGCCTTAAGTATTAGTACTACTGCGTCAAGTGGCAACGGATTGTTGTCGAGGGTGCGGTCTTCAAGTGCGGGCAGCAGATGGAGACAGCAGCGCCGTGACCTTGAAGTGACGTCGCGGTGATCAACTTGGCGGGAAGTTTCAGCTAAGGTTCAAGTACTAGAGGTGAAAGTGTAAGAAGATTTCAAACTGTGAGTACATTTATTTTTACCGTATCTGTGGAAGTGTCAAGTGTTACTTTGAAAGAAGCTGTCAAAATTGGACTTAGAAAAATAATCATAAACTTTAGTAGAAATATTATAAGTGTTTAGGACTTAGAATAATTTAAGGAAATGTGAACCGACGGGGAACCTATGTCCGATTTCATAGCGAAATTCATTAACCAAACACTTAGAAAAAATTTGAGAAAAAAAAGACTTGTAATTTTTTCATGATTCGCTATGTGTGAACTTGGTATATTCACAAACTACTTTTGAGACTTTGAAAATTCATAATAAGACTTGCTAAGATTCGTTAAACGTCAAGATGAGTAAGACAGAAGCCAGTATTAATTATCAAATGGATCAACATATTCGTATTAAAAAGGCGTTCAGTAATTTTAAAAAGTCTCCAAAGGATCGACTTACTATCTCGTACGTCGAAACTAGATTAGAGAATCTAGAACAAATATGGCAACAATTTTCACGTATGCATATGCAGTTAATAATGTCGGCAGAGCAAGAAGCATTGCAAGAAGCTGCATATATGACGGAGGATGTGTATGACGCGACTAACGAGCTATACATGGATTATAAATGTGAATTGAAGCACGCATTAAGCAAATTAAAAGCAGTGCCAAGTGATGTTAATACAACGTTATCGACTCCGTCTAAGTCTAGTTATGTGAAGCTCCCAAAAATCACGATTCCAAATTTTTCGGGAAAATATGAGGAGTGGATGGGTTTCCGGGATTTATTTATTTCACTCATCCACAAAAATCAGGAAATCGATGACATCCAGAAGCTTCATTATCTAAAATCACATTTGACAGGCGAAGCGGAGCAGCTCCTCCGGCATATACCAATTACCAGCGAAAGTTATGATCAGTGTTGGACACAGTTAGAGAGTCGTTATAATAATAAACAATATTTAGCGAATTGCATATTAAAAAGATTTTTTGCTCAGAAGACTCTTCTAACCGAGTCTGCCACGGACATTAAACACATGTTAGATTGTATAACTGAAACGCTAAATGCTTTATCTAGTCTCAAAATTGATACGAGTACTTGGGATATTATTATAATTTACATTGTTAGCCATAAATTGGATCCAGAAAGTCGGAAAAATTGGGAAAGTAAAGTTAGTGAATCTGTTTCTTTGTCAGAACAATTGCCGACACTGGAGCAGTTTAAGGACTTTTTGCAAACGAGATACCATTCCTTAGAATTTATGGAACCAAACACAAGTTTTGCCCATAAACCTAAATACACTAATGTTAATTACAAGGGAAATGGCCCTCAGATTAGAGTTACCCAAGCGCAAAAAGTAAATAATCTGCACATCACTAATAATGTATCATGCAACTATTGTAAAGGTGAACACAGAATTATACATTGTAAAGATTTCAACGCATTAGAAGTCGATGTTAAACGTAATTTTGTTCAAACCCACGGGATGTGTTTCAACTGCTTGGGCAACAATCACTCTGTCAGATATTGCAAGGTTACTACAAACTGTCAAATATGTAACAGAAGACATCACTCTCTGTTACATCAAAAAGGGGAAATGCAAGCTAAGGAAAGTAAAGAATCATCATCCATTAAAGTCGAGGCACATACCCAGCAAAACGCAAATGCAATAGCAGAAACTACACCGGGAACCAGTTTTACAAATCACTTCGTGAATGAAAACTCACACCATGGCCTACTTGCTACCGCGATTGTAAAGACCCATACTGTAACAGGGGAATACCAACTAATGAGAGCTTTAATAGACCCGGGTTCAGAGGTCTCTTTTATCACCGCAGCTGCAGTTCAGCTACTCGGATTAAAACGGACTCCAGTTAAAGGTTCAGTGACTGGTTTAGGCGGACACCAGATTACAGTGTCAAAGTCAATAGTTCAAGTCACCATGACGTCACGTATCGACTTGAACTACTCTATTACTGTTACAGCATATGTAGTTGACAAGGTCACCAAATTATTACCCTCGGCAAAGGTATCCATCACGTCATGGCCTGAGCTACAAAATATTGAGCTCGCTGATCCTGAGTACCACACACCCAATAAAATAGATATATTGTTAGGAACAAAGGTCCACGCTAGGATCATTGAAGAAGGTTTGATCAAGTCTCCTCAAGGTACTATGGCCGCTCAAAAGACGCCCTTTGGATGGATTGTTTCGGGTGATACAGGTATACAAACCAGTATCTCTAGTACTTTGGTAAGCACGCACACTCAAGTGGAAGAGTTGCTACGGTCCTTTTGGGAACTAGAATCGGAACCTAGCAAAAAACAGCGGATCTTAACACCTGAAGAACAAAGATGTGAGGAAATATACGAGGCAACTACTAGACGGGATGAGAATGGCAGCTATGTTGTTAAGTTACCGTTCAGGGATCAGGAACCAACCTGCGTGGATGGTGGTTCCAGAGACATAGCACTACGAAGGTTTTACTATCTGGAAAGGAAGCTTCGAATTGATGAACGCCTGCAAAAGGAATACACCAAAGTGTTTCATGAATACATAGATTTAAATCACATGGAACCTTTGTCTCTTCAAGAATCCAGGGAAAAAGGACTATACTTACCTTACCATGCAGTAGTGCGTGAAGACCGGGATACCACTAAGGTTCGTATAGTCTTTGACGCGTCGTGCAAAGGCACAAACGGGGTGTCCTTAAACAATGACCTTATGGTAGGTCCCACATTGCAGTCGGAGTTAAGGCACATAATCATGCGTTGGCGAATGCATCCAATTGTTTTCATTGCTGACATTGTCAAGATGTATCGGCAAGTGCTTGTAGACGACAAAGACACAAAATATCAACGTATCCTGTGGAGAGAGCATAGTCATCAGGAAGTTAAGGAATACAAGCTAAATAGGGTCACATTTGGAGTATCGTCAGCACCTTACCTGGCTGTCAAAAGCCTGATTCAAGTCGCTGTAGATGAAGGTGCAGACTTTCCTCTGGCAGCATGCCGGGTACGTCAGGACTTTTACATGGACGATCTTATGTCAGGTTGTCAAACAGAAAAGCAGGCAATAGAAATATACCATGAAATGAAAACATTATTAAAAAGAGGAGGATTCGAACTTCAAAATGGTCGAGCAATAGCCAAGCTATGTTAGAAGAAATTCAAGAAAGTACAGCAAAGAACGAGCATAGGAAGATAGAAATGAAGCAAGAGGCAATTAATAAGATTTTAGGACTTACTTGGGACCGAAATCGAGATGAATTTTCTTATGCCGTTCAATTACCTCCTTTATCTTTACCGGTAACTAAAAGAAAAGTGACGTCCGACATAGCAAGATTGTACGATCCTCTTGGATGGATTGCACCCAGCATCGTTCAGGCAAAATGTTCATTCAAAAATTATGGCTAGCAGGTATCGAGTGGGATCAAGAAGTACCATCTCCTTTGCTTGAAGAATGGTTGAGTTATAGGAAAGAATTGTCTCAACTTACTGAATTCAAAATTCCCGCTGGATGAATCACAGACTGGATGCTAAGCTGATCGAGTTACACGGGTTTAGTGATGCGTCCAGCGTGGCATATGCTGCTGTTGTATATTTACGGGTTGTCGATGCAGAAGGGTTAATACATGTCAGTCTGGTATCAGGCAAAACTAAGGTTGCACCAATAAAGCAAATCTCAATTCCTCGTTTGGAATTATGCGGAGCGTTGTTATTGGTCAAACTATTAGTGGAGGTTGCAGAGGTGTTGAGCGTTCAAACATCTCATATTCATGCGTGGACAGACTCTGAAGTGGTGTTGGCATGGTTAAGCAGTCACCCTAGTCGATGGAAAACCTTTATAGGAAACCGATGTTCGGAGATCTTGACAACGATTAGTCGGAACCAATGGTCGCATGTAAAGTCAGAAGACAACCCTGCGGATTGTGCATCTAGGGGAATCCCAGCATCTAAACTGAGTAACTTTGATTTATGGTTAAACGGACCGGCTTGGCTTAAACACGAATGGATCTTTTACAGAGAGTTAAAATCAAATAGTACTGAGTTAGAAGAACGGAAAATCAAAACTTATCTGCAAACTTCAGACTCTGGGATAGATGGTGAAGATTCTATGTGGTCGAAGTTTTCCTCACTCACAAAATTATTGAGAGTAGTTGCATATTGTCGACGACTTCTAAAAATAAAAGAAGAAATCATGCATATTTGCTAAAAAATGAGTTAGATGAAGCCTTAGCAGTTATGGTTAAAAATAATCAGCAACAAGTATATGGGGAAGAAATTGATGAAATGAAAAAAGGTAAACTGAATAAGAAAAGTCATCTTACCTCGTTTACTCCACAACTGGATGATTTCGGAATAATCCGTGTTGGTGGGCGGCTTCAAAGCGCAGACATGGATTATAATCAGAAGCATCCAATGTTGTTAGCAAAATCAACGTGGTTGACTCAGCTCATTCTCCGAGATGCGCATATCAAAACTTTGCATGGAGGACCATCACTCATGGTTAACTACATACGATCAAAATTTTGTATACCAGGATTAAAGAATCTGGCTAAAACACATGTTAGAAAATGTGTTACATGTGTTCGTAATGCAGCGAATATCCGGAACCAATTAATGGGACAGCTACCCTCGGCCAGAGTAAATATGGCAAGGCCGTTTGTACGCAGTGGAGTGGATTATGCTGGGCCGATTAATATACGAGTATCCAAGGGCAGGGGTAATAAATCATATAAAGGGTATATTTGCCTATTTGTATGCATGGCCACTAAGGCCGTTCATATAGAAGCAGTGAGTGAACTGTCTTCTGCTGGCTTCTTAGCAGCCTTCAAGAGGTTTGTTGCCAGGAGAGGTTACTGTAGTGATATTTACAGTGACAATGGGTCGAACTTTGTTGGTGCTGCAAAAGATCTGCAATACTTATTCAATGCTGAAAAATCCAGTTTGATTCCTGAGCTAGCAGACTGGATGGCGTCCAACGGAACCCAATGGCACTTTATACCTCCTTACGCCCCCAACTTCGGCGGACTATGGGAGGCAGGGATAAAGTCATGCAAATTTCATCTCAAGCGTGTTATTGGTAATTCCACACTCACCTTTGAAGAGATGAGTACAGTTTTAACGCAAATTGAGGCGTGTTTAAATTCGAGACCGCTGTGGCGAGTTAATGACCATGGAGAATCGTTACCACTAACGCCTGGTCACTTCCTTGTAGGAGAACCACTCATCTTAGCACCAGATCAGAGATATGACCAAGTACCAATCACTCCGTTACGTAGATGGCAATTATGTCAACGCATGATGCAAGATTTCTGGCGTCGCTGGTCCCAGGAGTATTTAAATCAATTCCTACAAAGACACAAGTGGACACAGCAAACTCCAGAACCTAAAGTAGGCGACGTAGTTCTAGTGAAGGAGCCCGACCTACCACCATCACGATGGCTTCTTGGCCAAGTGGTTGAGACACACCCAGGTTTAGACAAGATAACGCGAGTGGTTACTCTCAAATGTAAAAATAGTCTGATAAAAAGACCTACTTCTAGAATTTGTATTTTACCATTGTCAGAGTGAACTTTTTGCAATGATCACAATTAAAGTAAAATACTTTTGCCTATTGTTTTAAATTTAATTTTATCATTTGTTGTAAACGTTAGTGAAGAAACTGATGTTCTTGGTGGGCGGCATGTTCGGATACGATGTTGCTATGTTGACCCAATTTCACGCTAGATAGCGCTGTACCGTACATCGTAATTCCTGAATCACGTAGGCGTTTGTATTTCTTAGTTTACATATAGGATTGAATGATTTATCTTAGAATATACGCTTTATTTGTGAAAACTATGTGGTTTGTTATTTATTCATTCACATTTAAAGAGCGCCCTTTTTGGAATAATTAGGAGTGCATACACAATGTTTCGAGGTGTTCAATAATAAATGCCTTTATTAGTTTATTATACCTTCGAGAACGGTCAGCGTTTTGAATACGAAACTAACAACGATATAATTACTGGCATCAATCATCAATGTCGCTGCCAGTAATACATCATGACATTGGCTTTAAATAAATCTCTATCAAACATATATCTTTGTCAGATTTGTCCAAAAAAAGAATGACGGCGTAGAGCTTGTTGTATCATTATCAGGCAAGGCAAACGTCGCCTGCTTTTAGAGATTCGAAGGTGAAACTAATATATTATATAATATAAACGTGCTTATTTAAAGGCTACTGGCTTATATATACATATATATGTATGTGTATATATATATATATATATAGATATATATATATAATATAAATTATGATGTTTGTGTCCCACTGCTGAGCAAAGGCCTCCCCTATTATCTAAAATAAAATATTGAATGATATTTCGTACATAAGTTCGGAAAAACAAAGTATAAAAGTAACCAATATTTCGTGGCATATGTATTGTTACTATATCTACTCTAATAAAATGTGCAATAACATTTATTTCAAAGTAGTAACAAACATTATTACAAAAATACAGAGATTAAACAAAGTTAGTCAAACTAGTGCAGGGTAGAAGAATGTATAATATAATACCTATATAATATTATATAGGTACTCTAATTGCACAATTTTCTAATTTATATTATGTTTAGTTTACCCATTTTCAAATCCTTATTTATCATCCGCTTTCAAAAATTAAAGAGGATATCTGACGAACCATTGACCATGTCTTTCAAATGAACAACAATCTCATCAGTCACACTATGAGGGCTATGATGGAAGTATCTCTGCGCGATCGCATCGCAAATAATGTCATTCGCAGCAGTACCAAAGTAGTAAATTGATTAAAGTATCATTAACATTGAAAAATCAACTGCCCCGGGCGGACTCGAACCTGCGACTGTGGGATGAATACGCATCGCTCTACCAATTGAGGCTATTTGAATTTCTCCACCATATCCGTCAATGCGCCTAGGAGGCGATTAGCGACATCTACCGTAAATGTGTTGACAATTTTTACCGTCATCGGAGTCACAAGTCATATTGAATATTCACCGAAACCCACGGCCATTTGTCACGGCTCATGGAAGCCTGGGGTCCGCTTGACAACTAATCCCAGAATTTGGCGTAGACACTAGTTTTACGAAAGCGACTGCCAATCTGACCATCCAATCCAGAGGGTAAACTAGGCCTTATTGGGATTAGTTCGGTTTCCTACGATGTTTTCCTTCACTGAAAAGCGATTGGTAATATATGATATTTCGTACATAAGTTCCGAAAAAGTCATTGGTATAAGCCGAAGTTCGAACCTGCGACCTTCGGATTGCAAGTCACACGCTCTTACCACTAGGCCACCAGCACATGTTATTACTGCATAACCATTCCGCGTTTATAATGTATAACTCTTCCTTAACTTACAACCTGATCCATCTCTGATTAATGACTAAAAGTTCTTGATTCCCTCTTGATTGATTGGCTTACAGTTTTCGTCGCAAATGATCTGCTTCAAGGTCTAATTAGATTGTGATTTATTGAAGATGCAATTATAGAGAGCGTTAGAGACCGTTACGGTCGTTAGAAGGTGCAATATATGGTCGATTCTGGAGCAAAGGGGATTTTAAGTGTCCATAATTGGAATGTAAAAAATGTTAAACAAATTATAGTAGCAATTTATTATTTATTTACAGGCACAGAAAATGTTATGTAGAGCGTCTTCTTGTAAATATGTTCTCGCTTTTAAATTAAGTACAGAACAAGAACAAATAACAAACGAAACCGCGACAAATGACAAAAGACAATATTATCGAATTATTTTTTTAATCCCCAATTTATTTATATTTTACATACAATTTGGAAATTATACATTGCAAATTTGATAGCATTGCGATACAGCAAGGAAATGCTGCCAGCGTTTACGGCTCCATGCCCCGGTTGGATCCCTTATTCTAGATAGATTAGGTATTTTAAGTTTAGTATAGTTTTAGTATTTTAATTTATTTAAGTTTTTTGTAATACATTTTATCGAATTAGGTTGTGTAGCGCTTACAACTTATTATATACCTATTCTGTTTTGTCTGAGGGTTGACTGATTCATAGAGAAGTAAGAGAATTTGCTCTATAGTATTAAACCCAAAGTTCTGTGCTTGTGTTTTTCTTATGTTTTGTTCGATAAAGATTACTAAATTAAATAAAGAATTACTTATCTACTAACTAGCCATAACGCAGAGTATTATACTGTGTTATAGGGTAACTCAAACGCCCGAATTCATTTGTTTTTTGCGGTAGGCAGAACTCAGTGGCGGCGCGCCAATTTTTATCTTCGGCAAGACGGAGCCGATATGTCTTAGCCTTTTCTTCTTGAGCCCAAGGGAAACCGTTGAACTAGAGTAAAGTTAGTGAAGCCAGCGGGAATCGGCTTGTATAAACGTGCCGCCACTGGCAGAACCCCTAACTTTTTGGTAAGTAAATAAAATAAAATCATGTTAGGTACATGGTACATGACAACTTGTCCATAGATCTGTCGAGTAGATAACCCGATCTCCACGGACAACTAACAAAAGTTTTTTAAATGTTTACTCAAGTCGAATAGCTTTACTGACAACTATTTATAAGTAAATAAACATGGCATTCCACTTTTTTACGGAACTCCATTTCTAACGTTTTTTACCTGAATTCAGCAATCGTTTCTAGTTAAATCATTAAGAGCTTGTGGCATATGGCGCCCCAGCCAATCATATTTGGACAAAAAAGCCGCCAGCCGCCACGCGTGCCATCCGCTCTAATTTGACCAATAAAACAAAACAATCCGTTGTTTTGTTTTTTATTCGTTTTGGAGCATCACAATAAATAAAACGTAAATATAGATTTGGGCCATTTTGTACAATTCACATCGTGTTCTTTTAGAGCGAAAGGAATTTGAACCTTCTATACAATAATTAGATTCCATTTTTGAATGCTTTCGTCACGCTGCGCGCGGCTCCCTGAGGACGATGCCGCGGATTACTGCTGCTATTGAAATATGTGACGAATCTACTGTATACAAGGTTCAAATTACTTTCGACTGTCGTTTGATTTGCATTGAAGTAATTAATTTCCTCCCTTAATCTTAAATAATCTTCTGCCAAACCCAAAGACTCGAAGCCTTTTGAAAAAACAGTCGCATAGGTATCCAAATATTAACAATTAACGATTGTTATCATCGAAATTTTAAATTTAAAAGTACTTGATGATACACTGTATCGTGTACCACGCGGATGTCAACTATTTATATTATTAACAAGAAAGTAATTTGTTGCGGAACAATCACAACGGATACAATAACTGAAAATTGCCCGCGAAAATGACACCAAAGAGTGTTCCGTGAACCAATTTTGGAAGGCTAAAAATAATTGAAGAAGCAACAAAGTTGCAGAGTGCGTGCATTACTCGCATTCCGATACTGAACTCATGAAAGTATTTTGAAATCGAAATAAAACGTAGCAATGAATACGACAACGCACTATATCAGTGGGCAACAATGGCCGCTCGCGGGCAGCTCATTGTTCACCTGACATTAACCGGTGTCCGGCTTTTTATAAAATGGTAAAGGTTAACGTTCACATTTTGAGTTGGCGCCGATCGTGGTCGCTGCAATCAAGCTACAACTTGAGTCGATTAGTACCGATGTTAAGTTAGTATGTGATAGCATTCCATGGACATTAATAAGTCGTTAATTTTTTTTTACAATTTTTTCGAAATTTTCTAAATGTAGGATGAACTATTGGCATACCTATTTTGAATTACAGTAGACTTTTGTGTCAAAAGTAAAATAAGCAGTTAATTAAGAAAACAAACAGCTTTAGCCTCCTTAGGCGCAAAAGCCTACGTTACGTAGTACTAATTACTTTAAAGAATTTTGAATTTTGTAAAATTGGAACAGAGTTGAATATTATTTGTTTATTTGTCCCATGATCCGGACGGGGGCAACATCGGCTTAGTGTACCCCTTACATTTCATTTCATTGGCGAAAGGGCCTCTGCGCGTTGGCTCGATCCGGCTCCGCGCACGCACGCCTCCCACGTCTTACGGCTGAAATAATAATGATGATGATAATCTAGCATTCACGCGATCCCGCTGTTTACCTTACTTATACTCGTCGCGGCGAATCATGATCCCTATGACACTGACAGTTATTCCTACGGCACAAACTTGTAGTGGCGTCACCGATACATTATAATCAAATTGGAGGCGTCTAAAAATGGCGTTTATTAATTTTAGGGTAGATACATGCCATTACAATGATTTTCCGTTGGAATTGTAACAATTCTTAACATTTACAAGAAGATATCTCAATCAGATATTACGTTTACGCCCTGCAAAACTTACTTCGTTTGGAAGATATCGACTAGTGCAAAAAGTATCAAAAACAAATGTCGATAATGGAAACGAGTGTACAAAATAAATAGTACACTTTCAGTGTCCTATGTACCTATAATCGTTTTCAGTTATACATATAGTAAGGTTATTTTTATATTATGCTATTTTTTTCGATAGCACTGTTTAAGATGGATTTTTATTTTTACATTCGTCAAGCGTGACGTAAAATACTAGATGCTAAATGTTAAAAAGTTACATTTCTCGGCCAAAAAACTTAAATCATTACTAGAACAACAACATAACAAACATATGAAATGGAGATTATATTTTTAAAATCACGTTTACTAACGTGGCTGAATGCAAATGACGCCTTTGCCTATTAAAAAGTTAAGTTACATCGACCCCCACCGACCCATCACTAATATGAACTGTCATAGGGATCAAAATTCGCCGCGAGGAGTATAGGTACTAGCAAACTAGCGGACAGATGCACTGATGAATAACTCTGCGATAACCTTTAAAACGTAACTAAAAACATCTGCAAGACAAATAAAAGCCAAACAAAGCTGATATCATATAACCGTCATTTATAGGTCATACATTTTCATATTCATCACAAAAACATCGCCAATCGAGGCGTAATCGAGTGCGTATGCGCACATAAAGGTACGGCACAATTTATTCCGGGATAAAGGCAGGTGCCGCGGGCGCCATATCGCTCGGTCACATTCTTGGACTCGTACTCGGAGGATCGGTGAAGGGTGAAGTGAGGTTCACGTGTGGCTCGAGGTTCCGTATCCGAGATTATAAACTACGAGTATACGCTAGTATTGGTATGTGTCATCAAGTTACACGAAATAAATGAAATTGAATTGAATTACAGTCTCCATTCGAGATTTTGAAGTACAAGTTTACAATAACTAGTACATTCAATTTAAAAAAGGCCCTTGAGGCATTTTACCAAGGATGCTCCTATCGGCGTATGCTCGTTGTATCGCAATGCTGATAAGTTGTGCGAGGACACCGCCAGCTCTTCGGTCACCAGTTACGTCCAGACGTTTCGCGATTTCTGCAAAAAGTTACACGGACATAGTGTTCCTACGCAAAACAGTACAAAATAGTACTCTCTGCCCAGGCTTCTTATATTTGTTGCGTTTAACTTATGATTTTTAGTGTAAAGTTTGCTTCGATAAAAAATTCGTGTCATCATGTCTACACAGAGCTTTTTTTTGTTTTACTTGTAGGGATGATTTAAGTGGTCAACAAAATTTATTTTAGAAACTAAGAGAACAACAAACAGCCCTGTCCAAAAATATAGATAATGATAGTACTTACTGCAATATGCCAAAATATTAGTGACAAACTTTGCGTGTGATTATTATCGCCCTCTAAGTTGTAGAATGCGAAGACTCAAATTGGTGATTGAAAACACTGATTTAAAAAAATTGCGTAGTTCCCAGATTTCCAGACGCGGTACCCAGAAACAAGTCAGTTGGCCCGCGGCGTCGGTGGCGCGAGGACGTCCCATGTCGTTGGTGGCGAGGAACGCACGACTTTTATTTTATGCATTTTGTTTTCTCAACCAATATAATGAGATTATATTTTTGGCTTGCTTAGTGTCCACGCTGTTGGTCTATACTATCCACTTTATGGATATAATTTTATGTCTGATATAAACGTTGAAATAAAATAAATAAATAATTAAATATCGTTTTCACCTCAGCAGCTCGAACATGTCTACTTTCCTCACTCCAGGGAGTGACGAATAAGCGACTTTCCTCATTTTCAGAGAGTGAGGAAAGTTGCTACTTTCGTCACTCCAGGGAGTGAGACAAAGTAGCTTTTTAATTGACGACCGGTCTGGCCTAGTAGGTAATGACCTTGCCTAAGAAGCCGGTGGTCTCGGGTTCGAATCCCAGTCAGGCCATTTATTTGTGCGATGAGCACAGATATTTGTCCCTAAGTCATGGGTGCTTTCTATGTATTTAAGTATTTATATGTTTCTATTTATTATAATAGGACATAATGGACTCCCTTAACACCCGGACCCGGGTATGTCCTTAAACTACGTCCAACAATGAGAGGTAGGGCACAGCGATGACCATCACGCTTGAATCTGGAGCAGCCCAACTGGGGAAGTACCTCCTCCTTACAGAAGACCACAGCCATAATAGCACTGCTACCTTTCAGGTATGTAGTGTTATGTTCCTGATGGTGAGTAAGGTTCTCAGAGCTCCAACCCCCCTTAAAAGTCGGCAACGCGCTTGTGACTCCCCTGGTGTTGCGGGTGCCCATGGGCGACGGTAATTGCTTACCATCAGGCAATCCGTCTGCTCGTTTGCCACCTTATGTCATAAAAAAAAAAAAAAACCACTACCACGTTCGGACCCTCACAAACTAATCAAATATTATAATTTTGAAATGTACATATATTTGAATGAAAAATATTTAAACAAAATATTAAGTAATGAAGCCATTGCAGTTGCAGATAAAAACACTTAAATGAATGTGGTTAACCTGATGTTAATTTTTTTACAAGATTTTATTTAATTTGATATATGTATTTGTATATTTAACCGGATGGAATCTTGCAACTCAATTTTGAAGCAGACATTTATAACCGATTGAGCTGAAATTTAGCACACAAATTTATATAATTTCGGTTACAATGCAATATTATGGTACCACTGATCTGATCTGATGCTGGAGTTAGAAGGTAGCAAAAGCAACTCCTAAAATGCACAAGATAAACCCGTGTTGTTTAAGGCTCATTAGAATCCTTTCGATGAGTAGATGACGATTGTGAAAAAAAGTACTGTCGGCAATAAAAGCTTGTACTAAAAAATTAAATTTTTGGCAACTTATTTAACCTTTAATATGTTCTCACTACTGAGGTGAAAAGTTGTATGTGTCACACTAGAGTAAAGTTATTTTACATCTCGTGTTTTTGAGTGCCTCGCTACGCTCAAGATTCTAACACTAGAATCTTTCGCTTACTCGGGACTCAAAATAAACACTCGCAAGAAAAACCAACTTTCCTCTCTTGTTGCACAAATAACTATTGTACTGTCGGTACAAAGCATTCTATTGTATGCAGGTAGCTAGGAAAATTGCGTCGCTAAATACTAAGTAGGTACGGTACCGGTACCTATACCTACCTACTTAGTATAGTAGGCCCACGTTAAGAGCTATAATATGTATAATTATGACATGTAGGTATGTCTTTTTAAGATAAAACAGAATATAAACATTTATTTAGAAATTTACAAAATATAATATTAAGACTAAAAACCACCTCCTAATTCTTAAAACGATTATTAAGCTAACTTGGATATGAATAAGATAACATTTACTTAAACATTACCAAAGAGTATAAAATATAAAAGTGAGATACTGTTTTAATGGTAAATACTTAGGCCCTTGTTCTATCCTATCTCTTAATCAAATTTTACATAAAAATCTATTACGAATACGAGAAATGGTTGTCCTTTGCTATAAATATTAAAAATTTTAAGCAAAATCAGCAAAATGTTTTAAGCAGGTACTTAACTCACCTTCAGAAAATCCTTACAAGAGCGAACATAACTTTAGACAATTTATCCATAAGTCCATCACCCATTTTAACTTCGCTACTACTCGTATATAAACCCTCAATTTTACTACTCTTGTATCTCCTTCAAAAACCCAATACGTACTACCCTTAAACCTGCCATACGACTTTGAACCTTACGACTTCACAATAAGTTATAAGTTATATGTTTTCATTTACACTTCAAATGTACAATTTTAATGTTTCAATTTGAACCTTAAAGTTAAGCAATAAGGTGTAATATGTCATGATGTTTATGAAGTATGGTAAAGATGCGTGTGCGCTCGCATTAGGCGTCGGAGCGTGGGAACGCGATCATTATTGGCTGATAGTGATGGGGCAAAGATTTATTTTTTGCAAGTACCTCATTTGAAGTAATGAGGATGAGCGCAAAGTATTTACATAACTACATGTGTTGTTGAGTAGGTAGTTGTAGTTGTTTGTCTTTGTCTTATTAAAATCACTCTCCTATCTCCTCTTATTCATTGTTTGATTATTTTTCCACACTTGCCTTTTCCTTTGTGACATATTTTGGTATCCTTTTTCTATGCTGTGGTCTGATTCCATTTGCACTTTGAGCACGCTCACGGTCGGTCATAATTTTTTTTCTGTACTGAGTTGTCAGCACTGCTAGCTCTGTGAGCAGCGTGAGCGTCATTTGGATCTGTATGTCCATTATTTTATAAACATTAAACCACACCACGTAGTAGGGACAAACTATATGATTGGAGAGTAGTGTAACAGATTTATTCAGAAGAGTATCAATTCCTAAACTGTAGGTCTGCTTATTGTCGTTCGCCATTCTATAATATTATAATAACACTCTCATACCAATTTGAGAATACACAGTTTCGAAAACAGCGCAGCAAAGCTAACTAATCTAGCTGGCTGCCAACAATTTGTCGCTCATCTCACTTCCCAAAATCCTATACACTCAGTACCACCAATACTTGAGGTAGTCCCATCACTAGTGTCCAGTCTGGACAGCCTGTGCTGGTCGCTCGAGTAATTTGTGCTGATTTTCCGCCTAATCGTCAGCGTAAATACAGGTAGTGGCAAATAATGGTCGAAGAAAGGTCCGGGAAGATGCGCGGGATTCGATCATGACATGGAAACGATAAGTGATGCTTTACGTGTCAGGTGAACTGTTATCCGAAGGTTATGTAACGAAATGTACACAACATTTTGCTACATAACTTTTGTTTACCTACGTTTCAGTTATTATTTTGACAAAGCTACTCAACGTCACGTTTTATATGTATTTTTTAATAACAAAGATGGCAAACGAGCAGACGGATTGCCTGATGGTAAGCAATTACCGTCGCCCTTACTCACCATCAGGAACGCAACATTACAGACCTGAAAGGTAGCAGTACTATTGTGGCTGTGGTCTTTTGTAAGAAGGAGGTACTTCCCCAGTTGGGCTGCTCCAGATTCAAGCGTGATGGTACTTCGCTGCGCCCTACCTCTCATTGTTGGATTGGATGAAGTTTAAGGACATACCCGGGTCCAATATTAGTTTTGACTAGGTACTAACGGCAAGTAATAAATTAGTTACATAGGCCTCCCTAAAGCGGCCCACAATTACGGGTTTTGGGCTACGCGCACCCAGTGGATTTTCGCCATCTTTACCATGTCATCTGTCCACCTTGTGGAGGATCTGCCCAAGTTTCACCTTCCAGAACATGGTCACCACTCCACAACCTTTACACTCCAACGGCCATTGGTTCTAAGTACATGTGCGCCAATGCCACTTAAGTTTAGCAATCCTATTTCCTTACTGCTATTCAAATAAAATATAAACCGATATATAGTCACTACTTTGAAAAAAATCTCGTAACTCACTCTGGCAATTGAAAGAAAAATGACGTAGATAAATATCCTTTCTAATGACCTACAATTTGTTACTGTACTTCAATAAAATTATGGTTTTTAGGACGTCCATCGTTAGCATACCCGCGTTGGGCCCGCTTACACTATGTATGGGATGGGTACAGAGTTACCTACTGCGTTTAAATTTGGAGTATCTGTGTCGGATACGAGATTTTTTCAAAGTAGTGACGATATTTGGCTTCGTCTGTACTATTTGACGCTGTTGTACCTACTACACTACTTACCAATATTTGAAGTTCCAAGTTCATCAAGCACAAAATAACACTACAGAACAGGTTCCGTATTCTCTCACCATGGGAAACTTGTGCGCATGACATGACACCAATCACGGCACAGGACAAGACAATGCCAACTGGAAATTGCCCTTTTTACACTAAATTACTGCCCAGCAAATTACTATATTGGTTCTGCGACTTGTAGAAAAGTAGACCTTATGACCCCTCATGATGTTATTGAAGTCTAATTTTAGAACCATGCATAATCGGGGAAAAAGTGGTTAACGGAGTTGCCATAAAAATAAAGGATTTCCTTTGTCGTTTAATTATCGTAGAATTTTTGTAACCTACTTATTTCCCGCCATTATGAACATTTCATTTCAATTGCTACAAGAAGTATCAATCAATGGTCAATGAAAGTAGATTTACAATTTTCCGCCAGCCCACGAATAAAATATAAGAGCCATTTGCTTACGAATAAGTCGGTAGATATATTTGACTGTGACTGGCTAAGTAAGTGGACGAGATAAAAAAAAAACATCAGCCCCGGACGTCCACTGCTGGGCATAGTCCTCCCCCGTAGCGTGGAAGGTATAATGCCATTATCGTCACGCGTGGCAGGCGGGTTGGCGATCGCAGCATATGCCAAAGGGACGCTGCTGCCCGCCACCTGTGGTTTCTGGTCGCAGTTTAAGGGCAGTCAGGTACCCGGCTATAGCTACTTCCTTTCAGGTATGTAGTGTTGTGTTCCTGATGGTGAGTAAGGTTCCCAGAGCTCCAACAACTTTTAGGGTAGGCAACGCGCATTTGAATCCTCTGGGGTTGCAGGCGTCTATAGGCTACGGTAACATGCTTACCATCAGGCGGGCCGTATGCTTATTCAGTTCAGTTCAGTTTGTTCTTGAACAGTCCCTCGACGCCTAATACACGGTTCCCAAACGAGGACCGTAACTGCCTGCTAATCTATCGGATACCGCGAATCCATGGTTCTCAGTATCCGTGTATAAAATCGCAAGTGCGCGTTAGAAGCGCTAGTCGTGCGATTTGTCGTCGCGTCCTGATCGCATCGCGGTCGTAATTTGGCGAGCTGCGTGTCGGTAGCCGCAGAAGCCGATTCTTGTTAAGCCTGGTGTGCACTGCACATTGGATTCTTTCATGTCATCATCATTAGGTAGTCACGGACGTCCACTATTGGACACTCTAAACCTGCATGGGCTTGTTATAATTATCACCGTGTTGGCAGGCGGGTTGGCGATCGCAGTATATTCCACCACTCTGAGGGATGCTGCTGCCCGCTCCTGGTGGGTCGGTTGCACCATCTCGTATATTGAGGTCTTAGTAGGTACTTCATGGAAAAATGTTTTTTTTTTTTTTGTTTTTTATAGGCAGTCAATCTGGGTAGGTGCTCTGTGAACTGGAATTAAACAAACATATACATACTCTACTAATTGGTAGGTGTAATGATCAAAGGTTATAAGGCAACCTCTATAGGTTTTTGACAGTTTGTAAAAGGATGAGAGTGATTCTTTTGTTTTAACAGAAAAATGTACATTTAGCAAAATATAAAACTATTAATATAATTCATACTTTCATTTACTAAAACATTACAGTAGGTACAGGTCTCTTTCAGCTAATGGCTTGATGAGGGCCGAAGTTTACGGTTTTTCACTGGGAAATACATTACGTAGTTACATGAGTTTGAACATATGGAAATGCGAGTATATTACATGTTACCTACAAAAATACCTACCTACATTATGTAATTAGGTAGGAAAGTAGGTGAAATTAAAACGATCTTGTAACCGTTTTTATAAATGAATCCTCAAAAGAACTGATTGACTATACAAAGCTATTCTCCTTTGAACTTAAGTTCAAGTTTAACAGTAACAAATAGCTCCCACTGGCTCCCAGGCCTAAGCGAAGTCCAGCGATAGTACGCTCGTGAGCGATGCTGCGCGATAACACATTGCTTTGTTCGCTGTAAAACTCGAAAATTAACATCATTTGCCAAAGCGCGATCGCGGCACAGATACAGGCGCTGATGTGGGACAAACCATCGGCTATAGCGATTGTTATGTTAACTCTAAAAGGAGTCTCTGTACTGTCTGTAGAACTTCCATCGGCTAGGTATAAATAATAGTTAAACATTACATGGTCATGGATAAGTGCATTCCTTCCATCCTGACCTTGCCAAAAGTTCAGAAATCCAACCTCAAGGTTTGTCAGCGGGCCATGGAGCGTATTCTCGGCGTGAAACTGACAATAGTGTACTTCGCTTCAAGACTAAAATAGCGGACGTAGCGATAACAGCAGCTAACCTGAAGTCGGACTGGACGGGATGGGATGATTTGAGGACCAAAGTAATTACCAAATAGGCCCCAGAAAACCGAACTGGCACGAGGCAAACCTCACCAAAGCAGTTTGGATATTAATTGTATAAAAACGGAGAACTCACGTTGAGGTTCAGGATACTTTTGAGTTTGGTTATGATTACTATCTGGTAGAAACAAATAAATAGCATCGGCTTGCTGATGGACCTATTTTCTTCATTCTTACATACGCGGTCCCTAGGAAGTCTTATTCAGTTTAGTTTGGTTTCATTAAATTTTGCTATCGTTATACTTTCCGTCAAATTTCCGAAACGAAAGCAAATGCGTAAAGCATCCTCGGATTCCGAAAAATTATAGATTTTAAAATCCATGACTAAAGTCAATCGAAATGGTTAAGCATCTCAAGACTTTCAAGATATGTAGCGGGCTACCTCTGGGCTAGTAGGCTGTATCGCACCCGCCTGCACCTAAGACTCCCAAGCCTACAAGCCCCATTTAATCGCTACCGCTACCTCCCGTCACCTCTTCCACACCTACCAGAGTAATGTGGTGTTCAGTTTTAATAGTCGTCGAGATGTTGGCACCCGATCGCACGGTGTAATGGCGGATTGGTAGCGGATCGTCTCGCCGCGAGCCCTATCACTGTTATTGTGTTTAATTCCTTCACGTTCGGAACGCATTGAAAGGATATTGCCTCGCGCGTCGTTAAGGAGTTGCATCGCGCACATTGCGCGCAGAACCGATGGCCGTTGGGGCGGAAAGGTTCTGGAGTGGCGACCACGAACTGGAAGACGCAGCGTAGGTAGGTCCACAAGGTGGACCGACGACCTAGTTAGAGTCGCGGGATACCGCTGTATGTGGAAGGCGCAGGATCGGTCTTGGGTCGTTCTGGGGGAGGCCTATGTCCAGCAGTGGACGTCTTTCGGTTGACATGATGATGATGATGATCGCCTGTTATGATTATTTTTGTTTTATAGCTCGCTGATACCAGGACCAAGGCTTTTGAGTCATGACTCAATAATTCATGTCATCGTTCGAGCACCACCTTACTAACAAATATTGACCATCATTTAGGTCCTAATGAATGACTGTATGTACCTATCTATTTAAGTAGGTAAGTTGAATAATTCATAATTATTTTTACGTATTACTAGGTACTCGTAGGTATTCTGGGAGACACTTTAGGAGAATGTTATGCCTACTGTAAACTGAATAATTTTTTATGATTTTTACGTATTATACCTACTACTAGGTACTTGTATTCTGGGAGACACCATAGGAAAATGTTAAAATTGGTAATATTTTGTTAGTAGTAAAGGCGACGGGGTTTTAAACTAGGGTAATAAACCAACGAGGATAATGTCATCCTCGAACCGTCGAAAGTATTTCTTCAAAATGGCGTAAGATAATACGGTACGTACTGAACTTTATTTAACTGAATTCAAATATGTAGTCGTTCGTTTATTTTAATTGCATAAGCGGCACTATCAACTTTGCCGTTTCTATTATTACGCTGAATTGTATATTTATTCCCCAACGGATAATGCAATTGTTGGCAGTTTAAATTCTTTATAAGCCCTGCAAAATATTTGCTCCCGGCCATTCTAAAACTAGATTACTCTCAAACACCGACAAAACAACAATGGGCCAACCTCGACCAAAATATTAAATGTCAATCCACTTTGGTTGCAACAATTATTTACAATTGTAATGCAATTATGCTTCTGCAATGTTCAGTGAACAATAAGTATGTGAGATCACACAATAGGAAATATGACAAGCTATGACGATTGGACCTCCCGGATGGTCCGACTGTACCAACTTTTATTTGCATCTGTCAATCCGTGAAGCGCACCAATTTAGGCATTATAGCTAAGGCTTAAGAGCACTTTTAGTTTTAAGTGAGAGCAAGTTTAAATTGGTAAAGATTAGAAATAAAGCGACTGGCGCTAAAGTTTCTTGCGCGGGAGTAGTTAAATAGACAAATTTCATGCCATATTGAGCTCTGTCCATGCTTCGCGCTTCAGTAGACACGTAAAGCATTGTCTGTCCTTCTACAACCTTTTACTACGAAGGACAGAAGTTACTTTGCCTAATTCGAATGGTTTATTCCATTCGTACGGAATTTTATATGGCAACATGTTAACTTGTATTTTATATAGGTTAGGTATTAGGTATACCATAAATTCTGCCATAATATAGTTTCTTTAGTGGAAAGCTATTCGTTTTATTTTGTAACTAAGTAGTATAAGTAGGTACCTGGCCTCGTATTACTCATACATAATTAGTGATATATACCTATACCTACTACCTAGGCAGGTTATAGAGGTACATATTAGTGGAACCCAATTGAACTGTGCGAAAGTTAGTATAGCCGGGGAGTCGGCTTGTATGAAATACGTAAGAAGTAAAAGTAGTATAAAGTAGGTATTATCCATCAATGTAAAATGTTAACCACCTATGCTTTCTTATATGGGAATGTAATTAAAATGGGGTAATATTTACCCATACTCTCTGCCAACATTTGTATCTTAAAATTGGTGTTTTACAGCAATCTAAGATACAGTACCTAGTTTTTATATTAAGCAGAAACGTCTGCTAGCATATCAAAGATATTTAAATCGAAAGAAGAATAGAAAAATTTGACTCGCAGCGGGACTCGAACCCACAACCACTGTATCACTAGCTAGTGCACTACCAATTGTGCTTTTGGGTACCAATTGTGTGCTTGTACCAATTGTGGGTTCGAGTCCCGCTGCGAGTCAATTTTTTCTCTTTTTCTTTCGATTTAAATATACAGTACCTAGTTGGAATTCCATGAACACCTAGTTTTGTACACAACATAGGTACCTTATTCCGCGACCGGATTATATTCGTGAACTAATCATATCTCATGAATATATCAAATCAGTCTCTATCCATATCTAGTTAAATACTGCATTATACAAATCAACATTTCTTTTGCTATAACATAATAACAAAGTACCTAACACTATAGAACACAAATTAATTCTAAAGGTAGAGTGCTCAGGTTTCAACAGCTCGCCATGAGCTGCCTTACACTGTCTGATTGCGCTGGTGATAAGTGATAATCAGTGGGCGACGGGGTCGTCACACCCCTACGCCACAAGTATCACTGTATCTATAGTAGAGGAAGAAACAACTGTCGGCTCAAGATCTCTAAATCTCTTCCAGAAGAAGATACAGATTAGTTACATATTTAACAACATCCAAACAAGCTACATTCACCTGCTCATCTCAATTCGCACTCAAACAGATGTTTCTGCGCACCGTATGTAGCAATTAGTTCACGAATTTACTGTATCAAAACCGAAGCTCAAATTTATACCTTAACGTTTGGTACGCAAGGTTGTTTTTTTAATGAAGACAGTGATGACGGTTAAGAAATTATGCTCGAGCCGATTTGGGTGTTGTTACAAACGCTAAGCGAATACGGCTGCACCAAACTCACCATCAGTAAATCAGTACTTACAGGTAAGAACGCTATTATTTAGCAAGGGTATCCGGTCGTCCGTTACATTTCAAAACAAACCTTTATGTCTTCGAATAAAGTCTACTATATTCTGTTAAATACTTAAATTAGTCGTAGCAGTCAAATGACAAATGGTTTTTCAAAATAAGGCATATTTTGGCAAAGTATTTATATATGTGAAAAACACATTTTAGATTTTTAAAAAGCCTGCATACACCCGGACATATAAAAGTAGGTAAATTACTCCTCCCTATCTCCTCCCGCGGGTGTAAGACGCGACAAAGGGAAACTACCGACGGAAGGGCAGCAGCGTCCGTCGAAACCTAAACTACACCAACTGCGGTCCCGCCGGCCAAGCGTGACGTCTATGGCAAGATGATACAAGTCATATTTGGGGGAGGCCTTTGTCCAGCAGTGGATAACTTACAGCTGAAATGATGATGATTAAGTCACTCGAAAATCAACAAAAAACCGAATTTGTTATGTTACTTAAATAGGTCCTAAGTATGTCAAACCGTACCGAACACCGTGCTGAATTCTTCCCGGTGAATTTAATTACGAAACGAAAACTGACAGTAAGTACCTATCCATTGCTTCTTATACTATAAAACATAATTAAAATGATAATACCTATACCCATTTACCAATACACCCAAAGACCATAATACCACAGAGCTATGTATATTTAAATACCGGGGTTTAACTAAGGTATGTTCCCTCAAGCGCTCGACTCGACAAGCAAAGTTAACACACGCCCTGTAAGGCTCGATATGTAAATTGCCTGGCGGCTATTTACAAAGCTTGTTGGGGGACAATTAGTTCCCTCGAACGTCTTTTCCCAAGCAATATTGCTTGTTGTAATGCTTGTTAGCTTTATTTTGACTAACTGTGCCAATGCTATGCTAAGAAAATTACCGGACCAGACGACGGGAAAAGGAAAACGAGTAAAAAATTCTAACACAATATCCTAATCCTTTTTTAACGGACTGCAAAATGGACGAGGTTCTCTATCGGACTTATTTCTACATGAACCGGTTTTGTTGACTGTATTTCATTTAAATGCCGTTTATATAATATATTTGACAAAAATCTGATCAATGCCTAAGTTCTTAATTTAACATTGTGAAATTAGCTCCTGAAGAAGGCATTCGTTTATGAAAAAGAGTAAAAAGACACCAATATTCTTTTTTCACCACTTAAATTATCGCTGAATCCGATACGAGACGCAGCTTGTAGGCTTTCGGGACAGTTGTCTGAAATAAAAATCTAAAGCACATCGACACGAAACAAGAATTTCAGCGATAAAATCAATAGACGGGAAGCACACTCAAACGCCATCTAGTCACGCCACATAGAACTCTAAAAGAGCAACTAATCCTCGCACCACGAATCACGAGTCCGATTAGATCGCGACGAATCGCACGACGTGTCGTGTGGTCACTGCCTTACCAGATTTTACACTTGATTTACACGATTTTAAATAAGATGGTAGCAAATAAGGTTAGAGTGGTGGAGCTAATTCATCTTCAAAATGAAACTTTCAAGCTGACTTTCTGCCTGATAGCTACTTACGGCTTCTGAAGAGTTTGAAGTTTTATTAGTTCAGATCTAAAACTAGGATTTTATTTTGTAACAAACGTCAATTATCCACCGACAGTTATAAGAAGTTTAAACTTGTTTGTTTTAGTAATTACGTTTTTATTTGGAAGATTATGGAGAAAATAATAGGTTTAGCGGCTATTGTATGTGCCTATCTAAAGAAATATAATGTCTCGTATGAATATATACCTTAGTCGATTTTATACCGGAGCGATAAGACTAGGCGGTGATTTCTAAAAATTAAAGCTTAAAGCAACTTCTTAGATATTACGTGCGAAACGGCATATGATTGAATTGTAATTAACACAATTGTATTATGCCACAGCTGTTATTTCATGTTCATTTCATATTCATAATAATATCATGTATTTGCAAAAGTCATAGTTCCTCAAGGTGTAAGAGGCTCCTACAACTACACTTAAAATTGCTCTAATAAGTCTTAGAATTAAACTGAAATATATTGATTCGACTGTTAGCCATACAGCCAAGACTACAAGACGTACCCAATGTAACGCCGTCAAAACGCAACCTTGTCCTCGGACTGACATCATCTATACAACAAAACGACGTAACTCACCATAGGTTTCATATAAAATACACGTTTTGTGTTAGAAGGGTGTTGTAATCGGACTATTAAGTGTAATTATTCGACCTCGCACTCGGCAATTTGGACGTCGCGCCCCGGAAGCTTGCGCTTATAACTTCTACATATACTTAGACATTTTATCGTGGATGTTGATTTAAATAGGTTTTGTACGAGACTCTAAGAGTCAGAAACAAAAATTTTGGACTAGGAATAGGACGGAAGAAAAATATACACATTACGAACAAACTAGGATCTGATCCATATCCGCTAGTTCCATCTTACACGAAATCTGACTAACGTATATGTAGCAGCAGCAAAAGTGCCTCAGCGTTTGAAGTGTTCAAAATGACCTACACGCGCTCATATTCTCTTGACAATAGAGATATGCTGACCTCATTTTGAACACCTCAAACGCTTAACCACTTCTGCAGCTGACTGTACCTACGTTCTACAATGCACATATTATGGTGTTGATTGTCAGTTGTATCTTTAAGTAATTTAGAAATAACTAATTGTTATTCATAGTCACATCATGTCAATTCTTATCGAAACTCGTCGTATTCTACTACTGACTTGTTCTTGAACTCAAAATTTTGCTAATTTCCGCTACGATATAACTGCTCCAGTGACATTTTACTTCTTACACACAATTATTATTTTGACGTTTTACTTATAGGTACACACACATTATTTTTATTGTAGACACTGGAACTAGAACATCTATAGTTTGCTTTAACTAATCAGCTATCAACAGTTAGTTACCTTACATTTTGTGGACGATCTCCCTTACAGCAGATGGTTAACTTTTAACCTTCAGTTTTACAGTAATACAAATTTAATTTAATCCATCAATATGGCCTTATTCTTATCCCCATAAAATTCAGATTAGGGTTAGCTAGTGTATCGCGTATATTTGTATTTATTAAGGCGCTGCTGTCAACCCGTCAGTAGGCGCTGACTTGGTGTAATGAAAGCACTACTTTTGCTCGGCAGTTATATTTCTTATAGAATATATATTTAGGTATGTTTGATACTAGTAAATGTAGTAGGTAGGTGATGGGGTCTATTAAGTGCTAAACTATTTTTGTTCATTCAAATCAAGTCCCGCCGAGTTGTTTGATACTCTTGACTGCCTTTTCGGGTCCGTGTTGTAGGACTTGTTGGGTTAGAGATCTTTTTAGGACCCAACTTTAGCATAATACCTACTTTTGCTACATAAGACAAGCGTAAATACACTACTATGATGCCTAAATTTAAGAATAAGCAATAAAATTTTTAGAGATTGACTTTGGGCATACCTATCTTAGAACAGTTTTGATTGCTCTTTTGTGTAGACAAATCATGTTTTTAACCAGATTTAAATAAAATTACCTATTTAACGTTGTATGATGGTTGATTGGAGAAAGTGGAGCAAAGAGCAGGAGCTCGGGTTAAACGAATCGTGGTCTTGGGTTTGCCTACAACTCGATTAAATATCTATTTAATTTTAATAACAATATATTTCCATATAAATTACTCGAGTATTTTCTGTAGTTTCAGCTGAACTGTTCAACTATAAAAATATTGAAGTGCCTAGGTCACCACTTGTTGTTATAAGTAACTTAAATCGAATGCTCGCGTTTTACGATCACTGATCAGTCATTAGGTAGGTAGGTACCTACAGTGTGAGAAAAAAAGGGGGTTAATGTAGCAGCTTGATTAAGGACAGCCAATATAGTCGAGGTAGTGAGGCCCCAGGCCAGACTTACAGTACTCCCAGCCAATCAGATTTTTGATACGTTAAAGTGTACCGTGATGACCATACGTCGCACTCCAGCGGGCAATTTGGTGGCATGTCAAAATGATAGATAAGGTTCACAAATACATCAATTCATTTTCAAATAATCAGAAGTATTTGTACTTAGTACTTGGTACCTAGTATTTATAATGTACAATTCTAAATATCTTAGCAACTAAGGTTGTACGTTAATTACGTGTTTATTATTTGGTATTCATTCAATTTTAAATAAAAATACAATTGAAAATCTTGCTTGTAAATAGACGGCACTGCAACAACAAATATAAGTTTGAAGGACAGTCATAATGATACATGTCAGCTATTTATTCGTTTTATAAGTGGCCACTTAAATGGGCTATCAGTTATCACTGCAGAGTATCTACACGTTAAAGACTAATAAAAGTAATAATTGATAACCGGTAACTAATTTTAATACTTAAACTGTTACAAATACTAAGTACATTGTAATACTTGTAAGTTAAGACTTTTTTGTAAACCTTACCTTGCCACCAAACTGCCCGCTGGAGTGTGACGTATGGTGATGACAAATGCCCTTGAATCCAGGCACAGGCTGACACTAAATGGGCGAGCAGTCGAAATTGCTATTTCATTCGCTTCTATGGACTCAGAGACATCCAACCAAAGACCTTCACAATCTATGGTTAGACGATATCCACTGCCTGGATAGGATACCCCCGTATTTTATAACAAGGTCCACAAGTGAAGACCCTTACAAACAATGTCCATTATCGCAGCATCCGTGATCTAACACGTGGAGTCACGAGGGTTTTCAATTTACCGGCCGCCTGACTTGTTTTGGTTTACTGGAGAAAGCCCGGACTATGGGCCGTGGAGTCGACTCAAAAGTTTTTGGTTGGAATATTTTATGTGGCGAGGGATTTTCTATATGCCAAAGTTAGTAAATACAACAAAGGCAAAGGAAATGCAGTTTCGTTAGGTTTGTTAGTTAGACCCTTAAGAACATTACACACGAATTCTTTTTTTGTCATTCTAGAATGAAAATAATTACGAAGTTCGGGATTGGATACTCGTGATCTCACGTCAAAAAAAAATGTACCCAGGTGTGCCGTCATGCTATATTTGTATGCCATTCATATAACTTCGTAATATTTGATAACAGGTGTTGATGAAAAAAAAATTGAAACAATAAAACAATAGAAGCTTAAAACTAAACATTTGACACTTAACATGTGTTTTCAACAAGGGGTCCACTCGGCATATGTCGAAGTGGTGGCGCTACTGTCATCGTAAACATAGGCTCCTCGTTAATTATTAATTTAATATTAGAAAAAGTTCTCAAAACACAACGAAATGGCAATAAACAATAAAAGTAGTGGCTAAATATGCAGTGACAATGTTATCCGCGAGTGGAAACGTCGAAAACTATAAATTTATGCTACTAATAATATGTGTATAATCATGACAAAAGTGTAATAGAACTAACACATAACTCAGACTAACAGTAGCCCATCGTGCACCAGTGATAATTTATTGTGCCTTTAACAAAAAAAAAAAACTGCGGAAAGGATATTTCTCAAAAACAAGAACAGTGACAAATATTTGTGTTTCGTTTTTGTTGCTTTTGATGCGGGTGGACTTGGAAACCGTATTACTCACGCACCTGCTAATCATCGATACACGTATTACATAGAGGTTGCAAATTTCGCTAGCGCCTAAGAAGAACAGCTTGGCTGACGCGGAAAACCCTTGCTTAAATGCTGCGCTCCGTGGTCGATGGTTCAAACCCCAGTGACAAAGACAATTTTTAATTTTTAATTTTTATTTTTTATATATTATTTTTATTTTATTTTATTTTTTTAACAAAAACTTTAGATATTTTAAATCTTGGTATTAGTACTCTCGGATTAAGATTACCGCAATGGAAAAAAAGAGACAAATAACACGGAAAACTACCAAAACTCAAGCATTGACCATTGCCGATGTAACAAGCAATGCAACAACCAGCGACGAGGAAGGCCTACAGGATCACAATAAATATCTCAAACAAATAAATGATAAGGATAAAATTATTTTATGTTTAAAATCAGAAAACAAAACTACAAAAGAGAGTTACAAAAACTTGCAGTTAAAATACGAAGAAAATGAGCAAAATTATTTAAAATTAAGTGAGGAAAACGAATCACTAAGACGTCTAGTTAAAGAAAAAGAAGAAGTCTGTAATCAGCTTAAAATACAAATAGATAAATTAATACATGACAATAATGACCTCACTCAACATATTAGTTCTGTAGAAACAGACAACATAGAAATATTGACACCGTTGAAATCTAAGATACTAAAGGATGAACAGCTTAATAGAAATTTGGTGGCAAAGATCGAAGAACTAGAGGAAGAAAACGCTGAAATGATAAGTGAAATGAAAAGAATGACAAAAGAAACTGAAAACCTAAATACCATGAGCTCATCACATAGAATAAAAGTACTCGAAGATTGTAATAAGAACCTTAATATTAAAGTTAAGCAATTGATTTGTCGTCTGACAAATATTACAAATAACTACAAAAAACTTAAAACCGACTTCAGTGTCTTAATGAAGAAGAGTAGTGGTATTCGACCGGTGCAGCGTTCTCTAAAAATGTTGGAGAAGAAAATACAAAATATTGCAGATACACTAACTAACAGAACCAGAAACGAAGAAGACTCTCTGGAAGCTAATCCAGTAGCCAGTTTACGGAGGGAGGTTCCTGTACAATGTGAAAGAAACACTTTAGAAGATCAAGAAAGGAAAACAAAACCAAAACTTCTGATTGTATCAGATCTGCATGGAACGGAACTGTCATTTTTACTCTCTAAGATACGGAGAAAAGATTACGATATATTTACGGACGTGGTTTATCTCGGATACACTAAAAGAGTACTGATGAATATAGAAGAAAAAGCAATGCATTTTACAAAAAAGGACACTGTAGTTATAATGACCGGAGGGTGTGACTTCCAAGTTCAGACGCCAAGTGAAGTAGTTACTTGTATAGATGACGCTGTTAAAACTATTGTTAATTGTAATGTTATTGTCTGTACAATACCTAACTGTATTAATAATTATAATTTTAATCAATTTATCAATCAATTTAACAATGAAATTCGTAACTTAACATGCAAATATAATAACGTAGTTATATCATGTATAGGGGATAACTTAACAGAGAGAGATTATAAAGGTGGGTATAAATTAAATAGTAGAGGAAAATTTAAAATTGCTATGTCACTTAATGCTACACTTAAGTTAATCAATGAGAATTTTTATAATAGCCTGACTTTTTTATGAATAATAGCATTTCCCTGGCTGACAAAACATTAGAAGATGTATTTTCTGTGATGCACCTTAATATTAACAGACTAAGAAATAAATTGCTTAGCTTAGAAGCATATTTAGAATGCGAATTACAATTACAACAAAATCCAACTGTAATAGCAATTACAGAAACCTGGCTCGAACCTAATGAATCTCAAGCTATTCATTTACCGGGATACTATGTGGCTATCGATACAGCTCGCATTTTATCTGCAGGTGGAGGTACTCTACTCTTTGTCAGAAATGATGTTATTCAACACTGCACTCCATTAGATATTACTTCTTATTATAAAGAGAAGACCTGTGAAATGTGTGGAATTAGCATGAAATTGGACGGGCCAAAAAAGATATTTGTTATAGTCGTATATAGATGTCCTCACTCCAATTTCAAATTATTCATAAAACAAATAGACAATTTTCTACATCGTTTTAATAAACACAATATTCTAATTTGTGGTGACTTCAATATCAATATAGCAGACATCTCGAACCCGAATACAAAAGAGCTTTTACAAACGCTTCTAGAACATAACCTAAAGCCTACTATTATGAGTCCGACAAGAATCACACAGACTACTGCCACAACGATAGATAATATATTTACAGATATTAACAATCATACTAATACGATGATTGCACCGTGTACATTTTCCGATCATGATGCACAAGTTATTTCATTAAACGTTCATAATTTATCCAACAAAAGATCTATCAAGTCGATCAAAAAGAGACTGTACACAAAAACAGCTAATATACAATTCCGAAACGCACTTAAATTAATTGACTGGTGGGACGTATTTCGTAATTGTGACCATGACCAACAAATTACAAAGTTTTATCAGATCATTAACGAACTCATAGATACTTTCTACCCAGTTAAATCTATTACTATTAAATATGACAACAGCAAAAACTGGATAACTCGAGGCATTAAAAAGTCTTGTAGAAATAAGAGAAGAATGCTCTTAAGTCTAAGACGTAAGCATGACGATGAATTGCACGCATATTATAAGGCATATCAAAACACTCTCAGGAAAACACTTGTAACAGCAAAGATAATCTACACAAGAACAAAAATTAAAAACGCAAAATGTAAATCGAAAGCGATTTGGAACATGGTTAAAGAAAATACTGGAAAACTTAAACCACATAAAGAGAAAAAATGGAAAATAAAATTAAACGATGACATTATAACTGACCCCAAGATTATAAGTGACATGTTTAACAGCTTTTTTGTGGATATTGGAAACCATAATAAACACTATTCAACCTTAGACTACAATATATATCTCCAAAAGAAAAAAGTCAATAGTGATAAGTCCATGTTCCTATCACCAATCTTAGAACATGAGATTATAGCCTTTATTAAAAACCTAAAAAATAGTAACGCGTGTGGACCGGATGACATAAATACAGCCATCTTAAAAAATAATGTTGATATACTATGCATACCCCTATGTCATATATTTAATGAGCATATTACGGCTGGTGTTTTTCCTGACATACTCAAACAAGCTAAAGTAATTCCCATACACAAAAAGGGAAATGTTATGGATATGAACAATTACAGGCCCATCTCCTTAATATCTGTCATAGCCAAAGTTTTCGAAAAGTGCTTAGCTGTAAGAATAGAAAAATACATGAACGAACGAAATTATATAACTGTTAATCAGTTCGGTTTCCGTAGAAACAAGGACACAGGTCAAGCAATTACCGGACTAGTTTCTGAGGTGATGAAAAACCTTAATGATGGCATGAAGTGTGCTGGTATCTTCTGTGACCTTAGCAAAGCATTTGATTGTGTTGACCACGAAATATTATTGCACAAATTAGAATACTACGGTATACGGGGATCTGTTCATTCGCTATTGTCTTCATATTTAAATAATCGACGTCAATATGTCGAACTTAGGCATAATGATGGTGACGGAGATGAAACCATCACAAATTCTACCGATAACGTCATTAAATGTGGAGTTCCGCAGGGATCTGTCCTTGGGCCACTCTTATTTATTATCTTCATCAACGATCTACCAGAAAGTTTATCAGATGGAACTCCATACTTATATGCTGATGATACTAGTATAATATTTAAATCTCAGTCATACAATCAACTACAAGAGCTGACAAAACGTAATTGGAACAACATTTGTAATTGGTTTGACGCAAATGGTTTAAAATTAAATTATGATAAAAGTTTTTATATGATTTTCAGACGAGCTGTGAACTCTGAGGATGTTACCTTGGACTTACCGATAAACAAATCAGATTCTACTCGTTTTCTGGGCGTTGAGTTGGATTCTCATCTAAAGTGGCACAATCACATAGACTACATCTCCAAAAAGCTTGCAAAGGCCTGCTACTCTTTAAAAACTATGGCGAAAGTCGTAGATATAAATACACTTAAAATGATTTATTTTTCATACGTAGAAAGCCTTATTCAATATGCTATTGAAGTGTGGGGAAGTAGCACTAGTGTAAACAAAATACTACTTACACAAAAAAAGTGCATTAGAATTATGGAAAAATGTTTTCCTACTACTCATAGACATCTATTCACGCAGCATGGTATTAATACGGTTGTTGGATTGTACATTTACCAGATTGCCAGACATGTCTTTAAAAATAAGTCTAATCTAACTCAAAGTTACTCGTTAAGACGAAATCTTTATTTTATACTACCACGGCCGAATTTCGTTCTGTTCCAAAAAAGCATCAATTATATGGCAATTAAAGTATTTAACCATCTCCCAGATGATATTAAAGAGTCTGAAAGCCTGAAGGTATTCGCGAAGAATCTAAAAAGATATCTGGGCACGAGACCCTTTTACAGTCTTGATGAATACTTTGGTAAATTATATGACTAATTATTGCTTCTGACATTTAATGAAATATAATTATACTATGTTACAAAATAGCTTTACTTCAATATGACCTCATCTATTTCGCTTTTGTAACTGTATTTTTGTTAATTGTTTAATCTTAGAATGATCGTTAAAAATGAAAAAGTAATAAATATATATCTTTAAATGTGACATCTTCATAGAAAAGTAACTTAAAATATTTATTAGTCGTAGGTAAAATGTTATTTTGATTGTTATGCATGATTTAGGCTAAGTTTAATTTGTTGTATACAATTTTGCATGATACTTGTATCTTTTGAAGCAAATAAAGAACTGAACTGAACTGAACTGAACTGAAGCATGCAGTACAGCTAGATTGATTTTCGCTAGACCCTTGAACTTAAAACATAATCCTAACGGTATATACACGAAATTAATGAAATGGTCAAAATGTGGAAATATGGACACGTATAGGTATATATGTTGTTCTGGGGCAGCCCAACTGGGGAAGTACCTCCTCCTTACAGAAGACCACAGCCATAATAGCACTGCTACCTTTCAGGTATGTAGTCTTGTGTTCCTGATGGTGAGTAAGGTTCCCAGAGCTCCAACCCCCCTTAAAGGCCGGCAACGCGCTTGTGACTCCCCTGGTGTTGCGGGTGCCCATGGGCGACGGTAATTGCTTACCATCAGGCAATCCGTCTGCTCGTTTGCCGCCTATGTCATAAAAAAAAACTACAGGGTGATTACGGGGTCGTTGAGTTACAGAGAACAAGGCATGACACAGAATTCATAGGTGAAGCTAGTTACGTGAATCATTAATTATTTATCATGGAAACTCATAATAATTTACAGATTATGTTTTTCATTGTGACGTCTTGTCGCTTCCCATACTGCATATGTCAAAAGGCATAGGGTGACCATGATTTGGTTAGTTTAAGATTATTTTAATGACAAAATATTGGCCAGTTAGAGAAACGGTTCTCTGGATCACGACCTAGAAATCACCTGTTAATATTATGTATGTGGACGTAGATCTTCGAGTGTTACCTACTCATGTACCAAAGGTTTTTTGGCTCTTGTCTTAAAACCGTACGTTTAGGTACCTATGAGAAATAATAACTAAAATTATAAGGAGTCGGATAAATAGTAAGATAAAAAAAATATAACAAATTAAATAAACAACACAGAACAAGGTCAGGGCGTCAGCCGCGAAAGCTGAGATGCTGGTTCAAATCCTGCCTCGGACCACTTTATTTCAATAAAAAAAAATGCTTTAACTTTTCTAACGATATATTTTTTCTTATAAACATTCGCGACTCCATAGCATTCTGTGCTAGAATAGTGCTAGTGGCGCGATCTATCGGCGAATAGAGCAGTAAATCGCCCGTATCGGCGCCGCGCAGATCGTGCGCGATCTAGCCGCGAGGACATTCTTGTTGTGGCTCTCATGCTACTTGGATCATGTTCTAAGGCTTAGAATCTAAGCTATTTCTTTTTGGATTGTGTGTCATAGTTCGAAGAAAAAAGGAGGTTAAAATTGTATTCGGTTGCGGTGATTCATGAAATAAAATACATAAAAACTAAACTCTCATACCCGATATAATCCGTTTTTATTTCAGTTTCATTTTATTTTCAATCGGACACAAAATTGATATGATCTCTCTTCTCAATCCTTAATTATAATATCAGCTTATAAATATTTATATATTTTTTTACATAAGAATCGATATTTTGTGGAAGATTTAATTCGATTTTCGACAGTTTGAACAATATAAAGAAATCGTTCGCCGGACCACGATATGACAATATCGTTCTCAAAACGGTATTTTCTTCAAATTTTTATACGCTGTGAAAGATTCAAAGATAGAGAGATGCTAAGATTCAAAGTTATATAAAATATAGTATTTAATACAATGGTGACTTAATTAATAGCGTTTCAGTCAAGTAGGGGTCTTGTATCATATTCATATTTCCTGGCCTAAACGCGGTCGTAAAAGTAAAAAAAAACCTAATTATGTGACTATTTTTTGTATTTTTTTTTTACTACGTTTATCCATTCCGTTCTATGTACGATCCGTTTAATGTCTAAATACCGTGACAGTTTAAATGTAAACAGTGTAATTAGAAAAGTGTATGAGACGAAGCCTGTTGCAGATTTGCATTTGTAGCCACCTAACCATGCCTGTGTTGCGGATACAAATACGATTGACATATAAATTTAATAAAATTACATTCTTGAGACAAAAAGAAATAAAAAATAAAATGAGTTAAATCTTATGCAACTTGCGGTCCGTGGTCAGAAGCGGCCCCGGCATGCTCGCCGGGTGCGACTCGCCGCAGTCGCACGACATCGCGTTTACTACCAGACCAGTAAACTGATACAATACCAATGTAATGAGAAAACTATCGCTTGCATCCGAGTTCGTACTATCATTACCTACCTTACAGTTGAAGCTATGTACCTATTTATAAATAAATATTACAGGACATATTATTAAACATGAACGGGACTTAACCCCGTATATTAACTTTAAAATTTACCTCCGACATTTTGAAGACGACGTTGTCCTCGTGGTCTCGGATTAAGACTAAGTTTAATAATTTAGGTTAAGTCCCGTTCATGTTTAATAATGTGTACAAACCGTGAAAGTTTAAATCAGTATTACAGGACATTCTTACACAAAGAGTCTTGCCTGAACCCACGCCACGGTAAGCTCAAGAAGGCTTGTGTTGTGGGTACTCAGCCAATGATATATCTCAGTCAATGACCTCTAGCCACCCACCTATAAAAAGGTCTCCCATTGATTGCCATTTTTAATTTTAGTTATGACAAACCATAGTTGCATTTGGCCTCGCAACTTTTGATCTCTGGGCGGCTAGAGGATAATATACAAACTCTTATAAATAGAAAACACCCATGACTCAGGAACAAAATATCTATGCTCATCACACATCTAAATGCCCTTACTGGGATTCGAACCCAGAACCGTCGGCTTCATAGGCGGGGTCACTCCCCCAGGACCAGTCGTCGATTTCACGACCGATCTGGCCTAGTGGGTAGTGACCCTGCCTATGAAGCCGAAGGTCCTGGGTTCGATTCCCAGTCGGGGCATTTATTTGTGTGATGAGCACAGATATTTGCTCCTGAGTCATGGGTGTTTTCTATGTATTTAAGTATTTATATGTATCTATCTATTATATATATCGTCGTCTAGTACCTACAACACAAGCCTTTCTGAGCTTACCGTAGGACTAGGTCGATTTGTGTAAGATTGTCCCGAAATATTTATTTTATTTTTTATTTATTCATCTTAGGGAACCTTTTTTTTCAACTTTTTATTAGAGATGTACATCTTCCTAGGACAAACCAGGGTTTTGCAATTCGCTAAGGTAGCACTGAAGTGTCTATATTGCCTGCATCATAATATTATAGTGGCAAATTGCACCTTAATTGTAGGTAATAAAGAACGATACTCGAAATTTGGTGAATTTCGATGTTCTTGGTACCAGGCCCGATCTAAGCTAAGAGAAAATAAGTAAAAACATGAAGGTACCTATATTTCTTATAGAGTTATAGCTACCTACCCAATATTCATTAAAGTATAAACTAAGTAACCGAACTTGTATTATATATGTATGCCTTCAGAGTTAAAAAGGCTACATAAAGAGCTTAATAATGTAATTATAAAGTCATTACAAGATAATGATATGCATTAAACATGATATACCTACTAAAAAAACTGGCGAGTCAAGGTTTCTGTTCACCCGATGATAGCTTTAATTTATTTAATATGAATCATATTTTAATCGAATTTAGAATGGAAGAAACTCTCAATTTACAGATTTTTACATGTACATGTAAGTACATAAAAATATTATTGGTACATCTTATAGAAATCGAACCATTTGTATTGCAGTAGGTAAACTAGACGAGGTTGTATATAGATACCTACGAAAAATTCTAAATACTTAAATAAAAAATAAGTACTTCATGAAACATAAAACATAACAATATGAATAAGGTAACCCAGGAACAAATATTCCTGATAAACACAAACTTTTTTTTAACTATATTTCATCAAGTTTATTTATAATTAGCTGTCCCGGCGAACTTTGTACCGCCTAAAAGTCTATAAATGGGATATTTTTAATGAATGTTTTTGATTGTTTTATAAAATGAAAATAAATTCATTATTATACATAATGTAACTTAGCAGTTTTGATTTATTATGGTGCGTTTGTCTGTTTCATTTGCAAGTTTTCAATCGAATAAATAATAATATTGACTGCTACTGTTGTACTTCTTTTTCTTTGTCGTATCCTCATGGCTGAGGGACGTGACGAGCTTGTACACTATTCACCAACGCTCTTCAAGCTGCACAAGTGCACAGTCTACTGTTGTACAGTCGACGTCAAAGATATGTATACACTTTTGCACCTTGTTACAATGGAATAAGGTAGAAAAGTGTTTACATATCTTTGACGTTGACTGTACAGTCAACGGCAATAATATCATACGATTTCAAGACCGCAAAAATATCTGACAGCACCTTATGGCCTTAGCATTAGGTGCTATCAGATATTTTTGCGTGGCTGTTCACAGTCATATATTTTTGCTGGTGACTGTACATAAATTAGCTCTATCACGCGTGATCATCATGAGAAAAAAAATAGAGAAAGAAGTGCCACACGTTTTGTTGGGCAGTGTGAAAATTGTATAGTTATCCTCATTGTGACCAGTTGAAACTTTTTAACGGGATGACGAATAAGAACAGATTTTCACTGTGACCAATAGCTACAAAATTACTATGTGACCTAATAGAACTAAATTTACTTGTGACGGGTTGAAACAAATATCATTGATTTTTGCAGAGTGACCGGTTAGAACAAAATTTTGGTGTGACGAGTTGATGCCTGAATCATCACAACGTACCCTAAATCGTCCAAATCGGTTCAGCCGTTCTCGAGTTATAAGCGGTTGATCAAACCCCACTTTTTTATAAATATAGACTAGCTGACCCGGCGAACTTCGTACCGCCTAAAAAGCGACAAAAGTAGTGATAGCTTTCAAAAATCACGGGATTATTGTGATTTTTTAGTACTTAATGTCTCAATCAGGGCTATGACGATTCCAACCAATCCAAAATCATTTTAATCGGTTCAGCCGTTCTCGAGTTATAAGCGGTTGAACAAACCCCACTTTTAATATATATATTACATATTATTATTGGTCAGGCCGGTTTTACAAGGAAATACCATCGGGAACAGTGCAATACAGTGCGTACAAATCGTCGTCTTGCGAAAACAGGGTTCTATCTGACATTTTTTGAGAAACCTATATTTTTGAGTTTAACGCACTTCCTTCACATTACGGTTTTTTGCCATATTTAAATTTCTAAAATTCATAATAGACCATGAGAAAAATAAAGGAACACTAAGTCCTATCAGCAAAACTTAGATTTACAAAGAATGAAACAAGGTTCCATCTGGAAGTCTGAATTAATAATCATAAAAATATCAAAAATGAAATGGAAATGAGTTAGTGTTGTGTTTTGATCTACAAAATATCATCACTTGCCCGAGAGCAGAAGTAAGCTGTTTTTTTTACCACAGTAAATTAAGTGTGTATAATCTAACAGCTCATTTTTCAGGAGACAAAAACATTTATTGTGCTATATGGAACGAAACATTTGTAGGTAAATCGGGATGTTATGTGGCAAGTGGATTAATTAAAATATTGGTTACAATCTGCAGTAAATATCCCAATATTAATAAACTCATTTTATGGAGTTTTTGAAGGAAAATAACAACATTGAATCCATAGGGCAATCTGCTGTGCAAGAAGTAGATGCTGCTCATTCATGCATCGACAGACCTATGTCTGCAGCTGAATTCTACTCGCCAATTTCATTCCTTCGCCTGTTAAAGAAAGTCAATCTGAAAAAGCCCTACAATGTTGTCGAAATGCAGAAGAATGACATTATCGATTACAGTAGTTGCACAAAAGATCTGAATTATGGAATAATTCCCTATACAAAAGTAGTTGCATTGAAGTTCACACAATGTTAGTACACTGTATTTTATTTATAAAACCAGTTGGCGTGAAACAGAATGCCATCATTTTAAAAACTCTTAATCGCCCTCGCCGACATGCAAAGCATTTTACGTGACATACCAAAACCTAAACCTGTTAATAAAAAAAAATAATATTCAATTAAAATTAATTAGTAAAGTCTATTAAAGCAATGTTGAAATGGATGCCTAAAGAACACGTGGACAACTTCAATGCATTATTAAATTCTGTTAAGTAAAAACATTACGAGTATATAATATAATTTTGTTAAATATGATTTTTTTTTCAATGCCTATCCTATCTAATTTTACAAATATTTTGATACGGCTGAGTTATAAAGGTCTATCTGCAATGAACGCAATTGTTTCAAGGTTCCAAGTCACATAGCACCTTGTAGTTCTTTAAGCCCGCAATAGTAATTTCTATTTCAGATAGAACCTTATAAATACGAATCTAATAAATAAACTCATTTGCAAT
Organism: Grapholita molesta; assembly: GCA_022674325.2. Lineage (NCBI taxonomy): Eukaryota > Metazoa > Arthropoda > Insecta > Lepidoptera > Tortricidae > Grapholita > Grapholita molesta. The sequence continues at coordinate 10,284,559 of CP053137.2, forward strand.
TTGCCACATGCTCATTTTTGTGTTTAAATCAATATAATTGAATGTTGTTTGTTTCTTTTCAAACACTGTTACTTTTAAATAAGAAATATAAGTATTATATCTAAAATGGAAAATTGTTTTTATTTGTTATTGAAAACTTGTCTGAGTATCACGTAGAACCCTGTTTTCGCAAGGCGACGAAATATAGATACAGTTCGAAATTCAAATTTAAAAAAAAAACACAGAAACTGTATCTTATTGCATTTGTTGGTTGCATTTATAGACCAGGTACGCGGTATTGCACTAACCCTAACGTTAGGCCAAAAAATATAACTAAGCGTAGGCCGTGTCAGGCCAAGGGCCAAGGGGGAAATCCGGCGGAAACTTATACCTGGACCTGGATGGAACATCTGGTCTGGTGGTTTAAACGCATAACCGTAATTATTAAGTCAGCCTCAATACCTAATACACCTCCTCTTTCAATATGGCTGTTATTTGCTTGATTTTTCTATATTGGCTTGAATCCGGAGCAGCCCAACTGGGGAAGTACCTCCTCCTTACAGAAGACCACAGCCATAATAGCACTGCTACCTTTCAGGTATGTAGTGCTGTGTTCCTGATGGTGAGTAAGGTTCCCACAGCTCCAACCCCCCTTCAAGGCCGGCAACGCGCTTGTGACTCATCTGGTGTTGCCAATGGGCGACGGTAATTGCTTACCACCAGGCAATCCGTTTGCTCGTTTGCCGCCTATGTCATAAAAAAATATATATTTCGACATGCATATTTTCACATTGGTACTGAACGATGTTTTTGTGCAAAACATAAAAGCCTAATTTTCCCACAGCTCAAAATCTCCATTCATCTCCGCAATTGAGTGCACGCGCTCCCGTCGGTACGTGGTGGGACTTCGCAAGCTATGAAAAGCCACCAAACAAACGTAACAGAGTAACACTGATACAATAGAACCCGCTAGAGATTGAACTACCTATACATAACACAAAACTTTATTTTAAATCACTCTGTCCGTTCTGAGCCGTTTAAAATATATAAATTACTAGATGAGTAGATGACCCGTTGAACTTCGTAACACCCGTAACTTCTCTTTTTATATTATGTCTATGGTTATAAATTGGAATGTCAATGATTGACAGCTAGGAACAATTTGTATGGGAATAAAAATCACTATTTTCTATTATCATCACAATATTTCCGTGTTTTTACACTGCTTAAACCTTCTGCGGTCGCGGAAACATTTCAATACCAAAATTACCTAAATTGGTTCAGCGATTGTCGAGTTTATGGGTAACTAACAAACGCATTTCATTTTTATATACAGCGTGTATTTTTCATACGGGCGTATACGTTGTCCACGTATAGTATCCAGTAATATGACTCGTATTATATTAATAATTTTGTTAAATAGTGTTATAAAATAGTATTACCCATTTTTTTAAGTCTGACCGGGCAGCAATGCATGCGGTCCAACTTATTTTGACATGACAAGTAATACTGACATGACATGACGCATCGGTACGTTAATTATTGTGGATGCAGTACATTGCGTGCTGAATGAAAAAAAAATAACCTATTTTTTTTACAAACTGAATTGAAATAGGTTCCCGAGGTCCAATACTAACCGCCACTACCTACAATATACGCTTGTATGAAAAATACACACTGTATATATAGATAATAATTGTACATAGGTAAATACTTAGTCTTTTGTGTTTTTAAATACTTAAATTAAATTAAAAACGCATAACGAACAGCTAGCCTAATATTGTCTGGTTTTTATCACTAGTCACAAAATCTGTCACGCTCTAACAAGTAGTTGAGTGCGAAAATGACGGATAGGGCGATAGACTAACTATAAAATGTCAACCATGGTAGACATTCAGGACATTAGTAGTTTTGCCTAAGCTCATAACGATTCCTATAATCACTCCTCACTCACACGAGGGTCGAGTGGGTACCGCTTGCATGTAGTAGTGCGAACTTACCGTTATGTACAAGAGCTACTAAATATACAGATACTGTTTTTATTAGCTGTATCATGAACAAGGATAGGACAAACGCCCGTCATTTTGAAAATATAACCCTGTTCCGTAAAGCAGAGACTTCCTTATGTTAATAAAAAAATACTATTTTATACATTTATTAGACCATAATTTATATCCAGTGACAAATTAATTTATGATTGACATTCCGAAATTTATTGTCGCCAATAAAATAGAATGACCAATTTTTTTCTAAATTTTCAGTTGTGAGTGTGTGAAATGTGAATTTATGACCCATTTATGCGTTGAAAAAGTCCGTTCACAGTCTACGACGTCATAGGAGCATATGTAATCGTTGACATTGGTATACTGTTCTTCCAAAATATTTTAACATCATAAAATAAGGAAGTCTCTGCTGTACGGAACAGAGGTATGTTTTCGAAATGACGGGCGTTTGTCCTATCCTTGATCATGAATACAGTATCTCTATATTTTCTATAGCAAAACCGAACTAACTAGTGTCTGCATAAATTATTTGTAGGTAGGTACAGAGAAATTGTACAGAGCCTTACTAACTTACACTCAGAAGTTTTTAACGTAATTAAACGTCACCATCGGGTTTGAGTTTCCCATATAACTAATATTATCACTAACGCGTTCGAGACGTTTTTTTTACGTCAAAAAGACTATACCTCAGAGTCTAGAGCCTCAGAGCTAAACAAAACGACATAAGAAAGTGACTTTTGTCAACTGTGGAAACTCGTGGTAGAGGCTGATACAGTGTGTTACTCTGGTAAATTAAACTCAGCGCCCAGCCCCGTCCGAAAGCTCACGTTTTCTTCGAACAATTGACGAGCGTGAGGACGTTAATCGATACAATTCTTAAGCCCCGGAGCTTTGTGTCGTGACATCGCATGACATAAAAGCTCTTTCAACGGGAATTATTGAAATTGTGCGAGAGTTTTCTTTAAAAATAATTATTTTGTACCAGTACCGATCGTGTTGTGCTGTTTTTGGGATCGTCCATAGATTTGTTTAAGCAGATATCTTCCCGTAAACATTTTTAGAGCGTAGGTATGTGAGTAACATGAATTTTATCGAAAAGTTTATTGTGTAAGTAGTAGAAGCCTATAGTCAAGCCAATACAAGCGAAATTCATAAAAGCCCTATAGATAAGTAGATTAACGTGGTTTTCGTGAATTGTTATAAGTTTACGAGTATAACAGTTCACTACTCGTGTATTGCATCTCGTACTTTCGTGCACTCAAGACATAAAGTGTCTCTTACAGATGGACGTGGTTAACGGAAATCGATGTAGGGCCTTAATGAGTTTATAAGTGAAAAACTTAGCTAAAGCACCAGGAGGCTTAGCACAAGAGGGCGCGAGAATATCTTCGGCGAGATAGACTTCCTTTTCTAACTATATTATGTAAAGAGGGACGGGTAGTCGGTCTCGGCTCCAGATACTGTCGTAGACTAAGATGTACAGGCATGTCGGTATCCTATATTCACATTTTGATGTAAGCTCTATATTCATTCTCTGCACAACTACATAGACATAGTCCACCAGTTGTTTTTCACCTACACGCACGTTAGTATAACCCGGTCCGGTAAGCTACAGGAATGGCACCCTGGGTGTATTCCCAGGCGGTGCCGTAATGACACCGCGCACACTCGCGCACGGTCGTGACCCGCTGATGGCACCGCGATTGCAATGCCCTTTTTAATTCGCACAATAACGCACCGTGCATCCGAGCTGGATACACGGGGCGGTTTTTTACACTTAAGAAGTGCAACGACCGCTGTAATGTGTCCGATCAAAACTCATTGTGACTAGGCTTACGTTTAAAGATTGTCTGTGAGATGAGTGTAGGTAGTCCTAAGCGGTAGTGTATAGTGTGTAATGATATCGAGACCGCCCTATTTATTAATACAGATGAAACATAGTACAATCCATAGACATACCATTTAGACGAGCCGTGCTAATAATACCACGATCTAAAGGGATGATCTTATGTAACTTTCCATAGGTATAGCAGAGACGGCGCTATTTTCGCCCGTCTTTGTCAGTCTCACATATTCTTGTTCCCCTTCAAACTGAACAAATATAATTAGAGTTTTCTTGTGCATTGGTTGAGGCAAAATAAGCTCATATTTTGTTATAAATTGTGTCATGTAAAGCAAAACTATACCTAGTGTTACATTTTGGGCTGCAAAAGCGACAGTACCTATATTAATAATTGTCCCTGTTGTAATAAACTGTTTGATAATGTTTTCTTATGGGACTACGCATAATTATGTAAGTACTTTAAGATTTGATGTATCACTGTGTTGAAAAAATAAGTCCCGCCTTAGTTTCTTGCCGGTATCTTCTCGGGTCAGAGGTGTAGGGTTCGAATCGGTGTAAATTTTTCTTTGACGTTCATAAGTGCATGTAATGTGCCTAAATTGAAAAATAAAGATTTTTTATCTTTTATCTTTTTTTTTTATCCCTTATCGGCGTATGCGGCCACGTGCTTCAGACATTATTCCTCCTAGGTACACTCCCATGCTCAGGACTGATGGTACTGGCAGATATATTTCGATCACCAGACCACCCGCCGTCTTATTAAAAAATCCAGTGATTGGGAAGACAGTCTCCGGAACGACGGAAACCACAGAGGTAGGCCGTCGGACTAGATACGTCTGCCTTAAAGGACACCTTGATGCAGTCTGCGTACCTCGTGTAGTGGAGTGAGATAGCTATATGCCAACAAGTCATGTTCAAATATTCTTTGTCCTTCTTTAAACGACGACGACGCGGGGACGTCTCGTGAAATGCTTATGATGATGGAACGGAAGGCGCGATTATCGAGGCCGGTAACTTCAGTGGTATCCAAAAAAAGTTATTTTAAACATGTTACTTATAATAGGCTTCAAAGTATGTGGTTCCAGGTTTGGCTAGACGAGAGGCACGAGAGGTCGTGAAGGTTGACATTGCCGGTCTAAGGCCGGTAAGGTCCTCTTTTTTAAATGACATTTCACATAGATTTGTGACACAGAATCTTGGAGATTGGCCATTAAAAAATATTGGTGATTTTATGACATTCTGCCCCTACGCCTATTAAAAACAATAATCAAAAGTTCGTTCATTTTGCTGTTTCATTTCGCATATTTACTTTAGTTTTTCTGAAAATTACACTTTCATTTCTTGGAGTTATTTTTCATGTTTGAGAAAAGTACTATACATACCTCGGCGTGAAAAGGGGATTCGTCCTCGTAATAATCCGTCCTTACTGCGTTAGGCCGTCTACATATACACGGCCGGCAACCCCTTACTTCCCGGCCTCTGTAGTAATGTACTATTATATTCTATAACCTATGCTAGATTTTCCTTACTTACCAAATTTCTCCACCTCCTGACCCGCTCTTGTACCTACATAGAAAATATTGTAAATACTAACGATGTAGTAAAATATGCCCCCGTGTGGACCAGCGTCAGGCATCGAGCCCCGCCCTGCGCAGACGTTTTGTTAAGAGCTCGATCCTGCGAATAAACGAAATGGCCTATGCGCATGACCACAGATAGATAAATAAGTAACCATAGTGCTCACACCATACTCGGCTACTTTTACTTAGTATGGGAAGTATGGTGACTTTTGTTAGTTACTAGTTATTTGTTAGACCCTGCCTATGAAACCGATGGTCTTGGGTTCAAATCCCAGTAACTTGTTTTAATTAACATATTTGGTTTTGTTATTGGACTTCAAGTGACATAAAGAAAATCAGTATAGGACCGAGTCCGTGACGTGCCGGCTATGCGAACATGGCTCGGCACTCTTTAATGTAATGGAGACTTATGTTCTTCGAAACATGTCGCGCGCGTGATATAATTAACGTAAGTGAAGCCGTGTTTTTAAGAAATATGTTGGTACCGTAGTGCTTCTACGAAATCCAGTATTTTAAAATCCCTTCTTCAGACTCATGGAACAATAATACTAGATGCATAAATATTTTTTTTATTAAATCGTTAGGTGACAACCAAAACTCACTAATTACTACCACAAGTTAATAGCCATAGTGAATTATATTAATACCTAAATGAGGAAAATTCAACGAGGAAATGCCGGTACAAAGCCTCAAGGGCCTTTTTTTTAGATTTTATACTGTAACTAGTTATTATTGCTGTTTTTTTCTGGCTATTGTCTGCGACCAGTTATGATCTTACGTGGCAGCCCTTTTTATAACTCATTACTGATTCCCGTTGAGTCCAGAAAGCTCCAGATTCTTTGGGCTGTAAACTTGTGTACCTCATAAGGTTTCAGTACCTGCCTGCCTAGGTGGATACTTCTTTTATGCATTAGTGATCCGCAGGAGCAGAGGATGTGCATTGCAGTTTCTTCTGATTCCTGGAAGAGTCTGTCACTAGTTAAGTACTTGTAGTTATCATAATACGATTGTAATTTCTGTAAATAAATGTAATACCTAAATAAGGTTGATTTTTCTTTAATTATTTTTTAGTAGTTTTGGGTGTCACGAAATATTCTTCGAACGCCGGAGGTCCTTGTCACTTTTTCTTAAGTATGTGTCGCCTATATACAATTTACCCTACTCTATTTTTAACCGATTTCAAAAAAGGAGGTTCTATGTTCGACTGCATGTATTTATTTCCGGATATAACTACGTATAATCATGTACATGTATGACATTTGATACAGGTCAGGGGTTAGATTTGGTGGCAGCTTTTAAGTAATTGTTTCTTTTTCGTTCTAGATTCTACGTTCATTTGACGTTCGCTAGAGGCGTACGCACTGTCACGTGACCAGGCATGTATTTACATACAGTTTCATATGACAGTACGTCCAAAGGCGTACGCGTACTGTTAGCGAACGGGTTTAAAGGTCAAAAATAAATATATACCTGATATCAAACAATTTATTTCTTTTTACAACTCTTCTTATGTTTCAATATTTCCACCGCCGTCATATACAGAGTCTCCTCACAATTTTCACACTTATATTCCCTGGCATTAGGTTTATTTTCCCTCGTCGTTGTCGGGGCTTCTGTTTTGACTTCAATTTTGGCCGAGCACGTGAATTGTGTGTGTTGAAGTTTTTCTAGGGGAGATAGGGAGACGGTTATAGAGCAGTTGGGGCAGGACCAGGGGATGTTGTAAGCTTCCTGATAGCTGGCGTAGCTCCAGTCATTGTCTACCACGCTGCAATAAAACATTTGAACAGCTACAGTTAAGGTAAAAGATATGGATACGCCTAAAGTACCAAAATGTATATGTATGTCAGTCACGTATAGGGATTGTTGAGCCACTAGCCTATGTTCGTAACTTAGTCGTGTACAGCAAGCCGGGCGTGACACAACGGTTATTCATTACGCGGCTAACTTACGAACAAATAAAATAAAATAAATAAATAAATAAAAATAAAACATCAGCAAGTGGCTCAACAATCCATGTACTGGCTGTACATATTTTACCTTAACTGTATAAACTGAAGTCTGGGATAGTTTTATATCGTTTTTTTTATGACAGCCTCTATATGACGTTCGACTTATTAGAGCAATCGGAATGTATGGGGGAAAAGTACAATGGGGAAAATACAAAACCCTTTCGCACCAAACTTGATTTGTAGGGACTATTGGAATACTCCTACTGAGTTTACGTTTCCAGCGAGACTGGTTGAGGCGGTCTTTATAGAATCTGAGTGGTGACTTTCCATCGACGTGATTTTTTTTTGTCCACAAAAGGTTAAGACAAAAAGCTATTAAGCGCATCGAAATTCGAGTTTGGATTAACCAATTCAGTGCGGATGGCAAGAAAGGCGAGTCGACACGAGAGGAGTGTCATCACATTCTATGGCGTAAGGCACGCCTGCCGCGTCATAAAATAATTGTTCGCCGCCAAAAAGTTTTTTGAAAATGGAAGACGCAACGAATCGGTTAAGAGGCGTCTTCAGCCGATGCGATGCATTATTTCTTAGGCAAGACGGAGCTAAGATAGCTTTGTTTTTTTTTTCATGAGTCAAAGGACGACAATTGAACTGCGGTAAAGATGATGAAAAACGGCTTGTTTGAACGCACCGCCGCATTTCCGCAAAAGGAAAAGAGTCTAGAGGTTTTCCTTAGGCGGCTAAGGAAATCCTCTAGACTAGATTTATGGGACCGAACTCAACGACTTTAGACTCTCATGTCTTATTCGCAAGAAATTCAAATATTTTATCGAAAGACACCGTTAAGACACCGTTCGTCATAAGAAAGCTAAAGACGCGGACACTGTGGTGAGTGCAAACGAAAAAAAAATAAGACTAGGACATTGCTCAAAAACTTACCTATTGTATACAATATTGTCTGTCACATATACACCTCCTTTTTTCTCATGTGGATGGCATTCAAAACCTTCTTCGAACGGGTTAGGGTCCACATTCGGATGAGCCTCGTCGGCTCCACAGTACAACACCTTCAGGTCGCCTGGAAATAGGATTTGCTTAGAGATTTTATGAAAATAAAACTGTACTATGTACTAATACCTAGTAAGTATCTGTTACCTTTTTTTTTATTCATCAAAATATCAATGTTTGTTTCATAGTTGAAAATTAAAGTTCGTTATAGGTGAAAACTTAACTGAAGGATCATGTCTATGTAGTTGTGCAGAGAATTAATAATATACCTTACGTCAAAATTTGTAAATAGAACGCCGACATGCATGTACACACACGTTACTACTACATAGGAAAGGTGTATTAGCTAAGTTCTGCACATATACGCCGCTGATAGTGTTACTAAGTACTTAACAATTTGTTTTTTTTTTTCTACTTGCATTGCTAACCCTACCTGGTAGTAATCTTTTAATGGTGTAGTACACTTCGCTAGACATGTAAGAACTGAGATCACACGATAGGTCGTGTTGTAGTTGCTCGTAGTTCAGTTTCGGTTGTTTCTTCAATTCTGACTCCACGGATTTCTCTGGATTTGCATCTGAAAATATTAAGAGAACAAAGCAGCAATGAAAATCAAAAGAAAAGTTTTAAATTTTCCGTCTCTCTCCTAGGGCGATATTTCACTATGTCTAAAAAGAAGATGGATAGATTTCCTCTCAATCAATCACAGGCAATTTGGTCATTGACGAATACTTTAAAAACGGATTGATTGAACGTAAAAAGTATTGTTGCTATCACGTTTACACTAATGACGTAAGAGTGAAAATCACTAAATACATAACTTATATGATTACCAAGACTTGGCTAATATATTTTGCGTTGTTATTAATAGAATGTTGAATACATACCAGCCAGTCTTCGGTTGATGAGGGCGTCCCACCGCTGTCGCAATTTAGCGGCTTTCAAGAGTAGATTGAGCCCCGTCTCCGGGTAGGGAAACTCCAGTAATAGCCACGAGTCGCACACGATTCTGAAATCAATGTGAACCATAAGGCATTACTCGATTGGCCAGCAACCGTTTGAGTAGTCTCGGCCGCGGCGAGTTTACAGTGCCCGAGCAATAGTCTAAGAATACAATGAGTCATTCACAATCAAGGCAATCCTAGTGCCGTTACTGCTTTGCGGCGTTTTGTTCATCTCTCAAAGTTCATCTCCCATACATACACTTGAGTAGATAAATAACAATAGGTACATATCTCATACTATTATCATCATCATCTCAGCCATTAGATGTCCACTGCTGAACATAGGCCTCCCCCTTGGACCTCCACATGTACCTATTGGAAGCGAATTGCATCCAGCGTCTTCCGGTGACCTTAATGAGGTCGTCTGTCCATCTTGTGGGTGGACATCCTACGCTGCGCTTGCTAGTCCGTGGTCTCCACTCGACCACTTTTCGACCTCATCTGTCATCTTCTCTCTGCGTGCAATGTGGCCTGCCCATTGCCACATCAGCTTGGTAATGTCGGTGACTTTAGATAGCCTACGGATCTCCTCATTTCTGAGTCGATCACGTAGAGAAACTCCGAGCATAGCTCTCTCCATAGCTCGTTGAGCGCTTTGAATTTTGAGATGAGGCCGATAGTGAAAGACCCCGTTTCGAAGCCGTAAGTCATCACCGGTAACACACATTGATTGAATACTTCCATCTTGAGGCACTGAGGTATGTCGGACTACTATAATCCATTGAAATAGGGTATAAATTTGTATACATATTTACCCGACTGTATAACACGAGAACAAATACGTGTAGATAGAAGCCCTTTTTTTAAAAGAAGAACATACCTACTAAAACCCATATTGGTGTCGACGGAATGAGCCAATAGCAGCAGAGTTTGAGCGGCGGGCATTCGCATGGAGTTCACGATGTAGGGTTTCGTAGTTTCTAGCAGCGATCTGAAATTGATGCAAATTTTGTTTTTAAGCTAACATGGTCGTTCTCATTACAACTATTACTGAAAAGAGTATACCCTATGTTTTTATTAACTATTCCGTGAGGATGGCGCTTGCAACAGTGCCGAAATATCAGAAACTCATTCAAATGAAAATACATGGTAACTATCCCGCTTTAAATAATAGTTCTATATTTTATATTGTATATAACATCATAAATCATAACGTATAGTCGTTGATGATCTACAATACAAAATGACTAAGGTGTAATATTTTTTTCACACTGCCAGGTCATATAAGGCACTTTTCTTCCACAAAGTAGTTACTTTTAATTTTAGCAGTTACTCTTTCTAATTAATTGTAGCGTTTAATTGTTCAATTTTGGTAAATTAATTGTGTGTTAAAAAGAGACGTAGAGGTTGATGAATTTATTTGAACATTTGTACATCATTAACATATCTAAGTTTTAAAATTGAATAATAATTATTTTTTTTTAAGTTTTAGGTTAGTTTCGTAAGTTTTTTGCAAATGGCCGAACGCAAAACCTCACAAAATGGCGTTGCCACAGGGCTCCGAAGACATCGCTTACGTAAATATAAACGATGAAAGTGATGTAGACATGCGTCCTACATGTTCCGCGATGTAGACTAAAAGGCATGGAGGCAAAATATTTAATCTATCATTTTACGTATAGGAACCTCCGCGAATAACTGATAATAGAGAGATCCTCGCTACGTGGCTGTGGTCGGATCGAAGATCAGATTCAGAAGGTGGCAATCCCGGAAATAATCTAAACCTTGAACACAGAGAACCTACTTAGGTACAGTCAGCAGCAGAAGTAGCTAAGCGGCCGAAGCGGCTATAACAGTTTGAAGCGTCTTTATTGTTAAGGGACTAAGAGCGTGTCTATAAAATGTAAAACACTTACAAATAACATAATATCTGGTGTTTTGCCGACACGGGCAGCTTGCTCTTGAACCCGGCCGGGAGTTCCGTGTGGATGTCGACTTCGCTCAACTGAAGCACCCGGGGCTGCTTGCCGAAGAAAGACGTGGGGTGTAAGAACACGAAGGGTTTGCTCCACGTGTGGTACAGTTGTTCGGATACAGACTGAAATTATCATATTTTATCAAGTTGAGGGGGTTGAATACATTTCAAAATGTTTAATTGGTATGTATACTAGATGAGAACCCGGCTTCGCCCGGGCAATAAACCTTGCCCGGTACTATGAACATCGAAGTTTGTATATTTCGGGCATCTTTCTCTTTTACTTAAATTAAGGCGTCATGAGAGTGACAGAAACAACCGTCCGTACGATAATCGTTTTTTGCGGTAGCGCCGCTTCACGGGCCAACCTGTTGTCTCAAACAAAAGTTTCTGAACGCACCCAGCGCACCCGTCACTGTCAAGTTGTCAGTGAATAAATTAAATACCGCCATATTTAATTTATTGACTGAATTGACCGAATGACATTAAATTAACGCTTTTCAATGCAAAATACGCAACAATACGAATTTTGCCGATATAGTTATATTTGGAGGTCTATAACCAACAGTGGACATTTGACTGATAATATGAGAGGTTTACGGCTGATTAATATATCGTATTTCCACACTGCTACGAAAAGTAGTATCTCCGTAAGCATCCCATACGTAGTTACGACGTTTTTTATTTTAACCGGCTCAAGTTACTACATTTTTTCACTGCGGTTTCAAACCCCCTTGAAGTTTCAAATCCAAAAGGCAATAACCTAATTTGAATATTATGTTTACCTTGCAATGATTGAATTCATCTGGAACTGCTATTTGAGGGTACAGCGCTCGACATAATACCACCTGTGACACACAAACATTTGCTTAGAATGTTACCAAAGCGGACAAAAGAGCAAAGAAAAGCGATAGAACTGGAATTGTTGTATCAACACCTCTTAGTAATAAGCTAATAAACTTACGTAAGATAAAAAAAGAATAAAAGGAATCCATTAAAATTGTGATTTTCATGGTTGAATATACCGTAAATTGGGTTCCGTTGTATAATTTCGCCAGCCTGTTAACAACCAGGTTTGTGGCTTTTCCATTTATCAAGTAGAATACGAGTAATAGTCGTATTTACTAAAAACTCATTATCGCATGGCTGACAGGACAGATTAACAATAACATTACCATTTTAACCTCATTAGGTGAAGAGTCGAAATTAAATCAACGTAATTAATTTTACAACCATTACCGAGACGAAAATTTGTACGTTATACTATTGTTTTAATTGTTTGCGCTCGCTCCGCTTATGATACTGAATGTCTGTTGGATATTCATAATGGAAAAATCCATATATTTAACGTCATCGCATTCATTTACTGGTCCATTAGTACGCTACCCTAACTCTGCCTACATTTAGTGACAAAGTCCCAACCGCTACTCGCACTCGCTCTGCTTATGAACAAATCTCAGGTCATTGGTCATGTTCAACGAGTCAGATCACGTCATTGATGTTCTTTTTTTAGGATATAGGAGGCAAACGAGTAGACGGATTGCCCGATGGGAAGCAATTACCGCCGCCCATACTCGCAACAAAGGAGTCACAAGTACGTTGCCGACCTTTAAGATCTCTATACGTTATTTTTTTTAAGGTTTGGAGGTCATATCGGCCCGGAAATACTGCACACGACAATTTATTCCAAAGTTTTGCTGTGCGAGGCAGGAAGTTTCTAGAAAAACGCACAATTGAGGACTGCCGGATGGTTGGCAGTCCTCAAGTGGTGATGATGAAAGTGTTGTCATGTAGAGCGCTGGCGGAAGGAAGCAGCAGGGATTAAGCCGAACAATTCCTCGGAGCACTCTACGTAGTAGATGCGGTAGAAAATGCAGAGTGAGGCCACATGTCTACGCAGTACCAGTGTATACTGTGTGCGTTTGCATGTATTGTCACCAGGGATCGGAAACTGGGGAGCTATTATACCTAAACTTCGGGCTCAGTACCTACGCCGCGTCGATGTTGACTAGTATGGAGGTGGATTCAATTTAATTTTAATAATAAATTTCCCGGGATTACCCGAAATACCGAAAATTAGAATAACAGCCATACAAATGTATTAAAGTATTTAAATAGACTATTTTAGTTGTTCCTATATACTTTATGCATTAAGCACAAACAAAGTGTGACAAAAGTACTGGTGATATATGATAACGGGCATCATGTTCTGATAAGAAAAACTAGACTTATCAGAATAAGAAAAACTAGACTTTTGGCCGAAACTATACCATAATTCTTTTTACAAAAAAATACAGGGATTTAAATAATAAAAAATATTATTTTTAAGAAGCCGACTCCATACTTGCTTAGCTTTTTTCGGAATTTTGCTAGTTGTAGGTATAATAGCTCCCGAGTTTCCGATCCCTGATTGTCACATTAAGTTAAATACCTACGCTAACCTCACTGTGCTTACCTTTAGCGTGACAAGGTCCCGCCCGCTACTCGCGCTCGCTCCGCTTATGAGTGAGTGTATCCGCTGCGCGTCATTGGTCATTCGGAACTCTATGTCTCTTATATCCATCGAGTTGTCCTCGTCAGCGTGTTCGTCAACTATCTCCCATGAGTCCACTTTAAGGCGTTTTTTGCGTTTCTGTTCTTCGGCTGCTTTTTGTTTGTATTGCCTGTAAATAAATTTAATGAATAACGATGACACTAAAAAACTACGTTAATCATCCAACGGACTTCTTTGTTTTCGTTATCGTATATCCTTCTAAGCAAAATGCTACTGTAGGCCCACCATACAAGTAAAATGCTACTCGAATTTGTTCTTTATATCGTAGGAAATAAAGTATAATTTCTTTTGTGTCAAAATCGAAGGAAACAAATAAAATTCAACTCTGTTCCAATTTTGTAAAATTATACAGGTGGGCCGGTGGGCTTTACGAGGATATGACCTGAACTGGCCAACCCTAAGTCTATCACTCCAATGATGATGATGATTTACCTTCGCATATTTTTAAGCTGTTTCATCTGGCCGTGCCGTAATGACCTCTCTGCTGAAGACATAGATTCTGGCTCTGGGGTCTCCATTAAATTATTATCCTGTGTAAATAGAAATCAAATGAAAATATTACCTAAAGTATGAAAATAAATCCATACTGTCCATAAATGCGAAAGTGTGTCTGTTTGTCTGTCCGTCTTTCACGGCAAAACGGAGCGTCGAATTGACGTGATTTTTTAAGTGGAGGTAGTTGAAGGGATGGAGAGTGACATAGGTTACTTTTTCCAGCGGGAAAACATCTCATTCCCACGAGAAGACTCAATATGTTACATTTTCATCATCATCATCTAGTTTTAAATATTTTTAGAATTTGGTGAGTGGCGATTTATGAAAATAATAATTATTATATTGACAAATTATTACTTATTATGCAGAAACGTATATTCGTCGTATTATATTCGTCGTATTATATTGACATTTATGAGCCTTTTCCAGGCTACCACAATCCAAATGTTTTTTCACATATTATATTCCAAATAAAGGGTGAACACTATTAAATTGTCGCCTACATTTTTACTTTGCTAGCGTGTTGCATCGAACCTTTTTTGAATATTCTTTTAAAATTTTAAATTTAGAAGGCTCGTAATATATTAGACAACCATAAAATGTTCATTTGTTTTTTATTTATGAAAATGGCGTTACACGAAAAAAATGTTCGCGAATTAATTTTGCAAGAATTCAGTAAAAATCCTCATTTATCAACTTTAGATCTGGCAAAATCTTGTCAAACAACTCGGAGGACGGTTCAACGAACCCTAAAAAAAATTAAACAAGGTGAAACTATAGATAGGAAGCGGCGTGAAGGTCAACCCACCAGAAAATCTAATGTTAAGTTACAATCAAAGGTGTGCAAGCTATTTGATAAGAATCCGAGTATCTCTTCCCGGGATGTGGCGAAAAAGTAGGCACTAGTCAAGCAAATGTCCAAAAATTAAACAGAATGCGGCATTACAACATATAAGAAGCAAAAGGCTCCCAAGAGAACTGTGGATCAATATAATCGTGCGGTTAGACGTTCTAGGTTATTGTATACCTTGTTGATTGAGAAAAAATGTTGCCTAATTATTGACGATGAAACCTACGTCAAGGCAGATTTCAAGTCTTTACCAGGTAACCAGTACTATTCCTCTCGTGACATCTCGAATCTTGACGAATCGGAAAAGGTGATCCCGGTAGAAAAATTTGCAAAAAAATACCTTGTTTGGCAAGCTATATGCCAGTGCGGCATGAGGAGCTCACCATTTATCACTACCGGGACAATTAACACCGATATTTATATATCAGAATGCTTGAAAAAGAAACTGTTACCATTCATAAAGAAACACACTTCCTCAACATTGTTTTGGCCAGATTTAGCAAGTTGCCATTATTCGTCTCGAACTTTGGAATGGTATAAGGCGAATTCAGTCGAGGTAGTGCCTAAGGAGAGTAACCCACCTAACTGTCCCGAACTTCGCCCCATCGAAAAATATTGGGCTAATATAAAAACTAAACTGCGAAAAACTTGCCAACCTGCCACTTCATTACCAGATTTTCAACGAAAATGGATTAAATGCACAAAATTGTTAAGCGATGATTCCAAAGTGAAATTCAATGAATCACGTCAAAAGTAATGTCCGGAAATTTTCTCGTCGTTCGATGAAATAGCCCTAATATTTTTTAAAATGATTTTACGCTGTATAAAATTAGTCATATAAAGAATTTTGAGCACTTTGGATTTTTATTTTGTCGTCTGTAGCATGTTCGACCTGCGACAATTTAATAGTGTTCACCCTTTACATACGTTTAGGATCCTTATTTTAAATCGGTACTTTGGCGATAGTCCAATCTAATATAGACCTTAAAGTCGAATACTTGGGTTGAAATTCAATTGACAAGAAGGTGGTTGATAATTCGTACTATGCCTATATAAATAGAGTGACTATAGTTACCTGCAAGAGGCTTCTGAGCTGAGCAGCGAGCTTAGTCAACTCGTATAACCGTTGTTCCTCGACACCGCGGCGCCGGCACCAGGCGCGTCCGCCGCCTCGAGCCTACATACAAAATACTGATATAATAATCGTTTATTAGATCGTAAGTTAGATACACAACAGCGCCTCGCCTCAACATGTCTTCACAGGATACTTCAGTACTTTGGCCACATAGCACGTCGAAGTACTGATAATCTCGAAAAACTAATTGTAACTGGCAAGGTTGATGGTAGGCGTCCAAGAGGACCCAGTCCCACACGATGGTTAGACCAGGTCTCAAAAGAACTGCAGATGCCGATGTCACAGGCTCTCCATCAAGCTGAAGACCGCAATAAATGGAGGAGCCTATTGCAACGTTTCCGTCGAAGCCACGATCCTCAGCAGTGAGGGAACGACTTGAGGAGGGGGAATCGTTTATTCAGTTTTTGTCTTAGGCCCTGGTTTCTCTGACCACCCGCTGCCGGCGACCGGCGACAGACGCGTGTCCGCGACCGCCGACGTTCTAATGTTTTGTTCGAGAATGTTTCAGGGTGGTTTCTCTGAGCCAGCGGCGTTTCAGAGAAAACATTCGAACGTCACCGGTCGCGGACACGCGTCGGTCGCTAGACTTAGGCTAGGTTTTTTTACAATATGTTTATAAAAGTAGAATATAAAAATACATCTAAAACATGTCAAAACAATTAAAATATTATAAAAACCTAACCTAGAGTGCCGCCGGCAACGGGACAGGGCCAGGCTGCCGGTGGTTAGGGCTGCAGAGAGAGGAACCGCCGGACTATGCGCGCCGTGTCCAGGAATACCGCCTTCTGAATCTGACCCTTGATCCAACCACAACCACGTAGCGAGAGTTTCTTAAGATATTGTTCGAGACTCTTCGCTATGATAATAATTATTATACGTTTAAAGAAAGTATATTTCTTTGATCTGGTGTAGATGGTTGTTAAGCGGTGATCGGTTCCATACAAAACTTCATAGGTGGCGGTATCAGTAATGGCGGCCCACTGCATCTTTAAAACAGGCGCTGTTTTATACATCAGAAAATGAAACTCGCCATGATTGTGCATTAATAAATTAAAAAATAGATGACTCATATTTAAAAAAAAAGTGACGAGGACCTCCGTCGTCCGAGACAGGATTTGAACCCGCATTTCCAGCTGTCGCGGCTGACGCCCTGACTGCCATCACGTCGTGTCGCCCACATTAACTGCCGGCTGAGAAAACCACCCTATCTCCTGCAGGTGTTGTAAGAGGCGACAAAAGCCAAAAATCGACGGATAGGCAGCAGCGTTCTTCAAAACCGAAACCGCAACTGCGGCCGTCAACCCGCCTACCATGCGTGGCGACTACGGCAACTCCCGCCCAAGATGATACAGTCAGCAGCAGAAGTGGCTAAGCAGCTGGTGTTCAAAATGAGGTCATCACATCTCTATTGTCAAGAGAATAAGAGCGCGTCAGGTCATTTTGAACACTTCAAACGCATTGCTACTTTTGCTGCTGACTGTTCAAGCCATATTATGCCTCCCCTATGACCATGTTTTACGGTTGAAATGATTATGATGAACTATATGACGCTGATTGTAAAGGGATTGATGAGCCAGTTGCTAATGTTAGTAATATAGCATTATAAAATTATAATGAATGACCGATATCCTCGGATGTTGTATCACACCCGATTGGCATTACTCGGTTAAGTTACAAACACGTTACGAAATCGTTGCGTATGAGACAGATTTTCGTCGACGTGACATGACCTCTTTGAAGTTAAAAATGTTACACTCGTTTTTCAATTGTAGCAAAAATGTAATAGAAATATGTCTCTTCCGTACACGGAACAATGGTGTTCCGGACATTTGGGAGGCGTACGCGGAGCCAGATCGAGCCAACGCGCAGAGGCCCTTTCGACAATTTCATGAAATGTAAGGGGTACACTAAGCGGATGTTGCCCCTGTCCATATCATGGGACGCGCACAGAAACAGCACCCGCCATGGTGTAAGGACTATTGAGTTTTAATGAAATCTAAAATCTACTAGGCTATTGGGCGGAAAGCATGGACTAGCTACTGGGCCATTGGATAAAAAAACCGGCGAAATGGGCCCCTACAAAAAGCGACATCAATGATGGCTCAAGGGCAACACCGGTGCATAGGGCTAAGGGTAGAGAGGTGTCACTGGACTTTAAACATATAGCCAACTCGCCACTTAGGTTTCCACATCTACCCTCGAGAACGCAGCTCTCGCGACCCCACTCTGGACGGCCGGTGAAGGCAAGCCAGAGGCAGGGGACCTGTCCCACCTGTCCGACAGGGCACCCCAGGGGCACTCAGGTACGTGGAGTCGCTACTTATTATTACCTTTTCACCGAGCCACGCGCAGTATAGCGATAGAAGAGTCAACGGATCGCCGTGGTCGGATTCATCGGGTTTTCTTGCGTTCTGTAAAATTATAAACAAGTTTATCAAGTGCGAATCAGAGCTCAAAGGTACTAAAGTAGTGATTTTTGAGTGAACAATACAGCAGGGGGTATCAAAGTACTTCCCCTACTATCACAGCTCTTCGGACTTAAGAAAATTATATATGGTCAAAAAACTCGGGACTTCTTTTTTCAAAACGGTATACACAACAAAACATGCCAAATAAATAAATAAATAAATAAATAAATAAATAAAAATAAAATACTAAACGAATCTTTATGAAACTTTCCAGTTAAGTAGCTTACATATCAGAATAGGACATAGGCTATAAATTATCTAAAATTTCATCCTTTTTAGGAACATAAAGGGTGATGACACTTTGTACCGCCTATATATATATTTATATATGTAGGTCGTTACTAGATGGCGCTATGGATGCTTGCCAATTCCACATTTGTTCATATTTTTAGTGTAATGTATTAAATAATATTGTTATTTTCTAATAAGCAAAGCTACCAGCGACTTTGAAATACAATAATTTTTATTTTAGATGTAATCATTTAAACGAGATGTGGCAGCAGATGGCGCTGTTCACGTAGTTACTTCGCGTTATGCGTTGTTTTAGTATGGCCATTTGATTGCTTGGTTTGTTCGTACAGTTGTTAATTACTTGACGACCGGGAAAGGACGAAGGATAGTTTTTGCTCCGGGATTTATCCTCTGAGAGGATAAAAAGTGGGATTTCACTGGCTTATCCTACGCAGACGAAGTCGCGGGCAGAAGCTAGTGTATGATATATCGATTCGTAATGTAGAGGTTTTATCAATATCGTCGTTAAAGTCCCGACTGACTTAAATCAATGCCCGCTGCCCAAATCATTGTAAATCTTAGAAAGCTGAAAATTTCATTACTAATTGTAAGTTTATACCAACTTATTTGGCGTGATTTTATTTCTCTTTCTTGTGTATAAACCACTGTACGTTAGCCTAAGTTTCGTATGTCATAAGGCACATCATAGCTGTACAGTCACAGATATATCGGAGCTGTGGAGGTGGTCACAAATATCTGAACAACGCCTCTATTATCAAGATGATAAAGTGCATATTCAGATATTTATGACTACAGTTCCGATATATGTGATGGCGACGGTACTATCTCTTACCACAAATTTACCTTCTATTGTATGACGAAATACGAGCCCCAATGCAAAATAGCTCGTCTAGTCGCAATTCTGCATGCGTATTTTTTTTCAAAAACTACTATTTCTACCCGAATCGACTTTGATGATTAAGGCGCTCTAGATAGTGAAAACACCAATTTTAGAAAATATTAATAAAATACTTTCACACAACTTACAACTGCAATTTTTTTATATGTATAATTTCAGTCTATTCTCTAGTTTTTGGCTTCATCAGAAACACGATTGCTGATAAAAACCTCGATAGATTTTTTTTTTGAAAATAACTCGTTTTTTACACCTTAAACCAAATATTTCGATAACTATTACGAATATCAACACAAAATTTGCTTTAAATAATAGTTTTTAAGTAGATTTCGATTTGTACTTCTTAGATTTTTAATAAGTTGTGTACATCAATAATACCAATTGATTTCGTTATTGGCAAAATAAAATGGTTCAGCGCGCGGCGGCGGCCGACTATTGCCCAGTCGCCAGTACGCTCGTGACCGCTGTCAACGTAGGACGTGTGCACATTTTCCTAACGCGGTAATATTACTTTAGACAGGAAGCAATACGGGTAGTTAATCGCAGTGTAAATAAAGTTAAGCGAAAGAGGAAACGATTAAGTGAACTAAGAGGACATATGACAAAGATTAGTGTGAATATTAGAATGCCTAAACGGTAACCTACGTACCAGAACATTCAACCGGCCGCGTCGTAGCGGATTTCACATGCGTTTTTACGTAGTTCGTTTGCAGGTCTGGTGCAGTTTTAGTAATTGTGTGTTGTACAGTTTTATTATATTCTATCTTCTTTTCAAGTCAGTAAAGTTACTAGTACAGTCGCCATCAGATATATCGGAGCGGCCGAGGTACTCAAATATTTTTGAGCAGCAATCAATTTCAATAAATTCTTTACAGTAAATGAGGTCAATAACATCGGAACATCCAATTCGCCATAAATATGTGAGCAGTGGTTTTTCAATTAAATCTGAACACACAACTCGTCAAAGTTATCTGCACAGACAGGGTGATCATAAATATCTGAACATTTAGGGAAAATATACCTTAAGTCACTTCGCATACGATTTAATAGTTATTTGTTATACAAGGGTGCAAAATTGTATTTTAACTGTGAGTGTGGGATTGAAACTCGAGCAAGCGAATGGATTCTATAGTTTAACCACGAGCAAAGCGAGTGGTTTAAAAATAGAATCCTGAGCGTAGCGAGTGGTTTTAAAATAGAATCCTGAGCGTAGCGAGTGTTTCAATACACGAGAATTAAATTACAATTGCACCCGTGTGTAACACAAAATTTTTCCCCTCACTACAGCGAGGAAAGTGAAACATGAAAAAAAAAACGTTTTGAAATCGCATTGACTTTTTCTTTGCGTTTAGATACATTCAACATTTTTACAAAAGGTGCCTTTAGCTTGGTTAGCTTGTGGTGGCCAGTACGATTTTCGAATGTTTTAATTCGATTTTGAAGTCGGTGCGTGTGCGAGTTACCGCCGCCGCCGCGGCGGCAAGTGAGCTGTACTTCGCGAATTTAGACTTTAAAACCATAGTAATAAGACCTATGAGAAGTCAACTTACTTTAATCACTAGTGGATAAAATGCGTTTTTATCGTCTCGTATTAAAGGATAAACAAGCGCTTTACGAGCTAGTGAGGGGAAAAATTCTTTAACGTAGGTACTACTACGCTCGAATACATTTTCAACACAACCAGTATCCACCATTCGGTTTTGTCAATGTCAAAACTAAAAAGAGATTGCTGGATGTAGGGTGTATACATACACTGCCTGAGGTAGAGCGTGACGTCATCGTGATACTAATGGCGTCCTTATCTTACTCTTATTGTGCGAAACGTGCGGTATGCATTAGTCGCCCGGACTCAGTGACTCTTTCAGATATGGCCTTTTTGTACACATTTATGTTTTTGTTGGGATCTAGTTTACATAACAATGATAATTTTAATTCCTTTTAATACCGCTGAACACATGCGTCTTGCGTGCGGATTTGTGCAGGGCCGCAACCTTGGTCGTGAATCGAACACCCTCATATAGGCAAATCGAAAAGGCAAATTAAAAGTTCTCGAAGGGCCGCCGCCAGCGACGGTGCGGCACGGAGCTCATGATTATGGTTCACGAATTGGACCGAAACATATGTCGAGCGGTTTTCGACCTTAAGATACGTGAGTGACCCGTTTATATATATTTCTAGTAAATCGAAAATGCTATCAGAACACATTAGCTTTACGCTTGCTCGCTACGGTATTAGCGGTACGGAGGCTTGAACTCACTATGTTTTTTTTTGTGGTTTTGAAAAGTAACGAAATTCTATAAATTTTGATGTTAGGATTATGATTTCTTATAACTAAACCGCTAGGCCATGGTGACCGACGCAATAGTAGATGAAATATTGAAAAGCATTCGTACCTATTTTAATTTGGCAGCTTCAATATTACATATATACATTTGATACTTGCACGGAATGAATGACGTAGTGACAGATCAAAACGTGAGACACTCATAAATACGTGCATGGTTACCAAAGTGCATCTCATGACGATTTCATAAAGCCCAAATAGGATCCCCCTACATTATTTGATCATGAAGTTCTGTTACCTATTCCGGCTACAAACATCAAATCAGGTTACTCGTAATATTTTATCAGAAATCCCTAAATTAAAAGTTGAAATAGATAACAAATATACCTTAAGAAAAAACGACGAGGATCTCCGGTGTTCGAAACGGGATTCGAACCCGCATCTCCAGCTACCGCGGCTGACGCTTTAACCAATTCGGCCACCCGTACACAGCGAAACCCGTCGAAATTAATCAAGTATATGTGATCTTGTTTTTTTGCATACATGTACCTTTAAAATTTGAAAAGTTCTCTTAATTCCTCGTGGATCCCATCATGATATCTGAGTTCTGGTAACAATGGGACTAACCTTGAAGTATATGCTTCCAAACAACGAAAGTATTTTTGAAATCGGTCCATAAACGACGGAGTTCTGAGGTAACACACATACAAACAAAAACAACATACAACCGAATTCATTATCTCCTCCTTTTTTGAAGTCGGTTAAAAACCCCGAAACGGCACTTACAACCCCGACACCGAGAGACAGTGCGTCACTTCCAAACTCAACGGATACCGAAGCCCCTAATTAGGGTGATTCATTTTTCCAAAAGTTTGATTTTCATGTGACTTTGATTTTCCCCTGGGTCTCACTGGTACAAAAGATAAATAAACCAAATTTCAGGAAGATTGAAGAATATTTAGAGGTAGCACATGTCGACCACTTTCATCTCACACTGGTGAAAACACGAATCAGTCTTAATATTTTTGTTTTTTTTTTTTTAAGTGCGATTTCTGATTGTTCACATATAAATAAAATAATTGTAATTTAAAATGGGAAGTAGAGGTATTTGGTTATCAGAAAAAGTGCCTATTTGGGTTTTTTTTAGGAACTCGCCTTCCTTCAAAAGAACAAGTGCTCTTAGTGTTTATTCTTTATCACAAGGACAACAACGAAAAACTTTCAGACGCAGATAAATCCACCAGTGCCACAAACAGAAGCCAAATGGTTAAGAAAATTGAAGATTCAATTAACAAAATGAATAATTTTTAGTATTACACTGGGATAGTAAGCTGCTGCCTTCCGTTGCCCAAGGAAATGACTTTGGAAGATAGAGTTGCAATCATAGTAACCGGAAAAGATTTCGAATACTTACTTGGGTTACCTGTTGTCCTTAAAACAGGTGAACGTATGTCTGATGCAGTTATCAAAGAAATAGACTAAGATAAAATCATCGAATATTATTTAATACAACATCGTCAAACACAGGTTAAATTCAGGGAGCTTGCATTAAATGCATAAGAATCGAAATATTATTAAATCGAACACGTTGTGGTTGGCATGTCGCCATCACACGAACTAATATTGAAAGGAGTGTTTGAAGAGTGTTGTAAATGTGGTCACCGATTAGTGGTCCTAATATTCAGATAGACTGGAATAAGTTCCAAAGTCTGTGGAATATACTGGACAAGAAGTCGTATACGACAATGCTAGATGAAGAGACTCCCGATTCCTTCAGCTTTTGACAATTTACCTCGACGCCAACCTGCAATAGTGCTCTCGCAGTTGGCAAAATGCACCTTTGATATTTGTCAGAAACAAACGATTAGAGAGTTAAAACCTAACTTTTGAAAGAAAAGACCTGAGAGTGAGATCATTACTATCAAAACAAAGACTTCTCTTCTTTGAGTCTTTTGAATTGTTTGGGGTTCAGGATGTGACTGAATACTGTGGTGACTCTCTGAAAAGCTATGTAGATGCTGTTCAGGTAGTCAATAATACATACAGCAAAAAAAGGTATCGCGTTGATTAAAAAGTTTAAGGAATCAGTTTGAGGTGAAACACAAAAACAATTTTTGTTGAAAGTCTTCGAACATCACAGGAAAAATGGGCCTTAGCGAACAAAATAATGCACTGCGTCGTACAAAGTGAATTAATATAAGAACTTAACATTTATTTACAATGTTATTTAATTACATTATTTATATTTCAGTTGTATTTTAAACACGTAATTTGTAATTTATGGAGTTAATAAAGTTAAAAGTACAAATATCGTCATTTTTCTTTACTTTTTCATAAGTGACCAATGTGTGCAACCTCTAAATGTAATCCAATCTTCTTGAAATTTGGCATAAATATTGCTTATATCACTGAGACACGAGAGCCGAGCAAAGTCTGTAAAAATATATAACTTTATTTTTTGCCTAACAAAATGAAACACCCTACCCCTAATCCTTCTTGTAATAATGTTATAAATTAAGTTTCATTACTAGGGAGGGCAGTTGCCCCAAAAGGTGACCGGCACCCAAAAGGTGACCGGCACCCAAAAGATGAACGAAACGTCTTATAATCTAAATAATTAAATCGTGTATTTTTCCGTAACGTGGCAACACTTCGCCGGCGTTTTCATTTAAGTAACGCGACTAAAAAGAGATATGAGTATCTCTTTCATTCACGTTAATAAAAATTAAGTTTTTATTATTATTTAATGATATATTTGCTGTTCAAGTTATGTTTTCAATATTGTGACTAATTTCCAATAGATTGCCTGAGGTCAACTTGTGGGCATAGGCAACATTTTCAAATGCTTGTATAATGACCAAAGTTGAACAGCACTTTCTTTCGCTAACACCTTTATTTTGGGGTTTATTTTAGTATGAAAACGTTGAACAATCAACCGATGTTTCTATTCCCAAAAGATGAACTGAAAAAGTTCATCTTTTGAGTTGGATTACTGGATTCCAATAAATGAATTTCGCCTCAAATTTGTTCGTTCATTTTATCAATATCGTGTCCAAAACTTGAATTAAAAAAATGTATTATTTCATGATTTGGCAAGCAGTTCTAAGCGAAACAAATTTAATGGCGATGGTTTAATAAAATGATATACAACCTAGTGACAACCTAGGACGGACATCGAAGTTTTAGTAGTGGGGTACCCTTTACCCTTTTTACGGATCTCTAAAAACAAATAGCATTGTATAATTTCCGGAACGCTCTGGAATTTGCTTCAACCAGAATACGGTTACGAACAGAATAAGGCCATCAACTGTCTACGCGAGCGACGCGCGTGGCGTGGTGCGGGGCGCCCCGCATGCGCCTCCACCGCGTTCTGCTTCACCCCCGCAAATACCTAAAATACGTCTATAAGAGCGCCTTAATGGAATACACTAGACGCAATGTCACTAAAGCTAGCTTAGTTTTGAGTTGTACAAAGTGTACATCTCGTTATTTATTTTCAAATAATTTAATTATAAATATTACATCTCACACGCAAATAATTACGTCTGCTTCATATTTAAGGCAAAATAGGTCGTCTATTTAAAATAAAACCTGTTTACCAGGGTTCGTAATATAAAATATTATTTTCAAATTGAATACGGAATATTCTCTGTCATGTAAAATGACAAACCACTATATAAAAGGGCAAATTCAGCCTAATTTTTTATTACTCCAAATCGTTTTTTTATCGAGATGGCACGAGGTAAGCCAGTGACTGAAGAAGTGCGGGAAATTATAATCTATAGTAACAATAAAGGCAAATCTACGTACCAAATTGCCAAGGACCTTTCTATGCCAAGGTCTACAATCCAAACTATCATCGAGCATCATCGAAAACACGACAGAATTTCTTGTTTAAAGAAATCCGGCCGCCCACGAATTACTACTAAAGCAGAAAACAGGATTCTGAGGAAGATCATCAAGAAAAATCGTCGTGCAAGAGCTGGAGAACTTACGGTACTATGGCGTGACGCAATTAAAAAAAACATTTCAGTGGATACTTGCAAGAGAGTGATGAAGAGGATGGGCTACGGTTTTTACACTGCTAAAGAGAAACCGTTACTTACACAACGGCAGAAAACTAACAGGTTGAAATTCGCCAAAAAGTACAGAAATTGGACCGTCGATCAGTGGCGTAAAATTAAATGGAGTGACGAATCTAAATTTGAAGTCACAGTAGGCGATGAACGAAGTAAAGTCATTCGCGAAAAAGGAGAGGCATTTCAAAAAGATTGTCTTAAGCGTAAGGTAAAGTTTCCAGCTTCCTTAATGATTTGGGGCTGCATGTCGGCACAGGGTGTCGGCTGTCAGCAATTTATAGATGGAACCGTCAATGCCGAAAAATACAAAAGCATCTTACAAGAGAGTTTGCTACCGTCTATACGTAAGTTAAAGTATAAAAATGCGTATACTTTTCAACAAGATGGTGCCTCATGCCATACCGCTAAAGCAACGATGGCGTGGCTGAAAAAGAAAAAAATACCTACCATGTCGTGGCCATCCAGCAGCCCGGACTTGTCTCCCATAGAAACGTTGTGGTGGAAAATGAAGAAGAAGTTGCCAAAGGACCCGTCCAGATCAAAAGCTGATCTTAAAGAGAAACTTACCTGTGTTTGGAATGAAACAACCCCGGAAGAGTGTCGACAGCTGGTAGATACAATGCCGCTCAGAATTAAAGCCGTTTTAGATGCAAAAGGAGACGCCACCAAGTGGTAGACGTTCTAATCTGCGTCGGTAACACTAAAGACGAACTTTTTTGCATTTTAGTACAATTGGTGAAACAATGTTTTTTTTTATTACCAAGGAAAGTTCGTTTTTTTTTTCATTGAATAAATAAAATACGATTTATAACTTATACTGTTTCTATATTGCTAATTCTTCCAAACACCTTCGTTCCCCAGAATTTTTAGGTTAACGTTAGTTTAGTACATTTTTTTCCTACCAGACGTACTCATTTGTATTGGGGCTCGTAAATAATTTGAATTTAAATACCAAACTCACTTCACATTCAAAGTCCCTATGCGCTCTTGTTGTAAATATCGACCGTATGCCTAGCGCTGCGGCTAGGGCGAGCGCGGAGTCCCGCTTGTGTGGCGGCAAGGTGGCACTGCCTACCACCAGGGCTTTTGCTAAGGATACTTCGACGGGCAGATTGGACAATGCTCGACCTAGTGCTGTGAGCTTCTCGTTGGCTGTTAGGGCGCCCTGGAAAATAAATAATAATAATAGTAAGAACGTTTGCACGTTGGGGGCCATTTCGTGGCAGCCATGTTAAGTCGAAGAGTAAGTTAGTACGTATTATTATGTTGTACTAGATCGCCCGCATGGTTAGAGAAAAATGTAACATATTGAGTCTTCCCGTGGGAATGAGATGTTACCCGCTGGAAAAAGTAGCCTATGTGTATATGTGCTCCATCCCTTCAACTACCTCCACTTAAAAAATCACGTCAATTCGTCGCTCCGTTTTGCCGTGAAAGACGGACAGACAAACAGACACACTTTCGCATTGATAATATTAGTATGGATATGCCTCGAATAAATGTTTCTTTCTTTCCGTAGGTACAGTCAGCAGCAGAAGTGGCTAAGCTTTTGAGGTGTTCAAAATGAGGTCAACAGTCAACACATCTCTATTGCCAAGAGAATAAAAGAGCGTGTAGGTCATTTTGAAAGCTTCAAACGCTTAGCCATTTTGACTGCTGACTGTACCTATGTAGCTAATATTGCAATTCACGTATGACCCCTAATTATTGTTATTGTTAAGTCATGTTTCTCAGCGCATTGGTGTATACTGTACTGCTGAGTTACATTGTTCTTGTAAATAATAAATAATAATAAATATATTTTTTTTTTATAAATGATAGGTTAGCATTTGGCCCCAATCTCACCTGATGGTAAGTGACGATAATGTTTATTTTATTAGGCAGACGTCCGGTTATTTATCCAATAGCCCAGTAGCTAGTCCATCCTTTCCACCCAATAGCCTAGTACATTTTAGATTCCAATATAACTGAATAATCCTTACACCATGGCGGGTGCTGTCTCTGTGCGCGTCCCATGATACGTACAGGGGTAACATCCGCTTAGTGTACCCCTTACATTTCATTAAATTGTCGAAAGGGCCTCTGCGCGTTGGCTCGATCTGGCTCCACGTACGCCTCCCAAATGTCCGGAACACCATTGTTCCGTGTACATAAGAAATAATGTTACAGTCAAGGTAAAATATGGATACAGGCAAAGTGACAATAAATGTATACCCATTCCTTAATATCAAGACATAAAGGTGTAAGTATACATATTTTGGCACTTTGACCGCATCGATATTTGTGACCTTGACTGGTACCTACTTACACCGTAAGCTGTCCCATGTAAAATTAATCCTAGAATGCGTTAGCAATGAATGGTTTCGAGATTGCGACTCACGTGCTGTTTCAATTCCAGCAGAGCGTTTTCCACCGCGTGTTCCGGCGGGGCATCGACAAACGGGAACCTTCTGACGTCACTGACGCCGAGCGAGCTCATCAAGAGTAACAGGGATGCAAGAGGCACGCGAGACACCTCGGGAGTACTGAATGGGTCCATCTCTTCGTATTGCTTTTCTGAGTACACGCGGTAGCAGACGCCGGGACCTTAGATTTGAATACGTTAATTTAGTAAAGCAATGTATTATAATAAGGCATCGATGTATAAACGTAGATTCACAATCAGCCCCAATAAAATGGCTCCAAAAAACAACCGCTCGAACAACTTGGACGGCACATTTACGAGTAGTTAGTCTTCTTTGAACCGCTATACATAATTATACATTTTGAGTCTTAACTTTTTGTTCCTGGACGAAATTGATAATAATTTTACGTACCCGTCCTCCCGGCCCTGCCTTTCCTTTGGTCCGCGCTCGCTTGCGATATCCAGAACTCTTTCAACCGCTGCATCTTAGTGGTCGAATCGTAGCTCATTTCTTTAACCTAAAACGAAATGTTTTACGGCTCATGAAATAGTAATATGTGGTCATAAAATAGTAGTGAACAAATTCAAACAGGTTCTATGGGTTTTGTGCCCTACTGCCTGGTAACAGACTGAAATAAACAATTTTGTTTCTCGTCACTCACTACCATTAAGTACTTCACACACAAAGTTATTATAACTCTCATAATTATACAACTTCGTAAATGTAAAGAAAGGAAGTTAAAACGCATGCCAGATTATTTTTTCATGTTCTACTGACAGCACTATTCTATTCCCTTATCCCTTCTTCAGCTTTAGATATTAATCCAATAAACCAATTTCCGCTATTAAAAAGTTCTCATTGGTCCATCAAAGTTTTGATTGGCTAAAATTAAATGTCACACGTCAAACCGCGCATTAGTGCGGTTGATGGACTGTCTTTTAGACTAAACGTTTGTGGACTAGTTTGTATGGGTTCATTATGGAGACTTCATTTGTCATTTATGTATTATTACCAATCCCTAGTAAATTGTGTAAGACATAGCATTAAAGCGTTCACATACCTTTCCAGAATCGACGACAAATCGAATCCCATCTATGGTCACAGATGTTTCAGCGATGTTGGTGGAAATAATGCATTTTCGAACACCCTCTGGCGGATAATCAAATACCTGCGAAAAAAATCAATAATGTAACAACAATGTATAATGTATGATCTAGCATAGACAAGTGATTTATTTAATTTGTAATTAATATGTTGATTTTTTAAAGACAATTAAATAAACGTTCTTATTATACCAGAATGGAGATCTGTAGACAAACTAAGGTCATGTAGCCCACCGTATTAGCAAGCTGCTAGCCTAATATGGTCGGAATTTTATCACTGTCGCAATATCTGTCACGCCTCAAAAAATATGTGAATGCGAAAGTGACGGATAGCGCGATAAACGATAAAATGACAACCATGCTACCCGTTCTGAAGTGAAAATGCCATATTGCACGCAAACATCTGATTTGCGTGCAATATGGCCTGCCCGTGGGCGATGGAGTCGAAAAGTGCTCGACTCCACGGACTAGCAAGCGCAGAGAAGGACATACGCCAATATGGACAGACAACCTTATAAAGGTAGCCGAAAGGCGCTGGATTCAAGTCGCTTTTTACCGGTGCCTGTGGAGGTCTAGGGGGGAGGCCTATGTTCAGAATCATCTCATTAAATAAAATCATCAATATAACAGATGATGATGATTTTATTTTAACATTCACAGTTTCATTTTTGTACTTGAAAACAAATAAGGTGGGCCAAGAGGCCGGGTTTTTTTTTTGAGCAAAATCGTCATTGGTCTTGTTAGGAAGTTGGCTATAATTAACTTTTTTTTTGCTGGAAGTTGAGCATGGGTCTCCATATTCCATTGGGATTGGCGAGCCCCCGTTGGCGTAGCCAGCGCGTCATGGTCAGTCAATACAAAATGACATGTTTTGTGCAGCTACATTCACAAAACATGAATTTGGTCTTCTGACTGATCCAGAACACTGCATCATCGGTATTCCGTGGATCTTGGAGTTTCCATACCTTGTCCTGTTCAGCAATAGACAAGCCACTGTGTAGAGGAAGTACGATCCATTTCTTAGATTTCTCGCTGTACTGTTGTGCCGCGTCGCAAATCGCAGTTATTTCTTGTACTCCAGACATGAAGATCAAAAGGTCTCCTCGTTCATCACCTGAAAGAAAGGAAAAGAAGGTTTTAATAAAAAACCAAATAAATTCCTTATTATATAATTCTTACAAATACAAATGCGTTTAATTCATTACTGTTAGTTAGTGTTAGTTGATACAAAATACAAATTTAAAAATATTTCGTAATGAAAAGGGTACGGGTACAGCTTGCTGAATTTAAACCCGCCCTTGGTCAGCTAATTGGAGAGTTATTATTTTAATTCTTGCTTAGTTGTTAGTAGTAAGTTTTC
This sequence comes from Grapholita molesta, assembly GCA_022674325.2. Taxonomy (NCBI): domain Eukaryota; kingdom Metazoa; phylum Arthropoda; class Insecta; order Lepidoptera; family Tortricidae; genus Grapholita; species Grapholita molesta. The sequence goes on from CP053137.2 coordinate 10,315,723, forward strand.
ATTACCGGAGTCTGATTCGGCTTATTTCTTTTTTTTAATACTAAGGCACTTATTTTGACTTAAGATTCTAATTCCTAGAAATAAAGGAAAAATAGAAAAATCAACTGCCCCGGGCGAGACTTGAACTCACCCAAGGCATTTAGTTATGGGGTAGTGCATCGATATCGCTTCTTCCTAATGTGGAGTGCTAAGGAATGGCACTCGCTCCCTTCGTCTGTATTCCCGGACAGATGTAATTTCGGTCTTTTCAAGGCAAGGGTGAATAGGCTGTTACTGAACCAGCGTGGTACTCGACCGAGTCGTCACTTACCATCAGGTGTGACTAGGTTAAAGAAGTAGACCAACGAGTAGTCTTGTAGTAACGAAGTCTTGTATAAAAACAAAAAAATATCAGTGAATTCTTAATATAATTTTAGGATTGCGATGGCGCTAAAAAGTGTCAACACATTTACGGTAGATGTCGCTAGGCGCCTAAGTAAATTGAAGAATATGGTGAAGAAAAAGAATAGCTCCGTTTGTACAACGAAGGGCACGTAGCTCAGAGTCGCGAGTTCGAGTCACGCCCGGGGCATTTGATCATTTTTTCTTCTTCTAAGAATTATGGCGTCATTAGCTGACGTTTCTGCTTAAAAATAAAATTGACTTAAGGATTTTTTACGTACTATTGAAGATTGCGTCGTTGTTTAAAATATTTAAGTGATTTTTTATGTTTATTGTGTTAATTTGTATGTAGGTAGGTATTTAGGGCGATGGCACCAATGTTAGATACTTTAAGCTGACAGACACCAATGATGGGCACTTAGTTCTTAATTCAAAAACCATAACATTAAAATTGAATATGTACCAAAAAATGCCCAACACTTGAGTTGAAGTAAGCACTAATGTTCATGATTGGTTCCTTGTCCATTACTGGCGCCGTCACCCTATATGGTCTTATTAAGGTACCAGCATGTTTTACTCTAGTCATCATGATTTTTTGTTTTTAACTACTAAAATATTGTTATTGGAACTTACTAGGATATTTGTTGTCAATGAGCTGCATTATCTGAACATAGGGCTGTGGATTAAGCCTGTCATCGCGCGACGGCTTCTCGTCGATGAACACGGGCTTGTACTGCAGATCTATTGGGAACAATCTACCTGGCACCTGAAATCATATGAGATAAAAATTACCTAAATTAAATAAGCAAAACATTTGTGATAAACATATAGAAAAAAAATGTCCTTGTCGGCATCTTCTGCATGACCGGTTGACCGGCTAGGTCAACGTCATGCAGAAGACGGTCACTATCCGTATACCTACTAAGATAGAGTAGGAGACTGTTAACAATCATCATCATCGTCATCATTTCAGCCGTAAGTCGTCCACTGCTAGACATAGGCTTCCCCAAAATATGACTTGTATTACAACTTGTATCATCTTGGGGGATCGTTACCATAGTCACCACGCTTGGTAAGCGGGTTGGTGACCGCAATAGGTGTAGATTAGGCTTCGGCGTCCGTCAAGTTTTTTCCCTTTGTCGCCTCTAATGACACCCGGAGGAGATGGGGTTGTGGTATTATAGTTAGCCGGTACAGTCGCTATCAGTAATATCAGAGCTGTGGTGGTCACAAATATCTGGACATGTCCTTTATCGCCTTGACAATAGAGCCGTTGTTACGATATTTGTGACTACCTCCACAGCTTCGGTATATCTGATGGTGACTGTACCACACGGCACCAGAATAAAACAATAAAAACTGTTTACAATAAAAAGTTGATTTTCAAACTACCTGTATCACAACAGCAGACTCTGCCGAGAAATAATCTTCAAACAGCTTAATATTGATAGTGGCTGACATGAGCACCAGTTTGATGTCCGTCCGGCTGTGGATCAAGCACTTCAGCACACCCAAGAGGAAATCTCCCATCAGGTGTCTTTCGTGGATCTCATCTAGTATGATAACATCGTAACTCGGCAAATTCTCGGATGACATCTAAAAACAATTAATACATAATATTTAATTGATTAAGGGTGAAAACTTAACTAAAGGATATCCATAATCTTCCTCGCTTTGTCAAGGGAGTACTGAAACACTTATTGGTACAAGCCAGGGTTTGAACCCGTGACCTCGGGATTGCAAGTTTGGACCTGGGTATGTCCTTAAACTACGTCCAACAATGAGAGGTAGCGCACAGCGAAGTACCATCACGCTTGAATCTGAAGAAGCCCAACTGGGGAAGTACCTCCTCCTTACAGAAGACCACAGCCATCATAGCACTGCTCCCTTTCAGGTATGTAGTGTTGTGTTCCTGATGGTGAGTAAGGTTCGCAGAGCTCCAACCCCCCTAAAAAGGCCGGCAACGCGCCCGTCACTCCCCTGGTGTTGTGGGTGCCCATGGGCGACGGTAATTGCTTACCATCAGGCAATCCATCTGCTTGTTTGCTACCTTTGTCATAAAAAATAAAAACCTTACCGCTAAACCACCCGTGCTTCCAGGCCTGTATACTTACTTGTCTTAACAATAATCCTTCAGTAATGAAACATATCTTAGTGTCTGCAGTCTTGCTCTTCTCAAACCTGATCTGATAGCCCACTTTGCTTTGAAACTGGCTGAGAGTTTCATACGCCACTCGTTTTGACAGAGATATGCACGCTATACGCCTTGGCTGAGTGCAGGCTGAAAACAATGTAAGTGTATTTATAAAAATGAAAATATATTCACCATGAAGTGTTAGTCAAAAAAATCATCACTTAGTAAAAAGAAGAAACATGGATGGTGTTGGTCAGAGCAATTGGTGTTCCAAGAGATTGCAAGTTCAAATGTTGTGATATAGATTTTTTGATTATATAAATATTTATTTATTTATTCAAATTACATTTATTATTACACAATATTCCTTTAAACAATTAATGATTCATTCTATTCATCATTTTATCATCATAGCCGTAAATCCTCCGCTGCGGGACATAGTCATCTCTCAAATGTAACTTGTATAATCTTGGGGGGGAGTTGCCATAGTCGCCAAGCTTGGTGGGCAGTTTGACGACCGCAGCATAGATTGGGTTTCGATGGACACTGTTGTCCATACATCGTTTTGTCTCTTTGTCGCCTCTTACGACACCCGCGGGAAGGGATATGGTGGATGAGAATTTTTCATTTGATTATAAATACAGAATTACACAGATGTCTTGGCTTAATACAGTAGTGACTTGTTTTACACTATGGGTGCAGACTAGTTGACATTGTATTTCAAAGCATGTATATTCAATTAGGTATCTACAGATTTTGCCCACTCTGAACATCATGATCAGAATGTATAAAAAAAATGGATCTCTGTGGGCAGGAACTCTACAGCCTAGTCATAGATTAAGTATTTTTTAGCTCTAAGTTTAACCTTAACACTCTAATATCAAGTAGAATAATAAGAAGAACAATCATACATCTAACAAATAAATAAATAAATATTTCGGGACAATGTTACACAAATTGACCTAGTCCTACGGTAAGCTCAGTAAGGCTTGTGTTGTAGGTACTAGACGATGACATATATAATAGATAGATACCTATAAGTACTTAAATACATAGAAAACACCCATGACTCAGGAGCAAATGTGCTCTGTGCTCATCACACAAATAAATGCCCAACTGGCCATCAAACCCAGGACCATCGGCTTCAAAGGCAGGGTCACTACCCACTAGGCCAGACCGGTCGTCAATTCATACTTAAAATCAAAATCATACAAAGAAACATTCAAAGTTTCTAACCAATATTTTGAAAACCAGCATCGTGAAGATACTGTGGCACCTGAGTAGACTTCCCACATCCAGTATCTCCGGCAACTATGACAACCCTCTCATTTTGTACTGCTGTTACTATTTCTTTCCTGAAAAAACAATAAGAATAATTATTTAATGATCAATATGCAAACAGTGTAGGTAGCACCACCAGCGTTGATGTGAATCATTACACTGAAAACTATGTCAAGTATTGAAACATACAAAAAAGGGTAAATGAAATAAATGAGTGAATGCAAATAAAAACAACCATGACTCAACCATGGCTATGTAGTTGTGCAGAGAATTAATATAGAACTTCGTCAAAATTTGAATATAGTACACCAATGTGTGTCTGTTACTACTTGTTACTACTTGTTGTGTTGTGTTGTACTTGTCACTACTACACAGACAATTTCAATTTCTTAAATAACACTTAACATAATTCTGTTACATTTGCTATCTTTATAAAAAAAATAGTAATTTGAAATCCTTTCAATATGTGATTTGAACTGTTATGTGTAATGAAGTATATAAACTAATGCTTCATGATACAAAAAAATAGTTATCCAGAAAGTATAAGGAGATATGTATAATATTCGGGAAATATGCATACTGGGCTTAAACTTACCTATATTTAGCTACAGGCAAATCCCTCTGAGCTTGCCGCAATTTCTTTAACTTTTCAAATTTCTCCTTATTCTTAAAGTCCAAATAAATTGAAACAATATTCAGAAATGCTTCAAACAGTTTTTTATCCAATTTTCTCCTCTCTTTCTCGTCATAAGCAACATCAACATATTTTAACTTAGTGGTAAAGTTGATGCAGTTGAACTTAGAAAATTGATTTTCTTCCGCTTGGTATTCGACAATAGATTTACCTGCTTTTTTCAGCGTGGCTTCGTATTTTTTAAGAAATACCCAGAAGTCATCCAAGCTATTTGCCACTGTGTTGCTCTCGCTACTGTATTGAATAATCTTATTCAAAGTGCGTTTATACTTTTCGAAACTGAATTCAGCTTCAGGCTGTGAAGTGCTGGAGACTGGTGATGTTTTACGATGTTTGTAACTATCGCGATGCTCTCTAGAACGAGACCTTTTTCTCTTCGAAGAATGTCTGATCGGACTTGGCCCACGAGGCATAGTGGAACAAGATCACGAATTTCAGGTATATTTGGTGTGTTTGTATTATATTGCTTAAGAGTTACAATTTATCGAAAATAAATAAACATACGGCTTTTTTAAATCACGGTATTGACATTTGACACTGACTTTGATTTTTTTTTTTTTTTTTTTTTTTTTCGTCCATCTGGACAGGCTAAAGCTCTAAGCCATACTGCCTTGTCATAAGTAGTTTGTTTTCTTTTTCATAAGTTCAATCCGGTCAACGTCTTCAGTAAGTACTATTCATATTAGGTCAAATCCGAGTTCAATGTCTTCAGTTACTTTTATTTTCTTATACAATTTCAGTATGTATGTATCATCCATTAATTAAGTCAAAACCGTACGTTCAATCTCATAATCCAGTTTAATTATTGTCCTTTCCAAACAGTACAATCCTGAAATATTCTAGTAGCGATATTTAGATTTATTTTAAATATATACAATTTACATTTATATGTTATCTGCATTAAGAACCTAAAATTAAAAAATTGTATTAAAATATTTACAACTTATTTATGGTGTTATGTACAAATTTATACAAAGACATATACGTGGTAGGCTCTCTTAGCAAATCTGGTACTGACAGCGGGATTATATTAGATGCCTCATAAATATTAAGCAGCTCATCCATCAGCACAAGGCGCTGAATGCCGAAGGACGGGCAAACGAAAATGATGTGGTCGAGAGACTGAACTTCATTCATTTGACAACGATCACAATAAGGAGAAGAAACTATATTTTTCGATGAAGATGAAAATTTAGGCAATAATGACCAATGCGCATTCGATTGATTATAGTATAGAAATTTCTATGAACAAAATGTTTAAGCTTGCAGAACCATGGCGTACTATTAACAGGAACGTCTAACAAAGAATATATATGAGCTTTATTTTCAACTTCTCTACAAAAATACCAATGTTTTCCCCAATTACTAATCATGCGCTTTTTAAGATTAGATATCATATCCGTATACGGCAAAGCGACATCCAACTCCTTGATGGTTAAACTTGAGCATGAATCAGAAATATTAACAATGGTTCTGGCTAAAAATCTGCATTTTCATTACCTAAGACTCCTATATGCGAAGGTACCCAAACGAATTGTACTACAGTGTCAGTTAAGGATAACTTCCACCATAATTCTTTAATAGTAAAAATCAGGTAGTTAATGTTAGCATTCATTTTGTTACTTGACAAACTTTTTAAGACACTCATACTATCACTGACTATTACCCAATTTTTGTTCAACTGATTTCTTTCCATAATATGTTTTAAAGCAAAAGGATGGCTGTTGCTTCAGCAGTGAAGATGCTAGCATATTTATTAATTTTGTATCCCACTCCCTTATTGATTTCGGTCTGGTAAATTGCAAAAGATACAGCATCATTATTTTTGGACCCATCAGTATAAATAAATTTATAATTAGTCCATTCTGACAATAACAGATAAACTTCCTCCTTAGAAGACAAGCTTGAATCGATTACAATATTCATTGCGGCATATTTACTTTGGAATGTGCCTGCATAACAAGGAAGAACATCATCGTTCAAATGTATATTAAACTCTTCAAGAGAATGAAAAGCAAGAAAAATCTTGCAAAATAAACATATGTTGCTTATAAGGAGCAGATTGAGAAGCAATTAAATTGGTAAGAAGATCATTATTAGGCAAACTATGAAGCTTCAAGATAAATCTTTCTTTCAAATAACGGAATCGAACACTAATGGGTGGCAGTTTTGTTTCGATTTGCAAAGCAGCAATAGGACTAGTTTTAAAGGCACCTAGTATTGTGCGCATACATTTATTTTGTATTTTGTCCAAACTATTCACTAATTTACTATCTCCAGCAAAACAAAGAAAACCATATTCAAAGTGACTACGAACGAGAGATTTGTATAACACTAACAATATTTTGGGATCTGCTCCCAAGTAGTCCCGCAAACAGATTTTAATACATTATAAGCCTTGTTTGCTTTTGTTGTTATATTATTAATGTATTTTGTCCATGAGAGTTTTGGAGTAAAAGTTACACCCAAAAATTTTACTTCACTATATATAGGCAATGGAATTCTGTTATACAAAATATTAGGTGTAGCTACACATTTACGACCGAAAATGAAGACTTTTGATTTAGTAGGATTAACATCTAAATTAAGGTATGAAAAGTATTTATATAAACTGGAAAGTGCGTTATTTACAGTAGAAGCTAATTGACTTAAATCCATTCCAGATGTATAAACTACTAAGTCATCTGCATATTGTAAGTTTTTACATTCGATCCCAAAATAAGATTCAATCGTCTAATATATAAGATAAATATTAATGGAGACAGAATTCCTCCTTGACATACTCCTAACGACGAGCATCTTGGACCATATAAATGATTATTAAATTTAACAAATACTTTTCTATTGGTCAAAAATGCTTGTATCCAGTTTATTAATTGCCCAGGTATCCCTATCACTGACAACTCGTTACAAAGAACCGAAATATTAACACTGTTAAAAGCACCAGCAATATCAAAGAAAACGCATAAAAGATATTGATTATTATACAGACTGTGTTGAGCATCTAATACTAGCTGACAAATGCTTTCACGAGAAGACCGACCTCTGCGAAAACCAAATTGGTTGTAAGGTAAAAGACCATTTTGTTCTACATAAAATTCTAGGCGTTGTTTTAAAAGCTGTTCAAATATCTTTCCAATACAAGACGTAAGAGCTATGGGTCGATACGAATCCGGCAACAATTTATCTTTACCAGGTTTTAAAACTGGAACCAAACAATCAGTTTTCCATTCCTCAGGTATAAAGTTTTCCTTCCACATACGATTAAGTAAGTTTAAAAAGATTATGAGACAATTTGGGGTTAATTTTTTTAAAAGTATATATGGAATCCCATCTAGACCATGGGATGTATCTCTTCTAGAAAACAACGCAGAATGGAGTTCTTGATACGAAAATGGATCAGTCAAATAATTATTTCCAATATTATCAGTTTTATTATAATTTAACGGCTCATTCAAAACAAAGTCAGGAGTGTATTTACATATAAAATCTGGAATCCAACTATCATCAAGAGAATTATTAAGAGTAAATGATTTATTAAATTTACGCATGTACTTCCATACCAATGACAATGAGGTACATCTATTAAATGAGTTGCACAATTCCATCCAGCTGTTGGTTTTTCTGTTTTAAGTATTAGTTTTTTTAAAGCTCGCAATCTCTTAAATTCAATATAATTTTCCTCAGAAGGGTTGTTTTTAAAATATATATAAGCATTCTTTGAGTTTTGAACAGCTTCTGAACACTTTGAGTTCCACCAGGGTAAACTAGGACACTTAGAATGTTTTGGTAAACAAGGTTTAGCAATATTATTACATTTATTAGTGGAGGTAGACTGTGGAATTGACTGTTCAGCAACAGAATGTATTATGTTACAAAACAAATTGTAGGATTCTGGTGGAGACATAGCATTAAAGTCAATATTTTTTAAATTTGAATCCATTAATTGACTATATATTTTCCAATTAACTAATTTGTAATTATGCTGAAATGGTAAATGTACATTATTGCATTGTATATTATTCTGTAGATTACTTTCATTTCCAACAACCAAATTTATAATTACAGGCAAGTGATAACTGCTACCCAGAGGATAATCATAAACAGACCAATCACATGAAAGTGCCAAAGATGGAGAAACTAAAGTTAAATCAAGAGCATTAGCTCGCCAAGATGAAGAACCAATTGTAGTGGGACTGCCATTATTCAAAAGAACAAGATCATTTTCATCAATAACATCTAAAACATCCTTACCTCGAGGCAGGGTGTCGACACATCCCCAAGACATGTGATGAGCATTAAAATCGCCTCCAAATATCATAGGTTTAGGAATGGACTTAAGCAAAACGTCTAGATTATTTTTATTAAATGGTGGATTTGTATTAGATGGACTGTAAAAACTAACGACACTTAATTCATTGTTATTAATTTTGATTTTCACACAAACATTTTGTAAAGAACTATCAAAATGAGTTGTAATTTGAGAATGTGTTATAATATTATGAATTAAAATTGCAACACCATTGTGGTTGTTCCCACAATCATTTCTAATAATATTGTACCCTTTGATAGAAAAAATTGATGTGGTTTCAACCATGTTTCAGAGATTATGGCAATATGTATGTTGTTATCATATAAAAATTTTGTTAAAACTAGCCTATTACTAATTAAACTTTGAGCATTCCATTGCACTATATGTAATGTATCCATAAAAAGGTTAAGGTGTTTTTTCTTAAAAGTGTTATCTAAAATTTCTCTAATGCTTTTAGAATTTTTTGGCACATCAGGTTTTGAACATATTTCAAGCATTGCTTCAACTAATAAATTCATAAATTTGTCAGATTTAATTAAATTGGATATTTGAGTATCAATGTATTTTGAATTTAGCTGTGGAAATTGAGCTGCACTAAAAGATCAGAATATCTTGCATTTTTGCTTTTATTTTGTTTTCTTCTAGTTTTTGTTTTTAAGTGGACATGTGGTAGAAATTGCAATATGGTCACCGCCACAGTTAGCACATTGAGTTTTGGACTTGTCACATTGTTTAAAATTATGGTTGCCTGAGCAAATTGAGCAAGTTTCATTGTTTTTACAAAATTTAGCAATGTGGTTGAATTTCATGCACTTCAGGCACTGTTTAACAGGAGGAACATAAACTCCTACCTCATGTCTCCGGTGGTCTAAAGTCACATCCTCAGGGGGCTGCGTTGAAGCAGATGTAGCAGCTACTGTCTGTGATGGAGGAAAGGCAACGACAGCTTGAGCGTCTTTTACCCGCTGCATGAAACGTCTCACACTAATAACTTTTTACTAGAAGCAATAAGCTGAAAGATTTTTTATTGGAATAATCGCAAGGTACAGATGTGAGAACCCCAGTGGCTTCTGTTTCGGCAGCCGGTATTGAACCAACCATCCTCAATTCGTTTAGGAGCTTTTCGTTCTTAAGAAAAACATTAGCGTTGTTAGGGAGGTCGAAAGTTATACCAATTTTGAATGCATTAATTGACCTCAGATGCATTACACCTGAAACACAATGTTTTCTGATGCCATTAGATATGGCCAACCTATCCTTATCTGTAATTTTAGTGTTATCTTCTTCGCGATTGAGGAAGACAATAAAATCTTTCTTCTGCGAGTTTTCGTCATAAAATCTGTTATAATTTCCTGCTTTATAAGGTGTGTACTTATCCTTTTCTCTTTTCTTCGCTAGTGGACGATCATTATTTTCAGCATCAGAATATGAAGTCGTCGATGATGATGAAGAAGGTAAGTCCTGATCTATTCCTTCTGTAAGAGACTCACCCGTAACTCGCGATCGTTTACGGCCGCTACGCCCCGTGCGCTTCCCCATTATGGGGAAACGCACTAACGTAATATGTACAAAACTAACACTATATAGACTATTTTACATAAGAAATATACAAAGAAATGTACAAATCTAGAATTTAAAACTAATTTACAAAATTTAATTTCAAAAGCGCGCCTATTCTTTTTAACGTTCCCGCCAAAAAAAAAAATCACTGACTTTGATAAATGACATAAGACATCCAACGTTCATAATGCATAATATAATATATGATACTAAGGCTATGAAAGCTATTAAAATATATGTGTCGAGGTAAATTTAATATTTTATTAAACATAATACAAAATAAATCTTTTGTATAATAGCTCAAACCACTTTAAACAAAATTGAATATATATATTTTTAATTTGTTTGTGAATAAATATTTTGCCAAATCGGAACTGAGTTCAGTTTACGAACATACATTTAATATCGTTCTAAAACAAGTGCAATGTTATTTTCGAATGGTGTCATGTAGCTTCGTTAACATTTTAGAGTTTTAACACTCTAGAGTTAACACGTTAGAGTTTAGACAGGGTCAGTAACTGACTTCCATTTCTAGACAAGTCAGCACTGAACCGAGAAATACGAGTACCCAATGTAAACTGATTTGAACTCAGGTCAGCGGTGTACCCGAGGGGGATGAACTCAGATACATAATTTACTCATGCAATGAATCACTGTGATTCCTGCAGTTGTTATAACACTAATAACAACTAGTGCCCTTGGTTCAATGTAAAAAATAACTCAGTAGAGTCACATATATCTGCTTCGCTTAATTATTTAAAATTATTAATTAGATAATGATTATGCAATGTTACTATTGAATAGAAATTATAAATATAGTATTCTATCTACTTGTATATGAGACTTTCATTCAGTACATAATGTATGCAGTCATCCTTACCTTGATTCAGAAGATCAGCACAGTAGGACAGGACTAGAGATCTCAGGACCATCAGGTGTATCTTAGGCTCTGGGAGGCTGCATTCAATGTAAAAAATAACTCAGTAGAGTCACATATATCTGCTTCGCTTAATTATTTAAAATTATTAATTAGATAATGATTATGCAATGTTACTATTGAATAGAAATTATAAATATAGTATTCTATCTACTTGTATATGAGACTTTCATTCAGTACATAATGTATGCAGTCATCCTTACCTTGATTCAGAAGATCAGCACAGTAGGACAGGACTAGAGATCTCAGGACCATCAGGTGTATCTTAGGCTCTGGGAGGCTGCATTAGTACCCGAACCTGTATAAAGATTGCCACATTGATTCTTCTAGAATCACTAAGTATATACCTAGTAACATAAGGTACATCATCACTGAAATATTACATTCATAGTCACAACAGCTCTACTCCCTCTTTATTTATTTGTACAATTATTATAACATTTATAACCATTAACAGCATTATTAATAAACTTGTTCTGATTGCCCTATCCCATGGCGCCAGTGGATATCAATCTGAAATTGGTGGCCAAAGGCCTTTGCAAATCTTATTAGAGGCCCAACATGTAAGTCCATAGGTCAGCAACCACAATACATGCGGTATAACTTATATACTTCATAGCTACCTATAAACGGGGCACAACAGCCAAGCTTACACGTCGTCCACAGACAGCACCAGGTGCACGCTAAACAGCATGTCTGAACTTATTATCGGCCCGACGTGTAAGTCCATAGGTCAGCAACCACAGTGCATGCGGAATAACTTACATGCTTCATAGCTACCTATAAACGGGGCACAACAGCCAAGCTTACATGTTGTCCACATGCCTCATGCAGCTCAGGCTGCATTACATGCACGCTAAACAGCGCGCCCAATGGCAGATCACAGTCCACCTCATATGCATGCTAAACAGCACGCCCGGTGGCAGATCACAGTCTACCTCACATGTATGCTAAACAGCACACCAGGTGGCAGATCACAGTCTACCTCATATGCATGCTAAACAGCACACCAGGTGGCAGATCACAGTCTACCTCATATGCACGCTAAACAGCACGCCAGGTGGCCAACTCAAGGCCGCCTCATGCGTTCGAGCCTGAACAGGATCGAACTACTTGGGGTTTGCATGTAAATGCAACAACCACATCAAACAGTTTAAAGGAGTAAACTAGTTGCGACAAACTAGAACATCACACCTGAACAGGTGAGGGAATCTAATATTAATTGCAAACTATGATTGAACCATGTGCTGATTGGGACTTGCCCACATCACGCCATCATGAAGTATATTACAATTTACTTCCATTACTTTATCAAATATATATAATTATGCATATACAAGGATTATACTAAGATTATACTTAGCTTTAGGTTTTACTGTAGAGTCCCCGAGATCTCTCGTCACTAGCACAGATTTTAACTTTATTAACAGAGTTGCAACAAGCACAGACATTATTCACATGCTAACGGCAAGAAAGCGTCACTTACCATAGACAAGGTAGTTGTACTTCATCATTATCGTTTCCGTTGTATGTGTTGCTATGTACAATATTTACAATCATCGCGACCTTCGCGACACTCCCGCCTCTAGAGCTTTAATTGAGGCTTGACATTAATTCACGCGTCCATCTATGGATCCTTTCCATAGCCTGGACTGCCGCTGCACGGCGTTGATCCTTTGATTCGGTTTGATGACTTAATGGCACGTCATCATTTACTTCTGTGTCTGAGCCATGAGAAATGGGTTCTGGAGTCATTCTCATTGTTTGTGTCAAATCTGTATTCTCTAACAACTCTCTAGGGTCTAAGATCAAATCGTTCTCATTAGTACTGTTTAATTCGTGATGATCTTCTTTGGAGCTACTTGAGTTCGTAGGGACATGGTCGATGTTCTCCTCAGTGTTCAATGGTAAAGCCTGAGGGATTTCAATACTGTCACTGCATGCAGTTTTATCTTCATTCACCTGAGATTCCTCAGTAGAATCCTGGAACGTTGCATTTTCATCAACTTCCAGAGGATACAAGTGTGCTATTGACCTGGTGAATATGCTGTCTCCTACTTTTACTTTAGCGACCCTGCACAATCCATCCTTTCCTGTTATTAATTCCGATATCTTTCCAACCTTCCATCCTTCTCTGTTTTTACCTTCACCCTTTATTTGTACTACATCTCCAACCTTTGGAATTTCATGAACTCTCACTCTAGCTTGTTTAGGTGAGTTTCGATATCTCTCCCTGAGACTTAGTAAGTATCGATTGATAAACATTTCCTTATATTCATCCATGATCATGTTACCACGGTTCCAACCTTCTATAAGTTGTTGTTTGATAAGTGATCCAGAAAGTGGTAAACTTTCCATGAGAACTTCTATGCTCAAGCACTTTCCTGGCGTTAGGAAATCAGCAGGTTTAAGTATGTGTTCTATATTTGAACCTACATACGTGAGAGGTCTAGTATTAGATACCGCCTCCGCTTCTTTGATTATTGTTAAGAGTTGATTATCTTCAAGCATATGTTTGTGAAGTGTTCTCTTTAGACAATGTTTTACAATTGCTACTAGCCTTTCATAAGCTCCACCATGCCATGGTGCAAGCTGTGGGATAAATTTCCATTTTATATTAATCATAAATTTTCCTTCTTCTGTTAGCAGTTCTCCTAATAATCTAAATTGAGACGCATTGTCAGTTACTATAAGAGTTGGAGCACCTCTGGTGGCTATGAATCTTCTAAATGCCATGAGACATTCGCTGGTAGTCAGATCCTTAACAACTTCCAAGTGTATTGCTCTTATTACCAGACACGTAAACAAACAGATCCACCTTTTCTTTAGACCATTTTCTGTTTTCACAAGCATTGGTCCAAAGTAGTCCACTCCTGTATAAGCGAATGAGGTTGTATACTTTATCCGTTCTACTGGTAATGCAGGAGTTTTAGGTAGTTCGTATGGTCCTCCGCCATGCTTTACGCATCTTGGGCACTTACTAAGTGTTTTTTGAATTCGAGCTCTGCCTTGAGGAATCCAATACTTCTGACGTATAAGACTTAGAGTGTGAGCCACACCTACATGAAGGTTCTTTTCATGAACTTCCCTTATAAGTCGCTCAGTAAATTCGCATTCCTTGGGTAGGAGAATAGGATGTTTTGCGTCATAAGATAAATCTGAGTGTGTGAGACGACCATCACATCGTAAGATTCCATTCGTGTCACGAAATAAACCTAGATTACGAGCTAGACTAGTTTTCTTCCCGCTTACTTCTTCTGGGAACATTCTTTCTTGTAGCTGTTTTATCTCGTATATGTGAGAATCTAAGTTTGTGACTTGATTTATTGGACTTGATTCGGTAGATGACGTTTTTACTTCTTGATTTTCTGTGATAGACAGACCCTCCCCCAACAGAAGTGAGACTTCAGGACTTGGGCTAATTGGCCAGTCTCCTGGATCTTGTTTTAAGAAGGCAGGTCCATACAACCACTTATCTCTCTCTTCTTTCGAAGAATTTGGTCTTGTTGCGACATCTGCTGGATTCAGTCCAGTTGGAACATATCTCACTGTCAGATCTTTGGTTCTTCTAATTTCCTCTATTCTTTTAGAAACGAATGGTTCCAAAAGTTTATTTGAGTATATCCAATTTTTTACAATAAGACTGTCAGTCCATAATATTATATCTGTTATGTTCAGTTGCAAATATTTCAATACATATTTAATAAGTCTGCTTCCAATTAGAACGCCTAACAATTCAAGTCTCGGTATTTTCAAATTATCTTGATTTTTGATGGGTACGAGACGTGATTTACCAATTATAAATTGGACGTTATCCTTTTGTACTAGGTAGACTACTGCGGCATAGGCTACAGTGGATGAATCTGTGAAACAATGCAGTTGCGCATTTGTTTCATCTGGAATGGTCACGTTTCTTGGCAAACGTATAGACTCAATCTGTCTTAGTTCTTCTAGTATATGCATCCACTCTTGTCTTGTTTCATCTGATAACGAACTATCCCATTTGATCTTGTTCTTCCATAATTGTTGTAGGAGTAATTTGGCTGGTAGGATCGTAGGTACACTGAATCCACAAGGATCGTATATAGCGGCAATAGTTTTAAGAATACCTCTCTTAGTGATCTTATTGGTCAGATTCACCTTGGCTCTAAGATGTAGTGAATCTTCTTTCAATTTCCAATCTAAACCGAGTGTTTTCACTGTTGATTCTGGAGCAGCGTCTTGTATTTGTTTGAGGAAATCCTTTGAATTAGAACTCCACTCTCGTAAATTCATAGATATCTCTGAAAACTTGTCCTTCGCCTCCTTATACAGATCTAGTGCTTCGTCTATTGTGCCAGTACCCGTAAGAAGATTGTCTACATATATGTTGCTAGCTAGTTGTTTTGTATAAACCCCATCAGAGGTCTGTAGATGATGTTTTATAGTTGCATTTAGTAAGAATGGACTAGAGATGATACCAAATGGAACTCTAGTAAATCTGTATTGTACTAGGTTTTCCTTTGTGACGGGTTTATCCAAGTCTTTCAACCATAGAAATCTAGTTACATCTCTATCATCTTCTTTTAAGCCTATTTGTAAAATGCTTTCTCTACATCAGCTGTTAATCCTATATTATGGCATCGAAATTGAATTAACAATCCTGTTAAATCTTCCAACAACATAGGACCGCAATATAAACATTCATTTAAACTTTTCGCATTTTTTACTCTAGCTGAGGCGTCGTAGACCAGTCTAAGAGCTTTCCCTGGTACCATGACTCCATGAAATGGCAAGTAGTGTATCGGATGATCCCTTTCCTTTACATTTGGTACTTCTTCAATAATTTTCCTTTTTAGTTGTTCACATAGTGTCTTGTCATAGATTGATAAAGTTTCTTTATCTAACCTTTTCACCAATCCTACTAGTCTTCCATAGGCTAGTCCATAATTGGTTGGCAGCTCTGGAGGATAGTCCTTCCATGGCCAACTGACATAATATCTTCCATTTTCTAATATTGTATTTTCATTGAAGTGCTTGATAGCTTCCTCGTCTCTATTTGATTTAGGAGAATCTACAATTCCTATGGATTCTAAGTCCCATAAAGCTTTCATTGATGCATTTTCCAAAGGTAGGTCAGGATCTTTTAATTTAGTCTCATATGAGGCTTGAAAGTAAGTGAGTACGGACGATTCGTCCTCCTTTCCTTTTCTTGATTGACCAGACAATATCCAACCAAATACAGAATCTACCAAGTATAAATTCTCTTTTATTTTAATTTTTTCATTTAACATGAACGAGTGATAATAGTCATTACCGATCAAGATATCAATTTGATCTTCACATGATCCGTCATCGGCAAGAAGATACTTTTCTCGATGCTCCCATTCTAAAAAATCTTCATTATAAGTGGATATGTCACGTGTAATAGTAGGTACTACATTGACGTATACTAGTTTCTTGTTGTTAGTTTTTGTTTGTAAGCATAGTTTAACTAGTGGACTTTCCAACTCATAAGGTTGCTCCTTAGCGAATGTGTACACTGTGAGATGGTGTTTCTCTTCAGGTTTCAAATTAAGTTTGTTAGCGACGCTTTGTAAAACATAGCTTCTCATACTGCCACAATCCAGAAGTACACGACATTTCAGGACAGAGTTATCTCTTCCTATGGCGTTAACAATCGCTGTTTGAAGAACAGTGGATCCCCTTTCATTGACATGTAATGAGGTAGTAGTTTCCTCCTTAGGCTGTTGTTTCTTGGGACAGAGTGCTCTGTTATGTTGTCCCTTCTGTCCACAATGCGGACAGTTTATCTTCGTCCTTTTTTGACATGTCTTCATACCATGACCCAAACATAAACAAATGTAACAACGATTCCTCAGTTTTGCTTTCCTGAGTTGTACAGTATTAATCTTGGTACACTCATCGTTGAAGTGATCTCCACTACAGAATATGCAGGATATCTTCCTTTTCTTCTGAATATGTGTAAAGCTATTCTCTCCATTGAATTTTCTTTTGTTGTTATGTGTTTTACTAAAAGCGGTTACAGTTGGTTTATATTTCTTGTATGACCTTTTATTGCCATCTGATCTTCTTAGCTTCTGTCTTCTTTTATTATTATTTTCTTGTATGAGTAGTGATTCTGTTGTGAAACTCTTTTCCTTTTTATGACTTTCATCACAGGTTCTTTTAGCATCTTCCCTGGCTATGAGTACCAAATGTAATTCTTTTCTCAATTCAACTATGGATTCATCCTTTAACTTCAGTTTTATCTCGTATATAATATCTTCTGGAAATTTCTCCATAATTAGAAATCTGAGGTGATTGTGTTCAACATTTTCTCCAAGAGAGCTTAATATTCTTAGGTGTCTTTCAATATCATCCAAAGTTTTTCTACATTCGTCAGGGTTCTCAGCCCGTTTCAATTTATATAATGTGGAATAATGACTATCAATTATATGTGTCTTTCTGCCATATCGGTTCATGAGTGTATCTACTGCTATTTTGTAATTTTCATTAGTGGTTTCAAAACCATCTAATATAGTTTTTGCATCTCCCTTTAACGAAGATTTCAAATAAAGGAGTTTATCTACATCTCTGAGTTCTCTTTGATCAATGTTAGAACTGAACTGATCCCAAAACTGAGTCCATTGCAGGATATTTCCATCAAATGTGGGTAAATTAAGTTCAGGTAACTTTCCTCTGTTAGTAGGGTGACCATAGTTGGAAGGAGAATTATGTTTATCCGGTTTGGATTGAATGCGGGTATTTAATTCAGCAAGAACTTCTTCGCCATTAATTTGTTCTGTGGTCATGATAGATATTTCATCAGCATTTGGATCAATAGCTACATTGAAATATTGGTACAGTTCCGTGTTGAAGCGATTCAGCACGGCTTGAAGTTTTGCAGAAGTAATCTTAGCTTGTTCATGTTCTTCATCACTCCACTTTTTCAATTTACAAATGACCTTAGAGTTGTTAGCTAAATCTTTTATACTTGACACAAATTTATTTAATCGTTCTTGATATATTTCCTCCATACTTTACTAATAAGCAGTATTGCTGGATACTGATTCCTGAAATTATCATTTTATTTATAATTGATTGTAAATCTTTAAAGAACTGTCTGTTCAACACATTCAACGGATAAGTAACTTCATGTGAAATACATCCTTTCACATATATGTAATAAACTGTATTGTATATTGACTGTGCACTAATTCAATATACTCATCTTTAAACTACTCTCTAACAAAGAGTTAATTTAATTAAATAATCTTGTTTCAGCAAAGTGTTTATTATAAGAGTACACACAAGTCATTTCAACTGTTTAGCCTAGCCTATGTATATAGCACTAATAGCTAAACCAGTCAACATTCATAATAAATGTTATCATTTTAATTTTTGACTTGATTATAACTCTACCATGCCTCACCAGGCAATTTGCTAACAACAAAATCAAGAGCCTTTCTAGTTTTATGCACTGAACTTGATCAGTCACATCCATCAACACAAGCAATTTAATTTTATTTAGTCATTTCAAACATAAATGCAAATGATGTTACATTTTCAGAATTATAATGTGATCTGATGGTTATTCTTTCTTTAATGGAAACCAACCTTATTCACTTCAGTAAATATTTATTGTATTAACATTCTTATAGGACACTGCTAAGAGAAAGTGCAACTTATTGAACTTGACTCCACTCTATTGTGCACCAAGTGTAAAAACAATTAAATTTCTAATGTATACTCAATACATTACATGTATTTTATTTGTCTGTGTAAGTATTTGAATTGGTTTTCTATGAACAATTATTTACCTGTCTTCTGGACAACATAATATGTAATTAATACATGTCTTTATGAACTAAATTCTCAATTTGTGTGTAGCAAGTATCTTTGATTTTAGTATTTTGCATGAACAAACAATTTAATTCTTATTTCAACTCAAGTTTACATACCTTGACTATTCAATCACTTAGTTTAATTAGTTAAACGTCCTCAGATGGTGTGGATGTAGCAATGATGCCCACTTACAACTGTGTAATGTGTGTAGTTATAACTTGTAATTTCACTGATAGCCTCACTGGAGTTACCTTAAGAATGAATGATACGTGTTATGTATTATTCCATGAAACTATAGGATTTGTTTGAGTTTGAAACAAATTTTAAACATGATCTACAATTAAGTTTTCATTTTGTCACAAATTTCTTAATAATTCTCACAACAATGACAACGAATCGTTGTATTTCAGTTATATTATAATGCAAATTATCTCAATAAAGTAGAAACTTTTGCAAACAATCATTACAAAACGTATTTGTATCATAAAGTAATTATACACACATAGTGACCCATTTAGTTCTTACCTGATGCACTCAAGGACTATTTCCTTAAATGTTCCGTGAAAAAACAGAATTTTCACTTAATATTCCTAATACTTCGATAATTAGTCACTCGTTTTCACCGGCACTTGCAATTGCCAAAACAAACTTACGCGTGTTCCGACATATTTGGTAGAAATGTGTTCTGTGAATGAACGATACATATTTCCGGTTTGACTACTTTTAAGTTTTAAGTTATTATTTATTGAAACCAGTATTCTAAATGATTTTTAATATTAATTTAAAGAATTACCATCACCAATTCACTTTAAATATATAATTTGTTATACTAAACAAATAATATTATATAAGGCCCAAATCGTGTTCTATACGCCATCTGTGGTGCAATAGCAGTGACTCCCCGACAAGCCACCTGTCGGAGAGTACCTGAACCATTTATAGGTTCACCTTACTTTCTTACTCCACCGACTGGATTAATACGCGAAGCTGTATTTGAACGGTATTTAACATAAAGGTTGATGAAATAAAATAACAACAACATTTCTTTATTAAACACAACACAGGTCTGCTTTCTCTCGTAAATATTCCTGAAAGAAAAGTTTATTTTGCGCCTCTCGATTTCCAATACTACTGCTATTCCTCCACAGATGTCGCTACGTGAACCACTTTATAATGTTTGACTCAATATATTATTTCTGCTTTCAAGATAGGATGACCACATTCACCGCACTGAAAGTCTATTATACTCTTACATTAATTGTGCTTAATAAATATAAGCTACATACAAATTTATATTGATCATATCCCAGCATTTTACACCAAAAATTATGTACCCGAGGGGGATGAACTCAGATACATAATTTACTCATGCAATGAATCACTGTGATTCCTGCAGTTGTTATAACACTAATAACAACTAGTGCCCTTGGTTCAATGTAAAAAATAACTCAGTAGAGTCACATATATCTGCTTCGCTTAATTATTTAAAATTATTAATTAGATAATGATTATGCAATGTTACTATTGAATAGAAATTATAAATATAGTATTCTATCTACTTGTATATGAGACTTTCATTCAGTACATAATGTATGCAGTCATCCTTACCTTGATTCAGAAGATCAGCACAGTAGGACAGGACTAGAGATCTCAGGACCATCAGGTGTATCTTAGGCTCTGGGAGGCTGCATTAGTACCCGAACCTGTATAAAGATTGCCACATTGATTCTTCTAGAATCACTAAGTATATACCTAGTAACATAAGGTACATCATCACTAAAATATTACATTCATAGTCACAACAGCTCTACTCCCTCTTTATTTATTTGTACAATTATTATAACATTTATAACCATTAACAGCATTATTAATAAACTTGTTCTGATTGCCCTATCCCATGGCGCCAGTGGATATCAATCTGAAATTGGTGGCCAAAGGCCTTTGCAAATCTTATTAGAGGCCCAACATGTAAGTCCATAGGTCAGCAACCACAATACATGCGGTATAACTTATATACTTCATAGCTACCTATAAACGGGGCACAACAGCCAAGCTTACACGTCGTCCACAGACAGCACCAGGTGCACGCTAAACAGCATGTCTGAACTTATTATCGGCCCGACGTGTAAGTCCATAGGTCAGCAACCACAGTGCATGCGGAATAACTTACATGCTTCATAGCTACCTATAAACGGGGCACAACAGCCAAGCTTACATGTTGTCCACATGCCTCATGCAGCTCAGGCTGCATTACATGCACGCTAAACAGCGCGCCCAATGGCAGATCACAGTCCACCTCATATGCATGCTAAACAGCACGCCCGGTGGCAGATCACAGTCTACCTCACATGTATGCTAAACAGCACACCAGGTGGCAGATCACAGTCTACCTCATATGCATGCTAAACAGCACACCAGGTGGCAGATCACAGTCTACCTCATATGCACGCTAAACAGCACGCCAGGTGGCCAACTCAAGGCCGCCTCATGCGTTCGAGCCTGAACAGGATCGAACTACTTGGGGTTTGCATGTAAATGCAACAACCACATCAAACAGTTTAAAGGAGTAAACTAGTTGCGACAAACTAGAACATCACACCTGAACAGGTGAGGGAATCTAATATTAATTGCAAACTATGATTGAACCATGTGCTGATTGGGACTTGCCCACATCACGCCATCATGAAGTATATTACAATTTACTTCCATTACTTTATCAAATATATATAATTATGCATATACAAGGATTATACTAAGATTATACTTAGCTTTAGGTTTTACTGTAGAGTCCCCGAGATCTCTCGTCACTAGCACAGATTTTAACTTTATTAACAGAGTTGCAACAAGCACAGACATTATTCACATGCTAACGGCAAGAAAGCGTCACTTACCATAGACAAGGTAGTTGTACTTCATCATTATCGTTTCCGTTGTATGTGTTGCTATGTACAATATTTACAATCATCGCGACCTTCGCGACAAGCGGTGGGACTGTGACGACTTATATATTCGCAGGCGAATAGTTTGAGGTCAGTCGGCGCCACCCGCTACCCGTGCCCTACCGCGTTTGTGGTAAAAACCCCGTGTAAATAGAAAATCCAGGCAAGTCCAGTGCTGGTTCAGTCACTGTCACTGTGTTGTAGGTTGACGTCGCGTGCTCACCTTGTTAAGCTTTGGTACGACTACTGACTCCATGTCATGCTGAAACAAATGAAGTCATGGATGGCGCCAGTGTCGGCGCCAATACTGACTTATGCACTGACGCTATCTACTCCTACCTTTAGTCGCAGTATTTGCGGTTGTAATGTAACCAACTAAGAGAGATATGAGATGAAATAGGTAGAATTCAAAAGAACACGGAAAATGCTATCAATAAATTATGTTATGAATATAATAAGATTAATATGTAACTGGTTCTGTAGAGCTTGGGATGGGTGCTATTGCTAGTATGGGTAGCCACCACAGAGTCCCAGTGTCCGTTATAATATACATATGTTTAAAAATCTATCGAAACCGCTTGCCGAGTCCATTGGTGCCGCCGAGCTGGCAGCTTTCTCGCGTAAAGCATTAGTATCGTTGTACACCGTGGGAATACTGCCAGCATTCTGGGCACCACGCCAAAGGGGCCCAAATTTTCTTTAGTTTTATTGTTTATTAAGTTAATTTTAATGTTATTTGGTATGGGATATTTCATGTAGGTACGGACAGGGACTTTAATCGTTGAGCCATTTAGGGTTCACTTTACATTGGGCATTTCATATAGTAAGTATTAAACAAATGAAAATAGCTTGAAACGTAAGTGGCTCTACAATTAAAGTCTGTGTCTGTTATGTACCTATTGTCATCAGAATTTTATTTATATTGCATCTCTTTCCTCAATACGACAAACAGAAGTGATGCAATCAGACAAGACCAAGACAACACAAACTGAATTGAAATATAATATGAACACTAGGAGGAATAATGATAAATTATTAAATGGCTTGTTAAATGGTATGTCTATGTAATTCATGTAATGTATGAACATGAATTTGAATTTTGTATTTCATTGCGAACGTTCCCTTTCATTGATTGACGTATGACGTATGTCAAAACCTGTTATGAAAAATGTTATTTGGTTTGGAATTTAATTTGCAGTATTGGTTATATACGTGTTATGAGGTGTTATAATTTCCTGTGTGAAGTGTTTAACGGATAACCCAAATTCAATTTAATCAATTAATTTTCTGCACGTCGAAATCTTCAATCATGGATGAGGATAAATTCGCCTTAGTAGAAAAAATACTCAAAGATGTAGACAACATCTTATTGAAGAATGCTGACTTGTAAATATTTTGACGAACTGGCAAGATTTCAATAAATATTGCGACTGTTTGTAAATATTGCGTTTTTAATTTTCAGATGTTCATTCGACATTGTGCCTGTGGATTCGAACTTTCAGAATAAATCACCAGTTTTGCTTTTGGAAAACTGTCTGGGCTTAGAATCCTGGTGCATGAAGCATGTTTACATGTATTGCTACTCGGAATTAATGGACAAATACTTTGTGAAGCCAAAACGGAAAGTTGCCAAATCATCCGCTAACTCTGAGCGCTTAGAAAAGCTTCTAAATGTGACATTACTTTTAAACCCAGAATTAAGCACATTCTGGAACAAGAGAAGAGAGCTTGTACTTAGGTTGCTCTTGGATAAAACTGCTGAGCTACGGTTTACAAAATTAGTGCTGTCTAGGAAGCCAAAATGTAATGATGCATTTTCTCACAGAAAATGGATATTAGAAGGAATTTTTAAAGGTTTGTTTTTTATTATTATTAAATTCAAACAAAATAAAGTACTTTAGGTAGTTTTCATCAATCTAAATATGTGGCATTTTTTTTATTTAAATGATTTAGCATAAATGGCCGGCATGCTAGTGATAAAAAAATTTACTAGTAGAACTTGCAAGTCAAATCATTATTTCAAATAAGAATAGTCTTTCTATATTAGCAAATTTTTGTACTAGTGCTTACTATATTAGTGATCATCTCTAATGTTACAGATGAGAGTCTTCAAACAAATGACATCGAGGCATTGATAAACGAAGAGCTTCATATTTGCCAGCTATCCTCGGACAGGTGTCCAAACAACTACCACAGCTGGAATCATCGGATCTGGCTCCTTAATACACTCAAAATGGTCGAAAAAAAATTTGACCTTAATTTCCTACATGTCAAGGAATACAATTTCTCAGAAACATGGGTGTCAAAGCATGTCTCAGATTACAGCTGCTTCCATTATCGCCAATTCTGTATAAAAAATATTTTTACAATAAGAAATGAAAAATGGTTATCATTTAAGGCATTTATAGATGTGAATCTTCGTAAAACTTTTGTTAGAGTATTAGCAATGCATTTTCCTAAAGATGCAACCATGCAAGCTTCAGAAGAGGATCTAATCTCATACTCGGAGGAAAACCTTGTTAAATTACTTCTGTCGTATTTGTCAAAGAATTGCAATTGCGTTGTTGACAATGTAATATTATGTCGGCAGTTAGAGATTTTATTTCATGAACTCGTTTTGAATAATGAGTTGGTTAGTTTTTATAAAGGGCATGAAACATTATGGTATCACCGGAGATTTATTATACATGAGATTTTGTCATTAATGCATGATCATTTTGGAGTTGTCAGAGTAAATGGGTCATTCGTTAAAGACGTATGTAGGAAATGTAATCATGAAGATTTAAGGCAGAAACAGGCAAAAATTGTAAGGTATGACAGTAATTACATATATTCTTGTGTATTATTTAATGTATTGATAAGTCATGAGCAGAAGTTTATTGAGGAAAGACAGAAGGAGTGTGATAATTATGCCGTTAGGCATGAGAAGTATTTAAAATTTGTGGAAGGTCTGAATAATGTTATGTAGATTTTAATTAATGTGTGGAATAGATTATAAAAATTTATGAATGTATGAAATATATTTTTTTGCTAACCTATTCCTATAAAAAAGGAAAGTAATAGCTTAATAGTAATGTGTTGTATTTTATGTTCTAGAGAAATTATACATATATGATTTTTACACCTCGTTATCTTATGCCCAGTTTAGGGGCAAGTGATTAGGCAGTTACAATAATCTAAGTCGATAAAAAATGAAGTTGCCTTACTCACTCAATAACATGTCAAAAGATCTTGGGTCCGATTTTTGAATTAGTCACCAAGTGATTTCCGTAGAGAATTAATAAGAATCTCTATTAAGATTAGGTGTTAGGTGACTTTCGAAAATAGGACCCCAAATTGACGATATTCGATATTTATAATTGTCGCCCTCCGATCTGATTAAAGAGAGGAATGAATGTGTTCTCTATAGCTTTCACTAAATAAGAATTTTAGTTTGACAAATAACTTTTATAGATAAATATGAATCGTCTAATTATGTGAAGCAACATCACTATTTTAGATTGCCCCCAAAATTTGCGTTAGATAACGGGGTGTAATGATATTGTTAGAAAAGACAGAGACCTGCTAGCCAAGCCTAATTGTTCATTGTGGGTCGCTTCGGGAGAGGCGTATGTCCAGCAGTGGACGTCCTCCGGCTGATATGAGGATGATGAGGGTGAAAAGTGTGTAGACAATTATGCCCAACTGTACAGTCAGCGAAATTCAGGCCTTGGAACCGGTATTTTTTGACTACATTTTGTTCTTCAGTTTCTTATTTCATGTTTTGAATATGTAACTGTTCGGAGTAATAACATTTATATAATTTCATTACTGAGATTTACATAAAAAGGAGGAAGTAATAGTAACTATTACACTGTTTTGATATTTTGAGAATACCGGTTCAGCCCGGAGCGGGTGGAGTCGACAAAATTATGTCATAACTTTCAAGTTAGTGAATTGTAGAATTTTTCTGCTACTAGTGACATATTTTATAGATGAAAATAACGGCTCTACTCACGTGTATTTAGTCACTCGTGCGACATTTTTCGGAGAACATAGGCCTCCATTTTCAAGCACTAAGAGTGCTTAGTGTTCGTTCGTCTCCCGCTCGCGTCGCCGGCCCCACGTTATCGTTATTTTGATTTATAAAATATTAAAATGACTCACGAAAGTTGAAATAAAGATAGCTACATATTACATAAGAATAAGTATATTCTGTGTAAGAGTAAATATTCCTCTTGCAGTTTATTTAAGACTATACTGGATTTATTATATGCATTTTGTGAATACAGTTTTAACTTTTTAAGATTAGTATCTTATCTATATTGAATTATAAACATAAAATTATAAAATATAAAAATGATACATGTAACGTTTTAAAGTTTTATATGATAGACCATATGGCGTAGACCAATAATAACTTTAGGTACATTCAAGGTCAAAAATATCTGATTTTATTCGTAAAGTTTATTTATTTAACCAATATTTTTCCATTTTTTTTCTTGCGCAACGGCGCGTTGTCTCGTTGCGTTCGACCCGTGAATCTGATAGTACGAAATAGTTGCTTTGTTTTTTGACTTACATAAGCTGTATTAGCTTTTAAGAATTTTACCAATTTATACCATAATGCAATGAAAAAATAAACTCCAGGACTCCGAAAAATCATGGGGTAGCTAGCTACCTTAACACTATAACTGTCCCTCCGCTTGCGCCACTAACATGAATCTATACAACGTCCGTGCATTACAGGTGATGCACTAATGTACAGCGCCATTTATTTCTGACGTCACGTGGACTTGACAGAGATAGTTTGACGGTGCATTATATGTAATGCACGAACAGTTACAGGGTATAGGAGGCGATGGCCAGAGTTTGAATCAGTTTGTGGTATGTTCCACTAAACAAAAACACTTGTGGAGGTATAATATTGTCTCGGTTGCAGCGATAATTACCTACTCATGAAATAAAACATCTAAAACGGATTAAATCGCGTGTACTAATTTAAAATTTAATCTATAGTTTCAGTTGTTTTATTTCACTTGTGGAGGTAGTTCGTCGTGACCCATATATGGGTCACTGTCTAGCGATCTAGTCTACATAGTCTTATGTAGATGTCAATCACCATTTATCAAGTTAAAAAGGAATATAACAGTTTGGTAGTTTTGTATTGTAATAAATTATTAATTATGCCTGTTTGGAGTGTTGATAAATAATGGATGCGTGTGCTCTTCGCGGAGGGTTTTCCAAGTACCCTCAGATAAAATATAAAATTTTCATAAATATGTTGCATATAATACAAAGACATTGACATTTTTAAATAAATATGTAAGTACCTGTATTTATTTGTTTTAATTGAACCAGGAATTATGTTTCACTGAAAAACCAAATCACCAACAAAACTATGATACCTACCAGTGGCGGCGCGTGAACTATTCTCTTAGGCATGATGGCGGCAATATGGCTTTGCCTTTTCTTCATGAGCCCGAGTCAATAGTTGAACTGTGGTAAAGTCAAGCCGCCGGGAATCTGCTTGTTAGGACGCGCCCCTATTGATAGGTCTGCAAAAATATTATAAAGGAATCTTAAGTTATTTAATCAATTAAAACATTGAAAAAATGTTTCCCTGAGAGCAGCCACTTCTACAGTCGCCATCATATATATCAGCGGCCACGGTTATTACAAATATCTGAACAACGTCTCTATTATCAAGGCGATAAAGTCCATGATCAGATATTGGTTAGTACTTTGGCCGCTTCGATATATTTTATGCGACTGTACGTGAAAATTTACTTTGGACATTTTTACTAACTTTTCCTTATGCCAATGGCACTCGCAGGTTTTAGGTAAAATATCCAATAAAACACGAAAATTTATACGAAAAATATTTAGTTCAAATCTCTACTATTAATAAGAGGAAAGAATTATTTTTTATTTGCGGTGAACGGGCACCAATAGGTACAGTTGACAACAGATATATCGGAGCTGTGGAGGTGGTTACAATTATATCTGAACTATCTGAAACGCCTTGACATTAGAGGCGAGGAAATCATTCCTGATGCGGTCACGCAGAGACACTCCCAACATAGCCCTCGCCATTGCTCTTTGTGTGACTTTGAACCTTCTTATGAGGCCCATAGTAAGCGACCACGTTTCAGCACCATAAGTCATCACTGGCAACACACCCTGGTCGAACACCTTCGTTTTGAGACACTGCGGGATATTGGAAGAATATTGGATTTCGGGATATTGTATATGAAATGGTGATTAGAATTCTACATTATCCCTGACGAACATGCTAAAAGGTATTACTTTTTTTTTGTTAAATAATCTATACATATATGTACCCGTGTACGTTAATATATAACTTATAACTCCGTAGGCCAAGCAGTGTTTAGATCGGAGAAATATCGTAGCATCTTGTAGCGCTGCTACGGGTTTCTAACAGACACAGAAAGAAACTACTAACCAATTAGGTGCGTGTCTTTTTTGTAGACATTGTTACAGGGTTTTAAAACTTTAAAAGCCTTACCGATATACTTTGATTATTGATCTATATGAATCCAACTGTACCTACGTACAAATATAAAATGTTACATTACCATTTGTCGAAGTGTATCTCGCTCGCGCTTCTTTTTGTTGGTACACTTTTGCAGCTTATTAGAAGGGATAAAGGTGAAAAAGTGTAAACATATCTTTGACGTCGACTGTAAATTCACAATGCCAAAATGTATACGTGCATCTTTTTGCCTTAAAGTTAAGCTCCGTGTATTCATTATATGTAAATTGAATATAGATTATATATACTCAATAAAAAAACATGAGACATTTTGGCCTTACCGATATCTTTGAACTTGACTGAACCAGCGCGTTAGACAAAGCAATATTTTATTAATATTAATGATAGGTGTCTGGTACATTTTAAATTATAGAATAGAATATAAATTATTTATTCATGAGCACATACTTACTATTTACACAAAATATGAAACAAACTATTATAGGAAGGGCCACGAAATTTTCACGTTTTAACCCCTATAATGGTTGGTTCAAAATTAGTTTTTATATGGAAAGACTGCATTATACCGGATCTACTCTGACCATAAGTAGCCGGTAAAATCTATTAGACTAGTATATATCTTTAAAATCAATAATTCGTTTATAAAATGTAAATTGCGCTAGTTGTTTCTGCCATAAAATTTAAATCCCTGTGATAAAATTTATTACTGATTAGAAAAAAATTCAACATTTACGATTTTCTGGTATTTTACAATTTGATATGTTCCTAAATATTCTTGTGTTCTATCAATTCTTATGTCCTGCAGAATAATTGTAGGTACTTGCAGAATTCTAAATATTATGGCAAATTTACCTATAGCAATTTTGTTTGTATCAAATAAATATAGCAATCTATATCAGCGAGTTAAAAAAGGAACCTCATCACAACCTGCCATGCCATGCGTGGTAATTTGTTGAATAATTCACTACCATGTTTGCATTAACTAGTTTAATTGTGTGTAGCTGGTGCATACGCAATACGCACTATACTCTGCTTTTACGAGAGATGTGGGTCAGGAGGCTCGCTTGCGGGGGACACAAAACCTTACAATCTAAAAACGAACTAATGCACAAATACGCATCATCCTAAATTAAACCTTACGACTACGTTATAAAACTAAATCTTGATAACTCTGTTCTACGCTGTACAGTCAATCCTATTTTTCACATTCGAACGCTGCTGACGTCACAGCCGCGTCGCGCGTTCGCGATTCCGCCCGATCGATATACGTACCATTCGTACCAACTTCGGCATTTTCCGTAAAAGTTCGGCTATCCCCGAATGACGCTGCGACCACCACGTGCTAGTTACGTAACGCTGATGGCTACAATTCATTGACTAAGGTTATTTGTGAGCCTTGCTGGGCTCAACAAGCTAGTATGACACATTTAGCGTTAAAAAAATTCGATGACGTCATGTATTTACAAACAATGCTATTTCTCTATGGCATAAATGATGTAGGCGTAGGTACTGCTAAATGTTCCTACGCATGTCGGGCCATGACAATCGGCATTTTGTAATGACACGTTTGGTTTTAGGAATTAGTCGTTATTTATTGGCTCGAATGTCGAAATTACTTTTTGGATAATGGTAAACTGATTTTTTATTACTTAGGACGATTGTAAATTTTAATGGATGTGACTTAATTAATGTCATTGATGACTGAAATTATAGAATATGTTGATATATTGCGATCACCAAACAATATTAAAACGGTTTAAGTAGCTGAAAAATAAATCACAATCTCTGGAATAAATGTGGTAGTTAAGTAGTTATTGTAAAATGGTAATCCTTGTATATTATATGAAAATTTTGTTAAAATTGATTTAGATCAAAACTGAAACGATATCTCATTTAATTTCTTACGACTGTAATTACTGTTAACATCGGCAGGGCAATTTATTAAAAGCAAGATAAACTTCTTGTGTAATTCAGGAGATATTACATCGTATATCTTTCCAAAAGGCCCTAATATGGTAATCCAACACATTATCTAGAGCAAGAACACTTCAAACAATTTCAAAGTTCGACATTAAATTAATGATAATTATCTGTATAAACTTATAAAGTGAGAAGATATTTATGAAATAGTAGTACCTAAATGGGTCACTGTGTCAAATGGTTACATCAGCTTAGAGAGGAACTAGACAAGTGGACAAAAGACCTTATAAAGTGGTACCCAAGGGGGCACAAAAGGAAGAGAGAAAGGCCTTCTCTTCGATGGCCAGATGACCTCAAAAGGTAGAGTGAACTGGCTAGGGAAAGCAAGATACCGCGATACCTAAAAGGACTTGGAAGAGGCCTATGTTGGAAGACTAGCTGAAGTTTTCGATGGACATTAAAAAAATAGTAAACATTAATAGCACTTGTCTTCGATGGTCAGATGTCTTCAAAAGGTTAGGTAGAGTGAACTGGCTAGGGAAAGCAAGAGACTGCAATACCTAGAAGGACTTGGAATAAGCCTATGTTGGAAGACTAGCTGAAGTTTTCGATGGAAATTAAAAAAATATTAAACAGTAATAGTATAGGGAAAGAACATACATTTAGGTAGATAGTATATTTATGAAATGTACAAAACTTAAGCAATAAAGGCTATTGTTATTTTTTTTTGTACCTAAATAAAAATAGAAAGTACTTCGTACCTGATAATCGGTTTCCTGGATAGTAGCGAAAATGCTTCTTCAGGCAAACCAACAACGTGTCGTATTAAGCACTGAATGGGCCATAAAAAACTTTTAGGGTAGGTAACGTGCATGTGAATCCTCTGGAGTTGAAGGCGTGATAGGGTACGGTAACTGCTTACCATCGGGCGGGCCGTATGCTTGTTTGCCACCGTTGTTGTATAAAAAAGTTGAACACGGAGACCATGGATACGATACCTACGAAAGTAATCCATAAGTATACGAAAGTAATCCGTGGCTAGCCGAAGCATTACGCTAAGAGGAGGTCCTATTTTAACACCCCATTTGTATCTATATGTTTTTTTACCTTGTTTCAATAATAATGTATGGCGTTAAAACAAATGTAGGTATATAAATAAAAAATAAGAATACCTATAATACTTATATTTAGTAAACTTTTTTCTTATATGGATGATTGCTCTAAGACAAGATATATAAAAAAAAAATACTTGTCAATGTCACGTCAATGCCAAGTCAGCAGCTGTGGTCAGCAGCTTGCGCGTTTTAATTTACACTTCACTTCAATCCCGTAGTTTTCAGTCAAATACTATTTTTATTGATCCCTTAGCGAAGTTGCAAGAACGCATTGAACTCGGACTCAAGAAGTTTATAGGATTAACAACTTCCTTCGTTAGTTCAGAAACGATTGAGTTTGCCTATCTGATAACTTTAGCCGATCTAGTGAATCATCCGTTGTCCAATAAACTACGCGCTGGAGAGAAACCGATGGAAAATGATGCTAACCACGATCCTCAGACCTGAGGGAACGACCTGAGACTGAGAGAGAGAGAGAGAGAGAGAGAGAGAGAGAGAGAGAGGAAAGTTAGAGAGACAAAACTCAACTTACTGTGTGTTGATGGTACCCCGCTGTAACGACAATCATTTAATGGAGATCATAAAATATTGATTCGATGAAAACCTAGGCGTGGCCATAATTCGACTTATTTATCGTACCGTTGACACGCTCTACGGCAACTTAAACATCAAAAGGCCGAGAGTGGTCGTTTACCACCGCGATTAACGCGCCTCCCCGGGGATAAGTCCCAAATTTATTATGACACCTCATCGTATCTCGTGGCGATTTATTAAGCCAACGGATACGGGGCTTTTCTAAACACGAGACCAATCAACAGAGGCTATTATATTTTAAGGCGATTTGCTATGACAATGACCGTCACGGTTTGGTCACGGCTTGGGGCCACTGTAAAAGTGAGAACGAAAAGTCGGGGAAGGGTATCTCGCCCACATCTACGGCCGCCGCTTTCATCGTGGCCGAGGTCTTATAATGGCAAGGCATTTTGTGCAGGCGGTCATTTGTAGAAAAGCGAAAAAGCATTATCAAGCTCTAGCGGCGATACATCCTTCTTATGTTGGACTGAATGTGTTTGAATAATAAAGTAACGTAAGTATTTGGATTATATTTAATGTTAATTTCTCGTTAATTCATTGCAGATTTATATTATTTGAGTAATTTGAAATTACTTTAACCGCCAACCGCGTTCGGATAGGTCTGTAATAGTAAAAGAGCTAGCGACCAAATCGGTCATGTGGCTTCAGCTGTATTGAAACTCCGTTAGCTACTTCCCTGAACAACCTTTTCCTATAATCTTCGCGCTGTTAGGCCGCGGGCAGTGGGTGCGGGTGTAGTAGGGTGGGGAAAAATATGGGAGCTCAGTGACTTTAATTTTTTTTTTCAAACAGTTGCTCTGTGTACACAATTTTTTTTTAAATCGATCGGGTAGTACCAAAATAATAATCATTCTCGTATGGGCTCAGCTGTATTGGCTTTTTATTTGACACGAGATTAATAAAGTGCAGTGCGGATGCTGCACTGATAGATCCGAGAATTTCAACATTTTTTTTCAATACTTTCCCACCGATATTTTTGCATGGCTATTTTTTTGGGCCACATGATCGGTTTGGTCGCTAGCTCTCCGTCTATAAGTCTGATATAAAATTAAAATCGTAAATATGTTAGTAGCTACTAAAACTCAATAGGTACCCAATTTAGTACGAGTATTATGTACTTAAAAAAAGAACATAAAATCTTCGCCATGTTCTATCGCCCTTTCTATCGACTTTTTTATACATTGAGCGTTTATTACATACTAAGCATCTTAATTTACACAGATCCTTTCCTTGTTTATTTGATAACGAGTAAATAATTATTTTACTTTCGGTAGTTAAACGGATCATTTAGTACAAGTAGAATACAACGGTCTTATACTATCAATTCTCAGTAGTATTTTATAAGTGGTAGAGGCATAAGAAACAATTAGATTTTTTTGAACACTAAAACAATACGATTCATATGTTTTAAAGTATAGCAATACTCATTGTTAAGCGTCTTAGATCTATATCGCAGCTAACAACCAATGCATTGCAAACGTTTTTAATAACTTTCTTTTTAATAAGCAGCAAACATAGTCAAGCATAATTAGACACAGGACTCAAACATTTAACGCTCTTTTGGCGTCGGAGCTTAAAAGTGATCAAAATACATTACTTATTAAAAGTTTGAATACCGCACGTGTAGCGAGAACTCTGCTTCAATACCTTACTTGCATGCCAGTCAGGCGCGCTAGAAACATAAGTTATACTTGTAGATAAAATACGTACTCGGGCCTACAGGGTACAATCAGCATCAAAAGCAGCGTACGGTATCATTCTCAAATAGTTTTACAAAAACAGACATATCTCAGCAAGTTAAACAATTGAGATTGCGAGAACTAAGCTACAGACTTCTGAGTCGTTTATGTGACACATGATAAGAACAGTACAACCACCTGATGTGTATAACGGAGCGGGATTTAATAAAGTTAAATCATTTGTATCAATCGTGTCAATGTCGTGTCAAACTATCAGTCGATAGTTTTGATAATTGTTGACATTACTTGAATTATTTAAAGAGCGGGTAATCACGAACAAGACGAAGGTACGCGGCCAGTGTGTGTTGCCGGTGATGACATATGGTGCTGAAACGTGGTCGCTTACTATAGGCTTCATAAGAAGGCTTAAAGTCACTCAAAGATCAATGGAGAGCGCTATGTTGGGAATGCCCCGCGTGACCGCATCAGGAATGATTTCATCCGCAGTAGAACCAAAGTTACGGATATAGTCCTCCGGATCGCCAAACTTAAGTGGCAGTGGGCGGGCCACATTGCGAGCAGAACCATTGGTCGTTGGGGCGGAAAGGTTCTGGAGTGGCGACCACGAACTGGAAGACGTAGCGTAGGTAGGCCTCCCACAAGGTGGACCGACGACCTAGTTAGAGTAGCGGGATACCGCTGGATGTAGTAGGCGCAGGATCGGTCTTCTTGGGTCGTTCTGGGGGAGGTCTATGTCCAGCAGTGGACGTCTTTCGACTGACATGATGATGATGGTGAATCACGAACGGAATTGTACGTAAGTGTCATGGCGGTGCGAGGCGACATTGGTTGAGAGACCACCATATGAGGTTGCTTAAAAAGTCTAGGGCTCGCGGTCGTGTCCGTGATTCGTGAACCCGTAGCCGTGCGCCCGGTTTCGTGAATCACGGCAACGGTTTTCTGGTCCGTTCCGCGCGTGACATTCGGTTACGTGAAATTAGGGTACGTGAATCCGTGTAGTATCTTAAGAATAAAACTTAGTCCTTATTTATTATGTTCCCGGGCGCGGCGAAATTACGAAACGTGCGATAAGTATCCAACGGAATCGAGCCCGAAGCTTCACACACGGACGCAGGTACGGGCTACGTGTCACGGCGTGTCACGGCGTGTCACGTGAATCCGGATGCGAACGTAGGTACGTGACACGTACCTGGCCGTGTTCGTGAAATTCGTGATCTTAGTACCGGTGGTGTTAAGAACACGTAGCTACGGGTCGGCGTACATCACGGATACCAGGAGCCCTATTAAAAACCAGTTGACTCTTAATCTCCATTAATCTTTGTAATCCCTAAATATTTTTTTATCAGTATTATAGTCTCCAAATTATATTGTGTACACCACGTGCACGTTTGACACCAATTAAAACAATATACCAAATACAACCTCATCAAGCCAGATGCGCCTTCTGGCCCGGTACCGCGAAAATCGAAGTTCGTATATTTCGGGCATCTTTCTCTTTTACTCCAATTAAGGTATCATAAGAGTGACAGATACAATCGTCCGAAAATTACGAATATTGTTTTAGCGGTAGCGCCTCTGACACGCCTCTTCGGTGTGCCGACACGTATATAATGTCTAATGTCAGATATTTTGGTGCGTTGTTTTATACTATTGTATCTGACTGTACAGGAGAGGGTAAGACTCGCGACAACGAGTTGGAAACTTATTTAAATTGGACGAAACTTGTGTGGCTCTGTTTTACTTTAATTAAGCAAGCTTGCAAATTACTTGAGAACGTCATTTATCGTGGTTGAAAACTGGTTGTGTTTGTCTTATTTAAGTGTTTAACGAGCACTTATATTTGAAAAATAATTAGTGCTTTTAATTTAAACCTACTTATTGTTTAAGCCTTAAGAATTAATAGTAAACAGTGGAAAGTAGGCAGATATGACAATTTCAAGTATTTAAGTGCTTATGGAATCTCTATGTGAGATATTAGTTCCCACGTAGGTTAATAAAGTAAGAGAAGTTTTCGCCTTGAATCAACTGATTTTTGTTTTAATCATCTCTCTTATTGGTTGAACAAACTATTCTGTGATATCCTTAATTATTTCTCTAGCCTCGAAAGCTTGATACAATTAGACATTTACTTTCTCCCTAGCTTGCGTGGTCCATGCAGTGCTTCTTGGCTTTTCAGTCTTGATGAAGTTTTTGGAAAATTCGTGTTTTAGAACACCGTTAGCGGAGGTGAAACCTTTTATCTCTCAATTTTTTACCGGTTCTTAGCTGATACTTTATTTTCTTAATCCTATTAAAGATCCCTCGTTTATTATTTCCCCAGTCCAGCTTAGGTATATTTTCCGTACAACGCCAGCATCACATTTCAAAAGCTATAAGATGTTTTAGAAGAAGAATATCTATATTTCGCAACCACATACTGCTATGACCTACATAATATTAAATAAGGTACATATACCTAATACTTCTTATATATTTATTAATGTCCTTAACAACCTTATAATTTAAAATACACTTAAAAACTATTTGTTTAACTCCCTAAACTTTAGAACTGCATATTTTAACTAGAGTGAATCACGAGGACTACAAGAAGAGTGTGTTTTTCGTCGGTAGGTTACTTAAACTCAAGAAAATCCAAAGACGTAGGCAATTTCTAAACGGAGTCTAAAATAACCCTTCTATTTACTATGCAAGTCATTGTCATGCGACTCTTGTCTCGGGCACTGCTAAAACAAAGTACACTGGGAGCACCTGAGACTACTAACCCTTTTGGTGTCAAGAGTTGAATGTAAAAACGGTATTTATATGCTAAGAGCATGAGCGAAACTAAATAACCTATATTACTCATATGTAATAATGATAAATTGATAATCGACGACAAGTCGACGTCAGAAGAACATATTAGATTTGATATGTATAGAGGTGTCACATAGGTATTTCAGGCTCATTATATGTAGTCAGTAGTATACATATATAGTATATGTAGTGACAGGTCTGGCCTGATGGGTTGTGACCCTCCCTATGAAGCCGATGGTTCTGGAATCAAATCTCTACTGGGATTGCGAGGGCATTTATTTATGTGATCAACACAGGTATTCCTGAGGCATGGGTATATTCTCTTTTCTATGCATTGAAGTATTTGTATAGTATATATATATATATATCGTTGGCTGATACCCATAGCATAAGCCTTTTTGAGCTTACCGTTCAGTCAATTTGTATAAGGAGGTCCTGTAATATAAAAAATACCGTTATAGCTTTGCAATTACGCAATTTTAAAACGACCATAGTTTCATTATTATTGTTACAATCTTGTTTAGTTCAAATATGCGATAATTTGCAATTTAGTGCAATCGAATTTCTATAATAATATTTTGTCACGTGTCAAATGCTTTTTTGCTTAGAAATTTAGCTGTTCAGCCATATTTATTTACCCCATTTTATTTTTCTATTGAACCAATTCAATTTTTCATGTACATTGACAACGTGCTCAGAAAGCTTATTCTACAACTTACGTATTCGCGAGTGAAATCCTTTGATAACGTGCACCGCAAGTGTTAGAAATAGTATTCAAAACCGCTCTAAACTTTAAGACAGGTTAGGAGTATAATAAAAGTTTGTAGAGAAATATTCTTGTTATGTTCCTCAAAACTTATTGAAGCTTCGTGATGTCTATAGATACATTTACGTGAATGATCCAAATACCATTAGAATCTTTATTGAAAGCTTAAGTCAGGTTCTAATGTCTTGGCATGCCGTCTGCTAATGCAGTTGGGCAACCGTCATAGCAAATTTGAAACTTCAACCGACACATCAGCTCTGAAAATTGACCACCTATATAGGTTTCACTTCAATATTCTACTAAAATATCAGTATAGACCAATAAAAAGGAACAATAAAAAAAAACAAAAAATGGAAAAGAGAGCCAGTGAGAATACTCCGAAAAGTATTTAATTCGTAATAAATACATTATTTTGACAATTCAATTCAAATTCTTGAATAAAAAAAGCACCCGTCAAAAATACAACAAATAAAAACTTCGTATGTTTATATTTAGTTTAATACTAGCTGTGCCCCGCGGTATTACCCGCGGTTTATTAGGGTCAAAACGTGGCCTACGTGTTAATCCAGGGTGTCAGATAACTCCATACCAAATTTTATTGAAATCGCTCCAGCCGTTTAGATGTGAAGAAGTAACAAACATACACAATCACAAACTTTCGCCTTTATACCTATAATATTAGTGTAGAGTGTAGATAGTGTAGACATGTACCTTCTTATACACCGGGACCTTAATTATCGCGCATTGGTCCCGAAGTTTATCATATTGACGGGTATCATATTGTAGTTCTTCAATAAAAGGAATAAGTGAAAGGGGCATGCAACTCCGTAATATGGTAATTGATTAGTGATTACCATAGTTACCATCTATCCAAATTATTCTTGCTGGCTATCAACGTAGTATAAAGGTATAAACGCTATAAAGGCCATTACGTAAATTTTGAGTCTATAGACTAATCTTCGAGGGTCGTAAGTGCGGGAGTTGAGAAACGTGACCTGAATTTTTTAATAAGAGATTTATTGACTATTTCTATACGTTTTTAGATGCAATTAAACTGTAATTTGAAGAGGGACCCAGGGAACGTAACTATGGCAACCAGGGAGAAAGAACAGTTCTGTTGATTGAACCAAATAAAACTGTTTTTGTTTATTTTAGTTTCTACCCTTAAACTGTAAAATAAACACTTTTTTGGTCGACCGGGAAGAGAACGGACGTAAAATTACAAATATCTACCTTTTACGGTTTATGCGATAAACATCACTAGAAACGGTCGAACAGTCAGCTTCGAGAGGCGCAAATATAGTCTATAATTTTTTTGAGGAACTAACGAGTCCAATTTCAAAAACAAATTAACCGCTTTTGGGTCATAGGGGTATTTTGGGTTGGGTGTTTGTCTGTACATATTATATTAACTTAAAACGTAACATTTACCAGATCTAAAACGAGTCCAAGTTCAACCCGTGCGTCTGACACATCACCCGACTCAAGATTGTCGTGACTCAATACATTTCGGTAGCTAGATATAACCTTTGGATCATCGGTCATCGAAATTGTGCCCGATACGGGTTAACTCTGTAAGTATTTTGTAGACAACCTTACATAGAATCCGCATTATGTTATGATTATGAACCATATTTAAATTTAGTTTCCATGTAGAGAATTGATAGTTAAATTCTTACTTACATAAGAATATTTTCCTAACTAGTACTTAAAAAGTGTAAATTTCACTTTTTAAGGCACTTGCTATGAAAAATTAGGTTCGATACTCGTGTAAAACTTCTTTAAGACTCGGGTGATTGTCACCCTCGTTTCACTCGGGCACCAACGTTCACCCTCGTCGAAAAAAAAATTTTTTTCACTAGTATCGAAATGTACTATTTTTTTTTTGTTTTTATAATTTTGCACAAATTTATCTGTCCTATAATAAACACAACTGTTTGTGTTGCAAGACCTATACAACGATAGATACATAATATAACGTTTTTATGTATAAAAAATAAGAAAGACTGAAAAAGATTCGGTTAATTTGTTTTGAATAAAAGCTAACATACATTTATATTTATTAAAAAAATTGTAGTTTGTATCAAAAACTCCTGACACTGTTTGTATATCTAGTCATTATGATTATGATTTCTTTTTGGTGAAATTAAAAGTGTCTAATACGTACCTCTTCTTAATTTCTTTAGATTCCCTTAAGTAAGGGAATCTAAGGCACAGGTTGCAAATGCGGAAACAACTAATACTGCGTATGCCTAGTTATCCTGAAAGAATGGAAATCGTAGTGTACAGGAATCGTCAAACAGTTCAATTAAAGGTAAGTAGTCTGTGGTTTCAATTTTGTTTACACCGCGTTTTACGACCCAAACCGAAACGTACGATTTATTATCAGTATCACGAACATTCACGGAATCTACCCTTTCCTTTACTTTTGGACCTTGTAACATATGTCTTAGTATCATTTAGATTTCGCAAGTCTAATTTTGCTGGCAAATGTAACCCGTTATTTGATTAAATTAGAAAGTACAATGCTATTAATCATATAATCTCATAAGGTCATAATATGTCGTCGTTCTCAAACTAGAAGGAAGTCAAATGATAATAGTGCTATATTGAGTAATGAGCAATAAAAATTATAAATTGAAGATATTAAAGGTCGGTTGCACTAAGTTGTTGTTAACGTCATTGTAATAGTTGAATACATATTCTGACCTTAAACACAATACTCTAGAAAGCGTTAGATAAACTATAGATTGCAATAAATATTTCAAAGGGAATTTAATATATATATACGCCTGGCTCTTATATTTATTTATATATTATTGCGGCAACAAGAGAAATATACATTTTGTACATCTATGACGTCCATGTCTCACAGTTCTGACACACATCTATCTATCTGTCTAGAAACTAATCTAATATTATCAACTGCCCAAGAAAACTGAATAACTCAAATAGTTACCTAAGTAATTAGCCAATTATTTACTGTGACTGAAAGTGTGACATTGAAATACATAGATATAAATAAATTGGCGAGAGCATGGAATTGCATCCGCAGTGGCATTTTGTGTTTATTTAAATTTCCTTTTTCCGTACAACCACTTCAAATGCAATTCTACGCTCGCTAATTTATCTACACGCAGGACCTGTAGCTAAGCAAAGATTCTAGGTACCATTTATGTATATTATATTGGCATTTATAGTGTATTAGACACACAAGGTCCATTACTGATAATGATTACATTGTAAAGT
Source organism: Grapholita molesta (assembly GCA_022674325.2). Lineage (NCBI taxonomy): Eukaryota > Metazoa > Arthropoda > Insecta > Lepidoptera > Tortricidae > Grapholita > Grapholita molesta. The sequence goes on from CP053137.2 coordinate 10,356,421, forward strand.
TATCAGGGCATCAGTCTGGTTTATTTTTAGGCATAAAAAATGAAATTGTTATATGTATTTCGTCCAATTATTATTACGAACTCAACTACAGAAAAGGAATTCTTAAGCAGATTTTAGTTTAAATGTAACACATTTATTTTTAATGCCGAGCCAGTATATTTTAGGTTAATATTACGAGACAACAAATCTTAATATTATGCACTTACTTCCGCTATTGTAAGGTTTTTGTTAATTGTTGTGAGAATAATTCAGTTCAATCACATTTTTGAGTACAAGTGTTTTCATTTTATGTATAGCGACAAGTCTTAACTTTAAAATATAAACGAAACGAACAAAAAGTAAAACAGCAGTACCTAAACTAGCTTAAATTACCCTACCTGGCTAGAAATAGCCCTGAGTTAACACAGCTCAAGTTAAGGTACCCAAGTATATTGCAAGTCACTGAACGGAAAACGTCAATACCAGCAAAGGGATGACCTAATTTCAGGGCCGGTTAAGGGTCACTGTACCAACCATGAGAACTGCATCAGCAGGCCCAGAACAGTGCAATAATTGCATCAAGTTTAACCGGGTCCGATCGATGTGAGGGTATTTACCTCTCCGGGCGAAAATAATCCGGTGCCGGTGATGTCAGAGTGTGCCGTAGTACGCTTGCGCGGCTCGTGGCGAGTAGCCGGGCGTCAGTCGGTCGCCGGCCCGCGAGATTCGGGCGCGCGAGTCGAAATATGCCGCCCCGCGGCGGCCGGTGAGGCGACGGCCCCGCCGACCGCCCCGGGTCGACGGGCCAAGCCAGCTCCTAAGACAAGAGCCTCACCATGTCTTTGCTCAGCGTCACAGGTAGCTCCCCTCAAAACTTCCAACCTGGGGTGCTCGCTCGACCCGCGCTATGTTTTGCTACAGGAAAACATTGAAACCTCAGTCCAAATGGATCGAAATAGCTGCATAATGACTGGCTATATTGTTGTTTTTAAAGAAACCCAAGCAGGCACTCCAGGTGGTTAACTTCGCCAGCGGTTAAGTCTAGTGTAGTGTTTTGTTCGATATTTACAAAGGAAAGTTATTACCGAGGCTAAAGCCTTGAGTGTTCGCATTAAACCTGCCCGTGAACGTAAGAAATGTGATGTTTTGTTTTATCCATTTGGATTAAAATACCTGGATACCTTTCAAATGGCTGCTTAAAATACATTGTGTTTTACAGGAAATGTGTTTCAGTGCGTCTATTCGTAATTTATTTGTTTTTATTTATTTCGAGATTCTTCTGATAGGTTGATGTTTTAAATAAATCATAAAATTTCGAGGTTATGTATGGATATGTATCAGAATATGAATATCTGTCACAAATACTTTTAATACACCGGTAGATATAGGCTAACGGTTTCCTTTATTCTTTTAAAGCAAGAATTCTTCGCAATGAGAAATAGAGTCAATATTTCAAGGTTCCTAAATCCCAAAATGGTTAAGTGAACATTCATGTCGTGTCCCGTAGCGGTTGACTGGTTTCAGAAGTGAGGACTTTAGGTAACATAATGTGATATAATATATCAAACAATCCCGCTGCCGTTTTCCTCATTTTTAAAAGAAAAAAGGATATTTTCTAAATTGGATAACGGGTTGTTTACAAACCTTATTGTCTCCGTCCTATTATATTACGATTACTCTAGCAATCGGTAACATCAACGTATATATAAACACATTGGCGAAATTGAAATGTGTTTTTTGAAACTTGAAATTTAAATGTACTTTATATTATATACCTCGATGTGAACAGGGATTGCTTGCCTCGTATTAAAGTTGTGTCCGTTTATGCTCAACTACTATTAACAAACTAAGGCGCATAGCGAGAGTAGGCCCCGGTTGAGTCTGAGGAAGTTTGACTGGGGTACCTACATTTCCAATAATGGTACAGTTCACTACTAAAACTAATATGAGGTACCTACTTGGTAACGTGTGGAACTGCAACAAAGAAGTTTAATTATTTATTTGAACTGTATTTGACAGAGAAACTGAAATATAGTTGAGTAGCAAAAGTATAGGGACATATTTTATTTAAAATTCTTAAAGATATAAATTATTTATTTTTAACGGGATACATAAAATCGTACAATAAAATAAAGTAAAATATTCTACAGTTAGTATTTCTAGTGTTCAGACCTGCTCAGTAGTGCGAATTTTACAGTTCAAACATGCGAATAGGAAGGGATTAGTATCATGACGTCTGTAGAAAAACTCCTCTACTGAAATCGTCTACAACGCAAGCCTTCTAAATCGCAGCTCGTCTACATACAACTCGCCTAAAAGCAACTGGTCCACACGATTTTTTAAGTAGCAGCTGTGTAATTAGCTATTGGTCTATATAACGACTCGTCTAAATGGACACTTAACGAAATCGCAACGGGTCAGCAAAAATTACGCGAAAAGGTGCAACTCTGGCCATGATGTCACTTCACGTTATGAGCTGCGATTTAGACAACATGCGTCTTAGACGATTTGCCCCATAAACCAGTTGCTCTATAGACGCCGTGATTCTAATCCCGTAAATAGAGCGCTGTAGACTTGGCCATAAACAAACAAAATGTTTGACAAACATTTAAATCTTTTCCAGATAAGTAAAATTCAAAATCTCATTTATTCTGTCGAACAGTACTAGTTATCCGAAAGAGTTCCTTTCAACCCAACATTCGATATTCGATTGCCTATATCTAGTGAGCCAGATGCTTGTCGCTATCAGTTTACTGTTAATCGATTATAGTATGATAACGATCGTGTTTCTGTATTGTTTTTAATTTACTTTCCAATTTGTTTGTTTTACGTTTACACGTGAAAAGATTTTGAAAACGATAGCAGGTCAATAAATATGTTTTAACTTATATTATGTAGGAAATTTCCTTGTAGTTGTTTGTAAAAAAAAAATACATTTTTTTTTGTAATAACCAGAATAAACATAATATGAAAGTGGGTATAATATAAATATATGTTTATTCATTTATTTATTATAAATATATTTAGACACAAACGTCAAACGTCAAAAATTTCAGTAATATACAAATATATATATAAAAAAAAACCTATGACTGAAGGACAAAGATCTGTGCTCATCACACAAATAAATTCCCTCACTAGGACTCGAACCCAGGACCATCAACTTCATAGGCAGGGTCAACACTTATTAGGTCGGACCGTTTGTTCAAGTTTATAATTATAAATATTATTTAAAAACTTTTATGCTTTCATACATAGATGCATCCACGATTCGGGTACACCCTCATTGGTATTTGAGCCTAGGGCCGTCGGTTTCTTAGGCAGTGTCACTGCCCCCTAGGCCCAACATGTCGTGAAATATATCTTATTATATAGATACGAGTATATCTTGAACCTAGTATTTTTTGTCACTAAACTCACAAGCAAGGGTACACAACTGTCCGACTCCGATTTGATTCATTTTGATATGATATGTTATAGAGTAGTCTAAAATAACGTACAAGTATTTTTTTTAGCATATTTTTTTATTGTACTTTGGAAGACACTTTTTTCCAACAGGTTGAGTTTCGGCAGTTACAGTTGGGTACCCTTCCTTGTCAGTTGAATTTGAAATTCTTAAACCGTTAATGAGAATATCTTGCTTCAAGATATCTTGCATCAGGATAATATACTCGTATAGACATATTTGAAACTTGTTACAGCTTTTTTACGGTTCTGACACTCTCATTTCAGATAGGCGAGTTACATTTTTTTCAAAATTCGTTGATAATGTTTACCTCACATGCACCCATGAAATATTTCTTCCGAGTGGCATGGGAATTGCCCTTGCTTATCCGAGATATCACTTATATTTCCAATTCAGTGGTCTCATTATATCTAACTACGCCTGTTTGCTTGTCATATACAGTGCGTATCTTTAAAGAGAAGCATACACGTGGACGACACTTGGAGGTTACTGGGAACTTTACGACAAAGGTATAAAAAGGGTTTTATGCCCGTGTTATAAACTCTGTTTTTATTCCGATTGTGTAGTTAAGTTCGATCGAAATTTCTACGGTTGACAATACAAAATTTTACGCTAACATTATAAAATAAAAAAAATCCGTTCGTTTTGATTCTGTCCCGTGCCTTCTGTGTCAGTCAGACAGTCTTAAGGCATAAAGTATTATTAAAATCTAAGCACTAAGCTGGCATAGAAAAAACGTGACGTCCATAATTTACCCACAGGGTATATATTACATATTGCAAGTAACAAGTCACTCAGCCAACGCGAACGGCCCATGATTATGCTCCTCGTTACGAAGCGAAACGTGTTGAGCAATATTCGACTTTTAAAACGTGAGTTACCCGTTTCAATACAAATAACTAGTCTCACGATAGTTTTGTGTTAAAAGAAGTCACAAGTCAAAAAAATGTTGCGTCAGATATTTATTAATATTGTGAACCTAATCTTCATGCGAAATGTAATATTTATTATAAGACATCCTTGCAAAAATATTAATTTCAATATTTTCAACATGACATAATTAGGAGTATAATGTAATGGCTATTATATGTATCGGTGTGACAAATACGGCCACCGTGGAAATTCCTACATCGGCCATATTCTTGTTCGGTCTTTTTCTACTACCGCCATTTCCCCAAAGGACCACAATGTACTACTAAGGCCATTTCCCCGAAAGACCGATGTTCGTGGCGTAAATTCATCGCAACACCAATAACTATGCCGATTTTGACAGTTGTAGTTGTCAAAAGATTCTTGTTTGGAGACAGTAACATTAATTACCTTGAACAAATATTATATTCTTCACATGTAGAAAGATACTAATTTTTATTAATTCTGAGCGGCATCTCTCTGAAAACAAAATTGTCAGTTTTTTTGCGGACATTCTGAAGGTTGGACGTTAGTATTAAATAACTACAAATTAAAAACTGCAGAGTGCCGGCACTGACCGATTCAGTTATCGAAATTGTTAATCAAATCACACTTATCTGTTATCGATTGACGCATATTGCCGAATAGTTCTCGAAAATGCGTGGATGCAAGGATATGCTGCTAGATAACAGGTACGTTTGCTGAAACGTCAATGCAAGATAACCACATGGATGGTGACTACTGGCTTTCAGAATACGGATTTAGTTTTTTTGTTTATAAGGCGAAAAGAACACCACATACACTGGAAAGTGTACGAAACATCGGGTTGTATATTAAGTTCTGTACTTTTAAGTGAGCTTTATGATTATTAGTAGTTTTATACAGTTTTTTGTAGGGTTATTTATTTTAATGACTATTGTCATAACCGAAGGCTATCCGAGTATTTGTCACAAAAAAAATACAAAATATTTTCTCTCGTAGAAAACAGCCACAAACAGCGTGTTTTCATACAATATGAGTAAAGATTTAAAATTTAGGTTTATTAGAAATAATCATTTTAGACGGGTAATGTTCAATCATTTTAAGTATGAGGGATGGGGAACCTATTTACTGTTATACGTGGAAATAATATGAGCAATAATAATACTAAGGAAAGTCGAACAGAAACAAAAAAAAGTTTAAAAGCATAAAAAATGGCAATTGCCAACGATTTTAAAAGCTTGCAGAGATCTGCGTAAGATAATATTGAAGTGTGACAAATAAATCATGGTTTTCCTTAATTACTAATTGCTCATATGTCTGGTCAAAGTCTGGTCTTTTTGTTCAGTTATATAATTTCTTCTTACATTGTCTTTATATTTACTTAGCTGTTTAACGATGTTCAAAACGACATACATTTTACTATGTACTAAAAGATTGACTTACCACAGGTTGTTGCAGAAATAACACTAACACCGTGACCTAAAGTGCACATTCGCTCAGCATATTCGTTACACGTGTTTAGCTCGGGCGAGTCACAAAGTAGAGCGTTTTATGGGCGACTCTATTCGGAATGCAATTAGGGTGGTTTTGCATTGGTTAGTGAGGGAGGCTCATGGCTATCGGAAATCCCGTGTGCAATAGGTTTTCCTGCTTTCGATGTGACGGAACTGAACGAAGTGACAATTTACTGAAGGTTCTTTTTAGGGTCAGGGATTTTTGAGTCGGAGTCGTGCACTCGAATTCAAAATCTTTGAGGACGAAAATGATTGCACACAAAAGCTTGTCACCATTATTTTTGGACGACATAAATCATTTAGATTATACATTTTTTTCATTCATGTTTCTAAAGGACGATTTTCGTTTCTAACGTAGTTTAAAATGTCACTAGACGCTCTAAAATTGCTCCCTGAGATCAGCTACAAATTTATGATTCCTCTTAAATTAATTCAATTATTATTTTGATGTGTATTCATTATATAATTTTGACTTCCATATACGAGCGTATTTGTTTCTTATATGACGCAAAAGGCTCCCAAGATTTTTTTATTTCGTTACCATTTTTCTTAGACTTCATAAGTAACGCAAAAACTATGATATTTTTCTTCTCTGTTTTGGATAGAAAGAACCATCAATGTTAGGAGGATTCTGATTAGAAATCACATAAAAAGCCCAAAAAATATATAAAAAAATATAAATATATTCAACATACGTATGACTTTGACGTACAACTATAAAATATCACATTTGTTAACCCTATAATTTGATGAACTATTTATTTTTTATTGAAAAAAGCGTTATTTATTATATGTCACTGTTTAAACAAGATTCACCATATTAGTTACTTTGTAATTCATATCAAACTTCTGCAAATCATATTTAGCAGCTGCTAGCTAGCTGTAGTTGTTAGTATGAGCAGGTAATTTTTTTAAACTGATTTTTCAGCTATGGCTCTTTAGTAAATGTTGATCGTTATCATGGATACATTCAGAAAATATAACATTGTATCACCGTTTTGATTTCACCCAGTATTTCGAATTGAATTATAAAACTGTATTTGCCGACCATAAATTCCAAATACAAGCTTTTCGTTTTCTCGTTTCTACAAATCTAGGCTCGATTGCGATCTGCGTGCCTCGTTCACGTTGGTGCGTACATAATAGAATGAACGATTTATGCCTACATAGAATATTTCACGAAGCATTGCAGCAGCTAAAAGATTATATCAGTAAGTCAACCGGGAAACTTCTTTGACTTCCGAGTGAATATTTCAAGTTAACGTTAACATATACTTTATTAATGAGTCTTTTATTTAAAGACTGTTAAATACCTATACAATCAACTGACAATAAAATGCAACTAAAACCAACATAACTATAAAAACGACCCCTGCGGCATGGTACCGAAAACGCTGGCTTTCTTCGCTAAATCATGATGGTGTCAGCGTATCGCTTCGCTGATACGCTGAGCGAGGTGTATAGCTGCTAGCTCTTCGATCTCCTATGGCATATCTGAGTTTCTTTGAAAGGTCCTCAGAAGGGACACAGAGCCCTGGGGACACAAGGAACGAGGATCTCGATGCCGAATGCTTGTTAAACAAGCATCTTTGTTTTTATCACTTCTATAGTAAATAACAAAATGCTTAGTTTTTCAGACAATTCAAAATTATAATATATTTTTTCCGAAGATGTTCAAAATTCTAATGTTATTTTATAATATTTATACATATAAGAAATATGTTGTAACAAATTAGTGTATTTTTATGCGGGTCGTAATTTGCTGTTTTGGGATGCATTATAGAGGGTTTATGGTAAATGTGTAGATAAAAGAGTATGAAAAAAACCCTATCATAATGTCATTCAGTCGAATGACTAGTGCTAAAGCATCATAGATGATAAAGTTCTAAGCAAAGTTACAGGGCACACGCAAGCGACCGAACCGTAAAAGACAATTTAGTTAAGGCATCAGGTGTCTTAGTATGAAGTAAATACATCATCATCATATTACATTGTGGGAATCAACTGAATGTGTACGTCGCAAAACCGGTCATTGTAGGTTGCTTTGGGTACGGCTTATGTCCAGTAGTAGACGTCCTTCGGCTGATCACGATGACGATGATAATGATTACATAATCTCTAAGGCATTTTCATCCTTCATTATATCATGGAATCCTGCGGTACAATTCTTACTCGGGCTGCTGATAAACATGTATAAAATTGAATCTACGACCAATTCAATTGAATGGAGCTAAGAGACGAGTCTGCGGCTTTAAGTTTTGATATGAAAAATTACTGCACTTGCTTAAATATTTCAATAGAATTGCACATTACTGTTCCGAAAAAATATACCGTGTAGTTGTGTAATAGGAACCGGCGTTGGCACCGCGTTTTGTTGTGTTTTTATTGTCCCACTTCCTTTCCTCAGACCAATTGTAAATCGCTATGTTATTAAAGGCATTTTATAATGATTTTCTTATCGAACAAAATCTATTTTAATAATCATAATACCCGCCATTGTCGCCAGTTACAGAAGAAAGTATCAGAAATATTGGTAGCTCAGCAGTTTGTATACAGTCGACGTCAAAGATATGTATATACTTACTCACAGGGACATATGCGTCCCCCATAATGACCCATAGTGACCGGGTTTACGCCACCCACATTCAGTGGATACCCGCGATATTTTACCATATTGTCGGTCCAGTTGTTGTAGTGTACAACTACATAGACATCAGTTAAGTTTTTCACCTACAACTACTACAGTACCACAACTACAGTTATTTATATTTATATAATAAAACGTTCGTTTGTTTTAGCAACTTTTGTTACGAACGAATGAAGTCATAGTCATAAACTAGTCTGTCACCTGAAATAATATCTAAAACTTCTAGCACATTATAACGTAATATACGTCACGTCTCGTGACTATAAACCGGCAAATGAGCCTATATTAAACGTGTTCTCTACGTAAGATATTTTCTTGTTGTTTATACTTGTACAGTCGCTATCAGATATATCTTAGTTGTGGAGGTGGTCAAAAATATAAAAAAAATATATATATATTTCTGGACAATCTTACACAAATCGACCTAGTCCTACGGTAAGCTCAGTAAGGCTTGTGTTGTAGGTACTAGACGACGATATATATAATAGATAGATGCATATACATATAAATACTTAAATACATAGAAAACACCCATGACTCAGGAACAAATATCTGTGCTCATCACAAATAAAGGCCCTGACTGGGAATCGAACCCAGGACCATCGGCTTCATAGGCAGGGTCACTACCCACTAGGCCAGACCGGTCGTCAATATGAATATGCACTTTATCACCTTGACAATATAAGCGTTATTTTTTTTTATTATGCAGAAACGTCTGCTAGCGAATATCTTCGATATTTAAATCGAAAGAAAAATAAAAAAAATTGACTCGTATAGGACAATTGGTAGTGCACTGGGCTGGTGATCCAGGGGTTGTGGGTCCGAGTCCCACTGCGAGTCAAATTTTTATATTTTTCTTTCGATTTAAATATCGAAAATATAAGCGTTGTTCAGATATTTGTGACCACCTCCACGGCTCCGATATATCTGATGGCGGCTGTACAGTCAGCATCAATAGTATCGTATAACAGCGCAACAGCACATGATTTCTGCTTGTTTATCATTTGAAATACGATAGTAACTTTGAAACGGGAACTGTAGAAAAAGTCTACATTGTAGAAAGATACACAAGATTTTTGTGAGTTGTTTCATACGTTTTGATGTTGACTATACTATGCTTTAACCACTTTAAACTTCCGAAAACTCTCACCGGAATAATATGTGAAAGTATTTTGCAATCTCAATAATTGAACCCTTCTCGTCTATTCGTGACGTTGATAGATTATATCGCGAAAGTTACATTACGGCTCGTGAGAAATGGGGGGTACGTAGCGGTACATTTTCGTAATTTAAAACTTTATTAGCTACATTTTGTGATTCATGTTCAGAACAAGTCTCGTTTGGTTAAATTAACATAGCAGTCCGCCCAAACAGTAATTATTTTCGAACGAAGATATCAGTCACGATTTTGTATTGTGGGTGTGTAGTTAAAATTAGCGATGTTATATTTATATTATTTATTTTATTTATTTAAGGTTTGCCAACAGGTGTACATAACAGAACAGTTATTATCGATGTTACCTATTACTAAATGTGTTAAAAAAAACATTTATTTAAATTTATAGGTAAGATATACATTAGAACAAAGTTAGTGTAAATAAAAAAATATGAATATAATATTAGTCAATTTCTCACTAAATCATTACAAATATTAAAATATACTCCTTAATAAATTTCATTTAAACAGTAGAAAAAATTACACGGAGAATATACACAATAATACAAACAGAAACCTAATTATAAAACATAAATTAAAACTAAACTTAAATACTAAGAATATATTAGAATATACAATTGTTATCCATGACACACACATTAATAAATATAAGGTATCATGTTTAAATATTCAATTCGCAGTATTTTATGTAATTTTAACCATCACTTAGGACATTTTAATTGTAAAATGCTCAATATGGTAATTATATTTTTGAAAGTCAACTTTGAAACTATAGTTAAACCACATTACCATGGGAAAAAATATTGGCAAACGTTATTATAACACACTCATTGTTTTCATGAAATACTTCCACGGTACTTTTTTTGGTTTAAAATTCTGAATGAACCCACGCGAATGTATGTTTCATTCTCTGTAAAGCTCGTTGTAAAATTCACCTTATCACAATGGAGTAATTACCAACTTGCCTTGCCGTAGGCTCGGAAACTGAGGTGTTATGCAAGCATCACGTATGCAGGCTCTAGTGATGTCACCCACATAAAGGAGGCTCAGGTTGACACATAAAATATTGGGGTGTGTGACAAGCCATGGCGTGTGAGGTTAAGTGCAACTAACACTGGTTTGTAAAACCGCTAGAAAGACAGTTTTATACTTTTTAGGGGCACAATCCTCTCGGAAGTATATATATTTTCAAAAATAATTAATTTAATTGTTAACATACATGTAGGATGTATGTTACGTACCTTTTACTGACAGTTGGTGGCTGAGCTTGACTTGACAACGTTATCATCTGTCAGTGTGTTTCAACACATTGATTTTAGAAAACACGCCGCGTAAATAGAAAATATTTACTAGATTATTTCTGAAAGTGTACATCCGAGAGAGTTGTGCCCTTATAAAAAAATATTCAGCAGGATCGAATCTATATCATACTAAAATTTCGTGAGATTTGACTAAAACCACTTTCAACAATCCCTATGTTTGGTTTATATCTGGTCATGGTTTATAATTTAGGGACTACCATACATTAAATATAGTGAGACAGTGCTTGTCTCTTACCCCATTACATACTCGTAGATAGGTACTGAGATGAAGCAGGTATGCCCTTTATTTCGGTACCCACGAGCCTGTCGGAAATATCACTTCACACCATTAACTTTAAACAATAATGAACACATATTTTGATGAAAACGTACTGGTATAACTTGTTTTTTTTTTTTTTTTATACCACAAAGGTGGCAAACAAGCATGCGGCCCGCTTGATGGTAGGCGGTCACCGCAGCCTATGGACGTTTACAATACCGAGGCATCATTCACGCGTTGCCGACCCCGTAAAAACCTCTTTACACCCTTTTTGAAGAACCCCATACTGTAGTCCTTTGGGATGACCTCCGCAGGAAGCTCATTCCACAACCTTAGCGTACGCGGGAGGAAATTCCTCTGAAACCGTTGGGTACGCGACCATTTTGGTTTTAAAGTATGTGGGTGAACTCTCTGACGGTGGCGAGCGGTGCGATGATAAAAAGTAGCCGTGGGCATCATACCAAACAATTTCTCAGAACAAAGCCCATTGTACAAGCGGTAGAACACACATAAGGAGGCGAAGTCTCTCCTAAGAGTTAAGGGTTCAATACCACTTGTAAGCCTGGCATCGTCAACAATCCTCACAGCGCGTTTTTGGACCGAGTCAAAAGGTCCAAGCTGGTACTTAGGTGCTCCTGCCCAGAGATGGCAGCAGTACTCCATGTGAGGTCGGACTTGCGACTTATAGAGCTGCAGTCTTTGCCTCGCAGTAAAGTACTGCTTTGCCCTGTTGAGCACACCGAGCTTTTTCGCAGCCAACTTGGCCTTGTCTTCCAAGTGACTACGAAACTGAACATCGCTGGAGATAACGACACCCAGGACGGCCAGGCTCTTGGAGATGGTAAGGGGCGTTCCAAGGAATTGAGGAGCTACAGTAAATGGGGTTTTCTTAGCGGTGAAGACGCACACTTGTGTCTTGGTATGGTTGAATTGGTCCATATTAGTGCGACCCCAATCGGAGACACTGGTCAAAAGACCCTCGATTTCAGACACAAGTTGCTCGCGGCTTTCTTCCACTATAGCTCGAGGAATGTTAGCTCGGCCCGTATAGTACGTGTCCCCAGTGCTATCGTCGTCGTATATTGTTTCCCTAATTATATTTTGAAAATTACTTATAAGAGAATTATATTTATCTAAACTTTATACAAGAAAGGGATCGTTACTGGTATTACGAAAAATCTAAATATTGCAATTAACTTGTATATCTTTTGACAGTCGCAAAAAAAAAAACAACTTTCCCCTCTTGTTGTACAAATAACTAATGTCAGTTTGTCAATCAAACGGAAATCGCAGTTACAAAAGTAAAGACTAGGTACTATCATTCACTGCAATCAAAACCAAAATCTGTTTTGTCACTATAGGTACATATACGTATTGTCAAGAAATCTATTTAAAAACAAACCATATCAACAACTGACAAAGGATACCTTTTGAATGAAAACGACACATAAATATTACTTATAGCTCTTCCTTATACTCAGCGGCGCTCGTGTCTTGTGCCAATTCAGGTGTTCTCCGGAATGATGTCATGTCAAGACGGTAGGCTGAAATACAAGGGTTTTTCATGCCTGATAGGAAATTTTTAGTACTTTTGAGGTAGATTCTATATAAAATAATTTTAATTTATATGCAAGAGCTTTGACAATAACGGTCAGCATACATTTTTGACAATAAGTTGAATACTAAGTATGTGCTTAGAGTTAGAAATATCTACTAAAGTACAGATGCAAGCGTGTGATCAATGTTTAGTGTGTGAGCCTTAAATATCACTTCGACTAGCAATGGACTATTGTAGCAGCCCTGATTACTTATTCCCGCTACACCTATGAAGTTCTAAATCATTTGGGCTGCAATGTCTTGTACCTCCCAAGGCTGCATCCTGCAGTGTTTGCCGCCCTAGGTAGGTACTTAAGTGGTCGGAGTGGTCCCCAGGAGCAAAGGATAACTATGTATCGCTGTTTCATTTGTTTCAACTTGCAATGACCTGTCAAGAAACTATTCATGTTTAGTTATTCAAATAGTTTTTTTTAAATGCGTTGGGACTAGGGTTGCCAACGTGTGATGTATAAGGAACATGAAGATTGATTGATGTATATATACTCTTAAATTTACTTTGAGTTAAAGTTAAAAGATTGATGATTTAAAATAGTGATTAAGTACTGTTATTTCAGAACACAGCCGTAGATATTTGATGTGTTAACGGTACCAATGAGAAAGGTACGATGAAACCTTTCTGAAATAAGTTCGTTTACTGATAATCAAACTGTAGAAAATGAATAAAATAGTGACATTATCAAGAAATGAGATCGTGCATTCCAGTAAGGCTTATACATACATACATTATACCTGTACAGCAATAATTTATAACAATCCGTTTAAAAATGAAGCTTATAAATTGACTTAAATTGCCCATTTAAACCTTATCTAACTAATAACACGATGATGAAGAGACTTAATAATATAGTGGACATGCTAGCTCGTATAATGATCGCCTTCGGGTTGTTGATTGCCCATGGCTCCGATAGGAGTTGTGATTCAAAGGAGTCGTTGGTGGATGGCACGTTGTCGAACTTAATGGCAAACACGTGACTGCCCCCAGCTATGATAAATAGAGCTTAGAGAAATGCGAATGGTTTGAGCAATATAGGTACAGATTTAGATGAACGATGAACCTTTTGGTAGGAAAAGTACAGTGACCGGCAATAATATCTTATAATGTCAAGCTCGCAATTCTGACAGCACCTTTTATGGCCTTGACATAAGATGCGATCAGATATTATAAATTGATACTGTGTGACTGTACAGCAACAAAATTGAACTCGTGAGACATAAACCTAATGATGTTCAAGGGCCATTTTATTTAAATTTGTATATTCAACATTTTTTTTTATTTGGAATTTTTTGTGTGGCTTCTACTCAGAATCATAAGCTCTTTCGAGCCTGATAGGAGAAAAAATGTTTTTTTGTTTTTTATGACAAATCTGCAAACGAGCAGACGGATTACCTGATGGTAAGCAATTACCGTCGCCCATGGGCACCCGCAACACAAGGGGAGTCACAATGTGTCCTTAAATATCGTTTTTTTAATAGGCACTCAAGAATCAAGAATCCTAAAAATATTATTTTATTCACATTAGTGGCCTAGGTATACTTACAATACACGGAGACATGGCTAAACCCTGATGATATACCATAAATACCTAATAAGTACGATAAAGCATTACGCATAAATAGTACAGCTATAATACCAAGTCAGGAGCTCTCAACCTTGATTACCTTCTTTTCTTTCTCTTCTTCCAATAAAAAGCTGTCAGAATTCTGATTTTAGTAATACTTAAAATATAGCAATCTTATTAACACGTTCACGGATAGTACGTCGACAGCCGTGACGTAGTCGTTTGTTTCTTTTGGCCTATGACAGATGACGTCACGCTGTGTCTGTTAACATCTTAAGTGTTAACTGTTGCTATCATTATCGTATACCATCTGCTGTGCCAGCTCTCCGTCTACAGGCGTTTGTCACAGATCGTTGCAATAAAATATAATGGTAAGTATTTAATCCAATTTAGTTGGAAGGAAGGGGGGAATCCTAGCTGGAAGGGTAGTAAACATTATAGGTACCCAAACAGTAAAGTATTAGATTTTATCCATTAAAACGAGGCTACCCACGCCGTTTTTGCAAATTATACTAAAACCTACATTTAACGGAATTACTCGGAGTAAAATAAGTGCGCATCCACTGACCCATTTGGCTTTGAAATGAAATGCGAAGAATGGGCGAGGAGAGCGTTGAATACGAAAAGCTGAGTCGACGCCTCCATTTAGGCAGGCATATTGTTGTTGGCGGGCGTTTGTTTAGGTTCACTTCAACTTTACACGAATTGTGCACCTCGTTTTTTCCCCGGATTGGCGTGCGAGAATTGCTAATTTATTGATTGTGTTAGGACAGTCCGCAGTAAAAGCTGAAACAACATACTTATTTGAATTGATTGGTATATATTTGTAGACATTAAAACGTATAATAATATTATATTTTCAATACCACACTAAGCCTAGAAAACTATTTTCTTTGTCTTTAATCGCTTAAAAATCATTTTGATACTTGGCAGTTTTTTGCCTCCACCGATAGAAAAGCGGCCAGATTCTCGTATTTAGCAGTAAGAATAATATAGCAAATCCCAGTCAGGGCATTTATTTTTGTGATGAACACAGATATTTGCTCTTGAGCTATGGGTATTTTCTATTTATTTAAGTATTATATGTATCTATCTATTATATATATCGACGTCTAGTACCTACAACACAAGCCTTCCTGAGCTTACCGTAGGACTTGTGTAAGGTGGTCCCGATATATTTATATATTAACTTGCCCTCACTTTTAGAGTCTTTTTGACCCCATATACTATTATGTCATGTTTGTGCGTGTAGAAATATTTATTGCAAATAAAGAGACCAATTTATATGTAGATTGTAAACAGTATTGCGCCATACCAAAATATTTACAAAACGCGCCTCAAACTTTCCTCTTGACTACGGTCTTTTGTGATACTTAAGTAGAAGTTTGACTACTTTTCTCGAGCAAATAGTTACTTTTTCTCATATTCAAATACGCAAGTTTGAATAGGTTATAACTTGTTTGCTTTCTGACGTCTTAAGTTATTTCTAGCACTTTGTCATGACAGGTCGGACTGAATAATAAAAGTATCAATCTTCTCTAAAATTATGTTGATAATTTCGGAGACTTGTATTCATCATCATCATTATCATCATCTCCATCATCTCAGCCACAAGACGTCCACTGCTGAACATAGGCCTCCCCCTTGGACCTCCACATGGTTGAAAGCGATCTGAATCAAGCGTCTTCCGGCGACCTTAATGAGTTCGTCTGTCCATCTTAATTACTTGTATTAATTTCACGTCATTAATTTTTGAATGTAATACCGGGATATCAAATATCCTGTTTCACGATTCGAATCCTTATCTATCTGTACGCTAAATTTCATGTAAATCCCTTAAGCCGTTATTTCGTGATTAAGTAATGAATATACAGTTTCACAAATTTTCACATTTATAATAATGTTTTCTGCTTTTGTTTATATTTTAAGGTAATTGGGTTTACACAAACGAAGAGATATTTTTTGGCTCACAAAGCGACCCAGCGACCTTCGCCTCAGTTGGCATCTGGCGAGTCCACGGCCACCTCGCACATTATTTGCAGTCAGCCTGCCCTTTGCTCGCTTTCATTTAACTTATAATGCTTTAAGTGTGACTATATATGTAAAAGTCTGCATTTTTATTTGGAAAATTTATTTTAGGGTGAAATTTTAAATGGATCTTTTGATTTTATGAGTAACACAAGCTGCTGTTTGAACCAATGAGTTTTTCGGAACTTATGTACGAAAATCATTTAATATTTACCAGTCATTTTTTGGTGAAAGAAAACATCGCGTGAGGAGACCGGACTAATCCCAATAAGGCCTAGTTTACCTTAGTTGTGCCTACGCCAAATCATGGGATTAGTTGTCAAGCGGACACCAGGCTCCCATGAGCCGTGGCAAAATGCCGGAGCAAAGCGAGGAAGAAGAAGACTTATTGTCATATGTGATTTGCCTAAAAAACGTGTAAGGGAAGTTATTCTAAATAAAATATAAAATAAATAAATATTACCTACAGCCTTACCCAAATTGACTGAGCCTCACGCTAAGCTCAAGAAGGCTTGTACCTAGGGTACTCAGCCAACGATATAATATACAAGTACTTTAATACCTATGTATTCTAAAAACATAGTGACGCTCGCAATCATAGATAGATAGATGCTTTATTCAAATCTTTAACAGTGTTGTTATACAGGTCCCTGCAAAACCGTTTGAACATGGAAAATTGTTTTGACATGGAAATGTATGGTCAACAATTGAGAGGTATGTCGAGTAGACAGCAGTGTGGGCGTCTTTCGGCTGATGATGATGATGGTCAATGGTAGTATAATTTATTTAATTTCATCTCAGTATATTTGTCATTTAGGGTTACAATACGTGGTAAAAGCTGATGATACTTACGATGTGGAAATCAAACAGGATCCTGAACATTATTTTTATGTTTTCAGTTTGTAGGCCTGAAAATAAACGATTGCTTAAAACTCTGGATTTCATATCCTGAAGGACTGTCACAAATAAATGATTACTACCTCCTAAGCGGCTTATGGTTGTATTCAATCAAACGGAGCTTACTTGATATCATTAGGGTTTTGTAATAGGATCGGAGAGAATCTCTTCTTCGAAACGGTTTTCTCTAATGACGTCCTTATTATTAAAGACTCATGTTAGAATATTATACATATTTAATGAACAGTGTGATTCTAAGGAAACATTGTAGTTAATCGAGATATTTGCAGATGAGATAGTAAATAAGTATACATTTAAGAAGTATACACGGAAAAATGATTTTAAACGAAGCTCTTAAAGTAATATTTAAATATATTATCTGCAGCATTGATATGAAGAAGACTGCCGGTGGTTAGGCTGTAGGGAGATGATTACTCTAGTCTAAAACGTTTGGTTCAGAGGCAGCATCCCGACACGATACGCGCACAGATTAGTTCCCTTCTCTTTAGCCCCTAAATAGACGCGCATGCAGTTCTCACAAAAATTTGAGGCTATCGCATGGGACTCACTATACCACCAGTAGTGGGTGGGCACGGTAGTGTGCTCCGCGGACCCAAACGTGCCGTCACTGGTAGCAGGTGTACTTCTATTTTCTCTTTATTCATTTCATATCTTAGGCTAGGTTTTTATAACATTTTTATAAAAATAAAATATAAAAATACATCTAAAACGTATCAAAACAATAAAAACATTATTAAAAACCTAACCTAGAGTGCCGTCGGCAACGGAGCAGGGCCCAGGTTGCCGGTGGTTAGGGCTGCAGAGAGAGGAACCGTCGGACTATGCGCGCCGTGTCCAGGATTACCGCCTTCTGAATCTGACCCTTGATCCAACCACAACCACGTAGCGAGAGTTTCTCAAGATGTTGATCGAGATTCTTCGCTATGTGACCGTTCGCGGAAACAACTATCGGTACAATGATGCCGAATCAACTTCCCACATGGCGGTTAGCAGGTGTACTTATTATTATATGAAATGCACAGAGACCATTTAAAGTAAAGTGAGACCAGAGTAAGTTAAACAATTTACAAATGCTGTCTTCGTTTCTTGACAGTCGTAAAAACTAAGATTTATTTTCTACAATTATATGATACTAGATCTTTTTATTAATCGCAAAATGTAGCTTAATGTGCTTCATCATTATCGTTAGTCGGTCCCCCTAGTGCCGAACTGTGTGACATTATGTCTTTCTGTCGAAGACGAGTTTCTTCTAGGTGGTTCTAACCTCCGCTACTCTATTAGGATTTTTATCTCAATTCGTTTAGACATCTAAGTAATAAATGTAATAATATAGCTATTATAGTTTATTATCTAAACAAAAAAAAATGACAATTAGGTAACGTAAACTAAAATGGATACTGAAAATGTCCGTAAGTCAGTCAGTATATAACTCATCTAAGTAAAGCATATCTACATTTGATCTTTTTTAGTTTCATACTAATAATACAAACACTAAAGTGTAACATTTAATTAAGACGTAACATGTTTATTTTGAAAATAAAGAATAGTAGTCTTTATTTTCAATTAATACGATGTAGCTATTTACTTAATTATTTGCTTACCTAATTAATAATACCTACACAATTTATTTAGTATGAGGTAGCACATGAGTTTGGAGACAGGAAAGCCATTGCCATATATATTGAGTTGTCTAGTACCTAAGGACATTTTGTTTATGTGTAAATAGAAATCTTAAGATTTATTCATTAAATACATTGCATATATTATTAATATTACGTTAAACAATTTATGAATTTATATATTTTTTTCATTTCAATTCACTCCTGCAGTCAAACTGTTAAAACAATTTTGAAGGAAATAGTTTAATTATGTAAAGTAATAAATTAATGAATGTTTAGGTCGGACAGTAGCTATGCGAAATAGTGTAAGTCATTCCAAAGATTACGTTTTCTGTAACAACGGATACCGCCGGTATTCTATTATTAGAACGCGTGTCTGTCCCTGCAAAGCCTCTAGATTACAATGCGACGTTGTGACTCGGGGAAAGACAAGGTAAGGCCCTTGTAAATGTTTCTATGATAATAAGATGAATGTTTAATGAAGATATCGGGTAGATAATAACATAGTGCCGGAGTGTTATTGAAACCGAATTAAAATATAAAACGTAGGGCGATAATTGTCATCTAAGTTATTAATTACCCATATCGTTGTATAAAGAAACGATGTACTCTTACAAAAATATGAAATGTGGTACATGCGCGCAAGATGGCCCTGTTCCTAAGATAGCTTACTAACACACACTTGTAACCGTTTCTTTTGAATGATCTCAATTTTTTCCATGTACCGAACATGGGCGCGAATTTTGAATACTTATATTGGAACAGTTGCATACATTTTTGGCACATACTAACTTCAAACTACAAAAGGTCGAGTCATGTATTTAAGGTACCCGCGGCAAAGATAGCCATATTCTTACGCTAGCCCCCTATCGAAATTAAATGCTTTAACCCTTTACCAGGCTCCAAGGAACTACCGTGTCTTCATACGTACTGTATATACTGTTACAACCGTATTGAACGCCTTGTAAAAACTGCATTTATGAAAGTCGGATATGCTCCTTTAAACCAGAAATAAAAATGTGGGTTACGGTTATCCCATCACCTGTCTAAGTAATTAACTGTCATACTCGATTTTGTCTTATTATATTCTTGATCAGGCGAAGGAACATATTCTTCCCACTTCTTATATCGGTTATCACAGTCAAGGTTTAACTCCAAACCTACTACGAAACATTATATTTATCAATCACTGAAAACATTATTTTATGATCTTCAGTTTAATTACTTACATGAGTTTTTGTGACATGCAAGACAATTTACCGGGCCATAGGAATAATAGCTCCCACACAGTTAAACTCTAATAAGGCCATGGGATAATGTCAACCCACATCCTAATTCTGGTCATACACAATAATGCGTAAATATTTAGCAATGTTTACGATTACATTACCTTTCAACACTCAAAATCTACAATATATCAAAAAATTGTTCGACCTTATGTACTTCTGTTTCAGAGAAATTAAGGAAAGTGTTCGAATTTCTCTGTAGTTTACTGAAATTAGCGTTCAAGTGAAATTAAACGTCTGCCAAAGATATATCACGCGATTTAGAAGCGTGTTGTGAATGTAAATTATAAAATACAATTTTCAGGGATTGACAATAGTACATTGTGCAACGAGGATGGTAAGTAAGGTATAGTAAACGCGAGTCTATTAGAAGCCCGACGACGAAGTCGGAGGGCTTTTAATGACTCAAGTTTGGTATACACTTACCACCCGTGGTACATACAATGTTTTTCATCACATTTGCGAGGATATAAAATAAATTCGTTGGTAAAATATTAGTTACTTATGTAGGCTTAAAATCAAAATACAATTATCAAAATCAAATAGAAAACAATAATTTTTAATAAATACTAAACATTAAATTGCAGTATTTTTTACATATTAAAAGTTGGTTGTAGCAAACTTTTGAGGATATGTAATAAACCTTGGCTGTTTGGAAACATCCTCAGTCCAAGTGAAGTATAGGTTCTGTATATTTTTAAAACTAAACTTAACAGCCCGTGTGAGCTAAATCGGCTATAACTGCTCTGTACTCTCGCAAGTAATAACGCCATTGACGAGCAAGTGTGATGAAAAATATTTTGTAGGAGGTTTGGAGTTAAAACCTGACTTAGGTAACCGATATAAGATGTGGGAGGAATATATCCCTTCGCCTGGTAAGGGGTTAAATAGGACATAGAAAAATACATACCGTTTCGCGATGATTTAACACAAATACAAATAAAGTGTTCAATTTAGAGTGCACTTTATGCATTTTTGCATGGTTATATAAATATAGCCGCGTGGCGCGTACTCCAGTGTGGCCTTGGGCGTGCGTCCCAATTAGTGGCTCACACCGATTTCCCTATTGTGCGCGGTTAAGGGCCATACTGTTACGGGTTGAATTCGTTAGTATTTTATGACCACATGACTCTGGGTGGGCTATAAATTAAATTTATATAATAACATGAAAGTGTTTATTTTTTGGTTACAAGCTTCATTAGGTACTCAAATAATTACTACCACTACTACTACTAGGTCCACTGCTGGAAGTAGCCGCCCCCAATAGACTGCATACGCTGATGGCGGGTTGGCGATTACAGTTTTTCCACCGCTCTAACGGACGCTGCTGTTCGTACATCGTTGGTTTCTCTCTGATATAATTAGCAACATTCAACAAAAACATAGATATTGTTGAAAAACATAAAATGAGAATTCCCCGTGTCAAAGGCTAAGTTTACTTCTGTTTAGTTTATCTTCTGAGGTCATACCTTGTAGTTGACCTATGATGGATAGGTTTTAACCTCTATAGGCTGCCACCATAGCTATTACGTTCTAATAAGCGCAGAAAATGCAAGATCGAAAGACATGCGATAGGCAATAAACTGCAATAATCATCCTATCCATTTAGCTAAAGATTATCGGGTTCTTACCACATGTCACTATGTCTGCTGCGTTCTAACAAGTATGTTAGTGCGAAAGTGACGCATGCAGTTAGTGATTGAACACCCTTGCGTCTCGAAGGTCGCACAACAAGTGATATATTAAATTATATAATAACTCGCTGGTCGATTAGTGCCGACCTATTTATAAGTTGCTTAGGTAATGTTTGTATAAATGCATGTTCTTAGCCTTCTAATCGCCGCTACTTATCAGATTTTTTTACATATGTGTCGTGATTAATGACGTTTTAGTTAGTGTTTACACCAAAACAATACCCTAACCAAAATTACGAGAAGAACCCAGTATTTCGTCATTGGCTAAACTTAAAAACGCGAGTGAGTAATTAGTTTTAATGTTTCATAAGTGCTCCATTGTTTGGAGAGGCGTCTCAAATGTTAATACATAGCTATTAGGAGTCTGCAAAATATTATCATATCTTCAAAGTAGAGCTGTTACGTACAGTCACAAGTTTATCATTCCCTCGTGAGTGAGAACCTTAGGCGCTGAATATGTCCATTCAATTAGTCTATTGTTTTTTTTTATACAGAACAAATATCTATAGACTGAAAATATTTCCAATCGTCACATTTTACGGTCAACTCCAAACATTTTGTAGTAGAACTGACAAATGTGACTTGAATTAATATGTTTATTTGCTGAAAAACTTGACATTTTTAGTTTTATGCCAGTTAGTTGTATTTCATAGCTATAAAAACAAGTTATGGTGAAAATATACATATGGGTGCAATCGGCAAAATGCTTTTTTTTTTGCTCGATATTACTACCGACATATTGTACAGAATGATTTTGGAGCTGTAGATAACAAACGGGTTCAGGATAGTTATAGTGTCCAATGTTGTACAGAAGCAACCATTTGTACGTGACTTGCACTCGGCGAATTTTCAATACTTTTAATTATACCTAGATATTTTTCTAGAAGGAACAACATTTTCTTAGTACTTGCTACATTAAAAATATTGATAATCCTATTACCGATGTGTATATACTACTTCAACAAGATTTCCACACAGTCTTATATCGGCTATCTACCTAGACACGGCGTGGTCGATCTTGAACAAATTGAACGTAATCCGTACACTTTTGATGCAATTTACTTTTATTATTTGCAATGAATAATTCAAAATTGTTATCTGATGTGTGTGAAATATAAATAAATAGATAGTTTTGTTATTTATATCTTTTTTACTGCACCCTATTACCCTATATTGGTCTTTGTATGTCGTTGAAGTTGTACTTATCGATAACAGGACTATCGATATTTTTTATTTTGTTAATCATCTTACAATAAATCGTTCGTGCTAGAAAAATATTTAGGTATACTTATAATAAATAAATACATTTTACAGGACATCCTATGTTACAAAAAGTGACGGTTGTGGGTACTCAGCTAACGATATGACTCAGGAACCTGACCTGAACGATATGACCTGTGCTTATGACATAAATCAATGCCCTTACTGAGATTTGAAGCCGTCGGCTTCATAGGTAGGGTCGCTACTCACTAGGCCAAATCTGTCGACATATTGACTATGTTTTTTTTTCCGTAATCAATCCGCTATATCTCGTGATTCAGGCTCACCCCTGGTCCATAGTTCTCAGTCGACATCTGTTCTGACATTATATTAATTTACGCGCTCTCCGGCTAGCAGCAGATCGTAATTAAATAGATATAGCTGTGTTTATTTATAAAGGCTCGATTTTAATATTCCGACTGCTTGGAGAAAATCGATTTTCATTATTCTGCCTAGAGCCTGTTTACGGCGGCTTAGTAATTTGACTGAAGTTTTACTCGGAAACGGTTTGTTTCTACAGTGCATCTTGATAAAAAAAATGTTTTGAATCATTCAGTATAAGTTGTAATAAATGCTTTCATTACTGCTCTAAGGTTACCTGAGAAGAGATGCCCTTACATGGATAATCTCGTCTTTGTACAATTGTCTTTTATACGTGTTTTACTATATTATGTTGTACAATAAAGTGTTCTACTACTAACTACATTTAAACATGACTAAACCGCGGAAACCTACGTTATACTACGATGGTAGCAAAAAAGAATACGGCTCGCCTGGTGGTAAACAATCACCGTGGCCTATGGACGCCTGTAACTCCAGAGGATCCAAACGCGTGTTGTCTACACTTTAAGAGCCTATTCAGTCCATGGTTTTTGGTATTTCTATAAAGGCTGGCTAAAGTTGACATTTTCTACCACCCGCACTTTATCTTGTTTATCAATTTGAAAATTTGCATGCTAGGGTTGTGACTAGGTCGATATATATTCACCATAATAACGATATCGGTATTTGAAACTTATGTCATATGTTGAAACCACACACAACCTATCAGCCACAAAAGGTAACTCTCACCCATAGACCGCCACGGAGCGATATCTGAGTATAGGTGTTCAATGCCATAATCGCCACGAATGGTAGGCGAGTTGGCGATCGTAGTATGATGCTCCGCTCTAAGGGAGGCTCCTCCGATCGGCAATGGTTTCTGGACAAGTTCCTTTCGCAAGATCTGATAGCATATCTTAAGGTTAGGGACTATACAATAAATTAAAAATGTATCAAATCCCCAACGAGAAAAAAAAAACAAACTTTTAAAAAGTTAATAATTACCTAAAAATGTCTTAACAGATTTTGATAATACATATCTAAAAATATACGCTAGAAAACCTGCTTTTAGATACAGATAAAACATCAAAATTTATCCATCCGTTTAGCTTTTGTCAAACTTATAACGCCCCTCGTTTTGCCCTTGGGATTAAAAACTACATAAAAAAATAAAAAACAACTAACACAGGATAAAAATAGAGATTGTTACCGGTACTACTTTCTTTCTTTGATCTTCTTAAATAGTATTTATATAAGAAGACAATCGGATTATTTGAATAAAGAGATACCAGAATTGTATACCGGTTAAATTTTCTGAAAGTGTTACCTGTATTCGATCCTTGTATTAAAGTAATTACACTAAACATTACCGGTACGAAATGCAAACGTGCGTTCCGAATTACAGTCAACTCGGGAGCAAGCAAATGGGCCAGCGTATTCCTCCGTTTCCGTGCATACAATATTGAATCTTATCCCAATAAGATTAGTTTCAAAATGCTTTGAAACTCTTGAACGTGTCTGCACAGTTACGGGCTATAAATATGTATACAATTTTGTACCTTATACCAACGACTTAGGGTGAAAATGTGTAGATTTATTTGTGGTTTTGACTGTACAGTACAGAGTTGGGTAAACAGGACGCTTTGTTAACACGATTGTTATACAACTCTTCGAAAGGGGCGTTTTTAGTTGTGGATAATATAATTGTGTGTAGTGCACACGCTGACTGTGTGTGTGTGTGTGTGTGTGTCGAATAGTTAGCGGCTGAAGTTATGAAATATATTGGTACAGATATCTATTTGTAGTGTTAGGATCTCCCATATTGACGCGGATTCTACTAAAGTCGGTAGCATCATTTGGCTCGCCGTTCCTCGGCTCGGCCGACGCCACTCGACGTTTCGACGATGTGTTTCACTCTTTCTGCGTGGACATATCATAATGGTAGTTTATCCAACTAGGACATAACGAAGGTCCTTAACACACAAGTGCAGGTTTTATAATAGCATCACACGAGTTCTAAATTTATTACGCCATGATTTTGAAGACTTAATGTTGTTATTACTAAAAAAATTCTTTTTCACCTCAGCAGCTCGAACATGTCTACTTTCCTTACTCCAGGGAGTGAGGAAAATGCGACTTTCCTCACTTTCAGAGAGTGAGGAAAGTTGCTACTTTCGTCACTCCAGGGAGTGAGACAAAGTAACTTTTAATTGACGACCGGTCTGGCCTAGTAGGTAATGACCCTGCCTAAGTAGCCGGTGGTCCCGGGTTCGAATCCCAGTCAGGCCATTTATTTGTGTGATGAGCACAGATATTTGTCCTAAGTCATGGGTGTTTTCTATGTATTTAAGTATTTATATGTATCTATTTATTATAATAGGACATAATGGACTCCCTAAACACCACTAACACGTTCGGACCCTCACAAATTAATCAAATATTATAATTTTGAAATGTACATATTTTAAAATGAAAAATATTTAAACAAAATATTAAGTAATGAAGCCAGTGCAGTTGCAGATAAAACACTTAAATGAATGTGGTTAACTTGATGTTAACTTTTTTACAAGATTTTATTTAACTGGATAATATGTATGTATTTGTATATTTATCCGGATGGAATCTTGCTACTTAATTTTGAAGCAGATATCTTTAACCAATTGAGCTGAAATTTAGCACACTTATGTAATTTCGGTTACATTGCAATATTATGGTACCACTGATCTGATCTGATGCTGGAGTCAGAAGGTAGCAAAAGCAACTCCTAAAATACACGAGATAAACCCGTGGTGTTTTAGGCTCATTAGAATCCTTTCGAAGAGTAGATGACGATTGTGAAAAAAGTACAGTCGGCAATAAAAGCTTGTACTAAAAATGTCATTTTTGGCAACTTATTTAACCTTTAATATGTTCTCACTACTGAGGTGAAAAGTTGTATGTGTCACACTAGAGTAAAGTTATTTTACATCTCGTGTTTTTGAGTGCCTCGCTACGCTCAAGATTCTAACACTAGAATCACTCGCTACGCTCGTGATTCAATTATAGAATCTTTCGCTTACTCGGGACTCAAAATAAACACTCGCAAGAAAAAACAACTTTCCTCTCTTGTTGCACAAATAACTATTTCTGTGTATGTCAATACACAGACAAAGAAATTGTTTTTTTTTTTGTCTGTTGTAATGTTGATCATTGCCTACGGTTTTTAAACACGTTATAAATAATCCACGACGACAGATATTTGTAATTTGTAATTTGTAATATTTTATTTGTGTTGAATGTGGTACAGTAGGTGTTACAGTCAGTTGGTAGGTTTCACACATTCCACCAGCATCTGGCATGCAAATTATTTATAACGACTTTATATAAACATAAAGTTACAGTTAACTTATTCTATAAACATCATGCAGGTATATATTTACAATGGTCTTAATACTAAATACAGTTTTAATTTGAAAATGTCAGAGGATCACAATTATTAATTTCACAGTCGCAAGCCATTTTATGTTTTCTTATAGTAGTCAAAGAATTCATTTACAGAGTAAAAGCATTCTTGGATCAGCCACTTTTTGAGTGCACTTTTAAATTTCATTAATGGCAAGTCCTTTATGTCACTGTGTAATCTATTATAGATGCTTGTTGCCATACAGTAAGTATTATTACTAAACAGTTGTGTTTTTTTCGTCGGATAAGCCAATTTATCGGGATATCTAGTATTAAATGTACATATGTCCTTGAAGGTTGTGAACAAATCAGGCTGAGTTTTTGCAAACAAGCAGATTTCATAAATGTACATGCTAGCTACAGTAAGCAATTTCAGCTTTTTAAACAAGGGCCTGCAGGGGGTACAATAGCGTACATTGCATATTGCTCTAACACATTCCTTTTGTGCGAGTAAAGCTCTAGTCACATGACATGAGTTTCCCCACAAAATGATGCCATATCTCAGCAAGGAGCATACGTAGCCATAGTAGGCTTGTATAGCAATTTGCTGTGAGGCAACTTTCGTAAGTCGCCACAGGACATGCGAGAAAGGGTCAATTTTTTTGCATAACTTTATGATATGACTCTTCCACGAGCACCCGTCACTAATAGTAATGCCCAAAAAGGCTACCTCATCAAAGATAAAGGGAGGTTTCACGATATATTTGGCGTATTTGACTGCTACTAAGTATGTTGTGTTGACTGTTAAACTTTCTATTCAGACAGCATTCTACATTAAGTATGATATTAGGCCAAGCGGAATTGATGGCAAGTGAAGTTCTACGACGTAGCATGTCTACGGCGTAGCTGATTCGTAGCAAGTTTATTTCCGTAGCGATAGATATTTCTTATTGAGACATTGAATTAGTAGTTTTGATACAGCCTTGGCCAAAAGTATTGAGCTCTCCTGTATTTTTCATACAAATATAGAATTTTTATCTTAGTAACAAAAAAATTGGAACTATTATTTTAACATAAGATACTTACTAGAATGTTGTTTTATAATAATTTTATAAAATAGTAGATTGTTTGACAAGGGGCTAAAGTAGGCCATAGTACCACGAAATGGTTATTTTCCCGAACGAAGTGAGGGAAAATTGTTCGAGGGGTAATATGGCGTTTAGACTCGAGTTATGCATACTAGTTTTCACTTCAATTGCGAGAAAATAAGATAAAATAACATTTCAACAATTAACAAATACAATTTTATTCACCTGCAATGAATTCGGAGTCAAAAATGTTTAATTTGGTAGTCTTTGTATTTTTTTTACTGCTTTGATACAGGTACTACGCCGTGAATAAATGCCATAGACAACGTATAATTGGGGCTTCAAAGAGTTTGCCAACGATTTAAACTTTTTTTAATGCTTGTGAAGTAGGAACTAAAAAGCACCTAATGCTTTGACAATTTGATTGCGTTCCCTCATTGGTCGATTTTAATATTGTGATATTGTCTGATTGGTTGATATTTTATACAAAGTTTTTTTTTAATGATTTCACATTTTAAACAGTATTTGCACCAAAAAAGAATCTAGAGTTGCGATTAACTTCGATATGTGTCGTGATTGGTGGATTTAATAAGATGAAGTCTTCTGGTTGGTCCATTTAAAACGTTTTGTATATCATAAATATGTATACATATTTTCCCAAGAGGCTAAATGTATTACTTTAGTCCGCCTTGGCAAGCATTATATGACACACTTTTAGAGCATGAGAAGTGAAAAAACTTATATTAGCACGCTTCATTTGAGACTCGGATTTTTGGGCATTCTTCTAGTTTTCTAAATCTATAAAAAATCATTATATTATACGTCATTTGATATTTTTGTATTTGGAAATAAGATTTTAATACGGACGTTATATAAGAATTACGTCGTGATCAATACTTTGGCCAAGGTTGTACTTATAGTATCAATTGGCAGTGCACTGGGCCAGTGATCCAGTGGTTGTGGGTTCGAGTCCCGCTTCGAGACAATTTTTTCTATTTCTCTTTCGATTTAAATATCGAAGATATTCTCTAGCAGACGTTTCTGCATAATAAAAAAATAATAACAAAAAACAAAGTTATAATTGAAATTTAATGCTTAATTGACAGAGATTTACTTTTCTTAGCTGCGTTTTTACAAGCTTTTATTTAACTTGTAATGTAAAATATTTTAAACGTGTTCTGGTAAAATCTTGCAACTCAATTTTGAAACAGATATCTTTTGGAAATTCGGTACACTTAATATGTTAGTTCAGTGACAATGCAATATTATGGTACCACTTATCTGATCTGATACTGTAGGCAGCCATAGCAATTCCTAGAATACTGATGATAAACCAATAGTGTTTAGGCTCGTTAGAGTCCTATCAATTAGTAGTTGGTGATTGTGCAAAAAAGTACAGTCGGCAATAAAAGCTTGTACAAAAAAAAACATTTTTGTTAGAAACTTATTTAACTCCACAGGCATTTTTATATGGGCTTGCCTTTTTAATAATTTTATGATTGCTTCCTTGATCGCTCTATTGTGGCCGCCTGGCTGCAAGCCAGCGCCTCCGTCTACGTAATAACTTGCCTTAGAATGTGGACTGACAATTCTGCGCCTCAGAACTATAATGCAATAAGTCCATATCGTAATGCAAGCGATTATGTTGCTTAAATTAACTCATCACATACAATATGTACTTAAAAATAAAAGCCCACATTGACCTTATCAAATTAGTTTTAGGTTACTTAAGTCGATAAATTATATATGATAAGTCATAAATGTGATATATTGTCTGTTATTGTTGAAACGTGCTAAGAAGGCTTATCTTCTTACTATTTATATAGCACCTACATCCTTTTGTGTCTAGTTGAAGACTAAGCTGTTGTTTGAACCATAAATAACCCTAGATACGAAGTTGGTCAGTCTAAATCCTAGTGCTTGAGTGAACAGATAATACGTGACGGGCTTAAGCTTGGTATATACAAAGAGATCTGCCTGTTGAATCTGTCTGTCTGATCAGGACCAGACACTCGGACAGACATTAGGCACGGATGTGTCTGCGGACAGGTCTCGAGCAGAATACTTCGTGTCTGATTTCTGCTATACATGACCACCAGAGCTCGGCAGGGGTGAGCCATTTTGACGTCACTTTTGTCAAGTGTAGATACTAATATAGATACACCTCTAATTATAAAAATAATAAAATAACACAACAGAATGGCGAAATATCGTAGCGGAAAGGCAGCCTAAATAAAATATTTTTTAGTTATCAAATTACACCACATATCGAATGACAAGGCATGTCCATGTTGTGCAAACTCTGAAAACTGCTCACCCCCACCGAGCTCTGGTGACCACGAGATTTGATATATCGTCACTACTTTGAAAAAACCTCGTAACTCATTCTGGCATTCAAAAGAAAAATGACGTAACTATGTATGGCATGAGTACAGAGTTAATGAGTTAAAAACTTATGGTATCTGTGTCACATACGAGATTTTTTCAAAGTAGTGACGATATACAGAGATATCCGTAGATAATAAGTATATAGGTTCTTAAAGTTGCGGGTGTCTATAACCTCTAGCTGCCCGGAGACCTATAAAAAGGTCTACCATTAAATGGCATTTTGTATTATAATCATGACAAACTATAGTTGCATTTGGCCTAGCAAGTTTTGATATATGCGGCTAGATGATAGTAAAAAAAGATCGTTGTATAAAAAAGACTGGCGTTAGTGTTTAAATTCGCGCAAACCGTTCTGATTTTCTAAAAGACATAAAAATCTTATAGGCAGTTGTCGTTGTAGCCCACAAATATATCAATAACTTGCTTTTGTCCCTACGTGATTAGCGTGATCACTGATCAAACTTAACGGACATTCCTTACACTGAGTAGTATTTGGTAACTAATTAAGCTTAAAAATGATAATAAAACAAATTTGTTTGTTTATGGATTACTTTTGTATTTTTTATGCTATTATAACTATGTAACATAACATATCCGAAAATAAAAACTTATCATGTGGTTATTAGAACATAATTAGTAGTCCACATGGAAAGGTACCTTTTGGCGTTTGGCGCTTACGCTATTGTTAATGACGCTTCAATACTAATGTGATACTTTGCAACGTAAGCGCCAAGCGCCATAAGGTACCTTTCCATGTGGACTACCACAAATTTATTCCTATGAATTGATCTAACCTTTTCTATCGTATTTGATTTGAATTCATTTTTAACAAAGTATTGTATTTATTTACAGGTAACGATGAGACGCACTAAGCCACTAGACTTCGTAATTTTCTTATCATTTTGCAATGTTTAAATAATAATGGTAATTTGGGTAAGTGGTAATTTTGCAAATTTCCCTCTACTGGTCACGTAATAAGGTAATTATAAATAAATAAATAAATAAATATTTCGGACATTCTTACACAAATCGACCTAGTCCCACGGTAAGCTCAATAAGACTTGTGTTGCAGGTACTAGACGACGATATATATAATAAATAGATACATATAAATACTTAAATACATAGAAAACAACCATGACTCAGGAACAAATATCTGTGCTCATCACACAAATAAATGCCCTGACTGGGAATCGAACCCAGGACCTTCAGCTTCATAGGCAGGGTCACTACCCACTAGGCCAGACCGGTCGTCATAGTTACATAACACATTGTTTAGATACAATTTTTTTTATTTACTTACTATTTTTCTATTTTATTATGCAGTCACCCTGTTTGTCAAGTCGACGCGTTTGCCAATTCAGCTACACTATAACCAAAAACGTCTTGTAAGTGCCACTTAGTACATCCAAGGTCAAAGATATGTACACGATCAGACTGCCAATATATGTATACATGCACCTTATTGTCTCAACTTTAAGGTGCGCGTATACATATTTTAGTAACATTGATATCTTTTACGTTGACTGTACCAGACTTAAAATCGGAGTGCAAATATGTGGTAGTCCACATGGAAAGGTACCTTATGGCGCTTGGCGCTTACGCTATTGTTAATGACGCTTCAATACTAATGTGACACTATGCAACGTAAGCGCCAATCGCCATAAGGTACCTTTCCATGTGAACTATCAAATATATTTAACAACGCTACACGCGCAGCTTCAAGCGTCCACTAAGACTTTTTGCATTACCCTATTCTTTACATTCTCCAGATATAATTGAAAAGTTTGCAGTACAAATTACACTTAATGGTTTTACTCATCCCAATAATTTTGGGGTCAAACATTTTTTACTAATAACAAACCATAATACACTCATATAGACGCGACCGCGCTTTAGTTGTGTTTGCGTAAATATCAGAATTTTTGCGGGCGGTATAGAGGATTCCGTTGCTCATTTTTTAGGGCTCCAGAAGGGTAAAAACGGGATCCTGTGACTAAGATTACGCTATCCGTCCGTTCGTCTGTCACCAGGCTGTAGCTATCTCACGAACCGTGATAGCTATACAGTTGATATTTTCACAGATGATGTATTTCTGTTGCTGCTAGAATAAAATGTATATTTAACGGGGAACTCTGATACAAACGTACTTTTTTGCCGTTTTACCTCGACATTAATAACAAAAATAAATAGACGCTCGAAATATTCACAAGATATTCAGGTGTATATTTACTACAATAACAAATTAATTAAAATAAATTAAGGGGGCTCCCAGATAACAACTGTGATTTAATAAAATGGTCTGATTGTATAGATAATGGTTCGGAACCCTTCATGCACAAGACCGAAAGTTAGTTTTTTAAATAACATTTTTGTTGTAAAGGAAATTGTATTACACTCGTACAAGAACTGCTGAGCTCAGAGATACTTATGTGTTCGGCACAATCAGAATAAGACCCCTATAATGTTAGGGGCGAGCCGGCAGTTTTGTTGATAGGTACCGCGTGTTATTCAGTTAAAAATAAACATATTTTCTAAATGTAATCTCCATAAATAAGCAATGTTAGAGCCCTGAAGATAGTGCCCGGTTCGTAGGACCGACTTTTATGCTTTGGACTGTCATATTTCTTTTCGTTCATGTTCCTTTATAAGTAATAATGGATATAAATGGTTGAAAAATGTCTGGATATAAAGCACTAACTTGGAAAGAGCTGTTTTATTCTTTAAAAACAGATAGCAAAGTCACATTTTATTCACAAGACTGCAAAGTAATTTCATACAAATTGTTAATCGAGTTTTTTTTTATGTTTGCTGATTTGATAATGGATGCTAATATTATTAAATACATTTTTAAAGTTGTAGAGTTATTTTTTCGTCGCAGCAGTGAGGTGAAAAATTGTGTGTTTCACTCGGTAGCAAAGTGTCTCGCGCTTTGAAACCCTCACAATATTAGCACGAGACGGTAAACACTAACTTCGCCCCCTTGTATAACAAATAACTATTGTACTGCAGCCATAAGTATGTGTTCGAACTTACTGATTTTAATATTAAATATCAGACTATTATTTTATTTATCACTTCTGTACATATTATTTTGTTTCATCCGGATCAGTCCGCGTTAAATTCCGGTTCTGCCTTTGTTCTGTAATTTTATGGTAACTTGTATATATCCATCGTTGTGCTTATTACATTGTTCATACAATATGGTGGGTAAAATTATTTTCTTAACAACTTTGATTTCTCAAATTTAATTACAATGATATTCTACTTCAGCATCTACATATCTGCCGAGTATAGCTACAGATTATATTAATATTTTCTAAACGCCTGCCTAGGACGCGCACATCAAAACGGTATTTCAAAGCAATGATGTCACCCAATTAGACGCCATAATTCCTTAACAACAAACGCTCGGCATTAGCATATTTCCCTCTTAATTCCTTCCATGAACGATCTGCGGACCCTGATCCGACCTTCGACGCAAGGTCACGGACGGATTGCGTACGATTACGTCACGAGCCGCATTTCTACACAACGATATAAGTGACTACGACTTGACGTTGTTTTGAGCTTGAATTGACATGCTTGAATGATTGACGGTTGAATCTCAAAATGGCGAAGTCGTCTTGAAAATATATTTTGATAGCTTTAGTGTAATATTGACAGCTTATTATGCAGTGATCTAACGCACAATTGTGCAGCTAATGAAGAATTGATTTTAAAACGCGTTTCACCATTGTTTTGGTCATCACCCGGCAGTCCCGGGTTCACGGCCGCCTCTTGGCTTTCTGTAAATTCCAGCTACCACTTTACAAAACGCAAGGCCTACTACCGAAGAACGTCATGCTCTAAGGGCAAACTTATATTTTACTTATTTTACTTGACATTGGCGAAATCATCGATTGATTTATTGATGGAAGCCATATTTTTTTAAAAGAAGATTAAGACATGGTTGAAGTTTATTTCCGTCAATCCAATTCAATATATATGTATATATACATATATTCATTTACAGCATTTACCACATATACGGCCTTGTTATAAATTTTAACATCACATAAGAGAATCGAATGTCAACATTTCGTCTAGTCAGTAAGTCATTATGATGTCAAGAAGTCTGTGTTATTAACTACTAATGAGCTTAGATATTATGAAAACAGATAAATCAAAATATATTAAATCTTAAAATCTTAAAAATACTTTAAACGTTTTAGATTTATGTTGGTTTGTAAAACTAATACTATTAAACGTTACTTTTCATCCCCAAATTTTTTTACTATTTTTCAGATCGTAAGTAGAAAATAATCGCTTACAATTTGGTCATCCTACTCATGTGACGTCTTGTTCTTCTCCATACTGCATATGTCAAAAGGCTTAGGCTGACCATGATTTTGGTCGTTTAAGATTATTTTAATCGTAAAAATAAGAAAACAATTAACTCTTTTGAGCAAATACTACCATAAGATAATATTAACCAGTTACATAGTAAAGAAAACTATACTGGATCGGGAGCCAGAAATCTTCCTGTACATAGTAGTCGTGTTACCAAGTCACTCATAAACAATAAAAACCAAAACTGTTAAATGTAGAAAAACTTTTTTTTTTACATAACCTATATTTGGCATTAAATGACTATTCGAAATTGTAACATTTAAGCGGGTTAAATCAGGGTTGAAACCTTTGTAGTAAGAGGCTCCATTTATAAGTTCATCAACTTAAAATCATTTGCATATTTGTATAGTTTTAATAGGGCTTAGAAGACCGGAGTTGATTGGCGAGGGTTCTAACGACCGAGTTCTTTCAAGCGCGAAGGCCTAGGCTGGAGTGGTATACACGTGTCGGAACCTTATTGTTTATCTATTTTTACCCTCCACCGCGGTCACAATTCACCTCAAAGATTGAACTTTTATTATGAGAAAAACAAAAATATATTTAACAGACGTTTAAAAAGGGATTATGTAGGCTGACGTTTATGATAAAAACTTTTATACTGTAATAGCTTTTTCCCGCGGCTTCGCACGCGTTAAGAAGTATTTAAGTTATTTTTAGCACACTATCGTTCAAAACGTAGTTTTGTATGCATGCATGCTTTTTGTTTGGAAAATGCCGTTTTATCCACAAATGCCTACGTCATAGTAGCTTTATGCATGCAAAGTCTCAGCCCGATCGGTTTAAAATTGACAAAGTTTCATACAAACTTTCATCCCCTATTTTATCCCCTTGGGGGTAGAATTGATCAAAATCCTTTCTTAGCGGATGCCTACGTCATAACATCTACCTGTATGCCAAATTTCAGCCCGATCCGTCCAGTGGTTTGGGCTGTGCGTTGATAGATCACTATGTCAGTCAGTCAGTCAGTCACCTTTGAGTTACATTAATACCTGCAAGCCTAATATGGTCGGGTGTTTTATAATTTGTCACAATATCTGTCACGCTTCTACAAGTGGGTTAGTGCGAAAGTGACGGATAGCGAAGTGGACGATAAAATGGCAACCATGCTATCCGTTCTATAGTAAGTACCAATGACTTCAATGGAATTTGGAATCTTTTGCAATTCGAACAGAGTTGATTTTTTTAATGCTTAAACAAAAGAATGTCTACTTTATATCCTACACAATTGAAAACGAATTTATCGGACAATTTTCTTATAGGTCTTAGGACGTTATGAACCTGTGACCCCACAGTCAAACTCCTTATGCAATCTTGTAGGGCAATGTTTTAGCACTAACATTGTTATTGCACTTAAGTACTTATTACATAGGTATAAAATATGACACCCAAATGTTACGAGAGAGTATGGAACAATTTTTTGTGTCAACTGTATAATATCTAGGAAGCGAAACTAGTGTCGATGACAGACGTATGACGTGAAGCTACATGCTGAGTGTTGTCAAGTATTACACATTTTTTTTAATGTAATTTTGATATAAATACAGAAGTGTCAACGAACCGTCGGGAGCACTCGGGCTTTCCGAGTTTTTCCGATGTCGTAGGATTATGCACTAGACCTTGTATTTGTTATTATTTTGTGTTAGTGTAAAAAGAAATCGTAGGATCGTTTTTAATATTTAAATCATGTTTTCTATAAATAAAGAATAATAGTTTATTACCATTATTACATTATTCAAACTTATTGAGGCGTTGCAATGTTGTTTTAAAAAGCATCCTATATGCGACTGCGTCACAATGACATCACCGGCACTATTGTTTCGCTTCCTGGTAATATCAATACTCCTATCAGCCACGGAAGTCCACTGCTGAACGCAGGCCTCCCCCACAGACTGCCACAGGAATTGATTTCTGAGCATGAGGGTTCAATGCCATAATCGCCACACTGGGAAGGTCGATTGGCGATCGCTAAACTATTTTCATATCTGTTAGTGTAGTGCCCTAGCATTTCCATTCGATTTTATTACGTAGCCCTAATATTAGATAACTGCTCTGCCATGGCCATCGGTTCTTCACGATGGACAGCATTTTTGTTCATGCCATAAATGTACCCTGACATTTTTTCTTATACAAGCTTTTTTCGCTTTATATGGAAGGCACAACAACAACAAGAGAAAGTTGCTTTCTTTTTCCTTGAGTAATATTTTTTCCAGCCATTGACACAAAAGTGAAATTGCACAACCCCGGCCTTTAAGATTACTTTTGAATACTTAACATCGCAATCCAATTAACTCATAATAACAATCATCAACTATATCCAGGCTGTATTAATTAATCAAAAAGTTGAAAAACTTCTACGTTTAAATTTTAATCTTAAAGTTGGGAGCATAAGGTTGGAAATTTGAACAGCTGGCAAGTAGGAAGTTTTTGCAATCAGTTGGGAGTTAATGGCTTCGTGCCAACAATAACGGATAACAGGTGCACAGGGAACTTCTAAAACAGTAGTATCACGAGGCTAGAAATGGCGTAGTTTTTTTTTTTTTTTATGATATAGGCGGCAAACGAGCAGACGGATTGCCTGGTGGTAAGCAATTACCGTCGCCCATAGGCACCCGCAACACCAGATGAGTCACAAGCGCGTTGCCGGCCTTTAAGGGGGGTTGGAGCTCTGGGAACCTTACTCACCATCAGGAACACAGCACTACATACCTGAAAGGTAGCAGTGCTATTATGGCTGTGGTCTTCTGTAAGGAGGAGGTACTTCCCCAGTTGGGCTGCCCCAGATTCAAGCGTGATGGTCATCGCTGTGCCCTACCTCTCATTGTTAGACGTAGTTTAAGGACATACCCGGGTCCAAGTGGGTCCAGTTTAGCCCAGCTGTCATTTTTAAACCAGAGTAAGGAGAGGCATTATGTGTTGTCATTATTGGGTGAACGGGTGACAAAATCAGTAGAAATATGGATTAAAATAAACTGTGTTAAAATATTCTTCTAGAACACATACACAATATGTGCGCAATAAGATAAATATTTCTTGAATTATAGACGTATATACTTTAAACGAAAATGAATCAAAAGATTATCCGTTTAACTTCCTTTCCTATCTAGCAGGTTTCTTTCAGTCGTGTACCCTATATATGATTTCCAAGGTGACATAATTTAGAATTGCAAACCATATTTTTAATACCGATCAAAAGGATGACGTATTGTTCAAATAAATGTCTTATTTGGGATGATTTATGAATAGCGCGGCTTTACGCATGCTTATATAATCATGCGTAATATATTCCGGAGAGTATAGGTAATTTTCAACACCACTCTCCAGCCTGGGTTAGCCTACTAACCCAAAGTTAACGATTTTAAAGTGTAGAGATACAGATTTAACCGGTTAATCTCGGGTTAGGCGAGCTTTAGTACCTAGCGTCTGTTCGCCTCGCCGCGCGCCGTTCGCGTCGCCAGCATGTTACTGCTGTGCGCTGTGCCACTGTTTTCACTCTTGATGTCAAAACCATGGATCGAATACCGGTATTATTTTCATACAAATGAACCGGTATTTAATTTCGGTATCTCGGTTGTTATTGCATTTTGTTCTTCTACCTAAATGCCATATAAAAATAGGAATTAACGACAATATTTAGGTTCCGTAGTTAGGTATGTATGATGTATGTATTTAGGTTCCGATCCCTGATCAAAATTGGTTGCAGGCGGTCTGAAAGCGGGTCAGTGGTACTACTCGACCGTGGCTCACAGTGCATTGTGAGAGCTTAGTCGAAACAGTGAGTTTGGCGAGGTGTCTTGTAAACTGCGGAACTTATTGTATTAAATTGTCTTACTGTTTTTAAAATGATTCCTACGGTTTATTACGGGTAACCACGGCTTGCAAGAATATAAAACTACAACGATGCAAACTACGAAATGTTGCGTGAACAGTTCGTTTACCCGCGGGGGTTTCAGAAGTAGAGTTCGTACGAGTATGTGGTATACAAAAGGTTATTATTTTGTTTCTGGAGCATTCCATGGTCTGTTTTATACAAATGTCTGAATTGTTTTTGAAGTATTAAACCTATACTAGAACTGAATATATCGGCATGGTAGCTACGGCAATGCCCCTCTGTGGGAAACTTGTCCTACAGTGGACATCTTTTGGCTTATAATGATGATGACGAAGAGAATCCTACTTACATTTTGGCTACTTTCTCGCAGAGAAATATATTTACACCTACCGATTCACAGAAAATATTCGTTGGTACAGTCAGCGTCATATAGCAAGTAAAAGCCAATGTGATCATATACATCGTAACACACTAGTTACGTGGCATACAAAAAATATTTGTATCGATATATTTGACTATGATGGTTACTACTAATTATATGACGCTAACTATATAACACCTCATCTTAATCTTCCTCGCGTTGTCCCGGCACTTTATCACGGGTCTTAGGAACCTAGAGTCCGCTTGGCAACTAAACCCAGGATTTGACGTAAGGACTGGTTTTTACGAAAGCGAAGATTGCTATCTGGCCTTCCAATCCATAGGGTAAACTAGGTCTTATTAAATAACCGGGACTAAACCCCGTATATTAGCTTTAAAAATTACCCCCGACGTATCGAAAACGACGTTGTCTTCGTGGTTTCGGATGAAGGTATGACGTCTTATTTGGATAGTTTCCTCACGATGTTTTCCTTCACCCGGGGTTTGAACCTCCGGATTGCAAGTCGCACGTTCTTGCCGCTAGGCCACCAGCGCGTTCCAGCCATTGAGACACTAGCCATAGATATGAACACAGTCATAAAAATATATAGATACTTACTCAAATATTTAAACAAATATTTAGAGGTTGCGCCACTTCAATTATTATGAGTTCTATAGATGAGAGTAAAAACTGCAACAAGTTCTTATGACAATTTATAGTGAATTAAATTTCATAATTACATACTAGGTATTCGGTAGGTATCTGTCGCCAACCCACCTGCCAAGCGTGGTACTCCTCAAAATTATACAAGGGGAGGCTTTTGTCTAATAATGGATATCTTATGGCTAAAATTATGTTGATGGTAGGTACCTACTCATTTTAACATAAATAATTTTGTCTAGATATTCTGTATCATTTATTCGTAGGCACGTATAATTTAAGCCTTCTCACACTGTATGAGATCTAACTCAGCGATACTCGTTCACGATCGGTATCGGGCACAAGCCGGCCTTTGACCGATCAGCCTTAGAGAGAGGAGGCAATCTGGCAGATTTACGTTCACATGTGTTTTGTAAGCCTAACGAGTATACGAAGTCCATGC
This sequence comes from Grapholita molesta, assembly GCA_022674325.2. Taxonomy (NCBI): domain Eukaryota; kingdom Metazoa; phylum Arthropoda; class Insecta; order Lepidoptera; family Tortricidae; genus Grapholita; species Grapholita molesta. The sequence goes on from CP053137.2 coordinate 10,396,519, forward strand.
GATAAACAGGCATGATAAAAGTTTGCACATAATTACCAGAGAGAGCCGAAAACTATTGTTCTGTGCACTGTTATAATAAACTATCGAAATAGCAACTATTGATAGAAAGAAAGAAATAAAATACATTAATATTGACGCCAAAACATTACATATTATTACGTACAGGGTAAAAAACATATAGATAAAATGTGGCGTTAAAATAGGAACCCCCTCTCAGCGTAATGTCACGGCAAGCCACGGCGTTGGTTTTCAGTGGGGACCTACTCAACCTAACTTAAAACTAAGTAGTAGTGGCGACACAAAAACCATCGACACTCAAATAAAGGAAAACACTAACAGAAAACAAAAAACACACTACTATTGACGAATATGTCGTGAGATACTTTTATAATTCGATTCAAACGATGCGTTTTTTTGCACTCGAAAGTACAGTCTCCATTAGATATCGGAGCTGTGGTGGTGATCACCAATATAATTATGAACATGCACTCACCAACTGAACAGCTTGCATATATGTAATGTTGACTTTACTATTACATGAAAAAAGATGGCGTGTTACGCTACTTGTAAATTCAAGCAATCTTTCCTGCCCTTGTGAAATACGGAAACTCATTATTTGAATTTGCGCTGTTCGTAGCAGCAAAAAATAAACCCCCCCCTCCGTCCGTAATTTTCTGCACACTGGTGGCCCTCACGTTTACATACTTTTTGTTAGAAGTATCACAAACTGGCAATGTTAAATTATAAATGTATTTTTTTTGCAGTAAAACTCAAATGTGCCGAATGGTGCCCTTTAAAAATAGCATGCGAATGTTTGAAATAAAGTATTAATAATTTAATTAACTATTACGTATGAATCATGTTAACACATTTTTCTGTGCAGCAGGTGAGAAATTTTCTGATGAAATTACATTAACTAATATAATGCTTTATTTTCAAATATTATATAGACTGCTCAAAAGGTACCTAATAGAATATAATAGCATCACACCATCTCCTCTCATCTATTATATAAAACATAATTATGATTTAAGTCATTATTTGACTTGGATACAGTCTCCTAGGTCTATGAACTCGCAAAACATTAATTTTTGTCAATGATCACAACAATTAATGTTTACCCATGAGAGTATTCTACAGCAGTTTAATAATAAGTTCAACATTTCTTCTACTCGTATCACAATGTGCTGCCGATGTCCCTTGGCTGAGTCGAATAACAACAAAAAAAGTTCACCGAAATACACCAAACTATATTCTTTAAGTATTCGTTTTAATGATCACGTAAGTAAGTGTATTACAGATAGACAAGTTGAAATGTTTTATAACAAATACGATAGGTTGCTCGACACTGTCCAAATACAAGTCAACTTCGAACTTAAGCATTTAGCAATAAAGGTTGGGTGTCTACTATTGGGCATTAGTATGCGGAGCAATAGGACGTTATACCATGAAATGAAAATGGCAATGCAAAGATATATTTTCTGGATCTATTCGTGATTACGATCAACTGTGACCGATCGATGTGGTCGCTACCGAAAAATCTGTTTAAAAAAGAGAACTTCCCGTACTAGCTACTTGTAGTTGTTAATATGGACAGATAATTTTTTTTAATGAATTTTCAGTTAAGGCTCCATAGTAAAAGTTGATCGTAATCATGAATAGATTAAGAAAATATAACTTTGTATCACCATTTTGATTTCACCAAATATTTTCATTTTGCTTATCTTTGCATGTTTAGTTGCTACACATTATCGTATATTTCTCATCGAAGATTATTTAATATGGTACCTAACTTAGCTAACATGTACCTTCCTTTTTATATTCTTTCATTCGAGGCACTACATTGATATTGAGACCATATTTGTGCTACAGGAGCGAGCTGTCCGCGGCATTTATAAAATGCGCGGTCGAGCATCCGTAAGAGAAAAATTTAAGCAAGCAAATATTCTCACTGTAGCGTCTCAATACATACTAGAAAACATTATGTATGTGCGGAATAACATCCAAGAATTCAAACTTAACCGTGATATCCATAGCTTTAACACTAGAAATAAAAATCAAATTGCTGTGCCCGGCCACCGCCTCGCCAAGGTTCGTTCATCTTTCGCTGGAAACTGTACGCGCTTTTATAATAAAGTTCCTGCTGATGACTGTAGTTAATTTGCCACAAAATAAATTCAAGTCATACGTCAAACACTGTTTGTTAAGTAGGGAATACTATACTCTGAAAGATTTCATTGAGGATAGGGATGCCTTTAAGCCTGTAGCTTGATACTGTAGTACAGATTATTCCATTACTATATGGTCTTTACCTACTAGTGTCCAGTTTGTTTGACACGAGACATGTTGTTCTCTTCTTTTTTTATTTTATTTGTTATAATGTTTTATTTTACTCTTTAGACACTTAGGGACATTATACATCCCTAATTATTTTATTTATATTATTATTCATGAATATTTATTTGCATAAATAAATATTTATAGCTTCTGACGCATAGAGACATTTCTCTATATGCCTTTCATAACTAAAGTGTTATTTAAGTATGTAATGGACAAGCACAGAATGTGGCTTCTCACCAGGATGTACATGTGACTAAATTTGTTAATTGATAGAGCCTGCCAGCCTGAACATGTCATGCTCACTTAAAAGTCTTTGCTTATGGTGGCGTCGTTGATCGGGTCGCCACTTTCCCGAAGAAAGGTTGAGGGAGGCGATGGCTGAGATACGCGTCATACTCGTGAACGGGTGCTGTTTGTGGAGACCGGTCTGTTCTGGCTATTTGGGGCTATGTTTTAGGTAGTTTTCTTCTTGTTTATTTACGTGATACACTTCATTCGGTGCTTGTTTATCTTTAAAAAACAAAAAGTGTTAGTATATTGAAATCATGACACCTGGAGACCTTATACATCTCTGAGGTTTATTTGTAATATTATTATTTTTGTGTATATTTTGAAAACAAAATAACTATACATATAATATTTTTTGAAACTTTTGATTACTAATTTTGTAATTTCTAAATTAGAATAAAGGACACAATTCAGATAAGAAAGCATATCGAACGTTTTGTTGACTTCGTTCTTAGCAGTCAGATTTGGACTTTTAAGTAATTAATAATTATTTTTATTTTTCCTTTGGCAGATTTTTTTTGTAATTGTTGGATATGTTTTCTTAAAGAATAACGCATTTTTATGTAATTTGTATAAGATATCTTTTGTAATACTGTTTTGAAAAAATAAGTCCCGCCGAGTTTCTTGCCGGTCATAAAAGTCAAAATACTTCTCGGGTCAGAGGTGTAGGGTTAGAACCGGTGTAGTTTTTATTTTTCTCTTTTACTTTTGTATACTCGACGTGTAAAAGTGCCCTTGTGGCCTACTTACTGAATAAACGTTTGAGTTTTGAGTTTTGAGTTTTGAGTTTACAGACCATCTTTGTTATAACAATGACCAAGAAATACAAAACTACCCGAATAACACTATATTATAACTTATTCACTGAAGATTATAAATCTAGTCACATTTCCTCGGCGTTACCCAGGAGACGGCAGTAGGCCGTAACGATCGTTAGACACGCGACAATTTGCTACCTCGGTTTTTATCTCAGCTTATAATTAACAGACGTTTAGTTTTTTTACTATTTCTGCTGAATTATTGAGTTTCGCCAAGAAAAAAAATTGTAACTAATAATAGGTTTGAGGAACAAGCGATCCGTCGTGATAACACACGACTGTACAAATGGGTAGCAATTTATAAGACCTGTTTTACAAATTACGAAAATAAAAAAGCAATCTTTAAACATAGATCTCAATTTAAAGTATGCACTTAGAATAAAATTAACAATTTACCTCAAAATAGATAACACGTAAACTGAACTCTGACATCAGAACATTTTTTTAAAGTCTGGTTTTTTACATTAATTCAACTTACATATTTTATCACAGTATTTTATAATGGGTTCATTTAAAAAATGAGATTCGTTAACTTAATAATGTTTACTTTAAATTTTACGGTTTAAATTATAATTCAGAAAGTATTGTGGTAAATTTACACCCGAGGCGGTAAAATGGGTCTAAAGATTAAAAATAGATTACTTTTATTTCTATCTTTTATCAGAAAAAAATGTAAGCGTATTTCTGAGGCTAAATGAATAAAAAAATATCAAATAACTTTTGGTCACCTCCGACAAAAAAAATGTTTTGTTCCGTTTTAAATTTTTTTTTACATAAAAAAATAAATTTTATTGGGAAAAGTATGCCTAAAAACAAACAATAAGTTCAATAGTGGTAAAATCACCCTTAAGAAAGCGAATGGTGCTGACTTATAAGCGTTTTTTTTTTGTAATGGGTTGTAATTCCGAAACTAGGTGATTTTATAAAAGGTTTATTAGGCATTTTAGTCTCTAAATATGGTCAGGATAACTCTGGAAAAATTATTCGGTGACCTCATGCACATGTTACGCTGTGTATAGCCTCCTGAGAACTAAGTATCAAAGTTTGCCAGCGTAATTTTCACTCTATCGGATTGACAAAGAGTCATCATTTCATTGGGGCGTATGTACTATATATAAGACACCAGTCTTCAGGAGGATAGACTTTTACTAATAACAGTAACGAGCTGTTACAAACACACACACACAAACCTGTGGTTCTGAAAACAGACAGACAATTACGTCGATCTCGAACATGCAGCGAACAAAGCAATTTACTTTCAAGTTTCCTTTGGCTTTGGTAACGATCTGATAAAATACAGAGATATGTTATTATGTACTGCTTGTTTTATCGATATCTACAGTTCAAGATAAGTTAAAGCAATGCGAGGAAATACCGGTAGAATCCTTGGTACAGTCACTAGGTGGTTAATATAAAGGAGAAAACTGTAAATAAGTATTTAGGTATTTTATCCAATGAATTGCTTTGGTAATTTTAATCAATTCCGGTTCATTTTAAACATTGTATAGATTTTGATTAAATAGAGTGTACAACAGTAATTGAGATACATGAGGTCAGGTGGGGTAAGGCAAACGTGGGAAAAGGTAAACACTACGGACATTTCCATAAAAGCGTTTGACCTAACCCGGTGTTATTCTTACCCTATATGTTCGATAATTGTTTAAGTCTACCATGGGTATTTTAAATGGTGTTGGAACTTGCACCGATCCGATGCGTAAAGGATTTGATTTGTACATACTCGTATATACAGATTTTTTTGACCGGCCTTAGATATATTTCGTTTGGGTCCACATTCTAATGTATTGGGAGATTGTAGCCTGGGAAAGATTCAGGAGGCTTTAGACTTTTACTACAAATCAGATTTTTACTACTGTAATACTCCTACTGAGTGTACGCTTCCAGCGAGATCACTTGAGGTTTCTACCGAATCAGAGTGGTACCTATAAGGATAGTTGAGTTAATGCAAAAGGTTGTGGCACAACATTGGGAAACATCGGTTGTTTATTACATGGATAAATTACGAACATTGGAACTCAAAAACGCTGATGCGTAAGTTAAGAAGTAGGGACTCGTGATGCTACTTCTAAGTTAAATATGTATCCAAGCTTGTAAAGCAATCAATGAATCTATATATCTCCATAGATTTAAAAAACGTAAAAATATATTTTCAATATTTTATAGTAACCTACCTAATTTAGATATAATGAAATGCAAATAAAAAAAATAATTAAAACATCAACTTATAAATAGCGATTTTATACGTCTGTGAACTTTTCTTATGAACCTTCGCACTAGAGGCCTATCTTGTGGACCCAGTATCACAATTACAAACTAAAATCATCAAAAACTTTCAGTGTTATCGTAGTATTAACATTTATCGTGATTTTGCTTTCAAATACGCTATAGACATTTACAGTTTTACATTAAAATAAAAGTCGGTTTTGCGCCTTAATGCCACTTAGAACTTGCGGGGCTAAATAAGTTTAAGGCTAAGCCACTCTACTACTTTTATGAACCTCGATAAAAGGCTTTCTCAATTTATTTTTATGTTCCACTTGTCATGTAATTTGTTGAGTAAATACGCTTACTTATATTAATCTCCGACAGAGGACTGGCCGAAATTAATACTTATGAAGGTACGCAGTAAAAGTTAAATTAGTTTTTTTACTACCATTATTAAGGTACTCGTATGTATCTAAAACTATCCAGTCATATTAAAATGAAATCAATAAAATAAATATATCTGGACAATCTTACACAAATCGGCCTAGTCCTACGGCAAGCTCAGTAAGGCTTGTGTTGTAAGTACTAGACGACGATATATCTAATAGATAGATACATATAAATACTTAAATACAATATTGGAGGTATGTAAAGAAGTTCGTTTCAAAATTTCAACTTTTTGACCTGCTTGTTGTGTTATAATCGGCAAATAAATATATAGAATCTGTATGGAAAGGGAAACATGGCTAGGCACTAACAAATTCTAAGAAACTCATCTTTACGCATATATACTGGTTTCATTCCCTCAACTTCATTGACAAGAATGTTGTCTATAGGTAATTGTAATTTGTCACACATAGCCATTTGATCTTCTTGTCTTATACATACTCGTACTAAGCTTTAAACACATTATATGATTCTGACAACTACGGTTACTTAAACGCTTAATGATTTTTTTTATACATTCGGCATCTGCCTCCTCTTGGCACATTTAGCCATCGTCATGAATAAAACATCTAATGAGAGTAAACCAAACGTCAAGCTTGTCAGATCGAATTCTGTGCAAAACCTGTTTTAAATAAATTACAAATTACAATCTTGGAATCAACCCCAGTGTGATTTTACACGGACATAACAAACGGGATCGATTTGTATACAAATTAATATGAACGTAATATAATAACCGTAGACATTATCAGAGAATAGCTAAGTGTTACTAATTATTGTACAGGGAGTATAAACGTAGTAACTAATATTATATTTATAAGTATATTTAAGATTTTAGAGTTAAGAGATTTTGGAGCATTTTAGTTAAGATGAAGTAATGGATCTGGTCTAATGATAAAGATGAAAGTTTGTTAAAATAACTGAGTAATCATTTAAATAAATACTAATGAACATTCAAATAAATGTCCTAAAATATTATTGATGTATATAATCAAGTCAAAATATTTTCATCAACTTATATTTAGGTAATAAATATAAATATTACAGGACATCCATACACACATCGACTAAGCCCCACACGGTTATCTCAAGAAGGCTTGTGTTGTATGTACTTAGCCAACTATATTCACATTATACACATCCCACAACAGAACCTAGGGCCATTGGTTTCATAAGCAGGGTCACTACCCATAAGCCAAACCGGTCTTCAAATGAAGCAGTTAATTCCTTCAGAACATGCTCACTTCTATGAGCCTACTTCGAGCTTTTATAAAAAAAAGGTAAGATCTTTATTTTTAAATTAACGCACTTTACATGCACTTATGAACGTCAAAGAAAAATCTACACCGGTTTTAACCCTTCACCATAATTTTACTATAAAAACTTAAGGCTAGGCTAAGGCGTTACAAGAACACATCTAGATGTTTTAAATCTGCGCACAACACCTCCTTAAATCTCTTTCGGAGACTTGTTTCAAAATCCCTACAAGCATTATTGTACTGTGACTCCTGACATTTACTCACATGAAGAGCTCTTACACAGGCACTTAAGTTCAAGACAGAAGTTAATAGGTTTTAAATTTTATAGAGACTTGAACGAGAATGAGTAGGAAAGCTAGCTATAAACTAAGTAATACTTAAGTGCTTTCACTACTTTAGAAGTCATCCATGACGTTTATTATTCAGCCATTAATGTTAGACAAATCTCATTTTATTTCAGTCGTTTCACTTATGTATATTTTGAACGAGACAGTTAAATAACAAAGGCTGGCACTTTTCATTTTTTAGTTTAGTTCTGATAAGGGGTTTCAAGGTTTTGTTGATGTCTATTAAAATATTTCATAAGAAATACATCCGTGGTGTGTGATTGCGACAGTAGTTATACGTGGCTATAAAATAATATGTCCATACAAATACGTGGTGTTTAAATCCGCTTGAAATGTATATATGTCCGCGGCCGATCCTCCGTATGATAATTAATATTCCTGGGTAATTTTTGATGCTAGTCACAATAAACGAATAAATAGGTAGGTAAGTTATGTTCGTTAGGTTGCTTCAGATTCCCGAAGGGAAAACTTAACATATATATTATGTGGTTTGTAATTTAACCTAACCAATAGTAAAAAAAAAAACTGTAATAATAATATGAAGCACTTCAATTATATGAATACAATATAAATTAAGTTTAATATTACATGAATTACGCGCGGTTACAGTTTGCATAAGATTATAACCAGTCTAGAACCAAAACAGGATGCAAAAAAATTACTAATACTAAAAATATAAAAATAGTCTTTATGATTTATCTATCTATGTTTAGAAGTAAAATCAGATTAATCTAAGCGGCTTATTCATATATTTGTAAGCTTCAGTAAAACTTTGTTGGACATAATTTTAGAAAACTTTTAATGACTGCAATATAATAAACAGATATTATCCACAAACAGCTTTTAGGTATTTGTGAATAATGGCTTAAACTTAGCAATTACAGCTTAGAAATTATATTTTCTACGCAATAGACAATTTAAAATGATAAAATGAATGGGCGTGGGTTTGTTTCGGCTTAATACACTTAAGAGCAATAACATAAGGACATATTCAAGAAGTTGACTGTCGTTTTATGCATTTGACTTTCTTGTGCACCGCATTGTATAACGTGCCAGTATTTACGAAAAGACTAAAAGTCAATCTATTTATATTAGTATTTGTTTTAATAGCATATGTAGAGTTCAGTAGTGGTAAGTAAGTAACTTCAATTTACATAACGCACAGAATGTTGCTGTGGTTGAATATTACTGCTATAGAAGTAGAATCAAGTGTTAAGTCTTTTAAAACGTGGTCGCTTACTATGGGCCTCATAACGGCCCGGCCACAACTATGCGCGACTCGCGGCGAGCGTTTTATCTGTTCATTGCGTGTGTTACCACCTAACCGCAGTGCATTGCGCGTCTTGACCGCGCAACGAACAGAAAAAACGTTCGCCGCGCCGCAAGACGCGCATACTCGCATAGTCGTGGCCGGGCCGTAAGAAAGCACAAAGTCACCCAAATGGCAATTGAAAGGGCTGCGCTGCTAATGTCTCTGCGTGATCGCATCAGAAATGATGTAATTAACAGCAAAGTAACCGATGCGATATAGTCCTCTGGATCGCAGTAGACGGGGCAGACTGCCAGAGCCGATAGACGTTGGGGCGTAAAGTAGAACCGATAGCCGTAAAGGTTCTGAGTGGCGACCATGGACCAGAAGGCGCAGCATGGGCAGACTCCCACAAGGTGGACCAACGAAATGGTAAAGTGGTGGTGGTAAAGTTCGCGGGAATCCACTGGATGCGGGTGGCGCAAAATCTGTCACTATAGGTCACTTTGTTGGAGACCTATATGTCCAGCAGTGGACGTCCTTCGGCTGATATGATGATGATAAGTATAATATTTGCCAAAACTTGTCACCGTAGCATTACATAAGCTATTTTAGCGTAAAAACGTGCGTTAATATCTGCTTGTTAAGTTATAGGTACTTTCACAAGAGTTGAAGTCACTCACTCAACAACATCTCATGTAATGATTGGGAAATTACTCATTCATTCCATTCATTCACTCTTTTGCAATCAGTACTTTAGATAGTTGTATGCGCAATCCATTCACCCCAACTGTCCTATACGTTCACGTGTTAAGTTCAGAATTATTATTCCTTCTTTGTCTCAGATAAATAAACTCCGTAACCTACCGATGTCTAAAAGTTTCGCTTATGTACAGAACAAGAACTACGGTGAACTATTCAGTGAAATGCTGCATTTCGCACCGTGTTTATTTTTAGTTATTTCAATAACTTAGCGAATTCAGAGTTTTCGCTAACTCGTATTCTTAGTGCTCGGAGTTTTTAAACATGCAAATGGCGTTAAAATACGGGGCCAGGAGAGACGGGAAGGAGGGCTTAGTCATCATCTCAAATGAATGCCACGTGGGCCGAATATCTTAGAAGTGTCAGAACCAAAAGCTTTCTTGAGCGCAGGTCACGACGTGCACATATGTCAGTGGAAATATATTGGCGAGTGAGAGCGATTTACGTGTGTAAATTGTATGTAGTAGTACTACTTTTTTAGAATGCAAAGATTACGATGTTTCTTGCATGGTCGGACATTAGACATTACGTATGAATTTTGTAATAAATAAGTTTTATTTTTCTATTTTTCTTTCGATTTAAATATCGATAATTACAAATATTTAGTTTTTGGCTTTCGTAGTCAACAAGAATCCCTTGTTTAGTTACCCATTGCGTTGTTGCGTTGTGTCTGTCTGTTTGTATGTCTCTGTCCATGACTGTTAGTCCTAGAAAGCTGTAATTTGGTAGGATATATAAATCAATCACGCGGATAATGTGGTATAATAAAACAATGAATAAAAAAAGGTATGTAGGGGACATCCCTTACTTGTTGTTTCTGGTTTAAATAAATAATAATAATGAATGTTACAGGACATTCTTACATAACTTGTCTGAGCCCCACGGGGAGCTCAAAAACTTTTGTGTTGTGGGTACTCAGCCAACGATATGTATATATGATATACGAGTAGAAATACTTAAATACATAAAAGACAAATCATTTGTGCTCATCACACATATTACTGGGATTTGAACCCAGGATCATCGGCTTCAGAGGCAGGGTAGCTACCCACTAGACCAAACCTGTCATCAAACCCGGTCGGTTTAACTCTAAAGTGTGAGATATTGTTAGATAGGTGTTTAAAAAAATATTATCATTATACTATTTTTGACAAACTTTACTATTCTGTTTATCTTATTATGCAGAGCTCATTTGGGTTCAGTAATTATTTTATAACTAACTTCCTAACTAATTGCGTAAGATAAAACTAGATTGCGCGATATATGACTGGATTTTTATCGCCGCTTGACTCCGTTACGGCCCGGCCATGACTATGCGCGACTTGCGGCGCGGCGAGCGTTTTATCTGTTCGTCGCGCGGTCAAGACGCACAATGCACTGCTGTTAGGTGGTATCACACGCAATGGACAGATAAAACGCTCGCCGCGCCGCAAGTCGCGCATAGTCGTGGCTGGGCCATTAAAATATGGGAGAGCGTTAAAGCCTTCACAGTTCAGTGACTCATGTATGGGGCAGCGTGAACTAGCTGCTCAAATCCATGTCCCATATATGGGCCACTGAAACTACCAGTGCATTGCACTATAGTGCTTGTACAGGTGGAACGCAGTATACAAAAATATATTGCACTAATCCGACTGCGTTACTTACACTTGTTAGCAAGGATCTTGGCCCACTTAGAACAACAGTGTAATTCTAGTAAAAAGAACTAACGCCAGCTATCGCTTAGTATTTTTTTTTTTTTTTATGACAAAGGGGGCAAACGAGCAGACGGATTGCCTGATGGTAAGCAATTACCGTCGCCCATGGGCACTTGCAACACCAAGGGAGTCACAAGCGCGTTGCCGACCTATAAGTGTGTTGGAGCTCTGGGAACCTTATTCACCATCAGGAACACAACACTACATACCTGAAAGGTAGCAGTGCTATTATGGCTGTGGTCTTCTGTAAGGAGGAGGTACTTCCCCAGTTGGGCTGCTCTAGATTCAAGCGTGATGGTACTTCGCTGTGCCCTACCTCTCATAATAGTAGGACTATTGTTCAAATATTTATATTTTGTTGGGTTGCATATAACGCCATTTGTGTGGTATATAAGTAGGGATGTATGAAGTGGACACTCTGTCTAATTTCTGTGACACTGAACCCACTCAACGATACTTTAAGCTTATCAGCCTTATCACAAAGTAGTAAAGTGCAAAATGGTCGAATTTGTGGCGAATTACACCAGATGATAAATGTCAGGCATTTCCCTAAGAGTGGGTGAATTATTACTGGAACCCCTGACTCCATTTCATTATGGAATGGATTATTTCGTACGTTTATCAAGACTAATTCTCGTAACAACATTATACGAATGCCAAAAAAGGTAACATTTTTGTTTTTTTTTTTTTACATTATCCTTTCTTATATTTCTTTGTAAATCTACCGCTTCCTAAATAACAAGATTTTAACTTGCACTCTAAATATGTAAGTATCTTTAACCGATTGAGTTGAAATTAAGCACACTTACGTAAGTTGGGTGACGACGCAATATTACGGTACCACTGATTTGATCTGATGTTAGAGCCAGAAGGTAGCCTTAGCAATTCCAAAAGTACACAAGATAAATAAATCCGTGGCATTTAGGCTCGTTAGAATCTTCTCTATGAGTAGTTAGTTGATGATTGTGAAAAAAAAATACGGTCGGTAATAAAAGCTTGTAATAAAAATGTATTTTTGATAAGAACTTGTCATATGGATTAAAACGTGAGATAGATAAAAAGATATCTCAAAGATTTAAAAATAAGAAGCTGAGCTGATAGTGAAACCTTTCATAGATTTTTTTTAAGAAATCAGTATTAAAAAACTACAAGACAGTCTAATCTTAAACTAAATATGTGACACTCGGTAGCTTCAAAACCTTAAATTGAACGCTGTCCCAAAGTTTAGGGTCATAAGCGATTCGAATACAGATAAACGATATGGCGTAGTTTGTAGGGAAATGCACCCCATTTTTCTTTAGAACGATAGTATCGGGACCCACAGTAGAAATAACATTCAGTATCTTGAAACATACTAAAGTGTTCCTATATTATGTATATATAAATGTACTTTGATATACTATAATCAGAAACTAAGTATTTAACTAGTAAAATATATACCATTGTTTTATCACCGGGTTGCGAAGCAGATTCCAGTTATTATAAAATAACCCAAATACAAATATTAACTATACCTACATAATATACATACATTACCTACGCCTACGTCGCAATTAAGTCCCAGTATGTATGGAGTAGCAGATTTTTTTTCTCAAATTCAATATTGGTCCCAACCAGTATATCTCCCTCTCTTCTCGTATTAGCCTTTAAGCGTGGATGCAGGTTTCCTTCAGATTCTGCCTCTCTTTCCTGTTCTTTCCTCTTTTCCTTCCAATTAAAGCCTGCTGTAATCTTCAAGTTATCATACCAGCGCATTTGAGGACAACTTTGAGGGTGCTTTTCACCCCAGGGTCAGGTTGGAATTATCGTTACCTTCAGTGTGTTATACATGGTAAAGATATTTTTTATTTCTAAGGCTTAAGTATGGTTAACTTTTACATATACAGGTTTTTAGTAAAACAGAGACATTTTTATGAACAAAATCAGAGCTGTTTTTGTTTAACACATTGACTGCCCACTATACTACACCTACACTACCAACAGCATTAATCTTACCCCCAAAATTGCCTAAAACATAACAAATGTTGCCTGCCAACCATATATACTACTCCTACAGCATTAATCCCACGCCCAAATACCCAAAAACATAAGCTTTTGATCCCACCGGTGATGCTCATGGTCACACAGAGAAGATAGCGTGACCCCATCCGTGATGCCCATGGCCACAAAGGGAAGTTAACTTGATCCCACCCGTGATGCTCATGGCAGCGAACGTGTTAATAACATACATCATTTGTTTATCGCTATAATGTCTTAAGTTTTATCTTTTATATTTGTCTTATTAAGTGAATAGTGCCTAATGATTTTTTCGGCGATCAAATTGTATCTAGTTAATGGTGATAAAAGTAAAGTGTATTTTTTATATCTTATGTCAAGGTACTGTACTATATTCCCTTCTATGCTGATATAGTTTGGGGGGGTAATAAATTGGGTCAACGGAGCGGTGCCATAGAGACTTTGGAAACTTTGCAACAGGGCCTTTGAACGCTCAGAATATGAAAATATTTATTTTAAGTGTTATGTTTATGTATTACAAACTTGTAAAATATAAGCATATATGTTTCATATTTTTAAAATAACGTGGGAATATTTGTGTGGACAATAATTCGTAACTCACAAAATACTTTTTGACATTTTGTGTTTCTTTATCATTAAAATTATATTGGAACCGGGTATTCCCTTTCCCTAAATTGGGGCCAGGACGCGACGTAATGTAGTGCGATCGCCAACTTGCCCGCCAAACATGGAAATTAAGGCATAGTACCCATGCTCAGAGATCGCTCCCTGTAGTGGTATATTTACCATACAAGTAAAATGTTCACATTTCTTCATAGTGTATCAAATTTTATTTCTTTAAAGATATTAGTACTATACGTAGGCCTAGGGCCCGTAGGACATTATTAGTGGTCTGGAATCCACATGTCTCACTACACTGATCCCTTTTCTATATTGCCTTCTTAGTCCAACTTTATCCCATAAACGAGCATGCCGCGCCTAACATCTATTCTGCCTTTAACGATACCCTTATAATGACGTACGCCATCTAGAAAAGTTTTTCACGTCTCGTATCCTAACCAATGTGTATTGCAGGCGCTGTAATTACTTCTGAACATGAGCGGTTTTAACAAGCTTTTATTTAATTTGCAATGGAAGTGGCTCAATCAACTATTATTTGTCCCTCGTTGCCATGGTTACGTTCCTCTTACTCATCTAAATACACAAAACATAGATATTTGTAGAAGCTATATGTCCCTTCCATGATGGGTCACCTACCAAACGCGTCAGTAGTATGCAGGGTCACATTTATTGTAACAAACTATATTTCAATACCCTACGAGTATCGAGTTTACTATCTGTGTATCTCGTTCGCACTAAAACAGTACTAAGCGAGATGCATAGATAGTAAGCTCGATACTCGTTATCGAAAACCTTAATGTCACAACTCATGGTTAGTGTACAGTTGTCCCCTGGCTGACGGGATAGAATAACAATAACAAACAGTTGATTCACTCAAGTATTTAGTAAAGAGTTATGTTCGATTGAAAGCTTGCAACTCAATTTAAAAACTAGTTATGTTTAATCTATTGAGATGAAACACAGTTGTGTAATTTCGGTGACAATGCAATATTATGGTACTACTGATCTGATCTGATGCTGGAGCCAGAAGGTAGCCATAGCAATTCCTAAAAAAACACACAATAAACCCGTGGTATTTAGGCTCGTTAGAAATTCTCTCGATGAGTAGTCGTTTTTTGCACAACCAACATCATCAACCAATACTCATGCTGTAGTTGCTGTACTTAAAAGGTAATTTTCGACGGAAGCTTATTGATTTTGTATATTGTTTTGCAGTGGATTCCGTTTGTTTCTGATTTGTCCAACTCTTTCTTAGTGTTTAATTCCGGGTTTTATGTTTACTCTCTGTCCGCGACTTCGCCTATCAAGCGTCATCGTCAGTCTCAATTCAAATATTTGGGACCTACAATTAGTCTTACGTTAATCATTTAATATGTGTCACGAATATGAACGGTGTTAACTGTATTGTATTGTATTTAATCCATACATAAAGCATACATCAACAAACTCATGCATCTTACTTAGATAACAATGGCTTAATTGTCGTAATACAAATAAAATGATTAACTACTAATTCCAGGTCCTTATCTCACTTTCACTAGGTACATTTTTTCCATGTGACCCTTATGTTGGGCGTTAGCTGTTGTGACCCTTTATATCCACCACTTACGTCCCACTGTATTTTTTCTGACACGTACTCATCCAGATGCCAGCCAACTGACCAGATGTTAACCGGTTAGACCCACTACCGCCATTCAGGGTTAGTCGCTAACCCAGAGTTTAACGTTGTCAAATGTGTGGACTTAACCATTCAACTTCGGGTAAGTTGGTTAATCCAGAGGTGGGCAAGTGAGCCTTAATACATTGTTAACACTTAACTTTGGGTTAGCGGCAAACACCGGATGCCGCAAGTGGTCTTCTTCACGTATGGTCTTCATATAGCAGCGCATTTCAGTTAGTGTGTAATTTAACATCTAAAATAAGAATGGTGGTATTTTGGCGTATGGAGAAGGAGGAATCTTGAAGATATATGATATTAAATGTTTCATGGGGATAGGCCTAAACGTTTAGCAAAAGGTTATTTCATTAGCCTGGCTTAATTATGTTTAATTACTTTAATAATTGATTTGGCTTATTCAGGTTTTTCTAAAAAAATGTTGGGATTTTTAGACGGGCACGGGCTCTTTAGATCCTAATACGAGATACAAAGTTTTTTTAATAGATTGAATGAAAAATGTTGGACAATGATAGGACTTTTTTGTTTCCTATTAGGATAGAAAGAGCGTGATTCTTAGAAGATAGAACATAAAAACTTCCAAATAAAAAAGAAAATTTAAATACAAATTTTGAAAAAAATTACCCAAATGACCTTTAATTAGTTCTATAATTACACATTAAATTATCCGTTTGTAATTTATTAGTTATTTATTATTTTTCTTAAAATTTACAAGTTATATTTATATATAATTCTCTTAATTATTGTCTGTTTCCTCTTTGTACGTTTAGAAATTAGCAAAATGAATAAAACAGACAACAATTTGCGTATAAAGGTCAGAGCAACCCTGAAAAATGTTGGACAATGATAGGACTTTTTTGTTTCCTATTAGGATAGAAAGAGCGTGATTCTTAGAAGATAGAACATAAAAACTTCCAAATAAAAAAGAAAATTTAAATACAAATTTTGAAAAAAATTACCCAAATGACCTTTAATTAGTTCTATAATTACACATTAAATTATCCGTTTGTAATTTATCAGTTATTTATTATTTTTCTTAAAATTTACAAGTTATATTTATATATAATTCTCTTAATTATTGTCTGTTTCCTCTTTGTACGTTTAGAAATTAGCAAAATGAATAAAACAGACAACAATTTGCGTATAAAGGTCAGAGCAACCCACATAAATTTATTGTACACTGGGTGGGAGTGACACTGGAATTAAATGTCACCATTTCTGAATATTATTTATCATGATTAATATTTAAAAAAAAAGCTACAGTGTAATACAGGATTATGTAATTAGGAGAACGAACTCTTTTTAAAGCGTTTTAATCTAATTTATAAGGATTAACATTTACGTTTTGGCTTCCAATATTGAAAGCGAATTGGGAGTGTTTGCAAATCATTTTGCTATAACCAGAAATGTAAAATGAGGAAAAATTATTTGATACACCCCAAAACATTTGAAGTATCATAATCCTTAGCGCTTAAATAAATAAGTATTATAAGACACCCTTACACGAATTGACTGAGCCCCATGGTAAGCTCAACACCATAGAGAACACACATGTCTCAGGAATAAAATACTTGTGCTCATCACACAAATAAACGCCCTTACTGGGATTTGAACACAGGACCGTCGGCTTCATAGGTAAGGTACCCATTATACGAGACTTAAATAAATAAATTAATTTAAAAATCTCAAGATTCGGTGTAATAGACCCATTTATTGAAACTCAGTCGAATGAGTCAAACTTTGAACCCGCGACCTTCTGATTGAATGTCGCACGTTTTACTGCTAGGGTGATTACATCATTCAAATTACGTATTTCAATAGGTGCAAAAATACGACTACTTTATAATCTAGACTTCTTTCGTTGTCGTCATATTTTAACCCTTTACTGCATACGGTTTACTTGATAATTTTCAAGTTGTACCTTTGGTACAAAACGCAGCATCTACATAGACACGTAACAGATAAGCTACGTTGTTTTACCAAGGGTACGATGTTTAATGTGTTTCTGTATCAAAGTCCAACCTTAAACAAATATTATATTTTTATAATTTTTTTTATTACTGAACCGGAAATCGGTAATTTTCTCCTCGTCCGTCCCTCGAACCCCAATGTCACCGAACCGCACGAGTCTGACCAAAGCGTTTGTACGGCTAGTGGCGGTGATTCATAGCCTCCCACTCTGACATGCTTTGTTTAATGATTCCGGGTCGGAATTGCTATTTATAATGTCTAGAGCGGAGTGGTTTTTCGGTAACATATTACTGGATTGGGTGAAAGTTACGTTGTTGAATTGGATTAGAGTCTTGGGATAACTGACGTCCCAGGAAGTGTCAAATCATAGGTGCGGGTCAGAATTTATGTGACCACCCGACGAATGTCTGGGTGAAGTTTAGGGTAGATGTTGTAAAAACAAAACTACCCACTGTTATGTTAATTATTGTCAACAGTCCGACACACAACAGTCACTGAATACGCACAAAGAACCGAAGACACATCCCGTGGCTTTAACTTCTGGATTACCGGTCCCCAGCTTGACGATAAGGTGAAACCATCTCCCATTTTGAGATTTTTGAGGTGTTTCTTAATTTTCAACAATCCGCGGCTAATAACGTCGCTCAGGGGAGATTAGGGTATTCGGTTTATGAATCTCAATCCAATGGTTTGTTCCAGTTGGTAAAAGATGATCAACTACTGCGGATTTGTGTATTTGGCGATTCTTGACAGTTGCTATATTCTCCTTTAACCTCTCTTGAACGCACCTCTTTGATTGACCAATGTGCACACTTCCACAACTGCATTCAATTTTATAGACGCCCGGATCCTTATACGGAATGACATCCTTCAGACTTCGCTGGCTGTCTGTCTACCTTCGGAAGCCCCTCCATTCTCTTTGTTGTGCGATGCCTCCATGCATGATATCTTTTTTTCTTTAACACCATATGGACGTGAGTGAGTTTTTCTCCCAAGTGCTCAGATTCACATATTCGTATACCACGTTCACTAAGGACGTCACCACAAATTATCGATGCCTTGGGCGATGATGAAACTTCTGCAGATAGGTATCCGACAGGTGTCGATATGAATAGGCTTCCTGTATACGATATATGCCAGAGAACCGTCCCACCTTGTGCTTGACATCCAGAAAAGGTAATGATTACGCTCCATCTCAAATGTGAACTTGACCTTAGATGGAGTTTGAATGGTCGTCGTCACTTTATTAAATTTTAATATGCAATAACCCGTTCTATAATTTGTAGTAATATGCATAGAAATTGAAAAAGTTTAAAGTATAGTATTGATAACTATTTAGTTCTATCCAACATTACTTATATATTTAATACTAAGAAACCTCTTGAACAGATCTGTAACTTTCGAATGACAGTAGGTCTTTAATATTCATTTGGTTCAGTGTTCGCAACAGATAAATCTCTGTCGTAGATTACGCGAAATTTAATTAAATAAATGGCTTGCCCGAATCTGCGGCGTCTTATTTTTTGTTATAAAATATATGTGAAGATTCCATTAACTTATTTACGCTTTGTATGAATTTTGGTTGGTTCGAAAGATTTACACATTAAATATTTATTTAGGGCGTAATAGAAAATCTAGAAAAATAGGTGTAACCAAATAACAATAAAAAAAAACATCAAACTGCAAATGGGCGATTTTTACTAAGAGATTACTAGTTTTAAGAGACTGGCTTAGACCACATAAATTATTATTAATTATGCAATATACTGATGATCCTTTATATGAAATTTTATTAAAGTTTTCCTAAAATACTTTTTTAGTATATGCGCTGACATAGCACCCTAAAAATTTAATTTTATTATCAGCACTACAGGACTTGTTAGAGCACGAACAGAAGAAGACAAGACAGAAAGCCAGTTTTATACTTCATTACAAGCCCGAGCAAAAGAAAATTAGTTGCAACAAAGCAACGAGGTGATACTTTAATTAAACAGTACATTCAAGAACAAAGTTAACACTGTCAAAGCGTTCCAAGGTTTTCATATATAAAATACCTCGGTTTTTGCCAACTTGCCCGGTTTCCCTTCAAAAGAATGGATTAACATACTTTTAGAACCTAGTACCTTTATGTTGTACCTATTCTGTTTTGTTTACAGAAAGCTGTAGGTATAAAATGGTATGTTTTTACTAAACAAATAACTAATTTCATACTGTAATAAGTTTCATAACTATTTTTTAAATAACTGTACGTTACTTCTGATACAAGAGTATTTGTAGAAAAATATCCACGCCAAATTTTTTTGTAAGAACGCCTTACCTCTCAGTACGTTGGTCCAATCCTCGATATCAAGTTACAAAATGTTATGACTCAAGTCAAAATAATTGAAAAGGTTAAAAGTAAATCCCAACCCCTTTAAGGGCTGTATTTTTTCTACATTTTTCACTATACGAGTAGTTACACTACTTATATAGTAAGCTTAAGATTTTTAAACCTTGGGACTAATTTTCATCCCAGGTGCAATGATTCAAGGAAAATGTTTATATAAATAAAACTATTTAATAGCAATTGTTACCATCCGTCGAACCGTATGCTTGTTTGCCACCGTGGTACTGTAATATAAAAAAGTGTATGTTTTACTAATTGAATACTTTCTGACTCCGTCTAGTATCAAGTTTTTAATAAGATATTTATAATATTAAATATCTCATCTTATTTAATA
Organism: Grapholita molesta; assembly: GCA_022674325.2. Classification (NCBI taxonomy): domain Eukaryota; kingdom Metazoa; phylum Arthropoda; class Insecta; order Lepidoptera; family Tortricidae; genus Grapholita; species Grapholita molesta. Next base: position 10,416,952 of record CP053137.2, read on the forward strand.
TCTTTTATTTGATACTTATCATTAATGAACCGTTATACTGGATGAATTAGTTATTGACGAATGGTAATATTGAAAATATACAGAAATAGAAATTTGAATCTGGTGGCCGATTATGTCGATGTTGTGTTGTAATTATATTTTCATTTAGTGATATTTGAATTATGATGATATAAATGATGTTAAATTAGTTTTTATTATGCAGAAACGTCTGCTAGCGAATATCTTCGATATTTAAACAATTTGACTCGCAGCGGGACTCGAACCCACAACCACTGGATCACTAGCCTAGTGCACTGTCACCCATGATCACGTATACGACGAGGGATAAATAGAAAAAATTTACAAGTCTAAGCGGTATTCGTATAGCACAATTGGTAGTGCACTGGGCTAGTGATCCAGTGGTTGTGGAATCGAGTCCCGCTGCGAGTAAATTTTTTCTATTTTTCTTTCTATTTAAATATCTATGATGTTAAATTGCCCTCAATCCATATTTACCCCATTCCGTATGGAATGCGAACGGACATAGGCATACGGACAGTCTGATGATTTTAAGACCTTAATATTTGCCGGATGGCTCGTTTAAAAAACTCCGTTCTGGAGTTCCTTGGCTGAACCTCAGCTAGAAGGAAAATCTGAATACACCTTGCAAAGGTTGCGTGGCACACGTAAGCCTCAGCTTTCAATCGATGTTGGCCAGCTTGTTAATCATCGGTGACCTCGTTTTCTGAACGATTTCATTAAATTACCTCGACAACTTTCATAGCAAGTACAAATTACTAGTTTTAGTTCGTATATCAGCGGTGGTGGCATAAGGTGGACGAAGTTACGAACGTCACTCTCGCTTACAGTGCGTTTGAAAGGGACAAAGAAGTTTTTTATCGACTTTGCAATCCATCAAGTTTTAAGGACTTAATAGAACAAGTAACTAAGCCTTTGTACCCTAGGCACCTATAGTTATTCCAAGTTGTTGTCTGACTTTGAGCTGATATATTACTCTCGGGTGAAACTGACCGCAGACATTTTGAAAAACACTTGGTGTTGTAGTTTGGAAGTTGGTTTGGGTTCGTGACTTTCTTTTGTTTGAATTAGTCGGACGTGATCCGAACTTCGTTTGTTTTTGCACAGACTACACTGACATCGAATCATTATAATGCATTTACTAATAAAGTGATGTAGAAATTGAGTAGCACGACTAAAGTCGACATTGTACCATTTTAAACTACCTATATGATCGTACAACTATTGCTTAAAACGGGACAGTTACAACGTACAGTCACCGACTTTAATTGTTGAGCCACTTACGGTTCCAGCGATAGTCTTTTGTTTAGTACAAAATAAATGAAATGCCCAGTGTAAAGTGAACCCTATATGGCTCAACAATTAAAGTCCCTGACCGTACGTTAATTTTATTGAGTTTCTGATATTTCTGGCACGCCATGCGCTATCCTCACAGAATAACTGAAGTACCGAGAGAAATACCGGTGGTAAAATATCGGAAACTGATTATAGGTAAATAACATACATATGCATGGTAACTATTCCGTTCTAAGTAAGTAATAATTGTAAAATCGTCATTATTAAAATATATAACCTTTAAATTGACACTATTTAATTACACATTATTTTATTTTAAAAAAATTTTCACGGTGCGTTAGATAAAATATAAAATATAAGTTTAGTACAATACAAATTACTAAAATATTGTCTCTTACTTGGAGTTATTTAGGCTTATTGTAACGTAATCTAAGAGCTTGAAATTGACGTTGCAAAAAAATAAAAAAATTACAAACCATTAATAGCTTGGCAAATAGTTAACAACATATAGAAATGTTGGTTCATTATTTTTAAGAAAACTTTGTTGTGTCCAATACACGATTGAACAAAATCGGTTCAACAAAAACAGTTACTAACTTAGCCTTTAAACAGTTATGTCTCAACTTTATAACACGTACAACTTTTCAGTTTGTTTTTATATAAATAACTTCATTTTTTCGTATTTACACAATAAATATATTTTTAACGATTTTGCAAGAAAATTACTGGGTTTAGTAATTCTATTATGGTTCGCATCATGGGTTACTAGACGTAAAAGTACACTGGCTAAAATAAGTGTTGTATTTGACGGGAAACTCAAACACAACGGTAGCGTCTATAGTGTGTCGGTGTCTTTGAGTTGTCCTACAAGCTCCGTCGAGTAGTTGTAGTCTGTGGTTTTATTAAAATATAGGTAAACCTCTATAGATATATAAAGACTAGTCTGATTATATGTATAAAAGTGTGTGTATACTAGAGTGTGGTCAATAAAGGTTAAATAGGGTAAATCGTTAGTACCTGGCCACGTTCCTATAAATAGAACACATTTTCTAATGGGGTTTCAATTACTAGTCACACTTTAATAAATGGCCACCAAATACTAAAATAGGTTCTTTTTAAAGATTAGAATTCATTTTCAGTATTATGCCGGTAGCCACGCAGTAGTGTATGTAGTATCTTGGCGCGTGACGAAAGGTTGATATTATTTTATCACGCGCCGATTCTGTAAGATTAGAATTGTACAGATGTAGAGTAAGAACGTAATATTAAGGAAACACAAATGTATATATGCACTAGTGAGTAAGGAATAAATTAGTCTAAGTCAACCAGCCAACGGTGTCTTTACTCATCATGCCGCTACCCCTACAAGTATAACGTAGCCAGTTATTGAAACGTGGCAGATACTGGCAATTTATCCTAATCGGGAATAAACTATATATTAGATTACTGGCCTTAGCTCTCTTTAACTCATTGTTTTGAAGAATAGAATAAAGTAAATTAGTCTGTAATAAAAGCTTGTGAAGACGATTAATTGTATTTCTCAAAGAAATTGATACAACTGTATGCTATGGTCATATTGATCATTGAAATGTCTTATTCATTGATTTAATTCATTGTTCATGTCTCATTCATTCATTTAATAAACTCACACAATTTTACTAACGTTATAAATTTCTTTTGTTTCAGTTAAAAAAGCGCGTTATGTCGGTATACAAGGTGAGTCGCTCTAACTACAAAATATATATATTTTTTACTACTATTCATTAATCATTACGTATTTCATTCATTTTGAATCCCTGCACCAGCGATAGATAATATACATAGATGACGAATTAAGTATGCATAATGAACAAACTGTTTCCTCAGAAAGTGGAAACTAAAAAAGTGTCCGTCAAGTCTAGTTTGACAGCGCCTAATATTGTACCACCGTGCATGACATTTAGTGAGACCTTTTATTTTAGTGAATCGGATCTTTAGTGGACCAAGTATATTTTTTTTAAATAGCGGGAATTTGGGTATTGGATATTATTTAAAGCCGAGGATCTGGTAAGGGGTAACTGTCAGTAGTATATTAGGATGATTTTTGGGATCCATTTTGAACTGGAAAGGAAGTGTATGTATATTTAGTCGCTGCCCCCACACAGTATACATCGTGTTCTATTATGATCATAAAATCGTCATAGTTACAACTACACTCTGAAAATACGTTTTAGATTTTACGAGTACATGTATGTGACATGCAAGCTAGCTCACATCTTTTCGACGTTATGTGACATGGTTTTCAAATATTTCAAATGCAGTCGATGATGTCACCTAATTTTCATAATATCTTAAAAGATGGAGACGTCATCTCATATTACTTTCATCCATCATACGTGTAGGTACAATCACTATTTAATACTGACTGTACAGTCACAGCAATACACAAAACTCCTAATCACAAACCTGCAGCTACGTTTGTCACTCTTAATTGCTTAATAAAGAAATAATTACGGAATTGTTTAAAAATATTTTTTGTTTGTGAGTTGGTTGAGTAACATACAATAACTATTTTTGTAATATAGTGGTTATTTTAATACAAAAATAGTCACAGTATTATAGGCATCGAAAAGTATTTAGGCTAAAATATGTATAATAAATGAAACATATCAACAAAATGTAATATGAATAGTACTCTGAGAACCTAGATTTAGTATTGAGCCGGGACGTTAGTATTGAAATAGTTAAGTTAGTTAGAAGGTATTCTAATGAAATAAGTCTAAAGACTATTCTAATATGAATTTCTATTCAACAGCTACACAATTCAATACGTACGTGACACTCAAACTGCAAAATGTCAAGTCGACGACGGTGACAGTTAAGGGGCCCACGCCGTGCTGGGAGCAAGATTTCCTGTTGTAAGTACACGCTAAAGCGAACTTTAATACTAAATCCGTATGGTTCAAAATCTACTGAAGAACACTGCACACAAAGTTGGATGCTAAAGTTCACGATGCTAGGAAAACAGAAATGAATTTTATGTAATAGGTGCCAGGGGATATAGTCCTTTGAAGTTGATTGTTTGTATAAGGAACAGTTTTGCTAAGCAGAAGAGGTGTCTGATAAACAGTCGCCAAGTTCTTTGATGTGATATTACTGTGTGTGTGTATGTTTAACATTATTGGTTTTAAGTTTTATATATAGAAACCAGCATCGTTTATGGGTTCTCCCCACATCTGTCGACGTGAATTCGGCTAAAGCCGGTCTTAAGAACCTATAGGTATTTCACCAGCGTTAGCTGAATCCGCATCGACAGATGTGGAGACAGCTTAATATATGGGGGATTTTTATTGATAAAAAATATGCCTAATTATCGTCACATAACTGACAACGACTAAAAATGTTAATTAGTTTTTTTTACAGAACATAATTCGTTTTTTTTTTATATATAAAATGACCGTTATAATATTTTGTGTGAACAAAGATAAGCGATTCGAAGGTCCAAAACTATCGTAAGACTCGGTACTATTACATTACATACAATAATACGGGTAACTCACGTTTCCTAAGTCCAATAATGATCAAATATTTTGCTGAACGCTCGCGATGTATCATCAGTCATCCAACGTGAGTTACCAGTATTAAGATGATTATTTTTAAACTTGAAAAGTAGGTACTATTATATGTATAGTAGTTGGGTTGTCAGCCGTTGCAGTCGGCCGTTTATACAGCGTGTATTATCAAAACGAGAGGCCAAGCTTTAAACCCGTTAATGGCCATGACGAATGTAATACTATTTCGCCCTTTCTGTTAGTGTTTACCGCTTATTTATTGAAATATTATTATTTCTAAATATTAAATACAGTATGCTTCACAATTAAATTAATTTATCTTTGTCTGAGGCAAAAAAAGAATACGAGCTGGTATTTCAATAATATATGTACCAAAACCTTATTTCTTACTTACAATTTTACGGGTTTAAAGCTTGGCCTCTCATTTTGATACATACTGTATGTACTTGGCCAGCAAACTCTTAATTTACCGGTCCCTGAAGTAACGTACTATAATAATGTATGTTTAAACGTACTACTAATATGAATGTAAGGTAGTCGATTATTGACGCTTTTTCTGTATGATGTTATTGATGTTACATTACAAATCTTTAAATAAACTTATTTTTTCGTAAGGCGGCATAAAAAACAGCTCGGCAATACTTATTTCATTCATCTTGTCCCCAAGATGACATTTATGGCGCGTGTCGTACAAGCCCTTAAGCCTTTAAGGCTTTTCGATGAAGAAATAAAAAAGAATTCTATGTGGTTGTGGATATTTTATGATTGTTATGGAATCGCGGTATATAAAACATTAGATTATTTACTGGAAAATATGACGAGACCTTTCGTACTGAATTAAATATTTGTCAAAATTATTACAACGCAGTTTAAGCTTATATGCTTAAAAATCATCATTGATGTACAGCCATGTACAGGGATTGTTGAGCCAATGTTCGTAACTTAGCAGTGTTAGATATTAGATGCAGATGTAGTGTAGGGACGCTCGGCAGGAGTCAGGTGGGCTGACGATCGCTTATTGCAGTCATTCAGTGTTACACATTACGCGATTAAAGCGGCTAAATTACAAACAGAGCTCTGAGTTTTTAACGTAACTTTACGTCACGAATGCGTTTGCGTTTCCCATATAAATAACATTATCACTTACGCGTTCGTAAACGTTTCTCTACGTCAAAATAAACTTACACTAGAGGCTCAGAGAAGTGTTACTAAACTTCTCTATATTTGTAATTTAGGTCAACGATCCACATGCGTGACTTTACAGTCGACGTCAAACGTACTCGTATGCATACAATTTTGCATCTTATTACAAAGTAATAAAGGTGAACAAGTAAGTGTAACGTCCACTGTACCTACAAATTATTTTTGACTGAAAACCGAAATTCAGAGATTAAGGTTTTGTTAATTATCAATGACCTTTAAATTGATGTTGCTTAATTTAAAGCATAATTTAAAAAAAAAATTCGGAATCAAATGAGCATACTCGTTACGATATTAAGAATATTTTTGTATCCGTAATTTGAAGTAAACGTCTCTTTAAAAAAAGTATTCCAAAGTTAATTGATTTATGTGATTAAGAAAAAAGCTGTTACACAATATGTGTTCCAATTTGTTTCCATATTTTTTAACTTTTTTTATACAACGACAGTGGCAAACAAAGCATACGGTCTGCCTGATGGTAAGCAGCTACCGTAGCCTATGGACGCCTGCAACTGCCAGAGGGTTCATAATTATGCACGTTGCCTACCCTAAATGTTGTTGCAGCTCTGGGAACCTTACTTACCATCAGCAACACAACACTACATACCTGAAAGGTAGCAGTGCTATTATGGCTGTGGTCTTCTGTAAGGAAGAGGTGTAGTCAATCAATTTGATTTCTAGGCCACCTCGAACCTTGTCACAGTGACGTTAATAAGAGATCTTTTGCGTCTTTCATATAGATTTTCACTGTGACAAGGAACGAAGTGGCCTATAAATCAAATTGGTTGACTGTACTTCCCCAGTTGGACTTCTACAGACTCAAGCGTGATGGTACTTCACTGTACCCTACCTCTCATATCTCTGATTTTGCGTTGGCTTCTATTTACTCGTACACAAACAACAGACAATCGCAAACAACAGCATAAAGGAACCTCCTTACCGCCTTAATATACCACACGCTGTTGAAGTTAAAAAAAAAAAAAAAAACTCAAACGTTTATTCAGTAAGTAGGCCACAAGGGCACTTTTACACGTCGAGTATACAAAAGTAAAAGAGAAAAATAAAAACTACACCGGTTCTAACCCTACACCTCTGACCCGAGAAGTATTTTGACTTTTATGACCGGCAAGAAACTCGGCGGGACTTATTTTTTCAAAACAGTATTACAAAAGATATCTTAAACAAATTACATAAAAATGCGTTATTCTTTAAGAAAACATATCCAACAATTACAAAAAAAATCTGCCAAAGGAAAAATAAAAATAATTATTAATTACTTAAAAGTCCAAATCTGACTGCTAAGAACGAAGTTAACAAAACGTTCGATATGCTTTCTTATCTGAATTGTGTCCTTTATTCTAATTTAGAAATTACAAAATTAGTAATCAAAAGTTTCAAAAAATATGATATGTATAGTTATTTTGTTTTCAAAATATACACAAAAATAAAAATACATGCTTATTACAAATAAACCTCAGAGATGTATAAGGTCTCCAGGTGTCATGATTTCAATATACTAACACTTTTTGTTTTTTAAAGATAAACAAGCACCGAATGAAGTGTATCACGTAAATAAACAAGAAGAAAACTACCTAAAACATAGCCCCAAATAGCCAGAACAGACCGGTCTCCACAAACAGCACCCGTTCACGAGTATGACGCGTATCTCAGCCATCGCCTCCCTCAACCTTTCTTCGGGAAAGTGGCGACCCGATCAACGACGCCACCATAAGCAAAGACTTTTAAGTGAGCATGACATGTTCAGGCTGGCAGGCTCTATCAATTAACAAATTTAGTCACATGTACATCCTGGTGAGAAGCCACATTCTGTGCTTGTCCATTACATACTTGAATAACACTTTAGTTATGAAAGGCATATAGAGAAATGTCTCTATGCGTCAGAAGCTATAAATATTTATTTATGCAAATAAATATTCATGAATAATAATATAAATACAATAATTAGGGATGTATAATGTCCCTAAGTGTCTAAAGAGTAAAATAAAACATTATAACAAAAAAAAAAAAAAAGAAGAGAACAACATGTCTCGTGTCAAACAAACTGGACACTAGTAGGTAAAGACCATATAGTAATGGAATAATCTGTACTACAGTATCAAGCTACAGGCTTAAAGGCATCCCTATCCTCAATGAAATCTTTCAGAGTATAGTATTCCTTACTTAACAAACAGTGTTTGACGTATGACTTGAATTTATTTTGTGGCAAATTAACTACATCAGCAGGAACTTTATTATAAAAGCGTGTACAGTTTCCAGCGAAAGATGAACGAACCTTGGCGAGGCGGTGGCCGGGCACAGCAATTTGATTTTTATTTCTAGTGTTAAAGCTATGGATATCACGGTTAAGTTTGAATTCTTGGATGTTATTCCGCACATACATAATGTTTTCTAGTATGTATTGAGACGCTACAGTGAGAATATTTGCTTGCTTAAATTTTTCTCTTACGGATGCTCGACCCCGCATTTTATAAATGCCGCGGACAGCTCGCTTCTGTAGCACAAATATGGTCTCAATATCAGCCGCTTTACCCCATAACAGAATTCCATACGACATAACACTGTGAAAGTAACTGAAGTATACCAGCCTGGCAGTCTCAATGTTCGTTAAATGGCTGATCCGCCTCACTGCATAGGCTGCTGAACTAAGTTTCCCTGCTAGGGTGGCTATATGTGGATGCCATTGCAATTTCGCGTCCAGAGTGACTCCCAGGAAAACAGTTTGATTTTCAAATTCCATTGTATCACCGTTTATTGCAATCTTGCTGTTGTTAATCTGCTTGACGTTGGGAAGAGTAAATTTGATGCATTTCGTTTTCTTGGCGTTCAAAAGAAGGTTATTTGCCGTAAACCAGTTTTCTACTGTGGAGATAGCATTGTTAATGCTCTCGAAGTTACTTTCCCTTCTGTCCACTTCAAAAATCAGCGATGTGTCGTCTGCAAACAGCACTATGTCATGTTTATCTTTCACAAGTTTCGGTAGGTCATTAATGTATACCAAAACCAGAAACGGGCCAAGAATAGAGCCCTGAGGCACGCCAAGTGCTATAGCGGAGCCGGAAGATTGAGCTCCATTAATAATCACTCGTTGTGTTCTGTTCGAAAGATAAGACGAAACGAGATCAAGGGCCCTAGTTTTTATCCCATAATGGCACAGTTTTCTCTTTAAATTTTCATGATCAACGCAGTCAAACGCCTTCGAAAGATCGCAGAATATTCCAACAGCGTCTTGTTTTTTTCCCATGCGGCAAATATATGATTGAGAAGGACAGCACCTGCATCAGTGGTCGAGCGACCTTTAGTAAAACCAAATTGATTTCTATCGAGCAATTTGTTTCGGTCGAAATGTGTCAAGAGTTGATTTAGAATTAGCTTCTCGAAAACTTTGCTCAAAGCCGGCAGTATTGAAATTGGCCTGAAATTGGTTGGTTCTAATCTCGATCCTGATTTAAACAGGGGATAACTTTGCTGTGCTTCATTATATCCGGAAATACTCCTGATTCAATACATCTGTTGAAAATATCAGCTAAGTGTGGTGCAATCGATTCAACAATGGAGTGTAGTACTTTGATAGATAAGCCCCAAAGATCTTCAGTTTTTTTTAAATTTAGTGATCTAAAAGTTTTAATAACTATATTTGGAGAGATATAAGAAAATGTGAAAAGTTCTGTACACTCCACTACATTCGTTTTCAATATTACCTCAGCGACGTCAGGCGACGATTGAAGAGACTTTGTTGTTTCTACCGGTATATTAGAGAAAAACTGCTCAAAATGATCCGCTACTTCCTGGTCAGAACTTACCAAAGTATTATCAATACGAAGGTTATAGTGTGGATCTTTGATCTTACGTTTCCCAGTTTCGTCATTGATTACTTGCCATACCGTTTTAACTTTGTCCTTGGAATCCTGGATTTTTTTGGACAAATAATCAGCTTTAGCAGCGGCACACAACATCTTGAAAGATTTGGAGAACTTCTTGACATATTCCAGAAATTCCGGATTTTTATTAATACTTCTCAAATCATATAGATCATAGAGCTGGCGTCTTTTTTCATGGATATCCGGCGTAGCCCAGTCGCTAAATTTAGTCTTGAGCTTGCCCTTCACCTTCCTCTGAATAAAACAGGTTATTTTCTAGAATATAACATTATTTTCAACAGTGCAACATTTCCACTAACATGACGTTTCCATTCTCGCGGCGGCAGTTCCGCTCCAATTGGTACTTTACACTTAAACCCACAACTTATTGCATTACGAGTTTAATTCAGTTGACTGGTCCTCGCTAATAAAACTTGGCCTATTCAGCGCTTTATTCACCTGCACAACTTTTCTCGTTTATTATATTTTATTAGAGAACCGCTGATGGGGGATTTTTAGATAACTATTTTTTTAAACCTAAAGGAGAAATTAAATAATTCTTTTAAGCGATTTAAGGTACCACTAGCGCCATCTAGCAGAGCCTGCGGGAGCTGATATGGCTATTCACTTAACTATGGATGCGGCCGCTGGTGCCGCTAATATCGCCTTGTCGAATACACATTGGAAATCGATAAATTAAATATATCGATTTTGTCCTTTAGGAAAAATCATTATTATATTTTATTTCAAAGAATTATCTAGATTTGGGTGTTTTTATTAATTAAGTCTGAAGTTGGATTGTGGTGAATTGTATACGGTTTGTCGCCTCCCTAGTTTTGTCTTCGTTGTGGTCAGCCCTAGTACAGTTGTCAAATCTGTCAGTGCTATTTTATCGCTACTCCTCTTGCCGCCCAGACATCAAAACTTGCCTGGCCAAATGCAACTATGGTGTGTCATAATTAAAATTCATAATGGCATTAAATGGGAGACCCCTTTTATAGGTCTTCGGGAGGCGAGAGGTTAGAAACGAAAGAAAATTGGTCAACTCGTTTTGTTTGGGTGCCCATAAAAATACTCTTATATGGGCGTCTCATAAAGTTATGAGATGACACGCTTAGATGTTAAGAAATAATGCTAATTGCAATTTTAAATTAAAAATAGATATATTTAATCGCCGTTTGTGTGCTACATAATCTTACGAGTAACATACGAAATTTTGTTTTTTTTTCGTTGTAATAAGCAGCGTCCTTAATTTTTTTTTTATTTAGCAGTTATGTAAAAACAAGTTATTACACTTAAATTTCATTATTGCCACTGAGACAGCTGTTGTCATTGAGACATTAAATAAATTAATAAATATTTATTATTGGTTGATGTAACTGGTCACCGCAGAGCTGGCGGCTTCCTCGCACAACGTATCAGCATTGCGATACAACGAGGAAATGCCGCCAGCATCCTTGGTACAATGCCTTAAGGGCCTTTTTTAGATTTTATACTGTAACTAGTTAAGTACTTTTAGTTATCATAATACGATTGTAATTTCTGTAAATAAATTATTTATAAATCTCATTATTAAAGGACATTCTTACACAAATCGACTGAGCCTCAAGGTAAGCTCAAGAAGGCTTATGTTGTGGGTACTCAGCCAACGTTATATATATTATATAAATATTGAAATACATAGAAAACGCCCATGATTCAATATCTGTTCTCATCACACAAATAAACGCTCTTATGGGATTTAAACCCAGGACCATTGGCTTCATAGACAGGTTAGCTCACACTGTGCTTGTGCTGGCTTAATTATTAACACTATTTCATTATGACATGATCTTGTTTCTTTTTATTTTTACCTCATTTACCATCATTTTTGTGATTCATATGTTTCAATAAAATAGCCATAGAAAAATACGCTCAAGTCTAAAGCGGATAAGTCCTTCCCTAATCTAATAGAGCCTTAAACTCTCTCTTCTTTGCGAACACCATTGTTAACTAACTTGTTTGTATCGGCTATGCCTAGATATCATTGCCAGTCAAATGCTATAAATACAACCAGAAATTCTGTGCTTAAATAGAGCAATCGAATTTGCCTCCTCATAGAATATTCATGCTGGTCGAAGTCTAGTTCCCACACAATGTGCAGTGACCATATTAATGACGATATTGTGTCCAAATGTTTGATAGACCTGCAGGCCTACCACGGAGGTCGAAATTCGAAAATTTCTGTCTCTTATTTTCCGTTCAATATTTGCAAATTTCGATATTCGCAGTAGGTCTGTAGGACTATCAAAGTCTTGATAGTCCTAATTGCATGCGTTATAATTTGTGGTAGTCCACATGGAAAGGTATGGCCCTTACGCTATTGTTAATGACGCTTCAATGCTAAATACTTTGCAACAAAAGCGCCAAGCGCCATAAGGTACCTTTCCATGTGGACTACCACATATAATTATATTAAAGGAAGTTTGTTACCAGCAACCAAGGACAAGTGATTTGCCTAGATAATATTGATGGCAGTGCTATCGCTTTCTGTTTGAAAATTGAAGCCAGACTGTTATATGAAATGTGACTTATAAAGATGGCATAAACGAAAGATTTCGACGGTTGCTATTGTGCACCACCCTTAACAAAACCTTAATGATTTTCTCTTTCGTATCTTTGATTATATTTTCGTATATGACGTAAACTTTCTAAAAAATATTATTGCTTATTTATAAATACTTAAGTTGTTGGACTTTCTAACAAATGCTTCCTCCAGAATACAATCGTGATTTGTAACATTTCTCCTTCAGTTCAAAAATGAAGTATCCAACTGTAACGTTTATAGAAATATAAGTCTTTCCGAGTCTAATGCTTCTCTTGCCGGCTAGATGAAGTAACGGATTGTTAGGGGAACGAAGGTTACGTGACAGGGATTGCAATTTTTTCTAACCAGATGGGATATCTGGACGTGTGTTAGAAAGCAGGCGCCCCATTTCCTTCTAAATTGGTTTTCGTGTTTGATGCCAGCAGCCATCATCATCATCAGTGCTCGGACAAGTCATCGCAGAAACAGATATGGACATGGAACAAGACACTATAGAGTCGAAGTCGAGACTTAAGATTATAATTATCTAAAGCGGATTTATCGTAACTTAACATTTACCTTTTAGTCGTATAACTGTCATATGTAGATTTGTTAAAGCGGCTAGCTTGAAACAACATTTTGTGGTAACAATTTAAATTAATACGATTATTTACTTAATTATGCTTATTTCTAAATATTTTAAATATGGTACAAATAAATAAAATGCAACCATTAGCATTTTATTTAATTACAATACCTTTACACACGTATAAGTTTAATAAGTAACTACTTACTACTTATATAATTCAATATTATTTAAAAATAATTAGCGAGAATGTTGTTTATATAATATCGTACGTCCTCCGCCTACGTTGTCTGCGCCTACGCTGTATTTTGCAGACAATGTGAGCATCGGAAAATCCGCAGGAATTCGGATGAAAATCGAGTGGTGGCTCAAAGCGACTAATTGTCTCTATTGAGACCCAGTCTATAACGAAAGCTTAATGAGCATTATAGCGGTAGCTTAGCGGTATAATAGCTCTTTGCTAGAAAACAAATCATATTTTTGAGGGTTCCGCAGCCGAAATTGCAACAACGGAATCCTTATATTTTCGTCATGTCCGTCTATCCGTCCGCGTCTGTCCGTATGTCACAGTCATTTGATTCGGAAATAATTAAACATTATCTTAATACTATTTAAACATAAGGTGCGTTTTGTTTTGTACTTAGTCTTGTAATAAAATAGCCAAAATAAATATTTTTGGGTTGTAGGTAGTGATAGTATAGACAACCAATTTGATTTCTAGGCCACTTCGAACCTTGTCTCAGTGACTTAATAAGAGATCTTTTGCGTCTTTCATATTATAGATTTTCACTGTGACCAGGAATAATATAAATCAAATTGGTTGACTGTACATGTACCTATATTGTAACTAAATGTTTTTTTTTGCAAATAGTAACATCTTGCACATCAAATGCATGAGCAAGTTATGTATAAAAATAACAGTAATATAATAAAAAAGGAATATGTTTCTGCCAATAAAGTGTTTTACGGCTTGGCGGAGGTTCTATAAAACTACACATGTACTGTTAAGTGAATATATTTTTTTAATTGATACTATATAGGACTTTGACAATGCCAATATTTTTTTTGATTATGTGAATATATTCAGAAATAGTTGTTGCAATAGTCAAAATAAGAAAACAAAAATTAAAAGATAATTCATTCAAGAAAGAGCATTGAAAATTAAAGTCCAATATGGGTTTTTTATACCATATGGCAGTGGCTTAAAATCTGCCGGATGGTCGGCAATCACTGTAGTGAATGGAGGCTAGCAACTCCAAATTAGTACTTTATGTACAATGTCAACCTTTTAAAAGCCTTGATAGTACTTTGTCATTTTAATATACTATTAGTCTATAGGTTGTTTAGAAAAATTACTTAATCCTGGAAGGATGGGTATGTGTCTTGTCGCCTATCTTTGAATAGTTTCGACTAAGCATTGTCTTTCAATGTTTATGTTTTATTGTATGTTTTATTTAAGTTTATTTTAAATATACTAAAAACTAAACATCTAAAACCAAAATTAGATAATTTTTGATATCTACGTAAAATTTTGTAAAAGTAAAGTTATATACGTAAGAAAGGTTATTTCATTTCATTCTAACAAATGGCTTCGTTGCTACTTACGTAAATAAGACTTACCAATGTAAATTCAACCTTGTAATCTTTATAAAATCAATATCGTTCAAATAAAAACCAATTAACTGAATCTCAAACTCAGATAAAAAAAATATCAATAAATTAGGTTCATTTGAAAGCCCTCTTTTTCCACGCCTGTTATAAATAGGCCCCTAAATCCAGGCGAGAAAAAAATTCTCTTGAAGCTGTTCTTCTTAATCTTTAACAATTTTCGTAACCTTCAAGAACTCTCAGTTATATCAGAGGCCGTAGGCGCCTTTTTATCTAAACCCAGAAGTTTAAAACAAAGATGTATTGATTTTACAAGACCCTGCTTTTTACCGCGACTTCGTATTCATAAAGTTAGTATAAAAATATTACTAGGACAATATAGCAATTTTTATCTTAATTGTGTAAGCGGTTTAGACGTGACGCAAAATACATTTTCGCAATTATAATATTATGTACCAATGTGTCTCAGTTTAAGGATAAAATTGTAACGATGTGCCTGGCGTTTGTCAGTAAGAATGATTGCTCTATTCAGCCCTTATCGGTCAATCAGGTTGTCAATGTCAATGTTTGGCAGTCCAATTACCATCACACAGCCTTCTAAGCGCCATCTGAGTGAAGTTCTTTTTGGCTTCTGGACGGTTGACTTATATACGATACAATTCGACATTCATTTCGCCATTTATTCAATAAAACAGTTTTTGTTTTGTATTATTATATATTTCTCTTCCATAAACGGAGCAATGGTGTTCCGGACATTTCAGAGGCGTACGCGAGCCAGTTTATGCTAAAGAGGCCCTTTCGACAATTTAATGAAATGTATTAGGAGTGTATTTACACTAAGCGGATCTTGCCAATGTCTGTATCATGGGTCGCGCAGAGAGACAGCACCCGCCATGGTGTAAGGGCTATTGAGTTTCAATGGAATCTAGAATGTACTAGGCTATTGGGTGGAAAAGATTGACTAGCTACTTGGGTTATTGGATAAAAAACCGGACGCCTGACGCTCTTTCGTTACATATTTGTAATGTTTACGTTTAATAGACAAAGAAAATCTAAAGTTCAAGTTCATGTGTTTGCGCTTTGTTATGCTATTTAAGTTTTTTTTTTAACTATTTAATTTGTGGTGGTTTTCCCAGCTCAATGCTGAGTTGTGAGCTTTTTATGACAAACTGTTTATACTTTATATTTTATATTTATTTTTAAGCCATGTTTGCTTGTAATGAAACAATGTATTTTGTTTCTTTCTCTAAGTTTAAATAATTTCGTGATTTACACGAATAATCTGGTTCTTCGGAGACAATTACTTGCCTTAAATCGGTGTGCGATTGAAATTATTCTGCTGAAACTTAGAGATAGACGAATTGAAGTTTATTAAAATTGTGATGAATAATGACATTTTGGCTGAATTTAATGAACCCATTTAATAAAATAAATCCTAAGAACCATCTATGATAATGTTTTTATAAATTTTCAATAAAGAAAGATTATATTTAGCTGCGCCTTTATTCTTTGGCAAACAATTATATTAATCAAGAACTTTAAATTGAATCAAAATGGGGCAATTTATTATTATAAAATTTATAAGAAACAAAACCTTTTTCTTAACTTCTTTCGCACAAGAACGTGGTTCGCTGGAGGAATTGAGTTTAATATGTACCTTGGAACGAACTACTTAAAACGAATTGATAAGTTTCCCCTATCATAAATCACTCTGAAACAGGGTGGGGCCCCTCAAAAACTCACCTCAAAGTTATCAAAACAAACAAATATTTGGCCTAGTAAACTGATAAATATTTTTGTCCCCGGCTCCCCGCCTGCATATTGTTTACTATCATGTCAACAGCGGCCATTGTGGGTCGCTTCGGTGGAGGCCTATGTTCAACAATGGACGTTCGGCTGATATTATGGTGAAGATAATGATGATGACATATATAATATATCGTAACCGTAATTTACCTATTCTTTATTTGTTTAGTTATGATATTAAAGTCACTTTTTTGAATAACATAGGTAATTATCTTAAAACATATAAAAGATATTTAATTATTCAGAGACTGGTAAATAGAATTAAGAAGTATGAAATTACTTACTTATTATATTGTCTTCGGTTACGGTGATAATTACTCATGAAATAAAACAACTAAAACGGATTATATCGCGTATACTAAATTAAACTTCATCCCGGCGTTTCGAACCCTTTAGCAGCGATCGTGGGTTCGAAACGTCGGAATGAAGTTTAAATTACTATACGCGATATAATCAGTTTTAGTTGTTTTACTCACTTATTGTTTTAATTGCGATACCTACATACATGATTATATCAAACATACAAACTTAAAAGATATGAATGCACATTTCCCATTTATCTTGTGTACCAAAAACATGTTGATAGGTTTTCAGTTTACTTCCTTATAATAAGGTGCAAAATCGTAATATATATCTTTGACGTCGACTATTATACTGCCTGTGTAGTAACATGACTTATATAACTACTTTACGTAAATTGTGGGCTTTTCCAGTTAAAATGAAAGAGTTAAATTTACAGCTGCAGTTATAATTGAAATAAACGTGCAAGTGCAAAAGCTTTCATAATACACTTTTCGGACAGAATTGTTGAACATGTCTCTTTAGAGTTTTAGATTCAACCATTAAGGATATCTCATGATAATATCTTATTCAAATGCGCGGGTAAAACTTTTCTATTATGTCATATACCGGGTGTGGCCTGTAATAGGAGCTTTAACTTTAGGCATCGTTTCTACACCAAAAACAGCAACGTTTGTTCTACGACTTTTGAAAATAACTTATAGTTTAATAAATATTAATAAAAAAAGATTTTCCAAGCAAGCAATGTATTGCAAAAACTATGAAGTTTGACAGTAAACATCAACTACACTATTGGATGCTGTTCATTGAAAATACTATTTACTTTGTTCGAAAAAATCACAAGTTATATATTATCCAATTATTTAAAGTTGTAGAACTAATGTTGTTTCGTTCGTGGTGTAGAAGCGATCCCTAAAGTTTTTGCTCATATAACAGGCCGCACCCGGTATAACGCAATCACATTCTAGCTGTGTTGTCCTTGTACAAGGGACCCTGACTACATGTACATGTCAGGTCCGCCAAAGGGCTTGACGGCTGCCCCTCTCAGGGCCCTTATTCCTAAAACCAACAGAGTACTCGCCTTACTCAGTTGCTCTTGGACTTAGAGTCGATTGCACTATGTCGTCTGTTAAAGTTATATGACTAGTTTGTCATTTTTCTATGGAATGACAGCTACGCCTCCATATTTAAGGATAATAAATTCGTTGAATGTCATGAAAATCACTCACAATCACGAGATTATACCCTGGAATTGTTTACGAGTATGACATAGAGATGACCGTAAGCTCCGGTTCCTATAAAAAAAACACACATACACACAATTTAAATTGGGACTCGATATAACAATGACAATGCCTTTAGTTAAACAAGAACTAAAGGCATTGTCATTGTTATATTTGTCGACTTGTCGGGGGTGGTCACAGTTGAAGTGTAGATGCAAGCAATAACTTTTAAGTTCCGCTTGAGTCTAGTTTGATTTGTAATTATCTATGAGAGTATATGGAAGTAAGTTGATTTGTCATAGGTCAACACATTTATTCAAGTTCCCACGAGGCAAGTGCTACACAAGTGAGAGGAACACGTGACCAGCTGCTTGCGTAGAAATTCGGTCAGGAATTACTGCCAAGAAATTTGGCGAACGGCCAAAGGGATATTTAACATTATCTTTACCGCCGTAACTCTTTTCGTTTCACTTTAGTTACGGAACGACTTCTCGGAGTATTGATTTGTGTATAATCTTGTTATGCTTGTTACTTTATATAATATTTAAGATGACGGCAGCCCTGTTGTTTATTGTTCTACTTCAATTATGTATATGTGAAGATTTGTAAGAATGTCCTATTATTATTGGGTTTTGTTGCGAAAATGAATGCAATTACATTCCGCTTTACACACTGCTAACATAGTGATATTTTAAACATTATAGCAATTAATACCGATACAGAGTTAGTGTAGAAACATGAATTCAAAATTTAAGTATATGTCCCGTTTTAGCTAATACCTATAGTCAGCGTCATATAGTTAGTAGCAACTAACAACGTAACCAACTTTGCTTGTTATTATACAAATAAGAATATATTACGTTGTATTTGACCACTCAACATAGAGGAAGACAACAACAATATAGACAAGAATATAGATGAATTGTTTAAATTAAATTAGTAAAAGGTTTCACTTTAGTTGCTAGTACTTAATTTATTAGTTGGATTACGAGTGTAATGCACAATATGACATGACTTTATTTTCTTGTATCACTCTCTTGAACTGTCAGGATCATTTGTAATATTTGCAGTTATCATGGCCAAAAACATCGTAACACATCCTTACTGTATAAATATAAATCTGTATCGATATATTTGGCCACTTTGCCTTTAACTATTTGACTGATAGTTAATTACAAATTAATGACACATAACTTTTTGCGAACTAAATAATTTTAACTTTTTTTTTGTTTGCTTTAAACATTTTTGTGGTCCCTCGACGAAAACAAACGATGGTCTGTCCAGTTAAGGGTTCGTGCTATACATTCTTATGACAGAGGGACGAGGCAAGGACGACAATGTCGTCAAGATATTATAGCACCGGAGTTTTAGTGTCAATTCCGTTAAACCGATAAGGACGATTTAGTGACTAAGAAAAATAGCATAAAACTAAATGCGTCGTATAAATAACAACAATCCATTGTACCATAAATATTTTATTTTCTTAATTTTATCCATTTGGAGGCTGAGTTGCAGAAAAACCTTACTCGGTATTTAGTAGAACGTAAAGCTTATTTAATGATTTAATTAAGTTGTGAGTCATGTTACTACTACTGAGTTACAACCGGATGAACTTACGTGTACTTATATCGCACTAGGCGACATGAGTAAGCTCTAGTACCCATTTTCAAGCCGAGTCGGCGGCGCTACCGCGAAACACCATATTTAAAAATTTCGAACGAATGTCTCCGTCACTCTTATGACGCCTTAATTGGAGTGACAGAGACCGAAGACATCCGAAATTTACGAATATCGTTTTTGGCGGTAGCGCCTCAGGACTCTCCGCTTGGGTGACGGTGCGTCACTCACTCCTGGCGTTCCGCTCGACGCGCTCGCCAACATGTTGCCTAGTGCGATAGAAGACACGTGAGTTACCCGTTTTTTTTTTTACTTATTTAACGAGTTGCAAAATTCAAGGTTCTCTTTTCAGGTTCTTCGTGATTTGTTACTCAATATCTAATTTGTCGCTTAACTTCAAACTCGGGTAAATCCATTCTGCTTTAAGGTTGATCATCTAAAAAATGTATAACAATCTAAAAAATAATCAACCTTAGATCAAAATGGAGTTACCTGAGTTTGAAGTTAAGCAACACAATTATTATAAAATATATTTTTTTATAATTGCTTTTATTCTTATTTGGGTTATCTATCTCTTTATAGGATTTATAGTAACAGTGTAGTGTTATAACTATGAAACTAATTGTATGTTTTGTTCACAGTGAAACCAACGACATCAATCAGGGCTTACTAGTAGAGGTGTGGAATAAAGGCGTCATTTGGGACCGGGCGCTTGGCTACCACTACTTGCCTCTCACCTCTGTCGCTTACAACGAGGTGAGTTAAAAAGGGATAGATGACCTGCGGAGATGAACCTAAAAATACCGAAAATAGGATATTTATTGATATTGGCTATGAACACAAAATAATGTTAATAAAATACGAAACCTCTCATAAATACGTATGGTCATTTCAATACGATCAGATAGATAAAAAATTATGAAATCCCTGTGAAATGAATATATTAAGTTTTCGTAATGTATAGGGATTATGACGTAGGATTGTGGGGATCTCTATAAAAGGATATATGTTTATCCGATAATGGGACCAAATGGACTCTGATTGTGAAACTAATAATATTAAGTCACTGGGATCTAATATAATATTACTCAGCTAACCCATACAGTTGCGATTTCGTGAAATATCGGTTACCAGATTTCACCAGATTGTTCTCCTCGTGGTTGGCTTTTTAGCTGAGTTAGTTTTACACGGTATTTACACGGCATTCTCTCTTTTTTTGTTAATAAGTGAATTAAAGTGCGCTCGCTGGGTATTGCGCAATATTTCCTCAATACTTCATGTTACTCGTCGCAACTTGTGACACTTTTCTTTTAACTCTTTTTTTCAGTCCAATTTTGTACAGTTAGGTCAAAGACATGTTTACACTTTTGGACCTTACAAAGGTGTAAAATGTAAACATTTTTTTGACGTCGACTGCACACTCTTGCACCTTTCCAACCGTTTTCGCAACTGCTCATCCCTTCAGTCTTCTGAAAAACGGTTACTATATTTGTTTTACACATTTATTACTACTTTAAATACTATAATTAAATATGTCGTTAGAAAATTTAATATTACTATGTGTACTCGTAGGTATAATACAATATTACGCTTTCTATACATACCTATAATAATCTCGCTGCTACATATACATACTACGGCAGTAGGCATGTAAGTCAATATAATATATAATATGGGCATGTAGCATTTTTTTAAATTTCAATAACGTAACTTAAGTTCAAAGCACCCAAAGTAAGAACAAAGAAGATTTAAATTAAGTTAGTTCATATTAATAATGGTTTTAAACAGGCTTCAATAGAACTGCTCGAGTCCATTTTATATGGTTCCAAGTCTGCGCAAACACTTCCAGAATACAACCAGGCATTGTGTAGCACTACAATGGCACCAGAACTTTGTGATATTGGGCTACTCTTTGTTAGTTATTCTTATTTCTAGATTACCCGAACTTAATGGATTTCTACGACATTCTGAGAAAACAAACAGATAGATTGGGCTGCAGGAATCTAGGAGCCTGTACGACTGAAGAACATATCGTTACAGTCAAGGTTAAAATATCGAAACGACCAAATTTCCATAAAATGTGAACAATATACTTTTCACCTCACTCGCTCGGAAAACCTTAGTTTATAGCGCGAAATCTGCGTGGAAAAGCCTATTTTATCCGCTAGCGTGCAAAAGTCATTCGAATTTCGAAGCCGATTGTTGTAATTCTCTGTGGTGCAAATAACTTTTTTTTAAATATAAAACTCCTTCAACGCGTGACTGACGCCGCTACCGCTAAAAACGATATTCGTAAATTTCGGACTATTGTCTCTGTCACTCTCTTTGGAGTAAAAGAGAAAGATGCTCGCAATATACGAACTTCGATGTTCGCGGTACCGGGCCTGAGTTCGTATTAATTAACCATAGATAATAACCAATCAGAAACATGACTTTTGATTACAGATTTTTAACTTCTTTATTTTTATCTACACTTTATTTTATGTCAAATAGGTTTTATTATAAATATTAATAGTATTTAAGTTTAATTTACATGTTTTGACTAATTGATCCATTAACTAAAACACAATTATATTGTTTATTTGATAAAGTTATTGAAATGTACTTAATATTGTAATTTCTGAACGCAACCGAAAACAAAAGAAAAATTTAAAGAGTTTTAAGTTATCACAATTCACGTAATCGCAAATTTGTCGGATTTGTCCTGTACTAAGCTCTTTGAACTCAACGTTTGAACTATAAAAATGAGTGATTCTAGCAGCGATGCCGATATGATTTCCCTGAAAATCGCGCGTTAAGTTTATTTTATTGTTTTTCTTGCCGCTCGAATTTTCCTCGCTGTAGTGAGGTGAAAACTTGTGTGTTCCGCATGGCTGCAAAATTATTTGGCGTCTCGTGTCTTGAAAGCCTCGCTACGCTCAGGAATCTATCTTTGAATCATTCGCTTCGCCCATGGTTCAATCTTAGCTTCCTTCGCTTACTCAGCTTTCAACACTAACGCCAAATAACCACTTTGCAGCCTTGCATAACAAATAACTATTATTGTGATGATATTAAGGTGCTCCTATACACATTTTGACACTTTGTCCGTATCGATATATCCTACAACTAGTCGTGCTTCATCATATCAGTCGAAGGACGTCCTCTTCTAGACATAGTGGGACCAAAGCGAGGTGTGTCTTGAATAGGGGTAAATGCCATAATCGCCACATTTTCAAGTGGGTTGGCGATAGCAGTGTTCCACTTTAAGAGCCGGGTATATCCAAAAAACACGGCTAAGACAACCGGGAGATGAGCAGCAGTATCCCAGAAGTAGTGGGTATTAAATATAAAAAAAATCAAAAGGTAAAGGTAGATTTTGTTGCCAATATACCTACGTTTCAAGTTTCCTCCCACGTTTGTTTGAAGATCTAACGCGCCGTGATTGCTTTGCTTACCTTTCCTATTATTTTAACATTATCCTAAAGGCCAGGAATATTTACTTGTTTTCAACCATGAAGGTGAAACGAGTTCAGAATAAGGTAATAGAAAACTTGGAAATGTCAACTTTGTTTCCCGAAACCGGTATAAATTAGGATTGTTTTATTCGTTTGATTAATACAGTGAAATTGTTTATTATAAGAGTTTCATGAAAAATTTAGAATATTTTTATCCCAGTTGTTGTGTTTTAATGTACACTCAGCAACACTCTTAGCTGTACATCGGTGGACCTTATGCCATATATAATAAGGTCCACCAGTCTACAGCTAAGAGTGTTGCTGTGTGTACACTTAGTCCATCCCCCCTCCCCTGACGCAAGTTGCCGATTGAGCAGGAAGTGGACTCCGGAATCCCGTTTTTCTTTTTTTTAATTTGGGTTTAAATTAAAGGGGGTGTAGGTTTGATGCTAATGTGCGCTAAATTACTATATCTGTAGGCATGATATTTTGACGACAGGTCTGGCCCAAAGGATAGATACCCTAACTACCTATGAAGCCGACAGTCCTGGGTTCAAACCCCAGGGAGGGCCTTTATTTGTTTGATGGGCACAGGTATTTGTTCCCGAGTCATAGGTATTTTATATGTATTGAAATATTTGTATAATAGTATACTATATATCATTAGTTCTAACAACACAAGCGTTCTTGAGCTTAGCATAGGGCTCAGTCAAGTAATATAGTCAGTATGTGTAAGGATGTCATGTAATATCTATTTATTTATAATATTATATTCAAAAATGTATTCACTTGTTTTTCAAAACGGTCATTTGTTAGTTAATAATTTTTTTACAATGGTCAATGGTCTATGAATTAATGACCAATTTACTTATATTTAATGAAATAAATACTTCTGTAGAATTAAATCGCATTTATTTCCAATTCAGCATTTAGCTTACAAACAATAACCAAATTACTCAAACTTACATATCTATTTGGGACTCATTTTGTTTCTTTTTTTTTTTTTGTTTTTATGACATAGGCGGCAAACGAGCAAACGGATTGCCTGGTGGTAAGCAATTACCGTCGCCCATGGGCACCCGCAACATTACACCAGATGAGTCACAAGCGCGTTGCCGGCCTTTAAGGGGGGTTGGAGCTCTGGGAACCTTACTCACCATCAGGAACACAGCACTACATACCTGAATGGTAGCAGTGCTATTATGGCTCTGGTCTTCTGTAAGGAGGAGGTACTTCCCCAGTTGGGCTGCCCCAGATTCAAGCGTGATGGTCATCGCTGTGCCCTACCTCTCATTGTTGGACGTAGTTTAAGGACATAACCGGGTTCTAACAAAGTTATTTTTTTTACTTCACAAGAATTGTGTGAACTAGTGAAATACAGAAATTTAAAAAGAAAAACAATCCATAATTTGTAGAATCTTGTCTTGACAGACCTTTCCGTGAGGCTTAGGTTCATATTATCTACGTACTTTTTGAGCCTACTCTTTGTGAGACCATATAGCTCTGCTTTCATTATTAATGTAATTAGGTAAATAGTGTGATTAAATGGTAGTTGACTTTGTAATCATATTGCGATGGCATAAACTCAGGGTGGTGTCTACTTTATTAAAGTTATCAAGGAAAGATTAGCCTTAATGACTTTTAACAATGTTGCGAATATCGGCGTCGACGCCTATTGGGTTTTGTTTATCACTATATGGTTATGGCCATCACGTTTCATTAATGTTGGTTTAAAAAAAATGTTGAGCTATATTTGACTTTAAAAACGTGTGCTACACGTCACAATGTATTTAATAATTCATACATAACTACTTTGCTCTTAAATACTGTGTTTTGGACCGCGATATGCTGTAGTACAAAAATACACGCCTTTTTTTGTCTCTGGGAAAATGCGTTTACGCAGCCACCCCCCGGGCCTGGGAATGCCCATGATGGTAGTGAGGGGGTATGTCGGACTCTCTCTTGACTGCTCCTATATGGGAGGTTGTTTCGGCGGTCAGAACTAGTGCCCTGGTAGCTATTTTGACGAACGGGGTCTTAGCGAAGTGGCTTTCTCGCTATGCTTTTTGTGGTTGAATAAACAATCAGATTCAGAATACTGTACCCTAAACCTAGGCTCCTAAAGTCCGGTGGTTCGCTATGTTTTTTGTGGTTGAATAAACGGTTAGATTCAGAACATGGTAACCTAAAACTAGGTTCCTAAATAATGGTTAAGCTGCAGCTTTAACCATTATATGTCTGCACCCTACTCTGATACCAGCGGCACCGCCGATTATGTTTTTATCGTTTTGATGTAAATATTTTGATATTTTACCTTTATAAAAATAATCTGGATATACTGTTCTGTTTGACGACCGGTCCGGCCTAGTGGGTAGTGACTCTGCCTATTATTTGTGTGATGAGCACAGTTACTGAGTCATGAGTGTTTTCTATGTATTTAAGTAATGATATAAATATATCTATCTATTAGATATATCGTCGTCTAGTAGCTAGAACACAAGCCTTACTAAGCTTACCATAGGACTAGGTCGAGGATATATTTATACTAGCTTAAGAAGAAAGATTAAATTAAGCTAAATAATATCAAACTTCTTATCGTTCAGCAGGAGTGTGGCGGTCGCTGGGTGGAGCTTGAAGCCCAGTTGATGATGCGAGGCGGCGCCGTGGTGGGCACCACGGGGCCCACGGGGCACGCTCTGCTGCTCGACTGCCGGTTTGAACCGCCTTTCGGTAAGTTCCGTTTTTTTCATGAGGTACAGTCGCGTGCGTTAATTTGTAACCCATTTCGCAAAAAAATGCTTTGAACTTCAATAGAGTTTGACAGAACTGTCAACCTTAAGTGGGTCACAAATTAATGCATGCGACCGTACCTACACTAAACGCATACACTCATATTGTAATGAGTAACAACATTTTTCATTATGCCGAAACGTCGGCTGCCAAATATCATCGATTATAAATCGTAAGATAAAAAAATGGACTCGAAGCGGGCCTTGAACGTGGACTAGCCTACTGTGCACTACCAATTGCGCTATTCGAGTCCCGCTTCGAATATTTTTTTTCTATTTTTCTTTCGATTTAAAATTATAGGTAATCATAACTTAATAAACTAGCACAAAATCCAAAATAAGTGTACATAGCATGTGTTCTAAGTATCAACTCAAATTAAAATAAGAGTCAAAGAATATGTATCATCATTAAGTGTTTAGTAATTCAGACTAAGTGCTACAATCAAAGGGCAGGATACAGTTAGATTTCAATTAAACCAAATAACATTTTTTTTTAAATAATGTTCTAAATCCAATTAACGGCAAAAGAGAGTGAAAGATAGGGAGAAAGAGTAATGTATCCTCGTAACGCCTACCATACTAAAATATTTGATTTTTCTTTTGTACGAAAACTAATGAAACAAAAGAAATCCTACCCTATTTCCTTTTATAAAAGATTTAAACTCCATTGAAAGGAAGTGTTCATTGTAATGCACACTGGGCCTTACGAGGGTATACACCATTGAGGTTACTGGTAAACTGAAAAGCCATATTATGATGCGATGCATCCCTAGTTTCGTATCTATTCGGTAAGCTTCAATACATAATTCATTGTCAGTTTAAGGGCGCAATGGGATATGAATTGCTTTTTAATGTCTTATCAAAACTGGTTTGAAATATTAAGCGATGGGGTAGGTTACGCATAACAATTCTATTAGAATTAAATAATCAGGTTAAATTTGAAATTAGTAACACCATTCAATAAACATTCACTAAAGGTTTTCATGTTTTTTGTTTTTTTTTTTATAAGTGACTACCCGAAACAAAACTCATTTGAAGCGAATCACCGCAATCTGTATCGATTGCAATTTATCGACGGATCATTCGAGGCTCCGCGTGATGATATCATGACGAGATATATTTTATGACACTGAGAATTGGCGGACAGATAAAACCTGGTGATCATAGACAATCACATTTTTGAAGACTACAAAACTTTTTAAACATATTTTGAGCTTGTGGAAAATATGATTTAGTACCTCGCGGCGAGATAGACTACCCGTCCTTTTTTAACTCAATTATTGAAATAATGGATAGTCTATCTCGGCTCACGATACTGTCGCACCCCTCTTGTGTTAGGCTTACAGATATGCGAAAGTTATCTAGAAAAGTATTAGTAGCTGCAATATATGTCTCATCAATTATTATCTTTATCTGATGAGTGGTGATGTCTAAATTTCCTATAAATACACTTCCATCCTATACCCATAGAAGAGCTAGTGGTTAAATAACACAAACATAATATTTGAATATTATTTTTGTGTTACCAACTAAAATAATAATATTTGATGATAAAAATAATATTTGTTATTTACATATTTCAGAGAAATATTTTTTTTATTCGGTTACTTTATAAGTTATTTAAGACTAGTTTTATTTATATTTAAGTCTCTTTAACTTATCTTTTTTATGTTATTAATTGCCTATTTTTGTATTTTGCGCTATTAAATATCTGTTACTTTTAAGTATTGATGACGTACGATTTAATAAAATCCATAAAAAAAACATGGCTTTCTGGTAACTAGGTTGAGTCAGTAAATAACACCCTTACACTACTCAATCGTTGTATTGGGTGTAACCCCACTGTATGAAAATATATGGCGGTCAACAAAAAGGAAAAGATATATCCCAGAAGCTTGGCAAAGAACCCAAGTGTGCCAGTGTGGCGCCGTCTGACTGGTGGCCTTGCCAATTTTATGTCCTAGTAAGGAACAACGTATAACACTATTTTTAGGTTAATCATCAGAATCGCTCATAATTTTAGTATTCGGAAACTTTTTCGGGTCAGCGGTCTGAGACGAGAAAGTTATATTACATTTTATGATAATGCGAAAGTGGTTTTGTGGTATTAGTGCTAGAAGACGAACAGTTTGTAATAAGAAACTTTCAGTATTAACAGTTAAAATGATCAAAGTATTTAGCTACGCGGCGTTTAAAATTATAATACTAAATATCGTTGTAACTAAGTTTTAGAAAATTCTGGTTTAATATGTTGGGTAGTCTTGGAAATTTATAACACTTGTAAGTGTATGTCAAAAGCTATGTAGGTACATTTACGCACGATAGTATTCTTTTTCATGGAAGAGCTAACTAGTTGTGAAATAAGAAATGTTTTTTATTTTTTATTCAATTAAATCTAGTTGGTCCTGCCAATTTTTCTACAGTATTTATTGTCTGGGTATTTTTTCTTTCATTTTTAAATGTTTTAATAGCTAAGTAAATGAATAGCATTGAAAAAAATTTACCTAGTCTCATCATCAGTCAATAATTAGTTCATTTGTGTTACAAAGTTGTGCTGTTTAAGTTACATTCAATAAATATTTATATCGAAACCGGACTAATCCCAATAAGGCCTAGTTTACCCTCTGGGTTGGAAGGTCAGATGGCAGTCGCTTTCGTAAAACTATTGCCTACGCCAAATCCTGGCATTACCTAGTTGCCAAACGGACCTCAGGCTCCCATGAGCCGTGGCAAATGCCAGGACAACGCGAGGAAGATGATGATTTAATTTACATTCATAAAAGTGTGTCTATTTATATTAGTAATCAATTACTTAAAAGCAATCTGTCAGGATTCTGACCCTTGCCATGACCTAAGGTTCAAAAAGTCGTTTGCTACACAACTTAGCTACCACATCCACGGAGTTGTATACTGTATAGTTACCAATTGAGTTTTCAAGTTCAAGGCCTTTTACTTCGAGGTTATGCTTTATTCTACCCTATTCACGGACTATGGTAGCTCATTAGTAGCAGCTCGGTGGGTACGCGTTAATGAGTTGGGCGTGGATAAAAAGGCAGCTATTTAATTTCACTGTTTCTTGGTGTATTGAGTTTCAAGATCTTTTGTGATTCCGTAAATATTGCAGGTTACGGAACGTTTCCTTGGTAATTATATTTAGTTTTTGTGGCTGCGTACTCTTAATAACTTGATGTGAATTTTGTAGGGATCACGAAGGGTGTTAAACTTTGAAGGTTAGGTAAGCCTTGCTCTTGAAGTTTAAGTGACACTTTATTAATCGTTATAAATACTAGCTGACCCGGCGAACTTAGTACCGCCTAAAAAGCGACAAAATTAGTGATAGGTTTAAAATTTTTTTTCGTAGGTACTTAATGTCGCAATCAGGGCTGTGATGATTCCAACCAATCCAAATTTAGCCGTTCTCGAGTTATAAGCGGTTTAACAAACTCCACTTTCTTTCATATATATAGATAGATTACACGATTTGATTTGTAATAAATAATGAAAAGAAAAAAAACCATTCCTTATAAATTAAATGTTTTTCCAATTAAAACAGGGTAATTATACAAGACTCGATTCTAGAGTGATTATAAACTGGATTAACGTTCAAACCATTTTTTTCAGTTATTGATATCAGATAATTTTACTCTGTGCTAGTGCGCGTGTAATAAAAAGATGGTATGATTATCTTTGTCTATGTTTTCATTGAAAAACACCCTACATCGTTTATCATATACAATCCTATACGATATCATCATTTATTTTGCCAGTAGTTAATATTCTCCTAGAGTTATTTGAAATCGTACGCAATAATCTATATAAAATAGTGACGTCAGAATACGTTGCAAAATTATCGAGAGATTTTCACTCAGTTGATTCGTATAATTTAAGCTGGCAATGACAGTCGCATATGCTAATAGCTTTAGAGTTTATGGGGATGTTAAAAGCGTGAATAGCTGCTTTCATTTGATTGGAGTAATAAATGTTTCCAAGCGTCTTACGCATACGCACGCGTTATTTGCTTAAAATAATCTGTATGTCGCAATCACAAGCCCTCTCCTAGTTAATAGGAGAGGCTGGAAGGGCGAGTCCCACATACTCCTCGTAAGACCCTACCCCGGGGCTGGGGGTATGCGTAAATGCAATTAACTACGTCAAAAAATTGTACATTTCGATACTAGTGAAAAAAAAAAATTTCGACGAGAGTGAAAGTTGGAGCCCGAGTGAAACGAGGGTGACAATCACCCGAGTCTTAAAGAAGTTTTTACACGAGTATCGAACCTAATTTTTCATAGCAAGTGCCTTAAAAAGTGAAATTTGCGAAAAGTGCACTTTTTACGCACTAGTTAGGAAAAAAATTTTTTTTTTTTTGGGAAGAGGGAGGAAATCCTCATTGGATACCATCAGGCTGTTCCTGATGGCATGCCCGACTCGACAGGGGATGGCATTCCGCCCTAGGATGGAATGCCATTAGGTTAGGTTAGGCTCACATGCTCAGTCAAAAGTAGTTTTGCCTGTTTTTGTTGGTTAAAAGTTCTTTTGACCAGTTTGACTGCAACATATACATTTGATTGCATTAAATTCCAATGTAAGATTGATTGCATTGTGTACCAATGTGTACGGTGAAATAAAAGAAATACGAGTATTCCATAATTAGTGTTCTATCAAATTACTGAGTATACTCGAATTTAATTTCATAACGATATTATTACAGGTGGTTCGGTCAAGCCAAGGAAATTTAATTATGCAGCAAAATACAAAGTAAAGGCTAATTATACCTTTTGACCAATCAGATATCTGATATTAGTTTGTATGACTTATGGCTTCTGCGACTATTTTTTCTTACGCAGAATGACGAGGGTTTGGAAACACACTACAACCTATGTTAAAATGTATTCTTCTCACACTCATGGTAAATTGACCACAAACAAAAAGTAATTAGTGCTGAAAATTCTCTGGTATCATACTTTTACATTGAGAATTTTTAATTCAATTGATCAAAATGGAAGTGTTACTTTGCGCTCCTTGTTTATAGGAACATTTTTTTATTAAATCAATCCATATAGCTTACGTCTATCGGTATCCAAGGGCCAATTACAAACATCCAAATAAAAAATAAAACACTCAACCGCTTTTGCACATTTGACCGACAGAGAGGCGAATACACGTGGATTTTCGGTACCAGGCTGAGTAGACCTGGTAAAATATTTTAAAAGTAACTTAGCCACGCTTCTCGTGACAATGGGATGAGTGTGATTTTCTACAGAAATAATAATTAGGTATAAACATAATTTTCGATATTGAACCTGAAGTTTTCTTGCTAAGCAAAATTCTCTTGTTGTGTAGGATGAGGCTTTCAATTGAAGATCATTCACAATGGAAAGTTGTATTTGTCGCGTTTATCCCACGATCTCACTAAACCCTACTCACCTTCGCAGTTACAACACAACAAAACTTAAATTGTGGTTTCACAACTCCTAGAGCCTGTAAACTTTTTTGTGCTTGTTATTTGCCATTGATTAAATTTGAATAAACTCGTTTTAACTGTTCGACGTCCCGGAAAATAATGAATGCAGGACGAGGAATGGAATCAGTCATGAATATTTTACATTTTAAAAGTAGAGTAAAAAAATTATGAAGGATTTTTCAGGAAAATGTTACTAACGAACAAGCAGCGACTCGTTAAACTTTCTTTCACTGAACTCTTTCTTTCTGAAACTTACGTAACTATTACAGCAGAAAAATCTAGTTTTATTTTAACACTTTCAAAAGGTATTGTCAAAGCAGCAAGTATATTAGTCAACTTAAACGTTAGTAGCTCGACATACAGCCTCAATATGTTCAGCCATTGTAAGATCTCAATTTGTAAAAATGATATAATAGCACATAGTACATTATTTCATACGCCACACTGATAATATTCTTAACTATTTTGTTTTGTGCCAACACCAAACATTTCAAAATCACCATTCAATCAAAACAAAACAACATCGTTGACTTAATACTGTTGTTTTGCACGAAAAAATGGCGGTCTTATTCCAATATTTTAGTTTCCAAGTACTGACAACAATTTCTTTTAATTATTTGATATTTCCACTATATTTTTTTATATGTACCATGTGATATACCATAAGTGAGGATTTTTAAATTTGATATTCATCTGATATTTTGAACGACTCACCATTGTCGCCGACGTTTCATATTTCTCTCAGAGCATTTCTCCTCGATATCTCTACAAGTAAGTATCCTAATATTTACCGATGTGATAATTACATTCTTCACCTGAAAGGTAATTGCCAGTTTAAAAATATATTGCTTAATAACGAATTTCATTAAAAGGACAATCGTCCAAGCGGTATCTACAATTAGTTTTTCGGGCTGTCAAATTCCAAAAAACTGAACAAACGTTGAAAGCATCATCCACACAATTACTTTTTGTCGGCATTCCTCATTGAATGTGGAATGAGATTGGACCTGCCACAATTGACGATTCATTCATTCAGGTTATACTTTTCTCGTTATCAATTTTATGTCAAACAGATATTTATGATACGACATTGATTTACATCAATAAGATTAGATAATACGATACGCAATCGCTATGGTTTGAACGATACTTTTTTTTCATTATTTGCAATTTGGCGAAAATATTCTAATAAGTTAATATTTATATTAATAATTTTGGCAATAAAATAATTGAATAAATATTACAGAACATTCTTACACAAATTCACTGAGATCCACGGTAAACACAAGAAGGCTTGTGTTGAAATTATTTATATTATTGTATACAAACTTTCGTGAGTCATAATAATAATTTATGAATATCACGTCTATTTAATCAAAACCGCCATCAGATTCGCTTTGATCTACGGCACCGATTACTGGTCGATTAAAAAGCAACATTGAAACAGAATGTATGTTGCTGAAATGAGGATGCTCAGGTGGCCAGCAGGAGTGACAATGCTAGATAAAGTGCCGAACGTCTACGTCAGAGGTAAGCTACCTCTACGTCAGAGGTAGCTTAAAAATCAGGCCAATACCAGACAAACTCGCAGAGTCACGCCTACAATGGTACGGCTAGGCTATGTCATGAGAAGACCTGACGAAAATATGACCAAAAAAGTTCTACAGAGTCCAGGGACTCGGGACCGAAAACCCGTGGTAGACCGGATTCACATGGATGATAATATATGAATGAAAATATAGACCCTCAGACGACATATCTGGAGAAACAGGATTTGGAGAGCCGACCCCAAATAGATATGGGAAAAGGCGTTAAGAAGAAGAAGATTACTTTTATTTAGTCACTCGTGCGACACATTTCGGAGAGCATAGGGTCTCCATTTTCAATATCTAATACACAGACTAAATAAACGCGAGTAAACAATAACATACCTTGGCCAAAACATTTTGATGCTTCGTGTGTGTGTTCAATTGTTAACAGCTTGTATGCATACAAATTATATTTTCGTCACCCATTAAAGAACAGAAAATGGTGTATATTCGAAATAGATCCCAGTTATAAATTTTGGACTTGAATTCCTTAATTTTGTCACGTTTCAGGATAAATACATTCATACATAGGCCTCCCACATATATGACTTGTATCATCTTGGAGCTAGTTGCTATAGTCGCCACGCTTGGCAGGCGGTTTGGCGACCGCAGTAGCTGTAGATTGGGTTTCAACGGACGCTGCTGCCCGTCCGTAGGATTTTTCCCTTTGTCGTCTCTTACGACACCCGCGGGAGGAAATGGGGTGGTGCTATTCTAGTCAGGTATTACACGGCAAGATAAATCAGGATAAATGCGAACAATATATTATTATTGACCCATCTATAAAAAATACGATTTTAAAAGGACACTGCTCCAGGCTGACGTTGTCAAAAAACAATTCCGAATACAACCTCCGGCGTTATTTTGATCGTCTGCCATACTGGCGCCGTCTGGCCGAGGGTGCTTGGTGGCTAGACATCAAGGCCGCGTCGGCAATGAATGAACGTACAGACGCCTTGGCGGGAAATAGTGGGCTCGATTATTTATATCAATGGCTGTTGTGTTTTAGGAAGGATTATGTTGAAAATATCACATATACAGAATTATTTCGGGATCGTGAAACAAAAACAAAGCATGACATAATAATTATTTTTTATCAGCAAAACTTATAACTATTTTCAGATGGTAAAATTAGAAAACAATTTTTTTTTTCCATATGGCTACCCTATTCAATGTGACGTCTTGTTGCTTCCCATACCGCATATGTCACAAGGCGATAAAAAACGTCGTTAAAATTGGGCCCCTGTGGCATGGTGCCGAGGATTCCCCGGCTGTATGGAGATACTGATAGATTAGGTTAGGTTCGCGGGGTGCAAAGCAGTTTGTTGGTGATACATCTTAAGCCGACATACTAAACATCTCAGTCCCAGATGGCAAAATTTAGGAAGAACGAGAACTTACTTTTAAGTTAATTAGAAGTTTTTGTTTCTTACTTTCAAGTTCGCGGAGATCATAGATACCAAGTTAGAGAAACATGTAGTGCAAAGTTTATTAATTGATTCAGCGCGGCAACGCAGAGAGTGTCTTGGGCATTTTTGCACCAGAAATGACGCTGGGCAGGTTATTTGACTGAGAAATGATAAAAGGGTTAGTATGTGGAACTCTTTCTTCCTCTTCTTTGTGAAAAATATTTCATAAAAATGTCCGAACTATGATCTTGTCCAGTCAGCAGCAAAAGTGGCTAAGCGTTTGAAGTGTTGAACACTGTTGAACAATGACCTACACGCACTCTTATTCTCTTGACAATAGATATGTGTTAACCTGATTTTGAACACCTCAAACGCTTAGTAACTTCTGATGCTGACTGTCCATGTTTCATTCAATGATTGACTGTGAGAGAGTAGGTATGTCATCTACCACAATTTTATTTGAACTAACTTGTTTCTGTCTAAAATTCAGTGACCTTTCTATCCCCACTCAAGTAAAATGCTCGTAACGGTGACGGTAGGTACGCATGTACTGTCGACTTATATCCTGCACAATGAAGGATGCAAATATGTGTATCAAGCTCGTACAAGTGTATAAATAATACTGTGTCAGATATTTTCTTCCTACTCTTTATATAAAATACTATTTCCAGTGACTGTACCATAAAAGAGAGACCTAGCTCTGCTTACTGTCCGTGACTTATACCACGCGTTGCAAAAACGTAGTCGATAGTTGCGTAAAATATATCTATGGAGAAATTGTACGCAGCCTAACAATTCGTGACGTGTGATACTGTGGTACTAGTGGTAGAGCTTATTGTATCGGCAAACAAGAAAGCTACAAACCCTTTTCACCTCTCGACGTTTACGAGCAGGTAAGCACCTAGACTCATATTGCGGCATGACGCGGGGAATTCGGCGGGTTTTTTTTATTTTCTAGTAAAACAAATAAGGTTAAAACGAAATATGAGAGCTACTTACAAATTGACACAAAATTCATATGTTGTTTCCAAACAGGTGCCATTTTTAGCGACCTTAGCTTTTTTAGTTGGTAGTCGAGTAACTCTGCCTACTAAATTAGATGCCCAGAGTTCAAATATTGGTCAGGGCACTTGTACATATCAATGTTTACCTGTCTCCAGAAATAATAAGCGATGTTCTCGCCTATATGTATTTTCATATTTTTAATGTATGTCATAAGTCGTATGTACGACACATACTCGTAATACATATTTTTATTTTATTTTAATCAAGTAACAGAAACATATATTGCTTTAAGATATACAGATACGCAGTATAATAAGAGAAATAAATACATAATGTAGGATTATTATACAATTATTAATTCTCCTGTATCAAAAATCTTTTAAAAAACATTTTCAAAAACGACTTCTGCTTTGATGATAACATGAAAGCAATAAGCTTGACAGCGATTAAAAGACGAGATATACCTACAATATAAAATGGAAAATATAGTTTAGTTCTCTAACGTCAAATGCTATCGCTATTTCGATATATCAGTAATAGTATAGTATTATACTGATCATTCTCCATACCAACAACATTTATTATCTAAGTAATATCATGGAACTCAACTAAGAAGAAGAAATGCTTAGATATGAATATCCAGCCGAAAAGGCCGTAAAAGATATTTCAAGTTATTAAAGAGTTAAGGACGAAGTTGTCAGGAAAGGTAGAAAAATATAAAATAGTGTCTTTCTTATTAATGGGATACATTTCTATTCATCTGGAAATTGCAAGTGGCCTTCAGAAAAACTTCATGTGTATAATAATAATGCAAGAAAAGCCCTTTATACTGATACCAAATACGAGTATTTATAACCAAATTAGGCTTTCTAATCCTTAACTTTCGCATGCAATGTCCATAAGACATGTGAACTTAAATCTCTGTGACCCGCTAATGAATAAAATAATGAATTTACCTTTTAAGGGTTTTTCCTCGTGTCAACATGTGACATGGGCGCCAATATCTCGACTAGTGAAGAATGAATATAAATGTAATCTGTTAGCAGGAAAATTGCTTTGACAGCGTCCACCATAGGCACAGCATCACGCGACACCTTCAGGTGTTCTTGGCGTTCAAAGGGTTAAGTATGTCATTTATTTGCACTCTGGTAATCATTTCGCCCATAGCAAGTTACAACGGAATTCGCGTTATGTAATTGAGTCCGAAAAAATAATGAAGAGGAGCGCTGAATGTTGGAAAAACAAAATAAAGTTAGAAAAGCTAAATATTAGAAAAAAAGTAAACAGCTCTAAGAGTTTCTTCGGAATCTCATTAATAATGTTTCTACAGATTTCGCTCAGTCCAAATGATTTATTTACGTCCAGTTTTTTTTTTACTTGTTTTACGTTTCGTTATAGTGAATTTGAATTTTATTTGTAAACGTGACAATTGAAACGGCCTTCTACAGTTCATCACGGGTGTTTGTTTCTGGGTTATGGGTTATCTATGTATTTATAATTTCTATTATGCCCATCGTCGTCTAGTTCCTGCTTCTACCTGCGATACAAGTCTTATTCAGCTTACTGTACGATTAGGTCAATTTGTGTAAGATTTAGATTGTGCATAAAAAGCCTTAGGTAAATCCAGAACCGAATACCTTCACACATTGTACCTTAGTCACAGTTAAAATATACGTAACTAGAGATCTGTTAAACTACGAAGTGGCCTACAAATTGGTTGACTGTACAGAGATTTTATAATTCGTTAATACCTATATAGTGACCGCTAGTTTAGTAGTTTAGTTTTTAGTTTTCTAGTGAAGTAGGCTTGCATGCGCGCAGCGGCGCGTTAAATGTGCCCGGTCTTTGATGTTATATCGATCGTTTGCTAATGGCTAATATGCAGTATAGGTGCACTATACCACACTCAAGGCCCAAGTGTCGTTAACTATTGTCCAGTTTCTGGTTTAAATCGAGTTAACCTCGTGGTCATCAACCCCCTAAGATCACTTACAAAAATTTTTTTTTTTGATTTCACATAATTAAAGTCACCATATTGGGAGAATATAAGTTCCAAATACCAAGGTGCCTTCAAAGTCTTTTTGGCCTAATTTAAAAAATATTAACATAACTGCATTCCTGAGATGAGATGTATGTACACTCTATGTATACCTATGCAATTTATTATGTCTTGAACAGGCTTTAAAAAAAAAAACGTTTACACTACACTACTACTACTACACACCTAGTCGCCAAGAAACTTAGAAACGTGACAGAGAGACAGTCGTACCTTAAGGGTTTTTTGTAAGGAACCCTAAAACGACCTTTCCAATTAGAAACAACGAAATACAATGTTTAACTGTTTAACATTTCCCGGTGAGTTTACGATCCCCTGTTAAAGACGAGTTTTTGACGCTTTAATATTAGCCACTTAGTATTCAGGACATGATTTGAACCGAAAATAGCATTTCGGATGCCTTATCTCCCCTTGCACGGAAATGTCAATTGCGGTACGATAAGTTGTGTTTTTTATAGTTCCTTAACTACCCAGTTAATATGGTCAGACTAATTGACGTAACAGCACGATATTGGTAGTAAGTATTTGTCTCTTACCAACACGCACGTTGTTGAAAAGTGACAGTAGCAATGTTAGGTACGCCTACCTACTTAAAATACACTGCCTGGTTAAGGGATGATTTTTCAATCGTCATATAAGCACATATCTGACAGATACCCATAGAGTAATTCGTCGAATAGAGCTTATCTGACGATTGAAAAATCGACCCTAAGTTTATTAAAAGGTTTTGCTTTTAGCAATATTTTGCTTTTAAAAACTAAGTAAGCCAACTCCGGTAAAGGAAGTAAAGGCAGGAGATTTACGACACGGTCGAAAAGAAATAGAAGTTTAGTATTACTAAATATTTAGTGAGACTTCTAGAAACAAGAACGGATATAATATTGAATTCAAAGTACAGCCATAGGTAATTTACAATACGAAATGTCGTCTCCCATCTCCTCCTGCGGGTGTCGTAAGAGGCCAGAAAGGGTAAAAACTGACGGATGGGCAACAGCGTCATTCGAAACCAAATCAACAGCTGCTCCGGTCACCACCCGCCTGCCAAGCGTGGCGACTATGGCAACTTCCCCCAAGATACGAGTAAGATACATGTAATATTTGGGGGAGGCCTTTGTCCACCAGTGCACGTTTTACGGCTGAAATGCTGATATCATTATGTGTAAGTCTAATAATATGTATAAATTCTAAAAGTCTAAGGTCCATAAGTTGGACCGACGACCTGGTGAAGGTCGCGACATGCCCCTGGATGTGGAAGGCACAGGATCGGTCTTTTTGGGTCATTTTTGGGGAGGCCTGTATCCAGCAGTGGACATCTTTCGGCTGACATGATGATAGATGATGATTAAAAGAAATGTATTTAGTGTACCACGGAATTTTAGAGGTTGCCCTTAGTAATCGTTAAGCTATAAAACTCATGAATAAAAACCTCCCCTCCCTTATTATTATCCCTTAAGTCTTCAGACGATTGTTCTAGTTTAAACCATTATTCAAGCTCCAGACCTTTTATTTGATATTACGTCGATATTGTGAACAGACATGTTATATAACCTCTTTTGTGTATTATTTTAATTTTCAACTGACATACTGAAGGTAACTGTTTTAAATATTTATCCGCTTTTTCACAATCGTTTCTTAAACCTACTTAGGTTATATTATGTTTTGTCTGTACCTATGTTTTTTTTTTATGATGTAGGAGCCAAATGAGCAGACGGATCGCCTGATGGCAAGCAACCACCGCCGCAAATAATCGTCAAAATGACAGATAAGAACGAAATATAATTTAAGTAAAACATGTCTGAAACACCTGTATGAATATCGGGTACCTTTCTTATCTTTTATCTGCCTGTGGCTAAGGATACTGTATACAGTACCTTTAACCACAATTGAAAAGTTTTTATATCATGTTTTGGGAGTTTTTATGTCATGTACATTCAAGAGCATACGATTAGCTATAGCTATAGTGACTATAGTTTATAGTGATTGTAGTGTAAATATATTTACACTTTTTCGTGTGAAATGGGATGGGTCTCAATTTTTTTCTCAAGTTTTAACAGAACTATAGCTGAGCATTTCTCAAAAAGTTTGTACATTTGGATCACGTCTTCGTTTTTGATTAAAAGCGGTAGACTGATATAGTAAATGATGCTTAGCAAAATCTACCATATTTCCCAAAATGTCCCATAAAGTTTGTATGGAACTTTCCTTTTTTGTGATCCAAATGTACAAACTTTTTGAGAAATGCTTCCGTCCGTCAGCTATCCTTTTCTCCGTGAAAATTTAAAAGCAAAACTGCTCTACTAATAAGCCGGTGGGAATAACGATTCTATAGATAATTATTTGCCACTAATAGTACCTATAGGTGAAACATGGGTCGAGATCCAAAATGTCAAAAAATGATAAAGACATACAATTTTTCCCACGGGACCAATATTGTAATTGCGAAATAAAATTACCTCCTCCATACATTAACTCGTAATTAAGTCCCAGTATGTATAGAGTAGCAGTTTTTTTTAAAGGAAAACAAATCAACCATGGCAACAATATAAAATAATTTTTTATTCCGCACACGTCTTGTATACTCACGACGCGCTGTTTCTTATAAATACTTTACGACATGACTCCCTTGTGTAAAACAAACATAATATATCTTCGGAAGGTAAACAAATTGAAAATTAGACATTACATACCACAAATGCGACATTAACTTAATAATATATTGGCATTGTTTTGCCAAAAATAAAAATGACATACTAATCTATCAATAAAAAAATTTAATAGTTTGCTATGTTATGACCTACTTATTTCTAAAACACACAGTTTCAGTTAAAATATATATATCGTTATGAATTATATCTGAACAGTGGTCCAGTCGACGTCAAATTCATACTTACACTTTTGCAATGTATTACAAAGGAGTAAGGTGCAAAATTGCTAAACATATTTGGCGTCGACTGTACAAGGCACAATTATATTTAGTATCAAAACATTTAGAGGTACTCGTAAGATTTGTATTTGAATAGGATTCGAATACATTTTGAGTTGTACCACTATTCTCGATGTTATGTAAAGCCCTTACATGTTCGTATTTTGGTCTGACGCCTCCTACTAGCTATCAGAAGTTTGGAATTAGCGTTGCCTGAAATAGCCCGGAATGGAATGAAGCAGGCTGCCCTGGCAGAAACGGGGGCAGTGAAGAGTCATGACCTCTCTATTTATGGAGGCAGTAGTGCGACTCTGTTCGCCGAGAGGAGGTGAGTTTAGCGCACGAATGTACCTACTTTGTTAACGGGTAATGCTTTATTAAAATATTTGTAAACTAATTTTACGGATAAAAAAATGCACACTATATTAACAGTTTTAGCAGCATGCCAGATTAGACGATGACAATGACAACAGGCGATAATATAATTAGAATAGTTGTAAGGTAAAAACTGGTATGACAACACAAAGGCAAAATATCTAGACAAAAAACTGGCATAACGTCACAATGATTTTAAGGCAAAATTTCTAGACAAAACCGCTTTGAGGGCCCCCAAAACAATCTACTTAATAGGTTGTTTTGTTTAGGAATTAATAGCTAAAATTAAACTAAGCATCGATGTTACAGGACAATGGCTGCCATTATCAAGATATACACAAAAGAAGTGATTTTCAACTAAGATGTGCTTCTTGTCTAGCAGAATGAAAGGGGGATACGTGTCGTTTAGGACCAATAAAACGTTACGGTTACGACGTACTATTACTTACAATGTCTATTCAAGAACTATGTTTCAGCGCGTCTTATTATTATAAGATTCATATTCTATCTTATTATCATAAGGGCCTACGCTAGCTGACGCGGATGCCCGCCGCGTGCTCATATAAAAGTCGCCCGCCGCTCGCCGCGCGGATTAAAATTTACATGGACACGCGGCGGGTGTCCGCGTCAGCTAGCGTAGGCCCTAAGACGGCCTTAAACAGGATATGTTTTTTTTTAATACTTTGCGATTGTAATTAATATAATCTCCTATGTGTATAGTAAAGGGCATACGTGTGTAGTTCTCGTAATTAACGTGAATTTTAGTTATACGTAAATGATAAACATAAATCAAAGTGTCCCGACGATAAATTAAGGCGTTGGCGTCAGGTTAACGTCACGGAAATCTTATTGATATAGGAAAATGTATCCACCGTAGATCCATTATTTTGATCAACTATAACGTGTGATTTATCCCTTCATAATCCGAATTTAACTTTTCAACTGCATTGACTTAAATGAAGTCAGAACATTTCGTGCCTCACACGGCACGACTTGAAATCAAGTTACAGCCTTGATCTAGGTACTAAGAAGTAAGGTTTATTTTCGCTGTCTTGCAAAAAC
This sequence comes from Grapholita molesta, assembly GCA_022674325.2. Taxonomy (NCBI): domain Eukaryota; kingdom Metazoa; phylum Arthropoda; class Insecta; order Lepidoptera; family Tortricidae; genus Grapholita; species Grapholita molesta. The sequence goes on from CP053137.2 coordinate 10,458,710, forward strand.
CTTTGTTTTATGATATAACACTTTTCAGATACTTTTTTGACGTAGCCGTAAGAAAACGTTAAAATATTCAGTTTCGAAACAAAATGTCTTGTTTTAATTATTATCGTTTATTTATTTCGTCTCTTACGTATTATTTTATTATTGAATTTGCAAGTAGACGTTTTCTCTTAGTAACACATTTTCTCACCGATATATTATGCAAACATCGCACTAAACTTGCTCGCACACGCATAACGTGACGGCATGTAACGATTTTTTTTTGAAAAATTTTAACTTTTTATACTATTTTAAAAGTAACTAGATTTTTAACAACAGTTAAAAATATTCTTTGTTACCACGCTACAAAGAAAATTGTAATGTAAGTATAAATGGGATCCATATCTTACTTATTTTAAGGCCTTTAAGGTCGTAGAAATATTTCGAATGAATCCGCCATTTGTCTTAAAAAAGACATTCAGTTAAAATATTGCTGAAATATGCTAAAAATGCAAATAGGCCTTACATCGGAGACGATAAAAGTTCTCAACATCCATTTATGTGCTCGTATCGACTGCAAAATGTATTTTTAACTAGCCGTCTAGGATAAATATCGTTCGGTATTCTCAACCGTGAAATAACATGAAATAGGCGCCACGCCAGTTACTTCGGTTTAGTGAGGTACCAAGAATATTTCCACATACCTTAGAAAATTGAATGATTTTATTTAAACTTTCGTAAACAATAGTGAATTAATCACAACGGCTGCCATCATTTTTATTAGGAGACTGAGACGACATGGAATTTTTAGTGCTTGAAGTTGGAGACGGATTTAGTATTTGTTTATATGTACCTACATGTACCTTAATTATAAAAAAGAATACTGTGGTAAATAAAGAAGTTTTTTTTAAAGTGTTATATCCTACATTAAACATTAAAAACATATTAACGAATGCCAAATAATGTTTAAAGACAAATAAATCATGTTGTTTAATAACAAGACCAATTTGATTATAAGGACATTTTGAAATGTAATATTATTTACATATACTTAGTCATATTTTTGAGAAATTGTATGAGAAACAGTACATTGCTACTGAGCCCGGCCTCTATTAGTAAAGGGTTACCGGCTGAATTAGAGCCGCAACGTAGTGAGGCCGTATAATTATAAGGCCGACAGCCTGTTATCATGTCGATGTGTGTGTATAGTGCTTTTCACAAACATGCAATGAAATTATTATTATTTTTAATAAAATAATATTATGGTTGATATTGTGACAGGAATATAATATGTAAAACGGAAATTAAATAATATTTACTTTCAGGCCTAGGCCTGCAACATTGTAAACCTCGTCTAGTCGCGCCCGAGTTGCGATATTTTTCAGCCGATACAGAACATAATATCGATATTCTATTGCATATTTGAGAAAAAAAATCTTGTTCCTTATTTAACTGAACTGAAAAAAACTTGCATGTAATTATAGGTAAGCAATTTAACGTGTATCATATACGAGTAGGCATAGTGTACGTGACGTAACGATTTAATATTTTCACCTCAGCAGCTCGAACATGACTACTTTCCTCCAGGGAGTGAGGAAAGTGCGACTTTCCTCACTTTTAAAGGAGTGAGGAAAGTAGTTACTTTCGTCACTCCAGGGAGTGAGACAAAGTAGCTTTTTAATTGACGACCGATCTGGCCTAGTAGGTAATGACCCTGGCTATGTAGCCGGTGGTCCTGGGTTTGAATCCCAGTCAGGCCATTTATTAGTGTTCCTGAGTCATGGGTGTTTTCTATGTATTTAAGTATTTATATGTATCTATATATTATAATAGGACATAATGGACCCCCTAAACACCACTAACACGTTCGGAAACTCACAAATTAATAAAATATTATGATTTTCAAATGTAGGCACATAATATATTTTAAAATGAAATCATTTAAACAAAACATTAAGTAATGAAGCCAGTGCAGTTCACTGAAATGAATGTGGTTAACTTGATGTTATTTTTTTTATAAGATTTCATTTAACTTGATGTATGTATTTGTATATTTATCCGGGTGGAAACTTGCAATGTAACTCTAATTTGAAGCAGACATCTTAAACCGATTGAGCTGAAATTTAGCACACCTATGTAAGTTCGGTTACAATGCAATATTATGGTACCACTGATCTGATCTGATGATGGAGCCAGAAGGTTACAAAAGCAACTCCTAAAATACACAAGATAAACCCGTGGTGTTTTAGGCTCATTAGAATCCTTTCGAAGAGTAGATGACGATTGTGAAAAAAGTACAGTCGGCAATAAAAGCTTGTACTAAAAATTACATTTTTGGCAACTTATTTAACCTTTAATATGTTCTCACTACTGAGGTGAAAAGTTGTATGTGTCACACTAGAGTAAAGTTATTTTACATCGCCTTGCCTCGCTACGCTCAAGATTCTAACACTAGAATCACTCGCTACGCTCGTGATTCAATTATAGAATCTTTCGCTTACTCGGGACTCAAAATTAACACTCGCAAGAAAAAACAACTTTCCTCTCTTGTTGCACAAATAACTATTATAATTAGGAGGCTATTTGTAGTATTACACTCGTATTGTATATTACTTATTCTCATCCTTATAACATAATCACATTTTATTTGTAGCCAATCATAAAAGTATATTTTAGTAACAAGCTAGGCGAGGTCCCCATCAACTTATTTTCAGTAGATTTAACGCAACCATGAACGATTGAAGCTCACATTTTAAAAGAACATCAGTCACTTGTTTCTGTAAGGACATGGGCTCGTTGAATACTGAGCTGGAAAGTCTTGCCCTGCTTTACCAGAACCTGGTAGCTGATATTTTTATTTGTGATTGATGTATAATAAACGGAGATTCACAATCAGCCCCAAAAAATGACACTAAAAACAGACGCTCGCTCAACTTGCGCGGCACATTTAGTTAGTCTTCTTTGAACCGCTGTCAGTGCAAGTGTCAACAATGACTGAAAAGTTATTACTTTATCAATAGTGAAGTTTGATACTTAATAATTAGAACACTGAGCTCTTTTTTGTTTGTTTATATTATCTAAAAGAAGATTACAAATTAGCATTTTTAGCATAAATAGTGATAGAAATATAATTTAGTGTCATATTTTTGTACATAATTTGTTCGCGAGTAGGAGTTTATTTCTCTATGTCAGTTGTATTTGTACTTGATCCGGCATGACACGTCAAGCACTGCCGCTCACCACACCTGCTACGCCGCTGATGTATCGTTGTTGACAATATAGCAGTGGTTACATAGATATACTGGGAGTTATAAAAAACGTCATACAAGATTATCAAACTGGAATCTGTTCATGATTCTGAATATATTTTACTAAGGGGTCAACTTTGTAAAATTTAATAAAAATTGCGCTGTTTCATAGAAAAGTTCAAGTAGAAGTTGACGAAAATGTATGAGAGAGTTGTTTTTTTTACTATTTACATAGTTGACCCTATAGTAAAAATTGTTTCAAATCACGACCAGATGCCGGCGTGATACTCTTGTATCACGTTTTTTATAACACCCGGTATTATGAATGACTATTCGAGTGGACCGTGGTGGTATCAATTTAGTAATATTTTGCTTTTTTGAGGTAGATGACTTTCCTAATTGATTAATAATTATTTCTTTTCGTAAGGATCCACTGAGAACTGTACAAGACTATACAGTTATAAAGAGAGAAACTCAGTTTTGTAGCCCAGTTTCTGTCAGTGTCCATAACGCTTACCGCGATATATCTTTGGACATAAGACTGAGCCAGCTTTAGGGGTCTCCTGTGGCGTGAATTAATCGGGATGACAGGGTCACCAATGACTAATATCATGTCTGACCACATGCAACCCATGGTAAAATATATATTTTGTTATATATATTTAATGAAGAAATGTCATGTACGAGTAACATTCCATCCAAAAGTTAGTACGAATACCTAATATAAATATATGAAACAAAAACATAAAACAAAATAATTCAAATTATTACGTGTATATTTTGAAATTTTGAACTACTTACATTCTTTATATGTATGAATAGAACAAGAAAAAGCTTTCGTTATAATGAATAAATCATGCGTACTCTCAGTTCGCTCGGCAAATACCGCTCTTCGTGAATGAAAATAATATAAACTCGGCTAGTCGGCATTGTACTCGGTTTCACCTTATCGCAGCCAATTCTAAGGCGGGTCATGATTTATTCGCACTGAAGCCTGACGTAGCATTTTCGTCACGCAAGCTTGCTTTTTGCTACCACATATTTTCTGTAAACTGGCGGTTTATGCCTAAACGATTCTGAACCCTATTCATGGGAGTTCACAACACAAATAAACATAAAATAGTATGAATATATTAAACATGGCTATTTTTATAAAATTGCTATTTTAAGCATTTCAAGTAATTTTTGCCTTTACAGTGTTTTGCGTTTAATTAAAATCTGGTACAGCAACTTGAGTATTAAACTGTGTAACTGTTTATAATTAATGGCTGTGTTAGATGTTATTTATAAGTCAAGGTTATTTTAAATGTCGGTTACCTTTGAAAGTAATTGGTACAGTCATAAAAATGTATACACCTTTTTACATAATCGTAACAATGGCATAGATTGAAAAATTATGTACATATTTCTGTTACTGTTAATACCCTAAATTGTGCGTTACTCATTACGCTCGGGACCAGTTTTATTTGCTTATAATTCAAGGATAAGCGAGCTCAAATGACTCGTTCTAAATATACTTATTATACGATAATAAAACAAATTAGGTCAATAAACTCACATCGCTACAGTAAATTAATACTAACCCGGCAATTCAGCTGTAACGGGATAGTAGCGGGGGGAGAAAATTAGTTTAATCCAAAAATTAGGTCGCGAAGTAATGGGTACGATAGGAGGTAAACGCAATGTCTTGCTCTTATGGCGTTATATTTTACTTATAAATGAAATTGAGCTTTAATTAAACACAGTAGTAGGTGTCATGGGCAAAGGATAGGACAATCGCCCGTCATTTTGAAAATATAACCCTGTTCCGTACAGCAGAGACTTCTTTATGTTAATAAAAAAATACTATTTTATACATTTATTAGACCATAAATTTATATACAGTGACAAATTAATTTATGATTGACATTCCGAAATTTACTGTCGCCAATAAAATAGAATGACCAGGATTTTTTCTAAATTTTCAGTTGTGAGTGTGTGAAATGTGAATTTATGACCCATTTATGTGTTGAAAAAGTCCGTTCACATTCTACGACGTCATAGGGGCATATGTAATCGTTGACATTGGTATACTGTTCTTCCAAAATATTTTAACGTCATAAAATAAGGAAGTCTCTGCTGTACGGAACAGGGTTATATTTTCGAAATGACGGGCGTTTGTCCTATCCTTGGCTCATTGGCATGGTAATTCTAATTAAGGAACGCGTAACCGCGTAGATATTTGTACGAGTACTTGATTTAGGAAGTGAATATGCAGCTTTAACTTCCAGCCGCCCAGAGATCAAAACTTGCTAGACCAATAATGCAACTCTGATTTGTCATGATTATAATTCAAATTTGAATTCCATGGGAGACCTTTTTATAGGTCTCTGGGCGGCTAGAGGTTAATACTGATATGTCAATATAAGAGATCGTGCGTTAGTCCCGTCATTTTGAAAACATAACCCTGTTCCGCACAACTGAGATTTTCTTCTGATGCTATTATATAATATTGTTTATTGTTTATTTATTAAAACGTCTTTTTATCATCCGACCTGAAGTCAATTGCACTAAATTCATCGCATAAGTAAATGGATGGAAAAAATTAGTCATTATTTTGAATCACGACCGTGGATTGTTCACATAACCACACTTAACCTTCCAGGGTCATTGATTAATTGTCGCTGAATGTATAATTCTTATGAATCATAATATAAAAATGTCTAAAACAAATATATTTTACAACATAAGGAAGTCTCCGTTGGACGTAGCAGAGTAAGGCTGTTTTTAAGGGTGTTTTGTTCAAGAATGTTTGAGGGTGGTTTCTCTGAATCGTCGCTGGCTCAGAGAAACCACCCTGAAATATTCGCGAAAAAAACATTAGGACATCGCCGGTCGCGGACACGCGTCGGTCGCAGGTCGCCGGCAGCGGGTGGTCAGAGAAACCAAGGCCTTATGTCTTCAAAATGGCGGGTGGTTGTCCGAATTTTGGATGATATGAGACAGCCATTTGGTTTGACGCTGGTTATCGGAACTCCGCTCCGCCTGTCGTCGTTATTTATCAGTTTATCACTGTTACTATATTCTGTAATTAAAAGACGTTTTGAAATTGCTAATTTCTAAGATATTTTCGTCCACCTTTAGCTTACATTGCACCCGTGATAAACCAGAACTTTCGCATTCACATTCTTGATGGAGCGTCACAGATAGTTAATAATATAGTTAGTACTGACTAAAATAAAAGACGTAAGCTACATCGTAAATGAACTATACAATACCTACAGTCAAGTGTAAAATCGTTCACTGCCAAAGTTTCAAAAATAGGTACCGAGCAACTCTATTATACAGTAAATAAGGTTGTAGGACGTATTTATGAAAGGATTCTTTCGGTACGTATTTTTGCACTTCAATGTACATAGAAATTGAATTGAATTTAATAATTGAATAAGATACATAAAGTATGCGATAAATTGATACACGTATTATGTCCATTTAATTTTATTACAACATACTTAAAATTTACAAATCTCTTTATAGCTTAGATATTCCCAGTAGTTCATACCAAGAGTTCAGTCTTGCGGTCTATTGAATTTGAATAACAATTTCTAGTCTTAGATTGCTCCAGAACTATATGTCAAGGGAATTGTAGTTTACAATCCCGCATAGTAAGTTTCTCGTCTCGGTATTTCTCTTAAAATATCCGTTTTCTAAATGCTTACAATTTTATTTACATAATTTCCCTTGTGGGTAGTTTTTTCTATAAACAGACATTAAAGTCGAGTGAACGACGAAACATTATGTTTTTAATTTGATCTGTTTTTTAAGGTAATGTTTGCGTTCTAATATAATCCTTCAGTCTACGAAAGGCCAATTTGTGTTCCAGAAAAACCTTTAAAAGAAAAAGTCTGAGATAAAATCATTTATACGGTGTGTAAGTCTAATACGGGCGAAGAATTAAACTAGACATAGGATTTGACAGTATAATCATTAAACAAAAGGTTTTTCCTTGATCAGACCTATTATACATTATATGTAAATTTTTTTGTAAAATTTCTAAGCAGTAATGTACTGCGAACATTACGCTATATAAGCTTTTAAAACTAACTGTCAACGAGTGTTTAACTCGAGTGTGTTGCAATACATTGCGGGACGAATTTTTTTATATGGATAATAATCTTAATTGTACTTCTAAGAAAGAGTTATGTCCTATTCTACCCTCCGTTATCGCCCGTATAAGATTTACACATACATTTCAGCCGTATGCAGTCCACTGCTGGCAGGCGGGTTGGCGACCGCAGTAGCTATAGATTGGGTTTCGACGGACGCTGCTGCCCGTCTGTAGAATTTTTCCCTTTGTCGCCTCTTACGACACCTGCGGGAGGAGATAGGGTGATGCTATTCTAGTCAGCTGGCATCACACGGCAAGATTTACACACTGTGTATAATTTTCCTTGTCTCTATTTCAGACGCGGAAGGCACGGGCGGCGCTGATCTGCAACGCAAGCTAGATCTGCTCAACGGTGCCCTCGACGCTGAGCGGGCTGAGCAGGCTCGCCGGCAGATGCAGTACATAGCTCATTGTAAGTACACATATATACACACATATATATCTCCTGGCCGTATTCGGTCACGGCGACTTCTTCAGCTTCTTTGTTGGCCGTGGGCTCTCGTGTGGCTAACGTAGCCGATCTTATTATTGAAGACCCGTGAGCTCAATGGGCACGAGAGAAACACCATTGACATTTTTTTTTAATACGACGTCGGTGGCAAACATGCATACGACCTGCCTGATGGTAAGCAGTTACCGCAGCCTATGGATGCCTGTAACCCCAGAGGTGTCACGTGCGCGTTGCTGACCCTTTATAAATCTGTACACTCCTTTTTTGAAGAACCCCATACTGTAATCCCTCGGGAAAACCGTGGCAAGGAGCTCATTCCACAGCTGATCGCCGCTGGTGGTCGGGCTTTCAGCTCATTCCTCTTGTCATCTAGCTCAGTGTGACGACGGGATTCAATCAGTGCGCTCCTTAACCAAAGATCATTGAAAGTATATCCTCTTGACGACTAAGTTCCAAAATTATCCAGCGGAATTTACACTATATCAGATTAACAAAGATTCATCATTTAATGTAGAAATGTACTATATGTGGGACACCAGTCTTCAGGAGTATAATACAGAGTGAAGCATGGGTAACCATACCTAGATATTTTTTTAGCACGAACGACATGTTGCTAGTGCTAGGCTTGGATTTTTCTGGTTATAAGTGTACAAGGTGCCGTAGTAAATGCATCGTCAAATCATGTGTATAGTAGGTACTTACTTACAGTGTATTTTTAAAATATAAGTATGTTATTAGTTAGTAGTTACTCAATAAAGACTTTTCTTTATACATATTGTGTATATAAAATATATGTTCTCCTTTATCATGAAACGTAGATAAGGCTACTTAATATCATAATAAATAACTTAATTTATTCGGGACAACAACAACATAATTCGAATAATAAGAACAAATTAAAAACATAAGGAAACTTAAATAAAATAAAATACTAAAACTATAAATAACTATAAACTAAACTTAAAATACCTATCGAAAATAAGAGAGGGTTTTGGTGGGGCTGCCTCGCTTCTGTAGCGCATCAGGGATGTTTGCGGAGGCGCGAGTAGATTGCTTCTATGCGAACATGCGCAAACGATGCTCATCCCTGGTGCGCCGGGTGCTGGCCAGCCCGAACCCCATCCTGCAATCTATTGCGGACAGGTTCGACTGTCCATACTATGTATAAATAATAATTACTTAGATACTAATATTGTAAATAAGATATAAGATTGTATACTAACAAATTTTGAATCTTGTTACTTGAATGAAAAATAAATGAATTTGAATTTGAATCCCAAGCTTGCCGGAACGCCCTGTAGCTAGGAGTCTGTTTGTGCTATTTAACCTCGTAAGGCCCAGTGTGCATTACAATGTACTTCTTCCAATGGAGTCTTCCTTTTCAATGGAGTTTAAATCTTTGGTAAAAGGAAATATGGTAGAATTTCTTTTGTTTCATTAGTTTTCGTACAAAAGAAAATTCAACCCAATTCACTGCATAGTAAGGTTGGTTTTAACTATTAAATATTTTATTATGGTGGGCGTTACGAGAAAACCTAACCTGTAACATTTTTTTTTTCCAGCTGGTTACTCAGAGGACTCCGACTACACGTCGGACCTCAACTACCCCGTCGGCCAGCACGCCAACTGCAGCGCCTCCCAGTTCCGTACCGCCGCTCACCAGATGCATACGCCACAGGTATAAGAGATCTTTTGCGGCTTGCATGTAGATTTTCACTGTGACAAGGAACCAAGTGGCCTATAAATCAAATTGGTTGACTGTACTTTAACAATTAACACAAATTTGTGTCATTGCATATTGCAGTGCAGGGCCGATTTTTGAGCACTCGACGCTCGAATCGTCACATTTTAAACTCTCTCAAACACGAAGAAATGGTATTTAAGAAGCATGAATGATAAAAATAAATAATCCTGGGTATCGAAACTATACATTTTGTGCAAAAAAATGGTAAGAAACTTTTGTGTGTGAATATTTTCGTTGTCAAAGTTTTATGAATTCGAGTGCACGACTCTCAGGAATGCCCATGCCCATCCCCTGTCCTGAGTTTCTTGCCAGTAAAATAATTTTCTTATGTGAAGGGTGCATGGGTACAACCTTTAGTAGAGTTTTTTGACATTTATAAGTGAATTGAATGCGCCGCTAAATTGAAAAATGAAGTCTTTATTATAGACAAAGTCCTCAGCGGCGCCTGTCTACCTATACTATGTTGGTGTATTCATGTACATTTTGTTCATAGTGTTTCAAATTTAGTGAACTGCACTAATACCGTCTGTCACGTCATATCATAAACGCAGTATAAGTGAAAAACTTAGCAAAAGCACCGGGCCTATGTAGTAGTAACTTGTGTGTACCCGCATGTCGGCATTCTATATTCATATTGACGCAAGTTTATCAACATGCACGTTTCCCTACTAGGGATGTCACTCGGTTGACACACTATATAATGAGAATTTTTAAAGTTAATACACGCGGTTAATTTTTAGTATAATGTGGCCAGTTATTGAATGGTGGCCAATAACTAGCGAATTACTCTAACTGGTATGAGATTAGACGCATACAAGTAGTTAAGTTCAGTGCCACTCGACAAAATACGAGTGTGATGCTATTTCCCGTCTATCTCTTTGCCTTTTTTGTACAGTCAGCAGCAGAAGTTTCCAAGCACACAAGGTGTTCAATAAGAGCTTAACAAGTCTTTATTCTTAAGATAATAAGATCGTGTCAAGATATTTCTGATCATCTGGCCCGCTTAGCAACATCTGCTGACTGTACCATTACTTTGTGATTTCAGAGGTCACTGGAGGTGTCCAGAGAAAATTCATCGGAGAGGGAGGAGTATCATTTGCACGGTGACACCGACCCGCTTTACTACAATAGTCAGCCGAGAACAAATAGGTTAGTCATTATACATATAGTCACTTATACACACAACCTGCTCACTGATGTGCTGTCTCAAGAAATAAATGTACCTAACTAAGCTCAACACAGACGCGCCCTGAAATAGAACAACTACATGTTGCCCTACTTAGTTATTAGTATATGAAACGAAACACAGATGGCGTCTAGGAGCTGCGATACTAGTGTCATCTCTTGGTAAAGGTCCAAACTAGCGACTCTAAATGTTAGCTAAGAGCGGAACGTTTTGAAGAATTTCATAGTAGAGTACAGTGGATGTCAAAGATTTTGTAATAAGGCGCGAAAGTGTAAACACATGTTTGACGTCGATGGTAAATGTATGTTTGTATCTGAATCAGCAATACGCTTTCAGACTTTCATAGCAAAGTAAATAAGGTCAAAGTAGACGAACGGAACGATTTTAAAATATCAGCTTTCTGATTTAGTTACATTAAGTATAAGTGGTTACAAAGACTAAAACACATTCTTATCACAAGACTTTCAATTTTGAATTAGGATTAAACATTCCTGAACTATTAAAGAGATTGTCTTTGTCTAAGGTACACTTTACTTAGGAACATTTCTGATTCCTGTATCAATAAAACTTGTTCGTTTCGTTTTCTGTGTATATTTACTCTACGTTTCTTTTTTCAGGTTAGAAACGTGGTCAACACTTCAAGCTCAAGCAAGCGTCGAGTCTGCGATATCTTGGCGAACAGCTGCCGATTGGCAATCCGCAGGTTCGTAATACATTACTAAAATAAAATATTTTTTTTTACTTGCTAAAAAAAACTAAGAACAAATCTTTTTTTTTAATGAAATATTTTTGCCTAAATTTATAACACACCCTATGGGTTTTTTTGGCTTGCTTTGAAATTAGTATGATTCTGACTAGTCGTCCACTGGAGATCGATTAAAGTGCTCAAAGTTTAACTGGAAAAGGGGTAAAAACAACATTTTTTCCTGAATAACGAAAACGTTAGGGTCACAGCGCCAGTAATGGACAAGTAACCAATCTTGAACATTAGTGCTTATTTCAAAGGAATCAAGTGTTGTGAATTTTTTGGTAAACATTAAATTTATAATGTTACGGTTTTTGAATTAAGAACTAAGTGTTCATCATTGGTGCCTGTCAGCTTAAAGTGTCCAACATTGGTGCCATCACAGGTACATGCTTACAAAATATAAGGAGGCACAGTATAAAAACGACACTTACACACAATGACAAGTGACATTAATTTCTGTCATTTTATTTGTGCCAATTCTCGTGAATCTACCTGTACCACTACTGCAACTACTATTACTACTACTAGTTTTATAACCTATATCTTATCGTGGATACTACAACCGCCATCTAATATCTTGAACATGCACTTTATCGACTTCACATTAGATGCGTTGTTCAGATATTTGTGACCACTTTCACATCTCCGATATATCGATACGGCACCCCACTGCTTAAATCGTTAAAGGTACAACCCTATTATAATATGCTTGTATTTAATTGCAGAAGACCAGAGGCGACCAAGCCTCGAGAGACAGAACACGCTTTACGATGAAAGTATGGGCTATGGTTATGACCCATATTCCACTAGTACGCACATTAGGTATGTATATGGATTCTCAAAAATTCGACAATTAACAGTTGCATCTCGTCACTATTTATACTTTAACCTTTAGAACGCTTTTCCTCTCGCGTCAAAATGTGACGTGTACTTGTGAAGAACAAATATAAACCTTATCTGTCAGCAGGACAATTGCTTTGACAGCGTCCGCCATAGCCACTCTAGTGGTCGGTGGCGTGGCAGGCACGACATCACGCGACCACTTTAGTGGTGCTTGGCGTTCTAAAGGTTAAAAGGATATCAGTGGTGTACACACGGCAACACTCTTAGATGTACATAGGTAGACCTTATTATATAAGGCATAAGGTCCACCGATGTACAGCTAAGAGTGTTGCTGAGTGTACAGTCAGCAGCAAAAGTGGCTAAGCGCTTCAGGTGTTCAAAATGAGGTCAACACAACTCTATTGTCAAGAGAATAAGAGCGCGTGTAGGTCATTTTGAACACTTCAAACGCTTACACACTTTTGCTGCCGACTGTACGAGTACACATCCCAACCCATATATGGTTGCGACATTTTTCTTTGGATAGAGTGAACAAGTTGCAATTTTGGGTATTTATCGATGTATATACGAGTATGTCTGTAGAATCTGAAGTCTATAGATAAACGAGAAGTTCCAATGACAGGTCAAAAGTGCTAAGAGATTTCCGGACAAAGTTACAAGAAAAAAAAAAGAAAAAATTGGAATACTGAAATATATATAAAAAATGAGTCACTCACGTATTTTAAGGTCGAATAACGCTCAACATGTTTCGGTCAATTCGTGAACTACATGAGCTCCGTGCCGCCTACCTGAGTGACCCTTTTTTTACATATATTTTAGTATGTCTGAGTCTCACGGGAGTTTTCTATTTAAAAAATTTGTATTTTTAAATACAAACTTTTTTATATTTACAGGGACCATTCGCATTTATCGCAGCAACCCAGCTACGAAGAGTATTACGACTCGAGTAGCTATCCGTATCAGATGTCGTACGCGACGGAGGACTCTCGTCAGTGGGACAGCGGCGGGCGGTACTTCTACGACGAGTGCTACGGTCTCACGCCGACGGAATACGAGAACATAGTTAATAAGAGACGGTCTTCTGTTGTTCAGTTGCCACAAGTGCCGCAGAAACAGGTGAGCGGTGCTTAGACGTAGCTTGGCAAACCTTTTTTGTCAATAGAATGCGGCGGGAAATAATCTTTGCCACAAATAAATATAAAAATGTGTTAAAGCTTTGTTATCAGTCACGCTATTTTGTGATAAAGATTTCAATTGCCATTTCTTTAACATTGAATCCGTATAGTTTTTTTCACTCTTATATTATTAGAGCAAAACAAAAACAGTACTAAAACGTACATTCATTTTAAATACGTCAGATAGCCTGCCGCAGTTGATGATAGATGACAGGAAATCTATCCTTGTCTTTGTTACATATATGAAAACTTACCCAGGAAAGAACTAATAGTTATTTGCTATACAAGAGGGCAAAGTTAGTATTTACCTTCTCGTGCTAATATTGAGACCCGAGCTAGCGAAAGATTCCTAAATTGAGAAGCCTTGTGAGGGTCTCAAAGCACGAGAGGGGAACAAACTATGCTACACATATATTTTCCCCTCACTGCGGCGAGGTAAAAATTTACTCTATAACTTTAAATTATTGGCATCCATCATTCATCATTCAAAAACATTAAATAAAACAACATCCGACCAGATAATATCAAAAAAACACTTGATTAGTAATAAATAATTTGTATGAAACTAAGAACAATACAAATAATTTTTTTATGAAATATTTTGATTTGCTTTGATTTTTTAAAGTAGTAATACTACTATATAAATTAAAAGTTGAAATAGATAACACATACTTAAGAAAAAAACGACGAGGACCTCCGGTGTTCGAGACGGGATTCGAACCCGCATCTCCAGCTATCGCAGCTGACGCCTTAACCAATTCGGCCACCCGTACACCTATTCTATTCTATTTCAACTTTTAATTTGTATGAAATTACTTTACACTATTGTGAATAAAATGAAACTTTGCTACCTGTTTTTAAAGAACAAAAAAGTTCTTTCCGAGCTAGTGAGGTGAAATAGTTTTATTATTTTAATGCTGCTATACCAGTGATTAATATCTAGTATTGCCATAACTATTTTCTGTGCGTCGACTGATCAGACTATAATATGTTGTAAACAGATAAAAACAGTGACTTGATGAAACATATTGTTTATTGTTTCAGCTCCCCGCGTCCTCTCGGTTTTCGGATTTTAACGGTATGGCGCCATACAGACCGCGGCAGCGGCGGACCGCCGCGAGCCTTCCTGGTGAGCACATCAGTTGTTCAAAACAATTTTTTATATAATTTAATTATTTACACTCTCATAAGAGTCTTTTTCTCAAAAGCTTGTATCTTATCCTTCTAAGGCCCACAATACAAATAATTTGTTCTTTATAGTGTAAGAAATAAAGTAGAATCTCTTTTGTGTCAAAACGAAGGAAACAAATGAAATTCAACTCTGTTCTTATTGTATAAAATTAAAATTTCATTACAATAATCAGCACTACAGGTAGGCCCGTGGGCCTTACGAGGTTAAAACCGGAGTTGTTGAGAGGATTTTATTAGAAAGGGGTTTTCATTTGTTTTACAAGTAATACTATTTTGAGAATAGACCCCTGAACTATACGTGGTACTATCAGCTTGTAGGCTACCATTTGTCCTGGCGTTTGTATCGACGCGGTAACCCAATTTAGTCACAAATCCTACTATCTAATCTTTCAATGGAGAAGAAAAAGTAGGCCTCATTCATGCGCTATCCGCTTTCCCCACGATGTTTTCCATAACCGAAATACGATTATTCCCACATGACATTTTATTTATAAGTTTCGATAAAATAAGTGGTTCGAATCGGGGCCCGAAACAATGCCCTTTAGAGTGAAAGTCATAGTATTATAGCTGTGTAATAAACATTCAGTCAACATTGACTGTATTTAAATTTAACGTAGCTTTATCTCAGGGAAAATCGGACAATGGTGGCCCTAAAATCTCCTATTTAGACGTTCGACCACGCTGCTGCTCAGAATATATTGACGGTTCGGAATCGCGGTGGCGAACCTCAATTCCTGTAGTAGTTTTAAGACAGTTTATAATGGGAGTTATTGTTAACAGCAACCCCATCGTCGACGCCGAAGCGCGGGCGCGCGCTGCCGGTGCCGCCGGGCAGCGAGTCGGGCTCCGTGCGCTCCCGCGGCGGACGGCGGCTGCCGCGCGCGCCCGTGCCCGCGTCGGCTGTACAACACGTGCCTTACCTACCCGGTAACTATCATACTTCAAGGCTAATCTTGTAAGATACATGTTAGTGTACAAACAGCAATACTCAGGGTGGATTTCACACGCATTCAACGAACTCATCATTATCTCAGCCATAAGACGTCCCTGCTGAACATAGGCCTCTCCCTTGGACCTCCACATGTACATGCATTCAACGAACTGATTACACTTAAATATAGGGCGTAGCTGTCATCTCATAAAGGCAAGAAGTATGTAATGTAACTTGACATGTAATATTTAGAATATTATTAAATAATGAAGTTGATAGATGATTTGATGATGATTTCCACTAGAGGCGTACCCCAGGGATCTATCTTGGGGCCTATTTTATTTATTTTGTACAGTGCAGACATAATAAACAGTATAACTAATTGCAAATTCCACTTGTACGCAGACGATCTACAAATGTATATATCGTTTAGGCCCGAACAAACCAAATTAGCAGTTGAAGCATTAAATCAGGATCTATCTCAAATAGCGCACTGGTCTAGGATGAATGGATTAGTTTTGAACCCTATAAAATCGAAGTTTCTTGTACTTGGTACACAAAGCGGAATTGCCAGTGTCATATCACGTAATCCTCAAGTTCGTATCCTGAATGAAAATATAACGCGCGTAGAAGAAGCCAGAAATCTTGGGGTACTTATGGACGGAAGACTGCGGTTTGAGAATCATGTGCTAGAAATTGTTCGAAACTGCTTTTATCGTCTCAAGGTTTTGTATAGGATCCGTGATTACCTAAACATCGAAATGCGTATCAAGCTTTGCGAATCT
This sequence comes from Grapholita molesta, assembly GCA_022674325.2. NCBI lineage: Eukaryota > Metazoa > Arthropoda > Insecta > Lepidoptera > Tortricidae > Grapholita > Grapholita molesta. Next base: position 10,475,135 of record CP053137.2, read on the forward strand.
CTAATCCTATCAAAATTCAACTATGCGGATACAGTTATTGGTGAATGCCTATTGTCACGTCCAAAACTAATAATACAAAGAGTCCAGAATGCTTGTGCTAGATTTTGTTTTCAAATACCATATCGAGCCCACGTCACGCCATTTTTAAATAGATTTAGATTGCTTAAGATGGATGTTCGAAGAAGGCTTCACTTTGCTACTCTACTCTTTGGGATCATTGCAAGCAAACAACCCTCCTACCTTTACGACAAATTAATATTCTCCCATATGCACATTAGACAAGCCCCACGCCTGTTATGTCCACGATGCAGGTCGGTTAGTTTCGGCTGTAGCTTCCGGTACGTGGCGACGCGATGCTGGAACAATATCCCACCGCCTATCAGAACAGCAGATTCACTACATACGTTTAAACGCAATTTAAAATTTCACCTACTTACTTTATCCCTAGCTTAATGCCTAGCAACTCGCGTCAGACATAACCTACATATCCTGGCACCTGTACTCATTTGCAGAACACGAATTCTAGTCTGAAAACTTTTAGAAACAAACACATTCGAACTAATATTTGTATTAGGAAAAGTCCTCATGTATATGCGTGTAATATGTATGACTGTGTGTATATATAGTTATAAGCACGAGAAGTCTCAAGCGATTCCTTAGTTGTAGCTTTAGTTTTAAGTCACTCACTATAGGACCCACAGAAAATCAGCGTCGTGGCCCCCTGCCTCGACTTATGCTGAGTGGACTCCTTTTTTGAGACAACTGCCACAACATACCTACTTTTAGATTTAAGAATTATGTTAACTGTTTTGTTGTTGTTGTTGTTGTTGTTGTTGTTGTTGTTGTTGTTTCGAAATAAATTTTATTCATTCATTCATTCATTTGAGGATCACCATGTTCAGTTTGGCAATGGTACCAGTAAACGCCTTTTTGGTGAACGTGGCCTGGACGTTTAAAGATTGCGAATACTTGAAAAATTTTGACCGGTCGCTCCGAGACCGGTCCGGGACAAGATCGAACGCACAAGACGCCGGCTCAAATGCACTTGATATTACATTTATTTCAATGTATTCATTTCAATTTATTAAAAAATATATATAGTTCACTCGGGCAAGAACTGGCCACTTCGGGGGACTAGCCTGCTGCTCTATAAACTGACTTTCACTTGTGATTTCTCCATATTTAATTTAATACTAGCGACCTGCCCCGGCTTCGCACAGGTGCAATGCTGATATTAGTATTTCTCCACTATTTAATGGATATTAGTATACATATGAATCTTCCTCTTTAATCACTCTATCTATATAAAAAAACCGCATCAAAATCCGTAGTTTTAAAGATTTAAGCATACATAGGAATATAGGGACAGAGAAAGCGACTTTGTTTTACACTATGTAGTGATTCTATGGAATCTAGTTTAATAACGGTTTTATTAAATAACACTTGACGATCATTTAGATCTCAAAAGTCAGCGTCAGCAAACTCTTTTAGCTATGTAGCATAAACATAAACATAATGCTCGAGGGTTGGGTGGTCAAACCCCATAAATCAATATAATAATTTATTGAAGTAACAATCTTACGTAATTCACATATAGTTCTAAATTCAAAATCCCATTTACTCGACTTATCGGGTCTGACCATGAAACCCTCGTGCTGGTCTTTTAAGTTATAAACCAGCGATATAAATAAGTGATGCACATTGTTTGGCTTACAGAACCTGTTAAAACCATACCCGACGTGAGCTATGGTTATGACAGCTACGGTTACCAGCCGGAATACCAGGACTCCGTCACAGTGCAGTATCAGGATCATAATTACAACACGAAGTAAGTATCATGAAGTGGGGCTAGTATCATATGCTTCGCCAATTTGATCCTTGTCACTTATAAATGAAGATATCTATGAGCTGAGAAATATTGTTTTCACTGACTGAATGAAACAGACTTAAGTTTTAACAGGCTTTAACAATAATCAGGTTGTATAAAATATTTAAATTTGATAGTGACGTTATATTTGTGATGATAACAAAAGTGTTTGTTACAGCTACGATGAAGATGGAATGCAGCCTTTCTTTGATGAAACCCCACACGCAACACCTCCCGCCGCAGGTAACTATTTATAAACTACGACATTCACTAATCTGGTAAAATAATTTATTTAAGTAATACGTAACATTGTGAATCCGCCATTGAAAATGAATGAACTGATAACAGTTTCCGCAATAACAGATTAATCATTTCAGTTCGTGACCTATTACAGCCGATAAATGACGTCCCGACTTGTTAACTGGCTCTGTGAAGAAATAACATTTAACATATTCACAATTTTCTTTAAAATTTCAGCTCAGAAAACTCCGTGGAGTGAAACGGAAACGACGACAAAATTCACATATCCAGTTACTAGTGGAGAAGAATCTTTAGTTCCCTTATCAGTGCCATCAACTATATCAGCATATTTACCGCAACCTCCTGTAACTACTCAACACGATGTGTATCAAGACCAAAACTATCAACAATACGATTTACAATACGACACGCAATCACAATATCAGACATACAATGAGCAACAATATCAGGAAACACATAATCAGTACATAGATCAATCACAGGATTACCAATATCAGCAGCAATATGAACCAGAACAATATCAGGATTCCGCTAAGCAGCAGCAGCATTTGCAACAGGAACAACAATATCAAGAGCAGTTTGCATTACAGCAGCAAAGGCAACAACAAGAACAGCAAATGAGGCTGCAACAACAGCGTAATCAACAACAATTACAGCAGCAGCGACAACAACAACAAGCACAACAAAAACAGCCAACGCAGCAGCTCCAAGCGAGCGTTATCACCGGTGCCGCCACGTTAGGAAATTTTATGGCTGGTGGTGCTAAAAAACTTGGAAGTCTTTTTGGATCTGCTGCTGCAGCCATTACGACACCTGCTGTAAGTCATCCGCCAACAGCTGCCACAGTTCCTGCCACTACTACCCATTACATACAATCATCAGCCGTAACACCAGTAACGCCTTTCACGAGTACAACAACTCTACCCGCATCCGTCCCCGACGTATTGCCGCCAGTGCCCACCGCAACCACCTCAGCATCTATAACATTACCTCGAACACCGTCACTTAGAAGACAAGAGTCTATACAAAGGCCTTCTGTGCAAAGGACTCGGACGTTGCCTGATGCACCCGAAGAACCCCCTTCAAGTTATGACGAAAGTGCCTACGAAGATGAGTACCATAAGACTGAATTTGATCAACCTGTTGAACGTGATAGAACAGGATCTTTGGACAGGTATCATGAAGATGAATTCATGCATGATACAATCCCTGAAGAGATCCTAGATGAAAGCCATTTGTCTGATGACACTGCTCAGCAAAGCCCCTCTATTCAAAAAACTTCGTCGCCGTCGAGGTCAGGTTCTGTAATAAGGAAACCTTCCCTGGACAGTTATCATAGTCAAGCCACATCAGTAGTTGATCGGAGAACTTCCCAGAGCTCCTTTCACCTTGAGGAAAAACTCACTATTCCCACCACTAAAGAAGGTACGTAAGCATAGCGGCCGAATAATATATTTTTAAATTATTATGTTTGCACACTACCACTATTGCTTAAAACGGAATAGTTACCATGTATGTTCATTTTAATAAATTTCGGATATTAAATTTCTTATTTATTTGTTTATTTTTAGGATATACAGTTTTTAAGTAATAGTTGTTATGTGAACAATATAGTCGTATCGTTGTGTGTATTTTGATTATATGCATATAAGAAGCATGTTTAAAGACGTTCCATCATATGCTTAAAAGATAAAAAATAATATTGTCTTCGGTTGCCGCGATAATTATTTAACAACTGAAAACAGATTATGTTGTTCTATTCTATTCTATTCTATTCTATTCTATTCTATTCTATTCTATTCTATTATATTCTATTCTATTCTATTCTATTCTATTCTATTCTATTCTATTCTATTCTATTCTAAGTGGATTACGCCATTCTGAATATGTAAAGAATACACGTAGATATTTTTCTAACTGGGAAATTTGCTTAGTGCTTGCGACAATAAAATATCGACTATCCTGTTATCGATAAGTACATACTACTTCAACGACAAGACGTACACATACAACGACAGACGTACATGTAATGGCTACCTACCTAGGCGTCGCGTGCAACTGATCTTGTACAAAACGTACTCTGGACACTTATGATTTAATTTATTTTTTTATAAAATTGAATTCTGAAGTATGTAAAATATAAATAAATTGATAGTTTTGCTATTATTATCTTTTTTTTAACGCAAATTACTACCCGATCGTCTTTGTATTACCTGTATGACGTTACTTATCGATAACAGGACTGTTGATGCTTTTATTTTGACACTCAAGAAATCGTTTGTGCTAGAAAAATATGTAGGTGTAGTAATGAAGGTGGCTTCGTAACCGTCAAACATTTTTCAGAAATCATTGCTGACAAAGCAAAGGCGAAATTTCAAGATGAGCGCCCTACATTTCATGAAGTTCCCGAAGAACCAGAGCAATTTGAACGACGAGAATCATATGCTAAGCGCGATGAAGAAGACAGGGAATCGTTCCACGAGGATGAACCTTTTAGTGAGGAGCAGGAGAAATTCGATGACCAAGAACAGTTTAACGAAGGCGACGAACATTATGCTGAAGATGAGGTGTTCCAAGATGACCAAGATACTCAAGAAGAGGAGCAGTTGGAGTTTCAACCGGAGCAACCAAAGTTGACGCCGAAGCAACGGTGGCACCGCGCGTACAACAAGATCGTGATGCAGCTTAATGTGAGTCTTTTTAATATTTCGATGAAAGCAGAATGGTTTTCTATTGATATGATTTTCTGTTTTTCTTCATATTCTTATAAATTAATACTTATTTAACAGTTACAGGTTCTGCTTTCATTATTTTTATGCAGTATCGGCCAAGAATATATTAACATCAATATGCAGTTTTTATTTATTTTACTTCATGTGGGATTTTATTTTGGTTTTGTCTGAAGATACGATTACATTTTTTTTTTAATGTTATGTATTTTTGACCGGTACCTTTACTTAAAAAAGTATGGTTTTTATTGTTTATACGACAAGGAGAATTCTTATTAGTAACCGCTTGGAAAGATTCAGGTAAGTCCTTATTAAAAATAAATTAAATAAATAACTACATTACACTGTCCTAACGACTATAACTAAATAATTATCAAATGTTAAAAGTACAACAATTGGTGCCGGATGCTACGTCACGGTAAGTAAATATGTGAGAGATAGTCATGTAAATTTTATAATTAGGTATGTTAAGCGTGCTAACTTTACTACCTGTTACCTACCCGTAAGTACATTACTTAAAAGATATGCTTTGATTAAACCTGTTACACAACGTATAATATTAAAAAAAAAAAATTGTAGGCATATATTAATTTTTCTTTTATTATTGAAGTCCTCTATTAAAGCGGCTGTAGCAAAAGTCCCAAAATTAGGAAACTCTATAGAAATCGAGTCTTATTACACTCCGCCACCAGTATGCATTTAACCGTATTTAGATAAAAAAAAATACATTTATTTTAACGCCAAAACATTACATATTATTAAAACAGGGTAATAAACATATGGATACAATGGGGCGTTAAAATAAGACCCCTTCTAAGCGTAATGCCGCGGCAAGCCACGGCGCTGGTTTTCTGTGGGGACCTACTTAACCTAACTTAAAACGAATGGTTCCAGTATTTGTTAAAAACTAAGTATCATTTATTTATACCAATTAACAAAAAACACAGCAACAGATATTTAAAGCATTTTTTTTTATTTTACACTGGATAAATAAATTGACTATATTCATTTAATATTTGAAAATAATAAAAAATAATAAATAATAACTACCGCACGAGCCCGTTCCCAATCGAAAATTTTATACCGAAAATTCAAATTGATTGATGTTCAATAAATACATACATTTTAATTATAATTACTATAATTAATAAATAACAAAAACTTAACTTTTATATAATACATACATAATCATAATAGATTATAACGGTGTAATCATTTTAAATCATTTTTAATTTAATTATTTATTATTTACACAAGTAGATAATGAAAAATTAACCAATACTAAGTTATAGCCGTATACTGAAATCTAATTCTTGTAACAATCTTAGTAACAAGATTAACGCATATAGTGACATAGTGCCACTATGTCCCCCGCAGAGTAAAAGCTCTTGCGAACGTACACTATATATACTTACATACATAACAGCTTCTCAGCACTGACCTCTTAGTATAACCTTGAAAATGTATACACGTTTCTACAGTCAAGGTAAAATATTATAGATACGGCAAAATTCTAAAATATATATACATAAGTACGCGTATTTAAATCGAAAGAAAAATAGAAAAAATTGACTCGAAGCGGGACTCGAACCACTGTATACCACGAAGGATAAGATAGAAAAATTTGACAAGTCTAAGCGGTACTTGGATAACACAATTGGAAGTGCACTGGGCTAGTGATCCAGTGGTTGTGGGTTCGAGTCCCGCTTCGAGTCAATTTTTTCTATTTCTCTATCGATTTAAATATCGAAGTTATTCGCTAGCAGATGTTTCTGAATAATAAAAAATAACTATATATACCTACGCGTACTTTAATATGAATATAATGTAGTACATACAAAGTTTGGCACTTTCATACTATGGATATCTTTGACTATTGCTGTGCTCTTACGTTAACGAAACCCCTAGTTTTATTTATTGCAGGGAGTTTTTATTTCGTGTAAGTAAACGGGAAGTACACACTTCGAATTTAAAAACCAACATAAACTTATCCGTGGTCAATACATAGATAGGTATATAATTATGACATATTGTGTGTTTATATAGGCATGAATATGGGAATTTTAACAATATAAGAATCATATTTTAACTTTCAAATCTTATTTTGAAAGTTACGACTTTATATTATGACTTAAATGTGTTCAATTCTTCCTTATTAAATAGTTTATCTTTTTATAAAATATTTCCATTAAAGTTTTAGTCAATTTCTTATATAATAAATCGACGGTGGAGTACCAAGAACTCCTAACTACGAAAATAAAATTATACAGGAGAAGAAAAAAACGTTTAATAATTTCATAAATTACATTTAAGTATATACTTTATTTGTACATAATATTTTGAAGGCTCGACAGACATATTGTATAAATAAAGTACCTCTGTAAATATTCATATATAAAATTATAAAACGTTTTTTTCTTCTCCTGTATAATTTTATTTTCGTAGTTAGGAGTTCTTTGTACTTCACCGTTGAAATGATGATATACCTACACCTACAGATAGCTTTAGTGAAAAATACCTTTTTTAAACTAGGATAAAAATACGAATATTCATTGATTCTATGACGCTTTGACAGATATTTCTGTTAGGTATATCCCGGATATTTGGGACAAACTCCAATTTGTACTAAGCAACAGTAATTACTCAGAACTGCCAGTAAGGAAAATTGCTTTTAATATAAACAAAGACGCATCACATGTTGTATCAAATTGGCTCATTAAAATGAAACGAAAGATCTGAGACTCAGAATGAAGATATTAACGTTCAGGGAATTATTACGAAGTTTTCTTTTGATGTCATTTTATGGAAATTTATAGCGATGAAGTAGAATTTGAACAAACTTTTTCATGTGTTATGGCGAAAGATAAATTTTTGTAAGATTCCTTTTTCTCAGTTATTAGTAGAACTTATTTTCCTAGGCGAGCCCGTACAAATAAAGCAATTTCGTCGTATTGTTTTCTTCATATTTTTATATATATGCAGCTATGCTAAATAAAGCACATTTACATACTATGGTATGTATACAATGTATTATACCTATTTAGTATACTATCTATAGTGTATAGGTAGTTACGAGGTTTTTAAGGCTTTTAAATGATCTTCCGCGGCAGAAGGATATTTAAGCTGCGTCATAATCAAGTAGACAATTCAACACTTTCTATTAAGAAATTGGCACTAAAAATCATGTGTTTAGATAGACAAGTTCATATTATTCTATATAGGTAAGAAGTTTAGGCTTTAGAATAACAAAACTAACTGTGCAAAGTGTGTAAACTGGTCTCAAAATAGCTTTTCATTTAATGTTTGTAGTTTAAATTGCCCTACTTTATCGTAACACCAACTGCCCTATTCATACTGTACTGGTATCGACGATAATAGTCTGTGCACATCGTTCCCACGAGGTTATAACTACCTTTTATTATAAAAGTATATCCTTCCCGGTCCCAAATCACCAGCAGGCAATACGATTACAGTTTTATTTACAAAAGTGGGTTTATTTATTTTATGTTTATCTAGGTCGTAGGGAAGTGGCGTCAAACGAACTAATTTGATTGTAACTTCGTCGATTGTAGTAGTGGAAAGTTCTGATGTCAACCGTAGATGGCCGATATCATCTAGATATGTTAGAAAGCAGTTAGACAAGGCTGTCTGAGGGGTTAATTAAGTTAATTGACACAATGTTTTGTTGTCCCTAATATTGGAATAAATTGGGCTTTATTACTGCCTACAAATTTGTCGCTAAGACAATTTTTTTTTTCATTATTATCGTGGCTTTTTTTGCAATATTGGGCTAATCGTAATAAAACAAGGAAAATGAAGGTTTCATTTCTTATACAAAGTTATTACAAGGGCACATATACCGAGGGTAATAAAAATAAGGATGATATTCATATTCCCAACAGTCCCTTTCTGATATCACGTTATCTGAAGGTGAACAAATATAATTTATATGAAATGCAAATTAGTCTATGCCAAAGTACTTAACTGTATGTAAAGAAAGGAAATACAATTAAGCTGTATAATATTACATTTTGCTCTGAGGGAATGTCCTTCGGCATTCAGCAAGCGGGCCCGCTGCGGGCTGCCACGAAACAAATTACACAAAGTAAAAGTGAAGGTAAATTAATTTAAAATTAAATTAAGGTGTGTAAATACTTTTAATTTAACAAAGGAAAAAGTTGCTTTATTATTGTAATGTAATCCTACATCGGTATTTTGGCATCCCGCAGTCTGGAACCCGAGGAGGTAGCCGCCCGCGGAGCTATCGTCTCTCTTTGAACCCGATCACCTCATTAGTTCAGCTGAGTTACCCTTACGTATATAGGCAACTACGCAATCCACTCAGTCCGTTAACAGACTTCGTCCCGTACGCACTCTTAAAACGGTTCAATATAACAATATATATCTTAAAGAGTTTGAAACTTCATATGGTGGCGGAAATGAACCCGTAATGTCGCGATAGCGGCATCCTGCGGGCCGTGGCCTCCCTGATAGGACTCGTACGCAGCTATTTGTATGCAAATTAAGTGCAGCCTCAGGTGTTGGTGTTAACATTCAGTCGCGTCCCGGACGTGGCTTGTAATGTACTTTAAACTACTCTGATAAAGCTGTAAAAATGGTGCGTAGCCGTAAAGTGCAGGCAATTAGCGAGGCTGATGTGCGCCGTGACCAGCCTTGCGCTAGCGGGTCTCGGTTGCGCGTCCGTCGTGGCTCCAGCTTGACCGACTTAGATAAGCTGCGAAGTGGCGGCTCGAGCGGCGGCGGTTCCATCGGGGATCTTATGAACATGTTCAGTGGTAGTGCTAACTCAGTTGGCAGTGATACATTGGTGGCCCGGACGGTTCCCCTTGAGACTGTCAGGAGAAGTGTTGCTTTGCCGTCATCTACTTTAGCTCGTCCGGTCCCGTCACCTCTGATACATGTGTCGCGTCCCGTAGGACCACTTACGATGGCCCAACGCACGTTGAGATTTAGCAGGCTGTTGAAGTATCAACCCTGTTCGGCCGACGCCCCTATAGCCCTGGTGAGTGGCGCTTGTAATTGTGACAATACATTATAGTACGGTAGTTATTTAGTAGTTAACTACATTAAAATACTTAAATAACAAAATACTTACATGGGAGGTTTAGAACAAAGTGTACTGTTTGTAATTAGGGTAATTAGTAGAAAAGTTAATTTATGTTAGTTTTGTGACGATAATTAAGCGTTCAATTTCTATAATACTAAGATGTAGTGATATTTTCATAAACAATAAGCAATGTGCCAAAAAAAGCAAAAATGTAATGTGTATAAAAATTTCAGTTTAATTATTGCCACAAAAATAATTTAAATTTTCTACAAGTCAAGCTAATCAATTAGTAAACTTCTGAAAACTCCCAAATAATGAAATTTAGCAAAATAATTCTTATAAAAAAAGCACTTCTTAAACAGTTTCAATTTATGAAAAATCGCTTCAGTCAATATTTGATACCCAATTAGCCAAGGCAATACTGAATCAAAAGTCAAATGTGGATAATTCCAACAATGACCATTGACATTCAAAGTTCTTCAGTGTCTGCAAGTTTGTTTCTCAATCTGTATCATTAAAACATTGTATACTTTTGTCTGTAGTTTCTGCCGTAGGCTTTGACAAATTAGTCTGCAAGCAGTGTCAGAAGGATTAACAGATAAATCTAGCTATTACCCGTTAATTTTTCCATTTGTTGTCGGCTGTATCCAATACTTGTAAAGCTATTGTCATCATCCTATTACCTATCTACTTTATAACAACGGTTACTGATACGATTAACTATCGATTAACACTTACCCGTACCGGGATTGAGTCTGATTTGTACAATGAGTTTTGTATAATTATCAAATACTTATAACCGACAGAGTTTTTGTACAGTCAGAGTCATATAGCCAGGAATAAACTGTTATATTTTCGACGCGTAATGTTATGTCTAAACAGATGCTAGTTACATAACAAAATGTAACGAATAATGTTATCGAAACTCTCTTTCCGATACACAAAATAAAAAAAGGGACCTCCGATATTATTACAAGTGGTAATGCAACAGGCCCTAGATATATCATACCAACTTGTAAACCTAAACTATTTACTTCCAGCAAACGACAAATATTTTTGACATGCCACCATTACTATGTACCACTTGGTTTATTATTGAATAATATCTAGACTGAAATCAAACTGGGATTGAAGAAATCGAATTGATAGCAATGCATATAAAACTAGATGCATTAGTTAGGGCGGAAAGTTATGCATTTTCAACAAGTGCATTTTTATTTAAATACCTCCATTTACATTTGAAATGAACAGTACGCTTCAAGAGCTGCAAGCAGTTCGGTCTGAAATTGAAAATTTGCTATTTCTGTCAAAAGCCTTCTTGTTTAATTTATATGAATAAACATTGATTATGCTTATGATTATACTCCTCGTTACGGAGATAAACAAGTCGACCAAAATTGGAGTTATAAAATGTGAGTTACACGTTTCACAATAATTTATATATTATGATTACTTAAGGTATTGTTTATGTTGCTATTTGAAATAGAGGTTGTATCCATTGTACAACAAAAAAGGACACATAAAGGGCCTAAACGATAGGTAGGTATTTATGAAAAAAATACTGCACTCTTTTATTAGAACTCCTGTCAATCGCTTAAACGTACTGTCTAAACGTCTAAAAAGGGTCTAGATTTCGAGGTATTTATTCATTTTCCGTTGGCTATGTTACGGCCTAATGAAATAAAACAATGATTTGTTGCAAGACTTATATAATTTTATAACATTACATAAAATTAGATATCTTAAATATAGCTTAACATTGAAACTCTATCCTAAATATTCACATTTATTTCTGCCGTTATCAATGGGTTTTTGCTGGTCGTTAATGTGATATTATGTTAAAATTAAAATCCTTTTTATATAACCCTTATCAACAACCAACAGTAAAGTATGTTGATGTCCGTAAACCTGTTATTTCGTATTGTAATTTTAGAACACGTTTACTTAAACAGTACCTAATGGCAATTATCTCGTTTTTTATAAATTGTTTTTTATTTCTAAATCAGATGGCATTGTAGGTGCAGACACATACTCTGAACAACAAGGTGCCTGTATTTACACAGTACAGATAATAATAATAATTTAATAGGTTCACTAATGCGGAAGAATGGAGTCAAAAAAATGAGTTTCACGACACAACACTCGGACAAAGAATGTGATATTATGTTCAAAAAGTTATCGAATTTAAAAACACTTTATGAATCGGTTACTAAATACAGTGCTTGTGATATGGACACGTAGCTGACATTTGAAAATTAACGACATAATATTACCTACTTTGTTTAGAACTATGATTGTTTGTCCGTTATTAGTATTCAGGTTAGACACAGCAATCTACAAATATCAAACAAGCTTTAATTATTGCTAAAAATATTGGTTTAAAATTGTAGTTTATGTATCTGTGCATAATGCCTAATTATGTATAGTTGCCTACACTGCTTTATCTACACACATATCATAAGTGTTTAAAGATGGGTTCAGGAACCGTAGGGACATGTTTGCATTATTACTAGTGTTACTTGAAACATTAAAAAGTCAACGAACAAACAAATGACAGATTGGAATGGCGGCGTTGCGTATTTCGTATCTCAGTCAAATATTTTTTTTAAAACCCTAGACAAGCGAATGAACTCCCTATTCTATTGTCACTCGAGTTCAAATGTCGTTTGATTTATATTAAAAAAAGATAACGAATTGGCGTTTCGTATCAATGACTGTTTTAATATCTAAAGATACAAGAATACCCCACTTGAATTTGACAGCTGTTCCAAATTTGAACTCATAACCTACTGATTTCAGTAGGTAATGTTAACATTACATCTCCATTCATTTCTGATGGTTGGTAATGCTGGTCGCATTTTAGAGCACTTATGATATGTACGTAGATAAAAGAATTACTAGTTGTTTTTTTTTTGTTTTAAGTTATAAAAATGGTTTGTCAACGGCCGTAATGTACACAAGAAGAAATTTTCTTATTTCTGTCATTAATCTATTTATAATAAGTTAATTAAGCTATCTATTTAAGCCTTACCTGTTCTACTTTGACTTCCTTCTAAGCATATTTCTTCATGAACTTCAATAAGTACTTCAGTTTCGGCATTTCTATATTGTGGATGCATCTATTGAAGTCACCGATAACCTTAACCGAGTGCGTCATCATTCGGGAAATTATGTCTTTCAAACAGACACTCAGGTCTGATACTTCTTTAAATCCATGAATTCCAATCTCCGCCATCACTACTGGAAATGGTGATGTTTCGTACAGGAACTGCAATGAAAACGTATTCCAATACTTTAATCTTACGTGAAATACATTAAAGATATTATTGCTCATTATTTTTTCGTCCATATCCTTCATATGCAACTTATTAGCGATGTCCACAGTAAGTATGACATATTTCTTAATCATCGGATATCCTTAATGAATAATGATCAACATACGATAGAAACTTAATTTTAGCAAATTATGGTAGAATATGTTTGAAATCAATGAGGAACTTCCAAATAGGCCTACTTGAATGTTTTTATTTCGTTTGAAACACGTGTTTCAATACTCAAAGTAGGACAAGACGTAAATTTGCAATCTAATTGGGTCTACACGTGTAAAACTCGGGGCCAAAACTCTCCGTATTATTATTGACAGCAGTTTGAGCCATGACATCACATACTTATTAAAGCGCGTCAGGGCGTTTGATTAACTAAACAGGTGCTGGCAATATTAAGTTTTGGTGCTTAAAGAGCTCTGCAGGTGGTCTTGTTCATTCATTACCTAAGTAACATTACCAATATAATACGTTGTGTTAAACACACACGAAATGTTTATGCAAAGATATTAAGAATTGTGTCTGTACATATTAATTGTACACCCCTTGGCCTAAAAATCCTTTGAAGATATGCGAGAGATACATTAAGTACTGATTGCTATACCAGTATTCAAAAAGATACAGATTTGTAATATCAATAATTATGTACTTAAATACTCCGTTTCATCTGAAGTTATTAATTAGTTACAACTATTACTTAAATTAGGATAGTTACCATGTATATTATTTTGAATGAATTTCCGATATTTCGGCACTGTTGCAAGCGACATCCTCACGAAACAACTGAAGTACTGCGAGATTTAACGGTGGTCAAACCACACTCCATAGTTTAAGTAATAGTTGTAATGTGAATGACCAGGTTTAGCTTAAAATCGTATATTATTAACAGAGATCGGACAAATTTGCGACATTGCTCGCAATAATCTGGACATGACTTTAAAATTAATCATATAATCAATCACTTAATTAATTTCTTACTTGATATAATTTGATTACAAAAGTTTGTTAAAGTATAAATTTTTTAACAGTATTTTGTCCAAATTCCACTTCTTTACACAACAAAAATATACTTAAGTTCTGAAAAAGTCCGCTCGCAATCCAATGATGATAATAGGGCAAACTTATGTAGCTTAATAGGAATATCCACGGAGGCTTTCTACCTATAAAACTAAAAAACGTCTTCGTCTGAAATAAAAATCATAGCAGGATATTTATAATCGTGTCAGTTTAACATCGTTACTCATTTTTCTTCTGACTAAAATGTTAACCACATTAAATAACATTTTCATAATAAATATAACAAACAAAAATTATATTTCATAAATAATTAATTGAATAACATTTTGATTAATTTTGGAGTCATGTCCACATTACTGCGACCAAAGCCGCAAATTTATCCGATCTCTGATTATTAATTAGTTACTTATTTGATGTGCCAGTAAACTATGTAGCTATCTCAAATTATACTATTTAACCGTTACCTTAAGCCAATCTTCTCCTACGAACAGTCGGGTTTTTGATATATTACACTGGCTGTCAGAATGCTGAGTAGGCAGGGAAATTTGCTGATATGGTTGTTGATATTTCAGACATTTCACACACGAACATAGCAATCAAGTGTGGTATCCGTTAAATGCCTTATAATCTCGACAAGTCATTCACAGTTGCTTATTTCCTTTCTTGATTACTAACTATACTCCTTGTTATGAAAACGTCGCATGTTTGTATTTTAAAGTTTAATTGTCTTTGCAGACAATGAACTCATCTGAATTAAGTCTACACGCTTTGTGTGTTCGCCATCAAGTGACGAATTTGAATTAATATTATCTAAACTTTTTATCATAACTGTTTATTATTTTCATTGCTTGTGAGGGGATTTTCAGATTATGTTTATAAGTTTGAGAGTTTGAAAATCATAGGAATGGGAAGAGAGTCAGATAAAGATTAAATAATTGCTAGTTAAGAGGTTACAGGATATTTAATGCTATTAAAGTATTAAAATAGAAATATAACATTGTAAGTTTTTGGAGATCACTAAACATACAAAAATATACAAATACGATACTTACAACAGTCCGCTCAAGATCTTGACTTTCATGAGAGCAGTTGCCACCAACTTGCTGCTGTTTCTGGCACTCAAATAATTTAGATGCCGAATACTTTTTCAGGTTCTCTAACGTTTCGAAATGTACTTGAAGTTTTTCTACAAAAAAAAATGTTTTATAAATTACATTGTAACTTAGATATGCACACATTGATTAAACCCTCAACGAACGATACAATGGTTTGAATGTTATCGTAACGTTTACATATGTGCATAACTATAAACTAGGAAATTATTTGTTTGTAGTAGCTACAACTTACAAAACTATAAACAATCGCGGACCTAATGATATGGCTTACGTTAATACGTCTACCGGAAACTAAAGAGGGCGGATAGTAAACAACATTTCGCCTTGTTCATGAAACTGCATGAACGCCCGACCAAGCCATAAAATTGGTCAAACGTCGAGCACCGAACATGTTCTGTAATCTTATATATGGACTAAATATTATAGTAATATAATAATACACCTTTTGTTGTTTTAAAGATCCCTTAATATTTCCTGAAATACTTTTAATATTATCCTAAAATCAAATGACGTTCACCGATAAAATATATTCGAGTAAATATGACTTGTCCGTGAACACAGTTTCCTGCATGTAGTGGAAAATTGTAAATTTCATAATTTTCCAATACTAAAAATAGTGAAAATCTTACCTGGTAGCCGTTGGACTCTTTGGTAGCCTAAAGCAAGGCATAAAGTCACATTTTCATCAGCAAGCTGAAGATTTTCTCCCAGCAGCTTGACGATTGTCTCTTTACAATACGTGCCGTTTCGAGGTTTTCGATCGTGTATAATAACCTAAACATATTATCAGTTAACACTAATAGCCAATTAATTACTAAAAGTTTTTAATTTACCACATTATCTGAAATATAATTTAACCTTGAAAACATACTTGGAAGTACAGGGATATCTGTTCTAGGTAAACAGTCATGTAGTTTATCGCTTTATCCGCTTCATTTTTCATTAGCAGTTTTATTTGAGACACCAGTGTATCCATGTCTTCTCTCGACTTCGTAGTACGCATTTGAATATCCGCAATGAGTGCTCGGTAGCCATTTACTAAATTTTCTTGAAAATCTCCTGTCTGTAAGGGGTGATATCTATTATTCTCAAATACCTACAAGTAATTTTCTTAGATTTGTGTCAAAATGTTAAACCGCTTTGTTTTATACACTCTGCAGACAAGACAATAATTTTCCTCGGCCGAAGCAGCCTAAAATTTTGTAAAAAACTGATAAACATTTTCGTCGAGTCATGAAATATATCCCGACAAAGTTTAAGTAACAATGAGGCGGCTAAGTGGACCTAGAACGTGAACTTGTTTTCGGCTGGTTTTTATATTGAATTTTGATTTATCGGCGAATATATACTTAAACTTTTTCTTGCGTCTCAAGTAGTTTCTCACTTCAGTAGGCAGCGAAAATATTCGTAACTAGTGCCAGCGACTTTACATATTTGTAGGAAAGCCAGAGTGGTTCGGGCTATATGAAGACTATAACTATAATTTCTTAATACCTTGATAACTATATTAAGGTAATGAGATGCATAAAATTTTCTTACCTGTACAGTTGATGCAAAGTACAATGCAAATACAGCACAAAGTATAAACTTATTCATTTTTATTTTTATGTTTATGCCGCATTCCAGGTCACGTTAACGCACTTAACATCTCTTTCCTTACTGATAAAAATAATTCTATTTTTTTCTATCTCAAAGGAAAAATGATGAAGTAATCTGATTACTGATTTACTTTAATATGGAGCAGGTATCAAATAACGATCCAGGCTCAGTGGTTATCGAGTTAAGACTGATTGTTTTAGACGACGTCTTTTGTTTTGGCTTACCGCGCCGTTTTCCTCGTTGATTGTTTGAAATGTGCTCCAAACTTATGACGGTACATAAATGAATCGCACCATTATTACTGCGATCAGTTTGCGAACAATTAATTGTTTACTGAATTGCTTATAAACTATGCTAGTTTATAGAAAACATGAACTAGTTTTGTTAACGTTCCTTGTTGCAACTATTCCACATTGTAAAGGTCAATAGAAAGGCGGATAAAGGTATTATGAGTACACATTATAAAATCTAAAGATTTATGAAAATAATAAAAATATAATTATGGTAGTTAAACAGTTGTTACTTTACTATTCGTTTGGTGCGGGCGTTTCCTACAGTACGATATAGTAGGATATGCCGTACGATTGCCAACATAAAAAAGCAAGTTGAATAAATTCTACGAGAAGTGATTAACTTGGTAGGTTAATATTATCATTTGAGTTGACTTCTTCACATACATACTGGCAAACGTAGGTACTAAATACTCGTATTAGTGTGTTCTGGAAATTTCTACAACGGAAGTTTATTACAAATTGTGCATTTTGTTACCTAATTTTTAATATTGTGTTAAAAATATGTAATTATAAAATAAGAACCTTCGAGCAAAATAATTTGGAATAATTTTAAAAATAATTAAAGAAATTCCAGGAAATATCAAAGACAAGAGAAACGCGTAAATATAATAAATGAGAGATATGTTATAATACTGAAAAGTAGCTATAATATTGTTTGTAACGTGCTGAAAGTATATTGCATGCATTTAACAAAATTTTTGTTACACTCAACTAAGATTATAATTATATTGTTATGTCATATTTAAGAAAGTCGTTATTTAGCCCCTTAGGCACTGGTCCCACCGCGAGCTAGTAAGCTATGAGCTATCAGCTATTTTAAGGGACAAAACATAATCCCTATACCATATACGTCATAGCCGGGCGATCGTAGTTCATCGCCGTGCGATGAGCTATAAATATATATCTTTCTCTTTTATTAACACGGGATTGATCATCTTTTGTCCCTTAAAATTGCTGATAGCTCATAGCTCACTAGCTCGCGGTGGGACCAGTGCCTCATGAATACAACTTTAGAAATTACTCTACCAGACGGTAGACTGTAATCGTTCACTGCACTGTAGGAGGCAGCACTTGCTGCCGTGAAATACTAATCATTTTCATGATTGTATTTCGTAGTCTGCTAGCCTACATTATAGCCTATTTATTAATTAATTTAGTCTATAAGAGACAATAAAATAAATTATAAATGGCGGACTTAATGTTTTAAAACACTACTATTTTTTTTTATTGGGCCAAATAGAAACCAATAACCGGAACACAAGCCTTATAGAGTCCTATATGTTGCTTAATGTAAGAGTATTCATTGAGGTCTATTAATTAAATCATTCTGGAAAATTTATACACAGCGTACATTTCATACGTAGGTAAAATTCTTATTTACGATTCTGATTATAGCGCCATCTACGCGATAGGCATGAAATCTTTTGAAACAGAAAGCACCTCGTCTCGTGTAAGCCGCTCTCACACAAATTGACATTACAAAGTCTATTGCGCAAAAGGTTTTACTTGTTTCTCACGCGATGGCGCTGGCGATTGTTTTCGAGTTTCTAATCGGTATTTTCGTATTATAGTGTAAGGGTGTAAATATGGCAGATAATTCCGAAAATGGCTTTTATTATAATGGAGTTCAGGTGGTATTTGACAAACTTTCGGAAATTTCCGCACTTTTATACATTCGTTATTACCCGACTACACCTGATTTTCCACGATATATGAATGCATGCTTATTTAAACTTTATAGTCCGTAATACATAAACTGATGTGCTGTATTAGATGATACAGAAGGGATAATTTTCAATTTATTGTACAGAATTCACATAGTAGTGGACTGTATATAATATACACATAGCACTCATTAATTAATGAATTATATGATAAAATGACAACAGATAACTTCATCGAAGACATTGTCGTCATTATTTTATACAAAAAAATAAAGTAGTTATAATTTGGTTATAGAATTTCTTGCTTAAAGTGTTGACTAGGTACTACTGATAAATAAGATATAATTAGAAGATAAACGCATTCAAAAACACCAACAACCAATCAAAGTGTTAGTCATTAGCCTATATAAACTACATTCAAAATCAGCTTGTTAATACTAACCCTGTCTTGGCTTCCGCCTTTAACGAGAGGTTAGTTAAGCAATCCCTAAACTAAATTTACTGTCCGAATTTGAACAAGAAACGTGCTGCCCAACAAGCTTCGCTATCTAGATGCCGTTTATTCGAGTAATCCAAAGTCAATATGCCTCTGTTTAGAGATCTATTCCAAGCGTACGATTTGATTTTATTTCAAAATGAAACAAGTTTCGACCGGTCAGTCGACGTTAGTCTTATTCCAATTATACTTTTCATGGCACATTCTTTACTAGTTGTCAAAATCACAACTTTATACAATCAAGATATTATGTTGACAAAAGAAAACTATATTGATACTATGTATGTAAATGTAGTACTAAATAACGATTTTATTTTACGATTCTTTCACATAATTTAACTTGAATAGGACTTAATGTTAGAAATTACATGATTTGTTTTGTGGTCACAAAGAAAAATTCTAGAGTCTTCACCAATAATTATGTTGGTATATATATATAATGAAGGTACGTTAATTTCCTTTGATCGCCTGACTAACTTTAGCAAACTCATCAGATTGTAACACAAATATGATTTGACGTATTTTCAGAGACTATTACTGCGAGCGGATTGTTGCAGTTTTTGTTTGCCATAACCACGATACCTTACCAATAGCATTAATTTGTATCCAACCAAGACAAATGCCTTCTACAGTGGATACATTCCTAGTATAAAGATTTAAGGACAAAGTCTCTAAGTACATGTAGGTACATTAGTAAATCATGATATATATTATTTATTATATACGTTACGAAATATCTTTTTTAAAAAAGGCTAGCTAGCTATACTACATTTTGGCATAAGTGAACTTGCTCCTGTCACGAATTTTTTGACCGAGTATTTTGATCACAGTATCACTAGTAACCATTAAATCGTGTACTTTTTCATGAAAGAGATAAATAAATTCACCCATTTATTTATTTTTACGGACACAATACACACTATCAAAATTTCACATCTAAGTTAATATTACTTAAGTACTCAGCTTCTGGTGTATTTTCCTGGTAAATATTAAATAAACATACTAAAAGCTTGAACGTTATTTAAACTTTCACTCAAATTGCACATTAAGACTAAAGCGAAGGCAGTGAGTATTATACTTTAGCAGTACTTAAATTACATCATTTAGAAGATGTTCAAGAATAAACGAAGCCAGTTATGAAACTGCAATTAAACCTGGTAATACTGTTCAGTTGGCTGTTTAATTATTCTACATTATGTTGTTCCCACCTCCAACTAGATTATGTCTCATAGAAAAAAAAAAGTATCTACTTATTTAACCGAATTATAGAATTTTTGTAATCATAACCCTTCTATCCATACTAATATTATAAATGAGGAAGTAACTCTCTATATATCTGTCTGTCAGTTACCTTTTCACGCTTAAACCGCTGAACCAATTAGGGAAAAAAATGGAGTTTGAGCTACGAGAAAGGACATAGGGTAATGTTTTCCGGCAACCATATTTTAAAAACGGGCATAGCATGGCTGACGAAATCGCGAGGAAAAGCTAGTGTTAAATAAACTGTGCATATTTTGCAACAAATTAAAATGGAATCATATTTTTAAACTACTTTAAATACTTTAATCTAAAAATTGCTACTACTCACCGATTACTGGTCATATCCTGAAGAAACAGTTACGGTGTCCGAGAGGGGATTCGAACCGGTGTCTTTAGCTTTCGCGGCTGGAGTCCTACCACTAGACTACCCGGTCACGATTTTGATACCCGTCGAGATATTACAAATATATGCAACATTTGAAAATGGACGTCTAAGGGTATGCAATGGGTCGGCTGAACATTCAAAGAAAACTTTGAAATCATTCAATAAAATGCTTTCTGATAACTGATAAGTATTTCTGTTGAGTAGGATTCAACAGGAAGCTTTAGCTGCTTTAGTCTCATATCAACTCTAAAATGTATGTGGTCTAGTTATACAGTGTGTGTATCTAACATGTGCGAATCTCTTAACGGTGGATATAGTTAGCACACAATAGCATATATATATATAACAGCTTAGAAGTAAAATAAAAAATTTGTCCATACAAAATAATTCGGCCCACAATGTAATGTTACACGCTCGAGTTAAAAAACTCGTTGACCATTAGTTTCAAAAGCTTATCAGCAAAAGCATCGCGCAATGTTCGCAGTAGGTTACTGCTCAGAAATTTGACAAGATATATTTCCTTGTGTATAATAAGTATCATTAAAAACCTTTTAGTTAATGTTTATACTATTAAAAGTTACGTCTCGTTTAATTTCGCCCGCATTAGATTCACACACGCTTGTAGCTTTAGTCAGTTTTGAGCGTAATCTCGAGAAGGTTCAGGCACGAGCTGTGATTGTATTAAAATCCTATTTGCATCATCCTGCTGAATGTTAAAATGCTAGAAATAAGAATTTCATTCATCTTTATATATATATAGATATATATAAAATAAAGTTGGGTTTGTTCAACCTTATAACTCTTATAACTCGAGAACGGCTGAACCGATTAAAATTATTTTGGATTGGTTGGAATCGTCACAGCCCTGATTGAGACATTAAGTACAAAAAAAATCACAAAAATCCCGTGATTTTTGAAAGCTATCACTACTTTTGTCGCTTTTTAGGCGGTACGAAGTTCGCCGGGTCAGCTAGTTATATATTAAATACTTTTTAAATAAAATTGTGAATTCTGGATGTCATATTTCGACTGATGTTAATTATGAAATTGTGTTTCGTGTATTGTTTCAAGTAAACACTTAAAATACAAAGTGATTCTTTGTTCCACAGTGTGTGCTCATTGAAGTACTCACTAATAATTTTCGAACACACGGATTTTGATTTCTGTCATTGCGGGCGAGTGCTGCAATCTAAGCGCCCGCAATCACCCTAATTGGTTTTGCAGTTTGTCTAATTTCACTGGCCACGGGTGGCGTTAGAACAGTTTGAACGTCGTTTACCGCATTAGATTACTGTGCCTGCCATTTCTATTCAAATTCAATACCAAGTCAATTGAAACTTAAATTAAAGTTTTATATTCGATTTTTTAATGGCTTTCTCCCTTTGTATTTAGGCACTGGGATTTTTTCCAATAACGATGTTTTTTAACTTTACATTTTTTTTTTATGATATAGGAGGCAAACGAGCAGACGGATTGCCTGATGGTAAGCAACTACCGCCGCCCATGGACACGGTGACAATGCTCGGTGACAGAATTTTGAGGGGATTAAAACAGACAAAAACATTATTTTATTGTTATAGACTACAAAGAAAAACACACACAGTTTATTAGCGAAAAGTGCGAAGAGGTATTGACATTTAAAACGCATGCGAATTTTAGAGGAAACAGAAAGAATTAGGAGAATAGATACAATAGAACATAGTGATACGAGTGTAAAATGATGGTCAGAGTTTGATGTTGTGGGTTTCAATGTGTTTTAAAATAATTTTAGCGATGGAAGGATCCATAATAGATTAACACATGACTACTTAGACTTCCGTGGCGTCAAGTAAAGTGCTGGATCAAGAATTCATGACTTTTTATATGGGGTAAGTTGAAAAATCGTCCATGCACTAAAGCAGTACAAGTGACTTTTAATCTTACCCCTTGTAAAAAAACCTTTCAATCTTCTCCCACATTATTAATCAAAATGATTGTATGATTGCCAAATACAAATTGCCAACGGAAAATGTCCTGTACACGTGCAAAAACGTACCGTATTTGATAATATTAGTTTAGAAAAATGGCTCATATCCAGAGGTTTTAAAAAACTTAACAATATAGAATAAACTACAGTATGGGGTTCTTCAAAAAGGATGTAAAGAGATTTTTACGGGGTCGGCTACGCGTGAATGATGCCTCGGTATTGTAAACGTCCATAGGCTGCGGTGACCGCCTACCATCAAGCGGGCCGCATGCTTGTTTGCCACCTTTGTGGTATAAAAAAAAGAAACATTGTAAAAATCTTTAAAAAAGTAAGCAGCAGAGCATGTAAGGCAAAGAAACTGAAACTCGAGTTAGCGAATAACTTTTTTTTTAATCTGGCCAACTTTTTAAAAGTCGGCCAGAGCTAATCCGTGTCGAGTCAAGTTTTAGTTCAAAGGTAACAGCTTCGCTCCGGGAAACGGGGCTCTTGAAAGACTAATATCTAAAAATGTCAACATATTGTACCTATTAGAAAAAAAATCAGTTATATACTAACAAAATTATTACAAAAATGAAAATGTGCTAATTTTTATTTCTAACAGTAGACAGTTATTATATTTATACAATCACATTCGTTTCTCAGATCATGGATCAGAAAAAATGCCTATTTGTATAATTTAGGTACTTTCACCGATATATTTAGGTTTAAATAAATACTAAAAAAATGTATATATGTAAGAGACTTTAACCAACTGAAAATACAGCTCAGTCTAGGAATTAGTGCCGCTATTTTGGATTCGAGACCTTTCTATTTATGTTCAAAGATTTTTATACTAATGAAACTGCACCAACATTCATTTGAAATAGAAAAAGCACTTAGGTATTTCCAATTGTTATCTCACTTTTGTTTATTCCAAAATAAGTCTGTAACAGGTAATTTAAATTTTATATCGTAGGTTCATGGTTGAATTTGCTTTAAAGCATGTTGGTCAGATAGGAGATTGGGGAAGATATTATTCGGTTAAGCTGCTGAGTCAGATACGGTGCACAGTTTATTGGCAAAGGAGTTAGCTACTGGATTAAGCTTGATCGGATAGACTATCCTATTCTTGGTTTATTTTTATTTTGCACAAGAAAACTAAATGTATTCTATTGGTAAAGTAATTTGTTAGTATATCTGGTAATGAAGATATTAACTTCAGTTATTGGCCAACAAATTAAAGTGCTTGCACCATTCTAACCTTAACGTACTTATTAGCCGTGTCGAAAGAATATTCTTTCCTATTTTGACTGAAAATTTATTTAATCCTTATATTTGAATTTGTATTTGTAATACTTAATAAATGGTACTTTTTGACAGCTTTTGTGTAAAAAACTTTTTTCATGTAGCATGGTCTAATTTTCCACATCTTCTTTTTCGTTTATAGTGTTCGGTATTATTTTTTAATGTGACCTTACAAGCAATCTCTGAATAATAATACAATTCTGATTGCAGCAACATAAAAAAATGTATTGTTACATTTCTCACTAATGATCATTTTGAATTTATAACGCTACGTCTATTCTTACGCGTCCTTACTACGAGTGTCCTATAAACTTACTTCACCATATTTTTCTATTAAAAAAACTATTGAAAGGTAGCCTGAGGTTTTTATTGTAATGTACGTAGTGAATCATTATTCCTATTTCTTTATCGGTCATGAAATTTCTAAACGGGTTTGCTTGTAATTAAATGAATAGGTACTACTACTATTATACCTTTTAATAAAACATCCTATTTTCCTTGAAAAAATATTTTTCTTGTTTCTTTATAATCTTTATGATGCGTTTCTTTAATAGTAACTTTGTAGCGCCTCAAGTAACTTTGTAGTTTGTAGTGCTTTCTTTGCGGTTAACTCTTATTACAAAGGGTCTAGGGTTGTTTGGGTTACAAAGTGGTTGAATAAGCTCAGGCTTAATGTTTATTGAAGGTTGGTATTAAAGTATTTGGTAGGACGCGGAAAGTTGCTATAAGCGATATCTATACAGTCAAGGACAAAGATACTGGTACAGTCACGGTCAATAATATCTTACGATATTAAGACTAAAAATATCTGACAGTAAATTATGACCTTGACATAAAGTGCTATCAGATTTTTTTTTCTCTCTTGATATCGTAAGATATTATGTCCGGTGACTGTACATTAAAAGTGTTTAAATGTTAATACTCGTACGTGCACCGCATTGTCTTAATAATAGCTTTGAATATGAACACATGTGCTTACATGTGTTCATATTTTGGACACTTGAATGATGTCTTTGACCTTGATCTACCTTGACTGTACAGTCAGTTCACTAAGCGGGCCAGGTGTGCAGTATGATCTTGGCACATTATTATACTCTTAACTATAAAGTGGTGTTAAGGTTATTTTGCACATCTCACCCGCTTAGCATTTTGCTGCTGACTGATTTGATTTTTTAGAATTATAGCCAGTGCCTTGGGGTAATCTTGGGGCTACTAAGGGTTGTCGATTGATCGTTAGCAACGACAAATAGATGACACAAGAATAACCCTTCCGTACTGTCGTCTAAAATGGTACAACAATTGCAAATATAAGATATGACTAATCTTATTCATATTTGCATTACAAATGCGTTAATCTTCTTTGCTAGTTTACTTAAATCATTTGGTTTTTTTTTGTCTTAGTACGTCACAGTACGCCAGGACATGGACATGTCTGGTGTCCCAGGCCAGGGCCATGCCAATTATCGCAACAACCATTCTCCCATTGTGAAACCATAATGTAGTATAGTTGAATATTTTGAACTTACATCTACATTTATACCTAGGCTATTTTGTTCCACCTCTTTAATATACCTGTCGTATCCGAATGTATGGCATCCCTTTCTCATCATGAGAAGTCCATATCTGAATGTTAGATGATCCAGATTCTGAAATCTGGCTGCATGGCTTTTTATAATGCTGAAGAACATCAGTTGGATACAATATATGCGACCAGCTGAGTACAGCAATATATGAGCGTTTTAAAGGCACAAATGTTTAGATTCTCTGGTTCAAGTAAAAAAGAAGTAGGTAGTTTGTTAACAGTTCAAAACTTGTGAAAGCTAAATAATAATATTATTCATGCTATTATTTTGCGTTACCTAACAAAGAAACTATGTCTAGATTGTTCCGTTTTGCTGCTACAAGTTTTGTTAAGTTTCTTCCATTCCTCTTGAGAACGCTCCACCTTTGTTAAAAGTTACATTATAGACGGTATCTTTTTGCATGCCTTTAATGAGTCTTGTCAATATAATATTACAGAAATAAGATTATGTAGGTAGTAAATTAATGTTTGGTGGTGAGGTATAATAATATCATAATATAACCCAGAATGGATAGGATGCTTACCATATCGCATCATGCATCAGTTTCGCACTTACGTACCTACTTTTTATAACGCGGCGTCGGCATAATATTATGTAATTATATCTTAGATATTTCATTTTGCACAAGTTCGCAATGAAATGATCTATCCTTTCGGTTTAACCACCATAACCTTGTTATTCCTTCACTTTTAGTAATTTTCTTTGTATTAGCTAGTTTTATTTGTTTTTTATTCCTAAAATAAAAGAGCCTTTACGTCTAGGATTTGTACAAAAAATGTTGCGAATGTTGATTTTACGATAAAGTTATCGGGACACTAGAATAAGCAATGCTGCTTAGAATAAATCTTTAGTCTGAATTCTATTCTGAGTTAAAAGTGAGAGCGTTTTGATAAGAACTTTTTATATTGTGAAATTGTATTTTAGGTTTTTAAACGTATTATCTATGAAAACAGTGACGTAATATTAATTTATTGTAAAATCGTGAAAAACGAAATAGTAAACAGTTAATATCAGTATAACCTTAATAATAATCATATCTGTTTAGAAAAAATAACAAAAAAAACTGACGAACAAAAATGCAAATAAGGAGAAAATTTAATTCGTTAAAATTTACGCTTTTTCTTACGTGTCACGCCGCTCGCTTAAGTTATGTCGGTCGTGCTCGTAACAGAGAATTGTATTCATAGCGCAAGGGCCAGATACAAGTACCCGCGTTATCACGCAAGAATCTCCCTCGCGATTACGACCTCTTTTGATAGATGGCGCTGTATTATGTTGACGTGTTTAGGATTGTGGATGAATGCGATGCCGAAATGGGTCAGTTTGACAAATAATACACTTTTGTTGTTCTTTTTTTTTCAATCAACGAGCGTTTGTTTTATAAATGGCGGATATTTTTGATGAATGAGATATCGATTACGTAAAAGAAATGTCGCTGATAATGATGTTGTTTTGATGAATAGGGTTTTTAAGAACTAAATTTAAGTTTCGATTGGGGAAATCCAAGAAACGACTTTGCTAGCAGTAATTTAATGAATTTGAAAATATTATAAAGTATTACTATAATACAATTAAAGGAAACCATAGACATTTTAATTACATTATATAACATTATTTTTTTTTAGATATGTAATGAATAATTATAGCAATTGCCCGAGACTAAAGAATTTCAGGGCTATTTGGTTTCAACGTATTTACAATAAAAATGACATTTAAATTTCCTTAGCAGAAGAAATATGTAATTCATTCCTGTTAAAAATAAACTTTGCGATTTGATATAACTCAAGCAAAACAGTCAAGTTTCACCGGAAATATGCAACGAATTTTGACCTATATACCTATTTGCACAAGGCTGCCAACCGCCCAAAGTCGGGACGAGTTAAGGAATGCTTTTTGTAGGTAAATACATTTAGGAAGGCTGGCTGTAACATGCTTAAAAGTAAATTCCATGCATTTAGGGAAGGAATTATGATATGGTTATTTAAAACTTTATATGCTCAAAAATTAAAAATAAGGAAATGTTTAACACTATTGTCGGGGCTCTACATAATAGTTAAGGGAATGCAAATCAGCCGCATCTCTTGTTAGAATTTTGTAAGTTAGACCTTCTTGATTTTCTTTTCTCGAAGAAAATAACTAAAATAGTAATGTAGCACAAAGCTTATCTGATCCCATTTGCTGAAATGAGTTACGATTGTAATCTGAGCTGCTTTTCCCGATGAGTTGAATAAAATCAAAAATTGCATCAAAGTAGGAGCCACAACCGGTTCTCCCTATAGAAAATCAAAATCGGTTGTGTCCCTATCCGTAACCAAAAGTATAATTTTGGTAAAATCTTCATTTTTATTTATTGGTTAACTGTTATGTATTAACTTTTAGATGTAACTTGTAATGTATACATACAATGTGAATTCACGAGGGAAATCTATAAATTCACATTTGATGAAAGCGCCTAAGTAAAATGTCTTTGCTTAACGACTTTTATAAAATGAATTTGTAAGCGTGATTCTGCTTCTCCCTGCTGAAAGAACATAACTTTATACGAGAAAAGGCGTCCATATGCCTGTTTAAAAGTAAGTTAGGTTTCATCTTAAGGCATATTGAATCACGTAGAAGCGAAGCTGCTCAATTTAGCTAGCGCTTCTCAACTGAATCGTGCGTACTCGTATATTCTTGTAAGCAATATATCGCTCATAATCTTACATCGTGTTTTTTATCCATATTAATATTATAAATGAAAGATGAAAGTGTGTCTTTCAGACTGGCGTTCTGTAACCACTTAACATTTAAACCATTGAACAAATTAAGGTGAAATTTGGCATGGACAAAGTTTGAATCCCAGGGTAGGACAAAAGATTGTTAAAGGGGGTGAAAAGGAGTGTTGAAGTTTGTATGATAAATCTCCGCTGACGAAGTAAGTTACAAACGTAAAGATTAATGGTTAGTGTAGAAATAACTTCGCATAAATTTGATATCTAAATTTACTTACAGGTTCCCTGGCTAGTGTAGCTGGTGTATGTATACTTGTGTACCTATTAAAAGCAATCATCTAGCAAATTGGTTACTAATACACATACACACAAGGCTAGGGAACCTGTAAGTAAATTTAGATTTTTATACCTACGTATCAGTTTATCACTTCATACCAAAAATAACCTTTAAATGTTATAAATCGTACCAGGAGCCAGGCTAAAGGTAAAAACCTTACCATTTTATTGGTATGTAGATAAAATTGGAAATTTCTAGGTTAGCGTTCTACCCTTTGTGATGCGTATCAAACATTTCATTTTGACAAAGCGCCGGTAGAAATGGTTGAATTTAGTGCTCAATAAACTAACACGCTTTCCCTCCAAAATCCAGTGAATGAACGCTTTTATGACCACGATCTCTTAGTAAATACAATATTTTATGATCTGTTATTGTGGGGCAGCTAACCGGTTAATATTGAACTATTTTATTGAGACAGGTTTGTTTTATGTCAGGAATCATATAAATATAACTACTCGGCGAGCCATGATCACGGTTGGGTTTTAGGACTAGTCAGAAGGATCACAGGTGAAGCGAAGCTGCTTAATAATTTACTCATCAAATAGGGCTATTGTCTGCCAGTATTAATATGCCTAAGAAATACTTCTAATGTTATCATTACTGTACTAGTTTTGGAACAAAAATATTGTGGGTGGTTAAATAAATGATCTATTTTTGCTAATTGTACAGGAGATTCAGAATTTTCTTCAATTTATGCAAAATAGTTTGACGTAAACTACATAACACAATGCATCTTTGATTTGTGTATAAAGTGCGTATCGGGAGCGTGCACGACGATGCTGCCGCCGCCTGTTGACGTTAATCGGAACTACTTACGCTGTCATAACCTAATATTGGCAATTAGTTAGCTATATGTTTACGTCATATACATTAGATAATTATATTGATTTAAGCAATCATTTTACCTGTATATAATAACCCCTTGTTCCTGGTGAACTATTTCTTCGACCTGCAATTTGTATATGGCCGGCCTTAAATAGTTTTTGACCTTTTGTTATTTTGGCTATGTACCAGATTGTTTTTAATAGGCCAAAACCAGTATTTAATACCTAACTTTAATGAATATAAATATTTATGAATAATAATATGTATAAGAAATGTTTTGACAGCTCACAAATAGTTCCTTCGGTCGCTTTTGTCGTTTAGTGCTGCCACCTATAGTTCGTGCACGCTCCCTATATCATTCTTGTGTTAAAACAGAAGGACTGATTAAGATATTTTCTAGGTGCGTCCAGACTATACACTTGCAATGGACCCACCGCATCAAACTTATTTAACTAGTCTGGACTCACCTGTAAAATTATATTGCCGCCTGCAAGCTTGTTACTTAACACTGACTGGCCATTAAGCACGTTAAGAATGATTGTTTATGGTACTAGTAACCGCGCTGATTAGAGAAAGGTAAAACATTGCAACAATTTGCTACTATGTATATTACTTTGTGAGATTACTTCGCAATTTTCTCGTGCATACGAAGTCATTCTCAGACAATGTTTGTGTCAACTAATATTGCATACACTGTTTCTGAAACTAATATTGCATACACTGACTACATTGGTAACGAAGGGATTCGCATTGGACTACATTGCTAATCTGTATATCACGTATATTTTTTAATAAAATATTAAGTTGATATTTATTATATTTTGTACTCGTTATTTGACTTATGTCACACAGTATCATTTAATTTGTGGATATCTATAATAAGCTATGTTTACTACTGTTATTTATTTGATAGTTGATATAAATTGTACTTGCTGTTACTGTATGTGCTAAATAGTAAAAAAAAAAAATCATACATGATACTATTCTGGATTCCTGGATTAGGATGAGTGTGACATAATAGCAATTATAATAATCAGCTAATCTATCTTCTCGTTATATATAATATAATCTTGTCGATATTACCTATGATCAAATTAATCTAACCAATCTAACTAACGTATTAAACAGGATTATGGCAAAAAACTCCTGATAATTCCACAGTTTCAGCCAAAATACAACACATTATGCCAAAAAGAGTTGCATTGGACAATTATAAAATCAATTAAGGTTGATACAAATAAAGTACTTTTGAAAATATTAATAAAAGAGGTATGTTTAATAAGTCAGATAACATCATTGTAACAAATTATATTGAATTTTAGCGGAGCGGATAGCCTTCTCTCTACGGCCAAACTTTACACAAACTTGACGCTCAAGACTGAAGTTTCTGCCATAGACAATTACTTTGTTCTCAAGAGATAGACAAGTAACAGTCACAATCACAAACTGACGGGCGAACAATGTTGACGGTTGCTACAATGGTGTATTTTGTTTACTATAAACGTATGTATTATGGTGTGGAAAAACATTTTGGGCCCTACTGAATATGCAAATATACATTATCTTTCTCGCGTTGTCCCAGCATTTTGCCACGATTCATCTTGACAACTAATCCCAGGATTTGGCATAGGCACTATAGTTTTACTAAAACGACTGCCATCTGATAATTCAACCCAGAGTGTAAACTAGGCCGTATTGGAATTAGTCTAGTTTGTTTACAATGTGAAAATGTTTCCGAAAAGCGACTGGTAAATATCAAATTAAATTTCGTACATAAGTTCCGAAAAAACTTATTGGTAACCTACTACCTCCGGATTGCAAGTCGCACGATTTTACCGCTAGGCGACCGGGCGCTTGCTCTATGGGCCGTCCGGTGCACTGCCTTAAAATATCGAGGTAGTGTTGCTGAGAACATTTTTTTTGTCGAAAAATAACTGAATTTATACATTTAGAGCGTTATCACGATCAATGTAGTGTAATACTTAAGATACACTAGTTAAACGCTTAAAATGTATGTGTATGCGAAAATTGTGCTTAGGCAAATTTGGCTCTTAGTTGCATGCGTTTTGTTGCTAGGTCAACATCCCAAAGATTTGTTTTGTAATGTCAATTACCATCACTATGCACTCGAAATTGAACTTTATACTTAGTGTAATAAAGTTGTGTTTATGTGAACATACTGGTATTTTATGTAGGTACTTTAGGTGTTGGTACAAGACGCGCACACTTATAAATTAACAATCGAACAGTTTTGCGAGTAGCATTATTAGTGTATCTTGAATACACGATATACCTCCGTTGGTGGTTATGACACTTGTGTGATATGCTAGGAGTCTAAAATATCCTTACAAATTTTATTTTTATAGCAGTAATTATGTATTACGATATTTTTACTTGTTTATCATTTTTCTTTCATATTTTTTTATCTGATAAGAGGGCTCATATACTCATAGGTAAATTGGCAAAACATTCTGAAGTTATAAGAAATATTTTCTAACAATAAGAAAGGTGGCTGGTCCAAATATTTATTTCATGAAAACCTACCGAAGGTGAAAAGTTATAGTAGGTACTTAAATACTTGAAAAGAAAACACTTTATACTTACATTTTATTTATACGTCTGTTGCTATCATCTTCTAAGCTTCAGTTTTTCTGTTATGTTTCGTTTGCACTTTGTTTATCTATTTTTTACGCTTGACTTCTTTATACAGTTTTTTCTTCGTTTTTTTGCTTTTCTTTATTGTAAATATTTATAATTAGTATGTAAAGATCATGTTAAATATGACAATTGTTTTGTCACTTAATTTAAATATTTCGTAGCATTCCCAGCATTTGATTGCTTGAGGACTCAAGTAACTATAAATAGAAACTTCTTCATGCATCTGGCTTTTGGCATTCATTACAAGCATTAGACTTTGAGACTTGCTTCGAATAAAGATGTTACGTGAAGTAATTGAAATGATATTGATGGAATATTTAATGCCATATGAATCCTTTCAAAATCCCGTAGATTGTAGTATACGGTTAGGAATAGAAATCAAAATACATGAAGTTTGGAACGTGACTGTTGGATTGTAAGCTGCGAGTGCACGTGTGTTCCCCAGGCTACATCGAAAAGGTGGAACTTTTCCGGCTAGAGAGGAATATAATACTGAAAATACCAAAACCCGTGTAGAGATTGCGCTTCTAGCAATACGTGGTAAAAGCATGCTTTTAAAAATGTTTTTCTACGATTATACTCTATGTCGTTTGTGTAACAAGTAAAAGAGTGGTTTTGAATTACTTATAAAGTGGACATGATTGTTCAAATTACCCATATCGTAAAATGATTGGGCAAGCCTCTGTAGCTCACTTGGTAGAGCGATGGGCATGTACGCCAGAGTCGCGAGTTTATGTCTGCCTGTGACAGTTGATTTTTCCTTTATTACTAAGAATTAAGTTGGGGAGGTAGAATACTTTAATGCTTATATATGCTTATTCCTTAACGTCATATATCAAACCAACATGAGTAAATTTATATTTTGTCCTTATCTGTCACATTGACAATTGTTTGTGTATGATAAAAACAAAACATAAGGACAATAAAGTAGGTATTCTTTTGACAAGTCAATTCAACGAAGATTGAATTTCTATTCTTACTCCATGATAATGTAATGGTAATGAATGGTGCCTGCAATTGTTATCTAAAACACAAATAAAAATGCTAAATAGTTAAATACCCCGTTAATAATAGCAGTTTTAAAGTCAGTACCACATGTTCGCTTCAAATCATATATTGTAAAATTATATTATTTGTGGACTTCCAGTTGAGTCTTAATTAGCAAAGATGTCTTGAGATTTTTTTTTGTTTTTTGTTCTTTAAAGTTGTTTATTGTGTAATATCGATAGCGTAAGATGCAGGTCTTGGTTAACACTCGGCAGTCCTAGGGCTTCGGCCGCCTCGTAGCTATCTGTAAAGTCCAACTACCACTTTACAGAACGCAAGGCCTATAACCGTACACTGGCGTGTTCTAAGAGCAAACTTGCTGTGTTATTCGATTGATTTGCTACAAACACTTTGACACTGGCAAAGTTATCAGAATTGATGGAATCCATTTTTTTTAAACTACATGTATTTATGTTATTTGCTTCACGATTTAATATTTAATTAGCATTTTCAGCTTTAAATTAATGTAGGTAATCATATTATTACTGACATAGCTCCGCAAATAATAAATTGTATTAATGTAAACTCGCCCAATTTTCACTCATTAGTAATGATGACATCAAATTGTGGTTACCAGCTTGTCAGTACTCACGTCCCGACAATTTCAATGCTCGACCTACATATGATTACGTGAGAGGAGTTTAAAATTGATGGGATTCAATCAACATTGACAATCAAACTGAATCGCCGTTTGACATTAGGTATAGGTGACAAGGCCTCCCTCTGGTGGAAACTGTTTGACATAATATGTAACTCTCTGGTGGAATACAAATTACTATATCGATGTCAATATAACAATTACATACTTGTTATTCATAATTGATTTATATCTAAATTATTTATGCGCATGACACTGAACTAGATCAACTAGTCATACTCAACTATCATAATTAATTAATTACAATAAGTAACACTTAAGACAATTTATCGATGACCATCAAAATATTTAGTTCGATACATGGTAATCTCACCTTAAAGCTATACTGTACCTTCTAAAATAAAGTTTTTGATAAAGCCATCATTTTTATATACATGCCTCATGAAAAAAGACAATTAAGGTCCAAGTGCAGCAAACGCAGCTTTGACTTGCACTCCAGTTCTATTTATCTGCTCGCTTTCTACCGCGCCATTTAAAAATGACGTAAGTTAGTAAAACTTTCAATGCATCATAGGTTTCTTTCTAAAAGCCGTATTGTCGTGACGCGTCATTTCAGATAAAAACTGTGCTTCATTTCAGCTTATACGCGTTTTATCTGTGCGCATTATTAAGTTTTATGCTGATGCAAAGATTATGCTCTAGAATAGGTTATTATTTTTCTGTATATATTATCAACTGGGTGTACAGATTCAGACATATGGAAGCGCCAGCTAAGTTCGCAAAGCAAAAGGCGACACACCGACCGTAAATTATCTTGTAGAATCAATTAAGAGCTATTTTTCATCCTCCATAATTTAATATCCATTCGAGTTTGTAAGTTCACAGCATTTTGTTATTTAATCCTTAATGTAGCATTATGAAGTATCTAATTTAAAAACTGTTTATTCGCAAAATACATGGCATTAATGAACTTAGCTAAATTATATTATTATTTTTGGACCCGGGTATGTCCTTAAACTACGTCCAACAATGAGAGGTAGGGCACAGCGAAGTACCATCACGCTTGAATCTGGAGAAGCCCAACTGGGGAAGTACCTCCTCCTTACAGAAGACCACCGCCATAATAGCACTGCTACCTTTCAGGTATGTAGTGTTCTGTTCCTGATGGTGAATAAGGTTCCCAGATCGCTCCAACCCACTTATAGGTCGGCAACGCGCTTGTGACTCCCTTGGTGTTGCGAGTGCCCGTGGGCGACGGTAGTTGCTTGCCATCGGGCAATCCGTCTGCTCGTTTGCCACCTTTGTCATAAAAAAAAATTATAATATATATAATCAATTTTCTAGAGGTACTTATTTAAATTATAGTACTCGTAATGGTATGTTTTCCAAATGTTTACACACAATGTAGTCATGTCCTAAACGAAACATTTTCAACTCATTAATCGTTATTAATGAAAAGTTGAAATAGATAACATATACTTAAAGAAAAAAAAAAAAAAAAAAAAAACCCGTCTCGAACACCGGAGGTCCTCGTCGTTTTTTTCTTTAAGTATATGTTATCTATTTCAACTTTTAATTTATATAGTAGTATTACTACTTAAAAAACCAAAGCAAATCAAAAATATTTCATAAAAAATAATTTGATTTGTTCTTAGATTCGTTATTAATGAGTTCGTCATGTTTCATGTTAAATCACGTCTTACGGCCCGGCCATAAAATCCACGCTCGAAGCGTGCAAGCTCGACGCTCGTCCAATGTGTCATTACCTAACGAGTGTTGAGGTTACACGCTACGAGCGTGCGTTTTGTGGCCCATGAGTTAGGCTCGTGAATACACGCTCGCTTCAAGTTGAGCCAACTAACCCAATTAAAAGTTTAGGCCTTATAACAAGGCTAACTTTCTTCTTAGCTACAATAAGTCGGAATTTAGGAAATGAGTTATTAGAAAACAAAATAGGGGAGAGAAATCGAAAAATACAGGCAAATGAAATTATTTATGAACACCGTTGTTGTATGAATATACACTTGCGAACGTCATGCATTTTTTTGTTTTACTTCTTATTTTTTTGTTGTTAGTGTATCGCCTGTGACCACCATCCTAAGCTAGTTTTAAAGGAAATATGAATCCTGAATAATGAAATATGAATCTCCCGTGCTTTATACTAGATTACAAATTTATGTGGTTACTTTAGCATAAGCACCTTTAAGGTGTTTACCCATTACACCATATCAAACCATGACCGTACCGGAGTATTCCTTGTCCTATCATAATACTCTCTCTCTAGTCGTTGACTTCATTGCTGAAGGTCGTGTCCGTCTTGAAATTTTCTGATGACCTCTGTCACCAATCGCTTCCACCCCATCCTGTCCTCGGCTTTCTTCATGGCGGTCGTCACTGTGAGGCCTGTGAGAGCAGAAACCTGATCTGACCATCGGGTGGGAGACCTGCCACGTCGCCGCTTGCCGTCTATTTTCCCAACAACCACCAGTTTCTCTAAGTTGTCAGGTTCACGGCGGGCAATATGTCCAAAATAGCCAAGAATCCTTTGGTAGCAAGTGGTCGATAGCCTTATCCGGATTCCAAGCTGCTGAAGAATGGAGACGTTCGTTCTCTTGGCTGTCCATGGGATACGTAGCATCCGTCTCCAGCACCACATTTCGAAAGCCTCTATTTTCTTGCGTTCGGTTGAGCGGATTGTCCACGATTCCGAGCCGTAGAGAAAAATCGAAAAGACCAGAGTTCTCACAATTCTCACTTTGGTGTTGTTGGAGACTTTTCGATTCTGCCATATTCGTGTCATCTTACTCATGGCAGATTTGGCCATTTGAGTTCTCCTTTGAATTTCTCTCTCGCTTCCTCCTTGGTTAGTAAGTAACGAACCCAGATACACAAACTCACTGACAAACTGTAAGTCAGAGAGTTCTCCTGTTCGTGTGAGTTGCTCACCATAATACTCATACATTGCAATATACATGAAATTAAAACGATATAAAATGGTCACCGGACTGTTTGTGTTTTTATTTCCTCTCCCATTTCATGCCAGGCTAAATCTTTCTTGACTACAAGTAGGGTTATAAATAAATTGATATTATCGAACAGTCTTAATCAATATTTCGTCATTAATTAATAATATTTTAGTATTTCAATTAACTGATGGTATCAAGACTGGATAGAGCGAGTAGAAATATGGCAACGCTTTTATAACAGACTTAGAATGGTCACCATACGCGGTCCCGTTTCGCCGTCTGCACGCCCAGTTCTAGAAACGTTGCATGGCATGAATGGAAGGTTTCGACACCAGCATAATATCCTTGCCGAAATTTTTTGACGGTCCGTGCATACGTGAGCTAGGGGCGAAAAAACGGGGCATAACTTTTAATAGAAAAAAATATTTTTCTGCCTGACTCGTTCATAGCACGGTTATGGTATGATACGGTGTAATGGGCAAACAACGTAATGCCAGTTTTATACCGTCACGACGAGCCCAAGTAAACAGGTTATGTTTGTGTTAGCACTGCTTGACCTTTGCAGAGTAGCCGGCACAAAGGGAATTCCTAACGCTGATTAATGCATGTGAATAACAGATGTAATTATACATTTAATCCTTGATGTCGTAAGGATGTGTTCAATTTCTTGCGTTTTTTTTTAATAATATATAAAAAAATTGTTTAGCCTGCTGTTACTTCATGATTTTAAACAAAAGATACTTGAAAAGTCTTGGCTTACTATTACAATATTTTGTAAATGGATAATACTTTAACATATATTCAGAAATAAAAAATAATATGATTAAAAAAAGATACTATTCTGTATATAGGTATTAAACTAGGACACCAAAACAATAAAAGCAAGAGCAAGTCAAACATAAGCCAGACATATCTAAAAGAATTCTTGCATTTTCGGATACTCATATGACTGAACAAACAAATAAACACTGTCTGCGATACCTAAATGGGCTTTCATTATTTCTTTATCTTTTTCTTCGTATGAATTTTCTTGGAGCTTAGTAAGCTGAGCCAGGTAGTAAACTGAACAAATTATGGCTGCCATTAAATCGAGGTTTATTCCCATAAACATGGTGCGGGTCAGTAAAATCCTAAAGACGCTAATCTGACATCGCGCGACCTTGTAGACGCTAGAAGGAACGAGGTAAGGAGCGGTATGGCATCTGCCATAGATTATTTTACACTAGCTGTGCCCCGCGGTTTATAAGGGAAATAACGTAGCCTATGTGTTAATCCAGGGCGTCAGCTAATATCAAATTTCATTAAAATCGCTCCAGCCGTTTAGACTTGAAGAAGTAACAACCATACAAATTCACAAACTTTCGCCATTATAATATTAGTGTAGATTGCATTTCTTTACAGCGAGATTTATTCAAGATGTTTTTATACATGTGTCGTTAACACTTATTACTTACCACAGTTTGCCCTTAATTGTATAGGCATGAGCCTATATGGATCGGATCCATGAGGACTTGACAGTTGTAACAGTGTCTGTCTAATATAAATAAGAAGTTTCGTCACCTATGAATAGAAGCGATCCTATACTGATTTGAGACGAAGCGCGACGAAGATCCGGGGGTATATTTTGTATTTTCTATCAACGAACCCTCCCAAGCATTAACGAAATCGCTTTTCCCGATTTTAGGGTGATGCTGATGTACTACAGCTACAATTTCACAGACTGTGGATCACAATGATTTTGAATAGGACCCCTTTTAGACGTACTTAAAAGGGTAGATAATAGTTTCAATTAGTAACCCTAGTAATCGTTAATGGGTTGGGACATTTAATTTGTAAGAGAATTCATTTATACTTTATACTAGTTGCTGCCCGCGTCTTTGTCTGTGTAAGATCCCACAGGAACGAAATATAGAGATATTCAATATTTATCCTTGTCTCAATTCAGATTTTTGTCTAT
Source organism: Grapholita molesta (assembly GCA_022674325.2). Classification (NCBI taxonomy): domain Eukaryota; kingdom Metazoa; phylum Arthropoda; class Insecta; order Lepidoptera; family Tortricidae; genus Grapholita; species Grapholita molesta. The sequence goes on from CP053137.2 coordinate 10,514,144, forward strand.
ATGAACGCCAAGTGTCATGTAATTTCGTGCTGCCGTTATGACATGATTTAGTAACAAACATCGATACATTTCACATACAGTGGGAGTATAAACTATTTATTTCCCTTTTTTTTATTTAATCCAATATGTGGGATGCGCTTGAAACAACCGCAGTTGCCAATCGTCTACATATATAGCAGTTACGTTTGCGTCTCACCAGATACTATCTATACCTGTGTATGCAAACTTTACCATTGTTACCAAAGTTGGCAAACTAGTTAGTAATATAATTCCTTTTACCTCTGTTTTCAGAAATTGTGTGTACTAAACCATAGAGTCGATATTGCCCACGACTTCATCATTCTATAGAACTGCTATTTTTGACATAAATATCACTAATGTAATGGCATTATTAATAAACGCTTATCAAACCTAATATACTATTTATCATCGATTGTCCCGTTCCGTCTTCTTGAAATATATAATCGTTAGAATGTAATGAAACTTATTTGATTTGTGCAGCTTTTCTTAAATATCAGGGTAAAAATTAAAAGCGAGCTCGATTATTATGTACTCAATAGTTACTCAAAAACCTGCTAGGCGACACTAGCGTTCAAATATGGAATGCATTTGAATTAATAACAATACCACTTTAGCTATGGACTTCCACTGCTGGACATAGGCATCCCCCATAGACGGCCATAAACAACATGGGTGGTTTAGTTCTATAATCGTCACGATTGGCGTCGCCTGCCAAATTTGACATTAAACCACTCCAAATTTCCATTGCTCTAAGAGACGCTGCAGCAGGCAGCAAAGAAGCAAGGCTGCAATGAAATATTTAAAAACTTCCCTTCGTTTATTAAACGTGAACCAATTTCAGCAGTTTGTTGGATATTAAAGATAACAACATGATGTTTTATGCTTCGTTACAACTTTACTTCATCACGTTTTTCCTTAACCTCCAACTCCATTTAACTTACATAGAGCGTTGTCGTCTAACTTTAAGATACCCTGGACTTAAGGGTTTAGGTTACACAAGAAACTAAACTTACCGTATCTAAACTCAAGCTAAAAAGCTTAAATTGACTTAAGGTTTGTTAATGTAATGATCTCACACTAAGACTATCTGTGGGTTCCTATAATTGGCTTCTAGTATCTACTACAATATGATAGCTGTTGAATCTCCATGGAAGTAAAATGAAATAAAGCCCTTCACAGTAAGTCACAAATCACGTGCTTGAGTAATCAGAAGTAAGTAGTACTTTGCAGAAAAAAATACTGCCACTGGTTGGGCTACTAATGAAAAAGTATTTGTGAAGTCAAAAGCATAATAATGACTGCAGTGTTATAACTTTATACTACTAGCTGGCTGCGGTAATGGTGAGTGATGCGGTGGGTTGAAGCGCGCTATTGATAGACATAGTTCGAACATCGGCATCGCTACACCGTGTACCGCAAACCAGCAAACCGCAGTGGTATAATTACCGCCTAAATTAATAAAAATACTTATAGTGTTCACTAATCATGGATCTCTAAGTTATGTGTGATATTTTAATGACTCCACACTAACCCAGTCCCGCTGTGTCATTTTGCACCCGCTCACTGTTACTCTCGTGCAGTGTTTTTTTTTATAACAAAAGCGGCACACGAGCAGACGGATTGCCTGATGGTAAGCAATTACCGTCACACATGGGCACCCATCCAAACGCGTTGCCGACCTTTAAAGGGGATTGGAGCTCTGGAAATCTTACTCACCATCAGGAACGCAACACTACATACCTGAAAGCTAGCAGTGCGACTATGGCTATGATTTTTTGTAAGAAGGAGGTACTTCCCCAGTTGGGTTTCTCCAGACTCAAGCGTGATGGTACTTCGCTATGCCCTTCCTCTCATTGTTGGGCGTAGTTTAAGGACATACCCGGGTCCGTATCCTAATATCATGGCAACAAGAATACCGTTGCGTTATTATAGTTTAAAATCTGTGTGGACTCGATTAGGTACTTGAATATTACTACGTTTTTAAATTTAATTCTATATTGTTTTCAAGTATTAATTATCTTTAAGAACGTCAGTATCTCAGCACAGCGGTACTTAAAACGACAATAAATTGAATATGATTACATTAGCAACAGCAGAAAACGACTATGGCGTAACGTTTGAATAAACCAAGTCACGAACTTGGAAATACGCCCCTAGGGGTCCCCACTAAATAACAGTCTAGGAAAAAGTAAAGAGAATAAAATACGCCGGTACTAACAAGAGGAGAAACTATTAGACGTACGAATACTAGTATACAGTGTCGTACGTGACATTAAATCCTGATACCTAGTTTGTCATTTGATGTTTATTCGTGAATTGTGACATTGTAAATACCAAATAAGTATCTCAATAGGAAAAATATATTAATATCTTATCAATATTCAAATGTTGACACGTTTGGGTACTTCAATTACTTCTAAGAGTCCATTTTATTAATCTGTTACGGGTCTTTATGCTTAAATTAGTTTAAAGAAACCTTCAAATAGACGCATAATTTGTAGGTTAGAATAGTTATTTGTTTTACAATAAACCGATCCAGCGAAAGATTCCGAAATTGAACCACGAGCATAGCATTTAAACACTCAAGTTTTCACGTCACCGCGAGGAAATACTAGCACTAAAATATTAAAAATGATTCAAAATCATCATTTAAAATTCCTTGTTCAACCGGGTTGGGTTAGTTAAACGGCAAAAAAATATTCAAAATTTGTATGAAATAATTTTGCACCCTTGTGAATAAAACGCAGTTTTGCTATTTGTTTTCAATAATAAGGACGGAGTTTCTGAATATGTGCGGTCAAAAAATATGACGTCATGTGCAATGGCATTTTTGCGAGGGCGTTGCAGAGCGCTTGTTATATTGAATAAAAATTAAGTCTTATTACACACAAAGCTCTTTTTAAACACGACAACAAGGACGCAGCAAATGTCAAATGATCTACATCTACAAACCGGAATTTTCCCTCGACAAACCCCTTGTTCAAATTCATGTCACATCACACGGTATTTAGCAATTCCTTCCGCATGAATGGGTTGCGACGGTAAACCTACAAAGTTCCTAAAAACGGGAGCTAGGTAACATTTCTGCCTGCTGTAATATTTCGCATTTTGCGTCCCGCAGTGCGACTTTAATTCTCATATTTCAGAGCACTTTTTTAAACCACTATTTTCAACCTGCACAGGAAAGTAGAACAAAAGTTACTGCATGTAATAATAATTTTGAAATACTGCATCCTTTGTCGGTAGTTTTTAGTAATGTGATAAATGATATAATGGTATAATGAATATATTATTCTCTGTATTCTAACCTAACCTAACCGAGGGTGCCGCCGGCAATTGGGTAGGGAAGAACCGCCGGATTATGCGCGCTGTGTCCAGGATTATCGCCTTTTGAATCTGACCCTTAATCCAACCATAACCACGAAGCAAGAGTTTCTCAAGATGTTGGTCAAGTCTCTTCGCTATGCGATCGTTTGCAGAAACAACTATCGGTACAATGATCGCCAAATCAACAATAAATGAAATTATTATTACATGAATTCCAAAGGCTTTGTAGAATTATCTTACATAAAATATAGATGCCAAAAACTTGGGACAAATGATCGCACCAAAGTGATGAGGTCACCGACTCAAATATGGCTATCTTCTCGGGGCGTGAGAAAACATTTACATATATAGGGCTCGAATAAATCTTCCAAAGTAAGCGGAGAAAATTGTCGAAGTGGCGACAGCAGATGTGGAAATTAAGTTAGCGAAATTTCTTATGCGGTTTTCTAACTTTAAAAGTAAACATGCAGATTTAATGCGAATTCTGGAATTTAGTCAATCTTATAACTCCGCGGAAAAGAGCAGTGAAGTTTCTGATCAAAGCTGAAATTAGCATTTCATTTTGTTAGGTCTTTATCATCAATTATTATTAGCATTGTAGATAAGTTTTCATAGATGATAAAGTATATAGTACGTTATCATCCACCAACCCGTCCATTTATAACAAGCGTGTATACGTTACGTTGTTTTATCACCAATTTCCTCGCCCGTCTCCAGTCTCCATCATCAGTTCAGTTCAATGTTATCACAATTAATTGTCACCTATCATTTATACATAAGTATTGTGCAACTTAATTTAATATAAAAAAAGATGGAACATTATTACGAAATTCGAAAACAATATGGTCACCGATTTTCATAAGATTATTTCAATGTTACATCAGAAACATTTTAAAAATACTAACCTATAATGTCACTTTAAAACCACAAGGTTGAAAGGAGTAGCCATGCTTAAAACAGTTACAAAGTTAAGTTATATTTATATCTTTGTTGCACTGCTACTTTGTATCAATTTGACTCTTGAAATAAGATAACACATATAAATATGTATGGTTACGCTTTACGGTGATGTTCATGTGTAATCTTAGAAAGTGGACAAGATTAAAGACTTTTATCCTTTGAAGTCATGCCTTTAAAAACTACTATCCATTGACTCGGATTCACACAAATATTTTCAAAAGATCCTTACCCTCTCACAGACTCAACCTCAATGGTATAAGACAAACATCAAGGTCTCTAGCACTATAGTTATACTTTTTTGTTCTTTTGTATTGTATCACGCTTTTCAGTTAAAAGTTAACTTGAGTTTCCTTATAGAAGACACGCCATTATTTTAAGTATGAACAATTATAACCAGTGATATTTAGATTAAAGATGTGCGCTTAGTAGAAAGAATATGAATCTATTTATATTATGTATAATTTAAATAATAGGTAAGTAACACAAATTTTATTGATAATCACTCTTCCTCTGTATTATTATAAAATAGTGGCTGCTGGAGTTAACAGACCTAATGTAATTCGCACGATTTCCAAATTCTACATTCGTAAATTAATAATGATTTACAATAGTTTATTTCAGTCGATAAAACTTCTTGAAGAAGAAAGAATTTACTCATTATTAAGATAATTTATTTTAAAAAGCACTAAAATCTTTGGTGCATAAAATCCGATAAAATCACGTTTTGAGACCCTCGAAATCATGGATTAATGGTAAATTCGGATTTATCACAGCAAAATTTTTCGAACCAAATTTATAAATGATGCTGCCTTAACTTAGCATTAAAAGTCACAGCCTTCAGATAAAAATCCCTCTAAATATTTCCGTATAGCCAGCGGAGCGTGAACGCGCAAAACGAGACATTTTGTCACGAACACTCGGGAAGGCGGATTGAACTCGATTTATAAGAAGAATATTATAAAAGTTTTTTGATAGATCCGTCATTTGGATGTAATGAAAATCATGATGTTCAGAAGTATAAAACTTTATATTTAAAAAAATATTCTTCTCATATTTTCCATAAACTTGTGATATTGTCTTCTTTTGTATATTATAACCATTTTTTAGTGATCGTCATTTTCCTCGTACTAATACAGCACCTACTGTACCGTAAACAGTGTTGTCCTGTAAGCAATCTTACATGCTATATAAAAGTCGTAATTCTTAGCATTTTATACCACATTTGAGTAAATGACGCGATTTCGAGCAGTAATGAGAATTTTAATATGTTTCGTAAACAATGTGGTCATGTTACTAGATGTCTTATGTTCTGAAACAAACAGAAAATATACGTATTTTAATTAACGATAGCTTAAAGGAAATCAAACTCAACTTATATTCTATAAAAAACCATTAACTATTTTCGAAATATCCTTAAAATTGGTAATGAGACCAGCGTTAAAGAAAACTAAAATGTTGATTAAACTAATTGTAGGTATCTATTTGCAGTGTTAAGGGGCACTGTTTATTACTACAGTAGCCTGTACATTTGTAGTTGAGATATAAAAGGTACTACATGTTTGAGCTCTAGAAAGAGTTTAAGTGAAAAATATATCAAAAAAAAACTACAATTTGGATTGTTCTTATTTAGTTTATTGCACACATAAGTAAATTCCTATTAAGTATATTATCATGGCATCGACCATAAAAAAACTTTTTCTGTGAATTGCAATTTCGTTTCAATGCATTCTGCGTTAGGATTTCAGTTTGACATCGTGACACGTAAAATTCAATTTGCTTCTGCATAAAATCGAAGGAGCGTATTCAAGGCGGCAAAACTGGTTCTCAATATCGACTCATCGCGATTGCACAAATCCATGGACTGTGGTAACGAAATTGATATTGTAATAAATCGCCATCATATTTGATGTTTCTAAATACGCTGCTCGATGTATGTAGGTAGATATATGCCAACAGTCCGAATTGAAATGGACAGGCACTCTGTTCCATTAAAATACACGCCTGCCTAACGTTAGACGTGACGGGAAGTATTCGTTGAGTAATCATAATTAACGCCGTGTTTGTGTTAATATTCCAAGTTAATATAAGTTACGAACATCATTACTTTAACTAAAGTTCGCTTTGTGATATTCCTTAATATCATTAAGGCAAAAATTACGCAATAAAATGTAATATGAATCCTTACTCATATTACATTTTGTTCCGTAATTTTTGCCTGAATAAATTTGAGTAACTACAAAATTATGTAGGAACTGTGTAATTTAGGTGATATTTTCAATTTAAATTATTATTATATTCACAAATTATTTTATTTGTCTGATATTTTTAATACGTATTATTTATCAATTATTTAAATCTGTACAATATATATGAAAATATGAAATGCATTTATAGAATATTTATAAAATGGTATTCGTTATTTTCAGTTTGCGTACCTATTTTATGAAGCGTACATGTAGTGTTAATTATTCAATCATCCTCTCGAGCTCACGATAGCTTATAATTAGGAATCGCCAACCCGCCTGCCAAGCGTGGTGAATAACCCTCCTAAGATGATACAAATCATATTTTTTGGGAGGCCTATGTCCAAAAATTGACTATTTACGGCTGAAATGAATAAGTTAATATCATTGAGTATAAATTAAGCTAGTGTCAGAAGGGAATAGTATTAGTAATCATAATATTCATCATATTTAATTAAATTTATAATATATCTGATTTTACGAAATTTTAATGTACTGAATGTCATATTAACAATGCTTTATACTTATTTATATTGGAGTAACTAATATGACACAAAATAAATCGAATTTAACGATAAGCGATATACCTACTACAAAGCGTTTGTTAATGTACGAAGTAATATACAAAATTAAAGAAAACCACAGTGTACCTATAGATACTCCGTCCTAAAGTAACAAATACTTTGGTACACGAAGTGCCCGTAATTAGTTGTGTACCGCGTTTTACTTCCTGCGTACAATGGTCCCATGCACTCCTGAATTGCCCGCACGAAATGGTAAGCTAGAATTCGCTAAGTAATTTGCATACTCTGTTGACTATGCAAACACCGTTATATTAACCCCGCTGCGATAGTATAAATTAGAGATAAAGTTAAAATTACTTTTAAACGTTCTTTAACATACCGATTCGATATTTAGAATGTGATATAAAGTCCCTGTTACGAAAAATACGAAGCGCGCGCTTCGCTCTTCGGCTCACACTACTGACTTTCTTGACAGTTATAGACCTGGGTAGTGTCCCTAAACTCTAATCGTAGTTTAACCACTAGAGGGCAGCAGTGTTCCTTAGAGTGGTAGAACATACTGCGATCGTAAATCCGCCTGCCAAACGTGGCCATATTGGCATTGAATTCACCATACTAATAAACTAAAGATCACAAATTTTGTCTATGGGGGAAGCCTAGTTCAACAGACCAGTGGACGGCTATGGCGAATATAATTTGATATAGAAACGCTAGGTTCATGGGGTCCCGGCACGCATAAACTTTGCAGAAATCGCGAAGCGTCTGGTTGATATAACTGGTGACCGAAGAGTTGGCGGCTTCCTCGCACAACGTATCAGCATTGCGATACAACGAGGAAATGCCGCCAGCTTCCTTGGTACAATCCCTCAAGGGCCTTCTTAGATTTTTTATAACTAGTTAAGCACTCGTATTTTAATGAATGTAATTATTGTAAATAAAGCCTTTTGTTCGTTTGATATTTACCGTAATTCTGAAGTGAAGGATGAAACTATTAATTAAGTAATAATAATTACCTATTTTCACATTTGACCTATTCACATGTCAATTTTAAACTCCCGTTAACGTGGAATATTGGTCAGCGAAAATAGCATTGAATGTGCTAAAACTCATTTATTCCGAGTACCGCACAACTTTGCTTATTCATCGCCGAGAGCCGTGAAATTGTGTTGAAAATACAGTTCAAATTGGCCACCGTTTCGTTGCGCTAGATTAGTGCGTTCATACGCGAACACCAGACGCTTACAATGCTAAGAACATTACCAGATCTCTACCTACTACCTAGATAGGTACTATCGTGAAAATAAGGTTTAGACATCTGTTTACATATTGCTCTAGTCTTCCGTTGTTTGCAAAGAGCCAAACCGCGCCGTTTAAGGATCATTCGGTGTGGTTGGTATAGACCCAACGCTCGTAATATAAAGCAATTGTTTCGTGCTGGTACGCCCAGTAAGATTACGTGTGGAAAATGAAGTATTCCGCCATTAAGTGGTGCCATGATTCCTTAGTATGAGACAATTTAATGGTACAATGGTATTTGTAAAGTCACCATCAGATGTATCGGAGCTGTGGAGGTGGACATAAATATCTGAACATGAATTTTATCGCCTTGATAATAGACGCGTTGTTCAGATATGAATGACCACCTTCACAGCTTTGATATAACTGATGGCAACTGTACTAATTTATTTCGGTGAAGTAGGTTATATATATATATATATAGGTTAGGTTAAGTATAAAATTTATGTTAACCATTGCATTTTATAAGCCCAACGCGCCAATAATAATTAATGGATGTCTTTGAACGCCGCATCTAAAATCAAATCACAAAACCAGTAGGTCAATTTGCCATAGCAATTCAGCGCCTGAATGCTGCCTGCGTGATGGGCACCTTGCCTAAAGGGCCTAATTTAGATTCTAATTTAATTTAAGTATTTTTAAGTTACTTGTATTTTACTTACTTTGAATATTAATTTTTAGATATTTTTTTACATTTTGTATGTAAATATCTACATTTGGTCAATAGTATAGTTAAAAGTACCATCAAACTGTGATCGTGTTAACCTCGTTTCCGGGGAAGCATCACCCTCCTATTAAATTTCCGCTACAGAGCCCAGTATGCCAAATTGCCTCTTTGATCCAAATAAGGGTTTGAATTTCGAGAAAGAACATCCTTAGACTGATACATGCTTGGTTAAATGGTATTTAAAATTCACCATTATTGTGTTTCTGCTGTCTATTCTTTTGTTGTTGTTTAATAATTAATCACATCCAATCCACAAATTATTTTATTACAATATTAGATCAAAAGACACGCCATAGCTATACGTCAATTAGTATGTCAATTGGGCCTTAAAAATACACTGTATATATTATTTACGTATTTTATGAGGAGGAGGAGTACCTACCGCTAGAACTCTGCTGCATAGTCGACTAACAGTAACGGCTAACACGGGCAGCTGACGATAAATTTGCGTGGCTTGAGCTCCAACGTCAATGTTGATCAATCTGGTTTGAGCCAGGCGTGTGCTAGTTTGGAATCCCGTGAAGATTATCCCGTGTGACTTGTGCCATGTGTTTGTTAATTCAAGTAGCTAACATAGTTACAGACCTAGCCTAGTAATACTTTTTGTGCTTTAAATCTGTCAGCATGTATAGGTACTTATTTCTACGTATAAGAGTTTTGTGTACAAGATTTTCATCTTTTTTTTCTCTAAATTTCTTATTTTTGTTTTATATCCAATGATTACACAACTTCATAATGTATTACTAAAACTGCTTCTAAATTCAGCAAATATTGTAATAAATAAGAAGGTTAATTTGGATTTTCGACTAACTTTTAAATCGATCGCACATAGTAGACGTGTATGTATATGAAGTAAACAATTGACGTTAGAGCTAGAGTAAAATTTAACTGTATTAAAATATCGTAATTACAAAGTGCAAAAATGATATTCATTGTACTTTAACTCAATGTATTTATTACAAATTGTTAATTCTCACAACAATTTAAATTTTCCAGGTTCCCAACTAAACTCCATAACCGCCACAGGTGCGGGTAGAAACAGGGCGATGTTTTGAATTTAAAATTCAAGCAAAGTTGCAATGCAAATTAATTCAACATGTTTTAAAGTACCTACGTGTTGACGGACGCTACTATTAGGGTATGTCTTAAGTCTAATTTTGACTAGTATTTCTTAAGTAAACTTGAAATCTCAACGATTATTATTTTTCGCTTCGTCTATTATTTCTCGAAGCCAATATGAATATAATGTTAATCTGTAACTTCGTAAGAATTTTGTGAACTTCTTTTTTGTTAAATAATATTTTTTTATACTTCTCTTTTTTATTTATTGGCTAATTTTATAAATTAAAATGCTAGTTTAATGTTGGGGTAGAATAACAATTAGGTTTGATTTCAAGGAACATTTAACATGCGTAGGCAAAGGGTTCAAATATTATTTTCTGTGGGGGTGGTGAAGTAGACTGTCTAAATAAAATCAGTTATATAAATGACTCCTTATTTCATGTTTCTAAATTCACTATTGTTTTCTCGTTTCTACTTAAATAAAAGGGGTATTTGAAACACTTGCTAATTAGAAGCGAGCGTAAGTACTTAAGAGATTAGCGTTTTTTAAATACTCGCTAAACTTTGAGGCGAAATGCAACGTCAAATATTTTTTGTGGATGGTCTAGTTGTACTGGGAGTAATTGGAGCTTCTCTAAATGCAAATGTTACGTTCGATTCAACTTTACAAGGTGACTAAAGTAGTACATGTATTACCGAACCAAGAGTAAATACAAATTCTGAAAAAGTGATAGATACCTAAATACATTTATTCTATGTCGGTTGAAAATGTCTGGCTATTTCTCCAGGTGTACGGTAGAAGGTACATTGCAATGATATGGAATTGGAAATTGAAGCCCTGATACCCACCACATTCCTTATTGCCAGCACATTGTATTTAAACTATATCTCAGACTCAGATTACTTTTTACTCATCATAGAAATAACGCTGGTGTAAAATTGCACTTCCCGTACTAGATAAAAAATAAATAAATATATATTATATTATATCCAAGCCGTATCGAAATCCCATATTAGGTCAAGGCTCTGCCTATTTCAAAGCGTCTCGGTCTAGAACGGAGGCGTTTATATTCAGAAAATACTCGGTAAAATACTTGCAAGTATTTCCATTCAGAGTAACAGTTGCCGGCGAGTAATATCCGGTGCCAAGTATTAATCAATGTTTCCTCGACGGCGGTGTAAATTGGAAATGGATCTGGAATGTCATTCCAGCTTTTAAGTTAATTACTGAAAAGCAGTATATACGTATAGTTATATTAAAAGAGTGACAGCGGGTTATTCTTTCAGTAAAATTATGTCAGATTTAGTAGTTATGTCAGATAGGGTATAGGAAACGTTTTAAACCTTTTATGCTTATGCAGAGATATATACAATAATTAAATAAGAAGCTTTGACATTTATAAATATTTTAAACAATGTGAATGTGGAAGTGTTATTGCTGCTTATTTTGTAGTTTAAAAACATCTTAAACATATTATTTACTAAGTTTTGGTCCGTATCCATTTAGTAATGATTTAAAAAATCAAGTTATGTAATAAAATAACACCACGTACTCTCATATAGTTTAGTTTGAAAATAAGAAACGAGTGTCTAAACTCATATCTAATAGGCAATTTATTATGAAAAGTATCTAGAAGGAGATAAGATTATTATGGTTCTCGTAAACGAAATGGGTCACCGAGGAGTGCGGCTGCAGCGGCCGGCATTATATCACGGGTGTCAACCAGCTTAGATTAACTTTAATCAAACCTAAATATATATTAGTATAAGCTAACATGAAATAAACAACTAAACTACTGATTATATTGCGTATACTGAATTCAAGTTCAGGTAGATTGAGGTAAATGTATATATACCGCCATCCAAGAATTATAATGTGCAAACTATCTACACTAATTATTTAATCACATTATGTGCTTGCAAACCCCAGTCGGGCTCACAGTTCTGTCTTTTTTTTGTCCCTTATTAAATGAAATACGGGTGGCCAGCTAGTGAGAAAAACCATCCTCTTTGTTAAAATTTAAATATTTCTTGATCACTTTAGCACCTTGCAGCATTCTGGGAAGGTATTGTGCCTCTTTGGTGGCAACAGAAGATAATTTAGGTATTACATTAACTAACAGGTACAAAAAGAGTATATCCCGCATATAGCAAGATGGTTGGTAAACCTAATAGTAGACCTGTACATTATCATGTACATATCACAAATTGTTTTTGAGAATTGAAGCGATTCAGTTTCTACTTTATTTCAAACAAATCGTTTATTTCTAACACAAGTCTATATTTTGAAATAGAATAACTTAAACGGATTATATCGCGTATACTAATTTAAATTTCATCCCGATGTTTCGAACCCTTTAGCAGTGGTCCACCCGATGACCACGAACGCTTAGTGGTTTTATTTCATGAGTAATTATCGTTGCAACCGAAGACAATATTACAAATCTATATCTTGTTAGTCAAATAGAACACTATTCTGATTTGACCTCGCGACGATTTATGTTTATAATTATAAATTGAACGGGACTTTCGTTAAATAAGAGGGATAATCTGTTCTCTTTAGTGATCTCATAATTGTAATCTTTTTATGTATTAATATCTCAGGTTGGCACGTCGTAATCGCAGATGTAGGTACCTTCAAAGTACATACCAGCAATCTACATGTGCTGGTACTGAAATTTTATTGTTTTATTATAGTCTTGTTGTTAGCACGGCGGTTCCATAAACGGGATATACTTTATGTTTATAGCTGTAGATACACCCATTCTATGACTGCGTGATGCGGTTGCTCATAAGATTTTATATATTAAGAAATTTTTATTTTTTAAACAAAGATACTAGCATCTACATTCAATACACAGAGTTTGAGGAGATTACAATTCTAGAAATATGAAGTACACAATTCCTTACAATTAAAAGCGGTTTGGTATGTTGCTGTAACGGAATAAAAACTATAGAATTATTCTTTATTGATGTCAAATAAAGCTAAAAACTTTGTTAACGACTCCCAAGACGTCAAACAACATTGCATTGTTAGTACTTAGTCCCCGGGCAATACAAACTAACAAAGTTTCAATTTAACTGCATATCGGGTTTCCACACTTAGTTGCTGCGTTGTAAATCTGTAAACAGAAGACCTTGTACACTGGAGTATGGAGAACGATAATTTATTATCTCGGTCGCTCAGTGTTCCAGATTTTAATTAAAAACCCGACCCAGCGCTCACAATGCGCGTTTTGCGTGAAAAATATGACACTGCTTTTTTTTATATCAGCAGCATTGATTTTTTTGCATTTGTCTATTCTCAGTTTTTTTTTTTACATTTTCTATTTTAGAATGTACGTAATTTGCACATTGGAAAGCGCTTTTTTAATTATTTAAAACAAGATAAAAAAACTGCATGTTATTCACAAGATTGCTAAGTAATTTCATACACAGTCGAGTGTTTGTTAGACGTGGGATGGTTGGATGGTATTAATTACCATAAACTGATGATGTTGAATGATAATTTGGATTTTTGAACTATATTAAGGTAAGTATTTTCATCCGGTTGATAAGAGGAAAGATTGTGTTTAACTCGGTAATTGTAGTTGTACGAAATATACTTTACTTTCAAACCATTCAATCATTAACCCAGATATTTTTTTTTTAACTTTAATGCACAGAATATAAAATACAGGGTACAAAAGGCGGGCTTAATGCCGTAAATCATTCTCAACCAGTCAACCTTAAAATAATCATCACTTAAGAGGATTTTAACGAGCATAAACACCACGGGTTTATCTTATGGATTTTGTGGAAGTGGCTATAGCTATCTTATGGATCCATAATCAGATCAGATCAGATCAGTGGTATCATAACATTGCATTGTATTTGAACTTACATAAGTGTGCTAAATTTCAGCTTAATCGGTTAAAGATATCTGCTTCAATTGTCGCAAGATTTCACCCCAACATACATATTCACATACATACATACTTAATTAGATTGCAAGTTAATAAATAAACTTGTAATAAGGACTGCATGTTACTAAAAGTTATTTGAAACCAATAATTTAGGTGATAATTTCACTTGTAGATAAGGTTCGGCTGTTAGACTTTGAATTTAGCAAGTTATATAACTTCGATGTTTTATGGATATAATGTACTATAGACTTACTTATGGAAGAACACTTTAGAGGCGTTTAGACATTGCACATTTCAATTTATATTTTTCTATTACTTCTTAAATATAGTGTAGATTTTATGGGATTAGCGATGGAACTACTCAGATAAAAAAAACTAGTTACTACAAGTTACTCAAAAACAAAAAAAAATGGCCACAATGTGTGTATGTATTTCAATGTGTGTTAAAATGAACATTAAGTAAACCAGAATCATAAAAATCCTTTACACAGCGATTGTACACGAGCCTGTCGGATCGCTGTACCCGGAAATACAGATATATCGTTTTCCACATTTTGGTACAATGTACATAAACGACGAAGCGTTGTTGCGCCTATTGTACCACATTAGCAATTCCTTTTGTACAATTTAGTCATGTGAACGCAGAAGTTATTAAGTGCCTAACAGCAATTTTTTCCATCGTATATTGTAATAATTTTAACCCTCTTGTACCCTTATCTGGGGGCATACATGTTATTCGTGTTAATGAGAAATTTATCATAGGCTTACAGAAGTTACTTTACGTGACAAATGAAATAATAATGTATTACAACATTAAAACGCGAGTAGCTTAACATGTATACCTAGATCTGTTTCAAAGCAAATTACGTTATGATTTATTTAGGTCGCACACATATCAGTATTTGAACAAACAAATTGCGATTGTCATGAAAGCATGTCATTACAGCAATTTATTCAAGGAAATAAAACAGTAGCTTACAGTAATCTGTCACTATTCGTCGTGACTGTAATTACATACCTGATTTTGAAATATAATTTTTGTTTGATTGTTCCAAAGAGATTTCAACTGTGTCCAGAGATATCGCAAGATATATATTTTTTACACAAAACTCAAACGTTTATTCAGTAAGTACAAGGGCACTTTATACACGTTGAGTACACAAAAGTAAAAGAGAAAAATAAAAACTACACCGGTTCTAACCCTACACCTCTGACACGAGAAGCATTTTGACTGTTATGACCGGCAAGAAACTCGGCGGGATTTGTTTTTTAAATAAAGTATTTAAAAAAAAAATCCTTAATTTAAATACAAAATGCGATATTCTATAAGAAAACATATCATACTATTGGGAAATTTAACTACCAATTTGATAATAGGCAGAGATTGATATTTGATAATAGATAGACATTTGATTTGTGAGTCAGTTCCATTAATATAAAAAGAACATAAAACCGAATTGATAACTTCCCCCTTTTTCAAGTTAGTTAGTAAAGTTCTTGTAATATTTTCCTCTTTCGAAAGTTTGTTTGGCTCTCTTTGCCCTAATTGATAAAAGACTAAACCTTTATAACGGTTATGATTAAATGAAGTACTGTCACCGTTAATTTTAATTTAATCTTGTTGTTTGCAATTACTTGCGAAATCTAATAAAACACAAAATCTTGTGTTATTTTTTGAAGGATTTAAAATAAAGCTAACACACTTTAAAAGTTTAAAAAATACATCAAGTAGGAACAGTAAATAATACAAGAAATGTTAAAACGAACTCTATTTTAGTATCTTATGTTCTTTCGTTATTTCAGTATTCATATCGTGTAAGAAGTAATAAAGTCGTAAATGAGGTATAAAATGTTATTCAGGCATGCATTACAACGTGCAGAGTTATTATCATAAAATAAAACTCTGATGGGAATCATGGCAACGTTATGAAATAAATTGCAAATAAGCAGCACTATATCTTTTTTATCTGGGCTTATGCACGGGACTTATGTTTTATGTTTCGCGCCCAAAAATACTGCACAACAATGTTTTGTACTTTATCCGCTTCCATGTAAAATACGAACATAGCAGAAAAAAGCTGATTCGGCAAGGTATTGCATTAATTCGTATTTTCACGTTCCCGTCATTCTTTTTTTGCATTAAAATGTGGATGTATCAAGTTTTTGACACGTCTAATGTGTTATATTATAGTTTTTGTTAGATATCCTGGAAAAAATAATAGAAAAGTAAAATCCACAAAATAAGGGATTTTCATTAGAAAGAGTTCAAAAAAATCATAAGTGAAACTAATGGGCCCTTATAGTTACATGCCCTTAAACTGCTCAATTATAAACTCACCTTATTCATAAAACTTAATTAGTTAATTTATGTTTAGTTCTTATTTGTCACTTTAACAATTGTTTTCGAATGATAAAGACATAAATATTAATTAAGTGATGTAGGTTATATATTTTATAATAAGGCGATTGTTTATATATTTATCAACAAATAGACAGAAATGAATATAGTTTTGACAAGTACAGATTCCATCCGCGTTTCTATTTATTTTTTATACGTAAAGTTTTATTGGCACAGGTGCAGCAAAAGATGTTAGGAAATAATGGAAGACAAAAAGATTTAACTCGGGTTCAGAATAAAAGGCTCGGCTTGTCCTGAATACCGCCAGCTGCTAGATTCCACTCGGGGAATTCTAGCTGTGAAGGCATGTTGCCGAGAAGTTTTTGAATCATCATTCGTATCACTTGGATTTTTATTGAGGTTTTAGAAGTGCTTTGCAGTTGACTCCGTTGATAATTTCATTTTTAATTACATTGAAAGATAGTAAGTTAATGACTAAATTTAATTTATTACAATCATTTATTTCGAGTAACTAAGATAGGTACTTACGAGTATGGCTGGTTGGTTAGTATGCACGTACGAGTACCACGTATCATACGAGTATACTACGTACTTCATAGTCTAGAAGTATCTATTTAAGTAGCGGTCAAACTTCTTTCTTCTTTGATAACCATTTTCCATCTATCGTCTTAGTTTCTGACTTTATCAGTCTTTGTTGGAAAATAACTATTAAATAATGTAGTCGGCAAAAATGTATTTCTACAAAATGAGAAAGTTTAATAAATAAACGTGTCTCAACTGTTAAAGTGAGATAAGATTACGTTACTCCAGTCATTCTAATCGTCTTTTAAAAACATGAGTTGGTTTATGTGCCATCTACATTCTACATAGTAAAGTTCAGAGTCCATTTAATTCCTAGTCTTTACGCCTTTATTACTCTATTCTCTTTGGTAGTCAGCTCTCATTAAACCCAATTCTGTTGTTCTCAAGTAAAGCAGTGTTGCAAACTAATTAAAAATAACTGGAAAGAGCATAATTTATTCTATTACCTTCCCTGGAGCTGTTCACAAGGTGCCAAGCAACTGTAATTTTTTTAAATACATTTTTGTGTATTATTGTGTTTATAATAATATGTTTGTGAATTATGAAATAAATAATTAATAAATATTTTTTATATAAATATATCTACAATTATTATTACTAGTCGTGATTATTTATTGCTTTAGCTCTGCCCTGCGGTGTTACCCGCGGTTTCTTAAGAAAAAAACGTAGCCTTTGTGTTAATCCAGGGTGTCAGCTAACTACATACCAAATTTTATTAAAATCGTTCCAGCCGTTTAAAAGTGAAGTAGTAACAAACATACACACTCACACACTTACAAACTTTCGCCTTTATAATATTAGTGTAGATATATTATTATAGAATAAAAAAAGGTGTAGTATTAAATGGATAGGACACGTATATTTCCTAACATCATGATAAAAGAAAAAGGGTACTATGAACTAAGCGAGGTAATACAATTATTTTCGCACCTAAGTGACATTTTCCCTCTCAAGGTCCTTTTAAAGTAGAAATCTCGACCTACTTAGGTTATGAGATTTTGTTACTGAATTGGCATTTAGAGTATTTTTTTCATAGTTACGTATTGCATTGCTTCCTTATGATAATAATCAATGTTCAATATAAGCCGCTGAGCCATAGTGAGAGTACTTGATACTAAATTGTCGCTTTTTTGCACATACTTATATGAAATACTTTCCCATCATGTGACATTTTTACATTTATATCTCTAAATGTATACGACAGTGATACACTGTTTGATAATTCAGTCTATTCATAAATTTATATTTACAGTACAAATTTTTCAGTGATAATATTTGATAGCTTAAATACGAGTACATAATAAGTTTCATTTATAACTGTTAGGTCATGAAAAAACATCAACCATCTGTGTGTGGAAGGATAATCTCGTTAAGTCGTGTTCCATCCCGCGCTGCCTTCATGTTTATTTTTTTATCATAATTGTTTACGACTACATTGCCATTTGTTATGTACTACACCGGTTTGTTTATGATACGGATCATAAACAAGCGATGTTTATGTAATGTTGCTAAGATTAGTTTGTACGAGTACTTATGCGTATGTTAGAAAACTACACATGTGTGCTTACTTAGTTCATTTCTATGTTCGGATTCAAGAATCTAAGACGAAATATGTTTCTGTCACAGATGTAAATTTTGGTACAAGATTTTTTTGTAGACTGTTTTTTTGCGCAGTCATCAACTACCTACTCATAGAGAATTGTAACGAGTCTATACGCCACGGTTTATCTAGTGTATTTTAGGAGTCGGTATAGCTTACTTCTGGCTCCAGCATCAGGTCAGATCAGTGGAACCATAATATTGCATTATAGTCGAACTTACGAAGTGTACTAAATTTCAGCTGAACTGTTTAAAATAATGTGCTTCAAAATTGAGTTGCAAGATTTCACCCGAATATACTTCGTATTTATATTGCAGGTTAAATAAAAAATAAATAAAATGAAACCCTGACTAATTTTCAAGTTTGAAAACCTTGTTTGAGTCAGTTTTCTGAAACGGATATTATATTTAAAAAGGATTTTCAAGCTTTAAAACAAATTGAACAACTTTCTTTAAAATAATTTTACGAATTTAGATCCGCGTATAAACCTACTTGATGGCATAAAAAGTAATAACAGAAAGGAAAATTTTGGTCACCAGCTACATAAGTGACTTTATTAAAGCAGTAGCTAACAATTTCTAACTAAGCTCATTTTGTTAAGCTTATTGTACTCGTAATCTTGTTCGCAAAGAAAATCTGGTTAAGTACTGCTTGTGTTTGCCCTTCCATTTTGTTCCTTGGTAATAAAAGAAAACTTTGAAATTATAAGTTTCGAAAATTGCTTTCTTTTTCGTGGTTTTACTTTTTGCTTTAGGTCAGTTTTCCACTAAATATTATGTTATAAATTCAATCAAGTCACTATGTAACACAATTCAGATTATAATGTTTAGTCTTTTGAAATATTGAAGTAATAAATACATTAAGGTTATATTTTTCAGCTTACTTGTAAAAATATAAACAAAACGTACCTAGATGCCAACTAACTTATGTAAATTTCATTCCAGCTCTAGGGACTCATAGCCATGACTTTCTATGTCATATTAGTCATATATGTCTTACATTATAGTTCAATTCTTCATAAATATGAAAATTACGGTTTGGTTAATCATATTCAGAATGAAATCACCCGTAATGGAAATCGTGTTTACCCAAATGTAATGGTATTTGCTAGTTGGCAATGCAGCGTAATGTTTGAACGGATAATAAATACCAGCAATGCAGGTAATTAGACTAGCACTCTGTCTGAATTACTTTGAAATTATCAGTATTTTTACGAAAGTGTACCTTGGCTTCGAGTCCTTAAGGTCGGATTCAGAGTAATGGTACTACAATTAGCGCTTCTGAATCCAGTGACAAATGTGCCAACAACGTTCGTCATTCCAATAACATCGCCTAACCAAAACACGTACGAAATACCAAATTAGGAGCAACATTGTCCTTTCCGCAAACTAGGAAATGAATGCGATAGGGTTGTTATGTCTGTATAAATCAAATTATACATTGTACTTTTTATTAACGCGCTTAATCTTAAAATCTAATACGGAATGAGTGAGAGAGAGGAATGGGATATTATTAAAACTGTTTTAATAAAAAATAAAAGTACATCTTCAAACATAATTTACAGCCTTCTGAAAACGATAACGATGTACTGCGAAATATAATAAAAGATGGTTGTTATCGCATCTTTTAATTACAGACCACTTTCAACTGTGACCTTATGACCGTCAATTTCAACACCCGTTTCGTGAACTCTCTAATGCCTAACTTAACCAAATCTAGCTATCGTAAAAGCAACTTTGAATCTGTAATAATAAAGTTTATTTTTTATCACCCATTCTCTATTCAACTTAAGTAGAAATAGTAAGAAGTTGATTTTATATGACGACGGCGCACAGCGCATACCAAGTTCCAATTACCGCTAGAACACTCCATCCAATTAAGGTTTTATATCTCTAAGAAATCTTTACTTCTGAAGCTTTGGAGAGTCATTTGGATTTCATTAAAATAGCGCACGAATAATACTTGAATGTGAAATAAACGGGTTCCCTTTATTTGGCATAATTTGTTTTGTCCGAATCTTAATACGCATACCAAGTTTCGCATAATTTATTTACGCCGAATGTTAATGTCGCCGATTTTTATTTAGCTTAATTCTTTAGTAGCCGAATACTACTTTGTCCGAAAATATATTAGCATACTATTATTGAGGCCGAATGTCCGAAAGTGTGTTAGGTTAGGTTAGACCTGTGACCACAACAGCAAAACAATTTCGGTTAGGTTAGGTTAGAACTGTGAACACAACAGAAAAACAATTTCGGTTAGGTTAGGTTAGAACTGCGACCACAACAGAAACGCACTCCTGGGAAAAAAATCGTAATTATCCGGACTTTCCAAATTATGCGTATGGACCATTCGGCTTAGTTTAGTTCTGCGTAACAGAACTCGGCAAAACAGAATTATGCGAGATCAATTTCTGCTCATATACAATTATAACAACTCTGGGTATGCGATTTAAAATTATGACAAAACAAATTATGCGTAAACAAGGGGAACCGAAATAAACATTTTGAAAATGTACTTATATAGATACCTACTTTACGTATTATATTCTAAGAGATGTGAAAAATCATTAGTAACTTTCCAGGTGACAAAAGGAATAGAATTATATGAATACCATGCACAATCGGAGAAACGGCTGCTATTAATGAAATGTCTAATTAAAATTATGAGAATGTTTTCCTGGTCAAATTAGTTTCAACTAATTCTATTTTACTTTATGTCTTAATATACTACGTACCAAGCTCTCTAGCAAGCCTTACTCTGCACAGAGGATTAAAGGCTTTTCGAGCTCTTAGCTAATCTCTAAGCCGCAACCGAGTTAAACAGGGAGTAATACAAGTCAATAGTAAATATTATACACCGAGTCGACGGGATAATCTTATTCAATAAATTGACGATGGACTGTAACTTTAAATATCTATATATATAGATGAATTTTAATAAGTCTTAAATTGAAATTGGTATAATATATTCTGAACTAAATTGAAATACACTCAAGACAAATAATAACGGCTTATTTTGTAACAACGTTGACATTTAAAGTATTTTTCTATTGATTTTGAGCTTATTTATAAAAATGTAAGAAATTATATGAGGAATTATGCCACGATAATTGAAGCCAAGTGATTACAATCCTTAAGCAAAGTTAGATGTGACAATCGGGATTCATAATGTTTTTAATTCACTTTAAGGACACCCAAGCCAACTGAATAGCTCGTACCAACAATATAAATATATGTCAGTAACTCTTATCCTTTAATTCCTTACAAGATCCTCCTTTATAAAACTATCCTTTTTGTAGAATCAGAGAAAAAAAAACTAACATCCATCAAGCAGCTGTCACAGGGAGACGAGTTTATGTACATTCCCGTGGGCAAACCACTACAAATGCTAATGCCCGCGATAGTATCTGACACACGCCGGATTTGAGCGGCAAACGAGAATCCGCTAAGCATTTCTTTGAAAAATATTTTATTTAAAAATATATCATAACTGAAAGACAAATTGCATGATAATGAAAATGAGAATTGTGCTATCTCTTAAAGATTTAATTTCTCACGGTGAAATGACTAAGAGTTCAGAGTAAACTACAGCTCTTGAACATTGTAAAAACTACGATTGTTTCATTTTTATATGTTTCTGAAACATAATATCCATATGTATGTATTTTTATTGTAAAATGATGAAGAACACAAAAAATTTAAACAAATAGGTAGACGTAAAATAAAATAGTGGCAGAAAGAGTTCGTAGGTCAGTCGGCGTGTGGAAGGGCGGCACCATCATCGAAGCCGAATAACTTCGCTGCTGTCTTCCATTTGTGGCGGGTGCCACGAATGCACATGCTGGTCGCTCTAATTATTGAAGTAATTATACGAGCCCTCAGCCAGCCCAATACGCGAGACAGGGATCTATCCCAGCGAGATAATATCAACATAATATCCTGTCTACATTGGCATTGATATAGGATTATTAATTATTACATATATATTATAACATATATTAATTGGTAGTATTCGAATAAAATACAAAAACATTAAAATCGGTTCGTGTCGTTCGAGTAAAACACACTATTCCGCACAACTAGTTAATGTTAATCGTAACTGAATTCCATAATAACATTAAACGAGTATTTTTATGCTTAACTATGTACAGTTACACATACTACTTTATCTACACACAAGACATTTAAGCATTCAATAATAATTTCTAAAACTGCAAACGAATGATAATAACTTTTTCCAAGCAAACGTAGTTATTCAGAGACAAACTATACGCAGTCCAACTCTCATATCGTTTCTATAGTAAGTAACAAAATTAAAACAACGATAGGTATATGCCGTGCCTCTCTTAGAAATATCTCACCAATTGGCTAAAACTCATGCTTGTTAAGCTGATTGCCGAATTTATACTAAGCATGTTAAATATAATATGATATTTGTATATTTTTATTCGTGCTCTAAATAATTGAATCATATCATATTTTACGAATTATGTCACTTTAATTCTCAAATAATTTCTCTTAACAACTCCCAGAAGCTTTTACGTAGATTATTGAATAATTAAAGCCAATTAAGTGTTACTTAAGATGTTCCGAAATGCTAAATTAGGGAATTACTCTTAACTCATTTAAAAACATTTACATTTTTAAACAAGCTAAAAAAGTCAACAAATACTTTATGGCACAACAAGGCGTTTTGATTCGAAATAAAAAATAAGTAAACCCGATTTACTCCGGTCGAAACTTTCAAATAATCATAAAGATTGGAAGTATCAGCAGGAGGTCAATTCTGAATATGTATATAGTAATGTATATCATGCATGTTTATTACATTAGAAACTGCACTCCCTTCTTCTATCAAAATATCAAATATTGTGCGAGATTGTAGAAGTGATGGCCCTTTTAGCTCGACGCAAATTTAAATATATACGCTCAATTCTGTGTACTGGATTTTATTCAACCATTAGCTTCTCCAATGATGTTCAAATTTTAATGTGCAGTAGCAAAAATTCTGGGCTTTGAAAATTTAGTCTATTAGATTATACGACGTTCTGGTATTTCAGTATAGATATCGATAAATTCCTTACTTTTATCGCCAATTCTAGTTTCCTGTTTTAAATATTTTTATTTGTGGCTATGCCTTAAGTATGACCATTTTAGTTTACGTTTAAATTTAAAATGTACGTTTATCTTCATGTAAAAACCATTACATTTCCTGAAACCTGCACTTAGAAATCACTGAAACGGTAAGACAAAAATTTTGGTATTTTGAATCACATAACTTTTAACTGTTCGTCTGTCACCTTTTCACACTAAAAATATTTGCACCTATGGGTATAAACGTTACAGACAGTTTTTTCCTAGAAATTATCAATTAACACTAAGTCTATAGAACGAACGAGCAGATTAAGTTGCTGTCAATAGCTAATATTATATTGAGATCTGCTAGGCTAATATGGTCGGGTTTTTATCACTTGTCACAATACCTGTCACGCTCCAAAACGTAAGTGGGTGCGAAAGTGACGGATAGCACGATAGACGATAAAATGGAAACCATGATATCCGTTCTGAATGATGACGGTCTAATATATTTCCGTTATTTAGGGTCGGGTTAACCAAATCTGTTTCATCTAAAGGATGACAGCTGCACCGCCATAATTAAGGATAATCAGTTCGTTGAATCTACTTGATCGTGGTGCAATCCACCCTGAACCTATTTAGAGTTCCGTTATTTTACTGTTGTAAGTGGTACGATCTAACGTTGAAAACGTTAAGTGTCCGCATTTGATTTGTCCTATCACTCCACTCGAGTCAGCGCCGTAAAGGCGACGTCGCGAAAAAACGTAACATATCGGGATGGGATGTTTGGATGTTTTGGCGGGGCGGGTCCGGACCTTCTATTGATTTTGCCCCGCTGCCCGACCCCGCACGCATCGCAACTGTTGCTTGACAGGATCGTCCTTGGCCCAGAGGCATCGGAGCGAAAAGTGCATTTGAGGTCATATTTTCCATTGCAATATGTATGTACCCGAATATAACTATCTCTGTACCTTATCTGTCTCTCTTATCTGTCTATGGTGTGTATCAGTCTGTGTTTACCGCTAAGTAAATTACTATTAGGTGAAAAAGTTATCACGTTGTATTTTTATCATTATCATCAAACACTTATAATGAGGCATTTGACTTTTTTATAAAAGCCTACGTGTAGTCAAATAAGACTCTACTTTAAGTTAATATACAATCGGATTTCATGGTAGAATACACATTACACTGAAATTAGTATGCTCATCTCTACTTAGTAATATTTTGCTCGGAAGGGGCGAGACGCGAGAATGATTGAGATGAATGGGGACCTAAGCTTAATTGCGTGAAAATTAGTGGACGCTCCCCTTTGATTTACACCACTTTGTGCGCCGTGACCGCGCATTACGACTATTATTGGGGACGACCATTTACACATCATTATGTTTTGACTTTAAGGCATAATTAGGATACTTGATTAAATATTTGGGACAATATTGACACAAATTTACACCTCGTAAGGTGAGCTCAATAATTTGTGTGTTGTAAGTAGGCTTGCCGACGACATGTATGATAGGTATACGATACATAAAAATACTTTGGCTTATATAAATAAGTAACCTCCATAAACCAGAAACAAATACTTATTCGATTAGTTAAACACTCAATTTAGCCTGTTGGTCTAAGGTAATATAATCTATAATGTGCAGAGCTTAAATTTGATTAAACATTTATTCAATTAAATGCGTATTTAATATTTCTCTCAATGTCATATCGAAGAATTAAAAATATATTTTCACCTTTACCACGTATTATACAATTACCGTTACGTTTAGTACCTATATGTATCTATTACATATACTCACAGCAGAAAAATTACGCGTAATATCACTTTAGTGATATAACTTGTAGCTCGCGAGGACATTTTTTCAATAATAAAGTTGAAATTGTCAATTACGTCATCCGCGGACAGTTGTACAACTTTGAAGAGTTCTCCACGACCCGTCAGAAGATTGCGTTCGCAATAAATATGGTTGAGTTTCATATATACTATATCTTAAATATGCCATTATGTGGGGCCAATTAAGTAGAACCACGCGCTTTTGAGGATAGGAAGAATGTTATTTTTTAAAGAGTTAATTTAATTTTACATTTCTTGTATCAAAGTTAGGTGAGCACACACTCGTGTTCTAAAGGACATTATAAAGATATACAAAAACATAACAAAACATTAGATAAATATTTTAATAATATAAATATATACAAAATATACCCAGTATCCGTTTTTACTAACCATACGTCAATCAAGCCTGTCGATATTTCTCTCGCAAAGCGAAACGTTTCAATTTACGGCTTCGGAAATGAAAAAATACAATCAGAAAAACAACAAAATAGTTATGTACCTACAGAGAAATCAACTAGTGTGTTAATCATTATACATAATTGTCAATAGGAATCAAATTAAACTTTTCCATATCGGAAGCTACGCTAATTTTAAATGAATATTATTCCTATAATGAATATTATTTGGCATTACGGTGCCAGCTACGAATAGCATCACTTTGAAACCGAATCAAAAGCTCCTCCGGTAGCGCCACTGTGGCAATACCCCCCCAAGATGATTCAAGTCATATTTTGGGGAGGTCTAAGTCCAGCAGTGGACATCTTACCGCTGGAACTATGATAATGACTATCCCTATGATAAACTACACGACACCACTATCTTACATTATAGGTGTACACATTCGAGAACATATCTGAACGTGATTTGATTGCGTTCCAGTGGAATAGGCGAGCACTTTCATTAATGTCATGTTTTACTGCTAAATGTAGGTCGCGTTCGATACGATTTTTTAACTAAATAGAATTGTATGTTTATTAGTGCATAAAGCTAAAACGTCTTGGTGATCAAAATTATTATGAACGTATTAATTACGAAAAAAATATGTTATGGCGACTGTAGTCTCATGGTAACTTTCTAAATACTTATCTTATAATATGAAACGATACTGATCTTTTCATTCCCAGAGGTTCCGATACCATTAAAAATAATTAGTTTTTTTTTTTTTAAGTGTTTTGGATCACTTAGAGCATAAAATTATGAGTAAATTACAAACATGCTTCGAATCAAGTCAAACTGTCTTAAAAGATTTGCAGGACTTAAAATGCAATGTTTGTGTTGTTTCTGTATATTTAATAAATAAATATGAATAAATATGAGTAAATAAAATAATGATATGTACTTTAGTCGTTATATTTTATCGAACGGTCTGTATTTTGCTGTTGACCTCGATAATTACCTAATTACTTGATTGAAGATTGTTAAGTTAGTTAATGAAGGAGCAAATACATAATTATGTAAATATTGATGTTTAAATTCACTTGAAGAAAGTAAACTTTTAAACTCTTTTTTTTTTCACTTTATCATATGGGAATACATACATACCTTGGATTTTTTCTTATTTATCAATACAGTTACCTTGCAATATATTTATACACAACTTATTATGACATTACTCATACCGTAACTCCTGTGTTAAAGCTAAACTAGGCTGGAATTTGATTAACAGGTACCAACTATACTAAGTTATTAATGTACATAGATAATTGAATGACTAATCAGCGGTAATGGCGAATAGATAATTATTGGAATTGTTATAGTTATATTTGAGACAGCTTATGCCACCTATTGATCTTGCAGAGACTATAGTCAGTTGCGGAGTCTTGATTAGTCAGATTTGTATGGTAAAACGGTCCTTACATGAAAATGGAGTCTAGTTAATATTTAAATTGTCTTCGGTGATGCAGTAATCATTAATGAAAAAAAAAAACATTAAAAACGTCAATCTAAAATGTAGTAAAAATTCAGAATACGCGTTAGCGTCCGTTTTTAGTATTTTACCTATTTCATAGAGTCTAGGTAGTTCTTTTTCCATTTCCAAAAAACAAGCCCGTGTTTTTGACATGTTCTAATTGGAATGGTAACGTATTTGTAGCATACTCACTTTCCTTTATCGCAAAGCCTAAGGTTTAAAAGTGTGTCAATCAAATCAAAAGATAACAACTCAGTTAAAAAAGGTTTGAATTATTTATTTTGTATATTAAATTTTCCGTCAATTGAAGAATATTGCATATTACAAGACACTGTTAGGTAAATTCGCGATAATATATTTTCATATGCATTTATATCTATTTCATTTTCATGAAGACTTATACCAAATATATTTGATAGTAAAAAGGTTTATCTACTTTTATTATAATCTTACTGTGTCACTTATATGGCTGCTTTCCGAGATGCACAATCATTATTATGGATATATTTTTTACATTAAACATAGTATCTGTCAAAAAATCATATTTGTGCTAATAACATTAAAGTGACTTCGTCAATGGTGCGTACATTTGTTTCTACTTAGCCTACCGCAATCTCTACACGTGACACGTAAATTTATCGAGCTACATTCTATCTCTGGATATCTCTGAATTGCTTTAGTGATCTGTTACGAAATGGATTATCAATATTATCATTAGTATAATCTAGAGTAATGTAAGCATGTAATATGTAGCTGCCATTAGGGACCAAGTAATATTTACTATATTACTACTAAGTGCCCGTCAGCGATTTGAGAACGACAATTGCTAATAATGAAATAACGAACTTATGTTGTTTGACAAAAAACTTTATAAGTTACATAATTTATAGAATGCTTGTTTTGTGAAAATTTTAAGAATATTAACCTTTAACCTATATTTCTCTAATATGTATTTGTATAATTATCACGTTTTATACAAACATGAAAATATATTGTTTTATTTGTCTAAAAAAACTGTTTATTTAATCATGAAATAAAACAGCTCAAACGGATTATAATATCGTGTATACAAATTCAAACTTTCATCCCGATGTTTCGAACCCTTTGTCAGAACTGGGAAAAAATATTAATTTACCTCTATCCAAAAATTACACTATGCAAACTAACCACATATAAATTATTAAACAATTTTGTTGCTTACACATGATTATTGCACACGCTAGGTGGTCTTATAAGAACTGAATGTCCAAAAATGAAATAATAAATTAATTTACATGAAAAATATTACTATATCCACACTATTCAACGCTATGGGAACTGTTTTTTTTCCTATTTCTCGATAGTTCTTTTATTGAATGAACCACGGGATTACATTTATTAGTATAATCCGTTTTATATCGTTGTTTTATTCCATATTTAAACGTAATTTTGTAACTTCACATTAATTACACTTGACTCTTTATCCCAAAAACAATCGTGGCGGGCACATTGCAATTGCAATTTTACCAAGTAGCTATAAATGCAGTGGTCTAATGAAACGTACTGCGCCCGAGAGATCTTGTCTAATACCCCAGTTAGGCATCCCAGGGGATTCAGGCACTTACCGAGCCAGTTACGATTCAGAGAAGCTATCTAGTCACGCAAGCAGTTAATTAACATTATACAAATACCTGTTGTATAATATATTCGGTTTCTATAATGCTTACTCGTAGATCGTATAATGCCTAAGGTATATTATAAATATATTAAGATACCAAACTTGTTAATGTTGTCATTTACTTAGAAAATGTCAGATACCTGACAAAGAAATCGGAATGTTTAGTTTTGTGTACGCAAATAAATGGTATTAAGTATTAACCTAGGTGTAACAACAGCATACACGTCATTTTGTCGACCGTCAATTGTTCAAGCGAGGTGCGATCGATAGAGGTTTAAAGTTAGGCTCTCCGCCCGAATAAGGCGGTCTGAATATTTTATGACACAGAGTACGCCCGGAAACGGAGTCCGTACGTGAATCTAATCCTATTTGGAGTATTTCTTTCCAAAACAAAGGGGCCAGGACAATAAATAATACATTTATGGGTTTTTAGGGTAGTGGATTGTCATAATGTTCTTGTCCCGTTCAGAAGCGAGTTTTAGCCGCGAAAAAACTTTATTTTTGAGGAAGGCACTTGGAACACTAAATATTTTTAAATGTTTCTGCTTACCTAGTAATTATGTCGTATGGTATTAAGAGTTTATGAAATATAACAAAAAAATTTTTTTTGGCAAATTACTTACGCAGAAATGTTACATAAAATAAAAAAAACTTGATGACACACAACTCCCATTAGGCCAGTATGTTAAGGAATAAATTTCTTCAAACAAGTACCCCGGGGAGCCAACAGAAAGGGAGGTTATACTCGGATTTTGTGTCTGGAATGTTAGTCGCTAAATTCATTTTTCAACGTCGTGTGATAAGTTTTTATCATACACAACTAGCAATTGGGAGATTTCAGAAAAAAAAATGCTTCAATAATTTGCGTGCAATAGGGGCCAACCTATGCGAATAGGGGCAAAAAAATGAATTCCCAGAGTGTAAGCTTAATCATCGTCACAAAACTGACATAATTTAATGATTTTCATGTCACGCTCATTGAGGAGACTTTATTCTAAAAACTCCTAGCTACGAGTAAGCTTACGAAATACGTAGTTAACTCTCATGTACTTTTATTGAAATATACTTATAGACACCGAAATATTTCATTAATTTGGTTTTCAGTAGAATCCACACAGAAAATTATTTTTTAAGTCATTCAAGTGAAAAAATTCGGTCACAGCCAAAGTTTCAAAAATATGTACCGAGCAACTCTATTGTACAGTAAATAAGGTTGTAGGACGTATTTATGAAAGGATTCTTTCGGTACTTATTTTTGCACTTGACTGTACTATCGTATTTTAGATGGTTCAGTCATAAATAACGAAGTAAGTTTTATCTATTCAGTCACTTTCTATTAATTAAGTGACCCGAACTATATTTAATAACGAGGAACGAAAACGATTGTATGATTGTTGTCAACTAAAACCTTTTGCATACTTTACTAATTGTATAATTATCGCTACGCTTACTTTTCACTTGCACTTAGGCTTAAATAAACAAGTTTAACCATGCCCAGACATGGAAACTTTGTGTGCTGACGCGCGATGTCGGACCATAAAATACTTCTTAAAATAGACAGGCGTCTTTCTTAGGCCGATTACGGGAGAGGTCGTCTGAAAAGTTTATCTTTAGAAACCCTACACCGACTGGTCGGTGACAGAGCATTAAGTGTTTTTTCAGTGGTTTAGGAGTTTCACGACGCTTTTTAAACGTCGATGTTCATATAAACGAGAGTATTGTTGTTGATTATTTTATAATATATGTTATTGTTGCTGTGCTCCGTTGTGTTACCCGTGCTTTATTAGGAAAAAACGTTGCCTATATGTTAACCAGCCTATATTAACACATACTCACAAACTTTCACCCTTATAATATTAGTTTACTTCACATAGAAGTAACGTATTTGTTCCTGAGTTATTCTAGTTATGTATTTAAGTATTAGTATTATACGTATCGCTGGCGGAGTACTCACATCACAAGCCTTCTTGAGCTTTCCGAAGGGCTCAGTCATTTTGTGACAGCAATATATTTATTTTATTTTTTAGTTGTGCGGCAATGGTACTCTATTGGCGTTTATGTTTTTGTCACCAATAGCGTTATAAAGTGAGCTACAATATGTAATTATCCTAATTTGTCCAATACATTTGTAGCTTGTAAGATGATTTGAATGGTAGGAGTCTGAACTTATTATATATACAACATATATTATTATCATAAGAGCATGTATGCAAGTATTGTAATGATTACATGTTAATCCTTACGTACTCACTTCATTACTTGCGCATGCTTAAGTATTATAAATTTTCATGAATATACCCATACTAAAATGAGGGTTGAAAGGATTTTCATAAATTAACCAAATTATTCCAAGCTAGCATTGAATATTAATGTGGCAATTGAAAATAAAGTTTTCACAACGCTCGGAATGGCACCCTTTGAAAACAGTTGAGGATATACTCAGTTACTTGCTAGTGTGAAAGTAATATTATTAAAGTGGACCCGGGTATGTCCTTAAACTACGTCCAACAATGAGAGGTAGGGCACAGCGAAGTACCGTCACGCTTGAATCTGGAGAAGCCCAACCTGGGGAAGTACCTCCTCCTTACAGAAGACCACAGCCATAATAGCACTGCTACCTTTCAGGTATGTAGTGTTGTGTTCCTGATGGTGAATAAGGTTCCCAGAGCTCCAACCCACTTATAGGTCGGCAACGCGCTTGCGACTCTCTTGGTGTTGCGAGTGCCCATGGGCGACGGTAATTGCTTACCATCAGGCAATCCGTCTGCTCGTTTGCCACCTTTGTCATAAAAAAAAAAAAAAAAAAGTTTTAAAGAGTTGTTGCACCTGGGTTTATAATTAGTAAAGATTTAAAGAGCGATGATTTTAGATAATAATATTCATTTATTTTATTTATTATAAGGGAGATTTCAGAAACAAGTGTCCCCAATTAACACCTTCGCTGCGGCAATTAGTTAATATCGCAGTTAACCATACTTTGTGAGGGGTCAATAGGCCCCCTATCGCAGTGAACGTGTTAATGTGACGTGAAAAACGTTAAATTATGTCAGTTGTGTGACGATAATTAAGCATGAACTCTATGTGGAAATGATTGTTTTGCCTTTTTTTGCATTGTATTACTGCTTAAAGTTTATAAAACGAGCACCAAATATAAGTTATTCTACAAATCTGATATTTATTTATCCCACAAAACTGACATAGTTAACTTTCTATAAGTCACGCTAATCAGGGACATTTTTTCGTGAAAAGTGCCATAAAAAGCAATAAAGAAAACAACAATTAAAATTAAATAAAAAGAAAGCAGGCCGCAGTACCTGGTTGAATGGCAATGCTAATTCGGTGAGCAAAATACAGGTCACCTGTAATGTCAAATAAACATGACCCCTAGGACTTGTACATCCTAAGGGCACTCGGAATTTCTCAAGTCTTTCACTTATATTTACTTTGGAAAGTGTAGTGACATATGTTACGAGTATGTTACACTAAACAGCAAAGTTTGTTAACCCTATGTATTCTGAGACCCTCGCAACGCTCAAGATCACATCCAAATATATAAATTATAGGTATGTCTCATAAATTAAATAATGAAAGTAAGCAATAACTTTATTTGTGAATACACATACTAAATTGCTTTAGTCAACATTACGTTTTTAAAGATACCAAAAACTTTACCGTAAATGGAGAAGAGAGTTCTCTCTCTATGCCAGGGGTTCTCAAACTGTGCGTCGAGACGCTTTGGGGTGTCGCGGCGTGGTCCCAGGGGCGTCGCGAGGCGTAGCTTGGCTTTCTAGGGGGGAGTCCAGTGAAAATCCGGCAAAATGCTTGTCGCAGCATGTGTAATGTCCGTAACTTTCATGATTTCGAGAGGAAAGCAAACCGCCGAAACCCGCCTCTGGATTCTCCCCTGTGGTAGTTAGACGTAGGCTAGAGGGGGCGTCGCAAAAAAATTGAAGACGCCCAAGAGCGTCGCATCAAAGAAAAATTTGGGAAGCCCTGTGCTCTATGCAAAAACCATAAAGTAAACAAATGGGTAATTCGATAAATATGCAAACAGATTGTTAGTAGAGTTTAAAACTTACTTTCCTAGGTTAAGATTTAGTTTCCCAGCAGAAAACTATTACACACAAATGGCTTTTTCTTTTCAAGAAATTAAAAATATTGGGGGTTGTTTAAAATAAGAATAAGTAACGTTTTTATTCGCCTGTATAATTTAAACACCGTTAAGTAACCTGAAAACGAGTAATTGCTTATTTTAAATAAATAAACAGTAACATTTTAAGGTGTTTCATTTTAATCCTGATCTACGGGGCGCTTTAAAATGTTTTCAGCAAAATACATCGCGCCATAAATATAAAGGAATTATGTTATTGTAGAAATATATTCCAACTTATACATTTTAATACAATATTTTATACAGAGCAGCTTACATTTCATACAGATTTATTTTATTGGATTATACAAGTGCTCATTGTGTTAGCTTTCTGGTGACTTCATAAATGTCTCGTCTAATACGTTTGGTAGTATGGACCATTTTATTTGAAATTGTGTTTAACTTTTTTTTATTAGTCTTTTGTTTTTGCTTTCTACTTACAAACACGAGCACTTTTGATCCAAATACGAGAATAGTACTGTTTTTGTTTTTTTTTCCATTTAATTAGAATTTTAAATAAATTTCATAAGGTTGTAAGTAATGAATATAAATGTTGTGGCTCACGGTATACGACGACCAGTCTGACCTAGTGGGTAGTGACCCTGCCTATGAAGTCGATGGTCCTGGGTTCATGTCCCAGTCAGGGCATTTATTTGTGGGATGAGCACAGATGTTTGTTTCTGAGTCATGGGTGTTTTCTATGTATTTAAGTATTTATATGTTTCTTTCTATTATATATATATTATATACTCGTCTAGTACCTATAACACAAGCCTTACTGAGCTTACCGTAGGACTAGGTCGATTTGTGTCAGATTGTCCCGATTTTATTTTATACAAATTTATGTAAATAAATAAAGCTTTTAGTTATTATTTGAATGCTAGGTTATATATTTAAAATAACTTCCCTTATAAGTCTGTATGCGCATGAGATAAACTAATATTGAAATAAAGGAACATGTTTTAAAAATTAAATTTAAGCTTTACTATACCTACTTACTTTATATCTCTTAAAATAAGGAAATGATATTTGGTTTTAGTTTTAAATATTCAATGCTAGATTTGTAATAAAGCATAAGCATTTCTACAAAATAACTTTTGCTAGGTTCTTTCATAATGTTGGAGTAGATTTTAACCTTATTATTACAGCGTAGTGCTCGCACTTCGCCCCTCGTATTTTATAAGAATAATAATCTTGAACTATGAATAAAAATTTGTAATGAAACAAAACATTACTTTCTTTGTAATACAATAATGTATTACAAAGAAAGTAAAAAAAACATACTTTATATGTATTTGATACACATTATATTTTATATTTAATAAATTTGACATTAATTAACTATCGTAAAACACAAATTCATAATATCAGATATCGCATTATATCCCCAAAGTTCATGACGCTTCCCTCGCTGGCAGTAATCTTATCTAACGTAATTATTGGCTATTCTAGCCATTTGCCCCGCGCTCCAGTATCGAGCGGGAACGATTTGCAACTCCAAAGGAAATCCCTTCTCGCCCGGTCAGGTCAAAATGTATTTAGCTGCTACATTATATGGGTAGCCTCGTTGCCTGCCGCTTGGTTAGTAGAGCACATGGTTGCAGGATTTTCTCATAAACATGGTATTACTGGTACTATTGATGTTTAGCTGATTTATCAAAAAAATAAATGTAGATTTTACGAGTAAAGAAACGAAAATTATAAAGTAGCAATATATTTGTTCTATTGGAATATATTTGTTTTTTTCTTTCGACATGTATACGCTTCTCTGGGCTGTGAGTTTTATTTTGAGATGTAATCTCACTTTGTTTAAAGCACATAATTAAGACATTAAAACTTGTTTATTAACTATAAAGAATTTAATGTTGAAAGACGATAATTATAAAGATTTTAATGTTTACTAACCCTGGCCCATAACATTTAGTTTTTAAATATATTTTTTTTACTTATAAAGAAAGACATGTGATGATAGAAATCTAAAAAATTATATTTAGTAAATATATATGAAAAAAGTATTAATATGATTATGGTTCATACTAATCATACTATTAGACTCCTCACAATCTATCAACTTATGCATATACACAGACCAAACAAAGAGAGAGAGTTATACGCCTGTACCTTGCACCGAACATAATATAGAGTACAATAGCCTCTAACTATCGGATCAAACATTAATTAATACTTATCGGAAAATAATAAGTTTCCACTTACACGCAGCAGATAAATTAATGGATATAATATTACCATTGTAACATATTAATCTGCAGTATATCGTAAAGAATTACCACTAATAATTGTAATTTTCTAAGAAGCTGATTTACTGAATCTAGGTATTATGCAAGGCTTATAACGAAGCAAAACATATGACAACATGAATATTAGTTTAATAATACATAACATAGTCAAGTGTGGGGTGGTTGTGTATAAGGGTATATAAGAAAAAAATAGTCAATTTTTCAACGAGTCAGTAAGGCAGATACTACTGGGCGAACATTGACATGTTATTTCTAAGTAACATGTATAGTTAGCAAGAAAAATCTAAATGACATCTTTTTATTATATCTGTCTTTTCTCTTGACTTATATTGTCTGTTTCTTCACAATGTACAAGTAATCACAACTATAGGCCGACACCTGATACCTGTACCTATTAAGCATTTCTATTGTAATTGGAAAACTGTAATGACATGTGATGATATTCTTTATTTATTATTACTTATCAATCTAAGGTACCGCCATAGTTGAATTACATTATAGTTGTAGACAGAAAGGTTTCTACATGTACTATTTTACTGATTTAGTATCGTTTGGTAACCAAAATTTCGTAACCAGCTACAGAATGGTAATTTAGATTCCCGAATCGTAGCTGGTTACGTATTGGACCTGCGTGGTACCGCTTGGTAACTAAATTTGGTAACTATCAAATAGGAATCAGCTACCAAACAGGAATCTATATTTCCCTGTATGTAGTATGGTTACGTACTGGGCCAGAGTGGTACGGTTTGGTTCCTAAGTTTTGTAGCTGACTACAAATACACTTTCTTTTATAAGGATAAAAAAAGGTTCCATGAGAACGAAAATTGGTTCGTTAGCTGTTAGCTCGTAAGTCAATCACGCTTGAGCGGACGGCAGTTTCGGTTAGTTGATGTTTCAGTTTAACGGCTGGACGCATTGATCAGAAGGCCAATTCTACCTTTAAAATTTCACGTATTTTTGTCATCACAGAAACTATATAACTAAACCGCCTAGCATTTATTAAAATGACACTCCTATATTTTAGTTTTTTTTTTGTTATATCTTGTAATAAACAGTTTTGGAACTTAAAGATTTGATGTACCACTATTTAAAAGAAAAAATTAACCCGCCGCAGTTTTTTTCTGGTATCTCTCGGGTCATTAGTGTAGGTTTTTTATTGACGTTCATGAGTGTATGTGCCTAAATTAAAAAATAAAGATTTTTTTATCTTTTTGGTATCGTTAATATGATAATGACTGGAACTTAATCCTAATCGCGGCAAAATTCTAAGTGAAAAGTCGCTAAGCAACAATGGGTAATCATATCATAGCCGTAACAAAGCAGGATTTTAAGGTATGTTGCACTACGAGTTGGCAAAAACGTACTAACTGGCGTCTGCGTAAAATATTAGTATGGAGAAATTGTATAGACCCTAATCAAATAATTGTACGGTACAGCCTGTCACGGTATCCACTGCTTCTACTGATCATACTGTTCCGTTAATTGTTCCCCTTTTGTGCCTTGACGTCAATACAATAAAACACTTTGACTTTTCATCAATAGTAACCTTAATTAGAAGCTAGAATTTACGGATTCCGTGTTAATCAGAGGCATATTAAATTGTTCTAGATTTACTTGAAAAATTCACCACCATACATAAATACGCAATAACAAGCCTAAACGTCGTGTTTGCGTATAAAACATAATTATAATAATGAAATTAAAATAAATAAATGTTACAGAAAATCCTTACACAAATTGACTGAACCCCACGGTAAGTTAAAAAGGCTTGTGTTGTACTCGGTCAATGATAATATATATACATATATTATATAATATGAAAACACCTATGACTCATGAACAAAAATATCTTTTCTCATCAAGTCATCATACAATAAAATGCCTTACCTGGAAATTAGGCAGGGTCAAACGAACGTAACCGAACCTATACAGAATTAAAATTAGCTTCTGCCGATGTCTGAAAGTAATTGTAAACGTTGTACTACAATATTGTGACATGTATTATTAGTATATGCCTTTAGTATGCTGATAGATTCCACAAGGTTTTTACCCATACATAAATGATGGATTATTAAGTATAATCGATATTTAGAGGCCTCTTTTATACGATAGTTCAGATTCAGAATAATTAAACGTCGGCACAGCGTCACCTAGCACGACCATTCTCAGTTAAATCACGTCTTTTCGCCAAAGTTTATCAACATTTTTTAATCTTTAAAGAGATCGCTTTTCCGCTTTTATCGGAGCTTTTATTTTGACAAACATAAAAAGGAATTGTAAACGATTTATTGCATAGTAAAAGTTGATTACATTTATCACAGCTTTGCGCTAGAATGTTGAGTATATTCGAAAGTTGTTTAAAAATTGGACAGAATTTTTTTAATATATATTGTAAGAATTTTTTTCTTCTTAATATACCCGTAAGACTCTTTTTATATTCCTCTGAGTATTTCCTTTTTAATGATAAAAGCTTTTGGCTAAAATTGTTTACATCTTTACTCTTTACAAACGATAACAAACACAAAATTATTTGTTGAAAACTTTTCAAGTCAGAAATGTTTTCACTAGAAACCGATAGATAGCTCTGGGAAAATAACGAATACCTAGTCCCAGAAAAACTATTATTTCAAAGTACAAATTAAATTATACATACCTATGTTAACGTAAAGGGCTTTTGAGATGTATTAATTTATGTCATGTGATATTTACTATACAAAAGTAAAACCTAAACATCTTTCGAAAAACTATATAAAATAGCTGTTACTCGTACACGTAGTAATAATTAAAACCACAATACAAGAACTGCGTTGATTATTAAAGTAATAAAAAGGACAATAAATAATATTAAGTATATGTCTGAGAGGTCACAGACGATACTTATATTATCTGTGACATGTCAAATTACTAAAGTCGACCGTCTGTCCTCCATACCCAGCCATATTCCTTGTAATACTGATAAGGAGTCGATTTGTATTCAGCTTCATTTTATTTTGGCAACTGGGAGCGGCCAAGGCGATAATAACTCAACGCAAATTACTCAATATCTTGGAAATAGGAATTTCCCCATCTGCATTTTGTCATTCGGTATGAATAAGTACCTACACATGTAAATGCATACCGCCTGAGCTGTAGGCTTCACTAGTTAGTAGTTAATCAAATGTAACAGTCGTTACAGCTACTTGTATGGAAAAATGGAAAACAAATTAACCGGTTTTCCAGTATCTGTCGCGACTTCCATCGCAGTGGCGTAGCGTACTCAATGTATTTGATATAATTTTATTTCATCAAATGCACGTTATAATTTAAACTGAGAGTTTAAACGCTAAATGCCACAAAGGATCACCTTTGTGCTTTTAAAGTGGTTTTCTGCGGATACGATTTAACCAGAAATCTTAATTTTACGCTAGTGTGAGACGATTTTATTTGACAACGTAAAGTGTTCTATGCACAATGCACTTTCTGGCGACAAGCGAAACTGTACCTCTTTTATAGTAGTGCAGAGATAAGTTCATGTTGCATGTAAAAGTGATTTATTTCGTGCTGAAAATGGAACTTTGCGGAATGTGTAGTGGGAATGTAGAACCGAAAATTGTGCAAACTATTTAGATTACTTTTTGCTAAGTTATATTATTTTCTGCGAAGTTTAGTGATAAGACTCAATCGACCATACTTTGTCCATCGTTGCTATGGTTGCGTTCATCTGGGTCACTCTTCAAACCACAGTTTATTACATCTAAATACACAAAACACAAATATTTGTAGAAGCTATATTGTGTCCCTTCCATAATGGGTCACCTACCAAGCGGATCAGTAGTACGCAGGGCCATATTTCTTGTAACTTCAAACTATGCTTCAGTTGTCCCCTGGCTGAAGGGACAGAATAACAACAACAAATAGTTGATTCACTCGTGTAATTGTGTTGACCATAATAGGAGTATTGTCAGTTAAATTAGTGCATAAAAACACTGAAATTAACAGAAAATTAGTAGTTTAGACATGACATGAAATTTTAGGCAATATAATAAATATATACTCATTCGTGCCACTTAACACGTTCGCTGCGTCATCAGGCTGATCGACCCCACAACAAGTATGTTTAACTGCGACAGCGAAGGTGACATCTGATTCATAAATTAATTAAACTGTAATAACATGTAGGTATTTAACTTAAACTAATTTCTGTTATTTATCCTCACAAACAAACCCACAGTTCACTTTAAAGTTTTCTGTAAATTAGATACGCAGCCGTAAAACTTTTGCTTTCATAACCTTCCTTAATGACGTTCCATCAGAAAGGTTATTAAAAGCGCACTTTAACAGCTAGACGTTATAAAATAGTACTAACTACGTTCTAAGTTTTTAATATTCTGTTACCGACATAAACGCGGAAGTTACAGTGTAAGTGTTCGTCTGTAACAAAGCTAAGCCGC
The DNA here is from genome assembly GCA_022674325.2 of Grapholita molesta. Lineage (NCBI taxonomy): Eukaryota > Metazoa > Arthropoda > Insecta > Lepidoptera > Tortricidae > Grapholita > Grapholita molesta. Next base: position 10,554,078 of record CP053137.2, read on the forward strand.
TAGTTTACGGAACTCAAGTCTACGGAATAGCATAATTACAATTTTGATCGTGACAGTGAAGATGGAAACTTTCTGAATACCCTCTCTGAGTTTACAACTAAATCGTGTTCGCTATAGCTTGTTACTCTTAGTTTACAGTACGTTTTTGATGTTTGACTGTTTATTTATAGTGGCCGGAACTTAATTGTATCGAGTACTCTTACATGTTTGAGAAAATTAAGTGTTTAATGATACAATATAATAATACAAGGTAATGTAATGATACATTCTTTCGAATTAGTTTAGGTTAATAAGCTTAATTAAATAGTGTCAATCTGGTGCTACTTTACAAATTTTTCAATGTTGTAAAATAAGAGTTGACTTAAATAAAAGTTTTATATGATTTTTAGTAAAAAGGATATTCTGGCATAGTATCTTATTTTTCATAGTAAGTTAAGTAAAACGTTATGTTATTTATAGTTCCAAACAGAAACACAGTGTCTTATATTAATCAAAGAATAAAATTAAATACAATTCAAATTATAAAAAAAGTATACATTTTTATTCAGCTCTTTAATTTTTTTATGTCAGGCTGAAAGTGAAAATTAGTATTATTTCTATATTTCGATAGAAAATGTGAACGCAAGCGACCGTGTATCATTAAATACTCTTACGTCTATTATATCATGGTACCATTGTTCCTGGCACCTTTAGTATCATATTATAGTAATTTTATAAAGGCACAAAACACTCAGAAGCTATCGTCGTTCATTGTAAGTAAATACCATGGGCGGTGCATTAGCACTGAGTATGGAGCCACTAAATGCCAGATGGTGCAGATAAGTTCCCACTAGTATGTACCGCAGTTACCGGCAAATTATACCTGCGCTAATGAAAGAACTTTAAGGCGTTCGATGCTTTTAACTACGGCTAACGAGGTTAACTTTTCTTGGTAAATTAATTACATTTAACAAGGAAATTCTGGTGATTTATGTTGGTCAAAATGAAGAAGTGAATCATTTAATAATTTATTCAGATCTAGTAATTGATACGGTTTACAAACTTCTAAACATACATCAGTTTCGTGGTTCAAGGTTTCTGTAAAATAAACAATCAATTAACATATGTTACTACAACCCTATAATTATATACACTAATTAAATTATACCTTTTTAGTATCAGCCACACGCCCACTGCTAGACACAAGTTTCTCTCATAGGCCGCCACGGTGAGCAACTTTTGAGCTTGGGGGTTCAATGCCATTATCGGCGGGCTTGGAGATGATCCTTCGTTCAAGAAGGACTCTGCTACCAATCCAATTGTTTCGTGTCGCAGTTTATGGACAATACCCGAATTATTATAAATCCCAAGAATAATGCTTACGTGACAGTATTGGCGCTAGTAAATAAATGTGATCGACTCCGTTTTTTAATTATTATGAAATTTATTAAACAGTTTTCATGATATTATAATTAGCTGCAAACAACTCTATTCAACAATTGTATGTTAATTACTTTTCATCTCTCCTGTTCGGAAAGTTTAACTTTCACGAGTAGATAGCCGCGTTGAAAATTGCATTTCCTCCTCTAGGGTGGAAAGTAATTTTTTTTTAAAGTTACGATGAGCAACGGAGAAAAAGCTTAGGCTTTTTAAAATATATCCAGTGTCTGTACCTCCATTCATTCAAAGCGCTACAGACAGCTATTGCTATCTCTTTCTGTCTCATGAAAAATGCTAGTGTCTGTACCTCCATTCATTCAAAGCGCTACAGACAGCTATTGCTATCTCTTTCTGTCTCATGAAAAAACCTAGTGTCTGTACCTCCATTCATTCACGGTGGTACAGACACATATTGTTATCTCTTTCTGTTTCTTAAAAAGCTAAGTATTCAAATGTCTGAAACCACAGACAACCTAGCAATTGAATGAATGAAATTATTAAATAATGGGCTCTATAGACTAAATTCGCACCCAATTAAGTATTCAGAATCAACTGCACATACTTAATATACAAGAGACCCAGGTTTCTCAGAGAATTTCAAATATAAATATGCCTGGGAAAACAGTCAATTTGTCGTTTTCCAATTGCTCTAATTTCACAATAAATTTAAAAAATAAGTACCTATATGCAGTTTTAGTAGTGGAGCTTTCTTTGCTTTTTCTTTGATTTAATGAATCTGTTTAATGAAATGAACTTTCTTTTACTTTCCTCATAGTCGATATGAAAAGTAGAGTGTTTAACTCGATTGAAAGTGACCCATTTCACATTTGAAATGGGTCACTTTCAACCCTTGGTTAACAATCTACTATTGCGCAACTTCATACTTTGGAGTAATCAAAATAAAGATATCTAATATTAACTGTAGCACGTAAAATCACAGACAGTAAATAATATAATGATATTATATGTATAAAAACTTAGCCTTTGTGCTTCGCCAACAGGTGGCCGTTTTCGACATTAAAGGTGATGGGAGACAAACAAAACAAATGTTGCGAACAAAAATATATTACAATATCTGCTATAAGCTGTGCGTGAAAAGCTATTATGCGAGAGAATTGGACCGTTTGTACGAGTCTGGTTTTATTTACTAAACGTGGACATCGTTTGATGTTTGATAGCTATTAGGAAAGAAACGTTAAATTCGATGGTAAATATATTTTCAAAATACGTTTGCATCGTACGAGTGAGTTAGCACTTGACACTATAAAATTAAAATGATAATACGACCTAACTACACTCCCGATTTTTTAATATTTTAAGAGTCAACTTATTAATTTATAAATACATTTTGCCGTACCATTGTATATTATTTCCCAATATTGGTAAAACGTTCCACTTATTTTGGGATTAAAAATGTATCTGACATCTTATTCTCGAGATTTATTTAGTGTGATCTGCTCTTAATACAGATTGCCGCTAACCGGGTTTATCACCCCGACCCAGTTGTAGACGATAAAACTTCATCTTATTTAATCTAGTATCGGAGTGACAGGACACAATCCCTCGTTATGACCTAATTGAGTTTTATTGATATACTTTTATTTATAGGGCGAATTCCTTTGTACCATATTTTATATTACGAGTATATATGTACTTTTACTTCGAAAACTCCTTGCCCAAACTTCGTCTGCTTAGAAGTCGTTAAAATGTTTAACCCTTTTCAGGGTTAAATTTCAAAACGTCCTTTTATGTGGAGTCTATAATTATAGACCAAGCCCACCCATGTCTCACCCCTTTTTTGAAAAGATGTCTTCAGCTGTCAAAGTGACACCAGTAGGTTTAGTAAAGCAAGTTAATATTATTTTCTGAAACATGCACTACAATGTTGACTCATTATATTAAATATGGCTGCGAGGACGTTGCAGGTTTGGCTAGATCAGAGCCAGGAGATGTCGTTAAGGTTAACATTGCCGCCCTAGGCCGACATGGTCCTCTTTTGCTATTCCAGAGCATAATCGCGATTGGCCACACTGACATAAAGAAATAGACATTTCTGTCTCGTTCAAGTTTATGCTAATAATGCTAATTTATAATCTTCTTTTAGATAATATAATCAAACAAAAAAGAGCCCAGTGTCCTAATTATTAAGTATCAAACTTCACCATTGATAAAGCAATAACTTTTCAGTCATTGTTGACACTTGCACTGACAGCGGTTCAAAGAAGCTGTTTTAGAGCCATTTTTTGGGGCTGATTGTGGATCTACGTTTATTATACATCGATGATTGGCCATTAAAGAAAATATTGGTCACATTTTCTCGTTGGTTCGATGTCATTGTGCCACTACGCCTATTAAGTAAACCCAATAATATTTATTTGGTAAATTAGCATTTTATTTGGTAATTTAGGTACTTGTAATTTTTCTAAAAATAAAACTTTATTTCTTGGAATTTTTCTTAGATTATTATAATTTGCATGTTTAAAAAAAAGCAATATACAATGTACTTACCTTGGCCTGAAAAGGGGTTGTCGCCCTCGTAACAATCAGCCTCACTGCTTTAGGTCGTCTGCATAATATACTCGACCGGATTCCTTATTTCCCTACCTCTGTAGTAGTGTACTATTGTTGTAAGTAAACAATAACAAAAATTACGATTAACGTACCAATCGAATAATAAGAAGATTAAGGTAGCACTACCCCATCTCGTCCCGCGGGTGTCGTAAGAGGCGACAAAGGGAAATGAAAACGGCAGAAACCCAATTACAGCTACTGCGGTCACCAGCCCGCTTGCCAAGCGTGCAAATGCCAAAAAGATAAGTCATATTTGGGGGAGGCCTATGTTCAACAGTCGACTATTATGGCTGAAATGATGATGATTATGAAGGTAACAGCAGACGGTCTTATCACTAACAAGCGATCTATGCCTGACAACCTTTCGGCAGCAGGAAATGAATAACTAGAAGCAGTTTATTCCTACAGGTAGTGCAGAAACTTAAGATGGAGAGAGTAAATGCAACACAAATACCTACATGAATCCATAAGCTATACATTTATATATGCAAACCTGTATGTTTGCATTGAAATCAAAACAAAACAAACAAATCTTTCCTCTTTATAATAGTCCTGTAGATATTCTCACATAACTACATAGTTTTAGCACATTTAAAAAAAGTGCTTTAGGGTTAGTATTCTTTAATTTGACGTCTGTAATACATGTTTTAAATATCAAAGTCCTGGCTTCATCGGCTTTCTTTTGCCCGGTTTTTCATATCGTGACAGTCATCGTCGTCGTTAAAAACTTAGGGGTAGCCTTAACAACAATCTTTTCACTAAATGTATACCATATCATCATCTTTTTATTAATTTTATACTATAATTTTTAAGAATATAATATTGTATTTATAACTAAAATTTTATCTCAGTAAATACCCATTAAATGTTTATTTATTCTGAAAAGTTCGTTCATTTCCTTACAAGTTAATAAACCCGATATTCCATTCATTCCATCAATTTCCTAACAACAACAACTTTACAAACTATTCCAAAGATTTTCCGTTACTAAACTTTCCTTTTTAGGCTAAAAGGATTCGGCTCAAATTTGTTAAATAATTCATCCGGCTTTTGAAATTAAAAGACATTGCGGGCAGTGTGGCATTATCTTAGATCAATACCCTAAGCTGTGAACTCTATTATCGGAATAGCAGAATGTAAATAGGCTATTTGTCACTGAGAGTCTAGCGAGGGACGATTAAGCGGTGCCATTAGGAACACCTACTTGTCTGAACAAACTTTTTATCTTTGTTACCGGAGCGAAACTTTGCTTTACTGATTGAACACTTTCTATGAAGAGTAATTCAATCTAAGCAATATCCTCTTTTCTGAATTGATATTTCTTGTAATCAGGCTTAAGGCTTCGTTTTTATGACTGTTTAATGGCCAGTTCCAAATCCTTTTAAACATCTTTAATTTTGTAGTTTTTACGACTCGAACTGTAAGATTTGTGTGAAATAAAATACATTTGTAAAATTATGAATTGATATCCTTTTAGTAAACAAATTGTTTTAGAAATACGACACCACACGCCTTAAATGCAATTTCTACTTGGATATTTCTCAGGTTTCACTCAATATTCCGTACTGCACCTGAAAGTTTTCGATTCTTTTTAAAAATGGGTGAATTTATTTTTCAACTAGGGCGCCGTCCCGAGAGCCGAGCGTCACGTGCGATGCACGTTGGAACCGAACCGAAGGTAAAATTTACAAAAGTGCAGCGGTGCGTGTAACAAGCCTGTATTCATTAAACTTTTCCAACATATCAGAGTAGTTTATACACTTTCGCTCTAATATATAAATCGAGTGAGTGGTGCGTATGATAATTTAGCTAAAAATCTTTCAACACTCGACGAGAAAGGATCCGTTCATTTTTGATGACAGTCGACACCATCAAATAAATAGGAAACACAAAACTAGACTGTTAAGTAATGATGATCTTATTTACATAAATATTTTTCAAGCGCATTAAATTGAGTCATTTAAAAGCAGTAATTTCACTCGGTAGAACTTTATTGCTTCTACACCCTAGTGGTGTCATCAGGCCGATCGACCCCATAACAAGTATGTTTCACTAACTGCCGCAGCGAAGGTGTTAAGACAATATCATCATAAATCATTTAAAAACTTTTCTCTTGTACAACAACCAACTATTAATCGAGATTGAGAGCAATGATTAATGTTTTTGTGTCGTTACACTAAAAGCATTTTTATGAAAAATATGAGTGATTTACAGTTTTACGGTATAGAAGAATTCTAGAAGACGGGTGTAGTAAAATGTTATAAAGACAAGGACTAATATAGTCTTGCACTTAGCTTAATGTTGAAGCATAAAAAGGCACTTATTCTCTCCAAGCCCGTGGGATCTGGTAGATAATAAAATGCATCGTTAGTATTATCTCTTCACACGTACCATGTTTCATTTTAAGCTTGATCCGGGGAACACTTAAACTGTTATATTGCATTTTATGATGAATACAACTTCCCATTGCGGACGGTTTTAATATTACTGTTTTATATCTCTAACAAAGTAATATTTATTAATCTCATAATTATTTTATTTTTTAGGTAACAGAACTATTTACTTTTGATGTAACTGTAAATAGTGTAATTCCATCTACGAATGAAAGTAGTCCTTTAAGTTTGTTTGCTCGTTGAGTGGACGAAATAGGTAAAATCGCGGCGTATACTTCTGGATGAGCTGATCGCTTAGGACCTTGGAAGATATAAGTAACGACTTCTCCTATTTGATTCCTGTATTTAACAAAGCCTGAGTGATATAATATTTTATGGCACTGTAATAATTTTATCGTGTACTAACCTGTACATTATCTAAGAAAAGCCTCTTCAAATCCGTTTTACCCGTGTTAGTACTTAGTATTTATACGTATTCTCCGTAGAACTTATAAACGTATAAAGTTACCCTTGTGTGTAAAAGTCAAGTTTGCTTTTGTGGAACTCAAGATGAAACTCAAAGTTACGAAGAGTTGAGATAAATGGCTCCCAGTCAGGTCAAAGATTATAATTATTTTAGTCAGAATGCATATTTGCTGGCTAGTGGCTAGGGGCCGTAGTCACAATTATCTATAAAAATCGCAATCTAAATGAAATCGAATGTAACGAAGTATCCAAAGTCCCGTGTTCTATTCCAAACATTATTTTCCTTTCTTTTGTGTTTTCTATAAACGATTTTTATCTTGAGTATGGCCCTTGACTCGATAGGATGACCTCCTTTTTATCAACTAATGTATCATGCGCTACTTTCTCACATACATTACGTGACACTTAATGGTTATAAAGGATATAAATTAGTTCTTCGTCTCAGTCATTCTAAATATTGGGACTAGATATTGAATTATGAATTTGTATATATGTATTTAAGTATTTGTATATTATATATATCATGGGCTGAATACCCAAAACACAAGGCTTCTTGGACTTACCATGGGGCTCAGTCAATTTTTGTAATATTTATTTATATACATCATGCATCAACTTAGAAAACATTTTTATATTTTGAAAGTATACGCGCAGAAAGCAAACAGAAGCAGCTGATTCATGTGCAACATAACCCCGTAATGGACAGAGCTGTGATACATCTGGTCATTATTTTATCTTTGCTCTACACTCCTGAACTCGGCTGGCTGGAAATATTTCTTTCCGGATTCACTACTTACTCCAGCCAAAGAGGGAATACAAGTCGTAAATTTTTTATTTCGGTTCAAATTGCTATAAATGAGGGGTGTTTATTACAGAGCTACTGCGTTTCCTGCAGTGTTATGTGAGTGATGTGGTACTTAAGAACCAGTGTTATTAACTTCATTACACATCTTCGCTTCGCTGACTCACTAAAAGCTGAGCAAGCATCTATGTAAATATACATAATATACACAATTTAAGTGTTATTTGGAATATTTTTACAACTTCGATCAAATTCAATGTAGTAGTGCAAGTTTAAAAAGTTAGTATAATGGACATTATAATTTTTTTTCAAACTTGCACTACAATGTTGACATTACGTCTCTTATACTGCTACGAATATACGGCTGCAAAGTCTGTCGTTGCAGGTTTGGCTAAACGAGAGGCACAAGATGTCGTTAAGGTTTAGCGCCTGCAAAGTCTTTTTTTTAAATTACCATTTCACATAAATATGTGACAAAGCATCATTGCGATTGGCCATTAAAAATATAATTGGTCACATTTGCTGGTTGGTTATAATTATTACATTCTGTCACTAAGCCTATTAAGAACCATAATCAATTTATGGTAGATTTTGCAGTTTTTTTTGGTAAGTTTACTTTTATTTTTCTAAAATCATAAAAAAAATGTTTGAGAAAATAAGCACTAAGTATACATACCTTGGCGTGAAAAGGTTGGTCGGTTGTCGGTCGCGTAACTATCTTACTATACTCGGCTGCCAACCACTTATTTTCCGGCCTCTGTAAGAATGTACTATTATACTATAGGTCGACTTGCGCAAGAAATTATTTATACTTTTATAAGTTGATATATGTAATATACAACATACATTACAAAAACAAAACACTAACAAAAACTATTATACTCGTACTAAGTAATTATATTGGTTGTTTAAACGTATATGCTTGTTGAACATGCATATATTAATTACCATTTACCAAGCCTTTGAGACTTTGCCATTATTTTGTGAATGTCGTTGCATTTATGAAAACAAAAACATAATACAAACAAATACTATAAGAGCTTTATATTAAATCTCATACAATTTTACCTCTTCGTTGATTAAGCTAGCTTCCTCATGGCTCAAGCAAACGGTTATGTGCCTCTACCGGGATATAAATTGTGGTGGAGCAGTAAAAGGTTTAGTTGTAAACATTAACGGTGTTTCAGCTTTTTAAGAGTTTTATGTAGGTAATTGTTATGTTCTTTATAAATAAAGCTGTTATAGATAGCGAGAGCGTGGAATTGCATCTGCAGTGGTATTGTGTGTTTATAGGCATTCTATGTAGTGATATTGTGGATTTATAGGCATTCTATATTTAAAATTTCCTTTTTTCAGTACAACTACTACAAATGCAATTCCACGCTCTCGCTAATTTATCTGTAGGTGTGTTTGAAAGATTAGCTAGCTATATTCCTAACTCTTGATTTGGATCAATTATCTAAGATAAGTATTATCAGTATCTGTGGAGAATCAAGACTGAATCGAAATAAGCTTAATAGTATGTGCCTTTAACGTCTTCATAAAGGTTTTTTGAACAAACAACATCACGCTTACTATATTGACATTCTTTTTTGCATGTGTTGATCAACCACCGCATATTGTTCGTACCATGATCCACAGAAAATATAAGTAACAAGTTTTACAATAATTATGTTTTTGTTACAATCTTACACACCTCGATTTACTCTAACAGTAAGTTTACTAACATATGTAGCTGCTAGACGACGATAGTTAAAAATAAAGTCTAACCGAGGAACAAATTCGTGAAAAAAATGACCTTGTCAGGATACGAACCCGCGGCCTCCTGCTTAGTAGACAGCGTTATTACCAACTAAGCTAGGAACTTTAAGAAGCCATATTCATTCTAACTACAGATATTCAAGCTTTTACCACATACCACATCTAGCTCGGTTGTGGTAGCGTTCGCTTTGAGCACAGTTGATGCCCGTATTTTATAAAATGACAAGATATATGTTTAGGGCTGGTGCGGTGTAATGTTGCGGGGCATTGTGCATTTGTGCAGTGACCCCGTGATAAAACGATATGCGCAGTCACTAGGGCATCTTGTAACAGTTTGTGCACTGGTATGAAAATAAAGTATTTTAACTTTCTAATGTAATCATTATTCTTATTCGTGAGATTGTCATAAATTGTATACTGTGACTGTTTTGTCTGGAATGTTTTTAACCCATTGCAATGCATATGTGAGTTCAGTTCATCGGGTCATTTGGGCTAATCTCTGGCTTTGTGTATTATATACTTGTTGTCAAATATTTTCAAAATTGGTAAATTTTGTAACCTGCTTCACCGTACCGAACCAAAATAATATTTAGAGAACACAATCATTAAAACTGTCTGCCAGGGCAGACATATAGCGATTAGGACAGATATAGTGATATCTGCCCTGTTTCAATATATATGAAGATACGTGCGACCGACTCTGTTTTGGACTTTTACCACAAACTTTAAAGGAAGAGACAGAGAAATATAGACTAATATTTATAACGTGATTAGAACGTGATTGAATAATTGTAATAGGTAAGTCTAAAATTGACATGTCATCATCTTCTTCGCGTTGTCCTGGCATTTCGTCACTGCTAATGACAGCCTAGGGCCCGCTTGGCAACTAATCCCAGAAATTGACGTAGGCACTAGTTTCACAGAAGCGACTGCCATTTGACCTTCCAACCCAGGGGGTATACTATGTATTATTGGGATCAGTCCAGTTTCCTCACAATGTTTTCCTTCACCGAAAAGCGAATCGTAAATATCAAATGATATTTCGTCCCTATAAACTGATTGGTACAAGCCGAGGTTTGAACCTGCGACCTCTAGTTTTTCATCGCTAGTGCTCCAACTGTCTTTACGATACTTTTATTTAGCGAAACTCCTGAGAAGAGCCTGTCGTGGCCACACAGTAGTGGTTTTTCGCTCCAATTAGAATCGCATTAATTCGATTTCCCTGGGGCCGCTTTTTCTGGCACTATAAAATAAATGGGACTCGAATCGCTGGCCTTATTCGGTGATTATGCTACTTGTCAAAATGCCGATACGGTGGAAAATATATTGTTTGTTGTTTAACTCTGTCATAAATTTTACGTACATACATACATACATTTCAGCCGTCTGCAGTCCACAGTAGCAGTTGAGCAGTGCAGTAAATCTTAGCTTACGGCTAAACATTGAATACGTTTGTAACGTACATATTGCGGTCTAAATTAGCCCGAAAAATGGTAAACCTATGATTATAAAACAACCTGATACTAACAAAACCAAATTAAAAAGTTTATTATCCTCCTTACTGCATACAAATATCCTGGAAACTGTGTGTCGGTGGAGGTAAGAGAAAGCCAACAAAATAATTAAATATTTTTTACAGCACGCAACTTGAACTAGGTACTAGTTGAAAAAAGTGACTTCATTAACTGCGATGAATAAAAAGTGGCATCCAATCAAGAAGTTCAATGCTGAGAGAAAATACAAAATAGTACCAATTACTCTCACCAACAGAAGCGAAGCGAGCTTTAAGGCTTGTTTAATTAAATACAAGGCTTCTCATTACCTACTACACAATTGTTTCCTTTCATGTTGTATATATAATTAAGCACTTAATACGCCACGAGTATTATAAATTCCTACTATCATTACTCAGTTTGTTTTAAATTTGGATTTGGCATTATAGTACAAACACATTAGTTAGCAAAAGATAACTAAGCAGATTATACTAATACTAGCTTTTGCCCGCAGCTCCGCACGCGCAGAAGAACCCTTTTTTGAACCTTTAGGGGATGAATTTCAAAAAACGCTGTAATTACTTTTCTTGTATTCGAATAATGAGTGTTTACAAAAAAAAACAAGGCCCTCGTTTTAAATTTTACACTATCCCCATACAAACTTACAACCCCCTTTTTACCCCCTTAATGATGAAATTTCCAAATACCCTTTCTTATACCTCCAAAAACCCTTTCTAAGGACCCACTCCTTACGGTATATAAACTGCCTTTTGTGAAAATATCAGCTATCTAGGTTAAGCGGTTTGGGCTGGGCGTTGATCAGTCAGTCAGTCAGGACTTTCACGTTTATATATATTTGTAGATAATGTAATGACGTTGCAAAAAAAAAAAACATTAAATCTATATAAACAATTTATGCCGCAGGAATCACGTTGTTGAATAAAAATTTTCGACCCCTACAAAGGATTTGTTTAGATATCTTCTTCCAATTTTAATTGGTGGTTATTACGAATTCTGTTTGAGATACTTAACATTATACTCGTAGTCAAAATTAGCTTTGTGCGTAAAATGTTATGGGATAGTCAAATATAGAATTAAATTGAGCAGATTTCAATATCCAATATGGTGAGTATAAAAAGTTAATGCTTTAAATCACTTTTAGCCATAAATTTGCACAATTATGCACATGTAGCATAAAAAATATAAACTTGCGTTTGAAATTCAAACATTTACCTAACCCACTTTTCTCTATAAGTGTTTTTTGAATTGTGGTCACAGTTCTTCCTAACTTTCCTGTACCCATTTGGACCCGGGTATGTCCTTAAACTACGTCCGACAATGAGAGGTAGGGCACAGCGAAGTACCATCACGCTCGAGTCTGGAGAGAAGCCCAACTGGGGAAGTACCTCCTCCTTACGGAAGACCACAGCCATAATAGCACTGCTACCTTTCAGGTATGTAGTGTTGTGTTCCTGATGTTGAGTAAGATTCCCAGAGCTCCAACCCCCCTTAAAGGTTGGCAACGCGCTTGTGACTCCCCTGGTGTTGCGGTTGCCCATGGGCGACCATCAGGCAATCCGTCTGCTCGTTTGCCACCTTATGTCATAAAAAAAAAAGATAACGGGATTATGCCAAAAATATTTATGCTAATCTAATCTCTTCGGAATAACACTCGGACTTAATAATACAAAGTACGCCAATATATTTTAGCACCAAATATTTAATACTATAAATGTTGTGAATATGAAATAATGATTCATCTAGATTAACATTCTGCAAATTTAAATTAAGCTAACTCTGTTACGACAAAAACGTTTCGGATAAAAAAAGCCAAGTAATAGGAACAGAAGGCCTTACGAAGGATAGTAATAAGGTGACGGTTCTAGTAATGGACAAGGAACCAATCATGAACATTATTAGTGCTTATTTCAAAGGAGTTAAGTGTTGTGCATTGGTTGGGACATATTCAATTTACAACGTTATGGTTTTTGAATTAAGAACTAAGTGTCCATCATTGATGCCTGTCAGCTTAAGGTGTCTAACATTGGTGCCATCACCTTAATAGGAGGATAGGAATAATATGAGGTTACATATGGCCATTGCCAGTGGCTCAGAAGTGCAATCATGAATTAAAGCGGCGCACTCAAAACATTTGTCGCTTGCGTGGGCAGTGGCTCGTCGGCTAATGCCCCGGAAAGCGACCGCGTCCGGTTCCGGCCCGCTCCAGGGCACTCGATGTAAATCAATCACACTATGACACAAATAGCATTAACAGCAAATTGGTTCATCTATGCTTTTAAATTACGATGCTTACGATGTGTAATCTGACGAAGTGGCAAGGTTTACAGTACTGTGGGTTGTAGGTTTAATTTTGTGTCTACATTTTTAGGTCATTTGTGTTTAGATTTTATAGCATAGATTAGGAATATGAAGAAATTTTTGTCCAAATTAATATTTAGAATCCATGTCGATTGATCGTATGATCAAATCAATAAATTAGATTAGGTATGGCAAAACTTTACATTAACAAAAATGTATTCAGATTGAGATCTCATTACTGAGATACTTCGCTTACTGTAGCAAACTCTTATAATAAATTTAAATTGTTGTTTAAAAATGCAGTTCTAGTATACTAACTTTATTTAATTAGCATTATTTAGCAGAAAATGTAAATCTAACGTAATTCAGAATAGCCTAAATTAGTTAAGCCCCAAAAGTTTGTTGCAGAAAATATATTCCTCTTAATAAGATGAGTCCCGACCGCTAGATAATTATGTAGAAACCACTTCTTAAGAATCCTTCCACAGATATCACTAAAAAGGTAAAAATAAAAGGAAACGCAATTTCACTCATAATCATAAACGCCTAACTAGCTCTCAGCTCGATATCTTTCAAACAAAGCAGCTTTGAGCAAAAACAATGTCGTTCGCTAACTGTCAGTTTTGCACTATTCCGGAGACGTACAACGAAAAGAGCAAATTGCACGTCACAAGCCGCTGGACAAAGCTCGCAGAGTTATTGCGCTCCCGTGACCTATTGTGCTATGTGACACTTACTTTCTGTTGCTACATTTCCTTTTCGGTTTGAAAAAGTTGATTTTGTACACTTTTACTTCCCTGTTTACAAATCTAAACGTAGGTTTTACGATGAGAATGATTGGCATACTTCTTTATTATATGTATAGTGTAGATTTGATTTCTGCTAATTTAAGTTCTCTCGGTTTAGGTTTATGGGAGCCCGTGATGCGCTTTGTCAGCACAATCCTTAGAACTTGCTTAGGTACTCGTTCTTCGTAAGGCCTTTTGAAATCCTAACCACGAGGAGAAACTAGGCCGTTTTCGGATTAGTCTATATTATTAGTTTTCTGATATAGTGAATAGTGCGTACTTAGTCGCCATTATATTAAGGTATGAAATACCCACTGAAGATTTTATAAAGCTTTCAATAAAACTTGCACGAATATAAACTTCCAAATAAGTTTATATTCAATCACCAAAATATTTCAATTTGATCTAAAGTTTCATCGTGGGTATGCAATTTCTGAAGACTTTGATATTTTGTCTAATGCTACTTACTCCTTAATACTTGATCCTTTTTTTTACTAATTGGTTTTAAATTAATATTGTCTTCGGTTGCCGCGATAATTACTCATGAAATAAAACAACTAAAACAGATTAAATCGCGTATACTAATTTAAACTTCATCCCGACGTTTCAAACCCTTTAGCAGCGTTCGTGGTTATCGGTCCACCCGATGACCACGCGTGACCATTAGTATACGCGATTTAATTCGTTTTAGTTGTTTTATTTCATGGTTTTAAATTGTTTTAGTACAACATTTTTATTGTTTATATTTATTAAGTAATATGATATATCTTTATTAGAATTAACTAATTTTTAGTTACCCGCGAATGGTTGAAATTTTGCTCCTATACAATTAAGACAATAGGTATAACATGTAGAAAAGCCATTTAGAAGATGAAGATAAAGTTACTTTATGAAAAATTCAATATTTTAAGGGTTCGCGTTATAGAGCTATACAATAATCAATATTAAAACAAAGTGTTATTTTATCAATTCAAAAACTGAACTCACTACCTTCAGTGCGTATAACAAAAATTGGTTCACAATTTAGGTATGTACCTACGAATATTGACATGTCATTTCTATTCTCAACAAGAACCACGTCAAAACCATAACAGTAGCGCGTTCTCATCTAAGCCCCAAGTCGGGGGAATCTCTATGCACTTTTATTGCGGGCGTCTATGTTGGAGGACGTCAGATAAAACCCATTCCGCGTTATGGCCCACGCGAAATGCTGCACGTTCTCAAATTCCTATACAAAGTTTACATATTTATTGTGCAATATTGTTCTTCTTAGTTTTTCTTGTTTACATGGTTGGGATTTGTCAACATTACCTATACCGCAAAATGGTGTTCTAAAGTGAACTGGAGAAACGGTGACTTTTATGTTACAACCGCTTTCTTTTGAATGATTTTGAATAGCTAAACTAGCTTAGTTAAATTGGCTTGTTAACACGTGAAAAAGGACATTTAAAACTTAGGTTCTAACTGCCGATACTACAGTCATAAACCATGCTTTTAGGGTCGCAGTCATGAGCGGCGTCGGCGCCCTCGTGTAAGTGTCTCTAGTGTCACATCATACAGATCAAATAAAACACTATGACATTCCATTTTTCTGTATATGATTTTGTAATTCCTATAGCATTTAGCGTTATTACTGAAATATCAAATATATACTAAAATGATCATCTGACATTTAAAAAGTTATTTTAGATATTTTAATTTCATAACATTTCAGAAGACCGCCGAAATATCGTAAATAAAATGTTGTACGCAGATAATTTTATTAAATGCCGCTAGCAAAATCCCTTTTATCTCCAGTTTTTATTACTGCAAATATGATACCCAGACAAAACGTGTTGAATATTTATGGCGTTCTCATAATCTAGGACAAAGATCTAGGCATACCGTCATGTTCCGTCAACTTTACTACTATGTTTTAATTAAACAAGACGAATGGCGTCACGGTGGCTCTGTCGCCATCCTCGCCGAAGCCGTGACTGAACTTGGTAAGCACGTAGTTGCAATATCTTATGGATGTTTGGATAGTTGTCCGTGTCTAGGTTCACTTGGCATTCAGCTTGGGAAAGTCGAACCGAGCTAATTGGTGGTACCTAGAACAATTATTGTAAAGTTATTTTATTGCATGAGATGTTTTCTTTTGTGGAATTTATCTAACGACGTAAGTTGAGATTTCAGTGCCACTTAAATTGTTATTTATTGATCAGATTCAGGTATTTGACATATAAATTATATGTATGCAAATACAGAATAAAACGTAATCAGAAGTAAAGATGTACATGAATACATTAATGTTGCTTGTTTGAAGATATCATCTTAATTGTTGTAAATAATTAAGAAGCCATATGCTAAAGAAATGTTGCTGCGGTATAAAACGCATATCATCTACTAAAAATCTAAGAGACTGGTTGGAAGTGATGAGCATGGATTAGGCCTAATACGCATGACTGAAAATAGAGATATAAATAGACAAACGGTCGCCAACCTCCTGGACGGAGATGGTACGTGGAGAAAAAGAATACATATCCAACATTTACCTTCTTAAATATTATATACCCCATGTCATAAGTATCGTACAAATTTTATTATAATCCATACAACAAATATTTATATAAGCACCTATAGAGCTGATCTATATTATGTGTAACTATAGGCCGAAATACTGTAAAGTTAAGATCGATATTCGCAGAGCTACAGCGTTAGAAGTGGTTTAACTTATCCGGGATGCATTTCGTACGTCGCAATAAATTAAGTATGTACGATTCTCCCATTGGCAATAGATATTCCAAACTTGCCGTGTTAGGCTGGAATCGATTGGTGAAATATTTGCAGAATCCATCGCGCGGATACTGGATACGCCCTTTGGGAATATGGCCGTGCTCAAATTCGACCGTTTTCAACTCGCATACGTTAAATATTTAGATGATCTCTGACTAGCTACAGAAACCTCTTTATATGACTTATATTAAAAAAAAGGTACAAAATTTATTTAAAGCTATAACGGTGTCTTTGCAATCTTTGTTGTGACTAACACGGTTTAAGGGGACTGGATTGGGAGATAATAAGCATATTTTGATTTCGTTGTGTTACTGTGTTGTACAAAAAAATTTAAAAATACTGTAAGATATTAAATGGAAAACACCGAGCACGCAGACTCATTGGCGATCCTGAGTTGGTGAGTGTAAGGCTACAGAGCCTTCAGCGTCGTCGCAGGGTTTCTAGTTTTTTGTGTTTTACAGGATACATTTTGTAGTATGCACAGAAATTGCACGATTTAATTCTGCCATCTCCGTTCCACGGCCATACGTCTAAGCGTGGAGAGTAGTTTCATTCTTACGTTGTGAATATCTACCTTCGTAAGCTAAGGAATGGGATTCACTTCCTTCGTCTGTATTCCCAGAAAGATATAATTTGTGTCTTTTCAAGGCAAAAATCAATATGCTGTTACGAACAAGCGTGCTACACCCTCGACTTTGTCAACACTTACCATCAGCTATGACCGAGGTAAAAGGCTGGTCAGTCTTGTATAAAAATTAATAATGGGCATGGCTTTGGATACAACATCCTTATCTCTTGTATTTCGATAGTACATTGACATCAAATAACATCTGTATCCAAGGCTACTGAGCCTTAGCATTCACGTATAAAATTACGCTCCTGTTTTATCACACCTTATCACAGTATAAACAGGGTTGTGCTCAGAAAATACCAATCACTCGGATGAAATCCCAGCGTTTGATATCCTTTTTTATTTCCCTGTAACAACACAAGGTTGTTTATTTTGTCCATGATGGCGCCACTGTCTTCACGTTTAAAACAATATGGTATGCAGTGCCGTAGTTTCCAGAATTTCTCGTCCGCATAGAAAACTTTGTGGTTCTGTAAAGGAAATGTATCGGGTGGATACCGCGGGCATCCGATAAGGCAGTTTGGAGTTGAACTTAGCTTTAGTGCAATATGCAGCTGTGTCACAACGGGTTGCTTGTACTGGATGTCAATGAATCGCAATGCTGTACATTACTATTCATAACTACGTTTGTATTAAAGTTTACGTTTAAGTTATTCAGTGGTACTTGTAGAGCATAGTGTACTCAACTAATTACTAGAACAGAAAACAACCTAGCAAATTAGTTTGCTACTCTAATTGCGACCTGCGCTTGCAAGTTCATATCTACTCAGCGTTTAATACATTTGACTCCGTAGGTTTGACTTAAACCAAATGTTTAATTACGGCAGCTTTAATCAAATGTTTAATTTTCAAGTTGTTGTTTTTTTGACATTTATTTATTTAACAGCGACATACTATTGGAACGACCTATTCCAAATTAACCGCCCAAATCTACGTTCCAATCATAAATCGAAGTTATTGACAAGTAACCTTTACAAAAAGTAGGTCAACCCGATTCATTATTCAGAACCTCACATATACGATTTCTATGTAATTGTGTGGTGCAGGAGCGTAGTACAATATACGCTAACTGTTAACATGGAAACAGTTTATACTCGTATATTTCGAGCATCTGTCTCTTTTACTCCAATTAAGGCGTCATGAGAGTGACAGAGACTATCGTCCGAAACGAATATCGTTTTTCGCGGTAGCGCCGCAGCTCTTTCGATCGTTTTGAATGGCTTGACATACTTTAGACCTTAATAAGATTACTAAGCATGGCGTTTTAATACAATTTCAAATTATAAACGCTAGGAATTATCTAAATTATGACTTTGTTTTACATCATTTTGATATAGAAAAATTTTGAGTAATGTCAACGGCTGTAAGTACCCGCTTTCCCGATTTAAATAAGATTATTTCATGTTCCAATTTGTATTTGATAAAGTATTGTGTGTGTAATGTAACAAGATCAGCGATAACACGAACTGTCAATCCTCGAACAGAACCCTTCACTCTGGGTGACACAAAACAGCAAGCAATCACGGAATACGTAACATATCAGACGGGAAACGTGCATTGTATCTCTTTACCATCGCCTATCCCTGTCGCATATGTTAGATTCCTGATTATGTACACACAGCAACACTCTTAGCTTTACATTGGTGGGCCTTATTATTTAAGGCATAAGGTCCACAGATGTACAGCTGGGAGTGTTGCTGTGCGTACTTGTATATCGAGTAGAATTAACAAGGGAGAAGGACATTTTTTATCATATACAATTTTAGAACAGAAAGTTAAGTCAGTTGCTTTTTGTACAGAATTTGGTAGTTTTAATAGTATAAAGCCAAAGGATAATTTAAAACATAAATGTAAATAACGCATTAAGATTACGAGAAGGCGCTGTATTTTCTTAAAGACATAATGCCTAAAGCCAACATTTGACAAATAACTGATCACAACTTAATACCGTATAAACAAGCCTAATAAAGCTGAAAATTGTAACCAAATGTTTCTTAGGCAACTCCTTGATAAAACGATGATTAAAATTAGTAAGATTCTATTAAAGCAATTTAAAAGATTTTTAACCGGAAATTAAGAAGGAAGAATCTATTAATTCTCTGAGTAAGAGATATAACAACAGTATTACAAATATAGTCCTTTGGTTCCTTGTCTGGCCTCGTAACGGAAAGCCGGTACAATGAGACTTGATTATTTGCAGAAGGAAATTTTATATGTGTGAGTACTTAGCTCATACTGAAAGCGAGATAGAATAAGCGTATAAGTGTGGGAAAGGGGGATAATATATTTTGTTAAAAGTTAATCAATCTATTCCATTACTGGGCACATGCGTTCCTCATAAACCACCACAGGAATCGATCTCTAACACACTGTAGCCACTGAGGAGGGACTGTGGAGATGATCACAATACCTAAACATGCATTATATTGCGTTGTTCAGATATTTGTGACCACCTCCACAACTCCGATAATTATGTCTGATAGCAACTGTAGATAAAGATCAATTACTCTCAACAAGATTAAATTGATAATAAATATGTACGTCATCTCTCAATATATGGGATCAGGGCTGTGACAAGCAAACTCAATAAGCTGAAACTCGATTTTAGTTTTGAATGGTCTCGATTCCATTAATGTTTTCATTGCCCGTGACCCGTTTAATGTTGTGACATGGCCGCTTTTTCACAGATTGCTTACTAGTCGATAGATGGTCGTCCAAAGCGCCATGTCACGAGCGACGAATAACTTTCCAATTTGGTTCCATCTGATTTGGCACAACCATTTCATAATTCTGGCATTTGATATATACGTATCTCATTATGTTAAGGAAGTGATTTATTTTTATTTATTTTGATCTTTTAACTATTTGACACACGTCACGGATGTTATATATCAACTAAAGATATTTTTTGCTCTGTGTTGTCGCTGGAACTATTTAGTTTTTATGGTTCAATTACAAAGGAAAATGAATTGAGAGTGATATGATTTCGATAAAGTCCCTCTGTTCACTTTTGTTCATGACTATGTTTTGATGCCAAATTGTACAAAAAAAATCGTCATATGACGTTTTCGTTTTGTACCTTTAATTCTTCTAATATTATATTAACGATGCAAAACCAATAATTTTACACTTCCTTGTCCGAGTATCCTCAATGACAGGCTTCAACTATGAAAACAAATCCCTCACAGTGAAGCTGAGTTGGAATATTGTGAGTTTGTCATATTGCTTTGTATGTATGAGAACAGTGGCCGTATTGATATGAAACGCCCTCCGCCGTGTTAGATATTATGTGATCAAAAGTTTAGTAGTTATAACGTAAAATATTGTTACGTCAACTAAACTTTAGATGGCTAGTATGTAACTAGGTACTCAAATGAAGATAGTGACGGCTTCCAGATTCAGTAATTCAGAGTTTGGGGTTAACAACGTATGGACAGTGCATACCAGCCAAACCGCTAACACAGACGAACCACCCAATAGCAATTTCGCGTCATAAAACACATCAATGATTTGCAATTGTGATTATTCTATTAAGCGGACCGGCTTTGATGGTAAAATTTAATTAATGACTGCTTTTGGTGGACGGATTTTACTTCCTGATTCCTTTAGACACTTACTGTAGATGTTATTGATGAAAAGCATTATTCAATTGTGTCATTATTCAACCAGAGTTGTACGGTAAAATAGTCTGCAGCCGTATTGTAGATAGGGTATGCAACCACTTGGTGAGTAATTTAGTGCGCCGTATTCAGCCCTCAGTGACGCGTCAGCCTTTCCGCTCGGTCTACGATCAATTTCGCATTTCTCCACAAATAGGCTGCTGACGTTTTTAACTAGTATAAATGTGGACTGTGCATTAAAATACCACATCATACCTATACGTCATCGTTTTGATAGTCTATATTTTTAATCCCCCATCTTGTGTTCAAATGTATTAGTAACTAATATATCTGTTTAGACATCTGATTTCAATAATGTATAGTGTTCTTTAGAAACGCTATATGGTTGTACTTATTAAATTTTGGTACCTATATTAGTCAATATACATATGTTGGTAGTATATTATCCAGACAGTAACAAAAATAGATCAAACATTCTAAGTAAAAATTCCTTAACGCTAAAAATTCTCTAGTAAAAGAACTAAAGATCGCTCCCAACGGGAGACCTATGTCCAGCAATGGACGCCCGTGGGTGACAGAATTAGAAAAGAAATAAAAAAAAAAACAATGAAAAGTATGTGTTACTAAACTCAATATGTCCGCGTTTCCCTAACAGTGAAACGAATCGGATTAAAAATAGACTTGCTGAATACAGAATAGAATGCGGTACTGGCCAAAACTCCGTTGGTGCGGTTTCCTCATCAAACAATAAGATTATTTCTGTCCTCCATAGACAAAAAGGCTTTACTGTAATATTTTCCGCCCTTCAGCCCGCTCTTTTGTATCCAGCGTAGTGCAGTCAAACGTTAAGCTAAGTATAATTCAACGCAAATGCCTGTTGCGGACATTTTAAAGGGTGAACACTATTAAATTGTCGCAGGTCGAACATGCTACAGACGACAAAATAAAAATCCAAAGTGCTCAAAATTCTTTATATGACTAATTTTATACAGCGTAAAATCATTTTAAAAAATATTAGGGCTATTTCATCGAACGACGAGAAAATTTCCGGACATTACTTTTGACGTGATTCATTGAATTTCGCACGGAATCATCGCTTAACAATTTTGTGCATTTAATCCATTTTCGTTGAAAATCTGGTAATGAAGTGGCAGGTTGGCAAGTTTTTCGCAGTTTAGTTTTTATATTAGCCCAATATTTTTCGATGGGGCGAAGTTCGGGACAGTTAGGTGGGTTACTCTCCTTAGGCACTACCTCGACTGAATTCGCCTTATACCATTCCAAAGTTCGAGACGAATAATGGCAACTTGCTAAATCTGGCCAAAACAATGTTGAGGAAGTGTGTTTCTTTATGAATGGTAACAGTTTCTTTTTCAAGCATTCTGATATATAAATATCGGTGTTAATTGTCCCGGTAGTGATAAATGGTGAGCTCCTCATGCCGCACTGGCATATAGCTTGCCAAACAAGGTATTTTGCAAATTTTTCTACCGGGATCACCTTTTCCGATTCGTCAAGATTCGAGATGTCACGAGAGGAATAGTACTGGTTACCTGGTAAAGACTTGAAATCTGCCTTGACGTAGGTTTCATCGTCAATAATTAGGCAACATTTTTTCTCAATCAACAAGGTATACAATAACCTAGAACGTCTAACCGCACGATTATATTGATCCACAGTTCTCTTGGGAGCCTTTTGCTTCTTATATGTTGTAATGCCGCATTCTTTTTTAATTTTTTGGACATTTGCTTGACTAGTGCCTACTTTTTCGCCACATCCCGGGAAGAGATACTCGGATTCTTATCAAATAGCTTGCACACCTTTGATTGTAACTTAACATTAGATTTTCTGGTGGGTTGACCTTCACGCCGCTTCCTATCTATAGTTTCACCTTGTTTAATTTTTTTTAGGGTTCGTTGAACCGTCCTCCGAGTTGTTTGACAAGATTTTGCCAGATCTAAAGTTGATAAATGAGGATTTTTACTGAATTCTTGCAAAATTAATTCGCGAACATTTTTTTCGTGTAACGCCATTTTCATAAATAAAAAACAAATGAACATTTTATGGTTGTCTAATATATTACGAGCCTTCTAAATTTAAAATTTTAAAAGAATATTCAAAAAAGGTTCGATGCAACACGCTAGCAAAGTAAAAATGTAGGCGACAATTTAATAGTGTTCACCCTTTATGTACCTAAAGCCAAACGGTTAGTGAAACCACGCTTTTATTTTTTACATTATTTTGGAGCAATCCAGACATAGGGTATAATTAAAAAAAACGCAAAAGTTGGAACATAAATGGTGGATTCACGTTTAATAAACAGACATACCTAAATCAAATTAAATATTTTACTGCGCTTGTTTCCGGTTTTTTAGATATAGGATTAATTATAAGATATGAATAGACTCCACGGTCTACAGTATCATTTAATGTTTTTTTTATACATAACTATTGGCCACTTAATAATTTTATTAAGGGGAAACCTGAATATGATTCACATCACGCTTAAAGAAAGATATAATTATACATACTAAGGACATATAGTAACTGTATAATCAGAAATATTGACATTGATATAAAATATTTCTATTAATTACATGCT
Source organism: Grapholita molesta (assembly GCA_022674325.2). NCBI lineage: Eukaryota > Metazoa > Arthropoda > Insecta > Lepidoptera > Tortricidae > Grapholita > Grapholita molesta. The sequence goes on from CP053137.2 coordinate 10,577,717, forward strand.
ATGTGTATTTTTAGAAGGGGTTTTCTATTTATAACCGAAAGTTGAAGTGAACTTAAGTTGTATGTATTTAGTTTCAAAGATTTCTTTAATTTTAGTTTAAAATATTTATATCATTTTGTTGCTACCTATTAAGTAAAAGGAAGTGCATACAATCCAACATATTGATTAACCTTTTTTTGTTATTCTTGAAATTATGAATTATGTATCTTGATTTAGTAGAAATTAATGCGTAATCTATTATTGTACTCGTACAGCTAACATAGCTTATAGCCTCTAAAATAGTACATTACTACAGAGGCCGGGGAGAAAGGGGTTGCCTGCCTCAGACCTATCCGACCTCGCTTCGTTCGGCCGTCTATATGTCTTCAGCCGGCAACCCCATATTTCCCGGCGAGGTATGTATAGTGCTTCTCAATAACAGGCAATGAAATAAACAACAAGATTTATTTTTAAAGAAATAAAAAGTAAACAAGACGAAAACTAAAACTCACGTGTATATTATATACTATTTCGCCTATTTTAGCTTGGTTTAAAATTGTAAGGATAGGTGGTTGGAGGCTATTTACAAGTAAGGTTGTCGCTACTCTAATGCGCGAAACCCCGTTCGCGAAATAGGACAGGTCCTTCGGGATACACGTCAAATTACTTTTTCAGTTAATGTTGCCTTTGTTCTGATGGACAAATATTATTTTATTACCGGAACTCTGCCACGTGTTTTCCGTAAACTTTTAGATACATTTTGTTGTTTTAGAGACTTTTATAAACATTTGCGATGCGTTGTATTTTTCCTTATACGATACAATATGTTTTGATGAAACTGTATTGCTATTTCAGTATCAAGTTTTTTTGGTTTCATGAGATAAAGATTTTTTGTTATGTTATCACAAGGTTAACAAAATAGATCGAAATAGGGACTATAAATTTGATAAGCCTAGACTGAAGCCTTCACCAACTAAGTTATTTACTTCATAAAATAAATGTAATAATAAGTTTCAGCTTTAGCAAAATAAATTATGTTGGAGTGACACTTATCCTTGTAACAATCACTTGATGTTTTAATAAAGTAGATTGTAGATGTTTACAAAAACAAGGTAATTGACGTGGCCTGGGAAAACTTGTATTTAATGTAACTGTAAGTAAGTATTTTTAGGTCATATATTTAGGTTACCGAATATAGACACTTTGGCTATCTTTATATTTATATGTTGGTCAATAAAAAAATTGACGTTTGACACAAAATTTCTGTAGCATAAAATTGTATAAAATCCTAATTTTAAATTAAAAAGGCGTATTTTGTGTTGTTAAATTAGGCACATGCAAGTGGGCTTAATTAAAAACCAGAAGCTTTTGAAGTACACAACATAAAAGTTTGAATTCGCATTGTGTCGGCGAGGAGAGTAACATCTCAAAAGTTGTAAGGGCCTCAAAGGGCGGATAAATGAGATCCCAAATATTATAACAAAACGACGGGGTTTATTTCGACGTAATTGCCATTACTTGGATGACATGTACCAATTAAGGAAAATAGTTGTTGTGCTTAAATAATATGCTTAACTTAAGATCCTACATATATGTATATAAAAGGAACAATACAATACAAATGCCAAATAGTATTTTTAGCTTTGCCCTTCTCTCATGTTCAATAAAATTACCTATAGTTAGTATAGTGCCATAACTCAATGTAAACTATACCTATATATTTAAGAGTACATCTCATAATCTAAATATCCAGTGGTAAAATACTGAAGGGACCGGATGAAGAATTCACCCAAGACCATTTTATATTATATTTTTACAGTAGGTACCTCGTAGCTACTACCATTTAAGGGGAGCCCTCAGAATTCCTGACTCCCAGTAAAATATCTCCAAATTTTAATTACCAACGCTATTTCAAGCTATTTTGACGGCTAAAAGTAATACCGCCTTTAACGTAAGCACTTTTAATGTTCAGTTTTATCGTGTTGAGCAATCACAAAAGCAACCTTAATTCGTAAAGTATAAAGTTTACAACAAGTTTCAAGGGTGACAAGAGGTTTAGAAAGTAATTCTATGTTACAACGGTCGCTTTGAGTGTTATTACTTTACCCTGGCCGGAAAAAAACCTCTAAAATATTATTAAATAAGACTAAAGTCAACTTTGATTACGTTTTCTGGGCCGATTGCTAGAAGAATTTGGTTGTCGTTCTATTTGAGTTTGAATAATATTATGTGATAACTTTAAATAAAGGTCCATTAACAATAATGGACGTTTATAATATAACCACTTAACTTATATATTTACAATAAGAAAAAACAGTCAAGGTTACTTTGTGGTTGAATTTTACCACGCAAAATTCAGTGCTTACCTACCTACGTAGGTAAAACTATGTTAATGAGAAAAAATAAGTCACTAGCAAATTTTGTAATTTGGTAAACGAAATATGTTTAAAAAGGTGAACAAGCCAGTCTTGTCACAACAGAAAAAAAAACAGAAAAATGTTTGTCAAGGACAGATATTTGAATCTGATATTTCAGGTCTCTTGGTACGGTAAAATACTTTTGTATCTCCCGAAGAAGGTATTACAACGTATTTTGTTTCCATTGTCGAACAGAAAGGTTGTTCTGAAAAAATCCCTTTGAGGTTCATACGCAAACATCGGGGGATGCCGTGTTTTAACTCTTGTTATTTCGGTTCAAATATGTATCAAGAGTTTAATTAGATTTATGGTTCAACGAATACAGTTCTATTTGATTATGAGTGTATGTGTATGTAAAAAAAAAATCTTTTTACGGTGGTATTTAGTGCTCAGACTGTTATTTATTAGTATTTATGTTTATGATACTACGTATTTATGATGTCATAATTTATAAGATTTTTACATTCGAGTTTTACACTCGAAACGAGTTTTACATTCCGCCCTCTCTAATTGGGAAAGATCTTCAGATAGATATTATTTTAATTTGAAGGAAAAACCGAGGATTATTTGACATTATTGAGTTAAGTATGCCAGTGACTTCTGTTGTAATACTGTTCATTATCTGTGAAGCATTTACATTTTATACGGGGAAAACAGAATCTGCCATGACATACCGCTACTGGCGTTTTCCAATAGTTTTCAGTTAAATACGTAATAATGTTACCAAATAATATTTTTATATCCAAGCTCACAAGAACTATATTGTTTTGTCGTTTGATAGAACATTCAATTCGTATCAAATATGAATAGGCTTCTAAAAATAATTATAGCGTTGCTGCCGGATTTGTACTAATGGTAACAGCAAATGTGAAGTTTGTGTGGGTGTTATTTTCACATTAGCTTGGAACCATTTTACACTTTACTTTCATTTTATCCCCTTTTTTATCTAAGAGAACTTTATTTGACCTTTCAACCCTATTTTTAAATGTCGATGACGTCACAGAATGTTTATGCTGAAAACCTAATTTGCATTTAACGTCTGCACTACTTAAATATAAAATCTTACCGCAGGCCTGTGTTAATTATTGTCCCTTTTTTGCTGATATCGAAATGACGAGTGAACAAACTTTGCGAGTGATCAACCTTACAACCTTTTGCCCGCTAAACTATTGGTAAAAAATTTGAATTTAAACAAACACGCTAAACGTCAAAAAGATTAACGATTAATTTGTAGAATGCTTCTACAGAATTATATATTTAAAATTGTAGCGAAAGTCAATAATTGCTTAACGATTTACCTTCACGCGACGTTAAGTGGCAAATGAAGTGAAACGCTCTCTCATTACGACTGGGGTCGAACCTGCGTCCGGCCGGCTCCCGGCACGCGATAGCCTGTCAGATTATGTGCCCATTCATTACACTGATACAAATAATCCAGGCTTACTTTATACACATCACATTAACTAGAAAAAGGAACATAAAGAAACATAAACTCGTACTTACCACACGTTTGTCGACCGCTTATTTTGCTTCGTGTCTTAGTAGTTTTATACATAAATAAAGGTTGATATAGTTAGTATCTAAGAGTGTAGGATTTAATTCGGTTGTGTTATTTGATTCGAAAGATTCTTCAGATAAAACTGTGTCTATGTTCGACCGTTTTGTTCAACGATAGCAAAAACTGATATGAACAAGATGTTACGAGTTTAAACGCGTTTATACAAGTAAAGATATTGGTGTAAATAAATTATAGTCAGGAAAAATGTGAGAAAATTGAAAGTTATTTTAACGCCTCGATAGGTAAAATGAAAAGTCCTGTATTGTTTCGATATACGAAAGATTTTTAACCTTACCCTACGTAAAAAATAATTTTATCTCTTCTCCGCTATTCAACTTTAAAGCTAGAAATTTAAAAACCAATACGCTAGTCAAATTTTTCGTAGGAGAATGTCTCTATAAAAATGCTACTTTTAAAAGTTTTGTTACTTTGAATTGTATGTTTTCCCTATTCAGAATCACGTGCTCTTTCTAATAAAATAAAAACAATCTTGAGTTTTTTTTCTTCATTGTTACCATCCATATATTTGTTTTTTTTTTTGGGTATCAAAAGAGAACATTTTGAAAGTTTATAGAATTAACTTGGATGAATTTTTAGTGTAATGAAACGGAAAGAGCTCATGATAAAATACAGTTTTCGAGAAAAAATATATTTGTTAAACGTTAGAATATTTTTGAGAAACGCTCAGAAAATGTTTATAATGGTTGATTGGACTTTGATGAGAAGTCTGGCCTATTGGGAGGTAGTAATCCTGCCTATAAAGCCAACGGTCCCATATGCATTAAAATCCCATAGGCATTCATTTGAGTGACGAGCTCAGATATTTCTTCCTGAATCATGGGTGTTTTCTGTGTATTTAAGAAGTACCTACAACCCCAGCTTTCCTGATCTTACCGCGGGGCTTAGTCAATTAGTTTAAGGATGTCTTGTAATATATATAAAGTATGTTTATTACATATCTCTCTACAATCGATCATCGCATCTTACGACCCACTAAATCAACACGACAGAAGATATTTAATAACTACTAATAACTTAATATATAGTTTCCGCTGCAATAAAATACCTTAACTTCCTCACCAATAAACTCCCCGTCCTATTTTCTAGATTCCTTATAGCAGTAAGGCGTTAATTAAAAGATGGAGCTTGAATGCGCATCGTGTTCTATTACTCGCCAATGACGTCCGCCGGAGCAATTTGAACTTGCTCGATTACAAGTTTCATTCAATAAGCCTGATTTGGACACTGTGATATCATTGGAATGTCTCGGTTTTTATGAGTGCAGTTGTAAAAAGAAGTACTTTGATTGTTTTATCACTCAAAGTTGATAGCCAAAACATTTTGATGCTTACTTGAAAGATTATTTTGGTAATAGTCTGTAAAAGTGTTATTGTTTGAGTGTTTTTAATCCTATTACAGAAATAGAATCAGTAATCAGGAATCTATTTGTGCCTAATTTTAACGAAATTGTAAACATACACGGGTAATAAAGTAGTACAGCATATAAAAATAATACAAATAGAACAAATGATTTCTTCCGAAAAGGTCCCGACGCAGCGTAGTCCCTATCTAGGGAGGAATAGCGTCGGTCTACCTTCGGGGTCAGTAAATGAGGGTCATGAAGGGTTTAGTGAGTATTCGTGGACAGATTGTTCTAAAAGTGACAATAAATCTTGAATTTCTAATTATCTATAGACATCTGCTAATAAAACTTTACATTTAAACTTGAATTGTTTCTGTTCGTCCACAAGGCTTTTTAAACATGAGTGTCGCAAAAAAAAATCCTAAGTAGGCATAAAAAAAAAACTTTTTTCCTCTACAAGTAAATTTACCTCTGCGTTTAAATAAACCACTCACTGTATACATTAATTACAATCTAGTCTATTTTTTATACCTACAATTGTAATAAAAGAAGTATAAAGGTCGCAGGTTGTGAATGCATGGGACGGCACACAATGACTTTATATTTGACAATGTGTCACCGCCACAGTAAATGCCCGGTTTATCTGACCGGAACTTGTGTTTGTCAACAATATGGCCTCGTAAACTCAGTCACGTTTACAAAGCCGTTATCAGCCAAAGTAAAACTTTGTAAGGTGTGGTTAGGGCTGTTTGACGAGGGACATGTATTCGTAAAGTAAGAATTTACAAGAATACTTAAGCGGAGAGTTCTTGTTTTGAATTTTTACTTTGTTATTAACATGGAACTGGAAACAACCAGTAGACATTAACCCGGAAAAGGTATTACAAATCGTTGGCAGGTGACAACCCTAATCACAAAGGGTAGTTATTGTGGGCGGTGTGCCACGGTTGGCACGAAAGTGACATCACTAGACTTGTTGCTTTCCACGGTGTTAAATGGAATTCCACTGCACGGATTGCGACTGCAAATATCGATTCAAATAGCTAAATAATCGGTACTACGTTCCGACGAGTGGTGCAACAATTCTATTTATTTCTTGTGTCTACAAATCCATTTGGTGGACTAAGTAGTAATGGCTTTACTCATAAACGTCTGTTAAATTTAATATACCGTGTTTTCCGCCTAATCCCTACATTGTCATTTTTTTTTTGTATTTATTTAAAGGTACACAAAATAACAGGTGATAACTTGCAGATAGAAATGAAAGCGAAGATATCATTAAATAAAAAAAATATTAAATGGTAAATTGTAAGCCACATAAATGTCAGCGCCTCATTTTTTTAGGTTAAATGGAAAATAAATATAACTTTAAACGTTTCAAATGTTGGTTCTGGAATTATTTTGTGAATTGGATTTGTAACACGACTCTGCACTCGCATTGTTTGAAATTTGAAACGAACCGTGGGTAAGCAGAAATAGCGATAAGCTGTCAGGGGGACAAAATTGACGCCGTGATTCTATAACGATAACCTTCGTATCCCCAGTATGACAAATATACATAAACCAGGACAACTCTTCGTCGTGTCAGAACATGTTAAATGATGGTTGCCATGGTAAAAAATATACATTAAATTAAACTCTGAATGTGCCTTCATGGTTACCTGAAGTGACAAAAGAATATACAAAAATTAGACAAAACGGAATGGTCTAATGGAAATGACGGAGAAAGCGTTATTATAGATTCGTCATGCCACAGACCCACATTCCATTGTTGCGTATTATAGTTTGAGAGTTTCGTGGTCAAACCCGATAAGTCGAGTAAATGGGATTTTGAATTTAGACTTATACGTGAATTACGTTAGACTGTTACCTCAATTAAATATTATATCGATTTATCAGGTTTGACCACCCAACCCTCGAGTTATTCTACTCTATACTCCAGAGGGAAACAATGGTAGCATCATTATGTAAATATGATCGATTTGTATTCCTCTCGTCCGCAGAAAGTGTCGACTTCATAGTTATATTTGATTCGAAATTGCTTTCGTGTAGCCGCTACATAATTAACAAAACCAAATTTTGTATTAAATCTTACTGATTAAATAATTACCTCTTAAAAATCAAAAATCCATCCGCACTTTGCATTTTTAAATATCATTAAGTAAATTGACGCGAAGCTAAAGAAAAAGCAATTTAAAATTAATCCTCAGCTAACAGGATTTAAGATGGCGCCTACTTACAAGCATTATTGATTAGTGCGTCGAGCTATTCAACTAGCGCTGAATCGAGACTTATGGCCGATCGAGATAGTTGCTAGCACTTTCCGGGCCGCTATTCGCTACGCACTGCGTTTGTAGCCGATGCGTTTTCCCGGTTCGTAGAGGAAAGCGGTTACGAACAGAGAACTCGTGAGTCTTTGTACCAAATCGTTGTCGGTTTTAAAAAAGCTGTTTCGTATCCGACTCCGGACTCCTGTGAGCTTATCTACATCTTAAGTAGGTATACCTAACACCTATTTATTGCAGCTATTTAAGGTTATATCATAATTGTTTGTATAAATAACTGACTATTACTATAACGGAATACAGAAGGTATTTTAAACACAAAACTAGCATAAGTTTCAACGACTGTTATTTAGTTAGGTAATTAGTAACAAATGGGTTTCTTACGCATATAACTTACACACATTTGAGATGCTAATTGTTTATAGGAACGACAATTTTGGTATTTCACTCCGAGTATCTTTAATATACCCATCAGTGGCGATGAATTTTTTATTTTATTTGGGTAAGACGGGAGCCAATATGTCTATGCGTTTCCTTCATAAACCCAAGAAAAAGTGTTGAACTGTGGGAAGTCTAGTTAGGCCGCCGGGAATCGGCTTGTAGGCACTGGTCCCACCGCGAGCTAGTAAGCTATAAGCTATCAGCTATTTCAAGGGACAACATATAATCGTTCCCGTGTAAATAAAACAGGAGAGATATATATTTGTAGCTCATAGCCGGGCGATGAACTACGATTGCCTAGCTATGACATATATGTCTCTTTTATTGACGCGGGATCAAATATATTTTCCCTTGAAAAAGCTGATAGCTCATAGCTTACTAGCCCGCGGTGGAACCAGTGCCGTATAGACACGCCACCGCTGATAGCTATTCAGAATAAATCGACCCCATGGTGTGTTCGATATGCCATTATTCATATAAACTAAACATTATACTCGTATAATAAACAATAAGGGCAAGCGAGGTAAGGGTCCTATTACGACAAATATTATAAATATTTAGAAAACACGAACGCGGGCTTTTAACGAGTTAGGAACATGCGATAATCACATGGAACGGTGAATCGAATTATTTTGCTAAGCAATTTATTGGTGGCGTTTAACCGGCGCAGGATTAAATCATGACCATCCATTTGTAACACCGTCTGATTAATGGATTTAACGGCAAAGTGACGGGACGTGTTCATTTGTAGTTTTAGGTGACTTTTTAACTCATAATGACAAAAATTTCCTTATTATATATGAACGGGACTTAACCGCATATAATAACTTTAAAATTTACCTCCGACGTTTCGAAGACGACGTTGTCCTCGTGGTCTCGGATTAAGACTGGCTAAAGTTCACATCAACATCTTCTAGCCGCGCGAGTTTTTCGAACTACCCGCACTTGATCTTGATTATCAACTTGAACGTTCTTGAACGTCTTCGAAACGTCGGAGGTAAATTTTAAAGTTAATATACGCGGTTAAGTCCCGTTCATATATAATAATGTGTACAAACCGTGAAAGTTTAAATCAGTAAAAAAATCCTTTTTAAATACAACCATTTATAGCCGATTGTATAATTTTTGCATAAAGGAGTTTTAGAAAAAAATGTCCTCATAAAAGCTTGTCATTAACACAACTTGTTTTTTTTTTAAATAATTATATTAATACATAACTGACTGCATCTTCTTACAATAGCCCTCAACGAATTATTATGAGTCCATTACTGTGCCTTTTGCTTATCGTCATTGGAATAAATATGAGCCTAATCAAATCAAAAACAAAAATCGCATATATAACACAGTTAAATAAAAGCTTGAAAAAACTCATAAAGCAACATTTCATTTAATTTTCTTTTGCTTTCAAAGATATTTTAATCCTATCAACCTACTTATATTTGGTTCCTTTAGCATTTCCCATTGAGGAGAGATAAGTAATGCTCGCCAAGGCGTATTTTTCTCAACTCTTGTAAGATAAGCCTCTTATCGTTACGATGTACGGTTACTGCGAAGGTTTATCGACATTGGTATACTTTCCATTTGATTCCATAAGGATGCATGAAATTATAATTATCGAACTCATTGAACACATATTGCTTTTCTGTAAATTTAAGAATATAATAGATTCCTTTGTTAACATAAAAATGATCCTTTTTCACATAATTGTACATGAAAGTCTTCGTTATACTAGGTTATAATATACCTCTAGGTTAACGAATAAAAGCTAACGAGAAATATCTAGACAAAATGTTCACAATTCAACACAAATCTAATTCCAATTTTTATTTTTTATAGACCTACAAATCTAGAATCCATCTGGATTTGTCTCAAAAAAAATACAGATTAAATAATAGAATTACCGGACATTCTTACACAGGTTCACGGAGTTCCACGGGAATCTCGAGGCTTGTGTTGTGGGTACTCAGCCAACGATTTACATACATAATATATAAATATATAAAACACCCTTGACTCAGAAACAACTACCTGTCCTCATCACACAAATAAATGCCCTTACCGAAATTTGAACCCAGGACCTTCGGCTTCATAGGCATGGTTGCTACTACTACTACTAGGCCAAATCTGTCGTAGATTCACTTTACTTGAAAAAGGTATGTGTTTCACAATACGTACAGGTAGAGGATATGTCACAAGCATTATTTACGGCTTCGATAACGACAACTATCCTATATCATCGCCCGAACTCGATTCACAACAACCGACACGTACAGTCAGCATCAGAAGTTGCTATGTGGGCGATGTGATCAGAATGGTCTTGACACGCTCTTATTCTCTTAACAATAAAGTCGAGTCACGCTCATTTTGAGCTTAGCAACTTCTGCTGCTATGTATATGGCAAATACTCCTAGTAACACCTATATCTATTTAGGGAAAACAATCGATAACTCAAGCCAGATTGAGCTTCTGTTCACAACAATCGAGCAATCTATCATTTATGATCTCCGCACGATAGGCACTTGTTAATGCTTACAAAACAAATTACCTATTGTGTTCTGATATTTACCATTCTGGTGGAAGTATTTGGAGATCTTAGTATATAGGTACAACATTTTCTTTAATATATAGAACTTTATGAGTCCAGTTTATAAATAAACTATTACGTAATTAATTTGATGAATTTCGTCCGGCAAAATTCTTGCCGATTTTTCTGATAGCAAAATAATTTGAATTCCATGCCTTTAAGTAATTTATTGAAACTGGCATTTACTTCTGGATATCGATAATATTAACTTACACTTTATATTTATTCCATTTTATATTGATAACTAGTGTAAACTAGTTACGTATAGTTAATTTCTTAATTTGCGTAATAATGGTGGGTGGTAGGTATCATTTAGTGCATGCAAATAATATCCAAGTTAATTCAGGGAATAAAATAGCAAAGCAGTATTATTAATGTTTTCAAAGCCGAGTGTAAGTAAGACAAAGATTTTGATCGCCAGATAGTACAGTTTGTTAATGACCACCCCAAGGGTACCAAGGGTCTAAACCCAAGAGTAAAGTCATAATCGAACTATTTTATAATTTACTTCTGAGATTACTCAGAAAGGGCAAGAAAGCCGTATCTTTAATGGGTATTAGTTAAGTCATTAAGGATTTAGACGTAGTTGATAGCGGATGTGCCTTAGAATTAGTATTGAGAAAATAAATCAATCGTGGCAGTTCATTTTTCCTTTATTTCTAAGAATTATGGTTTTCTTTCTGCTTAAAAATATATAAAATAAATCAAGTTTTACAGAAGATCCGAAAAGCGGTAGGAAATAAAATACTTTCATTATATATAATTGTATACAGGCTCCGTAGCTAGATTGATTACAAGATAGCGCTTGCGTTACGTAACAGAACCTAGGAAGCGAATGAATCTTGAGAAAGCTAGCCATCTACCTAGCACGACATTTTGTACTAACTGAATATTTTCTCCCGAGGCGAATCGATTTCACGGCACGGACTTACTTAAGAGAATAAAATATTGAAAGCCTCCCTCTGCAGGACTTTAAAACGTATTCAAATAGCAAACACATTGCTTCTAAATATTTTCTACGAAATTTGTAGTAGCTTTCCTAAATCCACAAGGAAACTTTGGGAAGGGTGAACCTAAACACAAACAATCCAATTTACATCAACACGCTAGATTTTGAAAGGAAATTTGCCCAGCGTTTGCTCACATATTTTTCAATAAACTATAATAACAAAGCGAAAGTATAAATAATGAAGAATGTGAAACTAGAGTAGTAAAACAAAATTTGAAGTGATTATTATATTTATACAGTTACTACGGTGTTTTATCTATATACTTGACCTCATATTTAAATTGGTATTTAGCCATAAAAAAATAATCGTTTTTGGTCCTTTTCCCATTATGATATTATGATGAAAAGATATACAAGTATTTTTTTTAGGTTTGACACGACCAAAAGATTGTTTGTTTAATTTATAATATGAATTTAATAGGCTAAGTTGAATTATTATTATGCGTAAGTATCTCGCCATCAAGCGTAGCAGTTTGACGAGAATATAAATGTATATATAGGTAAGTTGTAATTTGAGTATATAAAAACCTGATTTATTAATTATCTGATAAAAGGTTTCCATTATGGCGCATTCTCAAAGATTTGTTATACAGTTTGCGTTGTACAAAAACTATTTGACAATACCTTAGTCAAAAAAGCATCGTGTGTAAAATAGGGTACCAAAAAGTACAAAATTTCAAATCTACATGAAACACAACTTTTTACATTTGACCCGTATCACATATGAGGTTAACATAATTTTTCCAGATATTGCCTCACGACGATTTTACTTGGGAGCACAGATGTTCACAGTGTAGAGTGCAACGGGGCGATAACATAAGGCCCAGAATATATTCGGCCTCTGGAAAGATGGTATTACGTGTTTTGCGTAACATAGCACTTATGCCCTTTTTACTGTAGCTACTGTATATTATCCCCCAGGGCGGCCCGAGTCTGTTGAAGAAATCACTCGCGTGATAAGGGAGGGTACCGACCAGAATTTATAAACTCATTTTCTTTATTATTTGATCAAAAATGGAAAAATAATATCTTTAAAAGATGCTAAAATCGCTAAAATTTACTGAGTAAAATTATACAAATTTTTTAGCTATCTTAAATTTGAACGAACTGTTTACTAAAGTGAAAATAATCATTTCCTCGTGTTCAATATAAATAAGGGAAATAATAACATTACTGTTAGGAACCATATAACAGGACTCGAAGCTACATACTATGCAATATTTTCATAAAAGCTAATAATTACGGATTCCGTAAGAATAGGAATCGGAAATGTTATATCCTTCTTATGTGAATCGAAATAAATAGTAACGAGGCAATGTAGGTACATTTCGATACTAGTGAAAAAAAATTTTTTTCGACGAGGGTGAAAGTTGGAGCCCGTGTGAAACGAGGGTGACAATCACCCGAGTCTTAAAGAAGTTTTTACACGAGTATCGAAGGAAATTTTTCATAGCAAGTGCCTTAAAAAGTGAAATTTACGCACGCGAAGCGTGCGAAAAGTGCACTTTTTACGCACTAATTAGGAAAAAGTATTGTCGCGCTATACTGTGCGCAAATAATCATTTCAATATAAATAAGGGAAATAATAACATTACTGTTAGGAATCATATAACGGGATTCAAAGCTACGTACTATGCAATATTTTCATAAAAGCTCGGAGCTAATAATTACGGATTCCGTAAGAATAGGAATCGGAAATGTTATATCCTTCTTATGTGAATCGAAATAAATAGTAACGAGGCAATGTAGGTACATTTCGATACTAGTGAAAAAAAAATTTTTTCGACGAGGGTGAAAGTTGGAGCCCGTGTGAAACGAGGGTGACTATCACCCGAGTCTTAAAGAAGTTTTTACACGAGTATTGAAGGAAATTTTTAATATTAATTATCTGATAAAAGGTTTCCATTATGGCGCATTCTCAAAGATTTGTTATACAGTTTGCGTTGTACAAAAACTATTTGACAATACCTTAGTCAAAAAAGCATCGTGTGTAAAATAGGGTACCAAAAAGTACAAAATTTCAAATCTACATGAAACACAACTTTTTACATTTGACCCGTATCACATATGAGGTTAACATAATTTTTCCAGATATTGCCTCACGACGATTTTACTTGGGAGCACAGATGTTCACAGTGTAGAGTGCAACGGGGCGATAACATAAGGCCCAGAATATATTCGGCCTCTGGAAAGATGGTATTACGTGTTTTGCGTAACATAGCACTTATGCCCTTTTTACTGTAGCTACTGTATATTATCCCCCAGGGCGGCCCGAGTCTGTTGAAGAAATCACTCGCGTGATAAGGGAGGGTACCGACCAGAATTTATAAACTCATTTTCTTTATTATTTGATCAAAAATGGAAAAATAATATCTTTAAAAGATGCTAAAATCGCTAAAATTTACTGAGTAAAATTATACAAATTTTTTAGCTATCTTAAATTTGAACGAACTGTTTACTAAAGTGAAAATAATCATTTCCTCGTGTTCAATATAAATAAGGGAAATAATAACATTACTGTTAGGAACCATATAACAGGACTCGAAGCTACGTACTATGCAATATTTTCATAAAAGCTAATAATTACGGATTCCGTAAGAATAGGAATCGGAAATGTTATATCCTTCTTATGTGAATCGAAATAAATAGTAACGAGGCAATGTAGGTACATTTCGATACTAGTGAAAAAAAATTTTTTTCGACGAGGGTGAAAGTTGGAGCCCGTGTGAAACGAGGGTGACAATCACCCGAGTCTTAAAGAAGTTTTTACACGAGTATCGAAGGAAATTTTTCATAGCAAGTGCCTTAAAAAGTGAAATTTACGCACGCGAAGCGTGCGAAAAGTGCACTTTTTACGAACTAGTTAGGAAAAAGTATTGTCGCGCTATACTGTGCGCAAATAATCATTTCAATATAAATAAGGGAAATAATAACATTACTGTTAGGAATCATATAACGGGATTCAAAGCTACGTACTATGCAATATTTTCATAAAAGCTCGGAGCTAATAATTACGGATTCCGTAAGAATAGGAATCGGAAATGTTATATCCTTCTTATGTGAATCGAAATAAATAGTAACGAGGCAACAGTATTGTCGCGCTATACTGTGCGCAAATAATCTTTTCACCCGGGTGTCAATCCCTACACACTAACACAGAAATTGCATTATCCTGGTTGGAGTCGATCTCGCGATGCAAATATTCAAATGAAAGGGTATTGAACAGATACTGTTATGTTTTGGAGCCACAATTTGTTGTGACATGACCTGGATTTGGTATGATATAACAACGAGCGTGGCATCGATTTGGCTATTATAATATTCAAACGTTATAATTATCTAATATCTGTAAAATATCATAATTATATTTTATATGGCAATAAATTTGTGTTTAATTCAACTTAAAAAAAGTGTATTTACCCCTTGTAAATTGACATGTTTACATTGCACGTGAGTGTATATAATTATGTTGTCATCCGAATTTTGGCATAGAAAGAGCTCAAATGCATACTTTCTTATGAAAAGCAGACGACAATTAATATGACATCCTTCTAATAACTAATTGTGGGCAAGGACATGCTGTACTTAAAAACGCAGCCTAATTTAGTTTCGATCCCTTAGTATATCTTAATGACAATGTTTAAACGTCGATACTAAGTAAAAACGATAAGTTTAACAAAAGAACTTACTTTCTTAAGTCATTAGTCATTAATGTTAAAACCAATAACGCATTCAAGTTTGTACTGCGCATAGCAACACATTTTCCCCTTGTATATGCGCACAGTTTATCGTCTTTGGTAACGTATAGCACATCTGTAAACACTTCATAGGGCTCAAGCACCTAAACTATTTAGATAGGGTATCGGTAGGCTAGGATCTTGCCGAAATGTTATTACTACGGTTTAAGTATACTAAGTTACATATAGTTTAATCACATTCGATGATTTGCATATAGATACTATGCTTATGTAAAACAGAATATGAGAGTTAGAATTTAAACATTGTGAGTCGTTCTACCCGGACATTGTCATTGGACCCGGATATTCTCTCTGAACTACGACCGGATATCACCACAGAATAGGCAGCAATGTCTTTTAATCCAGTGGGACATACTACGATACCGAACTCGCCTGCCAAACGTAGCGATTATGGTAATAAACTCCCGTTGCTAGCCATGTGCTTGCGATTGCTTACTGTGGTGGTTTACGGGGGAGGCTTTGTATGGCAGTAGATGTCCGGTGCTGACAAATAGGGTTTACCCTGTTATGAAACCCAACAGATTCAATCAATACTATTTAGTAACACGGCGACATATTTTTGGGAGCCTCATTAAACTTCAGCAAAACACAATTTATTTTTCTACGCGTATCTAAAGCTATGTACACAACAAAGTTCTGGAAGAAAGTACCAAGTTTTCAAAGAATCGCGCTAGATACCATTAAAATGTCATCACCGGAAACTTGCCAATGTTTATTTCCTCGCGCCACGAAAACCGAATCCCT
Organism: Grapholita molesta; assembly: GCA_022674325.2. NCBI lineage: Eukaryota > Metazoa > Arthropoda > Insecta > Lepidoptera > Tortricidae > Grapholita > Grapholita molesta. The sequence continues at coordinate 10,593,855 of CP053137.2, forward strand.
GTTTTATGGCGCGCTCGGGATATTCGTAATTTACTTAAGTTATGAACTTGCTGACTCTTAGCCTGCTGACACATTTATAGCATTGTAAAATAGAAATAGAAGGGGCTTGCAAGTGGGGCAATAAAATACTGCGGAAAAATCTCTAGCGGGTTATACAGACGTACAACGCAACTATCATAAGCAACCCAACCCAAATGTAATGCTGGCTTGGAAATCTTAAAAAAAAAATTCCCCCAGTAAAATATATAAAAAACCTTTATAAATAGCACTCGAAGACATTTGAAGAATATATGTGTCCATATTATAAGGTCTGCCGTCATTTTTTTTGTTAGTCGTATACCTCCTCTCGTCAGTTTAGTCGTGGTTATATTTTGTAGGTTTCGCCACTGTTATATATTTATGGCGTCATTTATATATAATAGCCGCCCGGAGACTTATAAAAAGGTCTCCCATTAAATGCCATTTTGAAGTTTAATTATGATAAACCATAGTTGCATTTGGCCTGGGAATTTTTGATCTACATATATTCTTCAAATGTCTTCGAGTGCTAGAGGTTAATCATTTGTTAAAGAAGTCAGTAGTGTTCGGAAAATGATACAAATATCAGATTTGCAAAATATTATGAATAAGTAAATATACATAATAAGTTTCTGTCGAAGATGTAATTTTCGGTACAAGCTTTTATTGCCGACTGTACTTTTTTTACGCAATCATCAATTACTTTTCAAGAGGATTCTAACGAGCCTTAAACATTATGGGTCTTATGTATCTTACGAGTTGCAATGACTACCTTGCTCTATAATCAGATTAGATCACGGGTACCATACTATTGCATTGTCACCAAACTTAAATAAGTGTGCTAAACAGCTCAATTGATTAAAGATATCTGCTTCAAAATTGAATTGTATTATTTCACCCGAACATAATTAGGTACATACATATTTACCTACTTGCATTGAAAAATGCTTGTAATGAAAAGCAGTACGTATATAAAAACCCGACCTGATAATGGTAATAATTCTGACAGCTTTTCAATTACTTTTAAGGCTTATGTATATTCATGGCGGGATGTTAGAAAGTTATTTATCGGGTATAAACTGAAACGTAGGTACTTTGTCATTATTTTTTTTTGCATTTTCGTTAACACAGATAGTTGTCACTTATACTGTTAATATTATGCCAAACATCAGTATTTGGCATACTAGTAGAAAACCGCGTTCTGTAATCTACATATTTTTAAACTATGGCGTATATATTATAGTCAAAAATAAACAAATTTTATCTTATCTTTGGTAAAATTTGGTAATTATTCAATTTGCCAGCACTTGTATTTTTTATATCACCAATAATGTCATAGTATAAACTTTTATTTTATACCAGCAACTTAAAATAATTACTTAGCATAAAGAACATGCTTTAAAAATAAAACAAATCATACTTAGCTTGCGGTAAGTTTTAGACTTGAATTTGTAGTCGTTTTAAATAAAAGCACCCTATTTGGGCTTCTTATTTATTCATTCATCGTGGCCGGCTGCCACGGCCGGACATGTTGGTAATTTATCATGAAGCTTGCCATACAAGTACGAAAGGATATTCAAAACGTAATTCGTGTATTTTTGTACCTAGAAACATGTACTGGGCACAGCTTATTCCATGATACCATACCTTTTAATACTTTAGTAATCTCATTACCGACGGGAAACCGGCTTCTATGTTATAAATGAACTTACACAGTAGGTGTAACACGATTTAATTTGATGTACTAGCCGAAATTAATATACCATTATCTTACTCGCACGAGAAATATACGCCATAAACACTCACCACAATTTCATCAATCTTACGCTACCTTCATAAATTTGCGCGTTACATAATTGAACGTGTTAAGGTTAAGAGAATCTGCGAAAGACTAATCATTTATTACTTCTAGACAAATTTATCGTCCGGCAGATGTCAACAATTATGAACATTTACTACGAGTATTTGGGGCCGTGATCAAAAATATATGCCTAAGATTAAGATAATCAGGACGTTATTATAAATATTTGATATTTATTGGAATTTTTCTCTTAGAATAATATTAATTTGTTCTTTTTTTGTCGTGTAAGTAACATGTCCGTAGCAAGTGCTGTTTTGTTAGCGCAAAATTATATTCGCAAAAGTATACCGATAATGTTCATTACATATTTCAAGATTCGGGATAACGTGATAGAAAAAATCGATAAAAGGGAAATTCCAGCAGCTTAATGGACGGTATACGAGTATTTTCGTTCGAAATAGGTAAAAAATTGCTTTTCCCATGATTACTTGTCAGCTTGGTCCCGTGAGACCATATATATTTTGTTCGTTAGGTAAAAAATATCACGGTATGTTGGGTAATCTAGTAAAGGGATTAAAATTCTATTTTAGCCAACATTTAAATGCACTTGGACAAACGCCATGGTAAGTTGTGAGTATACAGATGGTAAGAAGCTTGAAATGGTGCGTGCCAAAATACATTTAAAAGTGTTGGAATAATTTACTAGAATCTTCAACAGGCAGTGCGTAAACTAGAGTATCCATTCAGTGTTTCGAACTACCGCGTTATTGAATAATTGTAAACATTTATTTTGTAGTCATAACAATTTTTCTTTGTATTTTCTCTCCAATTAGATAATTATTTGACAATCTATAAATGTTATTTGAGAAGCGGTCCATCATTACTATAACAATCAGATTAATAAAATGAAGCGCTTCTAGTTACAACCATATTATTCTTATTCGATTATATCGAATGCTTCTAAGAAAACGCAGCTTATCGTTCAGCGGCTACAAAGACGCTGATGAACAATTGAACACTTCCAATTAAGTGGTTCAGCTGGGAAGCTCGTAATAAGAAAATAATTGACGTAGTCAAGAGTGCAATTGAGGCAGTAGCGCAGCGTAAAAACGAACGATTCCAGGCAAATTTTGAAGGAACGTATAAGGTGTCGAAAATTGATCATTGAAAGCCAGGGTTGACAAAACCCATGGCATGTTGTGACGGCCTTACAGGTGGTAGAACGGGGTGTGTGGGGCGCGGTGCCGTATTGAACGGGAGGTATTGCGCGCGCACTCAGTGCACCGGGCGCCCGCCGCCCGACCGGCCGCCCCGCTCAGTGGATGCGAACCTAGCCAGCCGCCCGCGCGGCGGTCCCGCCACTCACATATCCCCCACATATCTGTTAACGGAAGCAGTGCCCTCAGGAACCGGTCTTCTAAAGACCACATCACATAAACTAAAGTTCTGATAACTTTGAAGTGACAGTGACTTTATTTACTCTCGTGTTACACTCTATAGAAACGAATATTTTGTTAACACGTTATTTTTATCGATTTGTGTTCTTATAAAGTGTTATAGTAAAGGTATTTGGGTTAAAAGCGGAATTTGTGACAAATAATCGGTCGATCCATTCATCATTTTCCCTTGTAAGAGTGGTAAACAAAGTTTGTATGCGATAGTGGATGCGTGTCTCGTTGTCGGGGTTATATCTATCGACACGTGATAATTTTTCGTGTTTTTGGTGTCCTGTCGTCACTACCGTAATTAGGTAGCCAATTATGTAATGTATGAAATCACAATTACCCGAGTGGTTACGATATTAAGTAAACCGGAAACGTTTCGACCACGATCGCGTGCTACATCGTCTAACTATATAAATTATGAAGTTGTCACAAACTTTCATTAATTTTGATTTATAGTTGAAAGGGTCGTACTTAAAGTGGTATACTTTACCAAAAGAAAAAACGTTTTCTGATTAAAATATATTTTAGAAAATACAGGAAAACCGATAAAAAAATATGTTATACCATTTTAAAATAAATTAGAATTGTTAGCGCTTATCGATAAAAAATCACGAACCCTCCATGCAATATACAGCCTGTTTCATGAGATTAATTATAATACAATATTTAGAATAGGTATAGGCAGGCTACTTGCATTATTATTACGTCATTAAACTATTTAAATAAGAAATTAACAAAATACAATTTTAAGATATAATAGGTAGTTACCGTATGAAGACTATGGCCCAAATATTTGTTCCTGTGTTATGGATGTCTTATTTAAGTATTTGTAAATTATATTTATCTTGGCTGAGTACGCCCTACAAAAGCCTTCTTGAGCTTATCGTAGGGCTCAGTCAAGTTGTGCAAAAATGTCCTGTAATATTTCTTTATTACTAGCTGTACTGAACTTTGTACCGCCTGAAAGAAAAATGGGGTATTTTTGATTGATTGATTGATTTTTTTCTTTTTTATGTACTTATACTAAGAATTCAAATCACAACGAACCTAAAATCGTCTAAATCGGTTCAGCCGTTCTCGAGCTATAAATAATTAAACATTAAGTAATAATTAAAAATAAAACATGACTGGTGTAACTAGCTGTACGCTATCTATCAGCCAAGTAATAAAGTTAATGTCTCCTCCATCGCATTGATAGCTCGTAATTCGTAGCAGACGTAGATCCTGACGTAGCACTAACCAACGTAGCGCCACTTACAGAGCTTCGGGTTTAAGTGCTACGCGTTTCGAATAACATATTGTATCTTGTTTTAACTAACTCACTATATAAAATACTTGGTAAGGTTGAGTCACGTACAAATAATGTTCCAATGTTATAAATAAAGCGACGTGGTAGTCATTGTATTTCAGGAAACACTGACAGTTTTTATACAAGTTCATTCTTAAGACGGCATTAACTTTACAATAAAATAGTTTTTTTTTTCTAAACTACAATATAGAATATAAATGCTTTAGAGAGGTACGGGTTAGGTATAGGTACCTAGGGTTAGGTTTCAGGAGACACGTAAAGTCAGCGTCAAATAGTATTCACCAAAATAGCAAAATATGATCAGCAGAGATTGTGTAGCAGTAAAAATATGCTACGGACTATACGAGGTGTCTTTGACTATGGGGCTTCAAATGGAATGTTTGGTTTTACTCCCCAAACTGAGCATATTTCTATCTGCAACTTTTATAAAATACATTCGTTCTTAATTTTATTATTATCATTCAAGTTGAATGTTATTTTTCATTACACAGTGTCACGAAATTGACAGTATGCACGTTTTTTTTTACTTTTAAAAAACGTCCAATGTCATACAAGGTAATGGCGCCCTAAAACCACAAGGCCATTACCATTGCAATACTTGTAATATCGCAATTTTTGATACACTGACATCATGATTCAACTTTCAGGTCTAATGAATTGTTCAAATAGTCAGTATTTTTTTAATCACAAAACAAAATTAGGTCAGTAGAGTTCTCTCCATAGTCAGAGGCACGCTGTATGATGGTCAATGGACTGAAATAGTGATAACCACCCAAACTTCTACTTAACTTTAACTTTCGTAATAAACTTTTTACCTTATTATTCTTCAAGTGACAAAATAGAGGCAACGCTTTTCAAAATTCGTAGGACGTGTCAGAAATGTCCGTGTTATTTCACGTGACAATTTATAAAACGTCACGTACAACCCAGTTACGTGTAGTCTTGGAGATACAAACAAAAGACCCTTATACCATATCTTTGGATATAATTTTGCACGCGCAAATTACAAATGTTAAATTCGTTCGAAAATGTTTTGACTTAAACTCGCGCAAATGTACGTCATGTCCAAATATTATCCAACGTCTACTCTGCTCTCTTGTTCTCGACAAGTAGTAAAATACATTCGATCTAATGCACAATCACGATGACTAGAAATCGATCTAGCTGGGTCATTAGTAGGTCACATTTCTCAAATCTTTCACTCCCTCGTCGATAGCAAAGCTTTTAATTTTGTCGATAGTTTGAGGGTAGTCCATGTGCAGTCATAATGATTTTATCCACTATGATCGACCGACAATGGTCGTCTAGAATGTAGGCCTTGTTTTACTTATAACAGTATTACTTCCTTTGACCATAACTTCGACATTTTCATTTAAAACAGTTTACCTCCGTTTTGGGGTTTCTTAATTGGGGCATCTTTAAAGTTAGATTTGAATAAGCTAATATATTTTCAGCCCTCAAAAACGAATATTCAAGTATGTGAGTAGAATAATGCTTAGGCTTTCGTTTTAGGTAGTGTTTTGTGAGTCGTTCCGAAATTGAACCGTTTCAAAAAGATTAAACGAAATTACTCATTAAAGTGTATACAGACTTTTGAGTCGAGCTCACAAGACTATGAGAGGTTACCTCGCAAACGTATTCGAAGTTTAGTCAAATATTGCAGTTTTCTATAAGTATCTTGATTAATAATTCTCAAATATTTGCTTTTACGTTTCATTTCGCTTCCCTATAAGTTGACTATCAGAACTTTCCTTCATATAGAATACTCTTTCTTACTCTCTCTGTCTCTCTTTGAGAAAGTTATTATTTTCATAAATATTTAATGCTTCTTATCTTCAGTAGGCCAAATAAAATAAGATTTGTCTTTTATCACTAAGAGAAATGGAGAAAAAATTATCAGATTATTGTAATTTGTATGTCGTTTACGGTAAATTACGCAAATAATATTCAGCAGAAAATATTGAAAATTTGAGCACAACAAAATGTATTCACCTATAAGAGCAACTGATCATAAGTATATTTGACTGATAAACTGTTTATGGTGAGAGATGTCTGTATCAATCTAATGTTTTCGAATAGAGGATCATATTTGATATACTTTGGTTCGTATATTTAATAATCAAATGTTGTTTTTTCTTGACAAGTTTTACATCAGGGCAGGTTAGCATTGGATATAACTATTATGTGTTTTATTATATAAGTACTGACTATACTATCTCTGCCGTGATGTCAACAAACGTAGGCGTAGGTAAATAGCACGGTCTTTAAATAATGCAAAAGAAATATTTTGACAAAATACATTTCAGGATTATAGGGTCCTAGTATTTTACGAAGGGATTCCAAGCAATTTGCTTTTCAAAGTTTTTGTCGGCGCGGCCGTAACCCTCGAACATTCATCACGGCCTCACACGTTATAAAAAAGATAAACTTTCTAAGGAAATTGCTGCAGTAAATTTTCAGGCTTTAGATATGCTCACTTTTTCTCATTCATTATATTTCATCTTTTGGCAAATAATAATAATTTTGCTGCATTAACTTTTAAACTATTAAAATTACCTCCGACGTTTAGCTTACTCATAAAGATATAGTTACTATGTGTATGTTATGTAAGTATGTTCGGGTGAAATCTTGCAACTTTTAAAGCAGATATTTTTAACTGATTGAGCTGAAATTTTGCACACTTATGTAAGGTCAGTGACAATGCAATATTATGGTACCATAGATTTAATCTAATGCTAGAGCCAGAAGCTTTGCTTGTTTAAACTCGTTAGAATCCTCTCGATGAGTTGATGGTTGTGCAAAAAAAATCTGCAATGAAAGCTTGTACCATGAACTAAATGTGTGACATTTTGTTTATCTGTGGAATATCTAAAACTGCTGCCATGTAAGTTATATTTACATTTAGATAGTTCATTAAAAATGTTCTTAAACAATGCATTTAAATATTTTATAGCACGCCACAGTACGGTATATCATAATTTACAAGAAAATGTAAATCTGTCATTTGGATGGCGTCGTATATTTTCGGAGCATGGCGAAAAAATTACATTCCCTCGGGTAAATCACTCATTCCCGCAACCTCGCACAGGAAACCTATTAAAGCATAATATTACTCATTTGTATAGAAATGAGACCGTTTCCGTTTATTGACCCAAGCTTTGCCAAAAAATATATAGAAGAAATGTTGAGTTCCCCTTAAATTGTTTTACGTTCACTAAAGACCATGAAATAGGAGGGTTTTAAAGCACGAGATAAGAACACACTTTGCTTCCAAGTGGAACACACATCTTTTCACCTCACTATCGATATCGCGAGAAAAAAAAACTCTAAAACTTAAAAGATATATACAAAATTATTAGCATCTATTATGTATCGTTCATAATCATTAAATAAAAGAACATCCAACCAGCCAACATAAAAAAGCACTCAATTATTTAGTAATAAACAATTTGTAAGAAATTACTCTGTACTCTTTGCTATCTGTTTTTAAATAACAGGTGAAAAAATATATGTCATGTCAGATAATTTAAGGTCATTATTTCACATACTACCTTTGACGTTGACTGAACTGCTTATACAGGCTTTAAAAATTAGATACGAATTTGAAAAGTATCGACATGCAATTGCCATCAGTGCCATCATCGCCTAACCACTGACTTTTGACTTTTAATTACAGATAGGTGACGGTTATTATACTAATTATAATAAAAGTGATTAGGCGTTGGCAATTTTGAAGTTCCTTCGTCCTTGACAAAGCCGATCTGTTCTAGAGGCAGATATAACGTCAGACTGACGCTAATGGCAGCGGCTGTGTTCGATCAAAACCTAGTAATGGCATTATCTCAATTTCAAATCAAGCTTCAAAATGTTTACTCTAATCAAAGTCTGCTAGCCTAATATCATCAGGTTTTTATAATTTGTCAGAATATCTTTCACGTTCTAGCAAGTATGTAAGTATAAAAGTGATGGACGCGATAGATGATAAAAAGGCCACGGCTCGCAAGGCAAGGCTAAGCTCGGGTTTTTATCGTCTGTATATGTATCGGCGAAAGTGACGTATGTCTCTCTCCTTTTGGTATATTTACTTACTGAATGCCACATGTAAATTGCGCATTTTATAACAATAAGTTTTTTTTATTGGAACTGTCTTTTTAGAATGGTTCCACCATTCTGAATTCACCATCCCAATGTCACCATCGCATATGCGATCGTCAACTACCTATTGAAACATGCTCAGAGATCGCTTTCTACGGCGATCTGTGTATCTTCATATGTCCAGCAGTGGACGTCCTGGGCTGATAGGAAGTATTTTTGACTTATACTTGGTTGAAGTGCACGTTATAGGTTAAATAAAATGTAACCTACAAAAATACGTGTCCTAAAAACAATTGAAAACGCAGATGTGTTCGGGCCAAACATTCCAAAACTAAGGGAAAATTTCCCCGCTAAAATTAGAAACTATTATTGACTTATAGTCGAAAGTGCGTAACGTACTTAGTTTTGATAACACGCAGACAACTCCCGAGAGGGCCTATTATGGGGATGGCCCCCTTTCTCCCTATCGCTTGATTGATGATCGATTGCCGAAGGCTGGTATAATTAATGCCCCGGTATCACAGATCATTTACTTACTAGACGGATCGTATAAGACAACTCGCTGTCATCTGTCCAAATTCCGGAATTAACATGCTAATACCACAGTCAATACATTTTTTAATTAAAACTGTGGGTTCATATTATCAATATTTTAATATAGAAATATTAAACTTCAAATAAGATTATCGGAAATTTATTTTGTATGAATAAAAAGACTGAAAAAATAATAATCAAAAATATATATTTTCTATAAAAAAAAAACTACTAAAACACTTGTAAGCACTAAAACAGACAGAAAATAAGATGGAAAAAACATTGAACTTGAACTGATTCAACGAGAAATATATTGAGTACCGACACATTTTCAAGTATAGGTACACAAAGTAACGTGTAATTTTTTCTCTGGCGATGAAATCAAGTGCCTTATTATAAGTATTAGTATTAGTAATTAGAATGACAGATGTATTCTATAAGACACAGGCGCCCATGTGTAGTAGTAGTTAATGTTATTATGCGGGGCTCTGGTGTGACGAAATCTATGTTAGGCCCCGATTGCAAGCAATTATAAGCCCTATTATTAATCTGACCAATTGTCCTTTAGCTGACAATGCTCACTGGATTAGTGCAGTCGGGAGACTATTGCTATTCTGTAAACAGTTCATCGAAGGTCGATAGTGACACGATTAACCACCCTTGATATGATAAAAAACGTCTACGACAAAAAAATCCCCTTGCGATTCCTAACCTACCTACATAACACTGTGTCTGAGTGAAACCCAGAGGTTAAAGAGATTAAGACATTAGCTAGGTTCGCTTCGTAAGTTAAGTACGAGTATCTTTAACCTAGGTCTACGTAGTATCGGGTTATTTGTAAACTAAAAAGGCTTATAGGGTCGTCGATGTGTTTTTATACATAAATATAATAAATATAATTGTGAACTATACATAAATATAATCGAATTTTCGTAAAAGAATTTCATTTGTAACATAAACTATTGTTGCTGTCATACACTTAAAAGTGATAGTATCCTCTAAAAGTCAAGACCGGCTGTGAATTGGCGCCTATAGCTACCTCGGCAGTTGTATTTGAGATCGGCAAGAGCAGCCAAACCTCATATGGCCAAATATAGGGGCGTGAATATAAAAAAGTGTAGATTAAAACCAAATCAACTCAAAGATGTTAATTGTAATAATTGAGTTTAGTCCTGATTGTATTTAATAAATTTTCTATATTTAACCAACCTGAGATTCAAAGCAAATTTAAAATATAGGTAGGTACTTAGTGTTTGAGCGTCCTTGTCGCATTTTGTTCTATCCTTAGAACAACCACGCAGCAGGAATGTATATTAGGGCGCTGCCTACGGAAGCTATTTGTGCTATGTAGAACTTTCTGATGACGTACGACATTCCAGCCCGTCTCTGTTATTTGATCCACATACTTAATACTTATCTTAAACATGCTGACAAAAGGAAATCATTCAACGTGGAAGCTACCTGGAAAATACTCTGAATTTAAATAAAATCTATGAAATTATTATAAGTTTTGTGTTTATTAATAGTTAAAACTGTTTGTGCTACTTAAATAAATGTAAAGGGACCATTATATATGCATTAAATAATATTGTCCTAAATCTACACAAATTGTATAATCATTAGGTAAAATCGTTTTTTTAGGACCCAAAAGCGGCTTGTTTCTCTAGACTCATTTATAATGAAAACATTACAAAATTATATGAATTCAATACTAAGTAAAATATCGGTACACAATCAACGGAAAGTGCTCGGTTTCTCGACTATGTAGTCCTAAAAACACAAGCTGTTTTGCTCGTTTAGCCCTGTTCTCAGAAACGAAAACACCCTGTTATCGTACAACGTAGATTGTGTTGTCTTTGCTTTAAAATTAGGTATAAACAGACGTTTACTTACGCACGTATTCTCATACTCGTAAAGTGGGACGAAGAACTTTAGCCGGTTATAATACTACGCTTTATTCGCTCCCGTGTACAAGCGAGAGAAGGCTATGTATGTCTGTAACTATAACGTTGTCGTGAATACGTTGACGATCGGTCTGGCCTAGTGGGTAGTAACCCTACCTATGAAACCGAAGGTCCTGGGTTCGATTCCCAGTCGGGGCATTTATTTAGGTGATGAGCACAGATATTTGTTCCTGAGTCATGGGTGCTTACACAAATTCGTTTAAAAATAGTTATATCCCTGCACATTCAATAATGGAAAGCGACAATAACTTATATTTGTGGAGATAAAAAGTTATTAAACCATAAAATATCTTAAATTTAAATTAAGTCACATAACAATGCACTTATTAACCTCAAAACAATCACCGGTTTCAACTCCTACAAGTTTAGAAAATTACTATGGGCCAGAAACTAAGCGGGATTTATTTTTACAAAACAGTAGTTAATAAGTCGAATGTTTGTAAGCAAAAAATACATGGTTATGCGTAGTCCCGTAAAAAACATATCGAAACAGTGCAACAAATAAACAAGAAGTTAAACAAAAAAACAAACAAGATATAGCAGACAATTGTTACACGGTGAAATCTAGTTTGAAATCTATTATCAAAAGAAATTCCAAAATATTAAAATAATAATGCATAAACAAATTTTGCTATACATGTATTTGACACGATTTCTTAACTGAAGTGTGATAGCGCTTGGAACAAATCGCTTTTGGTTGGTGAATTATCTCTTTGTAACATGTTTTTCTGTGTAGGTACTTCTACTAACAAAATATGACCCATGAAGGTCGAAATAAAGATAATTGCATTGAATCGATGCTGACTGTACACGATTGCAGCTTGCATTTGTGGTCGAGGTATTAGTGTTTTGCTACACTTGCATATATTAGCAGTTAAACCGACCACTGATATAACACCCGATCAAATGGGTTATAAATCTATTATGAAAACGCAGTTTATTTATGTATGTACATATATCCTGGATTTATTTTGCAAAATGGATAGGTTATCTATTAGGATAGATTAGCTACTTCTTAGTAACCTAAATATTTCCTTTGGGAACAATAACACAATTTGGGGAAGACTAGATATTCGATTATTATTTTATCAAAATATGTTATGAAAAAGGATCCGCTTTTTTTTATATCGACAATCTTCGTGACTCTTACATAATGTACACAGTACTTTTTCGTGAAAATACCCTCTTTCTTATTTATGAACTCTGATCTAATATTCATATGAATTTAATATGATATTAAATATTTCATTACACTTATTGTACTGATGAAAGTTGTAACATTAACTAATGATATCGCCTTTCTGTCGGTACTCGAGTACATTTATAATATTAACGTTTACTCTATTGAGAGTGAGCCAAAGAGATTATATAAATATATACAGCAGTAACGACAATTTATGCTTCGCATACGTGTAATGTGCAAATTGTGGGATCAAACAGCTCAGTGGATGCCGAGCTCCTCGAAATACATATTAATGCTTATATTGTACTTCCACTTCGTGATTTTAATATATTATCAACGATACGAAAAGTAACTGGTCAAAGTTTAGAAGCAACGGACACAAAAATTGTGTTTCTCACAAATTTACAGATTAAAAAAAAGCCCAATGCCACTAAGTGTTAAGAACACTTACAAATTCAAACAAACTAAAATTACAATATTGATTTAACCGTCTCCCTTCTTCTGATTCACGTGTAAAAATCTTAGAAAATTGTTCGATTCCGCCTACGAAATAGAAATTTGAAATTTCGGTAAAAAAATGCAAAATCATACACAATTATATTTGCAACTCTTTACAACACTACAATCCATCTACTATAAAGTCGCGAAACCTAAATAAGGTAATAATACATATTCAGTATCACTTTCCAAAGTTTTGTAACTAAATTTTACATTTTCATTCGTCCATAACGATTGCGAGGGAGAACATTCTCAGCAATAAAATCATCCAGCAAGTGCAGACCAAATTCTACGAACGCTTCGCTTCTAAATAGCGGCTCTCAGAATGAGATGGGTTGTTTTTGTTTCACCCTCATTAACGGCTGTGGATCGCGCTCTGCACAATAGTGCGATTTCTGCAAGCCGTACCTGCTTACACCAAATGCAGTAACTTGATAGAGAGTTCTTGGCGTTTTTGCCCTTTTTCAGTCCTGCTTACTGTGTAAAGAAGGCAGCATATCGCTCGAGGCGGCAGCTAACGAGTTATGACCGAATCTGGCCCAAGCCGCTCCATTGTGATCAGAAAAAATAAGTATTTGAGGAATTAATATGCCTTAAGGTTTCTACAGTAAGAAAAAAAAACTTGGTTGAATAGAGCTCCACATTTCAGCCGTGTTAGCGTTAAAATCGATATCGAGAATTTATATTTGGGTCATAAGAAACCGAAACAAAGTTTATTACTTTAAGTTTATATTTAAAACAACATAATCATTGATATTCTGAATAATTTACATGGTTTTATATACTCGGTAGGAAACGAAAATGTTGTGTTTTCATGAGCTTCCCAACTTATTTACAAACTCTTGAAAAAATAAAAATAAATATGTTAATAATGTTACGTTGTACTAAGTTTAGCTTTGTTTATAAAACTGTCATAGAATGGTTCATAGTTTATAAATTAACTGTGTTGGAAAGCGTGCCGATAATAGACCCCGTGCTACTTGACGTTTATGTAATTCAATATGGATGAAGTCAACATAATGATAATACTGACCTGATCAAATACACATCGACCTAGTTCTTTGTGATAAAATTACACTCTATTTTGGATTGGGACTGCGTTCGGCCTGTACAATCATGACTTGGTAAAAATATTTGATGGCTCGCCCTTTTTTTTGCCTCGAGAATTAACGCAAGAATGACTTAAGCAAACATTCATCAGCTACATCAGCATTTTACTACAAACTACTAGCCTTCATGCAATTAGACTTTAGTACACTGTGACTACGTATGTATTTATAGGTACTACATAAATTCTAGTAACGTACACACAGAGTATAGATTAGTAGCCATTGTTTGTAAGTGTACTGCCGTGCCCCAGCGACGCTTTATAATGAGGCAGGCTTATTCACAACGCCAAGCTGTTAACAAACAATCTTTTAGTACTGTTTCTGTATTTTTTTAAAGCAAACATAACATCGCGCTGTAAAACTGTTACCTTAGAGCCTCTGCCTACAATTTGCGTGAAATGTCAACACGTAATATAAGTTAGTGCCCACATTATAAGATGAAACTTGCTTCTGTGGTGGTTTAAGAATTATCACGTTCGGAAATCGTCCTAAGTGATCGTGTATTGTGAGGTTCAAAAACTTTGCTAATACACTGCGCATCAGGGGTAGCGAAACTTTGAGAGGCCGATCCCAACTTTATTGGTGCAGAATACTTCTGAAACTCGCTTGCTCGTATAGCGTGTATGCAGGTCGATTGACAAATGGTATTACTTATGTGATTTACAACCGTGCTGTGTGATTTACAATTTTGTTTATCGTAACCTTGAATATGTAAACTTTTGCTTATATTAATAAAAGATTACACTGCGATGACTTATAATAAATAAAAAAAATCAAAAGACTTTTGATAAATTATACTACAAGGTAAGCGAATTTCCAATGAAATGACTCACACAAACAAAAACCTTAGAGTATGAATACAAAGTGAATGCCTTTGGAAATTTCTATTCGTAACTGTACCTTTTGTCAACGGAACCTCTTAAGTACCGCGGGGCTCGGGCTCATTCCGTAAAGTGCTGAATTTGGTAACTGTTTATACAGGCTTGTATGTTTAAGTAGAAGTAAAACGTCGTGTCTTACGGAAATCAATATATCTTGCTGACGGAAAACAGTACATAATTATATAGGCAAACTCAGCTCCAAAATCAACCACTTCCAAAACAGCATGATATTTTTAACCCCATGATTAACCCCATAGTTTCTTATAACTTGTAGCCTTAATCTGCGTGATCACACTTTAAACCACCGTTATGATTTATAGAATTTAATACTTACGAGCATTTTAGTGGTTATGAACCCTCGTCGCTGAAGCAGAAACACGACAAAAACTTGAATCAACTTGAATTAAAATATCAAATAATAGCATATTTTTAAATCTAAATATCCTAAAAATACTTATACAGCAACTGTTTAACAATTTAACAACATCAGAAAGTAAACAAATTATAATGTTTTGTAAAAATACTTGATATAAATCAAAGCTTTTTATAAACATAAGGACACATATTATATTACCCATCTCAACAAAGCTAATAAGAGAAATTCATTTAACCGATCCCATTTTCTGACCCTTTCTGGGGAGGCTCTTCACCCTTTCCTATTATCAAAAATTTGATACCTTCTGTATGTATAATTGCGTTTAGGCCTTTCATTTTATGTCTGCTTAAATTAATACTAATTCTAAGACTATTTTAACAGCAATGAAATATTAATTTTAATAAAATAATAGCACAGCCTATATCATTAACCATATATTCATATACAATACGACGCCATAGCTTACACAAAAAACTACAATATCAATAGAATATTTCTATAATCTTTTAATTCACAAACATTTTTGACATTATTCCCGCCATCTTTTTCTAACTCATGCGAGTACATAATTGAAATGTCACATGGTAATAACTTTCGATAACTGCTCCCTAGGAAATAAAGGTTGATAAATTGTCGTCTTAAAGGTGTTTAGAAATGAATATCGTCACTGAACCTAAAAAAATAAACGGTGATTCAGACGTTTGAGAAGAACTCTCAAAGGCTTTCGCGAAAGTCGGGAGGAAAGTGAAGCCTTTGTTCCGGGCGACATAAAAGTCGACAAAAATGATGTAGCAAGCCGATTTGGCAATAAAAAATCATTGGTTTTCCGAGCGCAGATATGAGACTGCTTGAATATACTAATGGATGTTTAATGGTCGTTTACAGCTGTTGCACATACTATGCATTTAACCAAATAAAACTATTTCTGTCTGTTTCATTACTTTACTTCTAATTATATAATAACCAGTGAAATTTTATTCTAATTAAGTGGCGCTTTCCATTATTCGCCTGTCTAAAACATTCATTTATTTTATATCTCCAGTACACAGCATTCAGTGATTCTTGTTGACCCCATTTTCTTCTCTGCGCGCTTTGTTATTTGTTATTTTGCTCATTCCCTCGACCTTCACGATACTCGTCTTCTTTTTGCTCCGGCATTCCCAAAGTACATTATCTTGGATTGATCTCGCAATAGCATTACTTGTAAAAAAATTTCTCTTTTTAATAAATAATACACATGAATTATGCGATCTCGTTAAAACGAATTCCTTCCTAAATTGTATAATGAACAAAGGAACAACCAGTAAAAACATGAATTCATTACCTACAACTTACCAATACTTTATATGTTACATAATGCAATATAACATATAAATAGTTATTGTCTCGTACTATTAACATACTTATTTGCCGACACCGCGTTGCTATACTCAACAAATTTGTCTTAAAAACGATGTTGACTCAGGCCGACAAGCGTCCGGTCGTGTTAGGATAAAAACCGTTAAACGTCAGCAAAGGGACGGCTCCGTGCGTGTCTCAAGGGACAAAGTGGGAAGGGTAGAGTAAAGGGTTCGTTGTAAAACTCTTACACTGGATTTGGGTACTTAAAAATTTTAAGATTCCAGAGTCAGACCTGCATAATTAATTTAACTGCCGCTTTTTGGGCCGCTAAATTTCCCTGGTAAAATAAAGGGATACTATTTAATTTTCTGCTACTTCTATTTAAATGCTGCCTATTAAATTCGTTTATTTTATTTGAGTTTGGCGTATAATATACAGGATGATTCAGGACGGGTGGGCTGGATAGGCCCCACGAATTCAGTTAATAATGAGCTGTAAAAGAAATAAGAACATGCAAGGTTACGTGTGATACAAAATGGTTTCACTTAGGTAGGATACTAAATGATCCAGTATCATTTTGATACAGTTATTCAGTTTTTTTATATTAACATCCAGTTGTAAAGATTTCAGCTTTCTATGGACACTGGTTTGGGCTGGGCGTTCATTTAATTCAATTAGTTGGACTGTCAAACCAAACTTTCATGTTTATATATAGGTATATATAGGTATATACAGATTTTAACCTTGATTTACGTATACGTATTATTTAACTAAAAATAACAAATAACGTGCGTTTGTACAAATTTAAGGCTAAAAATGTACCGCAGCGTATTAGATTTATGATAACGTTTTATTTTCAACATTATTTAAGGCCATAAATCACTTTTCATGACAAACGACCACAATAAGAAGTTTAAGAAAACATCCACCAAGTTAAATGGCCCGTTGGTGAAATAGAAAAGTTGCTTGTTATTTGTTCCCTTTGAAATAGAAATCCGATCTGGTTGATTATTTCATGAAATTGAAAGTCATGATTAATCTATCCTAGTTAGGTATCGTGGTATCTGGTTGTTCAACTATACCTCCCTTCAACAGCGTAAAAAGTATAATAATCAAAACGAAAACATAAACTTAAAATATACGAGTAACGTCAGCCTTAAAATATAATTTGGAAGAATAGTGGTCTACACAGAATTTTAAGAATTATCACCTCATCACCGGCTACTCACAAAAATTAACTAGTATACCTATATTACCTATCCTTATAATTAAAGGTGTTTTTTATATTCAATATCAGTTCAGCAGCATGAGATGATAAGCACCAAACGCAAACATATGAATAGTGTTTTAAATGTAAAACACATCGCTATAACGCGAGGGTTAGTTTCAATTATTCTGGGGCCTGGTTTTAAGATCATAACCTGATGACAAACTTTAAAAAAAAATCTCAAATCGCTCCAGGCGTCTTTGCGTGATCGGATAATGTACATAAAAAATCCGACGTATTTATTATTAGTTTGTTTAAATTCGTTCAAGTAACTAACGTTAACATTTTAAAACAGCTTAATTTAGGCTAAAACCTAGTTCTTCTAATTATTATAATTAAAAATATGTCCACAACGTGATAATTTGCTTCATCATTTTACATTATATTTTGTACTTACCAGTTTTTTTTTAAATACGCATTACAGAATTCTTTTGTTGTAAGTTTTTGTTTTAAGCTCATTAAACTTTTATGCTGAATTTTAGTAACCTTAATTAATGAGATACATATTTAACGAATACTTGTTAGTAGTTAGTTAGTATATTATAATATTTTATATTATACATAAATAAAAAGTATAAGAACTTGCAATTTAACACATTCGCTGCGCCTATTGATCCCTCACAAAGTATGGTTAACTGCGATGTTAACTAATTGCCGCAGCCAAGGTGTTAAAAAAAACCACTTAGCTTTATACATTAGATTGGCTCATATTACTAAACCAGGATAATACGAACTCCACACAATAACCCTCAAAATAATTCTATTAATTACCAGTTTTGGGAATCGAAAAAAATCAGAGAAAACACCAGGACAAGCTCGGCTAGTTAGTATTCAAGTTGAGTCTTGATTCCCGACGTTTAATTTATCCCCCAATAAAACTCAAGTGCTGTTTACTCATAATTAAGAACCGCATAAATTCTGCTGGACAGCAAGAGAATTTATAGCGCACGGAATGCCGAAAAAAGGAAATATATATCTTCTTTTATAAAACGACTGAAAGTCGCAGGTGTTTGGAAGTGACAGAATATACAGGCTGATTCAGGAGACGTGAGCAGGACTAACCCCACGTATTCAGATAATAATAACCTACTTTTCGTAACAGTCTTAGTGTTCTTAAGTTTTCAATTAATTACAAAGTCCATGGTCACCCTACAATATGAATGCTTCCGCCAAATTAGATGTTATCAACTCATCATTCTGGTTACCTACTTTTGACAATTTATTTTCTTCAGAATCAAAGATCAGAAGAGAATTTATGTTCAGTAATTAGTTGTTTTAGGGTGACCATAATTTCTGAGCAAGACATTGTTTCTTAACAAAAAGTGCAAAAAAGAAAAACGGTGCATGGGTTTTACTTCAGTGCGATACTAAACGATACAGTATCATTTACTGTGTCTGTGGGCTCAGTCATGCTCACATCTCGCGAATCACCCTGTATATATCAATAGCGTCTTTCCAAATGCAATCTGTTAGTCTTATATTGTCTATCTCAGGGTAAATAATATATTCCTAAATGTAAAGTTTCCTGGCAAAACGACAATTAATTAACATCGCAATTAAGCATAGTTTTACGAGGTCAAATCAACCCTGTGCCGCAGTAAGCGTGTTAATACTCGCTCGATCAGTTGATTTATTGATGGTTTAAATGGCTAAGCAAACGCTATTTTTTTGTAGTGTTTGCTTTGCCATTTATTTTAGTAAAAGCTGCAATAAATAGTTGTATAAGTTTGCTAAATATGAATAAGGCTTTATTTGTGTATTAAAATAGGCCTCTAGCTTTCGTTCATTTATAAAGATACTTATACTAAGCGCAGGATTAATGTAGGAACGCTTTACGCGTTCAAAATTATCTCTACATGGTATTCTTAGTTTTTTCGGGTAGCTACTTCTGATGACTATAAGAGTAGTTCTAAGTAATACGGCTACGTTCCCTAACGTTAAAACTATTAGATCTTCTAAACAAAAAATACTATGCTCATACATATGACATAACGAACTAATTATTTTATAAAAATAACTGGTTAATCGAATCCCATGTTACCGCAACTAATAAAATTAAGTTGCTGTCATCGTTCATAGTGGAGTTACCGTGCAGTCGATGTCAATTATTTTTTCACTTCTCATGCTCTAAAAGTGTGGCATATCATGCTTGCCAAGGCGGACTAAAGTAGTACATTTAGCCTCTTGGGAAAATATGTCTACATATTTATGATATACAAAACGTTTTAAATTGACCAACCAGAACGCTTCACCTTATTAAATCCACCAATCACGACACATATCGAAGTTAATTGTAACTCTAGATTATTTTTTTGTGCGAATACTGTTTAAAAATGTGAAATCATTAAACAAAACTTTGTATAAAGTATCAACAAATCAGATATACCGCAATATTAAAATCGACCAATGAGGAAACGCCATCAAATTCTCAAAGCATTAGGTGCTTTTTAGTTCCTACTTCACAAGCATTAAAAAAAAGTTTAAATCGTTGGCAAACTCTTTGAAGCCCAAATCATACATTGTCTATGGCATTTATTCACGGCGTAGATATATCCTATCTGTATCAAAGTACTGAAAAAAATACAAAGATTGCCAAATTAAACATTTTTGACTCAGAATTCATTGCGGGCGATAAAATTGTATTTGTTTACTGTTAAAATGTTACTTTATTTTATTTTCTCGCAATCTAAGTGAAAACTAGTATGTATAACTTGGGTCTAAACGCCATTTTACCACTCGAACAATTTTCCCTCACTTCGTTCGGGAAAATAACCATCTCGTGGTGCTATGGCCTACTTTAGCCCCTTGTCAAACAATCTACTATTATGTGCTCATGTTTTGCCGTATAACGATCGAATATGGTGCAAATAATATTTTTAACTAGATAAAAGAGGTAACCAAAATATATTCCCATAAAAAGTAGCTCCTTTGTATGTTGAGGGTTTCGTGGTTAAACCCGATAAATCAAGTAAATGGGATTTTGAATTTTGAAACTATACGTGAATTACGGAAGATTGTTACTTAAATGAAATATTATATCGAATTATCGGGTTTGACCACCCAACCCTCGATGTGTTTTGTTTGATCCAAGCACGGAAAAGTATTAGAAGTAGTTTTAGAAGTAATCGCCAATGAATAAGAAGCTTTAACGTGGTTGCGTCGCTTTGAACGCCACAGTGGCTTGTATTCGATTTTTAATTCCATTAGATATTCGGGGAAAACGAAATATCTTTTCATTTTATATAGATAAATCAGTTTCTTAAATGGAGTTCTGTAAAATGAGTTATACTACGGATTACGCTTAAAGTTATAATTTAATTGAATACTTAGTACTAGTACAGAATGAATGTCACAAAAATGCCACAAACAAAAGAAAATCCCAGTGAACGGAACTCGCCATTCCGACTAAAATAGCCACTCAGCGTAACTTTCACAAACCCCACGACTAAGATACTCGTAACCATCTAAGAAGGCTTCACTAACACATGTGTTACATATATACAAAACTTCCAGTGCAAGTCTTTCTACTAGTAAATAAACAAATAAAACCTCTGTTCACGGTAAAATTAATCATGATAGTATGCCGTGATTCAACATCCCGTGAACAGTAACATCTGGGAGAACATTTGAACGGTTGCCAACAGCTGCATACTGTTCCCTGCCTGTTTTCGGTAATAATCTCCAGTCCATTTCGAGCGCCGCAATCCAATGTGGCTCAAATGTTCGGAGCAAACGTTTGGCACATATTGCGTTTGTACGTTGTTTGTAAGTTGGTGATTGGGCGTGATTGGCGGAAGCTTTTGGCAATTGATTTGGTTGTAGTTTGACTACTTGAGAAGAATTATCCGTGGTTCTTCGGACGTTACTAACTGGACTTTATGATCTCAGACTGGGATGCGAATTCGGATGTCAAAAATAATGATACCGCTGTATGTTACTCAAGTATTATATTATATGATTATATCATTTTTACGTATGTATTTAGGTGTAGCAATATTATATTAGTTAATTTAAAATTTAAGCTTACGGATTATTCATGCATTTTTTTATTCAGGTTAAAATCCCAAAAGTTTTATTAAAATACCTTTTCTTTTACTGTTCTCTACTGAGTATACTACAAATGCAATTAGTGTTGAGCAAAAGTTTGGTCGGTTTTGGCGGTCCTCCAACCATTTCAATTGTCGATTGCCATTCCAAGGAACTACGTTTGCCGTCGGACCATTGGCACTAATTCGGAGGTGTCGTGAGAGGCAAGACGATTACCCCCGGATTAATTTGCCGCAAGCAATAAATGAGGACATTTTGACCGACGCTCTCTGAATTTCAATTTTCTGAATCACCTCACTACCTACGTTATATGTACCTCAGTATATTTTGCTTGCTACTTCATGTGTGTATGCTTGCAACTTCATGTATAATTAGCAAAATATGATACACGGGACAAAAACTATCAAATTTAGCGCAAGTTGTATTTTAATAATTTCTATTGAAAACTACATACATAATATATAGTTTATACATAAGTTATAATTATAAAACAAAGATTTAGTTGTTAATGAACTTTCGTTTTCGTAGATACAGAGGGATGATTCATATACATATAGATTATTGACGAAGTTTCTACTCTAAACAAGAAACTTTTAATAGAATTATATTGATATTTATCTAAAACAGACCGGAAGATAATTACATTTTATTAAAAAGGTTGAAAAACCATGGCGGGTACTGAAACTTCAATTAAAGAATAGCAAACGTTTATACTTTCAAATCCATTGCAATAGCGCTGTTTATCCATAACATTTTAAGCCGTCAGAAATCCGTATGATATAGCTTTGATGCGTTTAGATCGGTATTACATAAATATGTGTTTCATGAAAATATTTCTTACGCGATGTCAAAGGCATTCTTACGTTAGCAAACCAGTCACGTTTCAGCCGCCTATCGCCGTCCTTCATTTATTTACTTGGTGCCAAAAAACGCGCGGTTTTGGCACGCCCTTTTCACCCCATTTTTTCATAAGTGATATTCATAAACCAAAAGCTTTAGTGTTTCGTATTTATAGTTTCGTAAAGATTATATCCGATGACAACAGTTTACAATTATATTGAAATGTGCAAGTGCACTGTCATTCAAACATTCTTGTAACTACTCATAAATGGATATTTATTTTCGAAATCAGGCTATCGTTGAAACTTTGTTTACCACGTATTTACATTTTGATACTAATTGAATACTTAATTGTAAAGCGAAGCGGTGGTGAAGCTCGGCGCATCATTTCCTGACACTAATTGATCCTATTTCCCTCCCGCGCCGAGTAACGCCCTCCACCTCTGAGTCCATCGCTCACGTGGAATCCAATAAGAACCGCTTAGCTGCCTCACCTGGGAGCACGTCAACATTTCTAAAACACACTCGAGGCTTAATATGCCTCTAATCTTCATAAGTAAATGGATTGTAAGGAAGTTTAAGGTTTACGTGTTCCAAAGAGGTAATCCTCCCTTTCCCTTAACCTTTGATGCTGGTCTGGATATAAGTCAACTTATTTCCAGATCAGTACAACGTTTTATCTTTTACAGGAAAGTGATGTAATTGTATTTATCCTATGTATTTTTGGATCGAAATTACCGATTTGATTCCGTCGAAGTTTAAAGTTTATATAAAGTGTTAAACAATATTTAAAATGATAAAGTGAATCAAATGAACAATGATGTTGTGAGAAAACAAGTGATAATGACATTTAAAAGAACTCTAAATGACTCGAACGATTCATATGAAAAGTGTGAAAAACAAATCGATATGGGATGACTCAAAGTGTAAAATGTTATGTGCAACCCATTTTCCGACCCGGAGATGATGCGCGAATTTCACGACAATGCTGGGGCAGGTGCAGGCGGCGCGATGGAGGAAAACGAGGGCGACGAGAATGGGGCTGCCGAGGTCGATATGGACGACTGCGGCTCCCTTGCGCTGCCGCCCGACCTGCCCCCCTACTCCGGCGACTACATCATCAGCGATTACATGGAGCGCCTCGGCACCCGCCTTAATATCCTTGAAACTGAACTCAAGTACGCTTGGCGTGCTCTTGACCTTCTCAGTCAGGAGTACGTCAGAATGTGGGAACGTCTCGAAAGGCTAGAGGCCCTACTCGCGGACCAACAGGGTGTTATATCAACATTACTTGACTTCTACACATGTCGTGGTGTTACCGCCAGAGATCCTATGACGCGGCTAGAAGTAATTAGAGAAATTTTAGGCAATGGAACGGTAGAAGATGGTATCGAAGAGGGTTTAGATATTGGACGTAGTTCTGTATTACTAGATCCACAAGAGGAGATAATGGAGTCTAATGAAGCTTTTTACAAAAGCTTAAACCAAGCTTACCGAGATGATCTTGTTTGTGAAGAGACTTCCCGTCCCCCATCACAGTTAGACATGATCTGGGAAGCGCCAGAGGAACATGAGATGGAAATTATACCTGCTGGTTCCAGACATGTGTACAGCGCGACAGATTACAAAGATTACTGTGGATTACAGGGCGGTCCCGTTATTAGCGAAAGAGATTTGGTGCATTTATCTACATTAAGTACAATAGATCAAATCGCCGTAGAAAAAATACACGAATTAGATAGGCTGACAACACAATTACACAAAGATTCGAGAGAGTTAAAAGACTTGAAAACTAGAATTCTTAGCCCAGAAACCATGACATCCAAACACAATATAGATATCGAAGCTAAAGCACTTGTTGAAGACGGCAATATAATAAATGAACAACTTAAAAATGTTTACTCTGGTGAAGAGAATTGGGGTATAAACGATGTTATGAAAAGTTTTGACGATTTTTTACTGTCCATGCCTAAGGAGCCTATCAGTAGAGAAAAATCTCCGTCACGATTGTCCCTAACCGAAAAGTCTGTAACGGATCGAGCTATTGATTATTTACCTTCAGTATCTCCTCGCAGAAATTATGTCCCCGAACGAACAACAACGGAGCCCTACACTACAGTGACTGGAAGACTAGCATACAGTTCAGCAGTAGCAAATGCGGAAATAAATGCAGCTAAAGCTTCCAAATCGCCCAGCGCACTTTCTAGAGAAAGGTTTGAATATAGTCCATCTTATCAAATAACGGAGCCTTCGTTATATTATTCCAGTAAAGGGATATCACAACCAATGAACGAGATTTATAAATCAGCTGGATTAGATCAGCAGTCTCCTATGTCAGTTCATGATGTGTATAAAAGACCCACTGATAATAGACCCGAAGTAAATTATGAAGAAGGTAGGTTACGTGAGCCCCCAAGTCCACCACCACCAGCTCCACCAAATGGAGCTAATTTGTTTGCAACAATTGGAAATAATAATGAGTCCATGGCTGCCAGTCAGTCAATGCTTTCGGCCGGCAATTCGCAACCTGATAATTTACGGTTAAGTCCTAGATCTCCAAAATCACCAAAAACGTCTCCAAAACACGTAAAAAGGGATACCACTAACATAGTTGCTGCTAAATCTGACTCTGGTTTATCATCTATGAGTGGATGGTCCAGTTTGGAAAAAAGTCCGGGCTCGCCGAAAACTGGAAAAGTGGTTCACTCAAGCCATGATTCGCATAAAGTTAGAATTGCATCACCTCAATCAATTCAAAGAATGACATATGAAATTGATTCAAAACCCTATCTAGAAACACTTACAGACTCGTACGCTCATGAAAGTATAAATGTAAAAAGTGACTTTAACTTACGAAAAATGGACAAAACTAACAAAGAACTCTCGTCAAGAGATTTAAATAAACTTCAAGGGAAGTTAGAAAGCGATTTTGTGAAATCCGGTATTCCTCATTCCATCGGTTCATCAAGTACTCAATTAAACATGAGTGAATATTTTTATGGAAATGAAGCTCCCTCGATATATTCAGTTGCCGGTAATAGGCAACCGGTATTTACGACGGTTTATAGTACTCCAAGAGGCATGCTTTCTGAAGACCGAAATAATTTTTCCGAATTATTAGATAGAAATGAAATTGTAGAATCCACTGCACCCGTTGCTGACTCATATCCGCCTGAACCTAGTTATCATGCGCAAACTGTTGTTATGTCAGCAGCAAATGTAAATAAGAGAACTATGACGAGAGCTAATACGATGGGCCCAAATGATCCCCATTGTCATCAAAATGGATATAAAGTCACGTCTCATCGTAGTGGCTATCCACCCGGCAACCTGACTGATGCATTATCATATTATCCAACATCCAGTAGATATGACTCACCAAAACGTACATCGCTAGAAGATCAGCTTTCTTGGCAAGGTGGAAGTAGATCACCAAGTAGTTCAATGGATACATCTAGCTTAAAATCCCACTCCTTAAATATTTCTGATAGGAAACAATTTCAAAATCAGCTACAACAAGAATATTTTAAGCAGCAACAATATGACCAAAGAAATGGCAATCTCAATTACTACAACGAACAAGAGTATAATCATCAAGTGGTACCAGAACACTCTAAACCAAGAAAAGAACAATATGTAGGCTCAAGTGGCATGTTAGTTTCAGAGTCAGGATATTTATCAATATCAAGAAGTAAACCCCAAGACAAGCAACCAAAAAAACCAAAGAGAACATCTTCTTTGAAATCTGCTATGTCTAGCGTGAGCCATTGGCTACCAGATTTACATCTACCCAAAAAACATAGATCTCATTCTTTGCCGTCTGGTGTTGATACTGTAGAGCAGCCTCAACAAGAGAAAAGTTTAAAAGAACGAATCTTATCAGCCCAAAGAAGAAAGAAAAAATATCATTTAGTAGCTTCGATGTCAGGCTTACTACAAAAAGCAAGGAGAAAGCAACAAGCAAGTCATCAATCATTGTCAGACCCAGAAACTTCAGAAACTGAGTGGTCAGGAGGAAGATCCAGTGCTCAATCTGAAGATAGTGACAGTGTGTTTTCTGATTCCACTCACGATACTAACATGTTTACTAAAGTACCCCCAAAACCAAAACAAAGAAAAAGCAACAACCAAGACATAGTGGAACAACAACAAATGCTTCAAGAATTACATCAACAAGGTCGAGATTTTCCTGAAGATATTTCAGAACATGACATTGAAGAAATCGATAAGATTTCAGTAAACAATACTATTCCGCGTGACAAAAGTGATGATATTGACTTTCACTTTGCCCGAATCAGCCAGATGAATAAAGACAATATATCAGAATTAGAAAAATTAGATATAGATACAGACATTTCGAATGTAGATCTATTTGAAGATGATATTAAAGAAGAAGATGACCAATCCCCTGGGTCTCTTTTTGCAACAATTGGCGATGTGAAAAAGGCAGCTGCCGCCTCAGATGAGGGGCTTAATGATAGCAATAAATCTTACAGTGGAAGTTCGCAAGAATTTGCAGTATCAAGAGCCTTAGGAAAATATAGATTAAGAAAATCTACATCGATTTCTGATGAACAAATGGATGATGAGCTTTCTCCGCCGAGAACTGAACCAGAACATCAGGAAGATGAAATGCCAAATCAAAAGGAGAAAAAAGTACGTAAAAATAGCACTCCAGAAATAATAAACACCATAGCACCCGAAGAAACAACCACATACCCCGAAAGAAGTCCATCTATTCAAAGTAGCCGTACCATTTTTAATAAATTTCCAACGAGGCATCAACAAAGCTTAGATATCCCTAATAAGCACGATGATGATGACAGTAGAAGCACTCACTCGTGGCGAAGTGGTTCACGAGTATCATCAAGACGACAAAGTACAGAAGATAGCATTGATTCTGAAGATGAATGGTATTGTTATGAATTAAGAAAACTAGAAGAAATGGAGCATCAGTCACATAATGAAATGGAAAGGCAAACAACACTGCCAGAGGAACCTGAATATGAAGATGAAGAGGACCCAACTAAAGATAAAGAAATATTAAAAGAAAAAATGTCATTTGTTTTAAGAGAATTAAAACTAAAAACAGCAAATGTAAAAACTAAATACGACAAAACTCCGGAAAAAGAAACCTGGAAAGATATAACGACATTCCCTGTAACTTCTGATTCAAAGGATTATGATAGCCCTATTAGGGATGATGAGGACGATAAGTCTTATGCCGATGACTCTGGTTCGGGTGAAACTTCAGGTCCAGATAGTCCTGTTCAAAGTGGGGACGAGCTAGATGAAGATTACGATATGCCGCAGTTTCATGAAGAGACTGCAACAATTCAAGAACCACAACAACAGCAAGATGCACCAGTTGGAAGTAAATGGAAGTTGTTAAAGGCGCTGAAAGACCGTAAAGCTGAGGACAAGGCGTCTGAAACTCCAGTGGCAACAACTCCATCTACAGAAAAAGACAAAGTCAGTGCAGGTGTAAGTTATCTTATGCAGAAATTTCACGAAATTAGAGTTAAAAGTTAGGTTTTCGTACATGTATAAAGAAACACTAACGTTACATAAACTTTCCTTTAGAATGAAAGTTGAACTAATAATTAGACTGATGAACTTCAAAATATTATGCTCGCTTTACAATGTCAATATATTATAAACAAGAAAATAAGGTCAAATACTATTGCGCATAAAGCATAGTCGTAAGATATATTTTACAATGACCTATAATCTGTCCATTACAGCAACTTCCATTAAAACGTTAGCTTATTATTGTTTGAGAAAGTAGGTGTTAGATGTATTATTGATATTAGAGTGTTAATATTTTACT
This sequence comes from Grapholita molesta, assembly GCA_022674325.2. Classification (NCBI taxonomy): domain Eukaryota; kingdom Metazoa; phylum Arthropoda; class Insecta; order Lepidoptera; family Tortricidae; genus Grapholita; species Grapholita molesta. The sequence goes on from CP053137.2 coordinate 10,622,393, forward strand.
AACTATTAAACTCGGATAACGTACGCGTAAAGCGGTATTGTCTCACCTTAAAATATATTAGCTACAATAGTGAACGTACCCCTATAGCCTGAATAATTGAGGAAATAAATTAGGCATGGTAACTGGTTGTGATAACTTTACCTAATTTCAACCAGTTGTTTTGCTCCAGCAACATTATTATTCCTACGCGCATATAATAGTGACTTTATAATATTATACATTAATAATAAAAAATATTAACGCTCTTTCTATATAATTGAGGCAATAAACTAGAAACTAAGGACTTTCTACGTGTTAACAGTATTTTATACGAAGCTTGGGAAAATAATTCATATAACAATAAAACTATACAATTTTTAACTAAAGCAATCTTGCTTATTGTTTTATATGAATAACTATATAAAAACATAAAAAGTAATCGTTTAGTAATTTAAAGTAGATGGATTTATTGCTACATCAATAATTAAATCATCAACGAAGCTTTTAATGTATTGAAGGTGTGCTTTCACCGTGTTGTATCGTACAAGCTTAGAGGGTATTTTATGTACAAATCTCATAATATCATATCACCTCATATCATAAAGACAGTATTTACTCTACTTTCAAAGCACCTTCAAAATACTATATATACTCCTTAAATCAAAAGCATTAAATGCGAAATTCTTAACATTACTAAATTCTCGCATAATATAACTTCAAAATCAAACAACAGTTCAATAATTCATAAGTCTCCAATACTCACTATAAAATTATTCATGAAATAAAACAAGTAGACTGTGATTATGTTGCATTTACTTATTTACATTTCTTTACGTTTGGATGACTTCGCAGTGGTTTTGTTCAACGGGGCGCCCGTTGCAGTGTCAAAATACCTGGATATAATTTAAGTTCAATATACGTGATTATGATCTGTTCTTAATTTTTTATTTCAAGCTTTGCTACTTATAAATAAATACAATTATAAACATACATTTTATCAAAATAAATCGATCTCCTAAAAAATATAGTCATCATCGCATCTCATTCGATAACGCATATTCATCGTGAGATATAGCAAAATTTACTTATATCATAGAAATCACGTTTAGATTATCATATATTTACACAACGTAAAGAGGTTAGCTGGCACTTTATGTATTTTAACGTATTTAGCGGTGACTTTAGATGTTGGATTACGTAGACAAAAAAATAATACATAGCAGTTTTAAATAAAATTTTATTTATAAACAGGATTTAACAACTTCGTATATTGGGACAGTGTAATGATTATAAATTCGTACCTGGAATTTATGCAAGAGTCATGTATTCAAAATTACAACATAAACTTGTCATGTTTTTTAATAAGAATTCTCCTTGTTAACGTTTCGATCAATTTTAAATAACACCAATCCAGACATGAATTCATACGAACTAGACCTTCAGATTGGGTCTTTGGGAAATTGATCGAAATCAATAAATAGTATTACAATGTTACCGTTAATTATATTTTATGAAAAATAAAAGTTTTTATTTTTATTTTATTTTTATTTTCTTTTAATTATTATTTTTTTGTTTTTAGAATGGTTCCGGAGGATTCAACGAGGGAAAAGGAAATGGGTATGTCATTCAATAACAAATCTGTAGCTACGCTTAAAGTTAATACAAAACCGTTTAAAATTAATATAAAACACAACATTAACGCCAACAATTTCCACGAAATGCAGAAGGCCACCTTAAACTTATTTACATAAATGTACGCTTGTGGAGGTTATGTAAATTTATTTCAATAATTTGTACCTGTTCTTGTCATCAGCCACCCTGGAGATAACCCGTTCTACAGTAACATTGACAGTATGCCTGACTTTCAACCACCTCGTAAATACATCCCACTCGTCTCTGAACTTGTAAGTATGGCTCTGGTTATAATTTCAACTAAGAATTTATTTCTAGATATAATAAATAGTACGTTGTTTCTCTCTCTGGCCGGTTTCAATACACTATCTCAGGAATATATATTAAATTATATTCAAGTTTCTGCATCTTGACGATGTTTCAAATCAGTGTCAAAATTCATTTTACTTTAAAAAAATTGGGTCCAAGAGATAGTTTATTTGTATTTAATAGATGATTGAAAAAACGCCAGAAATAAGTTGATAATAAAATCTAATGAGGGATAGGAAAGGATCATGAAGAACATCAATAGGTTCTTAACTGGGAAGGTAGATATTTGAAACTGGTCGTAAATGTTTACAGGGTGTCTATTCCTGAAATTCGCAGATCGCAATATCGAAACCCAAATTGAAAAACAACCGTTTGATGTGGTCTCCCTTCGATCATTAATATATAAAGTGGTGATTCTTTGAGCGGCTGAATTTGCGTTCGGATTTCGTATTGGGATGTTGTGGAATAAGGAATAACCGCCCCGCTCGCATCGACGTTTGCTTCTTCAGGCTTAGTAATATTAGGCGCGTAATAAATGTTTTCTTCTACGGAATATTTCCATTATTTTGTGTTTTGTACAATTTATGGGGTTATACAGTTGCGCGGAAATCATGTATATACCTTTAACGCTGTTTTTATGACGTGCAGGTAATTTAGCAGACTATTTAAAAGATGTTTCTAGATTACCTATTTCAACAAGTACAGATATACAATTTAATTGTAATAACTTTAAGCATTACCAACATAATAGTTAAAATTATAAATTCGTTATTGTAAATATATTATAAATATTTTTTAAATCCGCATCAATATTCTCCATATATTGTCCAAATTAAATGGATATTAAACTGAAACTATCATAAGGCCTATTTGGATTCCTTTTTCTCATTATTGGTGTCTCAATGTTACCTGTAACTGTGTGTCTCCCTTGTAACTTTCACTAATACCTTTACCTATTCTTAGATGGCCTACCAAGTCCAAATTACCTAACTACTGTCACATAAATAGGGGTCACCGGAGAAGTTAGCCGTAGCGAAACTAAATACCAGAGAATGATTCTTTTCCTAATCTAAATTAATGATGTCATTGCATTTTACCCCTTACCACGGACCCGCAGGTTCTCAAGGTATTTCTATCCCAATAACACTTTCTATTTCTCTGCATGCAACACTTTTATCGTCAGTAAAAGATAAAAGAGCGACAACGAATGTTTCTTTATAACCTTTTTTATCTTTTAACTAACATGACGATATCTATCTAGTTTGCTTGCATCCGAACGGATTATTGAAATTCTGCATGATCCTGGCTGTTTTGCATATTAAATGGACTCAATATTTTTTTCTATTTTAACCAACTTTTGAATTACTTTAGTTACTCGAACGCGAACGCGGGAAGGTAAAGTATGTTGACACACGATGTCAAATCTCTGACATAGTGCTATATCTATTAATTCAATTTATTTATAATATTTAATTTCAGAATGGAATGCACGTGCTTCCGTGCTTAAATGTTTTATTGCGAGGCTTTGATTAAAACAAATATTTTTGTCTGAAAATCATTTTATTTAAAGCATTTTTCTTCTGTTGTCACACACCAAAATGAGTTTTCAAACATGCACACAATATTATATGCAGCATTTATTTAGTATAATTTCCTTTCTATTTATATTTTACAAAATACCTAATAAGGCTTACATAACAGAGTAACATTAACCAGTCATTATTTGTAGTATAAACTCATGACTTATTATTTAAATAAAAAGGCTTAAGAAACAGCTTCAAAAAAGCATGTTAATGTAGATAAACTTGAAATCGCCAATTCAAATTAGATATAACGATTATAGTACTTATTGAACTTACTATTTGCGTAGGTAGGTATTCATTTCATTTAAATAGACACTTGAACAAAAGCTTACATAATGTATTTGATTGCGACTTCCAAAAATTTTAAACATTATTCTAAAGTTTTTATATTTTTTAGACTATGGCTGCAACAAAAAGGAATGCAGGTTTGACATCAGCCGTGCATCGGGCGACGTTGAACGATGAAGAATTAGTAAGTTTGACTTTTTTCTACGTGAACATTAATATTTATTAAATCTCGGTCTAAAACAATTAACAAAAAACCAATTTAAAATAGAAAATTGTGTTACACAATCTATATTAACCTTACGTAATACTAACACTTTAATGAAAAAAGATCATTTCTTGTAGATACGGCGATTATGTTTAATATTATCCCAAACCGTAACCAAATGTAGGTTTAGGTACTATGAACAGATATTGCAAAGTAATTATAAATTAGTCTAAACCACTAACGCGTTATTAACTTTTGAATTATTTCGAGCATCAATGTATTGCGTACACTTGAAGCGACAGTTGTGATCTCACGCCATCGCAAGTAAGATAAAATAGCGATACATTGCGTGCTAAATTATTTTATAAGGAAACCAAAAGAAATTAGTTAAGTGTTGTTTCCATAGGTAATTTATATTTTGTGCAAATTATAAGACAATGGGGACGGCAGCTGGCAAAAATGAATGAATAGGTACCAACGTATTTATATAAATCAAAATTTCAGAAAATGCACGTGTACAAGAAAACATTGCAAGCGCTAATATACCCCATATCTTCAACGACACCCCACAACTTTCTTCTCTGGACCGCTACTTCTCCCACTTACTGCTACGAATGTGAAGGCCTTCTGTGGGGTATTGCAAGACAGGGTGTTCGCTGTACTGAGTGCGGAGTCAAGTGTCACGAGAAGTGCAAGGATTTGCTTAATGCCGATTGCCTACAGAGTAAGTTGGGCTTCATGGTTTAGGAACTCTTAGGTTTGGTGATACTTTGAGACATTTTAACTCAAGTTGTGTTATAAGATCCATAAAAAGTTAGTGATGTTCTTCTCATGCTTCTCTGTCTACATCTTCTGAATTTCATTTGAATGATCAGTACAAAGTATTACAAAACATGAACTCCTATGAAAGATAATTAACAATCAAACATAATATAGAATTCATATATTTCATTAAGAAAAAATAACGTTTAAAATTACAGAAAGATACGAATATGGTATTAATTATTTTTCATAATATATGTCTGAATGGATATTTATGTGAGAAGTCGCTTCCATAAAATACATGATGTCATGTTTGGAGACTGCAAAGCACAGTTCGCCCCTTATTAAACTGGAGTGGAGGCAAGCGGCACTTGACGGGTCACTCATCGCCTGAAGATCGCACCGCTGTGCCACCAAGGTGTATCGACATACAAGTTTACCTTATGCCAATATTACTTATCTAGTATTTATTGGTTAGTTTGCTTATTGAATAAAGTAATTAAACGGCGTATATTTCGCTATATTATCGCATGTAATGTTTGATATATAATCCGTGGAACTACTTTATTCAGTTAATAAATGTGCTGTTATAAATTGCCCTTAACAAAAACGATATACTAGTTACATTTTGTTTTTCTAATAGATTATTTGGTGAAAGTTTCAAATCAAATTGAGTCAAGTTTTAGGTTACTTTAATTGAGGATTTAAAAACACTCTTAAATTTAACAATGATGAAATCATTTTAGATTAATGGTAGAATACGTTGCCTAATTTGCAGTACATTATCACAGAGCGCTGGCATCCGTCCAAATCTCAACGGAAGTCTTGAAACTTCTTTATCTAGCCGTGAACTTACCCACCCTTGTTTTTATACAATTTAAATTTATATTATGCTGAGTTTATTTCGTTTAATAATACTACAGCAACAGCCGGAGATAAAATGAATAAGTAAAACAGGAATTGATTCATGTTATAATAAATATGTAATAAAAAAAAAATTGCGATCAATACAATAACATTTTTAAAGTTCCAAATAACTTACATACATAGCACAGTTATGATATGAACTTGGTGCGACAACTAGTGTACAAATACTGCGGGTTATGACGAAAGGATTCGCTTAAAAACGGTCATATAATAGTTTTAATGGACCAATCAACTAATACTTCGCATAATTATTATATACCAAATACATATTTATTTAGAAATTAAGGCCCCTTTGTTATAAACGGATGTTCTTAGTAGTTGTGTCCCCTCACCGCAGGAGTTTCGAGTAGCACTTAATGGAGCACCAGACTTTTCAAGAGTTGCCCTCTGTACCCTTACTTTGAAGACTGCGTATCTTCCAGTATTAAAGCCGAGTAGTTTGACCTCGTTGCGCGTTTTTATAATACATTTTTTGTCATACCAGACAGAGAAATGGTCATACCATTTGACCATAATTATCATGCAAATGTATAATCTTAATGATGAATATAAATCATTTTTAATACAAGTAAAAAGTAATAATTTGTCATTGTGAATAAAATTAATGTCGATATATTTCGGTGGTACTTGTATTTCGGAATTAAAACGTACTTATTGTATAATAAACAGTGGCCCGTATGTGCATCTAAACTCCGAGCACATTTTAGAGATTGCACCAAACGCTATACATAACAGGTATTTAGAAGCACTATCAAGGTATATTATATCGATTGGCTAAAAAAGTAAAAATGTAGGTATAGAAAGCGAAACGTGTTTTGCGAGTCTAAGCTACGAATTGTAATAAGTGGGGATATTATATGTGTATTTGTAAGTTTACGCTCTCTAGGTGGCATCTAAATTGGAGGTAAATTGGTAAACAAGATGTCGTAGTAGACTAAATTTATAATATAGCCCAATTCTGCATGTTACGTAAGATATTTTGCATGTTTCAATGCTAAACATCAAGAAAACATATTTTTACTGATAATCATCGTTGTTTAAAATATCAGAATATACCTATCACGTCAAATTTTTACAATGCCAAATCATATTCATAAATTTTAATCGATGTTGTATATTTCCTAACTGTTCTTTTTATTATTCATATTATTTTATTATTTTTGACCTCATATAATAATAATAGCATGATGTCTGTAACCCTTTCGATTAACTTTTTCTACAAGTGTATCATATGCTTTTTCAATGTGCATGGCTATCGGTTACAAAAATATGTAACACATGATATTTACTAAATTGTTATTATAATCCCTGGATTCGGCGGCATTGCACGATTATAGAGGCGAGCGAAATATATTCAAGATTATGACTCAAAAGTAGAATCTGATTTACACTTATCGACTGCACGCCGTTTTCATAGAAGTCTACACTTTAAAAATAATCTCTTAATTTCAACTTGTAAATTAAGTTTCAAATATTATTTTATAATAAGGTTTTCCTTTTCTTGATAACTTCTAACTCTATCACTATTACTTTTTTAAGTTGAAACTGCACGTGAATTTATTTATACTAAAGTCAACTTTCACATATTTTAGTATATTTTTACATTATACTTGTGTTTTTAAAGTGTAGATCGTAGATAAAGTAGATAGGGTCCCTCACCGCCATCCGATCCTTCGGGTTGCCCCGCCCAGCGCCGAAATTTGTTAAAGCCCTTTTCGAATTAAATTAGTTAAGTTTACTACTTTTCTGTTTCCTACTTCACATGTACACTGTATTACACATGATCCTAAATGGCGGTATAGCGCCTTGAAAAGCAAGCTACCGACTAATTAAAATCAATTCTAACACTGAACTGTTGCGAAGATGTGCCTGTCTAGCAATGTGTGCACGCCTCCAATGTCTGCCCACTTCGATATTATATGTGGTCCCATAGTTTATTTATTTAAGTACATTTTATTTTTTATTCATAGAGTTCCGCGTTTATGTGTTTCTTTCACTATCTTTATGTTTCTATTTAATAATCCTTTTACGACGTGTGCTTAGTGCTTACGAAAACGAATGGCGATGTCTTGAAAAGAAGAAATCAACTAAAATGTAACATGAAATTGTTTATTTATATTTAAACTGAAACATACAATTCTAATACAGACAATAGGTTCAAAGGGTGTTTCATTCTAAAATATTAACCTGACACTTTACTTATTGATTCCATACTTTGGAAAATAATTTTGAAACAATAGACGTCGGCGCGATTGCTGTGACAATTTGATTGCAGTAATTACGTCACGGGTAATTTGTCGGTTGATATTCGATTTTAAAAGGCGTCGTGCTCCGGTCCGCTTCGGTCGGCGCCACTCGAGGTTAGCGACGCGATCAGATCTAACACTAGTTATTCGACATTATTGTTCGTGGTATTTCGGTTTGGAGTTGGAATCTGGCCGGGTTGTGTCCTCGGGAAGCCGCGGCGGGCGGGGGCGCGGGGCGGGCAGCCGTCCCGGCGCACTCGGTTCAGCGAAAGAACCGTCGGCACCGCCTGAGCAGTGTGTTTCGCAGGGGCCGCCGAGAAATCTTCGAAGCACGGGGCAGAGGACAAGGCTAACTCCATAATTACCGCCATGAAGGAACGCATGAAACAACGTGAGAGAGATAAACCGGAGATATTCGAGCTAATCAGGTATTGTGTGTTTCAAAATGCTTCTTTAGTTTTGTCAACATATCGTATATACTTATGGTCCTATTCCATGGATGTTTAATTTGCTCTCTGAAAATGGTCTCATTTTTAAATGTACTCCAGATAAGACAAGATTATCAATATAAATTAAATAAATAAAATCGTAGCTTAAGGAGTTATTGTATGTTTGGAGGAGTTATTGTTGATTGTCGGTAAAGTTTTAATATATCCTTCGCCATTATACAGAATGCCTTAGATTCATTATATGAATTAACTAGTTACCACTGAAAAATGTGAAAAGCGTGAAAGCTGACATTTTCTCTCATTTATGCCTAAAACATTGTTGCCATTATTACTGTAGCCAAGACACTTGCCATCATTTATTTTGGAATTGTTCACGGGGTAAATACAAAGTTTGCTTTATAGTTTAATAAGGTAAAACAACAACTATTTAAAAACGGCTATTTATTTTATACCAACAGTTATGACTCAAGATCCGCTAAAGTCCGAAAACGAAACTTGTGACTTACTTTTAGCTTTTCTGTAAGGTTACACAGGGCCGATATATCTAATTATATGTGTTTACCGTAGTATTGGCTTATATTATACTAATACCTATTTGTGGTCTTGATAATATCACTAACTTATTTGTTATAACTTTTATAAGTTTATATACAATTTAAGCTTAAAGATCAAGAATCCGATTTAGCGAGTGCAATGGCTGACACCACCGTGTATGTAACAGACAGGTGTTCAGCATGGAGCCGGAGCCGCATGCCGCACACATGAGCACCGTCAAGCAATCTGTCCTCGATGGCACGTCAAAATGGAGCGCCAAGATAGCTATCACAGGTTCGCTGGTAACTGTGTAAATGTCCTTTCCACCCACAGCGGGGAGACTGCAGCTGCCCAGCGAGGATCCTGCCAACTCAACACACACACGACACTTAAACTATCCGTCTTTCGTTTCATGTGGCGGCCAGGCGGACTTTTAACGTCGATCCAGACACTCACATAGACAGCCTCGAACAGGCTGAGCAGGTCACTATAGAAGGGACGTCAAAATGGTCATGCAAGATCGCCATCACAGGTTTGCTGTGGTCTTTTGCGGCTCCAGACCGCACGTTCGCAACTTTGGCTCTATTAGACAGAATTTCTTCGCCTGACTTCTGACTGACTATCATTCTTTGATAACTGCAAGTACTAGGTACTTTTTACTTCTTTTGTTTTATCTCAATTCTTTCTAACATAAGCTATTTATTGAATGGTAGTGGACCTATTTTATTTTGAAGAGTACGTTGCAGTTGTCAAGGAAATTTTGCATACCCTACTTGAATCCCTACTAACCCAAACCAATCACGGTCGTCTTGCACCGCCTCTGATCACTCTCATCAAAAAATCGTAGTTAGGTTTCATTCACACAGGAAATTCCACGAATCGAACACCATTATAACTTTTCAGAATTTAAACTTATCATGCACACGAAACTAATCCATTTGATTCAACACAAAATGATGCAAAAACCACATGAATTAAGAACAATGATCGCTAACTAATGACACTTCTGCTGGAATTACACGATTGCATGTGTTTCACGAAATTAACACTTAACTACTACTGTTACGATGGTTTCAGGAGCCTGTTCACTAACTTGCAAATGAAGAACCCCGAATGTAACTATAACTTCTCTGATAGGTACTTATGACCCTACACCTGTCTCCCTTATAGCTACACCCAAGTAATTTAAGTGAATGAAGTTTCAACTATTGAATGATATAAGAGCATGATGAATGAAACTACTTTTTATTGAATTGAAAGTAAAGATCCTTGCGCCTTTACTTCTACGTATTTCCATCCATTATTTTGATTCGTGAAAATTCCGGATCATTACATTTGACTGCCGCGCATATCTTTTAGAACTCTTCTTTGAACCTTTTCTGGTCGAAATTTGCATTAGACGTTGCGATAATGTAGTCGCTATCAACTTGTTTTAGAATTGGAATTTGGGCATAGATAAGAAGTTTGTAGTTTTTGAAGCTAGTGTCTTCTTTTTGACCCCCCCAACCTCGTTAGACACGAATCCTGATTGTAGCGTTTCGACACGATCTTCACTTACACCGTTTTTAGCATAAAGGTAAGAATGTTTGCAGCACAATAACATTAAATGCTAATGTGATATGTCACCTGACAAATTAAAAGGCACGGCAGACAATTTTGAAACTATTTGGCTACTTTTTTTGTAATAAATAACACAAGAAACGTATTTGACCTATAGATGACTTAGTGGCAAGAAGTTTATCAGAAGAAGCCATTCGAGCTTGACGTAGGTCGGCTTTGAAAGGTCCATTGAAAGCTCCTAAATGTTGTACTAATGAGCCTTCTTGATATATATAATATATACCTTTTTGATCCTTTCACTTGCTAACAGGATATATTTAATAATAAATCAACCTGTCCCCGGAGATAGCTTTATGTGTTAAAGCCTAAAAATATCGAGTATAGATTCATATTTGATGGAATAACCAATTATAATGCTTTTTATAATCCAATTAGCTTTCTATTTACATACTTATCCATTACTAAACAAGCCCTTCGTGGGCAGTTATCTGTGCTCAAGGTTTAATCGCCAAAGACAAGAGTGGGACCTCAGACCCCTACGTCACAGTCCAAGTCAGCAAAGTCAAGAAACGAACGAGAACCATGCCCCAAGAGTTGAACCCTGTCTGGAATGAAAAATTTTACTTGTAAGTCGTAAGATTTAATTTGCTTGTTTCCTCGCTTTGTAGGCGCTTAAATTGTTATCAATTTTACCTGGGCAAGTTATCGCAAATAGTTTAAAACTGTTAAATCCTTATTTGGTTTGTAATTTCAATTTATGTTGGTTTTTCGCCCAGTGTGTGTTCTGCTAATGTGTTTTGGTTAGTAATGGTTTTAGGGATTGCTAATGTTTGTTTTGAAATTTTCAGCGAATGTCATAATTCTTCGGACCGTATCAAAGTACGCGTATGGGATGAGGACAATGACCTGAAGTCTAAGCTTCGACAAAAGCTAACGAGAGAGTCTGACGATTTCTTGGGACAGACGATAATTGAAGTAAGTATTTAAGTCATATTCTCAACCAAACTTAATAAAAAAGGGCATTGAAGAACATTTTTTATTTATAAGTTATTATTTCAGTAATATAAGCTCTTGTAATATGAACAGATTGACAACATTAATACTATATATCACAGACATTATAAATCATTCATGGACCTGTAACAATATTTGCAAAATAAAATAAAACAAAATATATGTATGAGCTAAGAAAATATTTAATTCCAGGTTCGAACCTTGTCCGGAGAGATGGACGTATGGTACAACTTAGAGAAACGGACGGACAAATCGGCGGTGTCAGGTGCAATCCGGCTTCACATCAACGTCGAGATCAAAGGCGAGGAGAAGGTGGCGCCATATCATGTTCAGGTCAGTAAATTTGTATGTTCATAATCTTCGTAATGAATCAGCGGGGATTTAAGACACTACCGTACATGATGTATGTTATGAGGGTTCCCGTTTGATACATTTGTTTTACCCAATATAGATATACAACGATTAGACGGTGCTGAGTGTGGCTGATTGTTTGTTGACTATCATGGCACTTAGCCGATGCTCCGAATATTTTTTATACCATGGGCACCGCTGCATCCAACGTCACCTTAAACCCATGGCATTATGAAGTTTCCATCGACCTAAAAAGAAACCATTTAATGTTTTTCGTTATTAAGGTACAGATAGGTATGTTTTGTGACGAAGGAGTTTAAAAAAGAAACTATCTGTTGAAAATTTATTTTTTTAAATCGTACTTCTCTTATAATACGCATTTGGAGTTGGAAATAAATGGAGTTGAACATTTTAGTGACTTTCACACAAATGGACATGTAAGCGTTCACGTAGTACACATGTAAACTATTACAAGATGCTACCTCCGCTTCGTATTCCTATAAAACAATAACAGAGTTATCCACGCGAAGACCAACAGGTTGTTAAGGACGCTGGCATGCCGCCCTTTGGCCTTCTGCCAGCAGTAATCACGTGTTTCAACCAATTACTAACTTGACTGATGGAGATAGTGAACAGTTAAACATCCGTTCCTGTTAGTTGTCGACGTGTTGATTCAAATTAATGTAATTCAGGGGCAGGATGTAAATTGAAAGCGTTTGATTACGCACTGCTATTTACTAACAACTTAAGCAACTAGTAGTTTTTATGTTAGAAAAACTGTTGTATATACATTAATGGGAGTTTTCAGAAAACAGTGTAACCAATTAGCGTGAGTTGTTAAGGAAACTTAAATTATATCTTCCAATAAATAATTAGTCTTCAAAAAAAGCAAAAAAAGAACTCGATATTTAAATCGAAAGAAAAATAGAAAAATTTTGACTCGAAGCGGGACTCGAACCCACAACCACTGGATCACTAGCCCAGTGCACTTCCAATTGTGCTATCCGAGTACCGCTTAGACTTGTCAAATATTTTCTTTCGATTTAAATATCGAAGATATTCGCTATCAGACGTATCTGCACATAAAAAAAAAAAAGAACTATTTCTATACAGATTTCATGTTCATTGTCTTCTCAAAACTTACATAAAATAACGTTCCTTAACGAATTCACTGCCACCAACGCACATGTGCGTTCATTTCCATACATTTTTGGAGGGCGTGGCAGCGAATGTGTTAACAACTAACGGTAATTGCGTACACTATTTTCTGAACCCTTCTATTATTCTATCTATTGAAATAGATGTAATACGTAAACATACAATACTTAAAAAAGCGACCAAATCTTCTATTTGATATGGTGACGTCATCCCACTAATTTCATTGAAATAGACGGTTAAGTGTCTATTACAAGCCTTGTTCGACTTCGATCCCGAACAAACAATCAGCCTTGTACCAGATCGTTTATAAGAAGCCCTCGGATGCCCCAGTTCAATGGACCAACTTTCCAGAATAAATGTGAAAAGTTTGGGCGGCTAACTAAGCGAAGTTGCTAATGCAAAAGTATATAATATCTTCCCCGGAATCCTAGGTAGACGAGTAAAATTTCTGTTTAAAATACAACGTTATTGCAAAAGGGCTTGTTGTATAATAGAATAGTGATATTGAAGAAATCCACGTAGAGTTGCCTACTGAAATCAGTAAATGTTCATGCAAGCATGATAATAATATTAACTATTTGCTCGGTCTCTGATTTTGTCTACCATTCAATTAAACGTAATATTTAACGTTAATTTATTATGCAGTCTGTAGACATAAGATATGAAAATCTTGTACAAACGGTATCATCATCTGTCATCGATACTGCTTATTATCTTTATTTATTTTGTATAATTCTGTTTTCGTCACTCACTCTTTGTTTAACTTGTTCGCTTTTTCTTCTTATCTTCTATCGTCGTATTTTGTTACATGTCTCTCTCTCTCTTAATAATTCTCATTTGTTTGGAGTTACGGCTTTCCTTGGTTTTATTATTTATTCGCTTCTCTGTTTTTTTAGTTTCATTGACTACCAAGTTAGATACCAATCTAACGCTGTTTTTGCCACATATATCAGTAAGCTATATAAGGCTACCGTTATACGTACTATAGTAACTATCATTTAAAGTCAGACTTGACAAGATTAATGTGATACAATTTAGATGGGCATGCGGCTGCAGTACAACCATGTCATGTACCGTAGTAGCATTATTGCAAACGCTGATGCATTAAAACGTTGGTACCACAGCAAACTGTTTGCTCACAAATTCGCCTCAATTTACAGTTTCAGTACAGAGTTTTAAGCGAGATTTTATGCAGGAAATTTCCACTGTCGCGAACAAAGCCTGCTTCAGGTGATGTGCAAGTATAATTCCGTGGGAGTGCGTCCAGCTATGAAACTTAAAAATGTTTATGTTAACTTGAATATTTAAAAGTTCCCCGTCTGGAACGCTGCACTGTTCTGGTGTTTCAGAGAAACGCTCTTAAGTTTTGAAAATTTAAAAAGTTTTCTCATAACCATTAAATCTTCGAGCGCAATCCTAAATCTTAAAAAATGGGGCCTTAGAATTAGTAGATATTTAACTAGTCGACATGATAATAATAAATTAATGTTTAAAATGTTTGCATTATGATTCGATTTTCTTAACCATGTAATAGTGGAATCAAGTCGTCAATTGGGAACTTCGTCCATCGTTCTTCACAAGTAACCTTTCTAACAGGCTATAAAAATGTCATGCTTGTATTTTGCATTTTTGCATTTATTATTTACTAGATATTTTTCTAGCAGGAACAACATTTGTTTAGTGCTTGGGCCATAATAAAAATATCGATAATCCTATTATCGATAAGTACAAACTACTCCAATGACAACACGTACATTACAACCACAGAGCTATATCGGCTATCTACCTAGAGGATGCGTGCCACCGATCTTGTTCAAATTAAACGTAATCCGTACACTTTTCATCCAATTTATTTTTAAATGTAATATATAAATATTATTTAAAACACGGAAATATCAAATTAGTTTACAATTTAACATTCTACGTGCATTTGTGTAATCAACGGCAGAACTGGCTAAGCGATCCAGGTGATCAAAAATATATTCACACGCTCTTCTTTTCTTAACAATAAAGCCGTGTTCATTATAAATAAAAAAATAACATCACGACTTATCTATACTATAATTATGACACATAAAAAATCATGTTTTTATAATTGATTTCTGAAGTATGTAAAATATTAACAAATTGATAGTTTCGTTACCATTATCTATTTTTAAACGCGCCTATTACTCTATTTTTGTCTTAGTATTACCTGTATGACGTTGAAGTGGTGCTTATCGATAACAGGACTGTTGATGTTTTTATTTTGTCAATCACTTACAACAAATCGTTCGCTAGAAAAAAATATTATGTAGGTGTAATTGAAAGTAAAAAGTTATAAAAAGAAAAGAAATAGGAAAGAAAGTGAAAGCATAGTAAGTTACCAACTAACTTAGATTCAGGACTTTTTTACTCTAAAGATGACACTTTGTCTAGCATAAGAGTTAGCTTCGTAATACGCAATTAAAATGGTCACATATAAAAATACAAGAAATCAAAACTGACTCTATTAGGTAAGCTCGATATCATTTATTCAATATCGAAATAAAATATGCAGTGAAAATAACCCGGGACAGTTTTAAAAGGGAAACAACTGTTAATAAAACGCATTGTTTATTCCGAATTTCCGAAGCGCGATGCTACGCTTCGGTGAATCTTGCCTCATCTCGTAACTGAATTTTGTTGTATTTATAATAAACTTTTTAGAGTGAGGAGACAAATTTGCATTTTTCATTTATTCGCAATAAACGTTAACTAGAAATAAGTCAATATTTTGATGTAAACAATTATTCTTTGAACTTAGGACTTAATGCATTGAACTTAAGACGTCTCGCTTGCAATAGATGGTGACAGCGCGATAAACTGAGTCATTCATAAAGCAACATCAATAAAACCGTTGTTCAAGTAAGATTCAGTTAAGTCTTATAGAAAATATATACAATTTTACAAGATACCCCACTCGACTTGACGATATCTCGTGCGCTCTCGGGGTTTAATTTCGAGAAAATCCTAGGTATTAAAACTTACCTACTGAGGATAGTACTCACTACTCTAGTGCTCCCTATTAGTTAAATAGTGTGCTCTAGCAGCTCTAGATTGTGTTACAAATTAACGTAACGGTTTATTTTTCTACTTTTTCTTGGGAATAAACACGAGAAAACTGGATTTTATGACAATAAAGCTACATATTAACAAACTCAACTTGGTATTCGCTTGGTATCCGAATACTAACTGTCAAAAACTCTAAGAAAATATGAAACGACATTTTTTACATTGGTAGCTAGCAGAATACGATCTTCGGTAGCAAGACAAGGTTTAAACCTGTGGCACGTCTTGGCTGCTAGCTTATTAAAAGTTAGACAAAAATAATTAGCATTAACATTATAAATTCAAAATATTTTTCTTAATGGAAATATTATATTATATCTTTTAAAGTAATTTACTTTTTCTTATTCACAAAGTTCAGGCGAAATATAATTTTTGAGCACTCTTTTCACTTATTATATAAAGTACGTTTGTACTTAAGTAGCAGGTATAGGTAATAAGCAAACATAACTACCCGTAAGAATTTTTAGAATACTCGTCTTACAGTATCCCCCGTAAATAAATGCCCCTCTAATATCCACCACTCCAAGTGTTATGATTTTTCCGGCCAGTCAAGGAAGCGTCAGTCATTTCCCCATCTTAGTTTGCCTGCCTAGTCCATGCCTTATTGCGAATCGATTTGGTAACTATTAACTACAGAAGCTTACCTATCCGGATGCGTGCGGCAGGCGTAACAGGCACATTCCAGAAAACATGCATTTAGAAAAAAAAATCTGTTTATGTCCTAGTTATTTTAGTGGTTTTTCTCTAAATGAACCTAAAAAAAATATTTGATATGCTTTACTTAAGTAACGATTTTCAAATACTTGATTAATTTGCATTGTTTATGAACATTACGAGTGTATTACGATGTTGTTATAACTTTAGCAACGAAGACGGAACTAATTAGGCAATTACATAATTTAAAAAAAGGATTATTTTTATGCAGGTTAATGTTATATGCTACTTCAGCATAAGTGACTTAGTGTGGTAGTTAGCCTGTGAAATGTTTTGTAACCCAACATGTAAATTGATGATCCTAAACTTTTTAGTGTTCTAAACAGCTTCCAGTGGTTGGAAACTTTATAATTCCCTCGTTAGCGTTGCTCACAATAAAGCGTAATTAGAGAACTAGCGTCACGTGACAGAGTTAGTGAAACTGTATAGTTTTTCTTTTCTTTTAATCTCTGTCGACGTTGTAATTAGTTTGGTGCTCGGCGGGATGAATGATATTAATATTTGTATCTAACAAATTCTAGAAATGTAATTGTTGAATTTCTTTATTTACAAAATTTAATAGTACCGTCATTATAAACGTTATTTACATTTTAATACAAACCTTCCCGATTTTGTTATTTCAATAATATCTCGATTTTTGTACACTTAACGCTTTTAGATGTAAAGTTTTCTGCACATATGGAATTACCTCACTTACATCATCATATTTGCAGCAAGGACATTATTTTATCAGTAACATGTAAAACACAACTACAAGTTTGTTTCTGCTGCCTATTCCTGGAATCCTTTCAGTAAAAAAATGCAGATGTATTATGAAAAAGTGATACTATCTGTGGTTTCCGAGCATAAACATTATAAAAAAATAAATCTTTTAGAATTTCTCTCCCGTTTCTAGCATGCACTGCAGAGTTGTGTCTCCTTTAACTGTCACTGGCAGAACGCAATCAAGAGTGTTTTGTTTCGCTTGTGAAATTCTTTCTATTGTCTAAGTTGGAACGATTCTGAAGTATGTGTACTTATAGAATTTTTAATTAAAGTGAATACTTAACTGAAATAATTATCCCAGTTGAGAAATTAATCACCAGTAATAATAAATGATTAAGCAATTATTTGTAATTAAACCCATAAATACACTCAAACTACGAGCGGAAAACTTATATCGTCCAGCCTGCACGTTTTCGTCATTTTCTTTAACTACGAAGAAAATATGACTTGGGCCACTTAACCATGTTATTAACGAGTTTTACCATATAACAAACGTTACTTAATAGCTTATGCTTTTAAAAAGTCTTCGGACCGAGGTATTTTAAAATAAACCTAATTTCGAACGTGTGTAGGTTCTTTTTAAGACATTCTCGGCTAGTTGAAAAAGGGTCGGCGGTTACTGTTCTCACGCAAGGAACTTTTAATTGCATTACTACGACGTTAAAAGTGCGATCGGAAAGTTTTATACTTACAACAACAAATGAAGGGAATAGAGGTTTGTAATCGCATAAATGGGTTTTGTGAATATTTACTAACATATTGTTTATTTGGGTCAACTACGTTTCGAGTCAAATACTTACCGAAGGCAGTTATAAACGTAAGAGTTGTACATTTTCAAACCAATCAAATATTAGAGCCTACACAGAGAGTACCATTTTCTACCATTTGGCGTAGGTCCATACTCTGCGTCTATGGTATCCCAGCGTGCACAAACTTTTTGCAGAAATGGCGAAGCGTTTTGTTGGCGTAACTGGTGACCAATGAACTGACGATTTCCTCGCACAACGTATCAGCATTGCGATACAATGAGGAAATGGCGCCAGCATCCTTGGTACAATGCCTTAATCGCGTTTATTAGATTTAATATAGAAAAGTTAAGTAGTTATTGTAATGCCTAGCTTAGCTGTGTTTTATTTCTAAATAAAGATCTATTGACATAGAAAACTAATGCCAAAATACGTCATCGCCCATTTTTTCCAAACAATGTAGTCACATAACATAACTAAGAACCTTTTAGCTGTTTCTTAGACGGGGTCAAGTGTAATCCGAGGAAGGTGACAAAGTAATATCTACTTATCACAGTTGTGCGCTCAGCGAACCTTGCGTCCATTTTATTGTCCATAACGTTCGTACACTAGAATGCCGATTTTTTGCGAGAAAGGTTTTGGCAAGTATTTTTCATCATCACGAATGCAATTTGGATTTTTGATTGTAATACGCTCGAATTTAAAGAAATAGAAAGACAAAAATAAGCTCACACAAAAGTTTTCTACCATATTTGCATGAAATAAACGATTCATTGCTATGTCTACTTTCATCATCACCATTTCATTGTTTCACAAAGTTTTATGTGACGGGTGCACTCAAAACTCAAAAATTATATCTCCGAATCTCCGATGAGTATTTGATGCGTTTGAACGTATAATGTCTTAAAGGATGGTGTTACAATTTAAGAATTTACAACTGGAATTATATTTGAGATATAAATCTTTGCATTTTAAGGGAGTGAACGAGTCAAAATTGCATTGATTTAATTATTTTTACAAGCTTTATCACTTAAATTCAGACTATACCGCCAAACAATCTATAATGCTCGATGTTTTATGGTTCCCCCAAGTTAAGTTTCCCCCTCGGCGCAATTGGGCTTGTGGTCTCCGCGTCCTACAAGCGATCTTTTACTTGAATTTTACGCTAAGAATCTTCTCGAAGGCTTTTCTGACAAATTGCGATGTTCTTCGCTGAGTTTTGAGTGCGGGTACTGCGGATACGATGTCTAATTGGATTTAGAAATTTCAATTGTAGCAACTGCTGTATTATGTACTTACGTTTCCAGGTTTTTATAGTATATAAGTAATTTTGCCATGCCGGTAGCCGATACATATTCGTATAAGTACTGAAGATATTGCAAAAAATAGGATACCCTCGGGTAGATATAACAGCCAATGTATCTTTTATATCATACTTAACACCAATATATGAATAAGTTGTTACTGAACTAGCATGCTACACCCTTAACCTCGTCGATACTTACCATCAGGTGTGACTGAGGTCTAACGCTGGTAAGTCTTGTATAAAAAAAGTCCTCACTGATATTCCAAAGCATATTAATTAATTATTTAACTCTGATACAAAATGAGTGTATATTTTTGTTCTTTTCAACCGAGTAGGAGGACACGGAGACATTAAAAGATTAAGAGGAGACAACAAGATATTATTTAATTTTAAATTTTTGATTATCTCAGAATGTTTAAAATGATTAGTCCCTCTTTGTAGTCTTAGAACGACCGTGAGAAGATACCATATGTACACTCGCTAACTATTTACATTTATGGCAACATTTAAGAAAATATAATCTGTGGGTGTGGTTTACTCCTCATTTAAAACGTAAACAAATATTAGGAATAACCATTGTACAATCGAATGCAGTACCCTTACATTTAAAGAGATAAAGCATCTGGTAAAAGCAAATATACTTAACGTTACGTTAAAAGGCACGTAATGCCTAGAATTCCCCCATTTTTCAAATAACAATGATGATGGTAATTAACGTTCTCTCTTACATTAGACCCGCGGCTGTTACATTCTTCCTCATTCCCGGTGACAACAAAAAGTCCGGATATTTTATAACCAGAATTTTATGCTTGTACCAGGGATAGTTACCGGTATCAAACAAAATTGCCCCTAATTCCAAATCTTTATTAAATACTCGTTTTCTGAAATGGTAATTTGGTAAGGTATATTTATTATTATCTAATTAGCTGAATCAAGCGCATAATTGTGGAACAGCAGTTATGATTCCGAAAATAAATACCGATTATTTATTATGAAAAGAGTACCAGCTGATAACTGGCTTACACATTCAACGTATTAGTGCATACATGAATATCAAATCGTTGCAACTCAAAGTAGAAGTAATTAACTTCCAACAAATGACCTTAACTGTACCGTAAAGGTCAAAATATCTATACAAAGTGCCGAATATGCAAACGCTCACCTTATTGTCTCAATATTAGCACCTTCGCTGCGGCAGTTAACTGTACTTGTTTAGGGGTCATAAGACCTAACAAATGTGAATGTGTTAAGGTCCATGTAGTTATACATATTTTGACACTTTGTCCATATCGATGTTTTTAACCTTGACTATAACTTCGATATTTAAATCGAAAGAAAAATAGAAAAAATTGACTCGAAGCGGGACTCGAACCCACAACAACTGGATGACTATAACTCCACAACATACGTTTTGGTCTTAAAGAGCGAATAAAGTCATGTTTAAATCACGTCTGATTATAATTTACATTACAAGATATATACCTAATCGCATTAAAACTGAAGATATTGTTACGTAGATTTTTGCCGACGTTTCGGAAGCGCCGTGTTTGTGCTTCTATGTCTAAAATAATTAATAATAAGACGAACCGTATAATAAACGTAATAATTAAGAATAGTCCGGCCGCGAACATGGAAATACCAATCTGCAGTTTTTTTTTGTAATTAGGGGAAAAATCGTGTGAATTTATATCAGTCATATGTACACCGTTGGACATAAACCTCCTCTTTTGTGACGACTTCTAACGTTTATAGTAAGTATATACAATTAAATGAAAATGTCCATCTAGGGGGAGTAGATATAAAAGTATAGTAAACATAAGAAACCTATCTATTGACATCAGCCAACCGTTTCCCAACAAATTTCCTTTACCATAACAAATTCTATTTGCAATAAAATAATATGGGCGGCGGAGCCACCATTTCTTGCGTTCCTAACATGATCGATAAATCCGAACGTTGAAAAATTGGCACGCGTTCAAACTGATTGAAAAAAGATACCTACTAAGTGAAGTGGCAAAAACCATTTAATTGGCTCTCAAAATATTTTTTTGCATACTTTTGCGGATTGTCTCTATTGTTTTCAGAGCCCTGAGTGTAAGTTTTTAACGTAACTTTACGTCACGAACGCGTTTGCGTTTGCCATATAAATAAAATAATCACGCGTTCGTAAACGTTTTTTTACATCAAAAGTAACTTACACTAGAGCCTCAGAAACAAAAAAGATCTTGCTAATAAATACTGATTCCGATAAATTTTCGTTTCATTTGTAATATGTTAACTTTTGTTTTACCAATTTCAAGTTTTTGACTATCAGCTTCTTAGCTAATATTTTATCACTGTGAATTTTGACAGACTTTATATTTTTTCGTCGTACAAATTAATAGGTCCTTAATTTATTCCCAGCTGACGATAAAATTGACTACCATTATTACAGAGGGCGCGTCAAAAAAATTTGAGTTCATATATTAATTAAACTGTCGTAAAATTCCGTAGCGTGAGAATAAGTTTTTTGTACTGAAACCACAACATTTTCCTTAATGAACTTGGGAATTTATTACAGCTACTAACAGTTAAAATTCTTAAGCGTTCATTAGTACGTATTGCCATAATACGAAGTGACTTCAAACAAGGAGTTTGTATGTTCTTTTTTTACGTTACCTGTTTTGGAATCGTCGGTTTTTTGTCAGGTCCCTGTAAGACGTATATAAAGGGAATATCTCCGACAAGGTCTTAACGGCACTTTCACAAGTCAATACAACATAACAAATTATGTACAAGTGATATGAAAAACTGCAATTTTTTATAAATAAATTAATTACCTGGACCAAACATAACATACAAATAATTTAAAATAATTTTAAGATTCTAAATGGGAAAACGTTATTTTCTAAGTTCGAGGAATACTAATAGTAATTTAATTATCCTTAACTTTCCAACAGTTGCTACGTGATTTCTTACATCATGTCTGTGTCTCTACATATTTTTAAGACGTTATAAATTGCTTTAAACGCACTGACCTAAAAAACCATTAGGAGCCCGACGTCGTGTAATTGTGCGAAACACATATTATATAAATCGTAGGTCGCTGGACGTTTACCTGCGAGGGCTCCATTTAAACCAATTTATCTTTCCTTGATTTATTAAAGGTCCCTCTTAATTAAATGGGGTTCAAAATTGGCAAGCTCTGAGCAAATTACGGACATGGGACAATCAGATTAAGAACACATCGGAAGAATGTAATGTTAGGTCTTTTAAATATTATTGTTACGTAAATTGCTCGTAAAATAAACGGTTCTACTGCAGGTTTTAAAAAGTTTTGAAAGCTTATATCTTGAATGAATATTAAGGTAAAGGTCTGACCCAACGACCTGGTGAAGGTCGCGGGAACCAGCTGGAGGAAAATAGGCCTCATTATTCTGGCGCTCCTTGGGGCATACCTAAGTTCAGCAGTGGGCGTAATTAGATTGAAATTAAGATGATAATTATAGAATCCTGATCTTTAAGCCTGCTGTTACCCTAATAATTACAAAAATGTTTATTCAAACGCTTTTTATTATCATGGCAATCGCACCATATTCTTCCGCAGAAATGTGCCGAAACATTACAAATAATGTCCGTTACGCTCAACTTTTCATCATAATGGGTGAAAGGGACAGCTGACTCAATTTCGCTAAAATTCCTCTCAGCACTTTACTGCCACCGTGAATGTTTCCGACTGTGATCATTCTTTATGAGCTTTTAATTTTCGATAAGAATTTCGAATGCTTTCCAGTTTATTGAAACTTTTTATAATATTAATTCTTGTACAAGGAAGGCATTTATAGACACATTAACTTTAATGTGATTATACTTGCGTATTAATAGCTTAATTATTTACTTGTTATCCATTACCGTATTTAACGAAGATGAATTAATATGAATAATTTGAGTAAGAAGCGTCTTGAATTGACCTGAATTTACCCTTAAATGTTGTCTGACAATGTAACGAGAGTCTTCGGTATTAAGATTAATTAAAACCTTGAGCCGGGGCGCTCACAACTCAATGACTCTCCGTTTATAATTTATTAATTAATTCCGTAGACTCATACCTAAATTATTTTCTTGAATATTTTTACTCAATTAGACTTCATGTGGCTTTTAAGTAGAGATGCCTTGACCTATTTTTTTTTTAATTACTCCTCGCTCTTTATTATAATCCTTAATGTTTTATCATTCAATTTTGTACCATGTGGCTAACTAATACGGTTTTAGATAAAACATTAATTAGTTTGAACAACTTCTTGGATAATTATTTTAACAAACGAATTCCTTAGGTTAAATTAGATT
Organism: Grapholita molesta; assembly: GCA_022674325.2. Lineage (NCBI taxonomy): Eukaryota > Metazoa > Arthropoda > Insecta > Lepidoptera > Tortricidae > Grapholita > Grapholita molesta. Next base: position 10,646,337 of record CP053137.2, read on the forward strand.
CTTTATCGGCCGACCACGGAATTTCTTTCCTATAAGTCGGAATTTCCTTCGTATAACTAATTAGGTTTCTACCTTTTCTCGAGTAAGCGACTTAATATTACATACCAAGAAGGTAAGTCCTGTATTGACAAAGGTTCCTGAAACTCAAGTATTCTATGGACCAAATATGTTTTTGATACTTTTTGTGCCCTAGTTAATGAAGTCTGTTAGAAGACAAATGGTACAATGTAGCCTCCATCAGCGCGCGTAAATCTGAATTTCACAGTCGGATTATCTAATGATGATGACAGCGGCGTGTGCTTTTAGCGTTTATTTGTCCATGTCTAGACACAAATATGCGTATTTGTAAAAGCAAAACCTTTTACGCGACACAGCATCTCGTATATCACAATATCAAAATTCAAGTCCTGATGGATAACGTGTCAGATGATAAATCTCTCGACGAGACGGGCTATTTATAGAATAAAAAATCAAGAAGATATATCTATTCGGGCGTTTTGATGATAAATCTGTTTGTCAAAATACTTAGACGTATTTATAAAATAAATACTTTTGTATTATTTATTTATAATTCTTGTACCGAGGGAGTTGTGGCCGAGACAGACCTGTATCGAAAACTTAATGAAATCTATCGAAATTACAATCGTATTGTGATAACTACAAGTACTTAACTAGTTACAGTATGAAATCTTTTATACTCTACTCAATCGTAACTCTCAAACGGCATAGTTAAATCTAGTTAGCCATTGGTTTGTCACACTTCATATTCAATTTAAAAAACCGTAACAAAATGCTGCCAACGGATTTTAGTAGTAACTATTAACTCGTTGTGGTTTACTTAGTTAGCTTGTGGAACTGCTCCGAAATTCAATGGACGTTCTGCTGAATACGTGCCCTGATAAAATGCCGGAATTTGTGGGCTAAAAGCGAAAATACAAACTAATAGTTACATGTTCCGATAACATTAACCGTTTATGTTTCTCTTTATGTTTCTCTTCCGTTGAAATTTATTTGATTGGTTGAGCTACCGTTTTGATATTTCCAATCATTTCATTTTAATAATGAAAAAGTAGCCCTTTTACATCGTACATTTCGTTACAAAATGAGTAATTTCTAATAGTACAGTGTATTTTTACAATGGGAAAGATTTTAAAAATATATGCAGAGACCGGTACGACATTTGTTTTAAAAACATTTCATATAAACTGACCATTGTTGGTATTATCTTTTGTCCTAGTGCAGAAAGCGAGTCTCATCAAAAAACGGGTGCTGGAACTGAAATTGATTCTAATCTTAATATAGGTACTTTCGATTAATTAGACGCTATCTGGTAGATACAAATCCTTCAAAGAATATGTTATAATATATGTTATAGTATAAATAAAATGGCAATTTTAATTCATACCAACAGTCAATTTGAAGTAAAACAACTGCTCACATCAGTTAGGTAAACAAACTGTTAATTTAAAAGCTAATATTCTGGAGTCGTATTCGTCTAAACTAATACCTAAATGGCAAAACACGTTCATTTGTAGACAGGGTTATTTATTACCTAATAGAACGGTGCACAACTTTAGTACACCGTTCCGACTTATTAACTTAATTTTGACAATTACCACGTATTTTTTTTTATATATTAAGCAGAAACGTCTGCTAGCATATCAAAGATATTTAAATCGAAAGAAAAATAGAAAAATTTGACTCGCAGCGGGACTCGAACCCACAACCACTGGATACCACGTCATTTAGTAAAGAGAAGTGCTTCCTTTTCTAAAAAACGGGAAATACAAAAGTAAAACAACAGGCACTACTACTTATAGAATAGTAAAGAGGGGTAGGCAGCACGTGGTTTTATTTTTTAGAAAATGCCATATCGTATCATATCTATTACCACAACTTCGAAAACAGTGAAGTCGTAAGGTAATTTTATTTTTAATATAAAACAACTGGTTAACAATTTACTAAAGAAATGGAAAATGACGTAAGAAAGAATACCGAAGTCGTATGACTTTGGCCCGTCACTGAGTTGCGGTCACCGAAAGCCGTGACGTTCTAGCCAGGTCAAACACGACTGGAACTCAATTTACGTTCGGCACAACTCTGATTTCCCACGCGGTCCCATTTTCGTTACAAACGCTCCAATTGGAAACAAAGTACATAGGCATTTGTTTAACTAACTGAATTTTATGTGTTTGGGTTGGGCTAGTAGCTAATTATTTTGTTTTATTTATATTTATGGGCAGTGAAGCACAAAACCAATATGTTTCAAAAAGACTAAGGAAGTTTTCAAAACTGCCAAAAGAATACACAATAGATCTCGGTGGCCAGCTTTTAATCGTGTGAACAGAACATATTAGACTCCGCCTTACACAATATTGCTGCTGCAGCTCCGATTTTATATAAAGACTTTCGAGTCCACATCACTCTTTGAAGTTACTTATTACGTGCTCTTCTCTTAAATTACCTGAATATTTACTTCCGTCTGCGTTCTTCAAGTCTTAACTCTTGACCGCTAATGCCCTTTGCTATCACCTTAGTCTTCTTAACTTATATTTGGTTTATATGATACTTCACACACTTGAACTGAATTCTGAGTCTTTGATTTTCGGCCTGGTTATGGTTACTGACAGATATATATGGGCGCAGATATTTAAAATGAAGCATGTGTTAAACAAGGCGCCGTGTTAAATTAATGTGTAACCTTGGATGACGCACTGATTTTCATTCAGAATTATGATATTTCAACTTTAAATATTTTTTATATTTCACAAACTAACCTTCCATTCTTATTGACAGTATACGTGTCTCCACGAAAATCTCTTCCACTATCTCTGCGAAGAGACCGGCACCGTGACTCTGCCTACGGCCCGAGGAGACGACGCGTGGAAGATCTACTTCAACGAAAACCCGGAGGAAATTGTGGATGAGTTTGCCATGAGATACGGGATTGAAGCTATCTACCAAGCTATGACGTAAGTGTCATTTATACTAGTCGCAATTTTTCAAAGATATGAAATAGACTGGGACTCAGAGGATTTGCCAAATACTGATACTCGTATAACTAAGCGAAAAACGCAACAGTATTATTATTAGTTGCTTATCTTCCGTGATTTTAGTTTAAGCACTTGTTTTATATTTACTGTTAAGAACTTTTTTTATGCCTCTGCTGCCAATATTAAGCAATTTGTATTAGACAGTCATTCATAATCCTATTATTAAAATCGTTGGAAGTAAGTAAAGCCAAAATTGTCGCTTTGCTCGGTTTATATATCAATTTGCACGGCAGGCATTAAATAACACCATGATATCGCGTTCCGACACGACCGTACGAGTTTACCTCTTCAATTATTTGAATAATTTTGAATAATACATGCGCAAATAACACGAAGCAATAAAATTTGGGTATGCCAAAGGGGTTACGTGTTTCGGGATGTTTGCAAGTTTATGATGTTATTAGTAACACGAATTAATGCATTGGTTGATATATGTAAGCAGGTACCATCGCCTGCGCTCGCGGTGTTCAACTTAACAAAATTATCGCTTGAACGATTGCAGGTCGCGACATGCAAGCGTTCAAGCGAATATTTCCCTAAGGGTGACACACCGCGAGCATAGGCGACTGTACATAAGGATATTACGACTTATTTTTCATAAACACAAAGTGCCTACGGAATAAATATCATAAGCAGTGATCGGTTATTTGGATTCTCCCTCGCGGGATATCACGAAGAAAAATAAATATAGATACGACATTTTTCTGCGATACCGATAAAATCGTTCTGAAATAAAATAATTTGAACTGTCTGTAAGGGATTTTTACTTAGTCTCCGAACTTTTATCCAAACGGTGCAAAATATGTCGCTTTGGTGGCAGCAAATGAGCTGGATGTGTGAACACTTGTGCTCATTTGTTCGATTTGGACAAAATAACGGCTAGTAAGTACCCGTGTCTATCATAGATGTTCTAAAGTGTAATAAACACATTGTATTTTTTTGTCTTTTCTAACAACATAAAGCCTGGATTCCCGGGGCATATCCATACAAACACAATGATTGAGGTCGTTCACCCCGTGTCTAATCCAAATAACCGATCACTGGTCATAATATATCGAGAATATGCAACGCCGCATAAGCAGCTCGCACGACTCTGTGCCAAGTCTTTATTATGAAATGTACATTTTCCAGACATTTCCACTGTTTATCGACCAAATACCTATGCGCGGGAGTGCCGGCGGTGATGTCCACGCTTCTAGCAAACATTAACGCGTACTACGCTCATACCACGGCCTCTTCTGCCGTGTCTGCTTCGGACCGATTTGCCGCATCCAATTTTGGGGTACGTGGAATTATAATCAAGTTGATGGTTTATTTATTAAAATTTGTTAAGTATCGCGGTCTTTAATGAATATTTATCTCCCATGCTCTGTTAAATCGTAATAAGATCACTTGAGGTTCAGACAGTTTGCAGCAGGCAAGCTTAAGTTAAGATTAATACGAGAAAAGACATACGAATATTCAATCTAATCAGATAAGATTATTTTTATAATTTAGACAACCTTTGATTGATTGTTACTATATGGAGACTTTTGTTTTATCGAAGAGGCCTTGCGGTCTTCTTGTAATGCCTGCATCTTGATGGAGGCATGCGTCGTATGCCATCAAGAAATATGGTCAAAAACGTTTATATTACATTTCTCGTTTCCGCAGAAAGAGAAGTTTGTCAAACTGCTGGATCAGTTACACAACTCTCTCAGGATAGACCTGTCGATGTACCGCAACAACTTCCCCGCATCCACGGCTGAGAAGCTCATGGACCTGAAATCTACTGTTGATCTGCTCACTAGTATTACATTCTTCAGGATGAAGGTAAAACGTGTTCATTGCAATTTCTACTTCTCTTGTTGGCCGTGTGTATACGTATCTATACATGTACGCAGTAGTGTATAAGTTAAATAATTTAGTTTCATATTTAATTATGTATTTGATCTCTTAGATTAACTAAGCGGAATTTAGTGTAAATAAAGATATATGAAAATTTACATTAGTAAAACAGTTATAAAGTTAAAGTTAATGTTGTAGATACCTAACCTACTAGCCGTTCCGTGCCATGTTGGTCCAAAACTCTCCAACACATTCACGGCTTTGCCACGATGTATATATAAAACCTTCTCCGGACAAAGAGAATGTCTATAGTATACGCCTATCACCTTTTAATATCAATAAAAATATTTCTTAATATTTCAGGTCCAAGAGCTAAGCAGTCCACCACGAGCGAGCACGGTAGTCAAAGACTGTGTTAAAGCTTGTTTGAGATCCACGTATCAATTCCTCTTCGAGAATTGTAACGATCTCTATAATAGAGAATATCAGGTAAACTCCTATATCGTCGCCGTAGAGCGAAAAGTCACCAAATCACAAAATGGCCAAAATTGACTTATATATGTCATCAAAATCGCATTTTTTTTCTTCAAATTTCAGTCTTATTGCCGTAGCAACAGCGTTTATAGTTTCAATTTTAAAAAGTTAAAGAACTAACTAAAAACCCACTTCGGTTTCAATATTTTAGTCAAAAAATACCTAATTCCGTTTACATTTTTGAACTTCTTGTAACTTTTTTATGAGCGTGCCTAAGTCATTTTAGTTATTTTTTCCCTAAATGTTACTAAACTGTTTAATCACGAAGCATCTCATTCAAAAATTCACTTAATTTACTTAGTTATTTTTTGAATACCTGGTATGTCAAAAGTGTGAAAGCGAAAATTAACTAACTTTATTTAGTTATTTTTTATTCATAGTTGTAAGGCAATATACATCATTTAACCAAAGGGATAATTAATTAAATAGATTTAATGAGTTTTACCCTACATTAAAAATGTACAATACAATAACTAATCATATTTAATTAATTTTACAATAAAGACTGTACTGTACGCCGACGTGATTTGAATGAATTTTGCTCGCAAGTTAGTGACTTTTCGCCCAGTGCCGCTGGCCACCGTGCCGATGCCGACCGCTGCGTCTCCCTCCGCCGCGTTGACCTGCCAGTCGTTGCGCATGGGCCGACAGTGATACATACGTGTATTCACTATTTGCTACATAATAATTGCGTGTACCGAGATTAAGTTTGAAACGCACCAAGGTAATTTTGGATTTGGTAAAAGAGAAAGATGATTTGGATAACGAGGTAAGTGTTTTTGGTATCAGGTTGTTATTTAATTGTAAATTTTTTGAATCAATAACTTTTTTATATAAAATCAAATACTATTTTATAGGTTCCAGTTTAGAAGTACTTATATGGGGCAAGCCAAAAGAAACAGGATTATCTGTAACGATACAAGTAACATTTTGTTATATCGGTGTGATGACTAAAGCTTGTGGGTGTTTTTTATTTACTCAAATATAATAATCAGTTCGCCTCGTTAAGTCCTCGTTCTAACGTGACCATCCCTTAAACGTTACTAATCCAACTTGACCCCAAACTGGTTTAGTAACTAATAAGTTGCATCTATTTCAGAATTATTTACCTACCCTGGAAGACAAAGAAGCAACAAAGACATTGGAGATTGAGGAATTATTTCAGGAGAAATATTTGTAAGAGTCAGCTCCAGCATCTGCTGTGTTCAGACGTGATAAATAAAAACCTCCTATTCAACCATCATATTCTGCTCCTTTGCTAAGAGAACGAGATTTAGAACAAGAGAAAATAGAACAAGGTGACTCATCATTGGATAAAGAGAAAGAAATTCGTGTTGAATGACGCGAGTTTTCCAAAAGCGCGCTATCTATCATAAGCGGCATTGAAAGAGGGCCCTACTCTGAATGAGGCGCAAGGGACTTTTACCTAATGGACCAGACAACCATGACGACTACGAGGACAAGATCAATAATATAAAAGCCTATTCTAAAGGCATATCCACAGGTATTGCCTATATCTTCTATAGTCCGCAGTCGCACCTGATGGTTAAAGTGACGACGAGGTCGGTAGTGTAGCTGGTTCAGTATTAACAGCCTATTCTGTCTTGCCTTGAAGATACCCGAATTATATCTTCCCGGGAATACAAACGAAGGAAGCGAATTCCAATCCTTAGCAGTCCGCATTGATGAAATCCTCTTATCCCTCATCAGAAATCCCTCATAAGAATCAACTTCCACTTCACGGACACGGACTGGAAGGAGCTCGATCCTGCGCAGCGTCCTCGAGCTCCTTCCAGTCCAAGCCAGTTGACGCTGCCTCCTTGTCAACCGTGCGCCTCCAGGTGGTGCGAGGTCGTCCTGGCTTCCTTTTTCCGGGTGCATTCCACCCCAAACCCTGCTTGGATAGGTGGTTCGCTGGTCTACGCAAAATATGACCTATCCACCACCATTTCCTGCTCAGGATCTCCTTCGCTATTGGGGTCTGGTCGGTCAACTCCCATAGTCTGGCGTTTGAGATGGTACATTTCCAGAAGACACCTTGTATTCGCCGCAAGCACTTGTTGACGAACACTGGTGTGTAGTGGTATCTGATTTCACTAGCCATGTCTCTCACCCATTCAAGAAGATCGACTTGACGTTAGAGTTGAACACCCTTATTTTTGTGCGGCGCGTGATGACTGAAGATGACCAAACGGGCTTCAGCTGCGCATATGCGGCACGAGCTTGTTTGATGCGCGCCTTAATATCCGCTTCTGCTCCTCCCTGAGGATCCATAATGCTACCCAGGTATGTGATCTTATTCACCTGCTCGACTGGTTCTCCATTCACTAGTATCGGTTGGTTATTACAGTCACAGCAGTCCGCATTAGGAAGGCAGAAGCGAATCGCTTCGTGCGAATGAATGGCATATTCACAACATAAGGATGAAACCGCTCACCTTGCCTAGACGTCTAGTGGTGGAACGGAGATAGCGGAACCAAATCGTGTAATTTCTGTGCACACTCTCCAAAATATATCCTGTAAGACACAGACAAATTAGCAACCTTGCGATGGTGCTCAATCACCTTACACTCAGTAATTCAGTATCGCCAATGAGTCTGCGAGCTGGGTGCTCTAACGAATCCAAAGCGGCCAGCTGATACTTGGCAGACCCATCTCAAAAGTGGTAACAGTACTCCATACACGATCAAACCTGCGCTTGATAAAGTGTTAGGAGCTATCCCGGCGTGAAGTATTGCTTCACCTAGTGTAAGACCCCAAGTTTTTTAGCAGCGGATTTTGCTTTGGCCTCAATAGTCGCACACCGTTAAACCTAACCAAATGGGCTTCGCCCCACTCGTCAACGGCCTTCCAGGTTAAGTTCGTTCACTTAACCAAAGCTTCCCTAAAGAACTCGGTCTTTCCACTCGTAGTTTGGGCCTCAGAAACATATCTCTCAGTCACCGTGCTGTCGTCCGCATACCCAAAAATACCGGGCTTCAGCAAATCATTTATATGCAGCAACACGAGGGTGGCAGAAAGAATCGAACCCTGAGGCACCCTGGCATTAATTGCCATGCAATCTGATGTGCAACCATCCACTACGACCATAATAGTTCGCTGCCTCAGGAAATCAGAAACCAGATACCAGAGCACAAACCAATGGAGAGAGTATATCTGAGACGAAAAAAAAAGATCTCTTCAATTTATGCAAAAGATCTCTTAAAGCAGTAATTCCTCGAGAGAGTTATTGACAGATTGTTTGACAGATTTGATTTGTAGGTCAACTTGATTTGATTTGTAGTCCATATTAATTTGTTTTGCTATTCATTTTATTTTAATAAAGTGTTCGCAGAAAATGACGTGTTTTACTTCGATCCTTAAATATTAACAAGAATTCAAAAAATATATATAGTAAGTAGTTTTTAACTAACACGTATTTTCACTGTATCGGAGCAGTCATAATGCAACTAACTTTACTTAGTTAAATGTAGATGCACTAGAATGTGGGCAAAAAATCATTAACTTCGTTCAAAAAATCACTAAGTGATAATTAAGATTTAATATTTAAGGGCAAAAATTAATTATCGCCTATAACTCCTAAATCGTTAGTGTGAATAGTATAAATCCATTTTTAGCCCAAAGAATAGCAGTTTCTAATGAATAAATACATACAAAATCACAATTTCATCTTAAGATAATTTCAGTAAAAAATAATTAATTATTTTTTTCTTTTAACCCTCATAACTCAAAATGACCAATTAACGATTTAGTGACTTTTCGCTCTACGGCGACGATATTACTTTTTTGCAGATTATTTTTTGAATTTTATTAATTATATACACATTGCACCTTTGTATTTAGAATCAATTGCATTTAAGATAATCTGTAATATGTATCTGCAAACATATGCAAACTACAAAAACAAAAAAGAAATGAGCAACATTTGATAAAAATAAATCTTCACACGTTTTATTTATTTTGTTATGCTTACGTTTATTTTGCTTACATACGAACACATTTTTCATTTATAGCCACTTGTCAATTCAAAGGTGGATCCAAATGAAGCAAAGCGCGACGGCGATCACGGGCCGCAGCTGGACTCTGTGGACTTCTGGCACAAGCTCATAGCTCTGATCGTGTCGGTCATCGACGAGGATAGGAACAGCTATGCGCCGGTTTTAAATCAGTTCCCTCAAGAGTTGAATATTGGACAGGTCAGTATAAAACTTAGTTGTAATACATAATTATTGTCTTCGGTTGCCGCGATAATTATTCAATGCATAAATCAACTAAAACCGGATTATATCGCATATACCGATCTGGTTACAACTCCACGTTTGAGACACTTTGCAGCGTCGCTGTGAAAAACATACATTTAACTCCATCTATAAACTATAAAACCGATCATGCAGACGCCAGAAGGGTTATAAGAAATAATTGTTTTTTTTTATACATATTTATTTTACAAGTTAAAAACAATAATGCATAATAAATCAATAAGTCATTTCATTATAATTATAGTCATGTTATAAAATACTAAACAATTTGAGACACAAAGCCATCAGGACTTTTTAGCCTGGGACCTATTTCTCGAACACTTGTAACTTGTAATACAAGCGGAAGTCTCTTTTTAACTACAGGTGTCAAAAAGTTATTTCCGCTTGTATTACAACTTACAAGTGTTCGAGAAATAGGCCTTTGGTGGCTCAAGCGTTTATGGAACACCTGCCGACCTGAAGTCTCTCTGGTGTCGCGTGCATATTCGTGCTAGTTTGTCGGTGTTTTACAGGATAAATTTTGGAGAGTGTGCTCAAAAATTGCACGATTTAATTCCGCCCTCTCGGTCCATCACCGGACGTTCAGGCGAGGGACGTCAATTTCGTCCTTACGTTGTGAATATTCCATTCATTCGCACGAAGCGATTCGCTTCTACCTTCCTAATGCGGGCTGCTAAGGAATGAAAATTCGCTCCCTTCGTCTGTATTCCCGGAAAGATATAATTTGGGTCTCTTCAAGGCAATAGGCTGTTACTGAACCAGCGTGCTGCACCTTCGACCTCGTCGTCACTTACCACCAGGTGCGACTGAGGTCAGACGCTGGTCAGTCTTCTATAAAAAAAAATATTCGAATGTCATTAAAAATAATACATAATATTTTGTTACTGAGGGCCTTACTGGAGTTAAGTACGAGTATATACGTGTATTGCGTAAGCCTTGTAATCCCTCCGTAAGACTCACCGGTAGTTTAAAGAGGTAACAAGTCATATTAATGTAACAATGTTTCACAATAGTAATTTTGTCTATAGCTGTCGGCAGCAACGATGTGGTCACTGTTCGCTGTTGACATGAAGTATGCGCTTGAAGAACACGAACAACATCGGCTCTGCAAGTCTTCCGCTTATATGAATCTGCACTTTAAGGTATATCTTAAAATAGTATATTTCGATACAAGTAAAAAAAAAATATTTTCGACGAGGGTGAATGTTGGAGCCCGAGTGAAACGAGGGTCACAATCACCCGAGTCTTAAAGAGGTTTTTATACGTGTATCGAACCCAATTTGTCACAACAAGTGGCGTAAAATGTTAAATTTACGAACGCGAAGCGCGTAAAGTGCACTTTTTACGCAGTATTTAGGAAAAATATTTTTTTTCCTAGAAAGTTATGGTATGATTTCATTACATATCAATATTGTCATACTTTGACAAATTATTTTATATGTCTAGAAATTATATTTATTTTATGAATTGAAAGAATTTGGATTCATGTCTTTTTTATTCACATACCTTGGCAATACTTTTTCAGTTATTTTAAAACAACCTTTTAATTATGTAGGTATCTGAAGAATATAATTTTGTTTGTAACGGTATTGGCTTTATTATTTTAAAGGTTGAATATATCGCATCAATCATTGATGCGATATATTCAAGGAAAAGGGGAAGTGTCATACCATGTAAATTCCTAACGAGAATACTTTAGTAGTCCATTTAAACAAATTGTTTTTTTTTCAGGTGAAATGGCTGCATACCCAATACGTTAAAGATGTGCCTCCGTACTGCGGTGCCGTGCCCGAGTACCCCGCCTGGTTTGAGCCCTTCGTTATGCAGTGGCTCAACGAGAATGATGACGTCTCGCTCGAGTACCTCAACGGAGCTTTCAATAGGGATAAGAAAGATGGGGTAAGTTTATCTGTTACGATGTTCCCGCCTGGTTTGAGTTCTTCCTTGTGAAATATCTCAATGAGCACAACTCAATCACGTTATTCTTAACTACCCACGAGTTTACAACATGGATGAAAAGGATACTTGTAATAGATATTACGAACTCTTAATAGCTTTGTTTTTCCTTAAGCATTCACGTAGGAAATGACAATAGAATAGAATAGAAAAGAAAACGTATTCATATACAGTATACACACATCCATAAAAAAAGTTAATTACATTGATAGACACGAATAGAGTTCCACGAAGGAACAGGGCAATTTTAATAGAATATTAATAAAATTGCATAGTATTTGTAATCTTTTTACTATATTATAATATTAATTCATTCTTTCTAGTTTCAAAAATCAAGCGAGCACGCACTCTTCAGTAACTCCGTCGTGGATGTGTTCACCCAACTCACGCAGTGCTTCGACGTCGTCTCTAAGCTGGAGTGCCCAGATCCAGAGATATGGAAGCGTTATATGAAGAGATTTGCGAAGACCATTGCTAAAGTGCTGGAAGCATACGCTGACATCGTGAAAAAAGAGTTTCCTGAGCATTTAAAAGAAGAGCGAGTGGTGAGGATTCATTATTATTACAAACTATCTTATGACATATGTATGTTGGGGCCAATGTTTTCTCTCTCTAAAATACTAAAATACTAAAATTCCGCCTGAGGAGATTATGCTCCAAACTGTTCACCATTTTAATTTGGCAAACAATATATCAAGGACGCATGTGTTTAGTTCGTTTCCAAATGTGTCTTTTGATTTATGATCAGGGAACATGCTAAGTAATGTTTGAATTTAAAATATTTGACGGTAATATTATCAATTTACAGGCTTGTATACTCATGAACAACATTCAGCAACTCCGTGTGCAACTTGAGAAGATGTTCGAAGCCATGGGCGGCACCAAGCTTGAGACTGATGCAGCGGATATATTGAATGACCTGCAACAGAGTTTGAATAGTACTCTGGACGAGCTTGCTTCTATGTTCGCTAACAGGTAGACTCAGATTCAAAATTGCATGGACAAATTATGAACGAATTCATTCATAAAGTGTCTATGCAATGTCTAATTTCACTGTACCTACTTTATACTCTCTGATAAGTATTATTTCACTATTATTTTGCTTTTATTTTAAACTGTAGGTGTACCTGTTATTAATAAAAGTTTTCAATTGAAAAATCTTAGTATACTGCATTTAAGGAAGAAAGACACAAACAACAACCTTAAACATGCTATAACCTTAGGCTCCAACAAACTGAACCCAAGATCTTAATTGGTTTATTTAGTACATAATGTGCATTATTTAAAAAAATAGTGTTTCTGTTTGCTCTTTATTCTTCTATTCCAATCATATTCTAATTTTTTGACAATCTTGTCAAAATTCTTTTTCATTTAGGTATATCTACAAATACGAAAATAGAGTAATCATCTATGTCTCGTCCCTGATGACAAGTATAAATTGTACTGTACTTTTCTTCAATATAACTTCACTTTCAGCTTGGAGACCAGGATAACAGCCAGTGTGAAGGAGCTAGGCGACCTGCTGCAAAAAGTTGGAGGTGGCAACGCGCCCGGACAGCCCCAACCACCCGTACACCACGAGGCTGATGAAGTGCTCAGACCGCTAATGGATATATTGGTAAATTGTCCATTTTTTTAAACCAGGGGGGGTAAGATCAACGGAGTATCATCTTTATATCACAATTGTCTTTTTTTAACAACGTTCATTTCAAAGAGATAAACACTGTTTTGTCACGCTATTGACAGACAATCTCTTTGGTATTGTCTAGTTGTTATAGATTAACCTATTTATTATTGCAGGATGGCTCTTTAACTATGTATGCCGAGTCCTGTGAAAAGACTGTTCTCAAACGACTGCTTAAGGAATTGTGGAAGATAGTAATGAAAATCCTTGAGAAAACTGTTGTGCTTCCGCCTATGACTGATAAGACGGTAAGATTTACCACAGATTACTACGTAACTTTTTAATAATATTATCATATTCGTTAAACGTTAATGTAATATATAATTATGCCTCAGATGATGTTGAAGAACCTGACCAACAACGCAAAGAATCTTGCTGCAAATGCCAAGATCGAAGACATGACGCAACTCTTCAAGAGTACCGTAGGCAAGCAAGACGTTAAGCACGCGCTATCTGGAGTCATGGATATATCGAAGGAGGTCAGTCAATTCATTCTCAGTTCAGATTTTGTAGCTGTTAACTATTGACACTCTTACTTACCTTGTGTCTTCTTTTATCTTACAGCATTTGTCTGCTGAGAAGAGTTTAACTCCAAAGCAGTGCGCGGTGCTCGACGCCGCTCTAGACACTATCAAACAGTACTTCCACGCCGGCGGCAACGGCTTGAAGAAAACGTTCTTGGAGAAGAGCCCCGAGCTTCAGTCGCTGAGATATGCCCTCAGTTTGTACACTCAAACGACGGATACGCTGATCAGAACGTTTGTCACGAGCCAGCAGAACCAAGGTTAGTATTCATAAATAATATATTGTAATGAAAACAACTGGGGCCCATTGCATAACAATTTACAACTAATAATATTAGCGGAACTCTCTTTCTAATAAAAGGAATTGGAAAGGGACTCCCGCTTATATTATAAGTTACAAGTTTTTATGCAATGAACCCCTGGTGTTGTTTAGCTGAAAATGTAGACGATACAATTCATTAAACTTACGAGTATTTACTCAGACTCAGGTTCAGAATGTCAGAAGAAGATTTCTCCTTCTGACATTTTCATTTATTGTAAAAAAAATACAATTGCAGATGCAGCAGTGGCTGAAGAAGGAAGTGTTGGAGAAGTGTCGGTACAAGTTGATATATTTACTCATCCAGGAACTGGAGAACAGAAAATAACCGTTAAAGGTAAACCACGTCAAATATCAAGTTTACTATTTTCCAATAAAACATGCTTATCTGTTTTGAAATAGAAACGATGGATGCTTTAGACATTTTTGTAAATGTTCACATTATTCTTAATCAATAATCAGTTTTCAGCATTATATATCAAATCTTCTAGCCTAAACATGGTCGGATTTTTATCTGTTACGCTCCTACATATGCAATACATAGATGAGTACAGTAATACATATTATAATGAGTGCGAAAGTGACGGATAGCGCGATAAATGATACAATAGCAACCATGTTATCCGTTCTGAGTACTTTACTGATGCTAGTTTTGATGTGTGTTTAACTAAAAAATAAAATTTTGGTGTATGATATTTTGTCTATTCTGCATCCGTTGTAAAATCTTCCGTTTGTTGTATCCAGTGGTCGCAGCAAATGACTTAAAGTGGGTGATCCAAAGCGGCATGTTCCGTCCGTTCATCGAAGTGAACCTGATCGGGCCGCACCTCGCCGACAAGAAGAGGAAGTTCGCCACCAAATCCAAGAGCAACAACTGGAGTCCGAAGTTCAACGAAACCTTCCACTTGTAAGTTTAATGTGGTTCCAACTTATACTTAACCACTATTAGAAATTCACACATCGCTATTTGACAAAACGTTTATCTCTCAAGTAGTCTTAGTCTGCCTACTTTATATAAACAGCCAGTTGTCAAAATGTAATTTTTCTATGTAGAACGGCTTAGACTGGGCGTTGATTTATGTCTGCCAGGAATTTTACATACACTTAAAATACCTAATTGACTAACTTAAAGCGTTCTATACATATAAATAAATTTGATGCATTTGTATGAAATATTATTCTTGATTGATAACTACATGCCACTTAAAATTAAAATTTTTTGGCATTGTATCTTGTACTTCTCTTGTATATCGGAGCTGTGGAGGTGTTCGTAAATATCGGAACATGCACTTTATCGCCTTGACAATATCACGATATATCTCGACTATACCTATGCTATTCACAAAACAGCTATAATGTTAGGTTATAGTTAATACAAAACTAATAATGATTGCATTATTTTCCAGCATGATAAGCGCAAACGAACAACTAGCACTTTTCGAACTCCATATATGCGTGCGCGACTATTGCTTCGCTCGCGAGGATCGGCTGGTCGGCGTCGCTGTCATGCGCCTAGCTGACAACATCGACCAGGCAAGACTTCATTTTGTTTTATTTTACCAGTAAAAATAGCCTAAACGACGGTATAAGGGTCAAACAACTCTTTAAGAAGACAGATAGTGAGATTACAGCTTTACTCGCTGACTACTAGATACTGCTCAGGACTCATAAGAGAATACAGATCAGATAAAGGACTGCATTACGACTTGCTTGATCAACATGCCTCGAAATACTTTACTATAGTCCCGGCAATAGTACTTTACCATATAAAGACCGCAAAAATATCTGATCGCATATTATGTCAATATAAGTCAAAAGTAATGTAAGGTGTAGTCAGAATTTTTGCGGCCTTGGACATCATACGATATTATTGCCGGTAACTGTACCAAGGAATTTTGTTAAATTTACTATGATAAAGTATTTCATTTCTCACATAATCTTAAAGGACTTTTATAATCTGAGAACCTCACCTTTTAGCTGTACTCGTAAATAAACGTACGAGCGAATCATAATTTTATAACCTACTACCAAATTAATATTTTTTTTTTTTTATTAGCCTATGTTCGTGTCCCACTGCTGGTCAAAGGCCTCCCCTCTTTTTCTCCACTCAACCCTGTCACTTGTGTGATCCCGCCACTGTATGCAGAATGCGTCCAAGTCATCCCGCCATCTCCTTTTCGGTCTGCCTGCACTCCGGTGTGCATTGTCTAATTAATATTACTCTGGTATATTTTAGAACTCGTGTGCCGCTTGGCTTCCGCTCGGCACGCGTGTGAAAATGGACGAGACGGGGTGGACGATCCTCAGGATCCTCTCGCAACGGCACAGTGACGAGGTCGCCAAGGAGTTCGTCAAACTCAAGTCCGAGATGCGGTCCGAGGCTCCAGCCGGCGCCGGACCCCCAGGACAAGGGCCCTCGTGAAACCCGTAAGGGCACCTTTCGAGCCACATTCCTTCTAGCGACGTCCGCATGGACGCCACCGAGAATCGCCGGTCTCACCGATCGCAGTGATACTCCCTCCACGGTCCTCAGACGTGTCTAGCTGCGATGTGTCGCCACTCGAGTTGGGACACATGGGGTCACGGAGATTCCGCCGAGAAGCAGACATGACGCTAGGCGCTGCGGCGGTTTTCGGTCAGTGCTCCTTTTGTTTAGTACGGCCTCATGGCGTATTTTGTAA
Organism: Grapholita molesta; assembly: GCA_022674325.2. Classification (NCBI taxonomy): domain Eukaryota; kingdom Metazoa; phylum Arthropoda; class Insecta; order Lepidoptera; family Tortricidae; genus Grapholita; species Grapholita molesta. The sequence continues at coordinate 10,663,174 of CP053137.2, forward strand.
ATATTATGACAATGTTAAGTTACGCGACAAGTAGTAATATTTTGCACAAATTCCTAAAAGTTAGCGAAAAAGACTGACCGTAGGCGGCCGCGGTCGCCGCGACGTCCACGCGCTCTAGGTATTCAGCAAAAATATACTTTGCACTTTTAACCAGTGTATTTTTAATTATATATTTTTTTTTTTAACATTTCAAACAAAGGGATTCGATAGGTTAAAGTTATTGACTTCTATTTTAAATTGTTTAATGCACATTTTGCTGGGTGACTAAAGGGGTGGACGGTACACAATTTATGTAATAATACTTATATGGACCAAACTGTCACAAATACGGATACATTTATCCTAATCCATTAACGTTAAATCAACATTATTTATCTAATTAATCATCTAATCGTTATACGTGTACAGTTAAATAATATATGGCCTTATGTAAATTATTTCCTCGTTTGTTTGAGAATACTTTGCTTGTGTCAAGTTAAAAGGTACTAAATGTTAACGATGTGCTGGGTGTCGAGTTGAATGCGTTTTCCTGTATAATAATGGTATGACAATCTAATGGTACGTTTGCAGGAGCAAAGCATGATTGTATAGGAGATGAGTGTTTCTAAAAGGGTATGCATATGATTAAGGCTTATAATTTGTACCGAAGTGTTAAGGTCATGTACTATTTTATAAATATTCCGTTCGCGTCCCGTTTTGAGTGATCTTCGTTGTATTTCGTGGTCCATGTTGTTGCATATACTGATATGTAAATACCAAATTAAATATAACATACTATCACATATTTGCTCTTACTTTTAATATGCTTGGCGTGTCTAATGTGTAATTTGAAATCTCCTATAACATTATGTATAAATTATTAAAAATTGTGATATTGTTATAAAAAGATACATCTCATGGATATTTTATGTAAACCTGTTTTAGCTGGTAAATCCAATATTGAAGTGTTGGTTGTTAATGTTACATTTCTTTTGGTATACCTCGTTTATTGATAGGGCACTGATGAAATGATTTCCTACTTGTTCATTTCTAATCATCGGTTACTCATTATTCGTCAAATATCAACATTCCATTTAAAGTTTACACACAAGTCACTAGAATTTAAAACTATCAGTGCTCAAAAAATAATTTGTTAAGGCTATAATTATTATGGCAGATATCACTAACGAATCGTTGATTTAACAAGATAATATTATTAATATGACATTAAATATTGATCACAGTCCAATCGAAACACAGCGTTTGAACATCACGTAAATAATAATTAGAGTGTGTATATTTTCAATACCACTGAGACTTCTATTTCATAAACTTAAAATTGAATTATTTCTCTTACGGAGACTTTGAACTTTATTAACAATTTCATACATTTTGCGATATTGGCAATACCTTTGCCTTAAACATTTCTCACCGTTCAAAATTACTTTAGTATTTTTTTTAATCCAAAAGTCTAATAACATGTAACATTACACTTACTTTACTACTTATCAATACTCTACCTACTTTTATAAAACTTCTTGCTGTTTGCCTCAGTTGTACTAATTATAGAACTTTTATTTTTATTAGAAAAGAAACACCTACCAGTTTAATGTTTCATAGTCGTACGTACTTTACGGGCTTCCTTTCTACACAGATTTGCTATAGAACTTTAGAATTTAACATTAGATACCGTTCAATTTACAAAACATGTTTTAAAACTCTAACGTCAAAAATGCAAAATCCATTGGAAGATACATGTTAACAAACAATAAAATTGATATATAATTATTCAAAATGGACGACACTTCAAGAGTAATCTACAATAGTTGTAAATTTATTTGAATTAAATACAATTAATTAATTTAATTCTCTTTAACGTAGTATCGTTTTTCGTTGCTCCTATTCTTAAATAATAAGTCTTAAAAAATAATTATATTAACATTCAAATCAGACTGAGTAAGCTTGGACGAGTTTCTAATAAACATGTTTTGGATTTTGGATTTCAATGTTTTGTATACGACATGTTATTATGTGTGTCCTAGTGTACCTAACAGTGTTACTCAATGTTAGTTGTATATGTTATAATATATGTGAATGTGTGTGTAGGAGAGACCGGAGACCGGAGTTTGTCATAACAGTTGCTTAAAAACGCAGTTTTGTGGTTTAGTTTTGAACAAACGATTGAATAATTTTACTTATATGGAAATATATACTTACCCTACGATAGCGCAGTGGATTTGATGTTGTCAACTAAGAAGTGTAATTTGATGTTCGCAATAGACAAAAGTGTATGTGGTCCGTTAATTAAAGTTATTGTGATGTTACGAGTACTTGTAAGAATATGAAGTCTAGGTGGCTTTGAAAATGTATACGATGTGTAGAGAGAAGCACATCACTACCACCGTGGAAATTAGATTTTCTAAATATTAGGATTTATCATGGATTACATATCTATAGATAGAAAATGTGGTTTGTCTAGTCCAAATCTCAATAAATAATAATATATATTTACTCGTCTTAAAATATAATAATAAAACTTTTGTTAATGAATTTGTATTTCCGATTTGACTGAGTCTGTGTTTCTATTTCTATAGCGCTATAGCGGAATATTGTCAAATTGAAACCTAATCGTTCTGTTTAGAGTTCGAACAATCTATTCAAGGTAATAATGTTCTTAAATACATAAGTCTATGTCGAAATTAAACGTTTAAAATAAATAGTTAAATTTCTTGTCCGTCGCAAACGTTGTTGAATACCGAATAGTAAAGGTAGATGAGTATAAAAATTCTAAACTTCTAACAGTCGCGTTAATGCGTTGAATAGAGTGTTGCATTTTTGAAAAGTCATAAACTGATCGCTTGTCATGAAATTCGGCTCATTGGCTCATTCCGGAACATTCCCATCTTTAAGTCCATCGTTCATTCATTTGTAAATAATCGAATCTCTCGTCCAGAATTTGGACGGCTACAATACAGAGCATGTGATAAATCATTATTTACAAAGTAACAGTATTACGTATCATTTACCGTGTACCAAATATCATCTTATATTAGTTTCATCGCAACACAATGGCTTTCGGATTCGCGGTTCGAGCTAGAATAAAAGAAAAGCGCACAGTGTCCATTAACTTCATCAAATTAAAATTGTAATTGACACGTAACCTTTACCATTTGACAATACTTGGTAAATATTATTTTTAAGTGTAAAATGTGATCGTCACATGCATTGGCATCATTGTAAGTCTGTTACGCTCCAATTTTAGTATTAAATCACTAAACATTGCATATATCTTTGTATAAATGCATATATGTAAATGTTACATGTTTAAAAACACATTATTGAATTTAGAATTTTTATGAAAAAATAAATAAATATCCGTATTTCAAATAAATCTTGTTTCGTTTCATTTGAGTTAACTTCAACATAACCTGCCAAATAATTATTTTGTCCTGTCATGCCTAGCTGTCCTGTCCAGTAAACTGTGTAAATAAACGAAATAGAAATGGTTGTATAATCATCAATATGTGACTATTCATTTACTAATTAATCATGATATATAATGATTAAATAATTATTGGTAAACGTACCCTTATTCCCTTCCAATTAATAATTTTAACTTATATTTTCAATCCAATAATTCCAATATCCAATTATTCGTATTCACCCTTGACTGTCAATGACTGTAGATCGTGAAGCCAAATTATTGGCTTATCATATCATGGTCTAGTAGCTTCGGTGTTGAGGTATGGTATCATATTCTGGGGTAAGTCAGTTGATAAAAAATGGCCTTTAAAGCGCAAAAAAAAGTTGCATAAGATTGTATGGACTAAATTTTAGTTTAGATAGAGCTGTAAAGGGTATACCCTTTTTGGTTCAGTTAAAATTTTAACTTAGCCATACTTGTACATATTTGAAGTAGGAGGTGTTGTCAAATCTAATCCCAATTTTTTCAACAGTGCCTCATGAGGCCGGATATTTCCACCACGACAACAATACACTTTAAATGTGCAAACACTGCAGTGTTGCAATACAGCGTTGAGGAGAAATTGGATCTTGGGCATGGTACTGAAAATATGTAATAATATTGCGGGCGCAATTAAAGTGTCGTCAACTTTTATCAATTAAAAAGCTGCTGACTTGACCTTATTGATAAATGCAGTTTACTAACTTAATTTACTACTATACAATTTACGAATATTGAAATGATAAAAAATATAGCCTTGTTATAACTAATTCTTACTGCTGACTTTATTTGTAACATTCTTTTTGTTACTCTACATGTATATTATGTATGTATGTAGGTTGTATTGTATTTCGTGTACGACACGTTTAAATATGAAACTAGATGATGCCCACGGCTTCGCCCGCATGGTTAGAGGGAATGTAACATATTGAGTCTTTCCATGGGAATGAGATGTTTTCCCGCTGGAAAAAGCCTATGTCACTCTCCACCCCTTCAACTACCTCCATTTAAAAATCACGTCAATTCGTCGCTCCGTTTTGCCGAGAAAGACGGACAAACCAACAGACATACTTTTGCATTTATAAAATTAAGTATGGATGATACCTAATCGCAAAAACCTATCTTGTGCACATGCATTGCAAGTAATAGAAAGTGATGAGACTACATATTATATTTTAGGCATCTCCGATATTATAATATTACCTATATTTAACAAAATAATTCTGATTCTGAATAGACAATTACGAGTATATAATGCAGTTAATTTGATTAAACATTTAATTGGGCTAAAATTTCAGGTTATAGAAAATAAAATAGATAAGACATAGGTATGAGCCTGAAACAATAACTTGTTGCGCGCGAATTACATTATAAGTATTGATAATCTGTTTAAATTATATCTATTCATTATAATTAATTCGTTAAATATCTGTTATACTCGTATTAAATAATTCAATAGAGCTAAAAATAATAAGAAGAAAATAACTTAACTTATTTGTAAGCGAAAAAAACAATTATTACACATTCCTAGTCCTTACAGTTTAATAACCATTTCACATAGGTATACGCATATGAAATTCAATAAATCTCGGTCATTATATGATAGTCTTGTCTACAATTACATTAGAAGTGAACCATTAGAACCAAGAAAACCAATTAGTGACATGATATCCAGCGACATCTAGTTTAGTTCTCAAAAACCTCACTACGACTAATCAAACTACAAGTTGAACTGATGCGCAATAGGTGGCGCTGCAACATTGGGAATTAATATACGTTTTCTAATCCATTAATAAATAAAGTAAATGATGAGCTATATTTAAGTGAAATTATCCATTTTCAATCAATAAACCCTAATGTATGGTGTTCATTACGTTCTAGCCTTTTACGGTAGTAATTTTTCGCCGATCTTTCTAATAATAAGTAAGTACCTCTGTTGTGTAGGATTAAACTATATTCGACTTCGATACTATCACTAAGATTTCGTTACCTTGTCTTGACCATAACTTGACTAAGATTTACGCACGTCATCGCTATAGGTAGGTGGTTGCAAGAAGGTCCATATTTTATTCAGACAATTCCCACATTACAACTGGTAGAAACTTTTTCGATTCGGCTAAAAGAACTCTCAAATTACTGTAATCTATTTTGTTATCTTTGATATACGGACTTTTCTTTCTAGACCGTACTAAAGAATAAAACACTCAACCTAAACTTTTATTTAACTTTTGAGTAATTCGCAACACAACTTTGTATAAACAAGAAAAGTTTCGAGTACCTAAATGTGTCAACTTCCCATTTCGACTTGGAATCGCAGCTGATTGTGTACTCTATTTAGGGATCTGCAGACAAACAGATCGGAACGCAGACGCTTGGCATTATATGCTTACGTAGCTACTTGTGACGTCATATTACAGGACAGAGTATTTAAAACACGTCACCCATTCATGAAGTTCTAGTTTGAAACAGCATTTCATGAACAACAGCCGTCGCGTACGCACGTTGCACGTTTGAATATTCGCGCGCTATTTATATCACGTTTTTCAAGAACAAAGGGGTTTTTAATAGTACAAGTAGTGTGCGCAGTGAAGATGAGCGGAAATTTTTTGACTATCCCTGGAGATGAGCCGATTCAAAGGCGATCACGGGTAAGGCTTCACCGCTGTTATGCATGAATGAAAGCCATTTAACTAAGGGTGAGAGTGAGTTGAAAGGTTGCTATTGCATTAACATTATTACCTGCTATCTTTTGAAATGTGGGCTCGTTATTTATTATTGTTTTTACAATAGATATGCACAAATATAGATATGTTTTAACAATAACGCAGGTATTTACGTTACTGTTAAAACATTTATATACTTACTTATCAATAAAAGCATTAAACTTACTTCAGACTCAAAACACGCAAAAGTCTTTAATTATCTTATTCCCAAGCCGAGATCTGGCTCAAAGGCATTTTGTTTCTCAGCGTTTGATCAAAACAAACTTCCTGTGTTATTATTATTAGCGAGCGATATAATTAGAATTTTAATGTTTGTCTTTTCAATCACACCACATCGTTGAAAGTGAGTTAAAGTTGTTGTTTTCAATTGTAAAATCTTTCATATTTTCCCATCACTGTTATCTTTGTCTTAACAGTTAAATATTATGTGTTTTCCTCTTGCACTAAACGAACACACATGTTTTTTCGTCTGACCAAGCGCAATGTTTCTATAAGAATTTATCAAATAATGAGAACTAGAATATTTATTAAAGCGGCAATAAGATGTTATGACAACGATATAAAAGGTCAACCAAGATTACTGTTCAGTTTATGCACGATTTGCTTTGTTTTTATCCAAAATAAGATGGGAAAGAAAACTATTTAAATAATCGAAACACGTTAATTTTAAGAAAATTAATTTGTCCTACTTATTTAGGCAGTTAAAATGCAATTACGCATTTATAAATGTCATATATATACACACACACAATACATTTTTAAACATAGGTACTACGACTAAGCGTTGCCATTATCGCATTAAAGCCCCCATGCTACTTACCATATATACTGCATATGGAAGACCCATGTCGAGAATTGGATGTCCGTGGTTGAAATATAGTTATGTTTTTTTTTTGGATTAGAAAAATCTTGCAATTATCGTCGTTTATTATTAGGAAAACAATTTAATTGATGTCATAATCTCCTCTTTTCTTCACCATAACGTTAACAATATAATCTGAAATCTCATTTGCGAGATTACTAAATATAAACACACTCGATCGTTATTTTTCTAATTAAACATAACGAGGTATGTAGTAGTCAAATGTAGACAAAACTCTTCCAACATGGCCCACATGGTCATACAGAAGTCAGAATGATACAGATTCCTAAAAACCTATGTATCTAAATACTGTACAGTCGCAGACTTTTTGACACCTGTTGTTACAAAGAGACTTTCGCTTGTATTACAAGTTACAAGTGGTCGATAATTAGCCCCTGGTTGTAAATATTCTGTTAGATCCAGGTACTACTTTTTAGTCCATTTGAATTAATTTTCGTTGTAACAAAATTGAAAGAGTTACTCAGATAAAAAGGCGTTTTGTATTCACCCAACACGAGTCATGTTTTCCTAAATCGTAATAGATTAGTATCAATGTTCTACCTATGAACAGATTATCTGGTTTATATAATAAGATTGCATTATGGCTATACTTATACGTAGTACCTACATTAGGCACGTCGGTCTGTTGATCCTTGATATTTCCAATAAGTGCTACGAGTGTAATAATTTACAATAAATATTACAAATTTTAAAAAATCTTTGTTAAATTATATTAAAATTTTCAAGTTTTCTATTTCTTGCTTTGTGATTTTCGATCTTTTTTAATTAAATTTTCAGTCTTTAGGATCTTTTTGAAAGTATATTCCATTATTTTAAGGTAAATTAAAACATTCATTCATACATACCTTCAGTGTAAACTAAAATATTGGAGCGACAGTAAGTTTTACGAAAAATAACGGATAAGATTAATCTTTGGCCTTCGTAAATTTGATCGCATATCTTTCTATCGCCGTCAACTCAATTGGCTTTCCATCCGTCGTCGAAGATCCCTGAGTATTCTTTGCTGGTTGTTTTCTATCTTGTTCGAGCCTTCTGCTCCCGAATATCTCAGAAGAATGTTTGTGTTTGACGCCCTCGTCCGGGTCAAGTGTTGCGTGACTCCCGTATTCTCAAACTTTTGATTCCTTCACACCGTACCGGTTTCATGACCAACTCCTTCGCCGTCCAGGCAAGTCGACTCTGGAATTCTCTTCCGCTCGGTATTAGACAAGCTTCGAGTAAGCTTGCTTTGCATGCTACGCAAGCACATGTTAAAACAAGAATTCGATTAGCAAGCATCATAATTTTATAGTATACTTAGTACGTACTTATGAAATATGTATACAGTAGTATATTATATTTATTTATTGTTTTATGTAGTATATATGACATATATTTATGTTTATATTGAACTGTTATTTCTGTAGATTTATACGTGGTATATTTATGCTTCCGGTTGGTATCAATGATCAGAATTAATATATTCTAGTCATTTCTTTGCACTAAAATTACGCTTTTCTGTTTAGCCCTGTGGTTGACTGGTAGAGAATGCTATTGGGCATTAAGTCCACCATTTGAACATATCTGTATTGTATTTTGTGCAATAAAGTTTTAAATAAATAAATTCAGTTTTAACCAAAAAAGTGGGCAGTTTTCAGTAGTTATATAACTTTTTTAAGCATTTATTTTATTTTTGATTTCAAAGAAGAAATCTGGGGACAAGCAGTGTAATTCACTTACCACTTAAATAGCAAGTGGACACGTCACGTTCTCAACCCCCTCAAACAAGTTCTGTATTTCAAATTTAACTCCATAATGTTTTCGATGTAATTTTATTAACACGTGAATATACGTTGGAATGAATGAAGTTTTTTGCAATAAATACTTACTACTTACTATAATTAATTAAATACTTAGTACTTACATTATAGATAAAAAGACAAGGAATAATTTCGTTAACCAGTGTAAAGCGTTTCGTACAAGTTTGCTATTAAAACATTCCGTCTGACCTAATTCCTCTATACGCTCAATCAAATAAAAAACCGTAATAAAATTTAAATTGTGTTCGAGCAAACTCAGACGCTGCTAAACGGGTTTGCCGACTCTATTTCAGATACTCGAACAATGTGATTTTGCACTGAAATAAAACCTTATAAATCGCTTGAATTTTATTCGCTGGGCAATTTGATGTGATAAAATTTGCATTCGATCCTTTATCCTCGTTGTTTTTTAGGGGTCGCTACTCAATATCAAGACCCTTTTATTACGCCGATGTTGTCCTGCCGTCCGTCTGTTAGACGTATTGCAGATGTAGAAGTCGGTAGAGGCATGGACCACAATACTAACTACCAGTTCATTTTGATTTGCAGGATTTCTAATTTCAACAATCAAATAGTCTCCGCCGAAGATCTGTGATAAATAATACCTGCAAGTCATTCGTTACACGCCAATTTGAAACATCCGTGGTATTTGCTCGTAATTATCCGATCGCCTAATTCGCCTGCCATATTCTGAATATTCCTCGTTTCAACTAAGACAAATGCCGTTACAAACGCCATTACTTGGATGTTTCGTCGACCCAAGATTACTAGATGAGAACCCTGCTTCGCTCGGGCAATAAACCTTGATGGGCCAAACAAAGTTTCTGAACGCACCCTTCGCACCCGTTACTGAATATATCACTAAATTAACACTTTTAAACGTAAAATACACGATATATGTCTTAAATTCAAAACTTTTAATTTTTTATGCTTTTATTTGAGTATAATTTGGTTCGGGTTTATCGTACCCCTCGACGAAATTATTAATATAGATTAGAGAACAGTAAGATGAAAAGAATATGAGCATTCCACGGGATATTCCGTGATTAGTGCCCGGGCTGTCCATTGTAGTCTGTATTTTACATGTCGATATTTTTTTTTTTATATCAATTGATTACTATGTAACTGAAGAAAAAATTCCTTATATAAAATTTATCAGAATACTTTCGGTTCCACGGGACCACGGTAGATTCATTATACAACAGTTCCGTGGGGTGCTTTATGATACCACCTTATAACAATATCCCCTCATGTCTATAGACATACGTAGCCCTTGTTGTCAGGTTATCGTTCTATATAATAATTTATGTGATTTTTTTTATGTAAATAATTAAATTATTACCACTCCCACCCCACTAGGCCAGACCTCTTGTCAATATCCTTTACGCCTTTATGAAACTAACTTTTAAGATTCATAATACGTATAATATTTTTATACATTCAGGATTATCCGAATATACCTATGTTGTTGTCTATTAAAAAAATATTAGAAAAATATTGCTTTTGTTAATTCAATAATTGAACACAACAAACAAATCTCTGTAAATACACTAAATGTATCTTTGAAAATATTAGACATTTAGCCCTCCAGATTTCTGCGAAACGATATTTCTGTTTTCCTATTATGTCCACTTCGATTGCGCGGCAAAAAAAAACCTGACATTATACGATAAAGATGTCATTTAAACTAATTTGAAGGGACTACTCGAACCTTAATTTAGAATGATTTACTTAAAGCAAGTTTAATTCCGCACCGCTTATCCAATAATGGAATCCGAAACTCACCGAGGACTTTGACTTAACTAAATGTCGACTATTTTTAATGTGATATTCACAAAAAATCAGTGTTGTGCTTTTAATGTGTAAAGTCTGCGTAATGAGCAGTTAAAACTTTATGCAAAGAAAGTTTATTCATTTTTTGCTGGGTCACTTCATTACAAGGAGGCAAAGTAAACTTAATCATAATCAAGCTATTTTTAAACAATAATCTACTTAATCTAATTGCTATTTGTACTAAAAATTATTAGCTGCTTTCGTGATATGAAAAATAGTAAGTACCTAAATAAATTCATCATCATCAATATATGTAGTTTCTTATATTTAGACGTCTCGCAATATTTACTTTATTTTATTTGTCTACGTTGTTCAATAAAATAGGCATTTGCCTTCAAGCGTTGCATTGCTACTATATAAAGAACCGATTTACTTCTAAAAATGCTTACTATAAAGGCCCACTTAGTATATAAGTAATCTATTTAAGGTCATTTCTCATATAAGTAAAATGTAATGTTTCTTATGGGAAATAAATGTCTGTAAACCAAAATATGTCATATGTAACAATGGACAACAACAAGCGGCATTTCTTTAAACTAATCTGGCTATATGCTCAGATTATCCCATTATTAGTGACATATAATCACTTTGAATAAAACCCATATTCTGGTGACCAAAAGAACTAAATATAGTCCTAAATATGCATGGGATACATACATAGTTACATCGTTTCAACTTTAACACTGTGAGATACGAGATTTATTCAAACTTGTGTCGATATTGTAATCACACCAAAAATACAGTTTAATTTCACGTGGGTCATTGCATTAAAAGACCGTAGTCGTTTTATTATATTTACCTTATTCTAGTTATCTTTAATCAAACAGAAGCAGTTAAGAAAAAATAATGAATTTCTTTGTTGTTGAACATTTATCTATACAAACTTCATAAACACAATAATGTGCATAGTAACTAATAAATTTTAAAGATTGTTTACAAGGTCAAAATGAGAAATGTGTTTGGGGTTTAATTTGGCTTTGGATTAATTTTAAATAAACCTTTTAATATTCTACCTAAAAATCATTTACAATTCAATTAGCTACATATAATACTCGATATCAGGCAGACTTATCTATATTCCCGAAACTGACAAACTTTCTAACCTAAAACAGATACTAGAGGTGATTGGGGTTAGGCTTATTCAATTGAGACATTTTGACAATACCCGTGTCGTCCATGATACGGAGGGGTAACGTTAAGCTGACACCTTTATAACAGATTATAAAGGATAATGTTACAGGACGCTCTAGAAACCACACGTGTGAGCACGGATAGTTAACTATTGTAAATTTGTAACCTGACGAAACAATGAAATAGCCTTATTAAAAAAAACTGCTTTGCAATAGCAACAATATGTTATGTTTAGGGCCCGGAATTTCGCGTGCGGTTTTGGAAAAGTCTAAGGGAGAGAACACTAACATTTATCGACGTATCGATAAATCGGTCGTGTACTTACAGCTAATAATACTTGTATTCTTGCAATCAAATACCTACTCGGGCTATCAACTCTTTGTAGATAAGATACCTATTTAATATGTATTGATACTTAAACTTAAACAACATTCGCCATTGAATGATCATATATATATCATATCATCGGAAAGTTTTAGTTATTAATTATTTAAATTGCTTATAAAAAAACTCGGTTTATCGATAGGTACATCGATAAGTGTCAGCGTTCTCTCCCTTACACTTTTCCAAAACCGCACGCAAAATTCCTGGCCCTAGTTATGTTAATACATTTGATGCACCGCCTACAATCCTTTCGGCTTTGCCTAATAGTTTACAGGACGAGAATGCCTTTAGGCATTTAGGCCCATTGTACGAGTACTTAAAGTTTGTCTTTTGTGCAATTAAAGTTAAGTAAGTTAATAAATATGTAGTGTTAAGGTGCTTTACGGTAATTTCTTGACAACAGAGCTGTCTCAGCTAGAATAACACAAACATTCAACACTAAAATGCGTGAAAAATCATTTATTTACTCACATAAATGTTTCGCAAGTCTTGGTTCTACATAATTATGGCAATCCGTCTGCTCGTTTGCCATCTTCATCATTAACAAAATTTTACCAACGCTATTTCAAAACCCTATTGCAATGGTGTAAAGTCTACTGATAGAAAGTTAAGGGTTTTGCTTTATGACGTATTAAATAAAAAAATTATGCAGAAAGTTAAGCGAACAGTATTATCAAACCCGAACCAGTGTTATTTAAGGGTATAATAATATAGTATTTACGGAAAAACAATATTTGCTGACGCCTGTACATCAAACTTCAAGAATTTGTTATCCGAATTTTCCGAGAATAAAGTTTCAATATTCTTTTTGTTTCTAAGGAATTAAACCGAAGAAGCACCGACAGCAGCTGACAAGACGTGATGTATATTTAGTTTTTACGATAACATTCACACTAACGGTCATTATACCTACATGCTTATACGAGTAGCTATATACGACTGGCAATACGCCAGGGACGCATAATTTCCTACTTACCAAAAATCGTTAGTTGTCTTAAATCCAACGTGAACATACATCTTTATTGTTTCGCACAACGATTTTGCGAGCGGCGCGCCTATCAATTTGATTGTCACGAAAAACTTCAAAAACTGAAAAATGTTACACAAAGTAAATATTTCACAAGCATGTCTGACTTTTGCGCTATGCGGACTGTAAACACAGACTTATTAGAGATTGCACAACTGTTGCGATCATCTGAAATTTTTATTGAAAGGGTTACTCAAATATCGTGAACACAAGATTTTCAAACAACATTTTTACTTCTAATTTCTATGTCATATATGCTGTCGGTATGGTAAGTGTAACTTAACTTTTATTTTAACTTCGTTTAAAGGTGCCGCTTCATGTAAGTCTATAACGATGATCTACTGATTTGTCTCTTAATGCTTAATTATCCAATTATTAATTATTTACTAAATGTCCATTTGAAAATACAAAAAAACTAGCTTTTCCTCGCGACATCGTCCCCCAGACATGTGTTTAAAGTATAGTTGCAGGATAAAAAATATCCTATACTTTCCTTTCTCATAGCTCAAAAAAAATGTCAAATGTCAGCTCTATTGGTTCAGCGGTTTAAATGTGAAGAAGTAACAGATAGACAGAGTAACTTTCGGGTTAATAATATTAGTATGGATACTACAAAATTGCGCTGACGAATTCAAATCAAATTTATTCCCTGATTCCCTGACCTGCCATTACATAGTCATAAAATTAAAAACCCACTGGTGCCAACCGGAAGGTCAACTTCCAATAAAACTTACACATTTTGAAATTACTTTATAGTCATATTGTTTTGTTCCCTTCTTTTTTTATACCGACGAAATGGTGTACATGATGTATTGAATTTGAAACGTGCATTAGATTAAGACAAACAGAATGTATAACGAGGTCAATGTCGACTGACTTTTAAACATAAAATGAAGATAAGGAAATTTAATTATATTTGACTCATCTTGGGTCGGGCTCGCTGCCTGTAGAACACATTTAATTCATCCGCACAACATAAAGTTAAACAAGGGTATTATGTGTCCTCAGTATTACGTTTAAATTGAACGCCTTACGTCGAATTGTTATGGTTAATTAATTTAATTTTGGGTATATTTGAAACTCCACCAACAAGACGTAATCTAACAATTTAAACGAATTTATTATAATTATATCCCGACGTATTGAAAACGGCGTTTGATGTCCCGGGAAAGACAGGTCGTTGACAAAATAGTAATTTGAATAGCCTAGTTTCAATGTAGCGAATTTAAATATACAGTATCTTTATATACTGTATCTCTATCTGATTGGTATTAAGTCCGCCACTAGTGCATTTTTAATTGCTTTGGGCAATAAATCATCAATAAATAAAAAAAACTTATATGTTATTGTGATGCGGGCTTATTCGTATTGTAAAGTTTCATTACAAGTCGTTTAATACTTTTTGCGTCAAAGAACAACAAACATATCCATCCATCCGGCCATACAAAGTTTGGTGTTTATAATATTAGTAAGATTATAATGACAAAGCAAAATATCAAAAGCAAAATTTCTAATTACTAGTCCTCGACTGACGAGAGTTCTATTTACGTAAACTTTATCACGTCAAACTCATGCGCGCGCAAAACACGCTCCATTCCAATCCTGATGCAGTTTGTTTATTTGAACTGCGAAGTAATCAAAATAAACGTTTAATTTTATCTTCGAATGCCATGAATATTCCTGTAAAATTGGAATGCAGGAAGTGAGTCAGGACGTCAAGGCGGGCATCATTCAAAGCTAACGAGTGTTGCCGCAAGGTCGGCGCAGGCGCGCGCCAGCTGACTCACGCGTCTGTCATTCACCCGCACACAACATTATGAAGACCGTTATTTGTTTTTGACATTTTCAAATTCTATAGAACTGGACCTTCGGCACTGCCGCGAGAAACGATATTCGCAAATTTCGGACGATTGTCTCTGTCCCTCCGGTGACGCCCACGATATAACGTAAATAAATAATAATAAATATGCGAACTTCTTGCCGTGTGATGCCGGCTGGTTAGAATAGCACCACCCTTCATACCCCAGCCCTCGCAATTTCTACTCGCCCCGTTTTACGGTCATCGCATAATTACTACTAGTATTTCCACAGTTGTTCTTAAAATTTGCTTTGATAATTTTTCTGCATGAAAAAGTACTATTCGGCAATGAGTTTACTGCTAAAATTATAAAACCTATTTTTGCACAGAAATAAGTTACAAATTGGTTTACTGTTAGGTACTTTCAATGAAATGAAATAGATTAAGAGTTGATTTCTAGTTATTTTTCCACATTATCAAAAACTTATATCAAATCTCCAAACTTCCAACGTCAAATATAAATGTATGGATACTAAACGAACTTTCTTTGTGTTTTGTTGATCCGTCAATTTAACTCAATTTATCGTAGGAATTCTTATACCGGGTGTGGCCTGTAATAGGAGCAAAAATTTTAGGGATCGCTTCTACACCACGAACGTAACAACATTTGTTCTACAACTTTAAATAATTGGGTAACATATTACTTGTGATTTTTCGAACAAACTAAACAGCATTTTTAATGAACAGCATCCAATAGTCCAGTTGACGTTTACTGTCAGCCTACAAACTTCATAGTTTTCGCAATACATTGCTTGCTTGGAAAATCTCTTTATAAGTATATCTTCTATAAGTTATTTTCAAAAGTCGTAGAACAAATGTTGCTACGTTTGTGGTGTAGAAACGATGCCTATAGTTAATGTTCCTATTACAGGCCTCACCCGGTATACGCCGTTTTTATTATTTTATTTTTTGACGAGTTTACTAGGAACTAAAAGTTGAAAGTTAGTTAAGTATATGTCATCTATTTCAACTTTTAATTTATATAGTAGTATTACTACTTAAAAAATCAAAGCAAATCAAAATATTTCATAAAAAAATATTAGATTTTTTCTTAGTTTTACTAGGAACTGTTAAGAACTATAATTGTTACATTTATAATAATATATGTTTTTAACGTTATTTAAATTATTCTCGTAAATATAATATCTCAGCCATGTATCAGGTTACAGACTTCACTAAAGCCCTTCGCTAGTGTTAAGAAAAACGCTTACGTACTCAATAACTAAGTTCTGCTAATTTCACTGATTTAATGTAATTAAGAACTATTATAAAATAGGTACGTGAACCTAACGCAATTACTAGAAGAAACAGATTTATCAAAGTAAAATAAGAATTCTAATTCAAAATATCTCCTTTTAGTTGTCACGTAAGGCGAAATACATAAAAATAATTTAGGATTCACATCTATCGGACTGGAAGCGAGCAACTAATAGGTTTTGGTCCTTGGAGCTTGGGACGAATGACGGACCGGTGTGGGATTGCTATCTGCGTAGATTTAATAGCGTCGTCCTATCTCCAACGAACTCGTGCAAAAACGGGTTTACTTATTGTAAGATTGTAATCCTTTGTTATATTCTTTGAAAAAAAAGTGAAAATATTATTTCTATAATTATATAGGTTTAAAATGAGTTTTCCAGAATGTTAAAAGAAGTTATAGAAAACCGAAACAACATTTTAAATTAATTGATATCCTAAGTTTATAAATATTGATTATGCTTTATTAGAGTATATGTATTAATCACATATAACGCTATATTCCGAATCGGCTAGTAGCGAATTATACAATTTACTAAAACCATTTATTTACATGGCATGCCTATGAGATAAATAAGGTTGAGGTTTACAAATTATTAAAATCTTAACGATTTTACACTTCATAATTGAAATACGTAAAATAAATTTAAATAATTTATATTTTCATAACATCCCTATATATTATTGACATTTGACAGTAAAGTGACACGAATTAAATTTAAATGACATAAATGGCGTGGATTGCTACAGGATCAATTGAAAAAAAAAATTTTTACAAAAATCGTAAAACCTGTTTCAAAAAAGAAGTTATTCTAATGAAACGTATTAACAATGGATTGGCGGGGATCTGTCACGACCTAAACATGACATCATCATCTAAATATAATACTCTTAGGGTTAACCGACTGAAAATAAGGTAAATGTTATAATTTTTCTAAAATGATAAAATTTATGGTGAAACACTAAATACCACGTGAACATCAACTGAATTAAAGTGATACATATTACAGGGAGAGAGGGAGATTAAGGATGTAAGGTGGGAAATGATGGACTGAATTATTTACATAGATTCAGATGCAGAATGAATCATTTCATTTATCACCCCTCATTAAACAACGGCATATAATTAATGCCGGCTAATAAATACTTATCAGGTGCAAGTCTAAATGAGCGAGATTGGCAGCTTTCCCTTGGGATAAGGCGTAGGTATTTGGCAAAAGCTGGCCAATCAGTCAGACACGTTTAGGTGCCATCTTATAAATCTAGTGTGCCCTGAGAAGAAGTGCTATTAACTTCTAATATTAGATGCTTAAATATTGTATTCAAACATGAGACCAGGGAGGACTAGAGTACAATACTCGATTACCTCAGTAATGCCTCTGAGCTAGTTGGTTTAAGAATGAACCAAGTCCCATTGCAATCAGAGACTTTACACTCGAAGTTGTAGACGATAATGTATAGCTTGGGTAAATTGTCCAGTTAGGTAGGTCCAAGTTCGAGAAGGAGATCGAAGCCTACTCGGTTGGGCAGCTTTCGAGGAGCTCCGTCACGTCTTACGTAGTGAAATTATGTATGTAAATATTTAAATGGCTTCATTATTATAATCAATATCGATATATCGAACTATAACTCCAAATTATTTATAATTCAACGTCATTATTTAAAATTACATCCAACCCAGCTATGAAACAAAGCGAACCTTTCATAATAATATCAAAGGAGTGTTTCATTGTGTAGCAGTCACATAAACTCCTATAAAGCTTTATATGATCGTGTATTAAATACTTTATACATTGTCTTTAACACAATACACTACCTTTGCAAGTTTCCTTAGTATAAAATGTATTCCAGCTACATGTAACTAATACATCCCCATGGTTAATATTTTATGTGCTTTTACTGCCTTACATAGTAGGTAGATAGGCATTTATTTGTGTTTATGTTTATGCATGCTGGTATGGTTAGTGCCACGTATCGTATAGTCACCCACACACACCACGATTTTCAAGTTACTGTTATTTTTTTTCGTACCGATAGCAAGGTCAACAGTCAATTGCAAGGTCAGGTCAATTATTTTAAAAATAGGTACTTACATCATATTCAAACAAAAAAGATAATAAATAATATTGATCTATGTTATTTAAATATTCATTGATAAATACAGAACAAATAAAATAAATTTAACAATACCGTTCCATTAATTGCCTGAGCGGGTGATGGAGAGAAACAGAGAACACCTCGACTGTTTTTCAAAGTAAAAAAAGTATTATAAAAGTGTTTTTAACTCGATCCTTTCAGCTATTTTGAATTCTATAAATTTTCAGTGCAACCCTCGTATTTATTATTTTTTATCAAAACCAAATCACAATTATTAAATCATGTGATTCATGCTTGCTGTCTCTGAACGCGTCCCATGACACGGACAAGAGCAACATCCGCTTAGTATACCCGTTACATATCGTTAAATTATTACGCGCTTGTGACTCCTCTGGTGTTACGGGTGCCCATGGGCGACGGTAATTGCTTATCACCAGGCAATCCGTCTGCTCGTTTGCCGCCTATGTCATAAAAAAAAAAATGTCGAAAAGGCCTCTGCGCGTTACTTCGATCCGGCTCCGCATACGCCACCCAAATGTACGAAAAAAAAATAATTAGAGTTATTTTATATGCATCATTTACAACATCTGTCGCTACCACGTGTAGGCTATTCCAGTGTTTGAGCAGTGAGAAGTGGTGCATCTATCTTACCTAACAACGTTCTCAGGTGACCATTTTCACTGACACTCTGGTGCGGAAGGGTCCTGGATTTTCCCCAGGCTACCTTCCCCCCACACAGTCGCTCTACAGTACCGAACGATATACAATAGAGCCCAGGTTAAAAACAAATACTGACACTCGCCGAATAATCGTTCGGTACCGGTGTCACTTTATTTGCAATCAGTACTTTGTACAGATGCGTGTGTCACCTCAACTCTCGTGGCACTGGCCATACAGGCTTTTGGACGTTTTTAACTAACTTAATAAAAGGAGGAGGTTATCAATTCGGGTGTATGTTCTTGTTCTATTCATCATCATTATTATCTCAGCCGTAAGACTGCTGTACATAGGCTCCCACTTGACTCTCCAAATGTACCAGTTGGAAGCGACGTACATCCAGCGTCTTCCGGCCACCTTAATGAGGTCGTCTGTCCATCTTGTGGGTGGACGCCCTACGCTGCGCTTCGGCCTTGTTCTCTGCATGCAATGTGGCTGGCCACTTCAGCTTGCTAACCCATTCATCTTCGTCGCGTTGTCCCGGCATTTGCCACTGCTCATGGGAGCCTGGGGTCCGCTTGGCAAACTAATCCCAGGATTTGGCGTAGGCACTAGTTTTGCGAAAGCGACTGCCATCTGACCTTCCAACGCAGAGGGTAAACTAGGCCTTATTGGGATTAGTCCGGTTTCCTCACGATGTTTACCTTCACCGAAAAGCGATTGGTAAATATCGAAAAACTCATTGGTGCGAGCCGGGGTCTGAACTTGCAACCTCCGGATTGCAAGTCGCACGCTCTTACCGTTAGGCTACCAGCGCTCTCAACCCTTGTTCTATTATATATGTAAATATGGTCAAGTATATCTACAACACAAGCGTTATTGAGCTTACTGTAGGTAGTCTATGTCGATGTGAGTAAGATTATCCCAAACATTTTATATTTATTTATTTAATCCTTTTATTCCTATAAACACCCACTTACAACTGATAACTCGTTAAACCCAGGATTTAATAATATTTTAACTAGAATTGAATGCTTTCGAGTTTATACACATTAAGTAGAATTATTGACAACAAAAGCAATTAACAATTCAAACAAAGTCTCTTGGCCGGCTATGTTGGATGATTAAATTTTCTTCTTTCATGTTCTAGTTTATCGCATATTTTTGTATCGTATGCAAAATCCAGATTGCCCTTCCTTTTCCAGCTTTATTAAAAATGTGTATGTAGCAAGTTTAAATTAAATATTTTAGTCCTCGTTTTGAAAAGACTTCAAAGAGACGGACTCGTATTCTTTCTTCGAATCATTTCCTAGTTTATTTTAATGAAAACACATAGTTTTTACATAAAATATCGTATGAAATGAATTAATATTACTAAAAAATAAACACAATGCCTGTTCGTTCTTTGGTTTTAAATGTTTACCTTCGATATTTACTTCCAGTCATTGTCCGTATTTATTGTACGCAATAAACTCTATAAGTACTTAAGATTTATAATTATTGTTTAATACGAAACAATGGGTACACGTAGGTACCAGGTACCTATTTGAATGTGTTCGTTGTCGGCATTTTGTATAATTTGATAGTCTATAGAACAACTGTGTATATTGTATCATCCTCAAAATACATAAAGGACACGGGTAATTACCCATATCCTTCAAGAGAAGGTGGTAATATGAAAATATATGTTCCTCCCTTCTCTATATCTCAGGTACACATATAAAATTAATACAAAAAACAATTAGTTCTCATATTTCTTTTATTATTGAAAACTGTTACTCAATATGTTGGGCCCCAAGATACAGGCTAAGCCTAGTTTACGCACCGGATATTCTCAGTACCCGTACCATGAGTTGTGACATTACGGTTTTCGATAACGAGTATCGAGTTTACTATCTGTGCATCTCGCTTGTACTATTTTAGTGCGAACGAGATACATAGATAGTAAACTCGATACTCGTTATCGAAAACCTCAAAGTCACAACTCATGGTAAGGGTACTGTACATTTATCATGCATTGTGTTTTAAATGAATAAAGTTATTTTACTATACTTACTCAATTTATCGATTATATTTCGAGCTTAATAAATTGTTACAGTTTTTTTATAAACAAAAAAAGCAGACAGCTTCCTAGGACTACTGGTCACTGAGCATATTTATATTATGCAATGACAGACAGACTTGTCGAAACTATGAGGGTTCCTAGTTAACTTCGGACCCCTAATATAAAACAATTGAATAAATGTTATTATTTTTTTGTAGCTGACTGAACGGAATCATGCGCTACTGTATGAAATGTTCTTATATCGTGCGCCCCGAGCATGTAATACGCTTGTTTTTGATGCAGTCTGCATAGAACAAAATCTAAATAAAAAATAAAATTATTTCTGTGTACATCCTCTTTAACAGGTTTTGTTTGTTTTGTTTTAACACACTTCAGTAGTTTGCATGCTTATTTTAAATTTCAACATGCGTATAATTGTTTAAAATAATTTCCTAAAAACCTAAGGAAGTATATTTCTGCCGCCATAAAATATTGTGAATAAATACCGAATCAAAGGCAGCTTAAATTATCTGGCCACAACTAGTCCCCTGTAATGGTGACAGTAGTAAGGTGTAGTAACAATACAACAAGGCAGGAAAAGCCAGCTCTTGTTCATGCCGGTTACATTTTTTCATTATTACGAGTCATGCGAGTAACTACAGCTCATCTATTCTAGTCCCGGCCGTGATGCCAAGTCGTATTGATTTGCGATGGACGTTACCGCGACAGAATTAGTGGCTTATAAATGTTGTGAACAGAACAAACAGCTGCTATTATACATAAGATTTAAATTAGTGTTAGCGGCAATTTAGAAACAAGGTAATCGAGCTTGTTAATGGCAACTCAAGACTTCTTTACGATATTTTCGGTTTGTCGCAGAAAATTTAATTATATTTGGCTTAAATTGGAACCAGATTCTGAATCCATTCACTTTTTTTCGCAGTACGAATGCAATGGATAGATTCTTTACAATGAAATTTATTGTAGATTTAGGTATTCCTAACATTAATTGCAACTTATGCAATTAAATATAGTCGGAATTTTATTAATTAACTTGATATTCCTTGAACTCCTAAACTATTTATAAAAGTGCAAGACTTATTAAGTGAGCAATTTTTGTTTTGTTCCAGAGTTCGTCTTTGACCAACCTGATTTCTGCATTCGACACGAAAGCGCAGTCACACACAGAGGGCCAGAAAATATGCGCATTCAGCGGACAGTTCGATAAAAGCATTAAGCCCACATTTTCGAGGGAAGAATATGGAAAGTAAGTTATCTTAATACTTCTGAAACTTTTGTTGTTTTAGATCTTTCGCAATCCGATTCCGCTGAACCATACATTCCATTCATACAAGCCGATTCCCGTCAGCTTAGTGAAACTTTCTTGCAGTTGCTTAGGCTCACAAGGTATCATATCTACTCGGATCACTCTTGCCTAAGAAAAAAGTTGCCCCGGCGGCACTGTTAGGTACAGTCAGCATTAATAATAATAATAAATAAATATTTTGGGACAATCTTACACAAATCGACCTAATCCTACGGTAAGCTCAGTAAGGCTTGTGTTGTAGGTACTAGACGACGATGTATATAAATTATAATAGATACATATAAAACTTAAATACTTACATAGAAAACACCCATGACTCAGGAACAAATATCTGTACTCACCACACAATAAATCCCTTACTGGGATTCGAACCCAGGACCATCGGCTTCATAGGCAGTGTAACTACCCACTAGGCCAGACCGGTCGTACGTTCATCAGTAGCAGCTGCTTGACTTACTATTTTATTCGAGTTTAACATTCATGCGAAAATGAACTTAGTTTCTTACATAAATATGTAGTCTTTACAATTTTTCCAGGTTAACTTATTATCTAACTTCAGTCCAAAGAATTATGTATTGTCAGTTTCTTCAATTTATAATCATTATATGTCATAATAATATTAATCATTCTATTAAGCCGTTGATAAAGATTTCATAATACTAGTTTTTTTTAAGTTATATGAAAATTACCAAAGTTGATGTAAAGTGCTTTCGTAAGTTAATATAGGTAAAGATAATACGAGTAGGTATTCATTTGTAAAAGGCCCGATAAAAGAAACCTTATATAGTACCTTTACATCTATGCCTTAATTTCGTTCAATAATAAAATACAAAGAAATTACGTTATAGGAGGAGCACCTTTGAATTACTTTTATTAGAATAGAAAAAGTTCGTCGCTCCATCTTGGGTGGGGTACTTACATATCGTCCCTACTTTGAAAAAACCCCGTAACTCATTCTGGCAATCAAAAGAAAAATGACGTAACTATGTATGGGATGAGTAAAGAGTTACTGCGTTTCAACTTGGAGTATCTGTGTCAGATAAGAGATTTTTTAGTAGCGACGATATACCAATAATGAGTTGTGCTATTTGATGTTTTGAAACTCCAAGAGCTATGTAACAAGAAAAAGGGTATTTAAGTACATTTTATATTTTACATTTCATATCTGTAAAAAATTAAAACTGATTCATATAACTATGTAAAATAATTACTTTAGTCATCAGTCGATATGCTGTCAGTTATCAAATGCACATATAATAATATATGTTTTAATAACTCATGAAATACCTAGAAAATAAAGAAAACTGAACTTAAATTGAAATCACAATTCTACGGAAAATTCTAACTAATCACAAAATTCTTCATACTTATAGTTCTTCATACATCAACAAGAATTAAAATAATCTAAAAATCTTAAAAGTTTTTTTATCTGTCTTCTTTTTCAATTGAACGAGTTTTTGCACGATTCCATTTAAATATAATCAAGATCTGAGTATTAGCGGTTAATACTATAATAATCGTATTTGCCTATACATAGTCTGCAAAATCGTTGTTATAAGTTATTATATTATTGTTATTTCCCACTGCCCTGACCGTTTATGAACCCATAGAATATACGTTTGGAATACAACATTTCCACTTTATCACACAAGCTGATAAAAGCCGGGACATGCCCAAGAATGTGTCGGCATGCATATCCTTCCTACCCTATCATCGCTGACTTAGTATGCATACTAGAACCACTGTTATCACAACGACCCTACTTATTAACGACGTAGAAGTGACGTCAATACCCAAGAGCAGTAAAAAATGTTATTGCATAGTAATAAGGATTATCTTTTAAAAACTGATGAATTGGAAAGAAACCTAACATTATTTAATATTTACTTGGGAAACGTTTTAACTTCTTAGATATATATTGAAATGATTAAAGACTAGTTTGTTTTCGAAGATGTTATTATTGTCATGTGTCAATATTAAGTATGATTCCTTGCTTTTTTAACACGTTCACAGTCCCTTGATTTACTCGTACGTCCATGCTACACGTGTGGGTAACTAAGAAACAAGCATATTATACAGTCAACAGCAGAAGTAGCTAAGCGGTTGAGGTATCCTAAATGAGGTCAACGCATCTCTATTGTCAAGAAAATAAGAGCGCGTGTAGGTCATTTTGAACACTTCACCCGCTTAGCCACTTTTGCTGCTCAATGTACACACTTGGACTACTACAACATATATTAAAGAATACTGTTTCTATCTAACTAAAATATTAATAGATATATCAAAGTAACGTAAATAAATATGTGCCGTGTGATGCGAGCTGACTAGAATAGCACAACCCCGTCTCCCCCCGCGGGTGTCGTAAGAGGCGGCAAAGGGAAAAATCCTACGGACGGGCAGCAGCGTTCGTCGAAACCCAATCAACAGCTACTGCGGTCGCCAACCCGCTAGCCGGCCGCCAAACTACCCCACAAGATGATACCTACAAGTCATATTTGTGGGAGGCCTATGTGCAGCAGTGGACTGCATACGGCCGAAATTTATGTATGTATGTAAATAAATAAATAAAAAACAGACACCTTTAATCGTATTGGTCGGCTGTAGTGACCTGAGACTCTAGTGTAAGTTTCTTTTGACTTTAAAAAAACGTTTACGAACGCGTAAGTGATAATGTTATTTATATGGGAAACGCAAACGCGTTCATGACGTAAAGTTACGTTAAAAACTTACACTCAGAGCCGAGCGTTCGTAAACGTTATTTCACACCAAAAGAAACTTACGCTAGAGCCTCAGGGCTCTGAACGGGGGCATGAACTTGTGAAGATTGTTCGTCGTGACTCAAGTATGGGGCACTGGACTGTAAACGAGACAATGGCCTCCAAGTCTAGTCGGTAGTGGCTATAATTTTCATTTAATAATTTACGATAAGGGATCAAGATTTTCCGTATAACTTCAATTGAAACTATTAACATCCCATTTTATTAATTGGAAACTGATTTGAAATTAATTTTAGGTGGAAGTATGGCAATTTTTTTCAATGATAGCTCTTATTTTTTCAATACTGTGGAAAACATTGAACTATACTCGCTTTCTCGCTCTAGTTTATCACATAGTCATAATGCTACTAGACACACGGGCAAATTTAATTTTGTTAAGGTTTTAAACTGAATGATAGTCGAAGCCTAACTTCCTGAAACGTTAATGGATTTGAAGAATAACACGATAACCCACTTATAACAAATTTGAAACTGTCAGTTTGTTAATGAAAGTTGATAACCCGTTTACCATTACCAGGTCATGAACAACAATTTTGTAATAATTATAAAATGGGCGTTTGTAATAATACATGACTTGTAATTATGGACTTGTGTGGCAATGCATTTCTTGATTGTATCCTTACCCAAAATGCTCTTTGAAAACTTTATAAGGGTACAGGCCGGTCGTGCGACGGCCATTACAGCTATGCAAAAAGCTCTGCTCGGCCCAGTGATAGGAAGGCGACGTGAAGTTCACACGATATCGACGGGCGTTTGATGATCGTCTACTCGCAACAAATGGTCGAATGGAACGACGCTTAATGTCAATATTTGAGTGTCGGACCGCTCGGGCCCGGGCCGCCCGTAGGTCGACGGTGGGCTCGGGCTCATGAAGTCGACGTGTAGGAAGGGGGACGGTGTAACGTGATTCATCCTCAATAGGTTGCTGAACGGCGTTGTACGGCCTTACATAACAATACCCTATACCTTACTTGGCTGTTAAATTTAGTGTAGTCACAAGCGCCAGTGCCTTATGAGCCAGTAAGAGTTAGATTGAACAATAGATGACATATACTTTAGATAAACGTAGACCTTAGGCGTCCTAGGCAGGATTTGAGCAGGCAGCTGGCTAGCATCTTCAGCTCCAGATGCTAGCCAGCTGGTAAGGTGGTGGCTGGTGGTTAACAACTCCTGTACAATTATTTTATTAGACTTAATGCTAATTTTTATTCATTCTATAATGAAAGATTACCCTGGTATAACAGTATTCGAACGCAGGTCCACCAGTTTAGTAGGCAGTCGACCGCCAAAAAATGTTTAAACATTCTGAATTGCATTTCCATCTACTTTTTAATTTCAGACCAATCCCTGGATCCCTGACCGAGTTCAGAGGCGCCGAGGCGCAGGCGCGAGTATGCACAGAAATGAAAGAGCTGTGCGAGATCATTAATCAATATGGAAAGACCCCTTGCAAAGGTCTACTGCCCCCAGAACTACAAAATGCCACAAAAGTCATATCATTTGGGGAGTTGTTTACGGTAAGTTTAGCCAGTAGTTATTAGTAACACGTAAATGTTCATATGTAATTAATTTACTGTGTCATACTCCATGACTTGAAGGAAGACTAGCGCTGGCCCCTAAGTCAGCACCATGCTGAATCGTGACCATTTCGTGGCACCCTAGTTTAGTCTGCTAGTTCTAAGTAAGTATGTAATTGTGTACGTATCCCTCGAATAAATGTTTCCTTTTCTTCTTAACAGATACACCATTTGAAACTAAACCAAGAATATAATTACCATTAAGAATAATAATTTAATTTAATTTTCGGCTGTTTCACTTTAGTATTTATTTATTTAGAAACGTGTTTATGGAACCATGGTGCGTTTGTTTTTATAAATCTTAAGTTACGGTCAAAATTTAAATATTACTAGATTATTCCTGACCTGATTCCTCAGACTTCTATCATTGCATAAAGCAGATAAGTATAAAACAAGTTACATTTTGTATCAAAGTAGTGAAATAGAAAATAAAATATTTTCTTTAACTATTATGATATATTAAAAATAAAAACACGAAATATAACATTTATTTTAATTTTCAAAAGGAAAAATGCTTTAGTTGTATTGTATCAGAAATATCATCGTCGAAATAGCAACTCATTTATTTCGCTCATATTTAAAAATACATGTAACATAATGTAAATAAAGAAACCCATACTGTGACATCAGTCATCACCAAATATTTAAGTAATAAAATAAAACAACTGAAACGGATTATATGGCGTATACTATATTGCGGCAAACAAGCATACGGCATGCCTGATGGTAAGCAGTTACCGTAGCCTATGGACGCCTGCAACTCCAGAGGATTCACATGCCCGTCGCCTACAATTTATGAACCTGTACACTCCTTACTCATTTAAACTTTATCCAGACGTTTCGAACTCTTTAGCAGCGTTCGTGGTCATCGGGTGGACTGACGAAAATATTAAAAAAATATGTATTTCGGGATAATCTGACACACATCAACCTAGTCCTATGGTAAGCTCAGTAAGGCTTGTGTTGTAGGTACTAGACGACGATATATATAATAGTTAGATTCATATAAATACTTAAATACATGTAAAACACCCATGACGGCCATGACTCAGGAAAAAATATCTGTGCTCATCACACAAATAAAGGCCCTGACTGGGAATCGAACCCAGGACCATCAGCTTCATAGGCAGGGTCACTACCCACAAGGCCAGACCGGTCATCAAATATTAATTTACCTCCATCCAAAATTGCAATATAAATTATTATTAAATTTGGGTGCTAACCACATTTGTATACAGAAAGATTAAAAATAAATAACGTCCTACTCGTACATAATCCGGGATTTTGGGAAAATTAGATTCACATCTTCAAACGCGTCCCTAATTAAATGTATCAAAGCCACCAGAGCCTAATCTTATCCTTCCTTTTCGACTTCGTCTTTCAACGAAGATAACCAATTGGAATTCATTGTGCTCTAAAAATCTTTAGATATCAACGGTTATTAACACTTCCTGTATAAGGTATCGCCACGAGAGTTGAGGCGAATAGTTACACACACTGCTACATAGAGTACTAATAGCAAAAAAGGTAGCGAAAGAACTTATGAGTGAATGACATTTAAATGCACGATCGAATTATATATTTTCGAAAAATAGGTAAAACAAACAGCCAGAAAATAAGCTACATTATTGTAGTTTCATTAAAATCTAGCCGTTTAGACGTGAAGAGGTAACAAACATACACACTCAAAAACTTTCGCCTTTATAATATTAGTAGGATTATGATCTGTTTTAAATTCAACCGGATATTTTTGTCAAAAAAAATTGTAACTAAATAAATTGGGAAAATCTTTAATCAATCTTGTAGTTTGCTATTTTGCTATAGGTACGAAAAAAGAACACTAATTTCAAAACCTCGCTATCATTACATGCAATGTTGAATGTGTGCGTGGCCTCAACTCTCGTGGCGATACCTATATCACTTTTCTCGTCCCACCAATTTGCCACTATAATTTTCATCCAAATCATCGTATACCAAATTATATGCCACATATCTATTTAAGCAAACAAAAGGACAAATAAGATTTTTTGTTTATTTTATGAGTATAATAAGAAGCTTTCAATAACTAAATATAATAATAACTAAATCTTCTTAATTAACTTTTCGAAGAAATGGTTCTGTTAAGATTTTTTTTGGAAAACTACGCTTTATATTTATCTTGATAATTGAATAGCCTGACAGTAAATACCGAATCAGAGTATTATCGAACGGAATGCCGTTTCTAATATTTTTCTCAGACGAAACTTG
Organism: Grapholita molesta; assembly: GCA_022674325.2. Taxonomy (NCBI): domain Eukaryota; kingdom Metazoa; phylum Arthropoda; class Insecta; order Lepidoptera; family Tortricidae; genus Grapholita; species Grapholita molesta. The sequence goes on from CP053137.2 coordinate 10,692,234, forward strand.
CAATTACCATTAGCTTAGTATCTACTGAATCCAGGGATTCAGTAGAAACAAGTTATTGCAAGATTCTGTATGAAACTCTATTTGTTTGGCTTCCCTGCTGCATCATGACATATTTATGTACGAGTATAAATTAAATGGGATTTAATCGCATTTAGCCTAAGATATTGTCGTCAACATTGTTGCCGCCAATTCGGAGGTGCTATGACCTCTGCGGTCGCGGCAGTACTGAAGATGCCGGCAACAACCCCAACAGCGGTGGCCAGTTTTTAAACACGACACGGCTAAAAGTCTGGCTCGATTCCTGCCTCTCGCATTGTTGATGAGTAAATTTATGATGGAGATGCAGGCAATGGTATCCCAGGCCCTTTGGAATTTGTGTCGACATAAAAAAATCTGATTATTACAAATTATTATTAAATCTATTATTTTAATTTCTTAGTTAATGTCAGACCGCGAACCTGATGGTTCTGAATTTGGGTCCATGTGTTGAAGTTGTATTATATGAAGTTGTTATAATGGTCAAAAATATTTGCAAATCATTCAAAGATTCAATGCATTTATTTGTTCAACATAGGTACAATACATGGTGTTAAAAAATATAGGAAAGTCTCACTATGTCGTGCCTATTGGCATACAAATCTAGGTACTATAACATGCTCTAGTCACAGCAATACGTCACAAACGAGCAACGATACAAATAATATATTATTTTAACATGAAACAACTAGAAGAGAAATAATCATGTTTTCCAAGTATGTAAATAAGTATTCTTTATTTATTAATAATTATGTATACGTTCGTGGTATCCATATATGATTTTTCTTATACTTTAGGAAGAAATCCACGAAGTCTATATAGTTATGTATTTACTTTAGTTAAATATCCTATTTATCCGGTACAGCCGCTTCAATCGGATGCAATACATCATAGCCCGGACAGATGTGTACCATCGAACTCGGTCGCGTCCAACTGTGACGTCACACATTCCGCGACGCCCCGCAGTCATGGTCGACATTTTATATTTGGAATCCGTTTACCAAAGCTAAAGCGTAATTAACGACGCCGATGCACCCCAATATGGCCGTGGAAACTTCCCGTTTGAATTGCTCATTCCGATTTACCTACACAACTCGCAGATTACTCTGAGTACAGTCGCCATCTGGTATATCGGAGTCGTGGAGGTGGTCACAAATATCTGGACAACGCCTCTATTGGCAAGACGATGCATGCATGCAAGCGCATGTTCAGATATTTATGAACACCTCCACAGCAGCGATATATCTGATGGCGACTGTGATAGAAAGCGGATGACTACTAGGTATATATCTATTTTTTCAAGTACTGCGTCATACGCCGAGGTAATCAGATTTGACTTTTATTTATGTGCCAATCGATCGATTTGGATCTGAAATGGATCTTCATCATGTTTGCCAAGCCGAATTTTGTATGTGAAATTGACGTATTAAAGCGTATTGGTTGCACACTATCGTTTTCTAACGCGCATGGTTAAAGATTAATGATGTAGATTCACAATCGAGATTAATTTATTTTCCTTATCATGAAAAATAGCAGATCACAAAATAACAACATGCATACATACATTTCATCCGTATGCAGTCCACTGTTGGACATAGGCCTCCCACAAATATGACTTGTATCATCTTGGGGTAGTTGCCATAGTCGCCACGCTTGGCATGCGGGTTGGCGACCGCAGTAGCTGTAGATTGGGTTTCGACGGACGCTGCTGCCCGTCTGTATGATTTTTCCCTTTGTCGCCTCTTACGCCACCCGCGGGAGGAGATGGGGTGGTGCTATTATAGTCAGCCGACATAACACGGCAAAATAGCCAGCTTTACCTGTTCTTCCAATTGTAATAAAAGTCACCTATAAAAATGTTATTGTTACAGATATACACAGTGATCTCTGACAAGCTCGTCGGCATTCTTTTACGGACCCGAAAACACCACCTCACATTCTTCGAGGGCGAAGTTTTATTTCAGGTAAGATATAGGTACCAGAGTTCACTAACCGTTTTATAAGAATACCATATAAATCTGCTACGTGACGGGATTATAATAGGGAAGAATTTAAGGGATACCTAAAAGAATTAACTTTAGCTTTGTAACAAATTGCGGCAGTAAAACGTTAGGTAAATAACTTTTTTAATTTACCATACTTTTCAAATATTGTCTTCATTGGAATGTAATTTAAGTTCAGAAGGATATGAATACGCGATTTAATCCATTTTTACGTGTTTTATTATACGTTATTATACTTCACTGCTTAATTACAGTAGTACAATTTAACTGAATTCAAATAGAAAATCAATTGTAACAGAAATTATCTTGCAGAATAAATTATTTATTGAGATATTTTTTATAGATCGTTTTCCATAATAATGCTTGTTGAATATGACTTTATGAGATCTAAATGTAAATTAATTCTTTATTGCGCTTTGAAACATGTAATTTTAAGCCACAGTATTTTCCGGGATTTCTATTTAATTGGATTTTTGTTTGAACGGGTATCTGTTCCACCTTACCGCTAAAAATGAGAAAATTACTCATCCTTGTTTACGTCGATGTAATTGCTCGAGTCTTACGTACGACATGGTTATTTTAGTACTCGACATAGGCGTGTCTATAACAAAATGTTATAATGTGTAAATTCTTGTACGACCGGATATATATAAATATCCGTTGTGAATATTCCATTCATTCACACGAAGCGATTCGCTTCTACCTTCCTTATGCGGACTGTTAAGGAATGGAATTCGCTCCCTTCGTCTGTATTCCCGGAAAGATATAATTTGGGTCTCTCAAGGCAAGAGTGAACAGGCTGTCACTGAACCAGCGTGCTACACCTTCGACCTCGTCGTCACTTACCATCAGGTGCGACTGAGGTCAAACGCTAGTCAGTCTTGTATAAAATATACGAAAGAGAAGCTAATAAAGACAAAGTTCTGTAATGCTAAGCACGGAGAAACTCCCATTATAATCCCGTAAAATTAAATTAAAAGGCTTAGCACAACGGTTCACTTTAATCTTTAGACACTAATCGGAAATTTATACCTCATTTCATAAGATAACAGATTAAGAGATTTGGGATGTTATATAAATTCAACAGTTATTAGTTTATTTTATGAATAATTAATTAATGTCAGTGGCAAACGAAGACTATAGAATAGATAAAAAAATTATAGGTAGTAATAATATTATACATTGATCGAAACTTAACTTAGTTTCAAAATAACGAAACATAATGAATAATGTAATTGCCTTTAATACAATAACAAAACATGCCTTTTAGATGGTCCTAAGGTACAAACATCAAGTTTCTATAAGAAACGAAATCTAATGTAATGGTCCTAAGGTACAAAATATCAAGTTTCTATAAGAAACCAAATCTTATGTAATAAACTATGTCTGACCGCGTCATTTTCTCATTAATATGGGGCATAAGACTACAATATCTAGATAATCTATAAATGAGAAACCCAAATAAGATAGAACTTTTAATAACGTTGTTATTAACACTGAATTAGAAAATGAAAAACTTTTAGGACTCGTGATCCGAGGCTAATATCTTAAGTATATTTTTTCTTAAAGCTGAAATTGGCAGTTTAAAAGAATTCTTATTCTCTTATACCAGTCGAAATGTTCACGTCACTTATTATCTACTTAGTCCATTACTTTTCTTTATTTCTTTTTGTGCATGGCTTACTATTACAGAGTTTGTTTCAATTTTAATTAACGGACAAAGTTTAATAATACTTACTGACATTAATTGAATTCTGTTACCAATTTTGACTATAAAATAATGAAAGGACTCGAATAATCAATCTGCAACATATTTGTACAAAAACGTTTAACACAAAACTACATAATAAGTGTATCAACACGATTGAAATGATACGAGTATACAAACCGTTTAATCTCTCGTACACATTCATCAGAATAAGTCAGTGCTATCGATCATTATTCATTATGGATGGAGCTTTGTATAAATCCAATTCCAAAATAATAATGAGATATAATAGTCCTTACACCGTGGCGGGTGCTGTCTCTGTGCGCGTCCCATGATACGGACAGGGGCACCATCCGGTTAGTGTACCCCCTTACATTTCATGAAATTGTCGAAATGGCCTCTGTCGATCTGGCTCCGTGTACGCCTTCCATATGTCCGGAACACCATTGTTTCGTGAACGTAAGAGATATAATAATAAGAAATAGAAATTTTCTTTTAAATACCAAATAAAACATTAAAGTTCAAAAGCATCGATAATGTGCATATGTGTATTGATGTGTTTGCGATATTTTTCATATCAAACATTTTATTTTTCATTTCAGAAACGCGATGACGACGTACCCGTATTCCTCCTAATGCCAATAGCCGATATCCGCCAGTACTGTGACAACAAGGCGCTACAAGCCAGAAGATCAGTTTCACCCATGCCTCAATAACTTTGTTATAGTATCACAAATTTTAGAAATTGACAGCACATATCTAGGAGGATATAACCAATATGGAGCCGACACACACAATAATTTCTATCGGAAAAATTCTGCCGTTTTCGGCGCGGGGGTGAGGTAACACACATAAATAATGTTAACACTAATGCATTTTTTACGTGCGTCGCTACACACGCACACGACAAAATTATCAAACACTCGCATAAACTATATTCACACAAGTTCAAGAATTATGACCGGCGGCTGAGTAATTTTGGCAGAGGGGAACGCCTGTTAATGGCTACTCCATATTGGTTATATCCTCCTAGGCACATATACTATTTCGGTACTTGAAAAAGTAACTACAGGCACATAAATTATTAAGCACTATAATACTCATAAACAATACATCAGAGGCGGACTGAAATAATTAAATTACCTAAAATTACGACTCTTAATGTTACTCATGCATTTGCGAATAATATCAGGAAATATAAAACTAAATGATTTTATATCTTATTGGCTAATAATACTTAAATCAGATATTTAATAATAATAAATGAATTAAGTTAATTAATACTTAAACGGATACATTTTAGTTACACTAAAATAATTTCAAAGAAATAAACGTAAAAATAAATTTACAAATAATAAGCTGTATCTTATTCATGTTCTGTGTTGATCGATGTGGTTTAATACGTTTTTTAATTGCAAAATAACTGACGTAAAATATAATATTGCAGAGATTCTAATATTACTATAATGATTGAGGCAAATGTCTTCTAGTCGTGTAACATGAGTAACTCAAAAATACATTTAAACTGAAGAGTCTAATAAACTTTAAAAGCCTTTGAAGATTCAGTTTTCAAATTATAATTTCCAACAAATATAATAATAATAAAAACTCAACATAAAACATATATTATCATGTTTTATTAATAAGATAAAAACTAAATCATAAGAAGGAATAAAAAGACGTACCTACCTAAAATTGACCCTCGGCAAGGTGTTCATCACACAAGCGGCATTCCCGCGTTGAACCGTTATCGCGAGTCTTTGCACGAGAAAGCGGTCTGTCTTCATTGTAATAATGAAGCCATATTACAGTCAAGTAATGAAAGAAGAAAACTATAATATGTTGTAAAAAATACTCGAAAATATGTTTACATTGTTGTCGTAGACTCATTAGTCATTGGCCTTGCTTTAAAACTATTATCTCACGCGAGAGTCGTCTGACAGGGGAAATAGCCAACTTTTGTGATGTCGAATTGGCAATCTCCGACAAACAAAAAAAGAAAATATGCACACAATGTTTAGCTATACGATATTATGATTAATGAAATACTTAACTAGTTGTAAGCTAAAAGACCAAATAACATTCACTTGTTTTAATTGTCCAAAGTATCAAATTACTAAATCACATTTTTATTTGTGTCCGATTGAAATTCTTATGCTAAATTTAAAAGCCTTGCGTGTGCCAAAATAGAACTAATGTATTCTTAGGAAGAAAATGAAATGTTCCATTTGCTGTATACTTAATCGTTGTACATAATTGTTTTTTATTTACTAAATACATATTACTTACAGGTTTGTGTATTAGTTTGAGTAGTAGATGAAGGTTTGATTTGTTAATGCGATTATAAACAGTATGTAATTTACAAAGTAAAAAGATAATTGAAAAGAAGGGACCCTTATTTTAATATCCTTTCTGCTTTGTAGACGTGTGTATGAATTATTCGTAAAATATGTTTTTAAATATTTGAAGCCCCTAAGATTCACATAAAATAACGTTATATTTGAGTAAACCTAAATTTGGGGCTTAATTTAGTTTACTTTTAAAGTGTTAGTCTCCAGACAAATTGACATAACTTTTTAATTTAATTTAAGTCTATGTTATCTAATTAAGGATAATTAAATATATTAATTGTATTAGATTTGTGTCGGCCTTCTATAATATTTCGTTTAAGATATGTTTCTAAAAATAAATAATATATTATAAACATCAGGTGTCTATTCAGCAGGGTTTTATAAGTTTTTTTATTTGTTGTATGTGATACACCGATCCGATCTAGTCATTTCTAGTCATAAAAACGACTTCTTGGTTTTGTCAACAGTATGGCATTCATCTGTTAGAGGCTGCTAGGTATATATTCTGAAATGAAACAATAAACAAAATTACTGCTGAATATGGTTTTATTGCTTTTCAAAGTATTTTCCTTGATAATTAATGCACTTTTGCATTCGTATGAACTATTTTTTTAGCACTTCGGCCCCTAGTCTGAGTTACAACCTCCAAACGTGGTGTTTGAACGCGTCGACGGCATCTTCAGGGGTCGAAAATCGTTGATCACGTATTTTTTTATAATTAGAAATAAATTTAAATCATTGGGTGCGAAGTCAGGGCTGTACGTGGGATAACCCGTCAATTCTACATTTTGTCCTTCCAAAAATAGCGTGACATATGACTGCCTGCATTTTCATGGTGAAAAATAATTGTTAGTCGCTGGTCGGTTTTAGGTATTTCAAGTACTTCCGTCAAGCAAAGGCCTCATGACCATTCCATTCGTTTAGATGTACTTTTTCCACGAGTAACTTTCAGAGGGTTCGGCTCATTTTTATTATTTCATTGTTTCTTAGTTTCATGGTCGTAGATCCAGGATTCGTTACCTGTTTAGATGTCATAAAAGGCCTTTGAGTCATCACGATTATATTTATCAACATTATATTGCACCATACGACGTGACGACGAGGACGACGGAATGGTGGGTCGCTATGGGGTAGGCCTAAGTCCAGGAGTAGACTTAACGCTCCGTAATACTTATGATGAGACTGTGTAGGATTACCTGTCAAACTGAACTCTTAAGTGTCTTGTAATGTAATAAACATGGGCTTTCGGATAGTTAAACTTCGCTATTAATTAATTATCATAATCCATTGGGTACTCGCAGTGAAGTTGTGTTTCAAACTTTTAAGCTTAATTGATGGACTCTAAGTTGTCGTTCCAGTTTAGAGGATTTTTTTTATCGTATATTTATAATTGTTTAATAAATAAAAATAAAACATATTTTATTTTGTACCTTAAAGTGAAAATCCTTTTAAATAATATGTTTTCGATTAACGCCCTAGCATGATTTTGCTGCTTATTGACTCGTATTTGTCGCTTGAACTTAGTAAAAGAAAATAGGAAGTTTAATTATCGCCGTGTCCCTTTTTTATTTGTACTTTTTTTACTTCAAACTGTCACTTTCTGTGGAAAGTTATATATAAAGTGTTCATTTTTCTTAAATAAATGTAATATATGCTGTCTTACTATGCTCAAGAGAAATGAAGACGTTTCTTTAGAAACTTCCTTACAGTTTTAAGTTGTCTTGAGTAAATAATGTATATATAGTTTATTACCTACTCAAGATAATACTTACCACACTCAGGCGGATCTAAACTAATATTATTTTATTTTACTCGTCGGCCCTAAAAAGGTGCTGTGCTCGGGATAGATGATCAATCAATCAGCTGTGACGTTTACTTACACGACTGACTAACTCCAATCTCATTTAAAAGGGATTTACAAAAAAATAATGCTAAATAGAATACGAGTAGCCACGAACATTATTTTGTAAACCATTTAATCGAAATTTTGTTAAAACACGTAATACGGCAATACGGATAACATAATTGTAATAATAGCAGCCCTAACCACCGGCAGCCTGGGCCCTGCCCTGTTATCTGTGGCACCTTAGGTTAAGTTTTTTTATAATGTTTTGATACGTTTTAGATGTAATTTTACTTTTATAAAATGTTATAAAAACCTAGCCTAAGATTTAAAATGACTAAAGAGAATTAAAGTGTCAAATAAAGATTTTACCGAAAGGTAGGGGACCACAAAGCCACAAACGTCTTAGTGAATGAGCTCTAAAAGTAAATTTGGCTTTTTGTGTAAAACCGGCTTAAAGAGTTTTTTACTTTGCTTACCTTCAATGCGTGGGACGCAGGGTTCTTTGTCTACGGCTTCTTGGTCAACGTGTATGGCGTGACCTTTCTTAAGTTCCAATGCGGCATACATGACCTAAACGCTATACCACAGCTTAGCTAAGAACATCGGAGTGTGTCTAAAAGTATCATTTACTGTACAGTTTAATTGACACAGTCTATCTCAGACAGAACCAAGCAAAATACACCTTTACAAGAGATAGCACCAGAATCATAAAAATTATAACCAGTTTTATCAAAAACTATCAACCGCCTTCTTTACTGAAATAAGATAGACTTCAAGTTAGGCACATGAACTCGTACATCCGTAATTGTCAATTAAATTTAATTGAATTGAAATTATAGCCGCGACAGATCTCAGATGTATAGAATCGCTGGCATATACCTCGCTCGCAAAGTAACTACACATGATACTCCACAGTTTGCGCTGTGTGCGCTTAGTACAGTCACCGACTTTATTTGTTGAGCCACTTACGGTTCGTGCAATAGTGTTTTGTTTAGTACTTAATATATGAAATGCCCAATGTAAAGAGAACCCTAAATGGCTGAACAATTAAAGTCCCTGACCGTACCAAAAATATACGTTTAGCCCACTGTTAGGATAGGAACGCGGTTTTATATTGGCATTGTCAATCCCATTGGTATCATCCTTGACTAAAATATAGAAGTGCGTTTATTTTGTTAACACAATGACGCCATTTGTAAAAACACCACCCAATTCAAACTCACACTATGGCTACAACATCCGCAAGTTAATGTTGTCCTCCTCCTCGCGTTGGCTTCCTCAATGCAGAGGGTCGTAACCATCTCGTTGGAATAGTTTTGTGATGACCACTCGGCGCCATCTCCTTCTATCTGCCGCCTCGTGGAGAGAATTGTGCACAGTGGTGACGAATCTGGTCGGTCCAACGTATCGAGCTTTTGCCCCTAGGTGTATTTCCGACCACTTTTCCAATGACCACAATTTTTTCAAGGGTATCACTGCTTCACCTGGAAATGTGTCCGAAGTACTCCAGATTCCATCGTGGGGCAGGTAGTAGAAAACGTCGTCTGGATCTTGAGCTCCTAGAGAATTGATATGTGCGATGTGCTGTCCAAGGAATCCCCAGCATTTTGCGCAAGCACCACATCTCAAAAGTATCCATGCGGTTACAGCCGGCTTTCTTTAAGATCCACGTCTCTACGCCATAATTATAAGAATATGGAATACACCAACGTGCACACAATAATGCTCTTGGTTGAAGTATTCCGTTCACGATCCAGGTGTCCATACGATGATGTGCCTGTATTGAGATTTAATCGTTTTTATGTTCGATTCCTCCTTCAGAGACCTGGTGGCCTCCTTCAGAGACTGTCGTTCTAAATTAAGTATATAATGTAACTTCGTAATACATTCGTAGATACATGCTTAACACGCAACTCGTAATAACCTTTTTACATATTCTTTGAAGAGAGGAAATAGGACTACATTTCTTGACATAATTTTCAGCATTCAGGAATCAGAAAACAGTTCCTATTTTTTGCCGGGATTTCCGTTACATATATTATTCACATGTAACAAGTTAGTCTTGTTAAAGTTTATATTTAAGTAGGTACAAAGCACTCTACCTGTTTATTTGGTATGCTTGACTTGAAAATACATAATACTGTTTGAAAAAAATTGAGGCTCAAATACGTCCTGAAAATTATATAACTTAGAGATAATATGAATTGTTTACTACAAGCTCCTTAATTAAAAGAGATTTCAACAATAGCCGCGATAGAGCCCACGGAATATTTAAGCTTATCAGATACGAACAAGCAAGATTTGTTTACACTTATACGAGCTTATTTCATTTCATTTCATTTATTCAAATAAGTTAATATGACATAACAGTAAAACCAATGCGTCATATAACTAAATACATATATAACATAAAAAAGCAAATTCAAAATTTAATAAAACTATCTATATTTTGGCAACGCAGCAGTGGGGCTTTGTTGCACAGATAGTACTGGAACTGGAGTAGGATTCGGCAGATTGCCCCGGAACCTCCGAAACACTACCCCCTTCGGCCAGAAGTCCGCGCTTCCAATGGTGTCCAGAAGCGACCGCGGCACGCGCACCACAAACGAGCTGAAGTGCACGTAATGTCGGGCCCGCAGCTGTTGCACCGTCAGCGTGAAGCCAGTCCTCCGGCGAACGTACTCCACCACATCATCAGCCACGGCGGAGTAATGCAGGCGTGATATGTAGAGCGCCCTGCTCGGTATGGCAACTCGTAGCCCAGTGTTAGCCGGCTCCGCAGTGCCACACAGAGTCTTGCGAGGAGCCCTTCGCGTCCTAGACTTTTTTTCCACCAGCGTGAATCCCTCCTTATCCACACTGGCATGGGATTTCCCCGTAATGGGACCCCGAGCAGCACGCGCCTGAGAAGGCACGTTGACCCGGTCAGCTGAAACAGGCTTGCCGGCGACGTCAGCATAAGCACGCTGACGCGACTTAGACGAGGCAGGAGGAGGCCCCGCTCGCAGGGGGTGCGCGGGGGGTGAGGCGGCGCGTGCGGCACCATTCACAGTGTCAGCAACGCGCAGACTTGCAGACTCGGCATTATTTTCAATAAAACCAGGTCGGCCGTCGCTCTTGAAATTTGATGCTACCGACCGAGTTGGGGCATTTCGCAAACAAGTAACTTCCTTGCGTAACTCGGCAATAGTGACTTGTGCTGCTTCAAATTTCAAGAGAACTTCAGCGAAACATGCTTTTAGGGCCACAAACTCCTTCTGCAGGCTTCGCACGTCGACGTCATCAAGAACTTGGGGCGGCACGAAGGAGGCTTCTGCCGTCACGAACTCCGGAATCCGGTCTCGTTTCTCCTTCAGGAGATTCACAATATCCACGTAGGATTTGTCTCCAACCTCATCCCCACTCACGTAAGGTGCATAAGTACCAAGAATCCCAAGGGACTGGCACAACACCCGCTTCGCTTCACGGATGTCTTCGCCGGTGAAATTCGATGCCCACGAACTAAACTGGACAGCGGTTTCCAGATCCATCTTCCCTTCACGCTTCAACTTTTCCTTCTGAAGCAGGTAGGCGAGGAAATCGTTCACGACGGGCTGACTCTGAGCACTCATCGTAAAGCTATGCTAGCAGCAGCCGGGCCGCGCTAACTCCGCAAATTAATAATTAATTACTCATTGATGCGTCCGCATTGCTCGGCGCATCGATCGCGAATGCGCTTATTGCTGCGGTTCCATCCGAAAGAGAAAAGGTCAATGTCTTTATTACTCTCTCCTCGTATACGTTACTTAGAGTATTAGTTTAACCTAAAAGTATTGATGAAAACGTGGGTTTTTCCCTTCCGGCCGCATAAGTAACCGAGTTATGTAACCAGTTACCATAGAATAACTTTTTACCTTTATACGAAACCAATTACCATTTATGAATATTTTTCACAAAATTCGAAATCAGTGAATATTTGTTGTCATTTGCTGGGCTGTTTGCCCTCCGGGCATGTAAAATTACCTATCTAACCTAGCCTACCTAGTGTTTTACGATTAAAGTCTATTACTTTTATTTTACGAGAAAATTTTCTTCCTTTGTTCCCCAGAAAATATTTATTTCAATACACTTTGTAACTAGTTAAACTCGGCTACATAAGCGGCCGAAAGGGGTTTTTCACCTGAGTTTTGCGAATTGATGTAGAAATTATTATTTGAAATTTACGTCTCTCCCTATTGTGAGAATCGTGCCCAATACCAACAATGTCTAGGTTTCTTTTTGGGTGATAGAAGAAATGTTAGAAGGCAAACACTTTCGTAAAAAACAATGTCTACGCCAAATTTTACTAAGGATCCCAGGCTATATTGAACCATGGCAAACGCCGGGACAAATATAAGAAAGACGATGAGCTTATAAAAAAAATCAAACAGGTATTACTTATCATTATCGCATTAATAATATTGAATCATTTCATTTGGTATTATTTCGTTTCAGTATTCGCTTCTCGGGACTTGGAAGCGGATCCAGCGTGTTCGAGGAAATTTAATTCATAATACAACCACACATAAAATTATACTGGAATAAATAGAATAATTGCCGTTCATTTATTATTTTTAAACGCATACCTACGCATATTCAGTAAATCTGATTCTTAAAAACAGATTATTATTAATTAAAAAACAGAACACTTTATTCAATGCGACACGGTGTTAAAGACAGCTGAAGTAAAGTGAATTTGATAATTGAATGAATAGTACCTAAAGGGCTCATCTAGGTTAATAATAGAACGCACTAAAATACTGCAGTCACTAGGCTATAAGTACATTAGGACAGTTAATAGTTAATAGAATATAAAGTCTCACATTAGTTAAAACAAATTACCTTGTTTTTTATTTTTATCGCACTAGGCAATGTGTTTCATGGAAGATATAGATTTTTAAGCTGAGTTGGGATACTTCATTTCTGAGTGAGGTACTGTGATGCTCGTCGATACAATGCTTGTATACCCTAGGTACCCGAAGAGATTACTCGAAACATGTCGCCTATTGTGATTGTAACACACGTAAGTTCAATTTTAGGGGTCCATATTGACTCACAATTCATAACTATCAAAACAGTTTGATAATTATAACAATACCACTTTCTGATCATAATACTTAGTTATCCGAATGTTGTTTTTCTTTTTTACAGTTATTTTTACTACTAATAAGTACTACTATATTTTTCAGTTATAAACTTAAATAATACAATTAACCGTTTTGATATTTGATCGAACCAATTTTGGTTGACTGTATTTGGTTCTAAGAGGGTCACAATGCCAACCTAAGCTAACCCACTTTTCTAAATAACAGTTTTGTTTTGGTTTCTTGAAGGTCGTAGTTCTCAACTAACCGAACTCACTTTTCTAACAGCATTTTGGTTGCATGAGGGAGGCAGTTCCATCCAAACTTAACCCACATTCTGGGCCGTAATTGGGTTCTGCGAGGGTCGCAGTTCTAACCTAAACTAACCCATTCTTCTCACCACATTTAAACTACTATTTATTATACTAATAAAAACACTGCGCTGGTTGCCTAGCGGTAAGAACGTGCCAGTTGCAATTCGAAGGTCGTAGTTTAAACCCCGGCTCGTACCAATAAGTTTTCCGGAAATGATGTACGAAATATAATTTGATGTTTACTAGTCGTTTTTCGGTGAAGGGTAACATCGTGAGGAAACCGGACTAATCCCAATAAGGCCTAGTTTACCCTCAGGTTTGTATAACGTTTGTGTATTGATCGTCCATACCCGTTCCATATTAGGGAGAGTTTTCTACACACAGCCTTACATATTTAACTATAATCTAAACACCCCTTAGTTTTACTTTAACCTCTTTGACACACGCAGATTTAATAGGCAGTGCGTAGTTGCCTTAGGCGTTTACTTTGTCTATGTTTCAGAAATATTTACGCTCCCTAGTCTAAAATTGTTTGAATTGGAGGAAATAAAATTAGGACTCTGTAGGACTCGCCGCTCGGATTTTCAGCGCAACGTCATGTGCCGAGATGCCTGGAGCTGTGAAATAGGATATAGTACTGCGACGCTCGATATGATCGTACCAGTTGTTCTAAAGATTAGTTTATAGATAAGACGGATAAGAACCGTTATAACTTGGGAGGATAGGAAAGAGTGACTTGATTCATCGTGTTGTTCTTGAACCTTCCCTAATAGGGAACAGGAGTCCATAAGCCTTAGGTACACGTTAGTCGGGTCCGGCTTGACCCTCCTGGGTAATTCCATGACAGAGATCAACATTTATCATTTTATAAATGTGGGTATATCAACACTTTTTGCAGCTCAATTGTTTGTCTATATAGTATGGTGTAACGTATTATGAACTTTTTTCTCATATCTGTCACTGTGTTCTTGGCATATTACATGTCATTATTTACACTAGAAAACTAAGTTAAATGTGAATAGAAAACGGACCAAAAATTTAGTCATTTTTAAAATTGTTGAAGACGTAATAGGTAAGCATTTCATTACTATTTTTAGTTCTATTATGGCGCTGCGGCGTGCACTTCTACGCTATCATTAGGAAGCGTAATGCGTCCGTGCTTAGCCCCCTACGCGCGACCACAAACAGAATCCTGAATGTGTTTGCTGACAGGCGGAACAGCCCAATTATGATGAGGTGGCTGAACCTTCACCGTCCTAGTTATAAGTTTTAGTTAGTATTATTAGTTAAGTAATTTGTTATTTAATTTTATTATCATAATGTATTTGTAAAACTATCTGAAATAAATGATAATTTATTTATTTGTTACTTTATAAATAGCTAGTTAAATAGCTTACTATAGGGCCACATCAAACATTTAATCATTAGAGGTTTTCCTCTAACTTGAATTTAGATAAGCTGATATATACTCTTTTTCCCCACGGCGTATAATTGAGTCGTCTTTTAGGACTTGTATTGTATTAGGTAGACATAGTTAGGCCAGGCTCTTTTGTCTAGGGCTTCGCCTGAGTTCGTCGGAGGTCGGCGCTTCCTCCTATGGACTACGCGGTTCCCGGGCCGTTAGTAGATTTAATAGCAATTGCGTTGACATGACATAACACTAAATTCATTATCTATCCTGAGATTTCCTGGAAGTTGAGCAATGCATTGCTGTCTTCTGGTATTGAAGAGAGATATAGCAATCTCTCAGGCTAATGGAGAAATCTGGGCTTTACAAATCAATAAAATATATTTTTAAGATTATCATATCGTGTGATCGCAATAATGCGTACATGCCTACTTATTTATTATTATTTGGGATATATTATCTACCCTGTCAAAGATTTATCGAGTACGCCAATGGAATCCCGCGATCATTAAGCGCCTTCCGCCCCATCAGTATCAAATCAAATATTAATGTCATAATAAGGTACAAAATCAAATGCATAAAAATAGTAGGACAGAAAACATTGATTTTAAGACTGGCCGTTTTATTTCTAATTTATACCTATATTTTGTCACACAATCGCCTACTTTTTCTTTCACTTCCGCTTAAAAAGCCAGGGACTAAATTTAGCTTTTTCCAGGCTCATCATTTACACGTGGACTATACAAATAATATTATTATTCAAACACGATTTGAACGACGATTTTAACTCTCATATTAAAAATTCTATACAAACTATTTTGACCTTCGTGAAGAGATGTTATTGACACATGTTGTGATGGTAAGGTTCAATTATTTCAATATAACATACATGTATGTAGTACCCGGGGCTTTGTTGAAAACCTAATACTATTAGTCTATTTCTTGATTTACTAATTCCACACGTTTAACCTTTTGAACGCTTTTCCTCTCGC
The DNA here is from genome assembly GCA_022674325.2 of Grapholita molesta. Lineage (NCBI taxonomy): Eukaryota > Metazoa > Arthropoda > Insecta > Lepidoptera > Tortricidae > Grapholita > Grapholita molesta. The sequence goes on from CP053137.2 coordinate 10,707,994, forward strand.
GTCGGAATTTATCGTACACAACGTCCCGACTAATGAATATGAACCTCACCTGTCAGCAGGAAATTAGTTTTGACAACTTCCGCCGTCACATTAAGCTACATGTACTCTCATACATGTCAATTTAAGGTGTCCTTGGTGTTTATAGGGTTAAAAAACCTTATATAGTAACTTTGTAATTATTTTAGCTTAGCACAAAATATAAATTAAAGGCTGTTTCCTCCTGTGAACTCAGAGTGCTGGAGGCATTGTTAAGTCTATCTCATTGTTACACGTGTATGAGTTCCAATAAAATATACTGTATGTAATTGTACCCTTCATCTTAAATTAGTATATTTCAAAAATATGCCTACGAATGCGGTTTTGTTGCTGTCGAAATCGTGTACCAATTTCCTGCGCAATAACTAAGTATAAAAGAAGGAGATCGTCATTTTCCTCGCATTGTCCCGGCATTTTGACGCGAGGGATAGAAGCTTGGGGTCCGCTTATCAACTTATCCCAGGAATCAGCATAGGCAATTATTATCAAAAAGCTACTGCCATCTGTCCAATGTAGGAAAAATAAAATAGAAGACTAAAATAGAAGATTTATCTGAAAGGCTCCTCAATCCATTGAGATACAAAACTAGAATGTATATTTCGTGATGGCAAATGTCAAACTTCAAAGGATAGGTTAATATCGGTACTGCCGCGTCCTTTTTCACAAATTCATCCCTGCTCAACTCAACTAAAACGAAATTACATATATTCTACTACACTTTGGGACGAGGACGAGGCGGGTAGTTAGTTTTTATGTTTTGGTCTTAGCACGATAACAGTAAATAACAACGAAACTTTCAAGGCACGAGATTAAACCGTGCTGCTGAGTATATATATACTTATAACAAAATTGTTAACCCAACAGAACAGAGAGAGAAGCATAAACTGTAAAACATTACAAAACTTAATCAAAAATCTAAAACCATCGCCTTTGAAGTCCATACGGAAAGTAGAAAATCAAAATCTGTAGCAATTTATTTTCCACCCTAGTGAATAGATTGCGTTTTTTCCAATTTTTTTAACTCATGTGGAGTGCTTTTATACCCGGATTTTGAGTTAATACTATTTTTGGTTTGAAGATAAAAATGAAGCTTGTAATTTACGGAAACAATAAAAAATAGCGTCGAAAAATAATAAATACCAATAATTTACCCAATAAATCGGTCCGGTTAAACCTCTATTTCCTGAGAAAATAAGAAAGAAGATTCCTATAAGACCAAATTTCCCTTTAGGGTTGACAGATCAGATAGCAGTCGCTTTCGTAAAGAATTCTATCTGTTTGTGTATAAGGTTTAAACTTTGGACTTAACTTATCCAGTACTTCTCAGGGTCTTCGCGGTGAAACGCAAGAACATATGCCGATGATGATGATTACAATTATAAGGAATTGTTTTGCTTGTCACCTGCAAAAGACGACATAGAGAATCGACCCGATTTCGATATTTTGTTTCGTAATTTTAACCCTTAATAGGGCAGAGGTATTAATTTCAGAAAAAAACAAATCGATTAGCTTTTTTAGACATTTATTGAAGCCATAATCATCATACTATCAATGAAACATTTTTCGGGAAATCCTTTTCCCTGAAAAACAGGGTGGTAATTATATGACTAATATGACCATTGCCTCATAATAGCATGTAGGAAGTGGTAACTATTTTACCGCCGCCCCATCGTGCTGCCTAGGCCATACTATCCCCAGGTTGATGATGTGTGGACATACCGTCTGTGGATGCACTATGAAAGTTTTTAAAGCACGGCGTGGCACATGGAGCTACTATGCATACGTCACACCGTACTAGCGATCGTTTTTCAATTTTTGACAAACCTCGTACAACTTGACTATCGTAATCATGATCGAACACCAAATTAGAAATATATTCCATGTCATCATCTGAGTCACTTGCAAGACTGGAAAGATCATTTTCAAGTAGTTCTTCAATATTTTTATTATAAAGTCTGTTTTTTTTAGACATTCTCACTGTAAACTAAAAAAAATACAATCGATCCGTTATTTTTGGTTTCCGGCAATGGTAAAATATTTACCACCAACTTAGAACTGTCTTTCCAAACGGTGGAAACATATATTCTGAATGGCTAACACTTATATAACTAGGTAATATAGTGTACTACTACGAAAAAACAACAAAAACCACTTACCGGAATGTTGCGTTAACAAATCGGCAACAAGTATTTACCACACACCAAAAAATTGTACGAATTTTGAATTTTTTGACAAGCTGCCACAGATCTACGTTTTGACACTTCACAGTGTTGCCAATGTATTTTTCTATGATTCACAGATTATGTGTGCGTTCATAAACCTAACTGAATGACGTTTACGTCAAATAGTTTTTAATCTGTGTCCTCCAGAGCCAAGTGGTAAATATATAACCACTGCTTTATTAAGGGTTAAGCGGGTTAAAGCAGCAAGGTATGCGTCAACAGTTATATTTATAGTTTCTGTTTTAAACTTCCTTTTCCCACGCATAAAGTATATTCAGTTGAATTTAGAGTTTATGACGCGATAATATGGTTCACAACCGTGACCATGCACTAGAAGCTTTTCAAGACAAAGTTTACATAACGACTTGGAACTTCACAGACCCTAATTTTCAACACTAAATCAACTCTCGAGTCACTTAAGTTGAATCACTTAATTTATATAATAGTTACAAGTCTGAATTATTTTACATGCCTATCGCCATTACTAAGAGAATTTACTAAAATTCGATCATAATAACATAAAGGATAAATAATGATTCATGAGACGTGAGCATGACCAATCCCACAGACATAGTAAATTATACTATATCATTTAGTACTTATCGTAAACAACTGTATGGTTTTATTAATTTTACACTTTTTTTAAGGAACAGTTTCGTGCTCAAAAATTATAGCTACCCTACAATAACTAATTAATTCACAAACAATTAATTAATATAGCCAGGTGCTCTTTGCGAAATAATATTTCCTTTTACTTGATTATTAACCTGTATACTATATGTAGTGCTTTCACTAAAAAATTAAGGCACAAATCCTGCAGATTTAGTTAATGTGCAAAAAAAAATAAAAAACATTTTACTCGTAATTTTATTACAGCCAAAGTTTGATCCGAGTTCTCTGTAATTTGGGTATGTTGTATATACAATAAAGGTCGCTTTCTAAGAAAATATTATCGAATTATCTCTTCACAATATATAAAAAAATTGCCTAGAAAATTTTCAGAAAAAGCAACAATTATCAAACAGCGACAATTATTAAATTATCATTTTTATTTTTAAACTAAACTTGTGATATAATATGTGTGCGAAATACATTAAAATGACGTACATTATTTTCATTCAAAAGTACTTGTACGTTATTACACTATAAAGTTATATTCCCAACGCAATTTGAATTTCGAACGCGACTTATTTTCCCTTTAATCCTCTCTTCATATCGCTTTAAGTATAGCGTCGCCTTTAGATGAACACGTTGACGTAAACATTATTGTTAATTGGTGAATTACTTACTCTAACTTTTAGTGCAAGAAACTCATCAGTGGCTAACGTGTTAATTATTCTGACATTGTTCCTGACATGCTTCTGACATATTGACACTGCATCCACCTATCTCACATATTGACATTCTGACATTCCGGACCCACGGGCTCGTACACAGATCTTTGAATATAAAATTTATAACGAAAGTAGATTGTCAAAACTAGGTAAGCAGATTGATGAGTTGACGATATTTAATTTTAACGGGAGCATTCAACATGTAGAGTGATTTTGTAATGATTTATTTTTTACTTTATAAAAAAGATTATTAATTTTACTAAGACTGGTATGAAAAAGTTGTTTATTATTAACTGAATTCGTGGGGTAATCCTTCTCATGTCTCCCGAATCACCTGTATACAAAAATAAAACAATGTGGTATATAACTATTATTTATTATGATACTTGTCTGTCCCCAAGGTAGTTTTAAATGTAGGTATACAGAATTTCATTATTAGTGGCATTTTTAAGATCACACAAATTTATATCAACTGCAACTTGCCTATGGTTATCATAGTTATTATGTACATCATCTAGACCATAGATTCTAATATCTTTTATTACATGTGCGACTATGGCATTATCTCCACACATTACTTCATAATCATCACCGTCCGCTTTAATATTTAACTCTTCACCATTTGATTGAAATATAAGAGATACCTGCTTTGTGATATACAATGAACCGGCAGCTAGGCAATATGTATCCACACTCGTCGAGTTTGCTACTTCTGTTTGATTTGTTTCACAGTCAAGTGCAACGATGAGAGATAAATCTGCGAGTAAACGGGTTTCTTCAGCCGATGCCTTGGTGTCCTGAAAATATAATAACAATGAGATACCATTTATAACCCCTTTAATGCAAACGTCTCGTCGATCGTCTCATACTCACACAAACCAATAGAAAAAAGAGACAATTCTTTTGGGTAATTATTGTTATTTATTTATTGGCAATTTTTCAGTAATTTCAGTAGTAGGTACATGTTTTATCTTTGATTTACCGATGTCAGAAAATGTAATGATTATCATCTTCATTTCGGGCATTAAGTTTATGACAAGCCAAAAATTTATATGACCTTATGACAATTTGGGAGCGGGTAATATCTAGGTTCTAGCAAGTATAGGCTGTATTATTTTTAGGATTCCCCAATAGACCACCACGGAGAGCAATCTCTGTGGTTGGGGGGTTAAATTCCATAATCGCCACGCGTGGCAGGTACTTTGGCAATCGCAGTATGTTCCACTGATCTATGGGACGCTGCTTGGAAGGGAAGCAGCGTCCCATAGATCAGAGGAACATACTCGAGTGGTATAAGGTCATCAAAACCCGAGTCCTTCTGGATTATTTCACAAATGTGCGGAACAAGGTTATGTTGTCAAAGTGACAAGCGGTTGTTCGAATCTTGATTATGATGATGATTATAACGCATACAAAATTATAACGCAGACGCAGAATTCTGACACGCATGTTATTACTTATGGGTACTTTGGAAAGTAAATCTATTTATAAATATCAATACCTTTTGCATTATGAGGACTGCTCCACCGCGGATAAGAGTTAGGAAGTCAGCTTCTGTGGTAGTCAGTGTGACAACATCACTCTCTTCACTTTCTATCTTTAAACCACCCCACAACTCATACCAAACACCGGGCGGCTTCCAAAAATGTACGTGAGTTTGACTTGGCAGCAGATTCGGAACAATCACCAAGTCATCACCAACACTGAACTGAGTATTTAAATCCATTAAGTACTCAGAAGATGGAAACTGGTAGAACATTGGCCTCAAAAGCGGTCCCGATTGCAACGTTGTGAAGAAATAAGGCAGCAAACTCAAACGTCTCCTTAAGGCTTCCATCATTAAGTTTTTGTTGGTTCCAGTAAAAGCTAATGGGTGAGTAGGAGTGGATCCCGAATGGATTTTTATAAGAGGCATGTACGTTGCAGCCATGTACCACTTGATACATAAACCAGTCTGACTGTCCGGGTCAAAGGTTCCTGTGTCACCACAGACGGGTGAGGACCACAGCCAATGGCCAGAAACCCCGCCTAAAGCAGTTTCTACCAGTTCCTTCCTTAAATTTGTCCAGGACGCTCCGACGTTTTGTCTGTTTATGTTTATATTTCCATTCATCCATTGGCTACTCGACCATACAGGAACTTCTGTGTCGAACAAATTATTGAACGCAGATACGAAAGTGTTACCATACGTGTTATGTTTGTACAGATACTTGGTGGTATCATTATAATATGTCGCATTCCATATTGGAGTATTTTCAAACACTTTCTCAAAGTCCTGTAAATATGTATATTTTATACTTTCGTGCATAGAAAATATTTATCGAGTAAAAAAAAATTGTGTTTCCTAAAAACCATAAATCTACAAAAGTAGCTAATTTTATTCTTATTTCGCATCTTAGATTCAAACATCCAGCGTGTGATAAAAAAAAGGTACATACGTATAAATAACGTAGCAAATAATAGATTCTACTGAATTCTAAGTAATTAGAAGTAAAGAAATGAAATTAAGGTTACTCGCTAAAGAACGTCGTAGCAATAGGTAACAAGATTTTGTTCGTTATCCAATTTTCAAACTTTCAGGAAAACTCAAATCTTGTCTGAAGAAAAATCCCTTTAATCCTACTAATTGTTATCTTATGATGGAATATTTTTTTGTCTAATCTCCTACATCCCTAAATACAACATTATTTCATTTTTATAGAATATAATATTCAAACTCAACAACTACGGATATATGAAGCTAATACATTAAATCCATGTATTAATTAACTTAGAAATGACATCATAATTATTACCTTGCTAAAGTACGGCAAGTGCGACGACGTGTCGTTGTTATTCAGAGACTCGTCTAACGGCCAGTTGTTTTCCAGAATAATTCCATCCAGTTCAACTTCGTGCATCCACAACCTTTTCATAAATTCAACTGAAGCATTTGCAAACACTGGATAAACAACAGTATCTTCTTCAACTAAGCCTATGTACAAATCAGACGTAACATTTGGTCGAAAAAAGTCGTAAAGCATGTATTGTTTGTATTCTGATACTATATCTATACACATCCCATTTCTTGTGCTATTTGTTTCACTTTCCTCTGAAGTTTCGTTTTCCACGTGATATCGAATCTGTAATAAAACGAATACAAATTAAAATTATAGTTGGTACTCGTATTCAATATAACCGTATAAGATCTACTTATTTGAACTAGAACTGAAACTTTAGAAGCACCAAACGTTATTTATTCAATACTTCATTATACTGAAATTACAAATTCATCCGAATATTCCATAATACTCGAAGTAAGTACTTATAAATATTGGCAACACAAATCGATGACAGGTTTGTTTGCATTTTTTTGGCAGAATATTATATTTGAAATTATACGAGTAAACGAAGCCACACAAAACATTGCTGTTGATATTTTGTATTTCAATCTCCCATTCTTCCGGTGGGAAAAATAAGCCATCACGCTATCAGAATATGTCTAAGAATCATAAGGAAGCGAGATTTATACTGGGTGTAACAAAAACGTGATACAAAATTATCAAACCGGCATCTGTTCATGATTTTGAATAACCTTTTATATGGAAAAGGTCAATTTTTATTTAACATTTTTCAACAACGGAAAAGCGGCAGCAGTTTCATTTTTGCGGCGTTTGGGGTTGACACCCTGAGGCTATGGGGCCCAAATGCGCGACGTCTCTACAAAGGTGACCGCCAATACGCAACCCAACAATGCTCGACCCTGAAATGTACAGCCCATCAATTAGCGACCGTGATGTACTCGGATTGCTGGGTCGTCAATTCTCGGGATGCGCTTTCTCGTTACGTACAAACGCCTTACGGGGCAGCAATCCGAAGCCACGTTTTATACACAGCAACAATGGTGGAGCCATCAATCTGCGTACAAAAAAGTGTTCGGCAATTGATGGGTCGTCATTTGCTGGGTTGCGTATTACCTGGATTCCTTTACTGTACTGTCATTGTCATTGTTTGTTTTTTATAATGGGACGTCACCAACGTCAACGGTCACGTGACCTCCCGTTTACGCGCGTAATGTTACAATAATTAAAATGTAATGCGTTTTTATTATTTCAAAAAAATAACGTTTTGTCGAGATAAATCTAAATGTAAGTGATATGCAATGATTCCAAAATTTGTCAAATAGTCAATTATTCAACTAAAATTCAATATATGAAGTCTGATTACAAAGAGTTGCCACAATTTTAGTACCTATATTATATTGTGTTTAGAATTTGTCATCTTTGGTAACAAATACGGTATAAAAATATATGCTTTGATTGCTAATATACAAAATATAAATATTTGCTTCTGATTTATGGAATATGATAATCACGTTAGAGAAAAGCCAGAAATCGAAAGGAGGGTGGGGGTTCAGTGGTTTCAATTAGGTAAATTAGTCCATACATATTGTAGTTAGCAAATTATGTATTATTTAAAATTCAGTAATTTCATACTATAAATTTCTCAAGAGAAATGTCAAAGCAATGCCACAGGAGACCGAAGAACAAGCAGCTTCCTCGCTCAGCCACACGATTTACCGAGGGAATCCTGTCAGCGTCTTCTATACTATGCTAAGAAGTCTTTTTTAGTTTTATGTTAGTTTTAGTTTAATTTTACATTATTTTGAAGTTTTTGAATGAATACTATCAAAAGTTGAAATAGATAACACATACTTAAGAAAAAATGACGAGGACCTCCGGTGTTCGAGACGGGATTCGAACCCGCATCTCCAGCTAACCCATATACTTGATTAACAACAGCAACAACAACAAGAAAAAAGTGTTTTGAACAAGATCACATATACTTGATTAATTTCGACGGGTTCCGCTGTGTACGGGTGGCCGAATTGGTTAAGGCGTCAGCCGCGATAGCTGGAGATGCGGGTTCGAAACCCGTCTCGAACACCGGAGGTCCTCGTCATTTTTTCTTAAGTATGTGTTATCTATTTCAACTTTTAATTTATATAGTAGTATTACTACTTGAAAAAATCAAAGCAACTCAAAATATTTCATAAAAAATAATTTGATTTGTTCTTAGTTTGAATACTATCAGTTAGTATAAATTAATACTATCTGTTACTTACGTAAGGAGATACTTGTGGTACAAATCGCTTCCCAGCAGACTTAACAACAGCAGCTTCTTCAACAAGCTGGTGCTCTTGCTCACAGTCCGAGTCAAATACAATGGGCGCAGTCCCGCAGTGACTATCAAATGGAAGACTTGCGCTGGCCGCCGTGCTCATAAATTCTTTTAAATCAATTAAAGACTCTTCTGCAGTCTTTTGAGATTCACTGGTGAAAAAAGAGGATCATCAATGTACCGTTGTAATTATATTAAATAATTTTAACTAAATAAAGTATAATTATTTAGTTAAAATTATTTAATAATATTTGGCATTTATACCTATAATTGTTTTTCTTTTAAATTAAATGAATCTATTTTAGTCAACACGAGGGACATTCCTATTGAAATGCATTTTATCCAAAAGAAATACCAAATTGCTTGCTCGACACAAAATAAGTATTTCTAGACACAAAACTAGTTATAATATCCCAAAAACAGAGGCTAGTAGCTACTACCTATAGCTACTAACTCGTTACTAAAGATGACCTTACCTACAAATATGTGCCCCCAACATCCAATACTGCAATTGTTCGTTAGTCCCAATAACCTTCATTGCATCATTCATAACATCACTTGGTTTTGGTCCGACAAACACATGCAATTTTAATCCTTCACTTGTGATGCTACGCAGTACAATCTGATTTTCTTCGTGCACAGATACCTCCGTCGGGGCCTCAGAATCGATCAAGAGCCCATGAAATGAGTTGTTCATTTTAGCAAATATCAACGGAATAGTACTAAAGTCACCTTTGTGTCGGTAAAGGACTTTTACTGTGCCCGCTGTCAGAGGTATCTCTCCGAGGCCGTACATTTTTTCATCTGTTAACTTGAAAGCTATTTCCCATATGTCATTTGAAGCTATTAGGGGCCCTCTTATAGTACTAAATATCAGACCGTGAGACGCGTTCACTGTCAGAGTAATTTCTGGTGAAGCAACATGATAGGTATAGTTCTTTTCTTCAATTCTTTTCCCCTCGTACGATATGTTTTGTGCATTATAGAATAGTAACGACAAATGCGAAGGCGATAATTCATCAATAGATAGCCTGAGATTAGGTATACTATTTTGAGAGGAAAATGGTACAGTTGCAACTCTGGGCTGTAAAATTACATCTTCCGACCATATACGGTCCATAATGTAGGAAAACCTTGAAGGATATCTGTGGAAGCATAAGTGGCTATTCAAATCGTAGCAGCATTGTGGATGGCATTCCTCCTGGGTTATATTACCCAAACCGCATGGCAGTCGAGAAGCTCTGGGCACAACGCAAGACCCAGCGGAATATCCGTCGTTTGGAGGATGCTCAATACTTGAAAAGAATAGAAACTGATACACCAAAACTGGTGCCACAATAGCCCCTAGTAACGCCACAATTATAACCTTAAGTGGTCTATTAAGAAGAATCTGATCGTACCAGTCATAATCTGAAAATGCAATTTGGTATTAATGTCACAGATCGATAATTCAACTATACCTTTACATATAGGTTGTATCGCATCAGCTGGCATGTTATTTATGCGGGTTGTCAACATATTCAAAGACATTATACCAGCTCTTACGAATTTAGCTATAGGTATCTACAATAAAACATGAAAAAGTCGGCCTAACTTTTTTTATGCATTTTTTGGTTTGGATTTCTGATCGACATGTTTTTATTATTAAATTGGTCGTTTAAACGACTTAGTTAAACTGTTCCCTACAACTTATATCGGTCTTATAGCAAATATACTTATCTCGTACTGATACAACTCAGATATATTTGTATTTTTCTTTGTCTGTCATACCTAGTTTTTGTTTAGGTGTTGTCACAAATAAATGTATTTTATCTTTATCTTTTGGATACGAATATAAGTAGTCGATTAAATTTGTAGTAGTAATAATTTGGGTCTTTTCCAGGCAAGAATGATAGGCTGTTACTGGACCAGTTTGCTACAACCTAGACTTCGTCGGCACTTACCATCAGATGCGACTGAGATCAAACGCTGGTCAGTCTTGTATATAAAAAAAAAATGTATTGTAAAACTTTCAGGGCTTAATATTATTACTTTTTTTTTCATTGTGAATGTGACGATCATGATTGAAAGTCTTATAACTTTGTAAATAAGGTAAAGTTATCTGTTTATCGTTTGTGAAATAAAATAAACTACACTTAACTACTGGTATGCCTTATTTTGTTTCTAGATAACAAAATACATGTTATTTATTAACCAACAACCTGAGAATGAACATCAAGATCGATGAATAGCTATTCTGTCTATCTCACGATCATGATGAGATTGATGAGTCTTATGATATATACTCGTACTTAGGCTTCAGTTCTCGTTAGCTAGTTACAAAAGAGCATTTTCTGGTGAACTATATGTAAATGAAATAGTTAGTAAAAGGGAAAATCTAGGTGTGATTTAACCGGCATGGGCAGTACAAAATTTACGACGTTTCCTTTACTGCTACTTACGTATTTGTTTCTCGTAATTATATAGATGATCAATATCTACTTGCTCTACTTCTTTCTCGTCGTTGGCATCATTAACGTATGGAATCATTGTTCATAGTTTAGGAACCTGAAAATTAAATAATTGTAATTAATTAATAATATAATGCGGTACGAAGTTCGCGGGGTCAGCTAGTTTGATATTATATTTCGGGACAATTTAAAAAAAATGTATTTAACTAGTTACAGTATAAAATCTAAAAAAATTTAACTAAATTACTCTTCAAATTGGCATAAATCACAAAAAAAAGCTATTCGCAAAGCAAACAGTCCATTCAAATTACTAATTTAAATATTCTAATAAACCGTTATAAAAAAATAAAATATTTAGTCTGATTTCAGCAAGAGTAGGAGAATTAAATCGCAAGTTGTATCATATAAAAATACATCCTGTATAATACAGGCTGTAATTTTTTATATGACACAACTTGCAATTGAATGCTCCTATTATATGTATACAGAGGGGAATTTTGTAATGCCACCTGAAGGGGAAGTACTCTTAATATTGTAGATAGAAAATATTACTCAAAGAAAACATTCCTTTATTTTGGAAAAGAAAGAAAACTGCATACAAAGATTATTAAAAATTCGCTTGCCGCACAAGAATGAAATCTATCTAACATCAATCATAATATATATATATAGAATACGAGTAGCGTGTAACTAAGATAGTTTTTTTTACATTTGTACATACCGAATTTGGTTTCATTGTAACTTAAATAGATACCTAAATAGTCCAGAATTTATGTAAAAAAATAAAGGTATTTACAATACGGGAATGGAATTCAGAATCGGATTAAATTTATATGTGCATAAAAAAAAGGAAAAAGGACATGGGTTTGCAAGGTTCGAACCTGGTCACGTCGCTTGAACGGCCGCATTGAATACAACATAGGCATGAACGCTTGGACGCATGGGCTTAAATAAAGGTTGTATTGTCAACTGACAATAAAATAACTAACTGTTATTTTTTGCACGGGATGAAAATTACTGATATAAAATATAGTTTTCCTAACTAGTGCGTAAAAAGCGCTTCGCGTGCGTAAATTTCACTTTTTAAGGCACTTGCTATGAAAAATTAGGTTCGATACTCGTGTAAAAACTTCTTTAAGACTCGGGTGATTGTCACCCTCGTTTCACTCGGGCTCCAACGTTCACCCTCGTCGAAAAACAATTTTTTTTCACTAGTATCGAAATGTACTATTATGTTTTATCCTGATATAATATTTAAGATCAATTACAATATCTCCTTCGATAGCTACTCTACACAAAACCACACCTTTACTTAATATTATATAATCGCAAGTAATAAGGGCACATTTCTGAACTATCAAAGGGACTTGGTGCAATAAGCAATTGTCTGCCTTTTAGTAGGCTAGATAATATCCGAAATTAAATTGTGAATGACTTTAATACTAACTCAATGACAATGTTGCTTATTCTTGTTGAAAACAGGGGTAATATAAACAAAACTAATATAATGAAAATATTTGAAAAGTAAAATTCCCTTACTGTGAAAGAAATTATTATGTTCACATTACCTTATTGTAGTCAATTGTCAGAAACAGGGAATGATATTAGATACAATTTGAATGTCTGTATCTGTATCTATTTTTTTACATATAATAGTAGTTTATCATAATTGACACTAACAATTATGTTAAGAAAGAACCAAAAAGATTAGAACATTATTTCACTACATTATTTTTGACTAAAGGTAAGCTTTACCTTACTTACTGAGAGACAAATATTTATGTCGCTACCCTATTCATTAGACATTTTAAACTTACTACTTATATTTACATATTTACATGCTTACATTTCAAGTTAAAAATAAATACAAAAACTTGTTAAAACGTGCACTCTTGTACAGTCCGCAGCAGAAGTGGCTAAGCGTTTGAGGTGTTCAAAATGAGATCAACACATCTCTATTGTCAAGAGAATAAGAGCGCGTGTAGGTCATTTTGAACACTTCAAACGCTAAGGCACTTTTGTTGCTGACTGTACTCATGTCACATGTCATATAAATCTGAGCAAGCCTTTCTATGATATGTAAGCAACCGAAAAGGCGAAAACTAACAAATAAAGCTGCAAATCTTTTTCAAAAACATTAAACGATAAAAAATATTTTTTCTAAGTTAATATGTGAACAGTCGAAATTCAGAAACATTCCACACTTTACGAATCATTGATACCTTAGCTGTCAGAACCACTCGTATCCAAACTAAGTCAACATGTCAATGAAATCCAGACAACAGAAAAAGAAACATTCACTGCCAACAAGAGAAGTCGCGTTTCGTATGTCAATAAAAAGATCTAACTTGAAATAAGTGATTTGACAATCATCGAAAACAGTAGTCTCACGTTTTGCTCTTTTATTTGTTGTAATGTGTTGTTGCTAGGTACACCTTAGTATAAATTTATTGTAATCCGTTGTTGCTAGGTACCTTAGTAAACTTTTATTCATAATATTAAACAGTTATTTTATACAGGATCTACGGTAAACAAATTTTAGCCAGTTTTCACGCGCAAGTCGCTACTTTCACATTTATAATATTATATAGTCACAGAAAAATACTATTCCAAGTTACAACTAGGGCCAAATCTCCTTAGAAGATCAGCCCCTGAAAAGTTGTAGCATTATATGGGTTTTAAGCAAACATAACTGACATTACAACTATTTTTAGTAACGCAGTCTATTCAAATTTGTATTTATGAGTTCCCGAAATTTCGACACAGATGCATGCTCCAATCATCACGAACTAAATACCATATCTATTACCATATCTATCTATATATTTCTTTTCCGTTAACAAAGGAAAATGTTTACAAACGTAAATAATCCCATACAAAATATATAAATCACACAACGTCACAACTCCACTCATGATGAATTATCCACCGAGAAATAATATTTTTGGAAGTTCAACCAAAATAGAAAACCGGGAATAAAGTACGAGTATTATTAACCCTTTACCAGGCTCCAAAGAACTACCGTGTCTTCATACGTACTGAATATACAGTTACAGCCGTATTGAACGCCTTGTAAAAACTGCATTAACGAAAGTCGGATATGCTCCTTTAAACCAGAAATAAAAATGTGGGTTACGGTTATCCCATCACCTGTCTAAGTAATTAACTGTCATACTCGATTTTGTCTTATTATATTCTTGATCAGGCGAAGGGAGATATTCTTCCCACATCTTATATCGGTTATCACAGTCAAGGTTTAACTCCAAACCTACTACGAAACATTATATTTATCAATCACTGAAAACATTATTTTATGATCTTCAGTTTAATTACGTACATGAGTTTTTGTGACATGCAAGACAATTTACCGGGCCATGGGAATAATAGCTCCCACACAGTTAAACTCTAACAAGGCCATGGGATAATGTCAACCCAGATCCTAATTCTGGTCATACACAATAACCCTTTACCAGGCGAAGGGATATATTCGTCCCACATCTTATATCGGTTACCGAAGTCAGGTTTTAACTCCAAACCTCCTACAAAATATTTTGTCAATCCCTGAAAATTGTATTTTATAATTTACATTCACAACACGCTTCTAAATCGCGTAATTTAACATCCTAATTCTGGTCATACACAATAATGCGTAAATATTTAGCAATGTTTACGATTACATTACCTTTCAACACTCAAAATCTACAATATGTCAAAAAATTGTTCGACCTTATGTACTTCTGTTTCAGAGAAATTAAGGAAAGTGTTCGAATTTCTCTGTAGTTTACTGAAATTAGCGTTCAAGTGAAATTAAACGAAATCCCTTCGCCTGGTAAAGGGTTAACATTTATAGGAGGAAAATTCTCAAGGCGACCTAACCTGGTTGTTTCATACGTGTATGCTGCGACTTAGAATATTGGTATGTCGTACAGTCGGCATCATATAGTTAGTACCAGTGGCCAGATATATCGTTATACACATCCTTACTGATAGTTTTTTCTTTTTTTTATGATATAGGAGGCAAACGAACAGATGGATTGCCTGATGGTAAACAACTACCGCCACCCATGGACACTCGCAACACTAGAGGAGTCACAAGTACATTGCCGACCTTTAAGATCTCTATACGCTCTTTTACGTCAAACTAAGACGGATGGATGAGGATGCGGAGGATGTACAGAGCGTAACATCTCATTATCTAGTACCTAAGGTACCCTTATGCAATATCATGTTGAAACTTATGCTATTCGCAATAAAGGTGACGGCTAGGTATCATTACATTACGTTTACCTTGCCTGATATTTTTCTTTCGCTTTTTGAAGCTAAAAAAAATATCTGAGTTTTGACTCAGATCTAAAATATCTTTGGCACTATACAACAATGTGTTTATCGATATACCACGTGATAAAACATCCCCTTGTGCTTGTATTTCTTGTTCCCATAATGTAAAATAAACAATTGACGCAGTTTTTGTGTTACAATAATGTTTTAACACTACATTTACACAAACATACGATAAAAAACAAACACCACCTGTCTCATAATCGTTTATATATTTTCAGCAATAAAGAATCCCATCGTATGGATTTTTATTGTAGACTGGAACAAGTGGTATTCGCATTTATTTCCTTAGAAACGTATTATATAATATCCAAGAAATGGGTAATCTTATTGTAATATCATATTACAGTACAGTACAATAATTTTATGACTTCCAGTTTAATAATCAAGTAAAGAACAGTGGCTTATTCGTATTTAGAAAAATAATAATTACATTTTCAATTAAATTCCTTTTTTTAAGTACTGTAAAAATCAATTTAAGTTTGAGATTTACAAAAACATCCTTTAATACGAACAAAGAACATCCTATCATAAGATAAATAATAAATATAATAAATGAATATTTCAGAACAATTTTACACAAATCGACCTAGTCCTACGGTAAGCTCAGTAAGGCTTGTGTTGTAGGTACTAGACGACGATATATATATTAGATAGATACATAGAAAACACCCATGACTCAGGAACAAATATTTGTGCTCATCACACAAATAAATGCCCTGACTAGGAATCGAACCCAGGACCATCGGCGTCATAGGTAGGGTCTGCCCACTAGGCCAGACCGGTCGTCAAAGATACTACGCCACTCACGCCTCAACGACATCATTCATTGGGACTTTTTTATTACTTATAGGGCTCCTTCGGAATCCCGCTAGGGTGGATACCCTAGGTATGCTTCATTTAGCCTCCCTAGGCTGGCAGCGCAGCTCTGCTGCAGAAACTGAGTCTCACAGACGCGAAAAATTTGCGTAGTTTCAAATTTCAATATATACATAATTCTGATGAGACAGCACCTTCGCTGCGGCAGTTAGTTAACATCACAGTTAGCCATACTTGATTAGGAGTCGATCGACCTAATAACGCATCGAACGTGCTAGAAACTATGCTAGCTAGGGTGCTCATTTACTTTTTAATACTATAAAAATATGACATACATTTCCAACTTAGTTCTAAATATACTCCTAGTCTATGACTAAAGAAATATGCAAATTCTTATTCAATGCATAGGTAATACGTACATGAAATGAAGAGTACAATTTTACTTACGATGTATGTATTTGATGTTAAATAAACAATCAAATAATTCATAAAAATATGGCAACCAATACTTCAAAATATTCACAAATACACAATAACAAATGATAATCAATTCAAACAACAGTCCGAACGAGAAATCACAAACTGACTGATTTACTTTTCATGCTTAACTTATCAGTCTTTCGCATATTTTAAAAATAAACTTTAACTTGTGTACAGCAAAGTCGAATTTAAATTAGATAAGACTTCATTGTATCAACTCCAGGTGATAAGGCAACATAATTGATACTGATTAATTTCTTGGATTGATAAACATCTAATCAATTTTATGTGCGTTTGTGGGATTCCTTTAGAAAAAGAAGTTGATTATTAATTACCTACTTGTACCTCTTTAGGTACCGACATTTTGAAAAGTCTGTGTCTTTAACCATGTACTAAAGAAAGTAGAGATAGGTACTCACATTTATTTAATTATATCAAACAGAAATATAAAAGCATAAATACACTTTCTTTTAAACGGATTGAAATTAGTTTTTATGTTTAATAAAAACCAATTTCAGGTTCATTTTTAAATGCACTAACACCTTAAGCATTAAACATTATGTATTGTAGTAACAATTAGAAGAAAATAAAATTTATTTGAGTCACCACATATATAAAAAATTATTAAAAATAATTTTGAGGCGGGAAATATTTTCCCTCTAACTTATGAAATGAAATATTATTAACTTAAAATAAATTAACACAGAAAATATGCATTCTTTAAAAAAATAACCAAACAATAAACAAAAAGTACGATGGGAAATAATTTCCCAATATTCTATTAATTTCTATCAACTGGTTACATGTTGATTGCATGGACGGAAATCAAATTAACACAATAATATTGGGATTTATAAGAAAAAAACCCTACCTGTTCCCCACTGGTACCAGTAAATTACGGTTAGGGCTGAGACCACAACAAAATTATAATTGTATACGAAAACTTAGCAAACATGTAATAAAAGGGGAACTATGGCAGTATGGCAGTACTCCTGCACGTCGGTGTAATGATATTAGTAAAAATAGGTGGGCACTTTCCTATAGGAATGCTTCGTGACAAA
Organism: Grapholita molesta; assembly: GCA_022674325.2. NCBI lineage: Eukaryota > Metazoa > Arthropoda > Insecta > Lepidoptera > Tortricidae > Grapholita > Grapholita molesta. The sequence goes on from CP053137.2 coordinate 10,725,894, forward strand.
ACTTCCCAGGTGACAAGTTCCCGTGGCAAAATTCGGTATGAAAGGGTGTGGTCGTTGGTCAATGCAATAACTGTTCCCGTAGGAAAATTCGGTATGAAAGGGTGTGATCGTTGGTCAATGCAATAACTGTTCCCGTAGGAAAAACTGTGAACGAAGAATTACACATTTTCATATTTCTAATATTGATACATTCTAAAATTGATACATGCAAATAACTAAGGTAACGACAAAAACCAAGCTTACCCGCGACAAAAAGCGGTTTTCTTTTAAGATATGACAAAAATAAATCTTCTGTTCTCTGGTCGTTATTTAACATAAATTCTTTAATTCCTTCTCAATACACAATTTCTCATTTTTTGACATTTCTATCACACCAAAAATCAATCTCTGTTAAATATATCTAATATTTACTATCATATTTTTCAAGTCGTGTTAGTAATCAAAGGTAGTAGTTTGGCTTAATGGGTAGTGACCCTGCATATGACGCCGATGGTCATGTGTTCAAATCCCGTTAAGGCCATTTATTTCTGAGATGAGCATAGATATTTGTTCCTGAAACATGGGTGTTTTTTATTTATTTAAGTATATATATATATATATATGTATATTTTTTATGGGACAATCTTACACAAATCGACCTAGTCCTACGGTAAGCTCAGTAAGGCTTGTGTTGTAGGTACTAGACGACGATATATATAATAGATAGATACCTATCGCATCGATGCGCCGAGCAATGCGGACGCATCAATGAGTAATTAATTATTAATTTGCGGAGTTAGCGCGGCCCGGCTGCTGCTAGCATAGCTTTACGATGAGTGCTCAGAGTCAGCCCGTCGTGAACGATTTCCTCGCCTTCCTGCTGCAGAAGCAGAAGTTGCAGCGTGAAGGAAAGATGGATCGGGAAACCGCTGTCCAGTTTAGTTCGTGGGCATCGAGTTTCACCGGCGAAGACATCCGTGAAGCGAAGCGGGTGTTGTGCCAGTCCCTTGGGATTCTTGGTACTTATTCACCTTACGTGAGTGGGGATGAGGTTGAAGACAAATCCTACGTGGATATTGTGAATCTCCTGAAGGAGAAACGAGACCGGATTCCGGAGTTCGTGACGGCAGAAGCCTCTTTCGTGCCGCCCCAAGTTCTTGATGACGTCGACGTGCGAAGCCTGCAGAAGGAGTTTGTGGCCCTAAAAGCATGTTTCGCTGAAGTTCTCTTGAAATTTGAAGCAGCCCAAGTCACTATTGCCGAGTTACGCAAGGAAGTTACTTGTTTGCGAAATGCCCCAACTCGGTCGGTAGCATCAAATTTCAAGAGCGACGGCCGACCTGGTTTTATTGAAAATAATGCCGAGTCTGCAAGTCTGCGCGTTGCTGACACTGTGAATGGTGCCGCACGCGCCGCCTCACCCCCCGCGCACCCCCTGCGCGCGGGGCCTTCTCCTGCCTCGTCTAAGTTTTTGGACCAGGGTATGTCCTTAAACTACGTCCAACAATGAGAGGTAGGGCACAGCGATGACCATCACGCTTGAATCTGGGGCAGCCCAACTGGGGAAGTACCTCCTCCTTACAGAAGACCACAGCCATAATAGCACTGCTACCTTTCAGGTATGTAGTGTTGTGTTCCTGATGGTGAATAAGGTTCCCAGAGCTCCAACCCACTTATAGGTCGGCAACGCGCTTGTGACTCCCTTGGTGTTGCGAGTGCCCATGGGCGACGGTAATTGCTTACCATCAGGCAATCCGTCTGCTCGTTTGCCACCTTTGTCATAAAAAAAAAAAAAAAAAAAAAAAGTCGCGTCAGCGTGCTTATGCTGACGTCGCCGGAAAGCCTGTTGCAGCTGACCGGGTCAACGTGCCTTCTCAGGCGCGTGCTGTTCGGGGTCCCATTACAGGGAAATCCCATGCCAGTGTGGATAAGGAGGGATTCACGCTGGTGGAAAAAAAGTCTAGGACGCGAAAGGCTCCTCGCAAGACTCTGTGTGGCACTGCGGAGCCGGCTAACACTGGGCTACGAGTTGCCATACCGAGCAGGGCGCTCTACGTGTCACGCCTGCATTACTCCGCCGTGGCTGATGATGTGGTGGAGTACGTTCGCCGGAGGACTGGCTTCACGCTGACGGTGCAACAGCTGCGGGCCCGCCATTACGTGCACTTCAGCTCGTTTGTGGTGCGCGTGCCGCGGTCGCTGCTGGACACCATTGGAAGCGCGGACTTCTGGCCGAAGGGGGTAGTGTTTCGGAGGTTCCGGGGCAATCTGCCGAATCCTACTCCAGTGCTATCTGTGCAACAAAGCCCCACTGCTGCGTTGCCAAAATGTAGATAGTTTTATTAAATTTTTTATTTGATTTTTTATGTGGTCATCTGTCCATAAATAATTTATATGTTATCAATTTATCATGTGTTAAGACCTTTCTAAAAGGCTCGTCGACTCCACTGGTTACCGCAGAGCTGGCAGCTTTCTCGCGCAACGAATCAGTATCGCGATACAGCAGGGGAATGCTGCCAGCATACTCGGCACCATGCCAAAGGGGCCCAATTTTAACGACGTTTTTTAAATTTCTTTTATTATTTTTTCTTTAGTCTTATTATTTACGTTGTATTTATATGTTACAAAATTGATATATTTTTGTTGTGTTAGTCTAAGTTTTGTGACGCATTGGAAATACTGTAATGTCATGTAAACGATTTTTTATCAATAAATGTTAAATGTTAAATATAAATACTTAAATACATAGAAAACATCCATGACTCAGGAACAAATATCTGTGCTCATCACACAAATAAATGCCCCGACTGGGAATCGAACCCAGGACCTTTGGCTTCATAGGCAGGGTCACTACGCACTAGGCCAGACCGGTCGTCAAATTATAAAAATATTTTAAATATTATATGTGTGCATTTAAAAATGAACCTAAAGCATTTGGTAAAACTAATTTCAATAGAATTACATTCAAATGTTTTATACTTAAATCCGTTTAAAAAAATGTGTATATATATCGTTGGCACCTAAAACACAAGCAAGCAAGTTCAGTCAATATGTGGAAGGCTGCCCTGTTCAAGACATTTTGACGAGATTTGACAAACACAGTTCAATTACGTCATCGGAGCCTTACTATGCAACCACCAATTTAAATTACTGATTCACAGTTTTAGCACAACAATACACAATATCTGGACATGGTATACAGCGAGTATATTTAATATTATAGGTGAACCAGGATCTATTGAGGGTGCGCCATGTTGCGGAAATTTGTTGGTACTAATTTCTAGCAATGGCAACAATTTTAATAATAGACAACATCTACCCTCTATGACAGTTGTCAGTAATGACAATGTAAACATTGCTTTGTCTAGTTTCGTGTGAATTATTATTAGACTGCAATAATCACGCCGAAAGTTTTAGATTTTACATAGAAAACTCACGAAAATTCACGAATTTTATAGCGTAAAAACCGAAGAAATATCCAAACATCAAACTTCGCACTTATTAAAGTTATCGGAATAAAACAAAAATCATCAGCCAAATTCCATTTTCCCCACTATACAAATTGTTGCTATATAAAATTCAAAACGAGCGCCTTCTTGACAATACTCCCATAGTTCTGGTTCACCTATACCCCAAACCGTAACCAAACGTGTCTACGTTTCGCGTAAGTCTTTACGTACTATGGACAGATATTGTAAGGTAACTTTAAATTAGTCTTAACCACTAAAGCGTTATTAATTTTTTAATTATTGTGGATACACTTGAAGCGACAGTTGTGACGTCACGCCAACGCAAGTAAGATAAAGTAGCTATACATTGCTTGCTGAATTATTGTATAAAGAAAAAAAAGAAATTAGTTAAGAGTTGTTTTCATGGAACATGGGTTTGTCATTGCCTACGTCTGGGTACAATTTGTGGTAATATTGTGGCTGTATAATTTAATGTTTGCCCACGACTTCATCGAAATCACTGAAAATTGTCAGTCGTTTTCACGCTCTTCGAACTTGAATTACGAAACATCAGTTTCTAAGTGACGCAATTATTTTCTTATATTTATAAGAAAATATTTAAGGTATAAATTAGTATACTCGTACATTCCAACAGTTAATAATTTGTAGCATAAAGTTACTTTTATTTACGATTCATTTTACAAATTAAGACGATATTTAATAAGAAACTATTTATTAAGAGTCCTAAGTTAGTTTTAAAATGAAAAACACTTATATGTAATAAGATAACAAACATGAATTGCATGACGCTAGGCTAGTTTAAAGTATAGATAATTGTTGCAAAATAGCACATTATGCTACAAGTGCGAAATGGTGCGCGTGAACAAACAGCGAACGATTTATTGAACAAGCACACGCAAAGAATAAGAATAAAACAACGAAATAGTCGTATAGTTTTTGGTATGATAGTTGTCAAAAAGTTTTTACTGTATAACTACCTATTTTTTTAGTATAACTAACCTTTGTATTGTTACTTGATTATCTGAAAGTTTTTTTACATCCACTAAATATCCTACTATCTTTTAACAAAATCCATCGATTGTAAGTACTCTTATTTGATTCCGAAATTATAGTTTTTATTTTATTTTATTAAAACACATTTTATTATGCAGGCGTCCGGTTTTTTATCCAATAGCCACTGGGCTAACTACGGAGCTAGTCCATTCTAGATTCCATTAAAACTCAATAGTCCTTACACCATGCTGGGTGCTGTCTCTGTGCGCGTCCCATAATATGGACAGAGGCAACATCCGCTTAATGTACCCCTCTGGCCGGCTTTAATGTACCGGCTCGATCCGGCTCCGCGTACGCCTCCCAAATGTCCGGAACACCATTGTTCTGTGTACGGAAAAGACATAAATAAACATTACACAACTTCCTTACACAAATTGACTGAACCCCACAGTAAAAAAGACTTGTGTTGTGTGTACTCAGCCAACGATATATCATCATCATCATTTCAACCGTAAGACGTCCACTGCTATACATATGTCTCCCCCAAATATGAGTTGTATCATATACATACATATGTAATATACAAATAGGTACTTAAATATATAGAGAACACCCATCCAAACAAAGCACCATTAAACAGTAAAGCAATGTAAAAAAATACGACATCCACCTCTTAAGTTAAAAATATAATCATATTTATCATATAATGTTTGAGATCGGAAAATATTTTCCAATGTAATTAATTGTCAATTTTGTTTGAACGGTCAATGTGTGTGCACTACAAAGTATTATGAGTTATATTGGATTTAATAGGTGCCTGGGTCTTTATAACTCAAAGGCAATACTTAAATAAAAAAATATCAAGCTATACTGACAAAAAATAAACATAGGTACCCACATATATAGATATAAAAATAAACATACATACACATACATTTAACGTACCTTGTGTGAATTACTAAGCAGATGAAGAAGAAAGCTCTTCGTCGAAATGCTTGCGCAACATGCATTTTAAACCAGGAGAGCATTCCAGAGTCTTAATGCCATAATGGCCCGCTTGTTAGGCGGGTTAGCGATCGCAGTATCTTCCACCGCTCTACGGGACAACGTAAACGTTTTCTGAGGTCAATGACTAGTATGTAGTAGGTATATGTATCAATATTTGTATGCGATCAGTTAAAACCAATAAACTCACAAATCATTTCGTGGAACCCTTTCAGATTCAATTGGAATTCCTTCATAAAGCAACACATATTTTGAGTGAATAAAAGGAAAGGATAAGAGCATTTCATAGGCCACTTTTGCGTTCGTCGACCTGTCAGACTTATACGTACTGCAGATGATAAAGGTATAATTGTACTGCCATAGCTACCCTTTTTGGAAGGTGCTAGCATTTTTCTATTTTAAATCATAACGCCAATAAAAAATATTATGTCTACTAAAAAATACGTAAAACTTTATACAACATTTGTAATTGACAAAGTAATATAAGTCAAACTTTATATCTAACAATAGGAAACAATAAAAAAACTGAGATTAAATCTTCTCTGAGTGTCATCTAAAGTAAAAACATATTATATTACAAAAAAAAATTGAATGCTATGGTAAATGTACCAAGGCTTATTTTTTGAGTACTTACATGAATATACCTACACGTAACATATAGAAAAACAAATACATCGTGCGTTCAAGAGCTACGGTACCGGTCAAATTTATAACACCTCACTTTTTTAGGTTACGGATTTATTTATTACTCTCTCCGTATCTTCGTCCGAGTACAATTAGCATTAGTATCTCTAATCATTGTTTTTATCATCAAAATATATTGTAAAACTTTTACATATTAAAAAGACTATTGGCAAGCATGTAACAACCCAAACAGGGTTTAAAGTTATTTAAACGTTTTTGTACCGAAAGTTTAACTTAATGTCATAAGGCAAAATATTTTTTTATAGAATATGACTCGAAAGTGTCATCGCCCGAATACCTATGATAATCGTCAACATTCGTAGCCCAACATCTATCAGAGATATAATATTTACATACGAGTGTTAATGTGAACCTGTATGGAATACTGTATTGTCAATTTGTTTCCTTTTGTGATTCTATTGTAGATCAACAAAAAAATATAATATAGCGAAGAACATAATATATATTCATGCAACGAGAATTCCAATCTGTTAAAACAGTAAAAATAATTGCTTTTAACTATGACACTTCGGACACATGTTGTGTTGGTAATAAATTATTATCATTTCGCGAATTCTATAACTGCGGTAAATAATTTGGGTAAATATAAATCAGTAAACTAAATCTATCTTATATTTTTTTGGGTACTTGTATATACAATTTTGGCTTACAATTTTCATTGACAAACTTTCTTTAACTGACTTTTCGTTTTGATCTTTACCTTGACTTGTCAGATCTTATTGCAAATTATGAATACAAGATGCTTCACAATTAAAATTGATTTATCATTATCTGAAGCAAACAAATGATATGAGCTTGTATTTCAATAATATATCTACCAAAACCTTATTTCTTAATTACACTTTTAAGGGTTTAAAGCGATGCCTCTCGTGTTGATCCCTAGTGTATATTTTGTACAAACACATGTGACAGATTAAGCGAGTAATTGTTATCCTTTTCTAGATCTTAACATATTAAAATCCAAATTTTAAGATTTACTTATATATAAATCAAAACGCATTAACTTAGTTTATCTTTTTCTACAGGCAATATTTTTTCGACTTTCGACCTTTAGAGGGTCGAAAGTCGAAAAAATATTGCCTGTAGAAAATTTTCATAGGCAACAGAACACGCTCCGACAGTTTTTAGTATTTTTGTCTATTTGTTCGTGCTTCAAATGAAAACAAACGACTGAGCGGAATTTGATAAAAAACATCGGCTGGTTTAAACCCAAATCAACCACAAAAAGGGGGACCCCGGGATCAGAACACTTAAATGAGTTAAGTTTGCTCCTAAACGTTGTGGCTTGTGTCAATTTTACTTGTAAGTTTCTCCTCTATAGGAGAGGGATTGAAATTAGGGATGAATCAGCTAGTTACTGACGAAAACCGAACTTCGAACGATTTGAGAATATAAGTCTATTAAATTCAAACAAAAAGGTGTAGCAGAAATCGCATAGCGTCTGATTGGCCGAAGAGCTGGCGGTTTCCTCGCACAACTAATCAGCATTGCGCCACATACTTGATTCAAAGCCTCAAGGGCCTTTTTAGATTTAAGCAGTAAGTAGTTCAGTATAGTTCCTTCCGTACACGGAACATTGGTGTTCCGGACATTTGGGAGGCGTACGCGGAGCCAGATCGAGACAACAACGCGCAGAGGCTCTTTCGACAATTTAATGAAATGTAAGGGGTACACTAAGCGGATGTTGCCCCTGTCCGTATTATGGGACGCGCACAGAGACAGCACCCGCCATGGTGTAAGGACTATTGAGTTATAATAGAATCTAGAATGTACTAGGCTATTGGGTGGAAAGGATGGACTAGCTACTGGGTTATTGGATAAAAAACCGGACGTCTGCCTAATAAAATGGTATTCAATTTTATTTCCGGCAGACGGTGACTCGCTCTATGCGAGATGGGCCCCCACAAAAAGCGACATCAAAAATGGCTCAAGGGCAACACCGGTGCATAGGGCTAAGGATAGAGAGGTGTCACTGGGCTTTAACCATATAGCCAACTCGCCACTTAGGTTTCCACATCTACCCACGAGAACGCAGCTCTCGCGACCCCACTCTGGACGGCCGGTGAAGGCAAGCCAGAGGCAGGGGACCTGTTCCACCTGTCCGACAGGGCACCCCAGGGGCACTCAGGTACGTGGAGTCGCTACTGTCCAACAGCTCGCCACAAGCTGCCCAGCGTTGACTGATTGCACTGGAGAAAACCAGTGGGTGATGGGGTCGTCACATCCCTACCCCATCGCTGCTGCGTTCGAGACGGAGGAAATCGCGAGTGAACCTCCTAATGACACACTTGGCTGTTGCTGATCTCATCGTATAGTTATTATTATATTGTAATTCTTATAATACCTACTGAATAAAGTAGAAAAAAATATATAAATAAGAATGAAGAGTACAAGTACCTACTATTATTAAACAATAGGTTCAATTCAAAGTGTTACCTTTGAGAAATAGTACTCAGTCAAAAGAGTAAAATTATATCAAAACTTTGTTCCAAAGTTATCTAAAGAATTAAATCAGGAATAATGCGATATTCTGCTATAGAAAATAATTGTTAAGCTTTATGGCCGCCCGTCAACTTACGCAACAGTGGCAGCGGGTAAATTATTTTCTTAGGCAAGACGGAAACATGACTTTTCCTTTTCTTCATGGGCCCAAGGAAAACTTAAACTGTGGGGAAGGTTAGTTAAGCCGGCGGGAATCTGCTGCTACGGGGCGCCGTCGCTGCTACGCAATCTACGCTCGGCGCGCCAGAGATCGCTTCGCAGCCGTCGTAGCTGGACGTGTGCTACGATCTCGTAGACGCGTTACGAAGTCGTTGGAAACTCGCAACTGTTTTTTTCGACGATTTAAAAAGTATTGTCTATGTGTTTAATAATATATGAAATATAACTACTAAAATGTTAACAATACGATTCGCATATAAAACAGTAATAAAATATAAAGTTTTTGAAGTGAACTATTGTTTCATGTATGCATAATTTAAAATAAAAATAGAAAAAGTGACTAGACTGCAATGTGAATTGTGAACTATGTGAAATAAATTGTAGTTATACATATAACTATGACCTCTATTTAATTAATAAATAAAATGAAACAACACACTGGAAAAAATTGTTACATAAATTATACCGGTGTGCTGCTCTTTAAAAGTAAGCTGTACGAAATTTAATGTTTATTTTCCAAAAATATATATTTACTTGTCATCGAAAACGTAACGCTTATCGAACAATATTTCTTTGGGTTAACTACGAACGTATTTAACTAACTTCTTTCTTAACAATTAAATTGAATCTATTTTAGAGTTGGTTACATAAGGATATACTTAAAATATTATGATTTAATGCAAAAGTTTAAAGACTCAGATTGATTACATAAATTTCGCAAATCAAAATTCATTTTAAATCAGTTGCAGTGTCATGTTAAGTGCAGAATCGAAATAATAACATTTTAACAAAAATGCCAATTAGTCGAAATAAGTTACGCATACGCAAACAGCTCTAGTGTAAAAAAGTGATAATAAAGTTATTCATAGTTATGTTGAAAGTGCATTGAGCAGTGCAAAATGTGGAACGATACGTATGCCCAAGATTTTTGGGACTACTTCGACGCTACGGAAGCGAGCGAGGCGTCGACCGCGTCCGTGCCGGCGCGACCATCAGACCAGGGATTCGTGATGGTGCTGTATAGCCTACTGCTGGGCACGGGCGCCATCGGCAACGTGGCAGTGTTCGCGTCGCTGCTGCGCTCGAGACGGAGGAAATCGCGAGTGAACCTCCTAATGACGCACTTGGCTGTTGCTGATCTCATCGTCATCTGCGTCATTATACCACTTGAGGTACGCTATTGCTTAAAATTATTATTATTTATTTGTATGTCTCTTCCGTACACGGAACAATGGTGTTCCGGACATTTGGGAGGCGTACGCGGAGCCAGATCGAGCCAACGCGCAGAGGCCCTTTCGACAATTTAATGAAATGTAAGGGGTACACTAAGCGGATGTTGCCCCTGTCCGTATCATGGGACGCGCACAGAGACAGCACCCGCCATGGTGTAAGGACTATTGAGTTATAATGGAATCTAGAATGTACTAGGCTATTGGGTGGAAAGGATGGACTAGCTACTGGGCTATTGGATAAAAAAACCGGACGTCTGCCTAATAAAATGGTATTCAATTTTATTTCCGGCAGACGGTGACTCGCCCTATGCGAGATGGGCCCCCACAAAAAGCGACATCAAAGATGGCTCAAGGGCAACACCGGTGCATAGGGCTAAGGGTAGAGAGGTGTCACTGGACTTTAAACATATAGCCAACTCGCCACTTAGGTTTCCACATCTACCCTCGAGAACGCAGCTCTCGCGACCCCACTCTGGACGGCCGGTGAAGGCAAGCCAGAGGCAGGGGACCTGTCCCACCTGTCCGACAGGGCACCCCAGGGGCACTCAGGTACGTGGAGTCGCTACTCCCCAACAGCTCGCCACAAGCTGCCCTGCGTTGACTGATTGCACTGGAGAAAACCAGTGGGCGATGGGGTCGTCACATCCCTACGCCTAAAAATTATTATTATTTATTGTTATTCATCTTTATTCATTTTACATCTTAGATTAGGTTTTATAACATTTTTATAAAAGTAAAATATAAAAATACATCTAAAACGTATCAAAACAATAAAAACATTATAAAAAACCTAACCTAGAGTGCCGCCGGCAACGGGGCAGGGCCCAGGCTGCCGGTGGTTAGGGCTGCAGAGAGAGGAACCGCCGGACTATGCGCGCCGTGTCCAGGATTACCGCCTTCTGAATCTGACCCTTGATCCAACCACAACCACGTAGCGAGAGTCTCTCAAGATGTTGGTCGAGACTCTTCGCTATGAGACCGTTCGCGGAAACAACTATCGGTACAATGATCGCCGAATCAACTTCCCACATGGCGGTTACCTCGTGAGCCAAGTCTAAGTACTTGCTGGACTTGTCCTTCTCGGCCTTCACGAGGTTCTCGTCACATGGGACGGTGATGTCAACGAGCATTGCGCGACGCTGCGAACGATCTATTACCACGATATCAGGCTTATTGGCTACAATAGTCCTGTCCGTGATAACAGATCGATCCCAATAGAGCGTGGCACGACCATTTTCGAGAACTGGCGCAGGTATGTACTTGTAGTACGGCACTTCGTGGTCCGCAAGACCATACATAAGAGCAAGCCGCTGGTGTATAATCCTGGCTACAAGGTTATGTCTGTGCAAGTACTCGCCGTTAGCAAGATGAGAACAACCGGAAATGATATGCCTGAGTGACTCTCCGGGACGGCGGCATGCCCGACAAATGTCGACCGTACCGTCCTTCAGGATATACTTCCGGTAGTTATTCGTCATGATAACTTCGTCCGCAATTGCACAGGCAAAACCCTCGGTTTCTCCGAAGAGGTCCCCGAATCGTAGCCAGTTCACCGACGCGGGTAGGTCTACGTCTGGTCCCGTTAGGGCCCTGTAGAACCGCCCGTGTAGCTCCTTACTCTTCCATACGGCCTTGCGGTCCTCGGTGCTTAGTACCACTGGTTTGCGCCAGTTCTCGTTTGCCAAGGAGAGCGGTGTGAGGTTCCTGTCTACTGCCACCACATCACGATGCATCCCACACTCGTGGTTAAGGAAGTAATTCCTGAGATTGCACACCTCACTGTTATGGAGGCTTTTGGCATTTAAAAAGCCGCGGCCTCCATACTTCCGTGGGATGTACAATCTCATAACCGACGAGCGTGGGTGTAGCATACGATGTGTGGTGAGTAGTAGTCGGACCCTGCGATCCAGGGCATCCAGCTCGGTCTGAGTCCACCTTAGTATGCCAAAGGAGTATATAAGTAAGGGCATTACCCAAGCGTTGAAGGCGCGAACCTTGTTGCCACCTGACAAAAGACTATTAAGTACTTTTGTCAGCCGACCGAAGAAGCGCTCCTTCACCGACTGTCTAATAGCCACATCCTCAATACCCAAAGACTCTGACATACCAAGATATTTATAGGTATCTGATTCGGAGATAGATCTGAACGACATCGTCTCAGAAAGCTGTAAATTTGTTGAATTTACTACTTTCCCCCGCTGTACATGCATAACCGCACATTTATCTACACCAAACTCCATCTTTATGGCACTACTGAATATTTCAGTGGTTTTCAGTAGTTCCAACAAGACTTGGTTGTTTGGCGCAAATAATTTGAGGTCGTCCATATACAGAAGGTGAGAAATGACTTCACCCTCTCTCCGAAGCCGGCAACCTAGTCCCAAATCCTTCAGTAGAGTACTGAGCGGATTCAGAGCTAGGCAGAACCATAGGGGACTCAAACTGTCACCCTGGAATATTCCTCGCTCGATCCTTATGAAGTCCTGCGGGCCAGGGGTCATCGCCACCTCCTGGTTGACGAAGGACTGTGGTCCACTGACTCATACACGCACCTAGGAAGGATCTTAAAGTTGTATTGACTTTATACAACTCTAAGATCCTCTTCAGCCATGAGTGAGGCACCGAATCATAGGCCTTCTTGTAGTCAATCCAGGCGGCCGAGAGGGCCCCTTGTTCCGCCGGGCCTGTTGGCAAATGGTCATGTCTATGAGGAGGAGCTCTTTAGTACCACGGGACCCAACCCTACATCCATTTTGAGCGGTGGCCAAAATGTTGTTCGCGACAATGTGCGCGTTAATTTTTGCTCTCAAAATGGATGTAAGGAGCTTGTACAGTGTAGGCAAGCACGTGATGGGTCTATAGTTTTTAGCTTCCGTGGTACTACCGGACTTATAGAGCAGGAAGGTCGTACCAGTTGTTAAGGAAGGTGGCAGGGAACCGAGCTCAAGGGCTTGTTGGAATTGTGTTGCTAACCGCGAGTGCGAGCATCGAAACCATTTCAACCAGAAATTGTGCAATCCATCCGGCCCAGGACTTTTCCAGTTCTGGGCCGTGCGGATTGCACAACTTACGTCGTCGGGGCTGATGGTGATAGCCCCCATAGGTTCGATGGACTCGCACTCACGTTCAACAACGTTCATCCATTCGCCCTCCGTGTGTTCAACAGGCACTGACCAGATGTTACGCCAGAAATCAGTCATGGCAGTAGCATCCGGTAGCTGCATGTTAGACACACGGGGATCAGTTTCCTCCCACCTTCGGTACACCTTCCTTTGGTCACTCTGGAAGAGACGATTCTGCTGGAATCGGTCCACACGCTGTCTGTAGCGACGAATACGGCTTGCCCATGCATAGACTTTCTGCTTCAGAAAGTCGATGCGTTCTGCGATATTGGCCATATAGTCGTGGGGCTCGATATCCGTCCCCACGAACGCCTGGTTCACAAAACGCATTACTCGGGGCGATTATTACCCCCCCTGAAGCAGATCAGCTTTGCAATGAGAGTCCTAAATGAGTTGATACGACGCTCGATCCGTACTTGCCATGCAGGGGCACCCCCGGCGGTCCTAGGTGCACGTTCAGCGTCCGGAAACTTGACTCGAACAACACGGCACGTCGCGATGGCCCCGCAGTACATGATCGAGTGTGTATCATCTAAGTCTTTACTAGTCCGCATATATGGTTCTAGTAAAGCATTCAAGGCTCCCATTATCGCTAGATTGCGTCTATTCATTGGCAAGCGTGGTAGTCGAGGCCTAGGGTTGTTTGTTGAGCGATACTGCGTAATTGCCTCTTCCAAAGTCCTCCTCATTTGCTCATTGGCTGTAGTACTCACACTCTGACTCGCGAACTCCTCCTCGTCGACACAAAGATCCACCCGCGGCGCCCTCGGTGCCAAGTCGGGTACGGGCACCGGATCCGGCAACGTGGCGGGTGGGTCCTGCGCCGAAGCGGAGGCCGCGTGAGCAGAGAGAGCCTCCAGGCGAAGCCGATCAAGTGTCGAATCATCCAACCGCTTGAGCCTTTGGATGACGCGCACCTGATCCGATAGCCGCTGCGCAGTCGTGTTGATGGTCGGTTCGAGGGCCTGAAACAGAGGAAGCATCCGAACACGATACGCGCACAGGTTAGTTCCCCCCTCTGTAGCTCCAAAGTACGCTCGCATGACGTTCTCATTTATTGATGGAGTCCATCTCATGCGACGCACTATACCACCGGCAGCGGGAGCCGTGGGCGGGGCAGTGTGTCCCGCGGGCCCCAAGCGTGCCGGCAGCGGCGGCCGTCCTCGCCGCGCAGGTGGTCGTGGCGGCGGCGGCCCGCACTCGTCGCTGGACCCGTCTGTGTCAGGCGCTGTGGCAAACTCGTCACCTGACGATGATGCAGACGGGGAACTTGATGAGGCGGGCGGGGTGGTGGTCGTGCGTTGGTAGCTTCCGCTCTCGTTCGACTTCTTGTAATCATTGTTACTTTTATATATAGGTATACGTATTTCACCGTTACGTATGTTGCGCTTATAGGTACGTAATTTTTTCATGAACCCACATTTAGCCCTTGTTGTGAGTTCATAATATGATGTTAAAAATGATTGACGGTAAAAAAACACGTATAAAAATATAATTTTAGCAAAAATAATTTTCAAAGACGTCTGTCATTGTCAGCGGCTTTTTTTTTTTTTTTTTTTTTTATTGTTATTATTATTATTTATTGTTATTATTACGAGAGCCCATATTGTCCCACTGTTGGGCAAAGGCCTCCCTCTTGCTCTTCCACGTATCCCGATCTTCGGCAGTTTTACACCAGTCTCTGTCAAAGGCGTCAAGCTCGTTGCTTAAAATACAAGTACCTAACTAGTTATTGCATTAAATCTAAAAAATGCCCTTATGGCATCGTACCAAAGATGCTAGCGGCGGCAACGAGGAAATGCCACCAACGCATTTCCTCGATGTATCGCAATGCTGATACGTTGTGCGAGGAAGCCGCCAGCTCTTCGGTCACCCAGTCACATCAATCAGACGCTACGTGTCTGCTATTGCTTATGACCTGAATCATATTCCATCATCATCTTCCTAGCATTTGCTACCTCATTATGGAGCGCTAGTAAAATTAGATCCATGATTTGCCATATACATATAATTTAATGTACCTATAATTAAATGATATTTCGAACATTAGTTTCTAAATAGCGCAACTCAAACAACGCATTATGAAAACTGAATAATAGTGTTCCGATGGATTTCATAGGTATAGGTAAGTAGAATAAATAGCGCTGAACACGGTCCATTCTAATGTTCCCTGAGGGAATGCTGAACAATGGTCATTAGGTTGTCGGGTTGGAGGTAGTGAAATCGAAACCGGTAGTCAAACCGGATCAAATTAGCAGTGAACTAGAGGTTATGAGATTGTATTTCATTTCTGAAGTTTTAATTTCCATGAAGTGAAGCATTTCTTACGAATAAAAAACCAGTGGTAAATGTTTATTGATATGGTTTAATAACGAAGTGATTACTTACGTCTATTCTAAAACTTTATAGGAAAAAATAATGATATATTGACCTTTTGATAATATAATATTATTATTTAATGATACCGATTGGACTGTAGACTATCTAAAAAATTTAAAATAAAATAAATATTAAATATTTCTACGCTTCATTTGGTATTGAAAATTTGTATTTTTTTTTTTTCATAACAAAGCTCGTTGTGAATTAACGTCCAAAATGCCCACAGATTGACCATTTCTCGTTATTATGACCGCCGTGAGGAACGGTGCGCAGTATTTCATGAACGCTAATATGATGTGCCCTGGACTGTTGCCCTAAGCGAACTTTGATAGGGCCATCAGGAAAGAATCTACTTGAGAAAGTCACCTCCCCTTCTCCACAGAATAGCTCAACAGAGCTCGCGTCCACAAAGATCCTCCATTTAAGCTGCCCTGTAGGTTTCCACTCCGTACGCCGAACACCGTCAGTGCCTCCCCGATTGAGCGTCACCTGTCCATTAGCTGCATTGTAACTTAAAATCACACGCACGGACCCGGATTCAATGTATAACGTTAAGTCATTGGAAGCATCAGCACGTACATTAATTTCACCGGCTTTGTTTCGTAAAGTATAAATTCTTGAGCTACCGCCGTTTGCTCTTCCGGGAGACAAGTGGCGTCCTTTGAACCTAGACATTTCGTCTACAGGTTTCTGAATTATAGTTCCATCAGATGATAGCTTCAGTTCTCTAGGTAAGGTCATCAAGCCAGTAAAACCATCATAGCGCTCCGGGTAATTCTGGTCCCACATGTCAAACCAAGCCACTATAATTCGGCGACCATGGTTATCCAGGACACTCTGAGTTGCATAGACATCGTGACCGTGGTCAAGTTCCTTAAATTCGGATGTAGGAGTAAATTTATGAGTCGAATAATCAAAATCTCCAAGTATGTAACCAGTTTGGTATAAGTTTTTGTATTTATCTCCCTGGGCTGCTACTCCTTGAGGTGAAAACATAAGTACATATTTTCCGCCGAGTTCGAAGAAATCGGGGCATTCCCACATATAGCCAAGAGTACCAGTAGATTGATCGAGAACTGACACTTCGTTCCAATTTATCTTATCCGTTGAAGAGTAGAGGAGAACGCGACCTAAGCTGTCGTTGTTATAAGAATTTCCCAAAACCATGTAATAGGTGTCTTCGTGTTTCCAAACTTTCGGGTCCCGGAAATTTGGCTGGCGATCCGCACCGGGTATTATCGGGTTACTTGCGTATTTTGTAAAAGTGGTTCCATCTACACTCGTCGCGTAAGCTTGTCGATTAGCGTGGTCAGGCGTTTGTCCTTCTAAGTTAACATTCCCGGTATAAAATATATGCATAGTACCATTTTCTACAAGAGCACTACCTGAAAATACTCCACCCGCATCGTACGATTGATCGGGGTACATGGCAATGGGCAAGTGCTCCCAAGTAACGAGGTCAGGGCTCTTGGCGTGTCCCCAATGCACAAGGGTAGATGTCAGACTGCTGTTAGGATTGTGTTGGTAAAACAGATGGTATTCGTCGTTATAAACACAGAAGCCATTGGGGTCGTTCATCCACCCGTAAGGCGGGGCCAGGTGATAGCGCGGGTAGTATCTGTCATTTACTTCTTGCCCATCAGCTCCAACACAATATAATGCTAGCGAGATAAGAGCTAACTTTATAAATTGCGCCATATTTATTAATGGACATGCGCAGACGACCATCGCTAAAGATGCACTCGGATAAGAATGATTCGCTTCCGCCGTTGCGGATATTAAATAGTTGTTATGTCGTGTCTTATCTGTTTGTTGCGTCGGTATTTATACTTATGCACTTATGTTGGCTCCTTTGACAAGTTATCTATGCATTTCAACGGTGTGGTGTAGCATCACTAATTATTTTACTATTCTTGTATGCGTATTTCGTATAATCAAACACAATTACCTTATGTCAGTAATGTTACAGTTATGTCAGTAATGTTACATGTTGGCTCCCTAGTCACTACTTAGCATAGAGAGATAAAATCACTGTATTTTTATAATGCTATTCCTGACATTTTAAAAAAGGGATAAATATAGTTAATACTTTCCATATTAAATATTACAGGAATCTTACCGTAAGACAATAGAAATTGAGTCTTATGGTAAGTTCTAGAAGGCTTGTGTTATGAGTACCTATTCGGCTGACGATATACAAATATAATATAGAAATACTTAAATACATACAAATAAATATCTGTGCTCGTCACACATGTAAATGCCCCTTTCAGGATTCGAACTAAGAACCAATGGCTTCATAGGTAGAGTCAAAACCACTAGGCCAGACCGGTCGTCATATTGTTTATACATTATGTTCAGTTAAGGTCATAGATATAATTATATGCGTTGACAATATGATAATAACGGGTGCGCCAAAGTTCACATAAAATTGCGACTTCGATTATTGGAAGTCCAAAAATGTATGTTATAAAATTTTATATCATAATGATCATTACTTATAACTTGTATCTGCTCATAAGTATCGTAACACCGAGTCATTCATGTTAATATTGTCATTCAATATAAATATCTATAATACTAATATTAACTGTCATATACTTTCTTTATATAACGATTTTAAGTAATATAATAGCTTTCAAAAACTAAATATTGTGCCAGAGTCACCGGTAGGTACGACGACGAGCGAAGCGAGGAGGAGTTTTAGGTATCTTGCATTCACAACACACCCGACTCGCTATCAAAAAAATTTGTTTATTTAAAACATCGTTATGAGTCCTGATAAAAAGTTTGAAATGATATTATGAATTGACTACAGATCTTTATGAACAATGTTATTAGTAGTCAAAATGTTTATGAAACAAAGTTATAACCAAAAACATTATGACAAATGATCATTCTGATCACAAAACGTTATTATGAAAAATAATATGCTAAATATTTTTATGTGAGCCAATATGGACCCGATAATAACGTATAAATAAATAGGTTCACTTTAAAGGTAAAGTAAGTTATTTTCGTAGTTATGTATGTAACAGAAGATAAAGCAAAACGCTGGGGTTCAGTTATTCCATTATATTATAATGTGGAGACTATCTCAGAAGAATTGGTCTAGGTCCCAATTTGGCCCAGTTACGAGACAACGATATATCAAAACGCCAAACTATAAGTGAGACGGCGACGAGCAACTCCTAAAACTTTCATGCTAGGACTATTTCACGTAACCTAACCTATGTAGGTATCTATGTTGTTTTCAATAGTGCAACTGCGTTTCTTGTCCGTGATTGTTCGCAAAATTGTTGTTTCCGTTATGTTTTCCTCATCACGACTAATTCCGCTGACTTCAGACTATTGTCATTGTTATATTGTCGTCTTGTCACGTATAATTGTATCGTCAACAGCAGCAATACTGTGTACAGTCACGGACTTTAATTGTTGAGCCACTTATGGTCACTTCAGTATTTTCTTATATTTAATGCTTATTTAGAGCGGAATATAGTGCGATCGCCAACCTGCCTGCCAATTGTGGCGATTATGACATTAACCCTTAAACGGGCCTGGCGATTTTTTTACTTTTGAATCCTGATTTCGGTAGATAATAGCGTTAGTAAAAAAGTAATTTCTTGTTTTTTTTTTAGTATCATTATTTTCTAAAAAAAAACCCTGTGGTCAATATAAGCCCTGTGCCCGTTACCAAGAACCCCTCGTGGTCCGTATGTGGCCTCTGCCCTACTGGCTATACATTGAGGTTTTAAGGGTTAGTCATAATATTGTTTACATGTAATTTTCGGCAAAATAAAACCACAATAAAAGTAAGAAAAAATTATGTTTATCTTAATATTCAAGTGCCATTTAGCAAAAATAGCTACAAAAATTTAAATTTTGTTACAAAACTTAAAACTTTACAATTTTCTTAGTGATTAAGACATTTCAACAACAGTTATGAACTTACCCTTAAATTACACAAAAATACCCTGACAGGCAATGGGCACATACAAACCACTTGTACTGCACCGAAACGGGCAGAGGTCCTATAGGGACCACAAACTTTATTAGCAAAAATTTTACATAATAAACTATTACTGTAACTATTTATGACATACTACACTTAGATTACCATATATACTAACAATATAAAGGATCACATAGTACTTACCTTAATTTTTTTCGGCACAATATAAAATTTTACTCAGCAAAACACAAAAAACGGCCACTTTTCTTGAATTTCAGTTTGACAACTAAACCGCCACAAAAATTTGTTTTGACACATCAACTTTGGGTGCGTTCCGAAATCAGTCAGTTCCTAGACTATACGTCAATGACATTTAGTGTCTTCAATAATCTTCCTGCTCGTCAGAAAAAAATCATATGCTAAGTGGCCGCTATGAGATCACTACACGTTTAAGGGTTAAACTCCTCGTACTGCTTATCGCAGTCTATGGGGGAGGCTCATATCCAGCAGTGGACATCCATGGTTGATTAGTAATACCTATACTTACACTATGAAGTGCCCAAATTATAGTGAACCCTAAATGGCTCAACAAAAGTCCCTGGCCGTATAAATCAAACGGTTGAGTTCACACACAGTTTTGGTGGATAAAAATGCAAATGCAAATGAATGGTGTCCTTATAACATCTATAAGTATAAATAGTAGGTAGTAGCTGTATAAATTGTACGAATATTAAGATTTGTCACGTCTACAAGGTGTTATGGGTGCCAATGACACTCATTATTTATTTTGTATGTGTGTCCAAAGAAGTAACTCGTGGAGAATATTATTTATTTGTATCTTAAACAAAGAAGAAACTTGTGGAATTAGACAAAAAATAATATTAAGTCCCGCCTGGGCGTGATTTATAGAAAAAACTCTGGAATTTTTCCTACAAATCTGAATGTATATAATTTATTTTCTTACCAAAACGTAGCTTCGTAGGTAATTTTGATTTAGCGTAGATAGTACGAATACGAAATATTGAAATGATTGGCGTGTTACAAAAATTCTGAATAGTGCCTAAAATGTTAGTACATTTTGTGAATACAGATTTTTTTACTGAAAACCCCTTAACTCAGCGTGACGTCATGTATCGTTGGCCAAAGGGAACAATTGACTACGCTACGCCTGTCGACGTACTGTCCATGAACATGTTAAACTGTCGTATTCATCTAGGAACAACAGTACTAGAAAAGTAAAACAAGAAATCGTGTCTATTTATATTAGTTTATTCCATAATACTTATACTCTTATTTCAGAAAGTAAGAACAAATCAAATTATTTTTTTATGAAATATTTTGATTTGCTTTTATTTTTAAGTAGTAATACTACTATATAAATTAAAAGTAGTAGTATATATTTTTTTTTCTTAAGTAACCTATGTCATCTATTTCTACTTTTAATACTCTTATTTCGTCAACTTATAGTATCGCCTTACGAAAGATTGTATTATTTTTTATGTATTTAATTATTTCATATCATATAAGAGCCTCTTGAACTTACCGCGGGGCTCAGTATATTTGTGTAAGGATGTCCTGTATTTTTTATTTATTATTTATATTAATTATCACACTATTTTGTCATTATCATACAATTTATTACCCTGAGATAATATAACTACTTAGCTTCAACGCAGTTCTCGCTATTCTTAACATGTTCAGACATAATATATAAGATTGTGGGAACACTCAGATAGCTAATCTTAACGAGAGAACGAGGTGAAAGTTGGGAATTGGGATAATGGCACGCATCGTATTAAAAGGAGCACTTTAGATACTAAATGACTTTCATTATTATGTGCGGAGGAAATAAAACTAATGGTCGGGAACCTTATAGATCGACATTTTTTGGACTGTTTTTCACAGTATACTTATACACACACACACGAGAAAGCACGCCAATATATGTGTAACAGGAAAACACTATGATCAAGATATTATGATAAGTGACAATGGGAAATGTATTTATGTCGCATCGCTGTCTGTTACACTAGTACCACGCCCCCCGTCGGCTAAAGCGATATTCTCAATTTTCTTGATCATATTATCTGTCCGTCAACTCAATCGGGCAGCCGGGCGATCAACATAAAAAATAAAAAACCGGCCAATTGCGCGTCGGACCACGCATGTGTCGGGTTCCGTAGCTTCAAACATAATTTTATGGCCGTTATACATTTTCGAGCATAAGTTTAATACTAAATAAAAAGGGAGATATAGAGAATGCATATTTTAAAGGGTGGCACCGTGTACATAGTTCACTTGGTGGTACAGGCATGTGTCGACCGAGTGACATCCCTAGTGCGCAAAACGTTCAAGTTGGTAAACAAGATCGAGTGCGGGTAGTTCGAAAAACTCGCGCAGTGGAAAAATGTTGATGTGAACTTTATCCAATCTTCATCCGAGACCACGAGGACAATGAACTTGTCGAAACGTCGGAGGTAATTTGTAAAGTTAATGTACGCGGTTAAGTCCTGTTTATAAATTTAAGAATTTAGGGTAGTTATAAATAACCTTAACCAAAAATGTTACAACTAACCTAAATGTGATTTTTAAAGATGTGAATATCCAACATGTTATTATTTTACAAAAAAAGTGAACATTTAGTTACATGTATCGATGAATTTTCAATCTAAATTTGAGACATCGATGCCGTAAAAAGGGTTCAATACTCTTCGGTAGATTTCGCTACACGTCACCCGTAATGACGTATACCAGGAAGGATAAGATAGAGGAATTTGACACGTCTAAGCGGCGCTCGTATAGCACAACTGGTAGTGCACTGGGCTAGTCATCCAGTAGTTGTGGGTTCGAGTCCCGCTGCGAGTCAAATTTTTCTATTTTTCTTTCGATTTAAATATCTTTGATATGCTAGCAGACGTTTCTGCTTAATATAAAAATAATTTTAGTAAGGGGTAGCAAAATGTTATCGATGAATTCTCAATCTAAATTTGAGACATCGATGCCGTAAAAAGGGTCAATACTCTTCGGTTGATGTCGCTACACGTCACCCGTAATGACGTATACCAGGAAGGATAAGATAGAAAAATTTGACACGTCTAAGCGGCGCTCGTATAGCACAACTGGTAGTGCACTGGGCTAGTGATCTAGTGGTTGTGGGTTCGAGTCCCGCTGCGGGTCAAATTTTTCTATTTTTCTTTCGATTTAAATACACATTTTTCCTTCCAAAAACAAACATTTAAATAGAGACCTACCTAATACTGTTATTTATCCATTATACAACTATTCACACTTTTACTGAAACCTTCAAATAACTAAAAGTGTAGTAGGCACAGTTACTTTTTTACCAGAATTACCATTTAATACTTTTGAATTTTATGATAAACAGTGTATAACAGGTAAAAGTTTATTTAATATCACAGATATTATTTATTTTATAACATTATTTGATTGGTGTAAACTTGGGAATTACAAATGCAACTTTTCCTTCTAAAATCGAATAACTGATGCGCAAAAAAAATTCGTTAAAATTCGGTTCTTGGCAGCTGATGATATTTTTTTAACATTAGATCAATAAATCATAGCAGGCAATAACACAAGAATACTAGATGTTTTTATGAAGGATTAAATTATTGCATGTGAGCTGAAACCGAACGTTTATAAGAAAACAAATATGTAACTACTTAAGACCAAGTTACTACAGAAGTTTCATGCCAAGTTTTTCAACACACTTGCAAATAGAGCAAGTACAACAACACAAGTTAACAAGTATTGAGAAATAATAAAACCTGCAGAATATTAAGATTGTTATCATCTTCATTTTATCCATTCCTTTCTTTGAATACCCACGATCTTCCGAACGTCTACTCAACGGTCCAATGGACAGCAAAGACTTTTTCATTAGAAAACCGCCTCCAATTCTTCATCCTTTTAGTTATGTTCACGTTCTGCTCAATACCATGTCGGTTCGGTAATTACATCTACGTTACGTGCGACGTCGAAGCTCTCCTTGCTACTCGTATTTTATGTACAACTGCTTTCGTAAGCTTCCATATCGCGGCTCCATATTTGGCTAGACACATTGATTAAAAAGTAATAATATTTACTTCAGCATGGGGTCTTCAGGCACTGTGGAACCTTAACATATTCTAGAATGCCTGCCAGTCTACCGAATTCCGCTCCCATCTGGATCCTTTTGCTAGTATTTTCAAAAGTCAAAAGATAGAATATGTACAAGATATTTTAATCATTTATTTTATATTAGAGTTATATATACATTTAACACCATTATGTTTGAATCTAAACCGAAGGGATCGGTTCATCACAATTTTAGTCTTGGACATATTCATCTTCAGACCATGAGTAATAAACTTACTAATGCCACAGTGTCTTGTTACAATGGTCGTCAAGTTATATGTAAGCACTTCTCATTACGTTCATACATTTACGTTCTACGGTAATGTTTATGTTTAATTAACATTTATAAGTGATATTCACTTAAAATCCACTCACTCTTTGTAACACTAAACCACATAAAAACAGTGTATTATCCTTATTCATTTATTTATTTAACCTTTATTGCACAAAACATATAAAGCACTAAATGCTACAAAGCATTCTCTACCAGTCAAGCTTTAGTCAAAGCAGAGAAGTTGAAGGCGATTCATAACAAAATGAATTCATATAAGTATAAACATAAACCAAAATACATTGCAATAACTTGAGATGATGTTACAAACTTAATTTTATTGGTTTATATTATTAAAGCACATTTCGAGTCATATTTAATATCTTGG
Source organism: Grapholita molesta (assembly GCA_022674325.2). Classification (NCBI taxonomy): domain Eukaryota; kingdom Metazoa; phylum Arthropoda; class Insecta; order Lepidoptera; family Tortricidae; genus Grapholita; species Grapholita molesta. The sequence goes on from CP053137.2 coordinate 10,750,185, forward strand.
GTTATGAGTCTACAAGCGGTGTAGGTTATTAATAACACCAAGTGCGGCAAAACAAACCATTTATTTAATCTTTATTGTACAAAAGAAAATCTTACAATACAAAAGGTGGACTTAATGCTATTGAGCATTCTCTACCAAGTCAACCTTTAGGCAAAAGAGAGAAATTGTACCCTATCGTTTTTGCATTTTTCTTATTATATATTAAGTGTATGTGATTTTACACAATATGTCAATTTGTTGGTAATACCTATGGAAAAATAAAACATTAACATGTTTGAATGACATACTCGTATCTTGTAAAAATTACATACATAAGTAGAAAAATAATTAGGCCCACCCAAACAATAACGCTACGTTTACGATTACGTACCTATCTGAAATGTAGGCAGTGTATCTCATAGCAGTACTGTGAGCGAGGGGAACGCGCCTCCGGAGTAGTAATAATAAGACTAACAACTCTTATTCAGTATTATCATCTTTTATTCTATTAGGTAAATTTAAAAGGTATTTATTCGACCGACAGTGTAGATTGCATCCCACGAAATTAATATAAATAAACGTTTATCGTCTGACAGAGACGGAACATATTCTAATTTCAAATTGTCATTAGGCCAGCCTATGAACATAAATCATCAAGAATGCTGACTAGTTAATTTTTACAGTACTACTTTGGGATACGCCAGCACTTTTTTAGAAAAACGCCAACATCGAGTCTGTTGAGTCGTTTATCTATTGTTTATAATGTATTTTATATAAGTCTGACTCACGCTTGACCGTCGAGTTATTATGGATTTTCCGAGAAGCTCAGCTATTTCGAAAATGAATGGAAAACGAATAGGCGATTTCAATCGTCACTTTTACTGTTTGTCTACTTATTTATTTAATTTTAAAAATATCAAAAACAATTTGAAACTTTCTCAACGATTCATTATGTAGATTACTTCACATAATGTAGTTTATAAAACTTTACAAATGTTTAGTATAGAAATTCCGTTGTATAGAAAGACCTATGTCGCTACGCAAGTACATAATCCTATAAGCATTCCGTTTATTCCTTTTAAAGCATGCTACTATAGAACACTAGGAATATTAATCAACCAATGCAACGCATAATCAACTATCAATACATATATCACTTACAATGCACAGAGGCCTTATGAGGCCACAAGCAACGCAGTCGCGCACCTCACGCAATTACTCGAACAACAGCCGTCAACATGATAGCAATAAGTAATTAAGGCTACCGCTTCGAGTAAATCACAATACTGGATGAAAAAACTCTAAGTAGTACAAACTTGGCGATTCCCAGACGAAATTGAGTAATAAGAAAATACTAACAATCTGATTTTAGTCCGGAACAAATTGTAATAAATTAAAAATTTATTGGTTATCGATTAATTACACCCAGACAGTGATTGCACAATCGCTATCAGGGACATCGGAGCTGTGTAGGTGGTCACAAATATCTGAACATGCACTTTATCGCCTTGACAATAGAGGGGTTTTCTGATATTTGTGACCACCTCCATAACTCCGATATATTGGATGGCGACTGTACTGATTGGTTTATCTGACCACATAAAACAATCATAGCTATTTTAATGAATACTAATGCCAAAATCAATAATGAAGTCTAACAAATTCTAGATGTTTTTGTAAGTAACCAAGGTAGTAAAAATATTGAATTATATAATATTGTCTTGAAACCTTAAACCCTTGTGGCTTGTAGCTATGAAATATATTTTATTCCCACTTTTAATCTTCCGTTTAATATCCTTAAAAAAATGGTCTACTCTTGTGTCATAATCTCATAATAGTACAAGATAACTTACTATCAAGATATCTGTCAATGAATAACTGTTTTTTCTATGGACGTGTATAGAAATAGACGTAGACGCTGCTGCGTGATCGTAATTTTGTTTCGTACTGCTGTACAAAACAAAAATAAGTAACTTACCTACAAAGTTACAGAACAGTAGTAGAGATCTGCAATTTCTTGATTAAACTTGTTGAAGCAAGATTGAACTGGCGTATTCTAAACGATACCATTATGTATTGGCCTGTTCCGTAACTCACTAACTGATTAGTTAGAACTGATAGATTTATCAGTTTAATTAAATACGTGTACAAATAAGTCCTTCGGACACAAGACAGAGGGCTTGTAAGTCTCTGAGTAACCGGTGCCCTAATTCCTTTTCAGTTGTTTTCCCTAAAATTGGTTTATTCGGAGAACAATTTTTATTTTATTTTGTGACATACAAGCAAAATTTTACTTTTATAAGATTTTCACTTTCATTAAATATATTTTTAAAATCAATTTAAAGTATTGTTTAATACTTATTATACTAATAAAAATGTTTATAAAAGGTGAGCCACTTAAACTTGCTTATAATAATAGGTAAGCATTATAATGTGTAGGTAAGCAATTTCTGCTCAACGCTCATACGCGATTCCTCAGATGCCACGATTCAATATTCGCATATTATATTCTAGCTAGTATTATACTGCAATTTTCGATTTGTTTACCAACGCTTGAACGCCGCATAGACATTGCAATATAAGTATAACTTTAAAACTTATAACAATGAAATTAAGGTACACAGTTGAATATGTACCAGACCCTGTTGTGGCTTAAGAGCCTCATGCGTCGTGAAGTAGCAACTTGACGCTAATAAATCGAAGGATATTATGGCGGATTCATATGTAAACATGAGTAGATTACAGTATCAAACTAACCCTTAATCAAACTAAACCGTCCTTTATACCCGATTTATAACATACTCGTAATAACAAAGTAGCGAAGACCGACATCTTGAGAGACTTTTGGTCGTTGTGGTTGTGTGGTTGTGTTTGGATCAAGGGTCAAATTCAGAAGGCGGTAGTTAACGCATTCACTGCCACCGCCGCATATATGCGTCACCGTGACTTTCACGCAGTGCCTTCGACGCACAGATGCGTTTATAGTATTAAGTGACTTTCACCCAGTGCCTTCGACGCATATGTGAGTTGTAAATTTTGAAATGTTCCTCTTACGTCTAAAATGTTGCTTGTTGGATCAGATATAAATGGTAGTAGAAATTATAAGTAAGTAAAATATAATGCTGATGAAAAGGCTATAGGTACGCACTTGAACTTATTTCTATAGTGTTCTGTTAGTCGATTCAGTTGTATTCGATTTAGTTAATTTTTAGTTATATACGAAGCACAATTACAATCGATTGGTTCAATGTGATTATAGAATATAAATTATTAATTACCGTGTTTCATTCAAAACAATGTTTCCTAGAGTTAAAATAATTATCTAGTACCAATGCGAACAAACCACTGTCAAATTAGTATGAACTCATATGTGCGGCGGAGGCACTGGGTAATAATCCGTTGAACTCACATATGCGTTAGAGGCACCCAGCAAAGTGCGGCACCTGGTGAATGGCAAGGAAAAGAGGGTGGCAGTGAATGCGTTAATCCTGAACCCGGCGCCTGATAGCCTGGGCTCTGTTATGTTTTTTATAGCTTCAGCGCGTCCATTGAAGCCGATTTCCGCCGGCTTAACTAATTTTCCCACAGTTCAGTAGATTTCCTTGGACTCACAAAAGGAAAGCCATATTGGCTCCATCTTACGTAAGACGTCAACTGACGCGCCGCTACTAGTGTTTTAAAATATTTATATGCCTTTTGTATAGTGTTCAGGTTATTTTGTATTTTACTGTTATATTATCATAATATACCAAATCAAACCTAATATTTACGCTGCATAATGGAAATATATCATTTTCCCGTTTCGCTGTTACTCGTGAGTCATTCGCATGGTAAATTTATTTTATTTTTATTCGTGATGCTGACCTTGTTTAAAAAAAACGTGTTTTTAATCCCATAGATACCTGTACCTGCATGAAAACGTTTGTAATAAAATTTTCCGCCAAGCTAACATAAAATTTTTGAACATTTACACGTGCCCTAATAAAATGTCATTACTGAAATATTCGCTGGGTAACGTTATTAAATCCATAACAAATTAAGTTAAACTTTGCTACATATGGCAACGTCCGGTTATGCAGGACAAGCAGGGCTTATAGTTCGTTACAAACGATCAACCTTATTTTTATCACTTTAGGGACCCTTCGTAGTGGAGCTTTGAAGAATATCCCTATTCTAAGTACAATATTTAACGGATTAGGTGGTTCGTCAGTGTACGAGTAGTAGGTGATGCCGCTGTTTTATAGCATTTTTGTTTATTTGACACAGGGACCGGCCCGCTAACCCTTATAAAGGGTTTTGTATGGGTTTTACATAAGGCTTTACTCACCATACCCTTATTTGACAATACCCTTTCATTTTACTTTTAAAGCCCTTATAAAAGCGTTAACTCTTATAACTAAGCGCTATCCCAATACCCTAACAAAACCCTAATCATCCGCTCACCAAAACCTTACATATTGCTTATAAGGGTTAGCCTTATACGAGGGCTTCCCTTTTACATACAAGCGTGCTAATCGTCTGCCTTGTTCATAAAGCACACATTGCTCTGATCTGGCGTTTTCTTTAACTTTTTTGATTTGATGTACGCGCGCTTTTCGAACACTAGCGTAGACATATACTAAACCTGTCTCTTTCACGCAAGGATTAACTACGACATTACTAAAGGGAAAGCTTTATAAAAAGCGCTAAGTAATAAGGGTAACCCTTTTTAAGGGATAGCAAGGCATAAAGGATAGCAGTTAGTGATTGTAAAGGGCTAGTTTTATGTTTGGCTTAGTCGTACGGTAAGGGATAGTCAAATATATGGGCTAGCAGTTCAAACTGGTAAGTCTTTCAATGTGTTAGCCATGTTTAAGGGTTGCCCTTTTAATGGTTTTTGCCGCGGAAAGGGTTGTCCGTTCCCTGATTTGACAACGGTCTGGCCTAGTAGGGTAGTGACTCTGCCTATGAAGCCGACACTCATAGGCAGACCTCGAAGTCGCCGTGGCACGAATACAATTTTGCTAGGGAGAGACACACGATATTATTTTATCGATAAGTTGTACTTTCTTATGACAGTACTTATGTTATGATTATGAGATACTTAATGATAACTTGCAATATCTATTAAACTGTATTATTTATACAGTATGAAGATTGAAGTCCGTAAAGGTCGATTAACGAAGATAATCAAGATAATTTGATTAAATGAAAATAATGAAATGCATTTCTAGGTTTCAGTTTACTTTGCATTAAAATTGATGAAAAAAATATTTAGTAGTAAAGGTTGATTTTTATTTGAATTTTAAAATTCCTAAGAAGTATCCTAAAAACTCCTATATAGGTAACTTTGACGGGAAGTAATCATCACAGTTTAGTTAATTTTCAATTATTCTGTAAATTTTACAGCTAATAATATATGAAATGCCAATTCCGAATAAGCATTCAGTTATCGATAAATTTTATATCGGAAGGAAATCCCTAGTTAATTGATGTTATTGCCACCGCGACTTCGAGGTCTGCTCATAGGTGTAAATCCCAGTAAGGGCATTTATTTGTATGATGAGCACAGATTATGGGTTCGTAAGTCATGGGTGTTTTCTATGTACTTAAGTATTTTTATATTACTAGCTGTGCCACGCGGTGTTACACGCGGTTTATTAGGGAAAAAATGTAGCCTATGTGTTAATGCAGGGTGTCAGCTAACTCCATACCAAATTTTATTAAACTCGCTCCAGCCGTTTACACGTGAAGAAGTAAAAAACATACACTCACAAAATTTCGCCATTATAATATTAGTGTAGGCTAGTGGAGATAATATATATAGTTGGCTTCTACAACACAAATCTTCTTGATGTGGGGCTTAAATAGTCAATTTGTGTAAGGATGTCTTGTAATTTTGATGTTTTTTTTATTTTTATGACAAAGGTGGCAAACCAGCAGACGGATTACCTGATGGTAAGCAATTACCGTCGCCCATAGGCACCCGTAACACCAGGGGAGTCACAAGCGCGTTGTTGACCTTTAAGGGGGGTTGGAGCTCTGGGAACCTTACTCACCATCAGGAACACAACACTACATACCTGAAAGGTAGCAGTGCTATTATGGCTGTGGTCTTCTGTAAGGAGGAGGTACTTCCCCAGTTGGGCTGCCCCAGATTCAAGCGTGATGGTCATCGCTGTGCCCTACCTCTCATAAAGTATTTATTATTTATAACTTAGGTAAAAGGTTTTGCTCCAAGTTTAAGTCTAACTTTACGAGATGGCACTTAAGGCACCATATGTTAGTAGTTTAATTTCAAACGTTCACTTCGGATTACCAGAATTACCGCACACAAAGTTTTTCTTTGAATTTTCACATTTTGAATTAACACAATTAAATCCAGCCAGCATCCTTTACACAATGTCTCAAGGGCCTTTTTAGATTAAATACAATTACTAGTTAAGTACTCGTAGTTTTCATAATATTGTATTTAATATTATTTTAAATAAAAATAAAGTAAAAAAGTAAATAAATAATGCAGGCCGTTCAAAAAAATCGAGTTCTTTTATAAATGTTCATATATCATCACATTTCAGCCGTATGCAGTCCACTGCTGGACACAGGACACTTGACTTGTATCATCTTGGGCGGTAGTTGCCATAGTCGCCACGCTTAGCAGGCGGGTTGGCGACCGCAGTAGCTGTAGATTGGGTTTCGACGGATGCTGCTGCCCGTCCGTAGGATTTTTCCCTGTTGCCTCTTACGACACCCGCAGGAGGAGATCGGATGGTGCTATTCTAGTCAGCCGGCAACACACGGCATCAATCATCTTTGACCCTATATTGAACCCCGTCACCATTGAAACCTAGAGCAGAAAATAATAATATATGATTCTTGTTTGTATGATAAAATTGCCATATTATCCTTCTCAAAAAGTAAAGATTATTTTAAAAAGAAAAGAGTATTTTATTTCGTGTCTGATATTTAAACCTTATCAAATTAAATGAAAGTTTAAATCATCTCTTTTATTTTGTCCTTTATATAGTTTTCTAGCAGTCAGCAAGAATGGCATACCTTGCTGAGTCCTGTAAAACTGTATAAAGGATAGATATTGCTGACAATACTCCAGTTAAGCTTTGTCAAGCCCACAAGTACACAGCCTTTCGACGTACTATAAGCGGACTTTATTGATTTTATATGTCTTCATAACAAAGATTATTATTTTCAGTCTGTTATTTAACCGTAGTTCTGTCGTTCTTTCCTGTTTGGTGAATGTTTCAATATGCGTTCGGCTGATTGCGTCGCAGAATTTGCGCGAGTGGCTCGACAACAATCTATAATCATAGTTTGCTGCCCATGATGAAATAACGGGTAAAGGGTAGTGTTTGCTATCTTTACGGTCTTGGAGACCCCCACTTATAATTTTTAATTGATAAAATTGTATCATTAGTGAGTTTTTAGGATACGCTTCCAACATTCTATGATTAAACTAAGCTATGCGGTAACGGCGTTGGGTTTGCGCGTAAATGGAAACTAGGTCCGACGTTGTTTTCTCTATGTTAGTGGTAGTCTTAAGTAAATATAAGATCCGATCGCATCTATTGTATATGTAAAAGTGTTTATGGCCCGAAGTTATGATTTTTTCAAAGATTTATTGTTGTCATATTATCCTGTAAGGTATCCTGTTATGAGGGTGTATTAGAATTTCATGTTTGATAGTCTTTTATGTTTTAGGTAATTTGTTTATGTAATAGAATAATTGTCTAGAATTCTTCTTTATGCAATCAGTTGGACGATTTGTTTTGTGTACCTGTGTACAGTCAAACACAAAAGTTTAGGTACTTTATTTGTTTTATGCAGCATCACGACATTCAGTATTATTTAAGAATTTGTATCACTTAAATCTACACAACCTTAAAAGTAACTGGTCGTAGAAAAGCTATAACCTCATCGAGTGCCAGATTTAAGACTTAAGATTTTCCGAAGAACAAAATGCGACCCTAACAATGTGTCAATCTAATTAGAAAAGGGAAGATGGACATATTTTATCTTAAATTAAATGAACCATTAAACACAAGTACCGATTTTTTATTTCTAACCTAACATCCGGAAAGACAATACCTAAACAAGAAAAATGAGTCACGTTTGTTATCTTTTTTAAAAGATAACAAACGGACGTGTGAAATGTTGATCATAACTGAATTAGAACATTTATTACGTACCTAACAGTATATATAGACTTCTTATATGAGACACTGCACTGCACTTGTCTAGCCAGAAATATATAATGTAAAGTTATAGATATAAAATATAAATGTAATTGATCTACTAACCATGTTTTAATTAAATATTTAAGTGTTAAATACTAACTAATTATATGAGTCTATGGTACTAGAATTAAATGAGATAGAAATTGAAATTAAGTATATACGCACAAATTCAAATTTTATTCGAATATTTAAGACTATAAAATGGAATGGTTCCATTTAGACAAATAAATTCATATTAAGAAAAAGATCAAATTCGTCACGAAGAAACGGAAATCAAATTTATTTTTACATTAACTAAGTTACAAGGATTTCAATTTGACTGTTTAAACAGAAAAGACAAAGCTTTGAACCATTAAAGATTTCCAGAAAAGTCCGTTACTACCTTTCTGCCTAACACTTCCTTCTGCGAAAAGGGCGAAACCTTTTCTCTACAAAAATATCTAGCACGTAACTACTCGTATGTTCCTTACTAAAAAAATAATTATAGAAATTTTTGTTTAGCATAAAGTACGTACATAGGTAACCAAGGCAGTACCTAGTAGTAATTGCTCTCCTAAATATAATAGATATATGTGTAAATTTTCTTAATTCTTAAACAGTTATATTAATTCCTCATGGATGGGATCCAAAGGATCTGTAAAGATCTGTCCAAAACCAAAAATAATTGTACCTATATAATTGTCCTAAGAAATTGATTTGTTTTAAATAGTCCAAAAGTATTTATCAAGTAATAAAGAAAACAATTATTTGTTGCTTTTAAGTATATATTTGTAGACGGGTTTATTTTTTTAAAGTTTATTTTTATACTTGGATACTCCTATTTCTCTACAGTTCGCATTTCAATTGTTAAACTTGGTACAAAGTTTAGGTGCGTTGTTTCATTCGCTACTATTGTTATTAGTGCACGTTTACGTACGTTGAATATTAATAAGTCTCGTCAACTACCTTCAAAGGAATTCAATTATATTATCTATGTTAATTAGAGTCAGTAGGTCTGCATACGTACATACGCAAGTAAGTACGGGTAAGGCGTATGTATATATTAAAATTTGGCTATAAGAAACATTCATACTGAATCGTCTTCTTCGTCTGGTTCTTTTGAACCTGCTAGCCTAATATGGTCGGGTTTTTATCACTTGTCACAATATCTGTCACTCTAACAAGTATGTGAGTGCGAAAGTGACGGATAGCGCGATAGGCGATAAAATGTCAACCAGGACCCGGTTTTTGCCACTGTAGTACAGTGGCGGCGCGCTAATTTTTTTCTTAGGCAAGACGGAGCCGATATGTCTTAGCCTTTTCTTCTTTAGCCCAAGGAAAACCGTTAAACTGCAGTAAAGTTAGTCAAGCCGGCGTGAATCGGCTTGTATAAATGCGCCGCCACTCTTGTAGTATCTTCTAAATATTATGTGATCACTGCTTTATTTTCTTTGTCAAATAGTCCTGTAAATTTTTATAGAATCGGTTGCTCAATCCATATTGATTTTGACGCAAGTTTATGGAAATATGTAACTTCTAATCCCTTTGTGATAGCGTCATGATAAATTTATAACGCTTTATCAATGCCTTTTTAAGTATTAACTACAATGAAATCTTTATTTACAATAATTACATTCATTAAAATACGAATAACTAGTTATTAAATCTAAAAAAGGCCCTTGAGACATTGTACTCGTACCAAGGATGCTGGCGAGATTTCCTAGTTGTATCGCAATGCTCATACGTTGTGCAAGGAAGCCGCCAGCTCTACGGTCACCAGTTACATCGACCAAACGCTTCGCGATTTCTGCAAGAAAGTATTTAATTTACTCTGGTCCAAATCAAGATAATTATAATTCTGGTTTCATGTCATACAAACACGCTGCAGCGCTTAGGCCTATTTTATCACTATTAGAGTCCATCCACTTGAACTCCAAAAATTGTTGATTCTCCAGAATTTCTCACTAGGAAAGCCATTATAAAGTTAGCGTGGTCTGCCTATATTAAATCAGTGAAGTAACGAAGGTTGCACAATCCTGTCGCTTATAATGAGTTTCAGTTTTGACATTTGTGACACGTATTTTAGTTAGGAATTTATATTAGTTAATACAATAGTATCAAACAAACTGATTACAAAATTGTATCAACGTTGAATGTCAACTGAAAATATAATAAAATGTTATACATATGTCTCCATATATTATACATTATATTTGTACCTAAAAATTGTTCTAGCAGGAACGACCTTTGCTTAGTGCTTGGCAAAATAAAAATATAGACAATCCTGTTATCGATAAGTACATACTACTTCAACGACAAGACGTACACACAGTCTTATATCGGCTATCTACCAAAACGCTGCGTGTCTAGAATAAAATCTAAATGTCAGAAGTTAACACATAAGGACAGTCACTATAATTCAATTTTGTTCCCACGGTGTATTATCATTCATGTAGTCATGTGTGCTATAATAAGCTTTAGAAATAAGTTGTTTCTTAACATAATTCTTGAATTTATTAAGTGACAATTCAGTTACTTTCATTGGTAGCTTATTATAAAACCTTACACAATTACCCATAAATGATTTTTTAATTTTATGGAGCCGGGTGAAGGGTACTGCGAGTTTATGCTTATTTCTAGTATTTATATTGTGAATATCACAATTCTTTCTAAAATTAACAATATTTTTATGTACATACACAATATTCTCATATATATACTGGCAATGCACTGTCATTATATTATATTATTCTATTATTTATTATTATTATATTATTTTTCTTTTTGGGTGTCAAAGTGAGAAAAGTAATGAAATGTAGGCCTATGCTATGGTGTTAATTTAAAGCGATTTTAAAAGCATATTTTATAGGTACCTGGTTGTTCTCTGCTCGCAACGCCGATTTCGTTTAGTTGTGTAAATATCTAATATATTTTACTAAAAAGATTACTTTGACTTTTATTGTTATGATATTAAAGTCTTATTTCGTTCAAGCGGCCCTTTAGCTAAACCGGGCACCAGGGAAATAACCGACCAAGAGTTAAAGTGTGTACTTGCAACAGTTTTGTTATTAGACAAAACTAAAAGCAAAATCCAATTAAAGTTTGTAAATTACAGCGATTTGCTCTGAATAAACCAAACTGAACATACTATACATACCTAATTATAATTTAAATCAATTAGTGTACAGGAGAATACAAATGGGTAATGGCGTGCTTACAAAACGAAAAACATTTAAAATAAATTTAGTGAACCAGCAGCACATACTCGTAGTACATCCAAATGCCAACCAGGTTTGGTAGTCCAGTTGTTTGGCCAGACGAGGGAGTCATAAATAATATTCTTGTTTTTTTTTTCAAAATAACTTTTTCCCACCAAATCTGAAAATGGTATGTCTATAAGTACTTATTGTACTTATCATTAATTCATATCTGACAATCTTCTCGCATTTTCTTTTTCAATACAGAATTATTATCACTAAAGCGCCAAGAAGGCTTGAAGTCACGACCTACCCTTTTGTCTGCCAAATTAAGGATCATTTAAGTTAATATTGATAAAAATCAGAAATCATTTTTGCGTACATCAAATCTGATTTCTGAACCATGTTATAAGCTAAAACACTGGTTGAATTACATCACTGCGTAAAAGGTGTACCTAATCAGGTGCACGTATACGCAATTATGGCAGTGACAGCAAAGACTCCGAAATGAAAAAAAAACCTTTTACATGATTCAGATATTGTTCATTAAAACTTATAAGCTACGTTCATAGTGCGCATACTTTCACGTATACCGCATACGAGATTTTATCGAACGTCGCAGTGATGACAAAATTTGTATGGCAACAAGAAAATCGTTCACACGGCGTCTATGCGATAAAATCTCGTATTTGAGACATATTTTTATCGTATACCGTATTCTTGTCAATGAAGATGCGGGATTCTCGGAACGATTTTATCGAATGCGATACGGTGTGAACAGGTGATGTGTTAAGATTTCCCCTCATATGTCGACGCGGATTCGGCTACAGCTGGTCGTAAAAACCTTGCCACGTAACGCGAACATCTAAATTGTGTATGCACTCCTAATTATTCCAAAAAGGGCGCTCTTTAAATGTGAATGAATAAATAATAAACCACATAGTTTTCACAAATAAAGCGTATATTCTAAGATAAATCATTCAATCCTATATGTAAACTAAGAAATACAAACGCCTACGTGATTCAGGATTCACGATGTACGGTACAGCGCCATCTAGCGAGAAATTGGTTCAACATCGTATCCGAACATAAATGTCGAGGATCTTTCTCTTTTACTCCAATTAAGGCATCATAAGAGTGACAGAGTTCTAATTTTACGAATATCGTTTTGAAGTAGCGCCGCTTTGTTCGCGAAAGAGCGAAATACGTCGATCAACGTCGGCTGAGCTAAGGCGAGCTGAATGATGTTTTTTTTCACGTCGACAGATGAGGGGAGACTCTAAGGAGTAAAGAAAGTTATAAGTAGCTATATTCTTTTTCTTATATTTCATTGTAATATTATACATAAGAGAAATATGAGAAGACCGCACACGTGACAAAACCGTGAGTCGCCTCGCGTGAACGGTACAACGGTAGCCCGCATACGGTATACGATTGCTTTGTGCATGTAGTAAAACCACAACAAACACATCAAACCAATTACACTTTAAACGAGATTCAATCGTTTACCAAGTTTATTATTATTTTTTTGTAACATTTTTTTTGTGTCCTCTATTTAAGTGAATAGTTTTACCTCCAACATTAAAGTCAGAAATAAATAACAGGGACCAACCAACAAACATAGTCAATATCAACCAATATAAATTACATTTTTAAAGTTTAGTTTTAAATGTAAATTATTATTTAAGTATGAAACTAAATTAAGAGCTAAAAAAAACTAAATAAAACTAAATTATATCAAAATTAATTGGGCCCCCTCGGCATGGTGCCGAGGATGCTGTCAGCATTTCCTCTCTGTATCGCGATACTAATGCGTTGAGCGAGGAAGCTGCCAGCTCTTCGGTCACCAGTTGAGTCGATAAGCCATTTACTTTTTTTTTTAAGTTAGTTTTTAGTTTCTATCTAGCTTTTGACATGTAATATTTACTAATAAATTTGATCAGTGAGAGAAAACGTTATTATTATATTATTAATTAATTAATTACATATTTTGTACCTTAAAATTAAATTGTAAACTGTGTAATTTTAACAACTTTCAAAGCAATAAATATTAATGTATTTTTATCGTCATTAAAATTTGTTATTTCTCCTAGGAATATTTCAAGCGTCTACTTATTGCGTTTTTTATTACCATTCAATCGCCTGAGCGGCAAAGTCGTTTTCACCTCACTAGCTCGGAAATAACTGTTTTAATCTTAACGCTAACAAATAGCAAAGTTGCATTTTATTCACAAGAGTGCCTTTGAACTAATTTCATAGAACTTGTTTATTAATAATCGAGTGTTTTTTTGTCGTCACAAGGTTGGATATTCTTTTATTTTAATGTTTTTTAAGCACACCTAGGGCAAACTGTTCAGGTAGGTCCAACATAGCGTTGGACAGTGTGGACATTCTCCTTGGTAGTGGTGTTTAGTTTTTGGACGTTAATTTCTTATTAATGACTACAAGGTAAGGGTAATAACTGAACAATTATTTGCGTGGTTACAATTAGTGACGTTTAAAATAAAATTACCCTAATCACCTAAAGTAGGCCATAGTACAACGAGATGTTTATTTTCCCGAACGAAGTGAGAGAAAATTGTTCGAGGGGTAATGTGGCGTTTAGACCTACTATACATACTAGTTTTCACTTCGATTGCGAGAAAATAACAAGAATAACATTTCAACAATTAACAAATACAATTTTATTCGCCCGCAATGAATTCTGAGTCAAAAATGTTTAATTTGGCAGTCTTTGTATTTTTTTCACTGCTTTGATACAGATAGGATATATCATAGACAACGTATAATTGGGGCTTCAAAGATGCTTGTGAAGTAGGAACTAAAAAGCACCTAATGCTTTGAGAATTTGAATGCGTTTCCTCATTGGTCGATTTTAATATTGCGGTATTCTGATTGGTTGATACTTTATACAAAATTTTGTTTAATGATTTCACATTTTTAAACAGTATTCGCACCAAAAAAGAATCTAGAGTTGCGATTAACTTCGATATGTGTCGAGATTGGTGGATTCAATAAGGTGAAGTGTTCTGGTTGGTCAATTTAAAACGTTTTGTATATCATAAATATGTATACATATTTTCCCAAGAGGCTAAATATACTACTTTAGTCTGCCTTGGCAAGCATAATATGACACACTTTTAGAGCATGAAAAGTGAAAAAAGATATTTTTCTTTTTTTGTTTGAAACGAAGAAAGTTTTGAAGTTAAACGAGATATAAAAACAGTAAAGAAGTCACGTATATTATGTGTACAAAAAATCGTTACAAGTGTCTTCTGTTAAAGTTATCCGTTTCGGGATGGCCTCCGTTTTAATATCCGGTACTGTCAATTGAACCACCACTGACTACTGTCGAGCTATTAAGCCAAGCAAAACTCGTTGCGATGTTTTCAATGTTGATTAATGTACTTTAAATAATATTAGCATGAATTTATATCTGCCTGAGAGTACAAGATATTTTTTATGACATAGGCGGCAAACGAGCAGACGGATTGGTGGTAAGCAATTACCGTCGCCCATGGGCACCCGCAACACCAGGGGAGTCACAAGCGCGTTGCCGGCCTTTAAGTGGGTTGGAGCTCTGGGAACCTTACTCACCACCAGGAACACAATACCTGAAAGGTAGCAGTGCTATTATGGCTGGGGTCTTCTATAAGGAGGAGGTACTTCCCTAGTTGGGCTTCTCCAGATTCAAGCGTGATGGTACTTCGCTGTGCCCTACCTCAAATTGTTTTAAAATATTTATAATATATCATTGATTTCTACTTACTCTCTTTATAAACCACCAGACGATAGACTTATACAACATTTATGTATATTAACATATGTGTATATTAATTTCTTTATTTAATCGTTTTTCTTTATTTAATCGTTTACATTGTAAGTTTTTATTAGTACTACTTTACAAATCGACATCCAGGTCGCGGAGCCAGTTGATCGCATCAGATGTTAAATTAGTGTTGTAAAGATCCTCCGGATCACCTTGGTAGGGTCGCTTTGGGCAGCGCTCCACGATGTGCTGACTGGTTTGGTCTTCAAGGCCATAGTCACACATCGGACTTTCGGGGATGAACGTTGCTCACGTCCGCAGGAGAATGCTTAGATACCCTGCACGTTTCCCCTGGGTAGCGCTAAACGAGCAACAGCAATAGAGGCCACTGTAAGCAAATAATAAAAAATTTAAAATCAAACATTCTCCTTTTTAAATATGTTAAAATGGTTGTTTCAGTTCAAGACGCGAAAGTATGTGACTATTTTGATAAAATATTGTTTCAATCACTTGGATCGAAATATCATAATCCTGTACATTATTTATCTTGGACATACTAGATCTGTGGAAAATGTACCTAACATTTTGATAGGAACGGAAGATAACAAAAGTATAGTCCTGTCATTTTCTTTCAAGGTTTAGATACATTGCCTTCGCCGCATAAAAGTTGTTAACCTAACCATTTATCGAAAAATCTATGACGAATACTGATAATTTTTTAAGATACTTTTACTAAATTTCAAAAGAAAAATAGAAGGAGCAGAAAAACCGTATTATGTAGGTAATCTATTTTGGAGATGTTTACCGCTGAAATAAGTTTACCCAGGTCCTGCTTACAGAGGAACCGAGTAAAACACTTACCTAATCAAAATTAAGTACGAATATCAGTGAAACGTTTTTCTGCTATTTTTCTCCATCACCTACATCCCGTGCCTAAGTGTGCACAAATTATTTCTGTTTATTTTTAGGACTAATTTATCTCGGGTCCTCATTTTATTGCCGTCGTCTACAAGATATATTATAAGCCATACAAAACTTCTGAACATTAATAAATTCTCAGTTTGACCAGAATTATTTATGTACAATATAAACACGGCTCGTAAATTTAACTAAGTTTCACCAGAGACAACTTTGGCTTTATTTCAATTAAGTACCGATGTTGATAAACAAAAGTCGTAATTATTAAGTATATTGCTCTAAAGCAAAACGGTACAAGTGGTATAAAACTTGTACGAGTATGAGGTACGATGTTCACTTTCAGGAACACCCAATTACCTTAATTGCCAAATAAAAGTTACATCAGTGGTCAGTTTAGTGACGACAATTAAGCTATGAAATATTTATGTAAATCATCTTTATTCGCATTTTTCTATTACAAAAACACGTATTATTAGTATTTATGGATTAAACATAAAACAGTAGATTATATTGAAATTTAAAGCTTAATTGTCGTCACGAAACTGACCACTGATTTAACTTTTATTTGACAATTAAGTTAATTGGGTGTCCCTGAAAGTGAAATTGCCCACTAACAACCTTAACGAACAAAAAACAAAAACATTTTCAAGACGACTACGCCATTTTGTGTATCAACGGGAAATCCCAAGTATTACTTTTAAAATGGATTAAACTGTGTATTATTTGTTAGTAGTCTAGATCACTCGACTGTGGTATAATGTGTAGAAATCCAATACGGGTGAATAAATAAACCAAATATAGGATTTAGTAGCCTAATCATTAACTATGTTATTTTTATACATCCATGATAGCCATGTAATTAGTTTTTGTAAAAATTCCAAGCAGTAATATATACATATGTTGCGACCAACGGTTGCGGCACATAACGCGATATGAGCTTATGAAATTGTCAGGGAGTTTTCCGAAAAAAATGTCCTCAATTAACCATTATGTCAGTTTTGTGATGATAATAATGAATCATGAAATCTGTATGGAAATTAAATATTTGCCTTATTTTATTGTAATATTTATTACTTGTAGTTAATGAACCGATCACTAAATCTGTGTTTACTTGGTGTTTTTTCTAATGGTATTCATAATAAGATAAATACTGAAATAAGTAACATAGTAAAAAACTGATAATCGAATACTCGGCCGACTCCATTATATATACATTTATTATCAAACAACATACAAATTCATGGTATAAAAATAGCATGAAGGAAGATTATGTGTTTTCGTGGCTTTAGTTTAAAAAGATGGTCACATATTTTCAACAATAAGATTTGACCTCGCTTGCTGCTATGATAATATTACAATACAGGTGCCATTTTGAATACAAAAAACAGGGAATAGTCTACTTCGTTACAATACTCGTAAGCATATTTGTATATTAATACAATTATTTCTTGGTACTGTGGTGGTAGTGCTGGTGGTGGTATGCATATTTTCTAGCCTAAGGCGATCGGCAGTTTAAAATAGAAGGTACCTAAATAATATACATATGTGTAGAATCAATGTCATATGACATGCAAACCAATTTCGGCCGTATTAATTTAATTTCGAGAAATTTCTTATTCGCGGTTTATTATTCTGATAGATTCGGAGAATAAATGTATTCGCTGTTTATACCTAGGTCATGCTGCTCTATTCGTTAAGAACAACCAGTGTTAATACATTTTACTTTGAGAACAACAGAACTGCGTAGGAACTTTGCTATTATATTCCAATTACTAGACCCGACCGTCTGGCAGCTAACAGCTGGCAAGTAACATATGTTAATAGTGGAACAACTACTAGTCAAAGAAGTTTTTGGTAAAAGAAACAACTTGACTAATATTAGATAATACCTGGCACTAGGTTTAGCACCTAGCACAGAACTACTTGACAATCATATTAAATTATGACATTTACTTATTTTGTCGTCTGCTATCTCTGAGCTTAAATTATTGACCAGACGCCCGCATGTAGTGAGCGTTGCTCTCAAAAGTATAATACTTTTTAGTGCTAGCTTTATGTATTCTCCCTATTCGATAAACAGTTTGTGAATTATCAAAGAACTTTAATCGATTTACATTTGAAGACAGAGATTAGAAAACATTTAAATCCATCACTTTTTCTTCTTGGTCTCATCCATCATGACATGACTGGTGATCGTGTTTGGTGGTTTTTGTTAGGGCTCGAACACACTCTCGCCATTGAATCCGGTACATCACTTTCTTCACTACATAGTAGAACTTCTGAGATGGTTCTGATGGCTCTGATGAGATGAGAGGGTCACGCTCCGTGAACTTTTGCCGTCAATATTGCCAATAACAACGAACCTTTCCTAACTTTTGTGTCCCCTTCTCATTATATGACCAAAGTAACTCAGGAAGAGTTATTCTCAGATTGTGGATAATCGCACTTCGGGTTCCCTTTATTTGCCATAATTTGTTTTGTCTGAATGTTTATACCCATACTAAGTTTCGCATAATTTATTAACGTCGAATGTTAATGTTGAATAATTTTTATTGGCCTAGTATTATTAAGGCCAAATTTCTGAAAGTACGTTTTGTAGTGCGATCACAACACAACGCAATCCTGGAAAAAAAATCGTAATAACATTCTTCCCAAATGATATGTACGGACCATTTGGCTAAACTTATGCGTAATATTTCAGCGAAAACGAATTATGTGAGATCAATTTCTGCTTGTATACAATTATGCCAACATAGATCATCAACATGCCATTTAAAATTATGCGTAAACAAGGGGAACCTCGCACTCCATCCAACCCATCACTCATTATTTAAATGGCTTGCGACTTCTGAGCATGATGTTTATTTAACGTTGTGACTTACTGTGTAGCGATTTGATCTCACTATCCAAACTTGTTAAAACAATTTTGTGGTAAGATTTTTTATAAATGCGCTGATGTCGATGCAATCATTTAAAAACGTGTCATAATAAAAAAATCAATTACCATAGAGAATAAACGATTTTACTTTAATAACTTTTTAGCGTTCCAAAACAAAAGAATGTTTCCTGTTTTAACGCACTTGAACAAGTATTGTGCTTATCACGTTAACGCTAGCCATAAATTAGCTAGATTGTACTACTAACAATGGTTGCTACTCAGCAAGCCACCCTCGGGTATAATAGAGATATCAAAACATGTCGTAGAACGTTAAAAATAAGTTTAGGTAGTGTCTTAGAAAATTAAATTTCTACTATGCTTCATCGGCCTATCAATCAGACAGACATTCGGCTAACAATCAAATAGAAATTCAAATAGCCACTAATTTATGTTCACTCGCGTCTTATGTATGTTCCCCTTCCACCTTGCGAGTATATCTTAGATCTTAAGACTCCTCTATGAAGAGTCAATGATAGAGACGGGAGTCCTACGGATCTACTTGAGGTTGATTCCGATTATCTGGAGCACTCGGGTCAGTGGAGTCGTTACTTCTCAAAAGCCCACCACTTGCCACCACCACTGCGGAATTAATATTATTTTCTATAATTCAAGAATAAAATAGCTATAATATAATACAGTTAACAAACTACAAATGAATATATATTATGTATTTAAAATTCCGTAAGTCATTGTCATATTTTTATCAATAAATAAAATATTACAATTAAATGGGTGATTCTTCGGGCGTTTGAACCGCTCTTATTACTCTTGTCCAGATTTCTGTAGAAGTGCCTGCATTGTATTAAGTAGGTTTTGGTTGTCCTTTAGCCAGTCCAGCTGTTTACCATTAAACCAAAAATAACACCAAACTGTGTGATCATTACTACAGAAATCTGGACAGAGTAATAAGAGCAGTTCAAATGCCCGAATAATCACCCAAATATAGTTACGTAATTAGTTGTTAATATGCTGCCGGTTTCCATTGCTCGATGTCAGGCGTATATTTAGAGTAAAACTTATTACGTAGAATTGGAGCTGTTTGAACGAACTTTATTATACTACTACTTCGCTTATTGAGTTGAACTAGCAAACTCTTGAAGCGAAATTAGAATTCTTATAAACAACTGGACTTGATTGTTGGACTTATGAACATTTGTGTTTGCGTTGAACTCAGAAGACATAATATTATTTGTTTCTATGGATACTAATGCTTTAATTTCATTCGACTTTGAAAAGCTTAAAGAAAGAATGTTATCTCAAACACTTTTTAACGCATTAGTTACACATTATTTATTGTAAATATCATAAAACTACTAGTTATTTAGAATATATTTACAAAATGTTTGTGCTCTTAATTCATAATCATTAAGGGATTTCCCAGAAAAAAGTGCAAGTCATTAGCGTAACTTGCAGAAAAGTTAAATTATAAGCATTACATTTCTATAAATACTTTGGTGTACGATTTAAAAAAAAATTGCAATTTTACAATGCAAGAAAAGGTAAAAAAATACAGACATACAGATTGCATGCTGTGTGGAATAGTTAAGAATACTTTCAGAGTAGAATAAGAATATGTTCTCGATGTTGTTATGTTAATGTTAATCTACTGTACTTTAGAATAGAATATAAAAAGACTGAGACTTTCCTGCCCGAAGTACACACAATGAAGTGTACGTAGGTAGGCTTTTTTGTAAATTATCGATATTAATTACTATACGCGACCGCCACCAAATGCACCCACCGCATCATCACCGCACTTGCGTAAAAGATTTGTAATAAAAAAAGAATTATCAAAATCGGACTACCCTGTTAATAGTTATTCGTGGTCATACATAAAAATATATAGGGTGGACGCACCAGTGAATGACCCCCACAGTGAATGAACAAAATCTCGTTTTTTGGCTTTTTTTTCTTATTGTCAACTTTGTTTTCTATACAATGGCAGCACTTGGTAAATTTATTTTCGACCGGTTTTAATATGAGCGGCGTTTGAAATTCACGTGTATCTAATTTTGAAGTTTTGTATGGAGAAGTTAAATCCCAGGTAAGAACAGTGCATGTTTGGAGCAACATTTAAAATGATTATTTGATACTTATCAGTTAAAACTTTTGTTATTTGGTTGAATTTGTGTAAAACTTTTTATAAATGAACACTTTAGTCGTTTATTCTGCGATTAAGTTATTATTTTTTCGTGTTCCATTACTGACTTATCAAATGTTCTAAAACCAGTAAATGAACACATTGTGTTCATTTACTGGTGTTGGCTCAATTTATTTTTTTGACTAAATTTAAATGTTAACGTAATAGTATTAAGCTGGTTTTTTGAAATACTGCTCAGAAAACGATTCTGATACCTTCAGTCAGTATTGGAACACAGGTCTTCATACATAGGCATGAAACATTTAGTAGATGGACTATGGAAATCAGGCAGTGTTCATTTACTAGATTTCAACTAATTCTATATATGAACAACGTAACGACGAATGTATTTTCATACAATGTGTAAGTTCCACTCACACACAAAATCATTTGTTTTTCTTTATTTTATTCATCAAGTTTTTGTGTTATTGGAAATAACATTCATGCTATTGTTTATTCCATTTGTTCTACTTTAGGTCAATATGAAGAAGCAAAATTTGTTCAATGGATAATCAACAAAGCAAAACCTCACTCCTACCTCATTTTTTTATATAAGTAATAATTTCTGAAGAAAAACTCTGTGTATTATGTTCAAAAATGATTTTTAATACCGACTAAACATTTCTAAACAATGTTCATTCACTGGGTTTTACTGTGTTCATTCATTAGATTTTTTTGTTCATTTACTAGGTTTTTGGGTATATTTTGATAAATTCTCGTATAACTCAAAAACTATTAAAGTAACAAAAAATCACAGAAATTATATTATTGTTTATTAAATTAAGATTTAATAAATTACATTACATTATCACAATTATTCATACATTTTGAAAAATGATTTTTCAAAAGTGAAAAATTTCTTAAGTGTTCATTCACTGGGCGTTCACCCTATATACGGGTCGAATCGAGAACCTCCTCCGTTATTTTCGTCGATTAAAAATAACACTTTTATTTACATAATAATTTGAAGTGGAAGTACGTTTGTACTTTTTATTGATTACACTTACACAAGAAGAATACAAAATAACCAAAATAGGCCTGTTAAGTTCTCGTTCCGTAAATGACTCTTATATTTGTCCCACGTAGAAAAACTTGACGACGACTGCTTCTTTGTTTAATCTTTTTCTAATCCTAAAACAACGGACTAGGAATAAGTTTCGGTACTTTTCCGCACTATTTCGAAGTTTTTTATTATTCTGGTCGTGGTTTAACTAATCGAACTTGAGCGTGCTCAGCGAGCTGTTATCAACGTAATGCTAATAAAACCCTTTAGATATCCTGACTGACTTGTAGTTTAACGAAAATGGGTTTCTCAAAGTTAGACAAAAAATTATATATTATCTAAGCAGTTTATAAAATTATAAGAAAATCGGCGGCAATGGATTTTATTATGAGTATTCGTGTTCGTACACAGAGTCCCAGTACCCATCGTTCAAACAGCACACGCACAACAATCTGCATTTCACATTCACCCGTTTATTTACAACGGAGTCTGCAAAGTGTGCGACTTAATAATATGTACTTTGCAAAAAGTCGAATCAATGGTTTAGGTACTGAGCTATTGAATGAAAATCTCGGCGTTTATATAGTCACTCAGGCGACATGTTTCGGAGAGCATAGGTCTCCATTTTCAATCACTAAGAGTGCCGAGTGTACATTCGCCTCGCCGCTCGCGCCACCTGCTCGTGCAACATGTCGCATTTTCATTCAAAAAATATTACAATCACTGACGAAAGTTTAAATTCAAAGATTTACTGAGCTATCCTACAATGATATAGGCTTACTTATGTGTACATTTTTCATATTTTTTATTATTTATATAACTGTTACTCAAATATGTTACGCCCCATGATACAGGCTTAAGGATGACTCACGTTAGACCGTCGCGCTTCCGCTCCGAGCGTTCCGTTGTATGGAAAGAGTCACGTGACCATCGAGCCGCCCGATCCACTCGACTCGGGCACGGGGCGGACGTGCGACGGCCGTTACAGCTATGTTCAAAGGGCTGGGCTCGGCCCGGTGATGTGAGGGCGACGGGATGTCGACAGGATGTCGACGGGCGTGCGACGGTCGCCTAGTCGCAAAAAATGGCTCGGATGGAACGGTATATATTGGCCGAACTACGGAGGTTGCAAAATGTCATCAATTTGTTTGCTAAATATGAGGGGATAAATAATTCTTTCTTTAGTCGGGTTATATTACTAGTGCAGAGACGAGGAATTAACAAAGAGTGCTGAGTTGACACATTTCTTTAAAAATAATCAAAGAATAAATATTCGTTAATCATAAATAAAAGAACCGAATATTTAGGCAAAGGGCTCATAATTTATATTTTTATATCAAAACCTCATTTAACATATAACATAAATATTTATCGCATAAAATAAATATTTAAACTAAATTTAAAAAATATAATACTAAAAATCAAAGTTCGATGTAGGCCCTAGTGGTATGGTAGGGTTTAGGTATAGGTATAGTATATGAATTTTCTTAAATACCAAATGTAAAATTCAACAAATAATTGAATCCCTTCTTATGCCCTTTCTTAACTAATTTAATTAACGCCTGTTTAATTAACCATGTGTCTACATAACCATATAACTATAAACCAGTATGAAGATAATTCGACGAATTCCTCAATAACAATAAACAGTCTTTATTATTTAGTTTTCTGTGTTTGAATAGTCTGAATTGAAATCACCAAAGAGGTTTTTCATGTATCTGAATCGGAATATACGTCAAAATTATGTGCGTTACAAAATGTCACAAATTGTTTTCTGAAATATGGATACCAAACCGACATTATATTTAGCCGGCTTAATGTGGCAACTGTTACTGTTCATAAATGTTGCCAGAAAGATAAATAATGAATGGTTTGTAAATGTTACCAGATATTTTTGCATTGGAAAGAAAAAATAATAATAACCGGTATTCGGATCTATCTATATTTGTGTCGCTTAACTTTAAACTCAGGTAAATCCATTTTGCTCTAAGGTTGATTAGCATTCAGATTATTATACATTTTTTTTACTCAACCTTAATACAGAATAGATTTACCCGAGTTTGAAGTTAAGCGACACATTTGTATTCTATGATATACGTGTACGAAGTAACGCGCCCTGTACAAACTATAGGCAGTATATATTATCTCATAATATTATTTCGGGTGGCGTTAAAATTTGCAGCGACCAAGTATTAGCAGTAGAGTTTAACCAGTGAAAAAAAATTGGTTTACTCACTTAAAGCATAGACGATTGAATCATACCGTCTCTTTCTTTCGCTTGCACTACGACCCCAAAAAAAGGGAAGAGTATAGTTTATTTTTTCAACTTTAAGAGTAACAATCGACTAATAATTGGTTAGCCAGACTCTATGCGAGCACATTTGTTTCGTTGTCTATCCCTTTATTTTTCAGGCTAATTTTCACACCAACTACTAAAATAAAACAAATTAAATATTTGTAATTTTTATTGATTTTTAGATACTATTATTATCTATAAAGAACCAAGGCTCGCAAACGCGCAACGTCTCAACTGGTAAAGGCGAACATAATAAACCAGTAAAGGCGTGTCTGGCGTCCAAATGGTATATTATAGGGTATAACGGTGGGTATATGAGGTACAAAGGAAAATAAGGTTATCAATATAGATATTTGTATTTAGGCACTGGTCCCACCGCGAGCTAATAGTAAGCTATGAGCTATCAGCTATTTCAAGGGACAAAAGATAATCGATTCCGTGTAAATAAAAGAGACATATAATTATGTCATAGCCGGGCCAGGCGATGAGCAATAAATATATATCTCTCTTTTATTTACACGGGAGCGATTATCTTTTGTCCTTTGAAATAGCTGATAGCTCATAGCTTACTAGTTTGCGGTGGGACCAGTGCCATTGTAAGGAAGGATTGGCGAGCTATATTTGAATGCCATCTATAGGATATTGTAATAAAATGAACGGTACCTTAGACTTGATTGAATATATTGATTTCCTTGTGACCTAAAGTTAAATTACTTCTTCCTAACCTCTGAGAAATAAAACAACACGAAAACACAATTTATTGCTTTGATCAGCCTATTTACACGTAAAAGAGCTTGACACCATGTCTTCTGCAGCTTATCTAAGTTACAAACATCAAAAAAATGTAGTAATCAAATTAAACTAAATAATAATAACTTTTTAAATATTGTATACATAAGTCATGAAAAAGGATTTTTTAACCTTTTGAACGCTAAGCACTACTAAATTGGTCGCGTGAAGTCGTGCCTGCCGCGCCACCGACCACTAAAGTGGCTATGGCAGACGCTGTCAAAGCAATAGTCCTGCTGACAGATATTGGATATTGGAGTTTATATCTTTTCTTCACAAGTCATAACATGGCGTACACGACACATTTTGACGCGAGAGGAAAAGCGTTCAAAAGATTAATATATTACTGAAATAATTCCTGCGACTAAAATATCAATAAGTGAAATGTGTTTTATAAGCATCATTTATAGGTTTACTTTCGCTCGCCAAATATGAATGATATGATGCCCTTCCAAATATAAGATATTATAATTGTGTTTCAGTATAAAAACAATTTAAATTGATATAGGTACTTACTTACTAACAAAATTACAAATAATACAATGTCAGTAACCATAATGTCAACTTAAAACATAATAATAAAACTTAAATAAATTAAAAAACTAAAACTATAAAAAGCTAGAAACTAAACTTAAAATAACTAAAATATAGGATCCCCCCGCGGCAATGTGCCGTAGACGCTGGCAGCATTTCCTCGCTGTATCGCAATGCTTATGCGTTGAGCGAGAAAGCTGCCAGCTCTCCGGTCACCAGTAACGTCAATGTAGGGTAACCATGCTTGTACATAGACGAGGACAATGTTTATGTTTAGATAAAGTACATTAAACATATTTATCAAAATTTGTAAAATGGTTGTCATTGTATATACATATAGCAATTTGGGTCAAAATAATTCCCAAAGTGGGGTTAGATTTTTTTAGTTCTTTGTTTGTACCTATTCGATATATATTAAAAATATAGAAAAATATGTGTACAAAATATGTCATCATATTGACCCACACCTACAAATTTTCGTACCACTCCTTTACTAATAATATATTATCTTAGATATTTAAATCATCGAAGGAAAAAAATAAAATTTTTGACTCGTAGCGGGACTCGAACCCACAACCACTGGATCACGAGCCCAGTTCACTACCAATTGTGCTACATGAGTACAGTCAGCAGCAGAAGTGGCTAAGCGTTTGAGGTGTTCAAAATAAAATTTTTGACTCGTAGCGGGACTCGAACCCACAACCACTGGATCACGAGCCCAGTTCACTACCAATTGTGCTACATGAGTACAGTCA
Source organism: Grapholita molesta (assembly GCA_022674325.2). NCBI lineage: Eukaryota > Metazoa > Arthropoda > Insecta > Lepidoptera > Tortricidae > Grapholita > Grapholita molesta. Next base: position 10,776,713 of record CP053137.2, read on the forward strand.
GCAGCAGAAGTGGCTAAGCGTTTGAGGTGTTCAAAATGAGGTCAACACAATCTCTATTGTCAAGAGAATAAGAGGGCGTGTAGATAATTTTGAACACTTCAAACGCTTAGCCACTTTTGCTGCTGACTGTACCGCTTAGACTAAAATAAAATGAAAAAAATATGACAAGTATCAAAATTTTTCGTAGTAAATTAACCATGCATCTAGACGGCGTAGTCTCTACACCAGTCTAGTACATAAAAACACTATTGTAATTAATGGAATTTTCCTAACTTTTAAAATGAACGTTGTCACCCCATAGAAAGAGACAAAGGGCTGCCTAGTAGCTATTTCACTCGGCTCGCTTTTTTCAGGCTAGTACTCGATCTAGTTATAGTCAGCGCTGCTGTCCAGTTTGTTGAAGCTTGGAACTTCGCTCGATGTACGTCATATATGAAATTAAAACAAATTACGTTATGATATGATACTGATTATTTAACACGTAGGCTGCGAAGAGCATCACGGATGGAATATGTGGCCATGAGCATCATTCTTGGGATCAAGTCACCTTCCCCATGTGGCCATCGGCATCACGAGTGGGATCACGTTGTCTTCTCTGTGTGGCCATGAGCATCATTGGTGGGATCACAAGCTTATGTTTTTGGGTATCTGGGTATGGGATGAATGCTGCATCAATAGCATATGAAACAAAACGCACCAATATCTAACATCTGCCATCCTGTGAATTTTTTTACAAATGTCAGTTTTTACAGTTCGTGTTTCAAAGTTTATCGCATTTTTACTGATCAACACTCAGAAATATGTCACTATTTTTGAAGAAATTATAAAACGGTAGATACGTTTGGTGCGCTGCTTCATGCACTAATTGATGCTGACTATAAGGTGGGCAGCCAACGAGTTAAGCTTTTGAAAGCTCTTCCTCTTGCGTCAAAATGTGTCTAGTACGCCGGTCAAAATGTTTTTGTGTCAATAACAGAAATGTGAGAGGCGACTCTCAAGATGACACAAGTCCTATTTGGGGGGGCTGTGTCCAGCAGTGGACGTGTTACGGCCGATGATGAATTAAAGTTCGAAATATGATAATGACAACGTCCTCAATCCAGCCAAAGTAGATTCTTAGTCAGTGACGCTTTTGACAAGTCACTCGTAATAGTGCTCAATATGAGCGATAAAAGTCCTGTGCTGTCCTGTTTATATATACTACCCTCTGCCTGCAGTATCCTGTGTGTAGAATTAGTATAAAATTATTATGTCGTCATACTTACCTCGGGTTCTGATAATATTCAAAAATAGGCAAATTAACCTACGAACTTAATCTAACTAACCATGCATTTGCTTCTCTTATTGATACGTACTGTACATCAATTTATAAATATAATATTCTAAAATCCTCAAATGAACGTATGAACTTAATGTACATACATACTTAACTATGCATGGCGTCTACATACACCATTTCTATCGGTTTGCCTATTGTTATCCTACCTATAAATGTTAAACCGGCCAAATGCTAGTTATTCGTTGACATAGCGGTAAGTAAAATACATTATCCTGGTGACCTACAGACTAACGGACGGACAGACGGACAGACGGATGGATGGACAGACGGACAGACGACGAACAGACAGGGTTCTTAGTAATAGTAATCGCGCCCAGAACCCTTTTAGGGCTGGAAAACCTCTGCTCTCTCTGTTCTCATCTTGCTAACGACGAGAACTTGCACAGACATAAACTCGTAGCCAGGATTATACACCAACAGCTGCTGTACTACAAGTACGTGCGCACAACACACTGGCGAATAATGAGGCATGTGTTGTAGGTACTCAGAATACAAATAAATGACGTTACTGGGATTTGAACCCAGGACCGTCGGCTTCATAAGCAGGGTCACTATCCATTAGGCCAGACCTATCGTCAAATTCCCATTGTCCTGAATATATATGTTATAAACGAACGAAGTAATCAGCATGGGTTTACAATTTAAGCAACCATTCATTAAATTAATTATATAACTCTGTCCGCACTAAGATTACCAATAATGGTCCTGACCTTGTTCCTACTCTTTTTTCTTAGCCTAGTTTGTGTCCCGCTGTTTGTTGTTGTGCCTATTTTACTCAGTTTACGTATTCGTTGACATAGCGGCAAATAAAAAATATTATCTGTGAACATTTTATGAAATACAGCCTAGTGACCTACAGAATAACGGACGGACAGACGGAGAGATGGACAGACGGACAGACGGACAGACGGAGAGATGGAGAGATAGACAGACGGACAAACGTACAGACAGGGGAGTTTTAGTAATAGTAATCGGGCCCGGAACCCTTTTAGGGTTGGAAAACCTCTGTTCTCTATGTTCTCATCTTGCTAACGGCGAGAACTTGCCCAGACTGACCTCGTAGCCAGGATTATACACCAACAGCTGCCGTACTACAAGTACGCGCGCACAACACACCGACGAATGAGGCTTGTGTTGTGGGTACTCAGAAGACTCAGAACACAAATAAATGACGTTACTAGGACTTGAACCCAGGACCATGGGCTTCATAAGCAGGATCACTATCCATTAGGCCAGACCTATCGTCAAATTCTCATTGTCCTGAATATATATGTTATAAACGAACGAAGTAATCAGCATGGATTTACAATTTAAGCAACCATTCATTAAATTAATTATACAACAACAACTTATAATGGTCCTGACCCTTTCTACTCTTTTTTCTTAGCCTAGTTTGTGTCCAGTGCTCCTCTTTAGTGCGTATTGCCATCAGTCGCTAAAAACATTTAGGTCGTCCCACCATTTCTTCTTTAGTCTGCCTGTTCCTCGGCTACATTGGGGTACACTCTATTAAAAAATCCTCAACATAACCTACGTACTTAATGACTACTAGGTAAATTAAATAACTGTTAAAGGCATCTACAGATCCTACAAGCTTACTTATTATGTATCACTGATACTTCATGTAGATGTGCATGTAGTGTAGGGACGCCCGGCCGGACTCAGGCGGGCTGTCGATCGCTTGTTGCAGTCTTTCAGCCCAGTTCCCTTGGCTGCTACATAATACACCTATAACATTAATAATATTATACAACAAAAATTGCAAGTAATTTGCAGTAAACCTTTATTAATATTACTAATGAGACATGGACCCGGGTATGTCCTTAAACTGCGTCGAAGCCCACCGGTATGAGCAGTAGCGACCCGCGTCTACAGTGTATTTTACTGCGATTCCCAACTTGCCTACCACACGTGGTCAATACGGCAACACCGAAGTTAAGGCCTTTGTCCAACAGTAGACGGCTCAAGGCTGATGATGATAACTGATGGAAGTCAATGTTTCTTACAAGAAAACACTAGTGGGATAAGAAGTACCAAACACTGCGGAGAACATCGTTAGTAAAATCTGATTTTATTCGCAACTACCTTTGCTCGGGAAAGTATATAATATGTTGTAAATACATTACAAACGTACGCCCCAAATCGCTGTGTAAGTACCCATTATTTAGGCAACTACAAACCTTATGTAGTTAGTATTCACAGTAAGTACCTAGTACTGCGGAAAACGTCATTACACAAATAATAATTTATTGGTAGGTACTAGCAACCTCTCCTGTCTTCGCACGGGTAAGTGGTTATAGTACCAACCATATATCGGAAGGTGCGGCGTGGGCAGACCCCCACAAGGTGCACTGGCGACCTGGTAAAGACAGAATGAATCCACTGATGCGGGTGGCGGTTATTGTGAGTTGCTTTGGGAGAGGCCCATGTCCAGCAGTGGACGTCCTTCGGTACGGTTCGGTACTAGAATGATTGATAAGATGATGAATAGAGCTATCTCAGGACCATACATGGATGACAGTAAAAGTAGGTACCTACATAGTACATAGGTACATTCTAACTGCTAACAGGCAGAAAAAAAGACGGGCAGAAAGACGGACAGTAATAGGATCTTGTCAATGTCCTGATACTTACGGTCCCTAAATACGTACATTATATTACATTATTATAACAAACAGGACCTAAAATGAATAGTCTTATCACGGAGAGTTCGCTGTATTAGATGTCTTGTTTTCTTGTAAGAAATTATGTTTTGTATGTCACTATTCAAGTAAACTAGACTAACTTACTAAGTTCCTGTAAGGGACTTACTGCTTACCAATGATTATATAACTAGGACTAACAATTTTTATCCAAAGTCGCGTTCCTTAAAATTTTTGATGAAAACCTGTAAATGAGACGAAAATCAGTGAACATATTATTATGATTTAGCAAGACGTCGATACAATTTTGCATAAGCATTATCGGTACAATTATGTTGATGGATATATATACCGTCGGCCAGATCATTGTCAGACTACAGTTGGTTTAGGCAAGGCACATTACTATGGGAAGTTTAATATTTGAAGCGGACACGCATGTTTTACAATTAGGTTTATAATCTTCTATACGTACAGTCGTATATAGTCCTATTTGTTTGGTTGTTATTAGACCACCTTGGCTGTTAGGTCGCACTGGAAATAATTACATTACGCTGGAAAAACATTACCCTTTTGACTTCTGTATCTACAGGCACAAACTGACCACTGTCACATCCATTACACTTATTTTATAGTTTTCTGGTGCTTGTATGTTCTAAATAGAAACGATTTACTTTAAAAACGACCTGCCCTTATTAAACATACAATTATTTAGGAACTAGACGGCTTGTCAATATTGACAGAAAGTTTTCGACTAGTAAGAAGGCGGTATATATATACTGTTATGAAGGTACAGGCAAACTAGGGTTTTTGTAAATTCCTTCACGCCAAAGATACTCACTAGACTCACATTGTTTCTAATCGTGTGATGAACATTATGAATTCAGTATTTTATGCACTTTATTTTATCCAAGGAGAAAATATTAAAAAGATCTTTGTTATAACAGAAAGATCTACGTTTAATATTCTATCTACGAGTATGTGTGAACAAAATAATGCTCATTTTTTAATTCAATAGGTCAGAAACGTTCATTATTCTTTGCGGTATTGTAATATGCTTATAATACAGCAACTAATAATGTAATTTTATGGTAGAATAAGTTTATGGTCCTTTGATATTGTATTTAAAGTTTCGTGAGTCACTGTATCATTTCACAGCCTCACACACGCGAACTGCTTTGGAGTACCTTACTTATAAGATGGTTTAAATTTTCCTACACTATTGTCAAACATTGTGTGTCGACACCCGTTTGTTTCAACGAATTGCTGCGCGCTGCGCTGCCTTTGCCGCTCTCGATGTTGTGGCCGGTTCACGGCAATCCTCAACCGGCGTCGTTAGTTTGCTCGGACTATACTTTACTAAACTTCCACTTCTAAATTTGGCCATACATGCCAGGCTTCTATAGGCAGCCAGTCCAACTACCATTACGATTAAAATTAGAGCAACTATCTATATTAATCGCTTCGCGTATTTTGCGCGATACTTAACATTTTTCCCGAACCAGTATCCTTGCTTTGTTAGAAAAACGAAGGAAATGGCATGGGATGGGAATGGGATCTGCTTCGTAAGAGAGCTCTAATTTATCTCCGGAATTGCTGTACCTACCTAAGTCATCTCGTTATATATCATTAGATACTTATTGAACAATAGAATAGCCTGTTTGGATATTATATTATATATATCTATACCGTAGCAATTTTAAGCAGGCGCGTCAGCACAGAATGTGTTTCGCACAAAGCAATCTTTGGATGAACGTCAGCAATTTTTTCAATGCCTCCTCATCAAACTGCAGACTGTGTATCCTCTGTTCATATATTGTTCATTTGATGACACTGTAATCAATAAAAGTAATGATCGTCCTAAAATTGTAAATAATAAAAATGCTTACCAAAGACCAAGTTCTACTTCCTTTTTTAACTGAAAAATTATGAAATAACGATACGTGGCTACTATTAAACCTAATAGGCTTAAAGAGAAAAGACCACGATAATGTTTTATTATTTTATTATCGGTTACCTTAAGTAGGCTGCTAGACGATCTTTACAGGATATTGACTCTGGAGCTTTGTTTATTCATCAACCGGTGCTTAATTTCCTCGTGGTTTGGAAATTATACAAAAATCGTCACGAATATAGTAACACATATTCTCTGTACTGCAAACGTGTGCACCAAAAGGGGTGTATGCCTCATTGTCTGCGTGATTTTTCTTGTTCTTCATTGGCTATTATAGCCGTGATAGCTAATATAATAACTAAATTTTTCTGTTTCTTATTTTCTATTAGTTCTGCTATTATTATTGACAAGGAATTTAATTGACATCAAGTGACAATGACTTAGACAGCTCGGCTGACGTTAGAGACGGGCGGCTCGGGTGGCTCGCGCTCGAGCCGGTGGGCCTCGTGAGCGGAGCGGCGACGCGACGCTCATGTTAATGTCAATATTCGAGTTTCGGCCGTTCGGACTCGGACCGTCGAGGTAAGTGAAGCGATAGGTCGACGGTGGGCTCGTGCTCGTGAGGTCGACGTGTAGGAAGCGCGACGGTCTAACGTGAATCATCCTTTAACCTACTTTGGAGGGCACCGGATATCCTCTGCATATTTATCACGCACTGTATTTTATATTAATAAATATACTTTGCTTTTCTATACTTAGAAGTTTGTTTGTATAGTAAAAATCTTCAATATATATGTTATGTACACGATTTAAATTTATTTGACAAGTAGAATGTAAAGTGACCCTTATATACAACAGATCGAGGTTTACCATACATTATTTTACGTTTCAGTTGAGTTTCTACTATCGATTGGCAGTTTGGCTACGGCCCCTATAAACGTTTAATATTAAACGTCGATACATCACATTCATTTCTTGAAGAACCAAATATGCAAATAGATGGTTCAATATATATGCAAATAGATGTATGAAGGTTCACTCCACTTTATTTGCGCGAAGGGCATTGAACTGTAACTCGACGTACTTTAATCTCTTCCATACTACTAGAAGATTTTTTTCCACTCCTGTACTTTTTTACTTCATATAGACATTCTTTCACCCGTTGAAGTACTTCCATAATAGCATTGAAGAAAATTATATCTACTCTATACCACATAACAACACTAGTGTTATTGTAATATTTATAACTTACGGCGTGCAAACACCACTTTTCAAAAAAAAACCACCTACCTTACAAACTTAAAATAGTTATTTGTTATACAAGGGAGCAAAGTTAGTGTTTACCTTCGAGCTAGCGAAATATTCCAAAGTCGTGTGTAGAATCTTGAGCATTGGGATGGTTTCAAAGCACGAGAGGGAAATACTTTGCTACCGAGTGAAACACAAAATATTTCACCTCACTTCTGTGAGGAAAAAAGTTAACTCTAAAACTTTAAAAATATGTTCAAAATTGTTTAGGAGCGCTTCTGCGCACTTTTAAAATCTGTTTATACATACATTTCCCTTTTTCAATGTTAGAGTAAAAGAGACGCAGATTGTGCATATAATTTCGATGTTGTAATTGTAATCCAGTTTGTATTTAGTGCAACTCTCTGCATAATTTCTTTAAACAGGCTTCTAGGTGTTACATTGATAACGCTCCCCATCATTATAATCCGTTACTTGGGAAGGCTGGAAGCTACCCCCTCGTTCCTTCCCTCTCAGAAGTGACGTCACGTCATTTAGGATTCGATTGAGACAGCCTCCACCAATCTCGCTGGAAGCGTAAGGCGTATTCCAGTAATACTAATTAAGCCTGGTGGAAAGTTCCTGGACTTTCCCCAGGCTATTGGCTACCTTCCCCCTACTCAGTGCGTTCGCTATAACATTCCGGACGGTTTGTAAATCATGATTTATAGATTTTGTGCTGATAAAATATCGTCAGGTGACCAAAACTCACACAAAAATAATTAATCAAAATCAACCTTATCCAGGAATATGATTCACTATGGCTATTAACTTGTGGTAGTAATTAGTGAGTTTTGATTGTCATCTGACAATATGTCTTAACTTATTTAACCTCCGTTTTTTTTGGTCGGTTAAAAGGTTAATTTTTCATTTGTTGTCGATGTTGACGAAATGTCTAGACACATACTCGTAAAGTGGCCGACGACTATTTCATTCTCCAACTCCGCATGTTATATGCATCAAGGAAATGTGTAGTCGTAGAAAATATATTGTTATAGATATAGGAAAATACAATTAGTTAATTTTACATCTACACTTTTGAACAGTCGGCTGTACCTAACAGTACATTCATGGTAATTTATTTTTATGGTGTTACGATTGTAAAAACTTTGAACATTACCAAAAAAAGTTTGTAGAAACAATTTATTCACTGGGAGCGCGATGACAACGCCATTACGAGAAGTATGTAAACAATGAAATCAGTTCAAAGAAGTATCTTAATTTACATATAAACAAATAAATAAATATTTCAGGACAATCTTACACAAATCGACCTAGTCCTACGGTAAGCTCAGTAAGGCTTGTGTTGTAGGTACTAGACATATATGTCTTAAAATTATAGAAGTCTATAGTGTCTATATTATTTATAATCTAAAATGGTAAAATCTACCAATTACAGCAGTTCACACGGAATTTCAACATGACCTTCTTCACGAGAAATAAGTGGATAACGCATTTCACGCATATGGCTGACCACTATTTATGTCTATAATATCGTTATTATTGTAGAATTTAGGTTTATTTTTAGTTATATAAAGTTACATAGAGAAACTTACATAATATATATACTTAACCATTGTAACATTCTACTTCCTACGACGTAAAATATAATATTTAAAATGTTGTAGATTAGATTTTCGTCTTAGGTTAACCCCTTTCGTTTTTAAGAAATTTTAAATACCTTCAACTGTTTTGAGAATAAAATAAGAGGAATTAATTATTCTGCCCTCTCGTTTCTTGAAAAGTTAGTATTTATGTGAAAACTCGGCGTGGAATGGCTGGAAGGATTCTTGCTATACAGAAATAATTTTAAGTTGTACCCGTTAACTATTCAAATAGGTACAATACCTAATACATTAGGTAAATAAAATAACTTAAACGTATTTAGAAAGAAAGAAAGAAAAATCTTTATTCATGACATAAAAAAAGGCAAATAATACAAAAATAAAATAAGACAGAAATATGTCACGAATTGGTCCCTTCTCAGCATGTTGCCAGCGTTAGCCGGCGCTGAGCTTCCGAAGAAACCACTTAATATATCGCGTATACTCATTTAAACTTTATCTCGGCGTTTCTAACTGTGTAGCAGCGTTTGTTCGTGGTTATCGGGTGAACTGAGGAAAATATTAATCTACCTCCGTCCAAAATTACAATATGCAAACCTACCCGCATATAAATTATTGGCGAATAAGCAATAGATCTTCATAAATTATAACTACTAGGCAACATCTAAACCTCGGGATGAAGTTTAAATTAGCATTAATTACAAATTAAATACTAAAAACTCTAAGTGGGGTTGTCACAAAGTACAACGAAGTGAATGAATTAAATATTTGACTCAGAATATATTGTATTTTTATACTATCAACATTATACTAAGTTATAATTAGAACTGTTTTATTAGGAAGCCAATAGCGTTATTGGTCTCAGGTAAGACCCCAACCCGCCTGCAAATCGTGATGATTACGGCAATGCCGTAACGCCATTCAACTCCCCATACTAAGAGATTGTCCCCAGTGCCGGTCTATGGAGGAAACCTGAGATCTTTGCACTTTCCAAAAGACGGAATTTAATGTCTACGGAATACTGTGTCCCAGACGCTACGATTTCATGTGTTTATAATGTCATAACTTCATAAGTCTGACACTCACTTTTAAGGGTTTATCGCTGTATAGTCGACGGCGCGGCGTCAAACGTGTTTGGATGTTTTGTAGGTACCGTAAGGTCGGGTTACTTTAGCCGTAGGGGGTAACTTTGGCCCGAAATTGTTTTTGTCTTAAAACCGACTTATGCGTAATTTACATTAATTATCGTTAGAAGTAGTTTCAAATACGTCTTTGGCATCTACATCCATACCGAAATAATAAATTCGTCGCATATTTAACTGTCCGTCTATCTGTCTTTTTGTGTTTTACTCTTTTATGCCTAAACCGCTCAACGGATTTACGTGAAAATTATTACGGAAATAGTTGCAGAAACTGAGAGTAGCATGAAACAAGAACAAAAATAATCTTGGAACAAAAATTCTTTATGGGAACAGTAAGGTAGAAAGATCGGAAATACGAAATATTACGAGTTCCACATAGGCGAAATTGTGGACAAAGGCTAGTTTAATAAATAATAAAGAATATACAACAGAGTTTTTATGGATTAAAGTAACTCTTAAGAAACGGCTACAGTTTTCGTGTATTTTTGATTCTTTGTGATATTGTCATATTATTGCAGTTAAATAAAAAAATCCTTAACTACGTTGCTTCTTGTACATATTTTGTCTACACAAAATACATATTAATCTCACAATTCATAAGCGTTGCGTTTTATTATGTAGTTTAAGGCATGGGGCAAAGTAGCCCTCTTCAATGGGTAACTTTGTCCCAAACTTCTCAAAATAAAAAATAACTATTATACATTGGTTTACCACATTTTAATAATGTAAACAAGTAGATTATATTCTCAGCTAAGCATCTTATTTATCAACGTAATCACAGGGGTCCCTTATTAAAAGTATTCCGACGATAAATGAAAACTATAAATATTTTGGGCCAAAGTAACCCGACCTTACGGTATTTCGCTTTAGCGAAACCTAATTTCATTTTTTATTACCCTAAAGTATTACATACAATAAACCAGTGATTCCCAAAGTGGTCCAGGTGGACCCCCAGGGGTCCACTGGACGCTCGATGGGGGTCTACGTTGGCTGACGACTTATGGGTATGTAGTAGAAATGTAGCAGCAAGGGGGTCCACCGAAACCAGTAAAATTTTGAAAGAGGTCCACGAGAAAAAAAAGTATGGGAACCTCTGCAATAAACAATAAAAAATATTAAGAGTGAGCAATAAACTTTGTCTCCACGGGCACCGACCTATATTATTAATATTTGCAAAAAATCTTTTCACGAGATGAATTTTCGAGTTTCTCGCCTTTAATTTAGTTATTGTATTTAAGAGAATAATACGCTTGTCTTCATAATTTTAAAGTCGAAACTCCTTAGTTCTTCAGCGACTTGGACGCAAAATTTTCCTCCATACTTCATACATGTACCCTAATCATGATATACAGAGACTTACTATTCGGCTGACCCGAAAGAAACTATTGTATATCGATAGTATGCAACACCCACGCTACAACGTGTTCTGTTTCAACAAAAAAACTTGCCCATAATATTTACCTCAATATAGTTATTTGTAATAAATTTTACTTTATAGTCTAACCAATAAGAAGTATCCTGGCGCCTTAAACAAACTGCAGTTGGCAGGCCACTTAAAACATTTGATAACAATATTTGTTACAGCTTTCTGCATATAACTTTATGTTGCATGATTTATCACAGTCTGTAGTTTGAAAGTAAATATTAACAACGCAGCGCACCTTTATACGAAAGTTATAAATATTTCATCATCAGACCTGGGACAACTCGGGGCAAGTTATAGGGATTTGATATCGATAAAAAATGTCGATATATATTACTACTCGATATGTCACTAATTTCTATTACTAGAGTTTTAAATCAGTAAATAGTAATAAGCCATACCTGGTATAACTCAGGGCATAATCATTAATACCGACGAACATGAAAAAAATATTGATTGTATATTATGAAAACTATTTTAAAATAAACATGTAAATACCCGTTTTAATTTTTTTTTTACAAAATGACTAAAAGAATATTTCTATATGTCTAATAAAATTTAGATGTTGTCATTAACATCGATATATTTTATTATCGATAAAATATTTGGTCACGCACTTATAGATGCCCCGAGTTATCCCAGGTATGTTCATCATGTCTTGTTCCATACTATAACAACTATATCTCAGATTTCACACTCCAAAATGTATGTGGGTAATGTATGTAACCTATAGGAATGCTCATTAAGTCATAAACGCTATTATTCATTGTCGTGTACTTGGTGATTTACCTTTGTTCAGGTCGTTCACTTTCTGTCTCAAGCATATTCATATTACGGTCGCAAAGGATAATAAATTAATACTTGTCAAAATTAATGGTTTATTTATTAAGTATAATGTTCGGTACATAGATGCCATGACATGACGTTGTGGTGAAATTATAGTTCTCTTAAAAGAAGCTTATCAAGCCAATTTAATGCTATTGTGCTACTTCTAAATAAAGGCATAACCACCCTGTAAATAGAAACAAAACACAGAGCAAGGGTGAATATTTATATGTAAAAAAACAACATGCCAACCGAATTGATAACCTCCTCCTTTTTTTGAAGTCGGTTAAAAAAATCAGTATATACGGTTAGGTACCTGCCACATACCTAACCGTATATTAGTATTTATAAAACGGATAAAATATAATACTTATCTAATACAAGATGATATATAAAATAAACAGTCAAGTGATTTCCATAAATTCCTATTTAAGAATGTTATTACAAAAGTATTAATACTTACTTATTGAAATCCGTAGACGATTACCACGACACTATCAATGTCCTTGATAATAGAATTATAGTGTTCGTTCTCAGATCGGATGGCGCACTACGAACGCGTGGATGGCAGGCAACCTGGCATGCAAGTTCTTTCTCGTGCTGCGGGCCTTTGGGCTCTACCTCTCCTCGAACGTACTCGTCTGCATTTCACTTGACCGGTAAGGTTTACTTAATATTTATCTCCACCACGTATAACACCACAGCAAAAACTTATTTAACTGTTTCTTATATGTATTCATGAGCAACCACTTACGATTTTAAATTAGTTTTCTAATGACTGTCACAAGAGTTATACGCTTTCGCGCAGAACAATAAATGTTTTGTACGTAATTGAAAATAAACAGGCTATTTAAAGAAATTATACACAATTTCCCAGGATAAACTCAACGATACTCTTCTTAAGGTGTTTAAGTACCTGGGGCACATAATCTAATCATTGGGGGAAAAGAGGGGCTTTGCCGTACAAAAGGTGGGGGTTAAAATGTTTTCATTTATATTTCTTAAGTATAGGCTAGTTATGAAAAATGTAAGTTTTCGACCTCGAGGGGTTGGAGCGTTAGCTACTTTTGACATAAAATTAACAGTTGAGGTTTTATTTAAAAAAGATCAAATTTGGGCCCCTTTAATTCAAGATGACGGCTAACGCTCCAACCCCTCGAGGTCGAAAACTTATTTTTTTCATAACTAGACTATACTTAAGAAATATAAATGAAAATATTTTTACCCCCACCTTTTGCACGGCAAAAATACGTGCTTACTGGATTACACTGGTATACCGCATAACTCACAGACAAAAAGGACATCGAAAGGGCGCTGGCCGTGAGGAGTAACATAACTGAAGCGTTCCGTTGTTCGGTATAACGAAACCAACAAAATTAGTCTGTACCTACATATAGGGCATATTTTCAGTCATTTTACACCTGCAGCCTATGGATAAATTATACTTGAAAAACTTACTAAGCCCTGCGCGTTCATATAATAACGCCTTGTTGGGACTCACGCGTCACTGCAGTACGTCAGGCATGTTCGCTGAGGCGCGCACAGATGAGTTTCATACGATAATGCGAAAACGTGTCGCGTCTCTGCTACGACTAATGACCTCCTGAAAACAGTGGCGGGACGGTACGATGGCCTTTTTCAGTACCACTAAAACCAGATGCAACTGTTATCCACTTAGGATTAAAATAGGTTGTAAATAGATATAACATAAAATAATTGCATTTGAAATTTACTTGTGTGACTTGCGTTGGGATACAAATCCAACATATAGAAGCCCTTTGGAGATTTTTGCTATTTATTTAATACGCCTGCTAGAACCCATTCACAGGTACAACAATAGATACCCGTGACCCAGTCTCAGCAGGCGATGGGGCTATTGAAAATAAAAGTAATGTATACAGAGCTATGGTATTGAGGTTTTGCTGGTTAAAAAAATTTGGCTATTACAAATAGGTCAGAACCCCTGTCATAACAATGCTTACACACGTTATCGAGGCCTGCCGACTAGGCCGGGAACAGCATCGTGTGATTGAGATGTGTGCTGCTTTCTACCCAGTGACTATACAGCCACTTTGCCAACTCGCATCTTTTGCGACTCTGTAGCACTCGGGTCCGTAGGGTCGTTACTCCCTAACGGCTCGCCCTGCGGGATTATTATTATAATATTGTTTTGTATAATGAAAACACTTTACGCGTAAAATTTTAAAAAATTTGAAGTATATTATTTTTTTGATGACAATCTTGTAAATAATATAGGTACATCTAGGTATCATCTAAATCTGCGTTTTTATCATCCATTTCCAAAAAAATCTTAACAATAGTTAGATATTGGTCTAAAATGGCTTTTAAGGGATTACTCTTATAAAAGCAATGCTCCAATGATACAAATACTATACTATTTTATCTTAATAATAACCTCGTCACCTATATATTATATAATATTACTCCTCTGTGGTGAATTACGCGCACTTAGCCGTGTTGGCAAGCTGTCAATGGATTCATCCAAAATGTTATACGAGGAGTAGTGAATTAATTATTATTATTCAACTGAATTCTTATGTAACGGTGTTTTGTATTAAAACTGCAATATAGTAGAATAGTTACTAAATGGACTCCCATGAAATAATTCCACTATTGCTACACTTAAAGTTGTGTTAAAAGTTGAAAGCTTAATTATGTCTTAATTAATTATCATTTATGTTCTTAAAACGACTTCTATTTAGGTACTCGAATTGCGTTCACTAATGTTCATAATGTCCATTTAGTTACATCATAGGAACAAATCACCAGTAAACATAATATACCTATTCAGACAGCTTTCTCGTTCATGTTGACCTAATATTTTCTGCCAAATATCACAATATATCATACATATTATATTCTCTGTTGACCCAGTCGTACCGCTTTGCGGTTTAGGAGGATATAACAACAACGGAGACCATTCCTTGGGGTAGTGCAATATTAACATTTCAGCGAAGAGACCATACACGTGGTATGAAGGGTGAAAAGTAAATATTGTGATGATCTATATTCATCCAGCTGAATTGTACCTACTCGTTAGTTATTACTTTTTCCTTAACAAATTGACTTGACGTACATGTGATGCTGCTGTGGTATTACGGCACGTTGAATAAATAGGCATATTAAGGACTGATTGCATTATTAACGTACTTATTTACGCAAAATATTTTGAATGAAATATAAGCTGCTTGTCTTATCACAAAGTAATCTGAAAAATTAATGCGGTTGAATCCGTTGTTCGGTGTAAAATGACTCGCTTGATCTATCCAGAACCCTTTTAGTAAAAATATGCTAAAGACGTGTTTTTTGCAGGTTTTTCGCAGTCCTGTATCCGTTGAGGCTGGCGGTTGCCAGGTCACGAAGTAAAACGATGCTGACCTTCGCTTGGATCATCGCGCTATTCTGTAGCTTACCGCAGGTACACTTTAATAATCATTTATTATATTATATCCCATCGCGCAGAGTCACCCAAAGGGCATTGTCCTTTCGATGACTGCTGAGGCTTATTATGAGACCCATAGTAAGCGACCACGTTTCAGTATCATATATCATGTCATCACTGGCAACACACGCTGGTCAAAGACTTTCGACTTCAAATACTGCGGAATATTGGAAGAACAGATGTCATGCCATGTCATGTAAAGCCACAAATAAGAAGAGCCTGATCTTTTATATTAATAATGCAAAAATACGATGAATGCATGTTACGCAATGTATTTAAATTGGCTTCTTTCGTAACTATACGCGGCTAGCTAAATCTTAGTGTTAAGTATATATTATAGCACAGTTCTCTTTAATTCCCTATAATTTCATTTCTGCGATCGCGCAGAGAGACTCCGAGCATAGCCCTCTCCATTGCCCTTCGGATGACTTTGTGCCTTCCTATGGGACCTATAATAAGCGACCATTTTTAGTGCCATATGTCATTACTGGCAATACACACTGGTTAAAGACTTTCGTCTTGTTTAGAAGACTATATTATTATTTATAGAAGGATGTTTTATAGTTCTACAGTCATCTAAAAAATATCCTACATTGACTACGACCCTCTAGTGTATTCATGTATCAATTTTACTTGTAAGTTCCTCCTCTAGGAGAGAGAGAGAAAAATTGGGGATAAATTAAGCCAGTTACTAGCACATACCGGAATTCACGCGGGTGAAGCGGGAACAGCTAGTACTAAAATACATACATACATACAATACATTCATGATAAAGGAACATAAACTTCGGATGATAACCAGCTAAGTGCACGCTCGGTGTAGGGTTTCGGAACTAAAAAACTGATCAAGTTGAAAATTATTTTCCTCGAAAGTCCTTATTAATCTGTACGTTCATAATTTTCGGACTTGAGGTTCCGAAGTTAGTGGTGCGGACACAACTTTCAGGGCGATTATTTTCGTAAATATCTTTATCAAAAATATTTCAGGTAAACCCCATTTTTTATATACCTAACTATCGCCACCACGCACTATAGATTTGAACCGAAATAAATGTCCGCATGATTGATTTAGATACATTATTGATACCAAATTACAGCTCTCTAGGGCTAAATATCTATAATAAATGATAATAGTCACTGAGCATAGCCTGGGACACTCAGACAGGCATAAATAAACTATAGGGGTTTCTAGTTGACTACGGAATCCTAGAAGGAGAAGATCAAAAACGTAAAACTTATGAAATAAATTCCTTCTTGCAGTTGCATCGTACAATACCACCTTGAGAACTTTTATGATTAAAAGTAGATGGGATCGCACGTGCATACGGGATCTATGTACCTACATAAAATGCTAGATCATAAAACCTTGTAAGTACCTAACACTAAAACATAAGTAAATATTACAAAATTCTTATGATATTATCCTAAATTTCCACAAAGAAACGTGTCCGGAATCCTTTTGTGTCCTAAGCAGGAAACACAAGGAGAAATTCGGTATCAAAATTCAATTCAGTCTTAAACTTCGCAATCCTCTTTGAAATTTCGTAAATCAATCTTATCGCTTTTAATAAAAGAATAAATATTGTGGTCAAACAGACAAACACGAAAGTTAAAAGGATATTTTCTCGTGGCAGAACTGAATAGCTTCCAGAAAATTCAAAGTAATATTTATATATTTAATTCCTTATCATTCCTTTAATACCTACGCAAACTAAGGTAGTTTATTAATATATAAAAATAGTAGTTATTATGGAAAACTCACAGTCATGAGGAAAACTGAGAAATGCAATAAAAAGGTCGCTACGCTTCACACTCGAGTGGCTTCTGACACCTCTGCTTCTTAAGTACTAAATTTAGCGAAACTATCGCGTCACGTTTCGTAGATAAACAAGGCCGTTTAAAAGGCGCTTTAGCAGTTTTCTTTTTTCATCAAATAAAGTTAAAGATCATTCAGGGCTTTGTGCACTTTGCCACTCTGTTTATTTAGAAAATTAAGTTTAGATGTTATTTCTTACTTACTTTTGCGTGGAAAGCATTCTCAAAGAAAAAATAAGGTACAGTATGGTGCAGCTATCTCGCATTTTTTCATCTTATGGAACAGAATCCGATAAAACTTCATAAAATAAAAGCAAATACTGACATTTATAGGAACGGTGAACTACAAGTATTTTCCGATGTAACAAGGAACAAAATAAATGAAAATAAGTAAATAATTTATAATTTTAATTTATGGTATTTTATGAAATAAGTAACATGTCTATATGAATTATAAATTTAAATAAATAACATATACTTAAGAAAAAGTATTCTGGTCTGGAAGCAGAGTTTGAACCCGCTCGTTCAGCAATCGCGGTTGACTCAAGTAGGTAGATGTAATCTCTGAACAGTTTTAGCCACCGCTTTGGTCAGGGTGGCAACAACAAACAGCTATCTACGTACTTAGCCACATATAAAACCTTACACCTAGCAATGTATCGCATGTGAGTATTAAGTATGTACAGTCACCGGTAGTCTGGAAAAGGACCTGATAAGGTTCCGCCTGTGAGACTGAATGGAACTGAATTGTAAATTGCGTATGCGAAGTAACATGCTGGCACGCCGTTTCGCTCACTGCTCGGTTCAAGTCAAAATAACTCTGTTTGGGGCTTACTGCCAGGCGTTCTACACCAGTCAACTGTGGTACCATTACACGAAATGGTCGTTCAACAGACTCAGGGTCCAGTACAACAACGCGTTTCGTGCGATGTTACGACTGCCGTGGCGGTGTAGCGCGTCTGGCATGTTCGCTGTGAACAGAGTGAACGACTTCTACGCTATAATGCGTAAAAGGCACTGGTCCTTTGTCAGAAGGGTGAGCGAATCGACAAACAGCATCGTTAAAGAAATTTTTACTAATTGTTACGCAAGGAGTAAGGTGTCACTGGTTGCCTACTAATGAAAATTGAATTAGATTATATTGTATTATATTGCTATTGTGAATTTTTTTTTTTTTATTTATTTCAAATAATTATTAAGATTAATTTTAGATTTAATTAAGTTGCAATTAAAATGTATTTGTAATCAATGGGTCAATACCTAAATAAAGAACTATTTTTATTTATTTATTTATTTAATAACATCTTAAGATGTCAAGGCCGCAAAAAATCTGACAGCACCTTATGGCCTTGATATAAGATGCGATCGAGTATTTTTGCTGCCTTTATATGTGGTAGTCCACATGGGAATTGCAACGTAAGCGACATTTTTCAACATAAGACTTTGCGCCATAAGATACCTTCCCATTTGGACTACCACATATAGTAAGATACTACGAGTATTGCCGGTGACTGTACATATTTCATTTCTTTGTGTCGGCCGTAAAAGGCTGAAACAAAGTTATCTCCGACTACGTACACTAGTTCACTACGAGTAAAAGCCTCTAGAGTGCTGTGACTGTATATTATCATAACTTCTAAAACGTCTAGGTAAATTATTTGTATGAATGAGCATTACACAGACCAATAGGCATGGCACATGATTGGCGCGACGGTAACTTGTGGCGCGATAGACTATACTTATAGGTTTTTTTCAATAATGGTTAAGGAGAGAATTAGCAGATGCGTTTTTTGTGACCAGGGGTTGACACAAGCTATATAGTCATCTACCTGATTTATATGTACCTGCCTTCATAAAAAAACTTAAGTAAAGTTCTTAGTAATTAGTGTCTTTGTAAAAATCGAGCTGTAGTCAAACATGAACATGTAAATAGGTAGTTTTATGTAATGCGATTCGGTAAAGTACACATATCTAGTCCATCCTTTTCAGCCAACACCCTAGTACATTTTAAATTCCATAAATCCTAATAGTCCTTACACTATGGTGGGCGCTGTTGCTGTGCGCGTGGCATGACATGGACAGGGACAACATCCGCTTAGTGTGTCCTTTATATTTAATTCAACTGCCCGGAACACCCGTGAACGAGAAAACATACTTACTATAACATGTAATATGTGACCAGGATTTTTATTCGTTTGTTCGAGGCTTTGATCTCTGATTACGACAAGTCGACTCAAGATCACTGACTCTGCGAAACTTGATGCCTAAAGCGGAGTCCTCGGCTGGCTGGCAAAAAGGGGATCGAACTTTTATTTACACTCTAGCGGTCCGCCCAAGCTTTGCACGAGTAGTTAGAAATTTAACAATGACATTAAAAATATTACCCTATGTTTTTCACGAATAATTTAGGATGGTACCGTAAAACGGGGTGAGTAGGTTTCGCGGGGAGGTGGGTTACGAATGGGGAGAGAAATCTTCCAAAATCACCTTTGTATGAAAACCCCTCTCACCCCAAATACGAGGCACTACGGGGTGAGGTGGGTTTTCGTGTTTATCGTTAAAGTTATAAAATGGAACTACACAAACTCATAAAAAAACTGAAATTCATACCTCCGGAACACTTTTTTTGTATATAAATCAATGTGTCACATATAAAAATAAACTTTTATCTAGGTTTGAACTTCGATTTCGCGCCAACTCGCCGAATTACGGTAATTATGCAAGATTTTTTAAATGTGATTTTTGAAGAGTAGTTTCGGAGCATATTCAATTCAAACAAACAAATAATAAAATATTTTCTCTTTAAATATGTATAATAGTAGTGTAGCTGTAATAGTGGTTGAGATTATCAAAATTAATAAGAGATTAGTCGCATAATTATATAAACAAGAAATAACGTCGATGATTGGAGAAAACCATTATTTTCATGGTCAAGTTGACATTTAAATAATCTAGCCGAGCGAGTTTTACGAACTATCCGCACTTGCCGCCTTGGTTTACTCTATTAACTTGAACTTTAGACACTGTGTACGCATTGATCAGTGTTAAGTGCTATTTGCTGACTATACACTATACTTCAACTGTAAACAGTTACGCACACTACGGATTCCACTCGCTCGTCACAACACTCACGATTGGTTGTTAAACTCTTAGTTTTTGTTGTCCACACTAAAGCCTAGCATTACGCATTCATTATAAGAATATATACACCTCGTAACATGAGGAAACCGAATAATTTTGCTAGAGTTTACCACCATATTTAGAAACTAAAAGGTCCAAGAAACCTTTTAGACATTCACCTCGATTCGGAGTTCCAACCCAAAAAAAAAACCATAATTCAGCACCGTTCGCTTTTACCACAATTGTATTAAATACGTTTATTGTTTCAGAGCCTCGTGTTTCGCGTGCTCCGGCATCCAGATGTGCCCGAGTTCCAGCAGTGCGTCTCCTTCGACGCCTTCTCGACCCAGCGCCAGGAGCTTGCCTACAACGTCTTCTGCCTCTGCGCGATGTACTTCCTTCCGCTCTTTATCATTACAGTCTGCTATGGATGCATTTTCTTCGAAATATCCAAGAATTCTAAGGAAATCTCAGGTTAGTGCAGAGTTGGTGTCAATATCACTTTTAGAAACACATCTATTTTGCCATGAGAAACAGGTGCAGCTATATGTTTAAGCTACAAACAGGTAGCTATTTATGATTTATAATTTTAACTAAAATTAACCCATTCAAAATTCAATTAATTCAAAATTGTTTACTTTTAACAAATGTTCAAACATGTTCATATTTTTTACCATTCTAATCATATTTACCCGCATTTTAATAAGATTGATTTTATTTACAATATATACATCAAAGATATTTGATCCCCTTCGGGATATCTAAATATTCATGTATGTATAAACATGAATACGTAAACATCCTTGTTCCTCTGCTCCAGTCATGTCTACTACAATAAGAAACTTAAGCAAATTGTTAGAAGTATTTACCAAATTTACATTTACATTGGTCTATTCGATCTAGTTGGCTAGGGGCCAACAGCATGCGAGCAAGTGCCAAATCATGTAGTACATAGGAAATTGAATCTAAACATAATATACTGCGTCATATTGCCGTGGTCCGTCAACATCAATAAAAAACGACCATCTTTTTTAATTTTAGGTTATGAAATATAATAACAATTTTTCTGTAAATAATGGGTCAATTCACACGTAAACTATCAATTCCATATATAAAGATATATATATATATATAATTAATAATAATGTATTGATCGTTGTACCGATAGTTGTTTCCGCGAACGGTCTCATAGCGAAGAGACTAGTTCTCGCTACGTGGTTGTGTTTGGATCAAGGGTCAGATTCAGAAGGCTGTTATCCTGGACACGGCGCGCATAGTCCGACGGTTGGCGGCTGCCCCGTTGCCGGCGGCACCGTAGGCTAGGTTATTTTATAATGTTTTTATTGTTTTGATACCGTTTAGATGTATTTTTATATTTTACTTTTATAAAAATGTTATTAATAAAAACCTAGCCTAAGACATAAAATGAATAAAGAGAATGTAATGACCGAATGCCAAGACAAAATATTTTTGAAGAGCAGAGCGAATCGCGCCGTCCTGTCCGTCCGCGGGATCACTGGCAGGAATACGAGTATAGTATAGTATACATAACAGCTCATACCGTTAAGGGGGAACGCGGAATTACTAAAAGTATATAAATTACCTAAGTAATAACGACTTTTTTAATACGTACATATAACAAACGGCATTGGTACATCAATTTCCATAAAAAAGGAGATTTAAGTAATTTCTATCTAAATATGAGAGCATGCTCCCCAGCGGCGCAATCTAAGCCCATTATTTCGTGTCCCGCTGTAGGTACAGTCCTAAACATCATACGTACATGTTGTTCGTTAAACGTACATCTTTTTACCATATAATTAGTGGAATTTCATTATGGTGGCGCCGCCGCAAAGTAGCACATAGATATTGTTACCATATTATATTAAAGATTTCTATTTTCAGAATAATATTATATATTGAAAATAAGTTTTAATATTATGATAATAAGGTATATAGTAAGGTATTACTATAGGTATCACCAAAAGTAATAAACACAATTATTTAGGAAGTTGTAAAGTGTGAAATGAAAAAGTAAATATCCCTCCAATTTATTTTCTGCGGTAATTCTCCAATCAGCTCTATTGGCCTCTTATTGGTGCGACAATTTATCCTAATCACTTTAAATTCTATTTTAAAAGTATTTTTACTTTTAAAACTCTGTCTTAAAAATGTTATTATTAAGCAATTGTTAATCTGCTATTGTCGTTGGGATACTATATTACCCGCATGTTCATAACCGTATAATCAAACCTACATTAGTTAATTTATGTTTTAAGCAAGCCGCCAGCTCTTCGGTTATCACTTACTTTAACTAGATGCTTCGCGATTTCAGCAATTGGGTCAATTTCAACAGTACTAGTTTTTTGTGTCATTCCGGTGTAATTCTTTATTTACGTTTCTTCGATGTTTCTTTTAATGTCAATCGACACCTCAGACTGTTCTTTGATAAGCCTCTTACAGAGCACTTGATAACTTAAGCCTTTTGTGAATTATCGGAGAATAAAAAAAAATACTCGCACGTGAATGATAAGTATACACAGGAATGATATAACACTCCACCTGAATGACATTTTTCCACCGGAATGAAAAAAAAAACTCGCACGTGAATGATAAGTATACATAGGAATGATATAATACTCCACCTGAATGACATTTTCCCCATCGGAATGAAAAAAATAAACACAGGAATGATATATTTACACTAAAATGAAAAAATGCTAAGAACTGCCTAAATCAGCCAAGTTCAATAATTAACCGAAAATTTATTTCGAATGCCCATGTTCAATGTAGAACTACTCCAATCTAGCATATCGAGTATTTCTTTAAAAAGTGCCACTTTTATCTCGCTCCTTTCCTTAATGAGTTTCCGAGTAGAGCTAGAGAGCCTTTTAGTTCTACTGCTCCGTTGGGCCTTGAAGAACTTAGACCCAGAGCTGTGAACAGCTTCTACAAACCCATCGTTGAGTTCGTCCATCTCGCTTCCTAGACAATCAAAACGGTTCCGGAGCTCTAATGAAAGCTCTCGGGGTTTTGGATTGGGATTGGTGCTGGCCGGAGTGTAGATCTCATCAGTCGCGAACGTTCTAACTTAACACTTATATTCAATGTGCCTCTAACCAGACGGTGATCACTACCGGTCTTAACTATATTGATCACTGAGACATCATTGAATATATGGTTTTTCGTCGACATGATGAAGTCAATCTCGTTTTTTGTTGCACCATCGGGACTCATCCAGGTCCATCATGCTCACGTTTCTTGAAGAAAGATTTTATCATATAGAGTCCCTCTTTCTCCAAGAAACCAGCCAGTAGTTGGCCCCGGTGGTTCCGACGTCCGTATTCAAATTGCCCCACTCTCAGCTCTGCGCCGTCTCTCTTGCCCAGTTTCGCGTTGAAATCCCCCATAACAACGGTGAAGTAAGTTTTGGAGCTATGCATGGCCTTTGAGATATCCTCATACATAGCCTCCACCTCGTGGTCGGAGAGTGTCGAAGACGGCGCGTATACCTGGATGACCTTCAACGAGTATTTCTTGGATACTCTGAGTATCAGGTACGCCACCCTAGACGACATACTCTTGAACTTCACCACGTTGTTTACGAGGGACTTGTGGACGATGAACCCGACACCTCCTTGGGACTGGTGGTCGCCCTCCCGGAAGTGGAGCAAGTTGCCGGACTTCAGGGTTATCCTGTCCTCCCCCTCTCTTTGGACTACAGATAACCCTACTATATCCTAATTCAACCTGCTCAACCCTTCCTCCAGTTCCACTATCTTTTCTTCGGTCCGCAGCGTACGCGTGTTGTATGTTGCCAGGGCCAAGAGTCGTCGGTAGCAGGATGCCGCCCGGGGATTCTTAGCACCCCTGATCCCTTTTGTACCCTGGCCGCTACCGGCATAACCAGGGTACCAGGGGCCGTCGGGGACTCGAGGCCGTGGTTTTAGGGTGTTCATCTCATATGGGGGGTATATGCTATAATCGTCACGCTTGGCATGCGGGTTGGCGATCGCAGTGCTTCCACCGCACTCTAGGGATGCTGCTGTCATCCCTCGGTGGTCTTGGCCGTAGTTTTAGGACATACCCGGGTCCATTTTTTTTTTTTTTTATTCACATCAAAGTTGGTCAAAATCACGAAATTTCAACTACGGACTCTTAATAAATCAATGAAGTAGCATTTGAAAAAAAATTATGGTACTATAAACATCACTGAAGTGTTTTTCGAAAAATAGTTTTGATTAATAATTAGTAATTACGTATTTGGGGAATTTTGACAAAATTTGCCAAAGACAGGTGTTTACTAGTTTACCGAGAAACCACAAATTCAGGGGTCTAGCTTTACCCATCATAAAACGACATGAGGTTAAATAGCTTGTCGAATAAGATGGTACAGCCGGAATCTTATTTTGTCGGACTTGGCGGGGGCATGGCAGTGCCCCCAAATAATACTTAAACACAAAAGTTAAGCTACTTTTGATATCATTTCGGTGTTATTTTCATTCTGGTGGGTATTAAAGCCATTTAACTACACCGGAATCACCGGAATGAAATTGGTGGAATGATAAACCGAGGTGAAATAAAATTATAAAAAAATAACTAAATCCCACATTCTTTAACTATCGCAACATTTAAACTCACAAATACAAAATACGCGATCTGTAAATATTTGAAAAATAACAAATATGAAACAAAAAACATATAGCAAACTCCGGAATGATATTTTTTTTGTCCCCGCAACATCGAAATGACATTCTCACGTGGGTAGCGGATCTATTTGGCATCGTGTCGACGTCTTATTGCGGTGAGAGCTGCGGCACAAGTGACTCTCAAAATGCGCAGGAGGCGGGGGGGCGTACGAAGTCAAACTTAGCCAATAAACGTTGATGAAATTTGTCCGCGGTAATAAGGATTATTTAGCCGGACAAATTTCTTTACACATAATAAAGGGGTTTATTAAACAGTTGGTAAACAAGTAATATTTTAAAGGGTTCTTTATTGATATGGTATTATAATGAACTAAAAACAAATTTCATATCTTGTATAGTTTTAGAGTTATGCGGCATTAAACAAGAATAACTGGGTTCCGGACAGCCCACCTGAATGAAAAATTGGGCCTTTATTATTTTTTTTCAATTATTAAATCATTTAATATTTTAATATTAGTTATTGCCCGAGGTCCATAGCTAAGAGATGTTTCCAAAAAAAAATAGTGTATGAATATTTTGACTTTCTGCACCAGCGTTTTCAGTCTTGCCATCAAATTTTATTGCTTGGGATATTCACCCAATTGGTTTGTGCGCTCTTGGACCCCTTGGACCTAGTTTCTATGCCAAAAGGTACAAAATGGTACTTTCACCGCAGGCTTTTATATTAATTACTTTCCAAAGTTTCGGCGTTTTGTACCGTTGTGCCCGTTTTTACATTAGTCCGTTGGAGAAGGTACGGCGCTATACGGCGGCAAACGTGCCAAGCTCCAAGGAACCAAAAACAACCCATCAGGCCTCTTGCTATTATTTCTGACAATGCCAGTCGGCTTAAGAAGATGTTGGCAAAGGACCAACGGATTATGTCACTAAGCAATGCGGGTTGAGAAAAACGGCCTCCACTTTTTTGACAAGATAATCCATGGTTTCCCAGTCGATCCACGTCCATACCATAAAAAACATTCCGAGTAGCAAACCAGTCACCAGTCTAAAGGAGGTTGAATCCAAGAAAGTACCAGTATTTGGCAAAGTCGGTGGGCGCAGGCAATCGAGACAAAGGGTTGAAGCATTACAAGTTAGTTCGAATATAGCAAAGTCCTTTGATTGGGTTTGGCACAACGCACTTCTAATAAAACTTGCGTCCTATGGGCTTCCTGAGAAATTGTGTGGATGTGTCAGTAGCTTTATTGCAGACTAGCGTAGTGGACGGTGAATGCTCAGAATGTCTGTGCATGCTATCGCCCATGTAGTTCTTTCTGCATATCAATGAAATGCAGAAAGAACTGCATTGCAGACAATAGTACCTACGGGTGATGCCTCATATACCGGCCGCACCAACATTTCTCGGAAAAGTGAGTTTAAATTAGTCCTTTTAACCTTCTAAATTTAGTATATTTTAACCCCACTAAGGCACAGGTTCGTGCGCTTACCGCTTACAAAAAAAATTGCATTACCTCGCTTTCCGAAAACACTCCTTTAACTGCCACAGCCATAGCCAGTATCGGAGTGCTTGGCGTCGACATTTCGAGTTTGGAGGGTAAGGCCAAGATAGTTTCGAAGGAACTCGGTGTGCTCAACAGATCGAAGCAGTATTTCACACCGACCCACCGCCTACAGCTTTGTAACCTCATATGGAATACTGTTCTCATCTGTGGACAGGAGTGCCCCAGTACCCGCTTCTCCCTCTGGGCCCCATCCAACGGAGAGCGACTCGAATTGTTGGCTGCCAGAATATTTCTGATCGACTTAACTCTTTGGCGTTGCGTAGAGGTGTGGCATCGCTCTGCTCTCTTTCTCCACTATAACGGAGAGTGTTAAGAGGAATTGCTGCATGTGAGTCCGTTTCTCTAGAAACTTCCTGCGAGGACAGCAAACTTGTGCAATAAACTGGCGCCTTCGGTATTTCCGGACCGACACGACCTTCAAACCTTTAAGAGCGTACCTACTCCAATCTTAAAGCCTGGCAGCGCCTTTGTGACCTCGGTGTTGCAGGTTTCCATGAGGTGATTCATCTGCACGTTGTCCTACTAATAAACAAAAGGATGGACATACAGCCAGTAACCAGCTTCCCGGGCTCGAAGTGAATCCATATACAAACTAGTATTATAAGATGAAACCAGACGCAAGCCATTCTAACCACCACTGGGATTATTCCAGACAGACAGTCTGGCTGGCTAGAAACTTCAATTTACGGGACTCCGCTAAGTCGAAGATGATTTCTTGGATCGTATAAAACTCATAAAGTAACCTGGTTAATAGCGAGTAACCGAGTAACCCCTATTACGATTATAGTCCATTTTTTGCATATGATTGTTTTTCTGGCGCCATGGCAAGCCCTGTTTTTATATATGATACACATTACACATTAAACAGTTGCAGTCTGTGGTTTTTTTTCTAATGAAACAAACGAGAGAGTACGCGAACATAGATATGTGGTTTAAATTAGGATACACGCAGTGTTGGTGTTGCGTCCGTTGCTATGGTTGATGGATTCAAACCAGATTTATTTAAAGTGGAATTATTTAAAACAAAAGCAGGCAGATCTTTGCTTTCATCTCAGATTAGAACTCGCTGCTCCTCTAAAGCCATTGAAAGACGTATATGTACTGTATAGAAAACTCAAACTCCAATGAATTTGCGTTAGAACTTTCTTTTGTTTTATCAATTGTTTTTATCCGTTAAGTTTGGCCACGCGGTTTGATACATTAACTACCATATATATATAAACAATTTATTGTAATAGTTCTTTAAATTATTGGGAAAAAATCGGCGAAAATCACTGTGTAAATATTTATTCACATTATAACGTCAAATAACAATTCAGATTGTTTGTCAAGAGACTTCGACCAAGCTTTGTATGCTAATCATATAATTATTATTGGGCCAGTATCCATGAATCGACCTAGACCTTCAGTCAGCTCTATAAGGCTTTTGTTACTTAAATAACGATATCGTTCAGTTACAAATATTTGTGCCTAACACATAAGTAAATGCCACTGTGCGTCTATTCCCGCCATCTAGTGGCCTGACCTACTTGGAGAAACACACGTGGCCATGTGCAATTGAGGGCGGTTCAATGATGATTATTATTATTCATGTAGTCTGCCAATTTTTGAATTTGTGTCACGTCAGACCTGCACGGTGTATGAGTAAGGTCAACAAAATCCGGAGCTATCCTTGTTTTTCTTTAGATATTTTGTAATAATTTATTTTAAATGTAATTATCATTTGTTAGCTAAGACATACTTTTACGTTTTGGAATAACACCTAGTCGAATTTATTTAAGGTTATGTTTTATGCTTACCAAAATTCGTTACAAATACAAAGATAATTGCGTCCACGTGACGCATTTGCCGCATTTGCAGTGGTCAATAACCTTTTTTATGTTACGTTATTTTAACAGTACATAGATAGGTTATGCATCAAGTTAAGTAGAAATGTTCACTAAATTTAAATTCCGAATCACTGAACTTTTACTTTTATACTGACAGAACTTTTTTATTTCATTTCGTAAGAAGCAAGGGACGCATGCTGATCATTAAGTTCTGTCAAAAAAACGGGATGGACGAAAATATAGATTACATAAATATTTAACACTTACTTACAAATAACCCTTGTCTGGCCAAAAGTTAAAATATTAACGCCTAATTTTTTTTAGTAAGTACAGTTTTTTAATCTACTAAAACCATTTTACAACATGGTAATTAAGTTTGTATAATTTTATGAGTCCTACAAATGCACTTAATTTTTCAGAAATTTACTATTATATTTTCTGACGGTTTACGTAGCTATATTGGCTCCTTGTCGATTAAACCTTATAAATACGATACTGTCTTATGAACACATTGACATATTGAATGTGTATAAATTTACAAATATATTAGGAAGACGCATTTTCCCCAACTGGGACAAAAGTCTTATTAATTACCGTTTTTTTTAAATCTACATGTCGTTTAGTTACAATGCAGTGGTCACGTATTGTATTGTCCAAGAAATCACAAAATATAAGAGTATTTGAATACACTTATTAATTACTTTATAACTTGCGGTTAAATGAGAGTACTTTTAAAATATTGGTAACACCTTCAGCCCGGTTACTCTTACCATCATTTCGTAAAACAACATCGTTCTATAAAATATGTTAGATTTGATGAAGTTTTCCACGCTTAACGCATCACATATAAAACGGTTTAAGGCATTATGCGTCGGTTTCGTTTTTTATAATCTACAAGCGCGATTTGTTAATGAAATAAATCATAAAAATATAAATACCGGCCAAGGCATGTCGGACCATGTAGGATTCCGTAGTTTTCGAAACGTAACTCAAAGATGGTTTAACCGATCAAGTTCACAATAAAGTCTTTATTAAACTATACCCTCATGATTTTTCCATATTATTTTTTTCACTTGCGGTTCTTAATTCAGAGGGGGCGAATTTGCGAGCGATTATTTCCGAAAATATTCACTCTCAAATAACATGTCGAATGAAGACGGGTGATAAACTGGTCCTTATAATCACCCTTCAGAAGCTGTTCAATTCTATGTAAGATTTTTTTCTCTTCAGTATACTACGCTTAGGCTAGGAATATCAATGCAAAAGTTGCAGAATTTTCTCCAAATTTCTGCACATTTTTTTATAAAAATTGCCATTGAGAACTTTATCTTAAGAATTATTACAGTTATTATGCAATATTTTTAACAGTTACATACTGCATCAACATAGAAAATGCCATGGAATTGATATACTCGTAAATATTTTATAGAATTAATATGCGTAATGACCAAGAAGAGAGAGATGAGAGAAATATCTTTCCATGAGAAAAATCGCAATTTTTCTAAAGTTCTCGACGGTGCACTGCTAGTTAATAAAAATATCAGGTTTTTATAAGTCTAAGGAAATGTAGACTCTTTTCTAGACAGAAACTGGATGAAGTCGATCTGTCTGAGAAACCGCAAATTACATTTGAATATTTTACTTTTGTAGCCGAAGCTTGTTTATTTTTAATCTTTCAAGCATCTGAGGATTTCATAATATGATTAAGTAATCTTCTGTGAAAAATATAACCTATAATATGTTCTCAGTACAACATAACGTGTACTCATGTTCAAGCCGTTAATTATTGTCCACAAAAAAGACAGTTTTTGTTTTATTCAGTTTATATGATCCATTCAATTTCGTCACGTGTCTTATTTTCGCAAGTTTAATGTTTAACCTGTAATTTCATTGCATTTGAAATCTTATAAACAATATTTGACAAAGTACCGTTTCGTTTTGGCAAAAGTTAGTCAAATAAATACGGACTGAATCATGATATACAGACATGAAAACACGGAAGATACTCGTAATTATAAGAAACGTGGAGCACCTCGATGAAAGCATTTTTTTAATTACTTATTTCAAGGAAATGATGACAGTGAATGCAAAGCCGCGTAGGTACATACTAAGCTATAAATTACTGCCACAAACGAGGTTTACCGCACACATATGCTAAGTCGTATAAATTTAAATTGAGTAAAGCTGACACAAACAGCTTAAAAGCTATATTCATGAAAATAAATCTTACGACAGGGATAATTAATAACACATGTAGCATCGTGTGACTTTGGGAGTTTACTATTGTTCTTTAGATTATTCGAAATCTTTGCCTCTTGAACTTGACACAAAAAGCGGTGTGAAACTTTCCTTATGTGACTTACTGGAGCCTACGGAAAGGAAGAAAGAGCATGTTCATGCTTAAAACGTTTTTGAGTCTGTTCTTTAGTGATTATGTTAATTAACTGTCTTTGATTTA
Organism: Grapholita molesta; assembly: GCA_022674325.2. Classification (NCBI taxonomy): domain Eukaryota; kingdom Metazoa; phylum Arthropoda; class Insecta; order Lepidoptera; family Tortricidae; genus Grapholita; species Grapholita molesta. The sequence continues at coordinate 10,807,723 of CP053137.2, forward strand.
GATAGGTTCGTAATCAGAAAATATAATCAGTTTAACCTTTAACCGCGCATGCCTTCCATTTCTCTCTATTCTAGATTTTAATCGAAAATTTAAATTGCATTTGACTTGACAGATTTTGTGTGGGCAGGTTTATATCGATGAAATTCCATTGATATAGAATGATTATTCTGAATGGACTGTAAATTAGATTGTCCGCCAAGGTCTAAAACTGGTGCCGATGTTATATAATTTTCCAGTATCCAACCTAGTCAAGAAAGACATGCATTAGTGCATCAAAATATCTATATCTCGTATATCAATCCGTTTTTGCTAGCTTTTCACAGAAAATACTCTTATCATTAGCGTATGTATTTCTTATGCCCGTCCGTAGGTGACATCCGTTTCGTGAAGTACACAAAGTAGGCTTATACATACAATTACCGGGACGATAAATACATACCTACAACCGAGACTTGGCCTTGTGGTAATATTACTGTTAAGTAGGCATGTGTATGTATTTATAAACAGTGAATTTTAAGAGGATATTTAAGGGGATGTATTTATACAGAGAATGACATGATTAATTAAAAGTTAGAGGACTGGATCCAGTGGCGGCGCTTCTAATGTATTTGGCAGAAGGCTTGATTGAAAATAGAAGTAGGTAGTTGAGTGCACTTTTCATTTATTTTTCTTTAATATCGAGATCAAAACTTATCAACTGAAAAAATATACCAAGCTAGTAATATCTAGTTCTATTAACGCTCCACAACTGGCGCCTACCTACTTATAGTTTCTTCTAAATAGCAGAGCGTAAAGAAAGAGTTCATAATTTACATATACAATCTATGTATGTAGCATGCAATTCCTCGGACTATAATAAATTGTATTCAATTCAGAAATCGTTATCCGGACGGTGGTGCTAAAATTAGGATACCGCTTTTTTGTAAACGTTAAATAATATAAGTTTCTGTCAAAAATGCCAATGAAATTTTAGGTGCAAACACTTTATTTGTACAATTGTTAATGCTCATCAAGAGGATTGTAACTAGTCGAAACACCACGATTTTTTCTTGTGTATTTTAGGAGTTGCTCCAGAATCAGATCAGATCAGTAGTACCATAATATTGCATTGTCCCCTAACTTACATAAGTGTGCAAAATTTCAGCTCAATAATTTAAAGATCTCAATCGCTTCAAAATGATGTTGCAAGATCTCACCCGAATATACTCCGCAACTCGACGACTGGGCGCCTATTTTGCGTGATGGTAGGCCGGTTAGCTCAGCCAGCCCAACTCCTCGAGGAATCCAACCAGACCTTTGACGTCTCGTAGTACCTCGTGGAGATTACTCGGGGTACCGAGATATTTTGCCCTGTGTGTAGCCACTTCGCTGCACTCCAGCACCATGTGAGCGGCCGTCTCCACGCATCCTCGGCATAGGGGACTGTCTGTAACACCTAAGTTGAATAGATGCTTGTTAAATGGTCCATGACCTGTTATGACACTAGTTACCATTCTTAACTTGGTTTTGTTTAGATAGAGGAGTGTCCTGGTGAGCTTGCCGTTGACGCTAGGCAAGGCTTGTTTGGCCTGTCTGCAGCCTCTCTGACCTTGCCAGTGCGATATGTGCAGCTTCCCAGTGCGTTCGAGGAGTAACGAGCGTACCTTGCTGAAGGGTATCGGGAGTATCGGTTCTGGGCCGATTGGTCCCGCTGATGACCCTTGTCTGGCCAGCTCGTCCGCTGCATCGTTGCCCCGTGAACCACTGTGTCCTTTGATCCACTGGAGAGTGATCGTGTTGTAGTGACATACCTCCGTTAGTCGTTCGTGACATTCTTGTATTAGCTTTGATGTTATGATGTGGCTCTTTAGAGCCATTAGTACTGCCTTACTGTCGGAGAATATACGGATGGAGGTACCTGTTACTTTCCTTGCAGTGATTGCAGCAGCCGCGTTGATGATGCCCATACATTCAGCTTGGAAGACTGAGTTATGGGCGCCTAGCGGAGTTATTATCGACATGTTCAGGTCTTCCGAGAAGGTTCCGGAGCCTGCCCCCGTGTCTGTTTTCGATCCGTCCGTGAAGATTCTCAGCTCCCGAGGGTTGAGTCCTTCCTGATTGTCATACATATGTCAACATACTCGCTATTACAAGATAAATAAAAGCTTGTAATATAGACACACTATCGATATAAATAATCTCGTATCTTATCGTATCAATTCGGTTGCGCCCGGCAACAAAGGTGACAGCCAGTAAGCGTTGGCATTATTGTGTAATGACGTAATTTCTTCCTTAATACACATAATTACTATCACCTTTTTTACTTACTAGTCTTCAAAATCCACCTTCGTCTTATAGGATTATCGTTAATAGGAAACCGTGCCGAAGTCGCGTATCGTATTTAAGATTTTTAAAGTAATATAACCGTCGCTCTTGCAAGCAAGGCGCGTCTATAAGTAGCGTGATAAGAACAACTGCAGCTTTAACGCAAGTAAGTAAAATTCTCAAAAATCGAGGTTCTCTGCTCTCAACCGTTTTCTCCCTCAAAACTTAACCAATCGTATTAAGATTTTGGGAAAAAAATGATAAGGAGTTATTCTGTGACAGACTGTTACTGATACTTTTTACTTTTAGGGTTATAATTAGTGGATAAATAAATAAATATGAATGTTGAACCAGAAATCAAAAAATATTAAAAATACCTTGATAACTAATCTTTTAGTTAACTTTTAGCTAACTAGACTTTTAAGTAAACTGCTGAACCGTTTTTTTGTAACCGATCTAAAACAACGGAACCCGTTGTTAACGCGAAGCATGGCCTGGCCCCACATGATTTTGGCCGGTTTTCTATGTTAACAGATTTGAAAGCTTTATGCCTTACTTAAACTTAGAAAAAAAATGTATTTCATATCCCGCGAAACAGTCGGAAAGAGAAATCGATGATATCAATTTGTGTTGATAAAATATCTGCCCTAAGCCTCTAGGGTTAAAACTGTGAACGAAACAAGAACGGTTAAAAACCATGAAGAGCATTTGTTTGGAAATGTAGAAACGTACAGTCAGCAGCAGAAGTAGCTAAGCATTTGAGGTGTTCAAAATGAGGTCAACACGTCTCTATTGTCAAGAGTCAAACGCTTAGCAACTTTTGCTGCTGACTGTTCGAGTTAGTATTCATAATGCGCCATTTTGCAAAAGGATTACCTACAAAGCGGACATATCAAAACATGCAGTATCTAAGTATCAGACCTACACACAAACCTCCCCCATGGACCACCACAGAAAGCGATCTCTAATACAGTGTGTAATTCTTATACGGGCGAATCTCTTAACGGAGGGTAGAATAGGACATAAGAAATATATTTAGATAACTTTTGTTTAGAATTACAATTAAAATTTTATCCATATAAAAAAATTCGGCCCGCAATGTAATACAACACACTCGAGTTAAACACTCGTTGACAGTTCGTTTCAAAAGCTCATATCGCGTAATGTTCGCAGTACATTACGGCTCAGAAATTTTACAAAAATTAATTACATATGTATAATAGGTAAAATTAAAGAAATACCTTTTCGTTATTGATTATACTGGTAAATCCTATGTCTGGTTTAATTCTTCGCCCGTATTAGACTTACACACAGTATACTGCAGCTACTGACTCCCAACGATCCTTACGATTTCATCCGTCCATCTAGTTTGTGGATATGCGACTTTCACTATCTGTGGTCGCAAGTCTAGGATTGTTCGGCCCCAGTGGCCACTCACACAACCTCATACAGTATGATTGGGGCTAGGAGGAATAATGACTGGAGAACGCATCCGCGAGCGCCAGTAAGGGACAATAATATTCTGGCTTTTGCAGCACAAAGTGTAACAATTCACTATAGTTTTGCTTTTACAGCACACTCTTTATAGCAAAAATAATTTATTTTATTTATTCAATTTAGAAACAAATAGTCTTATAAAGTTGTACATAATACTGAACATTTTATAAAACTAGACTTACAGTTTCCTTAAAAATATTATTTTAAATTATGTTTATCCTACGAACAGAGGTTAAATAATAGCTTAGTCTGTATTAATTACCGCAACTTCGGTTGAAAATACAAGATAACTCCAATTTTATTTATTTATATCCCTCCAACTTTAATAGTTCTGAAAGGTTCAGTTTGGAGGAGAACAAAAATATGTGAGACTATGACAAGGACGGACGAAAATACCTCCGTCTCTGCCATACCTATGCAAAGTTACATAAGACTATCCCTTTCGATCGTGGTATTATTATTAGCACGCCACGTCTACTTAAATGGTAATGATGTCTATAGATTGGGGCAATTACTCAATTTACATAGTTGTTTTTTTTTTAGACAAAAACGTATCGGACCACAGCCGCATACAGCTGCGGCGGTCGGATCGGCGGCCTCTGGCGCGCGCGCGGCGGCGCACACTGCGCATGACCGTCACTATCGTCGCCGTGTTCGCGTGCTGCTGGCTGCCGTACGCCACCATGACACTATGGTAAACACAACATACTGCATACAAATACAGGATGTCTCATTCAGATCGGTCAGTATGGGGAGGTCTGCCCTAAAATCGATGACATGGCTCCTAAGAACAAATCTTTTTCTGTCTTATAGTTCCAGATTTCCCCATACTGACCGATCTGAATGAGACATCCTGTATAAAACAGAGTCGGGATATATATACACCATTTATAATTTAAGAACGGTTGGACCGATTTTGATACCTCATGATTTTTTGGATTCGTCTCGCAGAATAGTAGAATAACATTATAAAGAATGATAGGCGGTACGAAGTTCGCCAGCCCAATCAGTATATAAAAAGTTCGGCTAGTTATTTTACTTAACATCGTCATTTAAAATTTTCTTACCGTTTGTTAAATGAACCTAACTAGTTGCCTAGATAAATAAGTAAACAAATAAATATTATTACGGGACATCCATACACAAATTGACTGAGCACCACGGTAAGCTCAAGAAGGCTTGTGTCGTGAGTCCAATCAAATCCAAATACTCATAGGAAAATACCCATGACTCAGGAACAAAAACCTGATTCATCACACAAATAAATGCCTTTCTCTTGGTGATCCCAGGACCGACGGCTTCATAGGCAGGATCACTACCCTATAGGCCAGACCTTTCGTAAAAACATACATGAAATGAAATATACAAGTCCATGTAAAACCGTTTTAATTTCTTGTCCCTGCGTATGTATTGGCATGCACAACACTCGACGTTGTGCACGACGATTAGTTTTAAAACGGATATAGCACCAGAACGGATAGCATGGTTGGCATTTTGTCGTCTAACACATTATCCGTCACTTTCTCACTCACATACTGTTGGAGCGTGAGAGATATTGTGACAAATGATAAAAGCCCGACCATATTCGCCAAGCAAGGTTTCCTTTAAAGTGCATTTTAAATTCAAATAGAAGTACGGGTGGCCGTTTGTGTTACGTCCACTTTTAATATCGACAACGACAATTTCCTGTTAAAGCAAACTGTTGTTTTTTTATATGGGAGATAGGGGAGGGTTGGGTAGTCGGGATACATGAACACTCCCCTTTTGTTCCGATACAAACATAGAATAATTATTTCTCCATTTTAGTAGTTTAGTTTGCCTCCTGGCAACGCTGTTTATCCGCAGCTCGTCGTATTGTTCAGTTGTCAAATACAGACGCATTTTAGTTCTGACACCGGTCAATGTAAATATTTTGATTTGGTTTCAAACTAAATATCCGAAGAACCGGCCAGGTACAAACTTTTGGACATATTTTGCCATTTTTATGTTTGATAACATTTATACGTTAGCAAATATAGTAGTCTGGTCTTAAAATCACGCTAGGTATTTTTAACGGTAACATTTGACGAGAATAATTAATTGAATAATTATGCAGAGACAATGATCACTTATTTTTAAGGAAGTTTGAGCATGCCCAATGCTATGTGTTCAAGTGGGAGCATTGAGTTTTCTACTTATAAAGGTTACCTGATCATGTTAAAATTATTAAATGATTTTGTTTACAGAAAGATGTCGTTCAAATTTAAAAAGTGGGGTATGCGACCCGAAATTTTCAAAGATATTATTTCTAAACATAATTGAGCTTTCTCGCTCGAAGGATTGCAATTGCAATTCAGCGCGGGAATGCTGCCTGCGTAATGGGCACCAAGGGGCGTAGGTTTGTTCTAGTATAGATATAATTTGTTATTTTAATTTACTTAATTTTAGGCAACATCAAATTTCGTTCATTATTATTTATTTTATATAAATTATTTTGTTCTAAACATAATATTATGTGCTATTAAAAAATGTCAAAGCACAGCAAAAGCCACTGCTAAAAAATACCACACCCCAAGATCAAACTTCCAATGATATTTAAAACAAAGCAATGTCAAATATTCTTCATTGAAATTTATATCTTCACAAAGTTTCACCCCAGATGAAGGTTTTGATGTGTTTTACAAAACTCCCACGCACGGGACAAAATTGTGCCCAATTGACAACTTGATAGAACTTTGAGACTGATTCTAATTTCTAGACTGTTATTTGTGTTTAAAAATCTAGTGCAATTAATGTTGATTATATTATTTATATTCTTATCTAGATTCATAATAATTAATTATGTGAAAAAGCGCCCGTCGCTGCTTGATAGAACTTTAAGACTGATTCTAATTTCTAGACTGTTGTTTGTATTTAAACATCTAGTGCAATAAATGTTGATTAACTATATTGGTATCTAGATTCTTAATAATTAATTATGTGAAAAAGCGCCCGTCGCTCGCCTATCTCCCCTAAATTAATAAATATTTACAATAAAATAAACATCTTCTTGTATTTTCGTAAATTCTAGTTGATACGGTTATGTAATAAAGCGGGTAAAAACTAACTTTCTTATCACTGCGAGCACAGGCGATTGTGTATAGAAGTTACGAAACCTGTCAAACACCAGGACGAAAAAGATTTCATTCCTTTGTTTTTTCGTAAGTCCTGTAGTCAACAATTAACAACTTCTGCACACGCAAATTACTCGTATGTTTGTCACCCATTAAGATAGATAAATAGATAGGTAGGAAATGTTGTCTATGCGCAGAGTCCAAGCAAACAGATTGGTCTGGAAACCCTTAAGTTTGGTCATGTCGACAGGAAAGACGTGATCGATAATTGGTTATTCACCCACAAATGTAAAAAGGGCAGAAAGGGACAAACTATTGTCAACAACGTATTAAACATGACGCCTTTATGAGTTATATCGTAGCTTTTAAATATCTGGGACAAGGTATATATATATATAGTTTTCTCGCCTAATTTCAGCTTATTTTAAAACCCTCTTAGCTTCGCCCCAAATAACATCCAAGAACCCAAATTCCAAGTATACGAAATTTAAGGAATATACGAAACACGAAAGACTTAATTTGATTGATCCGTTAGAGTTTATTGATTAGGCTACTCAATTAATACTCAGTCCATGGCCAAATTTTCAGGATAATTTCCGATATATTAGAAACCTGTTTAGCTTAGGGCCCAGGATTTAAATTTTTGGAGGTCTTCAATTTTTGTAGGAGAACTTAGAAAAATGACAAGTTACAAGTGACGTTTCTAATGACATAAGTATATTTTTACACATATATTAGTGATATTGTTGAAAATACTTTGGAAACTACAACTTGTAAATAATCATGAAAAAACCTTTGAGTGCCTTGATCCCTTAAAATTAGTTAGGTATTTAATGGCATTTATTTGTGTGATGAGCACAGATATTTGTTCCTGAGTCATGGGTGTTTTCTATGTACTTCTGTAGTCGATTTGTGTAAGATTGTCCCGAAATATTTATATATTTATAGTTGAAACATCAGGTATGATTTGAAAATTTCGTCCCTACTATTTTTTTTATTGGCCTTTTCATATCAGGCACAGATAATATACCATTTAGCCATTCGTTTATGTAGAGCATAATCATAAACATACATTATTTTGATTTCAGACTTAAAATTGGAATGAACAAGCGTCCAAATTTACAAACCTTGTAAGTTTTTTTTGATAAACTTAAATTACAAGCACTTGTAAAAACTTAAGTGTAACTTGTGATCTTGTAGACTTCTAAGTTTTAATAAACAGGGCATAAGATTTGATAATTCAGAAAAGATAAAAGAATCTCAGAAAAACATTAAATTGCCCAAACCAATAGGGAAAGAAAGTACACAAAATACAAAAATACTTAAACTTATATACTTCTTACCGATGTTTTAAACTTTGGTAATGCAGCTTAAGATTGAGACAGAAAAAATAATACTTGTATGTATAACTATCACTCTCAAACTCTTATTCATGGGGTTGTAGGCTTGAATACTAGTTAGTAAATTAGGCTAAATGGCGAGCTAAGACTGTTACCCAAACTTTAGGTCACCTACATTCAAAAAAATACTAGGACACACCAGGCATAAATTACAAAAAGAAATGTGATCCCACAAAAAGTGATTTCATCTAACATAGGCGTCCAAGAATCATAGCTTATAACGGTTTCGCAAAAAAATAAGCCCCAGAAAAAGCCAAGCCTTGCCCTGACTTTACTATCCCTAAACCTCGGTGTAAAAAGTGGCTTGGGCGTTTCGCGTGTATGCATAACTTTGAAGACCTGTCTTGTGACTTTCCTACTGTCAATAATTATACCTACTTCGGTTTGGACTACATAAAAATATTAGCAATACCATGACGATATCAACCTTAATCCCTATTATAAGGGATAGAAGCCATCAATGCAGTATTGGTAGAATTTGTCAGTTTTGGAGTCCAAGACCATGAAAACAACATGTAATTCTTTGAAATTAGCACTTCTAGACACAACGAAACTCCATGGATTTAATATAGCAGCTATCATTGTATTATCATGACAAACATGTATTTTTGACCTAACAAACTCTACGTTGTTAATAATTTTATTTTGTCTGATAAAAGAAAGTTTTATACATCTGATATTCTAGATCATTAAGACATAAATATTAACTTGGAGTAAATTACCAGAACGTATAAGTACCTAGGATATAAACTATTGATGAAACTGACTTTATAAACGTTATTCAAGTTTCCCATTCGAATAAAATAGAGAATATAATATTTGTCATTCGAAAAATATTGCACGTCATTTATTTGGATAATGTCCATCTCTGCTGGCCAAGTCTTTATTATCTTAAAAATTCAAAAGTTACAGTAGAGGTAATCTAGTATTTATGAGATGTCGTATTAACAAGCACCTGCATTAATACCAAATATTTAAGTGAGAAAGTATAATTTGTAATACGCTCAGATTACAATGGTGAATTTAAGCAATTTATTGCTTTAAATCAATTTTGCAATTGCAAGCATCAAGAATTGTGACCTGCCATCGCCTTTATAGCTTGCATTTTTACGTAGCGAAACACAATAATGTAGCATCACCGAATTACCAAGTATCACCAATAAGCTAAGATTTGTCCTATATCGCGTCGTGTATTGTCGCGTTAACCGCTCATGTACACAATTAGTACCGTTAGTGATGAAAGTTTGCTCCTAAGATTTAAACGAATTTGATAATTCTATAGCTGCCACTAAGGGGATAAAATTAAATGAAAAAGTTTGAAATTTGTTTAGTGTAAACATTTGTACTGGCTAGCCAGAAACCGGACTTAACGTATCATAACTTCATAAGCCAACTTACCTTGTCAGTAAAAGTGAATTGGATAAAGTTGTATAAACGTATGCATGTCTTTGGTTCATATTACATTTTATTTTGAAGAATAGCGTAATCGGATTGTAGTCCCTTCGTACGTGATTCCGGATTAGGCATATGCCGTTTTTAAAGATATTTCGACGTACTGACAGATGTTACACAGTTTCGTATTGTTAGTCACGGACTGGATATTTGCAGAGAAAATGTATTTCTGAAGAACAGTTTTCATATACTCACTATAAAGACACCACTAGTTATTTTATATGTCTGTACTTACTTATTCAATGCGTTTTTGATTTGATTTTTACACACAAAAGTGTTACTTATTTACATACATGATCTTGATAGGTCGACTTTCAAGAAAAATATTGAATGTAAATAAGCAAAACTTTTCACTAACATTTATTCATTTTGAGTCACTAATTGACACCGGCCGTTTTGCCGTGTGATGCCGGCTGACTAGAATAGCACCACCCTATCTCCTCCCGCGGGTGTCGTAAGAGGCGACAAAGGGAAAAATCCTACGGACGGGCAGCAGCGTCCGTCGAAACTTAATCTACAGCTACTGCGGTCGCCAACCCGCCTGCCAAGCGTGGCGACTATGGCAACTACCCCCAAGATGATACAAGTCATATTTGTGGGAGGCCTATGTCCAGCAGTGGACTGCGTACGGCTGAAATGTATGATGTATGTAATGTAATGACACCGGGGTTATATAAAGCAAAAATACTGGTTCATCCTCGTTTCATCGTTTTCCTAACAATTTGGGACAAAAACAACACGTTTTCTAGCCACGCGTCGCTTATAGACGTAATCCGTCGGTCTCTTGCTACCATCAATATGCCGGATCTTCTTAAGCTGACCGACATTATCAGGGATGATGGCAACGGCGACAGCGAGTCTTTCGTTAGCTTGGGACGGATGCTGGTATGACTTGCGTTAACACTAGCGCCTTCCATCCCATCTCTACCGGACTAATGTAAAAGCGGGCGCAGCGGCGGAAAGCACCGAAAATTTTAAGTGAAATATAAACGCCTCTGCAGAGAGTACCATTATGTAATCCATAGGATACCAGCGCGCACAAACTTTTTGCAGAAATTGCAAAGCGTCTTGTAGACGTAACTAGTAACCGAAGGCTTGGTGGCTTCCTCGCACAACGTATCAGTCATTATTGTAATGCCTAGCTTAGCTTGTTTACTATTCACTAATAGCTAAATAATAAATACAACTTGTTTTATTAAGATATAAGAAGATGTAACGTGGGATTGCCCCTTATATACATATGTATGTCTACAAAGAAGTCCGCGATGGCATAATAATGTTGTTTTTTTAAGTACAGCGATTAAGTTTAAGTATAGCATACCAGCCTATTATAATTTCTTAAAACACATGTGGTTTATGCGAAATTTATTTAGACGAATTCAGTAATATTCAAATATACATTAATCTAGTAAGTGCTACATACTTTTGAACGTAGAACGTGATTTCTCTAAATTTCGCACATAACCAGAGATCTGCTTCTATAATTTTCTCTGTACTGTGGTATTACGAAACCTCTAGGTGTTTTAACGTAACAAAAATATTGCATGCCGCTGCAGCGCTTTTCATATGTATATGCAAGAAATAAGCTGCGTTTTTAATAGTATGTATATTTATTCAGCTCTCTATTTATGTACTATTTTCGTATTTAGCTATTAAAATTATAAAATATATATTTTTAAAATCTTACACAAATTAACCTACTTGTAAGCTCAATACGGCTTGTGTTGTTGGTACAGTCAGCCTCATATAGTTAGTTACAGTCAGTATAACCAAATATATCGTTACACATCCTTACTGCTATCGATACACATCCTTACTGCTGCTATGGATAAATATCTGTATACATATTTGGCCATACTTGCTGCAACTAACTATATGATGCTGACTGTACTGGACGACGATATTATATCATAGGTAATACTTAAATACAAAGATAACGTTAAGTACACATATTCGTGATAAACTCACAAATAAATGACCAGGGTTCAAACATCATCGCAGACCCCTAAGTACCCTTCATAAAACAGGAAAAATAAATCTGAAATCTCCCGATTTCAAAAATGTTCACAAGTTGTGGAGGTTCAAAGTCAAAGTCTAGAGGTAAATACACAGTATTGAATTGCTTTAAAGTTTAATAAAATTAAAAATAACGTTTATTTATTACAAAAGTTTGGTTACCTATAAAAAACAATTATTTTAACTAATATACATTTGGAGTCAATAGAAAACGATAAAAATGTAAACAAACCGATTTACCTCCACAGCTTCGCAATAAGGCACTTTAAAAAAAAAACAATCATGGTTTTATTGTTATTGTATACACATACATTTGTGACTTGCATTTTCGTGTAGTTCAAATATGCGATAATTACCAATATATTAAGTGAAAAACGAATTTCTATAATAATATTTTATTATGTGTCAAATGTTTTTTTTTTCTTCTTAGAAATTCAGTTCTCAGTCAGCCATATTTGTTAACATTATTTTCATTTCTTATTGGCCCCGAAAATGGGTAATGTATCTATAAAATAAAATTCCAAGATGCCGCATATGTTCATCAACTTGTTTAGAAAGTCCTCAATGGCATAAATATATCGATTTTTTAAGTACAGCGATTGAGTTTAAATACCTATAGCTGACCAGCCTATACGTATTTTTTTTTATACCACAAAGGTGGCAAACAAGCATGCGGCCCGCTTGATGGTAGGCGGTCACCGCAGCCTATGGACGTTTACAGTACCGAGGCATCATTCACGCTTTGCCGACCCCGTAAAAACCAATTATAATAATTGAAACACAATAATAATTATGTTTTTTTGAAACACAACAACAATATGTTTTTTTTCTACTCGCCGACTTTAATCTGCCAATTACGAGTAGACATAAACAGAACTAAAAGTTTTCGTTTACTAGAACTTTTCGATATCAGATTGTCTATCATACATCCAACTCAACTATAATATTCATAGTGACAACTGTAATAATTTAAAAAATAGAACTTTTTACAAATTGTATAATAATTTGCAGGCAAATGTTTCGGTATCTAAACATAAAAATTTTTATCTGTCACGTTATCGGCCAATCAGCTGGCTTTGTAATGACACTTGGTTTCCAGTAAATTGTGTGTTAATACAACAACGCTAGGGATTGACGGTTGAACCTCAAAATGGCGAAGTCGTCTTGAAAATGTATTTTGTTTTTTGTTCAAACGTAGTTTAATGTGTAATATTGATAGCGTATTATGCAGTGATCTAAAGCAGAATTGTGCAGCTAATGAAGAATTGTTTTCAAAACGCATTTCACCACTATTCGGCCATCACCGCCAATCCCGGGGCCACGGCCGCCTCGTAGCTTTCTGCAAAGTCCAGCTACCACTTTTCAGATCGCAAGGCCTACTACCGTACACTGGCACGCTCTAAGAGTAAACTTGTTGTTTATTCGATTGACTTGCTCCAATCACTTTGACACTGGCGAAATCATCAGAATTGATGGAAGCCATTTTATTTAAACTATCTATCTATCTACAACAACGCTACGTATTGAGTTTAGTTTTTGGAATAATTACTAGAATTTTATATTAAATTTTGTTAAATACTTTAATTAACTCGTAGAAAAAGTACACAACCGTGTTAGTTGTATACAATCGTGTTTCTCAGCAAGCTCCGTGGCCTAAACACGGTACTCGACTGAAAGCTCTCTATTATAACACGATTGTATAAAATACTATTATCTACACACATTACATAACCCCTCTATGATGCGTTCAAAAACATCAAATAAATACACACTATTTTACACAATTTGTATGTCTTTTCCGTACACGGAACAATGGTGTTCCGGACATTTGGGAGACATACGCGGAGCCAGATCGAGCCAACGCGCAGAGGCCCTTTCGACAATTTAATGAAATGTAAGGGGTACACTAAGCGGATGTTGCCCCTGTCCGTATCATGGGACGCGCACAGAGACAACACCCGCCATGGTGTAAGGACTATTGAGTTTAAATGGAATCTAGAATGTACCAGGCTATTGGGTGGAAAGGATGGACTAGGTACTGGGCTATTGGATAAAAAACCGGACGTCTGCCTAATAAAATGGTATCCAATTTTATTTCCGGCAGACGGTGACTGTGCGAGATGGGCCCCCACAAAAAGCGACATCAAAGATGGCTCAAGGGCAACACCGGTGCATAGGGCTAAGGGTAGAGAGGTGTCACTGGACTTTAAACATATAGCCAACTCGCCACTTAGGTTTCCACATCTACCCTCGAGAACGCAGCTCTCGCGACCCCACTCTGGACGGCCGGTGAAGGCAAGCCAGAAGCAGGGGACCTGTCCCACCTGTCCGACAGGGCACCCCAGGGGCACTCAGGTACGTGGAGTCGCTACTCCCCAACAGCTCGCCACAAGCTGCCCTGCGTTGACTGATTGCACTGGACAAAACCAGTGGGCGATGGGGTCGTCACATCCCTACGCCTATTACAATTTATTATTTTATTACTTACATAGTACACTATTTTGTTACAACGTACCTATTACTTATCTGTGTACCTAAATGTTATAATTGCCTCATTATTATATCAAAATCATAGATTTATAGTATATAACAAAATTGAGCACTAGCCCGAAAGCTAACCTAGCGAGATAGCTACCAAGCAGACCTTTGTCTCTTCCTATTAGGGTGCCCACGTTATTTTTAAAAGCTGCACCCATGTTCCATTAAATATAATAGTGTTATAATCCTACACCAGTTTAGTATACACCGGCAGCTCGGGCTGCTCTAATCTCACTTAATCTGCCCAATCATGTCACACAATCATACAGAACAAGATGTGTATTTAATTTACTACGTGAACTGCCTAAATCAATTAGTCAGAGGGTTCTTTTGTAGTATTACACTTAGTTCTAGCTGGCGCCCTTAAGTAAGAGTTGTATTAACCGGAAGTTATTGTGGAGGCTCTCCGCCACACTTTTTTTCCACCATCCACCATTAGGAACACAACACTACATACCTGAAAGGTGCAGTATTATTATGGCTGTGGTCTCTGTAAGGAGGAGGTACTTCCCCAGTTGGGCTTCTCCAGACTCAAGCGTGATGGTTTCTACTTCGCTGTGCCCTACCTCTCATTGTTGGACGTAGTTTAAGGCCATACCCGGCTCAAATTTCCTTTATATTTATAGACCCCGGTTATAGATATATTTTTATTTTATGTTAGGAACTAGAATGGCAGTTTTTTTTTTATACAAGACTGACCAGCCTTTGACCTCAGTCACACCTGATGGTAAGTATCGACGAGGTCGAAGGTGTAGCACGCTGGTTAAGTAACAGCCTATTCACTGTTGCCTTGAAGAGACTCAAATTATATATTTCCGGGAAAGAAAGTTTGAAAGGTCTTTGAGCGGAATGCTTAAATTAATTATGATTTCTCGTCTAGATAATATTCAACTGGTTTTCTATTTCCAGGCTCAGTCTTGTCTATAGTGGAACAATGCGACGCTGCTAAATACGGCGATGTTTCATAGATACGCCTTAGGGGTAGGTAGGGTAGACGGAGTTCGTTTTGCATGTTTTTAGCTACCATTGGGTATAACATAAAAATATTTTACAAATTTTAATAAATACTTTTAATGTACTTTATATAAACACTAACATTGTTCTCGTCCATGTACAATCATGGTGACCCTCATCTTAGTTGGTTTTGGGTTGCCACAGGTAAACTTTATTTGACACCAATTTGATCTTTATTAAATTACTAGCTAACTTTGTACCAATGGGGTCTCTTTGATTTATTGTTTTTTTTTCTTTTTTAAGCATACTATTGAACTTTTGACCAAGACGATCACAACGAACCCAAAATCGTCAAAATCGGTGCAGCCGTTCTTGAATTATAAGTGCCGGAACTAACACAACTTTCTTTTATTTATATAGAAGACGAGCTGTGCCGCGCGGCGTTACCCGCGGTTTATTAATGGAAAAAACGTAGCCTATGTGTTAATCCAGGGTGTCAGCTAACTCCATACCGAATTTTATCAAAATCGCTCCAGCCGTTTAGACGTGAAAAAGTAACAACAACAACTTAGCATCACACGATTGTTGTAATGCCTAATTATGTATAGTTGCATACACTATTTTATCTACACACATATCATAAGTGTTTTAAGATGGGTTCAGGAGCCGTAGGGAAATGGCCTGCATTACTTCTAGTGCTACTTGTAAACATTAAAAAGTCAATGAACAAAACAAATGACAGCTTGGAATGGCGGCGTTTCGTATTTCATATCTCAGTAAAAAATTTTTTTAAACTATAGACAAGCGAATGAACTCCTTATTCTATTGTCACTCGAGTTCTAATGTCATTCGATTTATATTAAAAAAACATAACGAACTGGGGTTTCGTATCAATGACTGTTTTAATATCTATTTATACCTATAGTAATATAGACACCCCACTTGAATTTGACAGCTGTTCCAAATTTAAACTTATAACCTACTGTTTTCAGGAGGTAATGTTAACTTTACATCTCCATTAATTTGTGATGGTTGGTATTGCTGGTCATTGCCTACGGTTTCTGGGCGCATTTTCGAGTACTAATGATATATACGTAGATAAACTACTATTATGCGAAAGCTATTAAGACGGATACAGATGTCAAATCGTATATTAAGTTAAGCAGTTCATATAAATCATAATAGCTCCATTCACCATACGGAAGAATAAATTCAAGCGGATCTCGCCAACGTGTTCACGGTAGTCACTTTTTGCGACCGCCTCCACGTTTAAAAACACCCCATGTATATCATGTTACATTTCTAATTCATGCTCTAAACGACCTCTGATTCACAAAATATACGCATATAAGTATGTTTTGCTGCCCGTACCAAGCTGGTGCAGGTCACTTACCTTATTTATATAGCATAGTAACATAATGTTAAAAGACCTAGGACTCAATTATTGAATATGCTCTTAAAGTAACCTCACCAACTGTGTATCTAAGCTGTGACATATGTATGAATATGACTGTTTTTCATTTTATAGTCGAAGCGAGTACTATATATTCAGCGGAATGTACCCAATGTTTACCTGTTTTCGTACTGTATGACGCTTCATACAGTTGGTAGCATCCAAAGTACTCATAAAGTTTTGTACACCATATAATTTGTATGGTGTACCAAACTTTATGAGTACTTTACCATATAAGTTGTATGGTGTACCAAACTTTATGAGTACTTTGGATGCTACCAAGTATATGACGCTGAATGTACGTAGGTACCTGGTAAATATCTATATATAGGGGGATTTACGGTTGAACCTCAAAATGACGTAGTCGTCTTGAAAATATATTTTTTGTTTTTTGTTCAAATGTAGTTTAATGTGTAATATTGATAGCGTAATATGCAGTAATCTAACGCAAAATTGTGCAGCTAATGAAGAATTTATTTCGAAACGCATTTCACCACTATTTGGCCACCACCGCCAATCACGGGGCCACCTCGTGGCTTTCTGCAAAGTCCTGGTAGCTGGACTTGTCAGATCGCAAGGCCTACTACCGTACACTGGCATGCTCTAAGACCAAACTTATTATTTATACGATTGACTTGCTCCAATCACTTTGACACTGGCGAAATCATCAGAATTGATAGAAGCCTTTTTTATTTAAACTATCTATTTATCTATATTATATGGTTTGCACAATAGTTTCCACTCAGTAAATAGTGCATACACTATCTCTACAGTCCATAGACAGTAGTAGTGTACATGCACTAAGTGTAGAACATAATAAAGTGGTGTTAGAAGAACCGTTTTTTTCGGTTACCTACTTCAATTTTCCGTCGCGTGCGATGTTAATGGCTCATGCACATATGTATAATAATTATATAACAATGCTCGCGAAGCATGGGGCCTCACCCTCGTCATTTATAGAGTTATGCGCTAAGTTATGTGCTCTCGTTTATGCCACGTATTTTTTCTCGAACAGCGCAAAATTTTTGTCGTTAAGTTAGTCATAATATGGTCATAATACTCATAATAGAAGCAGAAGCATCGTGTTGTAGGTGTTTTAATTTTACTTTAGGTGTCAACGATTTTTATACAGGCTGCGCAAGCCTACACTTAGAAACTTCAACGCATTACAAGATGTGTTAAGATAACTTTTCACAAATAAAGACCTGACTTTATATAAGAAAACACATTATAAAGGATATTGCAAAAACTACTGGTCCCTATAGTTTGCGGGAATTCACACCAGGGTGTTATTTCGAATTTCGGGCTAGATAGTATCCCAATAGGCACTAGAGTCGTGCAAATAATCACTCGTGGCTAGAAGCTTCTCGTGTGAAGTGTGAATGTAGGAATAAATATGACATTTACACTTTTCGTGTTAGTAAAGTTCCACGTGTTCATATAAATATGTATTTAGTCAACACTTAAATTTTAATTAACATTGTAATTTTTAATTTCCTCACATTCGAGGTGAAAAGTAGACTTTACAAGTCGTCCATAAAACTCTCGTAAAATTAAGCGTTTTATGCATTTGTTGTAAAGGTAACAGTCTTTTATTGTATTTTTGCCTAGGTACATGGTGGACAGGGAGTCGGCGCAGCACTTCTCTGCGCGCCTTCAGGACTTGTTCTTCATCATGGCGGTGTCCAACTCTTGCATGGACCCCCTCGTCTACGGAACCTACGCGCTAAACTTGAAGGCCATTTTCGCCAAGACTTTTAAGAAAATATTCTGCATACATGCTAATAACAATGAGATAACAAGTAAGTATCAATTTACATTCAAAATTAATTCTGTTATGTTCCGTTCCGTTCCTAAAAAGGAAAAACAGACGCGTAATTCATTTAACAGCGAGTTTATCGTACTCCTTAACGAATCTGAAATCGTATCTGATTGAAGCAGAGGCGAGGAACCCCAATTAGGCCTGTTATAAAGAATAAAATATGCTAGTATCCTAAAAGTTACGCTAGGATGGGTAATAAATAGTACATTACTACAGAGACCGAAATGTAAGGTTACGAGGACGACAACCCCTTATCACGCCGATGTACATTATTCTCAAACATGCAAAGTAAAAAAAACTGACTAATATGTTTTATTTATTTTTAAACAAAAAGTATTATTGTTGTTTTCAATAGGCGTAATAGCAGAATGACATAGAAACAAGCAGCAATTGAGACCAATATTTTTTAAAGGCCAATCGCCATTACGCTGTGTCACAAAATGTGAAATGGCAATTAATAAAGAGGACCTTGTCGGCTTACATTGCCTAAGGGCCGGCAATGTTAACCGTAACGACCTCGCGTGCCTCTCGTCTAGAAAGACCTGCAACGGACATACTTTGAAGCCTATTACGAGTATAAACAACATAATGTCAACATTTTGATGTGCATGTTTGAGAAAATTATGATTGTAAGTGTTACAGTTATTTATCAAATATATAAATAGAAGATAGAAAGATGTTATACCGGGTGCGGCCTGTAATAGGAGCAAAAATTTTAGGGATCGCTTCTACACCACGAACATAACAACATTTGTT
The DNA here is from genome assembly GCA_022674325.2 of Grapholita molesta. Taxonomy (NCBI): domain Eukaryota; kingdom Metazoa; phylum Arthropoda; class Insecta; order Lepidoptera; family Tortricidae; genus Grapholita; species Grapholita molesta. The sequence continues at coordinate 10,827,007 of CP053137.2, forward strand.
CTACAACTTTAAATAATTGGGTAATAAATTACTTGTGATTTTTTCGAACAAAGTAATAGTTATTTGTGCAACAAGAGAGGAAAGTTGTTTTTTCTTGCGAGTGTTAATTTTGAGTCCCGAGTAAGCGAAAGATTCTATAATTGAATCACGAGCGTAGCGAGTGATTCTAGTGTTAGAATCTTGAGCGTAGCGAGGCACTCAAAAACACGAGATGTAAAATAACTTTACTCTAGTGTGACACATACAACTTTTCACCTCAGTAGTGAGAACATATTAAAGGTTAAATAAGTTGCCAAAAATTACATTTTTAGTACAAGCTTTTATTGCCGACTGTACTTTTTTTCACAATCGTCATCTACTCTTCGAAAGGATTCTAATGAGCCTAAAACACCATGGGTTTATCTTGTGTATTTTAGGAGTTGCTTTTGCTACCTTCTGACTCCAGCATCAGATCAGATCAGTGGTACCATAATATTGCATTGTAACCGAAATTACATAAATTTGTGTGCCAAATTTCAGCTCAATCGGTTAAAGATGTCTGCTTCAAAATTGAGTTGCAAGATTCCATCCGGATAAATATACAAATACATACATCAAGTTAAATAAAATCTTGTAAAAAAATTAACATCAAGTTAACCACATCCATTTAAGTGTTTTATCTGCAACTGCACTGGCTTCATTACTTAATATTTTGTTTAAATAATTTTCATTTTATAATATATATTTACATTTCAAAATTATAATATTTGATATTTTGATTTTATTGATTTGAGCCTATATTTGATTCATTTGTGAGGGTCCGAACGTAGTAGTGGTGTTAAGGGAGTCCATTATGTCCTATTATAGTAAATAGATACATATAGATACTTAAATACATAGAAAACACCCATGACTTAGGAACAAATATCTGTGCTCATCGCACAAGTAAATGGCCTGACTGGGATTCGAACCCGGGACCACCGGCTTCTTAGGCAGGGTTATTACCTACTAGGCCAGACCGGTCGTCATTTAAAAAGCTACTTTGTCTCACTCCCTGGAGTGACGAAAGTAGCAACTTTCCTCACTCTCTGAAAGTGAGGAAAGTCGCACTTTCCTCACTCCCTGGAGTGAGGAAAGTAGACATGTTCGAGCTGCTGAGGTGAAAATAGTATTTTCAATGAACAGCATCCAATAGTCTAGTTGACGTTTACTGTCAGCCTACAAACTTCATAGTTTTTGCTATATATTGCTTGCTTGGAAAATCTTTTTTTATTAATATTTATTAAACTACAAGTTATTTTCAAAAATCTTAGATCAAATGTTGCTACGTTTTTGGTGTAGAAACTATGCCTAAAGTTAAATCTCCTATTACAGGCCACACGCGGTACATATTTAACTCTCAGTATGAGAAGCGAAAACTGGCAATTAAAATTGATTAGGTGGCCAGTACAAAGTCAATATGACCCCACTATAACGAATCCCAGCCCATAGAGACTAAATACAAACTATGAAGTATATGTACGGAATCAATTGTTAGTTGGTATTTAATGATTGGAAATTCACAATTGTTTCATGTGAACAAAGGGATATCGGCGCACGCCACGCTCAAGACTAAGCTGCCGACCAATGACCCACATCCTGCTCCAGTAAGTACTAACTTCATGTAGTCAAGTCACAAGAACCATTATTTACGCTTGCTTAAATGTAAGCTTCGGTTTAACTAATATGTACGAGAAAAATAATGTAAACAAATATGGCCGACAGACACTTTCATTTATTGTCTATGAATCTGTTGTAAAAAAGTGATAGTACTAAGTAAATATCTGTAGATATTTAAAATTAATCCTCTGTCCGATTATTTTGGTAGTTTAAGTGGACTTTGCACAAGACTCACTCCCTGTAACCTAATATAAACTTTAACTGTCAGAAAATGTTGAATAAAACAATAACAATTAAGATTATTTGTATTGGCAAGATATTTCTATAACTTGCCTTGTAGGTCCTTATCGACCTCTTGAGAATGGCCGCTGTATAGCTCTCGAAATCCATCGCTATCGGCAATAACACAATTCAGATATACAAGTTATTTAATACAATTTACAGATACAAACAACCTAAACAATAAAAGTAAAGAAAAATTAATGATAGATATTTGAAAAACTTCGCTAAAATTGGGCCCTTTGGTATGGTGCCGACGATGCTGGCAGCATTCCCCCGCTGTATCGCGATACTGATGCGTTGCGCGAGGAAGCTGCCAGCTCTACGGTCACCAGTAGAGTCGACGAGCCTTTTAGAAGGATCTTTAAACATATTATGGGCGGTGGGACCCCACGGGCCTAGGGTTTCGACTCTGAATGGCATATAAATGTATTCGTAGACGAGACCCTTGTATTTATAGTGATAAGCTTTTCGGCCGCTTTAGCCGCCGGAGCAGCCTCTCTAATTGTTCCGGTGAGGTGAGAAGGGGCCAGGGTGTCTGTGCAGGTGGCGTCCCACACCAGCACCCTTCCCAACCTCCACTCCAATTCAGATTGTGTTTGCAAACTATCGTCTATATCACTCTAATTACACGTTAATTGGAGTAAAAGAGAAAGATGTGCGAAATGTTCGAACTTTGATGTTTGCGGTAGGCCCTCTGTTATCTGTTTTGGATCTTTAGGACCTAAGCCTTCTAACATGGCCGAATCAAATATTATTCTAAAACTTTTACGCTCTATAATAGTAGTTTATGTATCTGTGCATAATGAAGGGCATTACAACAAGAGTGTGGGTTTATACGAGCCGAAGGCGAGTTTCATAATAATATCACACGATTGTTGTAATGCCTACTTAATTATGTATAGTTACATACACTACTTTATCTACACACATATCATTAAGTGTTTTAAGATGGGTTCAGACACCGTAGGGAAATGACTTATTACTAGGGTTAATTGTAAACATTAAAAAGTCAACGAACAAAACAGATGACAGCTTGGAACGGCGGCGTTGCGTATTTCGTATCTCAGTCAATTTTTTTTTTAAACCATAGACAAGCGAATGAACTCCCTATTCTACTGTCACTCGAGTTCAAATGTCGTTCGATTTATATTAAAAAACATAACGAATTGGCGTTTCGTATCAATGGCTGTTTTAATATCTATAGATACTAGATTAGACACCCCACTTGAATTTGACAGCTGTTCCAAATTTAAATTCATAACCTACTGATTTCAGTAGGTAATGTTAACATTACCTACTGAAATCTTTCTGGTGGTTGGTAATGCTGGTCATTGCCTACGGTTTCTGGACGCATTTTAGAGCACTTATGACATGTACGTAGATAAATAACATTATTTGTATGTAGAATTGTTTTTACAAAATCATGACTGCAATTTCTTTAACTTTTTAAGTGTTTATTTGTGTATGAAAATTATTTTGTTATGAAAATTATTTAATTCGCTACTACTATTTATTCCTATCACTAAAAATATTGTGGTTTCACAGTCAAGATAGATTTTGACGAGTAGGTAAATATAATTCGTTTTTATTTGAAATATAACCTAACATCGTTTTATCTATTTATTATTACTGAAATATTAGACTGAATAACATATATTTTAACGAAAAAGTGATTTAACTAGTAGGTTTATGCGTCAACGTTGCTGATAGAACTAAATTAGCTCTTGAAAAGTTCGTGATTAAGTAATAATTAAGGTACATCGATTTATAAACATTATTTTTTCTTTCATATTCCCACTATAGGTATGAGAATCCTGATGGAATAATTATTAACTTCTATTAACTATATTTACACGTAAAAATAATTAATCATCATGAATTGAAATATGACATATAGTTACTTAAAAAAAGTGATCGAGTCCACCGGTCTCCAGGGCTTGATTAGTTTCTACCTGGATTACATTATTACCTTTGCTGCTGCAGTTAGTTAACATCGCAGTCAAGCATACTTGTTTAGGGGTCGATCACCTATTAACGCAGCGAACGTGTTAAATAATCATCTTCATAGCGTTTGTCCCGACATTTTGGCGCAGCTTAAACGAGCCTGAGGCCCGCACGCACGTAGATTTGAAAATCACGGTTTGGCATTAACTTATGCCAATTTAGCTACTTCGAACCTAGAAGGAAAAACCAGCTAGCCTAATGTGGTCGGGTTATTATCATTTGTCACAATACTGTGAACTCCATCAAAAAAGTGAGTGCGAGAGTGACAGATAGCGCGATACGCGATAAAATGGTAACCAGCGTCCACGGGATATTTTTTTACTGAAAAGCGACGAGTAAATTATATTTTGTAAATAATTTTCGAAAGACTCCGTGATATGCGGGGTTCGAATGAGCAACTTTCTTCGAATTGAAAGTCATTTCGAAGAAAGTTGCTCATTCGGGCGACCCCCTAAATGAACAACATTAAATATAAACTTTAATTGTTTAAGATGTGTTAGTAAACGTTAGGCGACCCCCTAAATGAACAACATTAAATATAAACTTTAATTGTTTAAGATGTGTTAGTAAACGCAATTGTTACCAATTAGTGTAAATCCTTTTAAACAATAGACTTATTTATTTATTTAATCTTTATTGTACTTAATGCCATAAGGCATTCTCTACCAGTCAACCAACGGAGTAACGGAAAGATTGAATTGGTGCAGGGTCTTACTAACTCAAAGACGAGAAGAAAAAAAGAATACTAATAAGCAATACTGATTAAATATAAACATACATATATACATATGAAAATACACATACATACACATACATTTAATGTACCTTGTGTGAAATGACTACGAGGATGATGAAGAAAGCTTTTCGTGGAAATGGTTGCGCAACATGAACTTAAAACCAGACTTCGTCGTCATAGCTTGAATTAATTTAATACATCTTCGTAAATGACTAGCATTTGCCTAATTACTTTTTATTATAAATTGACTTAACACTTGCCTCTTATAGCATAATAAAGCATAAAGTTACTGGCGTTGTACCTACCATGTCATCGTTTAATATCCTATTAATCGCCTACATAACTTAAAGGTATGTTTATTAACATACTTTTCGTTAATTGGCTCAGCCCTGGCTGTTTCGAACTCCGTTTATTTATAATTAACCTAATGTACTTAAACTTCCAACTTCGCGTAAACCGCTAGAGATTGATTGTTATTCTGATGTATTTGAAAACTCTATGAACCTTTTAGATAACGCGGGTTATATTGAGTGTAGAGGTATGTTATAATCATGTACTGTTTGTAGATTATTAATGTAATTAACTGACTAAATATGAAATAGGTACTATATTGTTAGGAAATTTTTTTTTTTACTTTTATCCGAGTTAAAAATAAGCCACGCGCTGCAGTACCGTAAAATGGGGTGAGTTGGCTGAAAACTGATATTTAAACCTCGATAACATTTTAATTTACATATGAAAACTGAATGGTATATATAATAAGTGTTCCGGACGTTTGTATTTTAGTTTTTATTTTATTTTAGTTATTTCCATTTCATAACTTTGACGATAATGAGAAAAACATGCCTCACCCGGTAGTGCTTCGTATATGAGGTGAGAGAGATTTTCATACAAAAGTGATTTTGGAAGATAGTTAGATCAATTTTTTTTTATCATTCGTATTACTATAGCTCCATTTTAAATTCGAATAAATTATTTTTGTAGCAGTAGCCTTAAAATATCTTCTCACCCCCCTCTCAAACCATCTCTTCCCGCGAAACCTACTCACCCCATTTTACGGTACAAAAACTGTCGCAAAACTAACACATAGGTTAAAAATTAACATGACTCTACTCACGTTTATTTAGTCACTCGCGCGACATGTTTTGGAGAACATAGGTCTCCATTATCAAGCACTAATTTGATAATGGAGGCCTATGTTCTCCGAAACATGTCGCGCGAATGACTAAATAAACGTGAGTAGAGCCGTGTTAATTTTTAATTTATCTAATATGTCTCACGAAAGTTTAAATACAAACTAATACGTAGGTATTGTGAATTTTAACGACCAAAGGTTTGCCATCATAGCACGTTTAAAGTTTAATTTGTAAATTCTATTGTGAAACATATACAGAAACACTTTTATATTATTAGCATCTGTTAGTCTATTGTTCATCCGGTCTGCTAGCCTTAGTCTGCAGTGTCTAGACTAATAAATACCATTAAAAAGTTGAAAAGCTTACACGCCAACAAACACTAGAAAGAAACAGCCGTTAAAAACAAATTTATCATTATAGTCAGAAATCGGCGAACCCATAGGATCAGTTTTTTGACACCTGACTTTAAAGGCAACATATTATGACGACTGGTCTGGCCTAGTGGGTAGTGACCCTGCCTATGAAGCCGATGTCCTAGGTTCGAATCCCAGTCAGGGCCTTTATTTGTGTGATGAGCTGATGAGCACAGATATTTGTTCCTGAATCGTGGGGGTTTTCTATGTATTTAAGTATTATTAGTATATGTATCTATTATATGCATATATCGTCGTCTAGTACCTACAACACAAGCATTACTGAGCTTACCGTAGGACCATGTCGATTTGTGTAAGATTGTCCCGAAATATTTATTATTATATGGGAACGAATAACCCGACAAATTAAAGCCCTACATTTCTGACGATTTTACGAGTAACAGATGTTACATAGCATATTAACCTAATTAATTTCTTTAACAAGTAATTCCTTAACGATACGGTTTTTTTTTATAGATATTCTGAGCCCTGAGTGTAAGTTTTATAAGTAACTTTACGTCACATAAATATAAATAAAATAACATTATCACTTACGCGTTCGTAAACGTTTTTTTTTACGTCAAAAGAAACTTACACTAGAGCCTCTGGAGTCAATATGGCGTTCTATTTATTTATGAACCGAAGTGAAACTGTTCACTGTTGCGAAAATAAGTTAAGTCGTCGGGAAACAGGGTGAATGGTCGTACTGCCTTTGGTACCCATACGTACACATACACACTAGATTAATTTATATAATAATATTCCTAATATTATAAATAGCGGGACTAAAGGAAGGTTATTTTATTGATTTTGGTTTCAATTAACATAACATGCCTGTTTGCTTATAATCGTCAAACCCCGTCTATAAAACCCTTTCATTTCAACCGTCGTTAAAACCCTTACGAATGAACTTCAACTGTTTTGTACATAAGTAAACACTAATTAGACTCATATTTACGTGAACTAGTGGGCTGTTAACCTATAAGCTAGTCGAACTTCAAGCTAGACACAGACTTAATGAATTTTGAAAGCTGATTTAATTTGGTGTTAATACTATTTCAATAGTTCTTGACTAGTCCTATCGGCTTAAACAGTTTTGGGAAGTTATTCAATAGTCTCATTAAACGCTGTATTTATACGAGTTTTAATTATACAGGCTGATTTTGGGGTCATGGAGCAATAAAACAAGGCATGACATAGAAATCATACACCGCGTAGTGTTATCCTGACCATATTTAGAGACTAAAATGTCTAAGAAACCTTTTAGAAATTTACCTCTTTTCGGAGTTACAACACATTACAAAAAAAAAATTGGATATAACTCAGCACCGTTCGGTTTCTTAAGGGCGATTTTATCTCTATTGAAATCATTGTTTGTTATCAGCCATATTTTTGTCAATTTTTTTTTTTTATGACAAAAGGTGGCAAACGAGCAGACGGATTGCCTGATGGTAAGCAATTACGCCCATGGGCACACATAACACCAGGGGAGTCACAAGCGCGTTGCCGACCATTAAGGGGGTTGGAGCTCTGGGAACCTTACTCACCATCAGGAACACAGCACTACATACCTGAAAGGTAGCAGTGCTATTATGGCTGTGGTCTTCTGTAAGGAGGAGGTACTTCCCCAGTTGGGCTTCTCCGGACTCAAGCGTGATGGTACTTCGCTGTGCCCTACCTCTTATTGTTGGACGTAGTTTAAGGACATACCCGGGTCCGGATTATAAATTATTTTTCTATGTCAAAAAACCTACCTAAAAAACGGGTCTTAGAAAATGTTTTTTTTTTTTGCCGGAGTTGACCAAAAGTTATATTATGATATTTTTTTACTTATTTTGGCCGCAGGAATACGCTGTTAAAATTATTCGGTTGCCTCATGTTACACAGTGTATATGCAGCTTAATTTTATTACATGTTTTTCAGATTGTAAGTAGAAAAATAAAACGATTGCTTAATAATTTAGTCATCCTACTCAATCTTACTCCGGCGTCTGGTGCCGGCTAACTAGAATACCACCGCCCCATTTCTTAGTAGCAGGGTCCGTCGCAACCCAATCTACAGCTAATGCGGTCGCCAACCCGCCTGCCGAGCGTGGCTATGGCAACTACCCTTACTTGGGGGAGGCCTATGTCCAGCAGTGGACATTGTTGCTTCCCTTACTACGTAGGTATGTCAATAGGCATAGGGTGACCATGATTTGGTTAGTTTAAGAATATTTAATTGAAAAAATAAGAAAAGATAATTAACATTATTTTGATCAAATACTACTATAAGATAATATTGACCTGTTACTGAGTAACAAAGACTGGTTTTGGGTCACGAACCAGAAATAATCCTGTAAGCAAATCAAAAAGTTGTGAAACCTTGACTGTTTGAATACCTACGACTTAACAACTTTTAGAAAAGGGCTTGTTTGTTAAAATGTCCCAAATAATTCAACGTGTAACAATTTGAATACATATAGAACTAATATACTTTTTTATATACAATGAAGCTCTATTAATAACAGATTATTACAAATACTACCTGCTTTTATCAGCTGTAACCATTTTTATAGGCTTTTACGCGTATCACCTCGACGGTAAAGAGTTTACAATAACTAGGAGTAGTACCTACAGAGATTGTAATCCTAACAGATAGAATTCTCACAAATACTATTCTAGAAATTGTGCACTTTGGTGTCTTTATTTGGTTTCGTTTGGTTATTCAATATTTAAGGATGACTCACGTTACAGCCTCGCCCCTCCTACACGTCGTCCTTCCGAGCCCGAGCTTTCCGTTCACCCACCGGGCAATCACCGGGACAGCCCGGGCCCGAGCGGCCCGACCCTCGAATATTTACATTAACGCGAGCGCCGTTCCATCCAACCATATGTTGCGAGTAGATGATCACCTCACGCCCGTCGACCTCGCGTCCACATCACGTTGCCTTCTCATCACCGAACCGAGCAAAGCCTATTTACATAGATGTAACTGCCATCGCACGACCGACCGGCCCGTGCCCGGGCCGAGTAGCTCACGTGATTCATTCCATACAAAATGTCGCGACGATGGCCTCGGCTCGGACGCGGGCCGGTGTAAAGTGAATCAACCTTTATTCATTTTTGCTAGTAAAAAATAATTCACGGAGAAGAAAGCTTTCGGCGACTAGTATCTGTTTATTGGCTGAATCAACTATTCTTTGTCCCTCGTTGCCATGGTAACATTCCCCAGGGCACTTTTAAAACCACAGTTTTATGGCATCTAAATGCAAAAATGCATATTTCTGGTAGCTATATGTCCCTTCCATAATGTATCACCTACCAAGCGTGTTAGTAGAGCGCGGTGCCATATTTCTTTTAACAAACTATGCCTCAGATGTCTCCTGGCTGACCGGACAGAATAACAACAACAAATTGTTGATTCACTCTTTTATTATGTAGGCATCTTTTAATAAATATCTAATCTATGCGCTATGACTTATCGTGCTGTGACTGGGCAACTCTATTTTCTACTCTCACATAGATAATTTACGCACACTATTGCATTTCAGTTTCGGTCACGCTTTTGATCACTGTCCAGGTGTCTTGTACATGATATACCTGGTCTAGGGCCACGGTTGAGCAAATTCAATTAATGCTTATATAACGTTTAGTTGTCGCTCTCTGGTCACTCTTGCATAGCAGGCCAAGATACGGATGTGCAATATAGTGAGTTTAATCAAACATAATACATAATACTATGTCACATGTACAGTCAGCAGCAGAACTGGCTAAGCGTTTGAAGTGTTCAAAATGAGGTCAACACATCTCTATTGTCAAAAGAATAATAGCGCGTGTAGGTCATTTTGAACACTTCACACGCTTAGCCACTTTTGCTGCTGACTGTACACGGCCATGTCCAAACCACATAGATCAAATTCAGCATGAAGTGAATCGTCCAAAGGTTTGGACACGATTGTTCCTAATTAACTAATTGTCGAGATGTTTCTGGCGACAGATCTGGGTCAAATCCCAGTATAATTGTGTGTGTCTGTAATTTTATATATATGTTCCTAAGACGTGGGTGTTTTATGTATTTAATCATGTGTATAATTATTATACATATCGTTCGCCGAAGGCTGAGTACCTTTTTCCTTAATCTGTGTAAGGATGCCCAAATCATGTTAAACAAAATATTTCCAAAGTTCATAATATTTTCCATAATTAGGGTAATCCAAAAAGTGTTCCAAAATTATGCCGGAATGTGCATTTGTGGCTTCAGGAGTTGTTTCTAAGGATATTTGGCATCGTAGGTTATCGCATATTTGTAATAACTACTTGAATAAAATGCCTGATGCGGTGACTGGTTTAAAACTCGATGATAAATCACAGATAAGTAAAGCCTCATGTACAGTTTGTTGTGAAGGCAAGCAGAGTCGGCTTCCCTTTAAGCACATTGGTACAAGGTGTGAGGAGGTACTTCAGCTAGTACATATGGATATTTGTGGCCCAATGGAAGAAGTGTCAATGGGCGGCTCCAGATTTTTCTTACTATTTGTTGATGATTTTAGCAAGATGACATTTGTTTATTTTCTAAAACACAAAAGTGAAGCTCTAGACAAGTTTAAGGATTTCAAAGCGATGGCAGAAAACCAAACTAACAAAACCATCAAAGCAATTCGAAGTGACCAGGGAAAAGAGTTTTGCAATCGTGAGTTTGATCTATTTCTTAGAAAATATGGCATCAATCATCAGAAAACAAATGCTTACACAGCTGAAAGCAATGGATTTTGTGAACGCCGGAATCGTTCAGTTCTAGAGAAGGCAAAATGCATGCTGTTCGAAGCTAAGCTAGGAAAGGAGTTCTGGGCTGAAAGTACTCACACAGCTGTATACTTGCAGAACCGAATTATAGCTGCTGGACTTAATAACAAGACTCCCTATGAAGTGTGGACTGGTGTGAAGCCTGATCTCAGCCATATAAGAATATTTGGTAGTCCTGTTATGGTACATGTTGCTAAGGAAAAGCGGTTAAAGTGGGACAGAAAGGCTGTGAAGCACATTCTAGTTGGATACCCAGATGGAATCAAAGGCTATAGAGTGTACAACCCTGAAACTAAGCGTATTACAACCAGCAGAGATGTTGTTATTATGGAAGATACAGTAACTGATGTTGTGATACCAGTAACTGAAAATCTCACAGAACCAGGAGAGGTGGTGGAGGATGTTGTCTCAGATGAGAGCTCAGTTTCAGTGGGGGATGTAACTTTTACAGACGAAGAGTATCTGACAGATAAGACTTTGACAGAAGATCAAGATGACTCATATATTCCCAGTACCAGTGAATATGAGGACGCCGATGAGACCACTAAGCCTGAACATCCGAGGAAGTCTACCAGGATTAAAAAAGCTCCAGAATATTATGGTGTTGTGAATAAATGCCAGGATACTGATGTACTAGATGACGCAAGTGGCTTGACACTGAAGGAAGCTCTAAGTGGACCAGAGAAGGACCAGTGGCTCAAGGCTGTCAATGAAGAACTCCAGTGTTTTGAGCAAAATAATGCATGGGAACTAGTAGACATTCCGAAGAGTGGGACAGTAGTAAGATGCAAGTGGGTCCTAAAAAAGAAATATGATGGTGACAACAATGTTCGTTTTCGAGTGAGGTTGGTAGCTAAGGGCTTCATGCAGAAACAAGGTATGGACTATACTGATACTTTTTCGCCCGTAGTTAGACATACAACGCTGCGAATGTTATTTGCATTGTCAGTTCAACTTAGTTTTGATATAACTCACTTAGATGTTGTAACAGCATTCTTGAATGGGGATCTTGAGGAAACGCTTTACATGCATCAACCAGAAAGTTTTCCTAATATGCAAAAAGGTAAAGTGCTGAAGCTAAATAGAGCCATATATGGGTTAAAGCAGTCCTCGAGAGCCTGGTACAAGAAGGTGGACCAGAGTCTTATTGACATGGGTTACAGGAGGTCAAAGCTGGAACCATGTCTTTATTCTAGGAATAAAGGTGACTTGAAAACAATCATTGCGTTATATGTTGATGATTTTTTTATATTTTCTAATGATATTGTAGAAACTGATAATTTGAAAAGGGCTTTAGCTTCCAGATTTAAGATTAAAGACTTAGGGAAGTTAGGCAATGTCTTGGCATGAATGTAAGTGTAGATAAGGCTAATGGGGTCATTGCACTGAGTCAAGAAAATTATATTAACCAATTATTAGATCGTTTCCAAATGACAGATTGCAAGACCGCAGACAGTCCTTTAGAGCCCAAGTTAAATATTAGTGGCAGTACTGAAAGTGACTGTGACAAAAGTGTGCCATACCAACAACTTGTCGGTAGCCTTATGTATCTTGCTGTGCTGACAAGACCAGATATTGCTTTTGCGGTTGGTTATTTAAGCCAATTTAATAATTGTTTCAACAAAGAAACTTGGACTTATGCCAAAGAGTGCTTAGATATCTTAAGAAAACTAAGCATATTGGTCTTAAGTATTGTAAAACAGGTAATTCCCAGCTAGTTGGCTTTGTAGATGCTGATTGGGGCAACAATTCGGCTGATAGGCGCTCATACACCGGTATGTGTTTTACTATGTCTGGTGGTGTAGTTTCGTGGGAATCTAAAAAACAAAAGACTGTTGCTTTGAGTTCTACTGAAGCTGAGCTGATGGGAATCACTGAAGCCTGTAGAGAGGCTATATATTTGCGTAATTTATTAAATGAAATTACAAATATATGTTATACTGTCGATATATTTAATGATAACCAGGGTGCAATTAAGTTGTCATTTAATAATGTATTTAGTAAACGCACCAAACACATTGAAATGCGATATTTCTTCTGTCGTGATTGTGTTAATGATAAGATTGTTAACCTTAAGTATTTAGAAACGACAGAGATGCCAGCAGATATTTTGACCAAGAGTTTGTCTGGCAACAAACATGCTTATTTAATGAAAAAGTTAGGTTTGTGTTGATTTGATATTAAGTTTTATTTGGTTAAATAGAACTTATGGTATTTGGTATTAGTGGGGGTGTTGTGTTTTAATACCAAATAGGTTTTATATGTTTTATAATTGTTGGTCTATGGTCTGTAGTAGTTCACTATTTGAATTTGAAATATATGTCAGTCGTGGCTCATGATCTGTGCGTTTCCCTTGTACATTAGAGTATATACATTACCATATTCATCGTATAGAAATAGCGTAATGAAATTTTGAATAATTACATTGAAACAATTTTCATGTCCTATTTTCACTTGATTCAACAAAGTTTCGTGAAAACGCCCAGCGTAAAATTTCCTTTACATTTACTCCTATTTGACATTATCATATTCATTATTGACATTGATGTGACATAATATATTATGATTATATTAGAACGTAGTGACGAGCCTATATAACTATGTATTACTGTTCCCTATTCAATTTATTATCTCCAAAAATACGAAACTACTTTATAAGATTTTAATTGTATCAAAAAAAACGTAACTTGAAATTAACGGAAATAAAGAACACAGTGTGAACTTAAGTAAAATAATCTTTACCATTATTCTTAAGCCTGTCGCGCAAGCAGTTTAAACAACAAAAGACGGTTATTGAAGGAGGAACTTAACGAGCAGAAACTCACAAGAAAGTGTATGCTGAACCAACATCAGCTTATAGTAATGAATGCTATCGAAAGCCGGCTTAGCTTTGCGTCTAGTCGGAGCGTTCTGCACTCTACCGCGTTACGAGGCACTCGGGTTCTAGGATTATTCGTATATACAAATACTAGTAGTTTTCGTATATACAAGTGTAGCTCCTTTTCATTATTGTGTAATGCACGTATTGGTTTCCACTGCCAGACAATATCATGCATTTTTAGTCTAAGCTTGTCGGGATTTGGTACTGGATTAGGAAATAATAAAATTTATTCCTTTCCAGAAGTTTCTCGTATCTGAGGATTAAGTCTCGTATATTATAACATCGGAAGATTCCAAACGAATTATATTTATCTCACAACCCTATGTTCCCTCAGTTACCTAGGATTTAAAAGTGCAACACTTATAGTCTACTGCGAGTAACGGTAGCTTTGAGTTGGAAGACTTTATGCATACAAAAGCTATAAATAGTTATTATTCTTTGTAGAATATTTATATAGCTACGTAAACGATAATAAATAAATTTAGCGAATCATTTAATTTTACAATTGGGATATATATTTAAAGCTTTATTTTTCTTGTAGAAATGAGATGAACGTATTGCAGTCGTGCAGAAATGATTACATAACATTTGGTTTTCGTAAGAAAAAATCTACTACAATAGCTATTATATATTTTATGAAAAATATTCTGAACTGTAGGAATAATAAAATACCTGTCATCTTCAATTCTATGGACATGTCAAAAGCATTTAACAGAGTAAACCATGACATCCTACTTGGAAAACTATCGGTGCGGTATTAGAAGAAGCTGTTACAAATGCATCAGAACTTACTTAAATCAACGTCTGCAATGTACCGATGTACGAAAATATACAAGGCAGCATACTAGAAAATGCTTATTAAATATAGATCTGAACTGGTGTTCCTCAAGGCAGCATTCTTGAACCACTGATTTTTCTAGTTTATTTTAACATTTTTAATTAAGTGTCGCCATTCGGACTTAATAGGATAGCCCAGCGCATATATAGCGTGATCAAAGTACTTAATCAATAAAATAAAGAATTAATTTTGTTTAAACGATGAATGTGAAAATATTTTAATAATAAGATATTAGTATAACGTAACCGTATAAGCATCAAATGTTTAAAAGCCTTACAATAAATAAACTGCATATTCTTCATATTTCTCACCTTTTTGTTTTATGTTTATGCCATGATCTATGTTGTGGGTCTGAATAAAAAATGTATCATCTATCTTTAAGCAATATAAATGTTTATCGTCTCGGCTTAGGGGTTGCCAAACAACTACGTTAAATATTTATTACCATTATTTTGCTGGAACATTTCATTTTTTTGTGGCTTAACATAATTTAAACATTCACAGTTAGAATTCGGTAAAGTTGGAGCACGTCTTATCAACATATTTAAATAAAAGCAAGTACAACTCAATAGAAAACGGTCTAATATATGAAATTTATCGATTGGTTTTGTACTTACTATCTATAGATTTATATTCTTCTCGTGATATATATATTATATATGCATAATTACTTACTTATATGTGGAGTCGGTCGTTTTATGTTAATAAGTAATTCAATATGCGATCACTTTGAAAATCTAAATTTCGGGTTTAACTCTCTTTGAAATAAAAGAAATTAGAAACAGATGCCAGAGTGCCCTTAACACGAATCTGAATTAAAAATTCCAAAACACGAGTGCCTGAATATATGATTCGAACACTTCAAAGATCGATATCTATAAGCATGGAGATTGTGGAGCAAAAATTGAAAAGAAAGCCGCTATGCGCCATATATTTTTTATTTTATTTATGGTCCAATCACTTTGGAGACCGATAGCTGAAAAGCCGATAGGCGTCCTAATACGGGCTTAAGTGAAAATTGTAGAAAACTGCCTCCTTTTAGGTTTTTTGTTTACCAATATTCGGGATGCTTTGGAACTCAGTATAACATATATGAAAATGCCTGAAATATGCAATCTGAAGTAAATATTGCAAACCATCAGTGAATTTTATGTTTTGTCCGCCCACTTTGAAAACCGGGTATTAATTCTTCGAAATGTGGGAACAAACATGGACAAATTCAATATTCCTGCTATTGCACTGCATAATCTGATTAAAAATAAAAATAAATCAAAACAGTGGGCGTTTTGACATTTTTCACCTGGACTTTCATCCGATTCTCAATTATTGATGCCACACATTAATTCTCCGTATTTGTTACAAAAATAGGAATAGCTTTCCAGCATTTCTGTCCCAGGACCTAATGCCTCTTCGTTGGTTTTTCATCGCACATGTATGCACAAATGACAGAGACCAACTTCGGTGTTCGAGATCACTTTCGAGACACCCTGGCTTTTGACTAAATAAAAGACAGGTAAAAGAGTTTCAGACTCCTAGATATCGATTTTCTTACTTAACAAAATAAAATTATGATTTATAAAATCCAAAATAGCGTGGCGTACTCATAAATATGCGACTGCGGTGACTAAAAGGCTGTGTCATATTTTGCCCAGCGCATCAGTATTGCCATCCAGCGCGGCAATGCTGCCAGCCTTCTGGACACCCTACCAACTGGCACTGATGTGGAGTATGTTCCTCTTATTTTTTTTTATTTTAAAGTAGTAGTTTATTTTATGTTCATTTCATTTTTATTTGTAGCTAATTAATGATGTATTGGATTTTATATTTGAAATATGTATTTAAATAAATAGTAGACCTGTATTAAAAGATATCCCGGACTCTTTTATTTTACCAATACATAAACAATTTAACATAACAGTAATTACAAAATCAATTTTTGAAACCATTTTGTTGGAATTTTAAAATCCTCACAAATCCTTCACCTACTTCCCTGTAGCCTCCACCCTTGACCCGAGAATGTCCGTAACCTTTACTGTGTACAAAAACCTACGCTGTATGTTATCTTTTTTTTTGTTAATCTACTTAACATTCTTACACACAATTATCTGATGTACATCTATTTAATGGCGACATACAGTGTGAATTTTTCATACGGGCGTATACGTTGTCCACATATAGTATCCAGTAATACGACTCGTATTATGTTAATAATTTTGTTAAATAGTGTCATAAAATAGTATTAACCATTTTTTTAAGTCTGATCGGGCAGCAATTAACGCAGTCCAACTTATTTTGACATGACAAGTAATACTGACATGACATGACGCATCGGTATGTTAATTATTATGGATGCAATACATTGCGTGCTGGATTATTATGTATGGAAAAAAAATAACCAAATTTTTTAACAAACTGAATTGAAATAGGTTCACGAGGTCCAATACTGGTTAGTATACTACTACTATATATACTATCAGTCTTTATAGTCATCGGAGACGTTGTGGGCACCCTGTCTGAGGCATCCTGTGATAGCAATTTTCATGGACGCTGCAACAATCATCTGTGAAGATGCTGTGGCCAATATATACTATAGACGCCCGTATGAAAAATACGCACTGTATATGCGGACTTAAGTGAAAATGGTGGTCATAATAACTATCTGAACATTAGGGTGTTTCACGTTTGTATGGAGAAAAAAAAGAGGTGATATTTTTCCTGACTTCGCAAACTTTTAGAGTCTCCCTAATCTAAAAATGATATGTTTTAAATTTCAAGGATAACAGATGACGTTAAGGGGTCGCGCTCTTCAATTAAGTGGAGTAACTATCCCATACTAACATCAAAAATTAACTATGTTTTAAAATATCGAAATATAATAAATCGACCCTAAAATTAAGTGAAAAAGTATAATTTTTCATCTAAAACACACAAAAATAACTTTTTCTTTGCAAAAAGGTACGAAATCCTGAATAATATAAATAGAACAATTTAAAGGTAATCAAATTCCTATTCCTCCACTAAATTAAAAATTTTAATATATCTAGAAAGTTCAGGAATTCGTTATTCTTCACTATAGCCATTGCCAATTACAGAACTTTCTGCCCTCCTCTGTTGAGTCAATAATTATATGGCATAATATAAACCGATAGGGTGCGACCTCTAAATATTGAATAATTTTAATATTATTTCGAATATATACATTTTTCATGACTAAGAACAAGAAACTAAGCGAAGTCTAATGGAAATCAAAAATTTGGAAAAATGAAACACCCTACTGAACATGCACTTTATTGCCTTGAGAATAGAGGCGTTGTTCAGATATTTGTGTCCAACTCCATAGCTTCGATTTATCTGAAAGCGACAGTACCTTCCAGATAAGATTGTCAAGATTAAGTACAGTATTAATTCGCATTTTTAATATACAATGTGTTTGGTCAGCGATGTCGGAGCTTTTAAGGTCGTATACTACAATCAATTTTATCGATAAATCACCATGCGATTTTTTTTTGTGTCGACGGTAATTAAATGGCGGCAATTTTAAAATTTCAACAAACTGAATATGGGTGCATGTGGTATTTCTGTCATTATCTGTTTGTTATCAGTCCTATGATTGCAAAAAAAATCTCATTAGATAGCTCATTAAATAAGCAATCAAATTAGGCTATTGATTTGACGCAACTATTTTAACAACAAGCCAAAAAAAATTTTTCAAATGAAATAATAGTAAAAAAAACACCTTTACATTTCATATTTTTTCATTTTGCATGAAAAGTAGGTCGTTGAGGTAGGTTTTTGTTATTGTTATTTGGTAGTACAAGATATTAGCTAAAAAATAACACCAGAACTACGGCTGTACCTTAACGACTTTAAGAATTACAGGTGATCATAATGACCCCTAATTAGGGTTATTGATAATTTCGGGTAGTTCAAAGACTGATTAGGTATCCCCACTTTCAGTTTTCCTATTACTATCAATTAGGGTGGCGTATGTTAAAAGTCAAGGGGTGCAGTCAGGTCATTACAGTCATCCCTCGTTTTGCGTTGTGATAACAATAACCTTCTTGCTATCTTCAGCATAGTTCAGTTCTTAGTTTCAGTTGAAATTATTATTACGTATTGTGAAACTTGCATTATCAGTTGTTTAAATGGAAAAAGGCCACTTCTCTAGTCAGCACACTGGTGATATTCATTTTGTCTATGGATTTTGCAACGGGAACGCTAACGCAGCTGTTAGAGAGTACGCGAGAACGTTTCCTAACAGACCATTACCGAATGCTCGTACATTCATAAGAATTCATTTGCGGCTCGCAGAGAACGGCATAAGACAACCTGCCGATGAATGTGCTCGACTCGTGGCACCACAGGAGGAAGAAGAAGTTTTAAGGCTGATAACTCAGGACCCTCGACTAAGTATCAGAAGGATAGCCAACCAAACGAATTTAAATAAGTGGACACTATGGAGGATATTAAAAAGAGAAGGATTGCATCCCTACCATTTTCGACGAGTGCAGGACATCATCGAACCCGATTACTCTGCAAGATCAGTTTTTTGTGCCCGGATTGACAGAAGAACACGCAAAGATGAAACGTTTTTTAAACGCATCATCTGGACAGACGAAACCACTTTTACCCGATCAGGGTTTCCTAATCACCGAAACCAGCATCTGTGGCAAATGGAAAATCCTCATGCAGTGAGACCAAGTTCATTCCAGCATCAATTTTTGGTCAATGTTTGGGCAGGAATGATTGATGATATTTTAATTGTACCAATTGTTTTACCGGGAACAATGAATGATCCGAGATTTTTAGAATTTCTGCAAACGCAGTTCCAGGACGCATTAATGGAACTACCCATTGCTTACAGAAGAAAAATGATTTTGCAACTAGACGGAGCTCCTCCACACTTTGCAAGAGATGTGCGGAATTACTTAAACGAGCACCATGCCCCGTGGGTCGGACAGTGACTCGTTCACCGGACTTAACTCCGCTAGATTTTTTTTATGAGGCACTTTAAAGCAAAGAGTATACGTGGATATACCAGCGACGAGATAAGAACTGATAGGAAGAATCGTGGAACAAGGCAACGTGTTAAGAGACGACAAGGAAATGACTCGTTGGTCTACGCAGCATGTTGCGATAAGATCAACTGCATGTCTTCAGAATTGGGGAGGGCATTTTGAACAGTTTCCTTAATTTGTTTTTTAAGTTAAACTTATTACGTAGAATAATACATTATTATTAGCAACAATTTGTTTAATTTTTTCCTTTCCTGTAAAAAATCTAAATTTTTTGGTACATGTTTGAGCACCTGTAATTCTTAAAGTACTTAAGGTACAACTGTAATTCTGGTGTTATTTTTTAGTTAACATCTTGTACTGCCAAATAACAATAACAAAAACCTACCTTAACGACCTACTTTTCATGCAAAATAAAAAGATATGAAATGTAAAGGTGATTTTTTGACTATTATTTCATTTGAAAAAATTTTTTTGGCTTGTTCCTGAAATAGTTGCGTCAAATCAATAGCCTAATTTGATTGCTTATTTAATAAGCTATCTAACGAGATTTTTATTGCAATCATAGGACTGATAACAAACAGATAATGACAGAAATACCACATGCACCCATATTCAGTTCTTTGAAAATTTAAAATTGCCGCCATTTAATTACCGTCGACACAAAAAAAAATCGCATGGTGATTTATCGATAAAATTGATTGTAGTATACGTCCTTAAAAGCTCCGACATCGCTGACCAAACACATTGTATAGATAGTATAATATGTATACAATTAGTAATATTAGTAATACCATTGACAGACATATAATATAATTTATTAAGTTAGTGGATTAATTTATCGTAACGTGGATTAGTCTCAGGTCAGTAATTCGTATTAAGTTTGTTTCGATTAGTAGTAAGCGTTCGTTCGTTCGTTTAATTACTAAGCGTTTAAGACTTTTAGTAACAATATAGAATTTTGGCCGACGCACTTATAAAACGAAACAGTGAACTTAACCTTAGTGTGGTTTTTTTATGACAGAAGGTGGCAAACGAGCAGACGGATTGCCTGATGGTAAGCAATTACCGTCGCCCATGGGCACCCGCAACACCAGGGGAGTCACAAGCGCGTTGCCGACCTTTAAGGGGGGTTGGAGCTCTGGGAACCTTACTCACCACCAGGAACACAACACTTCATTCCTGAAAGATAGCAATGCTATTATGGCTGTGGTCTTCTGTAAGGAGGAGGTACTTCCCCAGTTGGGCTTCTCCGGACTCTAGCGTGATGGTACTTCGCTGTGGCCTACCTCTCATTGTTGGACGTAGTTTAAGGACATTTAATTCAATAATGGTAATAGGATTGAAAATGTTTACTGTTTAATTACGCATAGGCATACCGAGGAGCTCAGTTAATTTATATATACAAAATGAATAGGGTAAATCGCCAGTTACTGGCCACCTTTCAATAACTGGCCACCTTATACTGAAAATGAATTCTGTTTACTTATAAATAGAACACATTTTCAAATGGGGTTTCAATTACTGGCCACCCTTCAATTACTGGCCACCTTATACTTAAATTAATTCTGTTTATAGGTAAATAGAGTCCATTTTCAGTATATGGTGGCCAGTTATTGAAAGGTGGCCAGTAACTGGCGATTTACCCTATATCAATTTATTGACATTAAGGTAATGGCACTAATTTATAACTTTATGATTTTTGAAATAAGAACTAAGTGTCCACCATTGGTGCCTGTCAGCTAAAAGTGTCCAACATTAGTGCCATAATGGTAATTATTACTTATGTACAGTTAGCAGCAAAATTACCTACTCGTAAATGCACGACTTCCATTGTTAAGTTTTTTTTTTACTTTACTTACCGTTGTTCACTTAGGACATAGGTATATCAGTGTTAAGAAAAAAGTGTGTTTTCTAGATACGCAGCCATAAATAAGTATAATTTAATAATACGCTTAATTTAATAAGTAGTAAATCTTGGGCCCCTACAATACAGAACCTGTCTTCGCCTGATTTAGCCACATAAAAATTAAGTGTCGATGGAAAATCTATCTGGTGTCAAAAATTATGTGTGTTTCGAGTATATTTTGCACAGATAAGACTCCGAAAATCCGGCATTCTGGAACGCGGATACAATGGCTCAATCTTGTCAGAAGTCTGTTCGGTACTAGGCTTTATAAGTATCAACATAACACATCGTTTCGTACATAAGTTACGTAGGGAAAACTCCTGTCTGTGCTCATACAAATAGGCATATTTTAGCGTGTTTTCATTTTATGTCTTAGGCTAGGAACCCTTTGCCAGGTCAGCCACCTCCACGACCTCTTGAGGAGCAAAACCAGTGATTAAATTATTCAAATTTTAGTGTTAGCATATCGGCGCTCTGTGACTGGAAATTATGCCTTTCGGTTAATGACACTAATCCTACCCACCTTAATCTGTCATAATATTGAAATCATGCGGTTTAAATTCCCAACGTATACGAGGGGTGATCTATAAGTAATGATACTAATATGTACATAATACAACTTAAGTGAATAAAAACTTTTTTTTGTTTATATAATCTCCTAACACATTTTTCCACCTCTTCTCTAGACTGCTAATTCTATTCAATAACACATTTTTTTTTCATTACTCTCCAAATATGCCTCCACAGTCACCACTCGGTCATTAAAACTGTTCATTTACATCTGAGGTGTTCCTTTAGTTGTGGAAACAGACAAAGAATTCTGGTGAATTTGACGACCGGTCTGGGTTAGTGGTTAGTGACCCTGCCTATGAAGCCGATGGTCCTGGGTTCGAATCCCAGTCAGGGCATTTATTTGTGTGATGAGCACAGATATTTGTTCCTGAGTCATGGGTGTTTTCTATGTATTTAAGTATTTATATGTATCTATCTATTATATATATCATAGTCTAACTACCTACAACACAAGTCTTACTGAGCTTACCGTCGATTCGTGTAAGATTGTCCCGAAATATTTAATTGATAACTACTTCTATTTTCTCCAATCGTCTCCATCTTCCGACAAATTACAAAGAAATGGAATTTACTAAATGACTGATATGTTTTTTATATTATTATTATTTTTAATTCACTAGCCAGTATCCACTTACTTAAGGATCACCTCATGGTAAGAAGCATTAACTTATGTTACAAAATTGAAGATATTTTCATTTCTACCAACCAATATGGTTACCCATGTAAGTCATTACTTTACTCGATGACTTATTTAGAATAGAAAAAAAATCATTAGAATTAGAAATAGAAGATAGCTACTAAGATTTGAGTTTCCTAGCGATTTGTACCGTCAGATAAAAACTTGATATGGTGTCCACGTGAACTCACTATCCAGTGTCATTTTATCAGATTTAGGTTACCGAATCGCGACCCTTGTCAGTCAACGTGACAATATTCAATGAAATGTTTTTAGTCGGGATATTTTAGGGTTACCAGACGCCCCGGTACGGCAGGATATTTCACAGCTTTACGCATAGAGTCCCGGCCATACGAGGACAAACATATCATCAGACGTGATAGACTCGGTAAAAACACTTGTCTGTCTTGGTTGACGCCCCCATGATTATGGTGAGGTAGCACTAAACTTGTTTCCAAAGTATGTCGTTTTGTAAGCCATTTATTTCCTTTAAAAAATCAGGTTTCGTAATCAAATAATACGTTTATACAATAATAACGTTCAATTAGTATTTGTAGTACCTACATGTGGCGGAGGAGATCCATAACGTGAAGTACCTAGTCTCAGGATTTTTTCAGAAAATATGTCTCAGAAAGGCTTTCAAATATGCCACATTTTTTAGCATTCGGGGTCGAGACTAGAACCGTAGGGTCCAAGTGCTCGTTTTTTTATAGAACTGAAGAAAATATTAATAAATACATAGACCACAGGGCCGGCAGCTTTCTCTCGCAGCGCATTAACATGCCAAGTCAGCGAAGGAATGCTGCCATCCTTCTAGGCGCGATGCCGCGGAGGCTCTTTTTAGATGTAATTTAGTTTAAATTAGTTTAAGTTTTTATGTGATCTACTTGGTTGGTAGTAGATTAAATTAAAGTAAATTGCATAAATCGACCTAGGTAGTCCGATCAGTTACAGGTACTAGACGTTGATGATATTCTAATAAATGAAGACAGATAATATAAATACTTAAATAAGGTTCATAAGTTCATAAGCTACGAACGTGGATTCGTGATAAATATCCAAATAAATGTCTCCTCATAAGTTCATACGCAGTGGTCACTATTGAGTATGTTAAGAAGTCCTTAAAAGATTCTGGCACTTAAAGACCTTTAGAACTATCACATTGGCATTCTAACTAGGCTATAGCATCAACTATGTACCATACAAGTACTTATACTCTCATGCTAGTTTTCAACTTTGTCGACGAACTGAACTTGATTAGTTTTTAATCAAAGAGCTCACTAGCTGGGGCATGTGGGATCTCACTAGCTCTATAACATGTTTATGTTTGCGGTTACGTCGTTGATGAGGTAGGACGATGTAGGACTTTCCTACGATAAAGAACATGGCTGAGATACACGTCATATTTGTGTTTATATTTTCGTGAGTGTTCTGAATAACCATTTATTGAGTATTGGTGTATATTGGATTGCTCGGCGCTGTTAGTGCTTGAAAATGAAAGCTTACGCTCTCCGAAACATGACGCGCGAGTGACTAAATAAACGTGAGCGTAGCCGAATGTTAATAAATGTCCCGGCGAATTATGACGATACTTTGGCACGGATGGACTATAGAAACGGTTTGAAGCAGTGTTATTAAAAAAAAGAGTTACTCTTCACCTTAGAGTCTGGCTAACCAATTATTACTCGATTGTTACTCTTAAAGTTGAAAAAATAAACTATACTCATCCCTTTTTTTGGGGTCGTAGTGCAAGCGAAAGAAAGAGACGGTATGATTCAATCGTCTATGCTTTTAGTGAGTAAACCAATTTTTTTTCACTGGCCAAACTCTATCTGGAAATAATCGCTCCTAAAATCCAATTAATTTACCTTTAAACTGTGGGTCTAATATAGAATAATCATAAAAGACAAACTTCACAAGTAGGTATTTGTACACCACGTGTTATCTCAAAATGTTGCCAATCTTTTAATATCTCATACTACGAGTATCAAACACGGCGCTGATTTAATCACGACGAGAGACGAGAAGGGTGACGTACTGACAACCACGGAATAAGTCCCGACATAAATAGTCTTAGCCGGTTTTTTTTTTATTGTTTAGATTAAAAAGCACATCTATGATTAACGTCGCACAATTTTTTGTTTGGTATTATTTTTTGATTGAATTATGTAACTTGCACCTGACATTAAATTCTACTTAAAGTATCCAAATATTTAAGATGACTTAAGATTTCTTCTTCTTCTTTAAAAATATGGTTTCCGTCAATACCTACATCAATCGATGATTTCGCCACCGTCAAGGAAAGTGACAAACAAGTAAAATAACTTATCAATTGACTTATATTTGTTCTTAGAGCATGACGTTGTTCGGTAGTAGGCCTTGCGTTTTGTAAAGTGGTAGCTGGAGTTTACAGAAAGCCAAGAGGCGGCCGTGACACCAGGACTCACCTGGTGACGCCTAAAATAGTGCTGAAATGCGTTTTGAATTAAATTATTTATTAGCTGCACAATTCTGCGTTAGATCACTACATAATAAGTTATCAATATTACACACTAAATCACCTACGTTAATGAACAAAAAACAAAAAATATACGTATTTTCAAGACGACTACGCCATTTTGAGGTTCGACCGGGAATCCGACTTAAGATTTAACGAAGTTTACTAACTCGCAAACTAATCAGTCATTGACTTTGAGAGAGTTTAGAGAGTGAAAGGGATACCTCAATCCCTAGCAACAAACTTCTCACAAGTACAAGTCAACTTTAGAGAAACGGCACCCACTAAGCCTACCGCGAACATTGAAGTTCGGAAATGTCGAGCATTTTTCTCTTTTAATTTAATTGAAGCGTCATGAGAGTGGCAGAGACAACCGTTCGTAATTTACGAATATTGATTTTAGCGGTAGCGCTCTCAATCATTCCTATTCAAAGTTTATGTCCCAAACTTGGTAGCTATGCCAAACTTTGGGATTAGGTTACCAAGCGTTGACTAGGCTCCTATTTTATGCTATAGCAAGGACTGACATAGTCAACTGAAGGACTGACGTCAACAACAGACAAACAACAAACAGTTAAAATTTAAATTCCATTTATTTTATTTTATTTGGGAAGCATTGTGACGCAGACTCTGTAAGAGCCTTAGTACCTTAGGTAGGGTAGGACACAGACCTCGAGAAACGCTATAGTCAGACTGACTGCATCTGGCGATACCCAGCCTGCCTGATTCTGATACTGTACACTATAACACTAGAAATATGACCAATGATGTGTCATCTCGGCAGTTACTACACTTTTGTATATACCATTTTGTATGATTTTGAATCTCAATGTAACTCAATGTCACTCACTTCACACAGTTTTCTAAACATTCTAATATAAATTAAAAATTAACACCGCTCTACTCACGTTTATTTAGTCACTCGCGCGACTTGTTTCCGAGAACATAGGCCTCCATTTTCAAGCACTAAGAGTGCTGAGTGTCCGTTCGATTCGCCGATCGCGTCGCCGGCCCGTGCGCGACGGCGGTGTCGCGCGAATGACTAAATAAGCGTGAGTAGAGCCGTGTTAATTTTTAATTTATATAATATGTCTCACGAAAGTTTAAATACAAAAACATTCTAATACTCATTTTCGAATAATAATAATAAAAAAAACCGCCTTTGTTAACGCAAAATCTTCGAAGTCAGTTAACTTTACTCCGCTATGTAATTTAATTTCCATTAAGTTAAACCTTATAATCCTTCCTCTGGGTGTGTTATTAGAATATCGGCGTCAGCGAGGATAAACTAAGATTGAACTAATCCCATCGCCTTTAAGTGCAAAATATACAGATTTCAATTCGGCATGCCTTGTTGCTATGATACTACTAGTAGTTACTACGTTACAATCATTTTCAACAAACTTGCTTGTTACGTAGTTCTTATGACAAATTGGTATAATATAAAGATAAACTGTTAAAATTTATACAGGCGAAGGATTCTATAAACGCTGAGTTATGATTATAATAGTTATTTGTTTTATGTGGGAGCAAACCTTCTCGTGCTAAAGACCCGAGGCAGCATAAGATTACAAAATTGAACCACTCGCTGCTATCCTTAGCGGTGGGAGGGTTTCAAGGAACACACTTTGCCTACGAGTGAAACACAATTTTTCACCTCACTACCGCAAGAAAACAATACTTTAAAACATTAAGAATTTAATCTAAATTATTGAAATCCATCATTCAAAAAATTAAACAGAAAAACATTCGACTAACGTCAAAAACAGTCAATCAGATTAGTAAGAGACAATCTGTATGAAATTACTCTTGTGAATAAAATGCTACTTTGCTGTTTTTAAGGAATAAAATAGTAAACTCCGAGCTAGTGAAGTATAATAGTTATTTGTTATACAAGGGAGCACAGTCAGTGTTTACCTTCTCGTGGTAATATTGAGACCCGAGCCAGCGAAAGATTCCAAAATTGAACCACGACCATAGCGAGAACTAGTGTAATAATGAGCCTATCACTTAACTATGTCGAAAATCTAAATTGCTTTATATTTTGCAGGTACAATGCAGCAGTGTCCGTCGCACCAGAGTGCGTTTCCAAGAGACTGCATTATGCGGCCCCAGCGTCACCTCCGACCCTGTGCCCTGCTGGCGGGAGCACTCTGACGAAGACCGTAAAATCAAACCGTCAAGAAGCTGCGAAGTGTTCACGTTACAATCGCCAAGAGACTATTACTAATTGAGTGAAACTGAATTCTAGTACGCTCCTCTCTCGCGCCATATAACGAACAAAACGTCGACAACGATCTGATGCGCTACCGCCAAAAACGATATTCGTAAACGGCTGATTGTCTCTGTCACTCTCATGACGCCTTAATTAGGGCAAAAGAGAAAGATGCCCGAATGTACGATTCAACGTTCGCGGTACCGGGCCTGCTAGGAATACTTAGACCTTAGATTTAGCAAACGAAGCGCGACCGTTGCGCTAGCGGGACAAATCCGGGCGGTTTTCCTCATTCCGTGCTAAATAAGACTGATGGATACGTGGATCACAAAATTGAATGTGTTTACTTTATCCTTAGGGACTAATAAACACATGCTTTATAAAAGTTTGAACAATGTGTTTGTGTGTGTATGTGTAACACAAAAGTGTTATATTTCGTGCGGAGTATAAAAATATAAATATTATTTTTTAGAAAAGGTAAAAGTAAACTTGACAAATAAAACTACAAAATTTACTAATAATTGATCATTGTTTTAAATAGGCAGAATATTAATTTTAATGGACCATCGCCATGTGTCACAAAATGTATGTGGAATAGCAAATCAAAAATAGTACCTTGCAGGCCTAGGCCGGCAATGTTAACTATAACGATCTCGTGATTCTCATCTAGTCAAACCTGCAACGAGGTACTTCGCAGCCTAATAAGTTAAGTTTAAGGAACACAATGTCAACATTATAGCGCATGTTTGAGAAAAAAGTTTGAAGTTGAAGGTATTTTCAATCTGATTGCGTTTGTATGTTGTTACTATTATGTTCATAAGGTTAAACTCGCCATAACAAATTAGGTGTAATATATTAGTACATTGTGCAACGAGGGTGGTAAGTAAGGTATAGTAAACGCGAGTCTATTAGATTTTAATGACTCAAGTTTGTTATACACTTACTACCCGTGATACACACAATGTTTTTCATCACATTTGCGAGGAAATAAAATAAATTAGTTTGTAAAATATTAGTTACTTATATAGGCGTAAAATCAAAATACACTTTGTTAACTACAATCAAACCGCATCCACTAAAAAATATTGTCAACAATGTCAACTTTTTTCAATGTCTTCCACAGATATGATGATGAATGATACTGCGTTTTGTTTCCGAAGTTGACAGATCATCCAGCCAAATAGTATCAATTATCAAAATGAAATATAAAACAATTAAATCATTATTATAACAAAACAATTATAACAACAACAATTAAAACAATTATTTTTAATAAATACTAAACACTACATTGCAGTCAAATTTAATATAAAGATATGTTTTTAAAGTTGGTTGTAGCAAACTTTTGAAGATATGAAATACACCTTGGCTGTTTGCAAACATCCTCAGTCTGAAGTGAAGTATAAGTTCTATATTTTTTTTAAACTAAACTTAACAGCCCGTGTGACCTAAATCGGCTATAACTGCTCTGTACTCTCGCAAGTAATAACGCCATTGACGAGCAAGTGTGATGAAATGGTATATTCCACACTTTATTGTAAGTAAGACCTTTGTAGATAAATAGTTCTAATAACTGTGATACTATATTCTTAGGTATTTGAGTTATACTCATAAGTAACAGTATAATAATAAATTGCTCTATTTGTCCCTATCTATGCTCAGTGAGTTCTAGAGAGCTATAATTTGGTATACATATGTAAATTAATGACGCGGACAAAGTGGTTAAATAAAAAATCATTATATTTTTAGGGTACCTTCCCTACAAGTGAAGTGAAGGTTTTTTACGGTTCTACGCTAAATTTTGAGGTGTTGTTGGATATCTTTTAAAAAAAGGGTATCGCCTTAAACATTTTTTGACTAAGTGAATTGTTTCGGAAATAAACGCTCTAAAGTAAAAAAAAAATTTGAACCGCAAGTTTCATAAAAAAATTTCTGGGCTTTGGGCTTGTAAACTGGCTATATTTTTACTGCAAAATATTTACGGCCTACAACTGTTGGTGTTTTTCTCTAACATGTAAGTAAGAGAGGGATACCAATAGTTGCCGGCCACTTATTGCAGTGAAAATATGTCCCGTAGAAGCCCTTCAACAGCCACGCATATAGACAGACCTATTCTCGTGTACCTACTGAGTGAATTCCAAAATTATTCATTATGTTAATATAAGAATTAGGTATACGTTACATTTTAGCAAAAGATAATTTAATGTGTGTAAATTTGTAAATAAACAATAATAATACGGTTTAGTAGGGGAACCTGGGGAGGGTTGATCACCCCCTTTGATTATGCACTCTATTTTGTTTATTTTTTGTAATATAGGAAAACTTTTTAAGCCAAACGATTTGGAAATTATCTATCTATTGATAGTTTGAATAAGAAGCAGATTGTGTCACAATTTAACTCATTATGTATTGAAACTCCTGATTGTAAACTTTTACCATGTGTCCCCGATATTAGGGAGACTTCTTCACCCCCGTTTGGGAGCCTTGATCCTGGGAGGATCAAGTCTCCCAATTGCGTGGGAGACGTGGTAAACAGATTTTTACCGTGTCTCCCCACGACTGATTATCATTGACTAAGTAACTCTATTTGCACTCTACAAAGCATATAGAAATAGAAAAACACACAACAAATAGCTATGGACCATACCTTCCATTGCTACAAGTTTAATTCCCACCAGTTAGATAACTTGATCCGCAGGGATCAAATCACCCATGATCGGGGACACATGGTAAACAGATTTTTAGCAAGAATGTCAAATTCAGAGGGTTGATTCCTGTTTAATTCATTAACTTAATCCTTAGGAAATGAATTTGTGAGGAAATCAAATTCATGGTGATTCATGTCTTTGAATGATTAAATAGGGAACTGTATTATTTTTCCAATAACAACACATTTTTAGTGATATTTATTTTACTATCCAACAAGTTAACATTCGGTATTAGAAATTGAAAACAAAAAGTTTCTTCTAAAAATTAAGCTTATCTTTATAATAAACATTTTAACAATCACAAAGCAACCTTCAAATAATCGAATATTATTGTCATTTATTATTATCACGGTTATAGATTAAATTATTTTTAATAGAATAATATTAAATTCTCTTTCTATTGTAAGTATAATTCTAAAAAATAGGACACCATATTGCTTTGAAGTTCCCTTCAATGTTTTTCCACCTAATACTGCAGCTACAGCATTTTTAAATTTTTCCTTGTCGGTTTTCTCTTTTTTGATCCCTCTTTGGTCGTATATTTTCGCGGCATTATTACCTAAAAGAATACATGTAATTATGACAGGTCTGTAAATCCTCTGATTTTTCGACACCAAGGTAGACTTGATCCCTCTCGGGGAGACCTGATCCCGGGATCATGTCACCCCCAAAGAAAAGGACAAAATCTCCCCAAACATAGTGAGTTTATAAACCATGTCGTACTCAAAATGAATGTACACGTATTTCAAGTTAATCGAAGCTAATGTATACTCAAATAAACTACTAACAAAATAAACATAGTCACTAATAGCGTTTACTTCATATTTTAATAAATAAATCCGACTAAAACTTACCGAAAATTAATTATCACACCAATATTTCACCGAATATTTCACCGTGCGCCATTTGCAAACCACAGACATTTGTCAAAGAGTGCTGTGCTAGAGAGCGAAGTTAGGCATGAAGGAATCAGTGTTGCCAGCTTAAAAAAACGTATCACGTTTGGTAAAACTTTAAAATAAAGTTACCAAGTGTCCCCTAGGGATCAACCCTCCCCAGGTTCCCCTATAATTGATCTGTAAATATAATGTATATAGCAAATTGTTGCTGTTAACATATCAGTGTTAATTAAATGTTTTTATGATGACATTTTACTGCGTGTTCTTTTAACCGGTCCCTGTATTTATATAAATAGTAAGTAATAGATTTAGTAGGCTACAGCGAAAAATTAATTAGTATGTATCTAATTTTTTTATTTCCTAAAAACTGCTTTACGATAAATGTGTTACTTCAATATAAAATTACAATAATGCTAAACTTGTAATCGTTTATTAAATTCTAATACACTTCTGAATATAAACAAACCTATTAATAAACAACCTATTATTCAAAAGTAACCTTTTATTTAGGGAGTATTACTGCAATGTTTTGCTGCCAGTACCCTTACCATGAGTTGTGACATTGACGTTTTCGATAACGAGTGTCGAGTTTACTATCTGTGCATCTCGCTTGTACTAATTTAGTGCGAACGACATGCACAGATAGTAAACTCGATACTCGTTATAGAAAACCTCAAATTCACAACTCATGGTAAGGGTACTGAGCTCAGCACTAGCACAGAAGTTTAAGCTCTCTTGACTTAATGTTATACTTATATTTCTCTTAGCCATACATACCATGATAAATACTGAAACATTATTGAAATTGACACTGACTATCTAGGACCATTTCTCGAACTCTTGTAACTTGTAATACAAGCGGAAGTCTCTTTCTAACAACAGGTGTCAAAAAGTGACTTCCGCCTGTATTACAAATGACAAGCGTTCGAGAAATAGGCCCCTAACCGAGCCAAACAGTCATTGTCAACTAGCATATTTAATAAGGCAGGTGGAATTTAAATTACGACGAATTTGACAATAAGACTTTTGGCAATATTATGCCCTCGGTTCAAAACTCGTTATTTTTTGCGGTCTTTCATTTGAGTACAATTCCATTAGGGTCTGGCTTTCCCTTCGACGAAATTATTAAATAGGTACTTATGACATAAAGCGTCATGGTGATTTTCTTGTGCTAGTGTAAATATGAAGATGTTTTGAGTAACTCGCAGCTATTCATAGAAAATATTGTTTACGCGGCATTGTATTAAAATCATACTTCGATAAATTCACTAAATGACTAAGTTTGTATATTTTATTTAGTCCTGACAAATAAACATGACGTGTAAACTTTGAGTAAACTAATAACAACATTATCATCGCGCTATATAATAAACGTAATCACATAAAGATTATTGTAAGTTTATACATAATTAAATGGTCAATGATGCAAGAGGTTAGAGGCACAGCTTATCTGTTGTTGTTACTATTCCTTATGTCGGTTTTAATTTAAGTGGCGAAATAAAAAACAACGTTCAGTGGTTCCGCGGGCCACAAGGAGTTAGTTTACTTCCTGTTGACTTTACGTCGGTCCTTATTGTGAAATAAGATCAATGCTCTAAAATTAAATGAAACAATAATAACATAATTTCAATTTATTTAAAGTTTAATTCAATCATAAAATAAAACGTTTACAGAACAAACTTCTGATGAAATAATGATAAAGACTTTTAAACGCAAGACGAGCGTATTTGCAATTACTGTTTACAACCGATAACAGTAAATAAAGTTCCATTGCGGGGGATCGATAGACGCGACCTGCTCGTGAACTCCGATAAATCGGTTGAGCAAACCAATATCAGTTCATATCTAAGACTCGCCTGTAGAGAGCTTCGCAGTCGGACAGAGGTTACTGATGAAACCAGACGAAAATCAAGTTAAGGAGGAAGAATCTCAACCACGGCAATTCATCAATCCCAGTCCAAGAATGCCGAACATTAAAGTTTTTACCGGCACCTCCCATCCAGACCTAGCCAAGAAAATAGTTGGCAGACTCGGCATCGATCTTGGAAAAGCTACAACGAAAACTTTCAGCAACAAGGAAACTAGTGTCGAAATAGGAGTGTCCGTAAGAGGTGAAGATGTGTACATTGTTCAAAGTGGGTGTGGTGACATCAACGATAATCTCATGGAGCTCTTTATCATGATAAATGCCTGCAAAATTGCGTCAGCGTCTAGAGTAACAGCAGTCATACCCTGTTTCCCATATTCAAGACAAGACAAGAAAGAAAAAAGCCGCGCCCCCATCGCAGCCAAACTCCTCGCCAATTTAATATCTGTAGCGGGAGCAGATCACGTCATCACTATCGACTTGCACGCCTCGCAAATCCAGGGATTCTTCAATATACCAGTTGACAACCTGTATGCTGAACCAGCGATTACCAAATGGATTCAGGAGAATATTTCAGAATGGAGGAGTAGCGTGATGGTATCGCCTGACGCAGGAGGAGTGAAGAGGATGACCGCGATCGCCGATAGACTCGACATTGACTTCGCGATCATACATAAAGAGCGTCAACGAGTAACTGAGACGGACGATTCCACCGTTCTAGTTGGGGACGTCCGCAACAGGACGGCCATAATGGTCGATGACTTGGCAGATACTTGCGACACTATTGTTAAAGGAGCACAGAAATTGCGTGAATCTGGTGCCAATAAAGTGTACGCTATTGTGACTCACGGAGTGCTAGCCGGAAATGCCATTGAGAAGATAAATAATTCTAGTTTGGAGGCATTCGTAATCACCAATACCATTCCTCAAGACAATCTTATAAAGATCTGCCCTAAGTTGCAGATTATAGACGTTTCAATGATGCTCGCGGAGGCGATTCGAAGAACGCATTACGCGGAATCCGTTTCTTATTTATTTACAAACGCACCCTACTGAAATTGTCCGTGATATGTAGATTACATCACCATAATAAATTATGTCGCTGATCATTTGTATTAAGAGGGCATGTCTAAAGTTGAATAAAAACATTTATATTTTTATTTTTGTGGTAATAACTAAGCACACATGTTTAATTAACCAAACACAAAACCCAATTTTGTAAAGAAATTAATCGCAAATGTAAAGAACACTGATCGAAACTATCTTTTAGTGATAATAAGATGTGACCAAAATCATATATTACCTCAGGTCGATTGATAGTGTTAAACTTGTTTAGATGTATATCTTCGTGGTTTAATAATATTTCGTGTTCCTCACTAAGCGAATTTGAAATAGTAGGTATACATTTCTAATATCCAAGTAAAATGCGATTCAAAAAACATGTTACCTACATTATTATTTATTAACTTTAGATACTGTGTTATCCCACTTCTCGGCGAGTGTGTTAATTCAGAAGGCAACCCGTACGCAAATATTAGTAATGAATGCAATAATAATTAAAATCTAAAAATTACTGTCACTAGATCTACTCGTATCCTGAGGCCTAACTAACTAACTAACAAGAGCCCCAGGAAAATTGAACAATTTTCTCGTTGATGGATTCTTGTGGCGACTGCGCAAATATACGAGCAAAACAAACAATAAACGAGTTGGAGCGCAAACAACCCATTTGTACTGCTTAAAATAAGGGCGTATTTGAAATGGCCTAATTTGGCCTTAGGGCTTAGCAGGGTAAGAGAAAAAATCGTTTCTTTTTTGTTCCGGTACAGTCAGCGTCAATATAGTTAGTTACAGTCGGTATGGCCAAATATATCGATACACATTCGTACTGCTATATAAATAAAGATCTGTATCAGTATATTCGGCCATACTGACTGCAACTAACTATATGACGCTAACTGTACTTACTACCATCAAAATTGCTTCATATCTATTGATGTACTCAAATGTAAAATATTAAAATTGTATTAACATTGAACGCCAAAGTTGCTTAACCATGTCGACTATACGGATATTAAATACGTAACAGTATCTGGCGTTATGTTTAGCCCTGTGCTTTTTCTCTCATGCTTAGTAGACGCCTTATCCTATCATCCTAGGAATCTAGATGTCCTTATTCTTCTCAAAATTTATTCGATACTTTGTTGAAAATAATTACTAAATATTACTCGCTGAGCGTCAAATCTTTCCCCGAACGATATGTTTTTATACGACTCATGCCGTAGTATAACGAAATGCAATGTCAGTTAAATAGAAAACGATTTATAAGCAGAGCAGCAGGCGCTCTGAACGTATTTTAAGTATGTTATTTTGACGTTTTATAGGTTATGTTTTAGAAAGTTGAAGTAAAGTAAAGTGATAACATCGAGGAATTAAAACAAAAGTAAGTACACTTCTAATAAAAAGTCTTACTTAAAAGTTAAAAGCCATTTAACTGTAGATTTAAAATTTAGTGTTAATAATCTGATAGTCATTATGGTATCGAAGTACCGAATTATATTTCATTTAAACTATTGTTGTGCTAAATAAAATATAACCAAAAAAAAACAAACTAAAATGTATGATGCTATTCTTATCTCTCTCGATACCTACGCCCCTACGCATAATCCTGTGATCAATCAAAGGCTATTAGAACCGCAGTATATATACTGTACTCGTAGGTAGGTACTAATGTTTTGTAGGTGTACTAGTTTTCGTTCAATTATCGGGGTTACCACTAGAAGAAACTTTAAGTATTTAAAAGTACCATATTTTTCTTGCTTCTTGCGTAGCCTACTTTAGCTTAATATAGTAGGTAACAATAAATCATATTGACAGCTAGGTGTGATATTGTACTTAAGTGTGCTAATTTTATTAGCCGATAATTTTAAATAAACGAATCATAAAACAAACATTAGATTCAAAAACATATTGAGTAAGTACCTAATATGTTTGGTAAACCGGGTAATTGAGCCCAGAAGAGCGAATGTCATTACGTAGGTGTAAAATAATTATTATATGTAATAGGCAGTAGTAGTTTTCTTTTGCAATATTTTCGAGATCCTAAGTGTCTTAGTCTTTCGTTTATATCTTAAAAATTTACAAAATCAATACTAACAGTCCTTAAAATTAATAAGCTTAGATACTTGAGATAGCTTGCTATGCTTACATAGCTAATCATATCATAGATATGTATAGGTGAAAAACTTAAGAGAGTCACTATGTCGATGTAGTTGTGCGGAGAATTAATATGGATCTTACGTCAAAATTTGAATATAGAACGCCGAAATGCGTGTACAGACACGTTACTACTACATAGACCAGGTGCTTTAGCTAGGTTTTTCACCTATATCAGCTGGCAACTTCAGATCAAAATGACTCTCTTTCGCGCTTTGATTTATCGAACCTTCGGAGATTTCTTCTAACTTCAGGAGATTTGCATGCCAACACTGGCGGCAGCAGCCAGGGTCCAGGGTCTACACTAATATTATAAAGGTTTGTGAGTGTGTGAGTGTGTATGTTTGTTACTTCTTCATACGGTACGGAGTTAGCTGACACCCTGCATTAACACATAGGCTACGTTTTTTCTCTTATAAACCGCGGGTAACACCGCAGGGCACAGCTAGTGTACCATAAAATATAGGATGTATATGAAGCGTTCTACAAACACGCTATATTTTTACCCTTTACATATTTAACCAAGATTAATTACCAGCTCCGGAAAGTATCTTTGTTGAGAATCAGCATTAAAAAATGTTCAGCAAATGCACAGATTTAAATTGGCTTTTGGCTAATAATAAAATCATGGCGCCGATTTTATCCCACACGCCGACACCACTCATTTCTACATCGGCGCACACGTAGGATAGACTAGGATTATTATACTGACGATATTATCTTTAAACCTTACGTATATTAAAAAAAATATGTACTGAAACATATTTTACACAAAGTTCATCCATATTTTATAATTTAAAAGCCCATCTATCTATTTGTAATATTCCATTTATGGAAATGAAGAATAATAAACATAGATAATAAAGTACTACACAATAACACGCGATAAGAACACAGAATAATGACATTAAGAAATAACTAGATTACTTAATAGAGAACGCTAACCTAATTTCTTGCTCTACAGTCTGATATTAACTGGGTGTGAATCGGGTAGGTATTAATCTTGTTCCAATTTATGTAAAATTTATTTTTGGCAATTTATATTTGGTAAATTAGTATTCCCATCAATCAATACAAATCGAAAAATGCCTATTCGCCTATATTCTAATTCAAACTGACATAGATTTCATATTCCTAAACAGTAAACCTTCAGTGCCATTTTTAAGGACGTCTGCATGGCATAAATAAAGAAGTCATCGGAGTTTAATAAAATAATTACAAGCATATGTAGTTGCTCTTACAGATATCAAAGGTAAATTATCGAAGGGGGCCTACCTAATTTATTTTAAACTGAGTGTACGTGTGTGGTTAATCTCTACAGCGCCTAAAAAATTGCATATAATTTGAGTGCACGTGTAACGCGAACCAAAAGAAAAAAGAAAAAATGAAAACTATTAGGTAATTTGAAATAAATGACATTAGAAAAATAATTCAACGTACAATTTATTTAGTAGTGTTATTGCCATAAAATCCTAAAATGCAATTAAAAATATTTAATAAAAAATAATTTGATTTGTTCTTAGTTTAACGATTAGGTAAATTAACTCCAAAGCTATAGTTTACTTGAACCTTAATTAAGAGCATTTGTGACCGTCCATAAGAAAAGGTCCCTTATGGCAGTTTCTAGTTACGGAGATATTGGCGTTTTTGTAAAACCCGTCAAAATTATCATTTTTTAGTTCTATGCAAAATAGTAAAATATACAAATAGGGGTATGTTTTTACCTTGGTGTCAGCTGTGTACGTTAATTCTTTCTTTATTAAAATTGAGTTCAAAGTTTAGTAGAAAAGGTCCCTTATGGGAAATTGCATACAAAAATGACAAAGCTCAACAGATAAAATAATTAAAATTGTTTACAAGTATTTTTTTACAATTTTTGCTTATTTTGTATACTATGTCAGTGGCAAACAAGGATACGGCCGTCCTGATAGTACCTAAGCAGTCACTGCAGCCTAGAAATGCGTGCAAATTCATGGGACTCATATCTGATATTATAAACAAGTTTAAGTTATATACATAAGTATAATAACAAAAACGGACAATCAGCAGCAATGGTGGCTAAGCGTTTGAAGTGTTCAAAATGACCTACACGCGCTATTATTCTCGTGACAATAGAGATCGGTTGACCTCATTTTGAACACCTCAAACGCGTATCTACTTCTGCTGCTGAGTGTACCTACGGTCATTTTAAATTTTACTTTACGTGTAGGTAGGTACTATATTTTTCGACTGACTTCAAAACATCTCTCGACGGCTTCTGCACTAGATGTATTACCTACAAAACGTAGTAACAGATATTGTGTTCTCTTTCGGCTTTCGGGATCACTAGGTAGGTACTATGTGAATTATTTAACGTTAACTTTAAATGAAAATTACTCATTACTGATCAATATTTATAGAAAATGTATAATAACATTTTTTCTTCGGATTGCTGTTTTGATACAAGATTAGCAAATTAATTATGTTAATATTGTGCCGTATTGTAATTATTAATATGTTTTGTCTGTGATTGGTCATAAGGGCCCTTTTCTCAAATGTATGGGAGTGAAATTGTGATTTTTACGTAACTTTAATCGTGTATAAATAAAAAAGCTTGACCTGCAGAATAATAATAACACTTTTGTGATACTTCTGTGGAATGATTCAAATATAATTTAGAACATACTATACCAAATTTGTTATTGTTCTAGGAAAGATGTAACTGATAACAATAATAACATTCTAATTTAAAAAAAAAATCGTAGCCTATGTGATTTTTGTTTCTATCCATGTAAGCTCAAAGATGTTCTACTATACACAATGATTCTGATTACAACATATTAAAGGAAAAGCCGAAAAAATATTTTTAACAGTTTCGTCCATATGAGCGTGTTGCTATATTCAAAGGCTGTTTTTTCATGATTTGGAGTCACATTAAAAAAAACCATTACTGGGTTCCAAAGAAAAACCCTTTAGATACGAAATCAATCATAATCTATGTAACTTCCAATGGGAACACACTTAAAACTAGTTTCAAACTTATTTTGACGATTTCTCAAAAGTGCAGTTTTAGCATTTGTAAATTTTAATGTTTTTTATAAAAAAAAGTATGGGACTTAGTCATGATTTTTTTTGTGTAAGATAGCTTATTTAATGTAGATTTAGGATCTGTGCTTAACTCAATACCTGCCATAAGGGACCTTTAGCCATGGACGGTCACATTTATATTTACCTACAAACTTTACTCAAATATATTTTTCTAAATCGTGTAAAACCATACAATATATTATTTTTATTAGGGGCCGTTTCGTATGCAGCTACGCTTCGGCACGTTGATAAGTTGAGATATGATATAATATAATATATGACTGTACGAACGAATAGAACGCACCTTCCCCTACGCTTACGTGAAAGAAATATTGAATACGAAACGCGGATGCTGAGCTGATATATTTGACAGACAACACATCCTTTAAATAATTTTATTTATATTCACACAAACTGGAGTATCAGGTTTCTTCGCGTAGTTGCATTCGAGCTAGACTTAGATACTTCCGTT
Source organism: Grapholita molesta (assembly GCA_022674325.2). Taxonomy (NCBI): domain Eukaryota; kingdom Metazoa; phylum Arthropoda; class Insecta; order Lepidoptera; family Tortricidae; genus Grapholita; species Grapholita molesta. The sequence goes on from CP053137.2 coordinate 10,866,832, forward strand.
TATTCGCAGTAATTCTAACAGACATCGTAGGATTCCGTTAAACTTTTTTTACTTTAAGGATTTAGTAAATAATTTTAGATATACTCGTCAGTAAATAAAGTAGGTATTACTGACTGACCGCTGGCTTTGGACGAATGTAAAGACTTCAGCATTAGGTACTTTTTGAGAAGTGAGTTCCAATTATGAATCCCGGTTGTACGATATTTTTTGATACGATACGATACTTTGATGCGTAGGTTCAGATACGGAACTCAATTTAATAAGGAAGACAGACAATTAGTGCGGTAGCTTTTAAAGTTTCAAGTTTGAATTTTGGTTTGGTAATGGACTTGTAAATCGAATCAGGAAGGAACTAGTTAGGTAACCATTCAAAAACCGACACAGGGGGTAAATTAATATTTCCTGTTATAAAACCTCTTTAAACTGGTTCGGGGGAAAAGCAAGGCTGTTTGGTATCGATGAATTTCTTGGAACTTCCGGTGGAGCCACAAATAGCAAACGAGCCTTGAATATATTTTTTGTTCATTAACGTTGTTAGTGTTAACGTAGTTTTGTGGTTATTAAACTATCAGCTCATTAAGCAGTGATCTAAAGAATTAGTGTTCAGCTAATATAAATAATACGTAGGTATAAGACAAATAACGCGTTTCATCATTGTTTGGTCAACAACGGGCAGTCTCGAGACCGTAGGCGCCTCGTGGCTTTTTAAAATTCCAGCTACCACTTTACAAAACGCAAAACCTGCTATCTAACAAAGACATGCTTTAAAAGGAAACTTGTTATGTTACTTGTTTGTAACACACTTTGATACTGGTGAAATCATTATATATATTTGAAGGGAGTCATGTTTTTAAAAGAAGACGAGCATTTTTGGAGTTCAAGCTTGAATTTGGCAGTATTGTAGGTACCGATCACTTAGAAATTCCATAAGTAATCGTGTGCCCAGCAGCGAAATCCAATCGGGAACGTTCCGTAATATTTAAGTACCTCAAAATATATAAGTGAGCTAAGAGAGAAGAAGTGAGAGAGTTTTTTTTTTTCAAGGCGCACCTGAAAATAGAAGTCAACATTTGAAATGCAATTACCTAATACTCCTAAAGTAGCACACAATACAAATTTATTTATTTAATAAAAAAAGACAAATTAAAAAAAAGTTAAGGTGTACCCTCTGTTTTTTTTAATTAAATTAACCAAGTTAATAATGTAATTCTACAGCAACAATAAGTATGCCGACAATCCTGTACCATTCGAACAGCAGCCCGCCATCGCGGGCAGTCAAGATGGTCGCCGGCATCTTGGGGGTACAACTGGAAGAGAGATTCCTCAACCCAGTGATGAGGGACCAAGACACGCCAGAGTTAATCGAGGTGAAGACCCATCATGTTCACTCTTATATAAACTTGGGGAAATGAAAAGACAAATGGACGTGAATTTGTGTACTCATAGCATAGCCATGTTTAAAGAGCTTGCAATCTACATACGCCTACTGATGGTCGAAATATAAACAAGTATCTGATGTTTTTTTTTTCACCCATGATGACGTATACGTCGAGCGGTACTCGTATAGCACAATTGGTAGTGCACTGGGCTAGTGATCCAGCGGTTGTGGGTTCGAGTCCCGCTGCGAGTCAATTTTTTATATTTTCTTTCGATTTAAGTTTATATTCGTGTAAGTACCTACCTACTATGTGTATTTTGCAGTAAATACGTTTTGCGAAGCGTCGGGGACATGTACTCGTACCTTATGTGTAACTATGGTTTGATCTGAACTTACAGACCATAAAGTAATAGTATTATTAGTGGACCGTTGTATGTTCTAGAAACTCACCTATGCATATATGTACATATGCGATTATCGAAGTATCTGATGTATCGCAGAGCTATTTGATTTATCTGATATCTATCTACCCGTTTTTATAATCTCTTACTCGTGGCATATATTACCTAAGCTAAGAAATGAAAGAAATTCTGTGTTTTTGCAGAGTTTATATTCGTGTAAGTACCTACTATGTGTATTTTGCAATAAATACGTTTTGCGAAGCGTCGGGGTCATGTTTGCCTAGGTAACTATTGTCTAATTCTGGTTTGATCTGAACGTACTTACAGACCTTGCAATAATAATATTAATGGTCGGTTGAATGTTCTAGAAACTCGCCTATGCATATATGTACATCGGAAAATCAGTTTAACCTCATATGAGGCCTAATTTAAGCGATGCCCGTAGCCGTAGACTTACTAGAAACTACCTACGTTCCATGAGAGTTAATTCCAGTAATGTTAACTATTTGTGAATATTGTTGTGTTATTTTATGTAATCGCCTAACCACCCCTAATTTTTGTAATTACCTTACAGAAAAATCCCATGAAATCTGTTCCGTTACTAGACGAAGGAGACTACTGGTTAGCCGACAGGTAATGCCTACCCATAAAAATAAGATAGATACTTATCACAGTTTTCACTTAGGTACTGTCAATAGGTATATGTAACTTATTCAAAGTATCGGACTAACCGTCATTGAATTTATCTCTTTCATTCAAGGAGTGCGGGTACGTTTAACATTGTCAACAGGGTTTTAGTACTTTTAGTTCTAAAGGATTTTTGCGTAAGAAATAGATTTCGAAAAAAAACATCTTCCAAAAATCGTCAAAATACATGTTTAATTAAAACATACTTTATACTAAATAATTAAGTAACTCCATAACAAATTGTTACAGTCATGCTATAATCGTATACCTTTTCGAAAAATATGCAAAACCGGAGCACCAGCACCTATATCCCTCTGACATAAGGAAACGAGCCACCATCAACCAACGGATGTACTTTGAATGCGGTATATTGTTTCCCAGACTTCGGTCTATAATGGTATGTACCTACCGACATTAAGTCACTACAGGTCGAGTCACAAGGATTCGCGGCATATGTTTATTACAATTCTTGATAGTTAACTACAAAACTCGCGCCAACACTTGTGAATCCACCTGTATAATTTATACGGGTAAATTCTAGATCGTCACCCAGAACCAGTATAGAAACTTAACGAAAAGTAAGATATTAAAGACTTGCATATGTAGCTGTGTGTAGATCATGATGTGTGTCTATTTCTAACTTCTTCTAAAACGTTTTGTAGTATGTTTTCAATGTCAAGGTAAGTTTTTTACTTTATCCACTCAACAATTTTTAGTTTGCATTTGTGAAGCGGTAATTGATAAATATTTATGTCTTTATTTATAAAATTGATCGATCTGTTAGAAAATTGTCTACTTGCAAAGGTGGTGTTAATTGAAATGGTTGGTATGATATTATTTTTTTTTCTTTTGCTTTGTGTGATTGGTTTAATTGAAATAGATTTGTGCAGTCTGAGAGTACCTGATAATACGTATAGTTTTCTAAAAGATAAAACATCGGAAAGTTTATATAGGTGGGATATCGAAAAGGTTTAAAATGTATTATTTTTAAAAGAGATCTTTGGGATCGTTCGAGTTCTAAAAATTTGGTCTTTGTGGCACCACCCCAGACTGGTATGCAATAAGTTAGAATAGATTGGGCTAGGGTTATGTACAACTGTTTTAGGTGTTTAGAAGCTGTGTCTAAGGTTTTTAAAAATCCATATTAGTTTTCTGGTGCGGGTCATTATTTGTTCTGAATTAAGTCAGGTTAGTCTTTGGTCAACTAAAATACCTAAATATCTTCTCTTGTCAACCTTTGAGAATGTAGAGCACAAGCAAGTTTAGGAGTTAGGACAAGTGTGGATTTTAATTTTGAATTTGTTTTCTGGTTGGGAGTTATTGTAATTTGTAAAACATGTGTAATTAATTTTAGTTGCATTTAGAGTAAGTAGGTGTAAGTTAAGCCAGTGAGCTACTTTGGCTAAACCCTGCTCTGCAAATTTTTGCACGTCATTCCATGTATCACCAGAGAAAACAATAGCGGTATCAACTGCGTATGAAACTATATATTACCACTATTCATTTCCATATCACATAGGCTGTTAATATAGATTAAAAATAGAGTTGGTCCAAGGACGCTACCTAGTGGCATGCCAAAAGTTATATTTGTTTCTTCACTGATGTAGTTTCCTATCTTAACTTTTTGTGTACGGTTTTGGATGTAATTTTGTAGTATTTTAAGTGGAATATCTCATTAACCAATATTTTCTAAAGCTTTAATCAAGATGGGAATAGAAACGGTATCAAAGGCTTTTTTAAAATCCAGAAAGACTGCTAAGCATTTCTTGTTTTTGTCAATATTATCAATCATTAAAGACGATAGAATCGTAACCGCATCCTCTGTGGACTTGGCTTTTCTTAAACCGTATTGCAAATTTGATAGCAAATTGTACTTGACTAAATAATTTAAGATTCTGTTATTAACAATTTTCTCCAGAACTTTAGAGATGGCTGGTAATAGTGAAAATAGTGAAATCGGTATATACGAGTAGTTTGTGACTTCGTCCCTATTTCCGCCTTTATATACTGGGTTTTATTATTGCTTTCTTTAGCATATTTGGAAAAATGCCGTTTTTAAAACATAAGTTCACTAAATGGGTGAGAACGGGTACAATTAAGATGTTCGCCTTTTTTTAGGAATTTTGTTGAGATATTATCCCAATCAGGGGCACTGTTCGATTTCAGATTCATTAAAATTGTATAAATTTCCTTCAAATCAGTTTTTAAAAGCACAAAAGAAGATATTGGGGGATTTGACTAATTATTTTCTGAGTAAGGATTATGAGTATTATTAGTTAAGATATTTTCAGCTAAGGATTTTCCAATGTCAGCAAAGTAGTTATTAATAGCATTTACAGATTGTTTTCGGTCTTACTAGGTTTTCGGTTTGTAATATTGTTTATTGACTTCCATAAGTGTTTTGGGTTTTTACTGGCTTTCATTAATTGTTCCTTATTATAACCACGTTTTTTTTTAATGAGGTTGTTGCAATAATTGTTATTGATGTATATCTTCTATAAGTAACTCTTAATGTTATATTGTCGGGATCGGAGCGTAGTTTCATCTGCATTTTATTTTATTTCTAGTACGGGTAACGATAAGACAAATTGAGTTTACATTGTGTTGTGTTACATTAAGTAGGGTGACAAAATGGTAAGCACCTCGCCAAGCTTCACCTCGGAATTTTCTTGTCATGGCTTGTTTTCTTGTTTCACGACCACAAAATCGTATCCATATCATAGCAGACTCCCTAAGCACCTGTTACTTTGTCACAATTACATACTGCATGCTTGTATGATAACAATAAATCTAGGAGGTAGTAAATCTGAGGTTTAATCTTGAAGAACTTGATTTTATCTTATAAGTCATAGCGCACCAATTTATTGGATCGAGTGGTGCGTGATCCGGAAGACGAAGCAGAAGACTGGGAAGCTTGAAAGATACTGGCTGAAACCTAGAGGATAATTAGTTAATGATTTATCGATTGCTGTACTTTTAACTACTTCGATATAAAATATTTCATATTCATTGCCTATAGGGATTGATATGATACATTCTTAGTCGAGCTCAGAGACTCATCAGACACAATTGGGAGAAACCGGGTCATAATTACTCGTAGGACCGTAGTGCCGATGGGTCAGAAAGGTAACAACCTAGCTGCATTCCACTTCTATCGCTCATGACCTTTCGAGCGATTTAAGAGATATAAGTAAATAGTCGCACGGAGAAAGAAAGAAGTGATTTACGTCGTAATGTTATAATATGTTTGATACTAGTAATTACGTAGTTCTATACCAGTACCGGACACCGGGTGAACTCAAGAATTTTGTTTGTTGTAAGTAAGTTGTGTTAAACCGATTGGAAATGGCTTATCGGGGTCGCCGTCACTGGTACCTACTTTTGTTTACTACGCTTACACAGGACTAGTTAGAGGTGACATTGTGGCTCTTTGTTGGCCACTTCACCCTTGTCTATGTGTAGTTGGGAGATTTACGTAATGAATTGTCACCCCCATGCAGTGTGAGGGTAGGTTACGCCTCCCTCGGTGCCAAGAGAAATATCTAAGAGAGCTTTAAATTCAATTTCTTAACGACGTTAATTACATAGGCACCGTGTAGACGAACGGGTCGCGCCCTTTGTGGCTTCCGGGCTTTTGTGGGAAGAGAGGACGGGTGCAGGCCGTCCCAAATTTTATGAGGATATATAATTCATAAAAACTCAATATACCACTATTTCAATACGAATACGACTTACGACTCATTTACGGTCCCAAGCTATAATTGGACTTACTTTCAGGCCCCCACATTCTGGGGTAAGCTGACCGAGCTCTCGAAGTCCATGAAGTCTAACTTAGAGGACGCGTACCGCACATTGGAGGCTTACTTATCGCGTACCTTGTACGTGGCAGACAACGAGCTGACATTGGCTGACATAAGCATCGTTACCACGTTGTCGACTTTGGACGGCGTCTACCCTGTTGATGACACAAGGTATTGATTTAATCTTATGCCTCGATACTTATCTTGACGTCTTGGAGTCTATTAACGGCATGTTACTTCTACGATTTCCATTTAGGTAACTTTTATTTGGCAATAAAAGTTACCTAAATAAGGTAATGAGGTAAGACGGCCACTGCTCGAGCTCCCCCAAATGACTTGTATCATCTTGAGGTGGCTTCACCATCACGGGCAATATAACCTAACTACAAAAAAGAATACCATACGCCAAAAAAATAAGGACGTAATTCTTTAAAGGAAACTTTAAGAGCCTGTAAAGTTGGCTAGAAACTATGTAATAAATATAATAAAAAATACTACTACATTTTCAAACGCCTAGCAGATATTATATTTGTCTACACCATAATATTAGCTGAAATTACTTAAAGCGGTTAAGATATTTATAATTTCATTGTAAACCTCTCAACTCCTTCCAGTGTAGTTGGTAGGTTTGCGGCTATGGTTGTATCAAAAATACTAACTGAATAATTTTGTGTCAGACCACCTAAATAATTCCCGATAATTTCGGTATTTAACGCTTCGTTTGCTTTTATTTCGGCACTTGACAAAACAACCTGTTTCTATCTAATTGTATTTCTTTCCACGAAAATTTTCAGATACCCAATGTTAAAGCAGTGGTTACATAGGATGTCCCAAAAGGACTTTTGTCAAAAGTATAACGAGCCGGGCCGGGAGGAACTGGTGACCGTGCTCGTCACCATGATGAGGAACAACGGGCACTATCAGAGAGCCAAACTTTAACTTCATGCCTGTGCCCTTTAACTTCAGAACAAAAAATAGAAGGTATCCTAAACAAGAACCTTTCCTCAATTTCAACTAGATACTTTAGTTTCTTGTATCGTTACATTAAAAAAAAACCTTTTTTTTCGTACTAAAATCCAAATTTACTGGTATTTTTCTTATTAATGATTAATCTACAAATCAATCTACGTAATGTACAGATCTTTTTTTTTGTATGTTGTATGATATGAAATACCTGTCTTAAAATCGCAACTGTATTATCGGTACAAACGTTGGATTAAATTTTAAAAAATCATTAACTTCAAATCATTAAATGTAAGACTTGTAAAATATTATAATTATGTTATTTATTAAATATTTTAATGATTACAGGGATAGTTAGGTAAGTCGATAGGATTTAAATATGATGTAAAGGTTTGGAAATATATATAAAACACAAATTATAAGAATCACAGGTTTTTATTTCAGTAACTAAAAAGAAATGCAAAGAATTTCTTAACTTTACACTCCTGTAACGTCTAGGGCTAACCATATGGATAACTTTTTGATGAGAAATGAATGATTACAAAAAACGTTACACATTAAACATTTCCTATAAGTCTTATAATTGTCTCTCGTTAACGCCCGCCGCACTCGGAACATTAATAGCACTTAACATATATCGATTAAGGACACGTACAATACTTGAGATAATCTCTCGATACGTCAGTTCAGCTCAGTCATACGAAACACAACATACACAGGACCGTCGAGTAACTTACTCATTGGAAACATTCAAATTAATTTTAAACTATCATCACGCTATCTCGTCGATTCACTTTAAATTTATAGGCGTCCATTTGCTGTGGAGGGCGGTAGTTTGTTGCACGATAGTCTTAAAGATGGGTGCCACGGCCCGACATTAGCCATCTTCCTTAGGGGGTGTGAACCAGCCTGAAAGATAACATAGTTTTTTTACTAATTACTCATTTAAAAGGCACCTACATTTAACTATACTTATACAGTGAGGCACGAGGTTGCCATCCGATATATCGGAGCTGTGGAGGTGGTCACAAATATGTCAACAACGCCTCTATTGTCAAGGTGATAAAGTGCATGTTCTGAAATTTGTGACCACCTCCACAGCTTCGATATATCTGATGGCGACTGTACTACATCTAACTTTAAAATAAAATGAAAATGCTATTACTTATCAGCTATGAAATAGTGCTGTTATAATTATGGTGTTGTAAAAGTAAAGTTCTGCCTACGTGTGGTAATCGCCCGGTCTTAGTAAACGTTTCATAATCCGATATCTGTCTGCACTACCCAGAATCAGAATGAATCAGAATTACAATACAACTTTCATTGCGATAAGCCGGAAAACGTATACTTCAGTAAGTAGTTCAACGTCAAGAAAAAGTTTTACTTAATCCTGAATAGCGTTCAAATGTTTTTTTTTTCTATAGCGGTATACAAATCCGGCTATGCATGGCAAATACATCTCACTGTGATTCCTTCTAACGTATGCGGAGTGAAATTTGGACAAAATGCAATGTTGTTTTAAATAAAAAAAACACCATTATTTTTTTAAATAGTTATGTTTTTATAATAAAGTACCTAATAATGATTAATGTAAAAAAAAGTTTACTCCCATGCGAGATGCTTTACGGTAGTTCTGAGGAACTTTGTCCATCGCTGTCGAAAACATATATGTGGGCATTTTATTCAACTCCAATTTTATTTTACGAATCAAGCTTTGCACATTTTTGGACCGAAAATTATCGCAATTTACTCGCCTCTTCAGATTTGCCCAAAAATCTTCAATAGGGCGAAGTTGCGGAACATTAGGTGTATTTGATGTCTTCGGTACCTATGGGGTGTTTAGCTCCGCCATTTTGCTAAGTGTTTTTTTGGAATAATAGCTTGAAGCTAAGTCTGGCCAAAACACAGCATTTTCTCCTCTATGACTCGTATTTATGAAATCTCGCACTAATGGCAAACAACGCTCTATGTAGCGATCGGCGTTCACAGTTAAACCTGATTCAAAGAACACCGCCTTGGACATTCCGCGTTCCTGATGGCAAGCTATAGCAAAACTTTTTTAGGAAACTTGGTATGCTCAATATATTTCACGTTCTCATCAGTTGGACCATTGGTCTTCTCAAAATAGTAATTGCCTTGCCACTAGTTTCCATCTAACGTGAAATATGACTCGTCATCCATGACGCAACTCACATTGTTTTTGGCGTAAAATATTTCTTTGACTAATTTACGCAGCCGTATTTTCTGAGTGGATTTTTGATTTTCGGAGACGGTGGATTTAAATTTTCTACACCGCTTATCGATGCCCATGTCATCAAGATATTTTTTGACAGTTTTTCCGTCACATTTAAATTTTCTTCCGAGCTCTCTGTAAGATTTAGCAATACGACCGGCGGTAATTTTCTTTAGTCGAGCTCTCTCAGAAAACTTGCTCAAGCTGGGATAATTTCCAGAACCAGGCTTTCTAGCAGTGGTTGTTTTTTAAGGTAAAAGACGCTAAAATATTATAAATGGTGCTTCGACTCTCACCCATTTGTACTAAATGTTCCACCACCTTCGATTTCGGCCATAGGGGATGTATACTGTAGAAATTACATACAGTTTTACGACGGCGTTCTTGGTTATTTACCATAATTACAAAATCAAACATCCAATCCTTATGAAACTTACCAGATTGATTGACAGATATATAGACTTGATATTGACATACACACATATTTTTTTTATATTTTTGTTTTTTACATTTTATATATTCAAACTTTGTCCAAATTTCACTCCGCATACGTTAATGAAATGCGCCTCGCGGCGACAAGCGACAAGTTCCAAAATGATCATAGTCTATCATCGTAAAGGTAGGCTACCGGCAATCCTATTATGGTCACGCTTATCGCACAAGTGCTGGCCGAACATTGCGTGTGTTTCTCTTATGCGCGGTGTCAGAATGCGATATACAACGACTGAAAAATGTGCTAACTACTTTTGAAATGCATAAAGAGTTACTACGTTTCAACTTCAAGTAGCAGTATGAGAATCGAGAGAGAGAAGATAGTAACGACATGCTCATACTGCGCGATGACAGCCCGCCTCACCGTTCTTCTCGTGTATCTGCACGAGACACTTGAAGCTCTGCTGGGCGCGCGCGAGCGAGTACTGCGTCTGCGAGACCACCTTGGTGGCGCCGAACTGTATGCGCGCCTTGCCCTTCACCAGCGTGGCCGCGATCTGCATGATGACGGCCTCCACGGTGTAGGCGGACGACCAGCCCTGCTTCGTCAGCAGCTCCATGCATATCGCGCCGCCCACCAGCACGTAGCCTCCTGCAAATTTAAATAAGTTGTTAAACTTGCAAGGTCCGCCGTCACACCAGGGTACGTAGGAGCTGTAGACATAAACTCTCATTCTGCTCACATTTTGCATGGCTAAAAGACTGACCGACTTTTAAATCAAACGAGTCTTTGGCGTCCTTTAGCTGGAGGATTTTGGATGTGATAAACTCGGGACCTGGATAAATGCCGAACTCGATGAGAGGCCTATAAAAGCAGTGGGTGATAAATGGCTAAAAACTGTGAAGATCAAAATACATTTTTGAAGTTGACAATTGATGGCGCCTTTTGGATGGAGGATAAGTTGTGTCTGTTGGTTCGTTAGGTGGACGACATTCGGTAGAGTCAGTTTAGATAAGTCAGAACCGAGAAACGTGGTGTATTCTAAGAAAGGCGAGTAATGGGCGACAAATGACTAAATAATTATAATTTTAAATGTATGTTAGCCAGTGAACGCCAAAAACTGTTTTTTTTCTAAATACTCAATTGACAGCTCCAAAATGCTCGATCCAACAGGCATTACAGTACAAAAACTTTACCCAACTAGAGGGCTAGTTCACCAATTATTTTAGTACGAAACAAATACTATAAACTTTAAAATACATTATTTATGTTCAATTGTCTTGTCTGTAGCCGCAGTGTACGGTGCATATAAAGGTGAACTAGAGTTCGATAACCTTGAAATCGGCCCTGGGTTGTCGGCGACCTAAATCTAAATCGGCTTCAATGACGCACCCTTGACGTAACATTGAGATTATATAGGGAAAATACAGCTTTACTTAAAATTAAATTATGATGAATCACTGATTGATCAATGATCATAGTAAAACTGTTTATGAAGTTATTGTCAGATGACAGATAAAAACAATGTATGTATCAACCCTTATGTTTCTTTAATCCTGCTTATCCAAAGATATTGATTTGATAAGACTTGTCTAAAAAAATACAGACTTTTTGACTCTACTACGTATTACACTCTCCTCTTGTTATCCCTTTTTCATTACCAGAACGCACGGCCTTGCGAGCCAATTTGATCGCGCGGGATTTGGTAAGCACGTCCACACTTACCGAATTGCCTCGCAAGGCAATTTCCCGTGCGTTCTGTGGGGACACGGCTAATAAACAAAACAATATAACCTCTTAGTCTAGTTGGTAGTTACCCTGCCTTCAAAGTCAAGTGGTCCCAGGTTCGAATCCTAGCTAAGACAGTTATTTTTGTATGTATCACAAATATTTGATTGTGAATTATAGATGTTAATAATGTATTTAATTACTTATATTTATCGCCGTAATATTTATATCGTCATACATAAACCTTATCAAATTGTAAGACAACACCAATTTGCCTAAAGCAATAAAAAAATAGCAACCTGATATAATGGGATACACGACTCGCACGAAAGGCGGTTCGAACGGGTATGTCTCCTTAAACATGATGTTGAGCAGGATAGAGTCCTTGCCCTCCTTCTCTTTCAGCAACAACAAATCGTTGTGCAGCGGGCTGTCGGGGTCCACAGAGCGCAGTCTGATGTTCCATTCATACAGGGAGTCGTTAACGAGCTCTGTCAATGAAAAAAAAAAAGATAAAGCTATGGAAGTCATGTCATTTTTTTACGCTTACAACTTGAAATTTACCTTCTGCCTAGTGTTTCGCCTTAGAGATTGTATACGGTGCCCAAAAACCGTTTAAAAACAAGATTGCGTATAGTTGAGAAATTTCGACCGCTGTGTTCGGGTGGTCTAATCGATTAGGGCGTCAGCCGCGGTAGCTGAACATGCGGGTTCAAATCCTACCTCAAACGCCGGGAATCCGGTCACTTTATCTTAAGTATATTTCAGTTTTTAATATTTACTTTGTTCAAAAGTTAAAAAATATTGAATTAATAAATGTAGTCAAGTGTAATAAAAACTAACGGGTATTAAAGCAATAATATCTAATTATTGCTAGTTTCCATAAACAAACACAACAGGTAATATTATTTTATTAATCATCATCGTATATTTTTTCTATTGCACGTTGTATACTTAGTTACAAGTTTACAACTACCCTTTAATTAACAGTTCGATTTGAGTAGCGAAATGCCATCAGGCGAATGTATTTACAGTAAGTAAAATATAATACTATTCTTTATCCTGGGATTTAGTGAATATTACTAGATTCTATTGCTACGTGCATGCCGTATAATGCTAGTGGCATTTTTGTTAAGTCTCATAATATTGACGGTCGCTTTAAATATACATTTTAGCATACCGCACAATTCCTACTGTACCGTATAAATCGTATAATAGACCTACAATAATTGTTAAGTAGTGTGATTTGTCATGCAATTTAGACACCAGTTCAAGCACCTGAAGGTCAAAAAGAAGTCATAGTAACAGTGCTGAAGCCTTAGAACATGAAATAAGTACATACTAACTTAAGTAATTGATTAACTCACCAATGGAATACATATTACTCTTGAAGGAATGTGAGCGATATATGTCCCGCAACTCCTTCATGAGGCGGTCAGTTGCTTGTAGGCTACCTGAGACACTGCCGGACAGGTAATCTTGCCGCTGGTTTTGTCGAAGTCTCTCTAGTGTTGCTAAATGTTCTGTTTCCATGTCATCCTAAAAAGAATACAATTTGGACTTAAGTTATTGACACAGACAAGTGAATGGCGAACAATGTCAATCTTCCAACAAGTTATGGTTTTTCGAAATTTCTCTTTTACTTCAGAAGTTACTTTTCTTCATTTTCATTGTTCACTTGATGACGATGCAATTTTGTTTATTTTTATTGACCAGTAAACAGAAGTACAGATAAGTTATATAGTATTAATTTTTATCTCATAGTCTTAGTTCTAATTTTAAATTCCTCTATCTATAAATTGTCGAATTATAATATCAAAAATTTAAAATTGCAATTAAGTCCATTACACTAATACAATACTCAATACTGTTTATTGAACACATCAGTATTAAAAACAGGTAAGTAAACAATAGAAGGTCTCCTCGCTAAAAAGGATCTCTTCCAGTGAATCCTTCAAAGCGGTGAAGAAACGCTGAACAATAAAATATAGTTACAAAATGTTGAAAAGCTCACTTTGTTGCTTCTCCCTGCATCTTCAACCATCTCTAGTGGCAAGTCATCTTCTCCTTCTGATTCATCTTCTTCTGCTGCCATTTCTTCATCTTCCTCTGTGCCCGATTCAGCACCGTTTGAAGTTACACTTGGCAACCTAAAAATAAATTTAATGATAAGGATGAAACTTAATGGTTTATTTATTTATTTACCCTTAACCTAAAGCTAATGTTGTTAAAATTATTTAATATATAAGAGACTATACAAACGTTTTCTTAGGGATAAGTAAATGTATTGTAGTGAAGAACCTACAGATTGGTAATAATAATAACCATTTATAATTATTATTATATACAAATAACCATTTTGTTGTGAAATCTGACACAAATTCACTGACCAATCTCATTGTTTTACAATTTGACGGTGCATATCTTTGATAAATAATACTTAATATAATGCATTTTCACTCATATTAACATGAGTTTTCCCAACAATTTGCCAGTTTTATGTCATAAAATTGTATAAATGAGATGTATTGGGTCCTTACCTATGAAAACGGCGTTTTGTCAAACAGTTCAAATTTTAAAACCTCAAATTCATATGTAAGTACCTAATATACAAATCTATGACAAATTTATATCCATATGGATTTGTTTTAATTTTAGGACTATGGGTTAGGTTAGTAGATTAGTAGTAAACATTTTTTTATTTATCTTACCTCTGCTGGGGGAAATGGTGCATTGGTACTGTAAGGGAATCCAGATCTGGGGGTTCCGGAACGCCATGTAACTTGCATAGTTCTCTTAACAATATACCAACCTGCAAAAGATTATCCACCTTATTCATAAAAGTTACAAAAGTCAGATAAATTTTGTCCTTTTCTATCAAACTTCAAGATGACGGACAGACAAACCATCTGCATCAACGGCATGTTAGGTTGAATAAGCATTTATGAATAACGCCATATTGTTTTACATACATTTTATTCATGCTTTGTTTATACATTTTACACTTGTTGATAACAGGTCTGGCCTAGTGACTGCCAGTGAGGGCATTTATTTGTGTGGTGAGCACAGGATGTGTTCCTGAGTCATGTATTTAAGTATTTGTATATCCAATATATATAGTTGGCTGAGTACCTACAACACTTGCCTTCTTGAGCTTACCATGAGGCTCAGTCAATTTGTATAAGAATGCTCTGTAATACCAATTTATTTATTATTTATATGACATTAGCATTACAAAATAAAAGTCAAAGATATAAACAAGTGATGGTAATTACTAATTACTGCCTAAATTTTAAAGTATTTATCATAACAATAGACTTCTCAATGTAGGTATGCCAACTTTCGGTAACTATTTAGAAAAAAAAAATGTTCTGAACATTTGAAAAAAGTAGTATTTGTTTATACATATGAAATACATGTGCTATAAAAACATTTTTGTAACAACTTTACAGAATAACAAAACAGCCATTACAAAATAACAAAAGTATCAGCTACACTAGCTACAGGTCAATGAACCCAGGTTCATGGCAGTTCGGCACAATAATAACTGCTTACAAAAGTTGCAAATATCATTGGAGATTTCAACATAGTAATAAGAGCAAAAGCTACAAATACCTATAATTGAAGATACATAATAAAAATAATCAATATACAGAAGATCCTTAGACAATTTATGTCAATAGCACTTAAAAATACATTATTTTAGTTCAATGTGTGACCATTAAAATTACTTATTTAAATAATTGTTATTTTTTAGTTTGTTTGTCAGAGGTTGAATGAGCATAAAAAACTGTTCAGTATACTGTACTTACCTGATTTATGACATGATTGTCTCTGCCTTGTGTGTTGCTGAGGATCTGCACTGCATTTGTCACAATGAGATCTTCGCTGTCTGCAAACCACACTGGTGGTGTGCCAGGGTATGTCTCCTAAAAAATATTCATGCATGTTAATACAAATTTGTAGTATATAGTATATTTGTAGATACCAATAGTTTCAGGTACACATTCATAATAATGTGTTGTTAATTAAATGTTATTACTGATCAAAGTGATCATAATCATATCATCCAAAACTGAAAGTAGAAAAAGTAATGCATTCAAAGATAAAGTATTTATTCATTCTATTTCTATTCATACTTTGTTGGAATAATTACATAAAGTTTACAATTACTAATTATGATTTACTAAATTTCAAACATAATAAAAAATATATACCTAACCAGATGCTATTTTCTGTTATTGAAATAGGCCAAGGATTCAGTAGTTGCCCATCTTTATAATCTTAAAGATCATGTTCATCAGTAATGTGACATTTAGTTTAAAATGGCATCTACACTTTATCACACAATAACAATAAACAATAGTATATAAACTATAAATTGTACACAATCAGAGGAACAATAGCTGCTAACTAGGTAAATATATAGTCAAGTTACAACTTTAATGCAACCTACGAAGTTTTCATCAATATTGTACTGAAACTAAGCTACACTCAATCTGGACCCTTCACTTGAGTAAATAAGAAGACCAGTATAATGTGTGCATTACAAAAAGCAGGTAGAGAATGACTAAGAACCATTGTCCCAAATTGCGTCAGTTACCGTTATCCACACAAAACATAGGACGAATGGTCTAAAAGAGCTGCGAAAAGCGATTGATCGATACGATAATTCGTCACGGACTGTTATTGCTCAATTCTAACACATTATTTACGTACAAACCCTGCGCACTGCACGCGATCAATCCCGATGCGGCGCACATAAACAAACCAGCCACTGGTGACAACTATTCGAAAGATATGCTTACAGAGGTTTGGCAACGGGTGAAAAACGGGTTCACTTCCGTAAATCTCTTGTTGACAGCCCTGCCCTCATAAACAACGACCCTTTGTCCCAACTAACGATAATCAATAAACGCTGGTACAACTAGCAATAAGCGCTCATACATGACTTTTATTACATTAAAATTTTACTTACTGTAATGTTTGCGTGTATCTCATATTTCTTTCCATTTCTGCCAACGAATCTGCAGGTCAGTTCGTCGACACTAGCTGACATTATCTGAAACCGCTCATGGCTCTTTGGAAACACTTGTTCTAATGTTTTGATTTCTAACTTAAGTGTGTTCAAGCAAGCCATTAGGTCTTCTAACACTAATTTTAAAATAAACAATAAATATCCACGTTACAATACATGGAAAAATTCTAAGTTCACTCCCTCTGCAACCGAGCAAAATGGCGGAACGTGAAGGCGGAATTAAAAAAAAAACATTAATGAGTGAAAGAGACCACGCTTGTCAATAGTTTAGAAAACAGTGATTTACTTCAATTTCAAAATTAGTTTCGATTTATTGATTCTCTATTTATAATCACGTTATAAAATAAAATATCTTAATCAAACTAAAGTTTAAAAATATGCACACTGTTCAAGACACTGTTTAAGGTACCTGCAATGTTCCTGATACGGCAGCCGTTTTTACATACTCTTGAAGAGCTGTGGTTGTCGCGTCGCGCAAGTCGCGTTGCATTCTACTGTCAATGTCAAAATCACGTCAAAATATCATATCGAAATGTTGAATGTTGTGTATGTAAAATATTGTAAAATATCTCTCTAATTGTATTGTCGGAAGGAATCTGTTTCAATTTGATTTCAATATCTTCAATAAATTTAAAAACGTATATTTTATTTTTCACATTTATGAAAAAGCACTATCGCCATGGTAAGAACTTTAATACTATTACACCTTGAAATGCCGAATGCTTAGTTATTTACTTAACTAATTGGTTTTTGTTTCAGAGCGCAATATTTAATTTTCAAAGTTTATTATCTGTTATATTACTCTTAATATGCACTTGTGCTTATTTAAGATCATTCTTTCCTAGTATAATGGACCGCAATAAAACAGGGTGAGTTTAACTTATTCTGAGTTAAATGTATAAGATAAATATGCCTGATTCCGCAGTGAAACCTGGTACTAGCGACCAAAGCAGTCACTTGTATCATCATTCATCTACTTATATTATTTCAGTATCATTCTTTTATTTGAATACTGTAATTAATAGCAAAATTACAGTTAATTTTCGGGTTCACTTTTGGAACAACCGTTTGACAGACGGTATCTGGTAATTAGGTACTTTATTCTATTCTTATGGAGTTTTTCTTTCAGGTTACTTGGAACATTTTGGAAATGTGCTAGAATTGGTGAACGCAAATCACCTTACATAGCAGTTTGTTGCATAGTAATGGCATTTTCAATTCTCTTTTTGACATGAAGTGATTTAAAATCTGATATCTGATAATGTATTGTAAATAAACAAATATTTTTTTACTAATGTTGATTTTTATTACATATCCTATATTGTGTTGAAGCAAATGATAAGTATGATAACACACAAATACTGTGTGAAGTTTAATACGGGCGAGAAATTAAACCAGACATAGGATTTACCAGTAAAATCATTAACCAAGAGGTTTTTCTTTAATTATACCTATTATACACATGTAATTAATTTTTGTTAAATTTCTGAGTAGTAATGTACTGCGAACATTACGCGATATAAGCTTTCGGAACTAACTGTCAACGAGTGTTTAACTCGAGTGTGTTGCATTACATTGCGGGCCAAATTTTTTTATATGGATTAAATTTTAATAGCACTTCTTTGCTTAGAAGTTATCTAAATATATTTCTTGTCCCATTCTACCCTCCGTTAAAAGATTCGCCCGTATGAGACTTACACACTGAATATTAAGTATTGATTGCAAACAAGTCATCATCTTCCTCGTAGTTTGCCACAGTTCAGGGGAGCCTGGAGTCTGCTTGGCAACAAATCCCAGAACTAAACTAAAAAACGCTGCCGCGAAAAACTATATTCGTAAATTTCGGACGATTGTCTCTGTCACTCTCATGACATCTTAATTGGAGTAAAAGTGCAAGATGCTCGAAATATACGAACTTCGATGTTTGCGGCCAGTTTTAGCTGTGGCTTTAGTTAAGTGGTTGTTGTAAATTGTAATTTTTATTTTAATTAATAATATATTCACTAGAGATGTATAGTAAACTTATTTGTTTTATATAATTAGAAAAGGATTTATTGTATTGAACATATTTAAAAAGTGGCAAAACAAAAATCTAAACTCAGGTATAAAGTACTTCCTACTGTTGATGCAAAATTGAACACTGCGGAGAGAGAAGTCCAGTTTTCAAATGTCACACATAGCTTTATTAAGGGGTTGGTGGTGGGAGTTATGGGTTAATAAACACCATTGCTGTAAATATGGTATTCTGCTTCTTTGTGATTGTGAATGTCTTATAGGTACAAGGCTCGGATACCGGTTAAATTTCCAAACTGTTATCATGTACTTGGCGTAAAACCTTTTCATTTCGGTTTCACTCGCGAAACCGTTATTTTTAAACCGGTTTTTAGGGGAACATTTTCATAAAGTTCTCGTCAAGTTAACCGGTTCGGAACTTTAAAACCCGGTTTATTCCAAAAACGCATAAGTTGCTAGTAGCAACTTGCTACGTGTCTGTATTTACGCGGCATGCCAGCCATCGTCAATCGTCGAATAAACCGGTTGGGTTTTAATAAAGTTCTTCAAACGTTCGCGTTCTCATAATAGTTCGGAGTAAAAGCGAAATATACCGGTTTTAACCGCTATTCTTTAAACCGATTCCGAGCCTTGGTCTTATAAATACAAATAAAAATATTTTATAAAACTGCTTAACAAACTCACGTTTATTTAACATGTCAGAGACTAAATAAACGTAACTGATGCCTTTATGCAAAAGAAGACTTGCAAAAGTTTAAATACAAAAATAATAAATATTTAGTTTTAAGAAATAAAACACAAAATGTATTTCCATAATTTAAAATTTAATGAGACCTGATTTCTAACACATATTTTTTCATGGAAAACTGTATACAATATACATAAAGGGATAGAAAATAGTCCCAGAATCTAAAATCAGTATCAAGTATTCCAGCATGACTTGCATTCTTAGTATTATTGAGACTTGTAAGAATATACTTAAGTAAGATTCAATATAGGTGTTTGTGAATAGCTGTGTTTTAATGCAGATATTTTAACAAGTGAAGTAAATTTAAATGGCTACTGTAAAATAGTTAATGCTTTATAGTAGTCATTATTCAATTTCTTTAAAGGTGCATTTACATGAAGCTTGCTATTTTATCTATTTAATAATAAACATATCAACATAAAGAGTTTTTTTAATGGTGCTCCTACACTAGCTGTTACAAATGTTACTATATAACATGACAATGTTCCGTCCCTGACAAACCATGTTATGGAACCCTGTCGTGATTTGCGTTCAGCGGTATTTCGGGACGGATACGACCCTCACACCAGTCATACCTTCAAGAAAAGAGCTTACTCCTATTTTAAAGGCTGGAAAGGCGACTTGTGACTCCCCTGATGTTGCCCATGTTCGACGGTAATTGCTTAGCATCAGCCAATCCGTTTACACATTTGCCACCTTTGTCATAAAAATAGAACAAACAAAAACATTAAACACTCTTGTGAAGGAGCACCATAAGATCTGGCTATGTGATATGAGACTATAAGTGTATTGAAAAGAAAAATTTTATGGGTAGAGATTACACCAAAATTGTATTAATTCAACATCTGTTTTAGAAATGTTCTATAGAACAGGCTATATATTTCGGGGTTGGTTCAAAAAGTAAAGGTTTTTTTAGTCACACTAAACTACTGTCATAGTGTAGCCGAAATTGTAGATGCGCATATAACAACAATGAAATAAGTCCAGTTTATACTAGTCAATAAAGATTACTATTTCTATACATACAAACACAATATTCTCAGTGAAGTGAGTAGAATGTCTTATGAACCAATTTCGCGAAACCAAACCCCGAACTTTACGAAATAATACAACATCTTATAAAGGTAACCCTGTCAACTTAATCATAAATCCCTATCATCAAATAAACCACAAGTGCCTATTTAAAAATGCATCCAAATGTTAACAGTCAAGGATTATAACCTCTGAATTTTAGTATAAAAAACTTTATCAAATGGGCCGAATATTGCATTTTTTTTATCACTTTTCGTGGAAAATCTAAGTGCACTAACACATCTAATTAATTGGAGCGTAATTCAGTCTAGACATTGTCTATCGTAAGCTAGATAACACTTAAATACAGCGACGACACACCACTAGAGCTACAACCTATCTCTACACAACAACAGAACTGTTACACCTTCGATGCATTGATCCACACTACTATCTCAATAAGCTGTTAGTTGTAACTATCAACCGAGCCAGTCAGTCTAACTTAGCCAAACTGGCCAGTTGTAATAAACTATATGTTGCAATAAAATAAAAAAAAACTTTCAAGGATCTAATATTGTTCGCCGGTTTGGCTGGCCAGACTGCAACGCCTATACTAGTAAATAAGCCACAAGTTAGACATAATGTTTCTTTGTTTACATACTGACACTATTCAGTTCTAAAGGAGTCTATTCACAAAGGACACTTCAATGTTCTAATACTGAAATTTCCAAGCAGACTACTAGATGTAAGACGTTACAACATCAAGGCGGACGAGCCAATAAGTCGAATTGCATTACAATTTTCGTATTCTATCTAGCAAACTTTATGCGGGTCTTTATGTAACTACTTAATAATTTTACTGACACTTGTTCGGAATTTCGACTAGCAACATTACAACTTAAACTATTCGTAAATTGTTACACGATTATTACATAAAGTTTGCTTAGTAAAATAAAACAATTTATTTCGGTCACAACTCAACCGATTCAAACTTTTCTCGGTAACGGTTATCGCCTCGTCAATCAACAAGTTACAATTAAACGCGTTACCTTTAACAAGAGAACGTCACAAATCGCTTAATTATTTTGAATCTTACGCCAGTTGATCTTAGGACTGTTGTAACTATAGAATAAGGGTGACGTAAGCTGTGTAGTCGCAATAACAGCTGTTAGTTATAACAAATAAGTACACATGTAATATTATGGCACTAGAAATGCATTTTTAAGTCTGATTATTATTTGAGCTATACGGAATGAATCCTTGCCAGTTAATGGAAGACAAGTAAAACGAACAACGAACGCATCTATAAACCTTTAACCAGCCAGTATTTGATTGCCAAATCACATAAATAAAAAAACCGTTACGTAGTACCGTTACAATACAACAGAAATAAGCTGATTCTCATACAAAAATAATCACAGAAGTGCAAATTGAGATGACTTATAAAGTGATGAATATTATCACAGAGACAGAAAATCGTTTTCTTAGATTCGTAGACATTACACGTTAAACACGGGTGCTGTGTAATTCACGCTCTACACCAACTTGAATAGATATAATTAGGTATGTAATAACATTCTCAAAGTTATCACAAACCGCGATAAGTTATTTTAAACATTTTTGGTGTTAATTTACTAGAGATGTTCGAGTGTACGTCGACGTAAAATACATGTAAACATACTTTTGACGTGACTGTACAACATTGTAACACCAACTATTAAAAAACATATATTTTGCATAGAATCGATTATTCTATGGCTTGTGTGTGTTTTCCTTTTACAAGTTCAGAGATGTATTCAAATGTACATGCTACAGCCCGGCCTCAGTTTTACAAATGACGGATTACTCTAAGAATAAAAAAATATAAAAACAACAATAAATTATGAAAACAATAAAATGATTGAGACTTCAGGTTTTTAGTAATTTCAATAGTTGGTTTTACGTGTTTAGTAACAATTAAATTCGTATTCTACATTAAAATGCCCAGCGCTTGCGGCGGCCGCGATTCAGACACAGGTGGATGTACTTTTCAAAAATATGATCAAGACTATCAAATTTAAATTTAACTTTCTTGCTGCTCCGAATTAGCTGTGATGCCATTGTCCATTGGGGCACCGCGCCCGAGTATTTAGTATGCGGTTTCGAAACATACATTTCTCATTTATATAATATTGAGATTAGACTAAATAATGTACGCAAAGAATCGCCACCGCCGCGACTTAATAAAATTGTACTTCTTACTAACTAATATGAATATTACAATAATACTCGTGTATAAACGTCTAAAAGTAATATATGCATACAATATAAAAGATTATTTAAGGAGTATTAATGACAAATTAGGATTAATATTTTTAATACGCGAATTACAATTGTAAAGCAATTCCAATATAATACGTTATAAATATAAAATTAATATAATTCGTTCATGGCGGATTTACAGCCAATATTATATTTGTGTTACTGAAATTGAAGCCGCGATAATAGGCGGAGCCGTAATGTAGATTTTCATACTATGTTGCAATAAACTCCAAAATAAGTTATTTTTGTAAAAACTATAGAAAATAGTTAACTTTAAAGAATGACAAGTATAAAGCCTTACAAGTATTACTTAAAATGGCATGGTTAACATGTATGTTTATCTTGACGAGAGCAAGTGCCATCTTCGATTTATTCCGCGATAACACTTGCAAACAATGCCAAAATGTCGGAAACTCATCAAAATAAACATTTAACTATTCCGTTTAAAGTAATACTTGTAATGAACGACCATACTAGCCTAAATGTTTAAAGCCTGTTTACAAAGTTGATGTTAAACGCTATTTCGTACAGGTTACAATCTATTTTCTGTTCTGACATTTCGGCTTTTACCGCAGGCGGAAATCACGAACTCATTCTATTTCAATAACACAAACTATAATAATGCAATCTTATTTTTGTTAAACGTCACCGCAGCCGTCTTAATAGAAAGATTATTAAACTTAACTACAATAATACATTACGCGGCTACCAATAAATACGCGTTAAATACTAGAGAGCATTGCTTTCTCTAAATAAGAAATAACTATCATTGGCGCATGTTTTTAACTTTTACAATATTCAAAGACATGATATTTGGCTCCATATAAGCATCAATTAAGCCACCATTCATAGGCTTCGTTCAGGAATAGGTCCAAAACACAGATTCCCGAAAAACAAAGTATTATTTCTGGTATTTAAAATAGAAGTTTCGGAATAAATATTTCAGCATTATATGTCCATTGGACAAAGTACTAAGAAATAATAATATGTGCCACAATAGCATAACTTTGAGTATCTTATAAGTCACTTGTTATTAGCCAATTTGAAGAACATTACAATTTGAGCCCTGTATTTAGACTACACATTAATCGCTTCGCCTGTTTAGCTTTAATACTATTCATATCAGCTAAGTAATTACGCACATCCCGGACCCCGGTGCCTATTTCATAAAATAACATTTACAAGTTCGTCATGCTATATAAAATAACAATACCAAACGCTTTACAAGGCCAGTGGTTTATGAAAAGGGCACCAGCGTTCATCATAAATGTTACAAAAGTTTGGCACGAGACGCACGAACGTAAACTTGGAGTTGCGACCCGCGAACTAAACTCTAATCTAATGACTACGCTCGTGCGAGGAACTCGTTTACTCGGTTTAGTCTTATCGGAGATGCCTCGTGCTTCTTCGGTCATGTAGTGTTTACCCTGAAATTTAATTAAACATATCAGCACAACGTATCAGCACGAGGAAATGCCGCCGGCATCCTTGGTACAATGCCGCATGGGCCTTTTTTACATTTAGGGCAACTTACACATTTGACATCTCTTAACTCTGGGTTAGTGGCTAACCAAGAGCGTGTAAGTGGCCTTTAATGTAGTAAATAGTTAAGTACTCGTAATAACATATTATGATAACGATTTTTATACCGTTTGCCCTGGCGAGTCGCACATTTTACCGCTGTGTATGATTAACAGATTTCTGAACCTTTAAACCAGGCAACATGTTCAAACGACTAAAAGTAAGACTCTTGCTGTATGTACAGTCAGCAGCAAAAGTGGCTAAGCGTTTGAAGTGTTCAAAATAACCTACACGCGCTCATATTCTCTTGACAATAGAGATGTGTTGACCTCATTTTGAACACCTCAAACGCTTAGCCACTTCTGCTGCTGCCTGTACGATTTATAGTCTTTGATGAAATTTCCCTTATAATTAATAATTTTAAAGTGAAGAATGATTATGTGAACTCCTAATGGCATCATCATAAGTTATGTCCTATCCGATCATCTCCAAGTATTTGTCTTTGGCGAGTGTCTCTTTTGTCTGAGTGATGCACTTGACTGGTGAACTAACGTTAGCTGTGATGCCCTAACTAAGCGTATCATTTCGCGTCATTATCAGATGATCTTCAAGTAGTCTGTACCAGATCGCTGGTTAGTTTTGACTGATAAACCGATGTTAACCGGGTTACCTTACCTGTGTCAAGTAGAGTCATGTCCTATCTGATCATCTCCAAGTATTTGTGCTTGTGCTTGGTGAGCATCTCAGTGACAGTGACCAGCTTCCTGATGGTGGGTTGAGTCTTGGCGAGCGTCTGCAGCTCCGTCAAGTGGGACACGCAGATGTGGTGTAGAGTCGCCAGTTCTTTAGCTGATGGAAGAAGAATTCAGAATTCAGTAAAGGGTAATTGATTCTGGGGCCATAAACTATGTTTCAAGCACAAAAATACATTCATTTTAAAAATTAACTCATCCTACGTTAGATATCCACAGCAGAGGCTCTAGTGTAAGTTTCTTTTGACGTAAAAAAACGTCTTGAACGCGTTAGTGATAATGTTATTTATATGGGAAACTCAAACGCGATGGTAACGTTTTGTTACGTTAAAAACTTATACTCTGGGCTCTGGATAGTCAGCCAAATTTATAAAGTAATTTTATTGTAGAAATTGATTGACTATAAAGAATACAAAAAGATGAATAAATAGAACCGAATAAAAACCGAAAGGAATAAAAACTAAATTTAGCTAAACGAGCCATTTACGTTGTCACATATATGCGACGTTAGCGTATATAGATTAAGTAAAATTACTAATTTTTTACATAGGTAATGTTACTGGCGTTCTTAGAGATGAGATCAGTGTTATGTAACTGAAAATGTTTTTAAGCATTTGTCAGCAAAGGCTTTTTCGTGTAACACACAGAAATGAACCGTACTGGACGTCTAAAAGGTTCAATTTAAGTTGTGTGTCTGTGGCTCTCAGAAAGTTAAACATTACTAATAAAACTCACCAATATCTAGGTTGTTATTGGAGTTGGGCGGCGCGTTGCCGGGCTCCTGCATGTTACTCAGCTGGTCGAGGAACACTACCATCCGCTCCTTGTTCTTCAGTATGAAGGGGTTCACCACCTCCATGTAGGGCTCCTGTAACGCATGTTTATAAAATATAATTACTGTTAACGGCCTCGATATTTAAATTGAGGTTTTTTTCCATTGAAATATCGATGATGTTGGCTAGCAGACGTTTCTGCTTAATGAACAATAATTTTAACGGCCTCCTAGCCTAGTCGGTAGTGTATCTACGAAGCCCAAACCAGAAACTAACAAAACCGCCTAGCAATTAATTCAACAATTGTATGTACTGCCAGATCATGTAAATGACGCAGTTCAGATAAGAATAGTACATTACTGCAGCCGCCGGGAAAAAGGGGGTTGAAGGCTGAGTTGTATATACGGCCGACCGTAGGGAGGCCGGATAGTATACGAAGCCTTCAAGACCCTTTCACGGCTAGGTATGTATAGTGCTTTTCTCAAACTACCTAGTTGGTTACTAAGTTATGTTACTGTAAAAATCCTTATCTACATAAAATATACTAACGAAAGTTGAATAAATTATATATTAAAATGAAGTACACACAATCAGGATTTACATTTGTCACTTTCATTCAAAATGGCCTCCTTGGGCCTGAACACAGGCCTTCAGACGACGAGGCCAGTCATCAATAGCGGCACGCACGGTTGTCATATCTAATTCCGTCACTGTCTTGACTATGGCCCGCTTGAGGGAATCAAGATTTGTGTGGGGTTTAACACAGGCTTTCTCCTCAATAACCTGCCATATAGCATAATCCAGGGGGTTGAGGTCCGGGCTGGAGGAGGGCCAGTCTTCGTGGGCAATGAAGTCAATTTTGTTGCTTCGAAACCAGGCTTGAGTTGTTTTTGCCTTATGTGCAGGGGCTGAGTCTTGTTGAAAGACCCAGGGCTGGTTCTGAAATAGAGAGTGGTTTAAAGGCTTCACTATCGGTTCCAGAACGGTTTCCTGGTAAACTTTAGCCCCAGTCTTGACACCTTTTTCACAGAAATGGACCTGTGTTAACCCTGAGTATGACACACCTAACCAAATCATGACATACGAGGGATGATGGCCTCGTTGCACTCTCGGAACAGCTACACTCGCTTCTTGACTGTTTTTGCATACACTCTGTCATTCTGGCGGTTACAACGTTCTTCAATGGTAAAAATTTTTCGTCTGTAAATAATATATTTCGGTGGCCACTTTGTGCGTACCGCTTCAGTAGCCCACGACTTCTTTTCAGCCTCATAGTCTTCAATCGTCCATTAAGCAAATGACCTTTCCGTCTACGATAAGCGTGTAGTCCAAGGTCTTGATTGATAACTTTTTTAAGGGAGCTTCTCTTCATAGACATCTGAATTGCCAACAACTTTTGCTTCCGGACGGGGTTTCTTGCGATTCTCGCCTTCACTGCCTTTATTAGAGCTGGGGTCCGAACGGTGCGTGGTCTTCCAGACCTCTTGCGGTCATCAAAGCTCAGGGTACTATTGTACCTATTAATGGTACGATAAATGAATTGTTTATTGATTTTCAGATTTCGAAGCAACTTCAAAATCACGTTTGGCGGATGCCCGCATTTGTGCAACGCAATTACAGCGACACGATTTTCTTTTAGACCCCAATCCATTATAAATACGACGAGATAAGTGTTGTGTGTGCTATAAAATTATAAGTGACAACCCGCCATATTTTGTAATTTTTTAATTTTTTCGGTAGCATTTGTTTTAACGCAAGAAAAGAGTTTACAAATCGAGTAACAGAACTTAGTAACCAACTAGGTAATGCAATGAAATAAATAAAAAAATACCACTGAACAAAACAGCTTCACGACATAAGGTTTTTAATTTTCCCTCCAATCCCGCTGTGTAGTATTTTTGCCTTCGATGTAATAATTAATGACTATCATAAATAGTCTGGCTATAATTACTATATACAACATTTAGAAAAACCACCAAAAAAGAATGCACTTACCTTTTAAATGATGGCGCTACGGCATCTGCCTTTGGCGGTACACAATAACAAAATATAGATAAATAAAACCGGGCCCGGTTAGATTATTCAATTTTTATACACCCGTAACACTATATCTAAGTAACAAAAGCATTGAATCACACCATTTACCACTATGTAGTCTTAATAAACAGAGTTTTACACGCCGAGAAACTTTTCCATTCCGCCATTATTAAAACAAGTAAAAGTGTCCTGTGATTGGTTGACTCAAAAATGCGTTCAAAAACGCGCATGCGTGGAGTAGTGTTTGGTGTTGCCAATACAATTTTAAAATTGAGAGCATGAATAATAAATATAATAATGTAATAACCTGATGATATGAATATTCATTTACATGATAAATAAAATAAATCTCTTCATACCATTTCGTCTGAAATAAGCGAGATTATTTTTTAGCCCGCTAATCATTTAGTCACTAAAAATGATAAAAAAAATATAATTCACCTGTTTGAACAGGCTTCATGAACACAGACGCCAGGTATACATAAAAATTAAAAAAAAATTACTTCCCGGCCTAGGCCTTCAATTTTATATGAAATTCGTTACCTATCCTCTGGAGTCGATCCGCCCTAAACGTGATACCTCGAAGCCTATTATGACGCACGTAACGAAGACATTTCATTGCATGTTTGAGAAAAGCATATTAAAGTATGTCTATTTTGTGAAGTCGAATTTGTTTATAAATTATTATTTTTACTTTTATATTTTATTTTCTTATCTTGTAATAAACTGTTTGATATGTTTTCTTATCGGACTACGCATAATTATGTAAGTACTTTAAGATAATTTGATGTATCACTGTTTTGAAAAAATAAGTCCCGCCGTAGTTTCTTGCCGGTATCTTCACGGGTCAGAGGTGTAGGGTTTGAACCGGTGTAGTTTTTTTTTTTTTGACATTCATAAGTGCAGGTAATGTGCCTAAATTGAAAAATAAAGATCTTTTATCTTTTTTTATCTTTTAGCAATACGTCTCAGATTCTAATCCTATCAAGGGCATTTATTTGTTATATTATTTCTGTTTATAGCGAATACTTTTGTTCCTTAACTGGAGTTCCTAAAATGACCCGGGTATTGTCCCTAAACTGCCACCACCCGAGGACGGGCATCAGCGCTCCTTAGAGCGGTGGAACATTGTGTGGTCGCCAACCCACCTGACAAGCGTGGCGATTATGGCATGAAATCCTCCATGCTGCTTGCCTGCACTCTATGGGGGACGCACATGCCCAGTGACCCAGTAGTGGACGTCCGTTGCTGAAGTAGTAGTAGTACGTATAATATAAGCCTTACTGTAGAACTAGGTCGATTTGTGTAAGATTGTCTTAAATTGTTTATTTAACTATTATAAATCGAACTAAATGAGTCGGTACAAATCGTTTTCGCCTCTCACCCTCAACGCCAGAGTTAAGTAAGTATGGTTTATGGTTTAAAACATTCATTTCTCAAAAGATTTACATGAAATCACTTACTGAGAAAGCAAATACATAATTTGCTTAAATCTAAGTAGGAGAGGGTAGCATGCCAAAACGGCCAACGACTTTTTTTTTTATGACATAAGGTGGCAAACGAGCAGACGGATTGCCTGATGGTAAGCAATTACCGTCGCCCATGGGCACCCGCAACACCAGGGGAGTCACAAGCACGTTGCCGACCTTTAAGGGGGGTTGAAGCTCTGGGAACCTTACTCACCATCAGGAACACAACACTACATACCTGAAAGGTAGCAGTGCTATTATGGCTGTGGTCTTCTGTAAGGAGGAGGTACTTCCCCAGTTGGGCTTCTCCGGACTCGAGCGTGATGGTACTTCGCTGTGCCCTACCTCTCATTGTCGGACGTAGTTTAAGGACATACCCGGGACTTAAGTAAAAGGCGTTTGAACCCGACTGTAGGCCCAGCGTGTTACCTTGGCGCCGAACTCGACGAGATTGGCCAAGTTCTGCAGACACTTGGCGACCATGACGAGCGAGCGCTGCGCGTGCGGCGACGGCGCGGCCGCCACCAGCCCCCACGCGCGCGGCTCCACCAGCGCGCGGCAGATCAGCCGCAGGAAGATGAAGCCTGCGCACCGCCCCAGTTACAAATGTATATACTAAGCGATACTTTACTTAATTACACTCGAGAGTTGGTAATGTACTGAATATTATCCCGATAGTAAAGCCATAATATATTGAATATGGCTACGACTTTCGGTTCAACACATCAGACATATGTGGACCGGTCTTACACATTATCTTACGCGAATCTTAACACCTTCTCGAGTTGGTAATGTACTGGCGCATATCTTGAATTAACTCTGCGTTTTTCATTTTTTATAAACAGCTGATTTTGAAACTTTTTATAAAGAAACTAACTCCTCCTCCGAATCTAAGTAACAGGCGATTTAGTAACCACATGCAAATATAAGACTACGACTACTTCGCGATCATGAGGTTATACCAATCCTTAAACCAATTCACATTAACAGCAAAAACAACATACTGAGTTACATTGCTTATATACACGCCTCTGACACCAATCATCCATCCTTAGACACCGGTAAATCACATTATAAAATGAACACAAGTCAAAATAATTAACAAAATCGTTTGATTTGTTGCTAGTTAAATTACTCCCCTTTAAGACTTAAATAAACAGATTGTTAAAGGGCTCAGGATGCGTAGCACAAGAGAGACGCGAGAATATCTCGCGGCTAGTTTACCGTCCTTTTCTAAATATATAATTTAAAGAGGGACGGATAGTCTGTCTCGGCTCGAGATATTGGCGCGTCTCTCTTATGCTAGGCCTACAAGACACACAGGCCAACAATGCAAGTACCTGATACGACGCGGGTGCGAACAAATCTCTCGTTGGGCCACTTGGCCATCGCAGCGCGTTGCAAGCAACCGCATAGGTAACGCACGGGCCGCGGGCATGTCTCGTGTGACATGAATATTGAGTGCGTTATCTGAAATACGAACACGCGTTAAGACCATAACACACCAGCATGCTAGCTAGCTGTTTAGAAGTGCATACGCCGGGTCTATTTATTTCTGTTACGACCCCACTTCACATCGAATCGAAAAATTCAAATAACAATAAGTCAGTCTAATTTTCTGACTCCAAATCAACCAGATAGTGAAATACCCATTTTACGTACCTGATCTAGGATTTGAAGAAGGTACTCCGCGTTCGCACATGCGTCTTCTGGCGAGTCCATTTTTGTGGGGTTCAGTTCTGCGGACTGCTTGGTTTCATTGGCTAATTTTTGAACTGTTTCGGATATAGCTGCCTGAAATACACAAAAAAAAAAATGGATTACAAGGGAGTCATTATAAAACGTTACCAATCTGTCTTATAATAATTTGTATGTATCTACATATATATTTAAATCAGGGACTGGGTAACTCGAGGGCTGGTTTAAATACCACTCGCAATTTGATAATTTGCTATGCTGTTTGTTGTAATATATACTATATTAGAACTGGTTTAATAATAGAAAAGTACATATTAGAATACAATATAGTGTCAATATCGAATATTTAACTGATGAGTATCATATTTACAATTGGTGTCGTGACCAAGATACACATTAATTAACTATATGGTAAGTGCACTTGCCGGTAATAAACGCAAGTAACACGGTTTAAATAGGAGTTTACAGATTGATATGTATAAAATCATAAGTCGATATAATTAATAAATAGGCTTTTATGTTGAAATAGATGACATATACTTAAGAAAAAGCGCCCGGGTATGTCCTTAAACTACGTCCGACAATGAGAGGCAGGGCACAGCGAAGTACCATCACGCTCGAGTCTGGAGAAGCCCAACTGGGGAAGTACCTCCTCCTTACAGAAGACCACAGCCATAATAGCACTGCTACCTTTCAGGTATGTAGTGTTGTGTTCCTGATGGTGAATAAGGTTCCCAGAGCTCCAACCCACTTATAGGTCGACAACGCGCTTGTGACTCCCTTGGTGTTGCGAGTGCCCATGGGCGACGGTAATTGCTTACCATCAGGCAATCCGTCTGCTCGTTTGCCACCTTTGTCATAAAAAAAAAAAAAAAGCGACGAGGACCTCCAGCATTCGAGACGGGACTCGAACCCGCATCTCCAGCTATCACGGCTGACGCCTTAACCAATTAGGCCACCCGTATACATATCTTGTTTATTTTTATGTGCCAATTTCTCAAATAGTTTAAGTATTAAGATTCAAATGTAAACTGATATACTATTACAAAAGCGACCTGCAGGAAGGGGCGGCACTGCGCGCGCATGAACTCGTCGGCGACGGCGGTGGCCAGCGAGGCGCCGCGGAACATGGTGCGGTGGTCGCTCTCGCGGCCCACCTCCGCGCCCGCCAGCTCGCGCGCCAGCTCCGCGCCGCGCCCGCACTCCGAGAACGCGTGCAGCAGCGCTGCGCACACCGGGAGCGTCAAGCTTAAGGGCCTACGCTGCCTGACGCGGGGGCCCGCCGCGTGCCCATATAAGTCGCCCGCTGCCCGCCGCGCGAAAAAAAATTGTATGGACACGCGGCGGGCGTCCGCGTCAGTTAGCGTAAGCCCTAACTCTACAGGTGGCACTGATCGTGACCGCACACGATAGCTATCATGGAACTCATAGTAATTGTATTAAAACGGGTAACCCACATTTTATATGTCGAATATTGCTCGACACGTTTCTCTACGTTTTATAGTCCACTCCGGCCTTACAATGACGGCTCGATTAGGGCGCATCCACATAAATATATCGAGATAGAAAATAGAAGTGCTTTCACAACACGAGTGTAATTTATACTCTACGCAGTACTAACTGGCGACTGTGGTCATGATGCTCTCTTTTACGCTTCCTAGAACCACATAAAATTTAAAAAGTTTGCATTATGACTTTAGTTGCCAATTGATACTACGGCTGCATCTGCAGAATAATAAATTTTAAATTCTTAAAGGCAAATATTAAATTTTAATGCGCATTAAATTCTAATATATAATATCACGGGCAAATTTCCGCAACTCGACTTCCAGGTTTAGCCCAGCAAACCCAACTTCTCGAGAAATCCTACCAAGCCTATGTTGTAGATCCGTACCGTGGAATGGGGTACGGATCTACAACATAGGCATGGGGGCATACAACATGGGGTTACTTTGATTCCTGGGGTTACTTTGATAAAAAAATTTCTTCATGTTCAAACTCGAATATCACGCTTTCTGGATGCATTCCTTGGTTTTTCTTTTTACGGTTGATAACATTGAACGTTACTGCCAGTTTGTGATTTGTGTTTGTGGGACCAAACACTTAGATCGATGCGAAAGTAAATAAAATATATAAGTATTTGTTTTATGTACTTCACATAGCTTGTATAACTTCTAATGTACAATGTTCTCTATAGAAAATACAACAATTTTATAAAACTCATTGAATCAGGCATTTATCGGTCTATAACATAAATTGTTGTTACGAGTCATATTAATAGCGGCAATTATTATTTTTTGGGATTTGTGGCATGGGGTGTCTTTGATCACATATTTTATTTTATTTATCGTATGGCATTGACACCTAATAAGGGTTTACTTACCCATTTATAATAGTTTACGTTCTACGGATTATACCTACGTCGTTCATTTGATAAGTTTTGATTGTAAGCGAAAAAAAAAAAATTCTCAATACAGTACATACTAGTTACTACGTATTACAAACTACTATTTACCTTACTAACTTGTGAAGTATAAAGTTAGTTTTTGAGTTTAATTGTTACATTTATGGTACCAAATGCACAAAAATCCTTATAAATCCTAAACCTGCGAACGGATTTTTTTTAAGGTTTTAAAGTTTCACTCCCTAAAGGGGTTTCTATCCAATTCCGTCAAAAAAGAGGGGTATCAAAGTAACCCCAAAATCAGTTTAGAGTTGATCACCTCTTTAAAATTTTTTTTTAAGTAATAAGTTAATAATAATAAAAAAATAAATAATGAAATCGATAGAGGAGCAAAAACCGATATCGCCATTTTTTTATTTTTTTTTTAATATTACATATTGAAGAGATAACACCAAATTAATTTTGAAATTGATCAAAGTAACCCCATTCCACGGTATAGTTTTTTGCTAATTAAGTGACGGAGAACATTTAGGAGTTATTTTATTTATAAAACCCGACGCCGCTCGGGAACCGAGAAGCGAGCAAAGGAGCCGCTGAGGCGACATTTCGCCATGCGAGATCATACACTCTTTAGTCCTCTCGATATAATTAAGTGGACGCATCTAATCGAAGTTTTGACATTGTAAACAGAATTTTAATTTAAAATTTCGTGAGTCATACACAAGAATTAAGTCTGTTGCATATTATTAGTGGTATTGAAAGCTTGTACAATGAGCGTCAAATAGTTATCCATCATTGCCAAATATATAGGTAAAGAACTTTATCAGTACAGTAATTATGTGCTACTATATATTTAACTACTTCTACTTCTACTAGCTATATGGAGCTGACTGTAGGTATTTACAATACTCACTCTCTCATGCAAAGTGAAATTTGTAAGTCTCTTAGCGACTTGTTAATAAAAGGAGCCTAGTACCACGAACCTAAATCACGTTTAGTACAGAAATTTGCTCTATTATGATGAAACCGCCCACACGGCCTTACTAGAAACAATTAGGTGATTGGTATGTTGAAGTAGATTAACTTACACGTGGCGAGTGGTTGCCGGTCTGTACGACACAGATCGGCCAGGGCCTTCACAGCAGGCAGTCCGGGTTCCAGTAACAGTTGACGCAACGGGTTATATTCCTCGCGAGGCATTACCAGTTCTTGCATATACCTGTGCAAAAAAATAGTACATTACATCAGAGGCCGGGAAAATTAGAATTTCCGGCCAAGTGGATATATACGGCCGAGCGAGGCGGATAGTGATACGAGGTCGGGAACCCGGTTTGACGACGAGGCATGATAGTGTTTTTCTCAAACATTCATTGAAATAAAAGAAATGCTTCAAAAAATTAAATAGCAAAATCACAACTAACAATGAAATCAAAATGTATTAAAAATTAAGATCAGCTGTTTGCTGTGACTCACGCCATCTTTGCCTCTGTCGCGCCCAAAAAACCATACTTCCGAGTCTATTATAAGGAATGTAAAGATAATATTTCATCGCATGTTTGAGAAAATTTACATTATTCAATGGTTCTATCACTTTTTGCAAAAACAAAAAACAACGAATCGATAACAATGCTGGAGTTCTTGATATTATAATTAACAGGTCTCACCTAATACGTAGCCTCAGGGATCCCCATTCACCAATAGGAGTCATTCCTGCCAGAGGATACCACTCCTCAATCTCTTCTCCATTGGCTAAGTTCGCCAGTTCTATGGTCAGCTCTGCCACCTAGAAGAATAAATTTTGATTTTTTTATATTTGGACAAACCAAATTTGTCAGTAGCAGTAGGATAAAAAACTTGTATTCATGTCTTCTTAGATATAGTACAAGATTTATCAATTTTATCATAAAACGTTCAAAGAAGTAATAATAAGTTGACCCATGACATGACACGCGAAGTTAGAGCATGGCGCCATTGCTCACTCTTGCAGAGTCCAATAGCTAATTGTACCTAACCTATGTTAATTGATTTAAAGGTCATGTATACAAAACTATTTTAGATTGGTGGGAAGCTCCACTGAAAAATATGCAGTTGTAGTTCAGTCGACAAAGTTCTTATTTGGAAATTATGGTTGTTGAGTAAAGGTTTTAAATTTCATATTTGTATGTCTTTGCCGTACACGGAACAATGGTGTTCCGGACATTTGGGAGGCGTACGCGGAGCAGAATCGAGCCAACGCACAGAGGTCCTTTCAACAATTTAATGAAATGTAAAAGGTACACTTCATTTTTAATAGCGATAGGAAATAAACAGCTTTGTATAAAAATATGCAGTCTCGCGCAGCTGAAGTAGTAGTTCCACAGGAATAAATAAAGAAATATTGGGTTTGTTTTGGGTATACAGCAAATGCTATGTTTTACCTCGGATTCCTTCCCTCTCTTTCCAGTGTTGTGAACAGTGATCGTGAACGATGTAACATCTGGAGGCACGTCACTGAAAAAAAATAACAAGATCCTTAATGTACCGATATTTAGTATATTGACGTAAAACGATTTAAATTTCGCTTGTGTATTCTTGTATTTGCAATCAGATTTGTCAATGTACGTGTGGGCGGACTCACTCGAAGACGAACTCGTCGTCCCAGTGCGGGTCGGGCGAGGGCCGCGGCCGGGTGCGCGCCACGGGCGCGGCGCCCAGCGCCAGGCGCAGGTGCGGGCGCGGCGCCAGGCGCGCGGGCAGGCGGTGCGCCGTCAGGCAGGTCTGTCAATGTACGTGTGGGCGGACTCACTCGAAGACGAACTCGTCGTCCCAGTGCGGGTCGGGCGAGGGCCGCGGCCGGGTGCGCGCCACGGGCGCGGCGCCCAGCGCCAGGCGCAGGTGCGGGCGCGGCGCCAGGCGCGCGGGCAGGCGGTGCGCCGTCAGGCAGGTCTGTCAATGTACGTGTGGGCGGACTCACTCGAAGACGAACTCGTCGTCCCAGTGCGGGTCGGGCGAGGGCCGCGGCCGGCAGCGCGCCACGGGCGCGGCGCCCAGCGCCAGGCGCAGGTGCGGGCGCGGCGCCAGGCGCGCGGGCAGGCGGTGCGCCGTCAGGCAGGTCTGTCAATGTACGTGTGGGCGGACTCACTCGAAGACGAACTCGTCGTCCCAGTGCGGGTCGGGCGAGGGCCGCGGCCGGGTGCGCGCCACGGGCGCGGCGCCCAGCGCCAGGCGCAGGTGCGGGCGCGGCGCCAGGCGCGCGGGCAGGCGGTGCGCCGTCAGGCAGGTCTGTCAATGTGTACGTGGGCGGACTCACTCGAAGACGAACTCGTCGTCCCAGTGCGGGTCGGGCGAGGGCCGCGGCCGGGTGCGCGCCACGGGCGCGGCGCCCAGCGCCAGGCGCAGGTGCGGGCGCGGCGCCAGGCGCGCGGGCAGGCGGTGCGCCGTCAGGCAGGTCTGTCAATGTACGTGTGGGCGGACTCACTCGAAGACGAACTCGTCGTCCCAGTGCGGGTCGGGCGAGGGCCGCGGCCGGGTGCGCGCCACGGGCGCGGCGCCCAGCGCCAGGCGCAGGTGCGGGCGCGGCGCCAGGCGCGCGGGCAGGCGGTGCGCCGTCAGGCAGGTCTGTCAATGTACGTGTGGGCGGACTCACTCGAAGACGAACTCGTCGTCCCAGTGCGGGTCGGGCGAGGGCCGCGGCCGGGTGCGCGCCACGGGCGCGGCGCCCAGCGCCAGGCGCAGGTGCGGGCGCGGCGCCAGGCGCGCGGGCAGGCGGTGCGCCGTCAGGCAGGTCTGTCAATGTACGTGTGGGCGGACTCACTCGAAGACGAACTCGTCGTCCCAGTGCGGGTCGGGCGAGGGCCGCGGCCGGGTGCGCGCCACGGGCGCGGCGCCCAGCGCCAGGCGCAGGTGCGGGCGCGGCGCCAGGCGCGCGGGCAGGCGGTGCGCCGTCAGGCAGGTCTGTCAATGTACGTGTGGGCGGACTCACTCGAAGACGAACTCGTCGTCCCAGTGCGGGTCGGGCGAGGGCTGCGGCCGGGTGCGCGCCACGGGCGCGGCGCCCAGCGCCAGGCGCAGGTGCGGGCGCGGCGCCAGGCGCGCGGGCAGGCGGTGCGCCGTCAGGCAGCGCACGCGCAGTGCGCGCAGCCACACCACGCGCGCCACCTGCGCGATTAATTGGATTAATTGTAGTCTGCAGGGGACGTGCTAATCTTCGTTTAAGTTACCAACGTTGGTTAGATTTAACTTCAACAATAAAGATGAACAGCACACCTTGCACTGATGGCGCGCCTGCTGCACGCACAGCGGCCGCAGCGCCTCGAGCCACGCGCGCTCGTCGGCCGCGCTGTTGGCCGCCAGGAACGTGTGCGTGGACAGGCACGGCAGCGCGCGCTCCACCAGTTGGAAGCAGAACGCGCGGTCCCAGAGCGACTCGTGCACCTGTGCGTCATCATCATGTTAGCCGAAAGACTGCTGGACGAAGACTTTCGACATGCATCCACCGGTTCCCGCGAGGAAGCTGCGACAATCGATGGTGAACAAACGCAGTTGAAACGATAAATAATGTATTGGATTGACATATCGAACGACGTGATTTTTCGTATTGATAGCGTACGAATGTAATGATAACTACACTCGATTGGAATCTTGGCTACAGTACCCTTATCATGAGTTGTGACATTGAGGTTTTCGATAACGAGTATTTTAGTGCGAACGAGATGCACAGATAGTAAACTCGATACTCGTTATCGAAAACCTTAAAGTCACAACTCATGGTAAAGGTACAGGCCTAAATCGTCTGTCCACCTTGTTGGAGGGAGGTGTAGATAATACAATAACTCTTAATTGCATTGATTTAATATGCATACACATAACTGGTCATATTGCTAACATAATAGATTAATTACACAAAAATTTCGCATAAATAAAACAATAATTTTGATCATTACCAAAGTATAGTTGTCATCAGATATATCGGAGCGCCCAAGGAGGACGTAAATATCGGAACAACGCCTCTATGATCAAGGCGATAAAGTGCATGTTCCGATATTTTTTAATACCTTGGCTGTTCCGATATATTTGATGGCAAATGTACCACAGAATAGAAATGTAATTACCTGATACAAGTAAGCACACGACAGATCGATCAGCCCCTTGGGTTTGGTCCGCTTGGGCGAGTCGTAGAAATATAGATGCGTGTCGGTGCCCTCTTGCAGCAGCACGAAGTACAGCGCCTTCCACTTCTTAGCACCCTAAAGAAAAAAAAAGAAGATTAAAAATATACTAAAAAATACGCTTCAGAGACCGTACACAAAGTTAATGTTATAAGATAATTTTCAGAAATAGCATCCTGAAAAATGCGGAGATGTAACCTAAAAAGTAGTATTCGGAACTCAAGCGCCGCAATAATCACTAGAGTGAGTCATAGAATCACGAAATCTATTATTTGTTGTACCCCTTAGATGTATGTATTCGTAGTTTCCTTGGGTCGGCCATGTCGCCGTCCAAACATCGCTTGCTGTCAGTTCACTTCAGTTGAAGTTAAAAAAAATTGCCGCTGGTGCCACCTTCAGCGGCGAGGCATTTGATAGGTGCTATGTTTGCGTTCATGGAATTCTGTTTTCTATAGTGATGTATTTATTTACATGTTTTTATATTATTTTCTGATTATGTACCTGTTTATTTTATTTTTTTACTTAATTAGACATTGTCGCTATTTGACAGCCTCAAATAGCGACACAAAATGTATTGTGTACAAAATGTATGTATGTATGTAATGTAAAGTATTTAACGATATGTACGGACAACCGGTCTGGCCTAGTGGTTAGTGACCCTGCCTATGAAGCCGATGGTCCTGGGTTCGATTCTCAGTCGGGGCATTTATTTGTGTGATGAGCACAGATATTTGCTCCTGAGTCATGGGTGTTTTCTATGTATTTAAGTATTTATATGTATCTATCTATTATAAATATCGTCGTCTAGTACCTACAACACAAGCCTTACTGAGCTTACCGTAGGACTAGGTCGATTTGTGTAAGCTTGTCCCGACATATTTATTTATTTATACACTAGATGCGGTAGAGGGGCCTAGTGTTAATTTTCTGAATCAGCAACAGAATACCCATTATGTCATCCTCGCCAGAGTAAGATACTATGCTAAATCTCGAGATAAGGGCTCAACTGGTTGTACCTTGTCGGACTTCTTGTTGAGGTAGCCCTGGTGCTTGATGCCCTTCATCTTCTTGAGACCGATCTGGTCGCGACACTCGCGGAGCGTGGCGTATATCTTCTCGGCGGCCGCGCCGGTGGTCGTCTGCTGTGGCTCGATCACGTGGCCTTCTGCGATGAGCTGTATGGACATATGAAACGATGTGGACTTGGAATTCGAGTACGTGGATTTATTTGTGTGATGCGCAAAGGTATTGGTTCCCTAGTCATGGATGTTTTCTATGTCTGAGCACAACAAAAGCCTTCTTGAGCTTATCGTGGGGCTCAATCAATTTGTGTAAGGATGTCCTGTATCAGTTTTCTGACAAAATGGTGTTCGACATTGACCGTATAACCAGTCGGCAAAATACGTACCGAAAGAATCCTTTCATAAATACGTCCTACAACCTTATTTAACCATCTGTGCATTATTTTAAAGTTAAATACAGAAACCATATCTTACATTTACAAAAGTCTGTTTGAATAGTATATTTGTGCCATATATTTTCATATCAGATTACTTACAATGCCATGCCCATATATTACTTCTGAATTTTATTATTGTTTACCACTAAAGTTTATGCGTTGAATATAATTATTTAGTTTTAAGATTTTTGTTACATTTGTTTATTTTTTAATGCAGAAGGGTCTCCACGGAAGATCAGCGTCAGGGGTCATACGGCACCTGCCACAAGCTGAGTGGAGGCCATTTCAGTGACACTCCTTTTCTTGTATTTTTAATTTTAAATGTTTCATTTTGTTCTGTCCTGAATAAATTTTATCTTATTCTTATTTACTGTACAATAGAGTTGCTCGGTACATGTTTTTGAAACTTTGGCAGCGAACGAATTTTTACACTTGACTGTACATAGTTAATCTCAGTTAACTGCCCGTAATTGATTACCTAAATCAAGTAACTATGTAATTATAAAACTTACCGGTTGCCCCAAAGTGTGACCTTCCACAATCTGCTCCCGCCTGTAACGATTGATGACTGCATCGAGGCACTCAAACGTCCTCCCCCCCATCAGATACCTCACCCCCTTCTTTTCAATCCTGAATCTTTGGATCTGATTATTAATATGGAAGAACAGGGAATAGTCTCCAGGGGAGTTGTCCGAGGGTCTGACGAGGAAACTCCCAGGACCGGCCTTCACTAGCATGTCAACCGCTTCACTCTTGGTGCAGTTAGGGTGGAACCAGGAGAACACGGTATTAGGATCTATAGAAGGGTCTAGGTCTTCGACCAGCTCTCTGAAGATCATGCCTTGCTCTCCTGTCCTGTTAACGAAGGCGATGCATATCAAAATATGAACATAACTGGATTTGATTCGTAAAGGCTTGGGCAGATAGGCGCGTTTTGAGAGCGTGGCGCAGCGGGGCGTAACAGCGGTGTGGCTAATGTAACGAAATAAGGCACACATTCGGACGGCAGCGCCGCGCCCCGCTGCGCCACGCCACAAAACGCGCTCTATGTGACCAAGCCTTAAGGGTTCAAAAGGCCGGAATATTTTTTTTATTAGTATACGACTAGCGACATTTTACAGTTTTTTATTTTATGAATAACTAGCTGACTCCCTACCGCCTAAAAAGCGACAAAAGCTTTCAAAAATCACGGGATTTTTGTGATTTTTTAGTGCTTAATGTTTCAATCAGGGCTGTGACGATTCCAACCAATCCAAAATCATTTTAATCTATTCAGCCGATCTCGAGTTATAAGCGACAATACTTGAACGACGATAATTGAACAAACCCCACTTTCGTTTATATATATATACCTATATAGATATAGATTATCGAGGCAATTAAGGACAATATTATGAACTCAATTTTTTATTTGAAATACCGCAACACGAATAACATTAATTTGTGCAAAGTGTAATATAATATGAGTGTAGGAAGTTTTTATAAGGGAGGAATGGACTCGAAATATATGTTATATCAATTTAAAGTGCTAAAAAACTTGTATTGACTTTTTTTATCATTATCAGAACCCCATGTTCACATTACATATTACAGTGGGTATATTTCATAGTATAAGTATTAAAAAAAAAAATAGTTCGAGCCGTAAGTGGCACAACAATTAAAGTCCGGGGCCGTTAACTACAGCATAACGGATCCGGTTGTTTTCTCTTATACTTAGAGCCAATTATCTAATATATAAACGTTTTATTTAACCTTCACTAGTCAAGATAAAGAACATAAGGTATGAATGAAGTGTGGTTAATTAGTTTTGCAACTTTTGCTTTGTCGATTTTATTCTATCTTTATTGCACAGATGATGCAAAGAGCAGACTTGATTCTGCTGTGGGTATAGATATAGCTTGTGATTCCTCTGTTTAAGTAAAATGTATACAAATCTAGGACTATGTTACCTATGAGCCGTAACCCAGAGCCACCCGTCGCCCATGTCGTTATGCACGAAGAAAATGTCTCCCTTCTGGAAGGTCAGCTCGTCCGTGTCGGGCATCTTAGTGTAAGGCAAAATCGCCACCACTCTCTGTTGAAGGAAATTCAGTTTTGTCACATTGTAATAAAGTTTATTATCTGAAGCCCGAGCGCTACCGATTGGGTTTCTAGGTCTGTTCGTACCTTGCCATATCAATTGTGTTTTTTTTTATAACATAAGGTGGCAAACGAGCAGACGGATTGCCTGATGGTAAGCAATTACCGTCGCCCATGGGCACCCGCAACATCGGGGAGTCACAAGCGCGTGGCCGACCTTTAAGGGAGTTGGAGCTCTGGGAACCTTACTCACCATCAGGAACACAACACTACATACCTGAAAGGTAGCAGTGCTTTTATGGCTGTGGTCTTCCGTAAGGAGGAGGTACTTCCCCAGTTGGGCTTCTCCAGACTCGAGCGTGATGGTACTTCGCTGTGCCCTACCTCTCATTGTCGGACGTAGTTTACGGACATACCCCCGGGTAAACGTAAACGTATAAAGTGGCTCATTTATTTATCTACTTCAGTTACAGTTTTAATTTAAGCGAATAAATAATAAGCGTCATCTTATGTGTTAAGTGAGGCCGACTACTCCGGTACGACACCGTGAAAATAGCAGTGACTGTCTCTTTCAAACGCGCGGTGTTAATAAGTAACGGTGGTACTCCGTTCATGTTACCTACTGCTGAAGTCACACTGTTGACAACTCGGAACATTATATATGTAAACTAGGTTAGGCTACGGGTATAAGGCTGTTCATACCTTTTTATCGTTGACAGGTTCCGGCGGCGCCACGGGCTCCACCAGACGCTCACGTTTTAGTAGATCAGAGCAGTGGCTGTAGAACCCCACCAGTTCCGTGAGGGAGTCGAACTGACGACCCCCGATGTAATAGTCGCCGCATACGGCTGTTATTCTGGTGAAAGTAAAAGTCTACCTTTAATTTCAACTCCACAATTTACTCGTTGTGGGTATAACCTCGTAAAAGGGATTCCGACGCTTTGGTCAAGGTAGCGGGAATCCGCTGGAGGCAAATAGCGTCGTCCCAGGACCGTTCGTTATAGCGCTCCTTGGGGGAAGTACCAATGAGTTTTTCGGAACTTATGTACAAAATATCATTCGATCTTTTGTCACCGCTTTGAAAAACCTCGTAAGTCATTCTGGCATTCAAAACAAAAATGATGTAAAAGATATTTAAATCATAAGAAGAATATTGACTCGCAGCGGGACTCGAACCCACAACCACTGGATCACTAGCTCGGTGCACTACCAATTGTGCCATACGAGTACCGTTTAAACTTAGCAAATCTTTTCTAGTTATCCCTCGTACTATACGTCATCATGGGTTACGTGTAACGTGTAAACACATCTACCGCAAGCGTATTGAATACTTAACGGCATCGATGTCTCAAAAAAAATAACTTTTACTTTTACTAGTCACCAAATCAGTGGATTATGTTTCCTAGCAGACTACGCTCGCGTGAGCTTTTGCCAAAAAAAAAGGTGTAAACGCGAAGGTGACGTAATGAATGAGTCCTTATGAGGTCAACATGTATCTTACCTAAAGTGATTTATTCCAGTGCGGCCTAAGTAACTCAGTACATAGGAGCCAGGCTTGCGATCACTTTCGCGGACTGAAATAAAAAACGCTTTTTAATATATTTAATCAGAAAATATTGAATCATATGCACAGTAAACAAACTAATGTGAAGTCAAAAATACATCTTATACCCTATAGCGGCGCTACCGCAAAAAACGATATTCGTAAATTTGAAGAA
The DNA here is from genome assembly GCA_022674325.2 of Grapholita molesta. Lineage (NCBI taxonomy): Eukaryota > Metazoa > Arthropoda > Insecta > Lepidoptera > Tortricidae > Grapholita > Grapholita molesta. The sequence continues at coordinate 10,910,623 of CP053137.2, forward strand.
TGTCTCTGTCAGTCTCATGACGCCTTAATTGGAGTAAAAGAGATAGATCCTCGAAATATACTTCAATGCTCGCGGTATAGCCAGGTAGATTTATTTCTACAGCTTGTTATAGTACAGGATATTACATAATTAGTAATGCACCGTGAAATTCATTGTAGCTAAAAGTAATGACTAGTTATTTTAAAAATAGAGATTTATAAAGGCCATAGTTGGCCTTCCTTGTAAATCGGCACCTCTGTCAAATGGACTTTACTTTTTTGGAACTCTTAATATAGTTTATGTAAACTGAAACAGTGGTTGTACTGCGAACATTGAAACCTAAATATCTTTGCAACTTATACCTACCTACAATTCTAGCTTTTGCAAACATTTAAATTGTTATTTGACTGGTCTTAATACAATAAACACTAGAACCACACAATTTCATAGATTTAATGTAATAGCTGAAACTCTGGCAATTGATAGAAAAAAGTGCTCAGTGAGAGTATTAGGATGATCACCTAATATTCCATGCAAAAAAAAAGGAAAAAGATAGACATTGTTACATAATTAAGCAATCCCATATTATCATTGAGTGTAATCTCTTCCTAGTTAAGTCCCACAGTTTATATTGCATTGCATAATCATGTCTTCATTCTATGGGAACTACTATTTATTGTGCATTGTCTAATGACAAGTATAGCAGTTTTGTAATTTGAAAATGAGGTTGCTATAGTGGATTGACTTTTTAAGGTACCATTCTCAAATGTTGATAATCAGATGTCTGTAATTGTTGTTTTGCTGTCCGTCTGTCTGTCACAGGGCTTAATCTCAAGAACTACTAAATATTTAATAAATGCTGATCTAGTATGAGTGTCATATTCTTAGGACAATAGCAGATTTTAAATAAATAAAGTTATGAATACAGTAGTGATGTTGTAATTGTATTTAGTTCACCACTATCAAACTACAAATGAATAAAAACAGAAATAATGTGCACTTAGTAACTTTATTAGATATTAATATGTACATAACTACAAATAACGGGTGATTACAAAACAATGAGAATTAGTTTTAGAAGCCTTAAAAAAAACTATTAATTGAAATAAAAAAAGTTGTTCTATAAGTTGTTAATACGTCTTTTGATGTTTACCATCTTTTTTTATTTCTTTTCGCGACAAAATGGCGTCGAGACAAGAAGTAGTGCGAAAACGTGTTGTAAATTTGTATAATTTAAACGTAAGCAAGGGGAAAAAGTATACAGTAGATCATTTCATGAAGGAAAATGTACCAGTGTCCACTATATACAGAATCCTTACATCTCTGGCAATAACTCGCAAAAGCGGTAGCGGTCGGCCGGCTAAAATTATGACCAAGAGGAAGTTGAACCTACTCCATAGCACTTTTAATAATAATAATGCAATGAGCCAACGAGATGCCGCTAGAAAATTTAAATGTACACAGCCCTACATTTGCCGATTGTTAAAAAAGATAGGTCTGGAATGCCGAAAAAAGTAATGCTCTATGTAGCAATTTCCGATAAAGGTATTTCAAAATTGCGGTTCAAACCCAGTGGTTTAGCTGTCAATCAAAAAGTATATGAAAGCGAATGCTTGAAAAAAATACTAATACCATTTATTCGAAAACATCACTCCTATGGGCAATATATATTTTGGCCCGATAAAGCATCATAGCATTACGCGAAAAAAACATTACAATTCCTGGATGCTAATAATATACCATTTGTACCAAAAATCCGTAATCCAACAAACCTCCCACAATGTCGGCCAATCGAAGATTTTTTCGGGTATTTAAGCTCATTAGTGTACAAGAATAACTGGCGAGCTAAAAATTGTGCCCAGTTGATAAAAAGGATCCGGACATGTGTACGGAAAATGGACACAAATGCCGTCCAACGGTCTTGTTCGAGCATTATATCCTAGCTGCGGCGAACAGCAGATCATGGACCATATTTTAATGTACACTGATCATGTTGTAAATAGTAGTTGTATGTATATTTCATAATAAAAAGTAGTTGCTATATAAATAATTCGCGAGTAATTTTTTTTTCCTTCAGAATAAATTCTCATTTTTTTGTTATCACCCTTTACATTGATATCTCATTCATACCTATTTGTTTATAAATGCTGTAATACTTGTAAAAGTTAACTTTAACGTGACTATCTTATCAAACTCAACAATGATGCAAGATATTTGTTAATGTTTGGTTCCTTTCTTCCTTATCATAATTGTATTATTAGAATACTGTGGGTGCAACATTTATTAACTCATTATTGTATTATCATTAATGATTCATTTGTACATAAAAAGGATTTTTTATAGATATATTTATACTAAATTAGTAATTTCAAATAGCAACTAATTAGTATAATTTGTTAAATACTCCATTGAAATGATATAATCCGAGAAAATTTGCAAAATATTTTCTTACTTAGTAATTTTGTTAAATTTAGTAAAAGAATAGATAAGTTATATGGTCAGATTGCTCAACTTTGTAAAAAAAGAAATAATGTAATGTATGGTTATATCATTATTTTACTTCTATTGGCCCACCAGAAAATAATATGTGAAATTTAAATGTACTAAGTGTTATTCACTATTGAATTTAACTTAGAATTTATTATTTACAATGACAACAGAAAACAAATAAGAATCATTAAAATAATAAGGAGTCCCCATAAAATACATTAGCCTTATTAAATATTTAAAACAGTACAGAGAAGAATTAATATCAGAGAGTAGATGTAGAATTTGAAGTTTAAAAATGTGATCCTTTGCCACACAAGACATTGATAGCAGTTGTCTAGAATTGAACTGGGGTAACTATAGACTGAATATCAATGGTTGGAAACTTAACCTATCCATGAATATTACAATTTTATTTATTTTTATATGCTCTTTGTAAATATTGCTTAGTATACTATCTGTTCTTAAGATGTTGTCTTAATTAATTCTTACCTAAATAGCAGCCTTGCTTGCCAGCAGCATAGAGCCTCTCTTCCGAAGTGTATCTGTCCAGGCGGCCGTGGTACCATTCTGTTTCTGGTGGCGCCAGAACTGCTTGCCGTTCACCTTGTTGTAAATAAATAAATGTTATCACAAATGTTTTATTTATTTATTTTATTTTATTAGAAACAAACAGTCACATAAAGTTAACTCGAAGTACAACAATATTATCATTAAATCTAGACTTACATACTTTACTTAGTATAATTTATTTTTAATTTTGTTATTAGGTATTAATATTACTTTTGTATATGTTGGTTAATTTTATTGTAAAAGATTAATAAAATAAGGTAGTCTACTTAAAAAACAAACAGAATATTGTTTAAAATAATTCTAAATTATTTTTGATCATACATGATTTTACTATTTGTAAAACCCTGTTAAAATATGTATATCATTATTCAGATAAATAGATCATACTAACAAAATTAAAAACTTTCATTGAAAATGTTTTAATATACACTTTTTCATTTTTGTGTTTATATTAAACCAAGTATTTTTCTTAGTAGTTCTAATAAAAATCCTAAATCTGTAGATAATGTCAATATTTGATTTTGTCTTAATTGTCGATTCAGGCCAGATATACACATATTTAGTTTTGTATAATCATGTTAAAAGCAAACCAACCATTTGTACTTGGTCCATCTGCCTCGTCCAGCTCCAAATCCGCAGCCAGTTCTGCCAGATCACCGCCGCCGTCTTCCGATTCCGTGGATGGCGATCCTAGCATTACAGGGGGTCCGTTCGGCGCCCCCACGGCACGTATTAAATCAGCCATTTTCTCGCCGAAATGCTACTTAACTGAGAGAACATCAATCACTTCACTCGCTCATTTCTACTAGTCACGATATTACATATCACTCACAAATTAACTTTAAACAAAATATGCTTGTTTACAGTAGTTTATATCTTTATGCTCTAATGTTTATAGCGCACGAAAAAGCCGAAGTAACAAAAGCAAATAGTAGGTTAATTTACTTGGAGGTAATATGAAACTGTTTCCTTGATCATAATTAGTTCATAACGAATAATGTGCAGCAAATATTTTGCATTTATTTTAGCAATCTATTTCAATCTGATACGCCCCCCGTGTTGGTTCCGCACTCCGCACTCTCCGCAGTCTTGTTTGACATTACAATATGCTAATGTTACAAGACGCAAAAAATAACAAACACCAACAAAAAAGGTAACTGTTCACGATCAGTCGTACAAAATAAAAAAATATTAACTTAATATACAGTACGTATCAATACGAGAGGCAAAGCTTCAAACCCGTAAAAGTGTAAGTAAGAAATAAGGTTTTGGTAGATATATTATTGAAATACATATTATTTGTTTGTTTCAAATAATGATAAATCTCGTTTAAACTTAGTTGAAGGAAGTTTATCATTGAAAATGGTAAGTCAACCTTGTTTGTCAATGTTATCAAGAAAAATAAATGGACACTGTATTCACGATGCATTGCATTGTCTGACACTTCTGCTAAATTATATATCTACTTTTAAATATTATAAATTGCACTTAATGAAATGCCTTAATAGTTATTTTTACAGTTTTATGGAGATGTGTTTTTTGCAATGACACAATAACATAACATTTCACAGGATGGTACGGGAAGTGTTAACCGACTTAGAAAAGGTACAACTTGTCAATTATAAATAAGATAATAAATCAAAAGATACCTAATCGGTAAACACTAAACAGAAAGTGCAAAATAGTATCACATTCGTCATGGCCATAAACGGGTTAAATGCTTTGCCTATCGTTTTTATACATACTGTATGCAATACTTATTTATAAAGTGTTTTTTCTTTAATGCCACGTTCAGAAAAAGTACTCTTAACAATATAGATACAAAGAAACACTTTAATTTAGAACAGAATAAAACAGCTTCCAAAGATTTAATGTATCTTATGTTTTCCTAACCCACAAATTGAAGCGGCTAGAAATGTATGCCTTTTGGCTTTTATGTATATCCATGTAATCACGTCGTACGCAAACAGAATTTCTGTAAGCTCTTCAATAACTCAGGACTGTCCACGACAAAGAGTACTAAAATTCTCTTGTAAAACTATAGACATACCATTTAAATAAACGAGGTGTGCTAAAAAAATACCACAATAAAAAGGGATGGTAAGTAATTTCCAAAGGTATACCAGAGACGGCGCTATTTTCGTCCGTCCTTGTCATAATCTCACATATTTTTGTTCCACTTCAGGAACCTTTTAGAATCAGAATTGTCAAAGTTGAAGGGATAGAAATAAATACAATTGGAGTTTTCTTATGTTTACAACCGAAGTTGCCGTAATTAATACAGAATAAGCTTATATTTTTGTTATCAAGACTGTCCTGTAAAGCAAATTTCTATTCCTTGTCATTGTCACATCAACAAAATTGTCTATAGTTGAAAGAGCTGCATAGTGAATAGACCGCTAATACGAACATGTATGTATTGCAATATAAATATAAACCATAGTGCACGACGCATATATAAGGCATCGATTTCAATTTTTTTTATCATTCCGATAAAGTCGTCATTCGAGTGTTTGTATTGTCAGCTGTGTTTTGTTTTAATAATAAGGACATTTTGTGTAAAATTAATCACAGTTATATTTCAAATTGAGCTTATTTTCTGGTAAGCAAGCATATCTCTTATTTACTTTACCATCAGCACTGTCAATTAATTCGTCCTAAAAATTACATGCATTGATTTTCCTTGTATTTTGCCATGTCATGTCATCAATACATAGTACGACGCCATTTTGTGTTAGTGAATTTTCTTTGTTCTTTCATGAGTTGTTCTTTTTTTTGTACTAAAATTCTCAGTATCATTATTTTCTAACAAAAATTGTTCTTGTTACAGGATTCAAAATGCAGATTTTCGTTAAGACCCTCACAGGTAAAACAATTACCTTAGAAGTTGAGCCGTCGGATACTATTGAAAATGTTAAAGCTAAGATTCAGGACAAAGAAGGTATCCCTCCTGACCAGCAGCGCTTGATCTTCGCTGGTAAGCAACTTGAGGATGGGCGCACACTCTCTGACTACAACATTCAGAAAGAATCTACGCTTCATCTTGTTTTACGCCTTCGTGGAGGTATGATGCAGATTTTTGTCAAGACGCTCACGGGTAAGACTATTACATTGGAGGTCGAGCCTTCTGACACCATTGAAAATGTGAAGGCCAAGATTCAGGACAAGGAAGGAATCCCCCCAGACCAGCAAAGATTGATCTTTGCTGGCAAGCAGCTTGAGGATGGCCGCACCTTGTCTGATTACAACATCCAGAAAGAATCTACTCTTCACTTAGTCCTGCGCCTCAGAGGTGGTATGCAGATTTTTGTTAAGACTTTGACAGGGAAGACTATAACATTAGAAGTTGAGCCTTCTGACACCATTGAAAATGTTAAAGCAAAGATCCAGGATAAGGAAGGCATTCCACCAGACCAGCAGAGGCTGATTTTTGCAGGAAAGCAGCTTGAAGATGGCCGCACACTATCAGACTACAATATTCAAAAGGAATCTACACTGCATTTAGTTCTTCGTCTCCGAGGAGGCATGCAAATTTTTGTCAAAACACTGACTGGCAAGACAATCACTCTGGAGGTGGAGCCCTCTGATACTATTGAAAATGTTAAAGCTAAAATTCAGGACAAGGAGGGCATCCCCCCTGACCAGCAACGTTTGATTTTCGCAGGCAAGCAACTTGAGGATGGGCGCACCTTATCAGACTATAACATCCAGAAAGAGTCCACCCTCCACCTTGTGTTGCGTCTCCGTGGTGGTATGCAGATCTTTGTTAAGACCCTTACTGGCAAGACCATCACCTTGGAAGTGGAGCCATCAGACACCATTGAGAATGTCAAGGCCAAAATTCAGGACAAGGAGGGCATCCCCCCTGACCAGCAACGTTTGATTTTCGCAGGCAAGCAACTTGAGGATGGGCGCACCTTATCAGACTATAACATCCAGAAAGAGTCCACCCTCCACCTTGTGTTGCGTCTCCGTGGTGGTATGCAGATCTTTGTTAAGACCCTTACTGGCAAGACCATCACCTTGGAAGTGGAGCCATCAGACACCATTGAGAATGTCAAGGCCAAAATTCAGGACAAGGAGGGCATCCCCCCTGACCAGCAACGTTTGATTTTCGCAGGCAAGCAACTTGAGGATGGGCGCACCTTATCAGACTATAACATCCAGAAAGAGTCCACCCTCCACCTTGTGTTGCGTCTCCGTGGTGGTATGCAGATCTTTGTTAAGACCCTTACTGGCAAGACCATCACCTTGGAAGTGGAGCCATCAGACACCATTGAGAATGTCAAGGCCAAAATTCAGGACAAGGAGGGCATCCCCCCTGACCAGCAACGTTTGATTTTCGCAGGCAAGCAACTTGAGGATGGGCGCACCTTATCAGACTATAACATCCAGAAAGAGTCCACCCTCCACCTTGTGTTGCGTCTCCGTGGTGGTATGCAGATCTTTGTTAAGACCCTTACTGGCAAGACCATCACCTTGGAAGTGGAGCCATCAGACACCATTGAGAATGTCAAGGCCAAAATTCAGGACAAAGAAGGCATTCCCCCTGACCAGCAGCGTCTGATCTTTGCTGGCAAGCAGTTGGAAGATGGACGCACTCTCTCAGACTACAATATCCAGAAAGAGTCCACCCTCCACCTTGTTCTGCGTCTGCGCGGTGGTATGCAGATCTTTGTTAAGACCCTTACTGGCAAGACCATCACCTTGGAAGTGGAGCCATCAGACACCATTGAGAATGTGAAAGCAAAAATTCAGGACAAGGAAGGCATCCCCCCTGACCAACAGCGTCTGATCTTTGCTGGCAAGCAGCTGGAAGATGGACGCACACTTTCAGACTACAACATCCAGAAAGAGTCCACACTTCACCTTGTGCTGCGTCTCCGTGGTGGTATGCAGATCTTTGTTAAGACCCTTACTGGCAAGACCATCACTTTGGAAGTGGAGCCATCAGACACCATTGAGAATGTCAAGGCCAAAATTCAGGACAAGGAAGGCATCCCCCCTGACCAGCAGCGTCTGATCTTTGCTGGCAAGCAGCTAGAAGATGGACGCACACTCTCAGACTACAACATTCAGAAAGAGTCCACACTTCACCTTGTCCTACGTCTGCGTGGTGGTATGCAGATCTTTGTTAAGACCCTTACTGGCAAGACCATCACTTTGGAAGTAGAGCCATCAGACACCATTGAGAATGTCAAGGCCAAAATTCAGGACAAGGAAGGCATCCCCCCTGACCAGCAGCGTCTGATCTTTGCTGGCAAGCAGCTGGAAGATGGACGCACACTTTCAGACTACAACATCCAGAAAGAGTCCACACTTCACCTTGTGCTGCGTCTCCGTGGTGGTATGCAGATCTTTGTTAAGACCCTTACTGGCAAGACCATCACTTTGGAAGTGGAGCCATCAGACACCATTGAGAATGTCAAGGCCAAAATTCAGGACAAGGAAGGCATCCCCCCTGACCAGCAGCGTCTGATCTTTGCTGGCAAGCAGCTGGAAGATGGACGCACACTCTCAGACTACAACATCCAGAAAGAGTCCACTCTCCACCTTGTGCTGCGTCTGCGCGGTGGTATGCAGATCTTTGTTAAGACCCTTACTGGCAAGACCATCACCTTGGAAGTGGAGCCATCAGACACCATTGAGAATGTGAAGGCCAAAATTCAGGACAAGGAAGGCATCCCCCCTGACCAACAGCGTCTGATCTTTGCTGGCAAGCAACTGGAAGATGGACGCACACTTTCAGACTACAACATCCAGAAAGAGTCCACACTTCACCTTGTGCTGCGTCTCCGTGGTGGTATGCAGATCTTTGTTAAGACCCTTACTGGCAAGACCATCACCTTGGAAGTAGAGCCATCAGACACCATTGAAAATGTCAAGGCCAAAATTCAGGACAAGGAAGGCATCCCCCCTGACCAACAGCGTCTGATCTTTGCTGGCAAGCAGCTGGAAGATGGACGCACTCTCTCTGATTATAATATCCAAAAAGAATCCACTTTGCATTTGGTGCTTCGCCTTCGTGGTGGTTATTAATCGCATTATTGTAACACGACTTGGTTAATTGATTCATTAAATTTAAAAAATGTAATATCACACCATTCCTATTACAGTATTTGATTAAAGTTGTAGCTTGAAACATGTACGCCTTTAATTAATTCTATTCACAATTGACTATCGAATCACGTGGTCTCGGTGCGCCGTACCGCAGACGCGTATTCACGCCCTGAGTAACGTAACAGAAAGATAAAATAGACCAGTAAAATTACCAAAACCTGGACATGTGCTGGACGTAATTCGATAAGAGTAATTTTCTATTTCTATGAAATAAATATATAAAGAAATATTTCGGGAAAATGTTACACAAATCGACCTAGTCCTTCGGTAAGCTCAGTAAGGCTTGTGTTGTAGGTACTAGACGACGATATATATAATAATTAGATACATATAAATACTTAAATACATAGAAAACACCCATGACTCGAGAACAAATATCTGTTCATCAGCATCACACAAATAAATGCCCTGACTGGGAATTGAACCCAGGACCATCGGTTTCATAGGCAGGGTCACCACCCACTAGGCCAGACCGGTTGCCAAAAATAAAATAAATAGAAATAAAGTATTGTTAGTTCTTTTTTTTAATATAAAAAATTAAACATTTTAGGATTCCACGTCAATGTAAAAGACCCAAGACCGTGGGTATAACATTAATAATAATATTATCTATTCAATTACAACCGCCTGTTCCACCTATCCCTACCGGGTTATATCTCCACAGATAGGGCGCCCTTAATGAGGTCGTCTGTCCATCTTGTGGGTGGACGTCCTACGCTGGGCTTGCTAGTCCGTGGTCTCCACACGGGCACCTTTCGCTGGATGAAGGTCACTTCCAACCGGTATATGTAGAGGTCCAAGGGGGCGCCTTATGTTCCGCAGGGGTCGTCTTGTGGCTGACGTTTTAAAAATGTAATGTATTTCTAGTAATTAAAAATCGTAATTGTGAAATTTTTGTTTAATAATAGGCTATAGGACACGTTTTCATCAAATCAAAACATAAAAAATTAAAATTTTTATTCATCATCATCATCTCCGCCACAAGATGGACAGACTACCTCATTAAGGTCGCCAAAATATAATAGAATAGGTACTATCGAACAAAGTGATTCATGATCATGACCCACCTAGATCGAAAACGGTTGAAAGTGTCAATTTAATGACACTTTCAAACCGTTTGTCGGCTAACAATTTATTACTAATGTTATACTCACAGTCTTGGGTTTTTTACATTGACGCGGAACCCTAAAATGTTTAAATTTTTATATATTAAAAAGAACTAACAATAATTACTTTATTTCATCCACAAAAATGAAAATTACAGTTATCGAACTATGTCCACGTTTTTGGTAATTTTACTGGTCTAAAAAACCTGTCACCGATTACTTAGACCAGTAAAATTACGAACATAGATCAGTAAAAGTACCAAAATCTGGACATAATACGATAACTGTAATTTTCTTTTTCTATGAAATAAAGAATTGTTAGTTCTTTTTAAAATATAAACGATTAAACATTTTAGGGTTCCGCGTCACTGTAAAAAAACGTGTTTCTGGCATCTATAGGTTGATCTTATCAAATTAACAAGAAAGAGAAATGGGTTGAAAAAAAAAGCAATTCAATTGTTAACATTTTATTAGGAGGCGAAAACGAGCAATAAGTTTTTGGATAAATTTCAATACAAATCAATATTAAATTTGTATTACATGTCGTAAATCGTCAAGTTTATTCTAACAAATTACAGTACATATTTAAGATTACAGTAACATGAACAAGAATAATAGTATATGTAGGTAATGGGTACCTTGCTGATGCAAGTGTCATGACCTTTTTTTTTCTCCTGATGTTGGTGGAGTACATTTACACGCTAGGTTGGCAGCCTTCCTAGCCACAATACATTACGTGGTACCAAGTACGGTACTAGAGGATATAAAGCAACACTGAACAAACATTTGTGACATTATCTATGAAAAGGGACCTTATTGTCGGTGGCGCTTACGCCGTTGTTCACGGTGTCGCAATACAAACGCAACGTGGTTCGACGTAAGCGCCATCGACAATAAGGTCCCTTTTGCTAGATAACGTCACATTTCATGGATATGATTTAAGTCAACGATAAATATAGCGAAAGTCTACTAGGTATTTTATCTGGTCAATAATACGTACTTTACGCATAACAACATTTTAAAATCATTTCAGGAGGATTAGAGATTGAGTACATACATCGATTAAAACTGGAAATTGCGATGTTAAGGCGCGTTTACACTAGTTAGATTGTCGATATCGACAGTGGAATCAGTGTGAAGGCGCCGTTTGTGGTGCAGTGAGTTTCATGTCTCACACACGACACACTTTAAAACACGACATCCTCATACCATTAATGAATGCATTATTCTTTCAATATACTTAACATTAAGGAGACTTGAAGATAGAACAATTATCATGAACTTACGTGTAACTAACATTAGATCTAGGTATTGTCTTTTGTATGCCAGAAATGTGATATAATGGGGTCCATTCACTTTGTAATGATTACAATGAAAATGAATCGAATGATATAATTATGTTCAATATTACTGCAACATCAATATTTGGGCAAAGTGAATATGACGATTTAAGATCTTATTCAATAAGTGCTATTATTACAAGTACATTTAACAATACTATTTTAATAGAGGCCATGAAGTAAAATTCCTAATCCAATATGATTTGGTATAAATCATGCATAATCTAGTTTACAATTAAAAAGAAAAAAATATTATGCAAAAAAATATAAAAGTATGAGCGAATTGTAATAATAGGTACGTAAAATTGATTTAAGTAATAACTATACGGTTTAGGACACTGCACCAACAGCACGATATCTAACGTTATCACAATGACATTATAATATGTTTATATTATACTTCGCCATAAAACATCGAACATCGAAACGCCACAAACTCCTGGCAAGATTGCAACAACTCTTACATCTCCATTCTCATAATTAAGTATAAGTATTACATACATTGTATACATTCTCCATTTAGATAAATAATTACCCGCAAAGATATAACTATAAAATCTAATCTCGTAATGTTAACTAGTGTTACACCATAATCCTAATACAATATGTCCTGTGCTTTCACTGTTTGAAATAATGTGATAACGCGTCCAGCAACCATGCGTCGAGAGGAAATACTATACAAATGTGAGAGCGCATCTACAAAAATAGATTCACAATAACTAATTTACAAACATTACTTGAAAATATCACTTCTCAAAATTGATGCTGCCGAAGGCGTCGAGCCGGTGCTCGTCTTTATCTAGTTGCATAGTTACGGGCAATTTACATCAGGCTTATATTAAGTCAGCGTACCTATAAGTAAACTGTGACTTGGTAGTATATATTATTGAACGCTAACGCTTGCTCAGAGTGTATCGCAATCTTATAAGCCTAACATGAACTTGCCCTAAACCTTTTGCACCGCGCGGCTCCATATTGGTGCTCCATTACTTGCTAGACAATTATCTTAAGCCTAGGATTCTCAAGCCTCGTGCTCAACAACCAATCTATAGGTACCTAGCTTCACGGGTGGGATCATTTGCATATTCAAAATGGACTCATTTGTTCAATCATCCTAGGCTTAATTCTAATTATTGTAACACACTTCCTAGCTATAAGATGGTAGGTTTCTGTCCTTTCACACGTTCTAATGCTATTTAATTACTTAATTACCATTAGCTGGTAGAGTGCCAAAACACGGCAATGTTTTACCACAATATAACATAATGCAGTCGCACTTAAAACATACTTAACTGACACATTCAATACATCAAAAAAAAAAATGTAAAAATAAATAAATAATTACATGGCAACTTTAATATAACATTATATTCAACTGAAACATAATTTCAACGTAGGTATTTTACACGGAGTGCAGTTTGTACCTACAATTTATTTTTCATAATTTCACGAGTTACATTTTCATATTAAAAATCATAACGTAAATCTCTCGTTCAGTAAAAAAATACATGTCATTTTCATCCTGGCAAACACATTTTGGAATGTCCGATAAAGTAACTACTGCTAAATCAGGGAGGTAAAAAAATCTTGGAAGACGTGACCAAATATCGACTTAAAAAAACGGATCAAATATTAAATTAGGTAGGTATAGGTATGTATTATTGGGATAACAATTAATGATTACAACATTGAGCTTTTGACATAGTTCAGACGAAATTAAGAAAGCATCTACTTAATACTGCGTGGCGAAAGATAACAATATTAACGATATGAAATCGCGACAGTCGTTTGTTGTCGAAGACATTTTGTCTAGCCGGTCTTTTTATCATTTTATTGCTTAACAGCATACTTGAAGTGGAGTGCATAATGGCGACAAAGAAGCCATTTACACACAGGGTAGCCTTACACACGAAATAAATAGGTATATAGCTTCAACTATGTATACATACCTAGTTCCAAATCGTAGGAACATTAAAATTATAGTTTTTTATAAGATTTCTTGGCTCAAAAAGTATGACAAACTCGCAACTGGATCATCTCCATAGTAGCGGCAGAGACTTCTTATTATTTGATTTGGTTTACTACATTGTGTGTAATGGGTTTCGTCTTCGAATAACTACTAAATGACTCAAAACAATTTAATTTTCCACACATTTACAAAACATCTATACTTTAACATCAATTTTAGTTTAAATATTTCTTACAATTTTATGTATATTGCTGCGGCTGGCCCTAAAAGACCAGGAATATGTCTTGAACGTAAAATGTTTCAGTAAAGCCCGTTTCACATCAAGCGCGGGCGCGTGTCAACGCGGGCCCGCGCCCGCGCTTGATGTGAAACGGGCTTAAACAGCAATGTAAACGCGTGTGGCTTCTGTCCATAATTATCACTTGATAAAAGTAAGTATCAAATTTTAATCAATATACTATTTATAAATGTTCATCAGCGCCATCTATTGACGTCGTCATGTATATGATCAAATCAACTGTAGTTTCAGATCGTACTTCTATTAGTTCCAATAGTGTGGTAAAAATCAATTAAAGATAAATAGTTAGGCGCTGTTTACATTAATGACAACTTCTAAACACCATTATTTACGTGTACAAATATTGGGCCAGGCATTGGCAAAATATCCTCGACTCCGTGTCGCGTGGGTTGCGCAGGATATTGTATTTTAATCCTTACTGAGTTCATACGAGCCAAACACTTAGAACAACTAGGATAGCTCTGTCTGACGACGCGTACACGATACCACAAGCGAAATAAATATGTAACACACATAATAAAGGGGTACTATGTGGCTATTATCATAGGTTCTTGACATTACGATTATTACTGAGTCTATGGTTCCGTGCATTGTCATATTTCAAACTCTTACGATACATTGCTCGATTTCGTACGTCTGTTACAACTTTAGTCGCTATGTGGTTTCAGTTGCCCCGAGTTGTCGACTAGTCTATGCTCAGTAAGACGGAAATGTACAGCCAGGACTGTCAGCCTACATGTTGGGCAGCGGCACGGTGACCTGTACGTAGCTGATGGGGAAGTAGCCGGTCTTGCCGTTGACGGAACCCTCGAACCAGTTGTCGTCTACTTTGTTGATCAGTGTGATCACGTCGTTTTCCTGTGAAACGATATAGTTTAAGTGAAGTGTGGATTGAAAGAAATAAAGGTCAGAAGCCTATTGCATAGGAATTTTAAAGTAATATAGGCAATGTAACCTAAAACCCTTTTTGCCTAACTAGTGCGTAAAAAGTACACTTTTCGTGCGCTTCGCATGCGTAAATTTCACTTTTTAAGGCACTTGTTATGAAAAATTGGGTTCGATACACGTGTAAAAACGTCTTTAAGACTCGGGTGATTGTCACCCTCGTTTCACTCGGGCTCCAACTTTCACCCTCGTCGAAAAAAAATTTTTTTTTTACTAGTATCGAAATGTACTATTCTAATAAAGTTAACCTAGTATAGTTAAATAGGGGGGCGACCGGGGAGGTGTCGCGGTAGAATGCTAAAAGCGACCCCGTGACATTCCCCATAGAACGGTCAGGCGGTACGCCCGGAGTGTTGTAATGGGTATTCCCTTCCCCGTAAGACACCACCCGTAAATGCATTTCACTTAGTCAAAAAAAAAAGGACTAGGTCGATTTGTGTAAGATTGTCCCGAAATATTTATTTATTTATATTTATTCATTCTTAGACTACAACTACTGAGTCACTCACCTTGAATCCCAGTTCGCCCTGGTTCTCTGGCTCGAAGTCGTAGAGCGCGGTGCAGCACGGGCCCTTGGCGGGCGCCACGGGCGTCCGCGCGGGAGACTTCACGGGAGACGGCAGCGGGGACGCTGTGCCAACTCATCGTCAGTCACATATCACAGTGCAAATGAAATGACACCTTACCACGTCACTTTAAGGATTATTATCGCGCATTTATATGAATAGTGTTTGGAACTTAATCATCTAATAACGAAGAGTCAACAAAATTATATTGAAATATCGGTTCGCACGTTATGCAATAAGTCCTTTGTTTCTGGTAAGATGTCATTTGTTTTTAAAATGCGATTGTTACTGACAAATTTGTCTAAAATCTACTTAATAAACATAAAACAAATACGTGCTAACTACTAAACGATTCGAAATAACTGAAATCAGCATTTGAATATATGAGAGTTATGATATGTTTAGATCAAATCAGACGTTAATTGGCATGAAAGGATCTCATAATAAAGATGGAGCAGATGCCATAATGAAACTAAGTGAAGTCACAAATATGCAATTTTTTTATAATTTCATTTACACATATTCCAATACAACAGACTGTCCGAATAAGTAGGTAATGTTAGAGAAGGAAACTGACTTGAATCGCTGCGTTGTTCTCGTTAACTTATAGCATATGACGTGGACTCGTCATCATCATCATTACTAGATTAGTATTTGTTTACTTATACAATTTTGCCACCTGTATCACTTGAATGGCAATCAACGTACCTACTGGCCTACTATCGGTGAAAGACAAATGACCATACATAAGCCTTATTCCAACGAGATAAAGTTTAGTATTAATCAGTTAATTGAGATCCTTTTAATATCGCAAGTAGATTTCCGACAAATTGTTAAGGCTATTTCGTTCTCGAAGCAGCGTAAAGCGTGATTTCCCTTCATAAATACTACTTGATATAAATACACATTATTTTCTGAGCATATTAAATGATATCTCATAAGTAGTCTTTCCAAAGATATGCAATCTGAATCAGTTTGATGGACACGTTTAACGTATTAATTTTAAATGGGTAAAAGCTTTAAAATGGTATGATAACATGCCACGTAATGCGAACATTTCGATCAAAACTATTAATGGTGTCGCGTTAACGCATGAACGGTGGCGACATGCATGAGACGACGAACGGCACTAGGAAGGCGAAACCGAACAAAAACAAACAAGCGAATAGACAACACACTATAAAAAACCCAACACTCGAGAAGAAAAAACCATAGATCAGAGTTTATGACCTGCATGTAGTGTTGTGTAGTGGATTTTTTGGTAGTTGTACGTAATTTAATGTTTCTTGGAAAATTGTTTAAGAATATCAATACAAAGTCTCTTTAGACTTAGAGGCATTTAATTTTGCACCAAAATTAAAAAAAAAATCGTGCTGCTAGGTTGCCATTATCAAACAGCAAGGTAATCTATCGTATAATATTTTTACATAAATAAATAACTTTAGCTTTTTAATTGCATTATTCAATTGCAAATAGTCGTCTTTATCTGTAGTTGTGATAATGTATCTGTGCCCGGTGATGTGTTGAAAACACAAGTGTGACGAGTGAGCGTTTTGGACAAACTCGATTACTCGTACTTGAAACTAAGCAAAAAAATAATGTGAAATAATTGACCGGCTTAACATCGCAAAAGTAACGACGAACGTGCACTAACAACTGAACTAATAAATGCGTGAAATCATATTATAGTGGTTTACGGTCATAATCAGCGTCGAATAGTAGGAAGCAACCAAAGTACTCAAATAAATCGGTACAGATCTTTGTTAGTGTAGCAGTAAGGACGTGTAACGATATATATGTCGACCCTTTGTCTGCTACCAACTACTCGTATTCTAACTATATGATGCTGACTGTACTAAAGTCGCTCAACTAATGGTAGTTAAAAGTATTTGACTGTATTTTTGATATTACTATGTATTGTAATGTTTTTCTCGGTAAACGAATTATTAATTGGGCATTAGAGGAAGCGAGAGGTTAAAGTCTTCCCTATCGCCTCAATCTACGGTCGTCGCTATCTGATGCCTCTTATTGCAGAAGTGTCACAGGCTACACAATATGATGGAGTAACCCGATAGATTTTAACAGAGTACCATATATAGGTACTAACTCGTACGTCATTATAACATTTCTGAAACTAGCCTGATTAGACTGTAACTCAGCGAGTCAGCGAAAACACCTCTTTGACGGCGATGTCATTACTATGGGCCACACATCCTTATTGACAGACATAAAATTGGCTAAGAACATTTTACTCAAGATTAGTTGTATTCTTGTAGTTTAAGTTTTAACTCGTATGTTTTGTTCATCACAGAAATCCCTGTTTAAATCTTTCGGGTTACTCGCTTTCCTTTGTATAACGAAGCTGTACTTATAACGCCATATGTCGTTTGAATGAAAACGACTATGTTGGCAAAGCGGCGAGCATATAATAAATAACCCAGAGTCACACGTCTCGCCTGAAGCAGTGGATTCCTTCGATATTTTCGTTAATTTCTAAGCATTATTAGTTCAGCAGTGAATAGTGTGGATGTATTAGGGCGGTGAGTGTTACCGTTGTTGGAGCGCGAGTTGGCGCCGCCGGGGAATAGCTCGAGGTTCGACGGCGGCTTGTGCTCCGGCGAGCTCGCGCGCGAGCCGTCTTCTCCCCGACGCAATCAGACAAAGTCCATACTCAGTACCACTCATCAATTTCAATTTTTATAGTTCTACGTGTTGGGAAGGCGATCAAATTGAAATACAACCAAACGGCTGAAGTTGACGAGTACTATCAACCCTCTATAGTCTCTATACCTCAATTACATTTCATATATAAAATTATAGCAGGTTCCCTTTGACAAATTAACCAAACAATATCAGTATCTCAACGCTTATTGTATTTTGTTCAGATATTTGTTCACCATACCTTTACCGTTCCAGAATAATCAGGAATTACGGGCGATATTTCGACTTTTATTTACACAACGATCCCTTCCTAATTAGCGTTGCCGTTTCAATATGAAATATAATTAGGTACTGCGCAGACTTGTATTTCATATGTAACTTATCCAGCCCTTTATATTTTAGGTCCATACACCGAACCTGCTTCGACTCTTATAATACGGCTCTATAATAAAATACAGCTTTACTCAATGGGGCTTAATGCTATTTGAATACTTTGGTAAATTCGTGTTTGATTTGAGTTTACTGGGATTTGTGTACAATGTCATAGAGCTTTCGCGTCGTGCATGTCAATTTGTTCGTCAGGGTGACAGAACACATAACACACAGAGAAGGAGTTAATACACATCGAGTACTCGCTACATGTCCATCCAAAATTAGTTTTAAGAAATAACAATGTCATCAATTGAGAGATAAAATATAGGACAACATCAGATTATTAAGGGACATATAACATTCATTCATAGAAAGATGTAAGCCATATGCAGGAATATTTCAATGCTATAGTTAATAATTTATTTTATCAATATTTCAAAGTTAAGTTTTATTCGTTGTATATGGCTTCGTTAACGTTGTAGTAATAACAGTAAAGAGTAAATATTATAGATAGTTGATTTCGGGATAGGTACAGGTAGGATAGGAAATGGACTCTCGGCAACCTGCGAAATTAAACTGAGAACTATACAGATTTACCACCAGCCGTATTAGGTATGTAAGTAATTTACAAACTGCTCAAGTGCACTATAAGAACGATTGTAAATCAACTTGTTCAAATTAGCCCGAAAAACCTACAAATTCCGTCCGATAAAAACTCAAGATGAATTAGTGCCGATAGTGTTAGTTACATGTTGATGTGTAGGTATGTATAGAAATGTTAACACTGAAGTATCCCACTAATAGTACAGAGAGACCAGGCAATGCAAAACATACTTAACCCACGCGACCTATTGTAATGTTAGAGTTTACAGAACGTATAAGAGGTTATACCGGGTGCGGCCTGTAATAAGAGCAAAAATTTTAGGGATCGCTTCTACACCACGAACGTTGCTACGTTTAACAAATGTTGCTACGTTTGTGGTGTATAAATGATGCCTAAAGTTAATGCTCCTATTACAGGTCACACCCGGTATAATATAATTGAATTCTGTGCATTTTTAAATGACTTTCCTCCTCGCGAGATATACATCTGTAGGCTAAAATAAAATTGAGTTCTTCATTTATTTTACTGTATATATTTAAATTAATAAATAAACTATGCATTTAATATAAATATACCTTAATCTTACAATTTAAAAACAAGCGAGATGAAACCTATGTACAACAGTATTGCCTGCATGTGCAAATAAATGTGATTGTATACAATTACTTATTGTAACAGTAACGACTAATTGCTTATTTTTATAAACACATATGTATGTGGCTACAGGCCAACATTAGACAAGAGCTGCGCGTGAGTTCTTCGTATGTTTTGAATCGTACGGTGTGATCCGGCACTATTAGAAGACATGTTCCTTAGTGCTACAGTCCGCAGTAAGCGTGCGAGTGTGAGCTCCGAGGCAAACGTGACAATAACCTTTGACTGTGGATCGCGTTGCGTCTCATTCTAACCCAACATGTTAACGAGGTTAATCAACTTGTCTGCTGCGCCCGCTGCGAATGTTATATTAGATATTTCTACTGCATTACTTCAGACTAACAGATGATTTAAGATGAAACTATAATAATATATATATGTATAATAAGAATAAAGTGTGTATAAAAACAATTGGATAACACACGGGTCGCCTTTTTTGAACGAGAACTGTAAAATTAGTTTTATCGTAAATGCAAAAGTGACCTGTATATGTATTGTAAATATAAACGTTATATTTTTACACGTTACATAAATATGCATGGAGTAATCGTGAATAAATACTGTTCGAAATTAGCAAGATAAAGTTGATTCACCCCTTTATTCAATCTACTATCCAATGTTAAAAAAAACCGTCACCTTTAAATTACCATACATTTCCCCACACTGATATCCCGTCACCTGAAGCAATCCACAACCAAAACAAAAATAAAATAAATAAAAACCTAAGTCACCTTTCCATGGGTCTCTGCCGTTAAATTGATTTCTTGGCGCCGGGTGAGGTTTGAACTGATGCGCCGTAGGGTTGGGACGAGGTTTTGGGGGAGTGGGCATTTCCCAGGCTTTGAAAGGGTCGCCGGTGCTCAGGTCGCCGACGGATGAGGAGGGGGGGATGTGCTGACGGGGTCGGGACAGGCTTTGGGTGGAACCGTACCGCCTACCATTGTTCAGGTCGTGGATACCCTCGATGTGGAGGTCGGCGAGGGTCTTCGGCACGAACTCCAATTTGGGACGGTTCACGGCCTCCTCTTTCCTGTGAGAGATAGTCGGAGCGTTATATATTAAACCAGCACCTACTTATTACAGTAGTGTACTTAAATTGTAAGACAGGCTTACAAAGTTAAAAACTACTTAGTTTTCGATATTTAAATCTAAAGAAAAATAGAAAAAATTTACTCCCAGCGGGACTCGAACCCACAACCACTGGATCACTAGCCCAGTGCACTACCAATTGTGCTACACGAGTACCGCTTAGACTTGTTAAATTTTTCTATCTATCCCTCGTCGTATAAGTCATCATGGGTGACGTGTAAACACATCTACCGCCAGCGTATTAAACACTTAACGGCATCGAAGTCTCAATTTTCATTCGATAACAATGTGCTACCTCTTTCAAATTTTTTTTTCTGCATAATTAAAAAAAATAACTACCTACTTAGTTTGTTAAACTACTTGTTACACTGATGCGAATTACGGATGTGGTGACGGCGTGGGAAAGAGATAGCGCTTTTCGTGCCCATAGCGCTGTCTTGTTTACGCACCGTTGCCACATCCGAAATACGCAGCAGTCAGTGTGATAAGCACCTTACTAGTAAAGAATCTTAAGTCTGGACTAAGCGTCTCTTAAATAATTTAGTTGCATGTACTTCGTGTAAATGGTATATTGATTTCAATAAAAACACTGGCGTAAATCATCTGTAGCATAACAAGCCGGTCTAGTACGCTGACTAATTTACTTAACATTATGCAAAGCCTACGCCTACGACCTCTTCGAATGCTAATAAATTTCGACGATCCGAAATTATTTGTTTTGTTAATATCATTGACCTTTTGAAATTATTATGGGTATCTTCTATGTAAAATCTAATTATTTGTAAACACGACACGAAAAATAGAATGTGCAAAGAAATAGAGGCAGGCACAGGTCCCAAAGGGGCAAGAGGCCTTATAATGTCTAACGCTATTTACATTAATTATTCAGACGGGTTTTAGGAGCCGTGAAAGATAACAACATAAACCCAGCTTATGAGATTCAACTATCAAAAGACGATTCGCTACAAAATGCAAGATTACCTAACGTAAATATAACTCTACCATCGTATTGTTATAATTAAGTTAGGTGATCTGCGAGCGACAGCTTCGTGTTCTAATATTTCAAATAATGAAACAGTAAATTCAAGTGCATTTATAATATTAGACGGTAAGTGGCATGGCATACATATCGTAAAAGAAAATCTGGTTTATTATCTTATTCCGCGTCCCTCCAGAAATAATGGTATTAGGTACACCACCCTTAGGTCCACATCTATGGACAGTCTTTGCAGTTTGTGGACCTAGTACAGGGGCCGGCACTATAGTGACTTAAATATAAAATTAACTGAAAAGTCACTAACTTCTCCATTAGCGTCGATACGAGGCCTTGCAGGATCTCCGTGCATTGCTGATGGTATTCCAGTAGACCCTCCGCGAAGAATGAGAGCTGTGCAACCTGCTCCACCTAAAAACACAAGTTTTCGAGCAAACTACATGACATATTTAAGTTTTACTCGTGAACAAACTTTACCAGTGAAATAAAAAGTACACTATTTTCTTCACTCATCATACTTACATTTTCTTCACAAGAAAGTTCTTGCTTTAAAATAGTTAGATCGAAAATAAAAAGCCCACATGACTATTTAGACATTTTGTATCTATTGAATGATAGATTTGGACCAACGATTTGTTATGTAATCTATTTGTTTACTATCTGTAATATCTGTATCTTATACAGTCAGCAGCAGAAGTGGCTAAGCGGTTGAGGTGTTCAAAATGAGGTCAACACATCTTAGCGCGTGAAGGTCATTTTGAACACTTCACCCGCTCAGCCACTTTTGTTGCTGACTATAGATATACTTAAAAATAAATCGGTTTAGTAACACAATAGAAATAGTACGCTTCAAAATTTGCTTAAATGAAATACGAGTCACTTACATCATTGTCAAGAAGGTTGAACATGCCGATCTGGGCGAGCGTGAGTGACTCGGCGAACTTATCCTCGGCCTGCCGAATCTCATCATCTGGAATGTGAGAGCCTGGTGTGTCAGCGCTTAATCAAATACATCGAACAAACAAAATAAAACAAATGAAATAAAACAAAATACAGACCAAACGGCGATAATAAACGCAAGCGGGTTATAAGTGATGGATTAGGTCCGTCGAATGCGAAGGGCGGGAGCGGAACATGAAAAAAAAAACGAGCGAATATTAAAGGAATAGGATTAACAACTGACAATTGCTCCAAACAGAGGACACTTGATTAGCTAAGTTTAATCAATTACAAGTTCGATTGTAATATATATTCTGTTATTGTTCAATAAGTTCCAATAGCCCTTCATGCCAAATTAATATATCCCCATGTGTAAGTTGGCCCCATTTTGATGAAGACCCAAAAATATAGTCATGTTAGTTTTCTGTGAAACAGTGAATGTAGATGTTTTTGATTTTATTTATGAATTTTAGGCGTCCTCTGCCGTGAGCTTGCAACTTGTAAAGTAATAAAATAAAACAAAAATGTCCCTTGCTAGAATGTAAGTATCAACAATATACTCGTACGATAGGATACGAAAAAATAATGAATTTCGATAATCTCTCTGAACAGATTACGTTTTGAAATAGGTTATCTTAGATGAGTTTACTTAAGCGACATCGCAGCGCTATATATCGATATTACGGAACTTCTACGATTAACTGTTTTGTACGCAAATATAGCAAAGATTAATGGTCTCAGGTAGCGTGACAATAATTTCGTGTAAAACAAAAATACTATTTGCTTATTTTAACGTTTGTCGGCAAGCCGATAAACATAAGCAAAACGTCTACCTCACCATTCTAACAACGGACATTGATCACACAAAATCAAATCAAGTAACAACACATGATTCGGAACAGCGGTTGGACTAGCTTTTTGTTAAACGTTAATTGCATATTTTCACATACCCTGTCTTGGAGTATTGCCGTGGCTGGGGCTCATGTAAGGGCTCGCCTTACTATGGCCTGAGCCTGACCAATTCATTCACAGAAACAAACAAAAGTTTAACTTAAGTAATGGTTGACTAAATAAAAATATGCCCCGATTATAAGATAACAATTGGACTTTGCATGTATAAATGAGTTGGGGCCTATCCAAACTTTTATAATCTTATCCTGTAAAAGCAGTGGTATCAGTAATACGGAAAGATGAATAGATAATAGTTTGAATTTGCCTCCTTGGTATAAATGTTTTCTCTTCAAACTATGGGAAGAAGTAAACCTCATTAAAATAGTTCAGACTTGGATTGTACAAAAATAAATTTGTGAACCGGGTTTAAATAGTAGGTAATGCATTTTATCACTGAGTTATAGATGATCACCTTTTGCCTGGCGACGTCGTTTGCAGTCGAAGTCCAATCTACGGCCCTGTAGTTTCTTCCGGTGGTGCTGAAACATACATTAAAATGAATCAAATCGGAGTCGGACAGTTGGGTATCCTTCGTAAGATACCAACTTTAAAATTTAATTATAATCATAGCATTTTTTTTATATTTTAAAGCATTTAATATAATCATAGCATGAACACAAAAATATAACTTAGTTATCCTAAATATATTGTGAATTTACTGAGATAGTGTCATTAAATTTAGTTGCCAAGTCGACCCTAAGCCGATCAAATCGATTTTGCCACAGCTCATGGGAATGAGCTGTGGCAAAATGCCGGGACACCGCTAGGAAGATGATGAGTATCATTAAATTCAATTAGTTGTGTACGTACCCGTTCAGTACCCGAGTACGTCGAATGTGTCGCTCATCATATGCAATCCGTTTACAAATTGCGGAACAGTTAAAAGCATTCTTTAATAATAGTTCTCAAATGGCGCGCTAGCGGTATACACATAATTATGCCAGTTCTTGGTTGATGATTCATCTTAGAGTAAAGTAGAGTAAGGTAAGTAGAGGTGTAAAGATTATGAGGCAAAAGGCAACTCACCATAACTTCTTTAAGGTCTTTGGTTTGAAGATGGTGCAGTGGTTCTAGGAAGCTTTGTTTGATGTTGTCGTCGAGGGAGTACTTCACGTCCGCCATCTGTTTCATGGCCTCGCCCATTTCGATGAGACATTGGGCTGTAACAAAACTTTAATTAGTATGTGTTTACAAATTGTGGATCCATGCTTAAGTACATTTTCTGTTTTTTAAAACACAGTAACGTTTATACGGCACACAGTGACTGACACAATTATTTGGCAACGTCGACGTCAAAGATTATATTTATACACCTTTGCACCTTATTACAAGAGTAAGGTGAAATCTTGGACGTCGAGTGTACTTACGCGATTAGCTTGCTAAGAGCTACGACAAAGCATATTTATTGTAGCAAATAAGTCGAGAAATCAGGTAGATAACGGGCCACATCAACCACTTGTCTTTTAATAACACGACACATAATATATTCCAAGTGGCCGTTCAGACTTTTTTTTAATAGTGCAACACATCGACTGGTTGAGAGTACGTATATAATTCGCTGGCCTGATTCATTTGCTGATTTAAAACCACGCTACTTACAGAACACGGTGTCCTCTCCAAGTTTCTTCCCATAATGCAGCATACAGTCGCCCAGCACGCCCTCGGGCTGGGGGTAGGTATTACTCTTGGCCTGTCCGCTTAGTTTGCTGATTCCCTTTACGGCGGCCATTTTTGCTCGCGCTGTTGGATTAGGCTGAAGGAACTCTTTCGTTTTGATTTGTAATTCTTCCACGAGTTCGCATGTTACGTCTGTTTTCTGTAATAAATTCAAAACGGATGATAAACTAGACAGGCCTACACCTAAAGTACGAATGCCAGTCGAAGCTTCTAACCAAAGAATATCGAGTAATTTTTTATATGACGGGAATCTCAGGTTTATCAAGTCCCAGAATAATGATTTCTTCAGTGTTGGAAGGCCGAGGCTAAATACAGAAATGGAATAAAACAAAAAGTACTACAGAAACTTTTTGATAACGACATCCACATCTGAAACATGTGCAACTAACTACACATTTGATATTTCATTGCAATCTTAATCATTGTTAACTGTTGGCTTAGCGGTATATTCACATAAAAAAAAAACTATACAATTTTAGCAATTAGTTTTGCTATTTCCAGTTCACTGAAATCGAGCCTAAGTAAATTAAATTGAATTTGAAATTACTCACTCTTTCCATTTCCACGAAATCCAAATCCAATTTCGTGCCCTCGGCACCACCCATTTTCTCTGTGACATACTGCAACAAAGGAAAGCAATGAATTAACAAAGCTGCTACTTTTAATTGGACTTTCCATTAGTTAATTAACTATGCTTGTTCACAGGAACAGTTGCACCAAACCTAAAATATTATAACCTACAGCTAGGCAATCCGTCTGCTCGTTTGCCTCCTATATCATAAAAAAAGGCACAAGACCGGTAATCCGTCAATCGTTAATTAACGAAGTTAACATTTCGATAAACGGATTAGCTTTTAATTGGATTAAAATTGACGATCTTCTAGCCTAGTCGGTAGTGACCCTGCATGTATTAAAAAAAGTTAAGTTTTTAGTTAGGAACGAACTAATGAAGTGAACTGGCTAAATACCCAGCAGTAGGTACCCAGCACTATATTATATGCAAAATGAAATGCTAGATTGTTTTTTATTAAGCGTCTGCTAGCGAATACCATCGATATTTAAATCAAAAGAAAAATAGTTTATTTTTTTCGTCGATTTAAGTATCGATGAAATGCTAGTCTGTAGTGTGATTCTTTTAAAAGCAAGATTGCTGCTTTCCGACGAATTTAATATTAACACGTTTAGTACGTTAATAAAATCATATTAAAGAAATAGATAAAGAACAAACCCTGTAAATAAATTCGTTTTAAATAATGAAAGGGGATGTATTGTCCACAGGGTATGTAACATAATATTTTAGTACTAACCCGTTATCAATCATAACACGTTACAGTTATCGTCGTGGACGAATAAAATATGTATAAAAGATAAGGACAGGCAAATAATGTAATGAAAAATAATAGTACATTACTAGTATTACTACAGATGCCGGGAAGTAACGGGTTGCCGGCCGAGTGTACCTATGTAGCAAAAAAAACTCTAAGAAATATAAGTTTCATTTATAGAAAAACTAAAAGTAAACTTTCGAAATAAAATGCAAAGTTTACCAAAAACTCATTATTTTAAAACGAGGGCCTTGCCGGCGCAATGTTAACCTTAACGACGGCTGGTGACTCTCGTCTAGCCAAAATCTGCAACGACATATTTCGCAGCCTAAATAAGGAACATAATGGCAACATTTTAGTGCATGCTTGTGAAAAGAATGTCGTTGACTTAGTCCGTTTTATAGTGACATTGATATTAATACGTATTTGTTTGTTATTTGTTATTATTGCCTATATATCCTCTATACCTACAGTAAGTGCTGCGGTAAGCGGTACTGTACATTAGCAGTGTACAGTACCGCTGTTTTAATGACTGTTTAATTTAAGTCGCCTGAATAAAATTATGAATATCACTTCTAAGAATCCGAGAATCAATGTAAGTACAAAATACGTTAAAACTTGGAACGATTAACAAATAACGATGAAGTAAGGAACTCAAAGTCACATATATGTGTAGGTATGTATGTGTTATGGTCGCAACGTCATCGCGACAGGTCAATTGGAACCATCAGAGGTGGCTGTAAAGTGCTGAGAGATGTTCACTCATACCAATTGGCAATTTAAGCGCGAGACATCTCGCCTATTACCCGACTGAGAGCTAATTTTAACCTTTGAAGGAGATTAGAGCCCTGAGTGTTAGTTTTTAATGTAACAAATCGCGTTAGATTTACCCATATAAATAACATTATCACTTACGGGTTCGAGACATTTTTATACGCCAAAAGAAACTTACATTAGAGCCTCTGTGAAATGCGAAATGTTTGGAACTAACATTACATTAGAAGTGACACCAACGATTACTGCTTGTGTGGACAGTCGACTGACTATACGTTACTTTACTGTTATGTATATTTATTCCTGACAACCGTTTTTTAATTGTTTATCTATTGACTATCTATGGGTCCTGTTTACTTACGGCCCGTGAAACAATAAGTATATTTGTTCGCGTGTTCAAATTTGATCCGCACTCAAGGTGACTCGACAAAGGAAGTTCGCTCATGTGAGACTAAGAGCCGATCTACTGAGCCAGAAGAACAATATCGTTATTTCAGAACACGTCAGCTGTAAACTGGAATCAGTTTTTTGGAGTACATATTATTTTCACATTGCCTCCAACATAGTTTGTGATTCAAGATCAATACCCTGAGGAGTTGAAATTGGCGGCTATCGTTTTTATTTTAATCATATGGATTTGACGACCGGTCTAGCCTAGTGGGTAGTGACTCTATGAAGCTGATGGTCCTGGGTTCAAATCCCAGTCGATTTATTTGTGTGATGAGCACAGATATTTGTTCCAGAGTCATGGGTGTTTTCTATGTATTTAAGTATTTATATGTATCACAAGCCTTACTGAGCTTACCGTAGTACTAGGTCCATTTGTGTAAGATTGTCCCGAAAAGTGTTTATTTATTTATAAAAAAAATCTATTTATAAGCAGGTATCCCTCTTGTCGTGAGCGGAGTTGCAAATTGACGGTCCACGCGGCGCCAAATCATCCTTCACACACAAGTGGCTTTGTCAGTAAGTCTGGCAACCTTGCTATACATTTATCCCAACAAAGCGTTATCGTAATAACATCGAAGAGCTGAGCATTTGAAAGCGAAGAACGGCTGTTTAAGCCGTGAAGAGTTATCGGGGCGCTGTATAAAGCTCGGGGTCGAGGCCTACCCTTGACCGAGATGCTCCTCTCTTTCTCGTCGCGAATTATATAACGAAAGCTGCGGTGTAACAACCACGTCGATTTATGGGAATACGACTAGACAGTATTTTAATTGCGCCTGATATCTTATTGAGACTTGGAACAATGGTTTTATTATTATTACCCTCGATATGATTGGCAATTTATTTGACAGAAATAATTGTAGTTAAAAAAAGTTACAAGAGCATCCTTATAGTAGTGGCTATTAAAAGCAATTTTAGTGTAATTGTCCCAATGTCGCGGGATCCTGTCAGGAGACGAAGGCCGCAATAATTGGGGCACGGCGACTATATAGGGCGAGCGCGGGTCACGGCCACCTCCCCGCTCCTGTCTCCCTCGCGCCCAGGATGTAGGAAAGTGACAAATTATTAAATTTCCTACATCTACCAAAAACAGAGTAAGCATCGCATTGGCGCTTAAAGGGGAAATTACATAGTAAAATAGATAAGGCTTGGGTCTCCTGTTTTATGTCATTTTTGTTCAGGAACGTTGACGCTGACGTCAGACGTCGCGTGTAGCGCAAAATAAGAGACCAAAGAAGCCTAAACATTGTGACGCAGACGCTGTAAGCGGCCGATGACGTTTATAGGAGACCTTAGCCTAACAGGACTAACATGATGCATATTACACGCTAAACTATACCTATAGAACACTTATGTGTGTAGTTTTGAATTTAGAGCAAACTCGTAGCGTTGATACTTGGCAATTTGGTTGCCGCGATAATTACTCATGAAATAAAGTAACTGCAAAATATGATATCGCGTATACTAATTTAAACTTCATCCCGACGACGTTTCGAACCCTCTAGCAGCGTTCGTGGTCATCGGGTGGACTGAGGAAAATATTAAAGCTACTTAATTGTAAATACTAGGGCTCCTGGTATCCGTGATGTACGCCGACCCGTAGCTACGTGTTCTTAACACCGCCGGTACTAAGATCACGAATTTCACGAACACGGCCAGGTACGTGTCACGTACCTGCGTTCGCATCCGGATTCACGTGACACGCCGTGACACGCCGTGACACGTAGCCCGTACCTGCGTCCGTGTGTGGAGCTTCGGGCTCGATTCCGTTGGATACTTATCGCACGTTTCGTAATTTCGCCACGCCCGGGAATATAATAAATAAGGACTAAGTTTTATTCTTAAGATACGTGAAGGCGTGATCACGCCCACACGGATCTACACGGATTCACGTACCCTAATTTCACGTAACCGAATGTCACGTGCGGAACGGACCAGAAAACCGTTGCCGTGATTCACGAAACCGGGCGCACGGCTACGGGTTCACGAATCACGGACACGACCGCGAGCCCTAGTAAATACGAACGCTGCTAAAGGGCTGTGCTGATGTTTAAACTTATATACGCGGTATAATCCGTTTCAGTTGTTTTATGTCCATATTATTTTGGATATTTAAGTCGAAAGAAAAATAGAAAAATTTGACTCGCAGCGGGACTCGAACCCACAACCACTGGATCACTAGCCCAGTGCACTACCAGTTGTGCTATACGAGCGCCGCTTAGACGGGTAAAATTTTTCGCTACACGTCACCCGTAATGACGTATATACCAAGAAGGATAAGATAGAAAAATTTGACACGTCTAAGCGGCGCTAGTATAGCACAACTGGTAGTGCACTGGGCTAGTGATCCAGTGGTTGTGGGTTCGAGTCCCGCTGCGAGTCAAATTTTTCTATTTTTCTTTCGACTTAAATATCTTTGATATGCTAGCAGACGTTTCTGCTTAATATAAAAATAACTATTATTTTGGCATGAAATTTATAATTACAATATCCACGATTTTAAATTCATATCTCACTTATTTCTAAAATACCATTTCTTCTTTTGAGAGTTTGAAATGACAGAGTCGACTGTTAGTATGTCCGTCCCTCACATCATATCATCAATTAAATGAATTTAGGGATGCAAAAGTTACCCATTTTAAACGAGGGCTCGGGAGCTCATAATATATTATTCAAAAACCCAGTGGGTTGTGCCAGTGCCCAGTAGGAAGGGTATGCAGTATGTATGCGCTATTAGAGTTCCATCAATCACAAGACGCTCTATAAACCCGTACAGTCGCCATCAGATATATCGGAGCTGTGGAGGTGATCTCAAATATCTGAACAACGCATCTATTGCCAAGGCGATAAGGTGCATGTTCAGATAATTGTGACCACCTCCGTAGCTCCGATATATCTGATGGCGACTGTTACATCCGCGTAGGACTCCATGCTTTCAGTACAATGTATTCAGAATTTCCTTAAGCTTAATCTAAACGGAACATTGCAAACTAGAAACTGTTATTGCCGGCGCCGATAAACGAAAAGGAAACGGGACATTGCGAAAGGAAACAAAGACTTCAGAAGCCTCGCCTACGTACAAATGATTATTGTACGTAGGCCATTTTGCATTCGTGTATATTAATTTTCGACCCTTTCTGATTTAAATACACATTCTAGAACACTTGGCTCTCGCTTAAATTTGCGTTCTGATCGAAAAGTGGCTATATGTAGGTGTAAGTTACTGTTGTTAAATAACTGACTACAGACAGACATTTTATATGTACGCATGCATGAATTATGTATGTGTACTTTAGCAGTCAGCCTTTACTCAAGAAGGGGTGGGTTGTAGGTTCAGTCAACGATATATATATAATATAAAAAGACTTAAATATACATAGAAAACATTACACAAATAAATGCTGTCACTGAAATTTTAACCAAGGACAGTCGGCTTCATAGGCGGGTTACCCACTTGACTAGACCGGTCGTAAAAAGTACAATTAACACAGAATCCTCTTTAAATCATTGTCTTTTGATTTTGATAAAGCCCGTGGACGTTACGGTCATTAAGTTTAATGAACTTGAGAGAATCCAATCGGTTAATTGCAAAATATTTCATCCGGACAAAATGCAGAATCAGCGGTTCGCGGTGTGGTCGATCGATGTTCATGTTCGCTTGTTTCGGTGTTTATTTCTCATTCAGTCGTTTATGAAATGCTTAGTTAATATTAATATGGGGGACATGCGGTAAATAGGTACTTTACTAAATATTGTATATTTCCAACAATTTAATTTGCCCGACAAGCAACAAATGTCAAAATTACATAGTTATGGGATTCTTATTTTTTATCTCACGTAGTTTGAATCTGGTTTGAATATGTTAAGAACATATAAATAATAATAAACATAATAATGGCGTAGGGATGTGACGACCCCATCGCCCACTGGTTTTCTCCAGTGCAATCAGTCAACGCAGGGCAGCTTGTGGCGAGCTGTTGGAGAGTAGCGACTCCACGTACCTGAGTGCCCCTGGGGTGCCCTGTCGGACAGGTGGGACAGGTCCCCTGCCTCTGGCTTGCCTTCACCGGCCGTCCAGAGTGGGGTCGCGAGAGCTGCGTTCTCGAAGGTAGATGTGGAAACCTAAGTGGCGAGTTGGCTATATGTTTAAAGTCCAGTAACACCTCTCTACCCTTAGCCTTATGCACCGGTGTTGCCCTTGAGCCATCTTTGATGTCGCTTTTTGTGGGGGCCCATCTCGCATAGGGCGAGTCACCGTCTGCCGGAAATAAAATTGAATACCATTTTATTAGGCAGACGTCCGGTTTTTTTTTATCCAATAGCCCAGTAGCTAGTCCATCCTTTCCACCCAATAGCCTAGTACATTCTAGATTCCATTATAACTCAATAGTCCTTACACCATGGCGGGTGCTGTCTCTGTGCGCGTCCCATGATACGGACAGGGGCAACATCCGCTTAGTGTACCCCTTACATTTCATTAAATTGTCGAAAGGGCCTCTGCGCGTTGGCTCGATCTGGCTCCGCGTACGCCTCCCAAATGTCCGGAACACCATTGTTCCGTGTACGGAAGAAACATAATAACAAAAATTTGGACAATAATCTGGTCTGAAATAAATTCATTTTATTTTATTGTATTTATTCATTTAAATTCCGTTTAGTGTCCTAAATAATTAAGCCCACAGATTCAACTGTACCTATGCTAGGTAGTTTATTTAAGGGACAGGTTTGTCTTAATCTTGAACAAAGATCGTTTAAGCCTTTAAGGTTAGGCCGAGCCCTTGCTACAACACCAGTCCATTGTTCGTTTTAATACCGATTAAATACTACATGTCGAAATAGAGGGGCAGGATGGCACAGAATAATTTAGCTTATTAGATTACAAATAATACATTCATTTTCTCCTTAATACTTATCACCATTGGAGCCGAAGGTCGTTCACTGCGGGACATAGCATAGGTCTCCCCCAAATATGACTTGTATGATCTTGAGGGGTAGTTACCATAGTCACTATGTTTGGCAAGAAGGGTTGGCGACGGCAGCAGCTGTAGATTGGGTTTCAACGGACGCTACTGCTCATGCGTCGGTTTTTTGCCTTTGTCGCCTCCACGTCGCCTCTTACGCTACCCGCGGCAGAAGATGGGATGGTGGTATTCTAGTCAGCCGGCACCATACGGCATACTTATATTAAAGAGAAAATTAATGCAGTTTTTGTAGCGAATCTATCATGAATATTTAGAGTTATAAAATACTGATGCTGATGAATATTTGGAGTTATAAAATACTAATGTCGATTGAAAGCCATTGCTAGTTTAAGTCACGATAGCAAATCAAGTACATACTTAAATAAATTATTTAAAATTTAATGCATCTTCAGATCACTGAGTTGATTACTTCAGAGCCACACGAAGACTCGTATATCTCATCCTAGAAATACAGCCATCAGTTTGCGACGACACAATCGGGGTTAAAAGTTTAATACGTCCTTAATTTCGACATAAGTCGCCAAGTCCCCAGGAGTTAAGTTTTAGGGGTAAAGGCTTTCAGGGCGGCATAAAATGGCTTTTTAGGACATAAAACATGCTACGTAAAATCTCTTTCGTTTAATTGTCGACTTTCTGCGACTATTTTATTCACTTGATAAATTAAACATTTGAGAATGAACATCTGCATTGCCACTCGGAAATAGTTGCAAGTCCCATTGCCGCCCATCGTCAAATAAGTAGTAACAGTGTATAGTCGCCACCAGATAAATCGTAGCTGTGGAAGTGGTCACAAATATCGGAACAACGTTGTCAAGGCGATAAAGTGCGTGTTCTGATAATTATGACTACCCCCACAGCTCTGATATATCTGATGGCGACTGTCCTCTCCTCTCACTTTCGACCATCAAACCATAATTTTAACTCCCCATGAAATCAATTCAATAGGAAAACCTATCACCCTTTCCGTGTGCCAAATTTCATCTAAATAATACGCGTATTATTTGATATTCATATCACATCACATCTTTATCACGGAATTAAATAGACAATGACGGCGAGCTTGTGGCATAAAATAACAAGTACGAGTATTTTTAAAATGTTTAACTGGTTGAAAACCTGGTGGAAAACAGCGTATTTTAGAAAATCTCTCATTAAAGTTTTGTTTATTTATTTAAATAAAAGAATGATTTCTTTAAGTAAAATGAGGTACTTAAGGATTTAGTAATTTCCCTCCAAAGCCTTTCATTTTCACACTTTGTTAAATCGTCTTAACGTTGTGGCCTTTGTGTCTTGAGAGAAAATGCCGCGGTCTGGCCAAGCCTATACTTCAGTCTCAAGTCAACATACGTATTTCGATGCTTGGGGTAAGCCCATGTGGCCTCAGGAATAAGGTAACTCTCCACCTGTTTTACTCATTTTAGTAAGCTACTTACTTGATTTGCTTTGTTAATCTGCTTCTTAAGACCCGCGAAAGCCATTGCGTTGATTTCTATTCGTTGATCCTAAATGATCTGAAACAAAATAGTTTAATATTATTATTTGCGTAAAAGTTAAAAAGGGCGTTAGCGGCCAATCAGCGATATTACATTAATTTGCTACTGCAATAAAATATTATTTATGACTTTCATTTCACGTTTCTCTGAATTAATTCGTTGTGACATGAAAAAAAACTACTTTTTAAGGTCCCGTAGTCAACTAGGAACTATGCTGAGTGACCGTTAGTCCTAAAGAGCTGTAATTTGGTATGAATACTAGGTATGTACTATGGACCGGAACCGGTTACCAAATAAGAGGTATTACCCTGAGTTTTTGATAGGGTTGTTTTTAAATACCCTATCAGCTTGGTAAGCGTTTCATTGACTTACCCGGATGATAGGCTAACCAATTTAATAGACTTAGTTTGAGTAAGCGCTTACCAAATTCAAAAACCCTCAATAAGGTTACCCTATCAAGTGTTTTCAAATGCTTTTAAGCGATTTTAAACTCTAGAACTATCTGCCTACGTGGAAAAGAGACGCCCATAGGGTAACCCTAAAAAATGGTAAGCGCTAAACATTAAAGCTATTTTTACCCCATCCGACTCGGTAACCATGTGAAATCCGGGGATGCCTATCCATAATGGTTTCCATATCGATAGGGTAACCCTATTATAGGCTAACCACATCGTTACGGTAAGACTTCTATAGGGCTACCCTATCGATATGATTAATCAAATGAAGGGGTTTTCCGGTCTCTGGCCCTGACTGTGATTCGAACCCTGGACCCTCGGTTTCATAGGCATAAGGCCCACTAAGCCAGACCGGTCGCCAAACATACATAATTATAATTACACAATTATGTAAGTATTAAATACTAGCATAATTTTCGTAATCAGTTTAAAAGTTCAACTTAAGAACATGGCATATTCCTCGTGTACTAGTCATAAACAATCTCTTGCAGGTAAACGTTGTTACAGCAAATATATGAGTTACATCACATGAGTTTAAAATATTAATTTTCAAAAAATATTAATATGTAATAACTTAACAGTTTAATATTTATAAATCAAGATCAGCCATTTATGGTTAAAGCTTGTCCGGTTATTTCCCTGTAGAACTATCATCTACATCAGGATCACCTTAATGACGGTCTCCAATTAGCAAACGCTACTACGAGTAGTACTAAGTATTTCTCGTCGAAACGTGATTGGTACATTTTAATGCGTTACGCTTATCAGTTAATGCCGTTAAAGTGCCGTATTTAGTTGTTACAGTCCTTATGAGAAAAGCAATATGTCCGTCCATATGTTTGAAACTGTACAGATTTGATTGATTCCTGTTCGCGCTGCCTGCCAGTAATACCAATTGTCAAAATATATAAAACAATTTAACAGCATACTGGAGGCAGGGCGATTTGGCGAGGTTTTTTATTATAATACTAAATTGTAATTATTAAAATGTAGTACCTAAAAAACATTATATAAAAATAAAAAATAACAAGATAGTGACATGTAATCATTTACGACTACACGATAGACATCAAATTATAATAAATTACAATGGGCAATTTACATGTAAAATAAATAATAATAAAGGCAACTCTCATGTTTACAAGACTTACTCCAACAAAACATTGATAATATTTCTATACAGCTTTTTCACTTTTAGGAGTTCAATATAGTAAACTAATTAATTTATTATTAGTATATAATTTTAATTACTAACGACGATGTACTATTGATTTAGGAAAATAAAAATATATTTATATACTGTTAACTATTTATGTATCTATTCGTATCTAATCAAAGTTGATACAATATTGTTAGCGATTATCAACAAATGCCCAAGAGCCACTTCAGTTGCATTGAAAGATCATAACTAGTGCAGTCGAACCAGCTTTATGTAGTCTAGGTGCAGTCACGACTGTGTTCTGCACAAGAGGTAGTTGACTGTGACTGACTCCGTGAAAAGTAATAGAAGTCGAAACGAATATGAATTTGGCGTCTAAATTAAAACGAATTTTCTTATTAATAATAGGGTGTTTAATACTGCTGCTGTTATATCTGTGGGACTTTTCTGGAAGTGCGTTAAAGATACAAAACATGTTAAGATATGAACAAATCAACGCATTAAGAGCACAAAAAAGGATGAAATATATATTACAATGGACGAACCCGAAAACAGAACCAATGGTATTTTGGGGTCAAGGGCAAAAGGAGTTTATAAAACGAAAGTGTAAAGTCAACAATTGCTACGTCACCGGTAATAGAGCACTTTTTCCTAGCATCTCAAAATTCGACGCCGTTGCTTTTCATGGTCCTGAAATAACAAGGTACGTGCCAGGCCCAAGTAAACGGAGTCCGCATCAAAAATATATATTCGTCAGTAAGGAGTCATCGCATTACTATCCGATTTGTGACAAGAGATACGATGGATATTTCAATTGGACATGGACTTACAGATTAGATTCAGATGAACCTTATGGATACATAACCATTAGAAATATCACGGGCGACATAATAGGTCCAAACCAAATTATGCACTGGATGCAACTGGATTCGATGCAACCAATCGGTGAAAAGATAAAAGTTAGGCTAGAAAAGAAAAATAAGGCTGCTGCCTGGTTCGTTTCGAACTGCAATAGTTTAAGTGAACGAGAAGAATTTGTCTATAAACTAAAATATGAACTAGATAAGTATGATTTAGATATTGACATTTTCGGTGAATGTGTTGGAACCATTTGGTCAACCAAAAAATGTCCAAGGACAAGAATGAAAGAGTGCTTAAAAATGATTCAAGAGGAATACTATTTTTATCTTGCTCTTGAGAATTCTTTCAGCGAAGATTATGTGACTGAAAAATTGCTGACGGCGCTTCAAAATTACGCTGTCCCGGTAGTCTTCGGAGGCGCTAACTACACACGGTAAAATGATCTATATTCTCCTAAATCTATCGAATAGTGAATTCAAACAGATTTGCCATTTATTGGATGTTTCAGATTTATGCCAGACGGAATTTTCTTACACGGTGGTAAACTGAATCCGCCAGATTTAGCCAAGGCAATGAACGATATTATAAAAGACAAAGACAGGTAAATGTAAATAAGTATCCCAAAATGTATTAGTCTAAACCGTGTAAGGTTTCGTACGATTAACTTGCATGTGAAATGTGAATTTGTGGCTCATTCTGTCAAAAGACTAAAGAGCTTATCAATCAAACCGTTCAGTTATTGCTTCAAGTGCAATATACTATATTATCTTATGCGTCGTTGTGCTGCAATATTTCTGTGTTGTAAAATCCTAAAGTTTATTCCAAGTCGGTTAAATACAAGCCTAGTCGTTTACACTGCATGTTGATATTTTTTCTTAATACATTGTTATTGTGCCAGTAAAATCACTGAACCAAACCTATAATTTTGCAGATACTACAGTTTTTTTAAATGGCATAATCATTACTCATACCACCATAAAGAAGAGGCGCCCGATTCAGATGACCAGTGCAGAATGTGTGAGATGCTCAACGATCCGACTTTAATGAAGAAGGAAACTGTTTATAAGAACTTCAGAAAATGGTGGAACGGTAAAAAAAAATGCCCCTAGTTTACTACATCATTCCCGCATATTTAAAAAGCAATACATTTTAGCTATTACATACATTTTGTACATTTTAGACCTCTTTTCGTCCGTCTTTTTTTTATTACCTTTGCGCTGAGCACTTTGGATGCTACCAACTATATGACGCTGACTGTACAAATGACGGAATTAATGTCTGATAGGATTATCTACCAGTTGGGTTAAACAGAGTATCAGAGACATTTATAGTGGTGCAAAGCGAAAAAAAATAAGAGAATAATGATAATGATGACGAAAAAAAGAAGTGAACTGAAGAACGTTATAACTGTATACTTTCGTAATATATATTATTACATTTTGTTATCGATTGTGACACATGGACAGACAGTGTCAGGGTTCTATTTTTTCGGTCCGAGGTACGGAACCAAAAATTATTTACTAAGCAACTAGGACGCAAACGCAATAAAGTAGTACAAATAGGCGAATGTTTAAAGTTTTATTAACGGACAAGTTCTTGGGGCGGTGCGGTAGTTTGTTATTGGCAGCGTTCCACGCGCCCAGATCGATACGGGGGTATAAGTAAACTTACGTAATCGTGCTTGGTCAACAATGGCCCTAAATTAACCCCTAATGCGGTTAAAATGGAACATTGCGCCGGTCAGGGACCCGGTTATTTGATTCTGAAATAGGAGCCTAATGCAGAAGCCTGGAAACCGAAGCTCTCGAACCGTACGTGAAACTTTAGAGGCAGGTATAATTTTAGCTCTACAAGTCACCTTAGACAACAGACATTTCTTTTATACTCATGACTTTTGTATTCTATTGTATCGAATTTCTGTAATTTTCGATCCTTAACTCAGTTCAACCGATCAAATTTAAAATAATTATCCTCGAGTCTTTTTTCTTAATTCCACAGGGATTATCTCCGAAAATATTGCCTTTATCTATAAATGTTCAAGGCAAACCCCTTTTCATTTACAAATACCTATCTGACGACCTCGCACTTACTTAGTACCCCACACTTTAGGAATTAACCGAAAAAATTAAATCCCCCACTTAACATGTAGGCGATATCAAGACAGTAAAAATATCTGACTATACCCATTTTTTTTTATTTGGCCACTTTGTCCGCGTGATTGATTTACACATTCATACTAACTTAAAGCTCGTTAGTACTCACGGTCACCGAGCCGTGACAGACAGACAGACATGGCAAATCTATAAGGGACTGCGGAACCCTAAAAAAATAGCCTTGGATTAATTTGGAAATCAAGTAACTTGTAACTTGTTAAATAACAAGCAATCAACTTTAAAAAATAAGTTTCTTTACTCAATTACTAAAAGTTATTACCAGCCTATAAATATAATTTTGTGACAAGCAAAAAAAAATCGATTTATGATGGATAATTGGCGTTCGCTTAACTTATTACAAAGTTTTAATGTATCGACATGAAATTTTCCGTCGTTTCATATTTGCTCTTGGATGAGTTGGATGAATTGGACGATACTGAGTTTTCTAAACTTATATACCCAATAACTCTCTCTGTCTGTCTGTTACCTCTTAACGCTTAAACCGCTGAACCAATTGGGATAAAATTTGGTATGGAGAGAGTTTGAACTACGAGAAAGGAC
This sequence comes from Grapholita molesta, assembly GCA_022674325.2. NCBI lineage: Eukaryota > Metazoa > Arthropoda > Insecta > Lepidoptera > Tortricidae > Grapholita > Grapholita molesta. The sequence continues at coordinate 10,950,157 of CP053137.2, forward strand.
ATAAGATATTTTTTATCCTGCAACCATACCATACCAAAAGCTAGTATAATGATAATTTATAAATGATTTTAGTGTTGAGTACAGGGCTAAGCGTAAAATATGGCTTTTTTATTCTAAAGCAATTGCTACCTAGACCGCAACAAATGAGATTAATGATTAAATATTTTGAATTAGTTTTTTTCTACAATTATGCATTTTTTTAACTCAAATGGATGACGTACCTACTTAAGAGAAAGTGACGAATTAAGCTTTAGCGACTAACGCTACAATTGTCACGATGACTGACGTTGTACGTGCCCATAGATTACATGTTATGTTATCGGTGAAACTATAAAAAAACAATGACTTAATTGAATTTATGTGATTAAAAAAAATAATGGTCAATGACCTGTCAGAGATGGCATACCTATTCATTTATTTAAAAGCATTTTAGTTACTTCGTGTAACAACTGAGTGCCTTTACGCATTATGACCTGCATTAATATTTCTTCAACTTGTTCCGTGGTTCATATCTTTAAATGTACAGCGATGAACAAATACGATAGCAAAACGTCTAACATTGTTTTCCGTGACGCGAGTACAAAAGCGTAATCCAGGGGGTTGTTATTCAATCACGTTTGAACTAATGGAACTGCGCAGGCTTATATTATAGCTAGGCAGATAAGCCAAAGATTCCATACCTACTATCAACTATGACGTCCAGAATAATTTTATGAGAATATAACCGTGTATCTAATGTGTCTAGCGACTAAAATAATAGGCAATAAAAACTGTTACTACTAGGTATGCTAAAGATATGAAAATGATGTGATAGAAAGTCATGCAAAGTAACCAACTTGTCGCTGAATTGGAATTTTTACGACTTCAGCAATTGAGCGTAGGATCTATTACTTATCTATACGCCCCGTATTTTTTAAATTTATTTCAGTTACTTAACTTTCAACACTTCGTATATTTTTCGGGTTAAATTACACACATTAAACTGTCGTTTCGGATTACTCGAATGTCAACGTTTACATGTTATGACTAATATGATATTGCGTGAACATAACAATATAATGAAGAATGTTTTACATTAGTTCAGACATTAAATCTATTTAAAGTAAATTTAGAAATTCTAGTTTCGCAGAGGTATTACTTCCTTGAAAAAACCTTGTCCAGAAGTATAGAATACAGTGAACACCCATACTTTTTTATATGAAAACTAAATATTTTAACGTAGGATTTACATCTTTTCTGATGACAAATTATCTGATTAGGTATTGGTCTTGTGGTGACTGGTGATTGCATAGGAAATCTGCAAGAAGTCACTTCCTTATAGACGTAAATTTATGGTACTTTTTGTTTTCTTATTTAATAGATTACGTACTTTTAAGTATTATTAACTGATGTTCTCTTGTTGTGTATTTATTCATTTTGAAATATTAGAGAAATGATTAACTGCATTTCGAAAATATTGTTTTTAGTATTAAAAGAAAAAAAAAGTGTGTGCTCAATACATTTCGCGAAGGCTGTATGTATTTCAGGCTACGACAGGTAAATGCAAGTGAGCTGAAGGTATACATAATAAATGGAGCTTTCTAAAATTTGACATCTCTGTTTTGCCGAGTGCTGTGTTTCAAGCATTATTCATGACTCGGAGAGAAAAAGATCTACGCTAATGCTTTGCAAGCATCTTTCTACATATTGAGGGTTATTATTCTTGATGTTAAAAGTAAAGTAGTTACTTGATAAATTGATTTGAATGTCAACAAACTTGTTAACGTCCAAAATTACAAACCGACAAGATATGTATCATTGCTATGTTTAACAAAATATTCAACCGGTATTCAATATCTCAGCTGTTATTAGTAATCAGATAATGTATTTTCCTTATCTAAAAAGTTCAAAGAAAAATTACAAATTAGTGACAATATTTAAATTTTTCGTAAATCCGCTAACGATCTCTGCCAAAATTGCGACTAATTCTCTGGTTGTGCGAAAAGCTATAGGGATTATGGTTTAAACTTTTTGCAACCCTGGGACCGGTAATCCAGAAGTTAAAACCACTTTATATGTCTTCGGATCTGTGTGCGGATGTAGTGAAGGTTGTATATCGGACTCTTGACAAGAATTAACTAATTAACGAAAGTGGGGTGGGTAGTTTGTTTTTACAACATCTACCCTAAACGTTCTCATAAACATTCGTCGGGTAATTTCACAGATAACAAATACTAATCCGCACCTATGGTTTGACACTTACTTGAACGTCCCTTTATTCTCGAAAGTGACTAGTGAAACCTGTGTCGAAACGTCAGAGCTCGTGGTAAATATATTTTAATGCTCTATACATCCTTTCTATTTTAAATTAATATGTGGAGAAAACGCGACAGTTATTTATTTAAACTTTATTTTACAAAAGAAAAAACTTAATTACAAAAGACTATTGCTGACAGGCATTATCTACCAGTCAGGCTTAAGGCAAAGCAGAGAAATTGTAGACGGAGCTTACAAGAGCAAATATAATACAATTACACTAAACATGTTACTGGCCACCTTTCAATAACTGGCCACCTTATACTGAAAATGAATTCTGTTTACTTATAAATAGAACACATTTTCAAATGGGGTTTCAATTACTGGCCACCCTTCAATTACTGACCACCTTATACTAAAATACTTAGTTAAGTACTTGTAGTTACGATTGTAATTTCTGTAAATAAATGTAAAATATCTATATAACATTTATAACTTGTATTCATTTAGGGTAAATCGCCAGTTACTGGCCACCTTTCAATAACTGGCCACCATATACTGAAAATGGACACTATTTACCTATAAACAGAATTCATTTAAGTATAAGGTGGCCAGTAATTGAAGGGCCATAAAATCTAAAAAAGGCCCTTGAGTCATTATACCAAGGATGCTGGCGGCATTTCCTCGTTGTATCGCAATGCTGATACGTTATGCAAAGAAGCCGACAGTTCTTCGGTCACCAGTTACATCAACCAGACGCTTCGCGATTTCTGCAAAAAGTTTGTGCACGCTGGGACCCCATGGAATAAATAAACGAGAAGTCCTAACGACATTAAATATTTTATTTTATAAATAAGGCGCTAATGACACGGCGACCAAAAAGGCATAACAGCCTTCCGTTCTCCACGTGCTCATAGTTCGGACCCGATTGTGATTGACCCCAATACTCTAAGCGGGTTAGGTAACCTATTATTGAAGCTACTTGTTGAGTGGCACCAAGCCTTTAATGCAAGGCTATATTCAATAAGTAATAATTCTGCTAATAACACTTCGATATGTCCAACTGCTATATAAATAAATATCGGTATCGATATATTTGGCCATACTGACTGCGACTAACTATACATATGACGCTGACTCTAGGTACTTTGTTTAAAAAAAATCCATTCTATTACGATATTTAAGATTCTTAATTGTGCTGTGTGTGTCTACGTATAAATAATGCATATTCTATTATTACTCTTGTGGTGCCGTGTGATGCCGGCTGACTAGAATAGCACCACCCCATCTCCCCCCGCGGGTGTCGTAAGAGGCGACAAAGGGAAACAGCAGCGTCCGTCCAAACCCAATCTATAGCTACGGCGGTTGCCAACCTGCCTGCCAAGCGTGGCGACTATGGCAACTAACCCCCCAAGATGATACAAGTCAAATTTGTGGGAGGCCTATGTCCAGCAGTGGACTGCATACGGCAGAAATGTATGATTTAATGTATTATTACTCTTAATAGTGTTAGTGTGAGTCACAATAGTTTTAATTAAAATTGTGTTTTATTATATTTATTTGATATGGGTGTATATAACTACGTATGAAATAAATATAACTTGCAAATTAAATTAAATATTCTCCTAACATATTTTGGAAATAGGGACCTAAAATGACGACGATATACTAGATTTCGTCAATACCTAGTCAATCAGTGGTTACTTTGAGTCTTCTTCGCTACCAGCATATGATGGAATATTATCAACCAATACAAATTAATAATATAGAGAAAAAAGCATTAATTCAGAATAAGTCGGTTTACTATGCTTAGTATGGGAGTGCAATATACACGTAATTATTTTTAATTTAGAAATGTTAATATATTATTGTTAAATGAAATATTGTTGAAAGATAGAAGTTGCCACGGAAGTACTAAGTTTTTTTTTAACTAGAGCATTTTGCTATCAGAATTACTAACTCTAAAGACACAACAAGCAAATATAAGAGAACAAGCGTCAAAGAGAATTTCTAGACACTCTTACGTCACACGAGGCAGTCATAACAATACTCGGGAGCCTAAAACAACTGAAGGCCCTAAAATAGAGAAGTATCACATTCACTTCATTTCGTGAACGGCAGGTACTAAGTTTAATATAATTCATATGTCAGATTCTTAACCGTATACGGATAATAAACGCGATGTGATAATATTTCATTAAGTCGTAGACGTTTCGAGATATAGTCCTCAATAAACAGGTGAGAAACAATAGAACAGTCTTAAATGAAATACTCGCGAATACCCGTGTTCGGAGCTAACGCGCGAACTCATAACGACATTAAAACGCTGCAACAGCAAAATGTCAAAGGTATAAGGCTTCATTTAAACATCGATTACGTAATACCTTAAAATCCTTCGAGTCGTTCTACGTCCTTTTAACAACAATGTCACAACACTTGCGGGGGTATTGTAATGTCAGTTTTATGCAGGGTTAGAGCGGCGTAGCGACCGTAGGTCGGTGCTCGTAGCGCGGGTCGACTGAGCCGCTCGTAGCGGCTACGGCGTAGCCTGCGCGCGCAGCCTCGCCCCTTCACACATGGACCCAATACTAATCCACGGTCAAAATCACAATTAAAATATCGAATTTGGATCTCCTACCAATAATTGATGCTTGTTATAATGATTTTTTATTTAAATGGCGTCGTTCAGAATAATATGTTGTTTCATACTTAACTTGGAATAAGTTATGACCACAAATAAATTTATAACCAATTATCTGAAGCAGTTACGATTTATTTACTATACACAAATGAAAATAAAATAAAACATATTTTACTTAGTGCGATATAAATCCACGTGAGTTTGTCTGTTTGTAACTAAGTAGCATGTAGAATATGACTCACAACAGTTTTAATTATATTAGAAAACATTTTATAGGATAAACGTGCTATAGCTTTGCTTAGGATGGATTAATTTGACATACATACATAATATATCCATATAGTACCATATTAAAAACAAGTATAAACTTGTACAAAGTCCTAAGCTATTAGAGATTACGAATTTTGAACCAATTTTAAACAACATTCCATTCCAGTAAAGGCCTAAAATAACAATGCATAAAGGCAATACTGACGAAAGTATTTTTAGATGATTTAGAAATATCCAAATTACATCTTTCGAGTAACATTCTCTCTGGATTGGAATTTTACTAACTGGTACCCTAGTAGGTAGTAGTACCATAGTATACGATATAATATTTAGCAAAACAATAATATTATACTGAATACCTAGTCCATCCTTTCCACCCAGAATCCTAGTACATTTTAGATTTCTTTAAAACTCAATACTCCTTACACCATGGCGGGCGCTGTCTCTGTGCGCTTCCCATGACACGGACAGGGGCAACATCCACACTGTACCCCTAACATATCATTAAATTGTCGAAAGGGCCCGTACGCCTCCCCAATGTCCGGAACACCATTATTCCGTGTACGGAAAAGATATACCGAATAAAATGTAAAAATGTTCCTAGCGGTCAAATTACAAATCACGGTTGATTAATATTTACTGTAGCATTTAATATAAATACGAGCTCAAAGCTGTTCTTTCAAGATATAATTGCAGATTACAAGACGTCTGCCGTATTCATATGGTAACAAAAGGATGCAGAGGAATCCAGATTTACAGTTACCTGCAAAAATCTCTTGTGCAAAGAACTCAGCAAAGCTCTTATGAAGCTCAATTCTCTCAAATAATATTTTTGCACGCTTCGGTACGCCCCGGTTATAGGAATCTCGCAAACCGTAGTGGTTCCAACTTCCTCTTTGCTAAATAGATCCATTTTTCCTCTCGACACCCGGAACTTTTTAATTCCAAACTTTTGTATGAAACAAGGCTAGAACTTCGTCGCGACGCCTATTTGATATGAACTTAATAATGAGAATTGCAAAGCGGAGTTCTTTTTTTAACAGGAAGTTTAATTCAAATAAAATCTTAATTTTTACCTGAAATAAGAAAGTCTACTATCACCGTTAAATAACTCATAGATAAAACCTGGTTCGGTAAAAAATTATAATAATGCAGTTACGAAGTAATGTTGAAGAATGTATCTGTAACGAAATATTTTGGGTACTTACTCAACAAGTCAAATATACATGGTAAATACACCATCAAATAGTGCTAGTAATACCATTGACCATGTCAGCCTGAAATCATCATCATATATTGCATCAAAATTATGTCCACATCTACACTAATATTATAAAGGCGAAAGTTTGTGAGTGTGTGTGTTTGTTACTTCTTCACGTCTAAAATAGACGGCTGGAACGATTTTAATAAAATTTGGTATGGAGTTAGCTGACATCCTGGATTAACACATAGGCTACGTTTTTCCCTACTAAACCGCGGATAACACCGTGGGGCACAGCTAGTACAAAATAAAAGAAAATTTTTGAATTTCAATTAATTTTCTGTAGGCTGTCCTACAAAGCATACCTACTCTTGTGAGTAGGTAACCTAGAATTCGACTCGATGACAATTGCTATGGATTAGGGGCAAAATTTTTTTTCGTTCCAGCTATTAAAAGGAGCCGTTTTGTCGCATAATTTCTTTAGTATAAATTAGTCCGTATGAATTTCACTAAATTTAATAAATTACGTTGGTTTAAAGTACACTAGGTACACTTACACAAATATAGGTAAAGAATGTTTGTTCCATTGATCAGTTACTTGAACAACCAGCCTTAACTTGATAAATAAATTCGTAGTTTCGCTACGAAATATTCATGTTTTTTCAAAACGCCTTCAGATAACGCAATTCATCACCCTTTGTCCTGAAATTACGAAGTAATATTAAACCTTCTTTTCTTAAGTTATCACTTACTCAGATAAAGCGTGGGTTTTAAAGGGCCTTAACGCAACCACGGCTCGCCTACGATTTCGCCCACGTCTAGTCCGAAAGGAAACAACCTTAAAGATTTTCTACTTTATATGTAATGAAATGATGTTCTCACAGTATTAATGTAGTTTATATACGTATGTATATAATAGAGAATATAGACATAGATATAAGCATAAAAAATACAGATAGAATTACTAAAAACCGGGAATATGTGCAAATTGGGCTTACGCAAGTTTCCCAAGCATTATCTATACAAATACAACATTAGAACATACATACCTAATGCTGTTATTAATATAGAGCAAAAACGACTTAAAATCACGTTAGTTGTATGGAACCCCTTAAATATTTATTTTAACTGAATTATTTACTTTTAAAGCGAATATACAACTAAATATTTACATAATATTTCAAGTGTCTACCCAGTTGCCATAATTAATATCGAGCAAAAAAATTAAATAACGTCTCCCATATAATATAACAAACTTCCCATACAAATATCTCATATAAATTGTGGGCTTGTTTGCCACCAACACGTTACTTTCAATAAAATGACGATATTTTTTTATTATATCAGCAATAAATAGGTAGTAGTTTAGTGAAGTGCTCTTGACAATTATCACGATACTCAGAAGAATTTATTTTTCGATATGTGAGATTGGTTTTCTGTCGGAATTTTGCGACAATTGCCGTATTTTTCGTGACAATTGTCAAAAGCTGTTTCACAAAAGTAGTCGTTACTGTGGATAATATACGAAGTTTTTTAAATATCACTTTGGTGGCAAACAAACACAGCCCGCATAATGGGAAGCGGTCTCCGTCTCCAGTGGACGCCAGTTACGCCAGTAACAACGATGCTGACATGAGGCACCTGTCACTTTGGTGAAATAGGGCCCTGGCCCTGGCCTTAAATATTCATTTTATTCCTATTTATTTATTATTTGAAGTAAAAGCGGCAACAGAAACATAAACATTCTGTGAAACATTTATATCACAGTTCATGAGATACATTCTGGTGACAGACAGAGACACTTAATAGCGTCCCGTTTTTAACATTTGAATACGGAACCCTAAATATAGCGCCTTCGTTCATCATTATGAAGCTCACGGCGTTGCATTCATTAATAAATTATATTTCGCCTGTAAATAATAACATTACTACGATCGCCTGTTAGATGCGACAAAGGGACATAACCAACGGATGGGCAGCAGCGTCCGTCAAAACCTAATCTACAGCTACTGCGCTCGCCAACCCGCCTGACATGCGTGACTACCTCGTAACTAACCTCGAAGATGATACAAGTCATATTTGGGAGAGACCTTTGTCCAACAATTTACGGCAAAAAAAAAAACATCAACAAAAAATCGCCTGTTTTCGCCATTAATGATATTGCATAGCTAAACTGTTTGCGATATAAATGTCATAATAAATATGTCATAATAGATAGTTATATGCTAACAGTAACTGTGCGTGGTGCCACCCAGTTTTAATCATACGGTCATTTAACATTGCTCGCGTTCGTTGACCGTTGCCAATCATTCACTGCCATTGGAGTGTAATTTCAGAATACGTCATGTAGTCCAGCTGATCAAATCTGCCAGTAAGAGTCAAACAAAAAGCGTAACGTAAATGCAAATCAAAGACTTTGTGGTAATCAGAAGAAAACCACGTTGTCGGGCATGTAGTGCTATCGCTTAGCCAATATAAATAATTTATTTTCCCGGTATGAAGGAAAACTGCTTCACCCAGGGTTTACGCCACGTGCCATTAGTGTTTTATGGGTTAGCAGTAGCACAAGTATGTCAGCAGGTCACCACCAGAGTATATCCGTACCTGCAACAAAATTATACATTTGGATTTTACACATTGATTAAATATATTTAAACCAAATCTGACCAGATCTGAACCTTATCTACTAACTCACAAATATTTTCATTCCATAAAATCTCATACAATTACAACACATACATACATACAACTTTAGGAATTGTGGTGGGATGACTCCGACAACACATTGTGTACAGACTTTATCTAAATACGACGACACCCGAACTGTCATTCAATGATTGTATTAAAGTAGAGACTTTTTCATACCCATTAATATGGAACTTTATTGTTTAGTGTCAAATGTCAAAACGAGAAATCGCATTTGACGTTAAACAATAAAATTTCATAGATTCGGTCGAGACCCGACTTTTCCAGATGGAAAATCTTTTTGCAATACATCTGTATTATAGTTAGACATTCATCAGAGACACGAACGTGTGTATACTGTGTATATCCCCAACAATTCGCTTGTTACTGATGATAAGAATATTTGACCACTAAGAAAATTGCAGTTGTCGTACGTGGCAATTTATACAAAGTTTTTGTTCACTGACACCTCAAGGCTGAGAACTATTGTCATGCAATTACCAGCAGATAGGTAATTAGTAATTAATGGAAAGGTATTGTGCGTAACTGTTTATATATCAATTCACAATAGCAAAAATATATGCTAGTCAAATACAAATCGTGGCAAAGGATAATGTGCTTACATCACCAATGTGCGTAGGTATTAATTGTTTGGTGATGATGGCATTATGTCTTTGAATGAACAGATTTACTAAATATATATTTATCATACAAACTGATAACGTATTTCTCAACGCCCACTTAATTATCAGGCATGCCTTTGTTTTAGCTAGTTTGGCGGCCGATACAACATGTTCTTATCAGAAACGTTTAATAAATAATAGAATTACGTGCTAGATTTCGTTTTGGCTACTAAGAAGCCGAAAAGGAAGAATTATTAGCACTAAAAATTTAACACATTCAATATGTATTGAAATCATAAGTGACAAATTGAATTTACTTAAATATAAGCGGCGTGCAATAAACAAAAGACTCATAGGAATAAATAGTGATATTTAGGCCATTACCTAATAAATGAATGAATAAGAAAGGCCGAATTTCAAAAGCGACTTGCCTAAACGGCTAAGGAATTAATTACTCATGAAACTGGCGCGGTGAAAAGGTATTTGAGGCGGGGGAAAGGATTAAGGTTTGAGAATACGGGAGGTAACCCTTTCTCAGTTTGCGGTACAGGTTTTAACACTTACGACATGACCAGAAGAACAGCTAGTATTTATAACAATACCATAACATAACCTGTGGTACTACTGTGACTATGTCAAGTAACATATTTAAAAAAAATAACAGTATAATTTCCACCGTTATATTAAGGGAAAAATATTCTTCCAACACGCAGTCTAAGTATAGAGTAGGTACACAAACATGAGGTTAGACATACGTATCTCAAAAACGCATTTCCATACTAAGGAAAATTAAACTAAGCATGCCTCGATATCCTCTCTGCCTACATTTTACTACATCCTATTATGATATCAATGATATCATTCACCGCTAGCTTTACTTAATTCAATATACTATTTATGTATATGAATCTACATACATATCGTCACTACTTTGAAAAAACCACGCCAGTTTCTGGCAATAAAAAGAAAATTGTCGTAACTAGATGGGATGAGTACAGAATTACTGTGTTTCAACTTAAGAGTATATTCTGTGTCAGATACGACATTTTATTCAAAGTAGTAACGTTATAAAAGGTAAAGCGATTTTTAATCCGAATGACATACTTTCAAGCGATCGACACATCGGTTGCTAAGGAAATGTCGGTAAAGTACATAAAACAAATACAACCCTTACAAGTTACAAGTCATTAATAAAAACCGACTAATTTAAAATAATAATAAGTCATAATCTAAACGCATCTAACAAGTCTTACTCGAAGAAAGTAACACTCGTAAACGGTATTTTACCCACCCTTCATAGTTGGGTAAAAATTAGGAACGAGGACAAAGATTTATGAAAGATGCCATCAATACATCGTGAGGGACGCGCGTGGCGCGCAGCTGACAATTCAGTGATGACCGTCAGTTCATTCAAATGGGAAGACCGGATCGAAGAGGGTGCGCGCGCAGGCTAACCTAACCTAGTTCGCAAAACAGTTCATCTCGACTGTCAAGTCTTTCCTAGTATAACTTGAACTTGGGACATCCACTTTCCATCGGCACACTTCATTATCGTTAAACAAGATCACGGGCCTTCCACATGTTAAGAGTCATTTTCTTTGTAAAATACCGCCACAAGACCTACGTATACTATTCCATTTTTCTTTAAACCTTTATATTACATCAATGTATTTATAACATGTATAATATATGTATATGATATAATGTAAATGAATGCAGTTCAACATTTCACTACATGTCTGTAACCCGCGGTCAATTATTTGGCTTACATGGCGACGTAAAACGTCTGAATTATTTAATATTAGACAGAGTCTACACCACGACTTCATAACATAATACATAATATATAATGAATATACCTCTATAGGTACTTACCTACACTCGAGGTTTAAAATCTTCGTAACGATTCGCAAATTATATTTTGGCTCCCGGCTACAATTATCCTCCTAGTAGATTCCTATGGAAGTAGGTACTTACTTTAAGTATGAATACTATGGAATGTTATTTGTATCGAAAGTACTTATTATTTAGATTATGACTTATGACACTTTAAAACGCCTGTTAAAGATCTTATTCGAATAATATTAGGTATCCAACTGAGCTTATCAATGCATCTATCTACACATTATTATAGGAAGCGGTATGTTCTCAATACAGGTAGTATGGATGGTGTCTGTAATGTACGGAGGTGCTAGGTGAGAGAGTAAATTTTCTTTGGGGGGGGACATGGTAGGCTGCTAGGCGGCTTAAGTAGTTTTTTGCTATATTGGAGCATTAAAAAAATGCTCACAGCGTCCTAATTGCCGCAACTTGCCGCGAGCATGATCTGTCTTGCAACGCTCTCGGATCATTCGCAATTCGCAAATCGCCAGTATGTCACACAATCGACTCTATACTAACAATTGGGTTGGGTGTCGTCCTTCGATTCTCTCCTGTAACGATTTACGTCGCTGCCTACTTTATTTCAATTCAAATTTTTACCGTTAATAACTGCTAATACTCAGATGTCTGGTTTGAATAAAAAGCAATAAGATAATTACTAGACAATTGGATTCAAATTTTATTCGGCCAGAGTTATTTCGGTTTTCTGATTCACTACTTAACAGCTCGTTAAAAAGGATTTGTGTGCTCGTAAAAAGGATCTACGATAAATTAACGGTTTCCTCTTTTTCTAAATACGAAATTTAAAATCTTTATAAAACTATTTTGATGTATAAGTAAATGGAATACAAAATAATTTTACTAATTCTGTTTTTAAATTGCAATATTATTTGTTTTTTTTTTGAGCAATTCAGCAGAGAGCTGTTGCCCGAAAGAGACGGCAACGATCACGATTCATTTTATTAGTACGGGAACAATGACGTCATATCAATCTATATCTGGGTCTAGACCTACATCTCGCCCTTATTCGGTAACGTGGGCGTTATGGCACAATCTTGGCACGAGACAAGTCGCCAAAGGCGCCCGACTGTCTGACGTCTACTTTCATTGCGATAGATCACCATATTAATCGGTCAATATTGCGAGGAAAAACAAATGCATCCAATTATTAGATTAGAGAGAGTTAACAGATTAACAATTTCTTCAACGGAAAAACATTTAAAAAATACTTAACGTCCAGTTTAATTTTCATTGCGCTTTTCGTAAATCCTGTCTCTTTACATGAGAATTAATGAAAAGCACGTCACAATATCAGAAAAATATTAATTATCTAAAAAACTGCTGTAAGTTGGATGATTTAAAAACAAATCTGTCTGATCTCTCTCTCTCGTTGTTGTTTTATTTAAGTACGTTGAAATTTTTTTAATAAATTATATACATAGGCATAGCAGCATATACCGTGTAGGTGTACTATTTACGAAAAGCTAAGGGCTATTTTATCTAGGAGCATTTTTTAGAAGATCTCCACATGCAAGAGATATACCATCGGGCAAGTACATGAATAACGTCCCCGCATTTTGCCACGGCTCATGGGAGCCTGGGCTCCGATTGGCAACTAATCCCAGGATTTGGCATAGTCACTAGTCTTACGAAAGCGACTGCCATTTGACCTTCCAACCCATGCGTAAACTATGCCTTATTGGGGTTAGTCCGGTTTCGTCACGATGTTTTCCTTCACCGAAAACGAGTTGTAAATATCAAATGATATTTCATACATTACTTTAGAAAAACTAATTGGTACAAGCTGGGGTTTGAACCTGAGACCTCCGCACTGCGACGGTCGCACGCTCTTACCGCTAGGCCGCCAACGCTCAACTACATGAATACTGAATTACAAAAATTAAATATGGATCGAGTGCCATTAAGGCCCTACATGGAACATTGAGTAAAACTTTGGTGAAATATTTATATACCCTCACTTCTGTCCCGACGGCAGGTCACAGGAGAGGTTAAGACATTAACTCGTATTAAGTTAATGCTCTTAAAACTTAGGACGCAAACTTTATGAGTTGAAGATAAAATGGGAATAGCGAGGATTGTACGGTCTCGATACGAATGCAAATAAGTCTACAATTAATACTTATAAATTGAAATAATACATTTTTGATGTTGACAAAACGATAAAGTGGCGAATTAATAATCCAAAGACATAGGTATATTTATCTTTCTCTAAATTACGCCGAAATCTAGTGCTACCTTTATATAATTTTCTATCATGAAATTTATTGTACTGTTTTGGTTCATTTGTTTCTTATTAGTGTTTATATTCCACATGACTGACAATGGCATTTAGGTTTGAATAATAAAATATTATATGATATATTTAATACATTTATAATTACTTCCTTACCTTATCTAGCCGCGTACAAAAAAGGTTCAGTCGTGCTCTCTGAAAAGTTTGCAAATCGGGGGATTCTAAGCTCTCGTGAAAGTTGCTTGTTTATTTTGGGTCTTTTAACGGTATTTCGTATTGAAATACCAATGGTGGAATCCTTTTGATAAATACGCAAACAGCCTTATACAGCGTGTACTTCTAATATAACCGAATACTTAAACCGCACGTAGGTTTAATTGATATGCAAGAAATTGTAAGTGTTAATTATCAGTGTATTCAAATTATTTTTTGTATTTTATTTCGAGCAGCAATGTATTCCGTACACCAATTTGACACTCGAGGTAAAGCAGATGACTTCTTAAAGTAAGTTAGTTATTTCTTCGTTTGTATGACTACTTAGCTGCTAAAATAAAAGCAATTTTACTCTTACAAATATTTTATCTACACACACAACATAAACCCTACATGATGTGTTCAAAAACAGCAAATCACCACCCACATAATAATAGTACACTATTTATTTTGATACAATCTTCAACTTCATTATTATATCAAAATCGATAATAATATTCACATTTAAATTTCAAATGTCTGAAAAATAAAGCAATTTGTTACTGACTATAGAAACGATATGAGAATTGGGCTTGACTCTAGTTTTGTCTCTGAATTGAAAAAAAACTACAGTTGCTTGGAAATAGTCCACATCCACCGCCACAATCTTCATTTGATTTATCGTTTGCGGTTCCACAAATTATTAATGAGATAAAGCATTGTAAAGTTTTGACAAGAGACGTACTGCTTGAGCTGAATAGACAATTTGACTGAATGAACGAAGAAATTCATGCAATCTTATGCAAGGTCTTCTTTAGTTTTAGAAAAGATCCGGCAGCGACCAAGACACGACGGTTCGGAGAAAATCTAAAGAGTATGAACTGCTATAACTAATTTTGTCAATACATTACTCATTTCACTTATTATGGGTATTTTTTTAGTAAGGTAATAAAAGTTATACAATTTTAATGAATCATACGAAGTCGTGGTAATTGGAGTCGATACTTACTCCCTATAGTGTATCAAGTTACCTATATCAAACATACACGCTGTATAGTAGGGTAAACACGTTGCAATATTAGTGCGGCCAAATTCGTCTGCGGAAAATTTCGTACGAAAAGGAGTATTTACAATCATGGTCATAGACTAAATTGCTTGACTGGTGGAATTCAATGAAATCGGTGATATCGTTGATTTTGGCGCAAGATTTCGGTAAGTATAGTTGTTGCTGAATGCGCAATAATACAACTGCATCTATAATTATTAATCGTATTAATCGTAGAGTAGTGAAAAAACACGTATTGTTTCACCTTACAGTTGGTAAAACGGTGCCAAAAACTGTTAAAAAATAAACAAGATTACATACATATATACTTGATAAGTTTCGACGGGTGCCGCTGTGTTCGGGTGGCCCAATTTGTTAAGGAGCCAGCCGCGATAGCTGTAATACCCGTACCGTGAGTTGTGACATTACGGTTTTTGATAACGAGTATCGAGTTTACTATCTGCGCATCTCGTTCGCACTAAAACAGTACAAGCGTGATGCACAGTACCCGTACCATGAGTTGCGACATTACGGTTTTCGATATCGCGTATCGAGTTTACTATCTGTGCATCTCGTTCGCACTAAAATAGTACTAGTAATGTCACAACTCATGGTACGGGTACTGATAGTAAACTCGATACTTGTTATCGAAAACCGTAATGTCACAACTCATGGTACGGACACTGGAGATGCGGGTTGAAATCCCGTCTCAAACGCCGAAGGTCCTCGTCGCTTTTTTAAGTATTTAGTATGTCTACTATTTCAATGTTTAATTTATATATCATATTATATTTTAACACAAATCCACCTAAAGTCCTTACAGGGGGTTGTAGTTTCTAGACGACGATACATAGGTATATAAGAGATGGCATGCATTTTGGCAATTTATAACATACACGAATTAAAGATTATAAATTAAGGAGACTCACATGGTATTTTTTTAATCTGGTGTGCGTGGTATCCTAACCTTTTGGTCCGGGAAATAAAGATTTAAGATTTTATTACACATTCCAAGGATGACGCTTTTTACTGGGTTTCTTTCTTATAATTAGTAAATCACTAGTCATCACCTATACATATATGTATATGTTTTATGGTTATCGTGCATAAGAAATGACTCCCATTTAGACTAGCCTTTGTATTTTCCTCTTTTTACCTTTATTACAGGTGAAGAAACATATTTCCTCAGCAGAGTTTAACAAATCATAAACCTGATCATACCATCAACAGGATGTTGATATTTAACCTTACTTATAATATAAGTTGTTTAAATAACTGACACAAACACACCACTATTCAACAGCCGTTCACGTTGCCCTGATAATATTGATCAAATAACACTTGATTCACTTACAAAATTAATGTAGGTATTGTAATAATAATAACTTATCGTCATCGACCTCCTATAACACTAATAGCCCTAAAAAGTCATGTGCGATATTTGATCCTGGGTTATGGGCGTTATATTAATTAAGAATTTTCACAATTTTTTTATAGATTTGATAATTTTAATTACGTTGTTTCGCAAACTTTCCACAGGCGTGCGGCTGGGTCCGTATTGCACGTTGTTGCACTAGCACGGGCGAGTCGACTTCTTGAGGGCACCGGTTTATAATTCGTAACAATCATTTGTCGTCATGGTTGGTCAATCAAGGATTGCTACTCTTTGATTAAATGACTTACTGAGAATCCTGGCATTGCATTGCTTCTATTCTCAAATTACTTTATTAAACATCTTGTCTACATTAATCTACATTAATATTATAAAAAGGAAAGATATCATTGTTCGTTTGTTTGCATTGTATAGGCGCCGATACTACTAGACCGATTGGAAATATATTCACCAGTAGAATCCCTAGTGGTCACCACCACTAGGGATTCTACTGATGAATATGTATGAAATCTTAGAATATCTAACCCAAGGTTTTAGAGTCTACTCACACGTAGCTGGGGCGGACGGCTAGTAGCTGATATAACTGTTATGAATTTACGACCGTTATGAAAAAAATAGTTATATCTCTGTTCTGTTCAACTAACCCGAGCTCGGCAGACAGTTGTCGTAATGACAATCCCGGACCCAGGCAAGCTAGTTGTTCCCGTCACATGCCAGCTTGCCAAGTTCAACGTCTTAGACGTCTATAACTTCGTTCCCCGGCGACTCATAGTTGTTAAAGTTCGTGCGCCGAAAGATTCGCCCGAGTACAAAGTTTATACCGCATATGCACATCGTACCACGAACGCACTACCTACGAAAGTCCTAAAATACACGCGAGTAGAACTGGAGAATCAATTTTGATTGGGGCAGAAAAATTCTAGAGTGGCAACCACTGCACTAAATGTAGGTAAGCTCAGTGTCACACGTCCACACACTAGATGGACAGAGATAGACAATACTGGATACCGGTACGGGTCGTTTGGAGTCGCTTTCTATGGGGGAGACCTATGACAAGCAGAAGGTGTCTATCTATCTATATCCAATCTAGTCGTTCGGTAATAGGTGTACTTGCAGCAACCACGTCGCATTTCCCGTTCCGGATGCCCAACGAATATGCTCGGTAAGCAACAGCAATAAAGCCCAGACGTGTTGAACTTACCAATAAACCGTTAATGGATGTTCCCGTGCTAACACGTTCAAAGAAAAGGATGTAAAAAAACAGGTAAACAAAGTTTATGTTTTTCTTGTATTATGGTTAGCTTTATACGCCAAGGGAAGGAAATACATTTATTTTACCGTCTTCTGGTTAACAAGCTGTATAGCCAACGGCGGAGCTTTGATTAAATCGCGCTGCTAAAGATGTAGGTTCAAAAGAATATTGCTCTGTGAGAGCAGAAAATCTCAAACGCCTAAATTTGATGTCAAAAAAAATCTCGTTATTAGATCGCTTATTAGATCGAATAAAAAAGGAAAAATACGTTTTCCTCGAGGTTCTAAGGCTGGTAAGTGGAGCAATTATAAAAATAATGAAACCTAAATATCCCTTTCTAGGCAAAAACAATCCGGAGAGAAAGGACAAGAAAGGGTGGCCATTACTGCGGTGTCATAGCGACACTATCTAGGATTTTACAACTACGATTTCGCTGTTTTACTCTTCTTTTTAACATATATAAATTTATTGTAACTTGTATTAGCTTCTTAAAGTTACCCAGAACCAATGTTTGCTGCAGGGCAAAGTGTTATTGTTTAGATTTATGCCAAAATATGGCGGACATTTTTCTCGGAGAGGTATTTGACTTATGCACTTGTACCTTGTCACAGTGAAAATCTATATGAAAGACGCAAAATATCTTATTAACGTCACTGCGACAAGGTTCGAACTGTTCGAAGTGGCCTAGAAATCAAATTGGTTGTCTATACGTAAACTGTACAGTGAAACAAAAGAAAGCACCATCTCGTCTATCGACGTGACGGACTGACGCGTGTTTTTTCTATTTACATCATGAGGTGGAATGGGACCCTCGAAAGAGCACTACGGGTCATACATGGTCTATAAATAATTTAGCAATTTAAACCAACTATAAATAAATACCGATTACAGGACATACACAAATTGACTGAGGATCATGTTAAGCTCAAAAAGGCTTGTTGGGGATACTCACTGTACTTAGCCAACGATATATATAATGTACCAAATATACCAATAGTTAAATACAAAGGAAACAGCAGACAAATTAATGCCCTTACTTGGATTTTAACCGAAGACCGTCGGCTTCATAGGCAGGGTCACTACCCCTAGGCCAGTCGTCAAAAGACAAAAATGCTCCTAGATCCTAGACATAGTTATCATCATAATTATCCTCATATCAACCAATGATTTCCACCACGACCGGTCTGCGTCGCCTGGCTCCAACGATGTCCCGCGACCTTGACCTTGATCGTCGGTCCTCCTAGTTGGGGCCTTCCAACTTCAGGTCTTCCGGACCTTATAGTCCCACGTCCTAGACATTTTGCCCGTAGGCGTAGGTACCTATCTATTAAATTCAACCATGATCCGATCCAATCTTACGGAGATTTTACAATTCTATGAAGACGTGGCGTGGTTTAATAACCAAAAGTAAAAATAGAATCATAAACTGGTCAGTGAAAACCGATTTTTCGCACATTTAAGTTATTACGCAACATGAAAGTTGCGCTACGGTTATGTGATTCG
Organism: Grapholita molesta; assembly: GCA_022674325.2. Taxonomy (NCBI): domain Eukaryota; kingdom Metazoa; phylum Arthropoda; class Insecta; order Lepidoptera; family Tortricidae; genus Grapholita; species Grapholita molesta. The sequence goes on from CP053137.2 coordinate 10,969,332, forward strand.
TTACTACGCTTATCAAGTAATCACAATAACGCGTCTACATCATCTGATTAAAATGTTTGTTTTGTTGTTCTGACTTTCAAGGCATTTTGAGACGCCAGATGAAAATTAATTTAGATGTTAGGCTGAGGCCTGTTGCTGATTTTAATGTTGCCACCTGACGAAGCCTGCGCTGTGGATAGCGGTTTGTATAACAATCTAATGAAATATATAATGTAATTAATAAAAAAATTTAGATGTTAGTCGGTACTTTACTTTATGTGTTCGGGTGTCAGTTGCCTTTCAGTACAGGTAGCTACCTAAGTATTTTGACGTTTTTAAATCATAATTCGTTCTAATAACAGCTGTGTCTATTTATAACTATTATAAGGCTATGATACGACCTATTTATACAGGTTATATTTGGATAGGTAAGGTAGGTAGGTATAACATTTTCTTAACTAACCGATAGATCAGTAAATTTCATACCCGCCATGTTATTTTAAGGACAGTAATAGGTAGGTAACACTTAAATGACACACACAAGAAGAATGATAATTGATAACACAGAAGATTAAATAAGTTAGTGAAACAGTTCAAAAGTTTAATAAAACCGCAAGCGGTCCTATTTTAAAAACGAGCAAGTGATGTTACCCACCCGCTCAATAAGCCAGGGGGGCTTTTTACTATAAATAGAGACCCCCCGCGTGGGTTTCGAGTGCACTTTGTAGGCTTACAATACAAATTTAACATTACGTTTCGATCAAACGAAAACAGACTTTATGTCCAATAACGTGAGACCTGAAAGTCACTTACGATGCTGTCTATACCCACTAGATTGCTAGCTGTATAGACCTCAGATGCAGCTGTAGTAATTGAGTAGGTACCTACCTAACTATTATAATTTTATAATGTGGGAAGCACGTAGCACGTAACGCGAATATCGATGTTCGTATATTTCGAGCATCTCTCTTTTACTCCAGTTCAGCCGTCAATAGAGTGACAGAGACAATCATCCGTAATTTACGAGTATACCTACTCGCAATTTTTCGCTCCGCACCGCAGGAGTAAATCACGGTTTATTCTGGGGTTTAAATTTTATGGAAGACTGACAGCAGAGAAAACACAACTTAATTGTTTACTTGTTTTGTTTTATTTGTTTGACTAATTTCCGGAATTAACTGTCACTTTTATCGGAATTACCCGTAGGTATACGCCTTGAGTACCGAAATCCGAATTCAAATTGCAATTTTTAACATACTGTACGAGTAATTATCACTTGGTTTACAACATAATGACTCAACTTAAAAAATCTTTAACACACAAAATAATCTCTTTAACCTTGTGTAAGCAAAAACATGAATGACTTCATGAACTGATGTTCGTGAGGCTCTTGCCTAAATACAGTTCGCGCATTTCATACTATTCATAGCCATAAAGTTCAAAATAGTTCAATTGAACCAGTTTTTACTGCTAGCAAAATGTAGTTTGGCACAATTCTGCACCAGAGACCAATAAATGGTAAAGATAGATAGTGTCCATATTAAGTTGTGCTTGCCTCTTGTTGAATTATATGTGTGTCTGAATTTTATCCAAATCCAGTAAAATTCTGCAGTCAAAGTACTGTTATCTTGGTTAGCAACAGATTTGGCCTAGTGGGTAGTGACCCTGGTGACCCTGCCCATGAAAGCTATGAACCTGATGGTCCTGGGTTTCCAGTAAGGGTATTTAATTGTGTGATGAGCACACATATTTGTTCCTAAGTCATCAGTGTTTTATATATGTATTAAAGTATTTGTATATTATACATACAAGTATATACTGTTGTAGCTGAGTACTCACATCACAAGCCTTCTTCAGCTTACCATTGGGCTCAGTCAATTTCTGTAATAATGTCTTGCAATATTTATTAATTAATTATTTATATTAGAATGACAGCAGAGTTAATTTGAAAACAGTATTCAGTCTTTTCCAGTTTATTTTTCCTACAAAATAATATTGTTGACTAGCCACTACTGCAGTCTAGATTATATACCAGTTGCTGCCTACACTGAGTTATTAGAGTCAATTAGGAATACAACTGTTCCTTTGATAATAAAACAAACAAAAAAAATTATGGGAAGTTGCCAAAGAATCAGAACTATACCATGAATGAATTTATATTGATAAGAAATAAAGAACAGAATAAATATTAATGATAAAAATATAATCAACAAAAAGATGGGATGTTGTCAAAGAATCAGACCTATCCAATGAATGAATTCTGTGACACTAGTGAGAAAGGGTACAAGTTACGAACATGAAACTTATGCAACTTTTTACTAGGGCACAGAACTAAGAAAAAGATAACTAGCTTTTGCTCGCGGCTTCGCTCAAGTTATTGTATTTAAGTTATTTTTAGCACTATCGTTGAAAATGTACTTTTGTATGCATGCATGTTTTTTGTTCGGAAAATGCCGTTTTACCCACAAATGCCTACATTATAGTAGCTTTATGCATGCAAAGTCTCAGCCCAATTGGTTTAAAATTGACCAAGATTCATACAAACTTTCATACCCTATTTTATCCCCTTAGGGGTAGAATTGATCAAAATCCTGTCTTAGGATCCTTTTTTAGGATGCCTACGTCATATAATCTACCTGCATGCCAAATTTCAGCCTGATCCGTCCAGTGGTGTGGGCTGTGTGTTGATAGATCACTTTGTCAGTCAGTCACCATTGTGTTATATATATTTAGATAAATAAAGCGGAGAATAAATATTAATGATAAAAATGTAATCAACAAAACCACCACACCAGTTTAGTTGAACAGATATGAATACCATTCTGATAAGGTTTTGGTGCAAAGCAAGGTTTACAATTATATTTGCTGTCATTGTATCTTTATCACCAATTAAAAATCCTAGCCCTTGTCATTGACTGTGATTCCAGTTTCATGTATTTAATTAATTAGATACAAGAAACTGGTTATAGCCTTATATATTATAGGTTTTCAATATTCACTGAAAAATCATTAAATAATGAAATGAATAATGTTTAAAGCTGAAAAAAGACTCTTAAGTAATATCTTGCTACAAGCAACAATATTTGTTTTGTGTAACCTTCAAATTCATATTCCTGAAATCTAAACCTATGAAAGGATATATTGGATATCTATTTATTAAAAGGGGAGTGTTGTTACAGATAAAACAAACAACCTTACACATAACATGTTTATATAAATTATCTAAACTAAATATCATGCAATACAAAGTTAGATTAATTATTTTGTGGTATTAACATTTTATCCTACTGGTGTTAACATTTTTTATCCAGTTCAGCAACCACCATTCAGCTGCAAGATTATGTTTTGACAAAAGCCCAGTCTAGATTAATATGACTTAAGATTTTGGTACAATCTGATTGATAGCTTACTTTTTTAGAATCATCCAGAGTTGAACCTTAACACATTCACTGCCACCAATGCATATGTGTGTTCATTTCCATACATTTTGGAGGCGGTGGCAGCAAATGTGTGTCTTTTGGGAGGAGAGACTTCTACAGAGACACAAGACAACAGAGAACTATACCGAAGTGTCTGAGGGAAACAGAATTAATACCTATAACCTGATGCACAAATAAAGTGTAACCTGTGTAACATATTAAAGTTTGGCAACCTCTTAATGATAGCCACATTGTTTAAAAAAAAACATATGCATTTTTCATCATCATTTTGCATAGTGCAAGACATAATTTGTATGTTTTATTGTAATAATTCATGATATGTAAACCATACTAATGTACCTGTACTTTTCTTGGCTCAGAGTTAAAATCTGATACCTTGAACTTGTATTGCTTCCAACACAGCAATGTAAACGTTATTACATTATTTATGCCATTATTTCAATTAGTAATACTAAGCAAATTTCTGGCAAACTTTCTATTACAAAACGAGAGTGGTAAGAAATGTATTAATTATCTGCTGCTACAGATTATAACTTACCTTTTCCACAATCCAGATCGAGCGAATAGATACTCGATGTTGTATCTGATAACACAATCACAAATTCCACAATTATTTAACTAAAGTCTTCGTAAATTAATTTCTTTTCGATTCCGCGATAATCAATACGCATACACAAAAAACAGTCAACCGACGAACCGACTATCGTCTCGTCTCGTCTCGCAGTCAACTATACAACGTAACATTCACGTTTACGTCTGATGAGTTAAAAGTCAGAAATACTTTTATTTCAGAAACTATAAATACATTTTACAGTAACTTAATTGTTTGTAAACTATATTTGAATCACATTAATATTATTAATAGTTGTCAAGTACAAATAGAATAAATTATACACATGTGAGCTGAACTGTCAACACAATTTTTCAAGACGATAACGTTGAAAAAGTTTACGTTCTATGTCGTTCAGAGTAGTTCGGTATTGCTAGATGAAATGATTTCGTCTTTCTGAGAAAACGTACAACTAAGACCACTTTCATGAAATGAACCAAACGCCATTAGATTTTTTCAAGATTTTGCCTAATTAAGGGTTGTATTGTTACAAAAGTGTATCGTTCTCTAGACCTATTCAACTTTATCTTGGAGAAACATTCGTGTACATGTATAATTCACTTAGCATTTTAATAAACTACTTAGCAATTAAAACACTAGTTTGACTTGAACGGAAACAGTAAAAGATTATTATTCAACAAAGCAAATTACTTGCTCGAATAGACGATGGTAGTTGGTAGAGGTATCCCAAAATACTAAGAAGATACTAGTATTCTATTTGCTTTTCTGGCAAGTCGCAAGTAATAAGGTGGCAAGTATATTAGGTACATCAAATACTGTTTTAAACTTTCACGATTTTTCCCATTATTGCAAATAAATGGGACTTAACCGCGCGTACTAATTTTAAAAATAACCTCCGAAATTTCAAGAATGGCGTTGTCCTCGTAGTCTCGGATAAAGACTGGCTAAAATTCACATCAACATCTAGCACCGCGAGTTTTTCGAACTACCCGCACTTCATCTCGTTTATCAACTTGAGCGTTTTGCGTAATAGGGATGTCACTCGGTCGACACCCTACACTAACGTTCTCGGTATTTTTAACTTATGGTATTTGACGCCTGCATTTACTAAAGACTGGATTCCATGAGGATGAGATCCTTCAACCATCGTTCCGATTGAAATTAGAATGTTTTTATTTATTTCAATGGCGTCACGAACTTTTCTACTATAACAACGACAATCCGTAGCGTAGAAAGGATTTTAGTATTATGAAGCTCAGTCTAGTAGTTTGATCCTGAGTCTATTAAATGCTCCGCGACGGCAAATTTGTTCTGGCGACTTCTAACTATTGCGATATGTTCCTTGACTCTTTTTTCCTATGGTGTCCTTTGTTTGCCTAATATAAGAACTACCACAACTGCAGTTGGAGGTAATTTTTAAAGTTAATATGCGCGGTCAAGGCCAATGTTTATTCTGTCAATATTTACCAGTAAAATGTAATTAATGTCTTTCATAAAAAAAACATAAGTAAGCAATGATAGTTACTTAGTTCTTATTAACTATAAAAAGTAACTGTCAATGCTGGTGCGTCCATACGAGCCGATTCCCGCATATTTAACATTCACACAGTTTCTTGACCTCATGGAGAAAAAAACTATGTTTTGCCTTGCCTAAAAACAAAATTGACCTATTGTCACTGATAACTATATTAAACACCAAAATGTATTCTATGTTTTTGGGGGGTACGGCTCTCTCTATATTATTATAAATCTTGTTTTTCACCTTATACTAGCAACATTAATAAAACTGACCGTTCCGAAACTATTACTTATCTACAAATGTACTTGGTTATTCATACTAAACTTTTCTTTCAATCATTAAATACAACAATGTCATTAATATGAAATTAATTACAAGTTGTGGTATTTTTTTAATAATTAAATACTGCAAATACTACATATTTGCAAAATGAATACTATTAATGATTTTTGAACGCGTTCTAGTTTTTATCTCTTTCTTTCACTCTACGTCATTCTCTCACGTTCGATGTATGGTGTCATTTCGTTTCTAATATTCACGATTAAAGAAATACTAAAATGTTGAGAAGATTCCCTGTATCTTTACTTAGCTATGTCTTACTACATTAAAGTTATGCAAGTGACTCTTGGTGGTGTGGAAAAGTTATAGCGAAGAAATTGTAGTTAAATAGTTCAGTATGAACTGTCACCAAGTATTAAGTGGAGCCTGTAATTCAGGAGATCAATGTTTTGCTGTGGGTTCAGTCGAGGGAATTCCTTTCACAGTAAGTCATATGGTTAAGCATTATATGACAGTTCTTGTTATGCCAGGTCTTGTGATGACGTTTTTTTAGGGTGGTAATAGAGTAATAGTGCTAACAGGAAAATCTAATTTAGCCTAGATTGATAAGCACTATAATCTGCCTTAGGTGCTCTATTAGGTTCCAATTTAAGATGGCTTTTAGTTTTTTGCGGCTAGTAACTAGATGCTCATGATTCTCATGAAAGACTGAGATAATTTCCTTGAACATTAATTTGCATTTGTTAGCTACAGTTATTTAAATAAGATTGTTTTGTAGAAGCCATTGTTATCCTTGAAGGTGATCAGTTACATTACTTGTCATTGTTAGTAAAATAAAATAAATAGTAAAATAAATAAATTGTATGGTCTTGTTAGTAAAATTCCAAGTTTATACAATTATTCTTGAACCTTAATTATGATTTATCTCAGACAATCTATCAGAGTGCCAGTGAAGTACTTTTTGTAGATAGTCTCTAAACACTCAAAGATAACATTATAATTTATGACTGTGTTTTGTTTACATCATGTCATATTAGTACAAATATACTTTGTTGTTATAATGTTGTCTTCAACTGTTTTGTAGTTAGATACTTTTAAAATATTTATTCATGGAGATACAATTCTAAACTGACTAGATTTTATTTATCTTCAAATATTAAACAATATTCAAGTAATTATAAATGTATAATATCCCATTTTAAAAGTATTTAGTAGTGATAAAATTTTAATATTTTCTGTTAATAGGATATCTATTTAATTAATAACATTTTTGTAATGGTATAATGTAAATTTTAGCCTTTGTTAAATTAAGTCAAAAACAATTTATTTCTATTTATGCCACATAATGTTATTGTTTTTATCTTAGTTTAACAAATCAAAATATTTTTGATAATTGTCTTTTTATGTTAACCCTCTGCCACTGATGTGATGTCTAACAGACACTTCTGCATTGTAAAGACGCCATTATGATGTTCACAACAAGATTAAATAATTGTAAAGAAATGTGTTAATTAATTTTTGTTTTAACATTGTTAAACCCAACTGTTGAAATAGGTCAAACCTGTAACAATAGTTGTATGTTTTTGTAATATTTCTTTTTTCCTTGTTTTTAAAAAACAAAATAAAAAATGTTTTTGTTATATATAAATAAAAATATACATTTCACATGACCATGTCAGTTGCAGAGGGTTAGATTTATAGGTGACAGTCATCGAAGAGAATATGCTATCGCTAAAATTATTTTCAGGCATATGCTGCTGGCTGCAACATAGTGATACTAGCTTCAAACTTTGAGCGGGTACAGATTATCCCTGGAGCTATTCATGGCTATATCCGTATCGGCTCCTTGGATTGCAGCACTGACACTGGAAAAATAGCTGCAGCATATGGTGCCGAGGTCTGCATATTTGAGCCAACACCGTTGATCCATAGTGCTGCCACTACGCATGTAAGTACATAGCAATATAAATTATATTTTTACTATAGACACACTTCTATGACTAAACCAGATTAATATATGGTAGATCTTGCTTAGCATCATATACTCTATCAGTCTACCGCTTTTAGTCAAAATCGAAGATGTGATCCAAATGAACAATCTTTTTGAGAATTGCTCATAATGTCAATTTAATAATATAGGTATAGATGTGTAAACAAACCTTACATTACTAGATTAAGTACTGCTTTCAAGCATTTACTGTTTAACAGTCACATGTGTTACATATAATTTGCAGAAGCAAACTGCGTCCAATGGAATGGGAATTTCAATTCCTATGCATTACCAGGTGTATGGGTTATTATTATTCACTGAGCTATGGAATCATAAAAGATGGTAATGGAAAAATTGAAAGTGTTCCACACTAACTATGGAACCCTACAGAGATACAATTTTAAATAATGAGCAGACCATTTAGAACTGTCAATAAAATATTGTGTTTTGAACAGGCCTAACCCAACCAACTTGGGTTACATTAACCTATATCTTCATTTTTTCTTAGCTTACGCTGTGTGTAGCAACAAATACTGAATCATGAATTTCTGGACCTGAACCATTAGTCTTTATCTGTGACCATTAGTCATTTAATCAAACATGACTGGTTCAAGTTCAATTTTACCAAAACTTTCCATACCAGAAGTCCAGAACTGACAAGAAAGGTGTTTGTCAATAAATCTGACTAACAATTAGGTACTACTTGACAATTACTAACTTGGAGATTTGTATGTCTGAAAGAATGGAACACTTAACTTTTTTTTAAATTGTGAATTTGGGTTTGTAGCATATGTATGTAAAAAAAGATACCAACTAAGTATGGTAAGCATAATGTACATAAGTATACTTAACCTCATCTATGGACAAGATATTGGGCGATAAGCGAATAATAAAGACTTAGATGCGTGTTTCTATAAATACAAATACTTCGAAATAATGTATTTTGTTAGAAATGTTAAAGCGTTAAACGGCCCTGTCACAGCTGCCGTCGACAAAAGGTGTCAAAGCATTTCTGTCGTAGACATCTCGATAGCAATTAGTCGTAAGGCGCAGAAATGTAAATTGGTACCACAGATATACATCGAAATAGACATCCCACCACATGAATGTAATCTAAAGCAAAGTAATTGTAATGGGTAATACAGAAGGTTGTTTTAATAATAAGAAGTCTTTGTCGTTAATTTATACTCATAGTCTAACCTCTTTAATAAATTATTTGGTTAGCTAGGTAAGGGTACCAAAGTCGTTAAATGACAATGTTCTAAGACAAACATTCATCTAATTTTCCGAAGGGCTATAATTTATGTGCATAATTACTTATTATTGTATAAACTATGTATTACAATTGTAACGTTATGTCTCATAAAGCCCGCAAAGGATTTTAATGCGGTTTTCGTCATTATTTAAGATTAAATGGTAGGGAATGTACATTAAAAAAATTGTCAACACGATGATAAAGGTAGGGTAATAAATAATAGCACGGGATGTACTGTACGCTCGTATGTTTGACGTACTTAGGTATATGTCTGTACTGTTACAGTTTTCAGCCAGGTGTTTCATTCACTGAACTGGATCTGGATATAATTAAATATGCTCTATTTATCGAGGCACCCTTAATGGCTCGCTTCCCAGACGAAACTCAAAGTAATAAAACTTCATCGCGGTCGAATTGGTAAAAATAACGCGTACCGTTCAAATGCTTGTTTCATTTACTGGGCTAATGGTTTGTCTGCATTAGACGTATACGATCTAGCGAGATAAAGCGAATGGCGAGCCATCTGCTTCAAGTCGTTACCTTATCAAATGTTTTTAAACAATACCGGTCGTATACTAACAGAAAACTTTAAAGAGACTATACAGAGTATCTGATAATATAAACTGACTTTAGGATAATTGAATTGTCCCTGGAATTATGATGAAAACGTATCTTTCAGGAACAAGTACCGTCAACTAGGGTTACTTTGAATTGCGAGGTAACATTGGTCACCTATTTTTTTACTAGAAATGGTTGGTTTATTAACGCGAGCTTAACAGTTTAGTAATGTGGGTTGCATGCTTAACATAAATACATAACAAACACTGTTAAAAGCACATTCTTTATAGTTCAAAAATTGATGATCAATGTTATCCCGTGATTCAATAACCCCAAGTTTACCGGTAAGTTAAGTTACATATGAGGACGTTGTTTTCCTAAAAGTAAGCCAATATTGTTCATACTAAGTACTAGGGCAAACCGGATGCGTAAGTACGACCGCAAAATGCAATTTGCAACTATAAATTGGTTTGTACGTAGAAAAACTACTTACAAACTTGGCACAATTTCAGATACCAGTAGTTTTAGTAATAAAAAGAATTTATCCGTATTTGTTTAGATGTTTCATAAATGTTTGTAGTATGTTGTGGAGTGTTCAATTGCCTCTTCACGAATGCTGCATACGATTGATAATGCTAATTAAGCAATGTAGTTAGTCTGACATTTAAATTATTGCGGTTTATAATTTAAGTACTGGGTTTGGGTTTACCGTCTTGTCTGACACTTTCTGATGAAAATTATTTTATAGTAAAGCTTAAACTTATCGAAACTGCCAAAGTGCCAAATGATGTATACATGTTCCGTAATATTGAATATATTTAACTTTGACTGTTTAATGAATTAAAAAACATTCAGAGGCTCTAGTGTAAGTTTCGTTTGACGTAAAAAACCGTTTACGAACGCGTAAGTGATAACGTTATTTATATGGGAAACGCATACGCGTTCGTGACGTAAAGTTACGTGAAAAACTTACACTAAGGGCTCAGCAAAACCGATAGTTTGACTCGTAAAGATTATTCTACGAAAAGTCATATGTAATAAGCGTTTGCTCTTATAGCATAGGTAGCTGCTGTATTTGTGTATAGGTCGTTAGAGCCATTCATGTTGTTCTTGGCATGGTTATTCTTGAATAAAGAATATATTACTGCATATAAATGCGGTAGCGCACTCAGAATTCAATTTAAACTCTGCTGAACTAATTTCTTATGTAAGAAGGTTTTAGTCTATAGTTGAAGTAGGTACAAGTAATATAATGTAGTGTCGTTATTATTTACGTGTTTATCTATGAGTACGCTTCAAATGTATACATATGTTAGGTGATATCCGTAATATCAATAGCAGCATTAATCTATCTAATAACTGTAGGTAATATAATATTGCAGTAGTTGTTACCAATCCCTAAGAACGTAAAGTTAATACGTTCCCGTGGGATCTTACGTAGACAATGTCGAGGGCACCCGGGTATGTCCTTAAACTACGTCCAACAATACGTAAGAGGTAGGGCACAGCGATGACCATCACGCTTGAATCTGGGGCAGCCCAACTGGGGAAGTACCTCCTCCTTACAGAAGACCACAGCCATAATAGCACTGCTACCTTTCAGGTATGTAGTGTTGTGTTCCTGATGGTGAGTAAGGTTCCCAGAGCTCCAACCCCCCTTAAAGGCCGGCAACGCGCTTGTGACTCCCCTGGTGTTGCGGGTGCCCATGGGCGACGGTAATTGCTTTCCATCAGGCAATCCGTCTGCTCGTTTGCCGCCTATGACATAAAAAAAAAAGCATAAGCTAGTTATGTATATTGCAGCCTTGCATAGTCGCGCGAACTAATACAGGTAGGTACTATTGGAGATCTCGTGGCATATTTCGCTATATTCTATGTTACACACCTTACGGAGTGTTTGTTTGTGTTAAATGCCTGAATTATGTAACATTTATCGAGATATAAAATCGCTAACGTGCTATGCGGGCGAGGTTAAATATGATTTACAGTATATTCTTTTTTACGTGCAGATCGGCCAATATGGGGTATAATGTGTAGACTTCACTATTTTTCATGTATTTGTATTTTTTGAATGACTTATTATTTAAAGGAGACTTACGAACTTTAGTTCACCAGTGATATAAATTTTGTTTTCGCAATATGAACCCGTTTTAAGAATTAATTAGTTTAATTACCTACCGGTAGTACATCTCAGTTAAACAAATATGACAGGTTCTCCAAGTATGTCACGATCACGAGTGTTGTAAACGAGAGGAAGCGAACACTAAAGGAATGCCTTATCAAGTCACGTTCAATTTAGAATTTAATTCGCGTCCTTAACATCATAGAGTAACATAATGACATTAATGACGTGTAGTGAACAATTTAACAATGAATTAGTTGTCAGAATCATAAAAATACTATAGTACATTGTGCAACGAGGATGGTAAGTAAGGTATAGTAAACGCGAGTCTATTAGAAGCCCGACGACGAAGTCGGAGGGCTTTTAATGACTCAAGTTTGGTATACACTTACCACCCGTGGTACATACAATGTTTTTCATCACATTTGCGAGGATATAAAATAAATTCGTTGGTAAAATATTAGTTACTTATGTAGGCTTAAAATCAAAATACACTTTGAAAACTAAAATCAGACCGCATCCACTATAAAAGATTGTCAACAATGTCAACTTTTTTCAATGTCTTCCACAGATAATGTTAACAACTGCGTTTTGTTTTCGAAGTTGACAGGTCATCCTGCCAAATAGTATCAATTATGAAAATCGAATAGAAAACAATAATTTTTAATTAATACTAAACATTAAATTGCAGTAAAATTTAATATAAAGATATGTTTTTTTTATTAAATACATATTTTTTACATATTAAAAGTTGGTTGTAGCAAATTTTTGAAGATATGTAATACACCTTGGCTGTTTAGAAACATCCTCAGTCCAAGTGAAGTATAGGTTCTGTATATTTTTAAAACTAAACTTAACAGCCCGTGGGAGCTAAAACGGCTATAACTGTTCTGTACGCTCGCAAGTAATAATGCCATTGACGAGCAAGTGTGATGAAAAATGTATAAATACTAACTTTTCCTCGCCACTTTGTCGGCCCGCCATTCCCGTCTTTAAAGTATGGTTGCGCGATAAAAAATATCCTATGACCTTTCTCGTAGCTTAAACTCTCTCCATACCAAATTTCGTCCCACTTGGTTCAGCGGTTTAAGCCTGAAGTAACTCTGTACTTTCGCATTTAGAATATTAGTATGGATTAGTACGGATGGATTCGCGTTACTGTTAAAACTTTGAAAGGTACAAATATTCTTGGAATGTTTTTGAATATTCAATTGCAAGGTGGTAAAAAAGGGGTTGCAATTTTTTAAGCTCGTGGACGAAAACGCAGCCAGACGCTTGTGTAGAACAGGCCACGTAGGTGACCTATATATGTTATAAGTATCAGTAAAAATAAATATATAATACTTGCACACTTTTACCTTACATGCTAACATTTACCTGTAGGGCATCTTACATAAGTACATCTTATAGTAAAGAGTACCCATATACAAATATATGTTATGACGCCACAGCCAGTCACATGTGATATATTTTTTTGCAGTTTTGTTTATGAGATTGCAAATAAATTCGTCAGCCCCACGTGATTTCAATCGCTAGCGACTGACGCATCCTGAGAGCTCCGTGCAAATTATTTGATCAGAGCTCTTCAATTTAACATTATAAAACCATTATTTGCTCCGACGCAGGCGAAAATTATGTGATTGATAATGTACCTCCTACTGAAACAGCCGACGAAACTCCAACTTCTAATAACAGTGTGTCATAAACGGTTGCAGGCCGTGGCATATGATAGGTATTCACTATGAATGATCAAGCCTTCGTAAAGTGAACAAAGTAATTTATTGTTGACTATTATCCAATGTCAAATGAACGTGACTCTTTCCAGTACTTTACCTGCTTACAGAGCGCATCATAAAAGTCTATGTTATATTATGCTTCAGGTGGTATTAAATGATTGTTTAAGAGCAAATCAAGATGTTATTTCATGGATTTTTAAGTTACCCATATACTAGAAAGTCACGTACAGGGATTGTTGAGCCACTTCCAAATGTTCTTAATTTAGTCGCGTAATTAATGATTCCAATGTCTCCCTATCGATGTTGTACATATTAACGCCCAATTTGTATTACACGGCTAAGTTACGAACGTGGTCAAGACAATCACTAGATGTGATTGTAGTTATTACTTTTAAATAGCTGACAATTGTGAATGGGCATACAGACAATATTATTCTCTTCTGCTAACAAAAGTGACGATGTTTTTTTGCTCATATTGCTTGTAATAAGGGCGTTTTTATAGGATAACCCTCCTAGAATAATTTAAAATATGTTAGCAGGTACGAATCTTTTGTTTTGTAAATTCTACCTGGAGTGAGGTACCTGGCAGTAATTGTATCAATGCACGCGCACTATTGGCTTCAACCAATCCTATTCTTGATATGAGTAATAAAATATTGATATGGACATGTAATTCCGTGCTGCATACGATGCATTAAAACATAATTGCATTTAGGTATGTTGTATGTAAGTACAGGTACTTGTTTTTCTTTACTATTTCTAATAAGAACGTGACGCAGAAACAGTTTTTCTAACCCAGTAACTGGGCAATATGATCTTACAGTAGGATTTGATCAATTTGATTAATTGAGTAGAATGATCAAATTAATATTTTTTTATCGACTTGCCATCTGAAAAAGAATCATAATTTTTGTTGATAAAATAAAATGTTTAACATAAATAGCTTCTCCTACGAATTGCATACCTAATATGCCCTTTTTGCTCCACTTCGCCGAAATCCCAATATAAATCGATTTAGTCCGCTCAAAAATATGGCCTACGACTTTATGTTTATATACATATATGTATGAAAAAAAAGATCAGAAGATAGGCATATGTGGTTTGCACCAGATTTTGTAGGTAGGTTACTCTCACGTAGACGAAATACATTGTAGGTAATGTTTGCTCTAATAATATTACACCTGATACATGCATCACAAAACAACTACTTACATATATTGTGACCATTTGGCCGTACACAATAATAGTTTTTTCCCAAACATTCACTCCAATGTTTACATTATGTTAATACATAATAGGCTGCGATGTCGTTGCAGGTTTGGCTAAACATAAACGTAAGGTAAGAGTCACGGAGTTCGTTAAGGTCAAAATAACTAGCCTAAGCCGGCAAGGTCCTCTTTTTTAATGGCTATGCCACATACATTTGTGACACGGTTTCACATCACATTCACATTTTCTATGACATTATGCCACTTAAAAACAAATAAAGTAATAAAAACATAACACACTAATAGTTATACAATTAAAACTGTTGTGAGCCATGTTACTACTACTTAGTTAAATACAAACGGATAAACTCACGTTATATCGCACTAGGCGACATGTTTCGGGTAAGCTCTGGTACCCATCTTAAAGCCGAGTCAGGACACACCGATCGCGATGAGGGTGTATCACTCACTGCTGTCCGCTTCCTTGCACGGCGTTCTAATAGTTATTAAAAAAAATAAAACATTAATTTCTTTTTTTTGTTTATATCGCATATTTGAGAAAAGCACTATGTACATACCTCGGCGTGAAAAGGGGTTTTCGGCATCGTAACAACCCCCGGTCTACATATATTCGGCCGGCAACCCTTTACTTCCTGTCCTACATAGTTCGGCACTGGTCCCACCGCGCGCTAGTAAGCTATCAGCTATCAGTTATTTCAAGACACAAAAGATAATCGCTCCCGTGTAAATAAAAGAGAGATATATATTTATAGCTCATCGCCCCGCGATGAACTGCGATCGCCCGGCTATGACATTATGTCTCTTTTATTTACATGGGATCGATTGTCTTTTGTCCCTTGAAATAGGTGATAGCTCATAGCTTACTACCTCGCGGTGGGACCAGTGCCATATTCAGTCTTTAAAGTCGTACGTGAAAGTAAATTTACATTGACTTATGCGTGTCCTCAAAAACTTGTAATTATACAGAAAATAACTAGCTGATGATCATATACCACCACCGCACCGTCTTAAGATCAATGATTACCGGTTAGTTCAACATATCCGTACAACATGAAGTTATCATTGTCCTTGAGCGTATATAACTATTTCTAACGCGTGGTTAAATGTTAATTGATTGTCTAAACGTTATATCTGAATAGCTACTTTTGTTGTACTATGTTGTATGGGAAATCAAAATTGCATTTTACTTGACAGGTTTTATATATGTCTTCTGAGGGGGTATAGGATAGGAATTGCCAAGTCTAATGAAATGTCCCAATATATCCGACTGTGACAGTAAACAGAATTTGTGATTTTATTTACACATGTTTATGACATCTAATATACATAGTGCTGGCTATCTCAAGTTATCGAAACGTTACGTAAAGCTGTCTACTCGAGACTGTTTGTCTCGGGTTTATCGATTCTAGAAGTTTTAAGCACTGCAGTGTTGGCCGCTGCGGAATATCTGCTTTGCAAAACTACCAATGCTGTCAGTAAAACTGTTAGATAGTCAGTATAACGTTTATACTGCGATGTAGGTGGTAATCTGGACTATCCATTACCTAATTAAAAAAAAAAATTACCTACTTACTTGGTGTCCTTACACTTAATTAGTTATAAGTAATAATAAATATACTTCGCGACATGAAAAAGGTTCCTATCCTTAACTTTTTTGAATAGGATAAGATCGGGTGGGGTAAAAACCTAAGAGGGACATACCTGTACCCTCACCATGACTTGTGACACTGACGTTTTCGATAACGAGTGTCGAGTTTACTATCTGTGCATCTCGCTTGTACTATATTAGTGCGAACGTGATGCACAGATAGTAAACTCAATACGCGTTGTCGAAAACGTCAAAGTCACAACTCATGGTAAGGGTACTGCTACTTTTTCTCGGAGCAACAATCCAAATAGTAAATCCTTAAAAACGTCGTTCTAAATATTCTTTGTAACTACATACATTTTTTAACTTACTGCCTTATATTAATATACAATTAAAATAGTTTCATAATTTAACAAGAGTTCTAGAACCCCTTCGATAAATGGCTGTTATTTTTTTCCCAGGGTTTGGAGTACCGATGGGTTCAAACCGGGAAGCTCACGGCAGACGGACCTATTACCGCCCTCTCATGGAACTTGGAGGGCACCCGGCTCCTCACCGGGGGCAAAATCCTGCAGCTATGGCATCAGGCCTCACTTTATCAGGAGGACAGCCAACGTAAGTCAAGTTTTCAACATTTTGCTAATGTAATAGCTCCGATAGCATCTTCGGTACTATGCCGCAGGGGCCTTTTTTAGATTTATATTAGTTTTAGTTAAATTTATTGTTAGTTTTAATGATTTATTGTTTTTTTTACGAATTTAGATGTTTTAAATAAATGAATTATTATTGTTGATATTTAAAGATCGAAAGTCATGAAATGCCGAATGTAAAGGGCGCTCTGTAGGTTTATATCACTTATTAAGATAGATTATGACATTTATGACATGTCCAACATTAATTCACTTTTTTTGAAACACGATATGATTCAGGTTTTATCAAAATGTACTCAGAGTTAGCGCACTGAGATAATGGATATTACGGATAATTTGGGCGCCACCCGAGATAACACACGAATATTCAGTTATATTTCTTTAAGAAAAGGAGCGTTGTTAAATCATCATCATCATATCAGCCGAAGAACGTCCACTGGTGAACATAGGCCTCCGTCGCATGACCGGTTTTGCACCGGGTTTTGCAATGTATTCTCGTGACTTTAGCGATGTTAAATCATATTCAGTATATAGTCCGTCATAGGCCGTTCGGATTTGATAAACGGTTACCGTAATGGACCAAAATAGGTGTAGGGTTAGAACCGGTGATAGATTTTTCTTATACGTTCATAAGTACATTGTAAAGTGCCTTTATTCAAAAATAAAGATCCTTTATCTTTTTTTTAAAGAGTACCAAGCTTGCAAAACCTTCCTTATACACTCGTCTAGGCAGATAGAGCATCTTGGAGGACTCGTATCTTTATCTGATGCCAACTGTAGATTATACATAAAGTAAAACTACCTACCATATACTAAGTATTTAAATGCCTTATTTCTGAGAAACCTTATGTTATATCGAATACGTATTGATGTAATCAATTTTAAAGATTGGTCTATAAATTAATAAGCTCTGGCTGGTAGCTTTTATTTATTTTTAATAATCGCTATGTCTTTCCCGTACATGGAATAACTAACGTACTCGGAGCCGGATCGAGCTAACGCGCAGAGGCCCTTTCGACAATTTAATTAATTATTAATCACTTATTATTATATAAATTACTTTGGCAATTTAGTTACACAACGAAATAATCAATTATCTATATAGGTTAGGCTCGTCTCTTATTTAATTTAAACGCTTTAATTATATTGCAGGCAAAGTTTAGAAGACATTAGGAAACGAGATTTTGATATAGGTTCCAGATAATTACTACAATAAAAATTAAAAATAATGTAATCAAATATGGCTGACTGACTGAATTACTAAGCAAAACATACATTGTGACACATGACAAAATAATATTATTAAGTTCGTTGGCACTAAATATACCGCTGGCATTGAAGTCTTTAAATTTGATAACTTCAGTATGAATTAGATGGGATATACTGTATACTTATATTAGTTATGTTTTAATTGGTTATTAAAAAAAAATTAAATTGAGTCGGTTTTTGCGATAGTCCAAACCTCTCAAAGACCCAAGTTTTTATACAAATCCCGCGACCAATTCAAGAATAACTAGGGATTTTATTTCAAAAACGGAAGAACTGCTAGTTTGGGTGATAAAATGGATAATATCTGTTTTGGTTGCAGCAAGCTCCGGCGTTACATTCCAAATCGGTGGCAGCGATAAAGACGACAAGCCGAAGTTGCAGGAGGAAGATGAACCCGTAAGTTTGCTTCCAAATATATTTTAATTGCAATGATATTGTGTTTGGTGTACCCAAGATTATTGTAAGTGTAACGTTAAATTACTCATCGAGGGGATACTAACGAATCTAAGCACGACGGGTTTATCTTGTATTTTAGGAGTTGCTATGGCTTCCTTCTGGCTCCAGCATCAGATCAGATCAGTGGTGCCATAATATTGCATTGCCGCCGAACTAACATAAGTGTGCTAAATTTCAGCTCAATTGGTTAGAGAAATCTGCATAAAAATTGAGTTACAAGATTTCACCCCAACAGCTATTAAAATATGGGACCAGAGACATACATAGCAAGTTAAATAAAAGCTTGTAACAAATTTAACTATGACACGATTCTATTTGTTCCTTAAATAACTTACGTGTTTTATATATAATTGCGAGTTGCCGTTTAAGAGTTTTTGGATTCTCATATGTTAGTTTATTTTATAACATACATTTTTGATCTGCTAATAAGTACCCATAAATACGCTTGTCTCTGGATTCCGACTTCTATGGGTTACGTTTCACGCACCTATCATGATTATGATCGATTCGAATTCACGAATCGTCAAAACGATTTTACAAATGGTGCAGTTACCCATAATGTAGGAAACTGGATGAACAAATCACAATAAAATTTAAAAATAAGTTGTGCTATCTGAACAAAGAAACCAATAGATATATTATCGGTATATTAATCTAGAAATAGGAATCTCCTGTCGAGATCTGTATAGTTTGAAACAATCCATTTAGCGGACAGATTTTAACAGATAAGATAACATTTTAACTGTTTACTCCTTAAACCAGCAAATTCTTGCTCTAATTTGAAAAAACTTATCTATATTTATCGCCGCAAGGTTGCTTTTTCTTTATAGATGCTAAGATAAGAGGTTCACTAAGCGAGCGGCCAAAGTGAAAATATACTGACAGTGTGCTGTGATATCATTGTTTGTTGTTCTTGTACTATCAGACACTATGCAATCCGGCCAGAATCTAGTTTAATTATATTTATATTTGTATTGTCATTTTTGAAGGAGCAACAAACTTTAAAATACATAGAACATAGTCACCAACTTACCTAATTTACAAATTAATAACCTATAACCTCATAAGGCCCAGTGTGCATTACAATGTGCACCTCCTTTCAATGAAATTTAAATCTTTTATAAAATTAAGTAAAATTGCTTTTGTTTCAATATTTTTCGAACAAAAGAAAATTCAACCCAGATTACAGTAAAACAAGATTGATTTGAATTGTATAAACGTTTTCTATGGTGGGCCTTACGAGGATAAACACATCAACTCAATATTCCTAAACCGCTGCCAGTAGTATATACCAACATAACTCCAATGGGTGTATCAACTATTCTGAATTGTTATACCGTCTGATCAGGCAGGAGATAATAGAAGCATAAATTGATAGATAAAAAAAATGTATAACTAACACGCTGGTTAGATGACCCATTATGGAAAGGACGTATATAAATAGAATTATAGTTTTAAGAGTTACCAAGGGGACCGTAATCATGGGCAAGGAGTGACAAAAATTGGTTGATTGTGCCAAATAATAATGCATATTTAAGGACTATAGAACACCTGCATAAGCCATGTCTATACTAACTCGCGTAGCTTCAGTTTTCGGTATCAGGCATATCCGTATCGCCATCTTTGTATAGACTGTCAATCCAGCTGTTTCATGATTCTTGCCCGTAACACACCAATTTCAATTTACAACGAAGGTTTTCTAATTTTAATAAGAGTATAATTTTGTTAAATGCACCATATATATAAACAGTTAAAGTCGATATTCCAATAACATGACATATATTCGCAGGGCTGGCTGTGCGTATGGCAGTGTCAGACGGCGACGCCGGCACATCACCTCGCTTTTTCGCCGGACGGTGTACTGTTCGCTACATCGGGGGTCAACGATCGACTAGTTAAAATCTGGTATCAAAATAAAGGTTAGTCATTTAAATTTGTATATTCTTCAATTATGTTAAATTTAAAGCATGAGTTTGAAACTACGCGCTAACTTGTTATTATTGGCAAAAATGTTAAAAGTAGAACTCATACTTATTAGAGTTTCTCAGGACTTTGGTAAGAATCCTATCCTTATGCGCTTTGAATGCATCATTTTCAAACTTCTAAATATTTGTAATAGTTCACCAGTTTAAAGATTTATTGTATTATAATTTTAATAACTAGATTGTTTAGTAATTCATTTGATAACTTAGGTACTTAAGTGGCAAATTCATTAAAAATACATTTAAATCATATAGGGCACGGGTCATTGAATAACAAAAAACATTAGCCGATATCCAATTAAGTACCTTCATATTCAACCTACCTAGTTCAAATAACTTTTCATTGAATGTATTAGTAATAATTTGAACTTGAAATTTGTTTCTCGAATATAGTTATAAAATAAATAATACGTAAAATATACCCGCCTCGGCGTCTTTCCTATTCTTAACTTACAATAGAACGAAACACTATTGAT
The DNA here is from genome assembly GCA_022674325.2 of Grapholita molesta. NCBI lineage: Eukaryota > Metazoa > Arthropoda > Insecta > Lepidoptera > Tortricidae > Grapholita > Grapholita molesta. Next base: position 10,990,431 of record CP053137.2, read on the forward strand.
AGTTAATCACGCTTACCTGATTGATGTGTATCTCACGTATCAGTGAGCTATGTCACGTGCTGTAAATTACACAATGGTTGTATGTATTTACATTTTTACTACGCGGTTACAATGCCCTCTTCGCTATTTGATAGTAGTACTGTCGTTGTAAACGTTAGATCATTTTGCAGTCTAGTTACACTAATAACACTATCTAAAAACGCAATAACGAGCTAGTAAAGAAAGTAAACACATTAATTTTTTTTTTTTTTTTGGTAATATTTTCGCTTATCAGGATAAAAGTACAGTAATAGACAAGAGCTGGCCCCGGCAGATGGACACGGAATAGAAGTGGGTGTCCTTTTAACGAGAATCCTATAGATACTTTTGGTGTTTTACATAATCAGCTCCCCGGCTACACACAACAGTAACATTCGTTTATTTATTTTATGTATAGACTCGTGTAGAACGTAATTATTTCTCTTTCAGTATTAATGCACGCGCAAAGCGAGCAAGCGACATCAGACCTCAACTACACGTTCATATACGTCGCGCATCCACGGGCGGTTACACATCTGTCGTGGAGGAAAACCAGCAAGTATATGCCCAAGTGAGTTGTTCCGCTTTCCTCTGAAGGAACATTAAATACCTTTTTTTTAACGTATCTTAAGTAAATAAATATTTCGGGACAATCTGACACAAATCGACTTAGTCCTACGGTAAGCTCAGTAAAGCTTGTGTTGTAGGTACTAGACGACGATATACATATATAATAGATAGATACATAGAAATACTTAAATACATAGAAAACACCCATGACTCAGGAACAAATATCTGTGCTCATCACACAAATAAATGCCCTGACTGGGAATCGAACCTAGGACCATCGGCTTCATAGGCAGGGTCACTATCCACTAGGCCAGACCGGTCATCAATAAGGAATGTATGTATATATGTATATTGTATCGACAATCACGTAACCGTAAGCTCCAGGATTTAATCAAATGTCACATTGAATTATCTTCATATTTCCAGGGGTAGCGTAGGCAACGTGCTAGTGACATCATGCGTGGACAACATCTGCCGCGTGTGGTCGGAGACGTTGCTGCCGGACGACGAGTGGGGCGGCTGCGTGACGGCGCACAGCCGCTCGCCGCCGCGCCGCCAGCGCGCCACGCACCGCCACAAGCACCGCTTCATGCAGCGCCTGAAGCACATGAAGTGGGTACCGCGGGCGCAAGTGTGTGCCGTTAGTAGTGTATTGGGAGGTAGTGTCGGAGACGTTGCTGCCGGACGACGAGTGGGGCGGCTGCGTGACGGAGCGCAGCCGGTCGCCGCCGCGCCGTCACCAGCACCGCTTCATGCAGCGCCTGATGCACATGAAGTGGGTACCGCCGGCACAAATTCGTGCCGCTGGGTAGTATATTGGGGAGGTAGTGTAGGAGGCGTAGCTGCCGGACGACGAGTGGACAAGAATCAGAACACCTAGACAATGCTATACAATACAACGTCACGTTCCTTCATAAATCTCTCTATATTTACTAAATATTAGATGTCCAAGCGCCATATTAGAAACTGAACTATTGTTCTGCCTGGATTTCGGGAATGCAATTATGTAGATACATTGTCTATTCAGGGTTTTCATCAAGCTTCACCAGATGATAATCAACTCGTTTTAAACTGCTTACTTTCCTCGCTCGTAACGTTACAGAATACGTGTTGGATTTTACTAAACTGCATTTATTTGCAGGACCTGCTTCCACATACGGCGGAACGCGCAATCGTCCAAGCAGCCCGGGGCGCCTATCCCGACTCTACCCTCGACGTACAGTGCGCATGACTTCCACAACCCTTATCACGCCACGTCTTACACTGGAGGTAAGTACACGAGGTTAAAACCCAACCAACCATTTAAACTGGTAAAGATTCGAATAACTTACTTTTTTGACACCGATCAAGATTCAACTTAAAATCATCACTTTTAGTGTTTTTGTTACCATTCTCAGACTTTGATTGAGGACATGCATAAAAATATTTGATTATGTTCGCTCGCTCGATCGATTTAAAATACAAAAAATAAAAAAAAACAATTCATGTAATAAAGTTAATATCCACAAACAAAGACAGGCAAATTTTTCTATTCAGTTTCCCGCAGCCATGCTATCTGTATCATCACGTGTTGCGCGCTTGTAAGGGTGGTTATAACTGGCAGTATTAGTATTTTGAATGTTACATACTTATATCTAATTGCGATATCTTGTGTATTTATTTTCCAGGTCTTCATTTCCATCTAGCAGCTTCTATAAACGCGGAGACAGACATTCCCCTAGTCCCATCGTTAGCGGGTGGCGGCCGGTTCATACTGCACTGGCTACACAATAAGGAAATGCATTTCACCAGCCAAGCTGAAGCCATACTGCATGATCTAACTAAAAAGGTAATCAATGGCTTCCATAAACGCGCTCATTTCATTCATAAGCGTATTAAGTCTTAGTTTTTGTTTTTCAGTCTAAATAACTCAACAAAGCTGCAAGAAATTTCAACTATCACTTTCATTGTATTTACCAACTCCTTGCTTTCTACTTGTTTAGAAGAACTAAAATATATCATAAAATTGTGACTGTTACAGTACATACTTCTTTTTAAGGATTAACCAATAAACTAAAACAGCCAATTGAAACAGCTCTACATCGAGGTTTTCTATCCAGACCGACACGAGTAATAATAGAACACTACTTTAAAAACAAATTAAGTGCAGACTAAGCCCGTGTAGACCCGGCTTTAGTGTTCCGTTACGTCTATATGATAAATTCAATTTGAGTCTAAACTTTACGAGTAACCGCCGAGAAGTTTCCCCAACTTAGTGATTCTATAATATTTGTGATTAACGATGACCAACCTGAGCTTCTATTGTTTGTTTATTTAGGTTCTAGATAAAGAGGAGAATGAAGAAGGATCAGAACACACCACACATCTGGACGGAGAGAATGACGCGAGTATGGAATCATTTTATTATTATTTCAATTATTCAGAATATTGTACTTGTTTCAATACATATAAATATTGTTTTGGCAATGATTATCCATTGAGGAGTGCTTTCCAATTTTGAAGGCTTTTATAATGTAAGTAAAACATATTTTATACAACTTATAAAACGCTAGTTTAACATGGAATCGGAACTCTAGAAGAAATCACTCCTCGGTTATTAGGGTTTCTGCTTTGGTCTAGTAGCGGGTCAAACATTTTCTATTTTATCTCTCATCTCTCACTTATCTTTGTTCGTAATTGAGCCGTGAAGAAATCGTATTTTTGTCTTTTGTGCGGCTAAATTGCAAACAGAGACAAGTGGTTCAACAATCCGTGTACGCGGCTGTACCTATACTTATACAAAAATTTTAATGATTACTTTTTAATTTGGTAAGATTCTGAGACTGGAGGATACGGTTGTGGTTTAATACATCCATCATCGCTTATCATGTTACTGTTATTAAAAATAAGGCTACCTCATTACTCATTACTCGATGTTGAGGTATGTCATAGTAAAGTTGCGTTTCAATGGCCTCAGCTAGGTATCTACGCTATTAGAAGCTAACCTATATAAACTATAAGCAAAAGGCTTACTATGTGCTTCCTTGCTTATTCCATGCTGCATAGGAAATAGACGTCCCAGTCAGTTGACCAAAGTCCAGTCTGAGGACAACAGCAATAGTGATGAGCAACCAGGTAACGTAATGGAATTTTAGATATACATAATTATATTAACTATTATATTTTAATTTAGTCTAGGCTTGGACTAGATCATCATTTTTTTTAAACATATTGTCGTATATTGTTGAAGAAACTATTTACAAAGGACCATCGCGAATACGCTAATAGATGAGCAAAACATGTTTTTTTGATAATATCCAAATTTTAGTCTTCAGTGTAGTAACCGTGTACTCGATCTGAGTACACGGTGTCCCATACTTTCTCTACACAAATCATGTGCCTGACGTACAAAAGATAACTCACTCACTCACTAATTATCTGTATGGCGCAGGCAGCGGTAACCACAGCCACCCAACCCTCTCCAACACGACGTCCATAAACTCAATAGCGACGGACGTCACATGTACGCATTTGCCGGACTCCTTGGACGCAAAGATCGAAGGACTTCTACGGGATTGGCATCAGAGTCCCGATCTACTGTTCTCTATTCACCCTGTGGACGGCAGCTTTCTTATATGGTACGTATTATACGAAGAATGTCTGATAAACGCGTTTGTTAGACGCCTTAGAATTTGTACGGGGTTGTCGTCAGGGATTTGAAATATTGTTCAGTGATAGCAGTTTTTAAAGGTGAGCGACGGACTTCATATGAATATCCCGGTCATATACTAATACCCGGTTATAACAACTAATAAATGGGTACTTTTATGCGATTCGCATTACAGCCATGACCACACCCCATTCATAACTGGAGGCATTGGTTACTTTTTCCTAAGTATATGGCACCCGTTTCAAAGTATTAATTTATTAGCAAGCCGCAATGTAATTATTATACATGTAATCGTCGCCTTGAATTCCTTCTGTCTATTGATTTAAGCCACATTATAATACGTAATGTAGTTTAAAGATCTAAGAAGATGACTGCAGGATATATTGTTGTTTTATATCCTATTTAAACTGGACTAGGATCCGGGTATTGCCCTAAACTGTCACTATGAAACATCGAAGTCTTAGAGCGGTGGAACACATTGCGTCGCCCGCTTGTTGAGCGGCCATAAATGGCTTATACGAGTAGATAGATAATGTTACTACTTGAAACTAACGCGTATTTAATAAAACAACTGTAACTACAGGGTGTGCGAATGGCTAGACGAGTTGCAAGCGGGCGCGATCCGGCAGGCGCAGGTGTCGTTCTCGGCGCGGATCCCCTCCGCCTTCCCGCTGGGCGACGCCACCACCATGTGCACGCCGGCCGCGCTGTACCACGCGGCGGCGCAGCCGCTGTACGTGAGGCACCGCACCAAGCCCGTCACACCCGGTGAGAACGTAGCTAAAATGTGAGGAGTGCTGATGAATCAAATACAGAACCTCCTTCTCGAAATGAAAGTTGGATGAATAGGCACAGCAGTAGATATATAACCTCCAGGCCCACCATACAAATTAAATGCTACTCGAATTCGTTCTTTATAGTGTAGGAAATAAAGTATGATTTCTTTTATGTAAAAATCGAAAGAAACGTATGTAATTCAACTCTGTTCCAATTTTATAAAATTTAAATTTCTGTAAAGTAATTCGTACTACAGGAAGGCCCGAGGTTAATGGACTTACGATGTAATTACGAATCACGAAAGGGATGAATTCGGATGGCAAATTTCGAAATCAACGAACTGCGCCATAACGCGAGTGGACGATCTGCGTATTGGACGAACAGCTAACAAATCTAAAATCACCTAAAAAACATTACTCAAGGTTAATGGGAGTCGTAAATATCTCACACGCATAATTATTTTACTATTTTGTTTATAGGTCAGCAACCACCGCAGCAGCCGGAAACCGTGACAACTCCCCTAGCTAGCGTGCAAGAAGAAAAAGAGGAAAATGAATGGCCTCAAACCGACGATCAGAAAGAGCCTCTAGAAAACGGTAACATTTCATTACTTCATCTACTCCTTGCACAAAGCGCCCTTAATTTTTTTTATATAATCAAATCAAATGCATATGATCATCATCAAATATAATCAAAATAGTTATGTTAATTAAGAAAAGAAAAACATTTAAATTCTACATATTTTATTATTGTTCAGGTACGTTAGAAGAAAATAATAACGACATGAAGCGAAAACAGAGTATAGCCACGGAAGACTTAGGCGAGAATCAAGAAGGTGACGTGTTGGACTCTGCCCCGGTCATATCCATGGTCACCAACCACACAAACGGCACGCTCAATCTTTGGCAGCTCACGTTCGATGACAAGTCTAAGTTTTCACAGGTGTCTATATTTTTTATTATATGATTCAGCTGGTGGCTACTTGGGCTCAACTGTCATTGTCACCAACGGTACGGCCATTCTCTGGTAACTCACATTAGACGATAAGTGAGAACAAATTTATTAGTGGGAACTTTGGACCAATTATTTTCCCGTTCCTAATCAAAAATCATATGCTTATGTCCTCATGAGTGTGCCAATCGTTTGTTAGTAAAAAAAACTAATTCAAATTGTTTCACGTAGAAGAACACTCTGAAGTAACACATACAAAAAAAAAAAAAAAACAATTTACGTAAAAGTATCCTTAACATTTTGAAGTCAGTAGAAAATGTAATAGGACGCTGCTATAATATTGGTGGGGAGGGCTTACATTTAAAACATATTTTATATAGTTAATTTTTTACAGGTGCTATCCATAGGACACGCGTCGAGAGCATCCGGACATAGGTTTAGGGTTAACGACATCACTTGCCATCCAGTATTACCTCTGTTACTTACGACGAGCCACCACAACATATCAGGTAATTTTTAATTTTAATATTAATTTAGTCTTATTAGTTATTCATAGGAACAATGAGTGAGTTAAAAAGGTAATTGAAAACTGTAACTGAGCCGTGACATCACGCCACATTTCGATTTTATATGTCCGCAATTTTTACATTACATAAATTAGAAGCAGTCCAATCGTTTTTGATGATATATTTCATAGGCATCTATTAAGATTAGTTGCTATTTGGATAAATTATTATTTCGGAATCAAATCATCTTTCATTTTTTCACCGTTGTTTGACGAGAGATCAGACGACTGTCCTTCAACTGTATTAAATGTATAGCAACAATGTAGAACTGCACATATTTTATAGTACAGTCGCCATCAGATATATCGGAGCTGTGGAGGTGGTCACAAATATCGGAACATGCACTTTATCGCCTCGACAATGGCGACTACCTATAGCCGTGACAACCGAAAGACGTGTTTTAACGCAGAGTTTCTGCTCACAGATAGCGACAGAGCAGCGCAGACGCCTCACGACGACGCCGCGGCCGGCGGGCTGTGCTCGGAGCTCATCATGTGGCGCGTGGAGTGCGTGGGGCCGCTGGGCAAGTCCGGCGGCGTGTCCGAGCTGGCGCGCGTCAACTCGCCGCACCTGTCCGCCTTCAGCAACGTGGCGTGGCTGCCCACCCTGCTGCCTAGGTAACATAATATTACCCTTACGTAGACAAATTCATTGTAAATATAAACATGGTGTTCTCAATAGAATAACCAAGGTAATATTGAATTGAATATTATTTGAAATATCATTAAACTTCACGACACTAAACTACGTCATATTATACTTAATGCTTTTAAAAAAATACGGGGTATAGTTTAAGCTATTCGCAGGCATACAATTTGAAGCGACATTCTCAAATTGAAAAAAAAAAAAAATGTTCTAATAATCCTTTAGCATAGGTGGTATCACAGTAATGAAGAAACACATCAAATTACCCATAATAAAGGGCTATCATAAAGTGGCTAGATTATATTATATCGCTTCTAAGCATGTTTAGTCCACCCTCGTTGTTCCTAATAAAGCAAAGCAATGCAATTAAAATATTTTTTACTTTCACAGCACAACTCTCGGCAATCTCTCAAACTCGCCGTCGGCGTGTTTCGTGGCGAGCGACGGCGAGAGCCTGCGAGTGTTCCAAGCTGTGATCGACGCGCGGACGCTGCTCGCCGAGATAGCCACCTCGGAGCGACGCCACAACAATAACGTAATGGTAGTAGCTGAGTGTTAGTTTTCCCGTAATAGTTGACTGGTAGTTATTAAATGTAAAAACTTAAGGTATTGTTTGTCTACATTTCGGAAGTGCTAAATTGTAGCGCTGAGATAGTTTAACCAATATTGACATAAGTTGTTAAATCCCTGTTCCCATCCGAATACCATCCCCATCCGAAGTAGTTGCTTGTTGTTGTATTTTACCTCATGTGGGTCCGAAATTGGACATTATTGCAGGCCTTGTTGATTTAATCGCCGTAACAATATTAACAGGAGTGCTAATTTTTTGGTAGCCAAATAGCCATATATCATTTGAGCAGTATACATGCCTAATAGTGAATTTCTAATAGTCGATTGATGTTGTAGTTGTGTATTTGGTGTAGAGGTTTTTGTATATATATATATATATATATATATGTATAGATTCAGTGAAATGATAGCAGGAAGAGTCACATTGTCTATAATTATCATAAGCTTAAAGAGTTATTCTCTTGGACGTGGACTGGACTCGGCTTGGACTATTTGGCACAAACTTGTATGAATAAAAATATTTTCACATGACAATTATGCTAAAATATTTATTTGCAGTAATATTTGTGTTTCCCTTAAAATATTACACGTCTCCTTTAATGGTCGTCGCTTAAGTCTTGCATATCCATGCATTTTTATCTATTTAAACGTATTGCACAAAACGAAGTATATACAAACGCGTGGTATTGTATACCAGTAAACCACAAAAGATAAAAAAAGATAAAAGATCTTTATTTTTCAATTTAGGCACATTACATGCACTTATGAACGTCAAAAAAAAAAAAAAATCTACACCGGTTCAAACCCTACACCTCTGACCCGTGAAGATACCGGCAAGAAACTACGGCGGGACTTATTTTTTCAAAACAGTGATACATCAAATCTTAAAGTAGGTACTTACATAATTATGCGTAGTCCGATAAGAAAACATATCAAACAGTTTATTACAAGATAAGAAAATATTAAAATATAAAAGTAAAAATAATAATGTATAAATAAATTCGACTTCACAAAATAGACATACTTTAATATGCTTTCTTATCTGAACTGTGTCATTTACATTATCTGGAAGTACATAGAATTGTTGAATTAATTGCTAGGCGGTTTTGTTAGTTTCTGGTTTGGGCCATGCATGTTTGTCTGTCAAATAATCCTCTACTCTGTAATAGCCCTTAGACATCAAAGACTTTTTTAAGTAATTCTTAAGTATTGGGAAGGGTAATTTTAAGGCATCATCAGGTAACTTGTTATATAAATGAATACTTTGCCCAAAAAATGATTTATACACTTTACGCACACGACACTTTCTAATAGCAAGCTTATTCTTATTTCTAGTGTTATAGGTATGGATGTCACAATTTTTGGTAACAGTCCCTTAATCAATGTATGTAATTGTAATACAAATCAAGTAACATTATAATTCTCAGCAGCAACACGACACAATGTCGATGTCTTCCGAATCGACGCTAGAGGAAGGCGGCGGCATACCGCTCCACGATCGCATCAGAATCGTCTCGCAGCAGTCGACGGCGCGGCCCGGCGCCATCATACAGCTGCACGCGATCGCCGACGCCACGCACGACTGGCACAACACGCAGCTGCTGCATGTGTTCCAGGAACAACTCATTACAGGTTCGCATAGAGAGGTAAAACGTCAGTCAGCAACACGACACAATGTCGATGTCTTCCGAATCGACGCTAGAGAAGGGCGGCGGCATACCGCTCCACGATCGCATCAGAATCGTCTCGCAGCAGTCGACGGCTCGGCCCGGCGCCATCATACAGCTGCACGCGATCGCCGACGCCACGCACGACTGGCACAACACGCAGCTGCTGCATGTGTTCCAGGAACAACTCATTACAGGTGCGCATAGAGAGATAAAACGTCAGTCAGCAACACGACACAATGTCGATGTCTTCCGAATCGACGCTAGAGAAGGGCGGCGGCATACCGCTCCACGATCGCATCAGAATCGTCTCGCAGCAGTCGACGGCGCGGCCCGGTGCCATCATACAGCTGCACGCGATCGCCGACGCCACGCACGACTGGCACAACACGCAGCTGCTGCATGTGTTCCAGGAACAACTCATTACAGGTGCGCATAGAGAGGTAAAACGTCAGTCAGCAACACGACACAATGTCGATGTCTTCCGAATCGACGCTAGAGAAGGGCGGCGGCATACCGCTCCACGATCGCATCAGAATCGTCTCGCAGCAGTCGACGGCTCGGCCCGGCGCCATCATACAGCTGCACGCGATCGCCGACGCCACGCACGACTGGCACAACACGCAGCTGCTGCATGTGTTCCAGGAACAACTCATTACAGGTGCGCATAGAGAGATAAAACGTCAGTCAGCAACACGACACAATGTCGATGTCTTCCGAATCGACGCTAGAGAAGGGCGGCGGCATACCGCTCCACGATCGCATCAGAATCGTCTCGCAGCAGTCGACGGCTCGGCCCGGCGCCATCATACAGCTGCACGCGATCGCCGACGCCACGCACGACTGGCACAACACGCAGCTGCTGCATGTGTTCCAGGAACAACTCATTACAGGTGCGCATAGAGAGATAAAACGTCAGTCAGCAACACGACACAATGTCGATGTCTTCCGAATCGACGCTAGAGGAGGGCGGCGGCATACCGCTCCACGATCGCATCAGAATCGTCTCGCAGCAGTCGACGGCTCGGCCCGGCGCCATCATACAGCTGCACGCGATCGCCGACGCCACGCACGACTGGCACAACACGCAGCTGCTGCATGTGTTCCAGGAACAACTCATTACAGGTGCGCATAGAGAGATAAAACGTCAGTCGAAAAATACAAAAAGTAGTGAGCTCATATTACAAGATGTTATTACGGACAACGCAACCCGAGAATTAATTACAGAAAATTACTATAATAATTAAACTTTAAATCGACATCCTACTGAGAAACATATAAGTAATAAGATAGCTAGAAATCTCGTAGTAGAGTTGTAACGCAGGAAAAGAAGCAAACTACACGCGATCTTATCGGTAATAATCTATCACTTCCGAGAAACCTTATTAGTATAGTAGGGTAAAGAAAATACTTTGATAAAAAAATTATCATCTTAATCATTTTGTCTTGTACCACTTTCACACTTATTTATATGTCCCCAGGCGAGCGCACGACCACAGACACTGACAGCTCCGACTCCGGCGTGGAAGGCGACGTCCACACGATCACCGAGGCGGGCCTGGAAGCGATAGTGGATTTGCGCAAAGCTGCAGTCTTCAACGAGCCGTTCTACATAGTCGTGCTCGAGCGCACGGACGGAGGGTCCACCGTCCACATGTGGAGGCTCACGGTGTCCTCACAAGCTGATTCTACAGGTAGTTAAAACTTGTTCGTAACAAAAGAGTTGAAAATTAGTTGGATCGGGGTGTCAGTTTAAAATAGCTCAAACAGCCATGTAAAGAGATTGTTCTATTTGATTTAAAATATCTACATCTAGAAGCTTATGCTTCGAAACCGAATTTAATCCTAATTGTACAGTCTCCATCAGATATATCGGAACATGCACTTTATCGCCTTGACAATAGAGGCGTTGTTCCGATATTTGTGACCACCTCCACAGCTCCGACATATCTGATGACGACTGTACTATTATAGTATTGCATGTTTGAGAAAACCACTATACATAAATCTGCGTGGAAAGGAGTTGCCGGCTTCGTAGCAATCCGTGTCTATATGTACTCGGCCGGCAAACCCTTACTTTCTGGCCTGTTCTACTGTTCCTGGTGGTCAGTCAACTTGGATAAGAATCAAATGGGCCTATTACATAAAGACTTGTACTGTTAGTGGAAATCGCCTTCCAATTCTTATTATTACAAAGAATGTTCCATTACGCAATGGGTCAACGTTCAATTTCCAGACGAGCTGACAAACAGCATGATGTACGTGCCGGACAGCGCGCTGGTACAAGAGGACGAGGGCGAGTCGAGGAAGAACTCGGTGTCGTTCGACGCGGCCGAGCGCGCGCCGCCACCACCGCCTCCCAACTCGCACCTTTCTATCACTACTAAGAAGGTAATACATTACTTTTAGATATCTCATGTCACTCTTTGCCTTGGTTATGGTTTAAAAAAAAGAGCTGCCCAGTTCAGTAGAGAGATTGTTGAGTGCTATCTCGTACGACTTCTTTAGAAACTTGTGCGTGATATTAGTATTTGGTGATAATCAATTAATTAGAGGGTCACATATTGCCCTCTATAGTATATTACGCTCCCTATAAGGCAGTTGCAAAGCAGTAAATAGAAAGTGGTTACCATATTTCTTCTAACAAACTCTGCTGCTGGTGTCCTCTGGATGATGGAATAAAATATAACTAGTTTATTTATTTTACTAATGATTCTATCATTGCATTACGTTTCAGGTGTGCGAATGTCCGCTCGCGTTGCCGGATGGAGTAGACGTGATCCACGCCACCCCCGCCGCGGGTCACTTAAGTTCGGCTTCCATTTATCCCGCCTGTTTAGCACCTTACATCTTAGCCACGGCGTGTTCGGACAGTACGCTAAGGTAAAATTAAAGCTACTTTATTTTTTCATGTTATACCAGCAAAATATTTCATTTATCTGTTTGTACTTACAAATTTTTAATTTTAGATTCTGGAAATGCAGCGTCACGAAAAAAGACAACGACGAATACGACTATTCTTGGAAAGAATGGGAAATGATGAATAAAGATCAAGAATCTACTATTGACATTCCTGGTACGTAAGTTTTTAACACTGTCTGCTGTGCGCTATGTGAATTGATGTGGTGTCCAGGCATAGTACAGTCAGCTACAGAAGTGGCTAAGCGTTCGAGGTGTTCAAAATGCGGTCAACACGTCTCTATTGTCAAGAGAATAAGAGGGCGTGTAGGTCATTTTGAACACTTCAAACGCTCAGCCACTTTTGCTGCTGACTGTACTTATTATTTAAAAAAAAATAACTATTCAGACGCATCGCTTGACGAAAACTATTTAAATCGCCAAGTGCAGCGTTAACATTACACTTTTTTTTTTTCATTTCGTTCACGCTGTCCCACAGGTGTTAATACTTATCGTTATCAGAGGTATATATACTTATTGGCAACGGCCTCCTAGCCTTAAGTCGGTAGTGACTATTTACAAATCAGATAGTCTCACGGTCGAATTCTGGCCAGGGAATACATTTGTGCATTTATTACGAACTAGATGATACCCGCGGCTTCGCCCGCATGGCAGAGGAAAATGTAATGTCACTCTCCATCCCTTCAACTACCTCTACTTAAAAAAATCACGTCAGTTAGTCGCTCCGTTTTGCCATGAAAGACGGAAAAACAAACAGACACACTTTTGCATGGATATTTTCTGGGTTGCGTTTAGTACCCATAACAGAAGCCTTATTGGAGTTTTTAGGACTAGGTGGATTGGTTGAAAATGGTCCTATTGTTAATAATCTCCAGGGCAACCACTCCACATAAGCGCCGCGTACTCGGGCCGCATAGCGTGCGCGTACAAGTGCGGGCGCTCGTTCACGCGGCCCAAGGCCGGCAGCGCGGCCGCCAGCTCGCCGGACGCGCGCTTCGTCAACCTGTCCGTGTGCGTGTACGAGTGCGAGAGCACCGGCGGCGCCGAGTGGCTGCTCGAGGACACCATCCCGCTGAAGAACGTCAGCCTGCCGAGGGTCGGCGTGTGCGCGGACACGCAGATCGACCTGTCCTATCTGAACAATAGCGCGTTCATGCAGAAGAAGTTGAGGGTCACTCAGGTTAGTCTACGACTTCCCTTAAAAAAAAACTAAAAAAAAAAAAACAAAAAAAAAACGATTGTGGCAAACAAGCATACGGCCCGCCTGATGGTAAGCAGTTCCGTAGCCTATGGACGCCTGCAACTCTTGTGGATTCCCATGCGAGTTGCCTACCCTAATTTTGTCATTGACATTACAGCGGGGTATTTACTATATACACCGTGGGCTATTTAAACCCGACCGATTTCAACCACGTATTTCTGACGATATTACAATTAAATAATGTTATATGAACATAGGCCTAATTACGCAGTTTTTATTTTTTTATTTTTCTAACAAAATAAATAAATTAAGCTTAGCACTTCATTGCGAACAAATCTTTAGGTCAGAGTGTGAATAAGAAAATCCAATTCCTGATAGAGAAACAGAGTAAGTAAGCAAACACGACACTTAACGAATCACTCCGACACCACACGATGCACTGTCAGTGAAAAGTGAGTATGTGTCATGGATTGTTTGCTACTTTATGACAACTAATGTCAAGTATGTAGGTACAGTCGCGAACCGGGATTGTTGACCACTTACCAATGTTTGTAACTTGGTCGTGTAATACTAATCAGCTTTTATCGGTCAGTCCGCCATTTCTACAGATCTCAGGGCTTTAGCCACGAAAATTCTGACAGTTTGATATTGATGACAGGATCTGATGTTTCTACTTAAGACGGGACTGTTATAAGGTAACCATAGCAACATCAGTTTTCGGTAAAACCGTGATCAGTCTTTGGTTAATCAACCTTTGTTATTATGTAACCATAGCAACGTCATCGTCCGTGCAACTGGCAGAATCGGTCATTGGCTAACCGAGCTTTGTTGTAATTTAACCATGGCAACGTCAGCGTCCCTGCAACTCGCGGGATTGGTCATTGGCTAACCGAGCTTTGTTGTAATTTAACCATAGCAACGGACGCGTCATTGGTGTGAACAGAGTTTTTATTGTTTCTGCGCAGAAACGTTTTAATTTATTTTACATTCTTAGGGTGTGTTACACTTGAGATTTTTCAACTTGGTAAATTCTTAAAACCGCGATTATCTAAAAAAATATGCGTTTTTGGACTACATGTTGTACCACTTTCTTTACTTCATTTAAGCTTAGGAAGCTATGGTTAAAATCGGTCGGGTTTAAACAGCCCTCGGTGTATGTGCCTAAATAACTATCATGTCTTTGATAATCTTTTATCCATTTCGATTTTTTATCATGTTAAAATGACAATAAAGGGGGTATTATAACAAAAATGTATGGTTGATACTGACCGTCGGGTTTGTGACGACCGCTCGTGCTAGCCAATCGGTAATGGCATACAGTTAGTAATGCCATAAATGTCAATTCAGGTGTTCTACTGTCCTTAGAAGACAGTATATTCTTTTTTATATGACTTCCATCAAGATCAGTCAACAGGAACCGATATTCTGCGCTATTTTGAAACTACCTAGAAAACTATTAAAAGTAGTAACGTGTTTTTTCATTACCTAGGTCCTTCAAACCCTGTCGTCTGACGAGAGCCGCAACCGCAACGGTGAGGCGGAGCCGGGCAAGTCCGCGGGCCTGCTCGCCGTACCTTCCTTCAGCACGCTGCAGTCTCTTCGGAAGAGTATCATGGAGAACGGGAACACCTGTCCGTTGACGCAAAAACACTTGGTTCAACTGGACTGGGTGTCCAAGGAGGATGGATCGCATATATTGACCGTGGCGGTTGGAAGTAGAGTGCTGTTGTTTACGCCGGTGTCTAGTGATTTGGCTCAAGCCAACTTGAAGGTAATTTCGTGATGTTTAACTCAAGTTAGTACGAACCGACCGAATTCGCTTTCATCGCGATCTCGCGATGATGTCGTGCGTTATGCCTAAAACCTACGGATGTTTTTTGCTTTTTTTTTATGCAAGACTGACCAGCGTGACTGTAAGTGACGACGAGGTCGAGGGTGTAGCACGCTGGTTTAGTAACAGCCTATTCACTCTTGCCTTGAAATGGCCCAAATTATATCTTACCGAGAATATAGACGAACGGAGCGAATGAATGGAATATTCACAACGTAAGGATGAAACCGCTCTCTTCGTCTGGACGGGACGTCCGGTCCGGTCTGCTATTGCTACTTCGTGAATAATAGGCTGGTCTTTCTAAATTACTAACATTTTACGTTGTTACATAAATTTCAATTAAAATTTATTATAATTTTCCCACACAGGCTATGAAAGAATCCATCAACAACAACCGCCCAATACTCCGCAAGGCATCATCCCTCGCCGCTCCACTATTCGTCGAGGAAATCCGTTGGATGCAACTCAGACGTATCCAACTGAAGACAGCCGATGGGTTACCCCCTCTGCCCATGCAGATATCATGGGTACGAGACGGGATATTAGTTGTTGGAATGGATTCCGAGATGCACGTATATTCGCAGTGGAAACCGGAAAATCAGAACTCCGCCTTTGGGATGTCCGGAGTACAGGTAAGATTGTTATTCCGTATTTAACTTATCGGCATCGACAGGCGACGGTTCACCACCTGACTGTGCATGAATGTATAATACAGTATACAGAGTATACGGAGTCAGACTTATATTGATGATTTTGTAGTAACGGATTTCTGTAGTGGGAATCATATTTCCTAAACAACATCCTGCATTTTTTTTAGCAATTTCCGTCTGACTGCTTAAATATTCCTTTGCAAATAACTTAACATTTTAAAGTGTTATTTTAATTTGCCAGGAGATCGATGAGGGCAGCGAATCCCGCGCGCTTCGTGACTCTGACCTGCGGGTATCTGCGCCGCATTTACAAAGAGTGTCCTCTATTAACCTACAGCTGTTAGAGCGAGATGCAAGGCGACGGAACAAGACCCAGCCGGATCAACCGCAAGTATGCAATTAAATTATATCTCCCATATAAAGAGATCTGGCAACTTTTCCGCAAATGTGCTAATGTGTGTAGTTTATTTATTCACATCAAACCCTATTAAATAAATGTATAAATTAGAAGCCTTTGTATTTTGAGTTTGAGTCTGTGTTTGTGTATATTTAGTATAAACGGCGGTCTTTAAAATATTCTCACATTTAATGTTTTATTTCAAAACACTTCGTGTGAATTACAAAGGGCAAAGAGCAGGGCGCGAACACTCAACTTACTACTTACGTTACGTATACTTCATAATGGATTTTATTTGTTTACACTTTCTTTTAGCTCACACCACCAATTATTTACATTAATCCATTGGTCGTTTTTCAGCCACTACTCGACTACATGCCGGACTACGGTCTCTTCGAGGCATCACAAATGGCATGTCCAGTATTACCACAGTACCATCCAAAGCAGCTTATGGAATTGCTGAATAGTGGAAAAATACGATGGGTTAAAGCCATCCTTGCTCACCTAGTAAGGTAAAAACTCCTAAATTTATTGAAAAGGAATATTTGTTTCATTAAAATTTCATTATACAGGCATTCTTATCATGACCGAATACGTAAAACACCACAAAATACAGCAATTTTCAACGTTTAAATTGATTTTTTTGAGTATCTTTGGCAAGTTTATATATTACGTATTTGTTTCTTAATAACCTTATTTCGTTTAGGAGTCTGGTGATTGTTCAATACTATTTATTTACCCCCTTATTCATTAACGTATATCAAAAGTACATTAGTTAATTTATGTTTTGTCTTTATCATACAAAAACATTTGTCTAAGTGACCGATAAAGAGAAAACATACATTAACTAAAGTAGCCTGATATACGTTTATGAATAAGGGGATTAGTAGTATTTATAAAATATTAAAACCTCTAAACAGGCGTATCGGCGGTACATGCACGACCCGCGGATCGCAAGGCGATGAAGATAGTTTATCCAGACAGGTATGAACAAGCATATTTAGTCATATCGTGGCACGCATATTAGCGTATGTCAGAAAAGCACAACTCTATTCCAATTATCGATCACGTTTGATCTGTGTGACATAGATCAAGTTACAATTAATCGATAAAAAGAATAGAAAACAAGAAGCAAATCAAAGTAAAATCACTTTACCTTATTTCGTACCTAGCTTCTACACTTCCAAATTAGCTCTTGCCACTTCATGAATAGCTTACAAGCTTATTCAGAATCTTTCTCAACTTTTATTTGTGTCGTCAAAGTAAGCATATGTTCAAAATCTGAACAAATTTTATAACTTTAGCTTGACACTAAGCGACTGGCATGAGTATGAAAGTATATCAGATATTTTGTATCGTACCTAGCTTAGCTTGCATATTGTCTCGTACTCTTCCCAACTTTTACTTGTAATTTTTGCTGATAAAGAAATGATACTTGTCCGTAAACTAACATTATTTTTCAGCTTTACAGAGTAGATATTTGACTATTTTGTGGGTAGGGTATAGGATAGGGTAACAGTTGTGCTTACAAGTCCGACAACCACATTGCCCATTAATTAAAAACTCACTTCCCGTGACACTTCACAATTTTAAAACCCTAGCGAATCGCATGATGCAAACCGGAACGTATTAACATTGAGGAGCGTCACCCCACTCGCGATTCTTAGTCGCAGTCGCAATTGCATGTCGCACGTGTGTTACAGCGAGGCTGGTCGCGATCACGAACTCTGTCGGTGTCGTTCGCTGCCGGCGCTGGTTCGCCGCTAGATGGCGTTGCTCAGGTAAGTTTTTAAATTTGCTGGGGACTTGAGATTACAGGGAAGTCGCATGTATTGCGACTTTGTATAGTAAAAATATGTATGTTTTTGGCACGCGAAGTAGATTGGGTTTGTCGTTTATGGAGCCATAAATCTGTTAATTAGTACAAATTTTAAATATCAGGCCTGCAACTGCATAACTTGCATACTATATTTAATGAATGACAAAAAACACTTTTTGCATTTACTACATTGATAGTTCAGCCAGTCAAAACTACTAGCATTATTATTATTAGCAACGATATACTAGCATTAAGCGCTGATTCTATTTGTCATCGACCTAGGACTGCTATTTATAGCACGAATTGCAGCATTCTGGTAAGATGAAGATTATTGACGATAGCTAAAAAATATATAGCCATTTGCATTGTGTTTCCCCTTGTCAATCCTTTCTGCTTACACTGTTTTGTATACATTAGTGTTGTGCTCATTTCCATTTTGTACAGAATCGCGAGCCTTTCATATTCATGGAATACATTATAAATTTACGTGGTTGCAGATGAGGAGCCTACGTCAATGTTGTTATTTAATGTTCGATAGTGAAAAAAAAATAATGTGTTAAATTTATAAGTTTATTTCCTATCGTTGAGCATTCATATAGTTTTTACAGCGATACTATTTTATACCACATTATTCAAAGGGTTGGTCGTCTACTATTATTTTGCTGCAGATTTGAACGTGACAAAAAACACTTAGGTAAATTAACTAGCAACAAAAACTAGTGATAATTTAAACGAACGTAAAATAACGAACATATTGGTTTGATTATTTGAACGTGATCTAAACCGCCGCCTGTTCAAACCTCTGGAATGGGTGTTTTATTGATACCTCATCTACGAATTACTTAGTAGGGTCATAATCAAATTATCTGATACAGTAATTAACACTATGATTAATTGATTAACATTAAAAAGAAATTAACTTATTACTTAGCAGTTTAAAACATGAATTGCAGACTATAAAGTAGCTTACCATTACATATTTATTGAATCCATATGGCACTAAAGAAAATCTTACGAGTATTAAAAGCGGACCTAATGCTGCATTTTCTATATGCCGATTGTCCTTACTGACCACGGACTGAGTACTTCTTTTGTTCGAGTAGATTAATATTAATTATTTATAGATAAGCATCGACTGGCCCTGGCTTTGCACACGTGCAAATTTATTTGCATAGTCAAAATATACAGGGTCTATATACAGTAGGAAGCGCCGTTCTTTTATGTATTCATAATGTTGACCATTGAAAACAGATAACAGAAGACGTGCAGCTAGATTACGCTGAAATAACTTCGGTTCCGCCGCTACCTCTCTGGACCCTACTCGTCGCTGACAAGGAGTCCGCCCATCATCCGTCCACAATACAGGAAGCTAAGGTTAGAGTTTGTAACACCTATTTAATATAAAACGACATTGGTGTCTCGAAACCACACTGCGTATCGGTCTATCTTCAATAGTATTGACCACTGCAGATTTCAAGCATGTTTCCTGCAATTTTAAAACCTACGCTGGTTATAAAAACCTTGATAAGATTCCTCCCACCATCAAAAATAAAATACTTATGTGCTAGTATACAAATTGAATTATCATATTTGTTTGTTAGTAAGTCAAATTTAAATTGGTAAAATTATTTTATATACAATTGTTAGTTACTAACATATGTACACACGTCGATTACAGAAAAGTATATACATATATTGCGCCCTGTATATTATAAAGTGTACCCATAATTTGTCGGTTATATGTTTTAAGATCTGACAATAAAATCTATTAGCGATTTCTTTTAGTATGTTCGATTTCATCTCAGAAGCCTTATTAGTACCTAGCGGAACTATATTTTTACTCAATTATTGTCTAAAAACTTTAAGTATGCGAGCTGCAACAAACAATTCCAATATGAGGCTATATGAAAAACTTATTACAGGATTACGGAGACTTATTTGACGGGACAATGGACGTTGATGAAGATTTGGACGCATTATTATTAGACGAAGAAGAGGGGGTCGTCGACCGTCGGCCGTCGATGCCACCAGAGCGGCAGCCGCTGTCACACTTTGGGCCTCGCCAAGGTACGTTAAATGCCACGCTAGTGCAATCTGAAAGGATATCTTCTAATTTAAAGGGGCATTTATACAGACACACTTTTGACTCTCAGCAACCTTTACCGAAAGACCGACTGCCTGTAGATCTATATAGTCTTAAATTGATATGGATGATGTATACTTAAGAAAAAGTGACTAGGTCCAAGTCAGAATTTGAACCGGACGCTTTACGCCCTTTACACCAATTAGACACCCAGTGGAACCCGGTCAAATTTTTCAAGTTTATGCAATACCGTAACGGTTTTAACCATCGTTTACCATCTCTAAATCTAAGCCGTACTTGCTTGAACCTCCTATTCGAACTCGTCTTAATTGTCCATTTTTCGACCACGTTCCCGATGATTTAATTTCTTTCAAAACTTAATTATGCCTAATAAGTAAGTATAGTCGCCACCTTTTGATATCAAATTCCTGTCTTTCTCACACTGCTATAAATTATTTTCAGGTCGCATTCTCTCCCGACTTCTGACCCACACCCACTTGCCCGGTCTTAGCTCGTTAGACCAGATGCATTTGCTCGCGTTAGCCGACACGGTGTCTACGTGTGACGCCGACTTCGCCGAACGCTTCGCCGCCAACGCTCGTGTCGACGTCGCGCAAGGCACTGGCCAGGAGATACTACCTGGTAAGTAGTATTATTTATTATGTAGGCCACATTACGCGCAGAGGAGATGGCCGATGTGGTCGATAGGTGCTCGAGTGGAGACCTAGTGGGACTAGCAAGCGCAGTGTAGGACGTCCACCCACAAGATGGAGAGATGACCTCATTAAGGTCGCCGGAAGACGCTGAAGGCGGTCGCTTGTGCCAACCGGGACATGTGGAGGTCCAAGGGGGAGGCCTATGTTCAACAGTGGACATCTTGTGGCTGAGATGATGATGATTAAATAGTATTATTTAAAGGTCACTTCTTCTCGAATACTGAGGTACAAAGCCTTGGAATTGATTACATACATGTCGTTTACATTTGCAAGACTGCTGCTCTCGATATACTTTGTGACGACATTAATCTACTATTTTGTTTCTCCAGACTCGTTAGACGACTGCGGCCTCCGATTCCTCCTCGCGATGAAGCACTACGGGTACCTCCTTCGCTGCCTGCCGCTAGCCCAACGAGCAAATCTTCAACGTACAGGCGTGGGCACCTGCAACCTCGTATGGGCGTTCCATTCTGAAACTCACGAGCAGCTGTTGGCTTTAATACCGGGGTACGCTAAAGGGCAGCCCAAGTGGACCACTATGAGAGAGTTAGGTAAGAAATTGTTTGAATTTGGATACAAGCTCCTTTTTAATCGCATAAATACACGGTGATTAGGGGGGTTGTGGAGCAATAGAACAAGGGATGACACAGAATTCATAGGTGAAGCTAGTTATGTGAATCATTTATTATTTATCACCGAAAATCATAATTATTTTTAGATGGTAAGTAGAAAAAAAAGATTTGATTACAATTTGGTCACTCTACTCACTGTGACGTCTTGTCGCTTCCCATACTGCATTTGTCAAAAGGCATAGGAGGCATACGGCAAGGGTGATTTGGTTATTTTAATTGAAAAAATAAGAAAAGATAATTTGATCAAATACTATCAAAAGATAATATTGATCAGTAATTGAGTTTAAAAACTGGGTCTGGCCACTACCCAGAAACTAAGCTGTAAGTATGATGCCTTCAGTCTTATATTAGGATTATGATATAATTTCTCATTGGTTACAAAACTCCTAGCTTACATGGCGACCCTACTAAGAGGCTAGGAAATGCTGTATGTATTTAAATAAATACGAAGACAGTCTTAAGATCAGCTGATTAACGAATATACGATTTCAAGGTTTCGGTTACTATTAATTATCATCAGCTGTGGACGTCCACTGCTGGACATAAGCCTCCCCCACAGATTGCCACAGGCAGCGATCCTCTGAACATAGGTTCAATGCCATAATCGCCACGATTGGCAATTTTAGCACCCTTGCTGCTTGGTGGTTTCTATTATTATATTTTTACCTTTATTCCCAGGCGTCGGATGGTGGATCAGAGGTGATTTACTACGCGTCTGCGTGGAGAGACTCGCGCGTGCATCCTACATGGCCAAGCAGGACCCAATGGACGCCGCGCTATACTACCTTGCCATGAAGAAGAGGATGCTGCTATGGGGCCTGTTCAGGTCGAATAGAGACGAGAAGATGACTGCCGTGAGTAATAATCTATTCGCAGATTATTTGAGACGACAACGATGTGTTGAGACTCATTACTCATTTAATATTTTAGGTGTGTTGAACTAAAGGACTGTTTTTAATTTTCAGTTCTTCGCAAACGACTTTTCGGAGGATCGTTGGCGTAAAGCGGCGCTGAAAAACGCATTCGTACTGCTTGGAAGACAGAGGTTTGAACATGCGGCAGCGTTTTTCCTACTCGGAGGAGCCTTAAAAGATGCCTTAGAGGTAGTGTATTGTGAACTTTATTCATACAGTATTATAATTGCCTTTTGTTTGGAATTGTTGGTGAACTAAAATTTTTATTTTAGGTGTTAATAACTCGACTAGGAGATTTGCAGCTAGCCATGGTTGTAGCAAGGTTGTACGAGAGTGATAATCCGGTATCGCCTAGCTTGAAGAAGTTGCTGATGGATGAAATTCTCGGGTAACATTCATATTTCTACATATATTCTTAGTTTCGTCCGCATATTGATCAACAGGGCTCGAAAGCAGCAGGTGACGTAAAAATGACGTAATTTTGTACATAGGATGTTTGTATTTCAACTTCCGTGTGACATCGCATGGAGTAAAAAATTAATCGTAAATAAATATATGAAATTGATACAGAGTTATGTCGTGAATAAAATATTATTTGAATATTCTATTTGGCCGGCAGCCTGTTACTTCCCGTTTACCGTAGTAATGTACTATTAAGATCGTCTTATTAGTGATTTGACGTCATCAGCATGAAATGTTCGTGCCCTATTTGTCAAGCTTGGGCACTGTTTATATCAACTAAAAGTTGTCACCTGAAAACAATGGCAACATTGAGTTGACGCGTACACTGCTAACAGATTGTCTTTTCTTTTAGCGGTGAAACGGAAGACGGTGAAATAGACCTAGAGCGGGCACACCCAGATCCGTTCGTGCGCTCCATGGCCCTCTGGGAGCTAAAGCGTTACGGCGAAGCTCTGGACACATTGCTGGCGCCCGCCGGCCGACTGCACACTGAGCGCGAGTCGCGCGACAACGAGCCCGTGCCCAGCGTGTTCAACTTCTACGTGTATCTGCGCACGCATCCGAGGCTGAAGCGGCACAATCTGCCTAGCCAGGTCTGAAGCTATCGCATAAAAAGAAAGTTTTCTTATTAAAGATTCCTTTATTAACGCTTGTAATTCATTATAGCTAATCCTTGTCAAATAGGATTTATGTTGATTTAAGGCAATGAAAATAATTTTCTACCGATTATTATTCCGAGTGTAATTACAAAACGTCTACCATGGTTGACATTTTATAGTTTATTGCGCTGTCCGTCACTTTTGCACTCCCATACTTGTTAGAGGGTGACAGATATTGTGACAAGTGATAAAAACCCGACCATATTAGGCTAGTAGAACCCGTCACTTTATCTGTTCGCTACTGATTTAGCCGCTATCATATGTTATCCTATGAAGTTTCTTTAGAGCTAATCTTTAGTAATTAACTCATATAGGTTTGGGCTGAAGCCTGAGAAGTCTTCTTAATAGTTTAGTTAGTGCACTTTTTTTTATCGACTATTCGACTATTTAATTCTTGCAAGCACCAATTATAGTTAAAAATAAACTTTCATTTGACAGGGAGCGACACTGGCCCTTCTCCAACAAGAATCTGACGAAGGCATCACCCGGCTCGAGCGTCGATTGTATTTCCAAACTGCGCACGGCCACTTTAAGGCGGGTTGCCCGGCATTGGCGCTGGAAGTGTTATCGAAACTGCCAGCGCGGATACGGGAGGAGAAGCGCCCAGCGCCGGTGGCCGCGCTGTCGGTTGACGAGGCTACGATACATACGGGACAGCTTGCCGAAGGAAATGAAGCAAGTAAGTAATATGTTGAAGTATTTAGGGGCATAATTTTATGACAGTTGTATCAATAAACTTTAATTACTTGGACACGAGAACATGTACCGCTTTATACATGTCGTCGCAATATGGTCGAAAATTTAACCAAATTGTTGTTGACTCAGGCAAATACTATTGGTTCTACAGTGACGCAATAAGTATCCCAACATTTTCAAATCCACCCAAACAAGTCCTTTAGAAATATTGCGACTACGAGTATATTGCACGCAGAGAAGATGGCAGATGGGGTCGAAAAGTGCTCGAGTGGAGACCTCGGACTAGCAAGCGCAGCGTAGGACGTCCACCCACAAGATGGACAGACGACCTCATTAAGGTCGCCGGAAGACGCTGGATGTAGGTTGCTTCCAACTGGTACATGTGGAGATCCAAGGGGGAGGCCTATGTTCAGCAGTGGACGTCTTATGGCTGAGATGATGATGATGACGAGTATAGTACATTGTTGCCCAGGTATAGAAAGTAAGGTATAGATGGCCGAGTTAGTTCGCGAAGATGCGAGTCCATCTATTGCACTTTCTACCGAGGCATTACTATGTGCTTTTCATGCCTTATGTAAGGAAATAAAACAGGTTGGGTACACAGTATAATACACAGTTAAATTAAAAGTAATATTGATATTCGCATTGGGGCATTTGTCGAATGACAAGGAAATGTTTTTTTTATTTCAAATCGTAAATACAAAATTGTACACATTAATCTATAATATCTGAATGTTTGTTTCCAATCCAAAGAACGGAAGAAATTTTCCTTCCCGCCTTTTTAATTTTTACTTTTTTTAAACATGCAAAGGCGTTTTACACATACTTACATAAAAAACGCTTACAATCGCAAAAATACACATTCACTGAGCGAATTTAATTTTTTAATTAAACGCTCAAATGTAATATTGCTCTCATAATTTTATTTTTAAAGAGTTACTAATGTCAAAAATAATCGACCAATAGCAGAG
Organism: Grapholita molesta; assembly: GCA_022674325.2. Taxonomy (NCBI): domain Eukaryota; kingdom Metazoa; phylum Arthropoda; class Insecta; order Lepidoptera; family Tortricidae; genus Grapholita; species Grapholita molesta. Next base: position 11,015,794 of record CP053137.2, read on the forward strand.
TAGAAAGTAAAAAAGGCCGCAAAACACTACACTTTACTTTGCGAATCTACATTGCTGGGCTGTTTTTGAATAGTGCTATTAAGAGCAACTTTCTACTCTCATTTCAATCCATCTTTGGCCACATTTCCGAGCAGTGGCGTGAAATAGTTATTTGTTATGCAAGGCTGCAAAGTGGTTATTTGGCGCTAGTGTTGAAATTGAAAGCTGAGTAAGCGAAGGAAGCTAAGATTGAACCATGAGCGAAGCGAATGGTTCAAAGATAGATTCCTGAACGCAGCGAGGCTTTCAAGACACGAGACGCCAAATAATTTTGCAGTCATGCGGAACACACAATTTTTCACCTCAATACAGCGAGGAAAATTTGAGCGGCAAGGAAAACAATAAAACAAAACTTATCGCGCGATTTTTCAGGGAATCATATCGGCATCGCTACTAGAATCATTCATTTTTATAGTTGAAATGTTGAGTTCAAAGAGGTTAGCACAGGACAAATCCGACATATTTACGTGAATTGATATAACTTAAACCTTTATTAAAATAAATTCGGTTGCGTTCAGAAATTACAATATTATGTAAACCTATATTTCAATTTCTTTATCAACTAAACATTGAAAGCGTGTTTTATTTAACGGATTAATTAGTCAAAATATGAAAATTAAACTCAAATACTATTAGTATATAATAAAACCTATTTGACATAAAATAATGTGTATATAAAATAAAAAAAGTTAAAAATCTGTAATCAAAAACATTTTTCTGATTGGTTATTATCTATGGTTATTATGAACTCACCGCGGTACTGCGAACATCGAAGTTCGTATATTGCGAGCATCTTTCTCTTTTACTCCAATGAAAGTGACAGAGACAATCGTCCGAAATTTACGAATATCGTTTTTTTGCGGTAGCGCGCCAGTCACGCGTTGAAGGAGTTTTATACTTAAAAAAAAGTTACATGCACCACAGAGAATTACAATCATCGGCTTCGAAATTTGAATGACTTTTGCACGCTAGCGGATAAAATAGTCTTTTCCACGCAGATTTCGCGCTATAAACTAAGGTTTTCCTAGTGAGTGAGGTGAAAATCATATTGTATGCGCTGTCTACTTATAGCATTACATGACAAACATATTTTTAAATCTAATAACCACTTGTTCTCTAGAAGCGGCCACGAATCCTGAACCGGCTACAGCAGAGATGGACTGGGGCTCGCCAGCCATGGACGTGGACTGGGGAGCTCCGGTGACCAAACCTAAGGAAGACGAACTCGTGCTGAACTGGGACGACGATGATGACAAGGGGTATGTATCATTTAAAATACAGAGTTATTATGAGACTAGACTAGACTAGACTTGACTACGTGTTAAATATATTGTAACAGGCAACTCGCGTTCTATAGTTTATTTTATTTAACAAGGTACACAATAACATGACACAAGCAGAATTCATTGTACTTCGATATTTAAATCGAAAGAAAAATAGAAAAAAATTACTCGGAGCGGGACTCGAACCCACAACCACTGGATCAGTAGCCCAGTGCACTTCCGTGTGCCATTGTGCTGTCCGAGTACCATCATCATGGGTGACGTGTAGATGTGACTACACGTCACCCATGATGACGTATACCACGAAGGATAAGATAGAAAAAGTCTAAGCGGTACTCGGATAGCACAATTGGAAGTGCACTGGGCTAGTGATCCAGTGGTTGTGGGTTCGAGTCCCGCTCCGAGTCAAATTTTTCTATTTTTCTTTCGATTTAAATATCGAAGATATTCGCTAGCAGACGTTTCTACATAATAAAAAATAATTTAGAATACATTGTAGTAATAAAAGGAATTAAAAATCATTACTGCCTATATCACAATAACAATTGTACACAACATTTTTAAATTAGTATTCTGTAACCAATCTGTCTTCTATGCCAGTAGTCGTATATTTACATGGGTTCACTCACGAAGCCAAGTGCTCTAGCTGCATTTCTGTTCCTATGACGTACGTCGAAAATTCTTGAAGGATTTTTATGTATAAGAGGACCTTCAAACTACGCCTTAATAAGAGTACAGTAGCATCAGATGCAGAGTATGACACACAAAAAAATCTGTCATGTCGAATATTTTGTTTCATAATTATTCATTACAATTTATATATTTTGTGGTCACTTGTTTGTTTCACTTGTGTTTTTTGTTAATAAATGCTAATTGTCAATTAGTTCCGGAGCATCAGGAGCATCTACGCCTCCACTGGAGATGAAGATGGACAAGCCAGAAGAACCAGAAGCTAACGGGGTTCAAGAAAGCGAGAAAGAGAAGGTAGACGAGGCGCCGTCGGTCGACATCATGGCACAGCAGCTGAAGTTCACCGCGTGTCTCAAGATATTGATGGAAGAGCTGAGCACGCTTGCTACTGGATTTGAGGTTGATGGTAAGGTTTATTAACTGTCGGCTCATGGGACGCATCAGTTATATTACAAAGAAGAAAATTAAATATCAAATAGAACAAAGATATGTTTTACGTCTGAAAACACAGCAATTTCTATTTATTGTATATTAAACACATAACGTCATTTTTGTTTCACAAGTTAAATTAGCCATATTACTATCGATTCAATAAGCTAATTTATGTCCATTCTAAAAATAACCTAATTCCTTGACTCATGTAGCAAATTTATTTTGTTATAAGGAAACTGTAGTTCGGTAGTTTTTAAATTTAAATTTCAAAGCCAAATTTAGTATCGAATATACAGTTACATTTTTTTTAATACAATGTTTATTTAATTATGATTTACGCAACAATCATCGGCTCGACGTGTCCTTTTGACACAAAGGCCTCCTCCATTGCCTTCCATGCCTCTCTATCCCTGGCTAATGGCGTCCACAATGGCCCAGCAGTTTTATTTAGATCCTTTTACCATATTGTTTATTGTCTACTCGAGTTGGGTAGTACTATAGATGAAATATAATCTTGTTCGCCATTTAAGTACGCATTCTTACACAGGCGGCCACCTCCGCTACCAGCTGTACATTTGGCTGGAGCGGGAAGTGGAAGCCCTCCGCCGCCTGTGCGGCTACGCCTCAGCGAGCGGCGCGGCCGGCGGCGGGGAGCTCATTTGCGCCGACGCCGACCCGCCGCCGCTGCCCGACCGGCCCACGCTGCACCAGCTGCTGATCAGGGAGAAAGCGGACTTTGAGGCCAAAGTGCAAAGGGCGGTTAGAAGAAAGAAGTGGCTCAAAGGTACGAAGAGTATTCACGAATTAATCCAGTTAAATAGGTTTAAGTACAGTTCTACATCTGGATACGCCTTACACGAGGGAGAACCAGTTCAATATGTGAAAGAGATGAGGAATGAAACGGCAATATGAAAACCGAACGGGACAAGCATCTGTTGTTTATTTGGGTATAGGGGAACTTTCATGTTAAATAGCAAAGTCTGGGTTAGTTAGGAATTGTCAAAGTACGTAATGAAGTTAAATTCACAAGGCACGAATCCAGTGGCGCTGTCTTGTCCTTTATCGCATCCATTCGACCATCGAACAGCATTCAATGTCTTGTATATAGAGATGATAACTTTAAGCTAATGTCGCTACTCGCTATTCGTTCATAACAATCCGCTGTTTTAACTTCAGTTTTCTCCGTGGTTAAAAAAAACCACAGCTAATGTACCTTTTGTTTCAGCGAACGAGACCCTCCTCCGAACACTGTTGTCGTACTGCTCGCTCCAGGGGGCGGGCGGCGGCGGGCTCGCCTCGGTCCGCATGGAGCTGGTGCTACTCCTGCAAGAACTGGGGCAGGACAAGCAACACCAGCAGCTGTTGTCGCCGCTTCCGTTCCCGACGACGTTGCCGCTGCTGGCCGCCGCCGTGGCCACTAATAATACTGTAGTGGCTGATCCCGTTAGGCATCTGCAGGTTAGAATATGCTTTGATTAAATTTTTGAATTGGAGCGTCTTGTTTCTCATGGCTGAGGGCTGTGAAATTTCCGCAATCAACTTCGCTTTGATGGTGGTCATCTGCTTCCGTCCTTGGTATTCATGGCCAGGGTGTCCGGGATGAAACGGATCGTATCTGTATGTATTTTTGGACGTTTGCCGTTAACTTGTCTTGTTGTTTTGGACCCGGGTATGTCCTTAAACTACGTCCGACAATGAGAGGTAGGGCACAGCGAAGTACCATCACGCTCGAGTCTGGAGAAGCCCAACTGGGGACGTACCTCCTCCTTACAGAAGATCACAGCTTTAATAGCACTGCTACCTTAGTGTTGTGTTCCTGATGGTGAGTAAGGTTCCCAGAGCTCCAACCCTCCTTAAAGGTCGGCAACGCGTTTGTGACTCCCCTGGTGTTGCGGGTGCCCATGGGCGACGGTAATTGCTTACCATCAGGCAATCCGTCTGCTCGTTTGCCACCTTATGTCATAAAAAAGAAAAAAAAAACTTTCACAGTAACAAGGAATTATTGAGGTTGCGGACTTCTTTCTTAGCTACATTACACATACATATAACTAGTTATATTATAACATATACACCGAAAAAATTTTGTGGTTGTATTTCGGCAACGAAATTATTTTGCAATACACGTAGAATCGATGTATAATCTTTGTTTTTATAAATGGTAAGAAATTTCAGACGTACAAAATCGTCAATCGAAACTCGAAAGTGACCTAACACCAGTAGGTATCTTTTGAGTCAATGAAACAAAATAACCTAAAAAGTAGTTCCATTTTTCCTTCATACTTTTACGGGTTTAGGAACGTCATGAATACTTTTTACGTGCAGTTTACGGATCCGTTAAAGTAACAAGTTTAGATCAAGCCTCAAATGTTTATAAATATATTTAAGGCGTATTTAAAAAATAGAAACAAGTAATTCTCAATGATATTGTCTTCGTTTGCCGCGATAATTACTCATGAAATAAAACAACTAAAACGGATTAAATCGCGTATACTAATTTAAACTTCATCCCGACGTTTCGAACCCTTTAGCAGCGTTCGCGGTCATCGGGTCCACCGAGACCGATACCGAGAGTATACGCGATTTAATCCGTTTTAGTTGTTTTATTTCATAATTCTCAATGATTATTTAATTGCCTTACCAAATTTTTTAGCGTCCCATATTTGCACTTAAAATTCCCGATAACGCAATAATTGTTCGAACTGCAATCCGCTACGTTCAATGTACTATCGGGGACGTTTAATTTGATTGTATTTCAATGATATGAATGTGTCTCTGTCACGTCTAATAACATCGCGAGCTTCCGTTATCGCCGCGATGAACGCATCACGAGTTTCGTAGTCCCGCTGGTACATTAGGCGCTTTAGCTCACCACACGCCCAATCCGGCGTCTGGGGAAACACGGCAAGGCGGGCCCGCACGGCGCGCTGATTGTGAGACGGGCACCCATCATGCTGGTAGTAAAGATGTTAGCACTGTGTGATGTTCCCAGAGCTCCAACCACCCTTAAAGGCAGGCAACGCGCTTGTGACTCATCTGGTGTTGCGGGTCCCCATGGGTGACGGTAATTGTTTACCACCAGGCAATCCGTCTGCTCGTTTGCCGCCTATATTATAAAAAAAAAAAATTGGTGCGTTTTTATTTCTATCGGTTTAAATTGTAGTTAGAGACGTTTTATTACATGTCTCAAATGAGTTTAATAGGGTGTTCTTGTGCTACCAATAGTATCATTGACACCACCACTTGACTGTTGACACAAATGGTGTTGCTATTGTTCAAAGGCATATTGGTTTACGCTTTAATATTATTAGTGTCTAGTCTATACTACTGAACTAGGTTGTTGGATCGAGACTTTGTTTTACTGCTGCACATTTCCACAAAATGTGAGGCATCAGTTCGAGACAAAAACAAAATTGAATCAATTTATAGTCTGTGGCGCACGACATGCTGGGCACGCTGGGCGAGATGGGCATCCCGGGCGGGTCGGCGACGCGGCTGCTGCACACGCTGCGCGTGCTGGCCGTGGCGCTCTCTGCGTGCATATACCAGAGCCTGTGTGACTCCGACACCTTCCATCTCAAGCACCACCACACTGACAGGTACTTATTATACAGTCAGTAAGGGGTCTATTGTACCGTAGGGTAGCGTAGCGTAGCGTTTGCAAATGACTTAAAGAATAATAAAGTTACAGTTATTAACAATATTTTTCTAACAGCATAATAGCGGAAACACCTGGAACTCATCAATCACACATGCTGGCGCGGCAAAGGCGGTATTCTACGGAAGAACTCACTGTCACCACTCCTCCTAACAAATGGCCAGGTAAAATAAAATTACAGCTGTCGTACTCCGTAACTTTTAATAAAAATAATTACTGATTTAAATGCGATAGCAATCCAAGCTCAAAATCCAAATGCAATCCAATCCAATCAAGCAATCCAAATGCTCATTGAGGCACTAGCTTTCAACTATAATTAAGGTAAAAAAGCTATTAACCAAACATCAAAAAATAGAGATACGGAAAACCCCTTTTTATAGACGGAATCTTAGCGTAACCTTTGTCGTTCATCCAGGCGTGTCAGCGCTACGCGGCCTGGCGCTGCGGGCGGCCGAGGAGGAGGAGGCGCCGCGCCTGCCCGTGCTGCTGGCGGAGGCGTTCTGCGCCGTGTACCTGGCGCTGCTGGGCTGGGCGCTGGCGGCGCGCGACGCGCACCTGCTGTACCGGCTGGCGGCGCACTCGGCGGACGGCCGCGCGCACGCGCGCCTGTTCGGCGGCGGCGTGCGGCGCCTGCTCACCACCGCGCCCGCCCCGCCGCAGGTGGGCTCGCCACTAGTCTATGTTATATATGTTCTGTACGTGTACCTGGCCTGCTGGGCTGGGCGCTGGCGGCGCGCGACGCGCACCTGCTGTACCGGCTGGCGGCGCACTCGGCGGACGGCCGCGCGCACGCGCGCCTGTTCGGCGGCGGCGTGCGGCGCCTGCTCACCACCGCGCCCGCCCCGCCGCAGGTGGGCTCGCCACTAGTCTATGTTATATATGTTCTGTACGTGTACCTGGCCTGCTGGGCTGGGCGCTGGCGGCGCGCGACGCGCACCTGCTGTACCGGCTGGCGGCGCACTCGGCGGACGGCCGCGCGCACGCGCGCCTGTTCGGCGGCGGCGTGCGGCGCCTGCTCACCACCGCGCCCGCCCCGCCGCAGGTGGGCTCGCCACTAGTCTATGTTATATATGTTCTGTACGTGTACCTGGCCTGCTGGGCTGGGCGCTGGCGGCGCGCGACGCGCACCTGCTGTACCGGCTGGCGGCGCACTCGGCGGACGGCCGCGCGCACGCGCGCCTGTTCGGCGGCGGCGTGCGGCGCCTGCTCACCACCGCGCCCGCCCCGCCGCAGGTGGGCTCGCCACTAGTCTATGTTATATATGTTCTGTACGTGTACCTGGCCTGCTGGGCTGGGCGCTGGCGGCGCGCGACGCGCACCTGCTGTACCGGCTGGCGGCGCACTCGGCGGACGGCCGCGCGCACGCGCGCCTGTTCGGCGGCGGCGTGCGGCGCCTGCTCACCACCGCGCCCGCCCCGCCGCAGGTGGGCTCGCCACTAGTCTATGTTATATATGTTCTGTACGTGTACCTGGCCTGCTGGGCTGGGCGCTGGCGGCGCGCGACGCGCACCTGCTGTACCGGCTGGCGGCGCACTCGGCGGACGGCCGCGCGCACGCGCGCCTGTTCGGCGGCGGCGTGCGGCGCCTGCTCACCACCGCGCCCGCCCCGCCGCAGGTGGGCTCGCCACTAGTCTATGTTATATATGTTCTGTACGTGTACCTGGCCTGCTGGGCTGGGCGCTGGCGGCGCGCGACGCGCACCTGCTGTACCGGCTGGCGGCGCACTCGGCGGACGGCCGCGCGCACGCGCGCCTGTTCGGCGGCGGCGTGCGGCGCCTGCTCACCACCGCGCCCGCCCCGCCGCAGGTGGGCTCGCCACTAGTCTATGTTATATATGTTCTGTACGTGTACCTGGCCTGCTGGGCTGGGCGCTGGCGGCGCGCGACGCGCACCTGCTGTACCGGCTGGCGGCGCACTCGGCGGACGGCCGCGCGCACGCGCGCCTGTTCGGCGGCGGCGTGCGGCGCCTGCTCACCACCGCGCCCGCCCCGCCGCAGGTGGGCTCGCCACTAGTCTATGTTATATATGTTCTGTACGTGTACCTGGCCTGCTGGGCTGGGCGCTGGCGGCGCGCGACGCGCACCTGCTGTACCGGCTGGCGGCGCACTCGGCGGACGGCCGCGCGCACGCGCGCCTGTTCGGCGGCGGCGTGCGGCGCCTGCTCACCACCGCGCCCGCCCCGCCGCAGGTGGGCTCGCCACTAGTCTATGTTATATATGTTCTGTACGTGTACCTGGCCTGCTGGGCTGGGCGCTGGCGGCGCGCGACGCGCACCTGCTGTACCGGCTGGCGGCGCACTCGGCGGACGGCCGCGCGCACGCGCGCCTGTTCGGCGGCGGCGTGCGGCGCCTGCTCACCACCGCGCCCGCCCCGCCGCAGGTGGGCTCGCCACTAGTCTATGTTATATATGTTCTGTACGTGTACCTGGCCTGCTGGGCTGGGCGCTGGCGGCGCGCGACGCGCACCTGCTGTACCGGCTGGCGGCGCACTCGGCGGACGGCCGCGCGCACGCGCGCCTGTTCGGCGGCGGCGTGCGGCGCCTGCTCACCACCGCGCCCGCCCCGCCGCAGGTGGGCTCGCCACTAGTCTATGTTATATATGTTCTGTACGTGTACCTGGCCTGCTGGGCTGGGCGCTGGCGGCGCGCGACGCGCACCTGCTGTACCGGCTGGCGGCGCACTCGGCGGACGGCCGCGCGCACGCGCGCCTGTTCGGCGGCGGCGTGCGGCGCCTGCTCACCACCGCGCCCGCCCCGCCGCAGGTGGGCTCGCCACTAGTCTATGTTATATATGTTCTGTACGTGTACCTGGCCTGCTGGGCTGTACCGGCCGGGCTACTTACTAATCTATAACATCACTTTTACAGCCAAAACTTGTAGAACGGACCGAGGGCACCTCCGTGTGGTCCTCCCTCCGCGAGAAACGAGCGCTCCTCAACATGCGGCTGCTGGGGCTCGGGCCCACGGTCCCGCACAAGAACATACAGGAGGGCAGGCCCACCTACAGGGAGCAGTTCGTGCCGCCTTACTGCAGTATACTGACGTTCTTGTTGAATAAGGTTAGTTCGCGAATAACATGTGTAAACCGAATTATATTTTAAGCAGAAACGTCTGCTAACCAAACCATAATTCTTAGAAATACCAAACCATAATTCTTAGAAATAAAGGAAAAATGGAAAAATCAACTGCCTCATCAGGGTTGCCTCAACATTCTCAACCGATGTACATTGCAAACTTTTTAAATTTTTAGCCTACCCCTGAACAAGATCCTGAGAATTGCGACTACGATTCGGCTGAATCGGGTGCCGAAGATCCCGATGACAGCGGCAGCGAAGCGGACGATGACGACATCTTTGATACCAACCCGGCGAGGTAATTACTGTGATTGATTTTACTACCCGATATCTAGGGTTCTGCCTCACGTTACCTAGCCTATTGAACTGATTAATTGTTTTAGAAATTATGTACGAGGCCTGAGGCCACAAAATAAGTCACTACTAATACTTTTGCCAACAACCTAAAATAAACAAATAATACGATAAGTACGTAAACTACATACGCCTTTACATGCCATCACTCCTCGTTCTTCTGTCAGTCTAAAGATAAATGCGGTAACTATTTTTGGAGTGAATACAGAGTTACTGCGTTTTGAACATAGAGTAGCAGAGAGTTTTTTTCATAGTGACTATATTTAAAACAACGGAGTGGACTATTTACAAATCAGGTAGTTTAGAACCGATTTTGATCTTTGATTTGTTAGATTTTTAATTTTTTTTGTTAAAAATTTGGAACAAATATATACAGAAAATATCGTAACCGGTCGAGGACGGTTCATAACCGGAGCCGTTGTATTGCTCGGCCGCGGAGTTACTCGATCCACCATAATTGCCCTTGCTTGATAATACCCACAAAATGTTGTACAGGGAGTCAAAGCGCACCAAACTCGTGAACACGGAGCATTCCGACCCCGACTCTTACTCGTGGGTGCTGATGCGTGTGGCGGTGTTGAGGCTCTCGCAGCAGAAGTTGCAGCATTTTCTACAGCTCTGTGGGATCGAGATGTCAGGTAATTCGTAGCAAATAATAATAATAAAAGCATGGCAAATAATATCTACGATATATTTTGTTTGCTTCGAAATATCATTTAAACATGTCTTCATAACATACACTATAAATACAAGATATTAAAAAGAGTGTTATATTATGACATATATATTTCTATTTTCTCTATGGCACTAAGTCCAGTCATTTAAATGACATATATATTCTATTCATATGAAGTTGTCATACATTGTTCTGCACCCCAGTTCTATATACTTTTGTAGTTTATTTTTATTTCCGCTAACCAAAGGTACCTAGAAGAGATCGCTCCTTCATGATAAGACCGCCTGTTGTTCAATTTGTACCTTTATTGAATCTTGTTTTACTGTATCTCCAGTAGCCGTTTGAGATGTGTAATAAGAGGCTACATTTCAGAGCTGGCAACAACAAGTCCAACTGTACACGCCGCCCTGCGGCGAGTGGACCAGTGGCAGCAGCAGCTGACCGAGAGCCTGGAGGCGCGCGCGCCGCCGCCGGACTACATCCCGGGCTGCTTCCCGGAGCAGCTGCCGGCGGGCCCTCCCATCAACAAGTACAGGTATGCTTTACAAATATGTGACTTGTTTTCAGACGGCTGTCTCGTTCAAATGACTGTTTTTCGTTTTCGAAATATATATAAAAAAAGTGCTCAAATGCTACAATAGAACGTTTGGTAACCCAGTCAAGAGTACAAGGAATCAGACCACCAGTAGCGAGTGCGTGTGCACGCAATTAATCTCCAGTTTGGAGAAACGATATACCCTTTTCCCTCGCTTCTACTAGCGTACCGTAGAGTCAGTGACTCCAGTGCTGTAATTATGGTCCACACGTTCTCAGCGTAATTGTACACGTTTTAATGTACTCAATGTTATATTCTATGATGAGAGCGAATAAGCAGGTGAATGCAAGTGGAGCGAGGCAATTCAGCCATTAAGACCCACCTTATGTCTTTGCGCGCCACACACTTTTATGAGTCGCTTATCTGAATAATCCGATTAAATCATTATAGTATAGAAAACTAACTCACTTTTTATAAATCGAGATTAGTAATGGAAATAATAAGAGTGTTTGTCTTTTTCAGATGTTTATTAGAGAAACACAACACGCCATTCAACTCAAATCTATTTAGCACTGCGCCCGCGAGGCGTTTGTGGAGTTTTCTCGTTCGTCAGGAATTAGTTCAGGTAAATAAGTCACTGCCGCTTAATTAAACCAATGATTTGTTATACGTGTGGTAAAATATTCCAAAAATATTTAATTGTCATAACAATTAGAAACATTATTGCTTTTACAGGAAATATTCATTCGCGCTGTGTTCTCTCGACGTCGAACCTTGTCTCTCACAGCAGAAGCGATCGGCGAACCTCGTCCGGGTTGTCTTCCCAACCAGCAGCGACCGGGAGATGATCTACACAACCCAGTCAGAATTATTCATAAGGAACAGGACTCCATTGCTGCATTCTGTCTGAATCGGGTGAGTTAGTGTTCTGTACACGATTGGTTTCAAACGCTGTCACAGCGACCGCGTATAAGCTGCTTTCCAAATTAATAAAAAAACATGTCTATCTTAATTGAGTTGATATTCTGTATGCAATAAAATTTGGTTTAAAGAAAATTTATTGTCTCAAAAAATTCAAAAAATTCACTTAAAAGACAATCTATAACTAAACATATAATATCCGAATTATTGCAGCAAGCAAGCATGCAGAAACATAAATATATATGTTATATAGGCATATGTTGTAAGGTTAGGTGATTGAAATCCAATCAATTAGGTTTTAATGTTATATTACAATGTTACGCGACAGCAAAACAGACAATGCCTATATGAGATATTGGCTGCCGCCGGGGTTGCCTCTAACCATCAAATATCTGGCGACGATCAGCATAATCTCTTCTCTCACGAGTTCATTACTGGTTTCCGTTATAACCACAAACTTGCACGCAATAGGATACGTAGAACATATGTATAAATCAATGAAACCAAAGCTAGAGCAACAGTTAACCTTGGTCATATATAAACTTCATGGAGATGGCGTGACGATCTTGACGTTTTTTCTGAACGATCGCGCTGTTATTGCAATAGATTGTTTAACAGTATTACATAAAAGGTATAACATAAGGAAGCCGAATCCCAGTCAGGGCATTTATTTGTGTGATGAGCACAGATATTTGTTACTGAGTCATAAGTATTTTCTGTACATTTAAGTATTTATATGTATCTATCTATTATATACATATATCGACGTCTAGTACCTACAACACAAGCCTTACTGAGCTTACCGTAGGACTAGGTCGATTTGTGTAAGATTGTCCTGAAATATTTATTTATTAACAATGATTGTGTTGGCAGGTCGGCGGAGCCCTGCTGGCCGTGGCGACGGCGCGCGAGGTGCAGGAGATGGACGTGTCGCTGCTGCTGCGCGGCGGCGCGAGCTGGGCCGAGGACGAGTGCGAGGTGGACCTGCTGGCGCTGGCCGCCGACCCCGCCGCGCTGCCCGACACCGGCTTCCTGCTCATACAGCACCAGGACAAGTAACTACTACATGGACTACTACACATTCGGGCTACACCGCCCAAAGTCCATACGAAGAACAAAAAATACTACACATTCTTTTTCTCAAACATGCAATGCAGTAGATTCCCGCTATGTACCCACTTGGCCGGAAATCCACATTTTCAGGCCTCTGATATAATGTACTATTACCGCTATTTATACTTTCTTAATTCTAGCTTTTTATAACTAAAACGCCTTTACTCACTTCAGAGAGCATAGGTATTCCGTTTCTATCTAAGAATGCCGAGTGTCCATTCACGATGTTCGCGTCGCCGTATTGTTAGCCCGTCCGTTCAGTAAAGCCGTGTTATTCCTAACAAAAAATAATGTTCTAAATGTGGCATACATGCCACCATCTGAAGTAATGAAGAACGAATAGTAATGTTGCTTTAACAGCTTCCACATTGCATAGCAATGTTGTTCAAAAAGTTAATTTTTAACCTATTCTATTCTTCATTAAAAGTACTGATTTTAACGGGGTGTTTTTGAGTCCTGATATTTTAGCATACTTGCGTGCAAGATTAAGATGTAAACCCTTAGTCTCGCATTTTGCAGAAATATCGGGAACTCGAAACAGGAATAAACATAAAAGTCATACAATAAATTGCGTTATTTTGACAGACCAAATAACGGTTCCGTGCCGGGTACGGGCAACAGCTCCCCGTTGAACCCCAACGCGCCACAGATCCCGGTCGGCATGGCGAGTCAGACTGGACGGGGCGCTAGCGTTGTAAGTATATTCTCTTTAACATTGATTCCTATCATCTTTCAATTAAGATAAATTCCTTGTAATTTAAATAAAAAAAATGTTTAGTTGTGCTCCAAATAACATTGCCGTCACAGTTGTGTGGTATTTAAAAACGTCGAAGCACAAGAAGAGAAACTCGATTGATATGGAAAGTACGAGATTGCTTTGTAACCGACATAGTTTTTGAGCGGCAAACGAACGAACGTGATTGCAGCCACTTTATATGTATTATAATTTATTTTATATACGAGAACTTCGACCCAAATCCATGTCTCAAGTTGTTTTTTTTTATATATACCGTTTCTCTTTTTGCTCACATCGTAAGTCCGAGGGCCATGCAAATGCAAATTCACAGTCACACAAAAATATTATTGACACTTCAGTACTACTATCATTATAAGCAACAATAATTATTTCACTAAAACAACTAATACGAAACGGGACTGTTCATTGGTGTGTAATAATATGATAATATGTATTATATGTATGACAAACTAATAAATTAATTATGGTTTGTTAAGGAGTGGATTTGTTAAGGGTTGTTTATAAATATTTACTTTTATGGCATGATACTTACAATTTAAAAATATTTATTGATGTAAGATTTAGTAAATAGTAATAATTAATACTGTTAGTACTTACCTAGATAATGTGATTTAAAGAGATGCAAATAACGGAATGCCAAAGAGTGCTTATACGACTGATTGTTGTAAATAATTACTTGATTGACAGCTGGATCGGCGGGCAAGCCACACAAGTACTAAGCCAACTGGCCACGAAGCGTATATTGTCACAGTACGTGAATGATATTAACTAATGCACAATACGGGTTAACTGTCGAACGAATCAATGTCTACAAACTGAAAATAGACTCTAAGTAAAATGGCGGAAGAATCAAGTTCGAATAACATTGATTCGTTCACAGCGATACTAACGTGGTGTGGAATTTGTGTATGTACGTGACGTTATCTGTATACGTGTCGTCTTTGCGGGGCTTCGCTCGTGCTTTTACCTCTATTAGCCGACCAAAGATCGGTAAACGCACAGACAGCAGGGTTGATCACATTAAAACTTAATCAACACTGACCACAGCACAATGTCCCGTCGACTTAATACATCTTCTCACATAGAATAACTCTTTAATGTGTGGTTCGCGCGTCGTAACTGAGAGTTGGTCGCAGGTGAAGGGCTTGCAGTTCCCGGGTTGCCACGACGCGAAATACTGTCGGCTGGTGCTCCACCGTTCGAAGCTTCTCATGAAACCGGTCAGTGACAACCCTAGCCAGAATCGTTCACTTTTACAGTCACTTCCTGATCCAGTTATCTGCACTTCAGATCGATGTTCATTTTCTTTTTGTTATTGTATTGCTATAAGTTTCTTAGTTTTTGTTACTACAGGTTTTTTTTTAATTGACGAGGAGTTTTGTAGATTTCGGTTCGTCATCAACCATCGCTCTTTGTTTATAGGTTTATATTTTTTTATTGTAGCAGATTTTGTAGCTGTCGACCGTTTTTTTTTTCTACTCTTAGGTTAATGTGTGCGTTGGTATTGTCGTTCGGAGTTTTTGTACGTTTGTGTTGTCCAATGCCTGTTTAACTTATAAGTCAAGCATGATCTGTTCGGTGTCTGTTTAACATGAAATACTAATTTGTTTTTTTACACACAGCACATACACACAGGTTTCTTTTCTATGCACTATGTGTACATTGTTTCTATTTTTTCGATATATCTAATATATATTTACTTGTAGGTGCTGAAACACAAAATTGACAACATCAAGCGTATGGCAGCTCACCCCTCGCAACCATTGTGTAAGTATTATCATAGAATAATATCGAAATATCTTAATTAAACGGTAATCTGTGGACTGGGTTGGTAAAGTAAGTTACTGTAGGTATTTATTGTTTCTTATTTATTTTTATATCTAATAAGCTGGCAGTAGGCCGGAATATTTAAACCCTATGACAGTCGGACGACATAAAACTACCCCTCGACGCCATCAGTAAGATACTATGAAGCGTCATATGGCATGCGGGACACAGATTTTTTAAGATCAAAGGGTTATACGGGTTCCATATTGGTTCGCATAATGTCGATTGTTGTAACTCATCATTTGGCATAATTCATCGTTTGCATACTGCATTTTTTTCGCACATGTAAACTTTTCAATAATATACACAGTTTATGATAAAAATAAAAAATGCTAAATTGCGTCGCATAACTTCAAACTATCTTAACTTACCAAATACCGGGATCTT
Organism: Grapholita molesta; assembly: GCA_022674325.2. NCBI lineage: Eukaryota > Metazoa > Arthropoda > Insecta > Lepidoptera > Tortricidae > Grapholita > Grapholita molesta. Next base: position 11,031,535 of record CP053137.2, read on the forward strand.
AAAAAACTCAAAATTAAATTTATCCGACTCAATTAGGAATGATACAATTGGAAGTATGCACGGGACACCCCGGCTAAGTGTAAGTACCGTTTGCACGCAGACCTGACGGGCGGCGCGGACGGCTCGGTGCAGCTGTGGGAGTGGGGGCACGCGTCGTGCGTGTGGTCGGTGCGCGCGCCCGGCGCCTTCGCCAAGGTCACGCGCGTGCGCTTCTCCGACTACGGCAACAAGTTCGCGGCCGCCGACGCCGACGGCAACCTCGCCATGTGGCAGCTGCACCCGTCGGCGCAGCAGCAAGACTCCACGCAGCCCCACGCCTCCGCTAGGCCCTTCTTCGTAAGCGTTACTTTTTTTTTCCATTAGCCTATAAATGTAACCCGCTGCTGGACAATGGTGGAGAGGTCCAAGTCGTCGTGTCTTGTGCTGTTTCCTACCTAGTGGTGTGGAAAGCGTCTAAATCGTTGCATCGCCAGAACCGGGAATGCTAAGAATGCCCGAGTGAGGATATATTACCCATCATAAATCAAAGTGTTCCATATTGACTACAAATAGAATGCGTACACCGCGAAATTAAATTTAGTTTAATAGTAAATTTTCCGGATAATTGACGTCCTAGCAAGTGTCAAACCATAGATGCAGGTCGGAATTTGTGAGGATAAGAAAATGTATGTACATTGTAAAAACGAACGATGTATCCACAATTTTAGTTAATATGTGCACAAAACGCGAAACTTTTAAAAGTTATAACCTAAAATAATTTTTAACTTCCCTAAACCCATACCAATCACTTCAGTCAAAAAAATATGCGAAAGTATAACTACGAAAATATAAGTTAAATTAACGATATAGAACACTTATGATTCAGAATATCTTTTTCATTGCAGTTCCGTTATTTAGCTTAACAGACTATCTTGAGAGCAGAAAGTTGGCTATTTTGCGCTGTCCAACTGAACATATGTTATAGGGCTACATTATACTCGTATACGAAATACAAGAATTAGATATTCTGAATATGACTGTAACTTCTAAATATGACCAATAATTACCTAACAGAATAATTGTTTTACAGACCCACCAGTGTCATAGTAAAGGAATAAGTGACTTCGTTTTTCTGGGTTCCTGCAGTTTAGTAGCCACAGGTATTTATGATTATTTATTTGTAATATTTGATTTATATTTAATTTAAGTTTCAAAATATTGTAACTGTTGTGTATTGTTTCAGCCGGCCATAGTTCGGAAAGTAAGAATGTTGCCATATGGGATACCTTGATGCCTATAAAGAAGGCGTTAGTGGTTTGTGAGTATATTACTTTATGTTAATGTTTTAAATATCATTATTAAGATTATATTGTTCTTTATAATTTAGGGCTTTATTCAATTTCATTAAAAAGGTGGTGACCATCAGCTATGAAGTTATTTTTTTCATCGACTAATTATTATGAACTATTCTTCCAATTAATGTTATTTTTGTAGGACGTGAAACCAGTCTTGTCCCAAAAATATCAACAAAACTATGTACCCTTCTCATATTTTTTTTGTACTTTACGTAAATAATTATACGTTATGGTTTTCTAATGTGCAGTAAAGATTATGTAAATAATAATTACTAGCCTAGCCAATCCTACTATATGATTTTTCAGTATTGATGATAGTATAGTAAAGTAGTAACCAATCCTGGGTTTGAGTTGAAAGATGTTCATCAACAAACTTAAGAATCTAGGGGGGACATAAACTCAATTATCGATGCATGTTCTGCATACTAATAATATGTTTTTATTACAAACTAATAATTAGTGTTTAAGAGGGTAAACTACTTCTGTCTGTTAAAAGATAAAGAGGTAAAATAACTTATTACTGCAATGTTACACCTTAGCTACAGTATCGTATGAACTTCATACGCGTCTTCAAAATAATACTTATCAAAAAACACGCACAAGTATATGAAGCATCGATAATTGAGTTTATCGATATAAGTACTCCCTACCCGACATAAACGATGCGCCCCGGAATCCTATGAATAAGCTGTGGCTGAGTGGTACCTTGTGGCGCGCAGCGTGGACGTGCCACGAGGGCGGCGCCGCGTGCCTGGCGTGGGCGGGCGCGGCGGGCGCGCTGGTGTCGTGCGGCCGGCGCGGCGACGTGTTCGTGTGGGACCTGCGCACGCGCGCCTCGCGCCACAAGCTGCACGCGCACCACGCGCCCATCAAGTGCGTCGCGCTGTCGCACCACGAGGACCAGTACGCCATCGGCGCGGCCGACGGCGACATTAAGGTATGCTTCTTTACAGGTACAACTCGACTTTATGCATGTGCTATAAAGGTCTACTTTGCTCTGTGCTCTGTCAGTCGCTGGCGTTGGATCTGTGATGTCGATATATTATGAGTCGTAAAAATTTCGAAGGTTCATTGACTAAAACCCTCCCTTAAGGTCCTCTTTAACACATTATGCATGATACGAAATCTGAGTCACCTAATACTAATGAATACAGTTATAGCACACAATGCTATAACTGTATTCATTCAGTCACAAAGATATAGTAACCAAATAATGAAAGACATGGGAATACAGACAAGTGATGAAGCTTCAAGATTAAACATTAGATGATTTTAAATTTCATAAGAGGCAGGAGGGTTGTAAATACGAAAACAAATATAAAAGTACCAATATATGCATTTTACTTTATGTAGTTTAAACCAGGGACTTCCTAAATTAAAAAAAATACTGACAGAGAACATACCACTACCACAGTATATCTATATATTGTATATACATACATAAATTACCACATACGCTAATGGCCTATTTTGCAGCAATTGCTGAATCGATCAATAAAGCAAGCAGGCGGATTGGTAAAATTTTATTTTATTATATCGCGTTTTCTATTTCGTATTTGTTTCCAGGTGTTCTCATTGATGACACACCAATTACTGCACACGTTTGCGGGCGAGCACGCGCGCAGTTCCTTCTTCAAGCATATCGGACAGGGCGTCACGCAGATTCATATTGGTATGTTACGCTCAAGTCCATAGATTATAAGTGAATTTACTTAACTTTTTATTAGGGATGCACCCAGCACACATAAAATAAATAAATAAACATTAAGCGGTTAACATGAATTAATATGTGAAAATTACTGTGTTGAGAGAGGAATGTAATAAAATCTCTTGCAAACTACTAAAATAAATATCGTTAAATATTGCCGACTTCACCGCTTTTTAAATACTTAATGACAGATTTTTAAGTTTCGATTAAAACCAGCTTATATTTCCTGTCAAGCGGCTGGAAATGTAGCGCTCCTAACAAAGTTCAAAGAGATTTGTACCTATATACTGGTACTGAAGTTCAATCTTTAGCTAAGATTGTGTATTGAAAGACGAGCGTTTAAATATGGCTAACTTATGAACAGAACGAATAACAAGCGTCACTTTCGCACTTACTTGTTAGAACATGTCAGCCATGGTGACAAACGCTAAATTTCTTGGACTTGTGTCAGACAGGGTCTTAGGCTATGGTCTATGGTCTCCTATAAACGCCGTGGGCCGCTTACAACATCAGCGTCACAATGCTGCCTATAGAGACGTACTGTTGTAGTCTCTCACACGACAACGTTGGCGTCTTTATTATTTAGGAACGCTGACGTCAGATTTCGCGTGTAGCACAAAATAGGAGACAAAAGCCTTAGATGTTATAGTAAATCTAAATATTATGTTTGTTGTCGTTCGTTGTACAGACAGCGCCGGGCGGCTGTTCTCCTGCGGCGCGGACGGCACCATGAAAGTTCGTAAGCTGCCCGAGCGGGACACCCCGCCGCCGAGCCACGCGCAGTATTCTAATTAACAGGTGCGTTACTGTCTCTTATCGTAAAGGGGAGTTTTCAGCATAATGAACCCAATAGCGTAAGCTGTCAACAGATTCGTTGCATCTTCCATTTTCAAAAAAGATTGTCTGTGGCGGCGAACAATTATTTCATGACGCGGCAGGCGTGCCTTACGCCATATAATGTGATGACACTCCTCTCGTGTCATACGCCACACGTTATAAACATTGGTGACTCGCCTATCGTGCCATCCGCACTGTATCGGTTAAGAAACGTTAATTTATGTTAGTTTTGTGATGACAATTAATGAAATCTGCAAAGAAATATTTCGACTCTTTCGACTTTTATATATTGTAGAGTAATTGCTTATACTTTATGAAACCAGCACTGAATTGAAGTATTTATTGTTTTAGAGCATAAGTATTAAGTACATGACACAATTTAATTTTTATTAAGAACTCACGCTATAGTACTTAGTAGTTGAAAATATATCGTGACACATCTTCACCGCTCCGTAAATCATTTATCGTTTGACCAATAATCATAAAACGCCTGGATTCAGAATATTTACAGAGAGAGCCTGAATGTTTCAGCAGCGCGGCATTATATAGTCATTATCAATCTAGGTTTTCTATGATCCTTAAAAATACAATGTAAAGCAGAGTAGAAGAATGTTCTATTTGTGTTGTGTTGCAGGCAGGCGAGGCGCAGCGGGAGCACTGGTCGGCCTACCCGCGAGCGATACCCTTGTGATGTATTTATCGTTATAGCTACTCAATATTACGAGTATGAGATATACGCTGTTAGACTAGTCACTGTTATTAAATCTTTAGTTATTTCTAGTGTGAAATATTCGCTATTTTTATCGTAATGTACCTTTGTCTTAGATGAAAGATATAATTTATTTATTCGCACGTGCTGTTGGTTGAATTTGTATGTTCACTCTATACCGGCCGCGGGCCTAAGTGAACGGATAATATAGTCGGTAAACTCGCATTTTGATTTTTCACCATATTAAATGGAGCAGAGTTCTTTCTATCAATTCAATAAAGATGAAAGAATGAAGTTGAGAATCTGAAATTGGACGGTTAAAAAAAATTTGGCAATGGTCATGGCTAAAATGCTGTCAAGTTTAATTTTAAAACTTCGTGATTCTCTTCGAAGTGCTGATTATGTTATATAAGTGCTTATCAAATGGTTACGAGGCGTCAAGAATAAACCCAACGACATTGTAACCGACGAAACAAGTGTTATGGTTATGAATGAATCAATTAGTATCATGTTCACATGCAAACCTTTTTGTTTTATTAAACTTTTCTGTTTTCAATGTCGGTGTTAATTCAAAATGCGGGTAGGTATAGTTAATTGATATGTATTGTATCGTCTAATGTAGATTGTGTCTAGGTATAACAAAGTGCAATAAGCTCGCGATCGCTAACTTATGAATACCGATGCGACCACGTCGTCATGCCTTTATATATTTACAGACTTTACAGTTAGCCCTTTGATCAATGTAGCTTATGAAGTGAGTGCGTATTACTTATATGTGTATCTCGTTGACGCATAATAATTTATAATATTTATCTCAGGAATAAGTCTTTGTTGGCAATCGTGTATGTAATGTTTAACTCTTGAATACATATAATCACATTCGTTTGTGGGGTCACGCTTGGTTACAACGCATTATTGTTGAATCTTTCAGATTATTTTCACCTATAGTTGAAATTAATTGAATTGTACTAACAACTCTTAAAATACATACCGTACACTGTTCGTTTTTCCTCTTTCTATATTGCTATCAAATAATAACACGATTGGTTAAATTTGGTTTAGGTCAAATAATTTCAACCATAGACATAGTACAATCCAGGTCAATGATATCAATGCAAACAAAAAGCCATAATATCAATACATGTACCTTATTGTCTTGATATTAAGGTACGTGTGTATATATTTTGATACTTTGCATGTATCGATATATTTGACATTGGCTGCACACTTACACACCCCACGCTCTTAGACGTAAGTTTTTTTTTGTAACCCGGTAGCAATCGAGAAAAACACCCATTTATAAGCAATATCTAGTAATGAAGTATTTTTGAGGAAATATCTTTTTGAATAAAGTATGTTTTGTTGTATTTCGCGGTGGCGGGGCCACCCGACGTTACGTTACCAGTATTATCACAATCATAACTATACCGAAGGCCCTTACGTAACTTTTAGGCTTTACCACAGCAGTGCTATTGTAAATTATACTTGGATAGCGAAAAATATTTTATGCCATTTCAAAACGTTATGCCCATACGTCGGACTCCAGCGGGCATTTTTGTGGCATGTCAGAATGATATGTTAGCAAATCAATCAATTCACTTTCGAGTATTTGGTACCTAGTATTTAAAATGTGAAATTCCAAATATCATAGCAACGAACTACGTTATTTATAAACGTATAGTATAAATTTTCTAAGCTAAGCTCATCCACTTACCTGCATTCACAATGGCATTGTGTCTAATACAATTCTATTATCTGCGTTTGTTATAGTTACCGCCAACCAGTTACTTACAAAAAAAGGTTAGAACTACATTGCGTGGATATTGAATTTTCAACCCTATTCCTTGTTAAATAGGTTTAAAATGATTTAAGAGGACAATGGCATTTTCGACACTTGTGTATTTCATAACCACCTTAGCCACGACAGGGACGTACTGGTATTAAATACAATATTTAGGAAATTGTAAAAATATTTTTATTATCATTCATATTAGTCAACAAAAATAATCAACATCTGTATACAAAATATAAGGTATCTACTGTTTAACTAAAAGATAATTATGTAATATAATAAATAATATGTATAATGAAATTTGCTAGCTTAAGGTGGACATTAAATGAATAATATTACTTAATACATACATGCATAAATAAGTACATAATATATATATATATATATATATATTAAATAATAGGATGTGCTCAACTATCGGATTCGGTATCATCTGAGTCTGTCACGTTTATAATTACTGGTGGGTGATTATAATCACGTTTCATTTTTTCCTATTTAATAATATGTCTGCAGCAATTCCTCCAATGGGGTTGGTCATGTTTACCACGTTTCGGATGAGATTTAACACCCCTTCACTAAATTTCGGATCTGTGTTCCTCTTCCTTACATTAGATTTTACGTCACTCCACATTAACTCTATTGGGTTTAGAGTGCAATAGTATGGGGTAATCTTACCACTTCACAACTCCTTTCTTTGGCTTTTCATCAACGTGGTATCTTTTTGAAAGAATAACTTTGGACAATTTCCAGTAATTTTTTGTTGCTTTAGCCGGGTAATTAATTTGATGATTATCCAAAAAATCTTGGATCATTCCCTTCTTTGTGCTAGTGCAAGGCACTAACTCCTTTTGCCGAGAATGATATGACGCATTGTCCATAACAATGACACTCCCGGCAGGAATATTTGGGAGCAGCTGGTTCTCAAACCACGTCTAAAACAATGCGGCGGTCATATCCTCATGGTAGTCGGCACTGCAATTAGCTATATTTTTCGCTGACAGCAGCAATGCACCGTCCACCCAGCCATCTTCAGTCCCTGCATGCAAAATAATTATTCTTTTGCCTCTTGAAGCCGGCACGTTCAACGCACAAATGCTTTCTTCTCTGGTCCAACCTCTGTTTGCGACGTCATGGGTGTCGTACCACGTCTCGTCTAAAAACACTATATTCTTGCCAAGATCCCGACACCTCAATATTTTATTTAAATATTCATCACGCAAGTTTATCAATCTTGGAGAGTCCATCAATATTTTCCTAGTGTTTAAAACAGAATAACGATAACCCATATTCTTCAGAATTTGTCTTAAATATGATAGTGAATATGGAAATTTTGCACCATCTTTGGTCAGTTCTTCATATATCATCGGTGTAGTGGGTGATAGGTTTTTAGAATAAAAGTCACTAATTATCCTTTCAATAAGGTTTCTCGTGAAGTTATCGATCCGTGCAAATTTAGTAGTATTCCTTATCGCTTTCCTAGGTTCTTTTCGGCCAATTACTTTCTTGACGGTACTCACACTGTAATTTGTCATATGCGCTGTACGCTTGACTGCACCATATGGTCCAATTTCCTCAAGAACTCTTTTATATACTGCCAAAACAGTTCGTTGAGCACCAATGTCTAAGTGAACATATGACCTTTGTTCACTTGCACTAGAGTCTTCCCACGGTCGCCACATATTCATAATCAAGTCCAATAAAACGTAGCCTGGGGTCGTTAAAATCGCACGGCACCAAAACCAATCGAAAGCACACAATGTCCGGTAAAACGTAGCCAGGTTGCATAAAAGGGCAGTAGGAATTGGAAAATAACACATGTACTGAACGAGCGAAAGCCAGTTAGACACTAACAAAAGAGCTAAGCCTATAATCATGTATACCACAATTTTTCCCACTATTTGATAACAGACCAGGTAGACAAAAAAATATTGCTATTTCGCTCGCACCGACACGATCGCTCGATAAAGGAAAATTTTCGCGACGTAATTATTGTGCTCCTCCAAATTGTATTGTTATGATCACCATTGTTCTGTTAGTGTATTTTGTAGTCTAATGCCCAAGGAAGTAGAGTCGATAATCTATATTAACCTTCCAATCACCCACCATTAATTATAAACGTGACAGACTCAGATGATACGGAATCCTATAGTTGAGCACATGCTACTATTTAATATATATATATATATATATATTATGTTTTTATTTATGCATGTATGTATTAAGTAATATTATTCATTTAATGTCCACCTTAAGCTAGCAAATTTCATTATACATATTATTTATTAATATCTCTAATTAATATTTACTCCCTAGTACGAAATGCTACAGGTAGACCAATGCAACAATTTAAAAGTATTTTAAGTGACATAATAATATACTTTGTTATTCATAAACATTATTACTGGCTGGACTAATGGTCTTTCGTCGGTGAAAACACTAAGAAATAGTTGCACGTGCAGAATTGCAGATAAAGATAACAAACAATAGTTTGCGGGCCATTGATAATGATTACCTTCAAGTAGCTTTAGGTTTTACCTGTTAAGCACCATGTGTTCCTATTGTTTGTGAAGTTAAGTGAAAGCAAGAAGTGGTCGGTTATTTTGATTATACGCGAATTCTTTTAATATACATCATTTACAATTTGTACTCATCTATTATTTTTGCCTCCAACATAATGTTTGCATCTTATTATTTTTGTTCACTCTTAAAACTTTATTTAAAATGCAAAAGTATGGAAACTGATATTAAAAACTCGACCCTCGCATTACATTCGGGGATCTTAAACTCTTAATGACACGCATAAAATCTACGTGGGAGCTAAAACGGCTATAACTGTTCTGTACGCTCGCAAGTAATAACGCCATTGACGAGCAAGTGTGATGAAAAAATATTTTTTTCAATTTCCTAAATATTGTATTTAATACCAGTACGTCCCTGTCGTGGCTAAGGTGGTTATGAAATACACAAGTGTCGAAAATGCCATTGTCCTCTTAAATCATTTTAAACCTATTTAACAAGGAATAGGGTTGAAAATTCAATATCCACGCAATGTAGTTCTAACCTTTTTTTGTAAGTAACTGGTTGGCGGTAACTATAACAAACGCAGATAATAGAATTGTATTAGACACAATGCCATTGTGAATGCAGGTAAGTGGATGAGCTTAGCTTAGAAAATTTATACTATACTTGGACTACACATAAGTCAAAATGGCGTAAAAGTTCGTTTGGCTTTATCCGTCACTCAGACAATAGCAGCTGTGAGAAAGGAATAAAACACAAATTCAAAGAGTATTTACACATTAAAGATGAATAAATGATAACGGGTAACTAATTTAACTAACTATGTTACAAATACTAGGTACATAATACTCATAAGTTAAGATTTTTTTGTAAACTTTACCTTGCCTTCAAACTGCTCCCTACAGTCCGACGTATGTAATATGCCTTTATCAGAATCTAGAAGTTCGAAATAATTATCAAATAAATTTAAACCGAGCACAGGAATTTGGCAGAACTATAATTGGATGAACAGCTATTTAAAAATGTATTAAGAAATTGAACAAACACTCGCCTCACTAAATATTGTCCATGTGTCATATTATATCCGTTCATTAATCTTATGAGTGTAACGAATAATAAACTGCCTTTTTCATTCGTTGTGGCAAAAAGACACTTTTAATTGTTTTTAATCAAGTCTATTTGTGATATGGTATTTATTTCTATAGGTTAATGTTATATTATAATCACCAAAGTTAATTATTAACATATTCGAAAAATAATGTGTAAAACCAAACTAAAGCTAAGATGGAATTCTTTGTATATACATTTAAATTTCGCGCAATAATCACTTTTGAGTCTTTTCTGTGTTATTTATTGTTATGAGTTACACTTTAAACGTCTTCGTTTGTTATAAACTTGTTTTCGAAATTATTTGAGTTTTTTTTTGTGACACCACATCACAATTTGTGTAATGTTTAATATTACCGGGACAAGCTTTATTTTTACTAAATTGGCCGTTCTAGTGTATCGTAAGCCGATGTCTGAATATTGCAACCAACCATCTTGGACAAGACAACGGTTAGTCTCCATATCTAACAAGTTAAGATATTATTTGGAATGCTATCTAATTCACGCATAGTTATTTAGTTGATGCTTCTTTTTGGATTAGTATTAGTAGTTTAATATTACAGATATTATGTTAACTAAACAAATTCGTTATCACCTTTAATGATTCCAATTTAGAAAAATACGAGATCCAAGCATGTTATGTGCCGTTTTCAAGCAAAGATACTGGAATGTTCCGTATAGACTACCGACAGTTTGGTACCTCGTATGGGACATTATAACACTCGTATTTAACTGCTTTGGAATGTCCTCACTGTTGCCGTGCAGACTGTACAACATTACGTTTGTAGGGTTTATAGCTGTGATCTGTATTATAAGTAGTTAATTGGCAATGTTTCAGAAAAAATCATGTCTATAGTAAAGTTTATAATATTATTGTATCTATTTTGATAAGTTACATATTAAACAATAACTAATGATAATAGAACGTGAACACATAAATAGTTTTTGTCAATTTAATATAATAGAATAAATGATCCACTACATGAATATAAATAAAAAGGAAATGCATTCTGCACCAACGTAATAATAATTTATATAAAGATTCATTATAATGCTTATTTTGTTTTATTTATTAAGATAATTTAAAATAAAAGTCAACATTATTCAGTGTTTTTTAAATACCTATAGAAATATATATTTGCTCTGCGAACGTATACCCGTAGAATTTATACAGTATGTAAAGTAACTAAAACCATATGTTTAAACCTTTGATGCTCACGTCGTGTTTAGTGTTTTACCACATTTTTTGTTCGTGTTTATGCAATATTTATAATTTTATCATTGTAGAAATTATAACGTCTTACCTTTTTTGAAGTCGGTTAACTCTAAGAGTATCATGCTGTTATGTAATGTTTACGTCGTGACAGATGACCGCTAATCCATTGTTAATACGTTTCTTTAGAATAACTTTTTTTTTCACGGATGTTTTACGATCTTGTTGCAATAAATAAAAGGGAACGAAATTATTTTCAATTTAACATGTAAACAGCAGCAATCCATGCCATTTATGTAATTTAAGATTCACTATTGGTGACTGATGTCACTTTATTGACACTTTGGTTTTATTTATAATTCTAACATAAAAGTTTGGTTAGCAATCCGATGACAACATTAATTTTCTACGTGACGTTTTTTGATTGTAAACAAATAATACAGGTTGTTATGGAATTATAAATGAAATAAATTTATTTTACGTATTTGAATTATAAATTCCAAAAGTCGTTAGGATTTTAATAATTTGTATATCACAGCCTTATTTATCGCCTAGCCATGCCCGGATTTAAATAAATGGTTTTAGTAACTTGACATACTGTATAATCCTACTCAACACATACTAAAGTTTATAAAAATGCACCTATATGGTAGGGATCATTCTAACGTACCTATAGCCATGAGGAGGCAATATACTACGTTCTGATATGTACAGTCAGCGTCATATAGTTGGCAGCATTCAAAGTAGTCAAATAGTTCGGTACACTATACAAATTCTGTGGTGTACCGAACTGTGTGAGTATTTGGATGCTATCAACTATATGACGTTGACTGTACTAGTATATGGCTTTCGATACCTGAATAAACAGCACCCCATATCGCATGAAGCGCGTATAGAAATATTTAAGTAGTGAGATAAATGAACTGAAAAAGGATTATATCCGGTAGATTAGTTAAAACTTTATTCTGACGCATCGAACCCTTTAGCCGCCTTTGTGAACATGTGGTTGATTTATTTCATGAATAATTATCGCCGCAACCGAAGGCATTAAATACTTATTTGGTTTTCTTGCCTCAATTTAGGAGAAATGCGAGATTTAAGTTTGGGACTACTTAATTCAATGAAACAAAAAACTGGGTACGTAATTCAATGAAACAAAAAATACGTTAATACAATTTATTTAATAAATAAATTTCTTAGAGTAAAAAGCTACAACTACACAAAACAATACTGTAGTAAGTAGCGAAAAAGTATAAGAGAGAACTGAAGTCACTTCTAATAACTGTCTATGTTTGACACCGAAATACCAAGATACTCTGACGCAAACTTAAGAGCACTCTCTTTATTTAAAGTTGTCTTGCCTTGAGGATTTTCCAAGAAAATGGTGACTGCTTTGCTACCGTTAGCAACATTGACGAACTTGCAGAATGGACTAGAAGCGGAGGCGGGAGCCTTAGGCTTCGCTGTTGACACAACTATAGTTTTGGCGTTTAAGTTATTAGTATTCTTTACCTCCGCATCGTCGCACCATAAAGTAAACTTCATACCGTACAAGCCAAAGAGAACTTCCACTTCGTGCCGTAGATTTTTCAGGCTTATGTATTTGTTATCTTTGTTCGTTAAGATTATGCTGGCTTGATTACCACTTACGCCGAACCTGGGGCTCAATCCTTGTAAAGTAATATTAGCCCACGGTTTTGAGGGCAGCTCTACTTCTTTTCGCCAAGTAATAACCAACTCCAACTGTGAGCCTTTCAGTTCTTGCGTTTCCTTAGTGATCACCGGCTTCGACGCCGTTATTTGGTCCATGGTAATCATTGGAGCCTTTACTGTAGACTCTATTAGTTCTCTGTGCGAATTTATAATACGAGCGATATCGCTCGTCTTACTAACGGCATAATAAATGTTGACTTCGTCTGTAGGAACGAGATGAGCCTTCTTCCTCAATTTTTGTACCCTGTTAATAACTTCCCTCGCAAATCCTTCGTCGAGCATGTCTTGGTCCGGCGTGACATTGAGCAGAATAAGCACATCGTTGTCGCTATGCGCTTCGTATTTATCATTGCCTGTTGCTTGGAAAATTATTCGAACTTCGGAAACGTCAATACGTTGGCCAACGATCTCAACAAAACCATCAGCGATCAGTTTTTCGCATTGATCATTAGTTAAGTTTTTCAGACCCTGTGTGACAGCTTTAAAGTCGCCCTTCAGACGTGCCCCAAGCAGCTTGTGGTCGGGCTCGGCTTTAAGTGTAATGCCGAATTTTTCTTTGTCACTTGTCAGCTGTAAGTTCTTTACATTCATCTCTTCCAGAACATAGGTATTTAATGACTTTACGTCATCTAAGTATGATTGGTCGCGGTGGATAACGACCATCTCTGGCAGGGGATACTTGATGGGAATAGTTTTGCGATCTCTGAGAACTCTGCCGAGTTCGATAACAGTCTGCATTCTCTGAACTGCTCTCTCGATATTGGTGTCAATCAATTCCGATTTCGGTTCTGGGATCATGTTGAAGTGCACACTCTCCAAAGAATCCCCGGGTAGAAGTTGACGTAGTGTCTTATACATCAGCTCGGTGAGAAAAGGAGTGTAGGGAGCCATTACTCTAATCATGTCAAACAATACTCCAAATAGCGTATCTAAAGCCGCCTGGCAATCTTTAACGCCAAAGTCTCCCTTTAGCCTCTTCCTGTTCATACGCACGTACCAATTGGTGAGATGATCGATGAATTTAGTAAGCCTCGGAACAACGGTATACAGCTTGTAGGCTGCCATTTCTGTCTTGACAAACGTAATCAGAGACTGAGTGAAGGAGGTGATCCACTTATCCATCACATTCTCTTTCACGGTTTTGTCGTTAAATTTGTAGTCTACTTTGTCTTCTTGGATGATTCTTTCAACATTCTGCATCAAAAATCTAAATGCATTGTACCACGGAAGGAACACGTCTTTAATTACATCTCTGACACCATCTTCTTTGAATCGCAAGTTTTCCGCTCTGACAACTGGGGAATTTACCAGATACAGTCTCAATGCATCAGCACCGTATTTCTTCACTACTTCCAATGGATCCGGATAGTTCTTTTTGCTCTTTGACATTTTTTGTCCATCAGCTGCTAATATAAGGCCATTAGCTATCAAGTTTTTGAATGGTGGCTTTTTGAAAAGAGCAGTTGATAACACAATCAGAGTGTAAAACCAGCCTCTCGTTTGATCTATACCTTCAGCTATAAAGTGCGCGGGAAACCTTTCCTCGAAATCTTTAACATTCTCAAAGGGATAATGGCATTGCGCGTATGGCATCGACCCTGATTCAAACCAACAGTCAAAGACCTCTGACACCCTCTTCAGTGGTGGGTGGCCAGGTCTAACAGACGGAATCTCCAAGTGGTCAATGCTCTCTCTGTGTAAATCAGTTATTTCTTTTCCTGTTAATTCACTAAGCTCAGCAATGCTGCCAACGCAGACAATTTCTTGTTTATCGGGAGATATCCACAGTGGGATAGGGGTGCCCCAGAACCTGTTACGGCTAATAGCCCAGTCGCGTGCTTCCTTAAGCCAATTTCCAAATCTTTTCTCTTTCACGTGATCTGGGACCCAGTAGGTCTCTTCACTGGATTTCAAGAGGTCTTGGCTCATTTGTTCTACTCTAACAAACCAAGAAGGGACAGCTTTATAAATGAGTGGAGTCTCTGAACGCCAACAGAAAGGGTAGTTATGTTTTACCTGTCCCAGTTGCACCAAGCGGTTTCTTGCTTTAAGATTTGCAATAATATTTTTATCTGCATCTTTGACATATTGTCCGAGGAAGTCTTTGACGGGTTCTGTGAATTTTCCACTTGCATCAACTGGGCATATCATTTCTTGATCCTTCGTTATCACGCCTGCCGACACACAAACTCTGAAGTCGTCTTCTCCAAAGTACGGAGCCTGGTGTACAATGCCGGTACCAGAGTCTTCAGTAACATAGCCATCTGTTAGCACCTGAAAGGCATTAGGGCATTTTCCGACAAAGTAGTCGAAAATAGGCGTATATTTTAAGCCTTTCAGTTTGATACCTGGTATTTTTTCAAGAACAGTAAAATCATCAACATTCTTGAATATAACTGGCAAGCGTTGTTCCAGCAACACATAGCAGTTTCCAGTACCTTTTTCCTGAACCTTGATGTATGTCAACTTGGGATTTACACACAGAGCTAAGTTACTTGGAAGTGTCCAAGGAGTAGTGGTCCATGCTAACAATGAGAAACCTTCATTAGTTGGAAAAGAGACAACAACAGCAGGGTCCAAAACATCTTTGTAATTCTGGCCAGATTCAAAATTTGAGAGAGGAGTGGAGCAAGCAGTTGAAAATGGCATTACTTTTACTCCCTGGTACACCAACCCTTTATTGTATAGTTCCTTAAAAACCCACCAAATGGATTCCATGTACCATGGATACAATGTTTTGTAGTCGTTTTTGAAATCTGTAACAAGTAAAAACCACATTTACAAATATCATATAAAGGTGCGACCAAACCAACGCTTAAAAAACGGTGACGGTACGAAATCGCGGTCACGTGACTCATGCGTGACGTTTTTTACTTATAGGTATTTCTCTGTCACTCTCCACGATTCCGTACCGTCAGCGTTTTTTAAGCTGCGGTGTGGCCGCACCTTTACTTCTGACAATAACATGGATATGACTATGAAAAGTAATAGACACTTTAATGTGTAGAGTATGATTTAATTTCTACATTTGCTTAGATATAAATATAACATGCAACATATAGTTTTAATTATTAATTGTTTTCTACATATTTAGTTGATTTTGGTAACAAAATTTTTTATCACCACATCCAACATTAAGAAAAAAAAAATATCCTGATACTTAAACCATCAGAAAGGTTACATACCTATCCACCTTCCCATTCGTGTGATGATGTTCTGCCAATCACCAGCATATCTCATGACAATTTTGCGGCACTCAGCATTATAATTAGCAATGCCCATTTTTTCCACATCACTTGGCCCCTTAATGCCAAGGGTTTTGTCGATTTCATATTCAACGGGCAGTCCATGGCAATCCCAGCCAAAGCGTCTTTCTACATAGTAACCCTAGAACATTATTCAACAGTCTTAATATACTATACAGAATCAATAGAATCATGTTATAAATGATACTTTGTTATAAATGGGCCATTATATTTAAAACTTAACTTTTATTTTAATTTGGCTTTGTGCTTTCTACTCAGAATCAACAGCTCTTTTCTGATAAGAGAACTAGTATCCCAAGTTTCATACATATGCCATTAATTTGATTTTATTACCACCTTATGAAATCTATAAAAAATAGTAATGGAATCGAAGGAAATTTTTTTTATCATATTAGGATTAAATCACATGTGAGTTTATCTGTTTGTAACTAAGTAGTAATACATAGCTCACAGGTTTAATTATATTAGGATAAGAAGAGCTTGTGGTTCGAAGTAGAAAAACACCAAAAAAAATTAAATGTAAATAAAAGTTGATAACTTTAAAATTCTGGCTTAGGTAGCTGTTGGCAAAATGACAGGCATGTGTCCTGGAGTCCAGAGTTTAAATCTCATCTATGGTTTTTCCTCTATTTCTAACATTTATGGTTTCATTTGCAGATGTTTCTCCTTAATTATTATATTAGCTTTATTTGTATTTTATTTTATATTTAAGTACTTGGTAATTTTGTTATGTGGCCCCTCTATGGGTAAGCCTACTCCATTCTTCTCAATTTTCCCCTGTCCCTGGCTTCTAGCACCTGGTTTCTCCTTAATACAATAATATTATTTTTGACAAAAATTAACAACATGCCTTATGGCAAACTGAAGTTTAGACGGTACTTGAGGACTTTTAGGAATTATTGACAAGCATATTGAAAGAAAAATCATGTATATTGTAGGTAATTACTGCTGTTTAAAGACATTGCAAGGTTACCTGTTGGTGAGCGTAACGTGTAACTACGTCTTTGATGGTGCCAGCAAGAATATGGCCGTAGTGTGGCAGACCGGTGGCGAAGGGTGGTCCATCGTAGAACGAGTATCTATAGCCCAAAAATATATTTTATTATACAGACATGGTTTAACTAGATCCTAGATGGCTATCTTATTATCGTCAAGCTTTCTAAGTTTATACTACTGCCTGGCCGACTCACATAACCTTACTCACCGAGGTTTATTTTTTGACTGCTTCAGACAACTTTCAAAAGCGTTGATATCTTTCCAGAACTGTAGTATTTTTTCCTCCTCCTTTGGAAAGTCAATGTTCTCGGGAACTCTGATTGCTTTCTGCGACATGATGAAATCCAGGATTTACTTATTTCATCATACTTTTACAACCTTTTCTTCCTTCAAATTTCCCCACACGGGCATAAGGTTACGAGGATAATTTGACATTGACAGTCATGCTGTGCCAGTGTGGCAAAATCAAAACTTGACGTCAGTTGTCACTGAGACAACATGTATGTGTATTTTTCTTACTTTAGCTTTGATAACCAATATAGAACCCATATTGTTATAGCACTATTTACGAACGTAAAACATGTACAAAAAATTATGACATTGACTTCAGACTTGATAGTTGAGGGATTTGATCTGACATGTAATGTAATATACGTGTACGTATTGACTATTTACAACTATATAGAAAAACAGAAGAAAATAACGTTTTGGAATAATACCAAAATTTTTAAAATAACACTACGAACTAATCTAATTAATATTTTTTGCAGGCTCGAGTAGTAAATATAATGGATTGTCAGTGGTTGAAGTTATCACCTAGGTAAGTATAGTAAATATACCTGCATCCTCCTTATTAACTCTTCTCAATTTATTAATCATCAACATCATAGTATGTCTATCCATCTTTATCAATTATCTTAAATTCAGACAGTAAATAAGTTGTTACTTTGATAATAATTGACCATACCATAATAGTGCCTCCTCATTGTTCTTCCACTATTGTACCTATTAATTTTAGTGGTATAGTAGGATAAGTAAAATAATTAAACTTAATGTATGCCCTTTCATTACAGCTTAAGCAAGGGAATCACTATTATCAATCAGCTGGATACCTCAAAGTTTGAACAGTTCCTTCGAAGAATTGTTACTAAGCTAAAAGTTCAAGATGCTGAGATTTTCACTGAAGAGGAGCAACTTAAACTGCAAAAAATATTTAATGTGTCTGATGAACAGCTTTTGTTAGCTATTAAAACTCTGCTGTATATATTTAAAAGAATATTAAAATTTGTATTCATGCCTAAAAATTTGAAAAATGAATTGGAGTCATTAGGATTTTTAAGTGATAAAGCTGAAATTATTTTGAAATCGTGGTCAGTTGAAACTAAAGCCATGGTCAATGAATTAGACACTGAAACACAAAAACATCTCGACACTTTAAATTTTTCATGGAATGTTAATGCAGAATTAAGTTCTGATTATCACAAGAAGAGTAAAATTCCTAAAGCTTACTTGAGCTTATGTGATGGAGCTGAAAATGAGACTGAAATAGAATTTACACATCCAGAGCTTTACTCAATGTTTCTTCAACTTGAATGTATTCAAAATGAATTAGATAATGTAGTTTAATTATCCATTCAACCCTAAGGAATCCTTTCTTTGTATTATAATTTTGTCCTTTTTGTTAATACATTAAGATTGTGTAAGAAAGTTTTGCAAATTTTATTGTGACATTCTACTAACTCACAAGTTAGCTTACACCGCTCAGATAACAAGGTCATCTTTTTTTCCTAAAAATAATTTGTGTTACATTATAATTAGGATTTAGGCTAACAAATAACTACTAAAAAGAATAGTTCTTCTAGACATCCCCTACAGCATGACCATGCTTTAAGCTCTGCAATGATTATGCACAATGAGAAAAAAATGTTAGCTATACATTTTCATGAAAAATTTACATCATGCTTAAATTACTGTAATATTTAGAGTAGGTATACAAATATAATACTCCCTAAGGATCTTGTATTGCGCTTGGTTAATATTTTATATTATGAGCCAAGTGTTGGTTTTCTAAAAGAAAACAATAATGGCGGTGTCTCGCTCGCACATATTTCAACATTAACACCTAGTTATAGTGTTGTTATAAATATTATATTTCTTATACTAAATCTATGGTATTATATTATTTTGTATGTTGTATGATCAAATCAAGATTAAAAATGAGTCTCTATCTATGCCCTAAGCGAGAAATTCACTGCCAAAGGTACACCGTTATGTCAAACCCGAGAAGTACGTCTGGAGAGTGAGAGAAAGAAAGATATATTGCACAGAGATATAGTGTAATGGATGCGTATGTTTCCTTTTCTATGATACCTAAAATACTCAAACAAAATATAGCTCAATGTGACATTGCTTCGTTTTATTATTAAAGAAATATTAGTGTAACAAATTTGTCTTAAGCGTTTAATAATATTATGATAGTGTAAAGCCCTTTTAAATTTCCATAGACAAAATGATACAAAGCAAAAAAAAAAGTGACGTCATAGACGAGACTAGTATTCACATACGTCAGAGGTTTTGGCAGCCCGTAGGTGAACTATTTTCTTCATTGTTGACCTTTCCTAAATCTTAGGTGTAATTATTTCATCATTAGAAGTGCTTTAGCTTTACCGTTTATATCAAGTGTAGATATTTTGACAAAGCTTTAACGATGGACTCGGAAGACGATACAAAGGATGATGTGGATTCTGGGAACGAATCGAGCGGAGACGACGTCGACTTTGTAATGGACGAGACCCACAGTACTAGGGAACGACAAGTGGAGCTGGATGAATACCCGTACGAGGTGCTATCCACTGAGGAGATCGTCCAACACATGGTTGATTGCATCAAAGAAGTGAACACAGTTGTCGAGGTCAGTATGTTAGTGATAAACAAAGGGGTGATTGAATGAGGTTACTCGTCCACTGGACTGCCACAACAGGATCTTTTGTGTAGCCCTTATATCTTGGCGCATTTAGTGCACGTATGCTTCTCAGTACATTATCTATAGTTATATGGTTCTGAATTTCCTTTGTCTAACTGGGAAAACTGATGGCCTATAAACCTAATTTCCTCTTATTGATAGAAATAAATCATTCTAGTTTTTAGACAAGTGATGTTCATCTCTGGGAATTCCAAAGTAGAGATTCTGTATCTGTGTGAATATTATACCTGGAATGGGTATATGACTCATTTATTAATATGAGTAATGATCATATTTATATTATTGATGCTTATTTCTCTTTGCCATTTCAACTCATTTTTTCTGTCTATGCCATTTCAAGATTTTGATTGATTCAATTTTTTATATACAAATGTGATGATTATTTTTTATTCAAGTATGATTAGGACAATTTTTTGATATGATTTAGCAAAATAATTGCATTTGTGAGTTAAACAAAAACAAATAGGAACATACAAACTGAATGTATCAATTACTTTAATCTGGTTACAAGGTTTTAACATACTAGTTAATTTTTGTTAATGTACCTTCAATTCTTACAAGCTTTGTTCCATACTATTTTTTATAATTATAATGCTATTATAATCATAACTCATTCTGGTCATATTACTAAATCCTTTATCCAAATCCTGTTCCTGCAATAATCTCAAATAAATCAACTGCTTTAATGCTTTTACAATTACAAATTTGTAATAGCTAGTTTTTTATAAGATTAACGCTTGCCAACTTGCTATTATTTTCTTTGAGAAGAATTCTAAACATACTTCCCTTCAAGCCTCCAGCACCAGAGTGTCAAGTTCACTCTGTTATAGTCAGCAATACAGCTATAGACACTGAGCTAGTTAGTTTGTTTGACTGACACTCCCATAGTACCTGGACTTGCCGACGTATGTTAACTTCACAGTTGGTATATATTTCACCCATTCTCTTCTCATCAATAATGTAATGAATAATTATCAAACTCTTTTCATTGCATTCACATTCCTGATACTGACAGGTGTGGTAAATATGTTAAATTCTTCAGAAATTATTGCTATATAAATAGCATTGTCAATGCTGGCATCAAAGGCTCATTGAATTCTTACAAACCAGACTTTACCACTTATTCTGTATTAAGTAAATATGTAGTAACAAGGACGATATAAGACCTATTGGACAAATTACAATAATACTGACAATTATAAACTACTAGCGACCCAACCCTGGCTTTGCACAGGTTCAATGCTGATATTAGTATTTCTCCACTATTTAATGGATGTTATTATACATATAAACCTTCCTCTTCAATCACTCTATCTATTAAAAAAACCGCATCAAAATCCGGTGCGTAGTTTTAAAGATTTAAGCATAGATAAAGATATAGGGACAGAAAAAGTGACTTTGTTTTATACTATGTAGTGATATATAAATTAAATATGGACCCCAAGTCCCTCTCGCTACCCGTGGTACCCAAAAGGTTAGCAGAGTTTCTTCTTTGGATGGCCAGGCGTAACCTCTGCCTGAAATAATTGGCTGCCCTCTGATTACCCGAGGCATTAATTAGGTGCTTTGAGATTTCTTTATAGAGTGCCTTTGTGTTGGGTCCCCACATTCCTAGGATCTCTTCACCAAACGGCGTGAATATATAGCCCTCACATGTTAATCCATTCTGTATTCATGTTTAGATCAGTAGTTATAATAATAACTCACAGTGTAACATACTGAACTTATTTTTATATTTAAACATTAGTCTCGACAATTTCTTTAAGTTGTAAGACAAGTGGTATCACACAGCCAGCTCTAAATCCTATTTAATTAAAATGGTGAGAATAAATAAAAAAATATATATATTGATGTGTGTCTGTCAGCAATGAGGTTCCAAGCTCAAGGCTTAATCTGTACCTAGTTGCTTCCCATACATAGTTGCTTCCCGCCATCTGTACACTAAAATCTTTTGAACAGCAGAGTTGAATGGAGTTCTTATTTAATGACAGAGTATTTTGTGATAGCATGAGTGTCTTCTATGCAATACCAAGGCAGGTGACCAATAACTTATACAAGCTGAAACCAGTTTGTCTACTTTGTGTGCTTGTTTTGTGTAGCTTGATCACAGTATCATGAGACTTTAATTTTTCAGATACCAGCTACAACCACCCGCATCCTATTAAATCACTTCAAATGGGACAAGGAAAAGCTCATGGAACGTTTCTATGATGGTGACCAGGATCAATTGTTCTCCGAAGCTAGAGTCATAAATCCATTTAGAAAACCAGTCATACAGAGGACAAAGGTATTTACCATTTTGTTATTACCAATTTTGAGAATGCTTCATCTCTTCCTCTTTCGTTCCATGAGAAACACTATATAAAATCCAAAACCTTTTAGTTTGTTAATGATATTGTGTGATTGATAAACAGTTGATTTTTTGCTAATTTGTTTTTCAAAGAATATTTTTTATTTATGTTTTCAGTAATAAGCTAAACTATAAATTAATTGTCTTCTGGTGACTAAACGGTATATTTAATTAGAATAAAAAACTAAAAATCTTGATCCATCTTAGAAGTTAGGTTCATAAACGAAATTAGTCAGTAACTTGTTAAGTTTTAGAAGGTACTATAGATGAATAAAATCTTTACTTATGTCTCTGTTGTGATTATGAAAACTTTATTTAGACCGTGTTGCAGCTGCCCAGACGGACGTCAACATCAGGAACTGAAGAGTGTGAAATATGTTTCACAGTACTGCCCACTGCGGTAAGATAATAACTCAATGTGAATACTTGTTAATCAGAATATTTATTAAGGAATTTGTATTAATGTTTATTTGGTAGGGTTTATAAACTGGACTAATGGCACGTAACTTATTTCCCATTAAAATAATTATTAAACCTTTTTATCCCTCTCCCTCTGTAATTGAAATATAACATTATATCAAATGGTCTACAGAACTGGAGATACCTGTTTTGATTAGTGGCTAGGAAATTTATTTGTGTGTTTATCATGAAATTGTATCTGGGGTATGTAATTTATGTATTTAGGCATTTATATGTATCTATCAAATCGTCTAGTACCAACAACACGAGCCTTATTAAGGAAGCCTAGGTTGATTTATTTTTATTTAAGATATAGATTATTACGTAGATTATTATTGATTAATGATGTATACTATCAGTGACTAGTTTCATAATGTTTTGAATGTATTTAGCCAGTTGGTAAGGGTTCGAGGTCAATGGACGACAAAGTCATTGTTAGTCTTAAGATATGTAAAGAGATAAGATCTTAATTCCTTTGTTTCAATGCTTTCTTCACAGTTATTTTCAATATTACGCATAATGTTTACTTGCAGATGATGACGGGTCTGGAATGCGGGCATAGATTTTGTACACAATGCTGGTGCGAATACTTGACTACAAAAATTATGGAGGAAGGTTTGGTATGTGGATTTGGTTTTGTCCTATTGAATATAGTAATTTTTAAAAAGTTTATAAATCCGTTAACCTTTCATCTGTGTTTGTTTAGGATTCTGCGCATATTTTTAGTGACCATATTGCATTTATTACAACTGGCCCTCGCCCATAAGAAATCGAAAAGCGTTACCGCTTTTGTTTTGGAATAAAGTGAGGTGGAAAATTAGTTAAATTTCACCTGTTAAATTTTCGGCGGAATTATCCTCCGTTTTTACAATTACAAAATTAACCGAAAACATTACCTAAATAACATTGAATTATCAGAATCGAAATTAACGAATTTTTAGATTGAATTATCAATATTAATGATTGAAATATCAGAATGTTCAAATCGATACAAATTCGTTTTGTGCTCTGCGGTAACGCGATGACGAATAAATTCATATTTTTGCGTGGGTGGTTTTCAAGGATCGGTGCTTTCTGATTGACACCGATTTTAATTTCTGATGCTTGTCACGTATAAGGAAAAACGAAATCGTCATGACTCATGGTTAAGTCGACTAGGTTGTAGGTCAGTTCTGTTTAGTGTCGCATTGTTGCAGGGCCAAACTATAGCGTGTGCGGCGCACGCGTGCGACATCTTAGTGGACGACGCGACCGTGATGCGACTCGTGCGCGACGCGCGCGTCAAGCTCAAGTACCAGCACATCATCACCAACAGCTTCGTCGAGGTATATGGCATTTTCTTTATTTTATGGCAATATTCAGAAACTTTTTTAGCGAATTTCGGAACGGCACGTGCTATTTATGAGGGGAGTTCAATTTGTTCTGATTGAATGAAAACAAAATAGTATGAATAATAAATTACTTAAGAAAGGTTGGAGCATATTCATACAAGAATATAGTGAACTATCCTCGTAGCATTATGACCTCGAATATCATACTTATTAGAACACACAGACAAGATTAAACGGTAGTAATAGTTTCCGCCGGCTTATCTAATTGTTCAGTGGTGCTCCAACTTTTATGGTGTTGTTTTGTTTTAACTTCGTGTGATACGCTAAGGAAACTGGGCTACTTTAATTCAATGATATAACTCTATCGACTTTTAAACTATTGCAATGAAAACCATATTGTCACAGTCTTAATCTAGGATCCATAAATAAACTTTTTCTAGTTAAATGGCGATCAATATTCCTACACTAATCCAAGTAATCCATACGTTCCACGTACAACTTGTAGTTCATCATCATTATTTCAGCCGTAAGTGTCCACTGCTGGACATCAGCCTTTCCCAAATATGACTTGGGTGTAGCTATCATCTTGGGTGTAGTTACCATAGTCGCCACGCTTGGCAGGAGGGCTGGCGACGGAGTAGCTATAGATTGGATTTCGACGGACGCTGCTGCCCGCGTCAGTTTTTTCCCTTTATTGCCATACGAAACTCTTGCTCGCACTTATAATGATAATGTTTGTAGTGCAACCGGCTTCTCCGCTGGTGTCCGTCGCCGGACTGCAGCAACGCCATCAAGGTGGCGTACGTGGAGGCGGCGCCGGTCACGTGCCGCTGCGGACACACCTTCTGCTTCAGCTGCGGCGAGAACTGGCACGACCCCGTGCGCTGCTCGCTGCTGCGCAAGTGGATCAAGGTATGTTATGAATCATCATCATCAAGTCAGCCGAAAGACGTCCACTGTTGGACATAGGCCTCCCCCCCAAAGCGACCCAAAAAGACCAGTCCTGCGCCTTCCACATCCAGCGGCATCCCGCGACCGTCACCAGGTCGTCGGTCCACCTTGTTGGCGGCCTACCTGTGCCGCGTCTTCTATGTTATGAATATGATTCTATATTGTCTTTGGTTGCTCAACGGCTCCAAGCAAACAATCGAGTTGGGGATCCATAGTCCAGTTATTGACCACAAACGCTGTTGAAATGGCTGGATGTAGTTTAATTGCATACATATAATTTTTTGAGTACCTTATTATGATTTAAGATCAAAAGAAGCTCGCGATTCTAAGTATAAATAAAAAAGATCGCAGAGGAGATAGAAAATACAATTTTTTTTAATAGTGTCATTTTTAGCAACACCAAACAAATGGTTAGAGAGGTGGTTGCACAGTTGTTCTCTGATAGAATAGTTTGGATTTCGCAAGACTAGTTAAGTATTTCTACTTGCTGGTAGATTGTTATGAAGTATGAAGTGTCATTGTAACGAGCATACTATACATTAGTTAAAGTTGCTAGCTATGCTTAGTAGTTTTTTAGAACTAGTTTTGTGGCACAAGGTAGGGTTTTTAATAAACCTTTTGTTTAATTATGAACGTTTTGCCTAAATACTCCTGCCACCCACAACCCATTTAGGTCCCTTTGCTTATGGGATGCTATCAAACACATGCAGAGTTTTTTTACGATTCTGTTTATAAAAGAAGTAAGACTTAAGGGAGTTCAAATGTGTTCCGAAATGATTTTTTAATATAACTGACGGGCACCAGCCTGTTTACAGACGTGGCTGAGACACGTCCAAGCACAGATATTAAAATTGTATTAATCAGTTATATACGGCACTAGCTATGCCCCGCGGTGTTACCCGCGGTTTATTAAGGAAAAAAGTAACGTAGCCTATGTGTTATGTTAATCCAGGGTGTCAGTTAACTCCATACCAAATTTTATTAAAATCACTCCAGTCGTTTAGACGTAAAGAAGTAGCAAACATACACACTTACACACAAACTTTCGCCTTTATAATAGTAGTGTAGATTACGTTGTCATAACGTCAAACATTATACATTAACAGAAGTGCGACGACGACTCTGAAACGTCGAACTGGATAGCGGCGAACACAAAGGAATGCCCGAAGTGCAACGTGACCATCGAAAAGGACGGCGGCTGCAACCACATGGTGTGCAAGAATCAGAACTGCAAGGCGGACTTCTGCTGGGTCTGCCTCGGGCCCTGGGAGCCCCACGGCAGCAGCTGGTACAACTGCAACAGGTGGGTCTGGGCTTCCACTCAACTAAAACTGTGTCCAACCTTTTAATCGCCAACTTCACACAATTATATCGTTGACAAAAGAAAGGTGAATGGGACCTTCGGGAATCATGAGTATCATGACAGAATCGAAACTCGTATGTCGGTTCAAAGGTTAAGGCTGAAAACGTTTGACGATAAACAGGTTTATATGACGTTTAGATACAGCCGCAGAATACTGCAGCTACAGTAGGTTGGCTCACTATCTATAAGCAGACAGAGTTACGGCGCTGCAACTTAGAGATATGAGATTTTTTTCAATGTATACCGACAACCCACATTTAAAAAAATCTCACACTGAACAACTTTCACAAACAACTAGCTCCCCTAAATTTACTTTCGGATAGATAACGTTTATGTATTTGATGTATAAAATCAGTTATTCCTTAGATTTAGGAGTAAGGGGATATAAGCAGCATTACAAGTGTCAACAATATGCCTTGTTTCTATGTTTTAACATGTTAAACACGCCTTGGTACATTTCTTGTACAAATAACGTTACGAGTCCCAACTCCCGAACTCTTTATAACGAACGTCTTTATATTTTAAATGAAATGAAAAATATACGTGTCCATTTTTTTTATTTATTGAGGGATTAAACAGAGCATTTCGCTTGATTATCAATCCTGTTTCGAGAGTAAAATTATAGAATACCCATGAATCGTCACAGATACGACGAGGACGAGGCGAAGGCGGCCCGCGACGCGCAGGAGCGGTCGCGCGCCGCGCTGCAGCGGTACCTGTTCTACTGCAACCGCTACATGAACCACATGCAGTCGCTGCGCTTCGAGTCCAAGCTGTACGCCTCCGTCAAGGAGAAGATGGAGGAGATGCAGCAGCACAACATGAGCTGGATCGAGGTATCTAACCTTCTACCAGACACGGGTGTCTACTGCTAGACATATGCCTCTCTTATACCCCATACCTGTAGGCAACAACCACGTGGACGCCGCGTCTATATCACCTGTTCAATGTCTTTGTCTAAAATCAAATTTATAATTAAACGGAGTAAACCGACAGCAGTTTCATACATTTGACAGGTCGTTTGAAACTTTAGTATGCAAAATGCTGTCAATTTACTCCGTGGAATTACGGATTTGATTTTAATTTGATTTTGATCAATTCTTGTTACACAATTGGAAATCAAATTAACTATAACATTTAATCAACTATTAAGAATGACATATAAAATTTTAATGGGTACGCAAATAGGAATATAAATAATTGAACTAAGGTATTGGATAAGTAGAATGAGCCTCCTATTAAAAATTTGTTCGAATATTGGATAAAGAAATTGGACAAATGGAATTAATAGGTTTAAAATAAAAAGGTAAATAACATTCAGTGTTCCTTCTTTATTATGGTTAGTCGATGATGTTCTTATTTTTTTATTTGTATTCTTAACCCCCTGATGCAAATTGACGGGCGTTGAAAGTCTAAGGTCCTGCAGGTAATTTACTTTTAAAACTAATATATTTATTTTGTATAGTTCGTATTGTTAGAATATAGTATTTGTAATCATGTTTGCGCATAAAGCTGTTTAGTATTAAAGTAATATATTTGAATTAGTTACTTATTATTTTAGTAGCAGGATAGTGATATATTTATTTAACTATAATATTGTATACCCGAAATTGGTTCCTATTAACTTGTTTCTATTTTGTTACTAATTAAAGTAATAATCCTAATTAAAATAAGGTAAAATCTATTCAGATGATTTTTCCATAGGTATAAAACATGTAATAACCATCACTACATATATGGTATAAAAAAGTCGCTTTCTCTCTCCCTATATCCATATCTATGTTTAAATTTTGCAACAGTTTTTCGTGCGGTTTTTTGTTAATAGATAGAGTGACTAAAAAGGAAGGTTTATATGTATAATAACATCAATTAAATAGTGGAGAAATACTAATATCAGCATTGCACCCGTGCGAAGCCGGGGCGAGTCGCTAGTTAAATATAACTTTCGTGTAAACATTTTATTTGTTCATAAATAATCCGTTTGTTTTGAATTCCAGGTGCAATTTCTGAAGAAGGCCGTGGACATCCTCTGCCAGTGCCGGCAGACGCTCATGTACACGTACGTGTTCGCGTACTACCTGCGCAAGAACAACCAGTCCGTGATCTTCGAGGACAACCAGCGCGACCTGGAGTCCGCCACCGAGACGCTGTCCGAGTACCTCGAGCGCGAGATCACCAGCGAGAACCTGGCCGACATCAAGCAGAAAGTCCAGGATAAGTACAGGTATGATGTCTTTGGTATGCTAACAAGCTGGGTGATCTTCGAGGACTACCAACGCGACAATGCAAACAACTGTAGACAGGATACTAGAGGGTCATAATTAATTAAGATGTTTATTTTTGTCATTTTATTTAACTGTAAAAAACATATCTACACTGGCATTAGCTCGATTTTTAAAACCGCGAAAATCGATTTATGTAAATTTCCAACGATTGTCTCTGTCACTCGTATGAGGCATTAATTGAATTATAAGAGAAAGATCCATCAGAGAGGAGTAGCGGCGTGTTGTTAAGCTTGCCACCAACACCTGAAGACCACGACCACTGCCAAGAGTGACACCAACAAAGAAGAAGAAGAGAAAGATCTCGGAATTTACGAACTTTAATGTTCGCGGTATCAGGCCTGGTTCGATCCCAACTCGTAAAATCCCATCAGCTTCTAGTTCTATTTGGTTTGCTTAAATCATTATCATTTGCGCATAAATGTCGCAATGCCACAATCACGTTTGAAAATATGGATACCTAAAATGTGTCAAAACATGAATCCAAGATTTTACGTCATTATGAGAAGGTCGTGGCTACATATTTTTTTCTTTTCGACTTTAGTCCAGTCCTGTGATTTGACGTTGTGTTGTTGTGCAGATACTGCGAGAGCCGGCGCCGCGTGCTGCTGCTCCACGTGCACGAGGGCTATGAGCAGGACTGCTGGGACTACACAGAGTAATCGCCTTCCCCTCACTCACTTGCCTGCACTCACACCGCGACTGAACTACTATGACAGACTCGTACATCTATTAGACCTCACTCATTGTCAGCGTGCGAGAACTGAACATTTACGGGACAGCGAGGAAGCGGGTTCTAAAAGTAACTTCAACTTCAGTGATCTGATTATTAACTTGCGTCAATGTTAAATTATCGTGGAGCATGTCTAGGGATTTCTCTAACATAAATGCCGCTTTTTGAAGTTTTATTATTTTAAGTAAATTTTATGTTTTTCCTACTCAGTCATAAAGTTTTTACCCTATTATATTGTAGTCCGTATATTTTGTATCTTGGTTACATAAGAGCAAATTTCAATATTCAATGGAATTTTCGAGGATTTTTTTGTTAATTGGAATGGCAAGAGCTGATGATTCTGGGTAGAAATAACATAAACTTAAACTTAATCAGTTATCATTTCATAAGTGGCAATTTTTTCGAGAAACGCTCAAGGTCACTAGGCGACAGGTCCTCCCACTAGCAAAGTCTAAATAACATGATATACACAGTTGTACGACAGAATACTCTGGCTAGTTCAGTCGTCTGTGCTTACACAGACCACATTCATATCCCCGTTCGATAGTCCCTCGTGAATTTGCTGTCTGTATGTTTGATTATATAAATGTGGTATGATTTTAGTAACGGACTTAAATAACAAAATATGACAATTCATTTACGCATCTTATGTCATTCATTCGTCGATCATGTTACATTATCGAATACATTCAATGACTAAGCGGAAAATTAAAATGACTGTCTTAATTATTTTGCTTAATTATGAATGTTTTTGTCTTCATATAGTTAGTGGATGTTGTTTTGAAAGTTGCGTTGACATATACAAATATTAGTTACTATACTTGATATTCACGTCAAAAACTAATTATACACTTTAGAATAATAAAACTACAAGATTCAACACCTTGTGTTCGTTTAAAACTTATTGTATGTAAGAATTTTATTTTTATAATAGTTCACCTATGTATAAATTATATTAAAATATGTATAAAATCATTTTTTGTATTAACGATGATTCATATACATCGCTGTCGAGGTTCATGTTTGCTGATGTAAGATCTCATGTAATTTACATTTTAAATGTATATTTTCACGTGGTGAAACATATATTTACTAATACTCTCATTTGGTACTATCATTAAAAGCTAGTTTCTAAAGTATATTGGTATTGAAACAATACTTTCAGTTACGCCGTTTCATTTGAAACCTGTATTAACGGTAATTCATTATGTTTTGTTTCATAACCATTCTTAAACATTAGTGCAGAATTAGAGTTTTATTTAGTCATAGCTTCATTTAGAAGGGATAAAAATTGAATGGCACTGGAATGCTATTTCGACCACTGTTCCCGATAGTGCTTTGACGAAAATCTCCTGACAGCTGTAGTGTGCATTCGATGTTCAAAAGAACCAGTTGATGATGATCACAACGTTTTGTTGATATATTGCTGGACCAGGAGGCGTAGCTAGCTGGTACCAGCAATAAGTTATTAAGGGGATGTACCGTTTTGATGCTACTTGAAAATTGAATTTGAGATTTAGTTTCAGTGTATAATAATAAATATCGTGTAAATGGTATTAGTGTAGTGTAACATTAAAAACTTCGATGATACTTATTTGATAGTTGTGTAATGACCTCATTTCCCCTCGGGATTTAGAATAATAGCTTTCGGTTAGTTTATTTTAGCCTCGGATTTTTATTAATTTGAACTAAAGAAAAGTAGAACATGCAGGAAATGGCACAATATAAAGTTGCGATGAAGATGGAACAAAAAATATATTTTACCAAAAATCCTATTTTTGTTATTAGAATAATGTTTATGAATACGAATGTAAGCTGTTCGGTCGAAGTTTGGTTTCGCCCTTGTGGAAATCTTACACATAGCGGCTCATAGTGTTGTATATACACGCCCGGTACCGGAACTGCCGACTGAGGTCGTTAAAGCGAACGTAGGGTCGCGGCTGAATTTACACTAAATGTTTGCATCTCGGGATTCGTTATTTCATACAAGTTAAGAGATAAAATCTATTTTTGAAAGTCTAGTGAATTCAAGCTTTTGTACAATAGAACTCGCGCTACATATCTGATATCTCTGTCATAAATATATTAAATGATTCGTGCATGAGTCGGTTGCACTGCCAGTAAACGTCTAAAAGTAAAGTAAAGCTTGCGTATGAGTGTTCACATAGTGAGCGCGCGTAGAGTAGAAGGTCCTCGCTAACACAAAGTGAATATACAAGTGTCGCTAAAGTAGTAAAGGACCTAGTTTCGGAACACAATTGTACATATAGTCGCTATATAAATATTTATATGGTTAACTTGTAACTCACATTATGACAATGGTATTGATGAGCATCGTGTGTGTGACTATGTTTAAGGACACAATTGGTTAAGTAAGAATGAATAAAATAGTAACATCGACTAGATATGTTTGTCATTTATCTCTATCCAAATTCCATGCCCCGTTCTCCTTGCTTATTTTTCCTAAATTTGTGTATGATCAATGAAATATATAGTGATGGTCTTGATCGATTTGTAAGTTTCAACTGAACGGCGTTTCCATTTCTTACCCATATTGGTGTAAGTTTGCAAATGGTAGAGTTAATAAAATGTAACCCTAATACTTGTTAAGGTTTTTGATCTGCAACATGACAAAGATTGTGAATGTGAATATTTTTATGTATGAATCTCTAAAAACAATATGTTCCCGGGATGCTCACTTTAGCCATCAGCTTGTCGAGAACTCCTTAAATAAAAACATCTGGTCGCATATATAAGACTGCAGTTAGAAAGAGAATGATATATATACCTGTGAAATTATTTGGTACTATTCTGGTAATGGCGGTCAGTCAGTCATATTTAACGCGCTGTTGTGTTCCCACAAAAATAATTCGAT
The DNA here is from genome assembly GCA_022674325.2 of Grapholita molesta. NCBI lineage: Eukaryota > Metazoa > Arthropoda > Insecta > Lepidoptera > Tortricidae > Grapholita > Grapholita molesta. The sequence goes on from CP053137.2 coordinate 11,064,057, forward strand.
TTACTGACTGCGGGTCGATCTCATGAAATCGTAGGTATGTTAACGCTATCGTAATATTATTTTAAATTTTCCTGTATGAAAAGTTAAACATTATCCTACGGGATGACAGCCATATGCCTACCGCAAACATTGAAAAGTTCACAATTTTCGAGCATCTCTCCTACTCTACTTCAATTAAGGCGTCATGAGAGTGACAGAAACAATCGTTTGACTATTTATGAATATCGCTAAGGATAATCAATTAATCTGTTAAATCACCCTTAGTGTTCATATCCCGTTGTCGTTGTTGTTGTTGTAAAGTTGTTGAGAGAGTCGACAGACGAGTGACATTGCCGACTCTTTTAAAAATGTCCTGCTCAGATTGCATGCTTACGTTTTTGTTGTCGCAGGGACGCGTTGGCACCGTCACCCACGAGACCAAGTAAAGCTTAGTGGAGACGCTGGTGAGCCACTAGAAAACTATTACTGTAGCCATTGATCACATTCATAGTCGATACTATTCATCATCTATTAATATCACGATATCAGGTAGTGGCAATTAAAGTGGCCAAATATATCGTAATACATGGGTGACTTTCACAAGCGTTTCAACTCCGGATCCCATTGAATTACGATTAAATTAAGGCTGAACAGTGCATGTTTCACAAATAATACGAGATTGTTTTAATATTTAATGTTTTCTGTCATAAAAACACGAATTTTACCAACTATCTATTAGCAACTTTTATGTCATAATTTGTGACAAAAGAACAGGCGTAGGCGGTTGAAACGTTGTGAAATCCACTATCATCGTTTTTGGTATACAATATAAAGGTTTATATCCAAATATTTGGCTATTTTAGCTGCTACCAACTATTATTATTATTATTGACGTTGACAGCACCTCCACTCCTTTGAGATTGAAGTCTTGGAGCTTGGGCACACTAGCACCAGCGTCTCTCCCGCGTTTTCTTATAAAATTGCACGCGGCGTACCGATTACTATGGAATCACCAGGAAACATCTAGTAGCAACCGCTAGTGTGCCTTAGCCCTTAGTATTTTTAACATTTTATTGGAGTAATTAAAAACAATGGAGAGGTGAATTTCTTTAGGTAGCAATTAATATAGCAATTAGTCAGTTTCATTTTGAAGCAAACACCAATTTAAACTTTCAAGGTTGTTAGATTAAAATCAAGATTTAATAGACACAAGTTAGTATGTATTTAGTAAGTCTCGTTTATTACCGCCCACAATTGTACCTTGTACAGTCGACGTCAAATATATGTTTACACTTTTTCACCTTAATCCCTTGTAATAAGGTGCAAAAGTGTAAACATATATTTGACGTCGACTGTGCCTACATAGGTCGTGTATGATACCAGTAGATAGACAATAGAATACTAATATGCGTAAACTAAAATACCTACCTAGTCATAGCGTAGACACAGTGCGTGCGAATGTAGGTACCGAGACATTTGCGTTATTCTCTTTGCACTCGCCTAAAATAAACTAATCGTTGTTTTCGCTGTCGGGACATCCGGTTGTTGGAAAAGTACCTATAGAGTATAGAATCATTTTAAAACACCTCTTAGTTCCATTTTATTGAAAAGCGAGGGTAGAATATGTTCCCCGTTTAGGTATATAATTATACTTTGACATTACAGGCAAAAGGAGTCGAAGTGTTTGGAGTATTTCTAAATCCGACAAGTGAATAAAGACTAATGTATAATTAAATATTAGGACGTACATTAGTAGGGTGTCCCTTATTTTTTTTATGTCGAAATTTAGGCAATTATATACTTTTGTGTGAGTAAATCAAATACATGTCGGCATGGGTATTATTGATAATAAATACAAGAACAGTTTTAGGGTAATATGATTATATTTAGAGTGTATTATACGTTATTACTGATATTCAATAAACGCAATAAGGAACATCCTACTACCTATATAGCTAACGAGGTATTAGTTAAGAGTCCCTCACGTTTCATGAAATTCTGTATTTTTTATATGTGTAGGACATGGTTTATAATATAATAAATAAAAAACCTGCATAAAAATAGACAATGACGTTTAATTGTATTACCAAAAGTACTAAAACTATTAGTTACTCTGTTAGGTACAGATCTTTGTTGCTACCCCCACTTATACTAAATTCAACGACTCGTCCATAGGATTCTAACGAGCCTAAATACTGGTTTATCTTGTGTATTTTAGGAGTTTTATGACTATTTTCTGGCTCCAGCATCAGTGGTGCCATAATATTGGATTGTCACCGAACTTACATAAGTGTGTGCTATATTTCAGCTCAATCGGTTAACGATAGCTGCTCTAAAATTGAGTTGCAAGATTCCACCTGGAAATACTTACATATTTACATATACTTACCTACATTGCTCTTAGCATAAAAGAAGGTATTTCTGCCTATCGCGCCATTGAGAAAAATAGTCCGAATCAGACTTGTATAAATATCAAATCTGCTCCCTAAACTTCAGAAAAGAATGAAAATATTTGTCAGTCGCTTTACTCTCTCGATCTTAGCTTCATAGTGTTCATTGAAAATTTACCACACGAATAATACTACAATAAGTCCTGAGGCTGTAGGTAAGTTTCGATTATATTCGCGCGTCGAGCTTGTTGGAAATAGTTGCACATCGGCGCATTTCCACGACCTAATGGCATTCTCACGGATTGGTTTTAGCCATTTGGAGTCTCAAACAACGAAAATCCTTTTGTGTTTTATTTAATCTGCAACGGTAGTTTTAATTCTTATGTGAGTGCGACACGCACACCTGTTTACTTACTTACTTACGTACTTTACATGTGGACAGCCCTGATGATTGGGGATTGTGTAATTTGTGTTGACATTGATATAGATCTAATATTCTTTTTCTTTTTTATTCATGACTAATGTCATGTTTATGAAAAGCACTGATCCACTTCGTTTATTTAGTCACTCGCGCAACATGTTTTGGAGAGCATTCTGAGTCTCCATTTTCAGTTCATAGGTCTCCAGCGTCCGTGAAGAACCGACTACGTGAACGGTTTAGCGTTAAAATAAGTCTTTATCTATGATCTCCGTAAGATATCGCGAGAGTTGCTAAATAAACGTGAGTGAAGCTGTGTTATCTATATATTGTTAAATGGAGTCCCAATAACTATTACGTTAAACAATTGCGTTAAGCTTAAGAAAAACTTCAATATAAAGCAGTCAAGTTCTATATTTCATCGTTTACTTAATTTATTTTGTACAAACTTCAACAATATATATAATAAATACTCAAGTAAACCTCTATCATTCAGCAAACTGAACTCACTTTTTTGTCATATATTAAAAGAAATAATACAATGATATCATAACTTATTGTCCTAAACTTAATTAAACACAACTTCTTTGTGCAAATATGCCTAATAGTAAAACGTTTGGTTTGACCAACACAAAAAGATGTTAAAGACCGTTCGTCGTATATAAATATATAACAAGAGCTGAACGTAACGGGTCAAAAGAAACGGAATAAACGAATTGAACGAATGTGCGGGAAGAGCGGCGCGGCGCGGCGCGCGGCGGGAAGCGCCGGGCGCCGGCGCCGGCCGCCACCGCTTATAGTACATACGCTCCACGTACCGGTGTTATTGCAAAATATGTGCAAAACGGTAAGCATCTTTTAGTTTACAACACACTGACTCTTTAAACTGCAACACGTAATTCGTCTCGCATTTCAGTTATTCACATTTTATGAAAACCAATGGAAAACAACCGACACACAACTATTCGGTAAATTGTTTCATAATGAAAAGCGAAAACTTCGTCGAGCACACGTTTACGTTTATTGCTTCAAGCTTATTTACGTATCGCTGCGTTTTTCGCTGATTTCATAGTAGATAGGTAGGTATTATGAAAAAATATGTGTTGCGACATGCGGTTTGGGATCTACCCGGCGATAAGCTCTCAATATTTACAGATTTGTAAAAAAATTGACAACTTCCAAAGTTTAATTACAAATGAATTACAATAGTAGTTCTTCACGGTATACAGGCCCAGCAGAACCCTGCGGGCGCGGACACTGACGAGCGACAGACCGCTGCAGAGGTGTCATTTGAAAAACAATACATATTCAATAATATCTACCTTACTCGGTAAGGGACGTTCGATCTCTTAGGTATTATCAATAATTCTTATTTGCTAGTTAAGGTGACTCTTTCAGTTAGCCGAATCGGTGGGTAGTCTGGGTAAGCGTTCTTGTTCGTTTCGAAGATGGTCACAGCATTGTATAAGTCGCGAGAGCAATACTCATGGAAGCAGTACCGGCCCGCTTGAAGTCGTCAGTAGCCACGGGGGCGGAGGCGCAGGCCGCGCGGGGCGGGGAAGCGGCCCGCCGCGCCCGCGCCTCCTCAGCTAATGTAATCCGGGGAAAGGAAATTACATTAACTAGGTACTAACATGGAAAGTGCGCGTTACATAAAATGGCTCGATTCCTATGATGCATACTGAATTAGGACGGAAGTGAATTCTGGTACCGATTTCACAGCTGATTTGTTAAGCTTAAGATATAACTTGCAAAAATTTGTCTAAACTCTTTATCTCGAGGAAACAGACGGTATGCCGACCTCGTATGTAAAGATACAACGCAACGTCATTTCGGTAAGAAGCTTATAAACTGGAACTATTAAAACTATTACGGACAAAATTGATATGAATCGGCGTAGCCATTGCTTCTCTTAAGCGTTTATTAGATACGATTACACTAACGTCCAAACGCAACGGACGAGTCGAAGACGTTACAATGATTGTAATGATACAAGGTAATTTTGTTTATAGTCGTTAAGTTTAAAATATTGGTGTGCTACATCAATGTGCTCGCTGCGTGGCCGACGAGCGCGAGGCGGGCCGCAGGCGGGGCCGGGCCGGGCCGGGCCGGGCGCGGCGGCGGCCCGCGGCCCGCTGGCGCCGGCGGCTGAAGCGGAACCGAATGAAGCAACGCACTCGCGCCGTGCGGAACGACGCCTCACTACTCTAGCACGAGTATACGGATATTGTTCGACACCATTTCGGGGAAAGAAAATGATATCTCACAATTTATTATCAAATCAACGATCTCCGTCATCTTAATTAAAAAGATCGCATCGATTTAGAATTTACAGGCAGACAGTGATATTCATCGAATACAAAAATAAGCTTATAGAATTTCCTCAATTATTATCCGATACCTTACATTACGTTATCAGTGACAAAAAACATGCTCGCTACAACGATTCTCTTAAAAAAACGGGTTCTCTCACATGGGCAGGTTTAACGCGACGATGTAAATAGATACGAATCGGTACAATAAAATATAATAATATATATTACACTCGCGCGAACGTCAGTCGCAAAACAAACAGTCTCAAAAGCTTCGGCCACGCGAATATAAAACACTCCACTTAACACTTCGAACGTCTCTAATGGCGCACGAATTAACGTCCCAAAAATAAACGGCGCGGACGCGCGGCGTGTGACGGCCGGGCGCGCGCGCGGCAGCCGCACCGCCGACTATGTACAGCGAACATCTAGCGTAAACAATAATCAAGTGCGCTTGGGCGGGCTGAGGAGCTCGGGCAGCGGTGCAGGCAGCGGCGCGTCGTCGACCAGCGCGGGCAGCAGCGCGAGCGCCAGCGCGGGTCAGACGGGCGCGGGCGGCGGCGCGGGCTCGGGCGGCCGCGGCGCCGCGCCGGCGCCCGCCAGCACCACGCGCGCCGTGCCCGCGTCCAGCAGCACGGCCGTGCCCGAGCCCGCGTCGCCCGCCTCCTCGCCGCCCGCGCCGCGCCGGTGCCGCCGCCACGCGTGCTGGATCAGCCGCGCGCAGTACTCCTCGCGCTGCCGCCACAGCGTCGACGACACCGGCTCGTACCCGACCTCGTCGGGCCGCCCCGGCTCCATGTCGCCCGTCTCCTCGATCGGGTTTCCTTTCCGCGCGAAGAAGTCCTTCGTTAGGGCGTCGAGGATGTCCACGCAGAACATCATGTCGCCGCGACATATCGGGATGTCCATCGATATGATCTTGTACTTGTTGGGCTTGTGGATCTGCAGCGGCGGCTCGAGCACGTCGAGGAACTCGGACAGCTGATCGTAGCGGATGTACTGTGTGCCGTCGGGATCGAACCGCTGCCAGATTTCGTAGTACATGTCGTAGTCGTCATCCGTCAGACCCTCTTGTACGTCTTCCGTCGCCTGAGTAAACATATTCAAACTTATATATTGCTGCTTATTCTAATACAGACTAGTCGTAGAAAAAAAGATGGAGTTGTAATGTCCTGTTTTTCAAGTTGGTTCTATATTATTTAACAAGTCGATTTTACTCGTATTAAAGGTATCATTAACAATAGTATTGAAGGTGTACCTGAGAGTAGTTCTCGAGGATGACGGCGATGTACATGTTGATGACGATGAGGAAGGAGATGACGAGGTAGGACAGCAGGTAGGTGATGCCGATGGTGGCCGAGCCGCAGTTGCCGGGGTACCCACGCTCGTTGTCCGGCAGGTCGCACTCCTCCTCGTTGATGATGCCGTCCAACACGCCGTCCCAGCCGGCTGACGTCGACATCTGCAGATTTCGTTTTACAGAATTAGAATTTTAAAATGATAGCTATCTACATTATTAAGTCCTATTTTTAGCCTCTCAGTTTCCCTTACAGGCATCGTACTTTTCATTTTCTTTATTTTGTGATCCAACAGCGGTGACGTTGTAGTAGATACAGGAAGCGGTATAATATCTTAGGCCTGTACTAAGGTACGGACTATCGCAACCACATTATGTGAATCAGTCAATTAGTTAGTGACAAACGATACCAAGATTTATAGTTTTTGTGAAGCACACAAACTATTAGTTACAATTTAAGTTCCTACGTAATAAGAATAAGTAGTTCGGCCGTAACAAAGATACTAACAATAAGGGTAAAAATATGAACATTAATATATGTATACGTATGTGTAGTAGTAGTCGCACTCACTTGGAAAAGCAGAATCATGCTCTGCACAAAAGTCTTGAAATTATACACGTCATCCAGGCCGCCTTTGTCCTTAACATGCATGAAGAACGACATCCCGAAGATGGCGAAAATGAACATGACGAGGAACAGCAGAAGGCAAATGTTGAACAGCGCCGGCAGCGACATGGCCAGCGCGAACAGCAACGTCCGGATGCCTTTGGCGCCTTTCACCAGTCGCAGCACGCGACCTACTTTCGCTACTCTTACTACCCTTAGTAGAGTTGGTGATACAAAATATTTTTCTATAATATCGCTCAATACCAAACCTACGAACAAAACATTAAATATTAGTAAAAATTATAATTGAATAGAAAAAACGAACCGAATAAGAATATAGGAGATTTGAGGCCAATGGATTACGCACACATTATAGGAAGTACTGATTGCAAAAATAGTAAATCAATGGAATAAATTAGTGAATGTAAATAGTGCCAGTTACTTAAGAGGTTTAATAAAAAATCTTTCTGGTCTGTATTCACTCAAAACTGTATTCAGACAAACAAGAACTGTAATTTCAAAATCTCCCTATCATTATATATGATGTTGTTGTGTGCGTGATTTCAACTCTCGTATATATAGCATGTTACTCATATTCATAATATATTGTAACTTATGACAGGCTTTGCGTTAACCTTACGACTTTACATCTCCAACTACTTATTTATTATATTTTATTGTTCTTGTGGTATTCGTAGGTAACGGCTTGAAACCGGGCTTGAAAATAAAGGACATTCGAGACGATCATACTTACTAAGAATAGAGAACATTACGACGACAAAATCGAACAGATTCCACGGTTCGACAAAATAATGGTAGCGTAAGGCGAATATTTTCAATAGGCACTCTGAACTGAATATCACGATGAATATCATGTTGAGATAGTCCAGCACGGTGCTGAAGGTCTCCGTCTGCTGGTAGTGGTCCAGCGTCATGGTCAGCATGTTGAACCCGATGAACAGCATGATGATCATGTCGAACTTCTTGTCCGTGCATATCTCAAACACTATTGCTTGTGGCCGCCACTAAAAACAAATTGAAAACTATTTTCCATTTCTAGGTCTATACCGTAAAACGGAGTGAGTCGGTACAGAGGCTTTAATGTAAGCTTCTTTTGACGTAATAAAATGTCTCGAACGCGTAAGTGATAATGTTATTTATGGGAAACATTAACGCGATAGTAAAGTAATATTACTTTAAAAACTTACACTCGAGGCTCTGAACCGACAATCAAACTTTGATATAATTTTATTTTAACATTTAAGTGTTCCGGTAGTTTGTTCTATTCTTAAATCATAAAAAACTGACTTTTTTATGATTTAAGAATAGGATATCCCCCTCACCCGTAGTTGGAGTGAAGTGGGATATCATACAAAGGCGATTTGGGCTAATTATTGGATCGACACTTATGTTTTATGAATAATACTATAGGTAGCTTCCATTCGTAATAAGAATATATTATTTCGACAGCAGTAGTCTATAAAAACCACCTCACCCCTCTGTCCCCTCTCTCCATTCATAACCCAACTGCCCTCGCATATAAAAAAAAGAATAAAAAAAATAAAAAAAAATCCCTACTTACCCCATTTTACGGTATACCTATCTAGTATTGTTTTAAAAGGCAAGCCGTATGAAGGTTACCGCGTATGAAGTACTGTACCTTAGGTCTAGGAATGGCCTTCAATGGTTTCTTGGAGCCCATCTTCTTCATGGCGTTGTAATACTTCTTCTGGTCCTCCGTCATGAACATTTCGAGACTGCCGCCGGCTTTCTTTTTCTGCTCGTTGAAGTTGTCGATAATAACTCCGATAAACAGATTAAGAGTGAAGAATGAGCCGAATATGATAAAGAACACGAAGTAAAGGTACATATATATGTTCGTTTCTCGTATTGGTTGACGGCCGACCTAAAAATATGGAAAATTGCATTAAGGACGAAACTTACCTAACATGTATTTACTTTAACGTGCGTAGGTACAGGGACCCATCAGTGGGTAGTACACAACTTATCAATTTTAGATTTTCGGATCTTAAAACTCCGTGGATAGTAAAAACAGTAACGAAAACCAACTAAAGTAAAATACTATATATTATATATATTGAAGTATTTGTATATTATATCTATCATTGGCTGAGTAACCAATACACAAGTCTTCTTGAGCTTACTGTGGGGCTCAGTCAAATTGTGTAAGGATGTCCCGTAATTATTTTTTGTTTTTTGTATTTTTCTCACGATTTGTTGTGATCTATATTTAACAATAAGACTCTGATGTCGGTATGTGCTAGAAAGGGATCAATGTTATTCGGGTGGTAGTAACAATAAGAATTTACCTCTCTGGAATCAATGGCATCGTTCATGATCTGAATCCACCCCTTGAATGTGGCAACTTGGAACAGGCACAGGTAGGCTTTGCCCACATGATCGAAGTTCATTGGTGAGTTTTCCCACGTGTAATTTTCCAAGATGCACGCGTTTTTATCCGGAATGATTTCGTGGCTTAGGGTCGTGTGGTTCAAATCCACGCACTGAAAAAGGTAGAATATTAAATACATCGTGTGTGGTCTACTTTATGTATAATACGTTTAAGAAATTATATTATTGACAGCATACCTTGAAGTATTTTCCAGCAAAGAGCTGAACACCCATGATGGCAAAGATTAGCCAGAAGATGAGACACACCAGCAGTACGTTGAAGATGGAGGGGATTGCCTGTACTAAAGCATTCACCACCACCTACACAACATACAAGCGATTAATATTGTCGTTGTAGCGTCACAAATAAGTAAATAAGAGATATGCATGGTTTGTATTAAATGTTTTATGATTATGAATGGATTTGGTGAAGTATGTAGTATGTCGAGGAAGCTCGTTTTGTGGAATCATACATATATTTAATGTTACCTTCGTTGTATGTATTGAGTATAAAATGAAACTGCAGTATGAATCTGATTGTAGTTAAGTGGGTACTTAAAGTAGATAGCACATAATAATTTAGATAAATATATAACACACAACATGATAGTAAATGTTAAACATTAAAAACACAGCATACTAACATAAGGTTTTTACAGTGGTACGTAACACAAAGCATGCAATTTAACTAAAATAAAAACAATTGCACTAAAAAACTTACCGTTGTAATTATAATTAAATTAATCCAGAATATGCGAATTACAGCTACCACATGCTAATCGCCAAGAGAAAATACGATGTAGATTAAGATAAAAAAGTCTAAAGTGCAGAGACTAAATTAACATTCCAAGAAACTATTACTAATAATCAGAAAAATCCAAGAGAAAAAGGAGACCAAAACATGACAATGATAGTGTCTGCCGAAATGAACCAGCTTGGACCGATTTCCGACTGACTGAGAACATGACCAATGATACTAAGCCATTCAAGGGTGCCACCAACGACTTCAAAATGATTCACTACAATTTGAACGATAATGGACTAACTACCAATGAATTTGAAACGATTCTTGACTAAACTAAGTTATAAAACCAAAGAGACCAGATGTCAGATGTAGGATTACTGAATAGTTCGAGCGGAAATCGAGTGTTTGAAAATGTTCGTGAAACTGTAGCGCTACGCGTCCGTGTCGGAGCTGATGCGAGGTGTGGTGGCGGGTGTGCGTGGGGTGTGCGTGGGCTAAGCAGGGCGGTACGTACCCTCATGCCCTGCATGCGGCTCATGGCCCTGAGCGGACGCAGCGCGCGCAGCGTTCGCATCGTTTTGAACGCCTGAATGCCGCCGGCGCCACAAAGCGCCGCTACGAAGTTTATAAGCGAGACCTGATGGAATCAAGGGTAATAATTGGATAAATGAGGCATCACACATGATAACTTAACAGATATTTAGTGTTACAGTAATATCACCGCGGAACCTGGAACAGAAACGACGTCAACAAATACCTTATGGAAGATACAAGGCAAACATATTTTGCATGGTGAGGATTGTAAGGAGAAGAACTGTAACCGACACCTAAGCGAATCAGTAGTTGCCACACGTAAGTATGGCGTTGAAGACTAAATAGAAAAAGGATCCAGCTAGTCGGATAAACCTATTTCTAATCTATGTTTTTTAAGTAGATACCTCCATACACGAACAATAGGTATAAGTAGTAATATAGGCTATTGTAAACATTAATTAATGTGCAAGTGTACACAGAAGTTATTAGTTGTTGTAACTGCAGCATCAAACATATTTTTTTATTTAAATTATAAATATTTCTGTAGAAGTTATTATGCCATGCAATCAAAAATAAACTCAGAAGAGTGTCAGGCTGATTATGGTGGGTACCTGACTAGTGTATGGGGCAGGCTACCTATAGTCAATGTCAGGAATCACGGAAAAGGGGAAATGATAAGCAGCAGGTATCCACAGATAGACAAGATTACGACATCGAGAGCTTGAGGCAGCGAGAAGAGTCGGCGCCTCCGCTGTGACACATCAAACAGTTAAAGCTACACGCTTTTATGCCGCGCTGCCCATTCGTGTAACTGAATAGCAAATCACATTCGTATGTAATGTGTTATCAAAAAGTAGTAATACAATGTAGAATGTTTGTTCAATGAGCAGTGCGACGAGGACACGGGTAGGCCAGCAGCTGCGGCGCGTACTCACGCGCATGCCCTCCCATCTGGACACGGCGCGCAGGGGGCGCAAGGCGCGCAGCGTGCGCATCGAGCGGAACGCGGGGATGTCGTCGGCCCCCGCCATCACCGCACCGTGGTTAACGAGCGACAACTAACGTTACACACCAACGTTACTCTTTGTTCCACTACCCTTAACTAGATTATGTAATACCATCATTTCCAGCTGACGAGTCAAGGCAAGTCTCGGAAAAAGGAGCAGTCATGTTTTAAGTAATTATTTAGACGTTCAGCATACCAGATTACGGTAGAAGTCTGGATTATTTCTACGCCGTAACAACGCTACTGTAGTAGATATTTTTCTGCTAGATTTTTCAGTTAGTAAACAGTATGCTTATCAAATTATGAAGAACAATAAATTAAAGCGTTTGATTATATAAGTCGCTTCGATGGAAGTTATAGATTATAATTATTAAATAAATATATATTACCATGACGATGATAAAGTCAAGCCAACACCAGGCGTTGGTAAAATACTTCTGAAATCCGAGGGCAAGCCACTTGATCAACATCTCGAGGAAGAAAATAACGGTAAAAATTCGGTCCATATAGTACAAAATGTCTTGGAGGATTGGTCGATGAGGCAAATGTACATCTTCTAAAGCCTGAAATTAAAAAAATAGGAATATTTTTCTGATTGCAGTGTCATTAAATTAAACGCTGTATTAAGCAATGTATGCTTATAAATACGTACCAAAGCCAAACTACTGAGCAAGATCATGGTAATCACAGCCGTTTCAAAATAGGTGTTTTCTATTAGTCTAAAAGTCTTCAATCGAAGCATGCCCCAGCCTTGCCAGAATGGGGAATCGTCGTCTCCGGCAAGGAAGGGGAACTTCTGATAGCAAGGTTCAGGGCAGCAGTCGGCGGGCGTATCGTCGATCACGTCCTCGTCGTTAGCGACGATGTCGTGTTTGGGGATACCATCCATTTTACCCTCTTCTTCTTCTTCTATTACTTCTGCAATAGAAATCACGTACGTCAACGTAATACTTGGTCCACATTGCGCGGCGGCGGTAACTGCATCGGCGCTTGGTTACTTGACCACGCGTAGGATTGACATGCCGTATTAAACAACTTCTTTTTCACTGATTATATTATATTGCCCCGAAACATGGCCGGGCAGGTACATCAATTTTAAATGTAATAAAAATGTCGAGTTAGATTAATCTCACCTTCTTCTAAACCTAAGTCTTCCTTGCTAGCATCCTTTTTCTCTTCCCCGTCTATCGTGTCAGCTGAACCTTTATGACTTTCATCCTTGAACGACCTGTTTTTATGACTACCATATGATTTCTGGCTTATCGTATCGTCATCCTGAAATAACAGTTATTATAAAAAATGTTTTCCGCCTAACCAAATAATACTTTTGTATTTTTATACTCAGACACATACCTGTATAGGATATCCGAGGTGATTGAGCTCGCAGTCTAAACGATTGTCTCTATGATTATCCGTTATTGCATTAATATTATTCATCAGTATCTTCCCTTTCTTGTACTTATTGTCACCTGAAAGTATACCATTGACTTCTTAGGGACACCAGGTTATTACTTTTCCCGCTATCAAGTTTGTCCCGAATCGTATGTGTTACCTGGTATAGTGAATTCCATGCCGTCTCCTATGGCGACCTCGACTTGGTCCTTGAGTTTCTTGTCCTTGTAGAGTACGGCGTCGTCCAGGTCCGTGCCCAGCTCGAGCTCGTTGTCCACGCGGTCTGAGGACACGCAGCGGCCGCAGAGAGCCGCCTTTAAGCCTACGTGCCGAGTGTCCCACGTGCCACCACACGCGACACGACGCCGCATCCAAGCATAGAAATCAGACCAGGACGAACAAACTTAACATCGTTTGCCAAAAACAATTGTGTCAATCCAAATAAATATTTGTATACAATTTTACTTAAATTTAATAACATAGGTGTAACAAGTTAAAGTTAATTTGTTATCTATAACAACCATTGGATTATGAAATTAATTAATGTACTCGTATTTCCATGCACAAATTACAATCACACAATAAAAGCAGTACGACATAACTCCAGATAGTCAGTAAAGTCACACAATCAGTAAAATAAACAACTTAAAGTAAACAACTCACACAACAACATATACGACAACAACAACAGTGTATCGACAGGAATCTAAGTGTTCGTCCACTGAAGGTGAGCGATGCAAAGCAAAGGTGGTTAGTTCGGCAAGAAATTAAATTAAAAGGGACGTTAGTCACATTGAGTGCCAGGAACCCGCTACGCGTACCGGCTTTTCGCTACGTACCGTACGTAGAATACGCGCGTTTAGGCTACGAACGTAGCGAATGCTGGCACTCAATAAAGGTTTAATCTAGTTTATTGTAACCTCAAATAGAATCCATATTTTTATTTAAAACTACACATTTTATTTCATATTTTACTTTAGGTATTATGTAGTTTTGAGAGTTCCAGATTAGTACGAAGCCTTTGATTTTAGATTTAGCACTAATTTTATGGGTACAATTTAAATGCAGGAAAACCACCGATTTGTTTTGCTTCGCTAAGTTTTCAGCACACAATTATATTACAGAAAATTACAGGTCTGCAGTCTACACTTGGATGTTGGGGCACAGGCAACGCACAATGACACAGGTTACAAGGTATTGAAAGGCAGAAAACCATGCTTTATTTCACATTATTTACGTTTATCATATGACACGAACTATGCTAAGGGTGGCCTTGTACATAATAGGTATCAGGAACTTGGACATATGCGTACATATGTAAAGAAATGAAAAGAAAAGAAAGAATATTTGTACGATAAATTACTTTTAAGTAATAAAATGTTTACTTGTTTTTATCCAAACAAAAGTCATAGGTCTAGTAAAACTATGACATTTAAATTCTTTTTAGCTTTATAGGCGTCAGTTTTGGTACATAGAAGAAGTAGAAGTAGTACAAAGAGTTAGAGCAGAGTACTGAACATTTAAGAGGCACTAAGTCTCTCTTCATTTGTTTCAGTTCAAGTAATGTCCTAAATAATAATAATTCATTGAGTATTATTTTATACAGGTGTTAAAACGGAAGATTCGTAACCCAACTACATAAAATTAACGGTAAAATAACAATCTATAGTTTTATAGGCTCATCTAGTCGATGCTAATAGTAGGTATATAATAATTATACATAATTTCCACAACGACAAGGACACGACATGCTACGACAACTCGACACACATCTTACCGGGGGCGTGTATAGCTATCTGATTGGTCAGCTTGTTCTTCAACAGTTTCAGGAAGTCCGCTATACTCCGCTTTATCCAGTTGATGAACCTGGATATCCGATTGATGGCTTCTGCGATTTTATTCGTTTCCTGATCGGCAGTGGGCGTAGATAAACTCGAAGATCCAAAATTTGACAGTAACAGGGCCAAGAAGAGGTTAAGTACCTAAAATATTTTTATCATAAAATTAAGTGTTTAGCTTCGTGCTAAAAATAAATTACATAATACCTAGTTATTGGATACCCACCACAAAATTGCCAATGACGACAGTGGCCAGGAAAAAGGGAATACAGGAGACGTCACCGACAAGCATGCAATCCCACATACTCTCTATCCATTCTCCGCAGAGCACTCGGAACACGATCATGAAACTGTGCATGAAGTCGGTGAAGTTCCACCGCGGCAGGTCTCCGTCCGGAAACCGGTCCACGTAATCTGGCGACGGGAAGGAAACAATTGTACACACGTTTACAAAAAACAGGCTAATTAAGCAAATATATTTATTGCTAAATCGATATAAGCTTGTATTAGTAGAAACGAAAACTGATATTCGATATTATGAATATTAAAATAAAGTTAGAGCTGAAATTACTGATTTATAGCGGTTTAATCGTATAGTCAGAAATTAACTATTATCATTAAAATCTACTTAATACACAACACATGCATTATATACCTAGTCTGATTAAAAGTTGTTTACTGAATTAAAATTAAAACTGAAAGCTTCCTCATGCAACAGGGCGCCTAGATACATGTACTGTTAGGAAATAACTTACTAAGTAGTCCGTTTCTACGCAAACATTCGAAAGGCCAAATAAGGGTAAAGAAAGAGTTGAAGTGAAGCTGGCGATGTTTCACAAGTGAGGCGCCTTTACTCGGGGCTTAGGGGGCCGTTTACTCAAGTGCCTGACTCACTCGGTCACAATCCATTCGGCAACAAGACAGCATGACGGTGTGACGCACAACAACACAATAGTCGCTAGTCAAAAACGGCGACGCGCCCGAGAAGTGGGAAAACTAATAGCCAGCTAGTTAGTTACTAACTAAAGATATAGTGCAAAAAGCTTTCTCATGTCATATTTTTTTCTAAAATTCATCAGATGTTTAATTTTAACAGGCCTTTGAGGTAGAGTTTTACACAAAGCTATAACAGGGTTCACGAGCTAAACGTCCACTTAGCTTAGTTAATTACGAAATGGCAGTCAGTGTATTTCAGTTTTAATCATAAAAGTAACATTTGTATATTGTACATAAATTAATTATAAATTTTGTTAATTGTAATAATGCTGTAAAATTAAATGACCCACTCGATCATTGTCTTCTGAAATACATTGACTAGTTGGATAGAGGGCGCGTCGCCTTTCCACCAAGACACGTCCAATTAAACACCAATGAACATGCAACACTCCCACCAATCCACTTACCCACGTAATTTTTCCCGAAAAGTTGCATACCCATCACGGCAAATATGAAAATAATGATGCACAATACGAAGGTCAGGTTGCCCAAGGCACCCATCGTCCTACCCATTATAGAGATGAGTAAATTAAGTGTCGGCCATGACTTTGCCAATTTGAATACTCGAAGCTGTAAGTACAAATTGTGAAATGAGGCGTCACACAAGCTCGCTGTTCGGCGCTTCACCTATGCTACTGCGTCCTAACCGGTGGCCCACGACCAGTTGCATCTCGCGAATATAGTACACTAGTGCTGGCAATGCAAGTGGTTATGGACCCGACAAATGTATAGCGAATGTGTGCTTGAGTCACCTAACAAATGTGCATTGCTTTGTATTTGTTTGAGTGGGATATATGTTTGTCTTTTAAAATTGTGAGAGCGTATACACCAATATCATATATAACTTATATCTTATCGGCTTATAATTTAAGTAATTTTCGCCAGATAGTAACGACATAGATCCCATCATCGCCCTAATGCATCGAAATGCCTCGGAAGCGAAGCTGCAATCATCTAGATACTCGATGCCAAGCGGGTTATGTCATGAGTAAGCTGCGTGGGCGACGCCGCGCGCCACATGCCGTGTAAGCCACAGCGCGGACCCGCTGTTCCTTATGAAATAATGTTCAACCAAGCCCAGTGTAAAATTCTTAGAAGTGTTAAGCTGAATAATCAATAATAAAGCTTAATTATTAGAGATGCGAAATTGTCTTTCAAATTGAACCTGTGTAGTTCTTGCCAAACAACTGCATCCCCATCACCGCGAATATGAATATAATGATGCAAAGTACAAAGGTCAAGTTCCCTAAAGCTCCCACGGTCCTACCCATTATGGATATAATAAGGTTTAGGGCAGGCCAAGACTTGGCCAGTTTAAACACACGCAGCTGAAAATATTTTATAACATTTACATAAGGTATCATAATGTGTCATTGTACGAGTAGGTATGTGTTCATACCGATGGGTAACTATGATGTACATTGGTTTAGATTTTGATGTCAGCAGCATGTTCAGTGTATGAATTGTACAAGTAGGTAGGTATAATAGTTACCAATATAGTTTTGTAAGAACAAGATTTTTACACTTTATAAATTTCATAATATAATAAGTATCTTAAATGTAATACATAGTTAGTTGAAATTTGTAACTTACCAAACGAAATGAACGCAACACTGACAAACCCTGAACACCTTCAAGTCCCAACTCCAACAATGATAAGGCCACGATGATGAAGTCGAAAATATTCCAACCTTCTTGAAAGTAAAATTTTGGACTCATAGCTATTAATTTTAATGTTGCTTCTATGGCGAATGTTGCGGTGAAAAACTGGAAAAAGAAGATAAGATTCGCATTAAAACATTTTTCGAAAAATGAAGCAATAGGAACTAAAATAAGCCATTGGGAAAATAAACACACACCGTGTATTAATCTTAGATACAACTTACATTTTAATGTTGTCATGTAACTGAATACAATGTATTATTAAGAGAATAAAGTTCTTTAAACTCAAGATACGATAAGATAAGAGACTCGATTTCTCGCAACGGTCCTTAACAATAATTACTTCTAATCATAAAGTTTACCTGTTATTTATGCCATTAAAAGGCGACACATACTTATACCGCGTTGTTCCGACATTGCGGCTTTAAATGTAAGGATCGATTTTGCTCATAAAACTGATCACAAGTTGTAGTAAACTAAAAGTAATTCAGTTTACAAAAGCCCCAATGTCGGAGACACACGGTATTGACGTAACCTTTGGTCTAAATACTTCAAAAATAATAAGTGTTTAATTAAGGGATGATAGGACCTACCCACCTTACATATATAAGGAAAATTCTTCCTGTATTTTTACTACATATTTTGGTAATTGATACGAAACACAACCTGAGTATCGTAGCACTACGCTGTCGTAGCGTGTAGCAGGTGATTTGTATTTATTTACAGCGACATTCTTTTAAGGTGCGCATTATAATAAACCAATTGATAACTTATAAATCAGCATTCATAGTTAAAGACTTAAACAAGTATGAAATTTATCTTTGAAACTAAATATCATCCCTGACACAATATTACCGGATACTAATTTATGAAACACAATTTACGAAATGCTACAAAAGAAATTATCGAAAATCATACTCACATAATTGCCGCTCTTTAAAGCTCTTTCCATATCTTTATTCATGTCGTGGTGGTCGAGAGCCATAAACAGGGTATTCACAACGATACACAACGTGATGAACAGCTCTACGAACGGGTCGAACACCAGCAGGGCGACGTACTTCTGAAACTCCAGCCACAACCAACAGCAGTCCCACACACAGAACAAGTCTATCCCCTTCCACAGGCAGTCTAGAAGCCGGTCCTTCAACGTGGGTCCGTCTTCATCGTTTTCCGCTGTTTGGAAGTAGTATACTGTTGACACTGTTCCATTTACCAGTAGGTGTGTGTGTGTGTTGAGGAGAGAGAGAAATAATTTTGTTAGTATTCGCTCATTATCTTAACTATTGGGTAATTGAGGAGATGCCAATTCCAATGGGCAGTCGTTCTTGACACCATTATTAAACTGGGTTCGGCATCAAGAAATGTTATTAAATATAATATATTTTATTACCAATATCCATATTTTTTGTTACGTCGTAGGTTGTCATTTACATCTCTTGTTTTGTTTAATATGCTCAAGCCTGTGGCATTCATAGGAGGTGGCTGGCGGATTGTTGGCAAAATGGACATTCTGAATGCAATACCCTGAGGACCACTAGAGTGCGACTGTAACCTCGTGCAAATGAAATACAAACTGTTCTGGCGGTGACATTCATCTTTGTACCAAGATTCAAGCTTACCAAAGTTAACTACACAAAATGCAACTATGATGAAGATATACAATACTTTATTCGATATGCAAATTTTATTTCTGGAGGCCCAAAAAATATGAATATCGTGGTTTATCACAGTTTTATTAAGCAATACCCAGCTCTAAACTTATGATTTACGTATTATTTATTTTCCTTAACATAATATCTAACATCAATCATGCACTACAATGTAAATACTTTGAAAACTTATTAGATAATCAAGAAATACATCGAATACAGTATTAATCGGGCACGCGTGCAGTGAGAAACATAGTTTTACAAAAGTTGGGTAGGAGTGGCCTTAAGGTGTAATGTGATTAATGTTTTGTGCCATGGTGAATTCAAAAGCAGAGTAAACACAGCGCCAAATCTTTATTATCTGTGTATAGGTAATCAATCAGTAAGAATGTCTGTTCGTGATTGGCTTTTAGGCAAGAGAGTCATAGCTGTATGAACGGAGCAACATACAGTGAATTATAAGCACTGATTGAACACTTGATAAAGTCGAAGTCAGCGTGTAACTACCCAAAAGCCGCGGCACACACGATTAAACCTCGTGTGGTCCGTTGAAACACGCATCAAAATAAATAGTTGAACGGATCTCTCACTCCACAGAGGCAACATTGTGCTGGTGCTCACACAACCATCGCGACAATAAATGACATCCTTGTTGTCTTCGCTGTTGCCAATTATGCTTTTCTTTGTTCGCATAATGAGCAAATACCACCGTGTATAAGTGTTGTGAGTGTTGTGTGTAAGCGTCATACTGACATGTTAAAATTTTGTCGTGTATTATAAACTTATTTTAAAGTAGAAAATTTTACATAACAGTTTATTGACACAGTGAAGTTAAGAAGCAAATTTAATTAAAACATGACATGACTTAGCACATTGACAAAAAGAACATCGACATTAAATTAAGATGTTGTAATGCACAAGACAGACAGCATCGAGACCAATTTGTAACAAGTATCGGTTACAAGAAGCAACAATCTGAAAGTGGTTCGTACCGTTCTGGTCGCTGGCTCTGCTTTGCCGCCCGGCTTGTTCGATTATTTCATTTAGTACCATTACATCTGAAAATGAGAAAATTACAAATGACGTGCTATTATATATATACTTTACGTACAGGTTGAATCACAAGATTTGGCGTGAGTTTTGTACTGAACTGTCAAGATTTATGTAGACATGCGGCGCCATCGCCAACTCTTGTGAATCGACCTTTGTACTCGCATTTTCATTATTATGAAATATGAATAATTTCTGCTATGACGGTCATATAGAAACAAAACTGCCAAGGCAAAAAACCGGGCATACAATTTTGTTTGACACTTAACCAGATTTCTGATGGTTAGAATGACTAGTATATATCAACATAATATTTAACACATTCTTTAAGTATTCAATACAATGACTCCACAATACCTATGCTTAACGGCAGCAACAGATAAAGAGCCTGGGGAATTGAAATAAACTAATACGTGTTTGTCAATCCAGTATTTAGAGGGAAGTAGGGAAACATAACACGGATCGAGCACCACAATAGATTTTAGATTTCAGGGTTAATAGGTCGACGTCTGAAGGGTGCGTCAACGCTTGAACATTGATTGACGATGACTTAAACATACCGTAGGAGTATATTAAACATTACCTCTCATATCTACTACGTTAGGCTGCTGCGACGACTCTATAAACGGGTTATCGTTTGAAGGCTTTAGTACTTTCCCAGCTTCGTCCGTGCATTCACTCATTTCCTAAAACATAAATATTTGATTTTATATTACCAGATTACCACACACATCCTAAACAGGATTTCGTTTCTTAGAAAGTACGGTAAAACAAGCGACGTGGTAAAGAAAGTATGATTATACGTGTATCTAAGGAAAGTTAACATATGAACGTATGGGGTGGCATATTCATACAAAGACGATACAAAGGAAAACACCTGACGGATACAAATGAAAACAGCAGCGTCGGTCGCCAACCTGCCTACCAAGCATGGCGACTATGGCAAAACTCCCCCCAAGACATATTTAGGGAAGGCCTGTGTCCAGCAGTGGACGTCTTACGGCTGAAATAATGATGACGTTGATGATAATTATACAAATGGTTCATGTGCAAAATTGGTTGCCATATACATAAATGTCGAAAACGACACTCAAGGATTAGGAGTAATTAAGAATGCAGAGACATTTACCTACATATTATTTTAACCAGGACAGGAAAAAGATTAATTAGAAGCGGGGGAGGTGACGCTATGGTTAAGCTATCAAGAATCATCAAAAGGGTAAGTACTCACATATTCCCTAAGCGGGCGCGACGCGAGCGAAGAGTCCTGCCGTTGCGGCGGGTAGGCGAGCGGCTGCGAGGTGACGCTGTGGTTGCGCGAGGCCGAGCGCCCGCGCAGCCGCGCCTCCTTGGTCTGCGGCTTGCCGCCCAGCAGGTCGCCGTGCGACGTGTACGACAGGCGCGACTGGTGTGACGTGTAGGACGAATGTCGGGAACCTGGAACCGGCGTTATAGAGTGCTTTACTTTTAGCCTTATTACTTATAGATAACCTGAGATTGACTTATGTCACACAATAGAGTTTTTTTTTGGTGTAACTACTACTACTTTAATCATATATTATAATGGATAGTCGCCATTAGATATATCGGAGCTGTGGAGGTGGTCACAAATATCCGAAGTTGCATTTTATCGCCTTGACAATAGAGGCGTTGATCCGATATTATTCGACCACCTTCACAGCTCCGATTTATATCTAATGGCGACTGGACGTAACTTTTCCGTGAAACCCTGCGAACTTAATGAAATTAGTCACTATATTGGGGTGCATCTCTTAAATATTAATAACTAAATCCGTATCTATCACGAGATTACGCACCTAAATTGGCATAGTAGACAGGAATGATGATAGCACCGTTCTCCTCGGACATGGGCGTGACGGCGTTGGAGTCGTCGGCATAGGGCAGGTGCTCCTGCGCGTCCAGGTACGTGGAGAGCACGAGCGGCTTGCGGTCGGCGCCCGGCGGGTAGCGCGCGCGCCCGTTGGGCCGCAGCGCCATCTGGTGCGAGCCGCGCGACCCGCGTCGCAGGTTGAACGGCGACCCCGGTAGAGACAACGAGGCCTGCCACCCACACTCAAGTTAGACCCTACTATCACGCTAAGAGACAACTGACAGATATTGCATTTAATTTAATCTTTGAAAACTTTCTAAGTTTAATACACTTTCCTCAATTTAGATCGAGTAGTAATATACTTTTAACATCACTTTTAACACCTGCAGAGGCACAAGCCTTACTAGCTCTTTTTTCTTTACATTATATTTATGGTAGCTCTAATTTACTTTCATGTGCTGATAAACAAAAACTATATAAAGAATTACACATAGTTAAGGAAACGCTGAAAAGTAAAAGAAAAGATAACCAAAGTAACGAAAATGACATGTGCTAGGAATGGTCTTATGCACAAATTCACAGAATAGATGGAATAGAAAGCCATCTTATCAGATCCAAATTGATTTTGACCATGTTCTGTTAATTGGCGCAACAAGACAAAGTATGTAACTAGTAGCATCTAGAAGGGTGAAACTGGTTAAACGAGAAATAATATAAGTAAGAAAGTCCTAGGGCAGGGAAGACGAAGGAGCACAAACACCAACGAGGAGAGAAGGACCAACCTGTGAGCCCTCCCGCAGTGGCCCATATGACAACTGCCCATATTTATTAATGCGTTCGGGGTGAGGGACCTTCAATACACAAACAGAATTTTGAATTTATAACAATCTCTCGTCAAACTATACTGATCAAGTTTCTAAACATCGACCATAGGGTTGAGGACAGAGCGGGCACAAAGACAAATAAAATACTAAAATGAAACCAGTAAATATGCGAAAATACAGCTGTGAGTTAGTTCGCGTGACAGAATAGACTGCGGATACGGTGATACATTGACAGGCACAAACTGAAATGCGCGTTAAAGCGGGGTCTCGATGATGAATCAAAAGCTGATATCAATATGAGGAAACTGATCTCATTTCAAAGGTGACTAGGAAACTACAGAAGTGTTGAAAATATTAATGATAATGTAGATACGTAAAATCAAGTACAATAAGAAATCTTAAAAGTAACATGTAGCACAAATATTTTTTTGTGGACAGTGATCTTATTGTATTTGTGATACGAAAAACCATAAATGAACATGAGTTAAAGCAACGGTTAGTCAAGTATAACTTTGTTTATTAACACATGAAGTAACGTGGGGTCTGTATCATGCATATCTGCATACGCGTAGTTCCTAGCTGCCTTACTGATGTACTAGTCTACGTCTATAGTCATGAAGACAGTTCTTTTGTATTTATTTAAGTGACTCTAAGCCTCTGTTTCTAAAATCAAAATTGAGGAATATAAAAATATTATGTTGTATAGGTAAACAATTGTTTTGAGTTAAATATATTTAGGCCGAACCTACCTCTTTGTCGGCGATTCGTTCTCTTTCAGTCCGGTCTGTCTCAAACACAAACATGGCAAAAGAAACAATCTACCATGACAATAGAGTTCTCTCTCCAATATTATTCCTTGGTTCGTACTTTACTTTTAAAAACCCATCACTGGTAGTTCTTAATTCGTTCAGAGACAATTCATTATATTTAAAAAAAGTTAGTTACGAGTTATTATTATTACGGGGAGAAAAGAAATATTATTGGAGAATTGCGAATTTTTGCTAAGACAAAAGTACAACTCGATAAATCGTAAAATTCATGCTTTTCGCTATTGAAACAATCTATAAAATCAACCAGTTTTATTATGCAGGTAGGTATTTTGTCAAGGATAAAAAAAAATAACAAAGAATGATCACTATGTTTGTTAATACATTGCCGATACCTAAGTACATATGCAAACAACGTAGTAAGGTATAATGAAAATGTTACTATCTAAATCTAATTGAGGAACAAATGTATCTACTTCACAAATGCTTTGCGGTAATGGAATTGTTAATGGCGACGACATGATAATGGTCAACAACAGAGCAAAACGTATAACAGCATGCCTCAAGGCCGAAGTAGCTTTGCCACAATCGATAGATGAAGGTATAATCTAAAAGTAAAACAAGTGATCAGATGTCGGCGCTAACAAAATGATCATGTTTGCAAATATGCAGATGGATCCTCACAATACCTAAGTAAACTTTGTCATGAAAACCTAATGATAAGAGCAATATACTATTTTGCCAAGCTAGATAAAATGTGTCTCTATTTGCTTATTCGTGAGATCAATGTTAAAACATTAGAATACCTGTCATTTATTAGAAGTAAATGTTAATGCACTAAGATGTATCTAATACACATGTATTATTATTGAGTAATGATTTTTATTTTTCAACTGATTTTCATAAATAGGCATGTCGTAAATCGTAAAATGCAAATAAAATCAGGTAATAAGAAACCAAGTAGGCATTTAGACATAATTAGTTAATAATCAAGGTTACTAGTCACATGAGAGGGATCTGTATATTTGCAGGTCACTGGAAATCGTAACAAAGAAATAGACAGTGAAAGTATCGTTAAGCTCAGCAATAGACACAGATAACATACAAAAACTTCTCAACTTGAGCTTAAAGAATGTGCTAGATTTACGAATATAGATGGATATTGTGAAAAGGAAAAGATTTAGAAGAAACAATTGTGCTTTATGTTTTGTTTTAAGCTTATGGTAGTGTGAAGGCTTCAGCTCAAGTTGGGAAAGAAAATTGCCGCATGTCAATGGTTCTTTAGTTATATTTGTAAAAATTTGCTTGACAATAAATGGGAATATTATTGCACAGAACTTACTAAAGAATCATTGGCAGTGCGTAATAGGAAGTCGCCAACAACTGTAACCGTGGCCCCCGGCGTGTGGTGTGGCGACATTCACTAGTGTAGTGAACAATGCAAGCTGCCGTGGGAGGCACGGGAGGCACCTTACAGTTGCCAGGAACCAGTAAAGTCGACCATCGGTCCTTTAACCGTACGTTTCATGGAACGCCGACTTTACCCAGCAAACTGATTTCAATGTTCCAAGTACAATTAGCCATTGCCATAAAAATTATTGTATTACTACTTTTAATTTAACATTTAAGATTCGATATTGAAGCGTCAAAGATAACCACTGTACCCAGAACGAATGAAATTAGCTTATTCCACCTTTTCAAATTGGTCTTTAGTTCTTGGAATATTAGGATTTAATATTGCTTGATTTTCCTGATCGTATTAGTAGATACGTATCTCAAGCTAGTCCAGCTGTGTAAAGACTTATTTGCAAAAGTGGTTTAATTACATGCCCTTCATTATACAGCACGGTAATATTAATGATGTAAATCAGCTGTTGGACTATGTCGGTAACTGTAATCGAAAGAGAAGAGAATTCATTATAAGATGCGATTACGGAAGAGTCCTTGCTGTGTAAAGAGAGGCACGCGCTAGCGTTTAGCGGTCGCGTACTTACCATGCTGACCTTCCGGTGGCGGCGTGCGTCGTGGTGCGAGTCGGGCTTGTGCGCGGGCTGAGTGCTCACCGAGTCCTGGAAGGGGTCGCTTCGCAGCGACATACGCTCGCGCGTGTTGTCGTCCTGCGCGCCGCGCTCCTGGTTCACGAACAGCTCGTACGACTGACAGGAGAAGTCGGACGGCGACTTGGCGGGGTGCGCCTGCGCGTACGCGGCCGCCTCCGCCGCCTCCGCCATGTCGCGCGCGTGCGCCTCTCGCGCCTCCTGCTTCTCCGCTCGGGCCTTTGCCTTCTCTTCCGCTTCCTATTTATATAAACACGATATCACACCGAAAACACGTGAAATTAAAAACATTGACTTATTTTACAAGGCGTTTAAATAAAGTGCGTCAAAAGTTAAAGTCACAACATTGAAAACATTAATTTTTACAATCAGTCAAAAGGCTGATCGTAACTGAAAGACCTCAGTGTTTTCTTGCCCGTCTAGCTGGTCGTAGAATGAGTCGTCGTTCACATAGGTGACTACAATACTCGGCGTGCTCATCACTCCCTTCTTCGTGTCATCGTCATCCGCGTACCCGAGAAACCGATACGGACATCGTTGATATTGAGCCTGATGTGTGATACATATCTTATTGGTGGATTCTTTTAGCAGTGACGTAATTAATAGTTTGTTTAAAGTAGTAGAACGAATATTGTCGAGCGTGGACTATTTTGAACTATTTTAACCAAAAGCCAAAGTTCAAGTGCAGAACCGAAATTTTTTGCATTTTCCAAACATACCAATATAGTGTACAGTCAGCAGCACGAGTTGCTAAGCGTTTGAAGTGTTCAAAATGACCTACACGTGCTCTTATTCTCTTGACAATAGAGACGTGTTGACCTCATTTTGAACACCTCAAATGCTTAGCTACTTCTGCTGCTGACTGTACAACGAACCATAAATGTATGCATTATTTTAGAACTAGGTTGTGTTGAATGAATTGAAAAAGTGTCCCACGCTATTACTTTGATAATGTAATGTTGCATGTTATGCTACATTCATTCCCGATCACGTATATATGTGACCGTCCATAAGAAAAGGTCCCTTATGGCAGTTTCTAGTTACGGAGATATTGGCGTTTTTGTAAAACCCGTCAAAATTATAATTTTTTAGTTCTATGCAAAATAGTAAAATATACAAATAGGGGTATGTTTTTACCTTGGTGTCAGCTGTGTACGTTAATTCTTTCTTTATTAAAATTGAGTTCCAAGTTTAGTAGAAAAGGTCCCTTATGGGAAATTGCATACAAAAATGACAAAACTCAAGAGATAAAATAATTAAAATTGTTTACAAGTATTTTTAAAAAATTTTTGATTATTTTGTATACCATGTCAGTGGCAAACAAGTATACGGCCGTCCTGATAGTACGTAAGCAGTCACTGCAGCCTAGAAATGCGTGGAAATCCATGGGACTCATATCTGATATTATAAACAAGTTTAAGTTATATACATAAGTATAATAACAAAAACGGCTTTAGGTACAGTCAGCAGCAATAGTGGCTAAGCGTTTGAAGTGTTCAAAATGACCTACACGCGCTATTATTCTCGTGACAATAGAGATCTGTTGACCTAATTTTGAACACCTCAAACACGTATCTACTTCTGCTGCTGACTGTACCTACGGTCATTTTAAATTTTAATTTACGTGTAGGTAGGTACAATATTTTTCGACTGACTTCAAAACATCTCTCGACGGCTTCTGCACTAGATGTATTTATTACCTACAAAACGTAAAAAACCTACCTACATGTAGCTACTGTCGTGTGGTGTAACAGAAACCGAAAACGAAATGGGGTTTTCATAATAACAATGGAATTTCATATTAAGGCCTAGGCCTGCAAACAGTGCAAAGTAACTTTTTTTCGACGATTATCCATACAGAGTCAAAGATGGCGTGTACACACACACACCCCTACACGGGAAGGAGAGGGGGATCAAAAATCACCTAAAATGTCCTTACGTGATTTATGAATGGCTCCTTAGTGGTAACGGACTGTTAACAGCACAGATATTGTGTTCTCTTTCAGCTTTCGGGATCACTAGGTAGGTACTATGTGAATTATTTAACGTTAACTTTAAATGAAAATTACTCATTACTGATCAATATTTTTAGAAAATGTATAATAACATGTTTTCTTCGGATTGCTGTTTTGATACAAGATTAGCAAATTAATTAGGTTAATATTGTGCCGTATTGTAATTATTAATATGTTTTGTCTGTGATTGGTCATAAGGGCCCTTTTCTCAAATGTATGGTAGTGAAATTGTGATATATACGTAACTTTAATCGTGTATAAATAAAAAATCGTGACCTGCAGAATAATAATAAGACTTTTGTGATACTTCTGTGGACTGATTAAAATATAATTTAGAACATACTATACCAAATTTGTTATTGTTCTAGGAAAGATGTAACTGATAACAATAAAAATATTATTATTTAAAAAAAATTTTCGTAGCCTATGTGATTTTTGTTTCTATCCTAAAATGTAAGCTCAAAGATGTTCTACTATATACAATGATTTTGATCACAACATATTAAAGGAAAAGCCGAAAAAAAATTTTTTAATAGGTTCGTCCATATGAGCGTGTTGCTATATTCAAAGGCTGTTTTCTCATAATCTGGAAGTCACATTAAAAAAACCATGACTGGGTTCCAAAGAAGAAACCCTTAAGATACGAAATCAATCATAATCTATGTAACTTCCAATGGGAACACACTTAAAACTAGTTTCAAACTTCTTTTGACGATTTCTCAAAAGTGCAGTTTTAGCATTTGTAAATTTAATGTTTTTTATAAAAAAAAGTATGGGACTTAGAGTCATGATTTTTTTTGTATAAGATAGCTTATTTAATGTAGATTTAGGATCTGTGCTTAACTCAATACCTGCCATAAGGGACCTTTAGCCATGGACGGTCACATATATGTACATAATATCAGTAACACAACACAATGCGTCCATCCACATTACTTTTTGTTGCTAGTGACATCGCATATCTATCAACGTATCAGCATTGCAATACAGTGAAGAAATACCGCCGGGATCCTTGGCATAATGCCTCAAGGGCCTTTTTTTATTTAATGTAGTAGGTAAGTAGTTATTGTAAAATTGTAATCATTATATTATTTAGGAAGTAAAAATTTAAAAACAAAAAATAACACAAACAGTCATTTTGGTGACTTAATTAATTTTATCTACGTACATGTCATAAGTGCTCTAAAATGCGTCCAGAAACCGTAGACAATGACCAGCATTACCAACCATCAGAAAGATTTCAGTAGGTAATGTTAACATTACCTACGGAAATCAGTAGGTTATGAATTTAAATTTGGAACAGCTGTCAAATTCAAGTGGGGTGTCTAATCTAGTATCTATAGATATTAAAACAGCCATTGATACGAAACGCCAATTCGTTATGTTTTTTTAATATAAATCGAACGACATTTGAACTCTAGTGACAGTAGAATAGGGAGTTCATTCGCTTGTCTATGGTTTAAAAAAAATTGACTGAGATACGAAATACGCAACGCCGCCGTTCCAAGCTGTCATTTGTTTTGTTCGTTGACTTTTTAATGTTTACAAGTAACCCTAGTAATAAGTCATTTCCCTACGGTTTCTGAACCCATCTTAAAACACTTAATGATATGTGTGTAGATAAAGTAGTGTATGTATCTATACATAATTAGGCATTACAACAATCGTGTGATATTATTATGAAACTCGCCTTCGGCTCGTTTCATAAACCCACACTCTTGTTGTAATGCCCTTCATTATGCACAGATACATAAACTACTATTAAAATACTGTAATATTACAAGTTTACCTAGAATGTCACTGCTACTAATGGGTTTCATCCACTCATCACTTACACTAAAGTGGTTTTGTTAAACCGTGTTACCATTTAGCAGAGTTACGGATGACTTAAGAGTACGAGTTTCCTCTTGTTCTGCGTTTAAATTGATCAGTTATGGTAATATGGTACAGTTAACTTTTGATATAACTTATGGTACAGTTTACAGTTAAAGCTGACTGCACAGGCAACAGAAGACTCACCCTGAGCGCTTCTTCCTCAGCCTGTTCCTCCTCCTCGGCTTTCTTCTGCAGCTCGTCGTAGGACATGGCGACGATGGCCAAGATCAAGTTGACGAGATAGAACGAGCCCAGGAAGATGATCACCACGAAGAAGAGCACGTGCCACGATCCCGCTGATCTTAGCACCTGACGGCATAGTTAACTTATGAATGGCGTAATCTACACTAATATTATAAAGGCGAAAGTTTGTGAGTGTGTATGTTTGTTACTACTTCACGTCTAACCGGCTGGAGTGATTTCAATAAAATTTGGTATGGAGTTAGCTGACACCCTGGATTAATACGTTCTACTTCACGCAAAATTTATTTTCCCAAATAAACTTTTTAATTGAAAGCTCAAACTAAAACTGTCACACATCCAAATTTGCCAAGGACAATTTTATTTATCATAATGAATATTCATAATTACATGGAATGGGAAACCTTTATACAGAGCTTTGGGAGGCTAAAGGATGAAGTACTTACACTTTAATTAAAATAATTAAGTTGCTGTATATTTGAACAATAAACTTGTAACAATTCGCCTTATTAAATTCATTGAGCTGACAAGACAACGGTCCAAGTATAGAGCCAAACACCGATGTGAAAATTTTTACGATTATTCTAGCAAACGCTCTAATTACACTGCTGCTCAAAAGATAGTTGACAGTCGCTGTCGATCAAGCGAACATTGACAAGATTGCATGGCTTGCAAAATGCTCAAAGCAAAACTCTCGCTAGAATACTAGATAAAGGCTACTGTTAATTTTGAGCGCTTTTATGGTAGATTGCTTATTATTCTTATTACAAGTGAATTATGAAATGTGTCAGCAACTTAGCATTAAAGCTTTAACTTGATTTGACACTGATATTTCTAGCATACCCACTGCTAATGAGCTGAGCAGAAAATATTGTCAAATTAATGTAATTGTAAAAGCCTCATTGATAATACATTGCTGCTTAAAAATAGTTCTACGGGCTACGGCGTAGCGCTCGTAGCATATTTGCACAATGTACAATATGTTAATGATTGTTATTTAAGACAGGCGGCTGCAGACTATGTATTTTTTTTTATACAAGACTGACCAGCGTTTGGCCTCAGTCGCACCTGATGGTAAGTGTCGACGAGGTCGAAGGTGTAGCACGGTGGTTCAGTAACAGCTTGCTCACTCTTCTCTCGAAGAGACCGAAATTATATCTTTCCGGGAATACAGACGATTCGGCTTCGTATACCCACCAGTTGGTAGAGGTTCTCCCAGTAGTCCTGCGTCATGAGGCGGAAGGCGGATAGGAAGGCCCAGCCGAATGTGTCGAAGCTGGTGTAGCCGTAGTTGGGGTTCGGCCCGTAGCCTTGCAGGCAGATGTAGCCCGGCTCGCATTGACTGACATACAACATAACATTTGTTTAAAAAATGAGCGCTTACAATAAGATTTATCTTGCAAGGCACTGTTTAATATTTTAAATATATCTTATAACTTGGTAAACGCGTCTCTTGCTTTAATACGAATAAATTTAGCTGAATTGAAGAACGTTTTACTTTAAAGCCCATATTGTTAATAATTACACTTCAAGTAAGAAACTACATATGAATTAGGGGAAGTAGATTTTACAATCGTAAGCTACATTATTCTAAGTAATATTACATATAGTAGTTATTATCAATTTACCCAGCTCCCGAAGAATTCCCGCACAGCGGATAGTCCCCGGCGTCGCCTCCATACCAATTTGCTGTTAACAATTAAATTATTTAGTTTCTGTGGATAATGTCTATTACTCGAGTACAATCATATATACTTATGAGTATGGTAAGGACTAAACCCGGAGTTTCTCTATATGATCGAATTATGAGGAGATCCGTAGCCAGACTAAGGGTCACCGACATCCGACATACCCCATTGGATTAACAAGCTGAAGTGGCAATGGGTATATAGGCCACATTGCACGCAAAAGGTGGCCGATGGGGTTGAATGGAGACCATGGACTAGTAAGCGCAGCGTTGGAAGACCACTCACACGATGTGCAAACAGTTTTGTGGGACTCACGTTACCCTTAAATTGTACCTTTTTGTGTAATAAACTAATAATAATAAAATAGATGAACAGACGGCCTTAAAACCAGAAGGTTCCAACCGATATCTATGGAAGTCTAGGGAGAGGCCTATGTTCAGCAGTGGACGTCTTATGACAGTTATGACTGAGATGATAATGATGATGATGAGTACATTAAGAAAGTTTATGTGGAACAATAGAAGTTCATGCGTATTTGAATTAATGTTTAAAGTTGTAGAACACATTTCTAAGATCCTGGATACATTTTTGTACAATTTTGAAACCTACCATGTAGACAATAATTCCACGTTATTATATTTTGCTCTGGGTCAAACATGATGGTCAATACTCTTTACTAATTGCCCCGAACAATAAAAGCTACAGATAGACCTACATTATTTATTATTTATTAAAATACTACAAGTTGGAAGACAGCTCTTTTTATACACTACAAATGTTCTTGGATGGCGATTATGCACTATATGAGTTATATTTATTGATATATCTTTCCCGTACGCGGAACTATGTTGTTCCAAATATTTGGGAGGCGCACGAGAAGCCGAAGCCAACGCGCAGAGTCCTTACGATAATTTAAGGGGTTGAATATAAAATATGTTTATATTTAATGTCTTATCTCGAAGATATTTATAGATCTAATCGATCCTGATTTCCTAGCATTTTAAGTTAAGTTAAGAAATCACTTAAATACATGTTACCTATATTTTATATTCCTATTCCTGGGCAGGGTCACCCTTGCATTCATGATACATGTTAAAAATGTTCAAACGTTCTAGTCAAACACAAATACAACATACATGACATATTGCTTACTTTCGTTCTGGCAGAACCTCTCCCAGTTCTCATCGGTGAGGTTGCCCCACGAGCCGTCCTCCGGGAACACCTTGATGCACTTCTGGGTGAGGACCCCCATGTAGATCTGCAGCCCCATGAGTGCGAACACGGACAGCGAGAACATGGTCAGGATGATTACGTCCCGCAGGTTCTTCACTGACTCTATCACGGCTCCCACGATGGTCTTCAAACCTGATGGGTTTAGAGTTGTAAATGCGTTGATCGATTTAGGTTCGCTCTTCTACTGTCTGCAGTTAGACTCAACGCCGTTCTCATACATTAACGGAGTCTAGTCGCAGACTAAAATCTAGAGAACGACCCTTTTCGTGTTTAGCACTATTAGGTATTAAATTTAATCTGCTAAAAACTAAAACTACGTTACTGCTAATCATTTAACTTGCTATGTCAGCTAGTTTAGGTACTACAAGAATGGCTAAAGTGAGATTGTCAGGAATAAAAGAATAAGGAGTGCTTGTAGCGCGTAACGTCTATATTTTATAATGTAACATTTTATTTTCAATTTTGATAAAATCTAACCGATTATAAAAATCATACAATCAAGCTTTGTTACATTGCTTAGAAATCTGACGTTAGTATCGTCATCATGTCATGAAATGAAATGTTTTAAGTTAGTTGTGTTTCAAATCAATTACTAAAACGCATACATTGCATCACACGATCCCATTTTAGCCGAACTACTTATGCTACAAGTAGTATGGAACAGATGTAATTACCCGGCACGATGGCCACGGTCTTCAGCGCTCGCAGTACCCTGAACGTTCTGAGCGCGGCCAGGTTGCCGAGATCTATGCCCATCGTCACATAACTGAAAATAATACCCGCAACCACATCTACATTAATAATACAACTACCACTCTAAACGTTAACTAACTTTAACTAGGCTTTATCCTGTTTTAAAACTGAGAATATTGTTATATCTTTCTAGAAAAGACCTATGTCTTCCAATGTCAGTACCAGTAAAAAATTAAACTGTAATCTAAAATACTATAATTTAACGAGACTTTAAAGGACAGTCAAAAATCTACTATAAAACTTTTTAAAGTAACGGATACTACGTAATTGAATAAATTGTCTACTACTCACGCTAAAGCTATTACTACGAAGTCAAGCCAATTCCATGCATCTCTAAGGTATGTGAATGGCTGCAGAATGAAACCCCTGGCCATTACTTTCACCGCCGATTCAAACGTGTAGATTCCGGTAAAGATAACTCTGTAAAAATTCACCTCCGCTGTGGAATGTCGCTTAACAGAACAGATGTTGTAATTCAGAATATCATGACAGTCTTATATAGGCGACACTAATGGAAGTTCTGTATTTGATTTTGTTGTAAGTACTGAAATGAGTGACTCGAAAAAAAGTATTCTACATACGTAAAACATGATTAGTTATTATCTAGGAGTGTATAAACGATATATTATGTCAAGTATGTACAGTTTATGCATATAAAACAACTTATAAAAAGTTACTCGTAGGAGCAAAGCATTATTTGAAAGACATATTGTAAAAAAAGTATGTTTGATGAATACAACCAAATAAAGTAACTTAGTTATTGGATGTAATTGTGTAAAAGTATTTGCGAATATATATTATTTATAAGGTCTGTTTCAGCTATGTAACGCATTTTTAGTACTAGTCCATATTGTAACCGACTAAAACTATTTATAAATTTAACTGAATCATATTGACTAACATCTCGTAACATATACATATTTATATTTAACTGTAACGAATAAATAAGTTCTATGTATAAGTACAGTATCTAATACATCTTACTTCCCATAAATCTAATAATAAATAATTTCGGTTACTAGCTGATTATAAATCTATCAATTTTGAAACTAGCGTGCAAAACTACTAATTATAGTCTCTAATGTAAAACCTAAAAATATGAATAAAGTCCGATTAAGTATCAAAGACTGTCAAAACATATAATCCAGGATGGTCGGTATAATAGAAAACATGATATAATAGAAAGTATACTTACTCAGTACTTTCGACAGTAGGCGTTGTAGGCATTATCATAAGAATGCAGTTGACTAAGATAGTAGTTATAATAAACAAGGAGAACAAAGGGTGCACTAGAATGTATATCGCCACTCTTCTTATCGGGTTGAACGGGTCCAGTATCCATAAGGCGTTTGTGGCGGAAAACCTGAAGATATCTTTACCCTTGCTTATGACTACGAAGGTCTGAAACAAAGGAATTACACGCATTAGATGATTTATGATGATATCGCGTGAATCTCTTTACGTCTTAAAAGAGCACAATGCAGTGATAGCACTTACACAAATATGTTTATTAAGATGTTTACTAAATGCATGAAAGTGATATCCAAATTAAATAGCGTTGATAATTTGTAAGTTATCTTTTCCTATCAATAAAAGACATTAACTATGAGTTTATGTTTAAGTACTCGTATAACTGGGGTCGTATTAGTTGTAAAATGTGTAAAGAATAGTAAACGAGATATTAGTGGTGTAGTACAAGTATCGTCTTGCGAAAACAGTTAGATTAGGTAGCTAAATCTAACTGTTTTTGTTCAGAATCGTATTTTATTATAGGGGTCCTCGTCTCGGGCAATGACCCGACTTACCCGACGCTCAGCACAAGCAATACAGCAAAATGAATGTCTCGTCTGTATAATTTGTCTTGTGCATAAGTCTCGTAATATCTTACAGAGCTAATGAAAAGTACATGTCGCAACTGATAATAATAATTGTATAAGTAAGTAGCCTAATAGCCCTGTAAAATTAACTTGATGTTTACATCCCCAGAAAATAAATGAAGAATAAAGAATTACTTTAAAACTAGGGCCACGAATTTTTTGACTTTAATTTTGGTACTTCTTCGGCCTATTTATTTGCTAATACAGGCTGACTCTGGATCGCGATCCCGAACCAGTTATCCTGACTCTAGCTAATCAATATTATCTTATGGTAGTAATCTTTAACTGAATCGTGGGCATCCTATGATACGTAGTATGGGAAGCGACAAGTCTTCACATTTAGTAGGGTGACTAAATTGTATGCAAAAAAGATTTTGTTCTCTATCAGAAATTCTGCATCATGCCATGATTTCTTGCTTCACGACTCCGAAATCAGCCTGTTTAAACCCTTTATAAACTAATTTAATTTATGCTTAACTAACTTTGGGTTTCACATAGTTAATCGACTCTGAATCGGCATAAATCATATGTAAATTATAGTGGCAGATTGACTTGAAAATTGTATAGTTATCTAAGCATGTTATAATTCAACATTAGGTAGTCAATCGGTAAGTTCTGTAAAATAATGTAGTGCACAACAGTAGCGTATGAAACACCGCACCAAAAGTATCTACCGTATTTAATTCCTTCACAAAAAGACTGTGTGTGACAAAAACTTCTGCGTGTTTGTCAATTGAAATGCGATAGAAACTTAGAAATGGGAAATGTAGAAAATAACATTTTTTTTTTTAAATACACGGGATGGCAGATACTTCAGGTGCGTTTGTTTCATACGTTACTATTGATGCTGGTTGTACAACTGTACCCACACCTTGGTAGTATACTTTTTTATGTCACACAGGCATCAAAAACAGGTTCAGCTATTTGAAACATCGGCATTATAAAACACCCTTAGACCCACTTGCACAGTCCAGGGGTACCCAACTAACCCAGCGTTAAGGGTCGAATATGTATCGACTAACTAACCGGCTAACCCCGGGTTGGTTGGCTAACCCTGGTTGGTGCACGAGCGTTAGTGTGCTAGACTGTGTACTCACTGTTTGATTGTGATAGAAAGGGTCGATGTCCTCGAGGGGCGTGGAGGCCAGCTCGAGCGGGAAGGAGCCCTGCATGCGCACGGGCAGCGGCAGGCCCTGCTCCAGCGTGGCGTCCGGCTGCGGGCCCTCGTCCTCGTCCTCGTCATCGTACCGCACCTACACCACCCAACGCACGGTTAACTGTCGTCATGGCAACGCTGATCAAACCTGACCCTTAGCTCGGAATTTATTTTATTTACTTATGGGCGGTGCTGTGTTTGCTGAGCTTCCACGATTTGGTAATCTTAATATGAATGTTTTTATTATTTCTAAAATCGATTTTATTTGTTGTATATAAGTTAGAACTAGTATAGAATATCCAAAACCTGTGTAATCACGGTAAGTACAGAATATAAAATATGTATGACACCCAAAATTACACCTTAATTAGTAATTAAACGTATAGAAAAGAAATTAAATAAAAAATGAACGCATTTAAATATTCCGCGCCGACTAAATTACCTACATGAACGAGGGTAACACGCTACGTGTTGAAATGTTAGGAGTTTTTATAATTGGGAAAAACTCTAACTTTTGTTGATGTTATTTCAGGTACACGTAACTTGTCAGCAATAAAAGTGTCTAAGCGAGTAAGGTGATCACGATCACAATGCCCTACACGTGAGTACCTACTTTTTTCTCTTTGCAATATATTTATTGATTTCATTTGGAGCGCTTTATCCTCTTAGCCAATTTTCCTGATGGCATTGTTTTTGATACTTTAATAATTATGCTATATATGCTACATAAAATAGCATGGCTAAATATCAAGCAAACGTCGAGACATCTTTTAAGAAGGATGTTGTCAACGACATCGTGTTTTTTTTATGGAGCTAAACTTAATGTACTTCTACATACACGCAGGTATTTATATCAATTATCAACACTAAAAGAAACGCGTAAAAAAAAAGTTATATAGTCTTTGCAAAAGAAGATGTTTTTGCGTTTACTAAATGCGTCTTCAAAATGAAAGTTAAGTATATTTCCTGCAGCTGTACATTATCCTGTTGTACGTTACATTGTCAATAATATTACTTACACTCGTTCCATAAACGCATAAAGAACCATTCTAAAATACTTTAACTTCATACAAGCTAGCTTACAGTATAAGCTTATAAGTTATTTAAAAGAAAACCACATACATGAGCAAATTCATAAGGCAAGTGTAACAATACCGTTGAATTCAACTAGTGTTGTTACCGTGTCGTGAGTGCGTAGGAAGCAAGTATAATATTCTGTATAGTGCTGCTGTCGTGTGGCCATGATGCGTGTCCGGCTGATCTAAAAGCGTATCGTGTAGTCCAAATACCCCTCTATTAAGTCACCTATCCGAAGGTTAACATTCACTGCATGTTTACGATTCGAACTCGGTTCCGAAATAGCAGGATGCTCAGGAAGCCAGACTCATTAACTATTACCAACTAAACTTGTTCGTATTTCAATAACAAACAAATCGAGCTAATATAAATAAAATGCACTAATCGCTAGCTAGGTGACGTCACCATGCTAGGCCGAAATGACAGCAGTCAATGATGATGTGGCGAGATGAGTCCAGTGCAATGCTTGACTAGGTGAATTCGTGCTCGTGTGTTTTGCTAGCGCTCTTAATGTTGCTACGCCTTCTTGTTCACGCCTATCGATTATAACAATAAACTGATTGCCGATTGAATATTTACCTTCTTTTGTACTCAGGGGTTCTAATTCTAACGTAATGAACAATAACAATGGACTAGCATTAGCTAAAGGCTTTTCTAGCATCTAATTTAGACATTGGATTTTACAAAAAGGATGGTTTTGGGGGAACATTTATTTAATTTTTCTCTTTTTTATTTTTCTTTAGTCGTGAAGACGCTCGCTGTTGAAATGCATTTACACCGTAACAATGCAACTAAATATGACAAGCCCATATTAACTACTGAAGAATAGCTGTTAACCGAGCCCGAGCTACAATGGTAACAGCTATGCTCTTGGTTTCCCGAATACTGGCCGAGAAGCGATGTGTTTGAGAAAATGCTTTACGAGTAAATGCAGTTAAAACAGAATGGACACAAGTTATCGCGCAGTTACCATATTAACATGCCGCCAATTTTAGATGGAACTAGCATTGCTTGCTTGTAAAATGAATTTTGATGTTGATGCGATAACTTGTTAAAATCATGTCTCTAAAACGAGCTGTAAAAGGTAAGGGGCAAGCAGGCAAATCTTACTTCTTTTTTCTTTTTCGTCCGCCCCAAATCGTTCTGGAATGATTTAAAAAAATTGTCAGAGCGGTACGCAGTGTCGCTGACTCTTCCAGAATGTGTCACTTTGAGCAGCTCTCATAGCGAAATACCTAAGCATGGAAAGTTAGGAACTGCCGAGTTCCCATTGAAATTATTTTATGTAGAAATAATGTTTGATAACCCTAACGTTGATATTAATGAAGTTTTGCATGTCCTTCTGCTAGGCACACTCGTGATATAAAATGACACAGTGGCTCGAGAGCAGTACGCATACATACCTCGCCTTCCGCTCGTTTTTTCTCGAGTTCCTTTTGCTTGGCATGCTCCTCTGCTATGCGGGCTTCGATAGCGGCCAGTGACTCTCGTGAGAAGGGTCGGAACAAGCTTCGTTCTTCCTCGCTGATCGAGTCCAAGTCCACGGACATTGTCTATCGAACTCCCCCCGAGTGAACTCCCTACTGCGTTAGAAAAAAAACATGACAGTCAATTGTAGGTACAATAAGAATATCAGTTTCGTAGAAGATCATGATTGAAGCTAAAATTTTGTTTATAAGTATCTTAATTCAATCTTATAAATTAAACTAACATACCATCACTGAGATTGTCATGACTTTGATCGTTAACGAAGGTACGGTTTGGTATAAAAAAAATCATGAAATCCACAATATTTAAATTTAAATAATATATGTGGAATGTGACAGACTTTGTTACAATGTAAAACAAAGAAGTCATGGAAAGACTTGGGTTAAACTCGCAATAACATAAGAAAACAAAAGCGATATCAAGGGGAAACTGAGGCAGTGATTATAGCGAGTCCTGACTTTATTCCGGAGTTTAGTATCGACAACTTATATAACGAAGCTGGGTCCTTGGAGCTGTTGCGTAACGCAGGAATATAGGTCAGCATTCCTCGCGTTATGCGTGGCCTTCAGCTTTATCGTTACTATGTAGCTAGTAACGCACAGATTGTTATAATTAGCCCGTGGAAAGTTGCGATGGGCCTTAAACACAAGCCGGGTTGTAACAGCAGTTAATCTTGGAAATTGCTCTGAAACATTTCCTGCCCGTATGTGCTGCCCCTTTTTACATCATTATTTCGACTTTTCTTTACGAGTGGTACTCGCGTTTAATAATAATTCCGTGTCATCATACAATATTTTTCTTAAGAAACATCTCACGGTATGTATACAAATATTTAGTGCTTGTTTTGCATTAAAACAAGCAATGTGTGCATACACAATTTGCTTAAGTTTATGATGAAAATAGATTTACCTATATAATCTCGACACGCCATGAGATCGGTTAAGTTGATGTAACATTTTATTGATATCTATAAATGTTTTTCTCAAGAAATTTTAAGTAATAGTGTGCAATGATTAGGCTAAGGCTTAATGGCTGAGTCTTTTTTAATAAATTTAACATTAGCTTGACACTTTTGCAACTAAGAACCGCTCGTAGGCTCGTAGCGGATTACATGGAGAGACCCGTATGTAGCGAACATGTCGTAGCGCCGGGTAGAGCCCGGTTTCGAAAGTGTTAACTTCACTGTATAATTTTGTTGTAAGTCGATCGAGAGCAGCAAAAATGTCTTATGATTTAGATAATAAACAATTATAATATCAATGATAGATAGTTTTTATAATGGCTTATCGATCGAGAACAACACAGCAATATTTCATATCGGGGCGCGGTAAAGTTACCCCATTTATTAGCCCGGAATAAGGTCACTCGAGCCCGACACAAACACAAGCTCGACAAACTTCTTATACCTACACAATACATGTACCTTAATATAACAGATCGTTTAAAATTAGATTAAAATCTTGACTTTTGATACCTACAGTTATTTCACGACTGCTAAGAACTTGTGAATTTTAGTACATACATGTATTGCTTTAATATAGAAATGTACAGAAATTAGGACTAATTATAGTATTTAAATACATTATGTAATTCTGATACTATTATGATTTATATCAAGTATAATACGCAGTATATTTAATCTGTTATTATTATAGATGACGATGTGTTATTAATAATAAACCGTTCAATAATTATCTAATTAATTTTCTTTATGTATGTATACTTGCTGTCCTAAGTAAAGTCATTGTTCTACTATCTATTGATCTACCGATGATATCTCATTTATATTCAAGCTTGAGTATCACAATGTATCACAGTAGTATAATGAATAAATAGTAGGCAAGTTGATGTTGTTAGCTAGGATTAGTGTAACAAATATCGCGCATGAATTAGTACCTGCGGTAGGTATATGGCAATAAATAAATGCCTGCTAAGATAATACAATAGAATAGCTCATATGTATGTACATATAGGTATTATGTTACTTTCTCGTTTTCCTACCTACTCCGTGTTCAATACGTAATGTTTAAACGTAAGTCCAATAATATACTTATAATATATACGGTAAAGGGCAGAAAGCACGCTAACCTTTATCCACCCCTTTATTTCCCGTTTAACGCTTTTATGGATATCGTTTCATTTGTTTGACGTTTATTTATCAGCTACCTGAATGGAATTCTAACCAGTTTTATGTTTTTATTTCTATGCAATAATAGTGTGAAAAAAGTCGGCAAAACAGCGTTTTGATAATATTGTTTTTAACAATATTATTTTCGGTAGGTATAAAATGAAGGTACTGTTTTGCTTTTACAAACAATTTGCTTTTAAATTCATAAGACTTAATAATGTGGATCAACCAGCTGTTAGAGTGCCGTCCGGCCTCCCAAAAGGAAACCCGCCAAACTGAAATCGTGCCAGGTTACCTAGGCGTGTTTTGATTATAAGTATATGATTTACATATGTGTATTTACAGGTTGTCTCACTTTCCATGATTATTTGGAACATACATATATGGTGATTCTATTTCTATAAATTGATTCTCTGATCCTATTACACGACGACACATTGAAACGAGTAGGAATAAATTTTGTACGTCGTATTCAACCTTTAAAATACCCGTTATCATCTGTTGTCATTTGACAATAATTGGTCGCTTGCCATGTAAGAGTTAGACGAATATTTAAATTATAAATAAATAACTGTACCTACAAATACTACAATCAGTATCTGTTCTCTATGTATCTCAGTTCTGAGTGCTACGCCGTAGTTTGTAGCGTTGTTTATCTTTGGGAACCTCAAACCTTCTTTTAATATTATGCCGCATTATCGTGAACGTATTGAAGGAATAGAACCGATGATTAATGGTGGCGTTCGCGCTGTCCGTTAATGTGAAATAATAGATCGAAGTAAGCTATCGAGTGTTGACAAGCTGTTTACCTGCTAACAGTGAATGGGCGGGCGATGGTGCGGGGGCCGCGCGCGGCCGCACGCCCTGCGGCCGCGATCTCCCGCCGACCACCTACGGGGGCTCCGCCCTTCTGTACAAAATGCTCTCAGTTACTATACGCTAGTTACCAATTATGTAGCATTAGTGATTCATTCTCCTAATGACTCCGATCAGACATCAACTTCGTCACACTTTTAGAAGCAGGCTTAAATGTATGTGTATCCGATTAAATAAAATCCTATATTAGACTAAATCCGGCACTGGTACTAAGCTTTAAAGAAACGATTCAAATATGGCTAGAGTTTTAACTATGTCCACTCTACTTGATTATTGTAATTACTAATGACCTATAGAAAGTTAATTTCCTGAGACGGAAATAAACTAATGACCTAAGGATTCGTTCAGATTCAATAATACCTTGACTTTATTAGGCAGAAGGTACAGGTCTTATTTAAAGAAATACAAGTTCTGATTTTATATTTTAAAGCGCTTACACTATCACAGGCAATGTATAGGTAGGTACGGGACCTTTAGTTCAGTAAAAATATTAAAAAAAAATACTAAATATTATTTCAGCGTAAATGTTACAGCGATTATTTAATACTTTATTTTAGTACTCCGTCAAAATGTCGTGTAAAATAGAAATAGTCGTCGACCCTTCGTGCTCCGTACAAGCCGCTTAACGTCTGACCTTCCGTCTGGTTGGTTTATAGTTGCATTACCTTTATCTATCGTCTCGCTGTAGAAGGTTAGAAAGCGATACAATCTCATTTATGGATGACAATAAAGCAGCTGTCTCTCTTCTGCATATGTTTAAGTCACCTACTTCTCAAGAAGGACGAGTTGTTTGCGCTAAAAGCTACTATTAACATGTGTATATGCCATTATCTGTTAATAAGTAGATATCACTAAAGAAATAATATGTAGGGCCTACGTAATTATTTAGTTTTCTTCGCGAACTAAACAACCTACACTCAACCTCAATGATATTGATTTCACCATTATTATCAATCGAGTCGTCTTTCAAGGATAAACAATTTTTCCAGTACATTGTCAATATATTAGTTTTGATTTTCAGAAATTTAACTACTTCAGAAAGTGAGCCATAAAGTTGTGTATCAAATGTCACAAGATCTTAAAATATGGCAATTCGATTTAAATCTCATTGTACCACTATTGCAATAATGTATAGACGCACAAGAAAAATCCATTAGTATTAAATAACCTCTATTAAACGTATGTATAATTGAATTCCAAAAAGATAAAATAAGATTCAAATGATATGGGTATCTATATATAATGCTTAAATTTTTTTTTCCAATACCT
This sequence comes from Grapholita molesta, assembly GCA_022674325.2. Lineage (NCBI taxonomy): Eukaryota > Metazoa > Arthropoda > Insecta > Lepidoptera > Tortricidae > Grapholita > Grapholita molesta. The sequence goes on from CP053137.2 coordinate 11,107,462, forward strand.
TCACAAGATATTATTTTCAGACCGATATTTAGGAATTTAGTGGCTTACACGACACGATATTGCAGCGTAACACGACGCCGCGTCGTGCAGTTTTGTTTTGACAATACAACCGCGTCATTGCGAATTGAAAGAAAATAATTTAGAGAAGACTGAGCACGTAGTATATTACCTGTCGTCCGCGAGAGCAGTGTGGCCGCGGCTACCAGAGAGATGAAAGTGAGCTCGTGTTCGCTGATAGGGACAGCCAGCAAATGGGCAAGATTTTTCATGTCCGACCTGAAACCAATCATGCGAAACACACTCAATAAAATCATACGGTTCGATAGAACTGGCTTATTCTAATGCAAACTTGAGAAGACCGTAGTTTTCTAATAATGCTTATTGATTTTGCTTAAAATACATCCAAGTGCAGGTACGCCGTACGACGTATAGTGGATTTATTGGCTTGTCATCTTGGTCGACTAGAATTGATAACGGACTGTATTTAATCACGTAAATACGTACCGTATTTGAACAAATATCAGATTAGTCTTTTGGGATACTACGCGGATGTAGAATTATATTTAAATCGTGGTCTAGCACCCGTAGTACAATCAAGGGCATACATTATAAGTACAAGATTGTATACATATGACCTTGACAGTAAAATACTTGCTTAATTTAAGGTTAGTTCGATCTGTGTATGCTTTTGCCTAATATAATTATTTGAGCAGTGTACGTTCACCAACGTCTGTATACAGTTAAACTGGGAGCAACCTAGTCATATTAAGTAGATGTGTGGCGTCATAAGCAGACGTAAAAGTGCAACCCGACCACGTTTTTATACGTGAAGTGTTATATCAAGTCAGCACACATTTTATTTTATTTTTTTACAAGATGGTGAGATTGACGGACTTAAAACCCTCTGTCAGTCTATTAACCGGATAAACGGAAAAAAATCTATGCTTGACTATTGGGCTACACGCATATTTTAAATATCGATAAAAAAAGCTTTCTAGCTGGCCTTTACGGTTAACTATGTTATTGTTAAGTAAAACCGCTCGTGCTACTCTCTGCATATAAAAAGGTTTAGTCAATTTAACTGGTTATTGAATTACGACTCCATGGAAATTGTAACAAAATTCAAACAAACGAACGTAAGACTCAGTACCCGAAACGACCACATAGCAGATGCGGTAAGTAGCAAGTACGGCCTTCTCGATTGTAAGTGTACAATAGATAAATACTTAGGAGGGCCAGCTAGAAACCTAACAACTATACCACGTGTTAAGAGGTCGAAGAAATGAAACTGCACTGCATTTAGCCTGAGCTTGACCTGCTCATTGGTCAATTGGCATTACTTTAGACTAAATAGACAAATTCTAACAAAGAATTATTAAACTAGAAGTATGTTTAAAAACCAATTTGCCGCTTTGCCGAATATGCATAACTGCCTTAAAACGGCAGAGAAATAACTTCGTGTACCTATAAAGGACGCTATTACTACTTTCCCAGTTTATACACTTATAGTAGCGGGTAAACGCTTGTAATTATCGCATAATAAGATTATATGATCCCGTGTGATGCCCGCTGAATAGCACCACCCCATCTCCTCCCGCGGGTGTCGTAAAAGGCGACAAAGGAAAAACTCCTACGGACGGGCAGCAGCGTCCTTCGAAACCGCTACTGCGGTCGCCAACCCGCATACCAAGCGTGGCGACTAAGGCAACTACCCCCCAAAGATGATACAAGTCTTATTTGTGGGAGGCCTACGTCCAGCAGTGGACTGCATACGGCTGAAACGTATGTGTGTGTATGTGTAAGATTATATGTACTTGTATCGTAACATACATATTTCTCATGCCTAAACATTATGGCCTTCAGTTGTATGCCTCCTAGTGATACTAATTCCGGGGTCAAACTAATCCATTTATACTACATCACATCACAGACGCGTTTAACAAATCATTAACGTCAATGCCTTTTTATCATATATCTATTTAATGTATATGTAAGGTAAGTGATAAAGTCAATGTTCCGAAAGTTCATTAAGCGAAGGCACGCGAATGTGAGACCCAAGCAATCCAATAACGTGGCTAGCCCAGTAGTAATCATTTTAACTGCGGCAATTGTAGGCATTCGTAATTTGCTACGAAACTACGTTAATTGAAACTTTAATAAACTTAAAACAAGTACCTTGTTGTACAAGTATTTTTTAGCTGTAATGTTAAGATTGATGTTTCTTAATGTCAAAAACGCCATAGTCATAAATTATGAATGTCATTATACTAATGATTAAATGGCATTTCGTCACTACTTTGAAAAAACTCGTAACTCATTCTGGCAATCAGAAGAAAAATGACATAACTATTTATGGGATGAGTACAGAGTTAATGCCTTTCAACTTAAAGTATCTGTGTCACATATGAGATGTTTTCAAAGTGACGATTTTTATAAGTGGAAAACTAAACTAAGGTCTAAGAAGCCACGCTATTCAGAAATAAAAGTATCGTTCTGTTTCACTTCCTGATTATCTGATTTAAGTATTTTAAAGTCCATAATTCCCTAAGGGTCCAAATAAGGAGTTTTTGAGAGTTGTCTGAATCAAAGTCTGTATTGGCTTGAATGAAACCCACAGGACAGCCGCCCTTTGTCTAACCTTGGCCTGGTTTGGCTGGAGGCCTGCAAGTACAGATTATAGGAAGGTTTGTCGCGTTGCCCGCGGCCGCGTAATTAGTTCAGGGAAACTTGTTAACAACTACTAATGTCGCGTTACTTGTGTTCCTAGTTATTTACTTATTATGTTGTAATGAATGACGAAAGTAAGTGACTTGCACAACAAACTTTTATATATTTATACGTAACCGAGGAGAGAAGGCCGCAAAAGTACAACCGTGCCCTTTATCTTAATGATCTGAATTATTTTTTTATTGCACGCCTTTCCAGTTGACATCGTGCGTGTTAAGGGTTTTAAGGCTAAATATTTGATTCTATGAAACATCAACATAAACCACTCCCCCTCTTACGTAACACTATACCACAACAAAAACGCAACTTGTAATTAATCACATAAGTCGTTAACCATTGATCACAGAAAACATTTGTTTTAACCGATCTGAATGACTCAGGTATATTTGTAAGATTTTTACATGAATTAGAAAAAGGAAAGTACCTTCTAGCCCTAAATATTTGTAGAGAATAGAAAAACAGTAGGAGTAAGTATTTACCGTATATAGTGCTTAGGGTACTGTCTAGAACGCGCGCGGTTCGATGGCCGCGACGCCCGCAGGCCGCGCGCGCTGCTGGCTGCCGGCGCGCGCGCACCTCATCTGCCTCCGTGTGCCGCCTCTGCAACAATCGATACCTCCTTTAAGTCACACACATCACAAATAACAAATAAGTCAAACATTTCCACTTGTCTACGTCGGAGTACTGGGGAATTCAACCTCTTGAACAAGCTCGTGAAGCTTTAATTAACCGACTTCAAAAAAGGAGGACGTATATAAAGTATGTTTTTTGATACTTTCAACTATTTTATCCGAGTATCCGGTTAACTTGGTCACATAGAAGACAGCAGGGTAATTCAGTATACAAACCTCGATGAAAGGATTTGCGAAAATGAGAGGGGTGCCTAATTAAGGAGAATCTAAAGAGTATTTAGCAAGTTTTGACAGGCGGTTTTACAAGCTAGGTATTCTAGCTAGGTATTACACTGTGCAGTGTTTAGTATTTTAAGGGTAAAAATATGTTTTTAAATTATTTAATTATTGTCATAACGTAGAAAGTGGGTCAAAGCCACTGTCGTGTTATGTACATAAAGGTTCAGTTTTCATTCAATAGATGACCATGGTCATAAAGGTATCTATTTATCTCACTTTTTTATTTTATTCTGTGCATTCAAATATATTTGTAAAGTAACTTAAAAAAATCCTTTCGTGACAAGTTTTGAGTTTGATTTTTTTGTTTTGTTTTGTTTGACCCCACGTGTCAATCGGTGTAGACTATTTGCTACTATCTAAATTATAAAAATAAATAGTACAGCAATGAGATTTCAAAGTCCTAATGAAATTTGACACAATATTGACAGAAACCCTGATCGGTTAAGTTGGCATTGAGCCAGACGTTAGGCAAACTAAATGAAATGTTCCATGTGGACCACAACGTCTGTCAACATTTTCTCAACTTCGAAATCTTCCAATTCATCCTTTTTTGTAACTATTTCTGCCGTAAGTCTCTGCCGCCGAATGTGCCGCTGAAGTGCCGAATCTGACACACGACTGCGATAAATATTGTTTACATGTAGTGTTTTTGAGTCCCTCGCTACGCTCAAGATTCTAACTTAGAATCGCTACGCTCGTGAGTCAATTATAGAATCTTTCGCTTACAAGAAAAAACAACTTTCCTCTCTTGTTGCACAAATAACTATTCCTACTTTAAGAAGCCCCAATGCACTTAAATACACCTTAGCTAGTTATTAATAATTATTTATGCGTGTCGTACACCGTAATTTTTTGGCCCCATTAGCATCAAATTCAGCGAAAGTGGCTCAGAGAATATAATCGGCTTAGCTAATGTACTTCTATCAAATATAATGCTAAAGCATATAAATAAATGTCACTTCTACGAATATGGTATATGTACACAAGCTTGCAACTAGAATCATAACATAAAGTAGACGGGTTCCTTCTAACCCATTACAGCGCTGTCACCCATTCGGTGCCCAAGTGTCATTGACCGTGGGGCAGTCGTCCAATGTAATGAATTGAAGAAAACGTTGGTCTATTTATTACAACTTCACACATGATATGTCTTGGGTGCGAGCCTTTCCTTGCGTAAATTGAGGGATTCTTATGCATTATGATTCCTGTAGTACAGATTAACTTAAAATTACTAACTCTCAATCGGCTTTGTCTCATTTCTTCATATCATGATATGTCGTAAGAGTTATTTATTAGAAAGCTTAATTAATAAAATATTACAAACTTACTTATACGAGTACATTCAAACAAAATTAATGCTGAATTTATGCAGCGTTTCTTCGCTGAAGTTCAATACTTGAAACCAGGATTTTTCTGTACACTTTAAGATGATAAACGTGTTGCAATACCACATTCGGGTTTTAAGATCTAAGTTAAAATTGTTGCTATAAATATAAAAAGTGAGCCTTCCTAACCTAAATACAATGCGTAGCCTAGTGCAAGTCCCAGTTTTACATCGACGTTGTCTAGTTATTTGAATGCACTGAGAGCTCATTATCTGGGCAGTGTCAGCCCATTCACGGGCCGGCGGCGGCAAGTCTGTCGCTTCCCCTGCATATTGCCGATGGTGATGGCAACGCAGACGAGTCGCGTTCTCTCTTCAACCAATATAACGAGACCTTAAAAACTCGTACAACTATTTGCATCATAGCACAGCACAGTACTTGATCGCTTTGAGGCTTTGACTCTTACGTGCCCGGTTGCGCATTTGGAATGAAACTCGGTTGGAGTGTAACGACAATGCGGAGCTATCTGCAGCCGACATTTATGGCTGAGTGGCTGAAAGTGAGACTTAATATTGAAAAATTAACTTTTGCTACAATGCTGCGGCTTTAGAAGTGCCCGTTTCGGAATTAATTTGCATACTTATTGCTGCCAGATTACGGTTAAGCTAAAAATATTACTTCAAACTTTTAGAATTGTAAGTGGGTAGAAATCTGAAAATTGATCTAAAGACATTTGTCAGTATTTCCAGAAATTGTGTAACATTTGTTAGTCTCTGTTAGTGTCTTATTATTATTATTTATTAATTTATTAATATGAAAAAGGTTACAGCTTAATTGGTAACAAAGTCCCACAAAACAGTTTACACGGTTTACTGTGGGATCGTATAGTCTCTACTCTCTACTTATAATATAATATAAACTTAAGTAGTAACATAGAGACAGTTAAATCTGTAAAAGACTAGCTAAAAAGTCTTTAGGCTTTTATATGTAGGCTACTATAGAGATCCAAAAAACATCACGAAGAGGAGTGCTTGCTATATGGTGGACTAACACATGTCGGGTAGATAACTGCATGGTATGAGAAAGTAAAATATATTGAAATATGTTATTTCAGTGAAGCTAGAATTCTGAGACAACGCAGTAAACATGAGCTATGTTTATAATTCAGCGTAAGTGGTAGAATTGTACTTGTGGGGTGAACAAACCCGGCGGATCGATACGTGGAGTGAGCTCGCGGGAAATTCTCCCGATGCAAATGCTTAGACTTTATGACGGTGAATAAAATGGAAACATGGTTCCTTAGAATCTCAACTTTTGTTAAAATCGATCTGAGATTAAATACCACCTTATTTACGTTCAACTGCGTACGATCACAAGCTGTGTCGAATAACCTGTGACCTATTACGTATGAACATATGTCGTCTGGTTTAAGAAACTAAAGTTTGAAGTCCAGTTTAAATAACAGCGGTTATTTGAATTAAACATAGATAGTTATGGAAATCCCTTACCTAGGATCTAGGATTCTGTTCTGGATGGATGAGATATATACATAGCATTACTGCGTCAAACATTATATGCCTGCATCCTATTTTTCTTGGAAAGAGAAACATTACAGCAGAGTTTTACTAAATAACATTTTGCAACCTTTTTCTTTCATTCGCCATTCAACTGCTGTCGAAATATTATTCTTCATTTTTTATGCTCTGAAAGCTAGTCATTGTTTGTTTACCTGTGAAGCAAATGAGAAGCGTTTCATTTACGCCCGAGGGATTTTACTTCTGCGGTTTTCATTTTTAATTACCTTGATAATAGACTTGTCGTATGATTTACATTTTCTGTAAAAGTTCCATTTTCAATAAAAGTTTACCTCTAGACACAGTAGGAACTACTTTATGCTTGGTATTGATTGATAAAAAGTAGTCCTCGTACTTCAATTAAACAAATAGTTCTACTCGTTTGGAAATGGGGAGCTTTTCCTTGGTTAAAATAAACTACGTGTTTCCGTCTCGGTACCATCCATCCATGAACATATTTTGATCTTTTTTGTTGGATATATAGTTGTTCACATTTTACCCGTTTCCAAGTTATAAGCAATAGAAATCGAGAGTAGAAAATAAATCTTGCACATATTGCTTGAAAATTCAATTTAGTCTGGACCAATAGTTATTTGTGCAACAAGAGAGGAAAGTTGTTTTTTCTTGCGAGTGTTTATTTTGAGTCCCGAGTAAGCGAAAGATTCTATAATTGAATCACGAGCGTAGCGAGGGATTCTAGTGTTAGAATCTTGAGCTAGGCGAGGCACTCAAAAACACGAGATGTAAAATAACTTTACTCTAGTGTGACACATACAACTTTTCACCTCAGTAGTGAGAATATATTACAGGTTAAATAAATTGCCAAAAATGTCATTTTTAGTACAAGCTTTTATTGCCGACTGTACTTTTTTCAAAATCGTCATCTACTCTTCGAAAGGATTCTAATGAGCCTAAAACACCACGGGTTAATCTTGTGTATTTTAGGAGTTGCTTTTGCTACCTTCTGACTCCAGCATCAGATCAGATCATAATAATATTGCATTGTAACCGAACTTACATAAGTGTGCTAAATATCAGTTCAATCGGTTTAAGAAGTCTGCTTCAAAATTGAGGTACAAGATTCCATCCGGATAAATATACAAATACATACATCAAGGTAAATAAAATCTTGTAAAAAATTAACATCAGTTAAGTGTTTTATCTGCAACTGTACTGGCTTCATTACTTAATATTTTGTTTAAATATTTTTCATTTTAAAATATGTACATTTCAAAATTATAATATTTGATTAATTTGTGAGGGTCCGAACGTGTTAGTGGTGTTAAGAGAGTCCATTATGTCCTATTATAATAAATAGATACATATAAATACTTAAATACATAGAAAACACCCATGACTTAGGAACAAATATCTGTGCTCATCACACAAATAAATGGCCTGACTGGGATTCGAACCCGGGACCACCGGCTTCTTAGGCAGGGTCATTACCTATTAGGCCAGACCGGTCGTCAATTATAAAGCTACTTTGTCTCACTCCCTGGAGTGACGAAAGTAGCAACTTTCCTCACTCTCTGAAAGTGAGGAAAGTCGCACTTTCCTCACTCCCTGGAGTGAGGAAAGTAGACATGTTCGAGCTGCTGAGGTGAAAAAATATGACTTTTTTCCTAAGGAAGATTTATTAATTCTATGGCTGATGTATCATAAAATGTTGCCAAATAATATACATTTGTATAACTTGAGTACCGTAAAATGGGTTGAGTAGGTTTCGCGTGACGTCCGAGACGTGATGAAAACCAACACAACTTACGTAATTAAATCAATTCTAATCATAATAAAATAGGAATATACACAGCCAGTGTCAAATATTTAGAAGTAACTAATATAGACAAAATGTATCGGTACAGATCTTTAGCTGCAAATTTGTGTTTCGTTATATTTAGCCCGTTTCAATAAGTACAAGTATAAATATGATATGTAAAACTGTGTATATTAAATAAATTTAAACAATAATACGTTCCTTCGATATTGGGTCACCTACCAAGCGCGTCAGTAGTACGCAAGGTCACAGTTGTCCCCTGGCTGATGGGACAGAATAACAAAAACTAATTTAGCTGATTCACTCAGGCATACAACTTCCTATTTTACGATAGTAACTACAACGCATTAAGGTCAATTACACAATTATGATTACCTATTTAATTGTGTACTACACGCAAATAGAAGAACAGAACACACGAAAGTGACTGGTATTTAGACAATGTCATACTTTTTGATTGTACATATAACTATCATGGCCTAAACAGGTATTTTAACCATGGTAGTTAACTACATTCAAAGCAAAACGTAAATTTTAGGGATTAGCGGTATCGTCCACATAACGCTGAACTGTGTGACTGTGAAGCATGACAACGTTATTTTTCTCAACAAAGCACAAAAAAGTGTATTGTTCTTTTGTATGTGATTATAGACTGCCAGTTTACTCAACACACTTTCAACAATTCGACAGTTTCGGGTCGCAAAAATTGTATAAGTGCATTACATCAGAGGCCGGAAAAATGAGGATTTCCGGCCAAGTGGGTATATACGGCCGAGCGAGCGTGCAAGCTAGTGATACGAGGCCAGGAATCCGTTTTCACGACGAGGCATTTATAGTGTTTTTCTCAAACATATGATGAAATAAAAGAAATGCTTCAAAAATGATATTTGCAAAATCACAACTTACAATTAAATCGAAATGTATTAAAAATTAACATCAGCTGTTTGCTATGACACCCGCCATTTTTGCTTCTGTATGGATAATCGTCGAAAAAAAAAGTTACTTTACTTAGCAAAGTTATATGAAATTTCATTTCCGTCCCCTTCAGTTGCCGCGCCCAAAAAAACATACTTTCGAATCTATTATAAGGAATGTAAAGACAATATTTCATTGCATGTTTGAGAAAACACAATTTTAAAACAAAAACACTGTCTATTCTTTACCGTATTCATACTGTAAATCCCAAACACAGACAAAGATGACTAAAAGGGTTCTTGCTATGATTTGATCCCAGTAACATCTTGAAGGCTGGTTCACTTAAAAGTACTTGAGCGTTTAAGCTACATAATGGGAAAATGGAGGTAAGTATGTTGGCTCTGTGACGGATGTAAAGAGGAATGACAGTATTTAATAAGGATTGTGTGTTTTTGATAGCAAGCACAGTTTGTATAAATCAAGGATCATTACTGGTATTACAAAAAATATAAATATTGTCTTTAATTTGTAATTTTTCCTTGATCTTCTTGGATGAATAGGATGCAAAAATATGCAATGACAACAAAAATACAGAAATTAAATACCGACTAATTCGTACGAAAATAGTACGGGTAGGTATTCATCCTTGATTTAAATACATTCTGATATACCCATCATACATATAATACTTAAAAAAAAACATAAAGGGAGCTCAAGTCGAAACGTATATTAGCATTTAGGGTAATAGTACATAGGCATCAAAGTAAGTTAATCAAAGTAAGTCCTAGTACAAGAGAGACCGCCTATACCCTCGACAAAAGTTTGAGTTTGCAGCCACCATCCGGTGTGAGCACAATACGGTACGGGTTGTAGTGTAAGTCCCTGCGCGCGTGCTCTGTGGGCACCAGCCGGAACCGCTGCAGCAGCCGCACCATGCACACGCGGCTCTGCACCTTCGCAAACCGCATACCGATGCAGTTCCTCGGCCCGATGCCGAATGGTAAATACGCTGCCGGATGTCTGTTAGCTGAGTTTTCAGGACTGAATCTATCAGGATTGAATCTCAATGGGTCAGGCCAATGTGTTTCATCGTTATGAATACCGCTGACAGAAATTATTACAGTTTGTCCTTTCTTCAGTATCAAGTTGCTTTTCGGAATTTCGTAGTCTGCAGCGACCTTCCTTTGAAGAGGATCGACTACGGGGTACAGGCGGAGAGTCTCGTCGAAAACTCTTTCCAAATAAGTCATTTCTTGAAGCGCCTCATATGTTATTTTATCGTCGTATCTCTTGAGGACTTCCTTAATTTCTGTCGCTACTTTGTCCTGAACATCCGGATTTTGTGCGAGGAGCATGAGCATGAACCCCATAGTTGTGGCACTGGTTTCATAACCTGCTGCGTAAAACACAAACGCTTGTGCCGCAATCAAACCTTCCGTTAGTTCTAAATATTTATTTTCTTCTTTCTCTGTCCTCTTATTTCCTTGAACTACCTTCTCTCGCTTTAGTTCTAAAATTAGATCCATAAAATCCTTCCTATTCGTCGGTTCTCCCTGCCTTGCAGTAACTACTTGCTTAACTAAATCATGAAAAAATCTTTTTATATCGGCGGGAAAAAGCGAAGTACCCATTTTACCAATTATTCCCGGATACATCATATCTAGCTCAAAGGCGTAATTAACAGTAAATATTTGCTTATCAATTTTGTTCAATTTATCTATGATATTATTATCTTCCTTTGTCATGTCTATATCGAGGCCGAAAGCGCAAGCTGCTATAGTTGTTATTGTAAACTTTTGTACTAGCTGGAACACCTCCTGCTCGGGTTGTGTCCGTGTTACATTTTCTACGTACTTGATAAAATCTTCACATCTATCAGTGATCAAATGTAGCATATTTTTTAACTTGCCGGATGTGAATAGTGGCGTGAATTTGTTTCTTAAAATCCTCCATGTTTCCTCGTCAGCATGAAATAGATTAGCGCCTAGTCCATTTTTATCAAATTCAATCCCTCGATCAGGGAAATTATCAAAATCCTTAACCATCACTTGCCTCACAATATCCAGATCTCGAATCAGCAGGTCTGGCGTAGTCATTCTGTATATTCCAACAACTTTTTCATTTGGATATGCATCATATATATCTTTCAAAACTTTCGTGATAGTTGTACGTCGCAATGCAGATTCCTTTAAGTTTCCAAATATGGGGACGGGTTGCGGTCCCACAACATGTCTGCTTCGCCAGTAGTTAAAAGTTCTAGTGAAATAAAGGTATAAACTGTAGGCTACTGTTGCCACGCCTATCAGAACATACATGGTCATTGTTCACCGACTGACCCCACGTGTGTCTGAGAACTTACTACGATGTTTCGTTCTACGTTATCATATTTATACACAAGTTCGCCGCTGTGGACCTATTTACACGATTTGATATAGCTTAGTTGAAATTGGGGAAATATATAATAAGTATGGATTGCAGAGAATAGTTGGATGGGACAGGGAGCGCCTGATCATTGGAGAAGTCTTAAATATTGTCTGTTACTATCTACCTCTACGGAGTACGCACATATGAGAAAAATACTCAGAAGAATTATAAGTGAAGTATTGTACATACAACTGACAACAAAAGTCGCTAATAGTTTTTGTGTATTCACCTCCCCTACTATTAACTGTTAAGATTAACCTTCAAATAAGGAAAAAAAGTAGTTCATATATTCTCATCCAATTGAAAGGTTCTTCTCAAATATGCATATAAACTAATAGAAATTTTGTTAGTTTTCCCTACACAATTAGGTCTCCCGTGTTGACTGTGGAGAACGCGTCCAGAAGCAAATGTGCTACATGTTCTGCCCTGCCACAAGTGTACGACTTTGTACCAGTTGCAGTCAAAACTGCGGGCTCTTGGGTTAAGGAATGTTTGAAAGACTTGGGCCGGCGGCTGAAGGACAGGCGTGGCGGTCCCCGGTTCGGATCGTATCTGGTGCAATCAGATCAGCGAGAATCTTTTGCACCAGATAGGCCATTCAACGTAACGCCGCCAGCGTTATGGGGATATTTAGGCCAGGTATGATACGAAACCCATTAGCAATTTCTTTTTAGTAAATTTGATGACGCCTGTTGCTGGTTACATTATTGGTTTGTATGAGACAAAGCCTGTTGCGTATTCGCATTTGTAACCACCTAACGAAGCCTGTGCTCGGATATTTATAAAGCGTTCTATGATATAAAAAAAAATACATGTGCATTTCTAAATAAACAACAATTAAAATACGCATAAAATTATATTATTGGGATAAAAAAGGTTGATGTAAGTACCTACATGATATGGATGATTTGTTTTAGTTGGCTATAATTTTGAACATGTAATTGACGTACCAAAATGTAAAAAATTAGATTTATATGTAGGTACTTTCTCGCATCTCCAGCACAATTGAGTATTTATTTATTTTTATAACCAACCTATTAATATTCTTACTATGGCTCTGTGCGACAGATTATTGCCAAAGTTATTCGCAGTAAGACTATTACTGGTATAATGAACAGAAATGGCAGGCATCGCTAGAATAACGAAACAATTACTAACGAAACAATTTTGAATGGTTGAAGAAACATCAAACAACATAATTTTGTCAGTCATTTCTAAAATGTCTTTGCTTATAAACTCTTTTGAACTTACTCAGGGAATCACTCTAAATGTAGGTTTTAGTTACGACCTAATTCTATTGTGCGCCTTGCCCACGCCTTGTCTCTTCATTCCGGGAATTCCTTTCCTTTGAATACCGATGTAGCTAATTAAATAGAACACGTTGACATAGATACTGAATTGGGTAGCAGATATTAAGCCGCACCGCGTTGTGGAGAAAATAATAACATTTAGCTAATTAGAGGATGTCTTGCAACCATAAATAATGATCGACTCTGTATCATATCATTCGAAATATCTTCTATCCTTTTCTAATAGTTAAAATTGAGAATCCGCCATTACCCGCTATCCGTGTTTCCCCCGGCATTACGTGCAGGGTAATTTAATCGGTTATTAAAAAAAGGTAAAGATCTTTATTTTTCAATTTAGGCACATTATATTGAATTAGTTTTGTATTAAGCAAAAACGTCTGCTAACGAAATCGTAATGTTTAGAAATAAAGTAAGAATGGACGGCCTCGGGCGAGAGAACACGCGACTCCGGGATGTCGCGAATTTTTAATATAGGGAGGTGACTAGTGACATCCTCCGTAAAATGTGCAAACACTAAACCGGCATCGAAATCTTCATCGTATTCTATTTTTCTATTTTCCCCTTATAGCATCCGTATTCGGTGCCCTATGGAAATGGATTACATTGCTATAAAAGTAAAATCATTGTCGAAAAATTCTAAAATTAAAAAGAAAGTTACTGGTGATTAGAACATAAGTTTTATTTCCTTTAAAATCTAGGGCCTTTATGTATGAAAATATTCATGCAAGTGTATCTCGCTCGGTGCGGCGTAGGCGTAGCACGAGCTGCCTCGTAATAGCAAGCCGTGCACGCTCGGGTGGCACCGCGATCGGCGACGTGGGATCGATCGCCCCGGTCAACGATTCGCTAAGCTTCTTGACGCGAATTGACCCTTCTTTACCTTACCGGTAAATCGAAGCTAAATGAAATGAACTGCTCGTTCGGTTCGGATCGCACGTATTGCGGAATTCTTAGTCGAACACTTCATATGCCTAACTACCAGTGGCGGTGCGTTTATACAAGCCGATTCTCGCCGGCTTCCCTAACTTACTGCAGTGCAACGGTTTTCCTAGGGCTCATGAAGAAAAGGCTATGCCATATCGGCTCCGCCTTGCCTAAGATAAAAATTAACGCGCCGCCACTGCTAACTACTATAAATGTCTCTAATATTAAGGGTTCGCCAAGAAATCATGTGACCGTTTATGAAAGAGAGGGGGGTCAGCAATCACGATTTCCGAGACCACATCACGTGTACTTTTTTCATACAGCAGAATAGACAAAAACAACGCGATTTCACAACATTAAAACATGAAACTCGAGGAGCCTTAAGGAGTTTAGGAGAAAATAACAATTTCAATCCTTTAGGGTACGAGAAACAACCTTTTAAAAGTCATCCTAATTCAAAGAAGCTTATAGCTATATCGATTATTGCTTGATTTTACTATAAAGTTTATGTATGTTATCAATAATGAAATGTTTTATAGCCTAGCAATAAGACTTCTATTCGAAGGTCGCTGGTTCGTCTCACGGTTCTTACAAAACTGAGTTTCACAGTTATGTGTCTCTATTCTCTAGGGACTCGGTCGCCTCTCTCTCGACTGGAGCCATTCGGTATACTACTACTATCTATTGTCTATGTATACTTCACGGTGGTCTATATTTCATGCTCGAAATATGTTCCAAAGCATCACCAAAAGCATTTGAAATAGCTAATGTTAAATAGTTTAACAATAGAGATAGAGATAGAGATCTTTATTTGCATCCAAAGTCCATTTCTTAATATTACTTATATTAAAATACATCTGTAATAGGTTGTATTACCTTATTCACTTTATCCTATTTAAAACCGGTACAAGTTTAATATAGTATAAATTGATTACCATTGTTTTCTTATGATAAAATAAATATCTATGTACAACATTAAGGTATAAGGTAATGGCACCAATGTTGGACACTTTTAGCTGACAGGCACCAATGATGGACACTTAGTTCTTATTTCAAAAATCATAAAGTTATAAATTGAATATGTCCCAACAAATGCACAACACTTAACTCCTTTGAAATAAGCACTAATGTTCATGATTGGTTCCTTGTCCATTACTGGTGCCGTCAACTTAAGTCATTTTCAAAAATATAGCGTCTATCCGGGTTTTAATCTACAGATAAATTTGCTGTTATTAGAAGCACGCATAACGAAATATTGATATCCTATAACATCACAGGAGTCTAATATCCAAAAGATAATACAGATTTGAAACGAATAAGATAGAATTCTAAGGAATCACTTAGAATTCTATTTTATAGATAATAAATTGAATGAAAATATAAGAGAGAAAGATACTCGTCCGATCGATGAAAATAGCTATAGACGATTGTAGGTACTTCTGATACCAAAGTTTTATATTGAGTCAATAAGTGGGGTCGATGTACATTGAACCGAAACGAAACTCAATCGACGACTAAGTTTTAAAATACAGTAGTCATTTAAATACGTACTAAAAATAGAATAAATAAGTATATTGTTTTCTTTCTCTTTGGAACATAATTCAGATCTCAGATCTAAGTAGGTATATTATTATGTTTGATATCTTTACAAGATATCGGTAATTGTTTGTAAACTAATGATAATTGTACCATTAGTACCTACCATTTTTTTGAACCGACGTTGACTGATATACTTAACGTGTCTAATAAGCATAACTTTTATGTGTTTTCAATTATTATTTGATTGTACTACAAAAAGTGAGTCTTGTTGTACACGTAAGTGGGTGCGCGAAGTGACTAAGCCTATTCAAGTACCTACTAAAGAAACAGAAAAATAAAATACAGGCGTGTCGACAATTCCTCTGTGGACCCTCTGGCAATCTCGATTATACACTATTTTCGTCGTTGCTTTGTTTTAAGGCGTCGAGAGAAGCTCAGAGGTGCTATTGTGGCTTTCCGAGTGAATCCCGCTCCACCTGCGGGCTAATGCACCCACTACACTCGGTCTATTTATGTACCTCCTACACTTGTTCTCATGAGACTTTGCACAAGTTTATTTCTGTTCGGAGAACACTTTTCTTCATGAAGCGCTCTTGCAATTGTCAGGGGCTCATTTTTATAGTTGAAAATCCCTTGATCCATCGAGCGGTCACCGTAACCGAATTGTACAGGTGCATATGTAACGGTCAAGTCTAGTCTCACATGAAGTATCCATTTTGATTTTATTGACTAATAACATTTCTAGCTAAAACATTTATTTCCACATAACGTGAAATGTTTTTAAAAACTGTTTTCAAAATATTGCCTTTAAATGTTATAGATATTTACTATATTAATGTACTTTATGATACTAAACTTTATACGGTAAAATCATTAGATTTATTAGGCTTTTACTTACGTGTTTATGACTTTCATAGACTTCGAAGTTTTGAATTGAGCTGACGGTGGGATTAGGTTGATTGTGTAAGATGTTTAGCCGGCTGAGACAGCACAAATCTGTCACATAAGCTAGTGTTTCTTAGTTCGTATATGGTTTGATTGGTGAGGATTTGAGGAATCAATGGCACTCGTAATTGTACAATGACAAGCGCATAAACTTGGAATCGCTTCGGCAAATGTATGTCATTATCGTTGTGCGAAATTGACGTGGTGTAGCATGACTTGTGCATTTGTTTTGTTTGAGAGAGCCAAAACTATACAAATTAGTGTTTTTATACTTGGACACTTAAATAGTTAATCAAATAATCAAAGATGCACAATCACTAGCTAATAGTGAGAACTCCGAGCTTATTTTGTTTGTCAGGTGTTAAATGCTGTAGTGCTTAGTATATAAACACATTAAAAAGTAATAATGTAGGTACTTACCACGAAATTTACTGCTATAAAACTAAAACTTTTGGTTGAACCAGATTGTGAAAATTGCTAAAAAAAATATAGTATTATAATAATAAACTAATACGCGATAAACTGCTACGCGATAGGATAAAAAGCTCTACTTATTACATTGAAAACCCGTAGATATCTACATATCTTGTCGGACAATCAATAGAAAAATGCCGTACATATATATTTATATAACTGTAGGGGGTGTATCTAGGATTACAGATATTGTGCAAAATTATATACGGTCGGGAAAACTTGGATCTCGATCGAAATACAACGGCACCCGAACTGTCTATCAATGATTGTATTAAATTACATTTTCATATGGAACTCATTTAAATGACATTTAACAATAAAGTTCCATATTATAGATATGAAAATGTCACTCATTTAATACAACCATTTATTGACACATACATACAACCATTGGTTGCCGTCCGTCGATCCGATGGTAGATAGTTTTGCAGTACGAGTTACCTACATTTGCGTTTCAATTTACAGTGGGGCTCATTCAAAAATCATGTAATCGTTTTTGAAAGAAATATCACGATTGATCACGATGGGGGAGGGGGGAGTCCAAGACCACATCACGTGTACTTTAGTTTAGTTTTAGTAGTACTGTTTTTGGTGTGATGTAACATAATTTCGTTGACTTTGTAGTGAAAAGTGTCGACTTAAAAATCACTCGAAACTACACGTGATAGCCTAATACCTACTTTATATAAATAACATGAGTAAATTTTAATATTTGTATTTTTGTTAGTATTTAATTTAAAAAAAAACATGTAGCACAGAGTAATAGCATTATCACTAAAGCTATAAAATCGTGCCAAAACTATTAAGCGACGTTTATAAGTAGGTACTTTTTATACATAACTGAAATACGAGTAACAAATATTGCGTAGTAACCTTAGTATAAAACGTGTAACTTTAATTACCTACTACAGAAATCGTTATTGATCTAGGCAGAGATTTGGTAACTAACTTATAGGCACGATGAGGCTATTTGATATCACAGACTATTTGGGGCTTTAAGCTCTGGGGCTATTTAGGGTAAACGCTAATTTTAGAATTTTATTATTTCTTTTTAATCACGGAACTGGGTTATAAAAATATACACAATTTTACAGGGAATCAAATTTAGATAAAACTTGAAATGTACCATAATGTTGGTCTAGGAAAATGCCATGTCTGCCTTAGCACAGCTCGGTCGTCTCGATACTGTGCATTGAAATGAAAAGTATACAGTGGCACTAGACAGGGCGGCCTCACACAGCACCTGTTCTACGAAACCGAATGACCTAGTTCTGGCTTGCCGCATCGCAACAACTGTGTCGCCGCAAAAAGCGCCAGTGCATGGAATATTCCAGTAATTACGCTCAGATAAGCCAACAAAGGAGGTTATAAATTTTTTAAGACTGCTCTTTTATTTCAGTTCTGCTTAAAGCCTAGTAGGTTTTTGGAGCCGCCAATCAGGGACGCGACGTTGCCTACGTAAATGGGTTTTCAAAATACCTTGAAACTTTGGTCTAGACCGTGCCCCAGTTTCAAGTTTCGGCGACAATATGATGATCCTTTTTAACAAAGTCGCACGTCATATTAGCGCCAAAAAAAGTAAATTTTCAATATAATAATCGGCCATACAATGTACCTACTGCTATACCAATTTGTCTAGAAATGAAGAACAATCACCTACAGGCATTGTTAAGCCATTACAATATTCAAAATTTAGTTATGAATAGCCGATCTCTCCTGATGTTGTACCACGCACGATTTAGATTACATAGGCTAAGCTACGAATTAAGTACTTGTGGAAATAAAACATCCATAAAATGAGTTTTAGGAGTGTACCTGGGTTAATATAGTATGAAATAAAGATGCTATTTAGCAAGGCTGCTTAAGTCGTAAAATTCTACCTGCGTGGTAATATAGTTGGCTCTCTGTGTAAGTATTGTCACAGTAACATCGAATCAACGGTGACTAATATAAGTCATGGTTTACTCGTTTGTGTACCGAAATCAATATAATATGGATTTACTTCCACCCGCTCAGACGCCTATAAAAGTCTTTAATTTCATTGTAGGTATAAGTAATGCCAGTAATTTACCTTACCGTATAATTGTTATATGTTACAGGTTAATTATAGTTTTTAATTTGTAATTTGAACTGTTTCTAGCTAACATAAGCCCCATATATATTTTTTTTTAAATATAGATTAAAAATGATTAGCAATAGTTTCTACCCCATCATTTCAAACACAAAACTATCGTGAGATTGAAACATATTAATTGTATAAAAGCGGGTAACTCACGTTTTATAAGTCGAATATTGCTCGACATGTTTCACTCCGTAACGAGGAGCATAATCATGAGCCATTCGCGTTGGCTAAGCTCAGTCTGCGTCGGTTAGCCAACGCGAATGGCTCATGATTATGCTCCTCGTTACGGAGTGAAACATGTCGAGCAATATTCGACTTATAAAACGTGAGTTACCCGCTTTTATACAATTAATAAACCCCATCATTTCATTTCCATAAACCAATTCGGAAAGTCATATTTTCATCTTTCAACAGTTTCAATTCAACACTGAAATTATACATACAGCTCTCTCGGCCTCAGGTGTTGTCGTGGTGGTAAATAAAGTCAGTGGACTGTATAAAGTGATGTACATTAAAATACAAACTATAAAGGATGTGAGTGAATCGTTAACAAGTCAATGACAGTTTAACTGTCAACATTGGGAAAGTACTACTTTGGCATGTTTAACTTGATCATAGAGTTATAAACGAATATTTAGTACTTCAGCCACGGTCTATTGCTGGCCATGTGCCTCGTAGACTGCGATGAGCATCATGGGCAAAACAATTTCTGTGCATTTGTCTCTTCCCAAACCGCACTACATACATATTCAGTCAATAAAGTAAGACAAAAATTGAATTTTCCCATAAAACACACCTGCCTGCTGTCACCAAATAATATTACACGTGCTAACAACAGATTATCTCTAATTATCACGCTCAAACATTATTGTGTAATCTATTGTTTTCAAGTCAGCAGCGAAGAGTAAAACACACAATTAGGTCCGATAGAGAAAATACGAAAGGTTGCGGCGGGTGAGGGGTGTGCGGGAGGGGCGGCGTCACAGGCTCAAGGCCCTCGGTTTTGACTGCGAGCGCCACTGCGGGCTTATGCGTATTTCTACGTGTAGGAGGTACAATGTAAACAGCTGGCAAAAGTAGACCTTATCTCAATGTAATAGAGTTTATCATTGGTTTGTAAACTATGCGGTTTCGGACAGACTCGAACCGACTCTGAGGCGGTCGTGTAATGGATCACATTTACATAACATATTGCCCGATTAAATTCACCTAATATCTACTTAGAATTGCTTATAAATACCTACCGTGTTCTGTCATTTTTATAGAACGGTTAAAAAAGACTTAAGGTTAATGAACTCTGAAACGGTAAAGACGCCGAATGCCAATAATATCTATACATTTAGGAATTTTAGTTAAGTTCAAGCCTAAAATATAATTTTAGTAACAGTAAATGGATCTAACCCAACCCGACTGTATAAAGGGCTCTTACATAATGAAAAAATATGGTAATGTTTTTTATCTCACATTTTCTCAGCCTGAGCACAACAGGACAAGTTATAAGTCATAATTAGGTACATCACTCCCTAATGGAAGTAGCAACTTAGTAATATTATTTTTGTCTAACAACCTTGACTGGGAAAAAAAATACGCCTACTGGCATATTACTACATTTCCAAGTATTTTGTACGTGGTAGGTACACAATGTACATGTTGTAATCAAGCGGATTATAAGTCAACTAATTATTCTCGCTTGAAATACATTCCGTGTCGACCTTGTCATTCCGTGTCATTCCTGAACTTACAGAGTGGTTTCATCGCTGCCTGACTGCTGGCGAGCTATTACTTTAAAAAAACCTATGTAATTGTACGACTCTTTTTTATACCATAATTATTCGAGACTATATTATTAGTAAATGTTACAGTCACCAGCTATAGTGTCTAGAACACACAAAATGTTTGTTGAGACTAATAATTTTAAAACCTTACAAGCAGCAAGCCTTTCAATTTGAAAAGATGTTCGTATTCTGTAAGTTCTGTAAAAAAATGCAAAATCGACAAACTTTATCTTGTAACTTGCAACGCAATAATTAGTTTATGAACTTTTTATTTATAATTCTTTATACGATTATCGGGCACTCGACGCTCGAATCGTGACCTTTTAAACTCTCTTAAACACAAAGAAATTGCATTTTAGAAGCATGAATAATAGAAATTAAAATTAATAATCGTGGGTATCGAAACTATACATATTGTGCACAAATAATGGTAAGAAACTTTAGTGTGTGATTATTTTCGTTCTCAAAGTTTTATGAATACGAGTGCATGACTCTCAAAAATCGGCCCCCAGGCCTAGCAGTAACAGCAACACACAACAGTTTTAATTAACTTAAGATAACCTAACCTGGGTAGTGGGTATACTTAGAGATAGAGAATTCAACTCGACGTCAACTTACTGCTGGAGTCCCCATGTTTATAGAAGTGCGTGCATTTACCATTCGAGTACGTGAACGTTCGGGTGGTGGCGGCTTTCAACGAAATTGCTTTTATTTCCGCCGCAAATACTGGAATGGCGCTCGCGAGTGTTTGTGGAGTTATGGAGCTATCTAATTGGACAGCTAAGATGGCAACGATACTGAAATGGAAAAGTAGTACTGTTGTCTTGTCGGAGTTTTAAAATATTTGTAGAATTTAGGTTTTTGTTATTATTTTACTTAAATAATATCAACTAAGTAAAGTTGACTTAAAAGATTATATGAAGTTATTTATTCTATATTTTGACAACAGTTCTGGCCTAGTGTGTCCTGTTTTGTTTTTGAGAGTCGTGCTCGTGCACTCGAATTCAATAACTTTTGAGTATGAAAATAATCGCACACAAGTTTCTCACCATTAGTTTTGCACAAAATGTATAGTTACTATAGCCACGATTATTAATTTCTATCATTTCTTCGTTTCTGACATAGTTTAAAATGTCACGAGTCGAGTACTCTACGCTCAAAAATCGGTCATCTGGTATTTGTTCCTGAGTCATAGGTATTTTCTATGTATTTTAAGTATTAATAATATATTTGTATAGTACCGTGGGGCGCAATTAATTTATATAAGGATGACCTTTATAAAATTATAAGAAAAATCTCGCAAAAAATAAGTAAAATCGTCCCAAATCTATATATATGCAGCAAATTTTTTTAAATTGATCCATTCCTATAGTTCTACACGAATTTTGCTGATACATGTCCTCGATTTAAAACTACTTATTTTTACACTATTCTATTTTTCAGCATATTAGGCACTTAAATACAAAAAGTCACCGCCTCTTCCCCTCAACAACTCTTACCTAGGCCGCGAAATCCGCGAATGCGAAAAAAAGGAGAGACCCGATGGCTAAGATTAACTTTTGGTCCTGTTGTAGAGTTTAAAGGGATTCTCTCAGAGCTGGGATATGGGGTTCAAATGAATAACAACTCGTTTGTATTCTCATTTCATTAAGTACCTACTTTGCATTTTGTACAAATAGCTCTAGTTAAGTAGACATTCTGACTGTAACGTTAAAGATTTAGTATATGGCCACGGACCGTTTTAGTTTGCCCACGCTTATTGTCAGGTTTCTTAGCAATGCATTGATTGATAAAGTTATATGATGCCCTCAATTTGATTAGATTTTACTATTTTGTATAATAAATAAATAATTACTCAATTTGATACTAAATTTGACAGTCATTTGACACATACTTGGCACAATGATATATTTTTTTATTTTTTTCTGTGATCAAAGTTAGAGTCTGGCTATTGAAATAATAATCAATGTTTTGGCGGGAAATTAATAAAATCTTAGGATGGTCACACCTTGTATAGTAGGACGTATAGATTTGATACTAGCAAATATTTTTGATTTTCTGTCCACACGTAAGGTACGTAAAGAACTAAGGGCGGATTGCACCAAACCATCTGCTAATGTAGGCAAACAGATACGTTAACGTGGGGTCCTTGCCAATTGTTTTAAAAAATGGGTTGCAGCAACAGAATTTTCGGGAACTTTTAATTTATCCGTGTCATTACACACTTGTCCTGTTTATGAGAGTAATACATACACGTACAGACAGCTGCAGATACAAGTATACCCCCTGCATACAAAGTTTATATGCAGGGGGATTTATATACTTATCTCTGCAGCTGACTGTACTTATTAAATCAAAGGTATAGGCAAATGAAATAAAACTACTAAAAATGGATTATATCTCGTGTACTGGTCTTAAATTACGTCCCGACGTTTCGAACACTACCGCGTTCGTGTCAACGGGTCGACTAATCGATATAATCCGTTTTAGTCGTTTTATTTAATGAATGACTATAATAGCGGAAACTGAAGACAATATTTTATGGGCAAATGTTAGAAGTCTTACTTAAAGTATCAAAAGATTAGAGTACCAACCTACTACATTGTTTACGAATTGTAAACATTGCAGTTTTTCCTTGAAAAACGCTTCTTGCCTACTTCGCACATTTTCGTAATTGTTTATTATCTTAAATAATAGGTTGCGGACCTCTCTTGGTATAGACGTTATTAATATTTTTTAAATAATCCTGTAGCCACCGCGAACAATTTAAACGAATGACATAAATTGACAACAGACTTTCAGCTTTCTTTTTTTTAAATCATAGACAATTAGTGATACAACAACGAAATATTTGTCAACAAAATTTGGTTAGCCAAGCTTTAACATTATTTTAATTGGTGCCAAATTATCACCACGTATGCAAATACGTACGTAATATGAGGAAAATATATGCAAATTATACTCAGGAATGATGAACTATTTCCTTTTTTTCAGAATTTCTACCTTGAGTTGAACAGGGAAAAATTTCTTGTCTGTTTAAAATATTGTTGAAGAAAAATAATTAGGTTGACATCACACGTCAGTACAATTAGTGGCACTACATTTCTAAGCTTTATGCGTATAATAAGATAAAATATAATGATATTAATGATTGCTGTGAAATTTACGTGAATTAATAATTAATTAGCCCTGCAAGTGACCATGTTACCGGACAAAGGTAAGACATTTAGTTTACTAATTAACTTATTCTTCGTTATTCAAGGGAGCTCGTCGGGTTACGTACTCCTATATGCCATAATGTATCCAATATGGAATCCTGTTCGATCTTGAGTTCTGGGCGGTTAACGTGTTTTCATGTATTGACCCGAGTACCTATGAGTGTAGAACATTTACCTATATAATAGGTACTCATTTCCTCGTCAGCCTCATCACAATAGTTTTAAATTAACCGTTTTTTAATCAGCGGGATCAAATCACAGAAGACGGCAGATAATGCATGCAGTGCATGTTCTTACGACCTGCCACTACTGCACCTCAAATTACAACCAAATCCCTTGCAGGAGCCAATCTTGTTAGCTTAGCCTGCTAGAACCTTTAATAGTTTAATAGTTAGATTTATTATAATATATACGAAATATAATATATAATATAATATATACGAAAATATAGCAGAGATGTTTCAGAATCATTTTACGTTCGCAGAATAATTTTATGTTACTGCAAGTAATATGGTTAATATTACTTTCCGGAAGTTTACTATGTACTTCCGTAGAGGAAAATGTTCGTGACGTATGAGTGTGGCGTGAGCCTGCTACAAATGTTACAGCTCCACTAATATTTGCGTGGAGGCGAGGTCAGTAGGTAGGCATGGCATAACAAGTTGTGTCACCGTGACTAAAACGGATTAATATTTGCTCGTTTTGTTACCAGTTTCATTTACTCGAGGAAGTAACAGTCTGGTTATTCACAATAATAAATCTTTTTAAATTTTACGGATGATACGTGCTTATCAGTAAAAATGATCCATTCTCAATCATATTGACTTTGTTTATGACAGCCTGTTTATGTTAATTTTATTGATATTGTATTGTGGGTTAGTTTAGATTTCCTATATAAAGTCGATATTTATTGTGTCAATCCAATTTATAAACTTATTTTACTGAAGACAAACATACTGATCCTTCCTACTAACTATAATAATAAGTAACCTGTCCACAATTCTTGACGTAATATTTTTTATAAATAATGCAAAAATAATAATATAACAGATAATAAACAAAAGTAGAAACCGGTCTGGCCTAGTGGGTAGTGACCCTGCCTTTGAAGCCGATGTGTCTGGGTTCGATTCCCAGTCAGGGCATTTATTTGTGTGATGAGCACAGCTATTTGTTCCTGAGTCATGGGTGTTTTCTATGTATTTAAGTATTTATATGTATCTATCTATTATATATATCGTCGTCTAGTACCTACAACACAAGCCTTACTGAGCTTATCGTAGGACTAGGTCGATTTGTGTAAGATTGTCCCGAAATATTTATTTTAAATATGTAATTAAACATTTAACATATAGGTACTTACACTACTATCCTTAACAAAGCTTGTTTCTGTAACCAATAAAAAATAGGCCTTGTTAATATAGGAACTTTACACAAAACAAAGCTATAGCTCTCGAAAATTGCCATTTTATGTAACGATAAAATGTATAATTTCTTCCAAGCGATAGCGACTACTTGTACCTACTTGATCATATTATATAACATTACTGCAGGCAGTCGGAACAGCACAGCAGTTTGAAAGTAATAAACCCCGGACGACGGGAGCAAAAATGCACTTTTCACTAGTGCTTAATTTAATATCGACTATTCGATAGAACAATTTTTGAATCGGAAATTAATTGATCAAACTTATTATCTTACATGTCTGGTTGCTAGATAATATTACATCAAGTACCTAGTAGCTTGTACCATCAAGTACCTATTATATATTATTTCAGATAACTAATAACATAGGTAGGTACTATAATTATTATCAATATTACGGGTCACGGGAATGATTGTAATAATAAAATAAGTACATACAGCTCATTTTAATGTTGTTTACAACTACCTATAATTTTTCTTAATTTTGTAACGATGGTCCAGTCCATCGTGTTTTTATCGACTTATAAAATGTGTGAACTATTGAGACGTCAACACATAATTTCTCCCATCATCCGGGCTTTGCTAATATAATTATAAAAATTATTGAGTTACTATTAGTTCTAAGTTGGGGTGTGACCGAGGTGTAAAAATCGACCTCTCACACTAAACGATCACTAACATTCACTAACGAGTTCACACGACCTACATTATGAGAAAGTCTATCCTTCATATAATATGGGCAGTTGACTGTAGATATAACCTATTTTTTTTTCATATTGTTTTTGACCACTTTGTCCACGAGATACACAATTGATTTTTACATATTCATACCAAATTACTCGTCGCTAGGACTAACAGTCACTGAGCATAGCCGGGGACAGGCAGACAGACGTGACAAAACTATAAAGTTTCCTAGTTGACTACGGAACCTAAAAAAGGCGCAAGTAACCTTTATTTTTCAATATAAACTAAATATAAATTTAAAAACTAGTGCGTAAAAAGTGCACTAAACTGCACGTAAATTTCACTTTTTAAGGCAGTTGTTATGAAAAATTGGGTTCGATACACGTGTAAAAACTTCTTTAAGACTCGGGTGATTGTCACCCTCGTTTCACTCGGGCTCCCAACTTTCACCCTCGTCGAAAAAAAAATTTTTTTCACTAGTATCGAAATGTACTAATATATATGTAGGTACTAATGTTTTTATAAAATTATAAGTAGGTAACATAAAAATGAAGTATCAGTAAGTAATACTATCGTAAGTGAAATCCGTAATAAATTCTGAGAAATTATATAAATATGCGATATGCCTTAACAAATTATCCACTTCATCTAAATGACGTACCTAACTACACATTTTATAGATACCTACATAAACATTTATCGGGATAAAACTAAATATATTTCGAACTATATACATGCGTCCAGGAATGTAACAAATTATCATTTCACGCCAGTTTATAAATATGGTTTAAAATATTTGCCCCTAAATACTAACTAGCTAACCTGAATTTGTATTTTTCATAAACCTATAAATCGTAAACATCTACTAAATATATTTAGTAGAAACATGCTCAGTCACTGTATAGCAAGGCAGGAAGCGATCATTCTACTGTTTTTATTAAACAGTAACTTTCCATATAAAATAACGATAGGAAATTTAATGTAGAAGGATGCAAACATTTTCAGGGATATGTATGGTGAGGTTTAGGGATTCCGATACCATTATAAAAATGTTAAAATATATGGTTTATTTTATTGCATTTTGTCGTAAAACATGCCAAATGTGCTTATTTAGTTATGGGCTATATGGCATTGGCAAGCTACTGGAAGCTCATTTAAGCCAGAATGTCAAAATGGAGGAATTTATTGCTTCGGTACATATAACAAGGAATACCTAATAACTAAGATGAGCGCAGGTGCTCGCTTTTAACATCGCAACTCGAAGTTCCTTCTAAGGTTTTGGAAAACACGATATATTAAATGAGTTATGAGTTGTATTTTGACTGAGTCAAACGTATTCAAAAGTTTTCATTTGGTCGTTGGTTAGTATTTTGAAATTGAATTTTGTTATTCTTCAATTTTATTCGACGATTGACCTGTTTCTTGAAGACTACCTAACTGGTCAGTTTGCCCTAGGTATACTCGTACATAATCGTCTACAACTTCGAGTGTAGTTCTAAAGTCTCTGATTGCAATGGGAGTAGGTATAGTCACCATCAGATCTTTCAGAGCTGTGGAGGTGGTCATAATAATCGGAACATGCACTTTACCGCCTTGACAATAGAGGCGTTGCTCCGATATCAACCCTACACTTTGACCCCAGTACGATTATTGCCGGCTAGAAACTCGGCGGAAATGATATATTCAAAACACTACATCTTACGTTATAATTTCTATCAATTATTTTTAGAAGTGTATATAGCCTCTGTAAGTCAAAATCTAAATCATTAAAAAAAAGATAGATCACATGAAAAATGATTATATAGGATACAATAACTATTAATTTAGACTGCAGCCCAATGTAATTTTTAAACAAGATTATACTATGTTCCCTTTTTTAATAATCATTTAAAAAACAAAAAGCGTTAACGTCAAACACTTAAAGAAATATAAAGATGAATGAAAGGCGGCAGTCGTAATGAATGGCATTCCGGCGCTTCGATTAAAGACAAAAAGAATTCTTGAGCTTTAAGGTTATTTGTATAAATTCTTCATGATCCTATTCCCTGTGCGATCTCTGGCAAAACCAATTAAGTAACAGTAGATTAAAGACTTTATAGATGGCCCATGTATATCGGTCAGTATGGGCAATCCTGTAACTATAAGACGTGTTCTGTGCATCTCGTTCTCACTAAAATAGTACAAGCGAGATGCACAGATAGTAAACTTGATACTCGTTATCGAAAACCTCAATGTCACAACTCATGGTAAGGCTACAGGAATCGAACCCACCGGTCGTCTTGAAAAAAATCTACAGGATATGTAATACGATTTATTATATTCATTTAAGATATCATGTTTCATAGTAAGATTTACTGCCACCTAGCGCCACTGCCAACAAACGATGTTCAAATATAAATAAATAAATGTTTAATTTTTCAAAACTGTTTCGAAATTTGAGGTGTACACCGTAGGTACACTCACTAGGTAGTGTGAAGAAATGACTAAATCAAGAATAATACAAATTAAATTCAAATTACTAGTATTAAAAAACTACATATTGAATTACTTTGCACTCTTGGGAATAAAATTCAGGTTTTTAAAGACTAGTAGTAGTACCTATGTTATAACTAGTATCTAATTGTTTTTATTTTTCGTTTTTTCTATCGAGCGCTATAAAAACCTACGTTACGTTAGTATTACGTCCCAACAAAAGGTGAGCGGCACCCTATATCGTTTTATGAGATTTATATAAAAGTTTTTGTAATACCTTATGTATACATACATACACCAAACAAATAACTTTACTTTCACTATTCGTCCCTTTTTTGAATCATAGTACTTACATACTATCTAACAAAAGGGAGTAAGCTTATTTCAGTCTGTGTTTCTAAATAAAAAAGTCGCTGGCCAAACTAGAATACAATATATCGTAGGGGGTGAGGTAGTCTAATTATTTCAGAGCACCATTAAATTTCAAAAAATTCGATACTCTGGATATGGGAAATAACATAAGATCATGCGAATTATCATAAATATATCCATGACCAGCGATCATAATGATCGCAACATTTCTGAAAAATATACCTTAAGTCTGTATCACGTAGCTTAGACTACATTATGCAAGCATACCATGCACGTAATCAAAGTGTAAATACATACGCGTACCTATAGTATTGTGAATAATACTTATTTTATTTGACTTTTTTATCTATCCACTGTGTCTTGGCCAAGAGTTTCATGTTTTTATACATATGTCTGGTCTTGGCTAGAAAATGCCATCACTTGACACAATTGGCACCCAACATTTGTGAATAAATCCACATAATAAAACTACGTAACACTCTAAAAGACTACGTCCAGCAATAAACTAGGTATACAAAAGCCGTGGTTTCCGATTAACACTGCACGCAGCGCACTGCGTCACATTGTATGGGAAAATAGCAAATTTTTGATAATCGCTCGTTGACCGCAACCATTTTGTCAAGAAACGTGGTATACCATAGCCCTGCCAAACATGTCAACAAAAAACTTAGGAGTTAAGTTCTCTGAAGTAGTACAGTCAAAAAATTACTGAATCATTATTGAGACACGTAAACTAAGACAGAACTCAATTCCAATATTAGGGAATCCTTGGCACACATAATAAACGAGCGGTACGCACTGATATAGTTAATTATAATTTATATCGATTTTGTGCTGTGTGATATTTGTGGGAGGCCTATGAGCAGTGGACTGCATACGGCTGATGTATGTATGTAATGTTTAATGTTATATCGATATTTAATTGTAAGAGAGAAAACGAAAATGTAATAATTTGATAAAAGTTACATACGTGAGAGCTAGGTACAATTAAACAGGTCATGCAGATATTTAAACTTTCAACCGCTTCGTGATAGACTCAATTAAATGTTACCTGTTAGTTAAATCGATACCTCCTAATGATACATAATAGCGTTACTAGGAAACGGAAATTAAAAATGAATGAATAGTTTGCGATACGATTATGATTTTTAAGACACTGGATATTGGTTATATGATGTGAAATCATTTGGAAACAACTTTGTTCACAATGGCAGTTGTCAATTGAGCAGTAATCGCCGGACCGAGGGAGGGTGCAATTTCCTAAAGTTTTCTCCGTTATCTTCACTTGGATATGACTTACAATCCCGTGGGTCACACGGTAAATATATATAACACTATAGTCTGGCAAAATTTTATCTGGCTCTGACATACTTCACTATACTTATACATATTTAAAGAATAATATTGGTAAATAGATTGTAGGTATAATGGCTTTACAGTACTTCAATACAAATTAAAGTACTTATTTAAAAATGTGTCGCTTTTCCTTGAATAACAGTTGAATAGACGTTTACTCAGACATAATCCAGACAATAGATAAGCTTAGGTATAGTTTCGTATTAGTTAGTTATTAGTTCACTTGGGTAATAGTTAGTCCTGTTTACATCAATAATATCAATTACTTTGATCTGGGTTTTTCTCTAGTTTACAAGTATTTCCATAAATAAAAAATAATATTTTAATTTGTCGATAGGAAAGTAGCGAATTTGTTCTTATTGTAAGGAACTATAATAAAATATAACTACTAGACTTATTTTATTAAATATATTTCCATCAAACAAAGCCAAGGATTATAAATGAAGACGGGTTTATTGACCCTAATCTGAAATTTATTACGATACCTTATAATAACGACTACAAATTAAATTTCGGTACTGCTATCTTGCTTACTCGAAAAAATAGAGTGTACAAACTAATACAAAAGAATATTGTATTCGGTTGCCGCGATAATTATAATTAATCATGAGTTCATGATATAAAACAACTGAAACGGATTCTATCGCTTACACTAATTTAAACTCCTGAACTGCTGATGCTGCTAAAGGGTTCGAAGAGTCGGGATGATGTTTAATTTAGTATACGCGACATAATCCGTGTCAGTTGTTTTATTTAATAATGTAAAAGAAATTTCACTTGAATTGTTTGTCATAAAACATGGTGTTTGATTAGATATTTTAAGATTTTCGCCTTTTTCTACTAAAATGTGTATACACAAATACGTATTTTTTATAGATAAGGACATCTTCATAGCTGCATTCAGTTAACGTTGGCTTCAAAAGTAACAAAATAATTTTATAACATTTCAAATAGAAAAATAATTATTAAATCTAAATACGAACTAAGAGAAAAAGAAAAACTAATAATCGAATTGTAAAGTTTGCCCCTGTGGCATGGTGCCGAGGATGCTAGCACCGTTTCCTCGCTGAACTGCTATGCTTATGCGTTGTGCGAGGAATCTGCCAGCTCTTTTGTCAAGAAGAAAAGTAATCAAAGAAATATTACTATAATACGTGATGACTATAAAATAATGTTCTTTTTGATTGTTATACATAGAGTTATTTATATACTTAAGTATTTACTCGACAAATGTCA
Organism: Grapholita molesta; assembly: GCA_022674325.2. Classification (NCBI taxonomy): domain Eukaryota; kingdom Metazoa; phylum Arthropoda; class Insecta; order Lepidoptera; family Tortricidae; genus Grapholita; species Grapholita molesta. Next base: position 11,138,964 of record CP053137.2, read on the forward strand.
GACAAAGGTTTATGTACTGTTCAAGTAACATGAAAGTTCCTCAGTAAAAGAAGTTCCGATGGCATATACCTACGCCAAAATAAATGTGCCCAAACTTATAGCGAGCCCTTGCCATATATAGTTGTCATGAAATAAAAAAGGGTAATATTCCAACCCGTGTTTATGATGTCGAGTTGTAGTGCTACGGAGCGCGTAGCGCGCTACGCATGACGTACGTAGAACCGCTACGCAGGCGACCGTAGCAGTTGGCGCCCCAATGTCTCGAACCTAAGTACAAATCTTACACTCACTATATAATCATATCATATCCCTACTGACATGACTGACAATACTACCAAACTTCACGTAGAGGCCTCCTTAGATATTACGTCACAGGTGATCGAAGCGGGAGTAGATTCAGAAACTAGTCACCATTACGCATTCCATTTACTTCCGTCTGATTTCTCACTAAACTTATGTAACTGAAATGAAGCTCGGGGAAGCGGAAAAAAAGTTTTACGTAACTTATTCCATTCTACTTGTATATTGGGAAGAATTGTTCAGTATTCACTTGCACACTATAATGTTCACAATACGAGAACTAAATATATGACATGTCTTTATTGACCACGAATAGGCACCTACCTATATTGTTTATGTCTGACTGCCTTTCGACAGGATACCAATGACAGGTTTTCCGTTTGTGTATAATTGATCGAGCCTTACCTGACAGCTGTCACGCTGTAAACATGACATACGGAAACTGTATAGTTATTTTCGGAACTGTAACAGTCCACTTTGATCACAATTCCTGGCAAGTTTGTTAGGTGTAGCACGGGTTTGGCGCATAGTGTTGCGGTCAACAATAGCAAGGTTAGCTGATGTGGTAAGCAGGTGAAGCTGGAGGAAGATGAAGCAGGGATAGAGGCGGGTCAGGCAGGGTAGAGCACAGCAGCGAGGCGGCGACGGCGGCGGCGGCGGCGGCGAGTGGCGCAGCCCGCGCGGCGGCCGTCCTTGCCGCTCTAATAGCGCGAGTCACGCGAGGGGTCGATAGCGCCGGACAGCCTCCGCGTCAATTATTCAGCACGCGATGCCACCGCCGCCGCCACGCGCCCGGACAAAGAGCGCGCGCACTGCGGCTAGCCACCTACCAGCGAACCGGTCGTCGCCCGCAGCCAGGCGCTCCACCAACAACAACCACTTATTCGTACAGCTAAACACTGGCCCAGGGGGCTGGACGCGCGTTACGTAAAGAGCGCGAGGATGCGCGGGGCTGCGCGTGGCGCTCGCGGGCGCTCGGTGCGGGTCGCGCGCGGAGTGCCACACGGTTATGCAACGCGCCGCCGTCGCCCGGCGCCGATCGAAGCCGCGGCTGCGCGCGGCCCACGCCGCCGCCGCGCCACCGCCGCGCTCAATGGCGCCCGTCGCAGCGACGCAGCGCCCATTCAATCACACGCCATCCCGCGTCCACCAGACCCAACACCGCTGCAGCCGTCGCCTTCCCCATACTTCCCTCTAAATACATCCTTCCTTCTTACAAGAAATTCATTAGTCGTGGTATTAGTCATTAGGCGCATAATTTTTCACTGCTAATAACTGTTCCCCGCCTACGCGCGCTACGTCACTTTAGTTCTTGGTAATGGAATTGTCAAAAGCATCAAAGGAATTGTATCTACTTATTTATAATTAGTGTTTCCATTTCTACTTTAAATGGGCTTCTTTTTTTATATTTCCACCTAAGATGACTAGGTAGGTGATAAATATGATAATTATGCGGTATTTAAGTAAATAAGTATGAACCTGAGTATACCAGTAGATATCTAATATTAGGTCTTAAACAATCTGTTTAGTGGGTAGTCTTTGTCATAGACAGAGCCAAGGCCTAGTTTATATAGCCTAGAATAAACCCTCGTTGTTTCCCAAACCTGAGGTCGTCCTCACGTGACCTCATTACGATGGTCACGGCGATCGAAGTGCGGACTTGTAGCAGCTGAGCGAGACAATGCGTCTGCCAAGTTTCCTTTCTTTGGAAACCAGTTCGACATTTCGACGCATGTCCTAAATAACCACATAGCTTGCTGCTATATGACATTTTAGTTGGTTAGGGCGTCAGTCGCATAGGCATAAAGACGCGGGTTCAAATCCTGCTTCGAAAACTGGTGGGCTTGGTCGCTTTATTAAGTTGGTATGTCTCATCTAACTGAATTAATAATTTTTGTACTCAAGTAGTGTTACTGCTTAAAAACTAAAGCTAATCAAAATCAAAATGAAAGCATTTTAAATGAGTACCCAACTACCCAGGCATTTCTAGAGTTCCTGGATAAGTATTAGTTGTAATACTTAAACGAATACCAACTCTATAATATAATTCAGCTGAGTTTTATTTTTAAATTGTTAATTGCAAAAAATACAAACAGTAGATAGTTTCCTACGCGATGCCCCAATTATCTCTAATACTGCAGTGGAAAACTTATTAAAAAAATCAACAGCTTTAAAAAACAAACTTGGAAAATAATAAATCCGAGTCGATAATAAGGAAAACTTCGGTAATGCACATAGCGTGTAATCTCAGTAGTCTCTGTACGTATGCTTCTGGAAGGTGAATGTAATGTTTACCTTTGATATATTTGCTGTACGTTTTCTATATAGTGGCGTCATCTAGTGGACTCTGAGCAAGACTGGTGGAAGTTATGTGCACTAGCAGTACAGGGTAACTTCAACAAGATACCGCTAGTGTTATTAGATTTTAAGTTCGTAAGAGCAATTTTCATAACAATCACTTATTCTCAAGTCATTAACAAGACCATTCCAAATAGCTAAAACTCTGTGGAATTAGGTATTCTTGTAGCGTTCCTTCAATAATCATTAGAAATCAAGCAGCGGGTAAGAACTCTTAAAATAGGTTTGACTTTATATGTTGGGCAAGTAACTCCCGCGAAGTAGGCGTATGTAGTAGAGCTCGCGGTCGTGTCCGTGATTCGTGAACCCGTAGCCGTGCGCCCGGTTTCGTGAATCACGGCAACGGTTTTCTGGTCCGTTCCGCACGTGACATTCGGTTACGTGAAATTAGGGTACGTGAATCCGTGTAGATCCGTGTAGGCGTGATCACGCCTTCACGTATCTTAAGAATAAAACTTAGTCCTTATTTATTACATTCCCGGGCGTGGCGAAATTACGAAACGTGCGATAAGTACCCAACGGAATCGAGCCCGAAGCTCCACACACGGACGCAGGTACGGGCTACGTGTCACGGCGTGTCACGGCGTGTCACGTGAATCCGGATGCGAACGTAGGTACGTGACACGTACCTGGCCGTGTTCGTGAAATTCGTGATCTTAGTACCGGCGGTGTTAAGAACACGTAGCTACGGGTCGGCGTACATCACGGATACCAGGAGCCCTAGTTTGTAGTGACATGTAGGTACATACGACATAACTGGGAATTAAAAAGTTAACAGTTCGAAAATAATTATAATGATGGCGTAGCGATCCGGTGCGAATTAATGTTCAAATGTTATGCAGTGTACCGTTAATAAAATAAGTAAATATTACAGGATATTCTTACACAAATTGACTGAGCCCCACGGTAAGCTCAAGAAGGCTTGTGTTGTAACTTGTAAGTACTCAGCCAACAATATATATAATATACAAATACTAAAATACATATATAAAACACCCATAACCTATTAGTCCTTACTGGGATTTCAACCCAGAACCATCGGCTTCATTGGCAGAGTCACTACTTACTAGGCAAAACCAGTCGTCAAACAGTTCCCTTTCCCATTTCAGATTTCATCGATATTTTGCGGTTATGCTTCTCTCGGCATTTAGAAATATCACATTCTTTACCACGACCCTAGTTTTATTGGTTCAAGATTAAGGATATTGGGATGTAGGAAGAAGGTATAAGTTACGCGGTAGGTAGGCCGCTAGCCCGTCCCCGATTTTTACCGGGTTCGGAAAACCAACTAAATTATACAAATACTTATGATTTATAATCGTAAATATATTATAGCGACTTGATACTGAAAAAAAGTAACATATACATAATAAAAAAAATACACAACCTGTATGATATATTCATATAGCATTCATATAAAATCTTAAATATTAATAGATGTTCTTGAATATAAATTATTATGTCAATTTTATATCTACCTCAAATTATTTACTGTCATCTACCGTAGACATTAATAAAATGTATATATAATGTGGTACAGTCAGCACTAGAAGTGGCTAAGGGTTTGAGATGTTCAAAATCTGGTTCAAATATCTCTATTGTCAAGAGAATAAGAGCGCGTGTAGGTCATATTGAATACTTCACCCTCTCAGTCACTTTTTCTGCTGACTGTGCCTACAAAAATTTAAACAATCTCAATTAAAAAGCTTTTTTTGTACCAACTTATTCTAATTACATGTTTATTGCCTAATGGCAAATAATTTGAGACACATGGTAATGAACGAAGACTTGTTAACTATTAGAATGCATATTCAAGTTCAAGTTAACAAGTGTTATGTTATTATTACACTTAAAAACAAATGTACTTAGGTACTAGCTAAAATTGTCGCTCAACATTTATTGCTTACATTTTTTACTTAAGATTATTTATTAGAAAAAAAATACACAACTTATAATTATTAGGCTGCACTTATACCGGCGAAGAGCGAAAATCTGGCGCAAGGAATGTGTTAAAAACCAATACAATCACTTCATTTATCTACCCTTCCGATAACAATAGTTGGTTTTATGTAAAACTCATAAGTAAAAACAAAAGTATAGTGTGTGCAGAAAAAAAGACGAATGTGGAAACTAATGAATATAAAATATTTTTCTGTCTGGAAAAACAAAGAAATGACCTTTATGGTCATTTCTTCATCTATCAAGTAATCTGTCCTCAAAAGACTAACAAATAGGGTCTATTTTTATCTTATTAATATATCTTCAGCCTCACTCACCAAAAATCCAATAAAATGTCCAAAAAATAAATACTAAGTATACAGTAAGTAAAGTAACTAAAACCATCTGTTTAAACCAGTTGATGCCCACGTCGTGTGTGTCATGTTTTACCAAATAACATCTTACCTTTTTCGAAGTCAGTTAACTCTAAGAGTATCATCCTGTTATGTAATGTTTACGTCGTGACAGATGACCGCAAGTCCATTGTTAATACGTTTCTTTAGAATAACTTCTTTTTTCACAGAGGTTTTACGAAAAGTGGTAACTAAATTATTTTCAATTTATCATGTAAACAGCAGCAATCCATATCATTTATGTAATTTAAGATTCACTAATGGTGACTGATGTCACTTCATTAACACTTTGTTTTTCTTTATTATTCTAACAAAAAAGTTTGGTTAGCAATCAGATGACAACATTAATTTTCGACGTGACGTTTTTTGATTGTAAACAAATAATACAGGATGTTATGGAATTATAAATCAAATAAATTTATTTTGTCGTATTTGAATTATAAATTCCAAAAGTTGTTAGGATTTTAATAATTTGTATACCACAACCTTATTTATCGCCTAGCCATGCCTGGATTTAAATGAATGGTTTTAGTAACTTGACATACTGTATAAGATATTACAGATAGTTGAACTACAGAGTATTTCAATAGAGAATTATAAAATTAAACAAACAAGTACATTCTCCAAAATTTCCAAAAAGTGATGTGCACCACACATTGTTTTTAAACTTTATAATGTTTTACAACTATTACTTAAAACGGGATAGTTACCATGTATGTTAGTTTGAATGAGTTTCCGATATTAGTTATTCCGTGAGGATGGCGCTTGCAACAGTGCCGAAATATCGGAAACTGGTTGGTAACTATCCGGTTTTAAGTATAAGTTGTAATGTGAACTTCAATTTTATAATGTTTTTCCTTCAGTTTTATCTATATATACTTATTGTTATAACCTAATTGTCAACTGCATATCTAAATCATAAGTGAGACAATAATCCCAGAATGCTGCCTAACTGCTCTTGCAGCTGCTGTCTCCCTTTCCCATTGTCTATGACGAGGTCCCACAGAGAATAGTCGTCTAAGTCACACTCTGAAGCAACATCGTCTATGCCTGCCTTAAATTTGTACCCTCTCCTGACTCTGGTGTCTTCATCTGCAGTTATGCGGATTGTCCTGATGAGGTCTCTGTAGGTTTCCTTAAACCAGCAGATGTCAGTTTTGCGTCTGATGTCGCTGACAATCCATATTGGTCTGTCTGTGGCTGGAAAAATAATTACTTGATTATTATTATGTCAAACTGGCATATTTTTCATATTTTTGCCCTTTACATACTGTGTTAACTGGGGAGAGGCCAATGTCCAGATGTGGACTGCAACAGGCTGATGATGATGATGATGAAGGCAAAGGTTTAAAAAAGAAGAAGATTCTCTATTTAACTGTGTTTTACTTGAAAACTTTTTTCTAGGTGGACCAACATTGATAATTGTTTTTTTTTTTTTTTTATTTAGATTGTTCACAATTCAACAAGTTAGTTCAGTGTTGCCAGAAGGTATTATTTTTTTGTTCAAGATATTATTATGTCTAGTAAAATGAGTAGTTTGCAGTGTGTAAAACCAATAGATCTGCATTAAAGAGTAATTCAGTAATGTACTCCCTCGTCCTAGAACCAAGAAAAATTTATACCCTGGCTATTGTTCATTTTTATTGCATCTATTCAGACAGAAGATAGTTGTTAAAGAATCCCTTTCTTTCTCTTTCCAATCACCAATATCTTTAAAATTTTATGTCAGTGAAAATCACATCAACAAACAGCAAACATGGTTTTAATGGTAAATCATACATAAGGATAATTCTGTGGTCTTTTAACGATTTTGTCACTAGAGCCACAGAGTTATTATTAAGAATTATTTCTATGAACTGAATATATTCTGTAGTGAATACAAATGTCCATATTACCATTTTGACAAGCAACTCTACAAAAGCAGCCATAATCTTGGTCTCTCATCTCATCGCTCCACTTTATCATGTCCAATCGGTGCTGCTCCTTGTATTCACTGTCACTCAGCAATTCATTCAGATTCAAATTTTTCTCCTTGGCCCAATGACTCTTTATTGGTTGAGATATTTTTATCACTTGACATCTGTCTCCCAACCTAAAATGATATAAAAATTTGAACATAAAAAATCTGCAAAAGTACACAACACTGAATGTGATTGAAAGCAGTGAAAGGAAAGCTCAAAAGCTGAATCCCAAATCTAAGATGCAGTTAGTAGATACATGAACCTACCATTTTCCACTAAAATAATGAGTATTTGCTCATCAGATACTGAATGATAAATAAATAAATATATTGGGTATTCTAGTTTTTAGTAAACTTTTCAACAACTTAGAATTAAAACTATTTATCCAGTTATTTGACTGGATTGAAAGATTGGACTTAATTAGTTTCTAATTGGAAACATTTTATGCGGCAAGGAAACATGCATAATCTTAAGTACTGTAATAAACATTCAAGGCCGTGACAAAATCGAAAGTATTGTGTATGATACGGTTAAATAATTCAACTACAATTCTTGTTGATATCCAATAAATATACTTACAACTTCTGCAAGTGGTCGGTTAAGTAATCTTTCCCAGACTTCCTTTTGCCACTAAACAACAAAATTATACGAGGCATGTTCAGTTTTTTTATCTAACAAAACATAATATATCGTATCGCTTGTATTATGTTCTGATTAATAAATTTCGGATTCGACAACAAGCGGACTGTCTAATTTTAGACCCTAGATTTGAATTGAACTCAATGATATTTTCGCTGCGACAAAAAAATTTTTTTCTAGAGTTGTTTTTACACAGTTATCTATTATTATGTTACACAGTTGATGGTTTGATTATTTTGGAAAATAATCAACTAACAAATAACAACAATACGAAGGCTGAAGACGCTAATATACTCATCTCTCCTCTTCATCCTTTTGTCAAATTTGACAAATCGGTAAGTGGTGTTGTCATATCAAATAAATTAATAAACACGCCAGCATCCACATTTCTTTGTATCAATAAAACATATATTGTTAAAAATCATGGCTAATTATAATGCGTACTATATTATTATAGTAACATAGTTAAAAAGGTATTAAAATCATCCTTATCGCTATTGCGCTGCCATCTATATTTTTATCTAGACATGATTATGGCAAAAGCAGAGGAAATTTATTCACTCTCTCACGTATGCACTAGGTGGCGGTAATATTAATGCCACAATTTCCTCAATAGGTGGCGTATAAGTCTACAAAAACAACTTCTGAACCCGTCGTTACTTATTTTGATAATACAATAGTTCTACACTATATTTTATGAATATATTACGACCCACATAAAAAAAAAATGTTTTTATATATTCGTTACAAGGAAAATTAACAGTATAAATAGATACTATGAATTAGGGCTAATGACAGTGATGACTATTAATTAGGGCTGAATTACCTATCTATAGAGCCAAATTACAGCCAATTTTTTTATAATCATCTAATCCGATTTCTTATACCTACCACGTGAATCGTTAAAGCACAGGTCAAGGAATCGGGTATAAGTATTATAGCATGCACACAGACAAGTTGTTATCTATTTGATTTCAAGATATCGACTCGACTACATTAGAACATTCGTAACCGTGATTAACAGTTTTCTAAGTAGGTAGATCTGTCTAGGCAAGTAAGTAATAAATGTCTTAAGTGTCGTAATATCAAGTAGGTACTTATATTTAGGTATACTAATCTTATCTAAGTTATCTAGTATCTACCTTGAATAATTAATAAACCAGATAAATAATTAAATCACGCCGACAGTATTACACTCTGTCGCTATCAGTCAGTGCAACGACTCCGATCGCGTCCAATAAAAGTTATAAAATGTTCACTAAAGCGATGGCCGTGACTAAGTGAATGAATATTCGATACGCGTTGTATCGCAGCGCCCACGCCGCATTATTATACCCACCATAACATATAAGTAACTATAAATAAAATCGTGCCGACACGAAAAAAATTGCGTTATTTGAATGCCGGCCGATAATTTAAATGTAGCAACAACCGCTTTTAGCTTACAACCTTAATTGACTTAAAAATGCTTATCAATATTCGACAGCGGCCACACCGGCCTAAGCGCCCGAGCCTCCATTACAAACTGAATTATATTACAAGGAGTTCAAACTTAATTTGGCAAGTCTCTCGCGCTTGCTTGCGCCCTTGTCGAACGAAAACCGAGTTCGAAGCACGATGCACGCTCACGACTTTCTGAACAACTCCGGACATGACATTCCACGTTTCGTTGTAGATTAGAACGAGATGGATATTGAACAGGCCGCCGCTAAAAAACGAGACGGAAGAACACGGAGCGGTCCACGTGGACTGCTTAATATCAACACGGGAGCGGCGACCAATAGAAAACGGCACCGCTAATGTATTTCTCACCTCCGCACTCACACCAAGGATTGCTACCATTTTTACATTATTTATACGATTCTGAACTTTCCGGCGTCCGCTTAGAGCTTTAAACCATCGGTTGCGGTATCGGGTAGATCCATTTTCGAAATGACTTATAAAAACATAGCGGTAAGATTTTGATTCTTATTCGGTTCCGCTAGAGTTTAGTGTCGATCGCAGAGTGGTTTGCGGTTCTTGAATTTAAAACGATTCCCAAGAACACGGGCGCGAGTTGGTGAAGGTTGGAGGAGGCCGCGGTGCAAACTGCATCGTCACAGGGCCGTCCCCCCGCGGCGCCCACCCCCGCGCGCGCCCGCCGTTATTGTAGTGGGCCCGTGCAACTGTTCCGAGTCAACTGTTGTGCTGAGCCACGTTTTCACAGCGACGGAGATCACAGCCGCTGCACTGCGACTGCGACCAATATTCCTCCCGCAATATGTCCCGTTTTATTACTGCTTATTTTATTGTGAGGGTTTGCTATGAACAAAGGGCGACACATGCACTAGCAGTAACGAACGAGAACCCTAAAATAATGATAATCTTGCATCTGAATGCAGCTGTCACCCCGGGAATCAAGTCGGCGAGGAGTTTAATCTCGCATCTCGCGGGTAATATATTATACATTCCCGTTAGGGTAAACATACACAAAGTTCAGAAGCTCGCTATAATTCGGGACAGAACCGGTAGCTATTTTGACAGATGTTTAACGATAACCGCCTATCTGCCTTCGGCGCGATAATAACACGATCGTTATAAATGTTATAATACCAATAACCGCGGCAATAAACTTGAATATATGTTATTTTAAGACGATTTAAGCAATAGCTGTTTTTACAGTTAATAAATGCAGCCAGTGGCCCAATCTTCGTATTAATCAATCAAGATTAAATTAGCACCTTGACACGGGAGTTCTCGTTTCATCCGAAAACAAATTGAAATTCATGATTGAAATATATGAACGGAACGAGAAACAAAAGATTGTTGGGATCCTTTAACTAAATGGTTCGGCGAAACAAATCTACTCTTTAGAGGCTCTTTTATGGATTATATCCTTGATTCAATGAAAGGGGATCTTTTGTCGACAGCAGACCCGGAAATATTAGACGTGCTCCCTTTGACGCCCCTCGGAGGGCGCGGGGGGAGGGGGACGCACGGGTATTGTCTGCTCCGATGCAGGTACCGCTTATTTTTAAAGAAAACACATAAATCTTATGACCGCGCTTGAGCTTTACTCATAGTGACGCCGTAGTTCGTAGCTCGTAGCTCGTAGCACCCGTAGCACTCGTAGCGCTGGTCGCAGTTGAATAATAGATGGCGGAGGGGCGCGCACAGATTTATTTTATACCACTTTGTTTGTCGATCGCAGGATACCAGGGTCGGTCGGTATAATAATTGAGCGCTTGTTGAAAAAACAAATGTAGTACTTAGTAAACTAAATGCCTTGGTTAAATGGTTTGATTTAATTAATTTCATGTAGATATTTATTCTTTATGAAAATATATCTTATAATTAGGAATTTTAGTAAAGCAAATATTTAGTAAAATACCCCTTAATTCAATACACATTCATATTTGAATAGGTAATCTAATGTGTATATTTTACATGATTGAAATATCGTCAAGACATTTCATTTTTGATATGATTTGACAAAGTCAATCTAAATTGTAATGTAAATATGTTAGTGATGAATAAAACATAACATTGGTAAACTAATAAAGATTGGTACAGTCTCGTTTTTTTTTTTAATTATTGAGTCGCCATTTAAATGTTTTTTGTTTCGTGAATAAATCTGTTTAATAATAACGTTTTACACCGTGTCATAACATTTCGGTTTTTCCTGTTCATCATTATAAAAAGGCATTTAAATTGTAAGTCTGCTTTAGGCTCCCGCCTAATTCCGTCTAACAACGTTTTTGAAGCACTTTATAGATTGCCTCCCTACTTTTTCAACTGACTCACTCCACTAACAAAAGTTGGTAATGTTTTCGTTATCATTAGTAACTTTTTTTCTTTAAATAAAAACCATTTGTTTGACTCAAGAACAGCAAAAATACGGACAAACGGTTCGCTTCTCACTTTGCTTAAAATTGATTTATGGACAAGTTTATTCGCCCCCTCCCCTCGCGCCTCCCGTTACATCTCCCTTTTTTATTTGGCCGCTTTTGTTCATAAAAATAACTGCTTATTTAGCTATCCCGGTTGTTGTGAGGGAACTAGACTGACTAGTTGTACAATATAACTTACATAACATATTCTGTTTATTGCCAAATTATTTTATGTGTGTTCTTAGTTCTTAAATACTATATCTACCTACTATACTTAGAGACTTGGCAATATTTAACATTCTTTTAATAAACATACCTATTTAAAATCCGAATTTAAACCTAATTTAGTTTAGTGGAAGCACGTTTAAGTAGCACTGGGTTAACTAATTATACATCTATGTAATGTAGTAGCAAAACAATGTATTTATTTATTCTTGTTTTTTCTTGACTCATCTTACTTTTAATTATTAATGTTTTTTTATTATCGGTCTGTTTGTCAGGGCGTTTACCGTTTATGCTGAAGATCTTTATCTTATACCTACAACTATATAGACATATTTATTTATTTTTCTATACACACATGTTGGCTTAGTGGATTAGTTCACTTGAAATAATTTCAACTATATGTACAGAACATATTAAGTTGTGCTCCATGTTGGCACTATAATTATCGTCTTCAAGGACTAATAAGCCACTAGGCGAAATAATTTTGATACCAGAGATAATTTGTACCTATATTGCGACACAAAGAAAGTACGTGCGTAGTTACGTAAATTATTAATTGATTTATGATGTCGATTAACTTCCAACATTTCCATTTCGTACCATGTTTCTTCTTCACATCTCCGAAGTGGTCCTGGCTGTGCCGCCATTAGGTCTTTATTCATGTTTTAGATGTCTCCTGAGATCAATTATGTTAACATGCTTCATTCTGTTGACAAAACAACAACATGCAGTCCGTATATATAGTCATCAGTCTATTACATACCTACTCTAGTCTGTAAGCGCCCTCCGTGTTATGTCACAGATGCGCGCAAATGCGATAATCCCGCATTGTGGCATTGTACCTGCGCTGCCATATTCACTATACTTTAGTCTTAAATACTGAACCAACATAAGGTGACCTCCATGTTGATCACAACTGTCAACAGCCGAAGTTCACATTAGACCGGTGAATAAAATGGTCAGTGTTGATAACTATATAACAGCTCTGCTGACCCATTCTGCGGACGTCATGCCGACTGTATTCGGTACACATCTATGCACCAGTAGGTATGTCACGAGAAACATTGCCGAGAATAACCCCTCGAATATGTGTCATCGGATTGTTAGCTAACTGATTCCAATGTACAATAAAATAACTAATGGTAAATGACTAGTGCAATTATGTAGGTTCACATATAAACTATGTAGGTTATGTATCTACCCATAAAATAGATTATATTTGGGCGTTTTCAAAAAAATGTGCACCCAATTAGTGAAAGTTGTTAAAGTTAAATCACTGTCAGTTTCGTGACGACAATTAAGCATTAAATATCGATAAAAGCTTGGTGTTGATGTTCGTTTTATAAACTTCAATCGATATTACAACATAATAGAAGGCAAAAAGTCGATCTTCATAAAGATTTAATGCTTAATTGTCGTTACGAAACTGACAGTGATTTAACTTTTTTTTACATCTTTCGCTAATTGGGTGTACCAAATTTTGAAAACTCCCATTTGAAAATAATTGCCCAGTAGTGCGAGACAACGTAGGCTAAAAAATAAAACAGGGTAAAATACAATAGCATTGATGGATTGCATTGCTACTCGTAGAATGTGTTTACCTGAAACTTCATCTGTTGTCACAAAAAAGTGGCCAAAGGGGCGCAGTGCATGAGCAAGTATAAATAAACCTACATATAAGTAGAGCTTTCTTGTTGAAAGTGTAATTATTATAAAAGGATCCTGACTAGATTCAGCGATAGTGTAAATTTAAATCCGAAACCACATGTTTACAACCCCACCATAAAGCTCCCTTCACAAAACATTCTTACGTCCAACAGCGCTCTGTGAAAAACGCCCCATATATCGGGTATTATTCATAACAAACAAAAGGGGAATTAATGGCGGAATAAAATACTTTTAATTTCCCCGGGCGCGCTAATCGGCGGGAGTCGGATCGGCCTTTTTATTTTACCGTATGAACGCAAACCTCGGGGAACGTCGAGCGCCGGCTCGCGCTTCGGCCCCTGCCCGATTGACACTTGCACTAATCTTTAACTTGACTTCAAGCAAACGGTACCTTTTCAGGAGTAGGCAAGGGTTATTTTGGCGAGCCCAACCTTTTTCAGTCTGGCATGGTCACCTGAGCAGCCATTGCAGAAAATGTGGCAGAAGCGTCGGTAATGTGCAACACTTTCTTACCGAGTCATAGTTCATACTAATTCACAATGACACTTGCTAAGTTGTCCTTGACATTACTCGTTACAAGTTAATAGTTTAATCAATCAGTCAATTAATAAATTTAAGAATTAATTATGAACATTGAACCAATTATCTACTTTATAGAAACGTATTTTTTGAAGTCGTGTGAGTTAAAAGATAATTGGGATACATTGACACCTGTAAACAACACTATATCATGTTAGTTATTTGTGAGGTATGACAAGTCATGTATACAGATGACGAAATAAAAAATCATACATGACGGAGAAGAACATGGACGTCTCTACCATGTTCTTTCTCATCTTTTTAATGTTTTTGTTCACTCCATCGTCTCCACTCTTTTGAAGAGATTTATATTTCTGGCTGACGGGAACGGTCACCGACTGCGTTCTCTGTCTGATCTGTTATGATACTCTCTGAAAAACCCAAAGCTTAACCGGAAGAGGAGGCTAAAGGGATAAGTTCGCCTTTGTACAAATGTTTTCACTTTTTTCCCCGCTGCTGTATTTGTACAATAAAGCTTAATTATACTTGCTAAAGTATTTTAATACTAACTACTTACTACCTATTAGGAAAAATCAGTATATATGAATGATTAACTGACTACGCTCTAAAAAGAAACACTTAAAAAAATCTGTATGTAAACAAAAATGTTATGCAGAGGAAATATTTCATTATAATAATTATGTATTTAATTGAAATGTGACCAACAATTAGTAAACGGAGGTAAATATTAGATACAAATGAATTTATATTTAAATACTTCAACAGACTGTCAACTGAAATATGAACACGACGAAACGGAATAGCCGCCCGGAGTAGAGTCCTCAGGGAGCGCGGGGTGCGGTCACGCGCGTAGAATTAGCGTCCCCTGCCTCCCCCACTTGACCCGCGAGGTGTCACCGAGCCCCGCGCACGAGGGTAGGGGCTAGTGCCACATACCCGAGGGGAGACCGGGCCCTGTGATTCCTTTTTTAATTTCAAAATCATTTATACCTCGATAACCCTTCGATTTATTTTATATCAACAAGCTTTTCACGGTATTAATTGAATACCGGCTTTTATATATGGGATTTTATTATCCTTCAAGCTGTTTGCGCTACGCTTATCGCTTTGCGGTTTAAACTGTGTTAATTATAATGTTTTACCTATACTCTGTTAACAACAAAGGCAATTAAAAAACACTGTTTCCGGCGAGCGCACACATCTCGACACGGCTAAGCCACTAATTGACTAACAAATAGCCATACAGACCGCAAATACAGTGGGGCATTGCGAAAACAATGACGCACTGTGCGCTGTGCGGCTTATCGACGTGCTCTGGAAGATTTCCTTCCCCATTCGGAACTGGCTTGTTATAAATATCGCTTTAACTGCTCGTTATTTTAATATTGCCTATTGTTGGCATAGTACCTACAATCCTTACGGCGAGTTTTGTAAACATCGTCGTACCTAATCGTTAAGTACATCCCAACTCGAACTATGTCACGTTACGTCCCTAAAATAAATGAAGTCGCAGTTTGCATAATTGGACACGTCACGTCAGTCAATTACTTATTCTAAACTGTCGAAACTACTAGTTTTACCCTTGTTACTCTTAAGTTAAGGATGGAACGAGGGAAAGAGACGGCGCTTTCGAATTCGGGGTCCCAATGCGACCACCCCTCGAGAGATGTCGCTCTTTCAACCGGCAGTAAAAATACGTGCGGGTATTTCCTGTTCCTGTGGGGGGAGGGGTGGGGCGATAAATAACTCAGTTTGCGGCCAGAGGGGCGTGAGGAAACCGCCAGATAGGGTTGTCAGTTATTTTTTGGAGTTATGTTTTGGGGCGCGCGATTTTTCTATTTTGTTCGATGTCACGTGTCTGAAGGCTGATTCGCATGCATATGAAACAGGCAACTGAATAAGTAGTTGTGGCAGTGTTCTGATGTTACTACGTGGTAAACAGACTTTCTTACCTAGATACCAAGAGAAAATATATACTCACCAAGTTCGTGTTTGTGAGTTTTCTATGTAGGTAGGTAAGTAGGTTACCTATCTAAATGTTGGAATTGAGCTTCAGAAACTCAATCATTTGGTTTTGTTTGGTGGTTTTCTAATTTACAGCATAAATCTTTCAGTGAGTAGGTGTTATAAATTAATATTACGCTCCTGCTAAATTAAAAAAAATATAGAAATTACGATAATATTTATTAAACGATAAATATCCTTATAATTAAGCAATTATCATAATATTTTCCTATCTCTAACATGCACATACAGAGCACCAATGCGTATACTTTTTTTAAATGTCCATCATTAATCGGATCTTACTGATCCTACCTAATAACAGTAGGCAACCCTATTGCTAGGGTTGAACGTTATTCTTGGGCGCGTGTGAATTACTCGCGGGTTCACGCGTCTTGCGAGCGGACCCTGTTAATGAAATTTCATATCGCTCCGAGCCGCGACTTAGTGCGGACTGAGATTAGCGGAATGGCGGGTTTGTTAGATAGTCAATCAATACCTATACATGTTTTAAAAATTTTAGTTGGTAATAAAATGCGTTTGAATAGTTAGGTATAGTATAGAGCAAACAGTTACATGTGATGGGATCATTCGATCGAAACGCCTATTTAGTTAACACAAAAATAACTATTTAATAGACAATTTTTATTTCGAGAAAAATTTATTGGGCTTTCACAATGGCTCTCGCTATAGAAACCATTGTTTTCTGTTACAAGGTTCCAAAAATAACAAAAAAAAAACATTTAATACAAATTTACATGAAACCTTAACCTAAGCAACATTACCGTGTAGGACCAATCACAAAAAAGATGCTCATGGGTCGAAGTGTATCCGAAAGGGTCCCCCAACAATTAGATAAGTAGATATAGAAATTTACTCGATATTTTTTAATTAATAGTGTACATCAGATCTGCTCTTGTTTCCGTCCTCTTAGCCCACCTACCTTGGCCAAACTTGTTAAACTTGAAAATACTGACTGTTGAGTCTATATACTAATCCGTATCTTATTTGCTCTTCTTAATCCATATCCTCTGCGTCTCTATTACCCACCTCCTTCATTACTAGTTATTAGAATTTTGCCATTGCTTGTTATGTCGAGTACGCTATTCTTTGCTCACTCAGCTGCTCCATAGTCAAAAAATTTGTACTTGTTGTAGGTACTATATTACAAATTAAACGTAGCGTGTTTTAAGTATAAGTATACAGGCTTGAATGTTAAAACAAGTGCTAATTGAAGGACGGTGAAAGCCGACCCTCCGTGATATACAATATACACTAGTACGGGGGTCAGAATGACACTTACTTGCCTTTGGTTTTTACCATAGCTGTTTTTAAATTAACAAATCTAAATGTATTCTGCTGACATCTCTCGCGTTATCTGATACTTGGTACTTGGCTGTTCTGTAGGGTCCATGCGACGCTGCAGCTCATCTCGCGGTAGCCACTTCACCTGACTGTAGCCACAATCCGTACATCGTCGTTCGCTTCTTCCGCCAATTGATTCTTCTGCACTGAGGCGGTACAGCCAAAAACGATACTCGTAAATTTCGGACGATTGTCTCTGTCACTCTCATGACGTCTTAATTGGGGTAAAAGAGAAAGATGCCCGAAATATACGAATATCGTTTTTTGGCGGTAGCGCCTCTGTTGACTGCTTGCTTTGCTTCCGCTCCAGCTCTCGCGTCCGCTCCGCCCGTCCATAGCCGCAGCCCCGGCGCCTTTGTCCGCTACCTACTCCGAGCTGGATTGTTACACTTGACTGTTGAACGCCATTGTTCGAGCGCCATTGATACCCACTCGGTAAACACACTCAATAGAAATTAACGGTGATTGTTGCTCCTCATTTGTACAAAACTAGAGCGATACTTCGATTTAAATCTCTGTGAAATACTCTACAGTGATTAATTGGAACTAGGCTCGGAGATAGCTTCTATTGTTACTGCTTTATCGCGGTTCCAATATTGTACAACTGAAATAATAATTAGGACGGCCATATAGTGCAAAAACTTTTAGATACCGCGAAATTCGCCCTTCCTAAGATATGTTCAGCAGAAGAGCTAACACCTACGCGATCTCTTTACAGACAAACATGTATGCAGAGGGTAAGACGTATCTGCAAGACTGCAGCTAATTGTGTTTGCCTCCATCAATTCAATTCAATTCTTTTCAATAATTTATTTATAAAATAATAATTTTACACGTCACAACATATGTAAACTTAACATTAAGGTAAAGCATTACGTACATTAATTACAATGTTGTTCTTATTTTACTTTCTATGTCATAGATACATTATCACATAGTAACATAATTAAATATTATTAATATCTGTCTAATACAGGTACAATTGTATACATAAGTTTGTATAATACTAATGTTACTTAATTATGCGCTTATACTTGAGAAGAATTCGTACAATGAATAGTAATAGTAGGCAGCAGAGACTAAGTATTTTTTTTAGTTTAGATACATCATACTTATATCATAAATATACTACAGGATTGGCCTACCGTGCCTACGAAGCCGATGGTCCTGGGTTCAAATACAAGTAAGGGCATTTATTTCTGTGATGTGTACAGATATTTGTTCCAGAGTCATGGGTGTTTCATATATGTACCTACCTATTTAAGTATTTTTATATTACCTTATTGTTGCCTGAGTAGGTACCTACAACACAAGCCTTCTTGAGTTTACTGACGGGGCTCAGTGAATTTGTGTAGGTATGGACATCCTCCAATATTTATTTTTATTTATTTGTTTATATTGTAAACTAATGTGTAAAATACCCATGAATAATATTCATAATGTAATATTCTAGTCGGACAATGTTTTGCTTAACACGTTGGTGGACAGTAAATGACGTCATCTGTCATAGGCCATATCAAACAAAAACATACGCGACGCCTATACTTAGGTGTACTGTCCGCCAAAGTGTTAACCAAAAATAATATAATTAGGTAATAGGGTAGGTAAATACATAGGTACCTATACCTACTCGAATAGCTAAATAGCTAAACGTCGAAGGGTCAAAAGTTTTTGAACTTTCATGTTGAATGAACGACGTAAATACTGAGTGTTTAAATTAAGTTTATACCTATATAGTTATACCTAGATAGTTACCCACGTCATTCGTTTAGAATGTTCAACGTTTGCTAAACTTTTGTAGACACAACTGTTTAATAATAAAATAAAATACCTACCATTGAAAAATAAGTTTTTTTACGGAGTTGAGCAAGTAATTGCATGTCAATTTCTACAATTATTTGACTACCGCCTCAAGTTTAAATTAAAAATGAAAACCAATAGATTACCCCGTAACGTAAGCCGTCCCGCGGCGCCCGCCCGCGCCCTCTAATACCGCAAATACGCCCAACTTAATTTACGAATTTAAACGAGACCCAAGAACTTAAGTACGACGCTTAATAACAGTAGGTACGCAGAATCTACGTATCTAAAAATACACGAAATTACTTTCTAAGATTCGGAGGTACCCCTCTGTAAACAAATACAATTATTTTATAAGTGGGTACTAAGTTGATTCTGATTGAAAACTATAGTCTAGAATGTTTAGATAAATTGTTCGCCTAACCTAAATAATTTAAAAATATAATCGTCTTGGGATACAATTGTTCGACTACACCTAAAGATATAAGTAGGTACAGTCGCCATCAGATATATCGGAGCTGTGGAGATAGTCACAAATATCTGAACATGCACTTTATCGCCTTGACAAGATATTTGTGACCACATTCACAGCTCCGATATATCTGATGGTGACTGCACCAGCGGCGACACATCCATAGAATTCTGTTCCCGCAGCCTCAACCAACTTTCTAGTAGTTCAACGATTTTTCTTGGGCTCCTAAAGAAAAGGCAAAGCCACATTGGCTCCGTTTAGCCCAAGAAAAAGAATGCTGCCGCCGCCACCACCGACCTATGCCTATTGAAAAACATATTAAACATTAAAATATTCATAAAGTTGATAGTTCAAACATTTCAAATTAAATAAATAAATACATACGAAGAAGATTACATAAAGTTTAACAGATCTTAAGGTCGTCAGCAGGCTAATGTTGTCCCGGCCGGCGGACGCGGTCGCGACGCTAAACCTTTTTTGCAATCCTTAACCGGCGACCACTTCCAATATGTCGTCCTCTCGCATTAGAAGCTGATTTGCACTTTTATGTGACATTCTCACGTCATTAAACGAACCCGGCCCGTCTAGACTATATCAGTCCCCGCTTTCGAATGCCTGCCGCCATTTATGAACCCAGTAAATGAGCCAGCTTAGAATAAATAAAAGTCAGCTTGTTATGGTGATTGGTTACGAGCGACACTTACAGCGGATTTATGGACGTGTTATGGAGAATGTCCTAAAGGCCCTCGTGAACACCTTGGCTGGTCATTTATGCACTTAATATAAACGGCTATTTGTAGTCGCGTTGGCACTCATATAGTCTGTGTGAAAACTCTGCTATTGGCAAATGTGATTCGTGAGTTATATTTTTATCTATTTTGGTTTGGTCTATTGATTTCTCCTTCAACATGTTGTTTTAAATTCAAATTATAAGATGGGAATTTTAGAATTATTTGCGAGTTCTTGTGCCACTCTTTATAATACATTTCAGCCGCATGCAGTCCACTGCTGGACATAGTTCTCCTACAAATATGACAACTACTCCCAAGATGATACATATCTTGGGAGTAGTTGCCATAGTCACCACGCTTGGCAGACGGGTTGGCGACCGCAGTAGCTGTAGATTGTGTTTCGACGGACGCTGCTGCCCGTTCGTAGGAATTTTCCCTTTGTCGCCTCTTACGACACCCGCGGGAGGAGATGGGGTGCTATTCTAGTCAGCCGGCATCACACGGCCTTTCACGGACTTTTTATAATATTTTTTGTATATCTTCCTGAATATAATATTTGCGGAATCTAATAAAAAAGTAAAACGTAAAAATGATCGATTCTTAAATAAGGATAATCGTCATCCATGTAAAGGAGACACAACATAAGAAGGTAAGTAGGTACCTGTTATTGTAAATTCACAAGATAAACAAGAGCCAAGCTTGTTCTCCGAGTAAGCAATGTTTCTGTCAGTACACTCGAACTCGAACGTAAAACCGTGTAAATTATTGAAGGCAGTATTTATGAAGTTCCTGACTGCTAATGGAGTTTTTGAGTGTATTGTATCTCGCTTAAATTAGCTGACGTAATAATTATTGTCAATTACTTTGCATGAAATTATGGTGACATTAAGATGTTTGGTGAGCATTCACTATAGGTACTGATTTATCTCATAAACATCTAATACCTACTTAAGTACCTACATACTTTTAGTTACTTATAGTTGTTAAAATGATTATTAAAGCAAACCTACTCCTTTTTTTGGATTGGCTTGGTGCTTCTGGTGATATAATTGAATTGATTGAAGAACCAACTGATAGCCTTTTTTAGGGTTCCGTAGTCAACTAGGAACCCTTATAGTTTCGCCATGTCTGTCCGTCCGTCCGTCCGTCCGCGGATAATCTCAGTGACCGTTAGCACTACAAAGCTGACATTGGGTAGTAATATGTATATCAATCACGCCGACAAAGTGCAAAAATAAAAAGTGGAATAAAATGTTTTCTTAGGGTACCCCCCCTATACGTAAAGTGGGGAGTGATTTTTTTCATCATTCTAATGTAATTTTTTTCATCATAATAACGTGTGATATATTGTTGGATAGGTATTTAAAAATGAATAGGGGTTTACTAACATTATTTTTGGATAATGTAAATATTTTCGGAAATAATCGCTCTAGAAGTAAAAAAAAGTGCGTCCCCCCCCCTCTAACTTTTGAACCACAAGTTTCAAAAATGTGAAAAAAATCTCAAAAGTAGAACTTTACATAAACTTTCTAGGAAAATTATTTTAAACTTGATAGGTTCAATAGTTTTTGAAAAAATCTATATTTATAAAAATGAACCCCTATTTCTCTTGGTCACGCTATAACTTGCGAACTGCTTTACCGATTTGGCTAATTTTGGTCTTGAAATATTTGTAGTAGCTCAGGGAAGGTTTAAACGGTGAGAAAGTATGAAAAAAGATCGATTAATATACTAAAAAACGAAAATATTGTTCCCCCATACAAACTTATCAACTCGAAAAAACTGTAAGCGCCGCAGGATTTCATACATCTTACGCGTTTTTGGTAAAATGGTCTCTGCTTTCACTCGAGAATGACGGAAGCGCCGCAGGATTGCATATATCTTAGGCTTTCTTCCGAGCAAAATAGGTACTTTATATTATTCCAGCACTAAAGTCGTTAAGGCGATAGTTTCTTACAAATTGTTAATAAATTAGCCCTTATTCCCTAAGATATGGCTGTCAAAATCTCTATTGAATGACAAGACACACTTCCTCACTTCAGGCGCGGTACCGCGATGATCGAAGTTCGTATATGTCGAGCATTTCTCTTTTACTCCAATTAAGGCGTTAAGAGTGACAGAGACAATCGTCCGAAATTTACGAATATCGTTGTTCGCGGTAGCGCCGCCGTTTTATGTATAATTTCGCGTTTAGTTTTAACCGTAAATAAGAACCTGCACTAATATTCATCGCCCGATGCGACCGTCCGTCCTCTCTGTTGTCTTACTACTTCAGATGGGTACTGAGTGTGAGTGAAATAGTGAGACAAGTACGAACATTTCCGAGAAAATACGATAGGAAAGGATTATTCACTACATCTGAGCCACGAGTGTCTATTTAGGTATTTAATCTACATACAACTACGCAGACGCACGCACCTAGCTAGATTACCTACGTAGGTAGGTACCTAATTAGAAACCAGAATCCCTAAGAACACACGAAGATTTTTATTTTCAATCAGATAATGCGTTGATAAAACTAGGTATTATACAATGAAATATTATTTATGAATTATGGACGTTACTAATATAATAAATACACAACATGTCGCATATCTCCGGCCCCGCGGCGGCTGTTTGCGCGAGCGTGTTTGTTTAGCAGTAAGTATCACGCATGAATAATCCGAGACACATGTGTTCCTTTGCTTACGAGAATTTGGGCGAATCCGTTTCATGTTCAGACTAATATAATTAGACCTCCCGATCGGCAACAACTGGGCAAGAGCACTCAAAACTCAAAACTCAAACATTTATTCAGTAAGTAGGCCACAAGGGCACTTTTACACGTTGAGTATAGTATAACCCTCCAACACTTAAACTAATAGAGCCTTATAAGGCATATCGGCCTATTATAAGTACTTACTGTACATAGGTACAGGATAATATTATACAACCTTGGTCAGAAGTATTGAGCACCCAATGCTTTCTATATGAAAACTCGGTACTTACCATTTTAGTTTACATAGTATTTACATCGTTTCTGATGAGTTCACCAACCACATATTAAGTTCTTTATCATTTTAAATCTTAGGCTGGGTTTTACATAATATTTTTATGAAAGTAAAATGTTAAAATACATGTAAAACGTATCAATACAATAAAAATATTATAATATACCTAACCTAGGGTGCCGCCGGCAACGGTGGTTAGGGCTGCAGAGAGAGGAACCGCGGGACTATGCGCGCTGTGTCCAGGATTACCGCCTCCCTGGATCTGAACCTTAATCCAACCATAACCACGTAGCGAGAGACTGGAGATGTTGGTTAATCATTAATTTAAACTGATTAGGTCGTTGCGGTGTCTTGGTCATTGCATAGAAAATTTGCTATACGAGTTAGTCACTTTGTACCTGCATCCGAATTTTTGGTGCTTTTTTGTTTTCTTATTTAAAAGTTACTTTAAAGTATTATTAACTTTTTTTGTATTTTTTGTACATATATTGTTTAACTGCATTTAGAAAGAGATGGTTTGTACATTTAAAAAGTGTGTGCTAAATACTTTTACAAGCTTACAGGCTGTAAGTAGGTAGGGTATGAACCCTCTGTGAACGCCTCCTAGATTTTTAAAGAAAAATGTTATTGAGTCATTCAGAGAGTGTGAATGTTTTGTAAGATTGGTTCAGTATGTGCATGTGTGATTTATGTTGATTAGTAATTCATTTGCTGCGTGGTTTTGAAGTGATTATTGTTATCGTAGTACAATAAATTCTATTAAATAATTGTTATGCAATATAAGTACATTAAAAAAATGTAAAATCGTATACGGAAACTTTAATACCGGTTTGCTCGAATCTGCCTCTCCCTTGTTCCTTGCTATCAGAATAACGCCCAAGAACAAATTAGACTAAGAACTAGCTCCGGAAAATGGTAGACATTATAAAATTATAAGAGCAACTGCACTTCTTTACTTAGTTTACTATACAATCTTTATTGCTGGATACTCTCTAACCTAGGTCCGATACCATCTCCTACGTATATGACAGCTAATTGCCAGTAGAGACTAAAGGGTTAAGTTAGCAATTTTTTTAAAGCCGATTTAATATGTACTTTCTAAAGCTTGGAAGCTACGCTCATATTACAGCTGTTTACTACAATATTTAAAGGATGGGTAATGGTTTTTACTGTCTCTGTACATACAGAGACACAGACAGAAATCCCACAAACTTACATAAGTTTGTGGGATTTTCTGTAACGTGTTGGTATTTCACGGATTCATAGTGACATTAAAGCTACGAATCCCTCGTTGATTTCAAAATTATGCAAGTAGGTACAGTCGCCTGTGCCCGCGTGGCACCCTAATGGCGATACTCGCTTGAACACTTGCGGGTCACTACATGAAACTTTCAAACGATAATTTTCTTAAGTGAAACACCGCGAGCGCAGGCGATGGTGCCTACTATATTTTCCGGAGCTAGCTCTCCGACTAACAGCAGTGGATCCAACTGTGTCAACCATTGTACCGCCGACGTTGCCTAACCATTCGTTAACATAATGAACCATTATTAACTACCATTCTTATTACTGTTTGCTCATGAAACGAATTCAGCACCGGTGGCTTGAAAACAAGTATGTAGGTATATTTTATTTTACCTACCAGGTGGTTTATGTTATGTGCCTACCAGTGACTCCATCAGTTGTTCTAAGGAAAACGACGAAAACGCCGTGTATCATAGAATACGGATTATTAGATGCGACCACTTTCTGAGTGTAGGATTACTAATTATGTTAAGTAGTTGCAGGACTTTCAAGTATTTTCAAACCAAGGTGTATATTTATAATTATAATAGGTATATTTATGCTTCCACCGTGTCATGATTCCATATATAACTATTGATAGTATGAAATGTAACTATCAGTTTGTTTGCGTTTTTTGTACCCGTAGTATTTATTCATTGAAGCATTGAAAGTTCATATGAACAGTTGAACATAAAGAAAAAAACGAAATAAACATGATTAACGATTAATTATAATTGCCTTATAACGTAACATGTAAAATGCGATAAACTTGACAAGAAACGGAATTAACTTCGAAATTGCAACATGTGAGGACTTGCCGCGAAAAATCATAAATCGAAAATTTCGATTGATTGTCTCTGTCACTCTAATAATGCCTTAATTGGAGTAAAGAAGGAGAGAAATATGTCTGCAATTTTGGCGGTATTAAACGCTTTATACAAACGATTGATATAACTTATACTAATAAGGTACCTACTTATATCCTCGTCTTCCGCTGTTATACCTACACCCCGTTATCTTATGCTCAGTTTCGGGGCAAGCGATTGGGCAGTTACGATAATCTAAGTCGATAAAAATTGAAGTTTACTTACTCACTCAATATGAATCGTCTGATTATGTAAAGCAACATCACTATTTTAGATTGCCCCCAAAATGAGCATTAGATAACGGGGTATAGTTATACCTAATGTCAATTAAGACAACGATGCTATAATATATGGAAACTAGGACATCATTTCATAGTAAAAGAGTAGATACTTAAACTTCGATAGCTAATGGTAGTATACTTACTTTCCGAGTGTTATTATTGTAAGTCACCTAGCAATTACGTTAATGGTAGGTAGTCTCATACATTTGTGTCGAACAAATTAAACAGAAATTACTATCTACTATCAGGACACTCGGGACTCATTCCTATTGCTGACCGAATACCAGTTGGTTAAGCCTCCACCAAACCAGATTCCCACCGACTTGTCTAATTTTCAAACGACTGAACACTTATTAATTTTTGATTAAAGTTCTTTATGATTAGGTAATAACAATAATGATAATTGTTATACTTTATTTATATAAACGTGAAAGTCCTGACTGACTGATCAACGCACAGCCCAAACCGCTTAACTTAGATGGCTGATTTTTTCACAATAGGTAATTTATATACCGTAAGCACCCACTAAGAAGAGATTTTTGGAAATTCTACTATTAAGGGGGTAAAAAGGGGTTGAAAGTGTGTATGGAGAATCCCCATACCAAATTTAAGGCTAGAATTAGTAGTAATTTCAGCGCTTTTTGATATTCATTCCCGAAGAGGTCAAAAAGAAGGTTCTTCTGCGCGTGCGAAGCCGGGGGCAAAAGCTAGTGCGTTCATATGTTCAATAAGCAATATTAAAGAAATAAAATATTACGGTTTATTCATATTTCATAGTTTATCCTATTAAGTGATAATAATAATATAACTTATTATTTCCTTTTCTTATTTTTACTATTAAGTATAGGTACCTATATAACTTAATTAGGTACAAATAAAAAGAAATGAATGTTTAACTTCATACTCGTATAATAATATTAATAACTTCATTTAGGTAATTTAGATACTTTAGCTCAAATACTGTTAAGCTAGTTTCCACAAATAGGTACCTACCTATTAGTACCTAACTAAATTATTACCTACCTACCTAAATTAAATTGGTGATTCTACTGCAGGTATTTGGTATGGGTGTTACGAGTGTTAATCCTTCGGTTTTTAACTAAAGGGAGTTTTATAGTTTTAATTACAATTTGGTCGTATAATGTGGTGGTATTGTTATAAGTAAGGTATGTTTAAAACTGTAATTTTTAAGGACAAGTTAAAGTAATGCTTCTAACTATGTTCACCTAATATTTAATTACACAAAAAACTGTAAGCATAAGTACGTGTTGGGCAGTAATCCTCCTATATATGTCAATGCCAGACTATTTAAAAATAAAGATAGGCGATACCCTAATTATTCCTTATATATATGACTGTCTATGTACCTATCTACGAATCCATAATGAACAAATAATTACTTCTGAACAAAAACTTTGGTTGCCTTAAATTGCCTACATAGATTCATACTTAACGCATTCACTGCCACCAACGCACATGTGCGTTCATTTCCATACATTTTTGGAGGGGGTGGCAGCGAATGTGTTAATGACAAATTTGATTGGAAATAGATAGATAGATGTAGGTATACCAAAATCTATGAATGTGTGAATCAAAATAAATGGTACCTGACACTGTAATTGAATGTATTTTAGGTGACAATTTCACAAAAAAAAACACTTCAGAAGACTCGTGTTAGGTAGACCTAAATCAAATTCAGCTTTATAAAATTGTTTATTTATTACTAAGGTGGAGTTTCAAAAGGTACGTAGACGAATGTGGGTCATACGAGTATAGGTAGATATACATACTTATTATTTATCATGTATACGAGCACTTAGCTGGTGGCAGCGAACATGCATTTTACGACAATTTTATCTGCGAACAGGCTTCAGGAATATTACCCAGGTTGGCTAGGCAAGTTACCGGTCGGCTAGACAGGGATCCTAAAGTACACGTCTGACCTCTCGAGCCCTCGGCTAAGTATGAGTAATGTAATCATGCTCTAATAGGAAGTGATCATTTTAGTGCGGCATTCAGTTTATAGCTATATGTTGATTGGTTATTGATTTAATATTTAGGTTTATGAAATTACTAGCTGTGCCCGGTGATACCTGCGGTTTATTAAGGAAAAACGTAGCCTATGTGTTAGTCCAGAATGTCAGCTAAGTCCATAACTACCAATTTTTATTAAAATCGCTCCAGCCGTTTAGACGTGAAGAAGTAGGTAACAAACATACACTCACAAACTTTCGCCTTTATAATATTAGAGTAGATACCCTTAGTGCATAAGAGTAGTTCCTACTTTATCGCACCGCCATACAGTATTTTAGTTTCCTTTTTTTCAGTTTGAAAGGGCTTCTGGGCGAGATCCAACAGAACAGGTAAATCATAGTTAACCTATATTACCTATAGGGAAATGTTCATAAACTACATTTAAAAGAGAGATGCTGCGAATGTCATCTTGCTACGTGTGGTAGGGCTGGCTAAGCAAATGATATCTCGCACACTGGGAAGCAGGTACACCTTGCAGAAAACCCAGAATAAAAAGCCAAGTAGCACTAGAACTAGACCCTACTCATAGTGTTCTGGCCTGGTACAGCGAACAACGAAGTTCTTATATTTCGAGCATCTTTCTCGTTTACTCCAATTAAAGTGTCACGAGAGTGGCAGAGACAATCGTCCGAATATTACGAATATCGTTTTTCGCGGTATCGCGCCACTGATCCTGCTGGGGAGTATTAAGGTCGCCAGAGAACAGAGCTTTACAGAGTAGGTAGGTATTAGGCAGCGCGAGTGTGAATCCTTTGGAGTTACAGGTGGCCATAGGCTACGGTGACTGCTTACCATCAGGCGAGCATACGCTTGATTGTTGCTGTCGCAGTAAAACAAAAAAAAAAGCGGTGAAAGTCTATCCAGACGTTCTGTAGTAAGTAAATGGTATAAATTGTAAAATCTAAATAACTTGACTTTTTATAAAGTTTAAACGAGGTTTAAAATGGAAATGCCCCCTGCTCGATGCGGCCGCTAATAGTGCTAATAGCCATTAGGGGCGCATCCAGCGCGACATTATAGCTTTAATTGCGCTTTGATTTGATCGTAATACATTTGGTTGCAATATCTGTTGTTGTGCGTACTATGCCGCGGTACATTATACCAATGGATAATTAATACATAGGCCAGGATATTTATAAATTAGAGAATAGTCAGTGGTAGATTTACAGTTGGTACTGGCAAATTTGGTTTGCGCGACTACATTTTATATGTGGGTAGTTTTACAATTATAGAAATAGACATATGTTCACCTTATTATAATAATGTTTATTTGTTACACGCTACAGAAGTAAAACGTGGGATGGTATAAGCGTTTTTCTTTAATTTCCATTTTAATATGGATAGGTATCACACATAGGTACCTACTACTTATGGAAATAAAGTAACTCGTAATAAGATGGCAATAAGAGAGTATATTACTATTGAAACCTAGTTAATAATATTTTTTATATTCCATCGATAATTAACCCCTTGCCGATGGGTGTCGTGCAACCAGAGTTGCCACCTATCAGAGTCAAAACTCAACTCTGCGTAGATGTTACAAGATGTCATTTACAATGATGAATACCTAATAAAGCCCCGTAGGTTAAAGGGTTAACACTACGGGATATAAAACACATATGTAAAAAAAAATCGAAGTAAAATTAGTTGCTTAGTAAAAACTCTAACATGTTGGTAGGGTTGCGGGAAAAGGTAGGTAGAAATTGTTTCTAAAATCGTTTACCTACTTATAGGTTATGTTATGTACCTGCTGTACATTGTTATGGTATGCTGCACGTTATTGTTGGTCGTTCAATGGTAAAAACTATATTTTGTTAATTAACTTCTTTAACGTAACGAAGAAAAAAACGTTCAGCTCAATGTGACATTTAGGGTAAAATGTCACATTGAGCTGAACGTTTTTTTCTTACCAGAAATAGCTCAGCGGTTGAGGTGTTAAAAATGAGGTCAATACATCTCTATTGCCAAGAGAATAAGAGCGCGTGTAGGTCATTTTGAAATCTTCATCCGCTCAGCCACTTTTGCTGCTTACTGTACACAGTAAGTGCCTTTACGACATGTTGACATAATAAAGTACTTCATGATATAGCAATTCATGTGAATTACTAGAACAACTTTATTATACAAGTAGGTATATGTACTCATTACCCCGTCAAGTTCTCCATCCTTGATCAAGCTTGGCTTTTGAAACCTCAGGACCCTCACCATGAGTTGTGACATTGAGGTTTTCGATAACGAGTATCGAGTTTACTATCTGTGCATCCCGCTTGTACAATTTTAGCGCGAAGGAGATGCACAGATAGTAAACTCGATACTCGTTGTCGAAAACCTCAAAGTCACAACTCATGGTAAGTGTACAGGGCAACTCAGGTTACGAAATAAAACCTTAGGTAAGTATACCTACCTATTTACGTGTAACTAATTGGGATATTGTTTTAAATAACAATAGTGTTCACATACAGTCGCCGTCAGATATATCGGAGCTGTGGAGGTGGTCACAAATATATGAACAACGGCTCTATTGTCAAGGCGATAAAGCGCATGTTCAAATATTTGTGACCACCTCCACAGCTCCGATATATCTGGGGCAAGGTTATCAAAAACCGAATGACATAATACGTACCGTTTTTGTAACACCAGAATACTATTGTTTTTTTTATAAGGGATGGGCCCAGCGCAGCTATTTAAATGGCAGATGGGACAAAGTTAACAGCAAATAAATAGTACACTTGATTCGGCATTATAGGCGCGTTTTTCTGTATTGTGCTACCCCATTTTTAGTTGAGAAAAGCAACTCACATACCCATAATTGCCTAACCGTATTTAGGTAGATGCACTGGTGCATGCCTACTTATTACGTTCATAGTCATAATAAGTGTAGGTATACCTATAGGTACACTTGCACTACATATGTTAACAAATTTAACATTTTTTTCTATTATTATTTGTTTACTAATTAATCTAATTATACAAGAAAAACTACATACTGCTTAATACAATGACCTCACTCGTTAATGGCCCCGACAGAAGACCAGCGCTGGCTACCCGGGCTAGCATCATGCTGAGTCGGGACCATTTCGAGACAGTTTTGTCAAATAATTTTTAGTTTTCAATTTCTTTTGTAAATTGTTTTGAATAAATGTTTTCTATTTGTATTAAAGTCCTGCTAAACTGTTACGACAACATCAGTTTAAGAAGAATATAAACACTATTAATCATCGATATTTTATCACACCTTCCTCTGTCAATCGTATTAAAGTTTCTTAATAAACCTATTTAGGAACGATTATATATTTAGGTGAATACGCTTTGTTTAAAAATAAAAGAAAAACCTTGGCAATAGCTTTGTCCTGTTTATGCCGACGAATCCCTTAGTTTTCCTGTTGTAACGAAGTCACCTCGGCATTTGGCACCGTTGGCGTAAGCGGGAAAGATTAACAAAGAATTAAATCGAATGTAGGTAGGTACGGTCAGGGACTTTAATTGTTGAGCCAGTTAGGGTTCACTTTACATTGGGCATTTCATGTATTTAGTACTAAACAAAAGACTATTGCTTGAACCGTAAGTGGATCAACAAATAAAGTCGGTGACTGTACCTACTTATGCCCGGAATACACGAGGCTAGTTTTTCAAGCCAGTATAGTAAGCTAGTACTAGTAAGCTAGCAAGCTAGTGCGTCTATCTTCGTGTATACAAAACTAGCTTAACTTTCAGGCTAGTAAGCTAGTGCTGAAGCCAGGATAGTTTTAATAGCTTGCCGTTCTATTTTTTGAGCTAGTAGCGCCCCCCACCACCGATTTCGCTAGCCTGGCTTGTGTACTATCTTCGTGCGGCCGGTGAAGCTAGTATCCGTCCGGCTAGTGCCATGTGTCCGTACACGTTTTTCTAATATATCTTCAAGTAATACATGTAGTACACATTTACATAGTTTTTTAACTAATTGTTTCATTCATGCTATGTTATTTTTTACGAATTACATTCGTATTGACGATTTTTTTACGACACTTTGCAAATGGTACTGTCACTCGAACTGACTTAAAATTACTGGCATCGTGTAGACAGCACTAGCCTGTGTTCAAGCCAGGACAGTTTTACTAGCTTACTAGCTGACTAACTAGCTTACTATACTGGCTTGAAAAACTAGCCTCGTGTATTCCGGGCATTATTCGTAAAGTTGGCTGTTGGCAAAAACAAGTCTCGCGTTACCTTATCAACATTGCTAATTACATTACTGACAGTAAATATTTTATTAATTATGTATAACTCAATTCAGTATAACCGTGGCTAAATCATGGAGAGGAATATAAGAAGATTAAGAAGTCAGAAATCGCAAGATTTATAACCAATCAGCGACGGTAGACTTGTGCGAGATATTATACCTACTTTAGTGTTTAAATAAATGAATAATAATATAAGTAAGTAAATATAAGGTATGTATAAAATACAAGTTTTTTTTTAATAGGGAGATCCGTTCCCGGGTATTTTTAAACATGTATAGGTATAAGTTAACTTAAAGAACATTCATGGCCAAAATTAATCTGATCAAAATTAAGCGGATTTCCTACTCCTCCTATTACCTTTCCTTTAGGTACCTACCTACTTAAGGTATTTAGTAATTGAATTTGTTAAAACCTGCAGTTATTCTAAATAAATCGTGAGTATAGCGTGTAGGTCATGTCAGCCATGAGGCGAGTTGACAACCCTAGCGGAAAGTGAATAATTAAGACCAAGTGCGAGTGTCTGACTAAACCGGCGAAGCTAGATGCTAGCCTGCCAGCAGAATGTAAAGTCGCGTTCGAAACTTTAGGATTAATAATAAAAAAGAAGAAATGAGACATTTTTGGTCATATTATTGGTTTATTCACACTAGTTGTAGTTAGATTACCTAATCACTACTCCCACTTATTCGTTTGTAACCTAAATAGGTTAGGTACTTATTATATTAATTCGTAGCTACGATAGATCAAGGTGGAAATGTGACCTGCGACGATTTCATTCAATAAAACGAACGGCATTTTATTCTCGTACAGGTGGGTGGGAATGGATCTAAGTATTTTAATTTAAGCCCTGCTATTTTATCTAACGACTAATATTTTTTTATTGATTATGATTGTACTAGTCGTCATTTATAATACTTATAACAAATACACCCAACACGTTTATTCAGGAATGAAAATTGCTACAAAATCAATTAAAGTGCTATTATAGTAGTGGAAGTAAGTAGGTGTATGAATTCCTCGGTGATCAAACGATTATGAATGGGCGCGTAGCGTGGGCACGGGCAGCGCGGTCATGTCGTGCGTAAAGAGTCTAATTGAGCCCGCTTTGTTTACAGCCTGTCCTATAAGGACGAATCAATAAGGCAGTCGATACCGAGTTTAATAGAGTGAGCTCTCGAGCGCCCTCATTACCCCCGCAATTAGCACGGCGCTCCCGACGACGCACCCCGCGCGAAAAACGAATAAAAAGAGCTGCCCTCAAAATGGCCGCCGCCCTCCTCCTCCGCACCCCCCGCGCCGCTTCGTGATTGCATCCCCGCAGCTCTTATAAATATGGCCGTATTCCTCCCGCCTTTACTGATTGCCCGTATACCCCCCGGCCTCCCCCCGCGACCGCGCCGCCGGCGTCTGAATAGATAAACGAGTCCACGTGGAGTGCCGCGCTTATAAAAATCTACCCGACCAATAGCGTTCTTTTCGCGCACCGTGCCGTCCTATCGGCGCGCCGGAACGCGTGTAACTCCGCCCTTAATAAGCGATCTCGCCGAACTGGCCAATGGCGAGCCACGATTCGACGGATTCTGTTCACCGACGTCGAAGCGGTCCACGTGGACTGACGCACACACTGGCGCGCGTATAATGCCTCGAGTGGAAATAGCTATGACGGCGAAATGGGCGACAGCGAAAAAAATAAAATGCGGTCGGTCGTCGGTGCGGCGCGGCGCGGCGGCGGGTGTAAACAGGGATATTTCGGAGCGACTCGTTCATTATTATTGAATGCGCGGCGCTAATGGCGACTCGCGGGTCGCAGGTCGGCTTCCGCTCGCCAGCCTGCACTCGCCACCAAGTACGTCGGAGCCAACAACGTGTCTACAAATATTTGTACTAATTTCTATTGTCAAGATTTCTAAGCAAAAGCATTTTACATTAAATTTAAAATTAATGAACTATCGTCAAGTTGATTAAATAAATATAATAGATCTAACATAATTATAGGTACCTATGCTAAGCTTAACATTTACAACGGATTTTGAGATCTGCGTGTCGTTATCTCTTTTCCCAATCCATAATACCGATAAAACAATCATTCGACAATTACAAGTAGGTACCTATACCTACCTACAACTCTTAATCTTATCACCAGTAATAATCGGCGTTCACGTTTTGACGTCAGATACCGTACTGCACAACACATGTTAAAATGTTATTTTTAATAACTTTAATTGACGGCCTTCGCCCGACGATTCAATTGTGGGCTCGCGTTTAACACTTCGAGCATAATCTCTTTGAACATGACTGGCGTTCTAGCGTTCTTGTTTTTATGAACTCGTAATAAAATGTTAGACATTTGGAATACGAGAGGGCTTCATTTCAATAGATCAAATGGTATGAAAATATATTCGGAACCAAGAACCCCATTCGTAACTTGTTTTAGTTCATATTTCATATCCTCTCTTACCTGTTATTTCAGATAACAGACTTTTTAAATTAAGTTATTTTGACATAGGAATAAATAATGAGCAGTGCAAATATAAAGAGGTAGGTACCTTATACCTAGACAAGAATATAATTAGTAGCAGTCTAAGAGTTAGTGTAGATACCTATACAAATTACGTGAGGTCGGAGGTTAGGAGATATAATTACATACCTAAAAACTTAGGGTAGGTAGGTATACCTACCTATAGTTAGTTCGATTAACAATTGTGGTTTAAAATGTGTACTGTCGACTTAAAAACTGGTACAGTTGCCATTAGATATATCGCAGCTGTGGAGCTGATCACAAATACCCTGACTAACGCCTCTATTGTCACACCGATAAAGTGCATGTACAGATATATCGGATGGTGACTGTACCTAATTGTCGTCCGCAAAAACGATGTCAATAACGCAGATGGTAGAACTCCGGTGCGCGGTGTCTTAGTACCTATATCGGCATAGATCTTTATTGGTAGGTACTATATTTTACCACATTGCTAATTAAGCTGACTGTACAAAGATTACCTTATAACGTGAATTAAAACGTTATGTATGTCGTAGTACACAAATACCCTGGTTCTTGCGGCGCTACGTCGTAGCGAGTAGCACCCGCAGAAGTCGCAGAAGCGAATGTTCGCGGGGTCATTAACTCCCGCCGTGCTCTCTTTACAGACGATCGTCAGCTGTTCCTAATTTACTACACTGCGTATAGAAGTGACACTTACGCTTCAATTGAGTTCATAGGTCATATCATCTGACAAATATTGTACTAGTTTGATAGGGCTGTCAGTATATTGCCGAAGGTTTCTTATAGTGACCGCAATTTTATCTGTGTTAGGAAATGTGTTTTTTTTTACAAGACAGATAAATGATACTTCTTACTATATTAGAATTTTGATTAATTCTACTTAATGCTGACTCTACCTACGTTAGTACGTTATTGCGAAATACTAACACATGATATGCAAAATTTGCGCACACTTGTGATGTGAGTTCTCTGGGCTTAGAATGTTTGTCTAGTAAGGAGTGTCGCCGGGAGCGATGCTAATGATCCAATAAACTTAAGATTAGCTTTCTTCAGACTTCCCCTTAGTGGATTTTGCTATGTGAAAATATTGGGAGACGAGTTCAAATTAAATAGGTAATACAGACTATACACAGGCACTGTAATTGTAACTAATGGCCAATGAGTTGCTCATGAAGTTTATCAAGTTTTTTTTTATAAATATAGGTAGGTACTGTACAAGCTGCAAGCTTACAAAACTCCGATTGACAACGTCTATTTATTTTTCTCTCTATTTTAATATAGTACCTACGTGGTGCAATGCCAAAATTGTGTGAACTTATTTTTTTATTTTGAAACAGAACCCGCCACACAACCAGCATAGATCAAAGACTTACTATGTTTAAACGCAATAGTGTTAAGTTTAGGTACTACATGAATTACGGGAACACGATTAGGTGGAGTAAATATAGACATTGCCAATTCAAGTGTATGAACCTTGATACGCGGTAAATGACCTCATAATTATAAATATTGATGACATAACGCGACTTAATTAAGGGCAATCATACTTAGTTTCCAAGTTAATTAGTCCAACGAACAAATACCTATCTCCCCAAAGCGGTATGTCAATTTAGTTGTCAATTATTTACTCATTAACAGTAATAAGACAGCAGGATCATATAATGACCGTGCTCGCGTTCACGCATTTTTAATTGCATATCGATGGGGGCAACCCTAACGCACCTAGAATTTTATACACGTCCCATAACTGCCGATGAATGATAACTTTTAACTGATAAGTGATAATTTAAACACTATAAGCCTTCATCTAAAGTTAGCAAAGTGAGATTTTTGTTCTGAAAGGGTAAGGTTTTATCGTCTTGGTAACTACTGACTGAATGCCGAATACTATAAATAATTATAATGAAGCAAAGGAAGTGCCGAATAATCGTTAAAAAAGTAGTAAGTACTTATATGTCTGTTATGGTGATTAAGTTGTCATTTACTCATTAGCAGTAATGAGGCAGGGAACTTAATGATTGCGGTGCGCGGTATTCGCGCATTTTTAATTACTTGTTTCCTTGGCTGCTTGCGATGGGCAACCCTAACCAATTTTCCGAGGAAGTCAGCACCTAAACAAGATACTGACAATATGGTTATAAATATGTAGATACATATATCTTTACAATTATATGTATATACGTAGATAAAGATTTAGCCGTAAGGGCCAGCGGCGATACCGCGAAACACGATGTTCGTAAATTTCGGACCATTATCTCTGTCACACTTATGATGCCTTAATTAGAGTAAAAGAGAAAGATGCTCGAAATATACGAACATCGAAGGGCCAGCTAGAAACCTAAGAACTAGTATCCTATTTGTTTAAAGCCGTCTAACTTTTTCATAGTCCAATATGTCAAATAACGTTAGTTGACCACTTTTAATCCAAATAACATAGTATCGTAGTACCTATACCTACTGGATTATATGCTACATTTAACCCCACAGTCTCCCAATGTTCATTATCGCGAGTTATCGTCATATTGATTGAAATTTAATGTGAACGCAATGGCGCAATTATAAGCTGTTGTGTATTGCCAAATCATTCGCAAAGTCACTAATTAGTCTGTGTAGCGTAATTAATAAATATCATCTAATATTAATTCTTAGACCCGCATTCCCTATTTAATGTTTATTAGTTAGGCTGACTTCAAAGAAATATTTTTCTTTGCAATTCTAAAGATGTGAGATATTCTTATAAAGTTTTAAAGAGACATTTTTATTATTGTGAAATTTAATTAAATTATTTGCATAAGTAGGTACTTCAAACAAAAATAAAATGATATGTGAAAGTGCCTTTTTTGAAGTCTTACCTAAACTGTACCAATACTTATTTATTAGTATCATCTACCTATAAGGGTATAAAATATTGTCTATCGATTCATCACGTGTCTGTGATTCGATAAGATCAGATACACTAAGTAAGTAAGTACTAATAACGGTTCGAAATGTAGTTATTTGTTAATTTTTATTTTTTATCTTTCCATTCTGTAAAATGTACCTACCTACGGATGTGTGAGCTCAAAAAATCTGTATAAATTTTGGTGACGAAAGAGTACCCTAAATCTGTTTGTAGAAAGTACCATTAAATTACCTCCGTAAAGCAATTGACAGC
Source organism: Grapholita molesta (assembly GCA_022674325.2). Lineage (NCBI taxonomy): Eukaryota > Metazoa > Arthropoda > Insecta > Lepidoptera > Tortricidae > Grapholita > Grapholita molesta. The sequence continues at coordinate 11,176,576 of CP053137.2, forward strand.
ACTTTATGCGGTGCATGGACCCCCCTGCATTGTGAACAATTGTCAAATGTAAAGTTGGTAATGTAAACTAATCATCGCACGCGGTTCTCCGTGCACCGAGGCTGACACTCTAATGGCTGTTAGCTAAAACAATGTAAATTTGAATAATTAATGTCGCTCATTAGATAAAACGTGTCGTGTTCACGGGTTCGGCAGACCGAAACTAATTTTTGTGAGTAACTGCTAATTTTAGTTTGACAAAGAATATTTAAGTGAAATCTATTCTGACATGTTTTGTAGATAATTTGTTTACAAAAAATATACGTTTAATAAAAATACTTAAAGATGGAATTTAAGAAAGGCACACATAAATCAACTGGATAGAGAAATAGAGAACTGTATTTGTTAGAAAGTTTTCGAGAGTATACCGAAATATCGTATTTTGATATTCTCCAGATAAGTTTTCAACAAGGACTCTAAAGGTCTCACTTTGAATTTTTGTAATCCTATACTTTCCCTCTCGCTGCATATCATGTAAATTTTAATCATTAACAAACAGTTTTTTTAAATTTTAGTTTGACGACTCATTTATATTTATAAGTAGATATATTAGTCATCATTAACCCACTAATTTCTCTGCAGGAAACGCAGGTCTCATGGGCGAATAAACTGGAGAATTTGTAGAAACCTCCTGCCAGCGTTTAGCTTGTGTATTGACCTGTGATGCCTGCGTTAGATAATTATTGCTGCACTGGACGACTGCGAAACTGTTTATCGAATCGTATGGATCTATTAATTTCCTTATAATTTTATACTCTCCTTATATTGTTTGTAACAAGTTAGAGAATTTAAATAGACGAGTATGCAGTAGAGTAACAAAAAATGTTATCTTCCGGATTTTGGAGTTAAGTACGTATATTAGTGTAAGAAAAAAATTAAATTGAGAAACTTAGGTTCCTACCTGGCTGAACTAATTATAGGTACTCCAAAATTGTATCCCTAGAAAGCAGAAATCCATTTATTACCTATAAGTAGTTTCAAAAGTGAAAAAGAGCAAGGGAAAGGCCTCCTGTAATTATACCGAGACATAATAAAATCGACATTTGTCGTTGACATATATGATAGAAGAATACAATCACACTGATACCTCTCTGTCTGAAGTTTGATTACCTACGTGAAATTATTACCTACGAGTATCTATCTGTAGTAGCTAGGTTACTACAGGTAAAGTCGAACTTACAAAGACAAAATGCTTTGTGAATAAGTTAGCAGGATGAGAAAAGCATACTATTCCAAGCACGTAACGCGTACGATTCTCGATTTTTATTACTTATATTAAGACGTCTTATCTGCTAGCGTGCCATAGGTATGTCATATCTTATATCAGGATCGGGTAAATAATATATCTAACAGAGCTGATCTAGGGGTAAATATTTCAAACACATTCAATTTCAACAGTTAACGAATGATCCCATATATTTAAAACTGTTTATGAGAATATTTTGAACGATGAAGTTCTTGTTAAAAGGCATAGTTTCATGTTTCATGCCATCAGACTCTATCATGGGATAGTTGGGATCATTTTCGTTACTGTGCTATGTAACTTAGATCAGTTAAGACACTTAAACATATCAAAGCAATATAACACCTACAACTAATGATGTTCCTAACACCTCTTTCTCTCAGCTTCCTACTAGTTCAATAACTATGAAAGTTCATGTATTAATGTAACGCGTATAAAAGAACAGTTAATCATAAACTACGCAACTAATCGCTTAGACATTGAGTTATTAAATTGTACACTGTAAATGACCTACAGCTTGCCACTAAACAGTTTACCGTACACGAGACTGGAAAGTTGTCGATGCAAGTAGCAATCTCGTAATTCAGTTGGCATCCGCGAGTAACGAGCCGCGAAAAAACCCGAAGCACCTACCTCGCTCATTCGCTTCCTCCTCGTTTATTTCTTTACTCGTTTTTAATTCTTATTTTGAAGCCGCTTTGCTCGATGAAGCCCACATGTCGCGACCACAGTTGCGGCTTGTGGGACCGGCGAAGAAATGGATGTGGCGTTTGGATTTTTTCGTAGTATTTATATTTATTATTGGCAAGTATACGAGATACGTAATAGATAAGTAAGAAATAACGTAAGGTTCATGTACGCTTTGGCTTGTAAAACGCTGATCTGGCCAAGATTACGCTTCTTCGTGAGGGGATTATCTGATGGATACCTCTGATGGAGGTACCTACCTACCTAATATTTTTGATGAAAACATGTGAGTAAGATATCTTCATTATCTGTATACGTACCTATTACTTGTCTAGTTCTAGTGATAATATTGAAAAATAAGTACATATTGTGATCCGAATACCACTAACAGAGAACTAGAATCAGCTTGGCCACACTTATACTTAACAGAGAAATATTGAGCGACGTTTCACTAAAATCGACATAACAATGCCACCACGAATCTCCTCTCATTTGAACTTTTTGGTTAAGCTTATCAGCTCCTAGTTAACGAATAAAAATGCCTCTTCTTAGCTCCTCGGCCGGTGTGAAACAGACCCGCCGGCGGCGATCGCGCGATAACGAATAAATAACAATCAGCCGCGACATCGCGATACGACGGCAACTTACGCCCGCCACCGCGCAGATAACGCTAATTAATTAACCTTAATCACCATTCCCCATTCCTTATTTAAACAGCACTCGTAAACACCTCTATCGCTAGTCAACATCTAGATAAACTTAACGTGTCTTCCTTATTTTATCGTTTTACGCGGGTAGATACTTGAGTTTTCATCAGTATTTTTCGTTAAACATGTTAGGGGATGAAATTAAAATAAATTCTTATTTTGCTCTCCTTTTATATAGGTTATGGTAAGATGACAGTTTTTATAAAATGATGTTTTGTGGAAATCTCACTAATATAAAGCATCATAGCATGTACTTAATCAAAACAGTTTTCAGAGTTTCTTTGTAAAAAATAATGATGAAATAATCGTAGGTATACCTATAGGTACATTTTGATATTCTTAACCAACCTTAAGCTAAATGCCCTACATATACCCCAGATAACACGCAACACCTGTTTTGTTTTTATAAGAAACCTTGCACAAGACCACCTGATTTTTGTTTATTAATACCCCTTAATGGTTGTAGCATTTCAAAGACAAAGACCACATGTAAATAAACTAAACATGTAATTACATCATTAAACAATCTAGATATATTTATATGTGCAAGTAAGTACAAATACAAATCATGGTAATTGGGTACGAACGACGACGTCGACTCCGTGTATGTCGTAAATCTTTTAGTTTATTGTTGAGGGAACGCACTACATAGTAGCTCATAGTTGCACTCGTGTTTAAAGTGTACTAGGTTATTCGACATATTGTGTAGTAGACGTAAATGGAAGTTAATCGTGCATAAATATGTTGCACTAATGGAGGAAACAGCTCATGGATTTCCGGCGTTTTATTCCTTACAAATAAACCAACAAGCTTAATGCAACATTAAATCATTAAAACCACATTTTGAAACTTCATAAAATATTGAAGCTATTGACTTTATTGTTTGTTACCTAATTGCTATTATAACACTCGAGCTATAAGTGAACCTTCACTTTAATAGTGAATAAGTGCCCAAACAAAGTGAGCAAACAAAACAGGCAGCATAATTAAAGAGTGCGAACAATTAGTTGTGTAACCGGCCATTGTCAGCGGAAAGCCATTCCGTACGCTTCCCAGAAGGCCGCTCTATCCCCGCAGACCTTTTTAAACTTTTTTTGCCCAAGAGCAAGAATTAATATTTAATGGGCCCAGTTGAAATTGAATGCGATCCGGGCTTTAGATAAGAGTTTATTTACATTTGCAAGCGTGTGAATTATTAGCCGGGTTGAATAGGCCAGGCTGTCGTTCTAATCGCTAAGCGAATTGAAGTTTTTGGTATTTCCATTTCAGTTGAATTGGCAGTAAGGATTAGGGATCGTAACATGATCTAATACATTATAGACAATGAGGTTTTCAGAGTAGAAAACTACGGCCTAGGTACATCTATGTTTAACATGTTCTACATACAAAGCATCTCTATGTCTTAGGTATGATGATATACTTACGAGCATATATTTAGTTACATCGATTACGTATATTGTATAAGTATCAATAAATGCTTGTTTAAATAACATACATACATACATTTCAGCTGTATGCAGTTCACTGTTGGAAATAGGCCTCCCACAAATATGTCTTGTACCATCTTGGGTGCAGTTGCAATAGTCGCCAGACTTGGCAGGCGGGTTGGCGACCGCAGTAGCTGTACATTGGGTTTCGACGGACGCTGCTGCCCGTCCATAGGATTTTTCCCTTTGTCGCCTCTTGCGACACCCGTGGGATGGGGTGGTGCTATTCTAGTCAGCCGGCATCACACGGCAAATCTTTCAATAAATTAAAAAAATATTGAAACTTATATTTCATGGCATTAGCGGCGACTCCGCTCTTCTTTTTATTATCTATAATACATTTTGAAATAAAAATTGGTTTTGAGTATTAATTAAGCGGGCTGGCTTCCCATATTCTGTAAAAGAACAAAGTTTTCAAGAAGACTAAGTCCTCTAGAATTCGTCTCGCCCTCGCTCGCCAGCAATGAGAATTCCCGGCTTGACTTGGATTACGACGCCGATTAATTCCTAGTTGTGTGGGCAGTTAGCAATACTATCTACTTTACGAAGTCCGCCTACGAATTACTCGACTACTGGAACTTGTCGGGCAGACGAGTTTTCGCAAGCTTTTATTGATATTCGTAATAGGTAGTTTAAACCGATGGCAAAAGTAGCATTCCATTATCTGCTAAAGTAATACCCTCTCCTCAGTTTATGTTAGCTGGACTACGATAAAACCTGAATAGTGCTACGGCTTGAATATGTAGGTACCTACGTTATCTCCGTTCGACTCGTACCTAATCGACAAATTCTGATTCTGTAATCCGTGTTATCTAAAAACCTAACACGTTTTAATATTATGTCGAATTTGTGTATTTTTATCTTAACACGGGCGAATGATGTAGATGCATTGCTATAAAAGCTAGGCAAAAATGATATTTGAAATTATATTTACAGTGGCAACAAATCTGTTATGGCTATAAAATCATACGTGCAAATACTTTTACAACATTTCTGAACAAATAGACATCTGTTTTCAACGCAACTAAAATAAACACGTACAACAGTAGGTATAGGTATATGTGATATATTGTGAACTATCTAGTTTAGTAGATACGTACATTCGCGCTTCAGAGCGCTTCATATAGAATACATCTGCAAAGATTCCGAGTTTAATCCACTCAAATGGTTTTTACGAAGTAGCTTAGGTACCTTACCCACCAAAGACCTCTAATCGTTAATTAAAATCACATGCAGGCTGAAATGGCGCCTTTTAACTATTTACGACGGTGCAATTTAGAAATGCCGTAATTAAGGTTTTATGAACAAGTGCGAGAAACTCACATTAAACTCACTCTTATCACAGTCTCTCACGTGGCATAAACCGCCGTTAACATCCCTCTCACTGAAGTTTACAACCTCTGATAATTAAATATTATCAACTGCACTCAAAATCAAGTGCCGATAGTAAAACTGCTATTACGCAACGCGTCACCTAGCCGACAATAAGCACAAATATCCCACTTACCGGCCTATTCAATGATTGACACATCATTGTACCTACGGGTAATGTGGGCGATCGGATCATTTTGCAGCCACTTTATTCTCGAAAGAACCTATTACACTGCCGCTTGCACGAGCTCATAGTCCAACCGTTGCATGTTGAACCGGCAATCTTATCAATTACGATAAAAAAATACGAATAAGTAATGTAAGTATTGATATAGGTAGAACTAATTAAGAGATAGTTATCGGCTTATTAAAGTAAAATAATGGTTGTATGTGCTTTTGAAAGTTCTTACGACTTTAAATTGAACGCGTCCCGTGAACAAAGCGTGAATTTGGGAATTTCGTAGAAAAATAATAATCGCTTATAATAATGACCTAGAAATGGCATTACGTGTAGAGTTTGTGCGTATTGATGGCAATGAGTAAGTGAGTAACTCGACTTGCACTTGTTACAATTGTCAACAAAGATTAAGATTACAATTTTCAATCTTATTCCACTGAAATAAGGTGAATTGTGTAAACACATATGTCATTGACGTCGATCGTTCTGCATTACAATTAAACAATGCAATTGTGTCATCATTTATTGGAAATTCTAGCCAACAACGCATGTAAAGTTAAATAGTCTGTAATTTTTATGTACTTTATTTATATTATTCTTACCTATTTATTGAACTTGTAATTTATTTTTATTTCGAATACTCTTTTGTAATTTGAAACCTAACTAAACAGTTTTTTAACTGATATATGAATGTATATTCAGTAGTACCTATACGTATGTATATATTCTACAATTGTATTAAAAACGCACGGCAGTTCTCCAGCTTCCAAATACAGATTGTAAAGTTTATGGCCCGGGCTGGTTGGCCATAAGGCAGCCACACACGTCGCTACCCGAACGAAGCCGCTGTTTGCCCCAAACAGACATATTTAAATGATATGTCAACATCACACCCTTGAATTAGAATTGTTTTTTGGATGCGTAAAAACAGTTTCTTAAAATGTGTAAATAACAAAAAACCAAAAAAATGCTTCTGCAATATGTAATTTGAAGAGGGTTTTCTCAGACAATAGAATTTTATTATGTATGTAACAATCTGACTACAACTACCCAGGTAACTGTAAAATACTTATAAATGATATTAATTTAGGTAGGTACCCAATTCTGTAGCCTTATTTTTTTTAGTTATTTCAAGTACCTAGGTAGGTAATAGGCAGTACAATAGGTACGTTCAGTTTTACATTAAGGATAAGGTATTATCCACGTATTATCTAGGTACTAGTAAGTAATAATAGGTATATCCTTTTCGATTCGATTAATAGATAAGATTTAGACTAAGTAGGTAGATATAATATTTACTTATTACGTCAAAACTTACCTTACTCATCATTAAATAATAATTATCTTATAATATTCTTTGTCATGTAAGTAAGTAAGTAGATACCTACTTGCACTTAGGTACTTTGTTATTTTATTTATATAAATAAATATAATAAATAATAATAATAAGTACTGCTCAAAAACTCTATAAGTTGGTGCCAAGAGTGCAAAAATACTACAAAAGCAGTGTGTGTGTAGGTGTAAAAAAAAAAATATTATATTCATCTTTAGTTCTTTACCTAAAATTACTTGGCTGGACTAAAAAGTAGGTAGGTACTACCTACTAACGTTGGCCTTACTAATACTTATCTAAAAGCTGCTTGATTATTCTTTAATTATAAATGCATATTTAAATAAATCACCAACATCTATATAACCTAGGCACTTCGTATAAAAACATATCAGACAGATAATGTTATCAGTTTAACTTTTAACGCAAGCAAAACAAAAACATATGTAGGTAAATTACATCCGGCCTTGATCCTGCTCTAGTGTGTAATTATGATTTGATCCATGATTAGTTAATCTTCCTCTATTTACGGAGCCACTAGCCACTAGCCGCTTGGACCGGCAAACTGTAATAGACATATCAATTTCTAGCGGTCGGATTACGTTCCCTCCTGGGCATTTAAAACGTTGCATCTACTTTGCCAAAATAACGCCGAGTCACAGATCGTGATAACCACCCCAACCTCCCCTCCCAGAATAATACGTATCTATTAGAGCGTATATATCTCCGATTCGCCAAAGTATTTCTCAAACATGAAGATAGTCGACGAAAAATTCGAGTGGAGAAAATATGTATGGCAGCGGTATGCGAGGCGGCGGGTGGCAGCGGGGTGTGGGTAGAGGGGGACCCCCGCGCGCGTCAGTTCGCTCGCGTAGCTCGTAAAGGGAGGACGTACATCTCGCCGCTAAAGTTTCGCGTGTGACTGACCGTGCGGATTGCTCCAGTGTTGTTAGTGGCTAGTGTGGAGTGTTGTGTTGGTGTGCAGACGATGCTTGGTGTTTGACGCGGGCATGTATCCAAGCGCGGGCGCGATGAACGCCGCCGCCGCCGCAGCTGCCGTGGCGGCCGCCAGGCATCCGGTAAGACGTCGCCCGAGATCCAGCCCCGACCCTCAAATCGACGGATTAACAATGCGAAATAGTGGCTGTGTTTGGTTTGCACAATGGTAAACTTTTTAAAGAGTCGAACAAATCACAAATTGATGTGAGGTGCAAAAATTTGACTTCCGTCGGCAAAGAATTGCGAACATTAAAGTAATTTCCCTAGCTCGTTTGCTGCTTTTAAATATAACTTTGGAGTTGACTGACAGTTCATTGTTGTTAGATATAAATGGTTCCCCAACCTGAGAGAGCGGAGAAAGTGTGCCACCTCGTGTGTCTTGATGCGCATATTCGCGTTCTTTATGTGCATACTTAGTAATTTGAGAAAAACTCAATTGCAAACTATTAACATTTTCGCGCTGGGCGCTGCCCGCAGGACGGAACTAAATTGTAACTAACACAAGTTAAAAGTGTGCGGATGCGAAATGTCATTGATGTCTTTAGTAGTTATCATAAAATTCATAAACTTTTACTTACTTGGAATACTGACAATAAAAACCCAAGGATTAATCAGTTTGTTATTTTTCAACGATACAATAAATGAAATTTATTTTAGTTGGAGTTGTAAAAGAACCCCTCTCGCAATCTTTTATCGACAACAACAAAGGGCCAATCGCAGGTACATTTCACTAGTGTAATAATACCATTACTGGTTTACAACGAATAGCAAAACTAAACTTGTCGGTTACTTTTTTTTTTAAAGTTCAGTAGTTTAACTCTTAGCTTAGCTTTTTACAAAATTTTAAATTTTATTGATAACAACAAAACTTTCCTAATTAGGTATTTAAAACGTCAGTTTTACTTATAGAAATGAATTAACTTTATAGTAATTTTAGCCCAGGATCTTTGTTTTGAAATTTTGAATTATTTCGCTTTTACTTTTTTGTTCACTTGTCAAGATGATGTGTTATAGATACCATTCCAGTATTTAAAAAAACCCGACAATGGTAAAACATAGTCAGTAGTAAAATTAAAGCAGTGCCGTAGCAGTAAGCTGGGTGTAATAAAACGGCCCCCGCGGAGACAGCATGTCGCGCGGCTACCGGCGCCCTGCCTGCCGGTATTGTTGCGTTATTTTACGTAACGTTTTTAACGAACATTTATTTCTACGAATCATGTCCAGAGGCTCTAGTGTAAGTTTCTTTTGATGTAAAAAAATATCTCGAACGCGAAAGTGATAATGTTATTTATATTGAAAACACGCGATGTAAAAGTAATATTACGTTAAAAACTTACTCAGGGCTCTGTGTATATTTCCAATGTTGCGAAAACTACCTATGTAGGTAGTATATAAATAGGTACAGTATTTTTATTTTTTACTTTTAACTCTAATAAAATCTTGCTGTTTTTGTAATAGATACTACTTGTAATGTGTATACAACCAATTTTTTTATCAAATCTAGGTTTTTGACACCATAGAAAAAGTCCTTATAAAGCAGTGGTGTACAATTTTACTTTAGATAAACCTATTAAGAAACAATTAAATAAATCGCACAAACAGTTGTTGCACATAAAAGTGAGTAATGTAATTTCAAACATAAGACTTGGGTACCTATTGAGGTAAGGCCATTATGTAGCCAGGTACGTGGAGAGGCCGCTTTCTGATCAATGCTTGTCAGACACTCAATTATCCGTGAAATTGCTTGCAGCGGATATCGAACCTATCTACTCACGGTAGCGCGGCAGTTTATCCTGGTGACTGATGATTCATAACTAACTTGAATCTATTTACCAGCAAACCTACATATGTACGATATAATAGGTAAATTAAAGTGCAAGTATACCTACATACTTTCCTTTTGATCCATAAATATTGATACATTTTTTATCTTTCAATTGGAAGGTTTCCCTCATGGGATTCAGGGCAAACTTACAAAAAAAGAAAACAGTTTTTACTAGCAATTTAAAATAATGGCGTAATATTTGATAAAATGTGTATTATTGTCCTAAAGCTGAAGAAAACAATTGGCCCGATTTAACTTAATGTTTTACCCCAAAAAAGGCATACGGTTGTCAGTCGATTGTGGGCGACGTAGGTAGGTACTTTATAAAACCATCAAACAAACCTGACCTGACTGAACCTGACAAAGCCAAAACGTTTAGCCCTGCAAACGAAGCCCGCAAGACTCGTGTTAACCAGCAAATTAACACCAGAGCCGTTGAGCTACATAGAACACTTAATTCAAAGCAACTCAACGATTCAATCGATCTGACTTGGTTATGCTAATTTGCTTCCGCGACCACAGCCATAAAAATGCCAAAGGAAACTGGACCTTCGCACTATGCTATTCGAACGATTTTTGCTTTCCCTGGCTAATTCCGAAGTCCGACGCCGACCGCAAACCGCATTGCATCTGTGTGACATTCCCGACAATATTTCCCGACATACAGACCATAATTTAAATATCAATTTGCGTTAAAACCGTATGTCATACGGCAATCGTAAATATTATTTGAATGTATTAAAAAAAATGCGGAAGGAGTGTATTTACTCAAGGGGGACACACATTGTGATTAGTAAACAACGATTGTCACGAAAATGTCAACAAGGATAATGTTTGTCTTCGTAACTTCTTTTGTCTGACAAGAATCTCGCAAATCCATGCATAATAATACCTGCACATAATGCGATAATAAATGTTATTTATTAACGATTTGTCACCAGGTTATTTGTTCGAGGCAATTAGCCGATCATCACGCGATCTCTATTATGAATGATCGTGTACTATGCTCTTCGCGTGAGAAGAGATGAACTAGGTCGTATGTACCGGTCGTAATCAATCATATACGGCCTTTTGTTTTGAGACGTAGCTAAATGACACGCTCGACGCTCGTGTTTGAAAAATGTCTCATGTGTTTAATAGATGTTATAGTAACTAGAGACGTTACTCCATGAGCATAATTGTGTGGCGTGTGTCACTTACTGGGATAATGTCACGTGCGCTCACGGCGCCCATATGACATGAGTCTTTATTCCATTGGGGGCACTACAACAGCGGCTGCCGACCGTTCCCACGCCGTGTCGGAGGTTACGTTATAAGTTTATTGTTGACAATGCCGAACCATTATGCGGTATTTGTGAACTAACTTTGTGTAGGTATTTACTATTCACGGGACTAAGTCAGAATTTAGGCGGTTTCTTTTAAATTGGTTGTATTTTTTCTGCCAGGTTTCAGTAATCACATATACAATTATACTTGTATAGTAGTAATATTATACGAGTAGATGTGTCCTATCGTTTAACACTGAGAGTAAGTACTAGAACTTATTAAGTAGGTAGGTAAGAGTAGAATTTGTTTTTCTGCTTCACTGTGAGATAACGATTCTCAAATAAAAAATATAAACAACTCCATGTTTAGTGATTATTCTAATCAACTGCCTAGGTGTACCTACCTACATACCTATTTATAATTTAACGATGCGTAAGAATACTAGATCGTTAAGACAAACCATAGGTATATTTTATTTTAAATGGAGCACTGCTCTCTTGCGATATATACATATTTCCTCTCTATTAGAATACCTCAATTTTAGAATATTTTTGTAGTTCCGTATTTACCTGGACAAGTGACGATATGTATGACGAACTTGATAAGGCGTTCTTAACTTATCAGAGTATCAACTTGTTTGCAAACTAGCTCGTAGGTAATGGATCTAGTGAATTGCGGGTATCGCTAACAACATACACCGAGCACTTAACGTTGTATCAACATAATTAAATTGAATTAATCAAATAACAGATTAGATGATAATTGTCACTGTAAGTATGTACGTACTAGCGATTGCGCTGGTTGGATTTACACGAAATTACACGTGAAATAATAATTAATAATATCACCTTCATTTTAAAAGTGTATATTTCAAATTAGCTTTGTATATCTTAGGTATAGATGAAATCTTTGAGAGCTTATATTTTTAATTGGCGCCATATAATGTAAACTACGAAACATATTAATTGTATAAAAGCGGGTAACTCACGTTTTATAAGTCAGCCAACGCGAATGGCTCTTGATTATGCTCCTCGTTACAGAGTGAAAGATGTCGAGCAATATTCGACTTATAAAACGTGACGCTTTTATACAATTAATATGTTTCAATCTCACAATAGTTTTGTGTTTAAACTACGAAATTTCTGCTGAAGCTCAACTGAAAAACGAAAGGTACCTATTGTAGGTAGACGTGAGATTCTTATTCTTTATGCGTCACGTCGATGTTAGCTGCGTCATTTGTAGTCATCGCTCGAGCGCGAGGTAAGGAGAGCTGTTTGTCAAAGAGCCTATTTGTCTGTTTTCTCGAAATCCGTGTCGTTCCACTGCGTCAATATTTGACTGACGGTAATACCGCTACATACCTACATACAAATTGGATCTTCCAATCCAAGTTTCTTCAAACATATCATGCGAGCAAACAAGTATAATTCTTATGAAACTGTGTCATTACCGATTATTTTGGTACATTTATAAGCATAACACTTTAAAGGGGTTATCGTGTTGATAAGTGAAGTGCCTTGGTCTGCGCTGCGCCTGAGTCAATGTTCGTCCGAAATAATTCCTCACATTCGTGATGATAGTGTTATCAGTAAATAAACTCTGCATTTGAAGTATGTAAACAGATTGTAATCGGCGTGATCCCGCAGCGTTACCGCTGCGTACAAGTAAGTACCTACCTACCGATTAGATGGTCTTGGGGTAACTGAAAGAGAAAAATGTTAGATGAAAAATTAAGTATTTGGAACATATATATTTAAAACTTGGATAGATAAATAAATAAAAATTAGAAGACGTTTATAACTCAAATTCATTAATCATTCATCTGAACGACTAAATTACGAAACTGAACCAATGTTTTATTTAGAACAGTTAACTAATTATCATACCTTCCACAACAGCTTTACAAATGACAGCTCCCCGCGACGGAGACTCATTTGTCACTTTCCACTCTACAGGAAAACAATTGGACATTATCTAAACAGAATCGTTTCGAGTCGATTCACAGAAGGCCGGTGTCTATCGACTGTTAGCGCATGCGGTCAAGTTTCTAAGAAAATAAAATCACTTTGGTGATCCCAGCGCTACCATACTAGTTTACTAGTTTTTTTTTTTTCATTACTAAAACCGTTGAACAGCCTTTTAATTATTTTCAAACCTTACGCCACCGCAATAGGGTTTACTCTATCTTAAATAAAGTCTGAGTTAGGCCGTTACGGCGCTAAAAGCTTAAGTACACTAGTGAGGAGTTCAAATATTTGTGTATTCTTGTTTGATTTGTAAGTGCGAATGGTGTTTAGATGTTTACAGAGTCGCTGAACTTGTGTTGGCCGCGGACCTCTAATGCTGCTAATAAATCGTTGACATCGATCCACTTTATTTATTCACCGATAGAAGGCTAAGCAACGCGACCTTGTTTTTTATGGTTCTACAATTATTTCCCCAAACCAGAAGTTTATAAAACAACAGTAATGTCAGCCTATGGGGATATATTAGTTCGCGTACGGTTTCTAAACGTATACAAACATGAACGTGTTGCTGGTATCTGACTAAAGTGTATAAGCAGTGATTGAATAGTCATGTTTCTCGAACCACGCGAGGGCAGCCCCGGCCCGGGGCAGCAGTACTTAAAACAAAACTCGAATTCCGACCCAATAAAAGAAGTCCTCAGCAGGTAGACGTGGGCAGACAGACGTATTCAATAATTTGAAGTAAGAACACGTTTTTCTTTTTATATCCGTTTAAACGCGTTCTGTTTAGTTTTGTTTTTGTGAGCGGCCTGCATGCGGGCCTTTCATCCGGGCTCTACACAATACTGCCACTCAAAAACGGTTCATTGTATTTTAATTTGACCTTTTCGGTGATAATTCATGGGAATCTTTTTTTCTTAAACCGAGGGGAACGTTTATTCAGTCTATTATTGTCGTCGATTATTTTCCTTTTGTGATCGGTTTGAAGTTTAAGAATGATATTACTTATACTTAGGGGTCTTATAGATTCAAGTTAAACAGGGTTGGGTTGGTGTAATAATAGTTTAATTGTGGGGTTCTATTTTCGTATGTACCTGTATTGTAGTCAAATGGAACATATTTGACTTCACAGAGAAGTAAAATATTAAATTTTCGTTTTGTATTTAAATATCTAGTGAAAAGAAAGTAGCAAAGCAATGGGTTTTATCGAATAATTAGAACGTCAAATCATGACATCATAATTAACTATTAACCCGCATGAAAACTGTCACAAACTATATTTATACAGTAATCCAATTAAATAACCAAATAGCTATTAATTCGGTTCGCATTCATTTACCTACGCCATGATGTTTTCCGTTTTAATCGTGGCAATAAAACTTGGTCCAACGTGGCGAGCGAAAGCGAAACACGGCAGCGGTCGCGTCGCGGTCGCGCGGCAAACAAATAATTGAATCCAAACCGTAACTTATTGGCTTCAGATAAATCGAAAGGGCTGTTTCCGAAGTATTAAATTACAACCCACGCTTTCACGAAACATTGTAATTACTGATAAGTACACTACCACAGGGTATCCTGGAACTTCTAATTTAATTAAACATCGAGAACACGCCCGTAATCAATTTGTTAATCTGGGTAGGTAAACGTGTTGGAATTATACTAGCCTTCCATTGGCCCACGTGTTAACTGAATCGTTAATTATAATCAAATGTGCACCTCGACTTTAGCATGCTTGTGAAAACTTGGTTTCAAAGCGAGTGCACACGTACAATGTCTCGCGTGACATGTCTCGACTCCGATATCGTGTTAGACTCGCTATGATATGAACGCCGGCGCCGCCTCGCTACCGACTCGAATATCTTTTTGCCTTTTAGAATGCCATGTCTGTAATGTAGCTGTCGATTTATTTTATTCTCCGATCGTGAGATGTGTACATGGATAAATAATTGTTCTTCGAGAGAAACAGAATATAATTGCCGCGCGAAGTGAAATGAAAACAAATCGCTTCTTTTATAAATATATTGCTCTCGTAAAATTAAAACAAGTAGCTCGGTGCCGTCGTTACAAGTACATTAAGCGCTGATAACGGTAAACGACTGCTATATCATCAGTGTCCCCATAAAATATTGATAGGCATTGTAAATGCCACGACATTAACGAAGTGATGGAGGATAAGGCGGTGCGGCGTGCTGGCGGCGGGCAGCGGGCAGGCGGGCTCACCGCAGCCACATTCACTAAATTCCCGGCATTTTCCCCGAGCCGATTGTCCGCAGCTCCATTTACAACATCTACACGCTGCGCCAGTTCCTTTTACGCTTTTATTTACGCTCCTTTTATTATTTTTAAAGTCCGTTTGTTCGGCGTCGGCTCGCAGCGGTTATTTATTTTTTGCCGCCCGCCCGGCCTCCCGGCGACCGTGTGTTGTGTCCCTCGCTTTATTTTTATTTTCGTGCTTCTTATTATGGAGCTAGTTTTTTATTTTGTTTTTACTTTATTACGTGCTCGCGTGTTCGCGTTACTTTATTTGTGTTAAGAGGCGAACGATGTTTTTTTTTTCATTAAAGTGAGGCTCACACCGAATTATGGTCATTAAAGGATAATTTGTATTACGATAATTTGGGATGCGTGTAATTTTTGTTTCGTGATAGGAATGTTTTGTCGAGACCGTGATTGATGAGTTGTTTTTATTGTGTCTACTTATGCGTTTAACTTAAAGTTTGATGTCATTGTCAACTCGGGTGCCATTAAAATAGCAGCAGTTAGATGGTTGTATTAGGGCTTCCTGTTATTGAATATTGATTGTAGTCTAATGTTAAATTTTCTTTTCCAGGGCCCCCCTCAGCCCGGGCAACCCATCAAGTTCACGGTGGGGGAGTCCTGTGACCGAATCAAGGAAGAGTTCAACTTCCTTCAGGCGCAATATCACAAGTCAGTATTTGTACTTATTTATGACCAAGTAAAAATACTTTACACAATATTTATTATTTGTGTTGAAATTCCAACGAGTAGTCCAAATATTGTACTGTATACTGATCACCTAATCCCGTTGCGCACGAGTTCCCGGCGTAAGCGTAGGAGCGGGCGCTATAATACCACTGCGCTCCACAGAAAAGTACTGTAATTAATCAACTGTGAACACTTCTTGACTATGACTTGCAAGTTTACACTATAACTACATGCACGAACGTAACACATACTGACGTGCATAATTATATTTCAATTCGCCGACGGCGAGCCATTAAGGCGTCACAAAAAACCGACATGATTATTAAAGTAATGCTTTGTTCGCATCTGGCGATAGCCCGATACGACGCTAATCATTGTAATTAAGACTCCTTGCGAATGTATTATGCTTAATGTGGAATTAATTTACATGTGTGATCATCTCGGTGAGAATTTAAAGCAAGTGATCATAGACAAGGTTTACTCAATATGTAACCTACACATTAAGAAAATAGTAACATCCAACAGGTCTTGAAATGCTTTTTTATTGCAGTGTTGTTGAGTTTAAGTTTCATTTATACGATTCATTCGAAGCTAAGTTGTACTAATTATATGAGTGAGTAATAGTGCACATTGACTGAAATAAAATTATAAAAAATACGCTGAATCCGTCCGTACATGAGTAAACCTATTTTTGTAAAGAACGTGTAACATTTTACTTATCCCTAATTCATGTACAACCCTCATAATTTATCCTCACGAACGACAACTATATCATTTAAGTATCAGAGGGTAAAAAATCTGAACAGAGATTATCTCTAAATCCCCGTCAACATCCAGCTACCTGCCTCACAAAACCACCCCACGTCAGAGAGCTTTTTTATACTTCATTATCTAACAAAAAGAAATACATACATACCTATTTGTTTACATTGAATTGTTGATATACAAAATAACGATCACGTTACAATTTTATCGACAACATAAAACAGGTGCTAAAAAGTTGGCTTCGCGAGATAAAATATA
Source organism: Grapholita molesta (assembly GCA_022674325.2). Classification (NCBI taxonomy): domain Eukaryota; kingdom Metazoa; phylum Arthropoda; class Insecta; order Lepidoptera; family Tortricidae; genus Grapholita; species Grapholita molesta. The sequence continues at coordinate 11,193,644 of CP053137.2, forward strand.
CAATTATTACAACTTTAGTAGTAGAAAGTACCTACATCAAAATATACCATAATATATATATGTATATATATAGGTATATCAAACACTTCAAACAGACATCACTGTATACATACATATAAGTATCAGTAAATTCTATATTTCGAATACCTACTAAGATGGCCTGTCTAGAGATCTTTTACACTTTAATTCGTAAACATAGTTTTCAAGAACTTCGTTCCTTATCACACAACACTCGAAAACTTTCAATATCTAGTGCAGGTACCTATTTGTTACAATTACAACTTGCTTTTTTACCTAATCACGCACGACAAACACTTCATCGAATAACTTCTATTAAGATAATTCAAATATAACCCGGACCCGGGTATGTCCTTAAACTACGTCCAACAATGAGAGGTAGGGCCCAGCGAAGTACCATCACGCTTGAATGTGGAGAAGCCCAACTGGGGAAGTATCTCCTCCTTACAGAAGACCACAGCCATAATAGCACTGCTACCTTTCAGGTATGTAGTGCTGTGTTCCTGATGGTGAGTAAGGTTCCCAGAGAACCCCCCTTAAGTCCGGCAACGCGCTTGTGACTCCCCTGGTGTTGCAGGTGCCCATGGGCGACGGTACTTGCTTACCATCAGGCTATCCGTCTGCTTGTTTGCCACCTTTGTCATAAAAAAAAAACGATATAGTACATCTGTTTATGTATAACGTCTGTTTGTTCCAGTTTAAAATTAGAATGCGAAAAGCTGGCTAGTGAAAAAATTGAAATTCAAAGGCATTATGTTATGGTGAGTTGACAGTTAAGTTTACTTCTCTTGCACTCGAACGAATCGCACTGCAAACCTAAAGGGCATCGAATCAGACTTCATACGTTACCAACTTAAACTTAGCATCCTCATATAAACGTAATTGTAATACTAAGATGTGATTTCATGCCCTTTCGATTTTGAGTAGCGAAGCGTTCCATGTGTATCTCAGTAATCCAGTAGAACGTATGATATAATTGTCCCCTTCGTCACCCGCATGCGCGTCAATATTGCTCCGCCACCCTCTCTTATTATAATTTATTCCGAGATTATTATCTTCCCTCTCTAAACACAAATATTGCATCGAACTTATAGGAGTCATAACTATATTAAATGGCTCTGAAAAATCGTAAAGCAGTATGATAAGAATAAGTTATTGCTCCACCTGTGATTTAAATATAAAGTATTTGGCATTCGTTAATCCTCAAATGTTCATCCATTCAGTTATGAATCACGATTAAGTGTTGCCAAATCGCTCGCAATTTATTTTAATACGCTTGAGAGGATATTTCTCAGTATTTTTATGTGTCGAGAACACTTCTGGCCGCAGTCCAAGCTACGCCGCGGATGTTTAGTCACTCGCCTACTATAATTTGAGGAACTTATCTGTGCCAAATGCTTTTCATGTCACAGCTCGGACGTTTAACATTTTTAACACTTGTAATCGAATCTGTTAATCTGTGTTTATGTTTCAGTACTATGAAATGTCTTACGGCCTCAATGTGGAAATGCACAAGCAGGTACGTGTTATTTTATACTTTTATTTTAGTTTTACGCTAACACTCGAAGCCGGTATGGCTTAGGATTAAATAGGTTCCTATTGTTAAAACTAGTGACCCTTTATTGTATAGGTATGTGATAAAACTGATAAATAAACTAACTAATCAATATGCACACAGGAAAACCACTGATCTGAACGAACAAGCAGTATTGTATCTTGGTTTCAAATTGATTACGTGATTTTCACCATGAAACATACGATGATTTTGATTATTCTTTATCTTAGTGAGATTATATTCGTATTTGTCTTGCGATAGACTCTACTCGTATGCTGCAATCTTTATGTTTTGAATATTTGATAATCAAAATTCAAGGCCAAATTGTTTATCAAATAATGGAGCAGATCAAGTACCATGATTTTTATTCAAGATAAAGAACAAATGTAACTTTTTTAAGAAAAAATAATTTATGGGTAATATGGAACAAGAATTATACCTACAAATATTTACAAAGTATAATTTTATACGTACGTGCGTCTAATTAGGTTATCTGGTAGAGATCCCTTAAAGGGATAAGCTCACCTGTGTACCTTCTTATTTTTTCCTTAATAATTTTTTGCAATAAAGAGTTATTAGATAAGTTATTTTCGTTTACAAATCGAGCTCGTAAACCACGCCGCGACCGCGTCCGGTAGCTTTAACGATAATGTTGTTACATTCCACGCGTAATTCAAACATAAATGTAGCATGAAAAACATAGACCTGGGACAAATTTCCAAAGTAAAAAACTGTGTTATTGCGCTGCTTGTTTGTTGGATAAATGTTGTTTGACGGCGCTCCCGGCGTTGGGGCGGGCCAGCGTTGACATTTGGGTTTTTAAATTAACAAACGTTTTCCTGAACGCTCTGCTATTTTTTACGTTACTTTTTCTTTCAACTAATAATAATTTGTTGATCAATTGATGGCGGTTAGGCATTTGTGTTGTGACGCCATTTATTTGAATGCATTATTATCTGCGAGGGACGCTCCCCCAAGCGAGACTAAAGTGGAGACAATATATCTGTGAGTTACGAGGTGCTTGCGAGCATTCACGGGAAAGGGATTCTAGGGTTACTTAAATAATGTCCGTAATACTTATTATATATTTTATCGCTATAAATTCCCACCGAACATAGGTAGGTACGTATGTAGTAATGCATATTTTTATCAATACGGTTTTCAAATTATATACGTTTATCGGATGATTGCTAAGTTACATTTCATTTACCTCTATTCTCCCTCGTCACACGTTTTCAAAATTATAAATAATAGTTTCAAATAAAATTTCAACTTTTTTTAATTCCATGTTCATAAAAAAATAGCAAACTGTTAAATTTTGTTATTTTCTTACAAACGCAAATGTTATAATAAGGTGAAAAAACGAATGTCAGAAACATGTTAGATTTGACTAAAGTTTTATGAATGACATCATAAGTGTCGTCAGTGACGATTACGCTGTACAATTTGTTTATTTCTTTTGATATGCATATTCTTAAGCACAAATTGAATGGTCTCACGAGTAGTCCTGTATATTTGTAGCAACCCTAACCGCAGTTACAATAGCTATCGCAACGAATGGTTATTACGCAGGGGTTCCGTAGCCCTCGGGGCTAGGGGCGATCCGTAGGGGATTCGGTGTAATCTGTTGATTTTACGCTCGGCCGGCCGACACGCTCCGACCCCAGTTTTTAATAATAACCGTACTTTAACACGTCCTCCAGACGGAACCAAAGCCAATTTACCCAGATTCGGCGACAAATATGTAACGGTCGTGATTTAATAACATACTCTCATTGTAAGGTGCCTATTGGAATTAGCCAAATATGTTTCTAGGGCAAGCCCTAAATGTTAGTATGTATAAGAATCTGTCAAGACAGATTCTTATACTAACATTTAATAAGTAAATATTAAATTATCATGCGGATTCTTTTACACGTGTTTTCACGTAGGTAGATCTAGATAAGACAAAGTCTATGCTATTGAAATCGTATTCAAGCATTATACCGCAAAACGTCGTAATTTAAAAACCGTATAAAAAAATTAAAGATTTATATCAAAACCAGAAAGTTTAAGACCTGTTTGAAACATAAACCAACGCTGTCAGTGCGTGAATATTTGCTGAGGGTCTGGTGTACCGTGGCGTAAGGGTTCTTATCCGCGGTGTCAAAAGGGCATATCTGGCAGAGTTTACCAATGTTGATTCGCCATTCCAGCCGCGAGTCGCCGTTGTTTGCTCCGGACAGATGGCTGACTAACTCAATGCTTCAATGCGCTATTTAGCGTTCACTGTTCATTGTAATGGATTATTACATTAGCACTCAGCCCGCTCAGTCGAGCGATTAGAAAGAACCGTACCCCTCCAAGCTTTTATAGCGAGCGTAATCGCACAACAAGTAATGTTTTCTTTTTTTGCCCGCCTTTGTGTTTGCTATAGCGTGACCGTGCCGGATTAAGCACTCAATAAAGTTTGAAGTCCGAAGCGAGTTTATGGTCCAAGGTCGGAGATCTTCCTCTTGACGCTAAGTGTAATTTCGTCGCGTTCAAGAAGCGTTTTGGCGCGGAGCGGTCCGTTCCCGCGGTCGTGCACGTTCTGCGTGACCGCGTCTAACGCGCGTTTTCCGCTCTTTCTGACGACGACTAATTGCTTAGATTTTCTTTTGTTAGACGCGGCTCTAGAGCACCGCGACCGTGCCGAATCGCACCTACTTACGCCGCGAATTGATTGTTTCGTCTTTGTGTAGCTGTATCGACACGGAGAGTTATTGTTCCGCGCCGCGAGACATTATTCATGCCGACTGACTTTCACGCTTTTGATTATTGCAACAGTATATATGTTTATATTTTAGTACTTACTAATATTATTTCTGTATTATTTTACTACATCGAACAACTGATAAGGTGTTTGAATGTGTTACCTATACCTTGGTTATCAAAACGGTAAACTATTTTTATTACCATAGTTTATATGTCGATAAAGTACGATATGCTGATAAAATACTCAAAGAGTCAATGGTTTAATGACCATTAACGGAAGAAATCGAGTGTCACCGATGGCGATAACACAATGAGTTAGGGTTGTCGAAACCGTTCGGGCTCGGAGGTGTCACCCCTACGCTCTAATGCACACATTCGCCACCCTTCACTGACACTCGCTCGTTACGCGCAGTAACATCAACTTTATAAATACGAGCACCTCAGTGGAAGCTATTGTCAGACAACCCATGAAACTTAGGTACTAGAATTTAATCCACATCTCGGGTAAATTTTCTTAATACCGTATTACATTTCAACTCACGTACTTGATGTGGTACCTAGTCTTACCTACTTATGTATACTGTGAAATATTAAATCTCTTCAGAACGCTCAAAGAGCTCGTAAAAAATAACATAAATCTTCTCATCGTCGACGCGCAGTCAGGTTCGGTATAATTCAATAATTTACTGGTTATTTCGATTCCATACGCCCTCACCCTCGAGTTGAAATTATTCATAAGCGGGCGGAGGATTGTTTGCTGTTGCATTAGGGTGCACCCAGTCATTGATAAAGCTACTGTTTACGTGCAACCCTATATCTCTCATGGATTATTGTTGCAAAGTGGACTTTATTTTTTGTTACGGTAGGTGGCATTTACACTAATCTAAATTGTATTCGATAGGAGGTTTTAAGGAATGAATAGGGCTGCACGTGCGATGTTTATAATGAATAACTAGGGTTGTTGAACGTACCCTGTAATCCCGTTTGTTTTTCTGCCACGCTCTATTATTATCAGCATTAAGAGGCCGTTGGTACCTACAATGCCTACATAAAATACTGATTGGGAACGGGATTAACTTTTATCTATTTTGATAAAGAATAATATTATCCAACATCATTAAATTAGCTATTCTATTTTAATTCCTATCTTATAAGAGGATATGATATGAAACAACATGAATTTATTTTGTTATCAAATATATCGATCGAATTTTAATCTGTTTGTCGTGTTCAACTGCTTTTATCCTATAAGCCCAGTGAGTATAATATAAAAACTATATTGTTATCGCTGTTAGAACGTCCTGTTTAAGTACGCAATGGTTTTCTACTTGGCCAACAGCTTTTTTCAGTTATTTCTTTTTTTAAGCAAGATAAATCTATGGTAATATGATACTGTTTCTAATAAACGATTAAGTAGAGGATATCGGCTCTATGGAAAATAATTCAGAAGTTAGGTCTCAAATGCCTATTAACTGTTTTAATTGGTACGCAGTGCTTATCTTTTACTTCCGTTCAACAAGTCAATGAACAATATAACTGTCATGTGAATTAACATATGTACACATACCTCAGAATAAATACTAATAAACTTAGTCGCGGATCGGATGGCAGCGTGCTTAATCGAAAGTGGCAGCAAGGAGAGCACAGAGTGGTCGCGTCGCAGCAGACAGTCGCCAAGGACCCCGCATAATGGCCGCTATCTTTCCATCTACAGGCGGATACAGCGCTGTGAATTGTTTAAATGAACGCAACAACTCATGAACAACTCACAATGAACGCTCGGTCGCTCCCCCGCTTTAAAAGCGAAATTATCTCTCCATCTACAGGGTGCGTGCGCGGCAGATGGCGCTTGCAATAAAACCACTAAACGCGATATCGCTCGCTGCTCGCTGCCCCTCGCTTTATTATTTGATCGGGGAGCCAAATTAAAGGATTTACAGTAACCCCTCGCAGCGACCCTCGCTCGCCAACAATCACCTCAGTATTAAGTCTAATTGTGTTTTCAAATTCGGCCCCTATAATATTAGGGGAAGCGATGCGCGCCATGTGAAAAAATAGGGCGTTTTCGCCCCACCGGCTTTATTAAATTCGCTCATACAGCGTGCTCTCGAACGGCTATTAGTATTCGTTATTTGCGACATGGCATTTGTCAGGAAAGAATGAATAAATTACTCGAACGGTTCACGTGTTGTGTGGTTGAGCACTCGTGACTGGTAAATGTAGCGTTATTGCTAGTCCAAATCAGGCAATGAGTCGACATAATAACAGAATCGTGTATACTCAAAGCACTCTCCAATTTCGCAGTCAATTATCTCAGGTTCTCGTTTATTTCCGTCGATATCATTCTCGTGATTGTAAGTAATTTAATTTAGCTTATTAAAAGCTTTCGGAGACATTCTGTAGATTATCGCTTCCCGCAGTCGCTGCACGTTTAACGTCATTCTAGTCGTTTATTTATTGCCCCTCGCCGGCGGCGACGGCGCGAAACTAATTACATTGAATACGGCCCTGCTCCGCGGGCGCCTTAATTGCACTGATTGAGACACGGATATTGATTTCGAAACAGTTTGTTGATGCCAGCTCCGGTACAGTCGACGGCGACTTATCATCGTTTATACTCTCAACCGTATTGTCAACGGCACAAGGGCGTATTCTAATGATTTTGACCATCTATTCGAGTGTCGGATGCATACGTACTTGGCGGTGGCCGGGCGTGAAACGGCCCTCATGAATAATGTACGCCTTGTTCGCTCCTTGACTTTTCATTTAAAACAGACGATTTCTATTCGCCTCGTATTCTGCGCCTATGACTCACTCATTTTTCATTCAGTGTAATAGCCCGTAAAACTGCAGCTCGAGCGGTGTAAGAATTTTAACAAGCGGCTCTTTATTTAGGTACTTGGATACTAAGTAATTGTATTCGCAGTACTAATTCCCACATGTCAAACTATAGTCCCGTTGGCGTCGCTGCTAATGTATAAATTATCCATGTGATTCAATTCAAATGAACACCACTCTTAAAATTATATAAAAACGAGCTTAACAGCTATTTAGCTGGTTTTATTACTTATTCGTTTTATAAGATGCGCGATTACCTAATTACCTATATGTTATTAATAAAAACCTGTTCACCTATTACATAAAAGTTTCGAACTAGATTTATGGTAACAATGAAGCGCTTAATTTCAGTTCGGTTAATTAATAGTAAAGGATCCCACGGATTGTATCATTAAACTTCGTTTCCATATCATTGAAAACAGTAACAGTTGTACGACGGTGGGACATACTCTATACAAATAGAATGAAACAATGCAAACAGGCGAAGGGGTTACTACAAACATGGGGGGTGGCGACCCTCGAGGGTGAACCCCTCTGACAGTTGCTCAAAATACTGCGGAATTAAACTTGCATTTTATGACTATTACAGAGATTTTATGCAATGGAATTAAGAATGAAATGCTGATTTCTAATTTTACTCTATATTTATTATTTACCTACGACGTGCATACCGACAATTTAAACGACTGATTTATATGCGGTATTTTTTTTATTAATCATTCGCATGACTGGGAATGTGTTTAATTGAATTAATTCTATCCTATTTGAATGCTAATTATTAGTCACCCGCTGAAATTTAATTGGCACTAACGAGTGATTATATAAAAAATGAATCGAAAGTATTTATTTTAATCCTCATTAACAATTCGTGCTTTTAATATTCTTGTTTTGGAACAGGCACTTGCTAGATCATGTTTGTGGATATTGTTTTTGACACTTTACTCGTAACGGTTATAAAACACATTTGTAACCATTACTCAATAATACAAATTGTAAGTCAGTGTAATAGTAATTCTAGGTCGATCAATTCATTCAATTTTGTCCAAACATCTTTCCAACTGAGGTACTTTCCTTGTATATTTTTTAAGAGAGCTCAGTACCCTTACCATGAGTTGTGACATTGAGGTTTTCGATAACGAGTATCGAGTTTACTATCTATGCATCTCGTTCGCACTAAAATAGTACAAACGAGATGCACAGATAGTAAACTCGATACTCGTTATCGAAAACCTCAACATGGTAAGGGTACTTTTGCGAGTTTGCTTATGTCATAAGTTATGTAGTGATAGATATAATCCATACGACGTCTGCTAATAGCCGCATGAGCTGTTCTTGTGTGCAATAATATCCGCACGCCAGCGACGTGACATGTGTGCAGCGCGCACTCCGCAGCCACAGTGTGCATTACTTATGACTTCAATCGATGCAGTCGTCTGCGGTCGCACGATGCATAATTACCTATATGGCAATTAATGGTTGTAAGATAATACTTATCGAAACCACTTGTCAGTCATTTTTATTGTAATTTGTAAGTGAAACGGATTATTTAATTTTACCGGCCAAAGGGATAACGGGCCGTGCTTTAGTGTAGGATTCCATAGTTATTACGCCATAGGAACCCACCCATATTTACAGATTTTTTTTTATTTTACCACTTAGTCTTCATACCAAATTACAGCTTTCTAGGACCAGCTGAGTCGGGGACAGAGAGACAGACATGGCAAAACTTAAAGGGTGTAGTTGACTACGGAAACCTAAAAAAAGATATGAAGATAGGTACTGTTTTTAGAATGCCCCAGTTATATGAAGTCGTTAATAAAAATATTTAAAGGCTTTCCTATGTATATCAAGGCTTATTTAACGTCAATTTCAACTATTGAAGATCTTAAACCATTGTAAAAAATGTTATTATGTTTATTACTAGAAGATAAACTTGTAGCTCCAATTTAATTGATCAGTCTAAAATATTCACCAAAACATATAAAACATACTTAGTAAATTATTATCTTTCGACATTCCCAAGGTATCCCCAAAATTATATAACCGGATTGGGCTGTTTGCTCTGTTCCTGACAATAAGTAATACTTGTATATTTTTAAGGCCTATTTGCTTAGCTGTGTTCCGTACAATTTTCCGAGGTGCGGGTATCGGCCACGTGTTTCCGGTCCGATAGCGATCGCCGGAAGACACGAGGCGGGTTCGCTGCCGATTTTTTTCGCTACCTGCCGAGCTATTTATTCGTTGAATGACATTTACATAACATTGAGGCGGAACTGACTCCGGCAGACGAGTTAGCAAATGGTATATATAACAGCTAAAGCTTATAAATTGTAGTAGATGACGTATACCTATTTGAAAAGAAGTGATGTCCACATATGCGGTCATAGTGGGCACTGTGCATATGCCTATCAGCAAAAGTTTAGTTAAGCCAAGATCTGTGCTACTTCGCAGTTTTTCATGGTGTAGAGTACCTATCTCTAACATGCCTATAGATTTGTTATCTCAATTATTTAAGATTTATTGTTTCTTTTTCTATTGTTCTCTCATTTCATGATGCGAACTGACAATATATATGTTTGAAGTTATTTAAAGTTATACATGCTGTACACGCATTTCTCATTAACAAACTGATAAGCAAACGTGAAGGTTGCCCTCAATTTCGTTTTTAATTGCCTTTATAATAAAGCTTCTTTAATAAAGTTAAATATAAGGTGTTATCAAACACATAAAGACGACGATAACTGTAAGAACGTTTGGAAAGGTTATCCAACGTTGAACTGCTAATCTTTGTTTTTGCTTATTTTACCACCCTATTAATTAGTTTATTAATTTAGAAAAAATACTGCACTTAATTATAAAATTTACTGAATTTCACATCAATATTTAAATATATAGAAAGGCTATTGTGCAGTTTAAACACTTAATACATCCAGAACATACCTAATTAGGGAATTAATTTGTGTTCTTAAATCAAAATATGTAGTCACGATACTCGTAAGTACCTACTCGTGACTTTCTGTCTCTCTATAAGTATAGAGAGTTAAAGTTTACGAATAATTAAGACTTTTGTATGTCAGTTCTGTATTTATAAATGTTACGTGCCTAGGTACAAAATATTTAATGGCTTAAGTTATTAACACAATATACACATTATCACATTAGTCGATAAGGTTCTGGTTGTTAAGGTGAGGTATACGTTGAACTTTGAGACTCATAATCATTGTTTGTATAACACTTGCTGCTCATTAGTATGCGATACTTACCTATGTTATTATGCTTCATTTTCAGCACTTACTTTAAAGGCATATTTCAGTGAGTTGTTAGACTTTATATTTTCCAAATGAGACCTTACTTGGTTTTTCTTAAAGCATGATTTACAATCACTTACATAACTAATATTTACCAACATGGTTACAAAGCGTTCGCGTGTGGCGCCACATGCACCAACAGCTGTTACAAAACCATATACCGGACGAACCAGAACTCCAACTGTCCCATTTACTCCTACACTATCCTGGCATATTAGAAAAGGAGGGTCGGTATCCTGAATGGGCTGGAACGTGCCCACTAATGACTAATTCATGGAGCAAATGAATCGCTCGGCAATTATGTTGGAATTTAACGTACTTATGCTCCGCTCACGGACCTAATTGTAATTATAGCACCGTTGTTTTGACCAGGAAATAAAAATTAACCTGAAACTAGATTATACCGTGTGCATACGAGGAATAAGATAATACGTATACCTGTAGCTAACTATTTATTAGTAAACAACATGAAAAAGTATCAAGCCACTATTATAACACTGCATTTGAATCCCAAGATTTGGCGTAGACACAGAAGTGACTCTCCAACTTGAGGCAGAACGAAAGCTTATTCAAACCAACATTGACATCCAATCTTCTATAAATCGTGTTACTAAATAATTTACACTCGAAAATGTAAACGTGTGAAAAATGATTTGTTTTGAATTTAAACAAATAGGTAAAGAAGTCTAATATTAGAACAGGCCCGAGAGGGGGAGAGCCGACCGCGGCGGCGGCGGTTGGCCGCGGCGTGCGGTCCGCGGTCGCCCGACCTCCTAGCGGCGAATAAATACGAGTAAGCCAGGCTTTGAACCTGAATTTATCTAATTGTTGTAATTAAAACATTTATGTGTTGGTACGGAGTGATGAAACATTATTCTATGTAGATTAAAATTAATACCTAATCTTTGCAAACAATACGTGTGACATCATATTTTATCACCATTCAAATCTGTTAAAGCTTGATGATGTTGATGAACTTCTTAACAATTCGTCACTACGTGTAGTAAATATAGCAAAGCACTAAAGTTTATTGCAAGACTATGTGTATAAAAGTATAAACGTTTTGCTCTAGCATTCATCCGCTTTCGTTATCAATACCGTAGCATTCCGGGCACACAGGTACAGTCGGCCCCGCACAACGAGGGAGCAAACAGTGCAGCGTTAACGGCTTTTGTAAACAATTCTCCACAAGGGCTTCGCTACGTCTACATCTAAACCAAACGTGCTTGCTTCATTCCAAAGAACAAAAAGATTTTTTGTTGTTCTTGAGAATTTATTAAGTTGACACCTAAAATTAACAAATATCAATGCTAAACATTCCCTCCTCTTAGAAGAGTAGGTACCTATTAGATAAAAAGGAGTAAGAAACCGAAGATCCGGCTTTTCAACCCATAAGAGATAACAAACAATGGGGCAATCACTCTCTGTAAACAGGCCCTGTCCACGAAGATATCGCATCGCAGCAGCCTTGCAGCCTGACATAAAACAACACTCGCCTTCTATTATGTCATTCCAATCTTTTGTATTATCAGTCCTGGATATTGCAACTGTATTCAGGTGAAATACATAGAGATTTGCAAGGATACCTATGTATGTTTTCCAGAATGCTTCGTATTCTTATACCTACTTTATACTTTGTCAAATATTGTAATTATTTTAGATGAAGTGAGTCAGGTGATAGATGTTTTATTGAACCCCCCTGCTACAGACGAGCTGGCAAACAGGACAGAGCAAACGGTCTCCGTAAACAAGCCGGCGCAGATGCAGCACTTGGGTACACATTTATAACTGCATTGGCCTCTCCCTAGCTCCGCTTCTCTAACACTATAGGAACGAAATATTTTAACAAACCTTGCGTCATCTTTACAGTGCAAAACTATTCCCTAAAACCAAAACTTTTAAGTTTTAATAGGCTAAAGACATTGTAATAACTTCCCTAGCTAATGTTTATAGTTGGTAGTTTTTAGGGTCTTTGGAAGTTTAAAATGTAATGCGGTTGTAGTTCGACAAAATCTTAATTCAAATGTAGCCGGTGAAAAAATTATGATTTCGGTAAAGGAGCCATGTGAAAAAATGCAGCTTTTATTGGTATTTTTAAGGGATTATAAAGATACAGTTCACCCAAAAAGCAACCGTGTTTCATAACGACTTTTATTAACACACTAAATCTATAATAACTACCTTACAGTACCTATATACCCATTATCAGTCTGGCTATCGTTCTAAAATAATCCGATAGCACAGATATACTAATCCAAAACATAGTACCTCGGATTTAGCATAATAAGGTAATCAATATCACGCAGGACACGATAATGCATATCTGTTCTAGAAGTCACACAATCTTCGAAAATAACTGTAGAACTTAGGCGTGTAACATTGATGGATTGGGCTCAAGTGTTAAAGATATAGATAATAAAATGTACGAATATGTTGGGAATGTTCTCATAACTGTATTTAATTAAAATTAAAACACAACCTCTTCACTTAAATCTGTCTTAATAGCCGATAATAATCATTAACATATTTATAATGTAGTATCGAATAGTTAAACTCATTATGTAGCGGTAGCATCCGCGCCCATAAAATAAATAATTTGTGGCCGCCGAGTCCACGTGGACTGCTGCAAGATAAACGCTGTAGCGATTTAATGTACCTGTTTTAATATAAAATGTTCTCATCTCCGTATTGATGTTATTATCCAAAATAGGCGGTTGATATCTGGCGTTTTATATTATAAGTAACTACAGTTCGCCGAGCCGTTGCTGCCAACTAAAAATATAATCGATGCTCGTCCGCGCGGCACTAATTCGATACTCGTGAGCGTTCGATTTTAATAGCATTTTTTGGAACTTTATTCGCTTCCATACGCTTGATATTTCGCAGTTTTATAGTTACCTACACAAAACAAATGTTTTGAAATCGTTGCTTCGTTCGTTTTAATGAAATGGAAAGGTCGATTCAAAACATTGAATAGTGACGAATTGTTTGCCGACGGATTATCGACGACTTTAAATCTTGCATAATCATCTATGACCTCGTAATCGGGTGGAGTTGTATCAATTTGTTTGTTTGCTAGTGGTTAATTGCTACTATTACGTTACAGAATATAGTAATGTTTTAGTTGTCGCACGCTATTGTTCGTACACAAAAACACGTGTTAAAAGATCGAAGCCCGCGGCGCCGGAAACGCGAGTCATTACGAGCGGCTCGTTAATGTTGGCAAAAAACCGTGTATAGCGCTGATTGGCTACTACCGCTGCTTGTGAAACTATCTAGTGCAAAGTTTACAATAATTCAATTGAGCATATCCAGGAATTTACGCGTATTGCTTTGTTTTGCCTATGCGATCTTGCTATATTAACGAATACACGAAATATTTATTTTGTACTACAACAATAATCGTGCCTAAAACTATTTTATTTGACCTTGCGTATTAACTGTTGCTTCTTGAACAAAGATTCAGAATTTCTAGTAATCAACAGTGCCAATATTAAATACCTATATGCACACTTGCAAAAAGTGCCGAGTCAAAACGGGTTTACGCTTTAGCGAAAAGCAAGATACACAATGGGCAATAAACGTTTGGGAGGACCTAAACAAACAGGGGTAGCTAGGAAGCTGGCTCTTTGTTTGGCGAGAAACATTCGAGTCAACACGAGAGTACATGCGCCGCGGACGCAGACTATTGTAACCACATGCCGTTGCAGCCATGTTTGCGACGCTCGGCGCACGCAATATCAAGCTATCGGTAATAAAATGACAATCGCATAAACCGTTCCAATGAATCGATACCACTCGCGTGTCTACTGACCATTTTCGTTGTTTTCAATCCTTGAATAAATACTTAATGATTTGTCGTCAGTCGTAGAACAACTCGATTTGTCGTGTTAGAACCCAATTAAAAGTGTACGGCTGATTGTTTGCAGAAACTTGCAAAAAGTTACAGATAAAAATGTAAAGCAACCTGCCTGCGATATAATAAGATTTGATTGGAATCTGTGAATCACCTTACATGTCTATAAAATTTAAACTTTACTGGTATCTTTACGGCATTATCTGGCATTATTTGGCATTCTCTTTGTGTTAAAAATACTACAATATGTAGATATTTATTACTTAGAACTTGGAAACATGTTAATGATTGACGGCACTTGTTCGCCACTCGGTGGATCGCAATTACATCTATCTGATGATTGCGACAGTGTATACCGAGATAACGACGTGCCAGATCACTATACCGCTTTTACACTGCTTTTGAATAAACTTGTCCTACATAATTACACACTTTGTTTTAATGAATATCGACAACGAGCGCAGGCGCGATCCGGTTCTCCAAGTATCGGGGCGTTCGAACACCAATTATTTTAAATAATTTATAATGCTGTCTTCCAGTAGCACTTTACTCGTGATAAATTGACTACATATGTTCCTCACATGCTATTTGTCAAACTTCATTTCACTGTAAACTTCGGAAACCTTGTAAGCATAATAAGCAGAGTAGTTGAGGCCATTAATATGTAAGGTGCAATTAGAAAGCTAACGACCCGCGAGGACAGCGGGCAGGAATATGTACTTTACATTATTGATGTGCGCCATCCAGCCACTAATGTACCGCGACAGGCTGTGTTTAAACAATTATTGCTGAGCGAATGCGATACGAATCGATGATAATGTTGGCCTCTGTCTGCTGCAATAATAGCCCATTTATCGACTCGACTGCCATTTCGCCGGAGGAATTATTTATTACAGTGCCATAAGAGCGACCGCGTCGTGGCTTTTAATACAATAATGGCTTTTACGATACCGTTTTGTTTAATAAAGTGTAGAAACAAGACAACCTGCATAATGAAGAACAAGACAGTTGGTCACTGGGTAGCGTGTGGTTTAATTTTGTGAAACAATCTGACGAAAGAGTACCGTGTGGCGAGCTCCCTCAATTCTCTCGGCCACCGAGGCGTGTGTCGCACTAACACAAAACAGTGATAACAAATTTATGTACTGACGCTCAAGCACTTGCGGCCGCTTATTCCCCACGTCGTGTGTGAAGTCGACGTTCGTTCCGGGAGGGAAGACAATAAATTGCACCACGTGGCGCGGCCGCGCCTCCATTTGGGTCAGCCCTGCCACATGCGTTGCACTCGGTTGCATTTACAAGATAAGCGCAACTTCTTGATAATTCGCAATACTATTTCAACCACCGTACATGTTTCAGCATTAAATTTAATGCTCACGCCGAGGACTATCTGTTTACTGTTAGTAAATGTGCTCGGTAGGCGACAATAATACTGAGATAAACTTTTTTAATTTCCCAAGTGACTCCTGCTCTTGTGTTAAGAGCCGCTGTGCGCGACTCCGATTAATTTAGATATGGAGCTTTAAATGGAGGGTAGTGCGGAGACAAATGGAGCGTCACCGCAGGCAAGATGCAGTGCCAGATTAAAAGCTCAACCGACTAAACCACGTGAAAATCGCGCAAAAAGAGGAGTCACGGGCGGCATTAGCGGATGAGTGTCGGAGCCATTAGTGCAGCCCTCCCCACCCCCCGGCGCCCGCTCACCCTGAAACCCAACGTTCCTCTTTTATTTCTCGCGCGGGATGAACTCCTTAATGACAAACCGTACTATATCTTTTGTGGAGAGCTCGCAAAAGTACGTATTTTTGCGGCTCTTTTGTACGCCCGCTTTTATTCCGCCGCCCGAGGCTGCCGGTCTAGCTATAATTATGTACGTGCCAGTGCAAATGGTACGAGATTTTTCGACTTGTAAAGTCAATGAAATGTTTTAATCTGGAGTCTCTTTGTTCGTGTCTATTGGACGGCGCGGCGTAGGCATGGGCAGATACGATGTGAATGCGATGGGATTATAATATACTGGTTTTCGAGCCGAAATCGAGCCTACTAAACCGTGAAATGTGGTGTCCATCACATTATCTACGCATCAGAAGATCATACAGGGCCTAATATTATATTTAACTTTGCATATTTATTAGATAAGTTAAAAATACATTTATTGGTCTTTAATTTAAAACATGTTTCCGTCTGGGTTAGAAAAACGCCAAGTAGGTAATTAAAAAATCCTATAACATAATTTCTTTAAGTTCATTAACATTAATTTTATATAATGACTTTAATTTGCCTTTAGAAACGCAATATAAAGCGAGATAAATAAAACCATTCTCACGGTCTGAAAAGCTAGGTCTCATTAATGCGGACACGATGTTGCTCGGCGAGTCATCGGGAATGAAAATGTAATTTGCGGTAATTCGGGTTGTGTCGCCTACCGCGTGCGCGCCAATACACTATTTTAACATTAAATTGATATTTTAAAATATACTACATGCCAACGTCGATCTTTGTTCACGCTGATAACGGGTTGTGTAGCTCTCTCCATTTATCTCTGTCTAAAGCTGTTTCCTAAAGTTCTAAAGACCACAAATTAGATATATTCCAAACACATTCAAAACTACAAAAAGTATTCACCCAAGAAATTACTATGTAATACGTACTACAGATGCTAGACGAACTCTAGAAACTACAAATGTTTGCAAACGAGTCTTGCGCTTTGTGTCGCTGTGCTATTTGCGGTGCCGGGCCGACTGACGACGCAAAATTGTTCTGCTGACTACCTAACCTAACCTAACCCAACATAACAAGTACAAGTACATATGTACTTGATTTTGCCTACTGTACCTACATTTAGAACACGCGCACGACTGATATTTTTTATTTTACGCTCTGATGCACTCACTGGGACCGGTTGCTAAAAAACCTTCAGGCAGTGTAGGGTTCCGTAGTTTTCGATCCCTAACTCAAAAAACGTTTTATATGTAGATCAAGATCAAAATATTTCCCTCAAAGTCTTTATTGAACTGTACTTTTCATGATATTTTTCATATTACTAAGATTAATGTACAAAGAACTTAAGATCAACAGTACCTATAAAATATTAAATGTTATGACATATTTTTTTGTGCACATTATTCAGCCCGCATCGAGTCAGATTATACCTACAAACTAAGATAACAGACCGTATTACACGTTCCAATAAATACATTCTTTGTTTTTATAACCATGACTAATAATAAACTTCAGTTCGCGTATACCGTACTTGCAATCGTCGAGGTTTACAAAGAGAAGAAGTTTCGTGCAGTAACTAGCAGGGTAGTGACAAACAGTCCGGCTATTTAGCAGAGCGGAATTGAAGTGCAATTTGCGGTGCGGCGACACCCGCCGAGCGACGCCCTTTATGCTGCGCTGCACCCGTGCTGCTGCAGCGGAGCGTGCGTCCTCGCAACGGGGCTGTGAATGCTGTGATACCCAACCCAGGCAGACGCTCGACTCGCATTGTCGAGAGACCTGCGACGTTCACACGCTAGTTATTGTAATAGTCTCGGCTAAACTTACTACACGTTTATCCGATTTGTCGGCCGTCGCGAACTGCGAAAAGATGGCGCTTTTTGAGTACCGACACTTGTGTACATTTGTATGTAAAGCATGTAGATATAATCATTTATAACCCAAAGTTTGCAGAAAAAGATTTACGATTTGCGAGAAATAGCTTATATTCGTAAATCTTTTTCTGCAACCTTTGGTTTATTTAACTAAATATATAATTATATGCGAACAGATATTACCTTATTAGCTACTAACCCAAAATTACAAGCAGGACGGCTAATCTATCTAGCAATCATAATTAAATGATTTACGCCAAAATCCGTCTTCTCCGAGTAAGCTTGCTATCGACCCATAATCCGATTATACAATTATGTAGCTTATTCTACGCAAAACCACCAATTATAAACTGCGTGCTCGTGAAATCAAGCGACATTTATAAATATCATTGTGGAAAATGAGGACTGAATAAAATTTAATAATTAATAAAATGGCCGACACCGACTTCGTGTTTACAGGGGTCATATTAAACGCATCATACTCCGCGGGCTTATTATGTTAATTCGTGCTCGATTCACAGCGGATCTGTGAATAAAATTACTGTGCATTTAAACGTAAAATACACGGACAAAGCCAATGAATATGGTGCGCCAACAATTTATCATTTCATTCATTGCATATTGTTTATCGTGTTAATTGTATCTCTGCTACGATACAATTTATTTCACAGTAGATTTATTCATTTGTTTAGCTTCTTTGATTTATAGTGATGGTGAAATATAGGTACACTCGCTAGATATATCGGAGCTGTGAAGTTAGTCACAAATATCCGAACAACTCTTCTATTGTCCATGAGATTAAAGTGCATGTTCAGATATTTGTGACCACCTTCACAGCTCCGATATATCAGATGTCAACTCTACCTACAATTTCAGAAGACCTATAAATAAGTCACATCGATCGTCCTCTGAAATATATATACTAACAGTGACAACGTTTAATGACCTTAGGTACCTTCATTTTATAATATTATTTTTTTCTGTAGGTTTCTACTGTAATCATACATGTTCTTGAAATAAAACTTACGTCACCTGATAGAGGTGCTGCTTGATATGTTTAATTAAATATGTACATGTTTTATAAATATATATATTTATATAATACCAGTGACCCTAAAGCGACCTGTCCCGCATAAATAAACAGTGCAATCAAATATTACTGGAATGTAGCAACCTTATCGTGTCAATTTGTATGTAAAATACACCCAGTTAGCGTTTAATTTAGCCAATGACAGCTATTATTGAATGTTAATGTTTATATTATACAAAGAAATAGATCACTGAATTTAAATTGGTCTCAATCAATCTGCGACCGTTTAAATGTCATGTTTTTATTCATGTTATCTGAGTTGTTTTATGGTTCCGATGTCCGACTGCATGACCGTCGTATCAAAGTGTTTCTTGGTGTGGTAACATTCAGAAATAATTCTCGATAACGATTGGTCATAAGTCATAAGGTTATAACATCGAGAACGTTTCAGAACATTTGAGCATAAAATATACTGATGTTCCATTAGTAATTAAGAATCTTAATAACTACTAGAATTAAGATTTTAATTTAAGATCTTAATTTGAAAATAAAACATTATTCGGAAGCATCAAATATTACACATTGGATGGAACAAGGCGTCGTCGCATCTCTTTTAGGCGTATTTACATTGTTACAACTAAAATTTTGAATTGAGTTTCAAACGTTCAGTTGGAAAATACATTATTAGGTACCTAATTATAAGTAGGTTCAAAAGCGAATAAGTAGCTAATGTAATCTTTTTTTTTTCAGACGGAAATAGCAAAAAGGCTGAATGCAATAATAGCACAAATCCTACCATTCCTGTCCCAGGAGCACCAGCAGCAAGTGGCCACTGCCGTGGAGCGGGCGAAACAGGTCACTATGACAGAACTAAATGCTATCATAGGGGTAAGTACATAGGTATATAATCTTTATGGGTTAATTGGGAATAATTGTTGTGACATAATTTCCTGGTTGATTCTACACAATGTACCTACCCAGGCCATCTTAAAAACATTATAAAACAATAGTCTGGTACTGACATTTCAAACTAGCAATTTAACTCTCAAATTAGTAACTAATCGAAAAAGTCCCAAGCAAAAACAATATTAATCGCCGGAAGTATTGACTTAGCAACTTAGAATATTCGCAGTAAAAACGACAACGCTCAATTAAGCGTATAATCTATGCCTCCACTGAGTGCAGTCTAAACTAAACGTTATATCGCGCGTAACATCGTTAGCAGAACAAATTCACGAGCGCAGCTTTTCATGCGAAACCGATTAAATCTACACGTGTCTTGTTTGCACAGCAGTAGGTTGTTGGTTGTAAATGCGAGCGCGGAATGTTTAGCGACTACTGCTCTATGTGGCATCTGTCCAAACAGTCCACTCTTTGCTTAGTTATGCGACTGATTGCATGACTGGCTGCTTTGCCTGTCTCACGATGACAAACAGATTTTTATTTTAATAATTACTCTTAATATAATGAAGTTTGTTTTCCAGTTCATATTAAAACTGTAAAAGACTTGTAAAACTTGAGCAGGTACGAAACTCGAGTAGATTCTATAAAAGCGCTTTCAACAGGTCGAAAGTTCGGCGCTCGTTAATTAAACGATCTTAGACGATCTGGCCGCGCGCCAGCCGCCTGATAGAATTACAACAAACTACAGCGCCGACCAATTTATAAAGAAAATAATGATTTATTGTATAATTTATCGTGATGACCCCTCTAGTAATAATTAGTAGGTACCGCCTATTTTACGGCATTACACATGTGAAGTGGGCATTTGTCACTTGCGTGGGCGACTAGTGTATTAGTCTAATGACTCCGGTGTTAGCATTTACATACGAGATGCTAACCACACCTTGCCAGGCGCAAATTAGAGCCAGACCTCAAATTGCCGCTCTAACTAATTTCACGATATTCTAATTGTACTTTTTAAGAGAAGCGTCGTGACTTGTGAGCGCTTCATTGCAACGGTCTATTACACTCAAGTCTTCTCGCATTCGTGCCAAGTCGTTAGTGTGACCTATTCTCGCGATGTGTTAACGCTTGGCATGTGTTAATGTAAATAGATACCTATCTATTAGTTTTGTAGACGCGACGACTGAAATAAATCACTTTAAAGATAATGAGGGCGAAAATAGCGTGGAAGTCACTTGACGCTGCACCTTCTGTGGTTGAAGTCGTTGGCGGTGTGCCAATTCGATCACACGGACCACATTGTTACCACCTCTGGCCGCGACTGATCTATTCCCTATTTTTAAAGCCAGAACTTGGCTATTCTATAATTAACTTGGCGCAGTTTATCAGGAGGCCTTTGTAACAAAATTAGCCGAAGATTAGCGTATCTGTAGCTTCACGTATTGTTGGCCACGTATCAAGATTTAAATGGATTGTTTGCGCATATTCGCACATTTCATTCCTGGTATTGCGAGCCAACTTTATATCCCACATTATATATAATTCTTCAAGTAACATATCGTAAACTTTATTCCTTAAGTGTTTTGGGGTATTACCATCTCGGTCTTAAAGTACCTTTTATACGGTGCGAAAACACCTTGAATATGAGAGAATCTACCTGCCTAAATATCTCCTAAATATTTGCTGAAGGTTCAACGCCCCGGCGAGGATTTACCTATAGATTTACTGAACAGCTTTCGAGATACCGGCAAAACGCAATATCGTCTCCCCCTATAAAATACTCTAATTTAAATAAAAAAGCTGCGCCACCTTCCGTATGTCGGTCTTTTTTTATTACGAACCTTTTTTATTTTCGGGTCAGCTAGGGATCAAAGGGGCTCTCCCCGGAGAGTGGCCTCCCCGGCCCGTCTGATTTGCGACGATTCCACCGCGCGCCGATTTGTGAAGAGGGAATACTCTTCAAATTGGGGGCTCTGTTTGCCTGCCTATTAAAATCACTTACCGTCTTGCAGAGTGCTCCGTTTCCAAATTTAAACGTCTTGCTTTTGTTAAAGCTTTTGTTTACGATCCTCTTGTTTAACTTTACGTGCTTTTATTTTTGTTACCGTTGACTAATCGTATTTCATGTTTTTATGACCTTTCCCGTAACGATTTATAAATAACATCTGAATCTGTACTTACTTATTCGTATCAATTTATATCAAATAAACTGGCTTCTTATTGAAACGAAAGAGGGTACGGTAGCAAAATGCGTGTTATATGTAGGATAAGTGCGTACTGTGACAATACAGGTAAGCGCGGCAGAGAGACCCACTGAGCAGAGGTCGGGAGGCTCGTTCCGTCGCCCGTTATCGGCGGGCGCATCATTTCTCGTTCTGATTTTATTCCGCGCCGCCGGTTTGAGGGGTGGCTCCGACCTCGAGGTAATAGCTTCCAGACACTCGCACCCTCTTGTGTTCACCTATACATGACACAAATGTTCACATTGAAACAGTATTCATGAAACCCCGGATCGATAAAATAACGCGCTCTGTCACACATTGATGCAAGGACATACATCAAACCAATTGATGACTAATAATTTAATCAGAATTTACGTTACGTTTATTTGTAATAGAAAATCCATATCTATGATAGTAATTGTGCGGAATAAACAAATGTATTATGTATCTCGTTTATGCAACATTATCTCGAGAGATAGGTGCGCAAACACGAGTGCTCGCTGTGTAAATAGAGCATATCTGTTTCCCCGTCGATGGCTCTATAAACAAGCGAGTCGCGAAAACATTTCTGTCTAGTTTACGCCGGTTCTCACACCCTCTGATAAAAATTACGAGGAGAATAAATCGGGGTAGCGGCGGGAGGTTGAGAGGGGAAACATGAATTTGTCATTTTTTCCGAGGCACGTTCGCGGCGGTGATAAATATTGCATGGGATCGTGTAGCTCCTCGGCATTTCTTGTGCGTCTGCCCCGCTCTGCTACCGCATTAACTTTTCCCCGTCGCTTAGGCGCTTGTTTTTCAACCAGTGAGTTAGGGCCGGGCCTGTCGTCGCTTCCAATGAAATTATGAAATCAGTTTTACGACTCATCCGGCTCACGAGTTTTTCTTTTACCTAAGGATTTATTCATTCCGTTTTCTGGTGTCGTACTTGTTTATGGTTGGATTGGGCTTTCTGGGAAAAATCATGAAGAATAGGCTTTTATTTCGGAGACAATCATATTATTCCGTTGACGGATACCTATTTATTTAAATATTGGTAATATAAAAACCAACCATTGAAACGGTAAGACATTAAATATATTTAAATTCATCAAATTGTGCTTAAATTGTCTAAACTTTTAAAGATGCTATTTTGCGTTTAACTGTAAGTGATAAAAGCAATTATGTTGAAAGTGTAACATGTGTGTTGGCGCGTCGCGTGTTGCCGGTTCGCGTCTAATGGTGCGTTAGCCGCGCCCCCACCCTGTCTCAATAAACTACCCTCTTTGTAGCTTATGTCGTCGTTTTATGCCCCGCGTTCACGGGCGGGTGGCTAAGGCACAATATCGATAGTTATCAACTCTGATACTACGGGGACGGGCGCGAGCTAACAATGTTGTCATCCTAATTCTCTGTTGATCCTTCCAATTATGTGGTTTATAGTACGTTCTCGACACATTCATATTAAGTATATGAACGCACGCCTTAATATATTCAGATTACTAAATACATATTTGCTCCTATTTTGTATAGACACTACCCTCTATACCGACAAACTATTGACTCGGCTGGAGGTTTCTATGTTTACAGCATACATTAGAACAGTCTAATTTTACTTAAATTCTAATTGCCCACATTACTGCCTCAATTGACTAAATATACGGGCAATCCGTCAATTATTTTAAAGCAGTGGCAATATCTTAATCCGTCGCCGACGGAGCAATCGCTGGTAATTGCACTTTAATGTGCTCCAACCGCAAACTAACTGATCTTAATTATTCCGGCGTTAGAATGGAAACTTTCCTCGTCTCTCGATAGAACTATTAAAACGTAACTAATTGAGGGTATGATATAGTAATACATTACCAATTCACGTATGTTACTTAGATCACAATAAATAAAATAAACAGCCAGTAAGCGTTGTCGTTAAGTAACTTTTTTATGGTGAATATTTTACATTTTAGACTGTTCATCATTCGTATATAAGTAGCTTTGTTGACAAGCATTGCAAGCACCTTCTCTATATGGCATAAATAATCTCGGACTCTAAAAGCTATTGCACATTTTTCAGTAATCGCAATAGTCTTTGTTTTGTAAATCCGAAAACCGGATCAACGCACGGCTCCGAAGCTCCGTATTTATGTCAAAAGCATCGCCGTGTTCAGGGAAATATTTTCACGCAAAAATCTGAGCAGCGCTACACGCTATCCATTTATAAATCGAGAGTAAGCCCGCCGAGACGGGAACGCGAATAGGGAAGTCTACATTTTCCTTTGCAAATTTTTATTTCAACCCTTGCCAATACAGTAATATACCAAGATATGTCTAGAGAGATAGGTTCGCGTTTATAAAATTGTTAATTGTTGTTACTCTTATAATATCACGTTGCTCTTATACCTATCGCGACGTAAACTTGTAGGATATTTTTATGAGCCGACAATTTATTTTGTGGTAAATTAAGATCGTTAAGTTTCACGAGGCACGCACATTTTGTATCAAAATTTGTTTATGCAATTATAACGTCATCTAACCTAACCTGACCAAAAGCGATGTTAACATTAAAGCCAAATATCCCACAACACAACACACGAGGCACATGCTGCAAGGTGAAACAATAGTACAATAATAATATCATACCCACTAGCACTTATACCTACTTACTTGAGTATTTTTACTCACAGAACATTTCAGTCATGTCTACTTCCATCCATTCTAATCCCAGCGGGAACAAATGCCTACGTCCATATTTAAAATGTCTGATATCTTGTGATTTCCCTTTCTATTCGCTTACGCTTACGTTTGAATAATAAGTTGACCTTGCTGCGAGGATTTGCTATTCTCAAAGGTATTATCCTATCCAACCATGAATCAAACATTATTTATAATACTAGTACTAAATTGATGGATATGTCATTTGTATTATGAATTATACAACACATATATTATTCATATCATATGAAATGTGATTATATGATGTGATCTGATCTTATTTTGACTTAGGTACATTTAACGTAGGTACGTCGGTCCTAGATAATAATCCTTAAAGAAGATTGAATTTAACTTCAATCTAGTTCATCATAATACAATATCCGTAACACCAGACTCCTCCAAAGTTAGCGGGGTGTACGCAAACGCCTTTAAGAGGTTTTAATCCCGAAAGCTGCTTTGCTCTTTAATCAAGACCAAATTATGCCCTTACAAAAATGTAACGAACTCGCACTACCCTAAACTAAATGGAATGGGGTGTATGGCTTCATTTATATTTACTGCATGTGTGCATGGGTACGAGTTTGCGGTATTCTCATTCACAAATCCAAGTACATAAAACGAGAAAACCAACTAAGGTTAGTTGGTTTACTCCATTTCATTCTCTAGCTTGTATTAATTAATCATAACAAAAAATATTATGCTTTTGAATTCACATTCTTATTCAATTAATACTCGTATTTACGAAATTTCTCTGAACAATGCCCTTTGGCGTCGTACGTTTAGGAATCGTGTAATGATGCGTGTCTATTGTTATTACTAGTGTTTATAAAATAGCTTATGTAAGTAGAAATAAGCACTGCTTAGTGAACAGAAACAGATGGGGATTCATACTGTGCTCGTATGGAGGGCAACCGGCCGGGCAACACGGCACGGGGTAACTCAGATGACAGCTTAGGTAACGCGGGTGCATGCGGCAATTACTGCTTTGTTTGTATAATTTCGACTAGCTAGACCCTCACGTTATGAATTTATGACCCATGTTTAATGAAACCAGGTGAACTGACATGAGAATCTGACACTGCTTTGTTATAGTTAATGATTATGCTTGCAAGCATATGTACAATGTACATTAAAATTTGCATAACATACGCGTCGTCGTGACATTATTGTGTCATGTTTAGGTTAGGTTAGACAGTACAACATACAACATATTAATGCCAGTTGGTAGATCTGTTAATTTGTTATCATTATCTCATTTACTTGTAAGTAAGTGTTAAGTTTTATAAACGATAAACGCGCGCCACTCGGTAGGTTGCTAAACAGATTCGTTACGCATTTATTTCGTCTCTGGGACTATGAGGAATTGGACCAAAAATATAATTGGAATTCAAAAAAATCCCTTTTGTAGAGAAACACTCAAGCTAAGTGGCGCTCGCCACCTTTTGACACACAATAAATCACAGCCGTGAGCGGCCAATAAAAAATATGTTCCACCCTCAGCGAAAATCCAATTAATTTTCGGCCGCTAAAAAAGAACGTGCACGTCCAACCGGAAAAAGCTTGGCGAGTCGGAGAGGAGTGCCAGGGGGCGACACAGAGCGCGCGCGAGCGGCAGCGGCGAGCGGAGCGGGCCGCGACAGAAGGGCGGGCAACCGCTCACAGTGTATAATAATAACGTTAAACGAGACAAGATACGAACGGGAAGCGCGGGAAAGTGGGAAAAGGGGAATAATGGAGAAGGAGTAATCAATTTCGCTCAGTCGCCGCCGCCAGCGGAATTCTCATTTAAAATTTAAAATATCGTGGCGGCAGGGGGCCGTGGAGGACTTTTAATTTGGACCGGCTACGGTTTTAAAAATGCACGACGCTCTGCGGTGACACATCAATTCACTTTGACTGTCGGCACTTCCAACTAAAATGTTTTTTATTTCACTTTAATCAGAGTAGCTAATTTGCACCGCGTGAAACGTATGCATAATTTGGGCTTTTGCAATAACGTATTAATCTCGCCAGTGCTTCAGATATCATCCGACGTCTACTGTCTGCCACCAGTGCCACCTTGAACACCCTTAAATAATATAAAAATTCCCTTAATTGACAACGCGCACTTAAGTATACTCAAAACGTTTATCAATGTTTATATGTCACTAAAACATGTTGAGGGCGTAATAATTAAGTAACATTTACTACAGCACTGGTACAGCATGGCAACACTACCAACATTGAAATTAATCTTAAAAATAAATTACTATTTCAATCTAACAGAGATTGAATGGTCTGTATAGTTAATACAGTAAAGAGGATGTGAAAGGTCCCTTAATTCTATCAACCCTATTGCTATAAATATAAATCCAGCTTATGCCGCAATGCTTTTGTTATGTTTTTTTTATTAGATATTAATGGTGTCATTCATAAATGCTTGTCAAACCTAATAAAAAAAATAAAAATAAAAAAAACATTTTTAACATTAAAAACTTGTTTTCTGATTCGTTACATTTTGGCGTGCCCTTACTAATGTCAATCCCAAACAATGCATCATATTAGGTTCAGCAGTTTGATACAATATTTATATATACAATTACTGCTAGTGATTACGAACATTTCCTGTTTACCACTAACAACAACTACAGCCTAATTTTTGACTGTACTTGCTATGAACATAAAAATACCGCCTCCTTATACCACTTTTTTCGATAAAAACATCACTTACAAGAACATAGGTACGCCGTTTATACTTCATAAGAAATTATAGGATTATTGTTAAGTCAGTATGTCTGGAACGGTACCGCGAACATCGAAGTTACATTTCGGGCATATTTCTCTATTACTCCAATTAAAGCGTCATGAGAAATGACAGAAACAATCGTTTTTCGTGGTAGGTGTGTCTGCTTATACGGTGAACTTTATGAAAGGATATTGTTGCAGCAACAAAGGCCGGACCTGCCGCGGCTACTGCAGCAGATGCACGCGGCTCACCTGCCCACGCACGGCGCGCCGCCGCTGCCGCTGCTGGGTCAGGGCGCACTGCCGCCCGCCGGCCTGCTGGGGCTGGGCGTGCCGCACCACCCGCTGTCTGTGCTGGCCAAGCCGCCGGACCTACACCGCCCTGATGATAAAGGCAACGGTAAGGATTCTCAAACTTCAACTCAATAGGTATTCGATAAAAATACGGCTACTACTATTATTACCGACGTAGACATTGTTATGTTAGTTTATTAGGTACGTAGAGGTCGCTACAATAAGTTAATATACTAACGAAGCGAATGCATCTGAACAAAGATTAAAAATAAAAAATAAAAATCTTTGAATGCAGACCAAAGGTCCATAGAATGTTAGTATGTGTGTAAGTGACAATACTAAGGCTGAGACAAAACTTAGATTTTTCAATAGCACAAGACACAGGAAACCCGGCTGGTCTCAGACCGATTTATATGATTATTGGTAGTCAGAATAGCGAGTCACTGGATCATTCCTGCCCGCAGAGCCCTATTACCGGCCGCCGACCGCCTTTTGTCGCCTTGCCAATTATATGAAACAACGGAGCACTATGTGCCGCACGACGCACGTCAAAGGCATTTAATGCATAGCCTGAATCGCCCGAGTTTGTGCGCAAAGCAATCGCTGGAGCAATCCTATTACGGTGCACGTACATAGGCGAGAGGTATTAGTAGTGCATGTGCTGCTACAATTAATTTAAATGCAATAGCCTCAATAATTGGCTCTGTTAGCACGGGTAGGTAGTTAGCATCCGTCTGTCCGCATGATAGGTAATTGAAGCGTGCTCGCTACCTGGAACAATTATTATAATATATCTAATCGTGCATTAAGCGTTCATTTAAGTGTGTCTAAATTGTATATAAGGCAAGATTAATTTTAAAAAGCTATTTTATTTAAATTGGAGTAGTAAATGTAAATATCAATCAGCGCAGATAGCAAGCTAACTAAGCTAACCTAATTTGTTTTAATTGGAGTTATTTAAAACGTGGATGAGCTCACGACCGCAGACGCTGAAGTCACCGCAAAATTACCTTTTGATTCACTGAGCTGGTAAAGTCATAGAATTTCCACTATTCATCCCACCGTCAGTAATGCAAATAATACGCATGTAGGAATGCCTACGCGAGTTAGGCACTTATTTATTTTAATCCTCGTAATTTAGTAAACATTAAAACGCGGCTGAGTTCGCGACCGCATACACTCAAGTCACCCGCAAAATTACGTTACTAATTGACTAAAACACGCGACGCTCACACCAGCAGGAATAATTAATTGAGGCAAGGTAGAGTGGAGGAGCCCCCACCTGCTCGGTAACTCTTACATCAGTACACCGATAATGGCACAAATTAGCCGGGGAAGTGGCTGGGGGAGGTCGGGGGGCGCTAAGCCGGAACATCCCGGAGCGCAGATTACCGCTTGCTTTTGTAATTAACCGGAGCGACGGGCGGCTTCCAAATCCATTTCTGTGTTACATTTTCATTTGTGGCGCGCTCGCCCCGCGTGCCGGGATTATTCGCGCTACGCTCAAACCGCACCGCTCCCCATTGTTTGTATGAATTATATTATTACTACAACTAACTTATATACTACAGTTGTAGGCCTACACCGTCCGCTTTACGGAGGCTCGAAAAAATCGGTTCATCTTTTCCAAACTCGACGTTGTTTACTTATTCTATACAAACATTGACAAGTAGGTAGCTTCAATTCGGAGAAGTGACTTTTTCATACTTTCAAAGCAATATCGGGCGAGCCATATAGCCGTCAGCGATCCGAAAACACGCAAACAGCGAGTTCAAAAAGCCTCTCGAAGCTGGTAAATATTGAAACAGTAGTGGGATTGGAGACGTCAGGCGGTCGAGGGGGGCTCTAATAGTCTCCCGTGCCGCGCGACAAACAACACAGACCAAACAAACACTTACTGTATCAGGCACATTCATTTTGGTGAGTCTTGCCGTGATAAAATGACGTGGAACAAGCGTATATATCGAGCAAAATATAAATATTTATGAAGAGTCCGTAATTCTAATGCCAAAAGTTGACTTAGGTGCGAATAAAGAAGTACAAAAGTGCGCCTATTAACATTTTGTATAGCAATTTTAAAGTTGAAAATTGTTTACTCTTAGGGGCTCCTTACTTTATAATGAATGATATTAATAGTAAATATTTACTGTAACTAGAACAATAACAACAGCTAGGCTAATAGGTCCACAAGTTTTCAATAATGTATAACTAATTCGCCATTGATTGATGCTAGACAACCCTAATTCGAGAAATAGTCGCTGCCGACGAAGTGGCCAGGTACAATGCACCGCGCGTGTGCCGACTCCCAATGAGGCATTAGTATTCCCTGAGAGTTTACAGGTATAGGTTTTGTTGCGACAACTGTACCTACTTTAGACAAAAAGTACCAAGTTAAGTTTTCAGCCATGTTTTGTGTTTATCGTTTATAAGTACTGCTCCTTTAAAGTATATATACCCACACATATAAACGTACTGATGCTAAACAATATCGAGGCGCAATCAAAAAGATGTGAACGTATTCACAAGAATGGTTTTTTTCTATTTAATCAAGTACCTAACCTACTTTATTATATGCATAAACGAATATCATATCTAAGTGCTAACTTCAAAATCGGGTGAACTTTCCAAAACACAAGTTTTCTAAGTATATTGAAAAGAAACAGCTACTTGATGTGATTAAATTCTTTGATGCGCCTTTTTGTAGACTTTGAGTTCATAATAATATTGTTGTATTATCTGCCCTAACCATATTGGTTGGAAAAGGTTCGGTAATTATATTAGCGTCCCTACTGCGGTTAACTTTCTTCGAAGGGTTCCGTCAGAGGGTTCTGTAGGCATCTGACAAGTTCGCGGGGCTTCCATTACCGCACATTCTACAACTTCGGAGTAGGTATTTGGAGACAGCTTCTCCTCTGGAAACTTCGTAAATAACTAAGTACGTGGAAGAGCCATCGACGGAGTATAAAGTCAAAAACTAGATAGCTTACGACGAAGGGCGTGTGCTTGTTTTATTACAAAACTAAAGTAATCTATGAAATATATATTAAAGGTAAAAATAGTATAAAATGTTGTGGTAAAAAACACAGGCAGCCTGATCTTGGTATACCTGTCTTAATTAGAAAATGAGGTCTTATAGTTTATTGACAATACTAAATACACTTAGAAATAATATACGAATAAATCTGACATAATTTAAATAAAACTGTCATAGTTTAACTTTTCTACAAGTCACGTTAATTGAGAACACTTTTTATGGAAACTCCCGTATACCTGTGCCTTGTTTTTATACTATACAAACAAAAACATTTAAATCTGATTATTATTAGCAATATAAATACGACCAAAAATATATTTAAGGTAAGGTACATTGCACTTCTTAAAGAGTTTCACGAGCATCATTATAATAATAATTGCCATTGGAAAGTTAAGCTACTTGGCAACCCTGAGAGGATGCGTGACGCGACGGCCCCTGCAATATTCATCGAGCACTTTACACCCGGTCGACCCGGCTCAATGCCCGGGTACATCGCCCAGATTATACCTACCCCTATCCGGTTTATAATACGTTTAAATTTCACCCACTTTACCTCCGAAAAACAGGCGGTTTATGGGGTATAGGTGTTAAACAATTTGCCTGAAACATCCTGGAATATAAAGCGTTACTAAATGTGTAGTATACGTAGAGCTGAAATAAGTAAATCGTAACTACTTGTAATTCCTTCTTGGACTAATTTGAAGAATGCTTCCATTGAAAATTCCTAAACTAAAACTTCCATCATATAATTTGACCAGTTTCGTGTGTATTTGTATAATTTATATTTATCGTTTAATAGTAACATCAAATAATTATATTGTGTCATTTGTCGACAGGTATCAGCTCCGCAGAGGAGAGGCATGTGAGTACACAACTTTTTCCAATTTAGCCGGGGTTGTTAAAATTTCAACGACAAAAAATTTGCTTTGAAAAATTCCCAACAGGCGCTCCTACTTTTCCATTTTGGAATGCCAACGCGCTGGAGCTCGCTCGAACACGTTGATTTCATAACAGGGCACAAGTGGGTGGCGCTATGCAAGTGGCACCCTCTCCATAGGGCTGCCATGATGCAAAACCTCCTTCAAAGATTAAGGATGTCATTCGCTTACAGTAGCTACGACTAATACCTACACGGAACGGGAGATTAACGTTTTAATTAAAATCGGAAGCTTCGTTAAATATTTTTAAAGTTGCAAAAGTCGGTGACCCTAGTGCATTGTAGAAGTGTGCTTCACAGTGCGTCGGCGAGGTGTTGCGAATGTCGGGTATCGTGTTACCGCGCGGTGGGGGCGGGCGCGCCTCCCTTGTTGTGCTCGGGTGCTCGCGGCGCACCGCACAGATGTGCCACCGCCGTCGCTCTGCCAGCGAAACGAAATGCATGCGAATCGATCCGTGCCCCCGCTGCTGCGAACATTGTCTTTGTTCACCTAACCTACTTCTGTCTGAGCGCGCCACAAATCTCTCATTTTGACGTTTTGATTTCAATTCCGGTCGGAGGAAAAACTTTTCTTTATATCCGTTTTCACGTAAAAGTTTGATTATACATATTACGTATCCCTTGTAATCACGACGCTCTTGACTTTGTAAACGAAGGGATCCCGATAATAAGATCAAGTTACCAAGGCATACCTTAACAAGTTAAAACTAGCGCTACGGAGTTTACAAGTTTATTCTCCGGTGTGACCCGGTTGCGCTCGAGCCGCCGATCTGTGCAAACGCGGCGAGCTGAGTAATGCACGGACGCGCCTTACAATTTCAAGTGGGGGTGGGAGGGGGTTACTGCACTCCGTAATAAAGTTTACATAAACCGAGCGTCTTGGCTGCGGCTGGGGGCGTCAGGTTACGCCTCGCCCTACGAACGAATGTTTTTACTGGAATCACGCCGCTGACACACTGTTGCAACTTCGCGTTTATTTGCCAACACCGAACGGTGTTTGATGTTTTGATATGTCAACTCGACTTACTTGTGACCGATGTTTTTGTACTTGTAGGTATATAATACTATATTATGATGTGACTCTAGTAAAGTCAATCATAAATATTAATTAACTGTCTTAATAGTAACAAATAGGTCAGGTCTAGCTAAATTACACAGAATCAGCTTAGAGGAGTACTCAAAGTTAATTTAATTAAATATCAAGGCATAATTTCATTCTCTGCCTTCTTTCAAAAGCTCCTTAAAATCTTCCAAAATAATCAAGGCTAGGATGGTTACGTCTGGCAATTTACACCGAGGTGAAATTGAGCAGCGGCCTTAAGCCTAACAGGGCGAGTCTTCCTCAATCTCATTTGGGTAGCATAATAACCGCGGATTTATTTCCGCCGCCCGTTCATTCTCTCTCAAATCGCGCCTAATATTCAATTTGGACGCCCGAACCACACAAAAACTGCTCGGAGCCGGTTCATTACGCCGCGCATCTCGCCTCTTCATCCTCCTTACCTTATCTAAGCCCCTCCCCCTCGCCCTCCCACCCCCGGGAGCACACCACTTCAAGTGGAAAACTCGCAGGGCGAGGGCCGCTCAACCTTGTTTAGCATTCTCCTCGACTTCTTTATTTAATAGATGATGAAAAAACCCCGGTCCGAATAAATTTGCGTTTGTTCTTCGACATACCCTGTCGGTGCGCGTTGGAGGTGCTCCTTTAATTAAGACGGCAGCGGCGCGTGTAAATGCGACTCCTGCTTACTGCGATATGGGCGAGCGCGCTTTATTAAAGCGTTCGAGTTTAATTCGGCCGTATTTATAGCTAGCGACAACCCTAGCACATCATGTTTACGCGCGGTAAAACAGCGCTCGACACAACCCTCACAATTTATCGCCCCAGACTTTTCTTAATTGGAAGAAATGGCCACTTGTAATTATTAAGACGCCGTAAAGTGAAACAGATTGCGCGGTAGTCCTCTCCGCGGCAGTTAGGAGTTTACTCTTTTGCCTTTTCTTTACGCTTTATACGCGGGTCTAAGAGTAGTAGGTACGTTTATGTTTTACTTTTATTATGCAATCCAAGTTTACTGTTTACCGTGGAGCAAAAATCTTACAAAGAGATTCTTTTATCGAGTTTCTGTTTAATACAGCACTTTATCTCGTACTCGATCAAATAA
The DNA here is from genome assembly GCA_022674325.2 of Grapholita molesta. Lineage (NCBI taxonomy): Eukaryota > Metazoa > Arthropoda > Insecta > Lepidoptera > Tortricidae > Grapholita > Grapholita molesta. The sequence goes on from CP053137.2 coordinate 11,227,551, forward strand.
ACCATTGAATCCAATAAATGGTACGTGAACCGGTTAGTATTTAGTGAAACCATCAGATAGCAAGCCTTGGCATACCGTCTGTAGATATTAATCAGGCGCAGGCAGCCGAGGCACCGATATGAAGCTCTGCACTCTAAATATACTATATTATTATTTTCTAGCAATAATACTAACTGCTTATCATACATATATCTAGTCGATGGTAATAGATTAACGTGAATACTTTGAATTAAGAAATGATAAACCATACACTAAACGACAGAACCAATGATGTTACCTACTTGATCATATATATATTTGGTTAGACTCTTAGCTCCTATTAAGGACTACGTAAGTGAAATCAATCGACATTTAATCGATTAATTAACACGCGACATCGAGATTTAGGAAGCAGACGTAACTATCGACGCCAGCGATACGTCACGTAATGAACACATCGGTTCGGATGTACGAGCTTAACCTTTCGGCCGCGCACGGTCCCGTGCCTCCGAAATGATCCATTCACTCGCAGATACATTTAGATTATGCTCAGTGAGCTGATCGGCGCCTAGCGCTCCGCTGTAATCTCCTTATACTCCGTCTTGATACAGCATAACAGATTACTACGTCGCTGCATCTCAACAGATTATCTGTCTTGTCCTAGTTGGTACATAGAGATTGTGTTGCTGAAGTTTATAGTCGCTTAAATTAAGCACTAAACTGTAAACGTGTTTATTAATTAGTAGCTGTGTATGTGTCTGTTTGTAATATCTCTTTCAAATACTAGTACAAGATGTTTACAAACATACCCTTAGCACAATTTTAGCACAGCAATATTATTTTTGTTCCTCACTTTCGCAACGAAACGATACAAATGCTTATTAATTTGTATCGTGATATTTCTGCAATTCGAATAATATTTAATACAGTGAGTTAAGAGCTTACCTCCACAGAGGTAGGCGGCGCTGGTCGTGCTGCCGGCTTTGTCCCGATACCCGTATCGTATCGATTCATACAGGCTTGATCGAATCGCAACCCCCCTCTCCCACCCACAACAATACCTCAGAGCTGTACGTGAGCGAATGGAATATTCAATATTTCAAACCTATTTATTCTCAATATGCCTGAAGAAATTCTTCATTCTTTGATAAACAATTTCCAATGATATGGAGCCGAGACAAGAATTAATGGGTCTAAGTTTGAATCTCTTAAATCCTGAGGTCTATATAGTGTCTAAGTAGGTACATACCTACTCGAAATGTCGTCTTAGATACTGGTGTGTTCGTGCATTCGTACAACAGTAAAAACAAGTACATTCACCCCCGTTACATAATCTACATTGCCTAAATATTAATTAACAGAACCAAACCTAACCTGGATGGTTCCTTTTAAGAAGAGTAGGTATCTATATTGTAATGAAGAGTTTGTAAATATAGCGTAGCCAATAGCCGCCTACGTATAAAAATACACGTTAAATGGATGTGAAATATGCGCATAGTTCACAATAGATGCTAATGTATTTCATAGTCATTGTTTCGCCAGCCGTTTAATCAAATATCACGCGGCGACGAACCGTGTCATAACGTGCCACTTCCACAGATTCAATATTCCAATGAAATATTCAATACGTTCGACGGTAACGAAAGTGCAATATTTTATACGTGCCAGTAAACAAAATGAAACGTTCTACTCTCGAAGCGCGCCATTTTCCTCCGGATGCGTTCCGATGCCGTGCTTAAATCCTTAATTAAAAAAGTGAATTCTAGTGATTCAGTTATGCAAAGCATTGAATAACTCGATATAATAACATTTATATCGATGTGAGTTATATTCAATATCGTTTAATAAACGTTGTTGCATGCATAACAAAACATTCCTTTTAATATATTAATGACGGGAGGTCGTTTTTACAGATTAGTATTATATTACGATGAATATAATTAAAACAAAGTTTCGTGTGAAGTTTTGATTCTGTGGGACTGTTAACATGACACGTGGAAAGTATCACCCGAATCGAGTAAAAGGGTGTTGTCGTTGGCAGCGTGTTATGACCGCCTGCATGGCTGCGGTCGCGCACATGCTCTGTTGTGGTCTCCACTCGGGCGCGAGGGTTGCCACAAGCATGCTCACCGAAAGACTAGGTACATTGAAATAGAGTACTACACTAGAATACATACCGATCCTTTGAATGAAAGTCAATACTTCAATTACACATACCAAACTCAAACGAAGGATGAAACACAAAACCACTGTTAGCTAGAATTTGATTGGTATTACTTGTAATATTAATAGACGAACCGTCACCGAGACCGAGTGAGTACCTCATGTCGTTGAAATGTCAAACGTGAGTCACAAAAATTGTATTTTACCAAAACTTTCATGTGCAACTATAATTTTCCTTTATTTTGACTATGTTGATATTTTTTTATAACAACTGCCTTATGGCCAAACACACAATCATTTCCGTTGAAAACCAATTACTAAAATTGGTATTCATGTCGGTGTTGAAAGAAGAATGTTTGAATAGAAATGGAGATACGTATGCGAAACACGCAATAGTCCTTTAGCGAACATACTTAAAGGAGCCAGTTTTCTTGATCGTTTTGCAGCCCTGCTGATGTTCATACCGACGTGTGTGGCCTGCGCCCCGCATACATAATGGCTACAATACTCCGCTTACCTACAACACATTGCATTCACTTCATTACATTCTTTATTTTTACGATATAACCACAGACTTGATCTTATTATTGTTGAACTAAAATATAACTTTTTACTGGGAATTTCCATTTCATTAAAAAGTCAACTAAACAGTAACTCGTTCACAGCACAGTTTTCCCAAGTATTTAGTCTTCAAAACAAAGTGCCGAGTGAAGATTGCTAACGAGAGTGCGGTTACTTTTTTACTTGAAGCCCTAATTCTCACGTACTTTATAATCGCCGTGAACTTGTTTGAAATAAAAAACAAATAAAAACATAAGTAGTCGGGGTAATTGAAATGGCTGCATGTAATTAGCAGGTCGGCGCGCGATTGCTCGCGGCTCGCTGCACGTCTTCATAATTTATCTCAATTAGTCGCGCGTAATGAGCGGAAGGACGCGGGCGGCGAGAGCACCTAACGCTTGCCAGGTTTACTCCAAGTATTTTCACTCTTGTTTTTGTGCTTTTATGGCGACAGATACCTACGAATGTTAAATAAGTAATAAGTATCAGTTAACAACACAGTATTGAAGTGTCTTGTAGTTTTAGTCACTCTTCAATTATATATCGGTGATATGAGCCGTATTATTTGTATTTTGCATGAGAATCGCTCCATATTAAGTAATTTAGGTATTACATGAACATTGAACAATCTGCCACCGAGCCAATTGCGCACAAATTATATCAGCATACTGTTGCGGTTACCCGTAGCCGGCGGTTGTTCTCGATATTGGCCCGACGCAAGGCAAGGTGCATGCGCTGCGGTTGTCGGGCGGCGTGTTTAACAATCCGGCGGCGGCCTTGTTCGCCGCGCCGTGTTGCCCAACACGCCGACGCCGTGTCGACGTGTCGCCAGCCACGCCGCACCTCGATGCCTTCGTGCTTATCACGCATTTACATATGCTACGCCGTGTACCTACGGGCATCGAAAATGTTTCATGAATAAATTTGTAATCCAATTTGATGGTTAGGTAACTCCGACTTTACGAACACGTCGAACCGATAAAAACAAACAATCGAACTAGACAACGAACAGCCGGGCACGATTCGAGTAACCTCCGCTCAGCTTAAACGGTTAATCATAAAAAAGCGAGCGGGTCCCAGCCCTTTTTCGAGTTTTCCTCGTTACTGGCTAAGACGAGAATCATTAGGAATTAAATTTCCCCTTTCATTAGTCCCTCAACCCTCGTATAATTCCGGACGCGGAGCAATAACAATATAAATCCCCCGTCGCGCCGAGCGGGGGATTACGGCTTGTCTCGACCCTAATTTAGGGCTGCCCCCGCCCCGGATTAACGAAGTGGCGGAATCCGCTAGGGTTGTCGCTGCGCATAAACTTGTTACGTGTTTAATGTTTTATTGACGGGTGGCGAGGGAGCTCTCATTTAAATAAGCGCGACCCCTTCGCACGCGCCGCCCGCCGGGGTCTCGGCGATCATGCGAATTCCGCCGCTGACCGCAAACCCGCTGGTCGAGACACTGACCCGCCTACCTAGTGCGAAATAATAAACTGGAAAAGAAATCAAGATAAGTGCCCACTTGCCTGTATCTTGTCTCGGAGACGCATTAGCATATCTTATTGACACTTCAACTGTTAAATCTCGCGTGGGCGGTATTCAATTCAAATTAATTTGCCTCGAGTCTTCTCCAAAACAGGTTCATTATGCTCTATCGAAACCATACAACGCCTCATTTAATACTCAAGATACCGTTACGAAATAATAATTTAAGAAGGTTGAGCACGCTACAAATTAATTTAGCTATTATTTGGAAGGGAATCACTTATGAAGACGGAACGAATTGTTTATCCCCGGAATTAAGTCCCGAGAGTGTCGACGCACATATTGCCGCGAAGGCATCCGAGCCTCCCTCTCTGATTTAAGCGGAGGGATCACAATTAAAGGAATCGGCGATGTCAACACGAGCGAGGAGGTCTCCACCGCGCCGATACATTTTATTACCATAATAACGCCGCGGACATTTGTCACGCCCTAACGCGGTTAACGAGTATATTAACAATAAATGTTTTTGTGTATTCTTACAAGGTTAATGACAGTTCTATATTACGCATAGGTAGTAGCTAGGTATTTCACCTCTGCCAATTTTCTAAACGACCCACCTTTCAACTCTACGCGACGAAACTCGATTCAGGGTAATTTATTTAAGTAATTGTACAAAGCGAGGCCGTGTACACCGCATTAAAATTTTGCCTCGAGACCGCAAAGTAGACGCTAACACAAAATTAAAGTCGTCGACACTTAAGGGCTTCGTAGTTCCCGGAGGGGGGGAGTTTCCGTGAAATTTCTCTCGGAATGTCGAAATGGCGGGCGAGTTTCGCAAGTCAACTCAATTATCGTTTTAATTAAGGCGCCGTGCCACGTGACATTTGTTTGCGTGCGTGAAAGCGATCGCCCCCCGCCCGCGGCCCCTGCTCCTGTTAATTGTGCTAATTACTCCTGTAATGGAGCGAGGGAGGGTGAGATTGCTTATCGACGACGCTCCCGGAATTTGCTTTGTGTGATACATCAGCCCGACTCTACTTCTTGTTAGCTGATTACTTTACATCAGATTATTCACCTCTCATTTACAGTATACGATTTAGGTCTGACATATTCATGTTTCAAATATGGGGCATTTTACATTTTTCTCTCTTGGTTTGGTTTGCATACTACGATATCGTTAAAATTATTTCAATGATCCGAATAGAACGTGTAAAACTATCTGAAGTTTATAAAAATCGACGGCAGATAGCAAACAAAGCAATAATGAACATCAATTCTGTCGGGCAAGTTTCCAAGCGGTGCATTTGTGAGTGGTACGGAATATGGCGCAGCCAGAGTTCCCTCTGAGAGCGCTCGTAACGCGGAGTGGCGGCGTAATGGCCGTGCACTTCAGCGCGGTCGGGCACGGTGCAGGCGCGCGCGGGCGCGGGCGCGGGTGCGTACTGCGAACCGCGAGCGCCGGCCAATTTGGTTATTTGGGGTCGGCCATAAACCGATAGCGCGCAGTAAACGCAATCCTCCACTCGCGACTATAAACTTTACGAGTCACGTAAAAACGCGCTCGAAACGCCGACTCGCTACCATAAATTTATGCTAATGTATTCTTTATAGGAGTTTAATGTGTATTCAGAAATTCCTCCATTATTTATGTATACGAATGAACCGGTAAAAGTTAATTTTAAAGTCGTACAGAGTCAGGGCAGTTTTTGGGTACAGACTACCGACTAATAATGTTTTTGCTAGTTTGGATGTCGGTGTGTAGATGTCGTCTACAAACGATGCTTGCCTGCAAGTTCGTTTTTATTTAATAGCGGGACACAAACTATACAAAACCAATCGCAATATGTGTCCACTGAACTAACTGCTACCTATATGATCTTCAGTATGACCACTTTGTTTTCGAATTCTTCATTCTTATTTGCAGTTGTTGGCACGTTAAGGACTTATTCCGAGTGCATTGGCTATGCAAATTGTAGTACCTATACAATGTTGTAAATTGAGAACGTAATGGGACTTTAAAAGTAAATGGCGCGCAATAAAACTTTTCGATGACAGTATCATAAAACGAAGTCGCATAAAGCCGGTAGAGCCGCAGTTTCGATAAAAGCTGAAAGCGTCGCGTGTAAATCACGTAACTTTTCAAAACTATTATGCCTGAAATATAGTCCGAACTCAATCCGTACATTTCCGAGCGGACGGTCTATTTATCTATTTCCCCCGCTTCCGCCCCCAGCGTCCGGTTAACCGCCCCCCCTTCCGGTTAACCGGCGGCGGCGCGCGCGGCTAAACGGCTCGTCGCGTGACCGCAGACAATAAGCCCGGGCGGCGTTAACAGCGCGCCTGTGTGTTGCCACTTTATACGTTACGTCACTGCCTCCCCCTGCGGCACACACGCTGCGAGTGTGTGCTCCTTGGCTCGCGGCGCGAACGGTAGCCGATAAGTCGTGTTGTCGAAGCTTGTAGCGAGACGGCGCCGCCCGCGACCCCGTCCCCGACTCAATTGCCTTTTTCTTGAGGTCGACCCGCGTAATCGGATAAAGCAAAGATTAGCTCTGTCCGCTTTTCTGTTGAAAATGGAAAAGGTTGGGTAAATGACTACTCAATACATTCAAATAATTTTATTTTAAGTTTATGTAAGTTCAGACTTAGTTAAAATAGGGCAATAGTAACAGCAGGTAACTTTATTTCTTTAAAACCGTAATAACTAAGATTGTTTCTTCTACTTTGTATGTTAAGGTGAAGTACCTTACTTAAATATTTTACACATTTTTACATGAGACTTAAGGATTACGATGAGATGATGATGTACCTACTATATAGGAGCTAGGTTTATTATTTTTGAACATTAGAAATATGAGGACTGATACGTATTGTTTATAATTATAATGTAGGTATCTACGTGCTCCAGCATATATGTAGCGATAATAGGCACTCATAAATTTATTTAAATGAAAACAAGAAACCAATATTATCGAATACCTAACAACAAATAGTCACCGTTCCAGCAACAACCTCGACCACAATTCGATTTATTAAATTCACTAATAATAACCGCAGACCAACCTTTGAGCGAGTTCGTCGTACAACATAAAATCCGACCAATCGAACCCGACACGTCACATTACGGCTGCGGCTCTCGAAATAGCCCACTTGAAATTCGATATCGAATGCTGCGGAGATCGGGTGATCGTAAAATTAAGGCTCGACCCCGTGTGTGGACGCGGTTTTATGCCCGCGCGACTTGTGCCAATGATAAAAGTTTATTGGTAACATTTCGACTACTATCAAAATATCCAATAACGCCGCCATAAGCCCCGTTATTTATCTTACATACTAATACCAGTATAACGGGCTCGTCCCGTTTTATTGTTTCCCTAGTCTTTAACTGCGGTGCTCGTGCGAACCTTTCTTTTAGCGATATTATCTGGGGACACATTTTATCTTGCTTCGTTTCTTTGCCAAATGTTATCACCATTAAAAAGTTTGGTATTCATTTCTGCTAGGTTATAGTTTTCATTTGTTGATCAAAGAGGTTTTTATTTTATTAGTACTACCTAAACTAGATCAGATAACTATTGGTAATACTTAAATTTTGATACCCTTATACATTTTCTTACTATATGTGAGAATTTAAGCAACCATATAATAAAGTTGATTTTACCTCTAAATATTATCACTGATAATTTATCAGTTAGATAGAAGACATATAATTATAGTTAATACTTACAAATTAATAACAGAACCAGTGTGTATTGTAATGTTAATACTCGGCGATAAAGCGACTTGAATCCGATACAAAGTGTTATTGTCTGGGCGCGATGCGGAGCAGTGCGATAAGTCACAGCGGGCGGCGACAGGCCGGCGTGGCGAGCAAATTAACAGGCGCTTGCCACTCGCCTCTAACTTACTGCCTCGTAAAATTAGGCCCGTCCCACCCTCCAGGCTGAGCCACGGTACAAGTATCTTAGACAGGACTATGTCCTCACTTCTCCATCTACGTATCTACGTTCTGCATGCGACATTATATTATCACACGCAAAAGTACACGATTTAAGTATTTGGTATTCGCAACGTCACAAGTCACAAGTCAATAATCGCTACCGACCAACCTCACCAGATAAGTCCGTACCAGCCGTACCAGATAATTCTTTTAGTATTTGTTGATCATTGAAAACCATGGCCACTCATATCCCGTTCCCATCATCAGATTACTGAAAACCATGGCCATCCATAATTTCATATTATCATGTCACATGTTGTTTTAAGTAAAAAACTTAAGGCATTAGGTACGTGGTGGTGGTGTAGTGGTATCATTAGACTGCTGCTACTCGGTTAACTGACGCCGGTTTCAGCGCTTACTTGGTGTCAAGATACTGATTATCTAAATATATCTAGGATGCAAAAGCCTCGCACCCTGAGGGCCGAGGATTACGGGCCGTTTCTCATTCATGACCAGTTACGACATTAGTAATTAGAGTACAGAGCCGTGTGACAAAGACAGACGTGAGGGTACAGTAGCGCCATCACAATTAGATTTATCTCTATGTACCCTTGGCCTTAGTGCGTGCCTCTAACGTTTTATTTACTCTTGTCTTTATGGTACGATATCATATGATAAAACGCTGTTATAAGCACATGCACTCGCTATTAAACTGGGCTGTACCCCGCCTAGGAAACCGGTGCATATCGCAATAAGTTGACTTCGCGTTACGAGATACGTATATACGTAAACCTTTTCACCTCACCGACCCTCACGGCTGCGTGCACTTGAAATAGCATCTGTCTAACAGCGCAGCGCACTCGACCGAATATCGGTAATCCGAATACATTTCGATATCTGGCAATGAATAATATACGTGAAACGTACGTCAACGCGGCGGAATCAGAGCGAGCGGGTCGTCACGTATATGATTATTTCATTAGTCCGTATTTGCGCACTCATCCAAATGTTGCGGCCGACGGCCCCGTCGGGGGGCAGGCGGCGACCACTCCCCGAGCTAATCACGCGGTCAGTTTGCTCTGCCTCAGCTTGTTTTGATATTGATATTGACTAGCGCTCGCTTCGCTGCACGCCGATTTATTTGCGAACAATGATCGATTGATTGCTTTACGTAAGCCCGACCGTAAACGGTTTGATTATGTTTACCCAACCGTATTGTTAGAGTAAAAACGTGGGTGTACTATTTCTGTAGCTGTGCCGTTTTGTTGTTGCAGAGAAATTCCATATCACCCGGTGAGAGAGAAAAATACCGGACGCGAAGTCCGGCTGAACCTGACCATAAGAAAATGAAAAAAGAAGAAAAAGACATGGGCCACGTAAGAATTTTTACCTATCGGTGTTATTAGTTACTATCTTATGGGCATAACAAGATATTTGTGAGTGCTCCTCTATTGGTCTATAAATTACAAACCGCAGTGACTTTCCAATATCATTCCATTTTTTTCTTCATCAAGTCTCACTACAATTGTAGATTTGCTTATCTTAGAATTCGTTTAACCAAAACTCAAAACCTAGAATTATTCCTAATATAATTATTTATGTAATTTTGCCAAGAGTTTTGGCTAAGACTACCTAGATGAAATGGCTGACTTTCATTTTGATAAATTTCAGGAACTAGTGGTTGACGACGCGAGTGAAGAGCCAACGTCGCCACACAACGGGGCCCCCTCCCCGCGAGAAAATGGTCTCGACAAACTGCAGCCTAAGAAGGAGCACCCACCTCACAGCCCCAGGTAATTCTGACGTCACATATAAAATCAGACATTAATAAGGATTACTATATCTTATTTTTTATTCAATCGTGTTTTACACCTCGCGCCGTTTCTATCTATGCTCTATGTAGAGAACAATTTTTCAATAATCTCTTTATCCATTTAAAAGAAGCCATACTAGGCAAATACATGCCTCTAATAGGGTCAGTGTATGTGGGAGTCGCCCGGCCGTCTAATCCGTCTTCGCACTAAATCAATTACTGACACCGATGTTTAGTGTACTCCTAATAACTGTAATGGGATTAGACACGCTTTGACGGATAAACCGACGGTATTATGTGAAGATAGCGACTTGTTTTTAGTGTCACGTAGTATGTGTTCGGTTTTGTGCAATTTGATATTTTCGTGACTTAACACTTATTTAGATGGTAAGCCTAATTCAGTTGTGTAAGCTGATGATAACGTTAGCCTAATTTTAGCATTATCTTTGTATTTTATTTATCAATTCTCAGCTTTAACTTATCAACTTACAATTATAGGTCGGGCACGTCAAGTAACGCCTCAACGCCGTCAGCAAAAAAGCTTGACGAGAAGCCAAGCACGCCTATCTCCAAGCCCGTGACGCCGACGTCGGGCGCGAGCGGCGCAGGCGCGGCCGGCGCGCCGCTGAAGGCCGCCGTGAAGCCCCCGCGCTGCAGTACCCGTACCTCGGCAACGGCGCGCACGACGCGTACGGCCTGGCCGGGTACTCGGCGCGCGCTGCGCTGGCCTATGAGCCTCTGCGCCCATCGATTGGACCGGCGGCGCTGGCACCAATTCCTGGTGGCAAGCCGTAAGTATCTTATGTAGGGGGTTTCAACTTTTTACGGGGAAAACAGGTTTTGTAGCCTTAACATCAGTTTTTGCCCTGGGTATCATACATAACTATGAATATAAATTTAGGGTTAACTTTTACTACTTGTACTTAATATATCCCTACATTGAAATCCTTGCTTCTAACACGATACGATACGTATTCCATAAAGACCCTACATGGCGACCCTGTCAACATCACATACTCACATCAACTCGCCTTTCTCATTCTAGAGCCTACTCATTCCACGTGTCAGCAGAAGGGCAAATGCAGCCCGTCCCCTTTCCCCCCGACGCGCTAATGGGCCCCGGGATCCCCCGGCACGCGCGCCAGGTGTCCGCGCTGGCCCACGGGGAGGTGGTCTGCGCGGTGACGGTGTCCTCGCCCACTAAGTACGTGTACACCGGCGGCAAGGGCTGCGTCAAGGTGTGGGACATCAGCCAGCCGAGCAAGGCGCCCGTCAGCCAGCTGGACTGCTTGGTGAGTGGGTAACTGTCGTGTCGAGGGTTTTGGGTACCTTTTATATTGAAATTAAATACTCCTCAAAGTTAAGTGTCAAAGTTCTCAACTAAAAGTTGAGGGGATCATCAAGTATTGTTTAAAGAAAAGACTTTGTAACGGTTTAGAAGTAAAACCGCCTATCACCATTTAGCCTGCATGATCGCGCTCAAGGACTTATACTTCGCTAAGGATATTATATAAAATCATTTCAATGTTTTCACAATGCGATTCTGTTTTCAGCAAAGAGACAACTACATCAGGTCGGTGAAGCTGCTGCCGGACGGCCGCACGCTGATCGTGGGCGGCGAGGCGTCCAACCTGTCCATCTGGGACCTGGCCTCGCCCACGCCGCGCATCAAGGCCGAGCTCACCTCCTCCGCGCCCGCCTGCTACGCGCTCGCCATCAGCCCCGACTCCAAGGTCAATATCATTGATAGGAACCCTGAAATCTCTGGAAAATTTCTCGTTACTCTAACGTTATGATTGATGTTCCTAATAGTGTGTTGTCACTGGAACCCGCGTATTGTGTCAGCTGGTGGACCTTACTTTTTGGCAGAACAAACAAAATTGATTGATAGGTCGACTCACGAGGCAATCGTAATCTACTCGTAATTACTTGAATAAAATAAGATAAATAAAGAAAACAAAAGCACTGGATTGGTATCTCAATTTCTTCATATAAAGTAGTTTGAGTAAGTTAGGGCTAAAACAAGAGCATTAAGGCTGTAGTACTAAGAAATTACCAGTTTTAATCTTGGCGCGGCTGCGCTGCATAGTTTGCGGTTTTACAGCCGATTTAACTTAACAGCTTTACTCAGGCACAAAGTAACCGACCATTAACAACTACGGGAATTAAAATGTATAAAAACTTGAAATAGTAAAACTGACCCATTATTTTATACTTACTAGTAACATATCATCTTGTAGTGAATATAATGAGGTTCGCTGGCTAAACAGGTGGATTACTCGGAAGAACCTCAAAAATAATGTTTCTATATATATTTTCAGGTGTGCTTCAGCTGTTGTTCAGACGGCAACATCGCGGTGTGGGACCTGCACAACCAGACGCTGGTGCGGCAGTTCCAGGGGCACACGGACGGCGCCTCCTGCATCGACATCTCGGCTGACGGGACCAAGCTCTGGACCGGCGGGCTCGACAATACCGTGCGGTGAGTACTTCTAGAACTATTGACAAATTGAGCATTATTAAATCCTATCTCAGTTCGTCGACGGAACAGGTTGTACCAGATGTCATGGACATGGCTAATAAGTATGTCACTGTATAACGGGATATAGGAATGACGTGACGTTTGGCACACCTGTCCTTTGAAAGTAGGGGCTATGAGTCACAACTCGATATATAGCCAGAAGTTCGATTTCGCTTTTCCTGCACGAATACAGTATTTAATCTGTACCACGTACAATTCTCATATGTACGTGGTACAATTTGAGAATTGTACATATTGGTGAGCGCTTCCCGAAAAAATTCTAAAACAGTGTCACATTTATGGACACCAACCATAAGCCATAATAGCACTGCTACCTTTCAGGTATGTAGTGTTGTGTTCCTGATGGTGAGTAAGGTTCCCAGAGCTCCAACCCCCCCAAGGCCGGCGACGCGCTTGTGACTCCCCTGGTGTTGCGGGTGCCCATGGGCGTCGGTAATTGCTTACCATCAGGCAATCCGTCTGCTCGTTTGCCGCCTGTCATAAAAAAAATAAAAAATAAGCCTGCCTTTGTTGATAAACTCTAAAAGCTACATTTAGATTTATTTATACTGTTTGTGTTACAGGTCGTGGGATTTGAGAGAAGGCAGACAGTTACAACAACATGACTTCAGCTCTCAAATCTTCTCATTGGGATACTGCCCTACAGGTAAAGGAAAACAATATTGTACCTATCATAGAATCAAGAAAACGTTAAGCTGTATCAGAGGCCGCACCACAGTGTAGTACGCCTTTTATGCAGCAGAGCAAGCCCATTCAAGCATTTTAAGTATAACATTCCGTAACTGTGGACACACTTCAGTCGTGTTTCGTCACGGCTACCAAAAGTGGGAAGATTTACAGTTCGGGTGCCGTCGCATTTTGATCGAAATCCGAGTTTTCCCGATAGAAAATAGATTTGCAGATATTATATTAGACCTGTAGATATTATAATTAATATTTTTTTACGTCAAAAGAAACTTAAACTAGAGCTTCAGAACCGTATTTGGTTGTAAACTGTTCACATTCATGCATGCATGTTCTTAACCGATTTTTATATTTCAAAAGTCGACTTCGGACCCCCTGTGCTTGTCAATCGTTCTGTACAAGTCGTTTTAATCTCCAGGCGAGTGGCTAGCAGTGGGCATGGAGAACAGCAACGTGGAGGTGCTGCACGCGGTGAAGCCGGACAAGTACCAGCTGCACCTGCACGAGTCGTGCGTGCTGTCGCTGCGCTTCGCCAGCTGCGGCAAGTGGTTCGTGTCCACCGGCAAGGACAACCTGCTCAACGCCTGGCGCACGCCCTACGGCGCCAGCATATTCCAGGTAATCTATCTATTACTAATGTACGTTTTGATAAGACTTTCTTCTATTTCCACACGCCTGTCAATCCATTGCCATCAATGTCGATAAATATCGTCCTTGCATTATGGCACCGACCGGCTTTCCAGTATAGGGTACGCCTCGCTCAGCGACTATTGTTCACCAAGGCAATGGATTCCAAGAAATAGACCCAAACCGCTTCCAGAAAACACTTGCTTTACAGAAAACAAAAAACATTTGCTAGAATTGGTATAACAATAGCAATTATATTTCGATATTTCCACTTTCCTTTAAACTTTCATGCATTAAATTACAAACAACTAGCTCCACATATCCGGTTAGGAGGACCATGTTCAATGATGTCATTCTATAAAGCGCTGAACATAATTATAATATTTATTGGGTTCTTCTAATGAGCTCTCACAGTAACATAGATGGTCCTGCGATATTTTTATAAATGAATATCTATCCATTTATCAATTTTTTCAGGCGGTAACTTTGTAAATATTTGTTTTTTGTTTCATTTTAAGGCACCCTGCCATTAAAGGTTTACCGTACCACATATAAGTAGGATTAGGGTTACCTTGAGCTAGATCTAGATTGTTTTTTGTCGTTTGAATATACTGACAATATTACGTATTAATTATTATCTTTATTAGTAAGACTTTCTTCACTCCCTTACCGATCTTGCTCTTCCGAATTTCAATACAATAACAATACATGTTGTCCACAGTCAAAAGAATCATCATCGGTACTAAGCTGCGACATCTCCTCCGACGACAAGTACATCGTGACGGGCTCGGGAGACAAGAAGGCCACAGTTTACGAAGTGATCTACTAGTGAGCGGACAAAGTGACTGTGTGCCTAGCGGACGTTCTCTGAGCGACAGTGGTGATATAGTTATAGTGTATAGAGTATATTGGGAAGCCTGTATGTACTTATGCGACTTGTTTATATAGATTAGTGTGCGCGGTTTATGTTTATTTGTTGAGCGCCGGTAGTGTATGTTGGCAGCAGATCTCAAAATGATGATTTCGTTTCAATATTGTTGTAAAATGCTCGTATTAAAGAAAAAATATGCGCAAATGAATGTTTTGTTTCTTTTACATCTCAAAATCCTGTGGCGTTAATGATAAAGGTTACATTACAAGACTACATAAATGTTGCTTATCAATTTTACTAGAAACCTACAAGCAGTTATAGCAAATCCGAAGAACACATCGTTACAACAATTTTGAGTTTGGTACAATTACGATAGTGTTAATAGTCACAGTATAAATAAATAATAATAATTAATAAATAAATATTACGGGACAATCTGACACAAATCGACCTAGTCCTACGGTAAGCTCAGTAAGGCTTGTGTTGTAGGTACTAGACGACGATATATATAATAGATAGATACATATAAATACTTAAATATATAGAAAACACCCATGACTCAGGAACAAATATCTGTGCTTTTCACACAAATAAATGTCCTGACTGGGAATCGAACCCAGGACCATCGGCTTCATAGGCAGGGTCACTACCCACTAGGCCAGACCGGTCGTCGAAAGTATGTAATTTATTCATATACATTGCGTTTGAATCAAGGATCATATAAATAATGGTTTACAATGTCTACAAGATTGCGACTCCCTCATTCTGACAAACGCACTAGCGCCATCTATCACATTTACTAGCAGTAGGTCTGTTCTATACTAGTTCTATGGACATGTGTCGTAGTCATAGACATACCATTTAACTAGACGCAGCGTGCTAATAATGACCAGGGATGGTCTTATGTAACTTTCCATAGGTATGGCAGTGACGGCGCTATTTTCGTCCGTCCTTGTTATAGTCTCACACATTTTTGTTCCCCTCCAAACTGGACTTTTTAGAACTGTCAAAGTTGGAGGGGAACAAACAAATACAATTGAAGTTTTCTTGTGTTTTCAACCAAAGTTGCGGTACAGAACACAGAAAAAGCTAATATTTTTGTTATAAAGAATGTCCTGTAAAGCAAAACTATAGTGAATTGTTACATTTTGGTCTACAAAAGCCAGAATATCTTTGTCCCTTACTGGCGCTCGCGGATGCGTTCTCCAATCATTATTCCTCCTCTACTCTACAGTATATAATTTTTAAAAGCGATCATAAAACAAAATGTCTTGAACCATACTCAAGCATTGGCTCGGTCTGTACGTCTGCCAAGCCAGTCATAAATCCTCCTAGTATGTCGTAGTCAAAATAACGACATGAATCCATTGATGGCGCTGCCACATATTACCAAAAACAGACAGAGCCAGAATATTGAAAAAAAAAAGCGATTTTTGTTACACATTGTTTCATCATCATGTTTTCTATGATCCTTAGTTTGAATATTATTATTTCATTAATAACATTAAAAAATAAGTACTGCTCTAAGATTATTATAAATGGAATGGGTAACCAAACATCCTGGGTTATTGGATTTAACCATTGCCTTTAGTTTCAAACTTATTTTGATAAAATATGGCAAATTTCATGATATTCTCAACATGGCTTTGTGCGTGTGATATAGATATTTCCAGTACCAATATAATGATATGTAAGCATGTTGTAACTAATTTTGATTGTCCATGCTTACATCAAAGTAACTGTTTATTAACTACGATACCCAAAAACGGTAATTTGAACTTAATCATGCATAAACTAAACGCATTGCAGTCACGAAATCACGCAAATAAAACGATACCAGCAAGGTGAACGAAATCATAATACTTTTAAGTAGGTATTACTTACGTGTTAAAACGATTGAATGTTTTCTGAATATGTTATAAATGGCACGCCATCCGGTGGTCATGCTAGTTCTGAGAATAAATGGCAGTGCGTAACTATTTGATAGTTAGTGGCAACCAAAGTGGGCAGATATATTGATCATCATCATATCAGCCCAAGGGCGTCCACTGCTGGTCATAGGCCTCCCCATTATCGGCCCACAGTGACTGGTTTAGCGCCAACCGCATCCAGTGGATTCCCGCGATCTTTACCTTGTGGGGGGTCTGCCCACGCTGTGCCCTCCTGTTCGTGGTCGCCACTCGACTCTAGAACCTTTACGCCCCAACGGCCATTGGTTCTACGTGCAATATATCGATACAGATCTTTATTTATAAGGCAGTGTGTGTTACGATATATTTGGCCTTGCCGACTGCAACTAACTATATGATGCTAACTGTACCTATAGGTAACATACGGTGAGTATTTTTTTTCTTAGACAAGCAAAGCCAATGTTGCTGTGCCTAGTCTGCATTACTCCAAGAAAAACTGTTGAACTGTGGGAAAGTTAGTTAAGCCGGCGGGAATCGGCTCGTATGGACGCGCTCTCCGCTGATATAGTACAACATAATGTACAATAAACCGACCGATTGACGACCGGTCTGGCCTAGTGGGTAGTGACCCTGCCTATGAAGCCGATGGTCCTGGGTTCAAATCCCAGTCAGGGCATTATTTGAGTGATGAGCACAGATATTTGTTCCTGAGTCATGGGTGTTTTCTATGTATTTAGGTATACATCTATTATATTATATATATCGTCGTCTAGTACCTACAGCACAAGCCAAGGTCGATTTGTGTAAGATTGTCCCGAATTATTTATTTATTTAATAAAAACGTAAAATAGATACCTTCATCTATTTTAGTAGCTTAAGCGTCAAGAGGTGTCAGGTGACAGAGACACTGACATACTTTGCTTTATAGTCCCTGACCAGAAACCTCAGGACGAGTAGTAGCATCTCTACAGAACCGTGGTACATATTGCCAACCCGCCTGCCTGATTTCAACAAAGCCTCCTATGCTGGTATACATACATCATCATTACATCATACATTTCAGCCGTATGCAGTCCACTGCTGGACATAGGCCTCCCACAAATATGACTTGTATCATATGACTTGCATCAGTTGCCATAGTCGCCACGCTTGGCAGGCTGGTTGGGGACCGCAGTAGCTGTAGATTGGGTTTCCAGAGGCGCTGCTGCCCGTCCGTAGGATTTTTCCCTTTGTCGCCTCCTACGACACCCGCGGGAGGAGATGGGGTGGTGCTATTCTAGTCAGCCGTCATCACACGGCATGCTGGTATGGGGTAGTACTATGTGCAGCAGTGGGCGTCCGATGATGAAGGGAGACGAACTACAAAACAATTCTTGACCCATATTTTCTCTTCACATACCGTCAGTATATTACTGTTGTGATCGAATATCACTAGATAAATAAAAACCTATGGAAAGCTATCAATTAGGTGTACAGCTGTAATTTGGCGCGTCATTCGAAACTAGTGACGCATTCAATGGGTTCTGTTATCACGACTTTCGGCGCATGTGACCACCATGTGCTGTACTAACGACAATTTTATCGATTAACATGAATTGTGATGAAATATTTTGTAAATAACCATATGTGATTAGACAGATAAGGGTTTCAGAAATATAACCGCCATTTGTTTATTTTTTACCGCGGTACCTATCTATTTTGTTTTGATGGCATGTATTTATTTGTCTAAAATGTTAGATAGATACTTAATAAAAAGTGACCTGGTTCTTCCGGCATCCGAGGCAAGATTCAGGATCAATTTATTTAGTAAGTGTTGTTTATTTATAGTTTCAAACAAAAAAATAATTACCAACATCGGACATCAACTTAAACCTGTTTTGCCGGACATAAAAAAATACATACATACAACCTAATTCTTCAAACAAATGAAGTCGGTTAAAAAAGACAAATTCTCACTGGTGCCTACAAATGAAATAAAAATAATGTGGTAGTTACACATAAAGTTATATAGTGTTCTAGACGATTTTTTTGATGATTTGTATTTCTGTCCAAACAAGAATATGTCGTAAAAAGAATCTGCATAAACCAGAATCTGCCCTTAACTGAATAAAGGATATTTTTGATAATTAGGCAGGTACCTACCATAATATTGTCTTCGGTTGCCGCGATAATTACTCATGAAATAAAACAACTAAACTGCGTATACGCGATTTAATCCGTTTTAGTTGTTTTATTTCATAGGTACCTACCGTTAAAGTAAAACTAAAACATCGCTGATTAATATTACTAGCTAGGTACCAATACTCTAGGTACTATATAGTCAACCCAATAACTCTCTTACGCTTGGTTATCTACTTTTTGTTTTGCTGCCCTTTTATAATCACAGACCACTATATCTACTGGTACTATTTCGCTACTTACCTAAACTATTATTACTAGAATCCTACGAGTAAGTCATAATCATAAACAGCTAATTAGTTTTCACGGTCCCCGTATTTATGGAGGATAAAACTTTATAAAAACTAGTAAACCTAAAACACTTAAATGTGAAAACTACAGAATTTATTACCTAGATTTATGTAATGTTGATTTGTATAATGTTTGTAATAATGTTAATGCTCAAATGTTTTTTACACTAACACCTATGTTGCTACACCCTATCAGGGTCCATGTACATATTTATGTATTTTGGGTTGCAAATAAAGATCTCTTATCTCTTATCTCTTACAATTAGTCAAAAGGTCAGGGTATCGTTAGGACTTGCAACAAGTAAAAGGCCCTCTTTTATAACAAAAACAAGAGGTAAAGAAGTCAGCGTAGCCTTTCGTATGTTGGTACTGTAGGTACCCAATAGGACACTAAATAGTTGTTTGTGGATAAATAACGCGCCGGAAACATCAATTACTAAGAGTTTGAACACACAGTTCCATATAATCACTTGTTTATTTGTCATTAACATAGTAGGCATGTAATGTGGGTTTTTTTAAGATAAATTACTATCAATGCTGCGTGAAGCTACCTAAGTACATTTAGTTAACAGGCTTTTTAGGATATCTCGAAATAGGTTAGCAAGAGCAACATTCAGAAAAAATAATTGAATAAAGAAACAGCAAAAGTAACAAAAATAAATAAACCGTATTTCAATAGGATCTAACGTTATCATTATTAAAATGATCTGTGGTATTTACTTTAGATATAGGAGCTCCTTTGGAGTTTGAGACGGATGCTGATGTGATACCTATACCTATATGCTACCTGCATAGACACACAGTACCTACCGTCCTGTTACTGTTGTTAGTCCGTTGAAGATGGGACTTCAACGGACTAATAAAAACGGGCGCAGCGGGCGGGCGAAATATAAAATGCAATAAATATACGAGTCTGGGCAAAGGGTACCATTTTGTACAGTTTGACATAGAAACGCTTAGGTCCATGGGGTCCCAGTGCGCACGAACTTTTTGTAAAAATCGCAAAACGTCTGATTGACTTAATTGGTGACCGAAGAGCTGGCGGCTTCCTAGTATAATGTATCTTCATTGCGATACAACGAGGAAATGCTGCCATCATCAGAAATGTACAATGACACAATGACCTTTTTAAGGAGGAGACCTATGTATGTCCAGCAGTGGACACCATGGCAAATAGGATAAGTAAATTATTTTATTTTTGTTTTACAGTAGGTATCTATCATATTACAAAATTGCCTAAACATTTTTAATAAAGTAAATTGTTATCCAACGAACAAATTAAAAGCACAAGGAAACTTAAATAAAATAAAATACTAAAACTATAAATAACTAAAAACTAAACCTAAAATACCTATGTAAAATAAGAGATCCCCCCGTGGCATGGTGCCGTAAACGCTGGCAGCATTTCCTCGCTGTATCGCAATGCTTATGCGTTGAGCGAGGAAGCTGTCAGCTCTCCGGTCACCAGTAACGTCGATAAGACGTTTAGCCAAATCTTTGAAAAAGGCATGGGCACTTGGTCCCCACGGGCCAAGGGTCTCGACGCCAAAAGGTACAAAATTGTATTCGGCCCCGAGACCCTTATATTTTGCCTTTTTCAAAGATTCAGCCATCTCTGCAGCTGCCCCGGGCTTAACTGCCGTGCCATGGAGACGGGAAGGGGCCAGCGTATCGACGCAGGTGGCGTCCCCCACTAGCACCCTTCCCAACTTCCATGGAATCAGCGACATCCCGTCCGGTCTCTTGCCGTCGTCACGGAGAACACCAGGTGCCTCGAGAAGAGCCGGTACGTTGACGCTGGCCAGAGACCGGCGGAGGATATCGTTGATGGCAGCGTGCCGAGAGAAGCGGCCAGCGCTCCTCTGACACGACAGCCCGTGGTGACCCAGAGAGTCAACGTTGTTGCCGCAGGGGCATCTGTGTGGAGCGCACACGCGAATACCAAGCCGCAGGCAAGTTGCGACGCGTAAGGTGTGGGGTTCAAGGAAAGTACCGGTGGTTGCAGATGGAAATGCCTGTAGCCAGGCACCTGCTTCCCTTGTCCCCACAGCCAGTAGTCTAGCGCGTACGGAGCCAGCGCTACGGCTTAGTAGTGAGTCATATATTAATTTTGATTGCATGTCGTCCCAGGTCCTTTGGGATTCTAAGATTTCCGGAAAATCCTTGCCCGGGCAGGCAATGCACCAGGCATTTTTGGCTTCCGTCAAGCCAGCAATCTCATAGTTAGAAGGGCAAGCCTTTAGGATTTTACCTACGAGAATTGCTGAACTGTGAGCTGAAGACAAAAATGCCGGTGCAGACACACAAGAAATTTTGCGGATCCCTAACCCACCAAAGCGGATGGGCAGGGATGCTTGGGTCCAGGACTCTTCGCTTAGCTGTATATTTAAAATAGATTCCAAATTGGTTTTGATAATGTCGTCTAATGGAGTTAATAAATTTTGAAAAAGGACAGCAGCGAAGTACATAGGTTAATTTTGGTACGAAAAGGCAAAATTTACTAATAGTCAAAGCAAAATGTGGACTGATTTCTAAAAGACGACTTTGGTAATTGACAAATTTAGACGTTGTATTCGAAAGAAAGTTAAAATAGGATTCTTCGAAGATGGGAGATCCTAGGAGGCAAAGAGAACTTTTGTCAACTACATATCTTTATATTTGGTGTGAGATCAAATTTTTGTTTGACATCCAAGAAACTTAAGTAGTTATTGCCTAAACTACCATTTACGCTGATTAACCTTTTCTACGCCAAAGACGTATACATATGTCCTCGAACACAGAGCAAATTAGACCTACGTGCACACGCATAAAATTCAACTTCAGTTTTGACACTTCGATGACGTGGCGTCTGAACTAGCTTTTGCGTTTGACATGGCGCCGAAAAGTTTAAATGAAACACACCTACATATTTAATTTTATCTTAAGGCTTATGTCCAGCTGTGGACGTCCTTCGGCTGATATGATGAACACTGGCTACTAAAACATATTGTATTAATAAATTGATTAAAAGAGATTGTATCGAATTAAGCATTCTGGCGTTGTGGTCCAATCATCGACGCAACCCGACGGGATCGGCGCCAGTAACCACGATGCGATAACGATATGATAACCACGCAGATGCCGGCAGTACCAGCCGCCGGTGGATACCTCCGGTCGGAGATAGATAATAATGTTATTTACTGTAACCACTTTAGCGTTAAACCCTTTCGGGAAAGTAGGATGCGGATGCGTAATGATGAGTTGATGATAATGAGCAAGCGGTCGATATGGAACCCAAAAGCCGAAAATTATTGCACTACTTAACAGTGGCGGTGCGTTTACACAAGCTGATTCCCGCCGGCTTCCCTAACTTACTGCAGTTCAACGGTTTTGCTTGGGCTAATGAAGAAAAGGCTAAGCCGTATATCGGCTCCGTCTTGCCTAAGAAAAAAATTAACGCGCCGCCACTGCTCCTTACATATACAGTGTGTTACCGGAACTCAGGCTTTTACTAAAGAATTTATTATTAAACACATAAAATCAAAATGAATAATTTTCTAACAAAAAATAAACTACCTACTACATAGTAATGTACAGTCTTAGCTGTACATTGGTGGAACTTATTATGTAAGGCATAAGGTTCACCGATGTAAAGCTAAGAGTGTTGCTGTGTGTATAGCTGTACAGCAAAGCGATTGACAAGCAAATATTATGCACCTAAATGACAGCCCTTCATACTTCGTTTACGATATGTAATTAAGATAAAATGTTTGCATTTAGGGCATTACTTTCAACTAAATAAAACCTGTCTCTTTATATAAATCCCTCCAGAACTATTTCTTAAATATTTTTTGTGATTGGTTATCTCATCTTTCATCTGTTTACCCCCGTACCACGACGTGACCCCGTACTAAGTGCATCAACAAAGAATTACGAGAATACGACACCTCCATAAGACACCTCCTACATCTAAAGTACGAATTTAGGAAATTGAATTGTGCAGTTAATTAATAAAATTATGATTTGCTAATACGTGCAAATGACATAAGCGATGTATTACTAATAGAACATATTATCAATTTTAATAAAAGCCTGGCCCGGATGCCATTAACGCACTGTATATATTTGTCGTGTCTATTTTAATTACCTGATATCTGAAGAGTATAATATGTACAAATAAACGTACCTACTAATAAATTGCAATAAAAGTAATAAGAGTTATCTAAGTCTACATTTAATTAAACGGGTACTGTGGTGGAGATATACTCAAAAGCAAATTAATTTACTTGGACATACCTAAACAGTACCAAAGCTTTTGCGGATGAATATATTAGTAGGTACTATATATTTTCCTGACCTGCATAACTCCAAACTACTTCGTTACCTACCTAGTTAAAATACACAGTATAAAACACATAATTATATTAAAGCAACTATTATAGGTGTGGAATTTACGCGTGTTTAGTAATTCGCGATATACGTATTACGTACTGTACCTATATAATAAATGCCATAAATCCACGAGATATCAGCAGATGCTGGCGGTACCAGCCACCGGACGCGAGAGCTTGCGCACAAATCGGGACCAATAAAAAAAAACTACAGCGCTCCGTGCGTGCCCGGTGCACGTGCACTCGACGCTCGTCCAGTGTGTGTCCAGAGACCACCATAAATCGGTCGATCCTATATATTATTATCTTTGCCATTGGCTAATGTAGATTATCTTAGTTAACATTACCTTTTGATCTACTGTGACAAGAATAGCAGGCCTTTTAATTTAGTCATATTTCAAATTATCTCCCCCATCTCCATCTCCCACTATGTACCTATGTATAAACATACCCGCTAATAGATAGAAGTAGGAGTTACACTACTTATTTATTTAAACGGGGAAAGTAAGCACGGTAGTGTACATGCGCTCTATGACTATACATAAAATGCCCGTTTTCAAATATATTTATGTTGTTTTGAATTTCAAATTTACAGATGTAAAAAAGACAAAATCTAAATAATTTTAGTGCGTTAAACATATGGATTTTTCTGGCCTAACTTAATGAAGACGCGTATCGTAAATGATGCTTATTAACACTTTAAGGCTTGGGCACATAGGCGCGTTTTGTGAGCGTGGCGGTAGCGCAGCGTGACACCGGTGTGGCTAACGTAACGAAATACGGCACACATTCGGACGGCAGCGTCGCGCCCCGCTGCACCACGCTCACAAAATGCGCCTATGCGCCCAAAGCCTTTAAAGTGTTAACATCACTCACACCTTGCTCGTCTTGACATGTTTTTCATTACAAATAGTGGCAAATTGAAATCTCAAGTGATATAACATTTACAACAACAGCTCTTTGTCTATAGCGTTGGCTGCGCTGCCGCCGGCAATTGACGCCGGCGCAATCGCGAACATGCGCGCGATAGACCTTGATTTATAACATGATTTATTTATTTTTTTCACTAAGAAAGATACATATGCACGGGTGAGCTGTCTGTGTTGTGTTGAATGAGAAAAGGGCAATATAAAAAAGTTAGCCTGGACCTGCGTGTACTTACCACTGCCCGTCCACACTTACACTAAATTGTTATCTCATGCGATATGTTATTATCGACATTCACTTATTTGTTCAATCTTTGGATTAAAGCCCATCAGTCTTGTCCATGGTTAGGTGTATAGTATACAATATACATACCTATAGCATAGCGTACATAATCTCTTGAATGATATAATGATAATAAATAAATAATGGTGACTTAATAAATAAAAATATGATAAATCTTAAACTATTCGTGATGATCAAGCTTAAACAGGACTTCAAAAGTCAGATACCGTTTTATAGTCTATTTTTTACCCATAAGACTAATAGGTACATTTGCCCTCTTATTGTTTGAAAACGATTTTCCCCTAATAATTGGTCTTTTATGGCATGTTTTCATGTTTGCATGATGCTACAGAATTTTATAGATATCTGGCCAAATTCTATAGAACGTTAGGTATAGTTATTATTTTATTTAAAACTAAATATAGTTAAGACAACACGTATTCAATTTAGGACAAACTAATTTACAAAAGGGAGCCACCACAATTCCTAAACATCACTATTATTAACAACACTAAGATTGAGCAAGTAAACATGCAGTTTTATTTGGATGGTAACCTAAAAATATAAATATTTATTTAGATTTATATTAGTTTTAGTTAAATTTATTGTTAGTTTTAAGTAGTTTTAATGATTTATTACGTATTTAATTGTTTTAAATAAATGTGAACTAACCTAAAATAGAACCTACATATTGAAAATCTAAATAAAAGGATCACCAATACCAAATCAATAATTTAACTGTTAAGTGATAGCTATCTTCATTAACTAATATCTACTGTGTGTTGGGTTGCGAATCCAGAATTTTCTTTTCAGCAGTTACTTTATTATTTGATAATATTATGTATTTTCTTCTTTTTGCAACACTAAGCTGCCAAATCGTACAATTTTGAAACACAAATTCACTGTCAAAGTTGATGTTCGAAAGCGGCAGATTTCTAAGTTGAATTTAACTTTGTTTTTATGTGATGTTTGCCATAGTATGTACGTGTTCATCCACATTTAGGATATCATTTATAATTGTCTTAATCTTTGGTACATGGCTTGTTGGAAACAGAAAAACATAAGTTATATTTTTTATTTATGTATAAGGTTTTAACATAGAAGATGATTCAACCGCATTTGAGAATTAGGTATCACGGAAATGTTCTGTGGAATTAATGTATTTATACTCAGGGATAGCTAAGTTGGTAAAAGTCCACGTTACATTACTTCTCCAAAAAGATTGTCTGGAACAATATTTTATAATTATGTAGGTAGTCACTTAAACTTACTCAAAGCTATTAATAGTAGGTATTAATGTTGTGTATCATAGTGGTCGGTACCTATTAAGTAGTTATACTTGTAAGTTGAATGTTTGCGTAGCGCTCTGCCGCTGCTATGATAAGTTACCCGATTGACCACAAATATATTTTACTAGCCATTATCTGTCATCTAGATAAATTAACCGGGAATTTTGAACGGTCCAAACTGTTATCATGTACAATAGTGCATGACATCGCAGTGTGACATCACTTGGTACTGCCAGTGATTCATTGGTAACAATACATGGTTTTTAGGTTTTTTTTATATTATGAAGCAACTTTAGAAGAATTTTATCAGAGCCAAGCTCGTGGTGGAAATGGAAGCGGATATCCTTCCGTGGTAATTTTTGCAAAAAATAAACGGGTTTAATAAACGCAATCAACTGAAAAGTTAACCTACACAGAGTACAGAAAGATAACAAATATTTCAGGACTTAGGCATTAAACATTTTTAGTGAGATAGAAATGGTATGTGTTTGCATACTTAGATGATATTTATCTGTCACATTCTGGTGAAAGGGTAAGTATAAATGATTTCCTAATAGGTGCATTAGGGGTTGGAGAAATCGTTAGGTATTTAGGACTTATTTAATTTTCATTTACCTCGTTCCGGAAATTACCAGTCATTGTTTCAAATTATGTCAAGGTACCATTGGATACCCTGATACCTACATAAAATGAGTGCTAGGGGTTTATTTCGGATTGAATGTTTAACGCTAATCATGGTTTCATTTCTGCTTAATAGGGTGTCTTCTGTGTATTTAATTTTCAGACTAGACACTAGTTTGGACGTTCATTGTATTTTCTTTGACTTTTTAAAATTTGTTTTAGATTCGTGTAAAGATGTTCTGTAATATATATGTATTTATATCATTAGCTTAGTGTGTTTCAATACAACAGACACAGTGCATATTGCAGTATAGTTAAGTTTTTTCTTGTTTGTCTGTAAAAGTTAAAGAACTCTAGGGGGTCAAACATAACAAGTAACAAGTCACATTGATAACGGAGAAAGCGAATGATCCACCAGTTACCCGATATGTTTATTAAATTGCGAACGTAATTGATATTTTTCTATTTCTTATCAAGCATAATGGCTTTAAGTCGGTACAACCAACTGCATAAATTACCTCTATCTACCACTGAAATGGAATTTTACGAGTAGGTAGTGCCAATACGGCTACTAGGTAAGTGTATGATGGGTATAGGTATACATTGTTTCAGTCTTCCAAACCCCCTAATGGAAAGGGACAACAAAAATATCCAACGTGGAGCGTCACAGCTAGACTTAGTGATCGGAAATTATATAGTACATAGACCGACATATCTGACTATCTCTATTGATAGGCAGAAATTATGATTTTATTATTATATTTTTACCCCATTAAGTGTCGCTTTACTATTAGGTCATGTCGTTTTAACAAACGACATGGCAGGGCATGGAAGTTCCACAAAACTACAATTTTATAGGTAAGGAGCTAATTATAATAACTGTGCACAAAATTTAGGCAGAAAAGGAGAAAATATAAACGGGATACGGTCATCAGTAAATTATTTTAATATCTTAGATACGTAGAGTAAGTAGTTAAGTATACCGAGAATTCAAAAACATCTGAGAACTGCGGAAAAAAGTCGCACACCTGCGAATTAATTGTTGTTTACAAACAATTCCACGACGATACGATCCGTCTGTTGCACCACGCACAACGAGCGGTCAGCGCTAGTACGTGTGATAAGACTTAATCTGGCCAGGCTGCGGACATGGATCCGCCGCCGATCATCGCCGATCGCGGTTATCGTGCGTCCGTCGCTCGGCGCGCGCGCAGTCGCTTCATTTAGCTCCCGGCCGCTCAACCGCTGCCTGTCTCTGTGTCGATCCTTACCCTAGAGCCTTTGAATACCCGCTCGAAATAAATCGGGAGACTCAAAATGTAAGTTAAAATTAAGTAACAATTTTATGTTTCCTTTAAAGTTACAACACAGTTAAGTAATATAATATTTTCCAATATTTCAGAGCACCATGATACGCGACGGCAGTAGTGCGGTCAGCGAGGACGTGCTTCTTAGTGACGAGCTCCTCTTCGAGTACTCGCCGGCCGAAAGCCTTATCAACTTCGAGCTTCCGAGCCTCAGCTCCGACGCTGAAGAGTGGCAATTCAGTGATTTGGACATTAATTGTGATGCATTCGTGAGCAGTAGCGTGAGAAATACTGACGATGCGAGATCTCGATCTCCAATGCTATTTGATTTCGCCGACTTGGACAATACTTTCGATTTCGATGAATTTCTTATGGACGCTTTGAGTAGTGACCGTTCGAATGATGCTCCGCACTCGGGTTCCGAGACCACGGATAGCAGTGAGGATTCCCTGGGGAGACTATCGGTTCTAGGTATCGACTTAGACACGATGCGAGTGCACGAGAGCAGCTACGAATCTGAGGACACCCCCAAGAAGACGGAAACGAAGACAGAGAAGCGTTCGTGGGGCGAGCCGCAGTTCTGTCCGACGTTGGGAGTGTTCAGGTGTCCGGTGGAAGAGTGCGGGAAGGTGTATGCGAAGGCTTCGCACGTGCGCGCGCACCTCCGGCGGCACAGCGGGGAGAAGCCGTACAGGTGCACTTGGGGCGGCTGCACGTGGCGATTCGCACGTTCTGACGAGCTGGCGCGCCATCGCCGCAGCCACTCCGGCGACAAGCCGTACCGCTGCAGCGAGTGCGGGAAGCGTTTCGCCCGCTCCGACCACCTCGCGAAGCACGGCCGCGTGCACGCCCGCCGCGCCGCCGCGGCTGCCGCTGCGGCCGCCGCCGCCGCAGTCAACTCGACCAGGAGGCCTACCTCTTACGGATACAGAACGCGAAGGCTTGTGTGATTATTGAATCTCCTAGAATATGGATAGATAATGGACCTGTATTGTATAAAATCTAATTTTGCGCGGGCGCGAAATTGTAATATATTGTGTAAAAAGTGTTAAGGAACAAGGTATACATATATAAACTATTCAAGAAACTAACTTTATCTGGCAAGTTGAAGACAACATATCATATATGCAGGTAATTATATAGTACCCATACTTAGGTATAAGAACGTTATGTGATATCTGTGCCAAAAAAGGAGAGTATGTCTAAGTTCGCTTACGACACCTGCTTTTATATAGTTAGTACCTAGTTAAAATACATATAATATTTAACTGTCTATACTAACCTAGTAGATCACCCTGCCTAATAAGAAGCAGAGCTACCGGGTTCAATTCCTAACCATGGAATTTATTTGTGTATTTAATTATTATTTATCACGAATATTTGTACCTGGGTTTTGGATGTTATCTGGGTTTAGTATTTAACGTATATAATTATCTAATGTATATATATACTATATATATCGTCGTCGGCCAACCTTGTGGGGGGTCTGCCCACGCTGCGCTTTCCGGAAAGTGGTCGCCACTCGAGAACCACAAGATGGACCGACAACGTTGTAAATATATCGCGGGAATCCACTGGATGTGGGTGGCGCAAAACTTGTCATTGTGGGTCACTGGGGAGGCCTATGTCCAGCAGTGGGCATCCTTCGGCTGATATGATGATGATGATATATATCGTTATAATTTGATCTAGGTAGTCCTAAAGCAAAATGTAAGGCTTGTAGTTATCGACCTCGTCAATTTGTGTAAGATTGCCCCAAACTATTTATTTTTAATATTTTAAATATTAATTAACTAAATGCTAACAGAAAGCTATAGCTAAAAGAATACCACATGACCTCGCAAACTGATGTGCCTGAGAAAGTTGAGGGAATGTTTTGGAAAGTTAACGCACAAAAAGTTCGAAATGTTGTTACAATTTTGTATAGGAATTGAAATGTATTTAAAATTTATATTTATTTTATATATCCTATTTTAAATTTATATTTCCTATTAAAAAAAACCAAATTAATGAGATCTTTCCGCAACTATCACATCTGTAGCCTGATTCATGAAATATTTGTCATTATCCAGACCGTCAATATTAACATGTATCTATCGTTTTTTAAGACTTGCAAGGTTAACTGTATAGTGTATACTCTATCTCCTATATACATGATTTTAAGTCTGATTAATACTTAATATGTGCCAGATAATAACTCACGTACAGATAAACAAGTGTGCGTGCAGAGAAATGAAAGATAAAGCCAAAAATAAATACCTATATATATTTGGAAATAAGATAACTCAAGGTGCCATAATTAATATTACCTACTCTTAAGGGCAATGTACTCCAATCAACAAAGTCATAGAGACTTGCTCAATAACATTAAAATTAATTATGTACTAAGTAAATCGCAATGGTTCTGTATATAAACGATAATAAGGCAATGAAGACTGTTTTGATGTAGATTTAAAAGCAATAAAGTCACGGGCCGGGTCGGAGCGGGCGTCGGCAAGACACTCCCGCAATCAATCAATTACCAACATTACCTACTAACGGCCCTTCCGCTTCATTCATGGATATGTGACAAAAACATAACGCGTCTCACGCTCATATGTATCGCATCCTCTCTTTTACTTGCTAATAACAGAAACTCTAAAACAATTACCAAATAGGTAACTCTTTTAGAGCATTTTTAGAACTCCTACATTTTCTTTGATTTTATATTACCATGTGACGAAGCATAGTATTGTATTTAAAAATGTTCATGGTGACCTGTCAGGAAGGCCATACACTTGTTCGCTATATGTACGATCTTTTATACTGTTATACAATAATAATTAAGATATTTCAGATTCTAATTAATGTATTGTAGATGCTTGTTTCGCCTTAATATTGGAGACGATAATACCTTGGAGTATTAAGATCACAAATTGTACTTAGTAATATTGTCTGGTAGTAAAAGCGTTATGTATTCACTTTTAGTAAGTAACTCAATTATCAGCCAATTTAAAAGAACTGTAACTAACAAAAGTTTACAGTGTTCTCTACCTTGTTTGCAAACATTCCAGAGATGTAATGTAAATTAGGTAATGTGTAAGTTTAAGATAAGAGTGTAGTACCTATTTATAGTAAATACAAAATGTTGTTTAATGGTAGAAGTCTCTATGTCATGAGCTGTCTTATTTTTGCGAAATAAAATACACTTATGTTACTTTTTTTCATAAAAAATCAGAAGGACTGAATGTGTGTTTAACTATGGGTACCTATACCAGTGGCGCCGCGTCAATTTTTAGGGTTCCGTAGTCAACTATGGGAACCCTATTTAAATCCAAAGAAAAATAGAAAAATTAATGAAAAATAATTAAGTAATAACGTATACCAGGAAGGATAAGAATTTGACACGTCTAAGCGGCGCTCGTATAGCACAACTGGTAGTGCACTGGGCTAGTGATCCAGTGGTTGTGGGTTCGAGTCCCGCTGCGAGTCAAATTTTTCTATTTTTCTTTCGATTTAAATATCTTTGATATGCTAGCAGACGTTTCTGCTTAATATAAAAATAATTTTAGAAAGGGGTAGCACATTGTTATCGATGAATTCTCAATCTAAATTTGAGACATCGATGCCGTAAAAAGGGTTCAATACTCTTCGGTAGATGTCGCTACACTTTACCCGTAATGACGTATACCAGGAAGGATAAGATAGAAGAATTGACACGTCTAAGCGGCGCTCGTATAGCACAACTGGTAGTGCACTGGGCTAGTGATCCAGTGGTTGTGGGTTCGAGTCCCGCTGCGAGTCAAATTTTTCTATTTTTCCTTCGATTTAAATATCTTTGATATGCTAGCAGACGTTTCTGCTTAATATAAAAATAATTATGGGAACCCTTATAATTTCGCCATGTCTGTCCGTCCGTCCGTCCGCGAATAATCCCAGTGACCGTTAGAACTAGAAAGCTGACATTTGTTACTAATAATGACATTTTTTTTTTCATATCAACCCTAACGTGTGATGTATTGTTATAGGTATTTAAAATTGAATAGGGGTTTACTAAAATAATTACTCCAGAATAAAAAAAAAAAGTGCAATAAAGAATTAACCCATAGAAATCATCTTCCATATATTAAGCGCAATAGTTTACTTAATTTGCTGATAGATGTCGCTGTACGTGGACCGCTCATGTCCTACATGGCGGTGTTATAATAATAATAAAATTGCAGATTCCTCTTTCTTTACTTATTACCATCCTTAGTGTTCTGTATTTAATATGTCAACTCAATGTAACAAATAGCCCATTTTGGGCCATGCGTTTTCTTTCGAGCATGATAGGAGAAAAAAATTGTCCCAAAACTTTCATATATTTTTTATTACATCCATTCCGTTACCACCATATCAAATGTATGAAAAATAGTGGCCTTCTTCAGTGGGGACACTTACTGTGACGGACGGAAAACTACGGAACCCTATACTGATCGTTACCCAACACGCCCTTGGCCGGTTTTTATTTATTTATTATACTAATAAATAAGGAAAGGAAAAGAATACAGCTAATCACCAATATCACCATTAATCTGATTTTATTGACCCTAATACATATAGTACCTACCTATATTAACCCATCTTTTTAATATTAAATTATAAGCTGGTATAAGTTTAACCACAGACTACAGTCACTTACGAGTAGGTAGGTACATATTAAGTGGTATTAAGGAAAGCAAGCAGGTAGCCAAAGTTAGGGTCAGTCCCAATCTACATTTTAAGAATTAATATAGGAGGCAAACGAGCAGACGGATTGCCTGACGGTAAGGAACTACCGCCGCCCATGGACACTCGCAACAACAGAGGAGTCACAAGTACGTTGCCGGCCTTTAAGATCCCTATACGCTCTATAGACAGGTACTCTATAAGTATATAGAAATACCTCCATAAATTAAATACCTTCATAAAAAACGGAAACAATCCACTGATTAGCTTGCATCTTTAAAATGTTTAACCGGCAAGTAATTAATCCAGTGTTACCAGTAAGAACTAATAATCAATTAATATATTGAGATCATACCTGAATTTCACATCAAGAATAGATGGCGTAGGACGTAGGCACTATCCCGGCCTTCCCTTTTAGGCCTTCGCTTTTTTTGAAAAGTTAAAAGATTAACAATTTATTTACTAGAAAACATAACTGCTAGTAGGTAGGTAGCAGTCGGTAATCAAGACAGAAACTCGTCTATAAGTAAAGATAATAACCACACATAAACCTTATTACACTACATAGACATACCATTCATTATTCCTCCGAGTTACACAAGTAATTAAAATTTGATATATTTATTTTGGAGTTTGAAATGGTGTCACCATAGACATACCATTTAACTAGACGGAGCGTGCTAATAATAATACCACGATCGAACGGGATGGTCTTATGTAACTTTCCCTAGGTATGGCAGAGACAGCGCTATTTTAGTCCGACCTTGTCCTAGTCTCACATATTTTTGTTCCACTCCAAACTGGACCCTTAAGAATTGTAAAAGTTGGAATGGAACAAACAATTAC
Source organism: Grapholita molesta (assembly GCA_022674325.2). Classification (NCBI taxonomy): domain Eukaryota; kingdom Metazoa; phylum Arthropoda; class Insecta; order Lepidoptera; family Tortricidae; genus Grapholita; species Grapholita molesta. The sequence continues at coordinate 11,260,915 of CP053137.2, forward strand.
AATTGGAGTTTTCTTGGGTTTTCAACCAAAGTTGCGGTATTCATCATAAGCTAATATTTTTGTTATAAATAATGTCCTGTAAAGCAAAACTATCGTGAATTGTTTGGGCTACAAAAGCCAGAATATCTTTGTCCCTTACTAGCGCTCGCAAATGCGTTCTCCAGTAATTATTCGTCCTCTACTCTTCAGTATTACAATTTTTATAAGCGATCATAAAACAAAATGCCTTGAACCATACTCAAGTAACCTGGTCCGGTACCGCGAACATCGAAGTACATATATTTCGAGCATCTTTCTCTTTTACTCCAAACAAGGCGACACGAGAATGGCAGAGACAATCGTCCGAAATTTGCAAATATCGTCTTTCGCGGTAGCGCCTTGTGTTGGCTCAGTCTGTACGTCTGATAGTACCTTTACAAATCCACACAGATTAAATATTTAAAAATATTTTTCGTAGTCTATGGTTTGATTCATGTTATATTGTCTTTGGTATAACACTACCAAATGGAAATGCTAAAACAATGTGACCAATGTCATACATTTTAAATGTACTTTGAAATAATAACATTTAGATACACGATTCAATTCTACCAGACACAAATAAAAATGGTGGTTCTGTAGTTTAGATTGCTCCAAGAAAACAATTTCTGTAACTTGAAGTAAAATATTTATGACAACGGAAGCTTTGGAAAGTGAACAATGTTTTTAAGTTTATAAAAATTGCTGAAGTTCAACGGGTGCAATTGCGTGGTGTGTTAACAAAAGTCGTGTTTAACTAATAACAGGTTGTTGGAGACACCGATTTCGCTGCACTTTTAAATGGTGTTATTTTATCTGCAATTAGTTTATTTTATTTGCATTAACGTGTGCTCACCGGTGGCTAATTCGTACGTTGTAGCGTTAAACGAGGAGCTAAACTGAAGAAACAAAACGAGAGTTCCAAGAGACCATTCCAATTAATCAGCATGTGACCCAAATCTAAAATTTCTCTTCTTTGTGTTATACGGGTTCAAGCATTATAGAAAAAGAAAGGCGCCAGGACATCATACAAGGCGAAGCAACGTCGTAAGAGACCACAACTTGTCGGGATATGACATTTTATGAACCTGTCACGGTTGAGTTCAGCTCTCTGGGGGTCAGGTGCATGAGGCCCGCTTTTCAGCAGTTTTGTCTAAATACAAGATAAATGCACTCTCGGACTTTACTGCAGACAGTTTTTTTGCGTTTATAAGTGTTCATATATGGATAACTATTATCCTTGATTCTGTAAATATCCATTCATATGTTTGTGTGTGCTCAACAAGTGTACAGTGGTAGTGCAACATGAGGATCAAGGATTCACCGCTGACATCAAGCTGCAAGCATTAGGATGCCACAGGATGGCTCACTCAGAAAATCACAGATACATTGTGCAGGTCAGTGACATGACATTTTCAAGGCTAGCTGGCACAGGATGCTTAAACAACATTTAGATAAAGTTGTAGTGATATTGCTCACAGTTGCACCACAGTTTAGTCTCATACTTGATTCAGGAACTGGATTTGTTATATTAGAACTTATAATTCAAACTATTTTGGGTTAAACATAATTATAATTATATTTAGACTATTAATTTTTAACACATCCTACATGCTTTAAAGAAGCTTGCATTTATTTTTACATCCATGTACATATCAACATTGTTACCATCCAATCAATTACCTAACTGCAATTTAATATTCTGCACCACCAATCTTGCTCATTCATCATAGTAACAATGGGTTAGCTAGCACAATCTGGATAATCTTCTTTTTCTTTAAAAAAAATATAGCTTCCATCAATAAATCAATCAATGATTTCGCCAATGTCAAGTGAAATTACATATAAGTTTGCCCTTAGGGCATGACGATGTTCGGTAGTAGGCCTTGCGTTTTGTAAAGTGGTAGCTGGACTTTACAGCTAAGAGGCGGCCGCGACCCCGGTGAAACACTATTATATGTAAATAACCAACATCCTCGTTGACATACAACTGTTTGTCAAAAATATGCCAGTATTGAGTGTCAACAATTTTCATACTTAAACCTTATTATATTGCATCAAAGTTGGTAACTGTAGTATTTAAAGGGTTAAACACATTGTCCACATATTTCATAGTGCTCTAAGTAGCACAGATTTAAATTGTGCATGCTACATACAGTCAGCTAGTCCTTTAGTACTAGGAACTCTGGGACGGCTAGTTTAGCAATAGCCTATTCACTTAATCTGAATCAAATAGCTAGGACTAGATTATATCCTTGGTATACAGATGACATGACATACTTCCTGCATATAAGTTAAATGAACAGATCAAATGATCAAGCAACAGGATTTATGTTTGTAGTTATGTGATAGGATAGAGTTGCGAAACTGCACCTTGATAGATTAAGTCACTTATTTCATATCATTTAATGGTTAATTATATCCATATTTTAATTTCTTTAGTGAACAAGAAAGAGCATGCTCAGTATTTTTATCTTGTCTGTAATCTGAACTGATGAAAGCTAGAAGTTTTATAAGAGGTGAGAGTCATATGGGCCTTCTATGGAACCTTATATATAGGGCTAACTGAATTAGATTAGATAGTTTGTAGTAATCCTGTCTAAGTGCCTACAAAGTAGGAAGTTTCTGAATATGGTGTTTGTATAAAATATTTGTTCTTTGTTTTTATCTCCATTATATATGTATTGAAATATAAATTTTATATATATTTATCTGTATATTATACACCATTTTATGCCCCTTGACTTTAAGGTGACATTCTTTAATTCTACTGAAATTATTCTTTTCTAAGAAAGTGTTTTTCTTCTATTCTATGAAGCCAACGGTCCTGGGTTCAAATCTCAGTAAGGGCATCTATTTGTGTGATGAGCACAGGTATTTGTTCTTGTATTTAAGTATTTGTATATTATATATATCATTAGCTGAGTACCCACAACACATTCCTTCTTAAGGTAACTGCGGCTCAGTCAGTTTGTGTAAGAATGTCCTGTAATACTGATGTACCAAGCACAGAAGCAATCCAACATATACAACACAATCCTTATTGAGTTTACTGGACCTTGTCTATTTGTTTGTCCCAAGATGTTTATTGCCATTAGACAGGGGCTTTGTGTGATAAATATTTATTTTTATTGTTTAGGTGTTTGTCGGCGCACTCTCTGCACAATATGAGGCTCTGTCAGTGGAAGCATCCAAGCAAACCAGCTCAGATGAGATAGTTTGTTGCATTGCTGATAAGCTAAACTTAAACAATGGCTCGGCGGGACCATATGAACTGGCAGAGGTATGTCACACTATATTCATACATAAACACACAAATGCACCACCAAACTGATATCCAGTAATTAATTATCAATATACATGAGTATCAAATCAAGTACACATTCTTTGTGCATAAAAAAGTACTTGTATATGTAATGCAATTTGATCATAAGTGGATTTTACTGTACTTGTAGATAAAGACTCAAAGCCTTTGATATTGTTTAACATCAAAAACAAATTACAGGGCTAGCATAATTGCTGCATACTAGAAATATCTTTTTGTTTTGCTATGTAGGCATCCTAGGCTATGGTGACTGCGTACCATCAGCCGCGCCGTATGTTTGTTTGCCACCATTGTATTGCATGATTAGAAAAGTCAACCTTAAACAAATGAATTTTTTTTTTTTTTCATCCAGTGGTTGTGGGTTCGAGTCCCGCTGCGAGTCAAATTTTTCTATTTTTCTTTCGATTTAAATATCTTAAACAAATGAGTTTAGAAGTGACAGGAAACATTGATAAAACTTTTCCCTTAGTCACTTAATGGGCATGTCCGTATTGTTTATCATATTGCACCTACATAGTTAGTCACATAAGATTCCGAGATGCATTCCACGGTGCACCTGTGCCGTGGGCAGGGTACGTACTGACCTTTATAATTAAATATAACGTGGCTCTCTAGCTTGTAGGTGTTATTTTGTTATGCAAAACGTGTTAATTAGTGTATTTGCGTCTAGTATTACTTACAAAATTCTCATATTGTCGTGTTACGTATAGGTGCATTTAAAGGTATAAGTGCTTGTTGGTTTGAGATCTATACTACGCTATACAGACATACTATAAATGTGATAGCAATGAAATGCAAACAAAGTCAAAATAACAAGTACTAAACGACTTGCCAAACTAAATAATTAAATTTGTGCCCGAGTTCCGCTCTTTTCGTTTTTCTCAGTCTATTTATTAAATAGTTTTATTATTTTCACAAATCCGGCTCCTGCTTATCGTCCGGATTTTATTATTAGTTGTTAATTCTAAAACTTAAATGATTTGATCAACTATTCTAGAAATCAATACATTTCAAAATCATTAAATGTATTTAACTGACGCATTTTATAAAAAACTACACGCGACATGTTTCGGAAAACCTAGATCACTATGGCCATCCTAAAATTAAGCCACATTAATGTCACTATGATAAATGTCCTCCACCATTTAATTACGTATTCCGAAGACATGAGATGAGTACGTCAAATCTTGCAGCTCGAACTTCAAGCTTCAATGGGAAAAACTAAAATGCCAGGGAATTTATGTAATATGGTGTGGTGGTGTTCAGGTGGTGGGAGACGTGGTCAGCGGCGAGTGCAAGGAGCGCCGGCTCGGGCCCAACGAGTCGCCCGTGGCGGTCATGCTGCTGTGGCCCAACAGCACCTCCGGACAATACTATAGGTAAACCTTGATCCAATATATTAAGGAATGTAAACTTAACACATTCGCTGCCATCCCCTCCGAAAATGTATGGAAATGAACGCATGTGCGTCGGTGGCAGTGAATGCGTTAAGCGAGCCAAAAGTTACTTACGGGACTTCAAATTTCACTTTTGGACAGTAATACTAATAAGATAAAGTCTAAAATATTATTTTACATCAATTATTTTCTCTATGATTTGCTGATTTAAATATGTTGTAGCTATTTTGTTGGCTACATTCGTAAAAAGTACCTCTAAATCAGAAATCATTGTGATCATTATCGTTGTTGTTGTGTTACCTACGTATAATTATATTTATCTGTTAGGGTCCCAGTGGTATGTTGTGTTATATGCAGGAAATCCTAGTGGATAATGAAAAGTATAAAATGTTATAAAAGATTAGAACATTTGAATTAATGTTTTTGAGATTTAAATAATTAATTATTTTAATGCAATTTAGTCTAAAATTACTTTTGACGTATTTATGTGCTGGTTTTTTAGTAAGTACAGAAACATTTAATAAAGGCAGGCTTCATTATTGTTAACCTTGATATTTCTTGCAACAAGTAATGACACTAGAAAGGTAATTGCAGCCCGTATGACTCAGTCATATTTTTATTATTACCCTACAACGTCGTCCCTCTGTTGGGCAAAGGTCATGTTTTTCCACATCTCGATTCACTGAAGCCGCATCCGATCACGAAGAGTCTTATCTAATTTGATTTGACATTACGCGTAGTACGTTTAGCGCGTACTTTTTACCGACACCTTAGAACCATCGACGCGCGTGACATTCCTTCCGAGAAATTTCAGATCAGAACTTTAAAGTTCTTTAGTATTTATACTATGTACTCGTATTTTCCCGAAATTATTCGTCACTTAAGGATTAACTCGGAATGTTGGCCCGCGTTAGTCATCAAGTTAAGATTGTTGTCATAAAACTAATATAGCCATGAGAGTAATGCCTTTTATAGGCAACCCAATTAGTAAATTAAAAGCTCGGGATAAAGTTGCTCCTTGCTCCACAAAATGTTAAAATATTATGAAGTTCCCTATATTCCGACATTGCTGAAAGCAGATTTCACAAATAGAAATAACACAATCTATTGATATAAATTCCAATATTAACCAAACTCCTCTCTTGGCATCACTATGTAAATCAAATTCTGGTCATTGATAATATTATCAGTCTCTGCGCAAACGTTTATTTCCCATCGTAGCTGGCGTACTCGCTCGCTCGTATGCCTACGAAGTAGAGAATGAAATGAGGATGACATAAATTCCATGTTTAATAGCTATTTGTCCTGAAGTTAGTCAAATATAACCATTTTCCCCATCAACACGTAACTGCAGTGTTGCCGAGCCTTACCATCATGGCCCGTAATAATTACCGCGGCTTGAGTGCGTGCGCGAGACCTTGCTTACACGCTTTTGCATAACTACGGTTTTGTTTATGTATTTGTTTGTATAAACGCTTTGTCGCGGCGACATTATTTATACGGGAGCTATCTCAACAATGTCTAGGTATGTTTCATTCACGCTAATTATAGCATTTAATCTCTATATATGGACTCAAAGAGTGGAACATCTTAATGAAGCCTCCTAATTAAGTGTTCGTTTAAAGTCGCACACGGTTTTAAGCTTTTAAAGGAACCAGTTGAACAGTGATTTGAGGATAATTTAATGTCAGGCGATGACGCATGTATCCTGCCCCGCGCCGATAACGCGTATTCCTTCCTGCCCGAGTGCCCGCGACTGAAAGTCGCCGCTAAACGACTCTAAAAATATTCTGCAACACAAATGTTTAGATATAATCCCGCTCCTATGACTCATGAGTAAATATTGTCTATAATATCGACCTTTCACGATCATCTAAAGAGATATTTAATATTATAAATCTATTTTTAGGTTCTACCTGCGTGAGAAAATACCAGACGAACCATGGATGGAGAACTTCTCGGTCGACCCGCAGCTAATAAAAGATTACTTCCAGAGATTTTTATATCAACCAAAAGACCGCGAATATCCAGACCTATGCCAACTACCGGAATTAAATGAACAGACTCTATTGGACAATTTGAGAGCGAGATTTGCGGCTGGATACATTTATACATATGTCGGTTCTATATTAATAGCTCTGAACCCTTTCAAATTCTATCCTATTTACAATCCGAAGTATGTGAAGCTATACCAGAATAAGAGGATAGGGTCCAGTCTTCCACCACACATATTCGCGGTTGCCGACGCAGCTTACCATCATATGGTTCGAGAGAGAAACAACCAATGTATAGTGATCAGTGGAGAAAGCGGTTCAGGGAAGACGGAGAGTACCAATTTTCTACTTCATCACTTAACGGCCCTCAGTCAGAAGGGTTCACATGGCAGCGGCGTCGAGCAAACGATACTAAGTGCCGGGCCGGTGTTGGAAGCGTTCGGAAACGCGAAAACAGCTCACAACAACAACTCCAGTCGTTTCGGGAAGTTTATCCAAGTAAATTACAAGGAAAATGGCATGGTCCACGGCGCTGTCGTGCAAAAGTATCTGCTGGAAAAGTCAAGGATATGCAGTCAGGGTCGCAACGAGAGGAACTACCACGTGTTTTATTATTTGTTGGCGGGTGCGTCCGACCAGGAGAGGGAGCAGCTGCACCTGCTGAGTGTGGACAAGTACCACTACCTGTCGCGCACGGGCTGCAGCGTGGTGCCGGGGGTGGACGAGCAGTACGAGTTCTCGCGCCTCAAGCAGTCCATGGAGATGGTGGGCTTCACGATGGACAAGCAGCGGAGACTCTTCGCTGTGCTATCTGCGGTTCTACTTCTAGGTATGTTCCTATTTTGTTATTACTCAATTTTGAGAGCAAAATTCTATTCACGTTTCACGACGCCATTTTCCGACGATTTGGTTTCGATTTCAGTTATGGCTAATTTTTGTTCGATTTGGACGTTATAAATTGAACATAAAAAAAATATACACACTTTTTAAAAGTCCTGTTATTTGTCTCTGAATATGTTTCACGTAGTTTTTACATTTCTCTTTATCCATACGTTCTTATCTCGAGATTAACATAGATAACTCTTTCGATAATCGCTAACTCGTAAATATTTAACATTCCGAATGGGTTCAAGGTATCACTATTATATAATACGAATTAGTTAATTGACCTTTGATTTTTCTATTAATTACTTGGGTACCTAACTCTAAGTATTATCTTACCTTAGTTTCATTAGTTAATGATGTTATGTAAGATAATATAATTGGAATTATGTATAATGACGGCATTTGCCATTTGGGAGTAATAAATCTACATATACGGTTAAAAATCACTCCGAATTATCAACGTTATCAATGTACATAATAATGAACTTTATATTTTTAATTTTTATTATACACAGAGTTAAGTAAAAATAGGAATAGAGGTCAATATAATTTGGAAATGTTTAGCCATAATTCACACTGATATATTTACGAGACGTGCATAGTGAATGCTCCCCTTAACTTGGTATTTCTCTTCAAGGCCGAGGATAAGACGCGGTCATGTCTTAAAATAGGGCAATTTAATCCATTTATTTGGAAGCCGTGTTACAGCTAAGCAGACAAATACACAGGATTTATAGAGATAATATATTTTAGGAGTTCTAGTTTTTGTCGCCTTTTTTGTAGCAATGTTAATTTATTTTCCTAACTAGTGTGTAAAAAGTGCACTTTGCGCACGCTTCTCTTGCGTAAATTTCACTTTTTAAGGCACTTGTTATGAAAAATTGGGTTCTATACACGTGAAAAAACTTCTTTAAGACTCGGGTGATTGTCACCCTCGTTTCACTCGGGCTCCAACTTTCACCCTCGGCCAAAAAAATGCACCTAGCTGTGAAAATCCGGAAAATAATTACAAACGCGAAATTCGTCAGCGTAAGTCCCTGATTATTGAAGGGTCTGAGCGCTGAAACTACTCCAATAATTTTTGATTACTGCACTGTTTATTTCAACTCACCATATATTTGAATATAAAAAAAAAGATAATTAAATTAGAGTAATGGCAATAATGTCTTCGGTTGCTGCGCTAATTATTCATGAAATAAAACAACTGAAAACTGATTATATCGCGTATACTAATTTAAAACCTCTATATTACCACGAGTCGAGCCCTTTACTTCGTAGCAGCGCTAGTGGTCATATCGCTGCTAAAGGCTTGCTTTCCACCAGAGATGATGTGTAGCGAGGAATGTGTTTTTAGGAACCAATAGAATTATTTATCAAGGACAGGGGAATGAAGTAATTCTATTGGTTGTTAACAAACACATTCCTCGCAACGCTTCGTCGCTCATCTCTGGTGGAAACGCAGCCAAAGGGTTCAAAGCGTCCGCATGAAATTTAACTTAGCATAGGCAATATCAGTTTTATTTGATGGGAATAATGATGTTTCCAGGGAACGTGGAGTTCCAGCCGCAGCGCAAGTCGTACCACCACGACGAGGCGGTGGGCGTGCGCAACCCCGAGGTGGTGGCGCTGATCTCGTCGCTGCTGCGCGTCAAGCAGGAGACGCTGCTGGCCGCGCTCACGTCCAAGCGCGCGCGCGCCTCGGGCGAGACGCTCGTCATCAACTACAGGTACGGTAACTCTAAAAACTACTGGGCTTCACTGAAAACCAGCGTTGCAGGGTGTGCCATCTGGCTCACACTGTGACGTTATGCTGAGTGAGGCCCGTTTAGCACATAAATAAGAATTTGGTTTTGTTGTGTAAGCGGTTGTGTTTTTATGTGCTAATATAGTACATTACGATACTAGTGAAAAAAAATTTTTTCTCGACGAGGGTGAACGTTGGAGCCCTAGTGAAACGAAGGTGACAATCACCCGAGTCTTAAAGAAGTTTTTACACGAGTATCGAACCTAATTTTTCATAGCAAGTGTGTCTAATGTTTCAAGCACGCACTAGTTAGGAAAAATGTATTTTCTTTCTAACTTTCAAAAACAATTCGGCGGTTTTTTTACGTACTTTACCTCTCAAACGTCTTATAAGGAAAGCGATTTGGAATGATTATTATTTTTTAAGTTTTAGTAGGTAATCTAAATAGTGAGTTTATTATAGAATAAATGAACAATATAAATTAAAATACATAAATGTTATTAATGCCACTAAAAACCTAGTCTCCAATAGCTACAGTTCCTTGTCATTTCCCGTGCAAAAGCGTCCATATTAACTGCAATACAGACTTTGCACCAGAAACGACTCGGCCCTTTTGTCGTCTAAGTCGAGTATTAAATGAAGTCGGTTTTTTAATGATAAAGATAAATATATTTGGCATTACATTTTTTCATACTGCAAATCCAATATTATTTTTATCTTGCTCGACGCGGTTACCGTAAAACTGTATTTATTGACAATATTTTTGCGTCCCTTGTAGGATGGGCGAAGCGATTGCGACCCGTGACGCCATGGCTAAGTGCCTGTACGGCGCGCTGTTCGACTGGATCGTCATGCAGGTCAACCACGCGCTGCTCTCTAAGAAGGACACGCTGCGGGAGCACCAGGGTCACAGCATTGGTATGTAACATGTAACATTTGCATGCCGTGTGATGCCGGCTACCTAGAATAGCCCCACTCCATCTCCTCCCGCGGGTGACGTAAGAGGCGACAAAGGGAAAAATCCTACGGACGGGCAGCAGCGTCCGTCGTAACCCAATCTACAGCTACTGCGGTCGCCAACCTGCCTGCCAAGCGTGGCGACTATGACAACTACCCCCAAGATGATATAAGTCATATCTGAGGGAAGCCTATGTCCAGCAGTGGACTGCATGCGGCTGAAATGTGAATGTAACATTTGAAACTCGCGTTATGTACAAAAATTAAGTAAAATCGCAATTGAAATTATTTACTTTATGAAAAATTACGCCTTCATTCACGTGAGTGAAGTACATTTGATCACTCGCGGGACATGTATCGGATATCACAGGTCTCCATTTCACACCATTTTATGCACATTATTTTTCATAAAATATTATAATAACTCACGAAAGTTTAAATGGAAATTTATTTACCTTTAAGCTCCGATATTTCGACACTGACATCCCAGTAAGCCAAACCGTAGGTGCGGGATAAAATTTGTGTAACTACCTGACATATGTCCATGAGAAAATTTAAAGTAAACATTGTAAAAATGAACTGCACTTAATTATTGTCAATCGTTCAGCAGACAGAAACCAATAAATCTGAGCTCGGAAACAAGGCGTGGTAGTATCAGATGTAACAATAGTGAACATTACTACGGCCAAAAGAGATAATATTAAGTTTTAGTTAGGTAGGCCACTACATTAACGCCAGGTTTAGCGGATGGGTCGGTTATAGCTTTTTACGTAACCAAGTCACCTTTGCGTTGTTCATATTCCTTTGCATCTTAGACCGGTCTAGAGGACTAATCAAGTAGGATTGTATTTTATTAATATACTAAGAAACTGATATAATTTCAGGCGTGCTAGACATATTCGGTTTCGAGGACTTCGGGCCCAGCAACAGCTTCGAGCAGCTCTGCATCAACTACGCCAACGAGCACCTGCAGTACTACTTCAACCAGCACGTGTTCAAGTACGAGCAGGAGGAGTACCGGCGGGAGGGCATCCGGTGGACGGACATCGGCTTTTCGGACAACACGGGCTGCCTGCAGCTCATCGAGGGCAAGCCGGGCGGCCTGCTCTGCGTGCTCGATGACCAGTGCAAGTGGGTTATACACCTAAACTACAGAGCTCACTTTGTTTTTTAATTAAGCAGACAAGCTAATAACTGATAGTGCCAGTATCCAGCTCTATATTGTGCTTGGCTAATTTGTTTTTAATTTGATTGACACTCCGAGACAACATCCCTGCTACCTCCACTGGGATTCAATGCATGATTTTGCTAATATTTCTGAATAAGTGCGTAAGTTAAAGTTTAATAGGAGATCAAGAAGATTTATCTCATAAACTGAACTCTCCATCAATGCCATAATCGCCACTCTTGATAGGCGGTTGGCTGAATTCAAAAGATTATAATTATTTTGCTAAAAATAAGTTACAGTATATAGTTAACCCTCACGTGTTTTATTTGTTTATCAATATTTGACAGGATGCTGGTTATTTTGATTCCAGTTTCCCTTGGGCGACGAACGACACGCTGCTCCAGAAGTTCAACTCGGTGCACGAAGACAACCCGTTCTACGAGAAGCCGCAACGGAGGGAGCCGTCGTTCGTGGTGCGCCATTACGCGGGCCGCGTCAAATACCAGGTGACAGTCTCGCACTCTTTATTTCCTTTCCTTCCAGTCCATTAGCCAAAATATGAGAAGTCGAGCAGACATTGTTTGACACTATAATAAATAATAAATAAATAAATATTTCGGACATTCTTACACAAATCGACCTAGTCCCACGGTAAGCTCAATAAGGCTTATGTTGCAGGTACTAGACGACGATATATATAATAAATAGATACATATAAATACTCAAATACATAGAATGACTCAGGAACAAATATCTGTGCTCATCACACAAATAAATGCCCTGACTGGGAATCGAACCTAGGACCTTCGGCTTCATAGGCAGGGTCACTACCCACTAGGCCAGAACGGTCGTCTATAATATTTAAATATCGATAATATGTAGATAGTAGTTCTTTGAAACATTTGCTTTGTGATCATTTGTGTAAATGAATCTAGTTTTAGACACCAGCCGCAAATCGACATATGATGCGTAGTTATAAGGTCTAAGATAGTACGGAAGCTACTGTTTTATATTACGTATGGATGACAACAGTGACTGTAATGGTTATGGGCGTAAAAGTCATAATTTGATAATGAGTGGAATAAGTTACGTTTGTTATAGACCGTCCGAAGCGGGGCGAGCAGCAAGTCGATAATAAAAGAATTGGCTAAAACGGTATGTTGTTGACAGGCGACGGCGATGCGCGAGAAGAACCTGGACCTGATGCGGCAGGACATCGTGAGCGTGCTGAAGAACTCGTCGCTGGCCTTCGTGCGCGAGCTGGTGGGCGTGGACCCCGTGGCCGTGTTCCGCTGGGCCATCGTGCGCGCCTTCTTCCGGTGCGCTCACCCGCTCACTCTTCTACTTACCGAAACTAGATTTAATTTAACTACTTAACACACATCTCTCAGCCTTCGAGATCCAATGTAGTGTACATATGCCTCACTCATAGATTGCCGTAGCGATCTCTAGGACCCGTTCGCTCGTTGACTTTGTGGACGGTTGTGCAATTTCGGTTTCTCTGGTTCTTTTACGGATATCCTCATTGCAGATTCTTTACATGCATAGTTTTTATTAGTAAGATATTACCAATTACCAAATTTTGTATACAAAGTGGTAAATGATGTATCCCGGTCGCCACGATCTCGTCACGGACAGTGTCGTGCTTTCGAATTAAATAGTTAATCCCACCCGGGTCATAGTTTTCCAACAATCTAGAATTTAGACGGATCGGTTTTTATTTTGGCGTTCTTTCCAAAACATTTTATAATGATGTGTGTTGTTTCAGAGGATACTTCGCGTTCATGGAGGCGGGGCGGCGGCACCGCGGCCTGCGCGCGGACGGAGCGGCACGCGCGCGGGCGGCGCCCGGCGACGGCCTGGGGTCAGTATGTATGTTCATGGAGGCGGGGCGGCGGCACCGCGGCCTGCGCGCGGACGGAGCGGCACGCGCGCGGGCGGCGCCCGGCGACGGCCTGGGGTCAGTATGTATGTTCATGGAGGCGGGGCGGCGGCACCGCGGCCTGCGCGCGGACGGAGCGGCACGCGCGCGGGCGGCGCCCGGCGACGGCCTGGGGTCAGTATGTATGTTCATGGAGGCGGGGCGGCGGCACCGCGGCCTGCGCGCGGACGGAGCGGCACGCGCGCGGGCGGCGCCCGGCGACGGCCTGGGGTCAGTATGTATGTTCATGGAGGCGGGGCGGCGGCACCGCGGCCTGCGCGCGGACGGAGCGGCACGCGCGCGGGCGGCGCCCGGCGACGGCCTGGGGTCAGTATGTATGTTCATGGAGGCGGGGCGGCGGCACCGCGGCCTGCGCGCGGACGGAGCGGCACGCGCGCGGGCGGCGCCCGGCGACGGCCTGGGGTCAGTATGTATGTTCATGGAGGCGGGGCGGCGGCACCGCGGCCTGCGCGCGGACGGAGCGGCACGCGCGCGGGCGGCGCCCGGCGACGGCCTGGGGTCAGTATGTATGTTCATGGAGGCGGGGCGGCGGCACCGCGGCCTGCGCGCGGACGGAGCGGCACGCGCGCGGGCGGCGCCCGGCGACGGCCTGGGGTCAGTATGTATGTTCATGGAGGCGGGGCGGCGGCACCGCGGCCTGCGCGCGGACGGAGCGGCACGCGCGCGGGCGGCGCCCGGCGACGGCCTGGGGTCAGTATGTATGTTCATGGAGGCGGGGCGGCGGCACCGCGGCCTGCGCGCGGACGGAGCGGCACGCGCGCGGGCGGCGCCCGGCGACGGCCTGGGGTCAGTATGTATGTTCATGGAGGCGGGGCGGCGGCACCGCGGCCTGCGCGCGGACGGAGCGGCACGCGCGCGGGCGGCGCCCGGCGACGGCCTGGGGTCAGTATGTATGTTCATGGAGGCGGGGCGGCGGCACCGCGGCCTGCGCGCGGACGGAGCGGCACGCGCGCGGGCGGCGCCCGGCGACGGCCTGGGGTCAGTATGTATGTTCATGGAGGCGGGGCGGCGGCACCGCGGCCTGCGCGCGGACGGAGCGGCACGCGCGCGGGCGGCGCCCGGCGACGGCCTGGGGTCAGTATGTATGTTCATGGAGGCGGGGCGGCGGCACCGCGGCCTGCGCGCGGACGGAGCGGCACGCGCGCGGGCGGCGCCCGGCGACGGCCTGGGGTCAGTATGTATGTTCATGGAGGCGGGGCGGCGGCACCGCGGCCTGCGCGCGGACGGAGCGGCACGCGCGCGGGCGGCGCCCGGCGACGGCCTGGGGTCAGTATGTATGTTCATGGAGGCGGGGCGGCGGCACCGCGGCCTGCGCGCGGACGGAGCGGCACGCGCGCGGGCGGCGCCCGGCGACGGCCTGGGGTCAGTATGTATGTTCATGGAGGCGGGGCGGCGGCACCGCGCGGGCGGCGCCCGGCGACGGCCTGGGGTCAGTATGTATGTTCATGGAGGCGGGGCGGCGGCACCGCGCGGGCGGTGCCCGGCGACGGCCTGGGGTCAGTATGTATGTTCATGGAGGCGGGGCGGCGGCACCGCGCGGGCGGCGCCCGGCGACGGCCTGGGGTCAGTATGTATGTTCATGGAGGCGGGGCGGCGGCACCGCGCGGGCGGTGCCCGGCGACGGCCTGGGGTCAGTATGTATGTTCATGGAGGCGGGGCGGCGGCCTCGGGCGCCGTACAACGTGTGACTAATTTAACTAAAAACTGACTATTTTTAACTAGACTTGAGGATTTAAAACGCTAAGTAAATCGTATTGTTTGCCGAAGCCTGGGTAGATGGAAAATAATATTTGATTTTAACTCGCTACGGATCCATTTTTAGCTTCTGCTTTCTTGAATCTCATAAAACGGAAATGCCGCGGGATGCTACATGATTCGAACGAACCTCAAGTTAATTGAATAAATAACAAATAACGTAGTATCTAATATAGTTTACACCCGTGGAATGTAGTATTGCAAGTGCAATAGCCAGAATTTTTATATTTTGCATATAAGAAGGACTAAAAAATAAACGTCAGTTTTTGTTTCATTTAGTCAGACGTTGTATGTTGTGCAGAACACAGAAAAGTTTTGAGCCCCAGAGTTCCCGCCTCGAGGCGAACGTCATTGACAATGTCCATACAAAATCAGGTTCCCATGCAAACATACGCACGTCTTCGCGCACTAGGTCTCAGTTTTAAATTTTTTCGGCGTGTTCGCGTTGTCTAAAACTACGACATACATTTGGACGACTGATAGCCCTGCGTCACTTAATACCGTAAATTAAGTTATAGGAATTTTAGAGGAACCTGACTTTGTATGGACAAGCCCCCGGGTTTGCAGAGCAACGCCCTGGCTTGCTTTTATATTTGTCTGATACCCTGCAACTGCTGGATATCTATTTGTCCCTTATGATAGTTCTTCGGATTTTAACTGAGCTTACCGTATTATTAAGGAAATAGAAAAAATAAATACATGAAAACTAAAATTATTAAAATATTGTCTAAAATATATCGATTTAGTCATGAAGTATCACTGTAAAGGTCTAAACTGTCATAGATTCATAACGGTGCAGATTACTTAGACACTTAGAATCAACTTGAGCTATCTAAGTTTGCATAAATGGTTTGAATGAAATATATATAGCCTTCTAAGGCCGAGAAAATTTTAGAGTGTTTGAATTTAAAACCTTCTCTTGTTTCATAGAGAGTTCAAAACCCGAATTTAATTTGTACTTGTATGTACAAATACAAATTAAATACGAGATTTGAACTCCTATAGAAACAAGAGAGGGTATTAAATTAAGAAAGATAAAATTTCATCGGCCTTACGAGGATAGACACAAAGAATGTGTGGAAAGAAAATCTAAATTTTAAATCGCTCTGATACCTGCGTGCATAGCGTAATGTACAGACGGTAAAAGGAGCTCAGCTAAAATTCGAAAGACTACCAATATGAGGTTACAGAACCATCAAATATATCCAACACTAACTTGCAACTTGTCAATGTCTAACATGATAACATTTTAACTGGCAGCTAATAGCAACGATCGATCAAACCTCGCGCCCCATTTAAAATGTTATAAGCATGTCTGAAACTCGATGAACTTAAATGTTACCGAATATAACTTGTTATATAAGTATTTGTAAGCTTATGCAGTTGTGTGACGTAATGAAATGTGTCTTGTTGATCAGCCAACTGGCGACAGTGTCGTCAATCAATCTCGCAATCAACCGAATTGCGTAAGTGAACGATTACGGCATGCTTATATTTGTTCTATGTGCACTCTTAACGCATGGACATGGTTTATATCTCCGGAACTAGTCACCCTATTTTATCTTTGTCTAGAGGCTGTGTTTAGATATTAACTAGCGACCCCAGTTTTATTAAATTTTAATTATTTTGAGAAGCTCCTAGCGTTAGCTTATTCTAATGCTTTTAGCGAATACCCATTTTGAACCTCGACGCTTTAAACACAGCCTGACGCTCTAACGTCCATTCGGATCGATTTTCCGTTATCATAATCACCACACCCGTAGACCCTGCGCATATACTCACTCTAAACGGCACCAGTAGTGCATGCGCGACGCAATACTACTCACACTTTAATCAGAATGTTTATTTGAATAGTTTTCTGTTTCATTAATTTTGTTATCGTCATTTCCTTCCCCGACACGTCGCCGCACAGAACGCCGCGAGCGCCCGCCGTAGCGCGCGCCGAGCCGCCGCCGAGAATCGGGGGGAAAGGGACAAAACATTACAGACTCGCCGAAACGCGCACGCGCCGCCTCGAGCGCGAGCGGGACGAGCGCACGTTTGACGACACCGACGTCATGCAGCGCGCCAGCCAGATCGTTATGTACGTGCGGTGTCCGACTTTATGCCCGCTCTCTGTCTGTCTCGCACTTCAGCGTTCATCAAACAAACGTCGACCACACGTTCCCACTTCAACACTTCACGATTGCCTTTACACATTTATTACGACATTTTTTTAATAAATATTTGCTTTTCGCATGAGCAGGTCATTTCTTAAAGCCTCTGTAGTACTTAGTACAGTTAACATGAGTTGTCTTAGAACATCATATTTACTTGTAAGACCTGTTAAAAACTGTCACTATGCCCTTTCGATTAAACGATTTTGTTTGATGAATCCGCAGCTATTGGTTGGGGGCTCCACACTTGCTCTTGATTTCCGGTGTCGGCTATGGGTTTTAATATTTCGTGCATTTTGTGTTTTAATGTGATAACTCGTATCTATCAAGGGTTACAGCGGATCTGTGTGTACAATTATGGGTATTTTAAGCTGAATAAACGTGTTTAAAAACATAAATAAAGTAAATAAATTTAGTTATGCTTCATTTGAATATGTCTCGTACAAATTAAAATCAGAGGTTTAAGCTCAAAGTAGATTACAGTTTTCTAAACATATTTATTCACCTATGTTCAATATATTCCGCTCGCCAGCAACGGCGAGGGAGCATGCGTGAAAGTGTGACGATGCTTTGCTCCGTTCCATTCCCTGTCACGCCTCCCTCGCCGCTCGCCCCGGCGCTCGTGCCCGCACTGACGTGGCCTAGCCTTGCAGGAAGTACAAGTCGTTCAGGCCGCGCGAGCGCGCCAAGAAGGGGCTGAAGAACCTGCAGTCCGTGAAGACCGTGGCGGGCCGCACGGCCGCGCTGGCCGGCAAGCGCAAGCAGCCGCTCACCGTGGCCGCGCAGTTCCAGCACTCGCTCGCCGCGCTCATGGAGACGCTCAACCAGGCCAACCCCTTCTTCATCAGGTAATGGTGTTTCATTTTAATATTTTAACACCCCGTATCGGCTTAATCTTTTCATTTGCTCGGTTGGTTGACAGAAAATAACTTAAGCACCATTTGTACGATCTTGTATTGTGCAATAAAAATAACTTAATTATGTATGTATAAATAATGGGTAAGTATAATCATATGTGATTATGATTATACCCATTGCCATTGTCATAATAATGCCATCGATTTAACGTAATCACTATACCTGTTTCTATATCTATATTATGGTTGGTCATTATATGTTATTAATTATGAATTCGATCATCGAATAATCGAGACACGAAACGCTAGAATTATTAAGGTGTTTTTTCTCCGCCACCATGAAGCCGTTCACCTAACGGTACTACGGCCAGGTAGTGCTTACGGCCTTAAAAAATATGATGATGAAATAAAATGATACCTCAAGTCCTCATTCAAAAACGTAAACCATTTCCAATTTTCTCTACAGGTGCATAAAGTCCAACAGCGACAAAGTTCCAAACGTATTCGACGAGGAAACCGTCCAGCGTCAACTGCGATACACGGGCATGCTAGAGACCGTCCGGATCCGGCAAGCCGGATACAACGTCCGGCTGACCTATGAGGAATTCATCCAGTTATATCGGATACTGCTGCCTAAGGGGCTTCTTAGCTCGCAAATCGACGTCAGGCACTTTCTGGCCAAGTTGAACTTGGACAGGGATAATTATCAGCTCGGTAAGTGGTTGTAGGCATCTGCGAAAAAGTCTACGAGATAAGCTCATTTTAAAATGAATGAATGAACGAATACTTTATTGCACACATCAAAAGTAGAACAATATCACACAAAGGAACATTATAATAAAAAGAAAAGGAGGCTAACAATATGCGATCTTATCGCTAAAAAGCGTTCTCTTCCAGACAACCTCAGTGTAGCGAAGCAAAAAAAGAAATAGAAAACTACAGGGAGGTGCAAGAATTGAGAGAAACATTGAAACAAAAATAAGGCCTAAGAAATAACAAATAAACATATCTAATACACAAATGAATAAAAAAACATATAATTAAATGACATAAAATACAATATAACATAAAATACATATATCAGCCAAAAAGATAATGACGTGACAACCAGATAACACTAAGGAAGAGACAAATAATAGTCCTTAAGATGAGTCTTAAAAATTGCATGCAGTAAATGCTATAAAATCGCAGAAAAAATATTAATGAGTCCTTCTCGGTCACAGGTGCTACCAAGATCTTCATGCGCGAGAGCGAGCAGACGAAGCTGGAGTACAAGCTGCACCAGCAGATTATGGCGTCCATCATTACCATCCAGCGCTGGTTCCGCGCCGTGCTGGAGCGGCACCGCTTCCTAGCACTACGCCGCGCCAGCCTGCTCATCCAGCAAGCGTGCAGGTATACTCGCGACCCGATATAGACCTGTATTAACTATTAAGTTGAAGGGACTAGTAAACTCTTTATTTTTTTACTAGTAGCCATTATATACTTTCCTCCTCTGTGAATTATAAACTACTTCAGCCATGGATGTCCACTGCTGGAAGAGGACCTTTCCCATAGACTGATAAGCAGCGGGTTGGGTTAATGCCATTATCGCCACGCTTAGCAGACGGGTTTTGCAGTACCACAATTCTAAGGGACGCCGCTGCTATGATGATGTCTGGTTGCAGTTTAGGGACCATTGAATCCGGGCCCTATTGTATGATAATTAAACTATAATGTAATAGTAGTGTGAGTTTCATGAAAGATGAGATACAGAAAATAGATACATGTAGAGAAAAAATGTTACCATTACTTTTCAAATCATTCAGTCAATCCGCACTACAGAATCGCTCGTAACGAATAGCTATATCAAAATAGCCGAATTATTCTCGCTATCTCGCTATCAGCCGTGTGATGCCGGCTGACTAGAATAGCATCACCCCATCTCCTCCCACGGGTGTCGTAAGAGGCGACAAAGGGAAAAATCCTACGGACGGGCAGCAGCGTCCGTCGAAACTCAATCTACAGCTACTGCGGTCGCCAACCCGCCTGCCAAGCGTGGCGACTATGGCAACTACCCCCAAGATGATACAAGTCATATTT
Source organism: Grapholita molesta (assembly GCA_022674325.2). Lineage (NCBI taxonomy): Eukaryota > Metazoa > Arthropoda > Insecta > Lepidoptera > Tortricidae > Grapholita > Grapholita molesta. The sequence goes on from CP053137.2 coordinate 11,281,195, forward strand.
TTGGGAGGCCTATGTCCAGCAGTGGACTGCATACCGCTGAAATGTATGTATGTATGTAATATATCTCGCTACCGCCACTGACGGCCGGAGCCGCTAGCCGCTCACGGCTCAGCGTGCGTGGTGCTCGGTGCTCGGTGCGTGGTGCGTGACGTGAGCGTGTCCGCAGACAGTGGCTGGCGACGCGGCACGAGGCGGCCTGCCGGCTGCAGGCGCACGTGCGCGGGCGGCGCGTGCGGCGCTGGTTCGTGCGCCTGCGCGGCGCCGTCACGCTGTTCCAGGCGGCGGCGCGCGGCTACCTGCTGCGCCGCCGCCTGCCCGCGCGCCGGCTGCGCGCGTCCGCGACCGAGGTGCGCTCCCCTTTACACTTACACGCCGCCACTTTCATGAATTCTATCCGCTTTCATTTAAACGAGATACGACTAACAACCGCCTTCTTGATTTAAAGTAAATGCCATAGTGCAGAAAAAGGCGCAATACGCTGTCACTTAGCATCAACTACTACTATTTGGATACTCTGACCGCTACTAACATAATATAGTCTGTACAGAAGTAAATCCTAAATAGTTTCGGCTTGTTTGAAACGCCCCTACGTAAAAGTTATAAATAATGATAATAAATATAAAGTAGAAATTTAAAATGAAAATTTGCTCGCATTAAAAAACCGTATGTTGACGGATTTTTAATGCTAAACATGAAAGTGTTCGGGATGAAGGTAATTGTAAATACGATGGTTTTTATTAATTATATTAATCACCCAAATCAGTATAATCTAACCATACAAGTTGAACCTAGATTAGTGTGAGTTTTTGCAAGTGCAGAATTAAGCCCCAAGCAACTTTTCTAACAGGACGATTTGCTAAAACAAACAGGAAAATATTATTATTGTAATTATAGAACTTAAACTACATATTTTATTCTTAACGGCGTATATATAGATTTAAAAATATTTCCTTTTAGAGTCTGAGGTCTTAAATATTAATCAAAAACTTGTTAGCTTTGGTGTATCTACCTGTATGTACAGTTGGACGGTCACGTGCATTTATTTGTGACCCTCTTTAGGTTGTCAGTCCTGTCAAACTGTTGAAATTCAAAGGATTTGTTTACGAATTGGGTTACAAATTAATGTATGTGACTATACATCTCATAAGGCTTCTTAAATGTGTAACTAATACTGAACGAAATTCATATGAAAGTGAACTTTGTGTTGTACGGTATGCCATAACTGTATATACATCGTGGTGACCATGTGTTGACAGCATGACAGACAAGCCGCGCTCGTGTCGGAGACCGACGGGCTGAAGAAACGACAAAGCATCGACCAAATTAGGAATATTATTGATTTACAATTGTAAGTATTGCGTTTACATTTTCTAACAAATTAAACATATTTATTCTGTTGCATGTTACGTTATGTTATATGGTCGCTATTTTTTGGTTATTTGTTGTTTGATGTTGATTGTTATTTAGGCGATTAATTTTCGTTCAAGTTGTTTAGTATAACTGATGGCTGTGGGTTAAATAAATACAAAGTATTTATGTAATGAACAATAAATTCCCATCCTAAAAACTCTGAATACACGGCTACTTCCAAATGCTGCATTGTGCCGACGTATTGATATGGATCCTTGAAGAAGTGTCATTTTCAAGCCAGTTCGTACCCCGGCTTGTACTACTGAGTTTTTTTGTAACTTACTTAATGGACAACATCGTGAGGAAACCGGAACTAGTCCCATGATGATGTTCAAGCTTAATCTTGGGATTTGGATGTAGAGGGCAGTCCTGACTGCATTAAGCAGTGGTAAAACGTCCGGGCAGTCGCATGAAATATGACGATATATAATAACAGTGATAATGCACTACGCAAGACGTAGACCTAGTTACAATAGCAGTTGTGATTCAACGTCGGCATTTACGACTGACATTGACTGACAGGTCTACAAATAGCGTGTCCCCCATAAACACTCACGCACTAGAACATTACTCACGTGCTTTGTTGCAATTTTAGGAACATGCTAATACAAGAAGAGGAGAGAAAAGAAACGAGAGAGAAACTAAGAGTGACGCAGTCTCTGCCCATTCAAAGGTAAAATATATTTTATACTGATGCATTTTTTGGCAACGATTTCGTATGCGTACGCATTGGTAAAATATGATTGCCGCGAAAACACTCTACCTAGAAGAGAAATAAAGTGTCCTTCCTGTACCGAGATTGTACGATTGGAGAGCACAGGGTGAGGCCTTTTCCCAGCAATAGGATCTAATCAGGCTAGGCTATTAAGAAATATTAAGAAAACAATGTATTGACTCTTATACATGCCATTTTTGTTTGTCAGTTTGGAGAAGAAGCACGAGATCCTAATAACAAACGCGTCTACCGCGCAAGTGTACGGCAAGCGCCGGGTCGCCAAGACGCAGAATATCACAGAGCAGCCCTTAAAACAAAGTGACTCGAGGTACGATTAGTTTTATTCTGAGCAAACATATATATAATGAGCGTTTTTACTCACTGTGTACATCAACGGTCGATTAGCAGTCTTCACACAACTAACGGTCAATGCCAAACTCCATTCATTTTGTCACTAAACTGACAGTCAGATGCGACTGCAACTTAAGTCGTGCTTTAAAGTACAAGTTAAAATAAATATGTCCAAAAATTCATGCTCGTGCATTTATGAATGTTACAAAACCTACTTCCATGTTTCATACCGCGTTGTTTCCTAGTGGTCACTTTTATTTGCAGTAGTAAACAAGATGCAACACGAATACATATTTGGTCATGTGTTACTGGTTGCTCGCGTAACATGAAATTTTACTAGTAAATAAAGTTGTTTACAACCAACTACGAACCCTATAACGCTGCCAGTAAATCAAGTTCGCACGTCGTAGGCAACACACCTACAAACTCAACTATTATTACATCACTAACCACGTCACACGCATAAATTACAATTTTAGCATCTATGTTCGTAAGTTTAAGGTATATTTTACTTGCTGCTTGCAGCGTAAATCAGTTGGAGGCAAACGAATCGTCTCCAGACGAAAGCTGGAGCGTGAGCAAGTACCCGCAGGGAGTCATGCCTCCCAACAAGATTACTCCTGAAGACCTGGCCAATGAGCTGCTCTGGCTTAGGATAGACCAAAACTATCTCATGGCCGAGAAGAATAAAGTAAGTCTATAATTTAGTCTTGTAGCTTCCTACTGAGATTTTATATTTGATTTAATTATTTTGAATCATATTAAACTGTGTTGTTTTTTTATATTATTGGCTTCATAGTGTGATCAAGTGTTCTGTGTAAAGAAAATTTGGTTGTCATCCTGATCCAGTAAATAAATAATTGTGTTATTTAACCTATTATCAAGAGTTAGTACATTTGAACTTAAGTAAGTAAGACGACTAATATGCTTATATAGTTTGACTCAACTGTAGGAAACGTAACTAATACACCCTTGCATAAATTAGATTATACATTTGCGTACTTCTGCCTTGTGCAGTTGTCAGGGATTAGTGCACTCAAGTGCACGCAAGTCATTTCTCGAACGTGTTTATTTATTCCACATTCCAGGGGTCATGGTGCATATATCCTTAAGGTCTTACGGCCGTATCATACACTATGAACGCCATGCCAATCGTGTAAGTGTATTGCAGTGTAAAAAAGAAAAACTTTATTATATGATAGATTTAATACAATTTCTTTATCTGTGTCCAGTCGCTATTACCTGTTTAACCCGATAAAATCTATCTAGTTTTAATCGTAAGAGTAAAATATATGTCCATGTTATAGATATCAATTCCTTCCCTAGATACGAGAGAGAGAGTTAGCAGAATCGATAGCAAGCAGTAGTGAAGAGTACCTGAGGCATGCCGGGGACTGGAGCCCCGCGGACAGCTCCGACACGAACAGAAGCGGATCCAGGTAGAATATTTGCGTTGTGCGTGGTTAATGGTTTGACTGTATTGTAATGATCGTGGGCCACGTAAAACGATATTCGTAAATTTCGGACGATTGTCTCTGTCACTTCCATGACGCCTTAATTGGAGTAAAAGAGATAGACGCCGGAATATACGACTTCGATGTTCGCGGTACCGGCCCTGATCTTGCCATGTTGAATTATGTCATGGTTTATGTTGTAACTGTGTCGCATACGTGCGACGTGGGCGTTTATAAGGTTAATATTGATTTTATACACTATATATTTAAACAATCGCTTGAACTAAGATTATCAATAGCCGTAAAGGCATAAGCCTGTGCCTTAAGTGCCAAGTTATCGATTACTGATCAACCATGTCAGACTGTTCTCTTCTATCTATTGCATACTTGCCTAACAACTTTTGGTAACGTCGTACGAGGCATCGAAGAACGCCCCGTGCGACCTGTGTCTGTGAGTGTGGCGGTCCGCAGACGAGGCTCCCCCGCGGTGTACCAGCGCAGCCTGTCCAGCACGACGCTGGAGCCGCCGGCGCAGGCGCCGCGCGCGCTGCTGAGCCTACCGCCCGTGCGCCGCGAGCCGCGCGCGCCGCCGCTGGCCCGTGAGTACCGTGTGCCGTGTGCCGTGTGCGCGCCTACCGTACCTACCTAGTACCTACCTAACATCTGTCTTATCATTACCAACACAAAATAGTTATTTGTTATACAAGGGCGCAAAGTTAGTGTTTACCTTCTCGTGCTAATATTGAAACCCGAGCTAGCGAAAGATTCCAAAGTTCAAAGAGTGGAATCTTGAGCATTGGGAGCGTCATAAAAGCACGAAAGTGGAACACAGTTTGCTACCGAGTGTAACACATATTTCTCTAAAATAAAATTCTAAAACTTAAAAATATATTCAAAATAATTAGCATCCATCATTTATCATTCAAAAACAAATAAAAGAATATCCAACCAGCTAACCTCAAAAAACCACTCGATTAGTAATAAACAATTTGTATGAAATTACTTTAAAGAATAAAAAACAACAACAACAGTTTTTTCCGAGCTAGTGAGGTGAAAAAATATAATCATGTCTTATCTCATTCTCAATATTCTTAATATTGAGATTAAGGAAATGCTATTATGGGCTATGGGGCATTAAAGTCTAGATGTACTTTTTTCATTGCTGATTTTAATTTCATCAGTTTAGATTCCAACACTTTATTTACAATATATGAGAGGTAGGGCACAGCGATGACCATCACGCTTGAATCTGGGGCAGCCCAACTGGGGAAGTACCTCCTCCTTACAGAAGACCACAGCCATAATACCACTGCTACCTTTCAGGTATGTAGTGTTGTGTTCCTGATGGTGAGTAGGGTTCCCAGAGCTCCAACCCCCCTTAAAGGCCGGCAACGCGCTTGTGACTCCCCTGGTGTTGCGAGTGCCCATGGGCGACGGTAATTGCTTACCAGCAGGCAATCCGTCTGCTCGTTTGCCGCCTATGTCATAAAAAAAAAAAAAAAAAAAACAAAAAAAAACAAAATTTATATGAGAAGGTCTCTACTCATATAAATTTTGTAAATCTACTCCAAATTATAATAATAATAAAATTAATTTGTGTGTGTGACTAAAGTGGTGTGGTGGTACTGAATACAGTTCAAGGTTATATTTATTCAAAGTGAGTATTAGATATTACAATATTTTGTGCAAGAAGCAACACCTCATTCCGCTGCACAAGCGAAGAGAAATCGCGGACGTAGTCTACATCTTAAATATCTTAAACAATAATGTTGACTGTCCCATCTCCATTCAGGCCAAAAAGACACAACCCTCCCCTCTCAATTCCCTTTTCCTCGCGTAACTATAGGAAGAATAGCTTCCTGATGCGTGCTAGTAAAAGTCTAAATAACATAACGAAAGAGTTGGATATCGACATTTTTAACAGCAACATACCGGCTGTGAGACGCGGGATGACGGATCGGTTCTTTCAGTGAGCGTGCCTTGGATTGGAAGTCGGATCATGGTTTAAGAGTTGTTATTTAAGTTAGTCATGGTCTATGTCATTTCTAATCACATTTTTGTTGGAGGTGCGATGATGTGCAATATGCGAGCACCACAATGTTTTTAAGTATGTTATTACCGGCGGGAACCTGTAATTGGCTCTCTGCTATTATATATAAGTCCACTGTATGATTTGTAGCTGTTGGTTCTCCTAATAAATAATAAATAAATAAATAATAAATATTAACATGCAATTAACACTATACAAACGTACGAAATAACAATAAATATTACTCGGGTTTGTACAACCCTGTGTGCTGGAACCGCCGGCGCAGTCGCAAAGGCATATGTTCGAATTCCTTTTAAGATGCCGTCCTTCTCCGCTTTCTTATTGAGTTCTTATACATCACACACACACTACACATTCATTTACACTTTTCGTACACTTCTTATTTTTTTAATATAATACTTCAAAGTACAATTATCAATTACTTACCCTATATTTATAGTTGTACTGATCTACCGTAAAACGAATACCTAGTTTAGTCGATAGGTAATCTAAAATACCCTTATGGCAAACTGTTTATTTAACTCAAGTGTTCATTAGCAAATTTTGTTTTGCATTAAACTCATTAGCCAGCTTTATCAGTTACATTTCCATGGGACTACTTAATAGACCTCTTTGCTAATGTGTTTACGCTCTATTGGTTTTTGCCTTTTGTTTCTTAATTGAGAACTAGTCAGTACAGTAAACGCAGTGAAGACAAGGGTTGTGCAGATTCACAAGGCCACAACCGAAGAGAAATGTTTTGTTTATCTTACGTTGTTCTCGGTGCACCTTCTCTAGATGGGACGCGCAAAAGTGTTTATTGAGTTGTTTTTTTATTTAATTGGTGAGTTTTTTTAATTTTCGTCCGACGTGATCTAATAGTGAAAAAAGATCGATCAACTTGTTGAAAATCAGTTTTAAAAATAGTAATTACCGTTTTTCGCTCGCTGCACTCGTTCCTAACTTCATACACGTCTCCCAAGCCTGTTTTAGTTATATTATATTTCGTCCTCAGCTGTTACTTTGTGATCGTCAGATACAGAATAGTAGTTTATGTATCTGTGCGTAATGAAGGGCATTAATAAAATAATAATATCACACGATTGTTGTAATGCCTAATTATGTATAGTTACATACACTACTTTATCTACACACATATCATAAAAGTTTTAAGATGGGTTCAGGAACCGTAGGGAAATGACCTGCAGTATTACTAGTGTTACTTGAAACATTAAAAAGTCAACGAACAAAACAAATGACAGCTTGGAGTGGCGGCGTTGCGTATTTCATATCTCAGTCAAATATTTTGAAACCATAGACAAGCGAATGAACTCCCTATTCTATTGTCATTCGAGTTCTTATATCGTTCGATTTATATTAAAAAACATAACGAATTGGCGTTCCGTATCAATGACTGTTTTAATATGTATAGATACTAGAATAGAGTCCCCACTTGAATTTGACAGCTGTTCCAAATTTAAACTCATAACCTACGGATTTCAGTAGGTAATGTTAACATTACATCTCCATTCATTTCTGATGGTTGGTAATGCTGGTCATTGCCTACGGTTTCTGGACGCATTTTAAAACGTAATTTAACTAGAATAGGTTCGATTTAAAAATGGCCGTGCGTTACCATTACGTCCTTGCGTGTGCGCAGCGTGTGCCGAGCCGCCCGCCGTGCCCGCTCGCGCCGCCCGCCGCTCGCCGCGCCGCGCCCGCGCAGCCCGGCGCCGAGCTGCGCGACCCGCGCGACCCGCCCGGCCAGCGCGACCACCCCGACCACCACGACATCAAACGGTAACACACGTACACCGAGCCGCCCGCCGTGCCCGCGCGCCCGCCAGCCCGGCGCCGAGCTGCGCGACCCGCGCGACCCGCCCGGCCAGCGCGACCACCCCGACCACCACGACATCAAACGGTAACACACGTACACCGAGCCGCCCGCCGTGCCCGCGCGCCCGCCAGCCCGGCGCCGAGCTGCGCGACCCGCGCGACCCGCCCGGCCAGCGCGACCACCCCGACCACCACGACATCAAACGGTAACACACGTACACCGAGCCGCCCGCCGTGCCCGCGCGCCCGCCAGCCCGGCGCCGAGCTGCGCGACCCGCGCGACCCGCCCGGCCAGCGCGACCACCCCGACCACCACGACATCAAACGGTAACACACGTACACCGAGCCGCCCGCCGTGCCCGCGCGCCCGCCAGCCCGGCGCCGAGCTGCGCGACCCGCGCGACCCGCCCGGCCAGCGCGACCACCCCGACCACCACGACATCAAACGGTAACACACGTACACCGAGCCGCCCGCCGTGCCCGCGCGCCCGCCAGCCCGGCGCCGAGCTGCGCGACCCGCGCGACCCGCCCGGCCAGCGCGACCACCCCGACCACCACGACATCAAACGGTAACACACGTACACCGAGCCGCCCGCCGTGCCCGCGCGCCCGCCAGCCCGGCGCCGAGCTGCGCGACCCGCGCGACCCGCCCGGCCAGCGCGACCACCCCGACCACCACGACATCAAACGGTAACACACGTACACCGAGCCGCCCGCCGTGCCCGCGCGCCCGCCAGCCCGGCGCCGAGCTGCGCGACCCGCGCGACCCGCCCGGCCAGCGCGACCACCCCGACCACCACGACATCAAACGGTAACACACGTACACCGAGCCGCCCGCCGTGCCCGCGCGCCCGCCAGCCCGGCGCCGAGCTGCGCGACCCGCGCGACCCGCCCGGCCAGCGCGACCACCCCGACCACCACGACATCAAACGGTAACACACGTACACCGAGCCGCCCGCCGTGCCCGCGCGCCCGCCAGCCCGGCGCCGAGCTGCGCGACCCGCGCGACCCGCCCGGCCAGCGCGACCACCCCGACCACCACGACATCAAACGGTAACACACGTACACCGAGCCGCCCGCCGTGCCCGCGCGCCCGCCAGCCCGGCGCCGAGCTGCGCGACCCGCGCGACCCGCCCGGCCAGCGCGACCACCCCGACCACCACGACATCAAACGGTAACACACGTACACCGAGCCGCCCGCCGTGCCCGCGCGCCCGCCAGCCCGGCGCCGAGCTGCGCGACCCGCGCGACCCGCCCGGCCAGCGCGACCACCCCGACCACCACGACATCAAACGGTAACACACGTACACCGAGCCGCCCGCCGTGCCCGCGCGCCCGCCAGCCCGGCGCCGAGCTGCGCGACCCGCGCGACCCGCCCGGCCAGCGCGACCACCCCGACCACCACGACATCAAACGGTAACACACGTACACCGAGCCGCCCGCCGTGCCCGCGCGCCCGCCAGCCCGGCGCCGAGCTGCGCGACCCGCGCGACCCGCCCGGCCAGCGCGACCACCCCGACCACCACGACATCAAACGGTAACACACGTACACCGAGCCGCCCGCCGTGCCCGCGCGCCCGCCAGCCCGGCGCCGAGCTGCGCGACCCGCGCGACCCGCCCGGCCAGCGCGACCACCCCGACCACCACGACATCAAACGGTAACACACGTACACCGAGCCGCCCGCCGTGCCCGCGCGCCCGCCAGCCCGGCGCCGAGCTGCGCGACCCGCGCGACCCGCCCGGCCAGCGCGACCACCCCGACCACCACGACATCAAACGGTAACACACGTACACCGAGCCGCCCGCCGTGCCCGCGCGCCCGCCAGCCCGGCGCCGAGCTGCGCGACCCGCGCGACCCGCCCGGCCAGCGCGACCACCCCGACCACCACGACATCAAACGGTAACACACGTACACCGAGCCGCCCGCCGTGCCCGCGCGCCCGCCAGCCCGGCGCCGAGCTGCGCGACCCGCGCGACCCGCCCGGCCAGCGCGACCACCCCGACCACCACGACATCAAACGGTAACACACGTACACCGAGCCGCCCGCCGTGCCCGCGCGCCCGCCAGCCCGGCGCCGAGCTGCGCGACCCGCGCGACCCGCCCGGCCAGCGCGACCCGCGCAGGGTGAAGCGTGTGCTCCGACCCGACCTCGGTTTGGGTTTGCGTCCCGGGATGTTGAGTTACCCATTGGAGTTTTCAAAATTCTAGTATGACCTTAGAGGGCGGCCTGATATGTCGAGATACGTCAATGACGGCGCACAAGGCTGCTAGTGAACTATTGGACTCATATTTGCATGTTCAGCCCACCAAGGTTAGGATTACAGACCGTGACCAAATTACAGACCATGTAAAACACATCTCATCAGTTAGAACTTGAATCATGTAAGCTTAAGACACCGTTTCGAATCCGGACTTCGATACAAAACTTGATCACTTTATTTCAAATATATGACATTTATTTTAGTTAATATATCATAAGCAAATTACAAAATTGCTTTTATTAATAAACAAAGCATATTGTATATTATATTGTTGTTATTTGGAACAACAGGGCTGCGTCCGAGATGATGGGGCCGCTGCTTGAAGCGCCGCCACTGCGCGCAGAAGTGCGGCGCCGGAACTCCGACCCCGAGCCGCGGCCCGCCGACCCGCGCTCCACCGACTACATCGGCCAGACCACCAACGGCCTCTTCCGCATCGCGGGCCACAGGTACTGATACTCACACTCGCACAGAAAGTGTGCGACTAGCCATTGGTTAGCATATAATCAATCAGTTAACTATGTGATAGCCGATAATCGTTCCATAAAGAACTGACAAGCGTTACATACAAGTAAATTATAAGAAACTAACAGCCTGCCCTTGCTTCGCACAAGCAGGATCACGGAATGTAGGATCCTAATGGCGAAGCAATAAAATGTTTCCTCTTTATAATAGTGATGTAGACTACCATTTCAGCCTATTTGTCTTCGACTTGGTTCGGCCTCTATTAATCGTATATAGCTTAAATATTATGTCTAAATTCTTTCAGGTTTCGGAAAGGCACCCGTTTCGCGAAAGGCGATAAGTGCGTGTACTGCCACCAGGCCATCGACGCGTTCGTCACGCAAGGCCAGCGGTGCATCGACTGCAAGCAGCTGTACCACACCAAGTGCATTCAGAACAAGGGCGTCATCACCATGCCGTGCTCCAGCCCCGTGGCCGCGCCCGGCCGGGGTAGGCACAAATACAGGTAAGGCCAAGGCTTTCGTATGACGCAGCTTGCTGTGTACCAGCCCAGGATCATATATATCTATATTATCTATCGATTATATCTGTTGTATTAAGTTGGGCGTAATATCTTGATATGACATGATGGAAGGGGGCATCGCACGACGAAATAGAATAACTTTAAATACGTTGGTGTGTAAGAGCAACGCATGTGAGACTAATTCATGCATTTTTATATGTTCTAGAAATACGATAAATTAATACATTAAATAACAGGTTCGGACGCCATTTCAAATTATTTACAGAATTGAAGACCAACTTTAATGACTTATTTTTTTGCCTTACTGTTCCTGTCCACCAATACTCCCTCAAATACATTATACAATTCAAACACAATGTGTTTATTATTTACATAACAAAAACTTATGTTTACATAGGAAACCACACATGGGTGCAGATCACAAAAGTTCCTCCAGCACGAATTTCAACCTCACCGGCACGTCGGAGTTCATGGATAGAACGGATAAAATCATCTCCGACGCGACGGAGCTGCACGCCATGCAGAACTTCATTACGAAGAAGATCTTCCAGATGGAGTCGAGCGAAAACGACAAGCAATCAGAGGTTAGTACAATACGTAACTGTTTAGTTGTACCTTAGTAGTAGTACATTATTAAACTGATTGCTGATCTATGCTGATGCTAATTCCTGTTCACTCATTTCTAGTTTGCCTGTAATGTGAATTAATATACTATTGACCTACTGGCACGTGCCAGCAAAGCAGATACTTTGCCAGCTGAAAACTTGCAAAAGCTACATATACGGTGTGTGTGTGTTTTTTTTTTTAAGTGGGACAGTATGGGGAAATTCTAAAGTATAGAAGATACAGACAAACTGCTGTAGGAAACATTAGGTGTTTTTGGCAATTTGGTATTGTCAAAATTTTTTACAAGTGTGAGTTGTCCCTAAAAAAATATATGATTTATTTTTTTTGGCCCACATCGGGACTCAGTTTGTTATGAACACTTTGCGGACCGTGGGTAGGTGCTCTTTCATATCTACAATATACTTGTACACGAATACAAGCTAAATACATTACATTCACAGGTGGACAGGGTATTCAAGCACGCGCTACGCGAGTTCAAGGACAACTTGGTGGCCACGTACAGCGTGGTGGAGACGCGCGGCTCCGCGCTCAAGTACAAGGACCTCATCGGCAACTTCCTGCACGTCATGGAGACGGTGTGCGCGCGCGAGGGCTCCACGCTGTCCATCACCATGGGCGTCAACGCCTTCCGCGGCTTCATGGACGAGTTCATGAGCCAGCACGACACGGACAAGGCGAGGACCAAGCGGAAAAAGGATAAGAAACGAAAGGTGAGGCACTACAGGGATCTTCTCAGGAAAGTGTGTGATGGACACTGTTTGAAGAAAGGTATGTTAGACGAGTACGGAGTAGGTACGTTAGAGTTTCCAGAGAAACAGAGTCAATAAGGCGAAAATAGTGGTTATTCACCTAGCGATTAATAGCTGAGCTTGGTGAGCGGACTAAAAGCGATAATCACTCACGCAAAAACGATTGGAATACAAGAAAAAAAATATATCTAATTTTTACTATTTATTGTTTAACAAACACAGTATTAACGGTCTAGGTTTTGATTTCTATTAAAAATTGTCTTTGTTTTTAGGTGGACGATCCAATACAGTACAAAGGGCACACATTTATTTTGTCAATGATCAACATTCCTACGGAGTGTGAGATCTGCAAGACGTTCTTCATGTGGCCCATCGAGCGGTCACTAATTTGCCAGACGTGTAAGCTCGCGTCACACAAGAAATGCTACATGAAGGTAAAACACTTTATATAGCTTTATGCTTACGGGCCGTCCCGGCTCTCCATAGATGACGTGTATGATTATTAAAACCATCCTCTGTAAGGACTTGATGAAATCTGTCGCGTCGTTTAAATTATCTAAGCATACAGAGAGCTGGAAGCGACTTTTTTAATACTATTTATAGATTATAAGTTGCATCGGAGTTCAATGCGCGTTGCACGCTCTTGATGGCACACTAGATTTAGTGCTACACTTACTACGCTACATATAGATATACAGTGTGTAGAAAAATCAAATTTCAAGTGCATTTTGGGAGTCGGGAGTTTCTTTTGAACCGTTTAATTGTTGCGTGTGCAGGTGTCGACGCAGTGCCGCAAGGAGGCGGGCGCGGCCTCGGCCGCCATCGTGGGCGCCGTGGACGCCGGCGGCCGCGAGCAGCTCGGCGTGTGCAAGCGGGGAAAGGTAACCTATCTCTATTCTATATTTTTTTAATCAAGCCTAGCAGTTGAATACTCATACAAATATTATCTTAAGCTATTAATAAAGAGCAATTTAGTTTTAGTGCAATAGATATTTCAATTTAGTGTTTTTTGCTGTAGAAATAACTATATATGATAAATAAAGTGCAAGTGAACACGATAAAATTAAAAACCAAATAATATGACACTGAATTTCAAAGTCTAATTCGTATTGGCTCATGCTTTTTTTTTTTTCAAACTGGTGTCACAATTATTTTCGTGTTTGCAGGTGTTTGGCGTTCCCCTCAGCGAGCTACCCACGGGCGACAGTAATATCCCGATAGTGGTGGACCGCCTCATTACCACCATCGAGATGACCGGCCTCTATACCGAAGGACTTTACAGAAAGAGCGGCCTCAGCTCTAAGGTATGCGTCGTTGAACGTGATGAAAGTCAATATTATTTGCTTTTAAAATGGCCGCCGCCGCCTTAAATTTTTCACTATTGAAATTGAAACTTATATTTTAGAGGTTCTGTTTTTGGCCCTTCCAATAGATACTAAATATTTGGTAAATGGCCAGTCGACGCTCTCGTCTAACACTCTTATCAAAGTTTGGACGGTGTCACTAACCCATAATAAGGCTATCATTTCAAGATAAAGTCTATAGTGTATCCCTTAACAAATACACCTGATGCACTATAGCTCCCATGCCGCATACGAGATGCCCGGGTAGCTAAAACAACATTCTATGGACATTATTAGGCCACCAACAACACATTCCAAATATTAGAACTGCTTGACATTTTCACTTTTGTCCTATATTTTTTTTTTATTTGTATACAAGACTGACCAGCATTTAACCTCAGTCACACCTGATGGTAAGTGACGACGAGGTCGAGGGTGTAGCACGCTGGTTTAGTAATCTATTCACTCTTGCTTCGAAAAGACCCAAATTATATCTTTTCGGCAATACAGCCGAAAGGAGCGCATTGCATTCCTTAGCAGTCCGCATTAAGAAGGATAGAAGCGAATCGCTTCGTGCGAATGAATGAAATATTCACAACGTAAGGATGAAACCACTCCCCTCGCCTGGACGTCCTGTGATGGAACGGAGATACTATTTTTTTATTTTTTTTTATGATATAAGCTGGTAAACGAGCAGACGGATTGCCTGATGGTAAGCAATTACCGTCGCCCATGGGCACCCGCAGCACCAGGGGAGTCACAAGCGCGTTGCCGACCTTTAAGGGGGGTTGGAGCTCTGGGAACCTTACTCACCATCAGGAACACAACACTACATACCTGAAAGGTAGCAGTGCTATTATGGCTGTGGTCTTCTGTAAGGAGGAGGTACTTCCCCAGTTGGGCTTCTCCAGACTCGAGCGTGATGGTACTTCGCTGTGCCCTACCTCTCATAAACATACTATTACTAGAATTAGCAATTGAACTACACAACATACACGAGCACAACGAAATCGGGTCGCGTTGCATACTTTTTATTGTCATTTTGTTATTTCATGTTCTTTATATAAAAGATGACATGTTCGGAACATTGCACTCGTTACGCGTTATGTACGCCAACAGGTGCGCGAGCTGCGGCGCCTGCTGGACGAGCGGCCCGAGGAGGGCGTGGAGCGGCTGGAGCTGTACGCCGTGCACGTGCGCGCCTCCGTGCTCAAGGGCTTCTTCCGCGACCTGCCCGAGCCGCTGCTCACCTTCGACCTGTACGACGACTTCATCATCGCCGCCGACATCTCCGACCCGCAGGTACCGGCCTCCTCGTGCCTGCCGCCGGGAACGAATACCATTATTTATTGTTTGCGTTGGTTTTTAAGCAGTACTACTACTATAAATACCGATTGAATCTTTTACGGTTTTAGTTAATATTTTAAAGTTAATATGCCCGTTTATTTGTAATAACACTACTATATATCAATTTCAATTGATAGATGTCATATCTACTTATGAAAAACCGGTGTTGGGTTCTATCTATTTCGATTTGTAATTCGCTGTACATGTTAAGCTTATTAGCAAGCCTCGATATTAATATCGACTCCACAGTTTTCTTTCATCTTATTGTGCAAAAGAAAGTCCGAGGCTTGCTTATTAGGGTGATACGCATTTGACTCGCGCTTTTCTACTATGCTATACATACCAGCGTTCGCAAATTTCTAATGGTAATAGATCATACCACATTGGGTGAGTATACACAAAACTTATGTTTTGAAACCACGCTCAGGGTTTATGACACTATTATATATATTATCTTCTTCTGTTGCTGCTTGGTTATTTATGATCCAATTAGAAACTCTATTGAGTTGTATTTTACATTAAAGTTTTTTTTTTTCAGGAACGAGTGTCAAGCATATTCACAATTTTAAGAAAGTTACCTAAACCTAATTTCGACCTCGTGGAGAGGCTAATATTCCACTTGGCGAGGGTAGCGTTAGGGGAAGAAAATAACAGGTAAACCTTAGTCTTTTTTATTCGAGTAATTGCTGTGACAAATTTCATAAGAAACCTATTATAAAGTTGATATAATACTGGCCAGAGGAACCACCATAAGTATTCCAGTGCGAATTGCTTTTTTCTTCTTTGCACTTTACTACGAGAGTATCACGCCATATTCACAGGATGAGCAGTCATGGCGTTAATCTCTGGCTATCTTAATTACGTTTGTATATGTTTTTATAGTGAAACATTGTTTGATATTTTCAGAATGGGCCCGAACGCGCTGGCGATCGTGTTCGCGCCGTGCATCCTGCGCACGCACAAGGTGCAGCCGGCGCAGGACTCGCTGCACGACATCGCGCGCCAGACCGCCTGCCTCGAGGCCATCCTGTCCGACAAGATCCGCACCGTGAGTATACTGTCTGCAGTGCCGAACAGTGGGAAGTGGACGAGAAGACCTTGAGTGTTTGCCATACAGAACTTTAACAACAGAGATCGAGGGTATAAATAACTCAATACACATCGTCTCGAACGGACACAACGTAAACGTACGAAAATGCGACAGTGCCGGTATACATCTCATAATGAAACTCGTGTCATTCGCAATAAAGATGACAGCGGGGTGTTAATTTGGGCAAAAGTCCTGGTCCGATCGCGTTTTGAGAAGTTTGAGCACCCCCAGGGTCGGTGCGATTCATTCTTTCTGGACTTACAGAAATCTCGTGATGTTATTAATGACGTCATCTGACAGCGCTTACGGCGCTTACGCTATCAGGCATGAGCACTGTGAGCGCAAACGTAAAGTTGACGCCTGTCATTATATTCCTTCAATTCAGGAATATAATGACAGGCGTCAACTTTACGTTTGTTGCATTATATTCCTGAATTGAAGGAATATAATGACAGGGCGAATTTGACAGTCCGAATGGCGCTCATGCTCAAGCTAGTTCGAATGAAAACGCCATTTTCGCGACCTCGAGCGCGTTAACTGTTTCGGACCAGCTGTCAGCACTATAAACTCGGTGAGCAGTGTAAGCGTCATTCGGACCACGGCTGCCGTTGCGTTCTATTTCTAAAATGTGTTGATAACAGCGTCTGGTCGTTGCAGGTGCGCGGCATGCTGCAGGACATCGCCACGCTGGACACGGCGTGCCACACGGCCACGGACCGGCTGTCCTCCCTGCGCAGCGCGCAGCCCGACGAGCGCCGCGAGGAGCGCCTGCTCGTCGGACACATCTGCGAGATACAGAAGGAGAAGGCCATCCTCACCTCCAACCTGCCCACGCTCATCAGGTACGGCCGATGCACACCTATTCCGCTATACCTTAAGGCTTATTTTCGTGACAAACCAAAAGTCTCGTAATATAACTAGTATTTTTTTTTTAAATATATTTATACTCGATATCGATGAATAAGTGTTACTAACACTACATACCTACATTGCGACGGTGTTTGTTTTGCTGTTAAATTTCGGGCTCTAATGTAAATCCGTCAAAAATACAATAAAATAATCTGATCGTTCCACAAAAATAAGTTTTAGGGTTACGTTACAAAGCCTGGTTCGAAAAGATATCAATAATCTGTATGTATCCTTATCATATTCTTAAATAAGTATTTATATGTTGTAGACATATAAAATATATCAATAATAATAATTTCACAACTAGGTCAAAAAAATGTTTTAACACGTGGTATTTTTTTTTTTGTTTTACTATACAAATATCAATATTTTGAAAATAATTTTTATTCTTACTCATACACACATTAAACTATATGAAATAAAGTCGGTGAATAGAATAGATATTTTCTGACCTAGTTATGGCTTTGTGATTAACCACAAATAATATATTTTTGCTTTTACAGGTTAAACATTATATATTTCAGGTTATTTCAGGGACACTCGAGAATACACATATGTATCGTTTTTCAACAAAAAATAATTTATATTGGTTGTCCAAAACGGTGCTGGGTAATGATATTTAAAACCTGCATCCAAAGATTATAGAGTGCAATTGTTTTTAGTTTCGGATACCTATACAAGTTTACAAACGTTTTTGTCTATGGTGTATGAAATGGACGTTGAAGATATCATAGACCAAGAGTATTAAACTTGGTGTTAATTCGCCATCTCCGCGATTAATATCCGACCTCTTGGCCGAAAAATCACGGGATTTTTAATGAAAATATGTAATACTTACATTTATATCATTAGCGTTTATGTATGTTATGCGATTGATCTAATGCATTTAAAACCAGCCGTGTAATTAAAGTTGTTGCCTTTAAAGCTAAACCCACGTCGCTTGATGTCGCCGTTCTTGCATGACGCCGAAACTGCCGTACCCGCTGCCCGCTCGCAAAATAAGCTTTTAGCTTGTACCAGTTTAGCCTTTAAGGCTTAACGTCTACGTTCTACTTATTTCAATTGTACATTTACTACTAGTATTAGAAAACATTAAACCTCGATCACATTTATTTATACTGCAAATGTAGTTCTAAAGTGATCTATCGATAACTTAAGATTATCTCTCTCATCGTCTCTCAAAACTAGAAGATTTCTATTAGTATAAATGATGAGGCATTCACCTCATCAAAACCTTTCCTAAATGCGACTAATTTCAGGACCGTATGGGAATGTGACCCCGAGCCGGCGCACACGCTCGGCCCTACCGCAATCCCTGTCTGCTGTTACCGAAGGCTGTCGTCCCAAGACTCTTCCGAGTGTCTAGTTGTTCAGAAGACTGTCACCGAATATATCGACGAATTAACCTAAACAACTCATGTAATGTTTCCTAATTGACTTCTACATGGCGAGGCGTTTACGGCATCAAGAGGCTTTTTAGATTGATCGTATACATACAGAATCGCTAGTTAAGAAGCTTGTTGAGCGGTAACGATATTTTATGGCGCAGTACATCATTTTAGCCTGAAGCTATTTTAGCTGTGTACTTTCAACACTTAAAATATTTAAGGTTGCAAATAAGTATCTGCAACTACAAAACGACACGGTTTAGAATAATTATAAAATAATGAACCAGTTAAAGGTTCGTTTTAAAAGCTCTAAAACTGGATAAAAAATTCAAATTTAAATAATGAAACTGGGTTGACCCTCTCACGCGCGCGGTCCCTACAGACTGTTTATATCGAGTAGACGAACATATGCCTAAGTGGGTGTTGTGCGCAGGGCGACGTCGGACGACGACCTGCTGTCGGCCACGGAGCAGGACGGCGAGTTCGGCAGCACGGACGACCTGAGCGGGCTGTCGGCGCGCTCGCAGCGGCTGCTGCACCGCCAGCTGTCCTCCGACGACCCCATCATGGTGTAGCAGGGCGCCTCTCGCTCGCGCGTTGGGCTTCTATCACAAACAAAATATGTGTCTGCGACCGCTGCTGTAGCAAAATGACGACGTGCAGAATTGTATTTGTGAGTTGTATTGATTATTTTTTAATCAATAGATTGTTTGTTTTATTTTTAAATATATTTCTTAAGGCATTCGCTGACAGTACGTCGACAGCCGGAGTAGTTGTTGGCGTAACGGCGCTTAACTAAGCGAAAGTGTTAATGAATATAGAATCAAAAAATTAAAGTTGATACTACTCTCACAATTGATTATAAATTTATCAAAATCAGAAATTCCTATCATGTACTACAGATGCAGCAAAAATATAGATTGCGGCCTGAAACTGTTTGTCAGTGTTTTATGACATGAAATCCACATGACAGTTCTAATGAGTGTCAGGCTCTATGTAAATAACCTAAAAAGTAAATCCGTAGACCACTCTTGAAATCCATTTAGAGAACTAATTGTTATAGTGTTCAAGTGAACCCACCATTAAAAACTTGTTTAGGAGCTTAACCTTTTAACCGCCATTGTCTTTGTGAGACGAGTGACAACGTAAACGCCTCTGTAAATTCAACAGTGAGAGTTACATTTTTGACGTAAGGCGGATAAAAGGTTAATAATGGTGCGATAAGCCTTTTGTTTAGTTGTAGGGGTTGACGCCCACAAGTGTACTATTCGAAATCGAAAGCCTATTAGGTGGTTGTGTACAAAAATCATCCGACCAGTTGCATCGATATTCTTGCCGTGGTTACCCCGTGGCGAGGAGGTGTGTTAGTCACTAGTGTTGATGTTTACTCGTACGGTGAAATGTGATCATTGTGTCTTTATTACGTTAATGTTCAAATGACATGTAGGTCCAACGAACACTCTTTTATGTTCGGTTCGTCTGTTGGTTAATATATTGACATCAGAACGTCTCAGCGTTTGGTACTGTTATTCCTAAAGATGTTGATGTTTTCCTCATTATTGAAGTTACTATATTCTTGCCAGTAGTCGCGCCATAAGCGGCCAGTGGCGGCCGAAGGCATTCTAGAAAAGTACTTAAATAGTTGTAGTGATCTCATACCACAATTTAATAATGTATAGTAAGACTTTAACATTCCGTTGTGCTCAGACCACACGCGAAACATTCCAAATTTCAGATATAAAAGATTACCTAGAGGCGAAAATTTTTTCAAAAACAAAAAAAACGAAAAAATTTAAGTGGTAGAACGCGGCAAATTTATAGTTTGTCTCCGGCCGGCAGCGAGCTGCAGTGAACGATCACGAATATATTATTATTATATTTTGTACATACATTTTTCTTATGAACACATTTACAGTGAAGGGATTACCCTAGGTGGGTCCTCGCAGTCGCATTCCTTCCCAAAGCGAATCGGCTAAGTAAAAAAAAAAAAAAACATTTAACTAAATAAATGTGTCTACTGGCCGCGTGTTGCTACGACTGCAGTAGAAAGAGCTTACTCGGGCGATGTACGTACGTCGTCCCATGCCTGTCCAAACGATAATTATGAAAAGTATTTTCATGCAAACTTTATCTTTGCATCGTTATATGTTATGTTAAATTTTTTGTCTGTATATACATAATATAAACTTTTACCGAATTAGAAATATTGTTTTATAGTCCGATGCAAATATGTTAGGAAATGTTAATTTGAGATTTATTAATATTTAGGCGATGTTATGTCGATTGTGATTTCAATTTCGTAATTCTTAGAAGAATTGACTATTTTTATCCGATTTTACAATCATTATATTTTTTTACTCGAAAACTTCTCTTAACTTGTATGCTATTTCCGTTTTAACACGATCATATCGATCGTTCTTAGTTATTTTAACTTTCGCCATGACATACACAGTCAGGTTGCCATAATCGACTACACAAACAGATTACTATTACGAGAAATAGGCGACCTACTTTGCTTTATACTTCTAATTTCGCTTCATTATCTAAAGACTGCCTATTAATAAGCTATTGAATTTACTATTAAGTCACAAATATTTTATCTGCTTTTTAATATTACGTAGTCAACTAATAACTATACAACGAAAATCTGTCAAATTTATCATTTAACTATATTTATATATTCATCTTCTACTTTTGACCAAGATGTGGTATGTCGCTCAATTATACACACACTTTCTTTTAACTATTTAGTTTATATCAGTAACACAACGTTTATTATGCCATATATCCGTTTAGAATCTCAAAAGAGCAATGACTTATTTATAAAGTAGACTAGAAAATAAGAATCAAAAGCCACCAGACACTTGTTAAAAAAATTTGGTGCACATAACGTGGTGCCCTACGTCGCCAGGCGCAGCCATCGAATTTGTACAGTCAGCAGCAAAAGTTGCTAAGCGTTTGAAGTCTTCGAAATAACCTACACGCACTCTTATTCTCTTGACAATAGAGATGTTTTGACCTCATTTTGAACACCTCAAACACTTAGCTACTTCTGCTGCTACGACTGTATGTATTTTCTGTGCCTTTTGCATTTTATCAGAACTGCAGTAACTTAAATATTTATGTTGTCAGTGCTCACTGTGGTGTCAATAGTCCCAGTAAACTTATTGTATCGCTCACATCCTTGTTAAATGGATATTTAATTTTTACGTATTTTAGGATTCCCTTATTTTCAACTTACCTTGAGCAAAGGGAACATACTCATAGGTCATTTTAAGCTAAGTTACGTGGTTTGTAAAGAAAACTGTACGAATAAAAACTACGCACACTTTAGAAGTGTGCGTAAATTAAGTTTCGTTTAGCAATTAAAATTGTGTAAATATTTTATTACTTTTAAAACTATCTTAGCAAAGTACCACATTTTATCTTAGAATTGCTAAACTCTTTATTACGTAAACAATTTAGTTTCTAAAGTGCCTATCAATTTTATTGTTTGATATTTATATGCCCTTCAGGTGCCTAAATAAAATAAAAATTTGAATAGTCCTTTATGTATTGAAGCGGCCTGCTCCAAGCCGTTAAGTCGTTGTTGATCCTGTTGCTGTGTTGCATATAGTCTGTCACTGTCTACTACCAATTTATCATGTACCTATCATGTCTAATGAAAATTTTAAAGTGAGCTTTGGCCATTTTGTCGTGTCTATTGCTAGTGACAAATAGAAATTTATATAGTTCAAAAAATATTTGACATGATATTACTTTTATGTTTTACAAATTACTGATCTATACGCATTTGTTTAGTATGATTAGTGTGCTAAGGACCAATACTATGCCGTTCAAAAATTTTGTTAGATCATATTTCTGTATTTGACTGTGAACATCCTATTTAATTGTTAGTCTTGTAATATACTAGTAACATGTATATTGTTCAATTTATTGTTAGGGATCCTATAATGTGTCAATATAATGAAATGTAACCAAAATGTTATACTGTATACAAACTATGAAAAAAATAAAATTGCTGTGGAATCAAATTTATTATTTAGTATTTATGTTATCCCTATTCTTTAACATGTATTTGCCAAGGCAAGAGGCCAACTGGACACAGTCCCCAATTGTAATTTGGAGAAGCTCTTTTCCAAATACCTGTTTGAAATTCATCTTCATGAACTGTGGTATTATCCAATACCTCCTCCTCACATATTTCCATACAATCAGAATCTGGATCCTGAGATAGTACTTTGCTAGTTTGACCTGGTTGCAAGTCTTCAATGGTGTAAACTTTTGAACCCTGTGCCGAACCAGTGTCTGGTTTTGATATGGTTTTGGCTAATGAACAAATTCTGTCTAAGTTTGGTTTGGGCACACTAGGCTCGACTAAATCAAGCAAGGGTTTAATAAAGAAGATGAGGTATGGGTTGTAAGCTGATATGATAGGTTGTATGAATTTTATATCTGTCCATTCACTGGGAATTTCTTTATGGAGGTCAAGCAAGAGACTGCTGTGTTTCACATTTGGAAACCAGTGTTTGTATAAGAGTTTCAACTCTTTCCTCTTCTTATTTCTGGTTATTTCAGGATCAGTTCTGAAAACGAAAATTGGTTGCTTTATCCAAATCTACATCCCCTATGTTATACACATGATGTAAATACTGCACTTGTAGGGAATTTAAAGCATTCACTGCCACCGACGCACATGTGTGTTAATTTCCCCATAATGCAGCATATTATTACTAGCAGAAATATCTATATTTTTAGTAGCAGTAATGAACTATGTATGACACTTCCTTATAAGACATGGTATTTTTTACCAGAAAGTGAGCACTGCTCTATGTTAAATTTACAATTGGAACATCTACTTTTGTTTACTATTGAAACACATGAATATAAATTCAAAGTTGAATTAACTTACCCTTTTATTTTATGATTGAATAACACTGATTTTTTCAGTGCTTGTAAAATTTCTGCCACCCACAAAGCAGCAAGCTTGCACTTTTCTGAATCATTCTCTTCTTTCGTAAATTTAATTAAATCCTGGACAAAGTCCATTAGCAAGTCATTGGATTGTAAGAACAAGAGTAATACTTCAAAAGACTGTACATACTGAGAACTTAGCTTGCCTTTGATATAAAAGTCAGTTTCGGACAAATAATGTAACAACTCTGAAGACAGGAAGAGTGATTCTTCACTTGTCAAAGCTTTACTCACAAGTGTGGAAATATTTTTGGACTTAAGCAGTCGCTTAGCATTAATATTTAGAGTGTTGATTAAAGATGCTATAGATACTGTCTTCAAGTTGGAAAAATCCATACTGTTTGCAAACAAGTCTCTTGCATCATTTATTATTCCTTCCCTCATATTATTATCAGTAATATCGCTTACATTCTTTATTTTACAATTTGGGCTGGCACATATGCTTAATGTGATGCAGAAATTCATTAAAACGGATACTTTATTTTCATGTGTACTACTTATTGCTTTTTGGCCAGATACAAAATCTTCTATATGTTCTTTAACCTTACACCAATAATTGCTGTGTAACCATTCCAGGCCTATTGATGATGCATCTCTGAGTATCTCTATTGATGGTAGAACGTTATTATGTGCGGTGTCATGCCTTAAGTCTATGATCCAATCAGGAACATCCGCGACCCTGGCCGCTTGATGTAGACTCGTTCCTTTGGCTATTTCTGCATCGAGCATGTGATTCACAAACCGCATGATTGCTGTAGCATATGCCAGCCGCAGCAATTTCTCGTTTGGCACTGCATTTATATAATCCTGAACGTGAACTTCCAGTAGACCAAGAGTTGATTCTATGCCAGCCGGTAGAGATGGGCATCTAGCTTTCCACACTAATAAGATTTCTAGCGCATCTTGTCGTGTATTTGTTGAGAACGAAGAAGAATAAATCTTTTCATACACTTCAAACCACTCTTTTCTGTCGAACCAGGGCACAATTTGACAATTCATGGTAAATTCTTATAATTTAACTCAAACTTAAAAATATTTTGAGGTTATCACACTACATTGGACATTCGTTATCTGTCAATGTCACTGTCAAAAAAGGATACGTTCAGGAAAGTATGCGTTCATAGTTAAGTTTGAAACCCTAACTTAGTAGCATGTAAAAAAACCCTTATATGTAAAATGGCTGCCGTTTTAGGTGAATAACTTGACTAAATATGATCGATGGCCTAGCCAAGATGCAAATAGGAATAGATTGTAGAAAAGTAATCGAAACGAAAAATAATGTATGCATAAAAATCACGTAGACACTTTACCATGTATATTAGATGTCTTCAAAATAAGCTTATAGTATAAATAAAATATACAATTTAAAAAAAATATCATACGTTTTTACGTCACACTGGGCGGTAAAAGAGATTCACCGCCCTAGGGTGCGACGGAAAATATCACTTTACACCCAGATGAAGACGTATCCTGTAAAATATGGTAGGTACTTCACCATCGATATCCTAAATAAGCCTGTTGGTGTACGATATTCAATCTTTGACGAAACCCGAGTCGGCAACTTTGGTTCTTTGCCGAATACCTGAATTCATTTAATCTCGCAGTATCGAAGTGGAGACCGCGTACGAATTAGAGGAGAGCTGAAGATCGAGAGCAGTGGCGTGCCATCGGAAAATGATATGTACAGCAATTAACTAAACATTATAGTATTGATAATCACATTCGGTTTTAGTTTTTAACCAAGTTTCTTCAGCTCTCCTCTAATTCGTACCAAGCTAAGTAAGTAACCAAGCTTCTTCTTCTATACTATTTATTAAGGTACGCGTATGCTTAATTTGGGGTAAAGAAAACGCAGTATTTAAGAATTATATTTTTATTAAAAAACCGATTCAAAAGCAAATTCTTGGTTCAATTCGCATGCAGTTAAAATGCAACATCCAGATGTATGATATAAGGCATACGGCGCGGCGCACCCCGGCATCAACGGTGTAATTTCTGCCGTCAAAAAATAATTAACACGGATCGGTTACTACCATAGGACGATCAACTTATTGTTCAACTGTACAACTTATGAATACTTCCATTGGTACTTGTCAGTATAAACCAAACAGTAAATAATTAGTTACACTTAGGCTACGATGTTGTTGGCACAACAATAACAAATTGACGTCTTACAATTTTAATGAATGTGGCGTTTCCACTGCTTGCGGAATTGGACAGTTCAGTTTAAATGCACATTTTACTAAGTTTTCGGACACATAGACGACAATTAAATATCATTTGAAAATATTAAGCTCGTAAGTGAAATCAACAGACAAAACATGTAACAAAGTTCAATGAAATTAGTAATAAACAACAAATCCAATAAAGAAAATAAGCCGATTCGAGGAATTGTCATCGAGATTATAGAAGGAATCGTGACACTACAACTAATATTGTTCTACCAATTTGTGAAAGGTCTCCGGAACTAATAAAACCATACCGAACGATCGGGAGTGCTCGGAACGAAACTAGGTCGGTCTAACACGGAAACAAACATTACGAAATTCTACGCTTTCCGATATAAAAGAGTAATCTTAGCACGTACCATAATAAATATCTATCAATATATACTCTCGATCAACAAATATAATTTAATATAGGTAATAATATAATACGAATTTTAACTCTAGTAACATTATCACAATATGAGTCGCGACGACATTATGCCGTCTATTTAAAAAATTATGGTTCGTTCGTAACCCTCTCAGTATTTACAAACTTTACTCTCAATACTATATTGTACATTTCGTCTTTTTAAGGAAACCCCGGCCGCCTCGGCGCGCCGAATAAATATTAAAGTACAAAATGGCCGCGTTGCGGCCGCTAGCGAACTACGGGCCGCGCCGCTCATAAGTCCACCGAGTCCAGGTCCTGCTTGGGCGCGCGCGGGCTGGGCGGCGTGCCGGCCGAGGCGGGCGAGGCGGGCGAGGCGGGCGAGGCGGCGGAGGCGGGCGAGGCGGGCGAGGCGGGCGGCGGCGTGCTGGGCCGCGCGCTGAACTTGCCGGGCAGCGCCGCCAGCGCGTGCAGCGCCGCGTCCGCGTGCGGGATGCGCCGCATGATCTTGCCCGACGTGATGAGGCGCCCGAAGCCTTCCTGATTGTGACAATACATGTCGACATTAGTAAAGATTGTATTCGCGTATTGTTGCCGGAGTTTTCTAATCGTAAGTCTGATCGTAGTCGGTTAGACGTAGTCGACTTGAAATGTTGTAGTAATCGACGTGTAAAAGTGCCCTTGTGGCGTTTGAGTTTGAGTGCGGGTGAATGCACTAATCGATTTATAAAATATGGAAGTATCAGCAAAAATGGGGTAACAAATAATCGTGCTTCGATGGACTACATCGTTTGATATTGTGAGTCGTATGAAATGTGTCATTTATGTTCTGCAGTATCTCAAGTTTAACTTCAGACAGCTAGTATAACCGCATAATGTAGAGGAAAACAATGACGATGAAATAAAAGTACGCCACTATACGCCACCGTGCGCGGCGACCGCGAGCATAATAAAAAAATAGAGAGGAACGAGTGAGTACCTGGTGCGCGAAGGCGTACCCGGAGCGCATGGAGCGGCGCACGCGGCGCGCGGACGGCGTGCGCGGCGCCGGCGCGGCCTCCCGCCAGCGCTGGCGCGCGCGCAGGCGCTCGGCCAGCGTGGGCCGCGACACCGAGCACGCCAGCCGCCACGACACCACCGGCACCATCAGGATTATCATCTGCGGACACGCCACGCTTGAGCCCGTTGTGTTGTGTCGCGGCGCCCGTTAATGTGGCCGCGTTCCCGTTTTTCTAGAGCGGGGCGCGTCATGAGCGTTCTCATGAGTCGCGACCCGACACGACGGACAGATGTGAACCCGGCTTTACACTCGAGACACGATATCGCTTGCGAGCGAAGTGGCACTATAGAGAACGGCTTGCGTTTCGAAAAATCGTGCATTAGTAATAACAAATTAAATGATTTTCTGAATATTGCGACTGGTTCGAGAACCGCGTATGTACAAACGATAATAGCCAGTGAAACAACCGACAGTATATACTAATCTCGAATTGCGTTCCAATAAAACGTAAATTGGAATGCTATTACATTTTTGAATTTAACTGATATCGTAGGTAATGTTAATCGTAAATAGGCATGTACCTATGAATCGTATGAAATTCTATTACACATTCCGTCACGGAGTGTTATTTCAGGCTAATGTACAAACAATGTTTTAAGCAAAACATACCATTATTACTACTATACGACAATGAATATACGCTAAATGTTAGTCCAAACTTCTACTTGTTTGTCTTGTATGTAATGTCTTATATTTATGGGTTTGCTTACAGTCAACACCGCCGTAAACCAAAACGTGGCCTGCGTGAGAGCGACCGTGAGCGAGCCGACGTAGGGCCCGCCGATGGCGTAGTTGTAGAAGTAGTCCAGCACGAAGTAGGACACCAGCGAGCCCCAGATCGTCACGTGGTTGCACACCGTCCAGTACGTCGTGTCCAGGGCGATCTGGGTTACCAACCAACACATTATTGAACATACTATAATAGTCGAATTTAACGCATTCACTGCCACCAACGCACATGTGCGTTCATTTCCATACATTTTAGGAGGGGGTGGCAGCGAATGTGTCAACCTTCCTCCAAACCCACAGTACAAAAGAAAATCTCACGAATTAAATTGAATTTTCGATATTTAAATCGAAAGAAAAATAGAAAAATTTTGACTCGCAGCAGGACGCGAACCCTCAACCACTTGATCACTAGCCCCGTGCACTACCAATTGTGCTATACGAGTACCCCTTAGACTTGTCAATTTTTTTTGTATTTATCCCTATTATATTATTTTTCTTTCGATTTAAATATCGAAGATATTCTCTAGCAGACGTTTCTGCTTAATAAAAAATAATTCATTTGAATTTGTTTTCAAGAGTGTAGGAAATATCGTAACCTTCCTATTATTGCTGTATTGTCGATCAACTTTATAATAAATAAGCGAAAAATCGTGATACCTGTGTCGTGTTGTCGATAATTAATATTGTCGCGACGACGCTTCCTAGCAACATGTGGTCGGAGAGGATCTTGCCATCGGGCGCCAACCCATCCTTGTAAGTACCTGCGGAGACATTTTATTAGTAATACATTAATTTATTGAGCCCCAAAGGCGACAACTCCACGGAAAACTGTACTTCAAACGGCAAGAAGAAACTGTCCACTTTATAGACATGATATACTGGGCAGTTAATCGTATAGAATATATTTATTTTTAAAAATCAAATACAAAATTTATAAATAAAATATATTTTAAATTATATAGCACATATTTTCATCCATACTTGTCCAAATGCGTAAAGAAACACCTATTATCACTACTATATGATTAAAGAAACGATATATATCAAAATTATCAAAATAATCACAAAAAATGCAATCTACAACGAAAACTTCGCCAATAATTATAGCAACGAACGCCACCGTACGTAACAATTAACTACCTCAATGTTAGACGTTTCGTTTCTACAAGTAAGGATGAAGACCTTGAGTAGAGGTATGTTCTGACACGTCACGTACCATAGGGAATAAGAAACAGCACGAGCGATGTGAAGCAGCCGTGCAGCGTGGACTTGATGAACTCGGTCTTGTTGAACAGCTGCGACGTGTGCCCCGGCACGTACAGCTTGGGGAACTGCAGCGACGTGGCGTCGGACACGTCCTGCTCGAACACGCCCAGCGCCAGCACCGGCAGCGACGTGTAGAACAGGTTGTACACCGAGATGAACATCTCGTCGAATACCGTCTGTGGAATAATTCAATAATGGTGTTCAGAGATGTAAAGGAGTTACGTCACTTGCAGGTTCTTCTGTTTGATCGGAGATTTGCTTGTACAAGGGTAGCCTATGTAATTTGGGACGGTATTGTTGTACAGTCGATGTCAAAGATATGTATACACTTTTGCACCTTATTACAAAGGATTAAGGTGAAAAAGTGTAAGTTGTGGGTAGCTTAAGTAAGTTGAGGCGATAAGTGTAGTTTAAATAGTTGTAGTTTAATCTCAAAACTACCTAACCAAGATTCAAGTTCCAAGAGCTCCCAACTATGGTTGAAAATGACCTTGCCTAGGTATGACAAATTTCAGACCCAAAAACATATAACATTAAAATGGATGTTTAGGTACTGAACGTGTCAATCATATACTATGGGATTGTATTTATGTAGGTTTAAGATATTGGATTTAACATAAATCAGTTATATTCACCTGATCTCACAACCGCAATCAAATAAACTGCTCAAACTTCTAACAAACTGTAATTTATGACGTGGCGTGGTATGTATAAGATTCCGAGCTACTTAAAAACCGACCTGCGCGCTGAACCCGCAGAAGAACGCGAACCAGAAGTGGCACACGGTGAAGGCGAAGTTCTTGTAGAAGAAGTAGCGCAGGAACTTGCACATGCGGTAGTAGGACCAGCGGCCGTGCACGAGCAGCAGCCGCTGCAGGAAGCGGAACTGCGCGATGGAGTAGTCCGCCGCCAGCACCGCCTGCATGCCCTCCTGCCCCGAGATGCCCACGCCGATGTGCGCCGCTGGAAACAAATGCAGCTTTATACAATCACTGGCTGGGCCCCGCGGTGTTACACGCGGTTTATTAAGGAAAAACATAGCCTATGTGTTCTAATCAAGGGTGTCAGCTAACTCTATACCAAATTTTATTCAAATCGCTCGAGCCGTTTAGACGTGAAGAAGTAACAAACTTTCGCCTTTATAATATTAGTGTATATCTAATCTAAACGTATTATTTCAGTTCAAACAATACTCATACATCCTTTATCATTAAATTCTCTTCCTGCATCAAGGTATATGTCTGTTTGGTCGGTCGGTCGGTGGAATGTAATTTGGCATTCTGATAGTCTGGTATTTGTAGTTTCATTAGTTTTGTGCAATAAAGTGTAATGAAATAATCCATATGGATCTATGTTAACTTTGTAAATTCCTTTAAAAATAAGCAGCAAATACGGAGCGTTTAATATAGTGATGCAATTGTTTTATTTCTTTGCTAGCTGCATTTATTAGTAGCGTCTTCTTAAATACCTACACCTCTGTTCGCTTTACTAAAGGTTTGTAAATACGTTATTTGTTTTTGTTCATCAAGTGAAAATTAATACATAATATAAATTGAAAAGAGACTGCTACTGCTATCAACTTCATAGGTGTCTATGAACTGTTGTGGTCGGAGAGTCATAGACTAGAGCCGCGAACACCGTCGCCGACGACGAGCGAGCGAGCTTCTTGATCAGCTCCATCAGCGACTACCGAGCTCTATTTCACTAGCGGCAGTGCAACACTCCAGAGGCTCTAGTGTAACTTACTTTAGAAAGTAAAAAAACGTTTACGAACGCGTAAGTGATGTTATTTTTATGGGAAACGCAAACGCGTTCGTGACGTAAAGTTACGTTAAAAACTTACACTCAGGGCTCAGAAGTAAGTGACCCGTGAAAGACAAACCTTTGATCATGGAGACGTCGTTGGCCCCGTCGCCGATGGCGAGCGTGACCGCGCGGCGCGCCTTCTTGATCAGTTCCACCACCATGGCCTTCTGCAGCGGCGTCACGCGGCAGCAGATCACCGAGCGGCAGTGCAGCACCACCTCCAAAAACCTACACAAAAGATAACCAATGTTACATAATACTGATTACACAAACCTTACAAAATACGGGTTTACACATTATCACAACTAAACGCGATGAAGATCAGGTGCACCTGGTTCGAAAAACTAGTGCGCCTAGAAAATATTGATGTGAACTTTAACCAGCTTTCTTCCGGGGTCACAAGGATATTGTTGTCGTTGTTAGCGCTGATACAAATAAATCAATAAAGAGCACAAGAAATTTTATAACTAATTAATTTTACATATGAAGATCTGTACCGTTAGGTATATTTGGCTGCTTTATTTTGTATGTTACCATGTGTTGAACTCAGAATTTTGTCGGGTCGCATAATTACGATTGTCATTCATTTATAATATGTTTTTTTTCTGAAACTGGAATTATCAGGACTTGTTAATGAAACATTTTATTAAATATATACTGTTAGGTTAAGTTTGTTCTATAATGAGCCTAAAAAGAATCTACTTGAAAAATAATGAGAGTTCCTTGTCCATTACTGGCGCCGTCAACAAGAGCTATCGAACGGTCTTTTTTTATATTTTATAAAATTTTCGTAATATACAACGAGTATTTTTATTTAACATGTTATATAAGAAGTTTGATCAATAAATTTCTGATTCAAAAATTGTTAGTCTGGATGTCGATAGAATGGTCGATATTTAATTAAGCACTAGTGAAAGGTATAGTTTAGGTAGGGCTTTGTGGCAATCGAGATTAAGGTCAATGTGGATAAGACCGTCTATCTGGAAAGACCGTCTACCAACCAATTTCCTACATTATGTCCAAGGCATTTAGTGTCTGACTTTTATTAAAAATATAGTATTCCGGTCTTACCCACATTGACCTATGCGACGTAATATGAAAGCGGGGAACTCACTTCTCCTCGAGCTTGGGGTGCAGGCAGTGCACGAGCGAGTGTCCGTTGATGACGATCGCGAAGCCGTTCGTGTCGTCGTTCCCGTGCTCGTGCGAGTCCGCCGTCGCCGGCCCGCCGCCCGCCGCGTACTCGTTGCTGCAATGGCGTACTTTACTAAACTCCGCACAAGACACAAAGTACACTAAAAACGTCAGATATGTGGGGTACATCTTTAACTATCGACTTAGAGACTGATACATGATTGCTGATTAATAATTGTAAATAAATATTTGAATGCTAACATTTTATAGCATTTCACTTTATTGACCCTTACTTATTTTTAACAAGATGTCTTTAGACAATAATTTGAAAACACATGAACTAGAGTTATTCGAAATAATAAGCCGGAAATCAGCAATGAACTTTGACGTGGGTAACATTTAAAAGTATCGATTGAGTTTTAACTTGTAGGTTTGATTCTTAGAGATGCATTGATAATTAATTATTACAAAATAGTTATAGTATTTATACATCTACAATGTATTACTTTAAAGTTTCGTATATTTAGGTCTCAGGCCTAATTAAATTCAATAAGTAATATAATCAATTTTCTATGTACGTAACTCAGAATTTAGCGAAATATACATACATAGAGATACTGTGAGCACCATACTAATGGTAGGAGAGTACGAATACCTATTCTACTTACTAATAATAATAATAAACGTCTGTTAAACCTGGCAAGCAGTGGATAATCGTATCCATTCCTTCTTTTTAAAATTTATTTTGGAAAGGGACAGAATGTATCTCACTAAGCTAAGTTTTTATGAATAAGGGGAATAATTTTTAAACTAGTCTAAAGTTGAAGCGCCAATAGTAGCAACCGGCAACATCACAGCGCAACGGTAAATAAAATAATATAAGAAGCCAACCTAAGACTACATGATGCACAGATATGCTACCACTGGACTTCACATGATGCTCGACTATGGTTCTAAAAACAGTGTGTTAAGGTTCAATATTAATTGTGTTACTAAGATTTGTGTAGGTTAAATATAAATGCCGTACAGGTTAAAGAGAAAAAGAGCACTCTTACTGGGTGTATGGGCCAAATAGGACAGATGGGACCTTATCTCCGCTCGACCAACGCTCAAACTCAAACAAATCGTTTTCTGCCACGCGGTTTGAATCTCTAGTGAAAAGCAAACACAGATGTAATTCGTTTGTTTTGGAGCGATTATCCAGGCGTCAAGGTTCCACAGAAAGGTGCTACAGGACACATGGTTGAAGAAGGTTTAGTAGGGCAGTGCTGAAAATATCATTAGTAAAGTCAATTAGAGCTCGCCGTGAAGTGGTTATCTCTGCTTGATTTCTAAATATGTATAATTATTGCCTTGACTTGACCTGGCTTTTCTTATTCTTACTGGAATATATTTAGCTACATTTTGCCAACATATACCCTCAATTTAATTGTGCAACAATTTATTCAAAATAAAGCATAACTCGAATATGAATACGCATAAACATGTAGTATGTAGCTTTAAAATGTAATACACAAATAAATACAAATAAGACCCCTATGCAATTAGATTTATTTTTATATATTTTATAGGCAAGAAAATCTATTTTATATAAGCAGATTTTATAGAAACACTATTATATCAATCGTTCTTCTGGTACTAACATGATTGCTAGACTGTGTATAAAAATATATTTGAACTACTTCCTATACAGAATATTTACTAAACAGTGACACAAATAAGAATACATATTATACGAAATTATAATTATCAGGCATAATAAAGCTAGTGACACTGAACTACAGAATGGACGGAAGAACAGGTTATTTCACAATGATCACTAACACAACACCGACCCTGGATGGATTCCCAATACATTTCCAAAATAGTTAAATAATAAGTTTGATGAAATGCAAGACGGTTTCGAGCTTTCATAAAAGATGCCGTTTGATCAATGGTGTCCGTCCCAGTAGGATGGTACTAAGCAACGACTTATCTCAAAATACCATCTTTTCGTCATTTAAATGAAAATGCAATGACACATGGGAAGACGCCGCACTGGCGGGTTTAATGTTATACTAGTGGCATAGTATTGTTAAATAATGTCGCTCTATAGGAAAATTGCGAATCCATCAAGGAGCGGATCGCTGGAGACAGCGGGAGGGTGGCGACATGGGTGGCAGTGATAAGGTGTAGCTCTTGTTCTCTCTACCTGTGCTCATGCATGTTATGTTCCCACCTAAATGTGACCACGGAGACGGCGGGCGCGTTGAGCTTGACGCCGGCGGCGCGGCCGGGCGAGGCGCCGCCGCGCGCCCAGCCCGCCGCGCCGCCGTTGGCCGCGCCGCCGCCGCCTCCGCCCCCGCCTCCGCCCCCGCTCCCGCCCGCCGGCGACGTGCCTGCCGACAAACAAACACATACAGGTTCATTGCATATAGCTTCTTTTGCTTTTTTATTCCCGTTTTGCGGCTTTGAGACAGCACAAGAATACAGTACTTTACCCTGGGTCGGAATAGCAGATCTATTTACTATAATTATGCATTTCTTTTGAAAGTGATACTAAAATCATAAGAAAACAACAATGTCGATTATTCTGTCAACCCAATGTTAATCTTTAACCATTTGATTTTCCCAGCTCATAAACCAAGCTGAAATTAAACTTATTTTCAGCATAATATGGGACACACCTGACAAGGTTCATAAGTATGAAACGTAATACAGCAGCAAAAGTGGCTAAGCGTCAGAAGTGTTCAAAATGACCTACACGCGCTCTTATTCTTTTGACAATAGAGATGTGTTGACCTCATTTTGAACACCTCAAGCTTAGCCACTTCTGCTGCTGACGGTACATCTGCATATGGCATCGTGGCGTCTGGGTCACGGCAGCCCGTCGACTTCACTTTCTGTCGTTTGAAAGCAGACCAGACATTGACAAATAGACGTAGCTAGCCGTACCTGGCGGGAGGAAGGTGTTGACGACGCGGATGGAGTCGCGGCACTTGGCCAGCTGCCGCTCCACGTCGTCGTGCGCCACGCCGTCGATCACGAACACCTCCGCCATGTCGTCCGTCAGCAGCTGGCACGAGTACCCGATGTTTATCGCCGTCTCTGTTCAAAGGTGACATTCAATGTTCAATACAAATTTGCCTCCTTATGTGTGTTCTATCGCTTGTACAATGGGTTGTGCTCTGAAGAGTTATTTGACATGATGCCAACGGCCGCGTCCTATCACCGCACCGCTCGCCATCGGCACGGTATTCATCTTCACACATTGGAGCCTGGGGGGTCGCGTACTGAGCGCTTTAAAAAGCACTTCCTCCCACGAACGCTTCGGCTGTGGAATGAGCTCCCTGCCACGGTTTTCCCGAGAGATTACAGTATGGGGTTCTTCAATAAAGGAGTGTACAGATTTATAAAGGGTCGGCAACGCGCACGTGACACCTCTGGAGTTACAGGTGTCCATAGGCTGCGGTAACTGCTTACCATCAGGCAGGCCGTATGCTTGTTTGCCACCGACATCGTATTATAAAATAAATAAAAATTGACGTAACAAGTTGAATATCAATTGGCACGCCTTATATGTTTTGGTTTGTCGTGTGATGTCGGCTGACTAGAATAGCACCACCCCTTCTCCTCCCGCGGGTGTCGTAAGAGGCGACAAAGGGAAAAATCCTACGGACGGGCCGCAAGGTCCTTTGAAATCCAATCTACAGCTACTATGGCAACTACCCCCCAAGATGATACAAGTCATATTTGTGGGAGGCCTATGTCCAGCAGTGGACTGCATACGGCTGAAATTTATGTATGTATGTATGATATGTTTTGGTAGTTTTCGTACCTTGTTTGTCTCCAGTGAGCACCCATATTTTGATACCCGCCATGCTAAGGTTGGCTATCGTTTCAGGTACTCCATCTTGTAATTTGTCTTCAATTGCTGTAACACCTGGGGACACAGAACACACAATGAGATGGTTACGTGTGACTTTGGCACTATCGCACGCCGGTAAACCCCGGCCACGTTGGGCGAGCCGGCAACGTACCTAGCAGCAGCAGGTCGGTCTCGATCTCCTCGTAGATGGCGTCGAGCTGCTCGTCGCGGTCGTGCAGCGCCAGCGCGGCGGTGTGGTGGCGCCGCTTCCACTCCGCGAAGCCGCGCTCGTCCAGCGGCCGCCACGCCAGCGCCAGTGTGCGCAGGCCCTCGCCCGCGAATTTCTACAAGGTTTACAGAGTTCTGTTTATTCTTGTTCGTACGATCAAAAAAATATTTCTAATACATAGTTACACCCCGTTATCTAATGCTCATTTTGGGGGCAATCTAAAATAGTGATGTTGCTTTACATAATTAGATAATTCATATTTATCTATAAAAGTTATTTGTCAAACTAAAATCCTTCTTTAGTGAAAGCTATAGAGATAACACATTCATTCGCCTTTTTAATCAGATCGGAGGGCGACAATTATAAATATCGATATCGTCAATTATTGAAAATCGTCAATTTGGGGTCCGATTTTTGAAATAGTTACCGAGAAATTTTCATAGAGATTCTCATTAATTCTATATGGAAATCACTTGGTGACTATTTCAAAAATCGGACCCAAGATCTTTTGACATGTTATTGAGTGAGTAAGTAAACTTAAATTTTTATCGACTTAGATTATCGTAACTGCCCAATCACTTGCCCCGAAACTGAGCATAAGATAACGGGGTGTATACATAGTACATCAAAGGATTTTTTTTGTTTTAAATAAACAACCCAGCTTTAAACTGAAAACCGTGGCTTAGATGGCATTTGCCATAGGTATATCTGTCGACAGTTTTCCGTCGAAGCGATCTACCGCATTTGGCGCTCTAAGATTTAAGAATATTACTTGATATATTAAAATAAAAGCGCAAATTACAAACAATATTTTGTACTTACATTTAAATGCTCCTGCGTCCTTGACTTCACTCCGTCTTGGTTTCCTTTTAATCTTTCATATATTACATTATCAGCACCTTTTGTATATAACCTAATTTCACCATCCTTCCTCAATATCACGGACATTCTTTTCCTAACATTATTAAAATCTAATATACACAACAATTCATACACCTGAAACAAAAAAAATATCGAATCAGACAAGGTCATGTAAAGAATGTTGTACCTGTATTTGTAATTTATTTAACTGCTACCTTCAATACCATTAGTCCATTCGTATAGCATTGAACGGCCTTGACAATTAAATTAAACCCACGTAAAAAAAATACACAAATGTCGTAAACAATATAAAACACGTGAATGGTGTACAAAATGTCAGAATAATAGAGTATTGAAATTGATTTATGTTCGAATATAACGTAACATATTCATATAGACGGTAAGGTACAAATAAAAGGTCCTCACCTCTGTCTTACCCATAACTTCTATAGTAATACTATTAGGCGCGCGTTCTCTGAACACGAAACCAAAATTCCTGGCGGCGGACACAAGCGCTGACTCATCTGGTGATTGCGCCTGGAAGCAAACCCTTTCTTTAATTATGTGTCATCTCATTTGACAAAATTTCATATTTCTCAGCCTATCATTTTATTGGTTCTGTATTTTGTATGAAAAGACGAACATGCTAATTCAACTTATTCTAAAATGGCGTAACTTCAGCTCTATTTTATACTCTACCCGCTCGATCGAAAAAAAAAATACGACTTTTGTCATTAACGGTTAATACGGTACTACTCACGTTTATAAGTATATCACTTACGCACGACGGCGGCACGAGTGCGCAACGGGCCGGTGGCGCGAGTGGCGAACCGAACGGACAATCCGCACTCTTAGTGCTTGAAAATGGAGGCCTATGTTCTCCGAAACATGTCGCGTGAGTGACTAAATAAACGTGAGTAGTACCGTATTAATCGTTAATTATTAAATATGTCTCACGTAAGTTTAAATACAAAAACTTCTGTCATTGTTGCAGAGCCACTAACAGACATGCAAATAATGCACATCTAATAATACACAGCCCAAGAATACGTGTCCACGGTGTGTTCTAGGTTTAAAATTAGTAAGTAACTAATTAACAAGTGTTCAACTAAGTAACTATTTAACAAGTGGACAACTTTTAACAAAACTTATGTTTGGTTTAAACAGTAAAAAAAATGAGGTAAGTAATGTACGGGATACATAAAAGTTACTGAGTATTAATTACGAGTAGTCATGTGAGCTACAAGATTTTTGAAGTAGTGACGATATTTACTTATCTCTCAGATTCTAAAATGTTATTGCTACGGGTTTAAACTGCATATATACCTGATACTCGAGCCGGCCGTTCTTTTGGTCGGGCATGACGGTGTGGCACAGCGCGAGCAGGCGGAAGAAGTCGTGCACGTGCTGGTCGCCGCGCTGCACGGCCAGCAGCAGCGACTCGTCGAAGAACTTGAAGTCCGCCTCGTGCTCCGGGTTGAACGAGAAGTCCAGCGGCTGCATGCTCTGCGGGAGGCACTCTTGCTAAACTTGTGTAGCGCCCTCATCAGCAGCAGAATAGGCGTGAATTTATAACGAGCCTCTCAAACTTTTAATTATGTCTGCTGAACAGCCGCGGTATTCGCCGTGGTTATTATAAATAGTTTCTAAACATGAGAAGCATCGTTACAAAACCTTGCCTTCTTCGTACGGGCGATGAAATTTTTAGTTAGTGTATCTGCTTCTAGCTTATGTATAGTTAACTTGAAATGCGATCCACTTAAAGGTAACATGCACGTTCTTAATTCTTATCATTGCTTAGCACGTCGAACATCATGACTTTCAGAATGGTTGGAGATGCATAATTGAATCCCCTTAATTTTGTATAGATAACTAAATTAACTAATCATTAATTATTATTGTATTTACGCTAAATTAGGATTACGTTTAAATCTACAGCTCGTGAGCTCTTAGAAGATCATGCGGTCCTCGGGTAAAATCGGATATAATCGTATGTAGAAAATGACAGTGTAAATTACTTGAGTTGACGAATTTACTTGCAAACCAACACCCAAAGAGTGCAGTTGTCTTTTTTGACTTGAACTATATTGTAGAGTAGTTAATACCACTATATTTATTAGGTAATATTTCTTTTGTTATTTTTTGACTTAGATCACGTCACAAAAAGGGTATTACTGTAAATAGTCAAACGCGGGAAATTTATATAATGTATATAAATATTTTACGAAAGAAGCGGAGACATTAAAATAAAGTGATAATTGTAAATATTTTAATAAACTTCAAGATCGGGTAAAAGCAGCGACAGGCATTTCAAAAAGTAATTCAAAACCTCAATCATCTTATTCATGACATATCCAACCATTCGCCTACATCTGATACGACGGTTCGATAGATTTACGTCGACGGTACCGAGTAGTTACATGCATATACTATAAATTTTACGTTTTATTGAATATTGGCGAAGATTGTTCTAACAGACAACAGCTGGTCATGAATCTCGGGGACGTTTACACCAAATCTGTTTACCCATTACCTTAGCGTTACAGAACTAGCGCCACTGCAGTAATCCCCGATATGAAAGAGAAGGCACGGCCGATAGTTCCACGACACAGTAACGGTCGAAAAGCATACTTTACAGTTCGCGCCAGCCATCTTGTCCGCTCTGAATATAGAATCGATCCATCGGGCAGCACCCAAATACATAATTAATACGCATTATACCAGCGCCAGTCGCCTTCAGAGGGGTCCAGATGTTTGGCGCGAATAAATCAAACACACACAGATTACATCGTACGTTAAACAAGCTTTCTACAAGAACAACAAAATGCAAAGCTCATGCAACACAAACAAAATCAGTTATTTACACATTCACCAACAGGTAAAGTAAGCTGGGTTAAGTTTACTCAGTTTGTAGAAGATAGGTACTTAAGGCCTTAAATAGTTTACGTCTTGTAAGAACTTCATAGTGGCTTTTATGTTAAGAGTTACTCAGATGATAACGGAGATGTTACCGAAAAGGAAATTTAAGGAACAGAAAGTAAAGTTTAGCTTAGCGTATGTCCATTCCAGTAGGTAATCAAATAAAATGTACGACGAACTACTTCGAGGTGTACTGTGTGGTCTAGCTCAAATATCCAATTGAAGTAGTTTGTAAATGTTTAGCTTAATATACTTTTTAAAATTGATTATTTGAGCATGTGTTTATATAAATAGAAGGATGTGTTTTTGAGTTTAGTGTCTGGAGACTTTGAAGTGTATCGACATGCCAGAGACAAGTTTTTTACTGATTGAATCTAATCATAGTAATCAATAATCATATATAAAATGCCAATACAATACTCGGCAGCAAGTCTAGCTAATAATGATAGTTTATATTCCGACCGGCATGCATGCATTCGCACAAGCTTTGAAGTTAAGGACGATGCATTTAAAGCAGGGTCTATATGCGTGACTTTGACGCCTATATACGAGTGTTGAGCTGCTGTTGAAAAAGTTTCGACAGTCTTTCTAATGATTTTCTTTAGAGACTTCTATTTTGAATGCTTTTAAACAGCAATTATAAAGCAATCACTTTCATGGCAATGGGATTTCAAATATATGTATGCATAGGTACTTAAATATATCTTTCTATACGTATATTTAAGAGGCTATGATTATTGATTAAGCAGTATCTTATTAATTATTAAATGCTGTTTATATGGGCGATGAGTTATAGTCCACTAGGACATAGTGAGTACACTATTTTATTCGCCACCTTTTAAAATTACCTATGTCCTATTGCAATATATCTGAGATTACCGAATCTCCATGTTCAGCGAAGCCAAGAAAAATATCATATGTAACTTTCGTTTAGAAAAGTCAGACGGCCTGAACTGTCGAGTCTCTTTCAAGCAACGTGTGTGTTGTGTGTTGTGTGTGTGTTGAGTGTCCAGTGTGCGCGTACATGCTCGCGGGCGTGGGCGTGGGCGTCCGTGGGGCGGCGCGCGCCGGGCGTGCTGCGGCCCTGCTCGTGCTCCTGCTCCAGCAGCCGCGCGCGCGACGCCGAGCCCGGCCCCGGCCGCGACCCGCCGCCGCGCTGCCCAATACATCTCACTATTTATGCCACCCTGGTACTGGTACAATATCATACCTACTAGTATCACCATTGGTATCATTTACTTTTCATATGATTATAACGCAAACGTAGATATAATTTCCTTAATAGCGTAATAAATTAGCTTTTATCCAGTTGGTATGAGGAAATAACTTAGAATGGATGGAATATTGTGACTATTTAGGGTCCATATTTTTAAACTAGACTCATCTATCAATCATCAATGCATGAACATGGACTGCGGTAGTTTTTAAATATTTCATTCGATGCGTACCAATGATTAAATATTCTTAAATTATTAACATATTTTAGCGTGTATGCCGTCGCGCTTATCAAATAATATTGAATAACGCCAATCGTGCGTGACATGGGAGCAAAAGTAAAAATAGGCGCCTTAAAAATATTTTTAAGAGAATACCCTTAAAACCTGTAGGCGATTTACAGCCTATACATTATATTCAATAAGATCGCAATTAAAGCTACTAAACCAAACTGCATTGTGTGTACATGCAATACGTGTGAGACATTGTGACCGGTGGGTGGCAGGTTGTAGTGTAAATCAATTTTTCGTGAAATTACGTATCCTAGAATGCAAGTACCGATAAATACGAAACTGACATAATATGTGCAGTAAACATGCACAAACTGGTAACAAAACAAAATCCACATAAAAGGTTACGGTTCAGACGAAACACCCCACAGCTAGACGGGGACAAAATATTTCAAATCACAAAGTCACAATTTTAACTCGAAAAATTCAAACTTGATGAAACCAACTCCATGCAAAACAAAAATATGGCCGCTAGGGGCGATGTGCTGTTGCAGCGCAGCTGTATGGATGCCTACATGCTCGTGAAGTCTAGAATGATCTGTGTGCTTTACTACGGTCTTATTTGAGAGAAAAAAATATTTTTACGATCTATTATTCCTAATGAAATATGCATAACATTAAAAACGCAGTCATAAATAAATACAGGAAAAAATACTCTGAACTCGCGACTCCGGGATACATGCCCGTCGCTACGCCACCTGGGCTACCGAGACTACACCCGTCGGCAGCAAATTTATCCATCACATCCTTCCTATGCGCCTTAGAGAGGCGCATAGTAACATCTAACTAGCCATCAATCAATCGTGGGCCTGGTTGTAGTGCAGTTACCACAAAACTTAAAATACAGTCTATTATAATAATACAGTAATTATAAAAACAGATTTACAAGTGCGTTATCATGTAGTGCATTCTTCACTAGAACTAGTAACGTAGTTTGTTGAGCCACTTGATAATGTTCTTCAATTAGGTGCGTAATGTAATGAAAAACAGATTCTTCCCCATTTTGCCCGATTCGCATTACGCGGCCAAGTGAGGAAAATAGGCAAGTGGCTCAATAATCCCTGTACGCGACTGTACATTAGTGTGTGATGTTGAGTGATGGTGTAAATACCTCGTTGAGCTCGATGGCCTCGCCGGTCTGCTCGTCCACCACGTCGCCGTAGCACACGCCCGCGATAGAGCACTTGTTGAACGTCATTATATTCTGGGTCAAAGTACCCGTTTTGTCCGAGAAAATGTATTGAATTTGACCTACAATAGAACAGAAAATATAAATTGCT
The DNA here is from genome assembly GCA_022674325.2 of Grapholita molesta. Classification (NCBI taxonomy): domain Eukaryota; kingdom Metazoa; phylum Arthropoda; class Insecta; order Lepidoptera; family Tortricidae; genus Grapholita; species Grapholita molesta. The sequence continues at coordinate 11,323,898 of CP053137.2, forward strand.
TTTATGGTAAGCGGAATTTATTGTGAGGCCTCTTGACAAATAAATAGTTAATTAATTTGATATTTAATGGTTTTATTCAAGGGGCTCTCTCAACGAGCACCATCGAATATTAGTTTACAAATAGGTATCATCAGAAGAGTATAATTTAAAATTAATTATAATTCGAATATATAAAGTGGTAATGTAGCAATGTTTGTATACTTGTATAACTGTTACAAAACATACCGAGCTCCTCGTTGAGCGTGGTGGTCCTCGCCTTGGCGGCGGTGCCGGTCTTCTCATAATACATCTTCTCGTCCCAGTTGATAAGAAAACTTTGCGCAAACCTTATTACCTGCAAAAGTACAGTATTTGTATTTACATATAGTACGTATGTGTACATATCAAACGACGCGCGTCTTACTGGGGTTTAAAGGAAATTGAAATTGATTTAGTTTCTAGTCATTAAAGTATGCAATAAGTACGTATCTAATATGTAGACAGTTCGAATTCCTTTGGCTCTTGCAAAACGAGTGCCGATTCTGGTCATTTGATGCGAATCGTAGCGTTTCGTTTGTGCCGCGTGTATTTCAATATTCATACTAAGTTTTTTTTAATCCAAATAACATACATTCTGCGAAGTATAATTAACTCATTTTATTAAACCTAAATCTACCTACAGAAATGTTTTACAGAAAATCGCACAGACAAGTATCCATTAAGCTGTATAGCAGTAGCGGCACGTCAATTTTTTTCTTAGGCAAGACGGAGCCGATATGTCTTAGCCTTTTTTTCATGAGCCCAAGGAAACCCGTTAAACTGTAGTAAAGTTAGTCAAGCCGGCGGGAATCGGCTTATATAAACGCGCCGCCACTGCTGTATAGTAATATGAATACAGTAACTTACTTCGACGGAAACGTATAGCGATATAGGCACAACAGTGTTCATGACGATGGCGTACGAGAAGAACACGAGGAACGCGATGACGACGGCGCCCGACGCGGGCTCGACCGGCACCAGCGAGTCCCACGGCAGGTACGCCTGGAAGTGGCGCCCCACCAGCCACTCCCACACGCCGCACGCCACCGTGCAGAACACGCACATCGACAGCAGGAAGAACACTATCTGCAAATACAAACATTCATTCATTCACTCGTTCCCCGAGCTTGGAAGTGGCGATCTGGCGATGTATTTACTCTTATAGTGTTCACTCGTTCAGCGATAGTACGACTATTACGCTTGGAAATAGAGTCCCACCAGCTACTCTCACATGAAGCAAAGCCATTCGTTCAGCGAACCAATGACGCTACGCTTATACACACTTACGCTCGGAACTAGCTTCACATCAGAGGCCTATTTCTCTTGTAACTTGTAATACAAGAGGAAGTCACTTTTTGACACATGTTGTTAGTAAGAGACTTCCGCTTGTATAACAAGTTACACGAGAAATAGGCCCCTGGACATCACCCATTTGGACAACATAAAAAACACTTATGTGCAATGACAAACGCTGATATACCACTATCTATGGCACACGTACCGTAGTCCTATTTCATTAGAATCATTGTGTTTAGACTTCAATATTTAAATGTGTGTAGAGGGTTATTCGTACCAATTTAAGTTAAAAATAACATCACGTCATCAATATAATATTATTCATTATTCCAATATGTTTGAACAGCATAGAGTACACCTGTTTTTTGCTGATCTCTATGGTTAAGATTATTAGCACGATTACGTTACTACACCGCGATTGTTCAAATTGATATAATTTCTTGCGGATGGACACATCTACATAGGGTGACATGAACTATTATAAAGGCGGCAAGTGTAATCATAAGCAAGTTATAGTATAGCACGCTGTAACAGCATCCGATAACAGTAAAAAAACGGTCTTGATATTAGTCATCTCCGTGGCCGGAAAGTCTAGTCGAGTTGTGTTATCAAAATAAATATGTCCGATTTACACTTTGACATCCTTGTGGTTACTATTTGGGAATAAAAGTAGTTCCGAATAAAACATATTTTCTACTTGATCAGTACTAGTTTGTCAAGAACTTACATATATGTATAAATTACAACGAACATCGAAATATACATCTTCATCTTTCTGGCGTTGCTCCGGCATTTTGCCACGGCTCATGGGAGCTTGGGGTCCGCTTGGAAAATAAACCCCTAGTAGGCACTAATTTTCGAAAGCGACTGCCATCTGACCTTCCAACTCAGAGGGTCGACTTTTCCTTCCCCACGACGTTTTCCTTCATCGAAAAGCGTCTGGTATATATAAAATGATATTTCGTAAACTCAAAATACTCATTGGTACAAACCGGGGCTCGAACCTGCGGCCTCTGGATCGCAAATCGCACGCTCTTACTGGTAGGCCACCAGCACTCTCCGAAATAAACGTAATGTACAAAATTCTATAATTCTTAGATATAATTTGTGGTGCCTCGCGAATTCAATTATTCGGGCCGAAATACTATTTAATGTGTAAAAAGGTGAACGACTATTTCCCACGCTCAATAAGTAAACAAATGTAATGCAGTGAATCACTTCATCCCGGCTATTCGTTAATAGAAAGGTAACGCGGCAGGCCATCAATCGCGTTCGATTCCCCGTTTGGCCGAGCACCAGACACCGCGACGTGTTTGTTTACATTCAGACGATAATTCCATCGCGGACCAACCACAGGCGAACAAATGTGAGAGGCGAACCAGATATATACGACCTCTTTGCATGAGTTTTACCCGCTTGGGTCAGTCTTATTTTAGTGATAACGAGTAGTGAGGGACTGCAACGAACTCCTTTTTAATTGATTGTTTGGTTCAACATTAAATAGCACAGTACAAAAGAAGAAGTACAAAAACATACCGGTTTTATCGTAGAGAAGATATGAAAATACCGATTACCGACCCCGGAATACAACAATAAAATAACAAGTTTCAACCATTTTGATCTAATTCTGTCAGCATTGGGTCGAGTACTTCTAACACGAAACAGTCAGAACATCGACTAATATGACAACTTAAAAATAGATAATAAAAAATGCTTACGTCGATTGGAATATAGACCCGATATATTACTTATACTATATAGGCAGTTAATGCTCAGTTTAAACCGGAAAATTAATGTCCGTAGGTAACTAGGTATATTACGACGAGATGACGCGAGGTTAAAAATAACTCAATCAATACTTTGACTCGCTACATTGACTGTGGTTTTGAATCAAATTGTTACAATTGTGTGACTTGAGAGCACAGTTGTATTAATACTCGGATAGAATTACAACCTCGTAATTTATCAGGAGGTAAATATGTTGCTAATTGCTATTTAAAACAAAAATACCCCGGAAACTTTCTAATCATCTTCCTTAAATGCATGTATGCAGGAATTCCTAAATCATATAAATTTCCCTATTTCCGAACCGAAGGCCAGAGCAATTACACAGGCATTTAAATTCATAGATTTTTATTATTTTAACGATCGATAATTATGAACTATGAAAGTTTGGTTCAAAATAACTGTTCACCTCATGAGCTTGGAAAACCACGGTTTAGCATTTAAAAACCATTTAAAAATTCTCATTTTATCCGCTGTAAAACCAATATTTGTTATTAGAACGTAGTTGAAGAACCCCAAGAGGAAAAAAAATCGTGTAGAATGCAATACTCAAAGTAGGTGTACAGTTGTAGTTGCTAACGGCTGCAGTAGTCTTTTGTCTTACACTCCCTACGCTGAGGATGTTATTTGGAACACAGCCATCATAGTATTCTTGCAATCCCACACTCGCCGGTAGAATACAAATTTCTGCCTTCCTATACATATAAATAACTATTGCTGTATGAGTTTCATCCTTGCCTGTATTTTACTTCCGATTAAAATAATCTTTATAATGTCCCAATTGTTATATAAAAGTAAGTACACTGTTCAATGCGGGAGAAAGGCTTCCTAAAAGACACACAAGTAATAGGTATGGTGCGGCCATAGGTACATTGTTCTAAGTCGATGCAGACGTACTGTAATACAATTTTATAAGCTTACCATGCAAGCATTTTAAGCACTTTAATGTTTAATGTAATGTTGGTACTAGAAGTAGAATGTGTGCGTCACCAGCCGGCCGAGAGTACCCGACACGGCAGCACGGCGCTGAGTACGCGAGCACGACATTAAATCACGCAAGGGCTATTTTTTACTCCCATATCGCACCATATCGCATGTTTTAGCGGACATTCGCCCAATAATTGTATTCGATAAGTATATAGTTATTAACAGTTCCCAGAATTCAACATGTACACCATAACTATTTGGAGTGTATTTTCATAATAATATTCAATAATTTTGTACCTATCATTTTTATCTTAAAAAACCTTTTCGCTTAGGGCGCCAGCTATATCGAACGATGCGTGAAGTGGTCTTTTATAAATATTTAAAGGATATAAAATATTTAAAAGGATCCGGGAGTACCCAGTTAAAGAAGAACCGTACGTTTATTTTTAAACGATTGGTAAAGTATGAAATTTCGAAATGAAATTTAGATAGTTTACAATCAAAATTTTGAGGCTAAATGATTTGACATTTGAAACATGATGTTGTATATTATTGTTATTAATTGATTTTTTGAGGAATTTCTTGTTTGTTTAAAATTATTATGCCAATTATAGGAATTGCAAAGGGACGTTCCGAAAGCACTTGTATAATTTTCATGAGATATTTATCCGAAGAAGAGGATCATTAAGAAAACTACTTAAATGGACGAGAGCCGAACCACGGTTGATATCCTACTCGTGTGCCTTTTGAAATACTACTACCAGTAGTCCCTGCCCGGTCTCACACCGACCGGCGATTAATTGTTAATAAATTCAGTTTTACATAACTATTCTACTGGGTTGCTTAGGCCTTGGTCTCACGGTGCTGTAGGCTGCTTGAAGTACTCTCACAGTGTAATTGTGTTATGCAAGTACTTTAACATTTTGTTTGGTCCGTACGGCACGAGTTCAACAGAACACTCATATAAGAACACAATTCTTACCGCATATCTATTGTACAGAAGTGTCACGTTTTTAAGTAGAATATTGCTCAACATGTTTCACTCCGTAACGAGGGGCATAATAATGAGCCATTCGTGTTGGCTGACCGATGAACACAAACAACAACAATAAATAATAAATTAATTCAAACATATGTTGTTTGAATCTCACGATAGTTTCTTGTTTTTTTTTTTTTATGACATAGTCGGCAAACGAGCAGACGGATTGCCTGGTGTTAAGCAATTACCGTCGCCCATAGGCACCCGCAACACCAGGGGAATCACAACCGCGTTGCCGGCCTTTAAGGGGGTGTTTAAAACTCTTACCGCTATAGTAAAAAAAATAAGTAGTCTATCTATGCACATCGGCCGGGCGATTAATTGTTAATAAGCTCAGCATTGCACGAGTCGACGGCCAACGGCAACTGTTCAACCAGATTGCTTAGGCCCCGGTCCCACGCTGTAGGCTATTTGACGCACTCTGAAAGTGTTATAGTGTGATGGAAGTACTTTAGCATTTTGTTGAGATCTAGAGTGCAGGCACAAGTTAAACTGAACAACCCGAGACGACACTGGTTGACGACCGGTCTGGTGTATATATGGAAGTGGATAGTCCAGTGTTCGAATCACAGTAAGAGCATTGGCGTTGCCAGCAGGGCAGTTGCCATTCATGTTGCAAACGATCTTTCCACCCTGTACATTATTGCCCGAGTACCCACAATATAAGCCTTCTTGACTTTACCGTGGGTCTCAGTCAATTTGTATATGTAATATAACGTGGTGTATGGCTGTTCTGTAATGTTTATTGTAACACTCACCCCTATAATAAGAAAATTAAGTAGCCTATCTATGCTGGTGCGCTTGAACTTGGTCTTGCCGGAGTTCTGCATCAGTTTGGTGTCCTTGCCGGCGAACACCACCACGCCGTAGCACCACGACGTGTTGCGCAGCACGCAGCCCCGCAGCAGGATCTTGTCGTTGTCCAGCGAGAACACGTGCTCGCGCCAGGTCAGCGTGCCTGACAACAAACATTTTTTAGTTCATCAAACCTTATTTCTTACAAGTTTATACGTGAAACTTGAAGAAAAAAGGAAAGAAAGAATCTCAAAGTTTCCTGCGAATTGCGCGAACTTTGCGCAGAGTTCTACAAATATAATAAGAACCAAACTTGAGAAGTATACAGGCGGGCTAGCACATGCGTATCGTGACATACGACGAGGAGGGATTAGACGGGTAGGTTATCTTGCAGCGAGATACTGTCGCGTCAATCACGTGCTAGGCCTACAACTGTAGGTAGGCACAAATGAAGCTCATCAGGACTATTTAGCACACTATGTGTTTAGTTCGTTTACTCAAAAAGACAATAGATGTCGTTATTACTAGCCCAAACTGAATAACTAATGTATTTCATAGAAACTGTATAAAGGAATGACAATGTATAATAAAAGTTTGGTAACGTAGCAACAATTCATTTAAACACTATGCGTACTTAAGTAATACTGATTACAGGTTCCTAGTAAGGTAAAATGGCACACTTGTATTTAAATTTGTTGATTATTTTCCTTGACTAGTTTATCTATTAAATATTCCTGTTTTCCTTAACATATATTAGAACATTAATTAGCGTTTATACTTGTGTGTTTCATAATCTTCCTTCCTAGATATCTATTCATATACATGAAGGTATTCAATACTTATAGCATACCTAAACATACAGTAAATTGAATGAGAACTACCGACATCTGCAGTAAGACTAAGGTTTAATTATAGGCCATATCTAGTTATACGTAGCAACTACACAACACAATAGCCGGCCGCACGTAAGCATGTATTATCGGGGTAGCCACCATTACCCAACCTCATCGTCAATCGTTACGACATACGCGAATAGCGCTCTTCCCGCCGTTTCGCAAATACTGTTTCAAATGTGGGTGAACGGACTGAAATCAACTGATATGTCATCGACCCATGTTTATTTATTTTTAGGACACGTTCTCACTACGATTGCAATGTGCATTTTACTATACGCTGCGCTGACGGCTATGGGCAATAGAGTCAATCTAAGTTGACTCTGCACTGACTAGGAAACACCATGAACCAACTATCTTTAAATTGTTCTATGTGTATTCATATTGTCGGATGTCGATGGTTGCCAGTTGCCACCAAGAGCCTGTGCCTGAGATTTACCCTCCAAATTAAGTAAATATAGATATGTAGTACCTATGGATATAAAAAAATTAATTTCAGTTTAAACTTCTTGCTACACGTCTGTTAAATTGAGCTTGTGACAATCGAAAGTTTGCATGTACCTAGTTACATATTAAGCCTACAAACTACAAGATAAGAAGATGTAAAAGAATATAAGTGCACGGTTGTCAGTGAAAATGTCAACATTCTGTGTGGTTATACATATTATGAAGTTTATTACATTACCGGTCGCGATGCATGATTGGTTAAAAAAATATATTACACTACTATTAAATTGATAAATTGATAATCCTAGGTACTAGAACACGCGGCTTTTTTTCATGTTGTAACCGAATTAGAGTAACGAATTTCTATAATAAGACAAAAACACCCATTAAGTTGAGAGTGCACCTTATTGAATGTATTTGATGAATGTATGAATGTACTTTGTTGTGTCATATTTGATATTTTATTCTTCTTAACAGGACAATCGTCCGAAATTCACGAATATCGTGTTTCGCGGTAGCGCCGCAGAAACTCAGCTCAACTTATATCGTCATTCCCATTTTTCCTGTCAACAGCACGCAACCTTGTATTTTATAGCAGTTCTCTTAAATTCACTTAACAAATGATAGTAATGACTAGCACATTAACAAAATTTGCAAAGTGGACTACAAAAATAGGTAACTGGCCCACTGAGCCGCACACACCTCGAATGAGGCCGCTAATATGTAGTTCGCGAGTCAATCAAACTAATGAATACCTTGCACCTTGTTATTTGGGGTCGAATGAGACATCTTTATTGTCAATCTAATTTAGCCTCAAATCCAGAACGACGTAAAACGTTTAGAGGGAAGACTATTCTTACATCTTTAGAGCGGCAGGTATCGACCTTCGCGTAACAGCCCGATACAAACCTTTATAATGCCTATGATGTAAGTGTGAATATTTGAGTCGGTTACGTAAGCGTAGTTTTAGGACTTCATGACGTGATGCGCGGGAAGTTGAGTACCTACTTAATCAATATTTGTTTAACGGCGACATAAACGGGTGGGTTCATAAGCTGTTGACTAAGTTGTTTGAATAAATTGTTTAATTATTTAGTAGTAAAGTAGAGTAGTTTTATTGCGAGTCGCCCTCGCCGTGTTGTCACTGGGCGAGGGAGACTAAGTTAGTCACTAAAGGATCCTACCATCAAACTTATTAAGTAGATTGTTGGGTGTCTCGCAGACGATTTCACCGTCGAAGGCGCCCAGTTGTGCATCGTCCTGGCCCATCGCGGCCGTCTCCAAAAGGCACTGACGACATTTTAAATTCGTTTCCCTGTAACAAAACAAAACATAGTTATAAGCAATTATAATGACATGTTGAAATTCATGAATCGGGATTATAAGTTGCATTGATATAATCAATGCCAATAGACACACATGTAGTTAATATTTCACTCGTCTATAATTAAGTATAATATTCGTAGGAGTATTAGTTATAAATTATTCTGAAATTGAAGTCTAACTACACATGAAGTAATTTTTTCATAAATCCTAGAATTATTAATAATACTAAATTAGAGTTCAAATAATATTTCTAGTAGCATCGCATATTTATTAGTTATTGGTAGTAATAACTTGCTGTAACGACCACTTCGCCCTAATATAGTGTCAATGCATTCAACGGCTTAATGACACGACTTTTAAACAATTACTCATCCACATTCGTAAAGGAAAAAAACAAGTAGACATAAACCGGAGAAGAGTAAAATCACCGAGCGGTGGTCCTTGGGAGATCGCGTAAATCTTGGTGTCGGCCTTTGGATTAGGTAGTCAAGAGCAGCTAAACGTTTCAGAATTCATGTAGGTACCTCTACAAAACGCATGTCTAACTATCACCGCTACGCTCTTAGATCTAGGACACACTCCAACTATATGCCCATCCGATTATTGTATTTAGTTTACGGCAAATATGTAGGTAATAATTTAGAGTGCCAATACCTGCCTCATGGCAATACACAAGTAATCTAGTTGAAAGCATATTACGCAAGTAGGAAAAATCTCTGGTAGGTACAAAGTAGGTATGCACACGAGAACGCGGATTGAGGGAGGTCACGCAATGGTTTGCAGTGAGTGAAGCGTTAAAAGGTAATCAAAAGCGTAAAAGTGATAACTGATAAAGGTTAGTCAGTAGTTATCATTGCGTTAAAAAAATGCACAAAAGATAAATAGTATTTCTTATTTCCGTTAAATTTAGCGAAAGATGGGGTTAGCGTGGGTCAACCAGAGAAAAAAAATGAAAATTGCTCAAAGAGGTAATTCATCATTACTCTTACCATTTTTATGATTTCAGTTTTTATAATCTAATTTGTGTACCAGCTCCGTCTTTTTCTTTAACTTAAGGACAACCAGAATATATCTTTGGTTAAATGTACATTTACAAAATACAGCATATAAAAAGAGGGTTCTTGCGCTATCAGTGAAACTTATAAAATACAATGAGTTGCGTGTAAATAATAAAGGAAAGCTGTTGCATGCGATTTGTCACTACAAGTTGTGCGCAATGTTGGAGTTTAACATGCCACACATCATTAAACCTATATTTTATTTGTTTCGACGGGGCTTCCCCAAATGCATTTATCGGTAGAGATAGTTGATACTTACAAGTAAATTGAATACCCAGCAGGTATTGTTAAATATTTTAGGTTCAGTCTCACTTGAGTCGTGATTCTCGTATCTTTTTCCGGTTGGGATGGACTCCGGAGTGTAGGTAATCCATGACCAGTCATTAAAAACCACAACCCAACCGCATGACAAATTTAACTTATAATTAGTCACTATAGGGATGTTGACACATATTACATTTTGCTACAAAATTAAGTGAAATTGGTTCACAATAACGAATATAACCAATTAAAATTAAAGTTGAATATAAATACTTATTTGATTTAAAGAAATCACGTTTACAAAATTTAAACAGAACAGAAGAACTTAAAGAACAGCATTTTTAATTTGCGAAATTTAAAAAAGCCGTAAGTCAAAGTAGTCGTAGCGTGAGCATGAAGTTTCAATTCCAGGTGTATTTACGGGCCTAATAAGAACACTTAGTCACTTACCCATCCAACTCGGCAGTCTCAATGTAGCAGAGGCCGTTGGGCTCCGAACTGCTGAGCAGCAGGATGTCGGCGGCCACGAACTGGTCGTTCTCCAGCCGGATGACGTCTCCCACCTGAACAGACGCCCACTTTTCTTCCACGAGCTTGCCATTGCGTAGTGTTTTGGCCCGCCTGTGATTCACTTGGGAATCGTTCTGGTGACGTTGCTGCAAACAAAACATATGCAGGAATTGGAGTGGTGTGGTAAAGTAAAAATATACCGACAGTTCACAGTTATATGTCATTTTATCTGAAAGCTGTGATAGTCAGCAGGTAAGTACGAGGGTGGTTTGATAAGTATCTTGGTTTGATATGAATAAAAAAGTTAATGAGAAATTTGATTATATAGGGTGTCCGTAATTCGACGAACTTGTGCCAAGGTCGATGCAACTTCTCGGTGCCTTTACGGAAATTACGTTTTTTTTTTTTCAATTAAGTATCTTTATCATTAGTCATAAAACTTTATGTATATATGTAATTATATATAAAGGTAAAATAGTTTGAAATAATTATTTGAAATATTATAAATTATTTGAAATAATAATGATGTAATTAACCATCATTAGCTAACTTAAAGAAATAGAAAACTTTCATTTTCACAATTGTTTTATAATTTAAGGATATCCTTTGTAAGTGTATATATGAAAAATGTATATTGTAACTTATTATTTATTCGGCATCGCCCTACAAATGAGCGACAGCCGAAACATACATAAATCGATTGGTCAAACGATGCGGGACAAGCTTTTGACCTCAGAAGCTTCGTTTCGGACAAGGTTAAATCAGGTACGAAGGTCGCCGCGTAGCGGACAGCTGTTCAATTACTCACAATTGCCACTTTACGTAACTACTTAGCTATGGAATACGTTAAAACTGCGATCAAGTAGGGTTCTATTATAAGGGTTTGTACAAAGTTATATAAAGTACTTAACACTATTTATGAGTATTTGAAGGTCATTTTGGTAACAATACAGCGATATCAGAGTCATTGTAACTTATGTATCGAAGTTGTTAAAAGGCAGTCTGAAGGGTAACAGCGTTCTAATTTCTAATGCTAACAACGAACGAACGAAAACACTTAATGCAAGTAATCTCGGAGATAATGGTCTTTATAAATCCAAATCATCCTTATTGATTATTTATGGAGTGCTTTACTCGACTTCAACATTATACTGCAATGATAACAATCTACCTATTTGATCAATACCTAACAGCGATGAATGAACATAACGCGCACACGGCACAGCGTAACATTAGTTAGGGGTTCTTTGTAATTATGTATCAACATTAAACACTCCATCACTCAGCAATATTACGGTTATTATCTATTCCACTGCTGTTAAGTATCAACGCATATAAAATTATCTACTTATGTCTACAAAATTTCGTCCTGCTGATATTAGGTTATTTGTCAAGTCATAAATCAAATTCTTTTTCCATTTGAAGTATATTTCCTGTATTATACCTTTTATAACCAGAGCTGAATATGAGGGCCTGCTAATAATATGTTATATTTATGTCCTTCAGTGGTATATTTAACTATCCTATCGACTTGCTTAAATTTTTAGCAAATTTCATTAAATAAAACAACTAAAACGGATTATATTATTTATATTTCATGAGTAATTATCGCGGCAACCGAAGACAACATTTTAATTACATCTCTCGGAGAAAAGAAAATAACTATTAGCTCAGGCTCCTAATAATATTATCGAAGTATTGCAACTGCCATCTATTGATCGACTGCTGTAACATAATATCCGGAACTAAACGTAATAATGACGAGATAGTGCTAATGTTTATATTCACGGTTCACTGACTAGGGTTATTTGATTGTTGACTCATCCTAGACATACACGATTGTCTGCGTAGTGACAATGACTAACTCATATTGAATTAGTGAATATGACATGACGTCACGCGTCGCAGGATGTTGAACCAAATCTCGTGTGGCCAGCACGTAAACATCAAGCATGCCACGTTTAGACCATAATGAAGGCGCACCCTTTTGGAAGTAATTTCTCGCTATAATAGCAGGTTTTATTATGTACTTAGTTGCATATTCTAGGGTGTTCGATATTTAAATTGCTAGTGCACTGGGCTAGTGATCCAGTGGTTGTGGGTTCGAGTCCCGCTGCGAGTCAAATTTTTCTATTTATCTTTCGAATTAAATATCGAAGATATTTGTTAGCAGACGTTTCTGCATAATTAAAAAATAATTCTAAGGTGTTGATGAAGAAACCAATTTGCAGACATTTTCTTTACTTCGTAGTACTAACTACCACGTATTACCCAGTTACACTACTTATCTACCTACCTACTACGCGTATAGGTTCCACGAGAGTTGAGGCGAATGGATTACTCACACAACTATAATATGAAGTACTGATTGAATGAATGGAAAGAATGAGTTATTTCAAAATCTTCCTATCATTACATGACATGTTGTTGTGTGCGTGACTTCATCTCTCGTGGATCGATTTTAATAACTGTTACATCTACCTATAGTAGATGTAACAGTTATTAAAATCAATGCCTATAAGACGTAGTAAATAGTCTATAAGACGCTAGACCTATTCAGAAGATGATAGGACGATCCAGGCAACCTCTATTGAAGTGATCAAATCTCTATTGAAGTGACGCATAAAAACTTCAGAGCATTGACTATAAACTATAATAGGTTTGTTTCACATATCCCTTGTTACTTAGAAACAAACCTATTATAGTTAGTTGGAAGTATGTATACAGCGAGTATATCTAGTATTACCTCAAACCGTAACCAAACGTAGGTTTTCGTACTATGAACAGATATTGCAAGATAATTTTTAAATTAGTCGTAATCACTAAAGCGTTATCAATTTTTGAATTATTTTCGTGCAGCAATGTATTGAGTACACTACGTAAGTAAGACAAAGTAGTTGCGTGCTGAATTATTTTATAAGCAAAATGAAAAAGAAATTAATTAGTTATGAGTTGTTTTCAGGGAACTTCAGTTCATAGCATTAATGTCTACGTCTGGTTAAAATTTGAGGTAATACTATAAATACACGCTGTATACATATAAATTCATTAATCATTTGTTATGTTTTTGTAATAATGCTATAGGACCTCCAAATTTTAAGCGCGCTTAAGAAGTGCACTGCTGGAGATATCCAGAAGTAATCAAACCAATCCAAAAGTAATCCACTGGATTCCCGCGATCTTTACCAGGTCGTCGGTCCACGACCGGTACGTGGTCACCACTCGAGAACGTTTACGTCCTCGAGTGGTGACCACCTCCTCGTACGGTCATCGTTTTCGCGTGCAATGTACCCCGCCCACTGTCACTTAAGTTTAACGAACCGGAGGGCTATATCGGTTGCTTTAGCACCCGCAACACCAGAGGAGTCACAAGCGCGTTGCCGGCCTTTAAGGGGGGTTGAGCTCTGGGAACCTTACTCAACATCAGGAACACAACACTACATACCTGAAAGGTAGCAGTGCTATTATGGCTGTGGTCTTCTGTAAGGAGGAGGTACTTCCCCAGTTGGGCTTCTCCAGACTCGAGCGTGATGGTACTTCGCTTTGCCCTACCTCTCATTGTTGGACGTAGTTTAAGGACATACCCGGGTCCAAAAATATTAAATTAGATAAAAAATATAAGTCATGTAAGCCTACTTTGGAGTTTCTACAATGTTGGTAGTGACCAGCGCATAGGTATAGCAACTGTCGATTGAATGTACATGAGCATGAATCACGGAATGATAACTGCAGCTTATAAGTGGATCCATTCTATTCTACGATAACAATCGTGCTTGTTACATAAGTGACACAAACACGCTATACGAGTATATTTACACTATAATTTTATCATAAAGTGTTCGGAAAATTCTACGGAACGAGTACTTTAAGGCTTGGGCACATAGGCGCGTTTTGTGAGCGTGGTGCAGCGGGGCGCAACAGCGGTGTGGCTAATGTAAGGAAATAAGGCACACATTCGGACCACGCTCACAAAGCTACGCTTTACGCGCCTTTACCCCTACATGCCAAGTCCAACGGTGACTGGACTGCAGGTCGTGATCGGCCTAGGTATACGATGTATAGTTTTAGTGAATCGCTGTGTCCCGTTGCAATCACTGCATGCACCCGGATCATTGCACACCTCGTATAACTAAGCCTAGTTCCTAAATGTGAAATAGCACATTACAGCTGGGGTCGGCGAGAGCGAATAGGAATACGTGACCGGAAATCCGTTTTCATGCCGAGGTAGGATGTATCAAAGATGCATGCGCGATGTATGTTCGTCTAACACGTATACTCATACGATGATTGATAGTTTCATCGATATCTGTCACTTTTCTTTTACGCCTATAGTCAAAAATACGCTACAGTGTTTAATTTTAGATTTTACCAGTATTTTAATGTTGAAAATCTTTCGAGCTTTGAGACACTTGATTCTGACTGAGGACCCCTAAAAGTACTAAAAAACTTATGATTTTTGGCCATTCCTTATTAATTTGAAAATAAATTCATAATATAATTGAAATATCCTACAGAAATTACGTAAAAATTACGTAGAAAAAATACACGACTGTAAACAAAATTCCTTACCCCTTTTTATATAAATTGAAAATTTTCATTTATTGAAAATATTGCACAATACTAGAAGGTACAAATGGTGAACTTAACGCCATAATGCATTATTTGCCAGCCAACGGGCTAAACGAAAAAAAAAACATAAAAAGCAAATTTTTGCAGAAGAATATATATATACAGGGCGTCCCAAACTTATGGGACTTAAAGGGGAAGTACCTTAAATATCGTAGATAGTGTATTTTGCTGAAAGAAGAATTTATGTTATTTTTAAAAGTTAGTAATTCTGCATTCGTTAGCACTTTTTTAGCACGTTGTGATTCCAACTCTTTGTTTTGAAAACCAGCTTTCTCTAGCTTTATCACTATAATAGAATAGTACGTGTCGATTTAATTGGAGGCACTTCCGGAGTAAGCTTTGACTACGGTAAGAGCCCTCCAATTAGCCGTAAGGTAGCTGCGATGGCGGTTTGTAAGAATGACACTAGATATCTTAGTCCGTAAATTTTTATTAAAAAAATATATCTGACGCGACGACGCCGATGCGTGTGACCGACGGACTACCGGCGATCTGCCTCCGCCTGTACCCTTACCATGAGTTGTGATTGTGACATTGAGGTTTTCAAATTTTTCGATAACGAGTATCGAGTTTACTATCTGTGCATCTCGCTTGTACTATTTTAGTGCGAGATGCAATAGTAAACTCGATACTCGTTATCGAAAACCTCAAAGTCACAACTCACGGTAAGGGTACTGGCAGGTGGCAGGTACACAAGGTATCATCATCATCATCATCATCGTCATGTCAGCCGAAAGACGTCCACTGCTGGACATAGGCCTCCCCCAGAACGACCCAAGAAGCCCGATCCTGCGCCTCCCACATCCTGCGGTATCCCGCGACTCTAACTAGGTCGTCGGTCCACCTTCTGAGAGGCCTACCTACGCTGCGTCTTCCAGTTCGTGGTCGCCACTCCAGAACCTTTTCGCCCCACCGGCCATCGGTTCTGCGCGCTATGTGCCCCGCCTTTGGTTCTACTGCGTATGAAATCATTCCTGATGCGATCACGCAGAGACACTCCCAACATAGCCCTAGGTATAGTTAAATAAAACTTACGAAGTCGTCGTAGGCGTCCTTGACGGCGGTGAGCGCCAGTACGCCTATGAGCGGGATGGCGGTGGTGATGGGCGTGAGCGAGGAGATGGCGGGGATCAGCTGCAGCACCAGCAGGCACAGGAAGTAGAAGTTGGCTAGCCGCTGAAACTGCTCCAGCAAGTTCAGCGGCAGGAACGTTATGATCGAATACTTCGATGTTTTAATGTAGTTGTTCTGAAACAAAATTGTTTCTTTGATATGATGTTCAGGATTAGGCACTGGTCCCACCGCGAGCTAGTAAGCTATGAGCTATCAGCTATTTCAAGGAACAAATGATAATCGCTGCCGTGTAAATAAAAGAGAGAGATATATATTTATAGCTCATCGCCCGACGATGAACTACGATCGCTCGGCTATGACATATATAACTATTTTATTTACACGGGAACGATTATCTTTTGTCCCTTCAAGTAGCTAATAGCTCATAGCTTACTAGCTCGCGGTGGGACCAGTGCCTTAGTCATATGGCTAAAGTCCTGCTAAAAAGAAAGCTACTAAAATACTTTAGTATTCATTTCGATAATAACGATGTATTGTATGAATGTGCGAATAAAGTTATGCATCACTAAACCTTTTTAGGCAATTAAATAATTCGTCTCTAAAGGCAGCACGGAGTGCTACCTAACCTAAGCTATTTACTAGTTTTTTTGGTTAGGTTTACAGTTATAGATAGCAAGAGCGTGGAATTTCATTTGTAGTGTTTGTACTGGAAAAAGGAAATTTCAAATATAGAATGCCTGTAAACATGTAATTCCACGTTCTCGCTAATTTATCTATATCTGTGGTAACTAGTATATGCAAGTGCTGTCTCAAGGAAGACACACACCGTCGTTGTATTAAAAAAACATACCGATACTATATGATTAAAATTTAATGTAAATGTCATCAAATTTATCTAATTGTATTGGCACGCGCCGGACCGAAGGCGTTCGTACTTCTATTGTTAACTACTTATTTAATTTTATATATTATTAAACACCGAACAGCTTCCTTTGTTATATGACAGTTATTGTAAAATAAAAACGTGTGTGTGTGCGTGTGATATGAAACTGTGTGTGGAATAAGGGGTTGAATTAGACATAAACGGTTCGCCTAACACACACACTTGATAAATGAATGTAAGAGAATATTTGATACTTATATACTAAGTTTATGGCGCTTTCTGGCGCATTATTCTAATTACATTTGCAGCTGTAAGTTGTAGTTTTAATTAATAATATAAATCATCTTATAATCTTCAGCCATTTTTGTCTACTTTACATTATTTTACATCAAAGGACTGCACCCCTGGGATTTTCCAAATAACATACGTTTGTCTGTGATGTGACAACGCTACACCGTCTGATTTACTAAAAGCGAATGAAACAAAGGAACCGACAGCCCTAATAAAGAATGCTGCAGTTCGTGTGATATACTGATATAATATAAATAGACTTACAGCGTAACGGAACTGGGCATTGTATTCCCTATTGTTGGCTTTGATTCTCCGTTCATTATCTGAAACAAGGAAAGATACATTGTTAATGGTTATGATATATTATCTGTTTAATTAATAAATTAGGTACATGTGAAAAACGTTTAAACGGCGTGCACTGCGTCAGTGAAGGAAGATCTATAGTACAGTACACACAGTCAAGTTTTCTGCATCGCTACCGCAAAAATCGATATTCGTAAATTTCGGACGGTTTTCTCTGTCTTTCTCATGAGGATTTAATTGGAGTAAAAGAGAAAGATGCTCGAAATTCTCGTACTTCGATGTTGGCGGTCGATCTCGAAACCGGGTGTCTGGAGCGAATTTACGAGATTGAAAGACTATATAAACATAAGTCAATTTTAATCTTGTATTTCATAGAATAACTTCCCAGTTCTATGGCCAAATGATATATGTAAGTATAATATATAAAATAGTGCCTATAGGTACTGTACATACACAACACGCCAAGGTGTTTGACACCTAACTAGCGCGCTGCAGCAAGAGTAATGTATTTATTGGGCTTCCCCAGTTCACATTTAGCCTGCATTTCATTCCATGTTCTTTGCTAAACGATGTCTTATATAACCGGGGAAATGGCATATGGGTCGTACGCAGTAAATAATGTTTCGTTTACGATCAATGCGGGTAATTTACAATGCTTAAATATGTTGATCATGTCATGACTACACATTTATTTTAAGGTTTTTTACCTACCAATCTAAACTACTGGCATAGATACTCAGTCAGTTTACAATACTAGTGGTCAACTGGAGTATGTAATGTTTTATGTGAATTTTAAGGAGAGTTCATTGATACTATTAGTAAGTACTTCATAAATACCACCGCTCAAAAGACGGGCTCGTCATACCGTGAGTTGCCTGCGGATACTATTGAATTGAACGCAACTACGAATGAACGCATCCATATTCATCCTCTGTAAGATCAGGAAGTTATTAATGCAAGCTCAAGCTCAAAGCGACTTGTATAAAAAGATATAATGCAGCTGTGTCACGAACAGCAAACTAGGGACTTATTTCATTACCGTTTATTATCTAAAGTCATAGAATACCTACAGATGAGGTAGGTATCTCATTACGAATATTTGTGACGGTATCCGAGTTCACAGTTAAACTAGTCTCAGTGTGCAACGAACGATACAGACTAAGGCAGCGCGAATAATTAGTCCACCTCTATGGGCTCTTTGTTTTAGTAGCTTTAAGCACAAACTAGCCTTGCAAACAATGAACAAGAATAAAAACAAAACTGCTGGAAATAGTACCGAATACTAAGAAGTCCTGATACAAAGCCTACTTCTGATATGGAGGTTACTCTAAGGAGCTGGTGACATACTGCGTGATGAGCGATTATATGGATTGATTTACTATTTGAAATAAAATTATATAACATAAACATAATACAGAATTCTTCAATGTTTCATAATAGTAACAAATTGCAGTTTTTAAGTATTCTGAACGCACCGAAATGACAAATGATCAAAATTTTTGGCAGCAAAAACTACCGACTGGTAACTACAGAAAGAACATAAGTATATGTTAATTATTAAAGATCTAGGAATACTTTTATATGGCTAGCATCTGTACATTTGTTGTACAAAGCGACTGAGTGCATTTTATGAAGCCGGTGTTATGACGGGCCCGCGGGGCGTGGCGGCGGTTGTTGCTATAGAGCCCCCACTGAAGTGATAGCCGCGACGCTCGGGGCGGGCGCCAAGCAGACGCCGATCGATCTTTCTCTCGGTTTACGACTAATCATGTTTTCATGGGCACTTTCCTCGCGCGTTAGCCGTATGTCTGATAAACTACAGCTGCGTATCTTCGACTCGCAACGGCTAAATTGTATTTGCAATGCGTGACCGAACTGAATAATGAAAGGCACGAAATTGTATTTGTTGGGTCAGTGCCAAACTACTTATGTCGAATAACTGAATTTAGTAAACTTATTTAATAAATTTCGTCCTACTGAAACTTTTATGTAATTATTATCACCCACTGATATATGCATTTACTCAAGTTCAGAATCAGAATTCATTATTTGTCTCTAATTTGTAACGAATAAAAATGATTAAAGATAGTGAATCGAATTGGTCGTGGTAACAGCAGTAAGTCCTTATTTTTCGTTTATTATATATACAGATATATAATTAACGATAAAATGTAGCCTAGGAGCTTTGGTCACTAATTAAAATTAAAATAGTGCGGTCGTGCGATGCTGTGCGCCTTTGTAGCATAAAGTTTAGAGACTACTCTCCATGCGAATGTTTTACTTGTTTTAACATTACTGATTAGCTTCCTAGCTAGATGCAGAGAAACGTACATATATGTATAGGATTGAAATGGTACATCGTGTTTATGTGATTACGTACGTTATATATATCAAACAAAGTATTAAGATTTATTTGTACCTAGTTCTGAGAAGGCATAAAAGGTATGTTACGAAAATTCTGATTGTCACTTAATGTGATAATGACAAAACAGAAATAACTTGCGTAATGCGTAGGTATACACAGTACGCGTATGTATACAGGTACAGGTATACATGTTATTTGTGTTTCGTAGGTACAGCGGACAATTCATTCAAAATCTTTACGATTTTCCCCCTTTGTAGCTGAAATCTCTTAAACCAGGATTAAAGGGTTAATTGAACGTCCCGTGGCCTATACGGTGTAACTAAATGAATAGTCGTAAATTTTACAGTTTATTAGTCCACCGTATACAAGCACCTTATTGACTTACTATTAAGGTACATGTATACATAATTTGTCACTTTGGTTGAGTCGATGTCTTTGACCCTGATTGTACCATTAATACCATTATATCAAATCTACCAATGTATATCCTTTATTGCTACTGCGATATTAAATAATAGTTAACTCATAAGTATTATTATATTTGACATTTATTTCAGAGCAAGATGGGAAACCGCCTACACGAGATGAATGAACGCAGATTGAGCGCTCCACTTGTTGCTTACAGAATGGTGTATTGTCTGAGATCAAACTTTGTTAAGCGATAACCGGTTTAATATCGACATTCATGTGTAAGTTAAACAATCATAATGATGTATTTAAGTAATTTATGTTTACATGCTAATTTATTGCTTATTTAACATCTTAATGGAGTCCCAGTGTACAAAGATACAGAAATTAATTACCTCCGTAGTTATGACAATTAGTGCTTTGTGTATGAATGAAAGTCAGCGTTAAAAGTTGACTTTCATTGCTGTGAGTTTTGTTTCAGGGATCGCGACACGATCGGCCTACGCACTGACCTATTTGCTAAAGGGAGACCTATTCTGTTTATTTGTTCCACGTTGTTGACGTATTAGGTTCATGTTTCTCTATTAAAAATATATAATCACGAATTCATTTGAATACATTGAACATTCGCGTTACTTAGAGATGCATGTATGCAGACACTTGTATGTTAAAACTATTCTGATATTCAACTGCAAGATGTGAAAATGGGGTTGAACGTTTTTACAGCTTTTACGCGTACAAAGTCACGGGCGCATGCTAGTAAGTACCTAATAAAATGATAAGTTCCCATATCAACTCTTTTGCTGCTCTACATATAAGCGTGTAAAAACGTCGAACAAGCTTGAGCGCTAGGATTTACGACCAACTCACTCAATGGTTCGATATCCGCGTAAATTAAGTACTGTATGTCTGAGATATCTGACGTGACCTGCCAATACACAGAATATTAATGCATGAGTGGACGAATACAGGTACCCAGTCGAGTACCTATAGGTACTTCCTACTTTATGCTATAAAATCAATGGATAGATGCAACATTTTTTTATAGTTATGGATCTACCAATGCAATGTATTGACTTTATCAAGCAGCTTAACGCCGTACTTCGCTCTAGTAGGTACAATGTGTTCACGAAGAGCGTGAAGATGTAAACCATCGCAAAATATTTATTCATAAACTGCATGATTCGGAAACAATCGTGTCAATTTTCGAATTTACTACCCAGTGTTCTATATTTTCGTATTCTGTAAGTATATGTGTATATATGTGTTTTAACGTGTTAAACGCTAATTTTATATAAGCGTACATTTCTTTGATAACTGTGTTTTTATTAATAATAATAACAAGAGAATTGTAGAAAAGGATAAATGGCACCACGTAAACACCTACAACAAGTAAACATAATACTTAGAATAACGTTTTCTCTAGGTTCTAGTGAGTGAAACAATATTGCTAAGAACAACGTCGGCAGGGAATCGATAACAAACGGCGACGGCGGCGGCGGTTTATACAGTGCGCGCCGAAACGCTCGGCCGTTGACCGTGCGGGGGCGCGACGCTAACCTTGGCCAATCTGTGCCACCATCACTCCCTTTATATTTCCACTCCTTGTGAAATATCAACAATCCGACCGTTCGAAATAATTCACCATTGCAGTTACAAAACGCAAAAAGACGCACAAAGGTCGCGTAATAGTCAGGTACATAGCGCCGCGACACAAGAATAGGGTTAGGATTAGGAATCAATAGACAAACCGCAGGAGACGAAGGTGCGGAAGCGGTGGTTGTGTCGGTTGCGGCGGTGCGGCGGCGCGGGTTCGCGTCGCACCAGCTTGCCCAGCAGCTCGAGCAGGGAGAGGCGCAGCGGGCGCGGCGGGCGCGGCTCGCCCTCCGCGCCCAGCACCTCCAGTTCCACCGCCTCCGAGCGCGCGCACATCCGCGCCGCTACCGCCGCCCCATGCCGCGCGCCTCGCCCGGCCACCCCGGTGCACCGTACCACCTAGCACTAGCAGCGACCGCACGCGCGCTCCGCCGAGCCGCAGCGCCGAGACTCACTTCACACACTAGCGCCGCCCGACCGGCGCGCGCACCCGCGACCTGTGTTGCCCTCTCATCTCGGTGTTGGCCGCCGCTAACTGAGAAAACTCTCTAAGTTTTCCTGCATTGCCGTCAGAAATCCCAACAAAACGAGATTTTTCCGGCTATACAATTAGCAACCTGCGTAAGTAGTGTATGCTCGATGGCTTCAGGCCACGCCTTACCAGTCGTTATGGTACGATATTACCTGTTAAACCGTTTTTAGTCAACTTTCGCCAAACGTACCCTATAGTACCTACGCGGCACTTTTAAATCTCAATTACCTATTTTCGTCGATAGATACGCTAACGGGGTTAATTGCTTGCTATCAAGCCAAGTCGTAACCTACTCAACTCCAGTACGTTTATTGGACTTTTACGTCGTCTCCGCGCTTCAATGTCCGTGAAACGCAAACAATGTCAATATCACAACAATTCATAATTATAGTAGTGCGCTGCAAATCTATCCTCGTGAACTGCATTTATTAAACATATGTATTTCGTTTTGATTTTAGATTTGAAAATCACAAACTGAAACTATATTAGAATATTATTTGTTTCTGTCAAAAATTTCATATGTATGGTACATTCATGTCATGGTACAAGCTTTTATTGCCGACTGTACTTTTTTGCTCTATCATCGAGAGGACCCTAATGAGCGTTTAATTTGTGTATTTTGGGAGTTGCTATGGCTACATTCAGGCTCCAGCATCAGATCAGATAAGTACAATAATATTGCATTGTCACCGAACTTACATAAGTGTGTTAAATTTGAACTCTTACCTTCTTTTACAAATTAAAGATATCTGCTTCAAAAATTGAGTTGTAGGATTTCACATAACCATACTTGCTTACTTACATTGCAAGTTAAATAAATGCAATAAAAGCTAGTAATAAAATAAATGTATAAGTGTTGAGAGTTACTCTAACTCAAATAAAATTCGGTACTTATTATTTTTTATTATGCAGAAACGTCTGCTAGCGAATATCTTCGATATTTAAATCGAAAGAAAAATAGAAAAAAAAATTTTTTTCCCGCTCCGAGTCA
This sequence comes from Grapholita molesta, assembly GCA_022674325.2. Lineage (NCBI taxonomy): Eukaryota > Metazoa > Arthropoda > Insecta > Lepidoptera > Tortricidae > Grapholita > Grapholita molesta. The sequence continues at coordinate 11,347,325 of CP053137.2, forward strand.
AATTTTTCTATTTTTCTTTCGATTTAAATTTCGGTACTTATCCCTAATAACTATCTAGACGCCAAGTAAATATGTGTGTGTAGAGGTATAGATAGGTACTATATGAGAGGAAAATAACAAGAAATTCTTGAATCTTTATTGCAGTGGCCAAAATAGGTAATTAATATCCATAAGAATTCGGCCATTTAGAGCATAGAAAGAGAGAAACATATTATTGTCTTTACTTATCGCACTTAGATACTAAGTATGTATTACTTACTATAACAATTAACTGCTGCTGACTTATTTGGTTTATAGGTTGGTTTGGTTGGTAAAGTAATTTATAATCCTACGCATTCATTCACGATTTCATGTTTCCGTAGTCATGTTAATATTTAGAAATGCGATACGTATTTAATATAAGTACAAAAGCAAAATGTTATTTAGTATTTATAAGTTCAGAAGATCAAGAGTCTCAAATATAAATATACTAGGATTTTTACTCTTTCACGGAAAAACTACTGAATGGATTTTAGTTTATACATCTGAATAACAACATTGATCATTGATATTGCGTAAATTTAGATTTAAATTACGTTACTCTAATTTGGCGCAGACGAAGTCGCGGGCAGAAGCTAGTATTTATTTACGTTATTAAAAATGGTATAAGAAAATACTAATATTTATACACAATCGATCGATGGGCCTTTTAATTTTAATTTGAAGTGGTCCTCACTTTATTATCGTAAAAGGAAAATTAGGGTCTATAGAGCTGGTGATTCTGAGTGAAAATAATGTAATATTTAAACAATCCAAAATCTAAAATGCAAGCTGGGGGTAAAACCAGGGTGAGACTTTAAATAGCAATGCTCCAATGCTTATGAGGACCTTTAACCTCATGTATATCTAACCACCAGAAATTATTCACTTAAGATTTTTATTTGCCACATAATTAATTCTATTAAATTAGGTGTTCATTAAAAGATGAGCGAAGCAAAGTCTGTAGGGTCAGATAAGCTACGTGTAAGTCAGGCTATGTAACATCTGATAACTTTTTGACAATGCGAATCATAATTATGGCCTCTTTTTGACAGCATCTTAGAAATGGTTTGGTGGGATAACCAAGATATATCCATACATAGAGAACTCTGCCTGTCTGTTAACTCCTAACCCGCTTAACCAATTGGGATGAAAGGTATGGAGTTTGAGCCACGAGAAAGGTCATAGGATAATTTTTATATCGCAACCATACTTCAAAGACGAGCATGGCGGACCGACGAAGTCGCGAGGAAAAACTGTTTTTCTATAACACGACAACAACACGCAGATTTTACTTTGTAACAGCAACTCTCAAATAGATTCAAAGATTTCTTTTGTAACTTGTAATGTAATACAAGTAAAGTCACTTTTGACACCTATTGTTAGAAATAAAAAATAAAAGTGTTCGAGCGAGAAATAGGCCCTAGGTCGTTGGTTTACCTTGTAGTGGGTTTATCCATGTCGCGCCTTCCAATTATTCTAAGCTGCAATATTATTTTACGACTGCTGAACTACAATTTTGAACATACCTCATACTACCTACCAGCGCAGCGGCGGCGCGTCCATACAAGGCCCACCGCCTTAACTAACTTGCCTAAAATTTAACAGTTTTCATTGGGCTCAATGATGAATAGGCAAAGCCATATTGGTTTCGTCTTGCCTAATAGAAGAAATCACCCGCCGCAATTGCTACCAACTATCTTCTTTTACCAGTTTCCAGTATATGAAAACAAGTATATAATCGTAAATGTAATCACACGAACTTATTACAAGAGAAAATATCATTAACAGATACATAACTAACATAACACACAGACAATAATCAAAACTTATAATATTGTGGCCAGATCATGATATTCATTTCAACTATTAACAGTGATCGGAACTGCGGGAGTAAAACTTTAGCAAAACTTTTGACAGAACCTTTAAATTGGCATAAATGAAAGAAAAAAACAAGTATATTATTGGCAGATCAGTACTCAATTTAACTGTATATTAAAAAGATTTTAATTACACAAATATTATTATTTTCGTAGCTAACAACTACATAAAACGTCCATTTGTCAAGTTTGTTAAAGTTTTACTCCCGAAGTTCCGATCACTGACTATTAATTTTGATTCACCACTATACTTGTTAAAGAAATTCTTGAGTACTTTTATTGATTTTTAATAGTTGACTAGTTGGACTTATAGGTAACGACAATCTTGAATAATTAAACCTGCATTTATTATATACTTTTACCTACATTGGAACCTATATTAACTATCAGGCGTTTTTTTTTAATATGAATAAATGATTATTTCGAAGCATACATACCTACCTACTGGTATTAGGACTAACAGTTTTCCCAAAGAATATCTAAGTGAGGTCAGTCTAGACTTGTTGTTACGTAACCCTCCGCCTCCCAAATGACGAAGATGAAAATGTGACGTTGCTAGAAGTTAAGCGTTTTTCACAGTGCTGCGGATCAATTAGGGTCGCGTCTTTCCTATGGACATTGTGAAAGTTAAGGATTTTAAAGCCAATTTCTAGATTCTAAGAAATATGGACATAAACTGCTCCCCTTCTAAAGTAATTTTTTATCATCGCACCGCTCGCCACCGTTAGGGAGTTCCCCCACATACTTTAAAACCAAAATGGTCGCGTACCCAAAGGTTTCAGAGGAATTTCCTCCCGCGTACGCTAAGGGTGTGGAATGAGCTTCCTGCGGAGGTCATCCCAAAGGACTACAGTATGGGGTTCTTCAAAAAGGGTGTAAAGAGGTTTTTACGGAGTCGGCAACGCGTGAATGATGCCTCGGTATTATAAACGTCAATAGGCTGCGGTGACCGCCTACCATCAAGCGGGCCGCATGCTTATTTGCCACCTTTGTGGTATAAAAGAAAATACCAGACAACAAAGACTAAACTTTTATTAACATAAACCATTAACTATGGACTACAGAAAAGAAAACTTTTGTTTTAATCAATCGTATGAACCATCAGTGTGACAACCACCGTACATAAAGTACCATTGAAGCAAAGTTACTTAAAATAGTCACTTAAGTTAAATTTATGTTATTTTATAACATAAACATAAATTCAAATCGCCTCATTTAAAATAAAAATAAGTTTTTAGCCCATCTTTGCATATAGTATAAATGTTAAGTAATGTAGCCCAATAACATAGTCCAGTAAAATTACGAAAATAGATCAGTATAAGTACCGAAACCTGGACATAATTCGATAACTGTAATTTTCTTTTTCTATAAAATAAAATATTGTTAGTTCTTTTTAAAATATGAAAAATAAACATTTTAGGGTTCCGCGTCAATGTAAAAAACCCAAGACCGTATTAGGTATTCTACGATCACGTTTTCTTCAAAACATAAGAAATTACAAATCTAATACATCATCATCATCTCAGCCACAAGACGTCCACTGCTGAACATAGGCCTCCCTCTTGGACCTCCACATATACCGGTTGGAAGCGACCTGCATCCGGCGAAAGGTACTCGAGTGGAGACCACGGACTAGCAAGCGCAGCGTAGGACGTCCACCCACAAGATGGACAGACGACCTCATTAAGGTCGCCAAAATGTGTTTGAATAGATAATATTACTATTAATGTTAAACCCAAGGTGTTGGGTTTTTTACATTGAACGGAACCCTAAAATGTTTAATTTTTTATGTTTTATAAAGAACTAACAATACTTTATTTCATAGAAAAAGAAAATTACAGTTATCGAATTATGTCCAGGTCTTGGTAATTTTACTAGTCTAAACAAGTGAAGAAACACTTTGACTCCACGACTTAAAGCTTCTAATAACATTTTAAAACGTAAGCAGATGACTGAAGCAAAATAAATAGACTTAGCATCAGCCTTGAGGACAAGTGCCGAGGCCGCTCACTCACCTTGGCCATGTGTTCTCGCCGAGGACTTTCCCATGTCGGCCGCACCATCCACACTCATACACGCTCACCCACCGGCACACTTAACACACACACTTGACACTTAACTGTGCGCACTTATATTTAAAGGTCGGTATAAAAGCGGCGTACAAAAAGTTACACGTTATATTATGAAAGGACACTTGAGGGTAATCTAGGTCTCCTACGTAGCGGGCGGTAAGGCGGTATTGAGAAGGGCGGAGGACCGCGCGGCGCGAACCGCATCCTGCGCGCCCGCGGTGCACGTCGCCTTCCTGCAACAACAAACACCCGTATAGGAGCTATTGCAACATGTATTTAAACTCTGACACAAGTAATCATATCTGGATTTGTACTTAGATATTTCCCGTACACGGAACAATGGTAAACACAGCAACACTCTTAGCTGTTCATTGGTGGACCTTATGCCTTATTATTATTATTATTATTATTATTTATTTAAGGAGTACCAACAGCTATTACATGAACAATAAGCATTAAAAATAAGAAAACAAAAAGCCAATTACAGGAACTCACAGATATATATAATAAGGTCCACCGATGTACAGCTAAGAGTGTTGCTGTGTGTACCCCGAACATTTGGGAGGCGTTACACGCCGCCGAAGCTGAATAGGAACGCTAAGACATCACCCGGAGGAGAGTATTGAGACTCGATACAATTTACTAGGCTTAAATTAGTAAAAAGGATGGACTACTGATAGCTACTGGGTTATGGGCAGACGCCTGCATAATAAACTGGTATATCATTATATTTCCTGCAGAGGAGGACTTGCCTTCCGCGAGATGGGTCCCTACAAAAAGCAAGATCAAAATTGGCTTAAGGGCTAAGGGTCGAGAGGTGCCACTAGACGTTTAAAGTATAGCTAACACGCCACTTTTTCCATATCTATCTCGAGAATGCATGCAACTGCATTCTAGATTCTAGCGACCCCACTCTGGACGGCCGGGTAAGGCAAGCCAGAGGCGAATGAAAGATATGAATATAGGTCGTATTTTTGATAATTTGCCGTTGATGTAGTTAAAATACCTACCTGTACTATGCTGAGTGAACATTTTGTAGAGGACCAAAAAGGTGTAGAATATTAATAAATAATGTGGCGTTTTTGGTTGCTCGTCACACCTATAACTATACTGCTATTTAGATTACAATTCCCACGTTGCTGAACTAACACCGTAAGTGTGCTTTTCAACGCTCGAGCTTAGTACTGGGGACTCTAGGGAGTCTGGGAAGCTTTTAAACCCATTGCAAGTACATATACAACATATACAGAAGGCCATAATAGTGTCCATAATGTTAATGCCCATTTACAGAGTACGAGTTTCTCGTGTGTTATACAACTAATGAGATTCCGAACGAAGCAACATTTGTATGTCACAAACTGCTAGAAAATCCAACGTGTTTCGTATGGAAATTTTTATTTATTTATACGTGATGAAAATTATTTCTAATATTGGTGCATTAGCCCCATTTGCCACTGGCGATCGTCATTTCAAAAATATGTAGTGCGAAACGAAAAATGTTGGTAATACTAAAAATAGTCATACTGTATGAAACCTTCATAAATGGATGAGCTCTACCTTGTTCGGGTAAATACCTTACTCTGCTATACCACAGAAGGCCACGAACAAGCATTCCACAGTATATTGTCTCAGTTAATAAGTCCCGCCTAGAGACCGGCCGTCCGTCAAGCAGTGCTCTTAATGAGACAAATTAGACTTCATTGGGTGAATTGAGATGCGCTGCTTGATAGCGATCACGTGTCGCTATGATGTGCACCTCGGCATTTACATTATTTATTTCTTTATACTTGTACTACAGAGTCAATCGTGCCTGCCAGTATTAAATTCTACAGAACTTTACGAAAGAAATACTTCGAAGTTAGTGTGTTAGTGCACAGTGCATATACGAGTTGTGATACCCTTCAACAACTCGTATAGTGGCAATAAAATAAACTACAATATAATTGCAGAAGATGTGAATTTTCAGAAATAAATGTCCTCAATTAGCGTAACAAGTAAAAAGTTAATTTATGCCTGTTTTGTAAAGATAAGCATGAAAATTCTATAAATACTTAGATTTGGTGATCATTTCACAAGCTATAAGTAATTTTACAATGCAAAAAAAGGCAAAAATTTCATTTCCTAACTAGTGCGTAAAAAGTGCACTTTGCGCACGCTTCACGTGCGTAAATTTCACTTTTTAAGGCACTTGGTATAAAAAATTGGGTTCGATACACGTGTAAAAACTTCTTTATGACTCGGGTGATTGTCACCCCTAGTATCGAAATGTACTATTCCATACAGATTTCCTCTCATGCTTAATGATCTTCACAATACTGACATAATTTGACTTTTTACTTATCACACTAGGTAATTGAGTAGGTACACACTTTTTTCTGTTCCAGACAGCCACATGCAATAAATTCTTCTGAATAAATAATAGAAACAGCAGTACGTAACGTAATACCAGATCAACGTCCTAGTATTGTTTAAATAAAAATATCACGTTATTTTTGGAATTGTGTCTCAATTTTTGGGATCTAAATCTTGTGTTAGTTTTTAAACTCAATAAAAATACCTGACGGACCGGCATTATACCCACGCTTTCTCACAAGTGGGCCAACGAAGGGTTATTTATTCGCACGAAACATAATCGCACCTGTAAAATCTTATACGGTAGAGAAGGTCGTGGCCTTATTTTGATGATGTTATCCGCGCCGGCGTATTCCGACTTAGTTTAGTGTACGTGCCTTAAATTATCTATTATTTAGTTTCGAGTGATGACTAGTGATTTAGGGTTCCGCGGCCAAAATGGCAGATATAGAACCCTTACAGTATCGCCATGTCTATCTGTCCGTATGTTACAATAATTTAATTTAAAATAATGAGAATATAGATTAAATTTTAACAGGTGTGCCTTGAGTGCGGATAAATAAAGATGAAATCATATTTATTTGTGATATTCACTATAAATACATAGAAAACGTAGGTCTTAATAAAAGTGCAATGTAAAAAGTAATAATGGATGGGTAAATGTAATATCCCGTGTGATGCCGGCTGAACTACTAGAATAGCACCACTCCATCTCCTCCCGCGGGTGTCGTAAGAGGCGACAAAGGGAAAAATCCTACGGACGGGCAGCAGCGTCCGTCGAAATCCAATCAACAGCTACTGCGGTCGCCAACCCGCCTGCCAAGCGTGGCGACTATGGCAACTACCCCCAAGATGATACAAGTCATATCTGTAGGAGGCCTATGTCCAGCAGTGGCCTGCATACGGCTGAAATGTAATATTTTTTCTTAATCTCCAAAAATATCAACATTCCTTGGATGTTCAGAAATAACATTATAATTACCATATAATAGTACATTACTGCAGCCGCCGGGAAAAAGGGGGTTGAAGGCTGAGTTGTATATACGGCCGACTGTAAGATAGTAGAGTAGTGTTTGGTGTTGCCAATACAATTTTAAAATTGAGAGCATGAATAATAAATATAATAATGTAATAACCTGATGATATGAATATTCAATTACATGATAAATAAAATAAATCTCTTCATACTATTTCGTCTGAAATAAGCGAGATTATTTTTTAGCCCGCTAATCATTTAGTCACTAAAAATGATAAAAAAATATAACTCAGCTGTTTGAACAGGCTTCATGAACACAGACGCCAGGTATACATAAAAATTAAAAAAAAAATACTTCCCGGCCTAGGCCTTCAATTTTATATGAAATTCGTTACCTGTCCTCTGGAGTCGATCCGCCCTAAACGTGATACTTCGAAGCCTATTATGACGCACGTAACGAAGACATTTCATTGCATGTTTGAGAAAAAACTTTAAAATATGGTTATGGCAAGAATAACTATGATTTAGTAAACAATAACATAATAAAAAAGGTGGGTTGTCCTGGTACCAAAAGGGTAACCTCGTATCAGATAAAAGACCTAGTCAGTAACTAAGTTCGTTGTATGTTAATTATATTCTTCCATCTGTCCTTCCGTTGCGATCGTATCTCAATAACGGTAACGGGACAACGAAATGTCTATAGTCTGTATATTATTACGGCATTTTGATACGAGCATCAAATTGCCTCGTAAATACGGCTACAAATTGATGAACCAGCATTTTTGTCATGACATCATCATAACCGTATCATAGCATGTAGGACCTTCAGACATAATGAACTAACAAGTAACAATTTACTGATTTAAAGAACAATCCAAATACTACTAATACTAATAAATGGAAAATAATGACCATGTGATATTTTCCTGATTGCTATCAATTTCAACGTTATTATTTTAGTAAATTTGACATTATTATATTATACAGCGTATTATTGCTGATAAACAAGATATTTAGGGTTAATTAACAAGGGTTGATTTGATATAATTGGATAACATTACCGATATAATTTACGCCTCTTTCTATAACCGGTCAATTCAGGTACGTTACATGAAACTTAGAAACGTTATATTACTGTAAAACCGGTATAAAATCCGCTACTAGGATACCTTTTTCAAATGCTCAATTGACAGTTGCAATACTTAAACTACATTTTTAAAATGTTTCGTTATTTCCGTTTACTTTCAATACCGTTTCTGGTTGTTGTGATACTATTTAATGATTTTACGATTATTCATGAACAGTACCCGAAACATGATTTGTGACGTTACGGTTTTCGATAACGAGTATCGAGTTTACTATCTGTGCATCTCGCTTGTACTATTTTAGTGCGAACGAGTTGCACAGATAGTAAACTCGATACTCGTTATCGAAAACCGTAATGTCACAACTCATGGTACGGGTACAGATATGTGTAGTACCTAAGAGCCAACCGTCAACGTTTTTCTTGTCGCATTGAGACCGAGATCTCGATGGATGGTTATAGTCAAATCCTCCCGCGGCACGAAAGGTGGATAACGAATGAGTGACCTTACTCGGAGGACATTACGGTCAAGCATGTTGCACAAACATAAACCGGTCCTCCGGCGCTCTACTTCGCAAATAGTTATCTTTGCTTGAACTTTTACTTAATAAAAGGTAACTATATTAATTTTGTGTCACTTAAGGAAAAATCAATGTAATTCTTATATGCAGCAATTAGTTAGCAATTAACCGTACTTGTACAAGACGAATTAGCCTCGTACCGCAAATTCAGTTTTAAATGTGATAAAACTGTAGTAAAGTAGGTACGTATTAAAAGACTCTTTCTTAATACGTTTCAGAAAATAATAGCGCAATACTGCATAATACAGTATGTCAACTTAGTCAAACTATTTATTTAAATCCGGGCATGACTATTTAGGCGATAAATAAGGTTGTGGTATATAAATTATTAAAATCCTATCGACTTTTAGATTACAATCAGGAACCGTCGCACTGAAAATGAATCTTGTCATCTGATCGCTAACCAAACTTGTAAATGTAAATGGCATGGATTGCTGCTGTTTACATGATAAATAGAAAATAATTTTGTTACTATACTTTAATTTATTTTAACCAGATCATAAAACCTGTATGATAAAAGAAGTTATTCTAATAAAACGTATTAACAAAGGATTTGTGATCATCTGTTACGACGTAAACATAAATAACATCACGGGATGATACTCGTAGAGTTACCGACTACGAAAAAGGTAAGTTATCATTTTTCGACAATGATATAATATTTCACAAATACTAACAAAAATGTGGTAAAACACTAAACACGACGTGAGCATCAACTAGTTTAAAGAAATGATTTTAGTAAGTTGTAGGTATACACATACGAGTAAATAAGGAACGATTTGCTTATTGACGAATAAACGTGCTAAAACTAACCGGTTGCTGTTATAAAATTGTTTCAGTCAAAAACAAAAATAAACAAGTTTTATGCAACTTAGAAAGGATTACGTAATTCGAGAAAACGCAAGCGACTGCACGTTGAATTTACATTTACTAATTAAATAACAGCGTTCAGTCATATTTCAACTGTTACTATTTTCGTTAATATACCTACACCGTATAAAAAGTATTAACGAAGGCTTTTACTAACTTAAATCAACTGTAAAATTGGGCAAAATAGAATTGGCCATGAATCAATTAATAGAACAGACAATCTTGTAAAGCGAACTGAAAATACATTACAATCTGACTAAACTAATAATGATCTCCATTCTTTTTGCAGCAAAGCCCACAGCTAAGCATAATTTTTGTATTGAACTTGGCTCTCCTTTTTCACATTTATGTTTTTGGTGGGATATATGCGTACTACCTATGACTAAACAGATCTTGTAGGTAAGTAGGTCATGTCAATTATTACTAGGAGATGTCGATCGTAATATTAAACATGCACACCAAACCTATATGTATGCTCTAGCTGGAGGCTGTAACTCAATGAAAACTAACACAGTCTCCAGGGACTGCAGTGTACAAAATATTGTTAAAGAATAATAAGGAGATATTCATTATTTTCTTTTTAATTGTAAAGATGCTTTGTTTTATCTTAAATAATATTAAAACAGGTAATTAGGTACCTATACGACATTTTTATTTTGTTACCAACACAAATTAAATATGTAGAATTAAAATAAGTTAAGTTACAAAAAATACAGAAAATAGGTAGGTAATTGTCATAACCAAATATGTATCTTAAAAACGTATGTAGCCAAACAGTCGAGTCGAGTTCATAAACATTTGTACACATCTTTGTAGAATTGTATAGGTACATATTTACGTACTCGTCAGTATAAAAACGTTTTAGGCACTAGGGTAATAAAATGACATTGTAATTTTCAATTGTCGTTTATGGTTCTAAAAACCCAGAGTCTCTAATAGCTAAGAATAATACAGATAAGGTAAAGTTAAGTTACAAATATGCGCTAAGGCAGGATAACAGCACGATAAGACTTTGTATGCAAACACATTGTCTTCTAGGAAATACCCCGCAAATGACTAGTGAGGCTCACCTCCGCTCAACAAGCCTTTTAGGTTTCTATTGTTGTTTACAAAGTGTAAATCAACATTTTTTTATTTATTACATACATGTAATCACTATCTAATTGTTCCTCCATTTGAAAAATAAAATGGGAAGGGGGGAAAAACATTTTCCCGTCTGTTCAAAGAGGATGTAGTTCAAGAGGAATTTTGCAGAAAATAAACCATTAAAAAACTATTAACTTCAAGTCGTTAAAACCGGACAAAGTAGGTTCTTGTTAATATTTATGTTTAATTAAGTTCATGCTAATTGACGCCATTATTGATTACTGTAATTAACCGAGTTCCAAACCATGTAAAATACTTACATTATCTGGTTATATTACAATTTACGAAGATATGATACAATCCGGATCAGAAGTTTATTTATTATTCATCACGCGTCACTCAGTAAAAACCGTTATTCGTTATTTAAATGTAAGTTTCAGAAACGGCACATCACTATAAGGCACTTAATTTAGAATGTATTTTCAAAGAACGGTTATGCGCGAGTATTATTTTAACCGTGCGGTGGTGGAGCGTGCGCTCGGCGCGACGGACGGGACGCACTGTTTAATAGTTTGTGTATTTAACGTAAGCACGCCCAAGGTGAGCCGGTTGGGTTCCGTCGTACTTTCATACTTTCATTGAAGACTCATTTGGCACCTGGCGCGGTGATGTCTACAGTCTACACATTGCACTAATACCTAAATCAGTACTAGGATACAACTAAAAAGATCTATATACCGCTACAAAGGACAGAGCCCTTGTGGAGGTGTGTATGTTTTAAATAATAGAGCAGCAAAGGCATTATCTTGGCAATAAAGATGTCTACGCCATATTTGAACCTTCAGCTCAGCTACTTCTGTTGCAGACTGTACTTATGTTTTTTTTTTATGATATAGGAGGCAAACGAGCAGACGGATTGCCTGATCGTAAGCAACTATCATCAGCTAGTATTTTATATATACCTCTATTTATACCTATAAAGTACCCACTAACACGTGCATAACATATGTTATCGTAACACGTTATGTGCAATAACTCTTAAGATAAAACTTATAAAAACACCGTGTGCCCACCAGAACAACTAGCAGAAACTAATGCTATAGGTACCCAGTACCCACCAACCAAAAGCTTTGGTAAATTACCTCACAAACCTTGTGGCTTACTATGACAATAAATAACAAGGTCATAATATGAATCTTTGTAAACTTTCAATTGAATATGCGAAACGTATAGTATCGTTAATGATTTCCAGTAACGTTATATTGGAATCAGGTTTTTTTGTCTCTTTCTTGCAACTTTGGTCAATAAAGTTGTTGTCTTGGCGATAAGAAGGCCTCCCTATTATAACTTGAGCTAGAAACTCTTAATAATTACCTGTAATCAAAGACCAGACTTATAGTAGTCAGTTGTGGCGAAGTAAGAAGATGTGAAGGTAAGTGTAAAAGCATTGAAGCCGAGTGCAAAACGCGGACACATGCACCGGTGGCGCACTCAAGAGGTCCAAGCGTCTTTTAATAAAACGCGACCATTTTGTGGGCCTTATCTCATGGTAATAAGGCATATTGATGGTAACAGCAGTTATCACAACGGGACAGGTTTTGCTGAGGGCACGAAACGTTACGATGGTAGGCAGGCATTACGCCACGATGGCCGTTGATGAATTTTAGAATGTTACGTGTACTTTTACTAAGCCTTATATGTATTCACAATATGACTGTTCTTTAGTCTTACATACAAGCAGATATGACCTATTATCCGCGTATTCGTGCTTGCTACGATTCTACCTATTAAGAGTATTAAGGAAGGTAAAATAGCTAATAAAATATAAACATTGGCTAATGGGTAAGTAATATAAATGGACAGAACAATTACTCCGTATTAACATCATAATAAAATAATATGGTTGTAATTGTAGTTATATGTAAACATTCATGAAAAACATTTCATTTAAGAAAAAAAACTTTTTCCTATTAAGTAATATTTTGTTCACAATTTTCCGACGTAAATAAAAAAAACCTGCTTTGTCTTTCACGATTTAGTAACATCATTAAAAATACATAGCCGTGAGAATGTAAACTTCACGGGACAGTTTAAACTATGTAAAGCTGGCCAGATACAACAAAAGATCTTATAAACATTAGAGCTTAGGATACCTATATGACGTTTTATAATTTAGCAAGTATCCGTCGCGACCATGACTTCATTCCGTGCCATATGGGAGTCGATAATACCGCCCAGACAATGTAAAAAAATAATTCTGCAGCAATGACGTCATACATGGCAGTATTTGAAAAGTCGGACGTGTTCCATTCTAACTGATAATCTCATCACTATTTTACGAGCGCAGCTGAAGCGGTGTGCCGAGTGCGTCAAGCAAGCCATTAGTTTTTTTTTTTTAATACAGTAATTCTGTCTTTACCTTATGTGAGCCTTCGCAAGTCGTATTCTATATTTAATGGTTCAATGAACATTTCCGTTTGACGTGTATATATAATTGAGATGAATTAACATAATAATTTAATATTTCATTTGTTCTTTTAGTCATAAGGTACCTTATATACAAGTTACTTGATTTGATAGCCGGACAAAAATCCTGATGTAGTTCAAGGAAATCGCTCTAGTGTATTGAATACCGTGTATAAATGGATGGTATTGATTTTTAAGCTCTCTAATTAGGTACCTTCAGTTGCCTATTTCCTTACTCATACTTTAATTAAATACGAAGTTGTGTTTCATTTGGATACAAATCAAATTGATTTAGTAATTGTGTGTATATAGGCCCATTTACTCCATAACAAATAGGTATGTCAAAAAACAAATTGTGTGTGTAAATTCATAACCTAGAGCAAAAGATTAATTAATAATTACACTTAACATAAAAGTAACTACATGTTAAATTATCTATGTATATATAAAGGTGAAAGTCCTGACTGACTGACTGATCAACGTTCTGCCTAAAGCGCTTAACCTAGATAGCTGATTTTTTCACAATAGGTAATTTATATAGGTAACGTAAGGACACACTGAAAAGTGGGTTGAAAGTTTGTATGAGGATTGTGTAATATTAAAAGCGAGTGACTTGAAATTTGTGTAAACACTCCTTACAAAAGAAAATATTTAAGCGTTTTTTGAAATTCTGGATGAATTTTCTAATGGGTTAAAAAGTGGGTTAAAAGTTGGTATGGAGATGGAGTCAAATCTAAACTGAGAGGCTTTAAACGTTGTGTTTAGACTTCTTATTTAACGACAAGAAAATAATAATAATAATTGCTATCGGTTACAAGTATTCTTCTGCGCGTGCGCAGCGACAGGCAAAGGCTAGTAGTAAAGTAGTAATACATCAATGTGTGCTTATTATGACTTGTACAGGTCGTGAAACAAGTAACTCATAAGAGCCTGTTTGCATAGCGTTTTGTGTGTATACTTTGCAATAGACCTTAATGATTTCAAAAATACATCGTATTTCACATAAAATTTTACCTACATATTTAAGAAAGTACGATATTAAAAATAAATCTATGAATAATCTGTCGGGCAGTCACACCGTCTGGCAACCGTCCAATCAACATTGTCTGCTGTTGCCTTCGGAAAAACGCGTTTTACGATCATGTTTAAGTGGACGATTTTAATAATAATAATAACGACTTCTCGGGAAATCTGGTAAATAACATAAAACAAATAAAATAGTAATACATATTTGCTTTAGCTGTTATTTTTGCTTGAATCGATAATCGGAGTAAAATCACAACGAACACCCGTCGACAGGCACACAGCGATCGTTCGCGGTTAACGAAATTAGGTCAAGTCAACAAAGAACCCCCTAAACAATCAAGTTCGTCGCATCATCAGTGATTTTATGATTCGCGGAACATAGATTTAAGTTCATTGGAAGTGAACTTGGTGATTTTAGTTTTGTGCTACTTGAGTAAAACCTTAACATCCCAAATTAAAGATAAAACTGAAGATATCTTATTCAATTTGATGCATCTTATTTTATATTACCGGTACATTGTGGAGGTCCAAGGGGGAGGCCTTTGTTCAGCAGTGGACGTCTTGTGGCAGAGATGATGATGATGTATATCAGAATTAAGGGCGAGCAATAATGACGTTCGAAATTTCAACAAAACAGACGATATTACACCATCAACAATATCATCATATCTACTAATATTCGATTATTTGTTAAGCGTAAACGCACTTAATCCCAAGTATGCACGGTAAATATAGCGTATGTGCGATTGCCTCTACTTCTAATTCATAGCTGATTAATGAGTATTAAAAACCAGGAAGGGGTGGAACGTGGAACACTACCTTATGATATTCCGGAAGATATAGCGGGCGCTTATCAAGTTATACTTCTGCGTACGAAGTTTAGGTTAGCTTCTAAAGAGGTAAGGAAGTTTCAAGGTATAATTTGAATGCTTTTTTTGAAGCTCAAGAATTACATTTATAATAAACATAATTTAGGTCGTTCTACATTTTGGAGTTTAAGAATAATAAAATAAGAGAAGAAGCTACGTGGAGTCTGGAGATGTCTCGTCTAAATCCAAATTGAGTTCGATACCTAAAATGTATAAATTTATCAAGGTACTTGATGCGATTAGATAAAAGAGAGTACTGATGTAGGCCTATAATTCAAACATTGTATCGGTCTTCAAGCCCTGTACACTGGTACTGGAGTTATAACTGTACCCTTACCATGAGTTGAGAAATTTTGGTTTTCGATAACGAGTATCGAGTTTACTGTATGTGCATCTCGTTTGCACAGATAGTAAACTCGGTACTCGTTATCGAAAACCTCAAAGTTACAACTCATGCTAAGGGTACTGCGTCTTTCTACGTACGTCGTGATTCGTGATTAAGTATATAGTTAAAGGTGCGGTGCGCCAGGCACGCGAGTCCGCGATCTCCAGCCATAGCAATATGTGTGCTCATAGATCCGTGGAAAGAATCAATGGTGATGGAATTTAATCGGGTCGCCGATCGAAGTAGATGTTTTATTGCTAACCTATATGGGACCTTAACGCGGCAAGCCTTGCGAAAAAGCTTTTTAATCAAGCTCTTTAATACCCTGCTATATTCCTAAACGTTGTACGAGCTTACGGTCTTTTGTTTTGAAACGCGTTGACACGTTTACAATCGGTAAGAATGACATCAGCCCGCACGCTCTATATAATTCTGGTGATAAATATTAGATTGTTTTTCGTAGAACTGATGTCGTGTCTCCACACCCATAAGGCGAGTGTTACGTTCCCATGAATTTAATAACAAGAAATTATGAAATTGTTATTAGTCGTTGCTACTTTCATGGTTTATTCGTCAGTAATTACTATTACTAAAAGTTTCATGGCAGTCAATGTTAAACTGTTAATGGTTGTTACATTCAAATTAGCGATAGGCAATTTCTGAAACATCACATATGTTAATACAATTAAAACTGTTGTGAGCCATGTTACTACACCTTAGTTACAAACGGATAAACTCACGTGTAATTATATCGCACTAGGCGACATGTTTCGGGTCGTCAGTGGACCAGACACTGATCGGAAAATTTGATAATGACTGTCTTGTCTATAGGCGAGTGGCCAAGGAAACATTGTTAACGTACGGAGTTCAAATCCATGTGAAGCAAAGCATGTCTTTACCTTTTTTATTTTTGTTTTTTAGACGGGCAGACACTTGAGTGATCCTATAAAGATTCCGTTTTTTTGTAAATTTAATTTCCTTTTCTTATGACATTTTGGAAGCAGATTTTTTTGTTACAGTACTTACGGCAATATATTTTTTAATTCCCGTTAATTGTTAAAAGTCATATGGCAAACTGGCTAGTAATCGATTTGTGCTAATAGTATGTATAATAATGTATCTTTATTACTCGCAACACTCATCTAGTTATAAATGCAGTTATTCTAAAGTGGTTGTTATGATAATAATGTTGTTGTTTATATAAAATTACACACGAACGGGAAATTTCACTCTAAAAGCACAGAATTAACTTATTTGTGAAAAACTTATGTAGTATACGTTAAGCTTCCATAGGAAGCTAACATATAATTTAAGTGAAACTTTCATAGGAAACTTACATGTAAGTGAAACTCTCACTGTTTTAACTTACAAGCTGCCCACTAATTAAAATGTATAATACTCATGTTGTATTGCAAAACAAATGAACTCTGAACTTGCCAGTACAAGCAGAATAATTCATTACTTCGAAAGTTAACGACAATTGTCTAAGTCATTATTACATATACTATATAATAAGTAAGTGCGGATAGTTACAAACACACACCTACATAATAAAGACGGAATGGTTTAACAGCCTTACCCCACTAGCAGCAAGCCTTACCCTTCTGACCTCGGCCGGGCCCACAAGACAATATATATGAACCGCAATATTCGGGTCGCGGCGCCTCAAAAAGTTAGCAACATCATCCTTCAAATAAAACAAACAACTGACACGCGAACAATGAAGGGGTGGCTTTTTTGGTCTTTGCCGGACGACCGGAAGACAATTAACAAATTACGCAGCGGGCTAAGATTGATGGAGTGGCAAAGCTGGGCTGTTATAGTTACGCAAATACGTACCCAAAGCAAATCACAATGTAAGCGTGTAGTCTACCAACTGGCCCATGGTCACCCACGCCTTCATTACCTGGGAACAATTCACAGTAAACCATTATTACTAGATCTATCAATTTGTTCCTTTTTTTTAAATAGCTAATCGGCTCTTCTTTGATATTTGAAATCTATTTGAAAAATTATATTTTATCATCATATGTGGAAGTAATATTTAAAAAACAATACATTGGATTTAAAAAATACTAGTTGAGTTTTATGAAATGATATCAATTGTTAAATTCTATACGAATATTTTTTTTATGTTAGATGATTTAAAATATTAAAACATACAAGTTGAGTCTTTGCGAATTTCAAATTTAATATTTAACTGTTAGATTATATTACAATGCATTTTATTTCCATAAAGATTTTCATTCTTAAGTATCGTGACAAAATTATTAGAGTACATACACTATTTTCTGAAAACTTCCATTTACAAATTGTGTTCATTTGCTCGTGATCTCACATTAATCAATAGAATACAAGTCGAATCCTTCATTAATGCAGTGTGAAAGTTTTTACAGATTACTTGCGTATTGCGCAGAACTCTTTTATTTTATATTATTATTTTTTACTCTACAGGTATTTTAAAGTTTCCTGTCACATTAGTTTTGTTTTTAACTGCTAGATTAGATTAGCTTTAGCTTTATTAGATTAAGTATATCATGTTCCTTTACGAGTGAGAACCTGCTGAATCAACACGAAACGGTGCAATAACAGCGAAGCAACGTAAACAAACACGGTCTCAAATAGTTGTAATGCAAGCATCGCGCCGAGCTTAATGCATGTCGCAACGTCTCTTATTGGGGACACAGTTTGAAAAGTCAAACAGTAAATGTAAGCAGTAAAGATCAACGCTAAACACGATAAAAAGAACGTAAGCAAATTCTTAGACATAACAATACAGAGTTGTTATTGCCATCGCCTATTTAAAACTCGCCCCATCAGGCACGAGTGATCCTGAGATCAGTAACAACTATGAGTTATCGGAGATCCGATTGGGTTAGTCGATACGTGCTTGACATTAGGAATTGTTCTGCAAACTAAGCAAAGCATAGCGTTCGTCTCTAGACTCAATTTAGATTAGAAATGCTAGCCCTGAGTTCGATGTATTTTCTTATCAATAAATTACCGTTGTTCGTGTCATGAATTGGAAACCTAAACTAAAACAGTTGTAATGTTTATTCTAGGTTGAACACGGGTTATTTTGTGTCAGATATTAACACTTATTATTACTATATTAACACTCAGATATTAACGACTTGCACCAATGCTTGGGTGCAAGTCGTTCGTTTTTGATTTAAACTTTCTTTTTGATTTAATCTTTCTATTAAATATGCACGATTCTCATAAGAAATTTTAAGAAAAGAACATGTTTTGTATACATATATCCACGTCTATACATACTATGAAATAAGCACACATTTGACATTATCCCTAAATGTTGGAAATTCGCTTATTTTGTAATTTTTATGTTTGTGCAAAACGTGTTTCAATTAAAAAAAAAACTGAATCTTACAGAATAAAGAAAGAATGTCGCATTAACTATTTTCAAATACAATGACTCGAGTTTTGGCCTTCTAATATTAATTGAACGCAATGGCACGGACATCGACTTGACGAAGTAAAATATTTCGAAGAAGCAGGTTTTCCAGAAAAGAAAGCCGTCGAAAAAGTGGTTGTGAAGTCTCGTAATAAAAGATTATGGCACAATGCAAGAAGAAAGTATTATTTCCAATTAACTACACATTAATGACCAAAACATTAACTAACTCACTTTTGAGATCATGAATACACAAGGAATAAGCTAAATAATAAACAAGGAATTACTCTCGTCAACCTTAATCATTCACGATGTCCGGTTCAAGTGTTGATTTGTTGCAATTCGCGCGTTTTAGCGGATATATGCAATAGACCCAAACACTCGCCACCTGTACCTACACATTATGCGGCATCTAATGCGGCAAAGGTTCCGCCAATCACCACACGCACGCGTGCAATTTGTTTATGGACATCACTTCCGCAACACTTTTCTTTGACGGGGGCGTCCAGGGCTACCGCGTATTATTTTATACTGTGTTTATTAGACTCCATCGTTCTAAAGTTCGGACACAATGCCACCTGGCTAAATATGCTGTCACATGCAGGCTTGGTCAAGCTTTTACCATGATCTCACGGTAACGAATGCTCTTTCATGAAATTAATTAGCTAAAAACACAGAATCCGACATGTATAGCTGTCGTGTGCCATATCCCCCTCACCACAACCGTCACGAGTGTGACAAAAAATAAATTAGTTGCAATTTACGATATGCTATCCCTATCCCAAAACATCATCTCATCAGACTAAAATGCTCACAACGACGCGGTGATAGTGAATAGACTAGGAACATCTCCCTTTGGATTAGAGGCATCATCAAGGCTAGAAATTAAAATTTCTGCGCAGATGTTTTCAAGGTAGGAATCTTGAAATTTCTACATTTCTCACAAAACCATTTCTACATTATTACTCACTCCTAAATGATTTTAATTTTATTTGAATATTGGTTTTTAATGTTTTTATTTTGTTCATCCATACCGTTGTTTTTCATAATCGTTGCTTGTCATTCCGTCTTTAGTCATGATTTCAATAAATTTCTTCCACTCTCATTCATTAATTATAACTATTACATGTGAAACGATTATTAGACATAACATTGATTGTCGTGACTTGTGATTATGAATAGAAGCTAGAAATTCTAATGGAATAAAATTATTTAAAATAACGATTACAAAAATGTAAATTATCGATAAGAAAATGTTAATACTTACATAATATATCATTATTTATGTAAAGGGCGGTGGGTATTAGGATGTGAAGATATGTATTATCAAGTTGATAGAAAAAAAAACTGTAGGCTAAGCATCTAACTTCGCTTTGCTCTTGCCTTTGGATTCTGAACTTAACCTAAGTAAATTTTGGTTTCACCTTGATTTATTTCATTCGCTTGCTGTATAAAGTTATTCTAATTTATATGTCGTTAATAATGTTATGCATATTTCATTTAAGCGAATTCTTTATTAGGTACAATAAGAATTATGCTTTTTTATCATTATGAGACTGTTCAGTAGGTATTTATGTTATGCCAAATCTGTTATGCGAATTCATATTATGATTGTTAATGTTAGACATAATTAAAGGGCGTCCTGTAATTCATAAAAGCTTGTTTCAAAACTTTTGCCTGAGGAGTATCTTTCTCGCCCAGCAATATTGAAAACACGACGACAATATATGAGGATAACAAACTATACATATGAAATAAAGCAACTGAGACATATACTAATTTAAACTTTATCCCGACGTTTCTAACCCTTTATAACAGCGTTCGTGGTCACTGGACATTCATCGAGTGGACCCGATATAATCCGTTGCAGTTGTTTTATTTCATGAACAATTATCCTGGCAACCGAAGGCAATATTAAATTATACTTATAAATGAGTCGTGTACTTATAATTTTTCGATAGATAACATAAATTGAGTCACATGATTTGAAGAAAAGGCCCGAATCGCCAGGTTTATAAGGTACTCGTACTGTAACGTTTTTTATTATTTTATGTTCATAGTATAAAAAAGCGTATGAACAATATACAATACCGACAAATACGAGGGCGGTTTGATAACTCGGTGACTTTAAGTAAAACAAAAATCATTTTAACATATAAACTTTTTAATTACGATTCTGAACTCCTTGGTAGCTGGCAGTTTTTTTTTATTTTTAAAAAGGTGGGAAAATAAAAAAGTTATTGAGGCATATGTCAAATACGGACGGAAAATTGTTGGAAAATGGAGAAAAGCGAATTTCGTGTGTTAATTAAACATTACTTTTTACGTGGAAAAACTATTAAAGAGACTGAAAACTGTTTAAAAAAATATTATGGGGAATCTGCTCCTTCTCATGGAATGGTACATAAGTGGTTTACAGAATTTCGTTTTGGGCGTACCACTACCAATGACGCAGAACGCTCTGGTAGGCCAATTGAAGTCACCACTGATGATGTCGTGAATAAAGTTCACGATATTGTTTTGGATGACCGTCGAGTTAAGATTCGTGAGATAGCTGAGACTGTACACATTTCATCTGAACGAGTTTTTCATATCTTGCATAATATTTTGAATATGAAAAAGCTTTCCGCAAGATGGGTGCCGCGTTTGCTGACAGCCGATCAAAAACGACTTCGTGAAACAACTTCCGAGCAATGCTTAGCCAAATTCAAGCGTAATCCCAATGAATTTTTACGTCGTTTTGTGACGGTAGATGAAACGTGGATCCACCATTATACGCCAGAGACGAAAAATCAGTCAAAACAGTGGACTTCTGCTAACGAACGGGCCCCAAAGAAAGCGAAAACCGTTAATTCGGCAGGAAAGGTAATGGCCACTGTTTTTTGGGACAGCCAAGGGGTTATTTATATAGATTATTTAAAGAAAGGTAAAACAATAAATGGCCCTTATTATGCTACATTGTCGGAAAAAATCAACGCAGAAGTAGTGAAAAAACGGCCACATCTGGCAAAGAAGAAAATCCTTTTTCACCACGACAATGCCCCTGCACACTCGTCGGCAGTCGCAACAGCCAAATTAGTAGAATTGCGTTATGAAATACTACTGCCCCACCCACCTTATTCTCCAGATTTTTTTTATTCCCAAACATGAAGAAATGGCTCGGTGGGAGAAGATTTTCATCAAATGAGGAAGTCATAGCTGAAACTGAAGCATATTTTTCAGGGTTTGATAAAAAATATTTTTTGGAGGGGTTGAAAAAGCTGGAACATCGTTGGATGAAGTGTATGGAGTTGAAAGGAGATTATGTAGAGAAATAAAATTATAAAAGGTCAAAAAGATTTTTTTTTCTGCAAAAAGTCACTGACTTATCAAACCACCCTCGTATAAATAAAAGGCCTCAATTATAAAAATGCAATGAATACTGACACAAGTCGAAATAGTTAATTACTATCATACTTCATTTGAGAGTTCCGAAAGCGCGCACCTGCAATGAGGAATGTCGCTTAACGACATGACAAAATCAAATGTTAAAAGTACTAAGTAGGCTATTGCATTAGTTGTGGTCATACATAGTTTTGTAAGTAGTTGAAATCAAATATACTGGGGTGACGTACATCAAAGTTTCTGAATACGAAGAGGTGTCTGATTTCTACCCGGAGTGTCATATTCAAGTATACGTACCTATTTGTATAACGACAAATATACAGAAGCAGACATAGCAGAGGAGTTACTAGTAAATAGGCATTATTACTGCATACTGTAGCATTTTCTTGATACTTGACATGTGCAGCACAAAGTAGATTTAACATAAAGAAATAAAATATTATCTGCAAGGTTATTGTTTTAATGAATTTCTTATTCTTTCAACAGTTACCTGCGATTCGATAAAAGTTCCAGTTATTTAAATTATTAGTTTAATAATAACGTCGAGTTCAATTAAAAAAACAAGTGCTCCTAAAACAAGGTCATGAATTATGACGACATTTTCTCGGAAGACTACCTACTCAAATTCACCAGCATCTGACAAAAACTGCGCACAATGCTGATCACAGAGCCATGTTACGCCTAAAATCTGTGACATTAGGAGAGGCCGACCTTTTTATCGGCGCTCCACTTTGCCACCAGATTAAATGCCAAGTAGCTCGAGGGAGCATGTGGACAGCCCTGCGGTGATAAAGATTAGGGTGGGCTCGCGGCCCAGGCGTGGCGGTCGCAAAGCTAAATGTCGTGCCATTTCACCGGAGTGACGTCACGGGCCACGCCTGACATTTTGGCTTTGCCGAATATTTTAATAGATGCGCGAGCGCGGGCTTTCATAGTTCCAGCCGCACCAGCGAACCATGACCTCGAGATCCGTAATAATTATGCATATGTCGGAGAGGACCAAAATTGGTTTACCGAACCTTTAGCAAGTGATAGGAATGACAGTCTTGAGCGACAAAGCCCCAGCCCTTCCTTCCATCAGCACTGATAACTGAAAGCTTTAATAACTTTCAGAGCTTTTTTGGGTTGTTCGCATTGCGACTAGCGTTTTGCCTTGGCATTTAGAAACGCTGCTAACTGGCGATACATAAATACACAGCGCCCTTTGTCTAGACGTTCTAGACAAGGGGAAGCAATGATTGTTTGCAGTTGCTGTTTGCAGCGCATTAAGGGATTGAAATATGAAATAAATAGGACAGTTTATATGATCGCCGTATGTATCCACCCAGGTAGACGGTAGCGACACTATTCGTACATACCACAGTCAGTGTCAATTACTTAGTAGCAAAAACGAAAGTACCTACCCAATATATCTGAACAGATCCTTAGTTGTAGGTTGTAAGGATATGTTACGATATAGATATTGGGCTGGTATGACTGGTAGTAATGAGCGTTGTAGGGACTATTAACGGGCGTTAAAAATCGTCACAAACTGATAGTCAGCCGTGACTGAACACTGAAGAACATAACTGAAGTCGTGATTTAAGGTACAAGTTAAATAAATATGCTGCCGACGTAGGTACGGTCAGCTGCAACTCGTATAGCGGGGTGGTGCCATTTGTCTGCAGCTGGCTGTACATGCGATATAACTAGCTGCATATCCGTTTCGGTGACGTTGGAGGCCTGGCGAAACAGTTGTACGAGTATGTTTTCTGTTTTGGATGGAGAAGCTTCTAGCATTTGTATATTCTCAAAACGGAGAATCGTGAAAGTACAAGTTTTAGCTTGTCGTAAGACCTGGTTCTCATCTGAGTTTCTAAAAAGATAGGTAATTGAGTTTGCGGGTAATATAAAACATAATGAGGAAGCCGGACTTAATACGAAAAGATCTACCTAGTTTTCCCCCTGGGCCGGGAGCTCTATTAGGTTGCAGACATCAATTTCTGTTAAGCCACAATATACAATGCACTTGCAGCGACATAAACCGACGAAGTAAGTAAATAGGTAATCAATCTCTAATGTATATAGACAGCGGCGGCACATGTATACAAGCCGACTGCCGCCAGCTTAACTAACTTACTCACAGTTCAACAGTATTCCTTTCAAGAGACCATAAAGAAAAGGTAAAACCAAAACCATATTAGCTCGGTTTTTCGGCTACTGATGGACAATACAATCTCTCGCATTAGTAAGACTGCAACGGGCATGTAATCGCTTCCTTATCGCACTTTGTTGGCTTTAATTATTTTGAAATGTAATGAGCAGAAAATTTGCTTCCGACGATCGTAAGCACAGAACTATAATTGATTTATTACCAAACAACAAATTTAACAACAATTATGACAATGTTCTGGCTGATTAACCTTTTCAACGCTATGTCAAACGCAAAAGCCTTCGCTTAGACGCCATGTCACCGAAAAGCCACAACTCAAGATGACCTTATCCATGTTCTCCAAGTCTATTTTGCTCTGTGGTTCGTGACGTATAAATTTGTCTTTGGCGTTGGACCTGCGGTGCCTATCAGTTTTTGGCGTGGAATAGTAGATTGTTAATCAAGGGTAGAAAGTCACTCATTGACGACGAGGTAGTTTGGCGCTCGAACGAAGTGAGAGCGCTAGTAGTGCGAGTCGGAAATGAGTAATTTTTACCCGAGTTAAGCATACAATTTTTCATTTCGAATGCGAGGAAAGTAAAATAAGAGCAAGAAGAAAGTAAAAAAATGTCTCTTAGATAATAAAATTACTGACTAAAAAACTAATCTTACCGCATCAGCTTGTTTAAGTTGAAGGATGGAGCTGAAGGTTTAAGTTGTATCGATAAATCATTGAAATATATAAAGGATCAGCACACATTCTGACAAAGATTTCACTATTTTCTCGGACCGCCATTTCATACAAGTTAACTGATACGATAACAATACTGATACGATTTTCTATTGAAACTTGCGGTAGGAGGCTTTCCATGATAACTTGACCTTTATTTCTAATTCCGTCAGTGTTAGGTCGATTTTAGAATCGCTTGAATAACCCCTAATTATTAATTTCAAAATATAACTATACTTTGTTTACTATCCAAGTGTTTTCAATAGTTGCGCGGAATCCAGCTTATAACTTTTTTCTTGCAGCATAATTGTCCACAGATGATTGTCATAACGGACAGAATCTTTTTTTTCGCGCGCGTTATTGGCGAATTAATGGGTGGCTTAAACAGCATTTTAGTTTTATCGAAGAACGGCATCCTATATTTTTAAAATTTAAAGCTTGTTTTATGTATAAAGTAATAGAATTTGTAATAAAATGGTCCTATTCAATGTAATAATGACTAATAAGAAGGTAATATTTCCAATAAGTAATCATACATTCAATTTGGCTGTATAAGTTACTGCCGATGCTTAGCGGCGCATATTAAAGTTTAAAAAAACTTCGTAGGTTTATTCCTTTTTGTTACTGTAATATAGAAACTAGACACTTAAAAATTTTAACCGAATAATATAAATATTTGAAGTAATTGACATATTTTATGCATGATAATAGCTACAAAAAATTCTTATAATTTAAGAGAAAGAACTATTCTAATGTATTTGTTTCTGGCGTCGGTAAATAAGGTTATTTTCGCCACTTTGTTCTACTGAGTGCTCACAAGGGGAGAACTAATAGGAACATGCCAAATTGCGACCCTAGGGCGGAAACATATCACTTTCCACCCGGATAGTAGATAAACAATGACCCACTTTCCGAGCATGAGAAATGAAAATTATTATTGGCTGGCGAGTATGGGTGGAATTTTATAGGTAGGTAAAAAACAAAACTAACGAAAGGTTGACTAGGTAGGTAGGTATACCTACATAGTTAACCTTTCGTTAGTTTTGTTTTAAAACCCGTCGATTATGAACTAATCAGGTTTGAGTTAATTATTTATTTTTTAAACAGGACTGACCAGCGTTTGACAGTCACAGTACTGATTTATTTATCATGGAATCACAGTTTCGTTTCAGAAGCTCTTACGCTTTAGCAGAGATAGTTGCATTTTATTTATTTTTCTGGTACCAGCCAACAGTAGGTACGTTAAAATCAAAATTTACGAATAGTTATACTACATCGCAGTAATTATAATTCAGTATTAGTATTTATTTACGAACATATCACAACCGTGATCCAATTGCAATGTATGGAATAGCACTTTTCATTTATTGCTGTTCAATCTCTTGAATGACTTGCTCAACATGCAGATATAACTATAACCTCAAGTGTTGCGAAAAGAAAGTTCAAGGGTAGCATCGACTTTCGCTGGGGGATGAATAATTCAGGCATGTAATGAGTCCACGCGTGGGAAGCGCCGGCTGCGGCGTGTCGCAGCAGCGGCGTTCCCAGGCCGAACCTTCGGGTGACAACTGAGTCACGGCCAATAGACGATTCACACTCCCCCAAATATCTCAAATCATCTTTTAAGTTTTGTGGTGCCTCTCAGCAGCGTTCACTTTGTCTACCGGCAATTCCTTTCTCACTATCCCTTTTCATAGCCATACAGGCTTCATGTCTCATTCATTCACCGTTCAGGAAGCACCCAGCAGTTTGTCGTTAAAAAATGTGTGCATGATTTTTTTGCTGGCAGCTCTTAAGTATCTACTTCACTTTATTATATGTATTTATTACATAAGCAAATAATAATTTAATTTGGATGACTAGCTGTTTTGCTACTTATTTATTCACCTTTTTAATGCACTGCCTATATTTCTCTCTAATTTGCCCAATGGTTGACTAGTAGAGAAACTCTTTAGGCATTAAGTTCTCCTTTTGTGCAACAAAGTTTAAATAAAAATGAATAAATGTAAATAAATAAATAAATATTTCCGGACAATCTGACACAAATCGATCTAGTCCTACGGTAAGCTCAGTAAGGCTTGTGTTGTAGGTACTAGACGACGATATACATAATAGATAGATCATATAAATACTTAAATACATAGAAAACACCCATGACTCAGGAACAAATATCTGTGCTCATCACAAATAAAATGCCCTGACTGGGAGTCAAACCCAGGACCATTGGCTTCATAGGCAGGGTCACTACCCACTAGGCCAGAGCGGTTGTCAATGAGGCTATCAATATTAAGTTTAAGAGTCACTGCAACTACCAAATCAGTTTTGTAACAAATGACGAAAAGAAAGTAAGAGGCCCTACCCCCTGCCACTTATTAAATTTCTCCTTGAACTGAAAACACTAAGACTAATTATAAGAAATGATCATTAATAATGTAGAAATACATATACTACAACTACCATATTATTGTATATGCCAACAAAATTAATAAAAGTAAGAAAGTAGATATATTAGTAGTTAGGTTATTTCACTTGTTATAATTAAAACTTCCATAGAATAAGGTTATTTTGATAATGAGTGTTAAAATAATATGATGAAATCTAGGTAGGTACAATTCACAAAGTCACTAGTCATCAGGAGCACTATCAGGAGTAAAGTCTAGAGTAAACAGTAGAGAATGTTGACAATGGTTTAACGATTGTTAATCTTAGTAATAATTGACAAACCCTGTGGTTTAGTGACAATTTTCATTAACAGAAAGATTTTTTTTATGACATTAGGTGGCAAACAAGCAGACGGATTGCCTGAGGGTAAGCAATTAGTGTCGCCCATGGACACCCGCGACACCAGGGGAATCACAAGCGTGTTGCCGCCCTTTAAGGGTGGTTGGAGCTCTGGGAACCTTACTCACCATCAGGAACACAACACTACATACCTGAAAGGTATCAGTGCTATTATGGCTGTGGTCTCCTGTAAGGAGGAGGTACTTCCCCAGTTGGGCTTCTCCAGGCTCAAGCATGATGGTATTTCACTGTGCCCTACCTCTCATTCTTGGACGTAGTTTAAGGACATACCCGGGTCCAAAAGATATATCTTTATTATATGTAGCATTTGAAAGTGGATCAGTGTGTATGTACATAGTTACCTTATCAACAGCAAACAAGTTATTAATGGTTAAAAAAATTTGAGTTTAAAGGAGATACACAAACACTATTTATTGCAAGATGTAGGATACAAAGGGTAGTAGTGGGTAGTTTTACTTACATGTTATTTCAACCACATTATGTATGGGTGTCCGTTCTTTCAAAACATATTGTAGTGCACTATGAAGTGTCTATAGATATATTTGTTTTGTTATTTATATTAGTTCAATGGGGTTATGGAGTGGGGATAATGGGGACCTTTGAGCCAGGAACCATTCATTCCACCAGGAGATTTTGTAGGATTAAGTAGTTATTGTAAATTGTAATTTTGATTTAATAAATATTCATTACTTGAGTATTTGATTTGTCAAGTACAAGTAATTCAGGTTTTGCACTGACTGAACACAGAATACACTGGAAATTTTAACTATGAAACACATTGGTTTTATGATTAGGGAATCGGTGGCTGCTATGTGGAGTGATGAACGTCAGACCTTAAGTAAGATTTTGTAAAATGTAAAAACACCATTACTAAGACTTGTGATAAAATCTGTCAGCAAAAACTATTTACAGTATACTTTTAATCAAAGTAGTCAAATCAAACAGAATTTAAATAAGGCTAAAAACATCGAAAAGAATGTATATGTTTTCAAAGTGAAAGTACAATTTTCTTGCACTAAAAGTTGACATCATTAGGAAACTTAAAATATGGAGAACAGACAATAACAATATGAATGGAATACTTACACTTGTAAAACTTTCACATAATCTAGGCAAAGACGGTGCACTTGGAACAAATGTTACTTATACGAGTAAACTCACAATAAAACAGCCGCTTTCATAAAATATACGAGTAGGTAATCAACTCGCTTGACTCAACTATCAGTTATGTTATGTCAAACAAAATTGTCAAAGTCAAAGACTCAAAGGAAATAGCACACACAGATAACAAAAAGTGCAAAGTAAAAATATACGTCACCGCATACAATCGATAAGGCGCATTATATACAATAGGATTATACGACCACTTTTATTCTGACTAAAATGGATAAGAACCTGCACATAATCAAACGTTAGTATATGAAACAAACTTGTGTGCGGAAGGCCTTAATACACATGTAAGAAAACCAAGCGGTGATACCGCTAAAAACTAAACTATATTCATATATTTCGGACTATTGTCTCTGGCACTCTCATGGCGCCTTAATTGGAGTAAAAGAGAAAGATGCCCGAAGTATACGAATAACGTTATTCGCGGTAGCGCCGCTGGACTTGCGCTGGACTGACCTGTCAGCACTGAGCAGTGAAAGCGTGATTCGGACCACGGCTCATCTATCAAAAATATCAAACAAAAATGCACAATGCAATCATCGGCTTGCAAAGGGATATTTAATAAATAATATATAAGATTCCGTGCTGAATAATAATTGAATGTTGTTGCGTCTGCCTTTCCATTTTTCATACTATTTTAATGAATGTGTGTTCGTAAAACTAGAATACTGGTTAGTATTATAAATTAGGTACCACGTTACATTTGATTAATATTTTATGATTTGACTAGTTGACTGCTGTATTTCTTTGTATGTTTATGCAGATTTCAGTCGTCCACTTGGAATAATTCAGTGACACCATGAATATATCAATCGAAAAGAAACGTTCAGAGTGTCCTGCACTGCCCAAAGGCTGGCAAAGGGAAGAGGTTCTAAGAAAGACTGGGCTCTCTGCTGGAAAAGTTGATGTCTACTATTATAGGTATGTATAGTGCTTTCTATAAGTTCAGATGTTAGGAGAATTGCCTATAATCATTATATATTGTTCTACATATATGTGGTAATTCATTTTAATTTGAGTTTTCCTATATTACAGCATACCTCTAGGTCTAATTCCTAGACTAGACAACATACATACTAATACACATACTCATATTTTGTTTGTTTAAAATAAGAATCCTGTGAATTAAACTATGGATTTATTTTTTGCTTACATTTCTGAATAGCAAGCAGCACAATTTGAAAAAGTATTTACTACTTGTTTGTTTTATAAAATAACTTTTTGCTGTTGCTGTCTATTTAGTTAGTGAAGCTAATTATTAACACCTTGGCTGCGGCAATTAGTTAAGATCACAATTAACCATACTTGTACAAGACAAATTAGCCTCGTACCGCAGTCAACGTGTTAATCCTCTGAACCATGAACATTGTAAAACCAATCACTACTAAGCTAGAGAATGCATATCTAACAATTCCCAGTCTAAATGACTCCCTCATGGTTATGATAAATTTTCTATAGCCCTACAGGTAAAAAGTTTCGCAGTAAGCCTGAGCTAGTGCGTTATCTGGGTGATAGTATGGACCTATCATGTTTCGACTTCCAACAGGGTCAGATAAACACTATGTTGCTGTGCAAGGCCAAGAAAGCGCGAGCGCAGTTTGACTACAGGTTCCCATTAGTGACATATTCTACACTTGTGTTGTCATCATTAGTGCCGTCCTGTGCTTATGTTATTGTTTGCTAATTATGTATAGAGGCTTCCTTGTAATCCTTCCTCGTAAGTGTTTTGAGTGTAATTTATATTCAGGGTTCATTGATATAGGATTCAACTGTTCTGTAACCTAATATATCTTCATCTTCATACAATATTTACATTACAATGGTAAACAAATTTTCCAAATTCATGCAATTAATAAATATTTATAACACTAAGTTTTTTGAGGTATACTGTAAAGCAATCTAGTAATTTGTATATATTGAAGGATAAGCTAACTTGCTATAATTTACTGATATTTTTGAACCCTGTTTATATTGCTATTAGAATTGCCTCAGTACTCATTGTTTTAATAGGGTTTATACATTTGCTGGAAATTTGATGCACAGCTAGTAGATATCACTAGTAGACATCCTTATTCATGCACTGCTAAACCACAGCCATTATTGGCTCTTTACAGATGATCAGATTAAATGTAGCTCTTTACTTGTAAAACAAAACTACAAATCTAAGTAAGACCAAATGGCTTATAAAAAGTGTGGAACCATAATGAATGTTGATACTTACCACACTTTGTTTCTATTTGTTTAAACACCTATTAACACAATCTCTGTCAGCAGGTAACTTTCATGGTGGTAATACATTATATAGTCTGATCATCTTAGAGGCTATGTAGAAGCTTTTCTCACAGTACTCCATTATAGTCACTGCTGCTTATGTTTTCATATTTTAATCAACTCCAGTTTCTTACTTAACTGCTACCAGAAAGTAGAAATTGAGATATAGCATGACTACCAATGGAAGTATTAGTCACCTACTCTACATGCTCTTCTCATTGACTCCAATTGTAATCTGATTCAGTATTTAAATAAGTAAAATATACCTCGAAATATGATTTTGTCTTTGGCGACTCCTACACTTTACTACAATTTACAAAGGAGGTAGTTCTAAGACTTTTATAAGTGATAATTAAGTTTATTAGACGTTGGGTAAGAGTAGGGTCAAAATTAGAACCTAAAGTAAGAAAATAAAATGTTTAGATTCATGAAGACTTATTCAAAATTTATAGAAGATGTATTCTGATTTTTGATACAAATTTTATAGTTAATTTTTTTTTTCCACTTAATTGTAACATTTGTAACTGTTTCTAAGCTTATATTTACTGTGCATGTGTGTTTAGATGGATGCATGGTATTGTTTTGTAACTAAACTATGTATTTTTAGGTTTTATTCTGTTTGCATTGTTTTATTTTTATTTTTATGGGACCTACTCACTTGCAGGTAGTTGATAATAACGTACAGCATATCAGTCTTATAATCTATATAACTATTTTTTTTATTGTTTAGTATTCTTTGTGCTAATAAATTTATGTTTTGCGGGCCGCAAGTGTATAGGCCTACTTATAACTTAAGTTCCTAAATTATAACTTATACCACACTGTACTAAAAGTGCCATAGGAACATAGGAACTTAATGTTAAGAAAACCAAATGTCATGTCACGTCCCATCAAAAGATGGTTTAATTATTTATTTGTGTTTTAACTTTTAAATTGTTGAAAATAATATATATATATTTGTATTTACAGAGGAGTACGTTCAGACGCGTCGCTTGTGCCGCCGATACGACAGACTGCTTCCATTTTTAAACAGCCGGTGACTGTATATAAAACTCAGGAGAGCATGGTGAAAACGGACTTAAAGCACGGCACCACTGAGAAGCCAAAACAACTATTCTGGGAGAAAAGACTCGAGGTAAACTAGAATTATTACACTGGATATGCTTTTATTGTGTTTGTTTATTTGCCTTGTTTAGTTGAATATTTGTTTATTTGAGTTGTTTGTAAAATAGCACTAGATCCTCAATCTATCTATATATATACTTTAAATAACTACAAGGATAGAATTTCTCTGACACGAATTTGTGCGACCAATCAATCAACGAAACGTCAGGCAAACTAATAAAAGTTGTGTACGCGATAGTTTAAAAATATATGTTATTGTGTATTAAAATACTAATACATCCACACGGTGATATGTATTTGAGTTTGTTTATAGACTATGTATGAACTGCGTAATTAAGTAATAACTAATAATTATTACGCCTTATATATATTACTATAGGACTAAGTGGATTTGTGTCGAATTGTCCCAAAATATTTGTTTGTATTCCAGGGTCTAACAGCGTGCGACGCCAACGGGGTGATCGGGACGACGTCGCTGCCGAAGTACATCAAGCCGCTGGGGCCCTACAACTCGGACGCCACCACCATCCAGTCCCTGGCCACCGCCCTGCACGTCTCTTCACAGTCTATTACAGGTACCATCATGGTCACATCACTGACTTTTTTTTATGACGTAGACAGCAAACGAGCAGACGGATTGCCTGGTGGTAAGCAATTACCTTCGGCCATGGGAACCCACAACACCAGATGAGTCACAAGCACGTTGCTAGAGGGTTGGAGCTCTGGGAACCTTACTCACCAATCACCATCAGGAAGACAGCACTACATACCTGAAAGGTAGCAGTGCTATTATCGCTGTGGTCTTCTGTAAGGAGGAGGTACTTCCCCAGTTGGGGTGCCCCAGATTCAAGCATGTTGGTCATCGCTCATCGCTGTGCCCTACCTCTCATTGTTGGACGTAGTTTAAGGACATATCCCCGGATTTGTCCTTATGTCCAAAACTGTTAGCTAAACATTATAGCTCTATTATATGGGCTACTAATAAATATGTGTTGGCAAAAACATAATACACCCTATGTTAGACAGCAAAATTAAGCGATACAACCTCAATATATTACGCAGGCCTTCCCAGGATCGTAGTGTCCCAAACTTGGACCAGAAACCACTGAGGACAGGCACTACCATCCTTTAGAGTGGTGGAACATAGTGCGATAACCAATATATTTATATAGTGA
Organism: Grapholita molesta; assembly: GCA_022674325.2. Taxonomy (NCBI): domain Eukaryota; kingdom Metazoa; phylum Arthropoda; class Insecta; order Lepidoptera; family Tortricidae; genus Grapholita; species Grapholita molesta. The sequence continues at coordinate 11,381,193 of CP053137.2, forward strand.
CCATTTTTGAACTGAGGGTCTCTGCAATAACCAATATATTTATTTAGTGACCATTTTTGAACTGAGGGTCTCGACAAGACATATTTGGTCCAATCTTACATTGATTGACCTAGCCCCACTCCTACATTAAATTCAAAAAGGCTTGCGTTGTAGGTAAAATAAATAATAAATATTCAGGACAATCTTACACAAATCGACCTAGTCCTACGGTAAGCTCAGTAAGGCTTGTGTTGCAGGTACTAGACGCCGATATATCTATATTATAGATAGATACATATAAATACTTAAATACATAGAAAACGACCATGACCCAGGAACAAATATCTGTGCTCATCACACAAATAAATGCCCTGACTGGGAATCGAACCCAGGACCATCGGCTTCATAGGCAGGGTCACTACCCACTAGGCCAGACCGGTCGGTTTGGTAATATAATAGAGAGATTATAGGATAAATCGCCAATAATTAGCCACCCTTCAATAACTGGCCCCCTTATATTAAAAGTGCCAAATAACTAACGAATTACCCTATAATGACCCAAGAGCCAATATTCGCGACAAACACAAATATATGCCCTAGCTAGTATTAAAACCCGACACCGCCAGCTTCGTAAGCAGGGTCACTACCGACTAGGTCAGGAGGTCTTAAACATAGTTGACGTTGAGATTATGCCTTACCGTATGATTGCAGGCCAAACCGGTTCCAAGCAGGCGATACTAGAGAATCCTGGCGTTTTTTTAAACCCTGAGCAGCCGCTGATCGCGGCCGTCACCATCAGCAAGGAGGACGTGCGCCGCCAGGAGGAGCGAGTCAAGCGCGCGCGTGCGAGGCTGCAGGTAGGTTATCTCTGCCACTCTCATGACGTTTTAATTGGGGTAAAAGAGAAAAGTGTCCGAAATATACGAACTTCGACGTTCGCGGTACCGGGCCTGGCTTATTGTTGCGTGACAGTTAACACATTCAGCCCCGATTACACGTCTGTGATCTTATTGAACCTTCTCAAATGGCCGTGACACAACGTCTGTGATCAAAATTTATAAGTCTTATGCCAGTTACACGTATTTGTGTTTATATAGTTTTTATATGTCGGTATCACGTAAACGTGTTCAAATTAATTTACTGGCCAATGCCGCCGACACAATAGTTGTGTTAAAAAACGTTCGTGTACCAGTGGCGCAATTAAAATTTGGTACAATAGCATTGAGTGAGCGAGATAATTTCTACCGGTATATTGTAAGCATTAAGTAAATTTGTGAAATAGTACATATACCGGGCCGGACAGTGATACGAGGCCGGGAATCCGTTTTCACGACGAGACATGTATAGTGCTTTTCTCAAACATACAATGAAATAAAAGAAATGCATAAAAAAATCGATATTACAACAATATTAGTGTGGGTATATTTGTATTTTTTTCGCACGTGTATTAAGAAACGTCATTCGATACGCACCCGTAAATATCATTCTTCACATACTTTCCACCCTTGCGTCAAAATGGTGTACTTACATTAGATTTGACGACCGGTCTGGCCTAGTGGGTAGGGACTCCGCCTATGAAGCCGACGGCCCTGGGTTCGATTCCCAGTCAGGGAATTTATTTGTGTGATGAGCACAGATATTTGTTCCCGGGTCATGGGTGTTTACTGAGCTTACCGGAGGACTAGGTCGATTTGTGTAAGATTGTCCTGAAATATTTATTATTTCTTTATTATTATAGATACTTATTTCCCCAGGAGGCTCTCGCGGCCGCGTAGCAGCCCGCCGGCGCGGCGCCGCCCGCCCCGCCGCGCCGCCCGACCAGTCGCACCACGCCGCCCCCGCCCCGCGCGCGCCCTCGCCCGCCTTGGTGCACTCCACTACCGACTAGGGCCCCACACTACTGTAACCGACTGCACTGACTATGTCTATACAAAACCGCGGTCCCCCATTCCGGCAAACACATCAACGATAACGATATCTATCACATCTAACAGCAGTGCGTCAGCCCTATACTAGTTCTATGGAGATGTCTCGCTGTCAAAATAACTCGACATGTATCCGTAGATGGCGCTGCTCCGAAAAGACAGGAACAGCCAGAATGCTGAAAGAACGAAAATCCTAAACTGTAATCACATTTTATAATTTTCCATCTTCTTCCTCGCTTTGTGCGGCATTTTGCCACGGCTCATGGGAGCCTGGGGTCCGCTTGGCAACTAATTCCAGAATTTGGTGTAGGCACAAGTTTTACGTAAGCGACTGCCATCTGGCCTTCCAACCCAGAGGGTTAACTAGGCCTTATTAGTCCGGTTTCCTCAAACTTTCGAAAAACTGATTGGTACAAGCCAGGGTTTGAACCTGCTACCTCTGGATTGCAAGGCGCCCACTCTTACCGCTAGGCCACCACCGCTTTTTATAATATCCAAGGTAATAAGGTTGATAGTTGGGTACAGCTCCTATTGGCAATGAAATGGTTACAAGGTATACCTACTTTGAGAATTTCGATCTCAATTGAAGAAATAAAAGTCCTGTCTCCTCTCTCATGTGAAAACATGTCTCTTATTAATAATATAATAATAGGTCATGTATTATCTCACACTGGCCAAGTAACTAACATAGAATATAGACATAATTTTTAAAACGCTAGTGAGTTCCATCGTTTTAATACTTTATTTATATGTAGTTTTATGAAAAACATGTATGCTTAGTATCGGTTATTTATAAAGAGGTGTTTTCAACACCATATTTTACAGCTCACTTATAATAAGTATTAATAAGGTAGAATAAAAGTTTTGTAATCTGTAAAGAATTGTTTTATTTAAATTAATAAACTTCACCTAAGTTATACATTTCATTAAATTTGTGCAAAGCTGCTATCTTACAAAATGTAAATGGGGCGAGACGAGAAATAAAATTGGCAGTTTAATGGTTGATAACAACAATTGTACAAGTATACAGGACTTAAGCGGATGTATTACAATAAATCTGTTTTACAAGACACATTATTGTTGTTCAAAATCGTGTGTAAAAAGGGTGGTTCTTTATAATCTTTAGACGCCGCATAACGTTTCGATACTAAACCGAATGCCCTAAGAACCACGCCTATCACACACCAGCCACGGGTATCCACCTCTAACGTGTACGACAATACTTTGGTTATATAGCCCGCAGATCCAGGTAATTTGGAAAGACTTATGGTGGTGGGTAAAGTCCATAACCCAACAGGATGGTGGATGTCGCACCGACCAATTAGAAACGACATTAAGTAACGCTCTCTACAGAGCAATCGATAGGGAGAAGTGGAGAGAAAGCATCAAAAACTTAAATCGGCGGAGTCACGAACGTCATCGACAGATTTAGAAGACTGTTGTAGCCGGACTAGGTGCTCAAAATGAGCTAGACACGACGTTATCGTTAAGAGAACCAGAGCGTGTCAAGATAATTGTGGACATCTGGCGCGCTTAGCTACTTCTGCTGATTGTCGTCAGCGTCGTATAGTAGCAACCAAAGTAGCCAAATAGCAGTAGGGATGTGTTATGTATATGGTCACTTTGCTGCTAACTGCACTATATGACGCTGACTCTACGGCTGCATTTCATTTCGTAGACACACTTCAATTCTTGCCTATTTAACATGGACGGTATATATAGCCAATTAATATAAAATAAAATTAAACACAATGTAGTTACTTTCAGTTTGTGTCTCAAATAAAATACGCCAGAAATTAACACCCGCTCAAATAGCGGCTTTTTATCACTAATTCGAAAATCACTTTATATCAGAGCAATTAATATTAGATGGAGATCAAAGCGAAGATTTTCTATTATAGATACTTGTTTAATAATGCTATGCATTTGGAGTCGATTTGTAATAGTATATAGCTAGCGTTTACCTCGCGGTTGTGATGGATAAAACACTCGGTAGCAAAGTTTGTTAACCCTCGTGCCCTAAGACTCACACGCTCAGGATTCCACTTTTTTAACAACTTGCTATGATTAAGTATATTTATTTACGAGCTTGCACCTCTCTTAATTTAAGCTCGAGAGTTAACATTAACTTTCCCTCTGCGTTATAACTTATAAGAAATAAGTATTAAAACTCTTACATCTACATTTTGGTCAATTTATTATCATTTAAGATTTAAGTAAATTAACAATTGCTAATCGCAGTCGGTAACGCAGCGAGACTTTCTCAATAATCAACATTTGATTATAATTAAAGCTTCACTAATTATATGTAAATAATACTATATTACATTATGAAACGCTTAAACTATAATTCTTATCTATATGAACACAAATGACTAGAATGATAAAAGTTTAAATGACGGAGTAACATTGTAGAAAATTTCTTTTTTTTTAATTCTCATAATAGGCGAAAGATTTAACATTATATAATTGTAATGTGCGGTATTTATTATTATTAAATGGACAAATTCTATAATCTAAGGCCCCAGCTTTATTGGATTTCAAGCGAGAAAGGTCTATTCACCTATGTGATCTTATTAATAATGATTAATGTTGAAAATGCTATTGATGTACTAATCAAAATACAATATAAATTGTAAGGACGTTTTACATCATTTAGGATTAATTTTATTCAAGATTATTTAATTGCCGAATTTAGTAAGTACGCTCAATTAGTCATTTAAATAATGTGTTTCACTTAACCTTTTGAGAGCCACCGATTCCCCTAGCCGTCAACGCTTACAGTTTAAAATGAACCTTCAGATGTTCCAGTATGGTTCACTTCTGCATGTTACACGCAAAACCAGTGGTCGTCATAAGGACCTATGAAGGTGCAGGAATGTGAAAAACGCCCTCTAATGATTTAGATACTTACTAAATAACGATAATACTGTAACGCTAAGTATAAGTATATGTAGCATAAGAGGAATGTTAAGTGATATTATGATATGTCAGTTATTCAATGTATAAGTTTAAAATTCATGATTTTAATGAAGCATTGAATAATGTATATGAAGTGGCACATAGTTTGAGCCAACTATCTTAATTATGCCAACATTGCCAACCTTATCATGTGAAAGTTACAAAATAGTGTAGCCTATAAATAAATTGTGCCTTGAATTTTACACCTGCATTCTCTTTGGTATAAAGATCATGACTTGATGAATGCCTACATCTAAAACTGTTACAAAAGTAATAAAACTTAAATTACACATAAATTATACAATAAATGTACAGTCAGCGTCATATAGTTGGTAGCGTCCAAAGTACTCAAAAAGTTCAGTACACCATATAATTTGTATGGTGTACCGAACTATGCGACTACTTTGAACGCTACCAACTATTTGACGCTGACTGTACAATCTTTTTTTTCCAAAAGTAGGGTGTTTACAGATTATCTTGAAAAAAAAAAATAATGGCATTGTGTTTAGTGTTCCAAAGTTGCCATAAATTTATAACAAATTTACTGGAATATTTTTAAATCTTGTTTCAGTGATATGTTCAACTGATATGCGTAGTGTGGGTTAAAACAATTTCAAGTCCATGGGTAAAAGTTAGAAAACAATACTGTTCCTATAATAAAATAGCCAAGGAAATAATACTGTATTAAACATGACTGAAAGTCTGGCATCCACCTAGTTATGATAAAAGTTTTCCATTTACTGTACATGTTGTCCACCCCTTCCAAATTAGCAATTGACAAATGGTGTGGAGGTATCCTTTTTCCAATGCCTATACGCCGGAAATGTTCATTGATAGTATTTTGATCAGATGTTGGGGTGGGCCCCACATTCATCTTATAAGAACCAATCCAGTATAGAACTGGGCTAGCAGAACATAATAATCTAGTAGATACCTGAATGTGCACAAACATGATACAAAATATGACAAGGCTCATAACATGAACAATGTATACAAAAATTGCAGCATCATTACCACCAAAACTTTTTGAATATTGCCTTGGCCGATAAGGCACTTTACTAGTATACCCAAAATTAAATATATTGCTTCTTAATCCCAGTCTCAAACATAGTTTAGGGTTACTCTTAAAGTAAGACATACAATGATACATTAAAAGGAACAGAATTGGAGATGCAAGTAGAAAGTTAGGGATCTGTTTTACTTTGTAATATTTAAAAAGTCCAACATCCCAGTAATGGCTCTGTATATATGAATATGACAATGGCAAGGAACTGTTGCACCATGGACTGTCTCCATTACCAGGTAAAACATATGCTGAATTAGATAAGAATTCTGGCAAGTTGTGTTGCCCAGGAACACAGAATTTTAAATAATTATAAGCTTGTACTAAAACAAATGGTAGCAGAGCTAATATCACAGTCAAAAAGAGAGCCACACAAGATGTCAAGAGCGGCAGTAACAGGAAAGGCATGACGATTCTACGCTTTAGAGTTTTATATTTGTACAATATCTCAGGTAAAGTTCTCTCAATCACATTCTTGAAACTAGTATAGAGGATAAATCCCATGTTTACGGACCCATTTGATCTGGTAATCATGGAAAATCCTGCAGGTAAGCCACTTGTTATATCAATATTTGCAAATCTGAGGGATTCATTTTCTGTACATTTCAACATTGTGTAAAAAGACATTAGTGCAAACAGTGTTTCAGAATACGGTGCTGAGAAAAAAATACTGGCTGGGTTGACACAATAGAGTACCACAGCCTTGTATGCCTTGCTCTCACTACGAAGGATTCTTAAGCTCAATCTATGTAATATGTCAGCTGATTTAATAAACAAGATTAGATTGATGACAGTGGCTGAAATGAGTAGTGAGCTGTGCATATTCAAAAATGATCCCACTATACTGTTTAGTCCATATGCAACATATCTCACCAACAGAGGAAATAGTGGAAAGAATGCTAGGCAGTTTTCGTACGTGTATCCATATTGAGCAATATGTATGAAGTACTGAGCGTCCCACCTCTTCAGGCCACCGAGCAGCGCGTCCACGGCCGCATCGCCCATCGTGCGGCGCAAGCTTGAATCTTCGGGACTGACGAATACATTCGCATTATGGTCCGGGATAACAAAGTGAGATGCGGCTTGCAGTATTAGCAATATTACTCTAGAACTGAACGCAAACCATAACAGCTTCTGCCGGGGTGAATACATTTCTGAAAAATAAGTGTGAAGTTTTACGGCACCGGTTAACACTCAAGTCATTATATAGTACTATATTGAATGATTCTATTACCACGACGGTTTCCTCAGTGGGACCAATTAATTGGGATTACAGTATATGACGCATTAGGATTAGTTTATTTAGAAATTTAACAAATGAGTGCAAAACAATAAAAACATTGATTCAATATTTTTAACTTCTAATGATTACAACGCAAAGCAACTGGCAAAGTTGTCACAAATAATGACATTTGAGTTTGACGTATAAGCGCATCGCATATTCTGTTCGGAAATTATAAGTATTTTATTTCCGGCAGAGAGCAAGCAGAGAGTGACTTGGCCAATGGGAGATGGGCCCTCTCAAAAAGCGACATTAAAGATGGCTCAAGGGCAATACCAGTGCAAAGGGTAGAGAGGTAAATGTTGGATTTTAAACATGTAACCAACTCGCCACTTAGGTTTCCACATCTACCCTCGAGAACGCAGCTCTACTAGCGACCCCACTCTGGATTTCCTGTTAAGGCAAGCCAGAGGCAAATGACCTGTCCCACCTGGGGCCTATTTCTCGAACACTTGTAATACAAGAGTAAGTCTCTAGAGTAAGGCACCACCAGGGGAGTCACAAGCGCGTTACCGGCCTTTAAGGTGGGGTTGGAGCTCTGGGAACCTTACTCACCATCAGGAACACAACACTACATACCTGAAAGTTAGCAGTGCTATTATGGCTGTGGTCTTCTGTAAGGAGGAGGTACTTCCCTAGTTGGGCTGCCCCAGATTCAAGCGTGATGGTCATCGCTGTGCCCTACCTCTCATTGTTGGACGTAGTTTAAGGACATACCCGGGGGTCCAATGTAAGGAGCCGGAGAATAATTTCACAGGGAAAAATAAAACAAGAAATAATTTACTTTGTTAATAATAATTGCATTCTGTCACATAATAATATTGTTACACCCAGATTCATATAATACGATGTAAGACATTTGTAGCAGTCTAGACTCAATATACACGCGTTTTTTGCTTTGAAACACTAAGAGTTGACCTACATCAATTTCATCTAGTCGTGCGCTGCCGAGCGAGACATTCGTCATTGGTACCTGGATCCCGTTACATGGCAGCTTGTAATCCAAGCAGAAATGTCCTATTTATAAAAGTAGTCTCTGTAACCGCTAAAAGGTTTAAAGAGTTGAAAACAAACTGCTTGTTAACCTACAAAGCTGCCATGAACATGAAACGGCACCATGGTATGTCCCCTGCAAACATTATTGCATTTCTAGATATATTAATTCACGAACGTTTGCAAGTTCTTTGAATACTTGACAGATGACATATTGAAGATATATCTATTGCACTTTCGTGAATAAACGAATCTACATATCGGGAGACAAATGAAACATACAAGCGTGTAAAAAGAACTTGTTATAACTAACACAAACCAATTACAACATTTTAAGTGACCTCACTAAATTTATAACCGTGTCAAATCCTGTCTATTATCTATGTTTATTTTAGTCTGTGGGGATTCATCATAATGTGCGGTTGATCTGTATTATATAAAACTTCAGTAAGTCCTCGAGTCATATTGACTCGAGAGGTTCACAAAATAACTAACAAATTCATTTTTATATATAATTCTGGGTAATTTACCACATTCTCCTCAAACTGAGCAACAGTACTCTTTTATACTTTTTACAACTTAAATTTAATGAATTCGCTATAAAACCACTACAAATTAATATTAAAGTATCATCATAGGCTACAAAAAGCTAAACTCTTATAAAATAGTTTACCACCACAACGATTGAAGGATTGCCGTTTTAAATACAGTTAATTGGACACGCAAAAAGAACTCGCTGTTTGTAGCATACCATTAGGGTCAAACACCATGGTATGACTAGTTTACACTAAGTGTTTTAGTTAAAAGTGAATTAATTATATGGCGCCGTGAATTTATTCGAAACAAACTTCTAGCCCCAATATAAATTTGTGACAAACTGTAATTCACATGAAACGAAAACATTACAAACATGAATAATAAAATAGATGCTGCGATAGAAACAGACACATATGCGTAGACACATCCATTATTGCTGAATTGCGCTTCCTTATGTTTTTACTCTTTCAAAGAAAAATATTTACATAAACCGATTAACTGAACGCAACTGAAAAGTTAGATTAAATCGTTCAAGAAATAAAATAACATAAACCACTATTATATATATTAAACCCCAGAAATATTTCAATATTTCATTAGGTTATTATAGAACACTGAAAACAATTGAAGTTTTTCTAAGTATTTACGAAATTCCTATTTTTAACAATTTCCTTTATAAACTAAAAAACAATAAGGAATGAATTTTTAGTTGTGGTATAGGGAACACCTATACAGTTGAATAGATACATGTACATGTACTTGACGCTCTCCAGTCAAGCCTCCGGCCGCAGCCGTCGCGGCTCGGCCTCCCGCCCGCCGTACCTCGGCTTTGAAATGGCACTACGGAAATATCGAAAAAGCAGTTATTTTCATTCCCAAGAGTTATAACTCGCTACCTCTACTAAATGCCCCGTATCACTTATGCCCTTACGGCAACTCAATACAATACGTCTTTATAAAATAACCCCACTTCGACATTTTCGAGTGTTTCGACAGCGCCATTTTTAGCCTTATGACAAATAGAATCACACAACTCCCATCACAATGTAAATAAAAATAGTGCAAATATCAATGGCTGATCTCCTGGTACGAGCATGGAACTGTTTGAAGTATAGATTTTAAAATTACTTCGATGTATCTTACTCAGTAATAGTCGCCAAAACAACCAGAACACTAAACATAATTTTCCAAAGACAAATTTGGTCGAGTGTAAAAATATAATAAAAAAACAAGATTAAAAGAAAACATGTCATTCATTCTATCGTCTGTTAAATAAGTAATATTTTTAAAACCATGAAGCATCCACTTTTACACCCAACAAAAATAAATGTCTATGACATAGGATGACGAAGTCAGAAACATGGCTCTCAACCTAGTATAGTTATATTAGCCCGGTTTCCTAGACCTTGTCATCAGTTATTTAGCATTCTGTTCCGTAAACTGAATTACCAATCAACTTTCTACCTCCAAAATAAATAACATATTAGAACATTCTTGAAGTCCTAGTGAATAACAAAAGTTGATCCCAGTATACAATTAAAATATGTGAAATAATGCGAAAATCGTTACGCGAAATTCTACCAGATTTGATGTTTATAGCCTATCCTATAATACCACGACTTTATACACGATTTATGTTGTCAGAAGTGGTAGATACTATATTTAAAACAGTTGACCAATCATTAATGAACCTTATTGTAAGGGTATAAAGTATTTTTAATTGTCAGTGAAGTGTGTTGCCGTTAGTGCCCATATCGGGCGTCGCTGGTACCAGGAGAGCGGCTCAGTTTGTATACGCGGCCTATGTATGTGTGTGTGTCGGTGCGCGGACGCCGCGGTGTTAGCTCATGGACAGCTGCCCCAACGCCAGTAGCCTCTCCACGGCCGCGTTCACGTCGCCGAATGTGGCGATTAGAGCTGGAAACATTATAATATACACATAATATAATCAAAATCATACTACTTCTATATAGAAAAAATCTTGTTTCACCCTTTCGGGATAAAACTTCACAGTTTCACGGCTAAATGTTTCACAGCACTGCACAAACATCCAAACGTGTTTTTCGCACACATTCAAATTTCGATTTGTATATTATCAAAGCTGGAATTGGCACTTGAACATTTAGTTCTTGAATCTACAGCCTGCGCAAAGCCGTAAATGGGAGTTTTGTATAAATACTCAGATTTGATAATAGTTTCACAAACTACAAATAATATTAAAATGCAAAAACAGGCTAAATCTTAATTTCCATATAGTTTTCATGCTTAATAAATTATCGTCTACCAAATAAGGATTAGAAGCTGCAATCTTTTTTATGGTCTGACAAACCAAATTTTGCAGTAGGAGTAGAAAAACTAGTTGAATCCCCTAAGTTACACCGGACTCTGCTAAAATGGACAGGGACAGTAAGATAATCTCTATCTATGGCATCTATACTCTAAGGGAGCATTCACCTGTCATTCCATAGAGAACTGTCAAACTTTTCATTAAAAAAATCTCGACTATTACGATCATAAGTCGCACTCCAGCGGGCAGTTTGGTGGCAAGGTAAGTTTTACAAAAAAATCTTAACTTACAAGTATTCTAATGAGTATTTGTAACAGTTTATTAAAATTAGTTACCGGTTATCAATGATTACTTTTATTAGTCTATAACGTATAGATACTCTGCAGTGATAACTGAGAGCCTATTTAAGTGGCCACTTATAAAACGAATAAATAGCTGACATGTGTCATTATGACTGTTGTTCAAACTTATATTTGTATTTTGTAGTTGTCTTATTCAAAACGAAGAGATTGAGACTACAAATGATGTTAACAAAAACACACTTCAACATTTTGAACAATGAAAACACTTGCCAATTACTTCAGTCGATGTTGAAAGAACGTTCTCCCATTTAAAATGGATATTTTCAAGCCGGAGAAGAACGTTGACCGCCGGGAATTTAGAAAAAATATTAATAATATATTCCCATAACATAGCTGCTTAAGTAAATTAAACATATTGCATACTTGCAATTGCATTTTTATTTAAAATTGAATGAATACTAAAAAATAAACACGTAATTAACGTACAACCTTAGTTGCTAAGATATTTAGAATTGTACATTATAAATACTAGGTACCAAGTACTAAGTACAAATACTTCTGATTATTTAAAAATGAATTGATGTATTTGTGAACCTTATCTATCATTTTGACATGCCACCAAATTGCCCGCTGGAGTGCGACGTATGATTACGATGACATTTATAGAGGATTAGGTACAACAGCCCCGAAGCCACTTCGTGGCCCAATTATGAGTATACAAACCTTGCAGGTTGGCCTCCCTGTTGAGGAAACCCATGGCCGTGAGCTGCTCCAGCTGCTGCGAGTACCGCTGCTCGGGCGGCTGCGACGAGTTGTTCTGGTTGTTGGCCATGGCGGCGACCATCCGCTGCATGAACTATAACAATACAACAACATTAAATTACCATGTTTTTGCTCGTAGACCAATGAACAATCAAATATGAAAACATTCTACACCGGTTTTTGGACTGTTAAAAGAGTTTGTATTGAGCCACTAATGTGACATATATTTTCGAAATTTTATTCTTTGTTACATGATCGTATCAATTTTTGCTGTTATTCTGTTCCAATTTTCAGGAAAAATAGCAGCAGCACAAAATGGTAAATTAAATACTGTACCTATTTACTAAAATTATTGTTTGACCCTTTCTTTCTATAATACAAATAACTTCTACAAAAGATGCATGTTATATTAATTTGCCATAAATGCCATATTTTTTTTATCGCAAATATTGTCAGTGTATGTTGTAAGCTTGTAATGTAATAATACTGACTATTTGTTTCATTTAAGTTGTTAAAGGTTCACTGACTGATATGATAAAAATGTTAGAAAATAAGTCGGTATTAGGATGTAGGAAAAACCTCTAGTGAGAAAAATCCTCAAGATATTTTTGCGTGACGTTTAATGTGTAACTATTAGTAGTACTACTTTCTCAGTACCTACATTCTACGATGTTAAAAACTGTTGGCTATGTGCAAGTGTGCTGTATCGTGTGTAGTGGCTTGACGGCTATGGGTCACATGCGTCATGCGAAAGTGGGCATAGATAGACAATATTGTTAAAATTGTAAATGTTTACATTTTTACTCTCAATTTCTCTACAAAATATGACGTGCATACATACATAGCCATTAACGGTTAGATTATATATAGAAACCGCATCATTCAATAAAACGGTAATTAACTACTATATTTCCTGTGGCTTAAAATGATAAAATGAACATCAATCACTTGCCAACTTAGAAGTGCATAGTTCGGTCGATCGTCTACAGTCGGTCGGATGGCCAGATTGACATAATTACTATAATTTATATTGTTTTATGATTCCCGCAGTTGAACCGTGTTCTTGGGCTCGTGAAGTATAGGCAAAGCCACACGCCGCCCGTGGTATCTCGGGAATGTCGACCCAGCTAGGTAACCGGGCAAGTAGGCACAATGATACAGCTAGGTAACCAAGCGAGTTAGCACAATGATACACTAGGTAACCGGGCGAGTAGCCACAATGATACACTAGGTAACCGGACGAGCAGGCACAATGATACACTAGGTAACCGGGCGAGTAGGCACAATGATACAGCTACGTAACTGGGTGAGTAGGCACAATGATACAGCTAGGTAACCGGGCGAGTGGACACAATGATACACTACGTAACCGGGCGAGTAGGCACAATGATACAGCGAGTAGCGAGGGTAGGCACCTGCGAGAACAGCTCCTCGTTCTGCTGCGCGCGCGGCTGCGGCGCGGCGGGCGGCGGCGGCGGGCGCGGCGGCGGCGCCCAGGCCCAGGTTGCTGACCAGGCTGGGCGCCGCCGTGCGCAGCTGCTCCATGCCCTGCTGGATCTGCAGCAGCGCGTTCAGGGCCTGCCGGAGCATACGACGAGATTAGCGAGACTGCACAATGCCCTATGCATACTTCTTCACTGACAGTACTAAACCGGTTCATTCAGAATTTAATACTATTACTTTCAGTGAATTTTTACAAGATAATAATAGTAAATGCTGGCTTCTATGATACATGTTATGTTGCCTGTTTGTTACAGTCTCAAAATGTTTATCACGTAAACGTACTTGTGGATTGGACATCATCTGCTGCATTTCAGGATTCTGTAGTTGGGCAAGCATTTGCGGCATCATAGTTCGCATCTGCTCTTGAAGTTGTGGGTTGTTTGCGAACATGGGGTTCTGCAAAAGATAAAAAAACTTGACTGTACTACTTTATACATTTTTCCTAAATTTAATTGTATCATTAGAGGGGAAAAAGTTTTCTATAAGAGTTTTATTGCATGCATGCGGTATTTTTTTTAATAAATTATCAAAATTTCGTAATTAAATGCTTCAATCGAAGTGGAACTTAATGCGTGCAGTAATGTGTTTAGTGGAACCCCAGCTAGTGTCGTACCTGGTTGATGAGTTGGCTGGCCATGTCGGGGTCGGCGGCGAGGGCCTGCAGCATGCTGTTGGTGTAGGGCGCCGACAGCATGGACTGCACGAGGCGCGGGTTCTCCGACATCTGCTGCAGCAGGGACTGCATGCCCGGCGTGTTGATGAGGCCGGGCCCGGAGCCCGCGCCGCCCGCACCGCCCGCTCCGCCGCCGCCGCCGCCGCCTCGCTGCCAGGGGTTGGGCAGCGGCTGCCGGTTCTCAGCGCCCTGCTGCGGGTTTGTACCATCTGCAAAACGATTGTTCTTTTATATGTTTTCTATAATGTTGTAGTCCGCGAACTCTGGAGACTTCTTCGTTGTCTGCCTACTGGAAAGCATACTACAACCCGCGCGAGTGAATAAATAAACGTGAGTAAAGAGGTCATTTTTCATAAAATATTGTCGAAACTGTAATAAAATTAGAGGTAACATTAAAATAATTGAATCCAGGTGGGATTTTATATTATATTCGTTTCTTAGTGTTATTTATTATTAACAAATACCTTATATTCCTTAGAGCAACCATAAGAACTGTTAACCTTTTTCACGCCAAAGACTGATATATCGGCACAGCACGTGCAACGCCAAAGATTGATATATATGTCACGGGCCACTCAGCTTGTATAAAAAGAATATCACACATGGGAATTATCATAGGTATATCACATGTATAGAGTAATACAAGCTCATATCCTCTTACCATGCCGTCTTAAAGATAAAATGTTCCTAAGCAAGTTGCTCACCAAAAATGATTTGTGTAGAATAATATTGAAATGTATCATCATATTAGCCGATTGCATTCACTGCTGGAGACGGGCCTCCCCAAAGCGACCCACAATGACGAATTTTGCCCCACCCGCATCCAGTGAACTCTTGCGATCTTGTCCAGGTCGTCGGTCTACCTAATAGGGGGGCCTGGCCACGCCGCGCCTACCGGTACGCGGTCGCACGAAAACCTTTACGGCCATCGGTTCCACAACCCACTGCCACATAAGTTCAGCTATCTGGATGGAGGGCTGATTCGGTTCTGCTGCGAACGACATCATTTTTAGTGCGATCTCGCAGACACTCCCAGCATAGCCCTCTCCATTGCCCTTTGGGTAACTTTCTACCTTTTTATGAGGCCCGTAATAAGCAAGCACGTTTCAGTGCCGTATGTAATCTCTGGCAACACACACTGGTTGAAGAACTGTCTTGAAATATTGCGGAATATTGGAAAAAAAGATGCGCCGTTCGTTGCTTTACGAACGCTGCCCAGCATCAGATTTACCGCTTTCTCGAAGTCTCTTTCTAGGAGTTATATAAATGTCTACTATTCTTTAAATACGTATTACTTACCAGAATTATCCACTAGCCCTGAAAAGGGATTTCCAGCCATACTGCTGGCTGCGTTCAGCATGGGCTCTTGTATGTCGCGGTACATGCGTTGCAATGCATTGTAACCACCTAAAACAAACATTTTCATATAATGCCTTAACTACTAAAGTCATACAAAACTTGACTTAAATATGTAATTTGAATGTGTATGATACTGTCATTAAGATTAGATTAGTATTATACATATATTCTAATGTATGCTATATTTTTATAAACCTCTAATGTATGCTATATGTTGAGTGACTGCCTTGGCATTTTGCAAAGGACTCCCCTAAAACTTTTCATAAAATTTATCTTGTGTCTCTCTTGTCTAACTAACTTATGGTCCCAAAAACTATGTGACGATTTGTTAAAAATAGGATTTATAATGATAAAGTAATTCATGAAAAAGACAACATAGAATAATTGATATTATTAGAAACAAATGGTATTGTAGATATATCTTTTCAAGACAAAATATTTAACATAATATGACATTACTGATTTAAACTTTCACGGTTTGTACACATTATTATACATGAACGGGACTTAAGTCTTAATCCGAGACCACGAGGACAACGTCGTTTTCGAAACGTCGGAGGTAATTTTTAAAGTTACTATACGCGGTTAAGTCCCGTTCATATACAGTGTGGAAATTTAACTCGGGCCCTGGAGGGAAACTACCTTAAATTCTTGAGCTAGCTCATTTTACTTAAAGAAGACATTCCTTTATTTTTAAAAAGAAACAAAACTGCATTCAAAGATTTTCTAAAACTTGCTTGCCTCGCCCGGGGCTCGAACCAACTAAAATTTAAAATAACACACACTCTCTATTTTATTCTACTAATCGATAATATTAATACTCAGGATACAATTTCTCTAACCTTCTACCAGAAGAGGAACGAAATACAATATCATTTTTCAACAAGATGGTGCACCTGCTCACAACAGCAGAATTATCAGGGTTTACCTCAATGAACATTTCAATACCTGGATAGGTACAAACGGGACGATTAGATGGCCTGCAAGAAGTCCAGAACTGACACCCATGGCCTTCTTTTTATGGAGTCATGTAAAAAATGTTATTTACGAAACTTGCTATGAAACCGTTCAAGAGCTAAGGGTTGCGGTAGAAAATGTTATTAGGGGCATACACCACAACACTTTGATGAAGGCTACAAGAAATGAATTTCAACGGCGACTAATTTTGTGTAGACGGAACGACGGGGCTCATTTCGAACAATTTATCAGTTAAATAATTTAATTGTAACAAATTGGTATTAAAACAAAGTTAATGTTAGATTTAGCGATTGTTTTTATCTTTAAGACCAAATGTTTTTAGAAATTCTGAGTATTAAATACTATCGATTAGTATAATAAAATAGAGAGTGTGTGTGTTTTTTTATTTTATTTTAGTTGGTTCGAGTCCCGGGTGAGGCAAGCAAGTTTTAGAAAATCTTTGAATGCAGTTTTGTTTCTTTTTAAAAATAAAGGAATGTCTCCTTTGAGTAAAATGAGCTAGCTCAGGGATTTAAGGTAGTTTCCCTCCAGGGCCCGAGTTAAATTTCCACACTGTATAATAATAATATGACATTATTGTAATATCCAAACGTAATGTAACAAATGGCCATCAGTGACAGAGAAACATTTTTTTCTTGGGAGACTGGAGCAAGTTTGGCTTCCATTTCTTGATGAGCTGAAGGATTACATACCGGGAATGCTCTCAAGGTTGGAGAGCGCGCGGTCGTGCGAGCGCATGAGCTCCTGCAGCATGGCGGGGTTGCGCGCTAGCTCCATCGTCTGTCGGAGCAGCTCAGGGTTGTTCAGCATGTGGCTGATCTCCGGGTTCCTCTACAAAAACCACATCACACAATTACTTTTGTTACTATGGCCAAAGACTAATTTACTACTTTAGTTAATGTTGATAATAAATAAAAGGTAGTATGGGACCGAAACATGTTTTTTTCTGCGAAATCGAGCTTTGACAACGACGAATATAAAAGCAAATACGAGAGGGTTGTCAAACACACGGGTCTTCGTGTACTCACTCGCCGACTTAAAATTAAGATAGCAAGTTTTTCAAGTCGAGCTATGCCATATTGCCGCGCGGCCAAAATTTTACGCTGTTTCTTTGGCTGAAACCTAATCTTCGGCCGAAACATTATTTTCAGTTCGAAACTAGTCGAAGCCGAAACTTCAGTCAAACATAATAATAATTGGCGTCATTATAAAAGGCCTATGCGTAAAATTTGAATATGTTTTAGTTCAGTAATAGTGTAGTAGTAGTATAAGTTCATAAACTGCCCACATAGTAACAGTAACTAAATAAACAAATTGTAATTACGAATTGTAAATAAATATTATTCTTTCCAATAAATAAACAGATAATGTAGAGTAACAAAAGTTATCATGTTAAAATGTCAGAATTTACATGATAAATTGGTTGGCATTTGACACAACATTTCTGTGAAATATGAGTAAGGTAAGAAGTTCACATTCAATTAACCATGAAGATATGAGTGTGTCAATGTCACACAGGGTGTTTGTTACACAGTTTATCTTGTACAAGATTGTATAACTTAATATTTTAAAACAAGCATGCATTGTGGTAATTCCAGATGTATAAATTGATGTAGTGAAGCAAATATTTCTAATTGTAGAAATGACATCTAGTTACCAATATCGACTTCATAATGACCTCCCACAAACATACATATCATAAGAAACTAGAAGATTGTAAAACCCACCAAGCAAAAAACCAATTTAGAATGCTATTTTATGGTTAGGTAGAAAAACTGTACAACAGTTTTTAATTAAAGCTGAAAAGATCTTGAACATTCTAAAGGAGATTTTAGAGGGTAAATAATATTGTAATATTAAGGACAATCTTTCACAAATCTACCCAAGCTCATAAGACTTGTGTGGTGGATATAGCATACAAATGTAACATGTATTACTATAAAGATGTCCTATGATATTTATTTATGAATCACTGCCTCAAGACACATCACTGTCTTGGCTCTGTTACAATCTCATTGATATACAATGTTTCTGACTCACAGCCATAAGGTCTTGCATCTGGGGATTGGAGGTGATGAGTGTGCGCATGTTTTCAGGATCATTCATCATCTGCTGCACCAGCGGGTTGTCCAGCACCTGGCGCAGCATGTCAGGGTTGGACAGTAGTTCTTGTTGCATGCGGGCCTGAAATCACAAATTAAGGTTAGGAAAAATTATGTCTAGGCCAGCATGTACATTTTTTTAATGCATTCTGATACATTAGCCAATTTCATGACAAACTTAATAAAATTAAAAGTTGGGGAAATTGTAATACATCTTTAAAATAAATACTGTTAAGATATTTAAAAAAAAGTTAGAGCTGTCTCATGTTTGTGAAGATGATTTTACTTGTTTTATAATAGCAGGCATGAGCAAAAATTAAAATATTATTTATTGCTATGAAATATAGTAAGTCTATTTTTAATTTAGCTCTATGTTAATTACATGCATACAGTAAGTAACTTTTAATTACATTACCAATAATGCAAACATAATTGATATTATAATGCATTCTCATAATCATTAACTTTTGGGTTCCACAATACAAAATAGAATAACATTTATTTAGGCAATGCAATACATCCTCGCAAAAACATTAACAAAAATGGGATTATATTTGAGGCTGAAATGGTCTCCAATGAGCATTGCAGTTATTAGTATAATAGTAGTTCACAATTTTCAATAAGACTTTACGTTCCTTTCATATTAAAGGAAGCTAAGCTTTGATTTATATTTTGTTGTATATTGAAAGATATTCTGCAGTTATTTGCTGTAATTAACACTTTACCTGCAAGTCCATAAAAGTGCTCTGACCAAGACCCAGGCTCTCAAGTCCAGCTAGACCTCCTAATGAGTTTAATCCAAATGGGGTAGCTCCAATATCAGCTGCAATAATTAAATTTGTTACACTGGTAAACACAACAATTGAAAACATGACAAGGTGACATAGCACATATTGAATAGGTAGATATAGTGTTGTACACACGTCAGTTGGTTGGTTACCTGGGGGTCGGCGCGGGCCGCCCTCCGGCTCCGGCCGCGGCGGCGTCTTGATTACGAGATGGACCGTCAGCCCGTCCTTGATGTTGTGCTGTTTTAGCGTGTCGGCATCGTTCATAATCTTTCCGGCAAAGATAAGACATAGTTGCTCCGGTTCCGCTCCGAACCGAGGCCCGAGCGCCTCCTTCAACTGAAATCACCACAGCAAATTACTCTCCCGTTGCCTAATGTTTTAATAAATGTCGTCACTGATTGCGTATGCAATATCTGTGTTATTACGCCATGAGTAAGGTTTCCGATGGTGGCGTACTTACTTTTCTAATGTCGGCATCTTCTTCGATATCAACTTGTTGTTTTTCTTTTGGGGTTTTCACTGTAATTGTAATTTTTTTGGGATCATCCTGGCCTTCTGCCATTTTGGCAAATATAGATAGATGACTCTGGACTTTGGCGGAAAACTGAAAATATGTACAAGCACTATAGAATTTGACGACTCTCGTTGACTTGACTTGACGGCTCATAAATTTTTTGTCTATGACAGATTGGTTTGTCTATTACTTTGTAGTGTTGCCATGTTTTTACAAGTCATACTAGTTTGGGTTACCACAATGCAAAAAGTACCGGTTTTTGGATTATGACAGTAAAGAAGTAAGTGTGGCAAGGCTTTTGCAGTTTTCCGGATGTTGTGAAAAGCGGAAATTATTAGTGATAGTGCGACGGTTTAGTTTGTTTGACAATGGTTTTTTTTTTTTTTTTTTTTTCTTTTTGGCTTTTGTTACACTTAGCCAATGTCATGTGGTTGGAAAGTTAGGGAAAACTATAGGAACTACTTAAAACGAGAATACGGGATATTTGGAAAAGGATTCATAAAGGATTGGGTTTATAGGAATATAATATATATTATATTTTTATATCATTTTTTTCTAGGAATACAGACATTACTTTATAAATATCATACGAATTCATATATAGTAAACAACTTATAGATGTAGGAAATGGAATTCGATGCAAAATAAGGTCTGAAAGAAATTCAGTCCTGTCATAAAGTGTGCAAGTAAAGAAAAAATGATTCAGGTCACCGTACTCCCCACAGGGACAACAAGGATCCGGTTTTTTATTTATTCTGTGTAAAAACTCCGGAGTACAAACATGACCTAAGCGCATTCTACACAGAACAGAGGTACTGGATTTCGAAAAGGTTAATTTGCTGAACCATGGTTTTGTAGGAATAGATGGTTGGATTCGTTTGTAATGTTTACCTTTTGTAGAATCTTTGTTCCAAATCAGATTCCATTCCCGAAACAAATGCAACTTCGACAGATTTTGTAAGTCGTTACAATAGTTCATGTATGGGACAATGTCCCCAATGCATGTGGCCTCGTTTGCTAGCTGGTCAGCTCTTTCATTACCTGGAATACCGGCATGACTTGGCACCCAAGCCAACACGACAGTACAACCAGACTCTGAACACTTAAATAGAAGATTCCTGACATTAAACACTACAGGAGACTGTTTTTGGGATTTAAAAGGGAACCTCTTTAGTGCTTCTAAAGCACTACGAGAATCACAAAAAATTATACTTTTTGGAATTTTCAGCATGAGAACATATTCTACAGCTTTAAGTAAACCATAACATTCTCCAGTGTAAACGGACGATTCAGGAGGCAATTTAATAAGTTGTGTTACTTTGTATTGTGAATGGAAAACCCCAACGCCAACGCAACCCCTATCCCCATGTTTAGAGGCATCAGTATACAGACAGTGCCAATCAGCCCAATCAAAATTCTTTTTACTAACAAAGTCAATTTTAGGATTTAAATTGTTTTTTGAAATTCCAATGTCCAATCTAATATCGGGCTCAAAAATTATACTATTATAGTCGTGACAATATAAAGGTAGAACCTCACTTCTATAAGTTCGAGCTTCAACTATTTCAAAATTTTTAAGACTTTTTACGAGACAGGGAGAATCCTTGTGGGCCCAGTAATTACTAGACTCGATCTGTTCCACTAATTGCTGTAATTTAGGGATTAAAATATGAGAGCTTAATTGTAAAGATCGAAACAAAAATTTGTCACATAGAAACTGTCGTCTTAAAGCAAGAGGTGGATCACAGCATTCTATTTGTAGACAGTTTATTGGACTAGACCTCATTGCCCCTACAACTAATCTTAAAGCCTTAGACTGAACTGAGTCTAGTTTTTTAACTACATCAACATTACTGGGATGTAAAAGGAAGGTACCATAATCAAAAACACTCCTAATTAATGCATTGTAAAGAAGTCTCATGGTAGACGGGTGCGCTCCCCACCAGACTCCTGCTAGGCATTTTAAGATGTTTAAGTTCCGCTCACATCTCTGTGTAATGTATTCAAAATGGGGAACTCCTGTAAGTTTGCGGTCTAATATTAATCCTAAGAATTTGACTTTCTCTTTAATTGGTAACTGAATACCATTATAGCTGATATGGAGAGGTGGAATATGTTGTTTACGAGTAAATACTACGACAGAACTTTTAGAAGGCGAAAGATCAAGACCATTGTTGTCTAACCAAGTATTTAAGCCACTCAGCGCAATTGATAATTCATTACTAATGTTTTGTAGAGTCCGCCCAGAGACATAGATGAGCAAATCGTCTGCGTATTGCAGAACATTTGCTTGTCCTTTAACAGAAAGTTCTAAATCATAAGTGTAGATGTTATATAATAGAGGGCTTAAGACGGACCCTTGTGGTAGGCCTTTCCAGACTGTTCTCTTAATATATTCAGTGCCAGACTCTTGTACCGGATATTTTATGTACCTTTCATATAACATACTAATAATAAAATTAGTCAAAATGTTTGGAACATTTAATTCAATGAGTTTACATTTCAAAATTGAAATGTTAACGTTATCATAAGCAGCATTTATATCTAAAAAGGCGGCCATTAATGAATCATTTTTAGAGAAACTTATTCTAATATCTGTGGTAAAGATGCTTAAACTGTCAAGAGTTGACATGCCTTTTCTGAAGCCAAACTGTTTACTAGATAATAGTTTATTATGCTCTAAAACCATTCTAATCGGATCTTTACTAAATGTTCAGCAGTTTTAGCTAAAACAGTTGATAAGGCTATTGGTCTATATGACGTGGAATCTAGATTTGGTTTATTTGGCTTTTGCACTAATATCAGTATTTGAGTTCTCCAATCTCTAGGAACATAGCCTGTTATCATAATATTATTAATCAAAGAAAGAAAATAGAAGAGACTGTTGTCATTAAGGTTTGACAAGAAGGAGTAAGGAATCCCATCCTCACCAGGCGCAGAATCTTTGGTGGATGAAAGAACACCTTTCAATTCATAAAGAGTAAAAGGAGAATTTATGTCAGAGATAACATTGTTACTAGATGATATTAGTGGTCTTGGAATTATAGGGCATACAGGCACGTAAGGGGGACCCAAACGGTCCATGACTTGTTCAGCTAAAACTGGAGATATCTTACTCTGTGTATCCTTAAAAGCCGATCTAAACCTTCTAATATTCTGCCATACAATAGATGGAGCTACATTAGGACTTAAAGATTTACAGAACCTATGCCATCCTTCAAACTTTTTGGTTTTAAGAATTTCTTTAGTTGATTTTGCAACTTCTATATACTTGTCAAAATTTTGATCAGTCATTTGCTGACAATACTGTTTTTCAGCTGTTTTTCTTTGCTTAACTGCAGCAGTACATTCTGAATCCCACCAAGGTGGGGATGGAATAAATTCTGAGGCACTACTTTTTAATGGAAATGTTATGTCAGCAGCATCAATTAATGCTGTTGCTAATGCTTGTGAACATGCAAATATATTAAATTGGTTTATATCTGGAAGATCATTTATTTTATTTTCCACAGCCTCTCTGTACAAATTCCAATTAGCATCTGTCAGCTTGTGTTTTAATCGTGGTTGCCTTACTTGCTTTATAGGTTTATTAAATGGGAAAGTTATGAGTAGAGGGAAATGATCACTACCATGAGTTGATTCTGCAGGTGACCATGAAAGGGATGGAAAAAGATCTGGGGTACAAATTGATAAATCAATTGCACTTGGTGTTCTACCAAGACGAGTAGGGGCTCCAGTATTCAGAATACACAAATTACAAGAGGTGATTAGTTCTAACAGTTGTTCACCGTAATATAAAGTTTTAGTACAGCCCCAAAATTCATGATGTGAATTAAAATCACCTAAAACTACAAATGGCTTAGGCAGGAATCTAAAAAGTTGTTTAATTTCATTAAAAATATCATTATTAGGCTTTTTAAAATATAAAGATAAATAACAAATACTATTTACAATAACTGCTACTACACTTAAATCATTACTATGTACAGGAAGAGTTATGGAATTATATGTACAAGAGTTCTTGACAAGTATGGCTACTCCTCCATACCCATCAAGTCTATCTTCTCTAAGACAGATATATCCAGGCATTTTAAACACTGATTCTTTTCTTAGCCATGTTTCTTGCAGACAGATAAGAAAAGGATCATGCTTATTAATAATATGAATTAAATCTGGTTTCCTAGTGACTAGACTGCGACAATTCCACTGAACTACTACAGCTCTCTGATCCATAATTGTGTTTAAGTTGGAATAAAGTATCAATAACTATTGCAACGTTGGACGGTGATAATGATTTTGATTGAGAACACAGTTTCAAAAGCTCTCTTATTATATGATCAATGTTAATGTTAACTTTATCTTCATTGTTAGAAATTAATACAGGTTTTTCTCTATTTATTACTGGTTGTTTAATTATTTCTGAATGAGCATACCGATCGTACCCTTTGTCTAACTTTGCATGTGTCTTAGTGTTAAGTAAAACTGTTTTTTTCCTTGATGAGTGAGCAGAGTGAGTATTGAGGCTCGAAGTGTTAGTATTTACAGTTGTACCATGTTGTGTTTGAAAGGAAGGTGATATTTGTGTAGCTGTCAAGGCATCAGCATATGACACTTTTGAGACTGGTGGGTGAATTTTTACAGCTTCCATATAAGAAATGCAGCTTTTGCTCATAGTTTCTTTAATGGCTCTTTGTCTATTGTACTCTAAGCATTTTTTGCTGGTAGCTTGATGTGATCCCTTGCATAAGCAACACGAATAATCTTCCTCCTCAACATCACATGAGTCACCAGAGTGACCTTGACCACATTTGTAGCACTTTGGAGTTGACCGGCATTGGTTTTTGACATGGCCATAACGACAACAAAAATAACATTGTATAGTAGGATATATATATAGTTCAACTGGTAAGGCCATATAGCACATATATACCCGAGTAGGCAATACTTGTCCATCAAAAGTTATGATTACAGTACCAGTGTTCAAAAATTGGGTGTTATCATTGACTACACTTTTTCGCTTGACACGTCTAATTTTTATAATTGGGCCACAGCCAACTGGCAAATTTATACTAGTCTGCACTTCTTCGTCATTTAAATCAATGGGTACACCTTTGATGACTCCCATCCGTGTAACATTGAATGTTGGGATAAAAGCTTTATATTTATTTAATTCTAGTTTTGGGTTACTTAGGAAATTATTTGCACCTGTAAATGTGGTAAACTCCATGGTTATTCGATTTCTACCAATACGTTTAAGGCTGCCATCCACAATACCTAGAATATTATGTTGCTTCATAAACCGACCAAATGTTATGGGATGTAGGGTTGTACCATCAGTGTTGCCTTCTTTTTGTACATGTACTACAAAAGGTGAAATGTCGGACTGTAGGTAGCGTGTGCGGCCAACAGGTTCTCGGCTAATGGGACTTTCTTTATTATTTTCAGTGTACCGAGTTACATTGGAATTAGTGGGAGTTTCTATAATATTTTCTGTACTGGGTTTCGTAATATGGTTAACATTATGTATAGGGGCAATTTGTTTACTGTTATCTATATCCGCGCAAATACAATCAGTATGCTTTACTTTTCCTGATCCATTTTTTCGTTTACGTTTATTGCACGTAGTACATAATCGAGATAGATGTTTTCTTTTTAAGCTTACATCATTATTATTAGATACCGATGCATCGGTGTCCATAGATGATTCCATTACAGCTACAAGTATATCCATTTTTGTGGGAGTTATCTTTTCTGACCCTGAGGAAATTGTTCCCCCAGGATCAGGGGGCTCGGCATCCCCTGTCTGCATTTACTTAAATTAACACTTACCGATGGAATTGTACAGCTAACTACTAAGTATAGTAAAAAAGTGAATCTAAAACTACAAATATATACACTAAATACAAACACCAATCCTTTAAATATTATTATTTAAGTTTGAGTGAAAAAACCACGTCCGCCGCGCCCAAAGTTTCCCGCCCTTTTTTTTCGCGAATTGCTTTGCGACGAATGCTTTTACGTGAACACGAATGGTTAGTGTCGGTAAAGAATATTATTAACTGTAACTAATTATCATTAACTAATTATTATTATAGGTTCATTCTTTTCTTTATTTTTTTACCAAAATATACAGCCAACATGAACACAAATTGTAGATGTAAATTTGATTTCTTGACAATGGTTTGACATGACAACTGGCATGAAACAAAAACAAAACAGTTTTCAATAATGTTTTTTGCAAAATTTTAATGATATAAGTAAATAAAACGTAGGATTGAATTACTTATAAAAATATATCTTTTGCCAATTGACGATTGTGTATAGTAACATTTTTTATGTTTTAGGATTCCGTTGTTAAGATACCTAATATTTAGCCATAAGTCCCGAAACTTGGCATTGACACATTATTATTGCAAGCTATAATATGTCAAGCTCACTTTTCTAGGTTTTCCATTTATACAACTCGAACCCTAAATGGAGGTAAGCCCGTTAAAGTATTATGCTTATTAGAACTTTACTTTACTTTTAATTTCTGCATATTTTGACTTAAGTTGGAGTTGGAAGACGCTTTATTACGCGATGAAGAACAGCCTTCCGAACTGACTTCTAAGAATCCCAGCCCAGTTCTCAAGAGAAAACATGATAAATCACGAGGTAATAATATAAATTTGAGTTCTTCGAACCTTTTCATTTGATGCCGTTATTATATATGGAAACCATTTGATAGATATGCTTCTACACTGCCTGCTTAATGTTGTAGGGATATAATATCACAGTATAATTTATATTCGTAACTTATCAAGTATAAAAAAAATGCTAACTACAGATACATATCTGCTTTACATGATTGCAGAAGAAAAAGGGGAGTTGACGGGAAAAGAGGAGCGCGACTTTGACGAGTCCATTGTGTCTCTTATGCGTAACTACAACAGCAGACTCGGCGACGAGGACGACACCTCGCAACCAACGTCGCGAGCCGCGCCGGTCGTCAGCTCCGAGCCCACCCGCAAGAAAAAGAAGCGGAAGAGGTACCTACCTTATAATAGTAGAAATTGTTTAGCCAGAAAAATCGTTATGCTACCGTCACACATTCGTACGAGTAGCAGGGCGAATGGCGAGGCGAAACGCGAGCACGCATGTGTACGCGGACGTTTCGCTATTCCTCTCGTCTCACACATCGCGTTTTTGTATTGGCAACACGGAGTACTACCTTTATCTGTTTCTTTATCTGTGATTGGCAAAGTTTCGTCGAATGCTTCGACGAATAGCGAGGCGAGTGACGAGCCAGCAAGTCTAATGCTACCGCCACACATTCGCACGAGTAGCGAGGCGAATGGCGAGGCGAAACGCGAGCACTCAAGTGTACACGGACGTCTCGCTATTCCTCTCGTGCCTCGCATCGCCCTTTTGTATTGGCAAAGTTTCGTCGAACGTTTCGACGAATAGCGAGGCGAGTGACGAGCCAGCATGTCTAATGCTGCCGCCACACATTCGCGCGAGTAGCGAGGCGAATGGCGAGGCGAGACGCGAGCACGCATGTGTACGCGGACGTCTCGCCATTCCTCTCGTCGCTCGCATCGCGTTTTTGTATGGGCAAAGTCTCGTCGAACGTTTCGATGAATAGCGAGGCGAGTGACGAGCCACCATGTCTAAACGCGGAGTAAACGCGGAGTCAGAGCAAAGGAGCGGTACCGCGAACATCGAAATTCGTATATTTCGGGCTTTTCTGACTTACTCCAATTAGGGGTGTCATGGGAGTGACAGAGACAATCGTCCGAAATTTTCGAATATCGTTGTTCGCGGTAGCGCCGGATGTAGTGATAATAAACATAGACGTAGTGGTTTCGTCAGTTTAAGAATTGTCTATGGTTTGGATGAAGGTGGGATTCCCCAACTCAATGTACTGATATTGATGTTTTTTACATCACGACGAAGGCAAACAAGCATGCTGCACCTGCATATTTTGCCGTAACGTTTATAGTATAGGTATGAAAATCAACTGTATGAAAATTTGTTTTTGATTGTTAAAAATATTTATTTATTTATAACAGATCTAAATAAAATTATATTATTATTTTTTGTTTTGCTTGATTTCATAGGCTCGCGTAACGCGTGGAGCCCCATTGGTTAATTTTGATATGTACGTAATACACCTGTTACAACCTAGAACCTATGCGCAGGTACATCTATAGGTTCCCATGGACCGGTCCCTTAGGTGATTGGACTTAAAAAAATAAATATGCTTACGGGATAGAGTTTCATCTGAGTAAAAGGATTGAGCTATTATCTGGCCACCTGCCATTACGATATTGGCACAATGTTATCGGGTTGCGCAGACTAGATGAGCATTTGAAACTGCCACCGGAAAGAAGGCCAGGAGCAACATCAGTGTGAGCTGATCAAGAGGTTTGCGCCGCTGGGTCACACAATGGCTGCAAAAAATCACTAGCAAGCATATAGCGCTTGTGACTCCTATCATGTGGTGCGACTGGTAGGACAAAGCCGGTAGGACCACTTGGCCGGAGGGTAGTTTTGGACGGACGATAATATTAGGGTTCACTCCGACGGACGAAATAACTTAACAACTGACTCTCTGATCTAAAGCAGTCAACTACAGCTAGCAACGTGCTGCACTGCGGACGTATGAATGGTATAGAATCTATTAACTATTGTAAATAAAAATAGGGAATTAAGATGGAATTAAGTGACATTATTGCAACGGCACGCATGAATATAAACACCTAAAATAACTTTTATTTTTAAATCATTTTAACTCTGTGATTAAATTAGTCCCTTCAAGATGGATCAATTATATTGAAACAATATTTGAGGTTATGTATAATTATCATATCTTTAAAAAATCCTCCAATATATTAGACAAGTGCCAATTGCAACATTTACCAGACAATATTTATAAACATACTTAAATTTACCTTACCTAATATTCATCAGTTGTGGCCTCCTATTACTACCTATTCTTGATTAAAACACTTCCGTGTTTGGCGGGAGATAGGTAATCAAATAAATTGTACACTTTATACTTCTATCAAGCAACGTTCTGTTACATGATATACCAAATTTTAATAAGTTTCAGGTCAAAACATTATTTTAAGTACATAAATCAGACTCAACTCTAAATATTAATACAGATCTCAAATATCGATATGCCTGACGAACTGTCGGTACGAGTCCATTCGAAGAGTGTCTAGTGCCTTTGGCATGCGTGAGGTGTGCGAGGAGGACGCTTGGAACTTCTACTGGACGGACATGAGCGTCTCCGTCGAGAGAGCGAAGGAGATGAAGCGATTCCAACGGATCAACCACTTTCCGGGCATGTTGGAGATCTGTCGGTACGACAACAAACCTTATGTCCATGTAATAAAGTCGTGAATAGTTATTAATTTCTAGATTTTACAGGAAAGATCTTCTTGCACGGAATTTAAATAGAATGCAGAAGATATATCCGAAGGAATACAATTTCTTTCCAAAAACATGGTGCCTTCCAGCGGAGTGAGTTTGTCACATTTAACAGATCATTCGAAAATTCTAAGTACTGTAACTTTTACTAACAATAACTACTTCATATTTTAGTTTTGGCGAAGCCCTTACTTATAGCAAGTCCCGTAAAAACAAAACGTTTATAATAAAACCCGAATGCGGGAGCCAGGGTCGTGGGATTTACTTGACTAAATCCCTCAAAGATATTAAACCTACGGACAAACTTATTTGCCAGGTACGTAAAGATCAGTTTCGTAATTATATTTTTAAATGAGTACGATTAGCGGGTGTTAGGAATTAAAGTAGATAAAAGTCCTTATTTTAGTTGCCTTGCTGCGAAATACACCATACCTACTCTCAGCATTGGCAGCCAAGATACCTATACATTTCAGCCGTATCCAGTCCACTGCTAGACATAAGCCTCCCACCAACGGCGGATCCAGGGGGGGGGGTCATGGGGGTCATGACCCCCCCCTGGGCTGGTTCCAGGACTTAGGTGGACCGTGGACCACTAATTGAACATGATGATTTTATTCATATTTTTTGTCACCATACAGATTTTACGTAACCTTCAATATTTAATTAATTTAATTTAATATAATAACTTTGTATGATGGCAAACGTTTGGGAACGAACGCATCGAAAATTTGAATTTTACCGCGCCACCGCCCGCCATGTTTCATCCGAGGTCACATGTGTGCCACCGTGTGACACTTGCGCTCGCTTGTCGCCTACGTATACTAGACCTAAGCTCAATTGGAATCGGAAAGACTCCCTTAATTGGCATAATCTAATTGTCCTAACATAAATCCGCATAACAGACTTGCTTGGCCTAACTAAAATGCGCATAACGTTTGATTAGCCTAACGATGAAATTGCATAATATATAATCTGCATAATAATAAATCTGCATAATTTACATTGTCATAACATTATCTAGCGTAACTTTAATTTACATAAAATCAATTTACATAACATAATATTTCATTTTTTAATAAGTTAATTAGCGAATAACGCCTGTCTAATATAAGAAACTTTTGGTTAGGTTAGGTTAGAACTGCGACCACAACGAGCTAGAGTCAAATTATACCTAACTCACTTAGTTATATAGATACGAGGGCGGTTTGATAACTCGGTGACTTTAAGTAAAACAAAAATCATTTTAACATATAAACTTTTTAATTACGATTCGGAACTCCTAGGTAGCTGGCAGTTTTTTTTTTTAAAGGTGGGAAAATTAAAAAGTTATTGAGGCATATGTTATATACGGTCGGAAAATTATTGGAAAATGGAGAAAAGCGAATTTCGTGTGTTAATTAAACATTACTTTTTACGTGGAAAAACTATTAAAGAGACTGAAAACTTTAAAACAATATTATGGGGAATCTGCTCCTTCTCATGGAATGGTACATAAGTGGTTTACATAATTTCGTTCTGGGCGTACCACTACCAATGACGCAGAACGCTCTGGTAGGCCAATTGAAGTCACCACTGATGATGTCGTGAATAAAGTTCACGATATTGTTTTGGATGACCGTCGAGTTAAGATTCGTGAGATAGCTGAGACTGTACACATTTCATCTGAACGAGTTTTTCATATCTTGCATAATATTTTGAATATGAAAAAGCTTTCCGCAAGATGGGTGCCGCGTTTGCTGACAGCCGATCAAAAACGACTTCGTGAAACAACTTCCGAGCAATGCTTAGCCAAATTCAAGCGTAATCCGAATGAATTTTTACGTCGTTTTGTGACGGTAGATGAAACGTGGATCCACCATTATACGCCAGAGACGAAAAATCAGTCAAAACAGTGGACTTCTGCTAACGAACGGTCCCCAAAGAAAGCGAAAACCGTTAATTCGGCAGGAAAGGTAATGGCCACTGTTTTTTGGGACAGCCAAGGGGTTATTTATATAGATTATTTGGAGAAAGGTAAAACAATAAATGGCCCTTATTATGCTACATTGTTGGAAAAATTCAACGCAGAAGTAGTGATAAAACGGCCACATCTGGCAAAGAAGAAAATCCTTTTTCACCACGACAATGCCCCTGCACACTCGTCGGCAGTCGCAACAGCCAAATTAGTAGAATTGCGTTATGAAATACTGCCCCACCCACCTTATTCTCCAGATTTGGCCCCATGTGATTTTTTTTTATTCCCAAACATGAAGAAATGGCTCGGTGGGAGAAGATTTTCATCAAATGAGGAAGTCATAGCTGAAACTGAAGCATATTTTTCAGGGTTTGATAAAAATAAAATTTTTGGAGGGGTTGAAAAAGCTGGAACATCGTGGGATGAAGTGTATGGAGTTGAAAGGAGATTATGTAGAGAAATAAAATTATAAAAGGTCAAAAAGATTTTTTTTTCTGCAAAAAGTCACTGACTTATCAAACCACCCTCGTAGTATCGACTTTTGAGAGTAGGCGTCTCTGAGAATTTATTTGGAATTTATCATGAGTATGAAAATTAACGTTAGGATGATTAAATTTATGCTTTGTTATTGTTATGAATATTAATATTATGCGCATTAACATTATGCGTATTCATTTTATAGAAATTAAGATTATGCGGATTTATAATTATGCGGATAATTGGTATGCGACATTCAAATAGGAGTATTTAATTTATGCTTTCTAATATAGACCCGTATCTTGTATGTTTCTATTTTGTTTGTTGGAAACCCTTGTCGTCCCACCTCTTCACTTTTGCTGAATTTTGCGTCATACCCCTCGACATACCTCTCTAGCTGTTATGTATGACAAATCATTCACCACGGTTATGGAATTCCGTGCGTGATAGTGCTTCTCTGGATGTCTTTAAGAGAAGATGACAATATGTACGTGTATATATGTACAAGTAATTATGTGTTAAGTTTTTCAAGTGTACAATAAATAATAAATATTTTTAAGTACCTACAGTACTTACGTACATTAATAAAATACCTACTTTTTACGTATATCTATTGTTATCAAAATTAAATTATAAGTTCTTGACTTGAGGCCTTGAGCACGACTATGTGACCCCCTCCTGGCGCCAAAGCTGGATCCGCCCTTGCCTCCCACAAATATGACTTGTATCATCTAGGGGGTAGTTGCCATAGTCGCCACGCTTGGCAGGCGGGTTGGAGACCGCAGTAGTTGTAGATTGGGTTTCGACGGACGCTGCTGCCCATACGTAGGATTTTTCCCTTTGTTGCCTCTTACGACACCCGCGGCAGGAGATGGGGTAGGTACCTAATGCTATTCTAGTCAGCCGGCATCATACAGCATAGATGCCTATAAAGGGTGATCAATCCAAATGGAGAAGTAAAACTATGAGACATAGCGAAGTCTGTTCTTAGGAAGCATGGAGTCGATTTTAGGTTTAATAATAATCACATTCCAACTTCTTTTTTACTTATACAGGAATCAAATTTGATCAGCAGCGCTGCCGCGGACAACGATATGGGTAAATTTAGGACGATTGTCGCTGTCACTCTCATGACGCCTTAATTGGAGTAAAAGAGAAAGATGCCCGAAATATACGAACTTCGATGTTCGCGGTACGGCTCCTGTATTGTTGATACTGTAATCGGGTGTATTATTTGTTGGTATTGATCCTGAAAGTATATGGACTAAATATTGCTATGAAATCTTGTGTAAACTGCAATGCCCACAAAAACTTGCAGAATTTATAAGCAACATTGTTTACATATTTGGGGGAAGATGATGATGTTTGTTTACAATGACTTTTAAGTGGTAACACCGCGGGGCACAGCTAGTACATTCATATGGCGCAGCATTCGTAGTAATTCAATTGGTTTCAGGTCTACCTAGCCAAGCCGTACCTGGTCGACGGGTATAAGTTTGACATCCGCGTCTACACCCTTATAACGTCGTGCGACCCTTTACGGATATTTGTTTACAATGAAGGTCTCGTCAGGTAATATCTTCTACGTACCAACTTGAAGAAGAAAACGGTTTAATAATTTAATCTTGCTGGCTAGATTATGTTTATACCAAATAATTATTTTACTATATCTATATGGGTAGGTATACGGTCAGGGATTGTAATTATTGAGCCATTTAGGGTTCAAACTACACTGAATACTTCATAAAGTATTAAACAAAATAAAATAGCTTCAACCGTAGGTCGCTCAACAATTACTACCTTCTGAATCTGACCAAGAGTCTCATCGATGAGACTCTTCGCTAGTGAGACCGATCGCGGAAACAACTATCAGTAGTTACTATTGCCGGATCAACTATTATGGTTAGCTCGTGAACAAGTTTAGGTATCTACTTGCTGGACTCGGACTTCACAAGGTCCTCGTCACTTATTAGGTTTATTTGCTCTAATAATTGGGGTAGCAAAAGCTTCTCCTGAATGATACACCTATTTATTTAAAGATTCGCCACGTCGCGCTACGCGGACCCGAATGTGAACAACACGACAAACGTGTTCATGCACCTCACCAACTACGCGCTCAACAAGCACAGCCGCACCTACGTCTACGACTCCGAGGCGGGCAGCAAACGGTCAGCACAATTATATAAAATCTCTCTTGATCTTGTGAAGCCCAAAATGTGACTATAAAATATGAAACGACGACTTGGGATTAGGTTCTCGCTCGGGCAGTAGTGTGACAGTGTGAGCAAGACAAATGCCATATGGCTTATATAGGTACGCTTAATCGTAAAACAGTATTAACACTTAAAAATAATAAACATCCGTACTAGCTCTGTACCTATAGATACTCAACTGTTTTTTTATCCGATGTGGACACTCCACTTAACCTGTGACTTCGTAATATTGTGAAGTTGCTATGCGCTATTTAGAGTCTATACTATATACAGTTTACGTAAAGACAATCTAATCAAAATTCAAGACGAGGTTGGAACTTACAATTGCATCTAAAATGTTCATACATTTATCATTAGTAGAGCATTTCTATAGATTTCCATTTCGTATCCGCCGAAGTCTGTGCTAAAAAAAATGGTAACGCAACGAAGCAAATTAAACATTTATCACGAAAGAAAGAGCTTGTTATTCTGAGTAGAACAAGCACACTATTATGCGTTACGCCATTTTAGATAGACATTGGCATTAGCATAAAAAAAAGGATAAAAAACTACTAAGTATAAATATTCGTGACGTAGGTAGCTGTTACCTTTATTAGATTAACCTTTTGACAGCCAAAGACGGCTGTAGCCGTTAACTGTAAGTCGTATCATTCCATGGACGTCAACGACGGATATGGACGTCGGCATTGTTAATGCAATTAAGAACATACGGAGAATTCGCTCAACAAAATGCGATAGTGGTTCGTCACGGGCACGGCATATTTATTTGTCGTCTGGCGCTCAAAAGGTCAATTACGTCGAAATGAGAGGCAAGCTGCCTTGCCCGCTGCATGACCATGTTTTATAGATACATACGTAACTTAGAATAAATAAAAACATTATTCTAAAGAGACAATGTCTTACCGTCACCACGCAATATAGGCAAATGTACAACGTTTGATATTTCCGGGGCTAGCAAGATATCGACTCTCAACAAGATCCTGCTCTCGCAAGGCGTGGACCTGGACGTGTTGTGGCACTCGATCGACCAGGTCATCGTGAAGACCGTCATCTCCGCCTGGCCCATACTCAAGCACAGCTATCACGCGTGCTTCCCCTCACACGACATGGTTATTACCACGGTGCACTTTGGTTTCACAAGAGTCTACCGGGAACATTGATAAATAGTCGAATTTTGATTATTCGGACGCTTGAAAATACATGCGATAGAGACAGCCAGTTGTCAAAGTCAATGTTCATGGTAGAACTTGATTTCTTCTTGTAGATTCGCAAATGGGGGGAAAACCTAATAGTTAGTTGTTGAAGTTTTTGTTGTAGGTATTATTGCGTGTAGAAAAGAATTGCTAGTTGCTAATACATAATTTGAATAACGTTGGTTTTGTAGTAAACACTGCTATACATTGGTAAAGATATCATATACCTAAGAAGAAACATCAGTTACTAAAAAGCTAGTGTCTAAGTACACCGGTGTCCGAGACAGGATTTGAATCCTGCGTTTCCAGCAGCATAAGGTGATTTGTTATACGAGAAGTAAATTACAATTGCACCCGTGTGTAACACAAAACTTTTCCCCTCACTAGCCCTCACAGCGAGGAAAGTGAAACATGTAAAAAAAGGTTTTGAAATCCCATTGACTTTTTCTTTGCGTTTAGATACATTCAACATTTTTACAAAAGGTGCCTTTAGCTTGGTTAGCTTGTGGTGGCCAGTACGATTTTCGATTCGATTACGCGCCCGCCGCCGCCGCCGCGGGGGCAAGTACTTCGCGAATTTAGACTTTAAAACCATAGCAATAAGTCAACTTACTTTAATCACTAGTGGATAAAACGCGTTTTTACCCTCTCGTATTAAAGGATAAACAAGCGCTTTACGAGCTAGTGAGGGGAAAATAACTATTTCTTGGGCTCATGAAGAAAAGGCGAAGCCATATTGGCGGATTGCCTAAGAAATTTATTAACTGCGTTTTCTGCCGAGCATCAATTAATGCGCCACGTTGCCAAGTTGCCTCGTGTGTGGGCATAGGACAAAGACAATGGCCAAACATTTTTAAGGACATGTTTGTTGATTGAGTGACGACTGACGTGTCATGTGAAAAGGGGGTCGTTAAAATTTACCTTACATTATTAGTTTTATATTATAATAAGTAATATAATTCTTATATGTTTTATCTGTTTTTATGTCAGCCGCCTGTATATGTATTAGATTATATAATCTACTTAGTTATAGTTACTTGATTACTTAATATTACATGAAAAAATACTTCAATACTTACTGAAGTTGGTAAAATGCGTTTAAGTAGATTTGACTATTATTGCTACTATAAATATAAGGTAATTAATTCTATGTAATTGAAATATGTAGGTATACCTAATACTCAGTACAACGAGACTAAACCTAAGTACTTAGGTATGTTCTTGCGTAATCCCTGCTAATCCTGCTTAATAAATAATAACTATCTAACTTTACTTATTAAGTTCTATTTTTACCTTACTTGTTCTGTATGTTAATTTTTTAAATTATACGGTGTTAGCTAGGATTGCTATCCTAAATATTCACACAATTTAACATTTTAGGTTCACGCATGCTTCGAGATTCTCGGCTTCGATATCCTGTTGGATCATAAGCTTCACCCTTATATATTAGAGGTAAGTTTATATTCATTGAAGCTGTCGAATACACCATTGCGATGGATACAGACAGGCTAGACATAGGCTGCAATGGGAGGGCTGGTTCCATATTCGCTGTATACTGTGTGGAAGTCTAATACGGGCGAAGAATTAAACCAGACGGGATTTACCAGTATAATCATTAACCAAAAGGTTTTTCTTTAATTGTACCTACATATGTACACATGAAATTAATTATTGTAAAATTTCTGAGCAGTAATGTACTGCGAACATTACGCGATAATATATAAGCTTTTGAAACTAACTGTCAACGAGTGTTTAACTCGAGTGTGTTGCATTACATTGCGGGCCGAATTTTTTATATGGATAAAATTTTAATTGCACTTCTAAGTAAAAGTTATGGAAATATGTGACCGTCCATAAGAAAAGGTCCCTTATGGCAGTTTCTAGTTACGGAGATATTGGCGTTTTTGTAAAACCCGTCAAAATTATCATTTTTTAGTTCTATGCAAAATAGTAAAATATACAAATAGGGGTATGTTTTTACCTTGGTGTCAGCTGTGTACGTTAATTCTTTCTTTATTAAGATTGAGTTCAAAGTTTAGTAGAAAAGGTCCCTTATGGGAAATTGCATACAAAAATGACAAAGCTCAACAGATAAAATAATTAAAATTGTTTACAAGATTTTTTTTACAATTTTTGCTTATTTTGTATACTATGTCAGTGGCAAACAAGGATACGGCCGTCCTGATAGTACCTAAGCAGTCACTGCAGCCTAGAAATGCGTGCAAATCCATGGGACTCATATCTGATATTATAAACAAGTTTAAGTTATATACATAAGTATAATAACAAAAACGGCTTTAGGCACAGTCAGTAGCAATAGTGGCTAAGCGTTTGAAGTGTTCAAAATGACCTACACGCGCTATTATTCTCGTGACAATAGAGATCTGTTGACCTCATTTTGAACACCTCAAACGCGTATCTACTTCTGCTGCTGACTGTACCTACGGTCATTTTAAATTTTACTTTACGTGTAGGTAGGTACTATATGTGACATTATCTACGAAAAGGGACCTTATTGTCGATGGCGCTTATGTCGTTGTTCAAGACGATATAATACAAATGCAACGCGATTCGACGTAAGTGCCATTGACAATAAGGTCCCTTTCCCTAGATAATGACACATATTTTTCGACTGACTTCAAAACATCTCTCGACGGCTTCTGCACTAGATGTATTACCTACAAAACATAAAAAAACCTACCTACATGTAGCTACTGTGGTGTGGTGTAACAGAAACCGAATACGAAATGGTGTTTTCATAATAACAATGGAATTTCATATAAAGGCCTAGGCCTGCAAAGTAACAAACCACACCCCTAATATACACACCCCTACACGGGAAGGAGAGGGGGATCAAAAATCACCTAAAATGTCCTTACGTGATTTATGAATGGCTCCTTAGTGGTAACGGACTGTTAACAGCACAGATATTGTGTTCTCTTTCGGCTTTCGGGATCACTAGGTAGGTACCTAGTTGGTTACTAAGTTATGTTACTGTAAAAATCCTTATCTACATAAAATATACTAACGAAAGTTGAATAAATTATATATTAAAATGAAGTACACACAATCAGGATTTACATTTGTCACTTTCATTCAAAATGGCCTCCTTGGGCCTGAACACAGGCCTTCAGACGACGAGGCCAGTCATCAATAGCGGCACGCACGGTTGTCATATCTAATTCCGTCACTGTCTTGACTATGGCCCGCTTGAGGGAATCAAGATTTGTGTGGGGTTTAACACAGGCTTTCTCCTCAATAACCTGCCATATAGCATAATCCAGGGGGTTGAGGTCCGGGCTGGAGGAGGGCCAGTCTTCGTGGGCAATGAAGTCAATTTTGTTGCTTCGAAACCAGGCTTGAGTTGTTTTTGCCTTATGTGCAGGGGCTGAGTCTTGTTGAAAGACCCAGGGCTGGTTCTGAAATAGAGAGTGGTTTAAAGGCTTCACTATCGGTTCCAGAACGGTTTCCTGGTAAACTTTAGCCCCAGTCTTGACACCTTGTACACAGAAAGCGACCTGTGCTAACCCTGAGTATGACACACCTAACCAAATCATGACATACGAGGGATGATGGCCTCGTTGCACTCTCGGAACAGCTACACTCGCTTCTTGACTGTTTTTTGCATACACTCTGTCATTCTGGCGGTTACAACGTTCTTCAATGGTAAAAATTTTTTCGTCTGTAAATAATATATTTCGGTGGCCATTTTGTGCGTACCGCTTCAGTAGCACACGACTTCTTTTCAGCCTCATAGTCTTCAATCGTCCATTAAGCAAATGACCTTTCCGTCTACGATAAGCGTGTAGTCCAAGGTCTTGATTGATAACTTTTTTAAGGGAGCTTCTCTTCATAGACATCTGAATTGCCAACAACTTTTGCTTCCGGACGGGGTTTCTTGCGATTCCCGCCTTCACTGCCTTTATTAGAGCTGGGGTCCGAACGGTGCGTGGTCTTCCAGACCTCTTGCGGTCATCAAAGCTCAGGGTACTATTGTACCTATTAATGGTACGATAAACGAATTGTTTATTGATTTTCAGATTTCGAAGCAACTTCAAAATCACGTTTGGCGGATGCCCGCATTTGTGCAACGCAATTACAGCGACACGATTTTCTTTTAGACCCCAATCCATTATAAATACGACGAGATAAGTGTTGTGTGTGCTATAAAATTATAAGTGACAACCCGCCATATTATGTAATTTTTTAATTTTTTCGGTAGCATTTGTTTTAACGCAAGAAAAGAGTTTGCAAATCGAGTAACAGAACTTAGTAACCAACTAGGTACTGTGTGAATTATTTAACGTTAACTTTAAATGAAAATTACTCATTACTGATCAATATTTTTAGAAAATGTATAATAACATTTTTTCTTCGGATTGCTGTTTTGATACAAGATTAGCAAACAAATTATGTTAATATTGTGCCGTATTGTAATTATTAATATCTTTTGTCTGTGATTGGTCATAAGGGCCCTTTTCTCAAATGTATGGGAGTGAAATTGTGATTTTTACGTAACTTTAATCGTGTATAAATAAAAAAGCGTGACCTGCAGAATAATAATAAGACTTTTGTGATACTTCTGTGGACTGATTAAAATATAATTTAGAACATACTATACCAAATTTGTTATTGTTCTAGGAAAGATGTAACTGATAACAATAATAACATTTTAATTTAAAAAAAAAATTTCGTAGCCTATGTGAATTTTGTTTCTATCCTAAAATGTAAGCTCAAAGATGTTCTACTATATACAATGATTCTGATTACAACATATTAAAGGAAAAGCCGAAAAAAATATTTTAAATAGTTTCGTCCATATGAGCGTGTTGCTATATTCAAAGGCTGTTTTTTCATGATCTGGAAGTCACATTAAAAAAACCATGACTGGGTTCCAAAGAAAAAACCCTTTAGATACGAAATTAATCATAATCTATGTAACTTCCAATGGGAACACACTTAAAACTAGTTTCAAACTTCTTTTGACGATTTCTCAAAAGTGCAGTTTTAGCATTTGTAAAATTAATGTTTTTTATAAAAAAAAGTATGGGACTTAGAGTCATGATCTTTTTTGTGTAAGATAGCTTATTTAATGTAGATTTAGGATCTGTGCTTAACTCAATACCTGCCATAAGGGACCTTTAGCCATGGACGGTCACATATATTTCTTATGTCCTATTCTACCCTCCGTTAAGAGATTCGCCCGTATAAGACTTCCACACTGTATTACGACCTAGTGCGTCCGGTATTCCCGCGCGACGTAAGTAACCTTGTCT
Organism: Grapholita molesta; assembly: GCA_022674325.2. Classification (NCBI taxonomy): domain Eukaryota; kingdom Metazoa; phylum Arthropoda; class Insecta; order Lepidoptera; family Tortricidae; genus Grapholita; species Grapholita molesta. The sequence continues at coordinate 11,421,734 of CP053137.2, forward strand.
CTTCACTGCCTCTCACTACTTCAACAAGTTCTCAAGAGGAATCAAATAATTAGGAGATAAATTGGGGATTAGTCCGCAGCAGTCGTGCTTTTAGAGATAGAACCATAGGCTGATAACCAGTTGGCTCTAGGTGGAAATAAGAGTTTTTCTAGTTAGCCCATTTTTAAGTTACCCGATAGTATAGTATGTCTATACAATCTGTGCCTGAATGAATGTTTGATATACGGGTATTATTACCGGTCGGTGATGATCGTGTTGTCTATGGGAAATAATCTCAAAAGAGTAGGTAGGTATTTTTCTCAAACTCTAGGGACACTATACACAAACCTACTTATACAAATAATTAATAAATAATTTGGGACAATGTTAGACAAATCGATCTAGTCCTACGGTAAGCTCAGTAAGGCTTGTGTTGTAGGTAGGTACTAGACGACGATATATATATATATAATAGATAGATATAAATAAATACTGTGCAGCAGTGTGTGCAGGAAAAAATATTGTGCTCATCACACAAATAATCGCCCCGACTGGGAATCGAACCCAGGACCATCGGCTTCATAGGCAGGGTCACTACCCACTAGGCCAGACCGGTCGTCATAATATAGGTACCTACACTTGTTATTGCACACTGTAATACAATAACGGTTGTATTACTTTTCGAGTTTAGGTGAACCACTCGCCGAGCTTCCACACGGACACGCAGTTGGACCGCGAGGTGAAGGAGGGGCTGCTGACCGACACGTTCACCATGCTCAACATCTGGCAGTGCGACAAGCGGCGCGTGCTCGAGGAGGACCGACGCCGCATCCGCGACCGTCTGCTGCAAACCAACAAGTACCCACACTCCGACATACATATTCACTATAGTGTCAGCCAAACCGCTGGACCGCGAGGTGGAAGAAGGGCTTCAGACCTATACGTTCGTATCACCATGCCCCACTGACGGAGTCTAGTTATTTTTTGGCTATTATATTTAGACATAGTCATAATGACATAATCATGTCAGACTAAAACTTCCATTGGTTTCTATGCCTCCGGAATCAACGATGATTTCGACAATGACCTCATCCAACGCATCCCTGCACTATGTTGATGAATCTTTTTTAATTTCATCAAAATATACCCACATCTTAAATTTTAAAGGTTTTCTGAAATTGTCTCCGGAGAAGAAAAGGAGCCAGAGAAAACACCGTGGCAGACGCAGATACAGTGGGAGGAAACTCATTTAGGAAACTTTAGGTAAACGTTGACTATTACATTTTGTCCTTCTTTTTTTTTAATGACATTTGCTTATAAATAGAAGCAAATCGCAAATTCGCCAGTCGACAAAGAAATGTACCGTGCCCGTGACGCCACACTATAGCATTTTGTCGAACTTTGCTGAATCTTCCGTAGGTCCCTATTACTGATGTCCGTAATCGTCGTGAACGTCCAGGGCACGATTTTCTGGCTACCGCCACAGCCATGTCTGGGTGTCAAAAGATTAATACAAGAGGTTATAGGGAAAAGAAATGTAAAATTACAAGTTGTTCCCGATAAAACTACGTAGCTACAAACTGGCTTCTGAAAGTATTATTTACTTTAGCTACGTTACGTTTGCTTGTACTTGGTTCTCTTCTCGTCCTTAAGACCTGAGCAAGGTACAAATTCCAAGTGGATAAACATGAGTAGATATTACGTCGCACATATGTGTAAATAACTATTCATAGCCACTAAAACGCTTGTCGTTCAGACGCGTGTACCCCGTGGGCGAGCAGTACGCGTGTCTGTTCCAGCAGCCGTCGGGCTCGCTGTACACCGGCACGGCCTCGTCGCGCGCGCGCGGCGACTGCACCCGCCTGCAGCGCGAGGAGTTCCAGGTGCTCACCTTGTAACCAATGTTAACTAACAACTATTAAATAAAAAATAAAATATAGCAAATAAATCATGATGGAATGCACTTCTCATCTTTATAATCTGCACCTTAACGTCCTAAGATGCTGCTAAAAGGCTCAATCAACTATTTTATGACACTCGTTGCCATTGTTACGGTCCCCTGGGTCAATCTTAAACCACCGTTTTAATGCATCTTGAAGATACTATATGTTCATTCCATAAACATTCACCTACCAAACGTGTTAATAGAACGCAGTGCCACATTTCTTCTAACAAATTATTCCACCATGGCCGGTGGGACAGAATAACAACGGATAATATCTGATTCACCCAAATATATGAAATAGGCGGCTACACTATAGGTACAAACAATTTTTGAGAATGGACACCGAATTCCCAAAAAATATCTAAACAATCTGTAGCCATATATATGGTATCCATAAGGATGGAATTGTAATGCTAACTTGCAAGTTTGTTGTTTTTTAAGCAGCAAACAAAAGCGAAAGCAGAAGCTCTCATCAAACCGAAGACACCAGCAAAACAAGTCAAAGACACGGAAAAGAAGGCGGCAGACGAGGCTAGCGCGGCGCCCTCCACTTCTAGCGACAAGACTGCTAAGACCAAGCGGTCGGAAAAGGACCCGAAGAAGATGGAGATGAGAAAGCTGACTGGCAATCCGTCCCCCACGATTCTCCCCACTGTAACTACTTTCTCTATAATCAGTAGGTAAGGTAGAACAGGGTGACGGGATGGAGATAGGCGACGCGACGCGGGAAAGACTCGAATAAGGTGACCAGAAAACTGACAGCTACCGCGCACTCACTCCATTACAGCTAGGTACTTGGTTAGATAGGCCAGCGTAGCGTAGCGTATGTAGCACATCTATGGTGATATAACCTTAGAGAAATCCTGGAAACTCCTCAGGTATTTTAAGTGACCACCTTACCTGGTGATTTGGATAAAATAATAGTTGTACCTAATGTTTCGGAAAGCGCTACTTGACATTATCGGAAGAATGAGTTCTAACAAAAAGCAGAATGGAACTCCTTAACGTTGACAGTATTTCATGGTTTACCGTTACAGATGTTTGCTACGATCGCTAAGCAACTTTTAAAAATTGACCGTTCCCCTCTTATCTTTTTCCCTCGTTTGAGTTATGACCACAGACTCCGTGGTTATGACTGACACTTTTGAGAATAGGTGCTAAGCTCGCCATGTGGCATAGACCAAAGGAAACAAAATACTACGCGTCTGCCTTAGCAGTAGGAAACAGTAATAGTTATTTATTTACCTACAGGATTACCTTTACGACAACCGCGATCACGCGTAAGGTTCACTTAAAAAAAAAACCTTGACTAAATGGATCCTGGGGGCCTATTTGTAGCTTTGTCTTGTTAACACGATTGAAATACAGGTGGAGGAGAAAGAAGTAAAGCCGGCGTACGTGTTGTGCTCTTTCGAGCCTGACCCCATCGTGGAGAAGGAGGAGCGAGAACGGGTCAACCAGCTCGCACAGCGGGACTTCCTCATACGGAGCTACGGCATGCTCGAACAGGTTAGTCATAATAAGGGTCGCCTACATCTGTCGACGCGGACTTGGTTTAACCCTTTGTATGCTTGGCACGGAACCGTGCAAAGCATTTGAATTCTACGGAATTAACTTCAAGGTCGTTTTTTCATTGGAAAATTTTGACATCGGCATACGAGGAGTTAAGCCGGTTGCACCGTCTTCTTAGTCTTGTTCTTGATAATCTTGCTGACTGATCTTTGCCGACTGTTTTATTTTCTTTGGGTCAGTCAGCGAGTACAGTAGCGTCTGCTGAAAAGAATCTCTATACTTCATTATATTGTACACTCGTAGTAGGTAGGTACTTACCTATATGTATAAGCGATCAATGCATAGATTAATTTAAGTATATACCTTACTTAGCTACTAACTTAACAAGGAGTTTCTCGCATATTAGCGGTGCATTGTGTTGAATCTAACTTTTTGTATCCAGATCTACCTGGTGATGAAGAAAATGGGCACACTTAGGCCCGAAGACGAGCGCAAATACGGCGTTTACGGACGTCTGTCAATCGTCTCCAACTCGACTAAGGTTGGTACTATTTATAAAGTAGGTAGTGTTTTTGAAAGACTGGTAATAATTATTAAATCTGAATATTGTGTTTGTCTGCAGAAAGCAATGTAAATGCATATTGGTGGATCAAAATTTTGCGAAAAAAAATGTAGTTGTAAGAACTTACGCACGAACTACGAACCGGCTTACATTTTGTATATAGACACAGATCGTCATTCTGGAGAAGCCTCACACGGAAACGTAAGCCAGACTGTCTTCAGTTTTACTTTACTTTTAGCGACGTAAGTAAAGAACGATATTTATGCACTGCTATGCATAAGTATTTCAGGTTTATTATAGATTGTCATAACTACGTCAGATAACAATAGCTATGTTGGTCCTTAGGACTGGTCGTAAGTGGTCGCTGCCGCCCGGCCGTGCTGGCGGCGCGCGACGTCTTCGTGCCGCATTTTTACTTACCGTAAGTAATTCCTCTTCCATTGCTTCCGCTTGTCTTGTCAACACGATTGAACGGATGAACTCACGTGTTAGATAAACTCACATGTACTTGTATCGCAAGGTCGATTCGACCTCATACATGTATCCTTGATTGCGATGTTCAATAATTGACGCAGCCAAGGTGTTAAGCAGTTCCATGATTACAAGAACAACGCTCGCAATTGTGACGTAAAATCATGTGTTCCACTCGGCAGCGAGAAACCAATTTGAATTCGCTACACTCGTGATTTTTATTTTCAAGTCTTCCACTTGCTTGCAGCAATATAATATAATCACTCGTTTACATTTATTTACAGCCAAGCTACGCCGATATCATTTCTCAAAAATGCGTTTGTGCCTCAAGTAAATTGTCTAAGCTACGGTGTCCCAGTTTCATTGAGCGAGTTGTAAGATTTACCAACGTAGTTGTAACTTGTCGTTTGTTAGATCGAGCGTTCCTATCTTGCTCTTTTTTATAATGTATTTTTATTTAATCTGTAAATCTTATGCTTATGCCATTTTGATGTCTAGTCAAGCTTCAAGAACGCTGTCAATCATTGTTGTTCTGTAAATTCCGGTGATGAAAAAATAAGCAAACTCTGTCAAAATATATTTACTTTTGTTTACTTAAAATGCAGTTTTTTTAACCTACCTTAAAATAAGAAGTGAAAGATTAATAATCTTTCAATATGACAGAAACAAATGTATTAAAACTATAGGTCTGATTGTACAAAGTCCCGCTTCAACTTATATTCACATACTTAATAGGAAGTCATTTAATTGATGTCTGAATTAGTCTCATACGTCTTCAATAAGAACATGCTGTACCTATAGATACATTAACTAAAGTAAAATCTATTTTTTACGAATTTCTAAATGCACTGCCTATGCTAGTAAGGTGTTACGTACATATGTCTCAGTTGTTCCTACTCTGCAACAGACTATCAAAATAAATAAGCTACATTTTGAATTTAACTAGCTGTTTACATAGACAACCTTCATAGATCCAATATTAATCAATATGAATTGAACTCCCTGTTATATTGTACTAAGTTATGGCGCTGGTCAGAACAGAAGTTTTTTGGGCAGGGAGCCTCCATCAATGCTATCTAGCAGTTTCCTCTTGAGTGTGGGTTTTTCTGTTTCTATTTTCGTGAAGGCCGAGGGCATCGGCAGCTTGTTGCCCACTGTGGGGGCTGGCTTATTGCTGCAAAACGTACAGGACATTATTATATATTACATAGTCAATATTATCTGGCAAAGATCGAATTAGGGTGTGCATTGTCTACATTCTTTGTAGTCGAGTTAGGTATTACAATGCTTTATACAGTCTAGTTTGGAATGCAATTTTAATACAGGCGTTTTTAACGAGTTAGGGTCGGTTGCACCATAAACGTCATCGTAATAGTTGGGTACTCTCTTGTATGTAAAGTTTGACAGTTCTCTATGCGATGACATATTTAACCATACTTAACACGTGCACTGCAGCAATTAACTGAGTTAACCATACAAATACAAGGTCGATTAGACCTGGCACGCAGTAACGTGTCAAGTATAATCAGCTCGTTGAATTTGCGTGGTGCAACCCACCCTAAGTGTAGGACGTGTAGTATTGCATCGAGCTTCCAAGGGATTTGAGTAGCGTGCACTGCGGTCACAAGTATGTACGTTTGCATTGTTTGACATCCACGCCTCGACCCGCATCACGCCCAATTCGAGTGTCCACTTACAAGACTGGTAATGGTAACGATGAGCGGTATTCGTACCTGAAGTACGGCATCTGCAGCGCTTGCGTGCAGTCGCAGCGCTTGGGCGGGAACAGCACCAGCAGGTTCTCGAGCAGCTGGATGAGGTCGTCGGCCGCCGCGCTGAAGATGTGCCGCAGCGGCTGCGCGGGGAACTGCTTGAATTGCACGTAGTCGGGCAACCCCTTCATACCCTAAAGAGATTTTCATAATATGTTGTAGGGAAAGGACAATGTAGAGGTATCTTCTCAAATGTTAATAAATGAAGAGCAGGCCGCGGAGATAGCTATGGTTGTAGACAGAGCAAGAAATGCTCTATAGTGAGAGTATTTTAAGTACATGTTTTTTAATGAAGTGTTCTGGATATTCTAGCAGATGAGGCGAATATTGGCCTCCTATGTATATGAAATTGACGTTTTATTTAACTGCCAGTTTGGCAAATCGCCAATATCATAACTAGTAATTTACGTATAAAATTTACTAAGTATTTTTCTTTGTCATCTGGCATTTAATAGGTTAAGCATACTTAAGTTTGCTGCTGCTTATACTCACAGGCCAGTTTTCGTCATTTGGTGTACCAAACACTTGGAAAATACGTGTCAGCTGATCCAGGTCTGACTCTCCAGGCAAGAAGGGTACCCTGAGCAGGAGTTCTGCTAGGATGCAGCCAATGGCCCACATATCCACACCAGTACCATACTGTCGAGCTCCAAATAAGAGCTCTGGTGACCTGGAACAAAGTAAAATTATAATTTGCTTGAGAGAAACAACAAAACCAGAAATGTATACCCAGTTTAGCCAGAGTTTTCCAATTATAGTATTGTTTCATGCAATTGAAGAAATGACTAGTTTTTATTCTAGTATTATATACAACATATATGTCAAAAACATACTTTTGCTTAGTCATAAACATCTCTCAAACCTACTTTAGTAAAATTATGTTTTGTCCGTCTTAAATAAAAATGACACATAAAGACAAAACATAATTTAACTAAAGCAGGTTTAAGAGACATTTTTATGAATAATCAGGTTAATTTATCACTCAAAAATTAATATAGAAATTGTAATTGGTTCTTTGTCATATTCGAATCTAGCATTTTCCAATCTCAGCATATGTAGAGGATACCAGCTATGCACTGAAAAATATGTTGTTAGTTTTTTTATTTATTTAAATACTTAAGATAATTTAAGTCTTACCTATACCATCTGGTCACCACTTGATGTGTGTTGATCCTAGTAGGTGACCCAAAAGCCTTGGCTAGACCAAAGTCACCAATTTTTAATATGCCATCCCGATTTATTAATAAATTATTTGGTTTCAAATCTCTATGTAGTATCCAATTTTGATGAAGATACTCCAAACCTTAAAGTATAAAAATATATTAATACTGCTTTCTATATTTAAAAAAGTAAAACATAATATATAGTACTAGTCACGAAAGATGGAAAGAGAACATTTGTCGTACGCTGGGGACATACTGGGGACATCTGTACAATGTATGACTAATACTGAATATACTGATAAAAAAACAAACTCTCTTTTTAACCTTTTTGCTGCCACAAAAAAAAATCTGAAGTGCATCACACACCAAAGATTTTTGTAAGCAAGCATTAAACCTTAGTATGTAGGTCCAAGGCCTCGGCTTGATATCAAGTTGAGGGATGTGGGGTATGAAATGTTTGACTTCATAACAAGTCAATGGCAGAGAAAGGGTTAACAAGATTACCTCTTTTAACACTGTTGTTAGATAGAAAATAATTTAGCTTTAATACAAAATGGTTGAAAGCAAAGTGAATTAAGATCAAAATGAATCAATATACCAATAAATAACTACATAATTGTAATAAATTTTGTGCTTACCACTCAATGTCATGATCATGTAAGCCTTCACATTAGCTGGAGTGAGCACAATGTTGCTGTCCTTAACTATTATTTCTAAGTCAGTGTCCATAAAGTCAAACACTAATGATACATTTGATTTTTGTCCAAATACATCTGTAATATAAAAAAGTCACATGGGTCAATAGAACACACATAAGCAGGGAATAAAACACTGGCAGTTATTGGACAATTTTGTTATCTGATTACAGGTGGCTGAATAAATATACTAGTTCTTTAGCAATGGTGCATAATGAATATCATTTCTGATAAAGTGAATCTATAAAACGAATCCCAACTCAAATGCCGAAGGTTCTCCTTGCTTTTTCTTAGTTAATTTTAATTATTGCCATAATGATACACTAAATTATTAATTTACCTAAGAGTCCAATCAAGTTGATATGCTGAAGTTCCTGCAACAGCTTAATTTCCCTGAGTGCAGTCCTGTTTATGCCATCCTGGGCCTCTAGACGAGAACCTATTTTAATCTTCTTCACAGCAACTATTTTGTCTGTTTTCACATCTCTCGCTTTATAAACGGTTGCGAACTGAAATGCAATAATTATTGATGAAAAAGTTAGGTAAAGGTGAGGTTATCAATATTAGGTTATGTTTATTTACATTGATATTAACCTATATAACGATGCTCATATAGAATTCGAAATATTTAATATTTTGAGTGAAACTTACTTGGCCTTCTCCAAGGAAGTCTATTTTTTCGTAACGTAAGGTAGGCTCCTCCATTATGACTGCAGTTTTGTAAAATTTTGCAGGTAAGTAGTACTTATCTTATTCTCATTGTGCTAATAACTACATATAATGTTGATCAACTGTGTAAAAAAGACACTATTTATTTCTGAGTGCGTTGGCGTTTATGAGCCGATCCTGCCGATCTATCAAATTAAACGATTGAAACGATGGTAAATTCAAAATTATACATTTTTTTCTTGACAGTTGCGAGGGATGCGAATTTTCAAAGCAAAAACCGATTTGCTGAAAATAAGTGAAAAATTGGACAAGTCAATGATTTATACTGTAGCTCAAATAGATCTTAAGTACGTTCAAAAACCTTTACGATTTTTTAATAATTGATTAAAATACATAACAAGCTGAGGCGCTACCGCCAAAAACGGTATACGTAAATTTCGGGCATCTTTCTCTTTTACCCTAATCAAGACGTTACGAGAGTGACAAAGACAATCGTCGTAAATATCGTTTTTTGCGGTAGCGCCGCAGCCTCAGCTGCCTGTCAGCTATCTGACATCGTGATCGTGACTTCACGTGACATCTGACGTCTGACGGTCTGGTCTGACAGTGACAGTAATTCTGACATGCGGACCCAAGCAAGTCGGCAGCTTTAGTTTAGAATATAAATATTAAGTGATAATATTTAATAATAATGGCTTCTACTAGCACTGACCAGGTCTACTACGAAGACATCCCACCTGGTACTCTTAATGAAGAAGATTTTATATGCACGGAAAAAATTGTGCCAAGAAAAATAAAACCCCAAAACATTGTAGTTCGACTTATGGATAGAGAAATATACGGCTCCAGGCGACCAGGCGCTCACTTTCATGTTGTTCGTGAATTCTATCAAAATGTATTTCCAAATTTGACCATAGTCAACGTTGAAAAGCCACCGTGCTTCCTAAGAAAATTTAGTCCAGACGGGAAACATTTCATCGCATTTTCTGCAGATCAGACTTCACTGGAAGTAAGAATAACAAATACACTGTTTAATTGAGATTACTGAGCATGTAACTTTTCCAGTACACCCCAAAACTATTTTACTCCATTGGCCTTTGTAAAAAGACGAGAGAGATATTTATCCAAACAACATATTGTTATCAAAATATTAGCATAAGTACTAATTTGTGGATAAATTATTGCTGAGGAATTTTGACACAAGAATCTCAACCAGAAATATTGCAGACATTGCAGATGGTTTGGAATATTCAGTTTTAAAAATCTAGTAACTAATAAGGATCTAATGCTGACACAAATGTAATATTACAGATATACGAGTATCGAGGAGCATCAGCTGCAGGAGATTTGGTTGCTGGTTATCCTATGGACTTGCTAAATGCTGATGCTGATGTCCATTATAGGATAAGGACACACATATTTTATAGGTTTTTTAAGGTATATAAATTACTTTGACATAATATCTTATTGTTTCTATATGTCATAATGCAAGCATAATCTATTAAATATTTTAACATTTACAGCCAAAGTTTACAGTGAATGTGTGCATGCAAAGAGAAGTGGTAGGTCCTGAAAGGCAGGCAGGACAGCACCCGCTGATGGAACAACAACTAAACAGAGAGTGCAGTCTCTTCACAGAGGATGGCCGCTATGTAATCATTGGCTCTGCTGCTCACATCCCTGATGATTTAAGACCTCACTTCTATCATATTCATAGTAACAATGAAGCAGTGACACCAACTATTAGGTAAGACTAAAAATAAACATTTCAAAAGTGTATAATACTTCTTGAAGTTTTAATATAAATTAGGATGCTAATTTGAGCTATGTAGCCTTTACTAACCTTGTGGGTTTTTTCTGAGTCTATAAGCATAACCTCTGATTAAGAAAGTTATAAATTAAAATTTGTTACATATTGCTTTTATGATTGCAGGTCAGCTTTGGAGGATTACTCTCTTCATTTGGTAGACTTACATCATGGAAAATTGTGTGATACCAAACATTTTAGAATTGATAAAATCTACTTATCACACAACCAAGGCATTTATCTGTATAAGGAAGTATTGGCAGTGTTGTCAGTGCAACATCAAACTATACACCTGTTCCAGATTGTAGATGGAATGTTGATTGAAATAAGAAAAATTGGTAGATTCTGTTATGATGATGATCCCTTCCTTGTAAACTCAGTGTTTGCACCTCCCATGAATGAGAGGCCTTTCCATGAAGAAACAATAAACAGCCTCAAACACAGGCTTCTTGTGTTTCTATTCAAAAGAGCCAAGTCTATCAGTGATGAGACTAAAGACCCTTTAGAATTAAGAAAATTTTATAAATACTTTGACATGTTTAAAAGCCTAAGGATGTGGAAAATGCAATTGTTAGATGAAGACCATCTGTTTATAAAATATGCTAGCGAGGAGGTGGTGACACTTAGAGTAGCTGAGCCCAATAGTCAGTCGTCATTTTTTGTAATTTACAACATTAGTCAAAGTAAAATACTGGAGGTGTATGAAAACACTTCAGAAGGCTTGTTGCAACTGTTTGAAAATTATTGTGACTGCTTCAGAAATGCCAGGTTATGTGCAGATTCACAGTTTACTTGCTCTCCCTCCAACAACTTGTATGCCAGACTGACACAGCAAAGGTTTAAGCAGACCATAGTGAGAGCCATCTACGGTGGCCGGACAGAGGCGACAAAAAGAATTCTAGCTCAACTACCGATAAGTGCACAGTCTTACAGTGGAAGTCCATATCTAGACTTAGGATTGTTCAGTTATGATGATAAATGGGTATCAGTCATGGAAAGACCTAAAGCTTATGGAGAATATCCCATTAGGTAAGAACATTGTCATATGGATATCTTAACACTAAGAGCTCTTTCCCAAAATATGCTTACGATTTTAGTCCATTGTTTGCCAAATTAGAATGGGGGATAAGTGGCTATGACTGCTTTTCCCCAAGCCCGCCATAATGTGTGTCAATTAAAAATCCTAATGGCAGTTGTAATGTTAAAAAGAAGTTATAATTATAACCAGTTACTTATTTGACGTAAAAGAAAAATAGATACTTTTAAAATCGAAAAAGATTAAATGAGAGCCTGGCTGTAATAAGGTTCAAGTTTGTACGACTTGACATTAAAAACGGTAGCGGTCTTTAGAACGCGCCTGGCAGTTCATTTTTAGTTAATATTACATTTTTCGAAATTCAGTAATGTGAAGTTGATATATTATGTGTTTGTTTTAGATTTTACGCCCGCGACTCAGGGCTGCTAAAGTTCAAGATCTACGCGGGCGTGCTGGGCCAGTCGGTGCCCGCGTCGGCGCGCCGCCTCGTGGCCTTCACGTTCCACCCCACAGACCCCTTCGCCATCTCCGTGCAGCGCACTAACGCCGAGTACATCGTCAACTTCCACATAAGGAATGCTGTTCTGAGCTGATACCAAGATGTAACGATTTATATGATTGACGACGATGACGCCTCGTAGCGATATGCAGAGCCATGGGGCTGTGTGATTTCAAGGTGTATCATCACTTGTTGCGATCCTCAGTTATGCGGGAGCTACAAAGAATACAGAAGTGTACAGTTTATCAGTTATCACTACATCTACTGTGAAGAAATCTAAAGACGCCGGTTTAATTTAGAGAATGCACAAAGATATAGTGTAAATAATATTAAATATGCTTTAATTAGAAAATAAGTGTGAATAAAAGAATAACAAGAACATTGATGGTTATATTTTTGTAGTTAGTAAATCCTATTTACTACTTAAATAGGGTAATTCGTTAGTAATGGCCACATTATAATAAAAATGAACTCTGTTTATAGGCGTTTACAATTCATTTTAGCGTGAGGTGGCCAATTATTGAAGGGTGGTCAGTAACTGAAACCCCATTGGAAAATGTGTTCTATTCATAGGTATACAGGATTCATTTTCAGTATAAGGTAGCCAGTTACTAGCGATATACCCTATGTACGTAATAATTATTTACCGCAAGAAAACTGTTGAACCGTAGGAAAACTAATTTAGCCAGCGGGAATCGGATTGTATGGACGCGCAAAAATATACATACCAGAAAATATCTACGTTTGGCAACCCTTTTAATCAGAGACAGTATCAATTTGATAAACATTTCCAACGTAAACTTTTTGATACAATTTTCAATACGTAATTAATGTCATACAGAAAGTGTGACCCTGTCATGTGTCAGACAACATTTTCGTCTAGAGATGTCTTAATCAAAACATTAATTTAATAAAATGGGAACAACACAGTTCAAAGAATTAGCCCCCTAAACATACAACACAGTCACAAGCATTTAAAATGAGCAAACCAGTACAATAGAGTTCAAGATGCAATACTTTTCACCATATAACGGATGTCCGAACAACGAGGCTAACTTCCCCTACATACCAAGTAATTCTCTGTCTTAGTGTAAGGCCCGAGTCATTGCAAACCATTGTAAACGCCCCATTGGCGTCGGTTGTTCACATCCCTTGGAACGCCACACGCCTCGTTCCGCTTCAAGCGTCCACTCGGGCATTACACTTGCGTGAGATGAGATACTTGTGCTTTAGAGCTTTTAGATATGTAGTTCAACCTTCCAAACTGTGCTGGTTTGTATTAGAAGTATCCAATGTCATATTTGCTTTGGTGACAATTTTATGCAGTTGTTCCGTCAGTTTCAGCGCAGCCAGTCGTCCCGCGCTCACAAATCGTAGGCGAGGGTGACGTGACTTCCGTGACGCTGCCCGACGGGACTTTACAACTGTTCTTCATACCCGTCTCGCGCGCTACATCTACTTGCTTCGGGAGCTCTCAGTGGGGCACGATTCCAGCTTGGTTTATACGCACTATTCCTAACCTGTAATTATTTACACCTTGTGACTATGCTAATTTAGAATTTGCACCTTTAAATTGATAGTTAATCGTTATGTTTTGACAATTCGATTCGACCATTTCTCCCCTATCTAAGTCAGCAAAGAGCTGATCGCGCTTGCCATTTCGTGTCTCAAGGAAAAAGCATTTACTGAGATTACAAGTAGTACGATTCGTTTTGTAATTATTTTGTAGAAATAAAGGAAATATCAACTGCCTCGGGGGAGACTTAAACTCGCGACTCAGGGATACATGCTTGTCGCTCTACCTGGAGCTATTATAGAGACAACCAATGGATGCGAATTTCTCCACAAAATCCTTCAATGTGCCATTTGCTGGCCCTTTTTTTCTAAAATATATAGTATGTTTTATTTATATAGTTCACGTATCGCGCTAGACAATCATTAAGACTATTTAAATTATAAAGTGAAGAGACATTTTTTTTTCAACGCACGTTGCATTCTGATTGAATTTGACTTATTTAAGGTATTGGTCTCTTATTAATATCCGTGTCATCGTGATTTTGTAGAAGTTATACTTGTGTACGAAACGGTAATCCATCAGTTTTACAACTGAAACAAACTAGTTTTCTTCGTGTTATGTATAGTACATATAACTATTGATACATATACTGAGAATTATGTAATTGTCCTTAGTACATTATTCTACCAAGGAAACAATAGTTTTCCACCGCCCCTGCAGCCGTTCGCATCGACCTACCGAGATGGTCAACGGGACGCAAACAACTCCTTACAAAATAATGTCGTAACCGAAGACGTGCCAAAATATCAGTTGCAAGTTAGTGGATTATATTGATTTATAGTTAAACTACCCTAACGTTAATCCTTATATATACGGCCTCCTAGCTTAGTCAGTGGTGACCGATGGTGTACGATGGGTTTGAATCCCTATATAGGTATTTATTCGCGTGTTCATTACCGCGGTGGAGACGGGTGTTTATGTACCTACTGAAGTATATACATTATATTAATAATAGGAATAATAATCGTCTTATTCAGATACTTAAAAAAGTAAGTATCTACATAGTAGTGTACATAAAACCTAAAACGCAAAAGGAGCTAACAGGTAGTCAATGTATATGAAAGAAATATAATAATAATCAAATGAATAAGACCATTCAAATTAATTCAGTTTTTTAGCTATGTTACTTGAAATGTTGCCATAAGGTTATAGTAAACGTTGTTATTTTGCAGTTACACAATGACAAACAAACGTCATCGACCGACTTGCACTATTTCTGCCAACAAACACAGCCCGTCAGCTGGTACTCGCGGCAATCCGTGCAGACGCAGGCAAACCAGCCCGTCAGAGCATGCGACGCGTGCTGCAAGTCCTGCCACTGCGGGGGCGTCGATATTGCCCTCGACGACGACATGTCCATAGACAACACGATTGAGAAACAGCCATGTTCGTGCTATAGAAATGCGAATAAAGTTCACTTTACTACAGACTCTTACAACCGATTGATACGAGACGTAAAATCAGTTCAATGTGTAGTGCCCTAAAAGTCAAGTCAGCTCGGTGTTTTTTGTGGCTTTTCGACACTGCGTGACTTTTGTTTGTTTAGATGAAGGAAATGCAACTCACTGTCCTATCAGACTTGTAATAATTAGTTCGATGGAGTAACAATTAAGGAACAGATAGCATATTTACTCAGAGTGTAAAAATCCGAAGAAAACAGTGCCGCTTCGAAGGACATCATTTCATTATAGGTATTAACCGACAATAGGACATTAAAACGACAGAAGATGTTGAGTGAATTTATATTCTGTTATTATACATATACTTTATCCCTTAACATTACATGTATTTACAGTGAAAATAAAAGTACAGTAATAAAAACAACTTGAGATTTGTATTCTCTATGATCAAATACGTAATGCACACGGAAACAATATACAACACGAACACCACGGCAGTCCTTAGGCTTACAACGAAATAACCCTTTAGACCAGGGTTTCTCAAGATGTACTGTCGCCATCATATATATCGGAGCTGTGGAGGTAGTCATAAATCATAAATGTTGGAACATGCACTTTTTCACCTCGACAATAGGTGTTGTCCCGATATTTGTGACCACTTGCACAACTCGATATATCTGATGGCGACTGTACGCGAACCTCCGGAAGTTCGACAGCGAATAAAGAGTTTGCGATCAAACAGCGTATGACGGGTAACGCGTTATCTGGCACACATGCAAGTAAGAGGTTTGAAAAAAAATCTGATGTATAATATCGGTTCGTGAAAATCTGGGAAAATTTACCCATTGATTGCCATTTTCGTAGTCGATCTCCAGTGCTACGCGGAGAGCATAGAGAGCTGCGACATGGAAAGTTTCAATAGAGAGTGAGATAAACTTGAGAAACCCTGCTTTAGACTAGTGCACTTGTACCGGAGCAGAGAGGTACTTACTCCATGACAAATAATAATAATTACTGATAAAGGAAGACTCTTGCTAGCGGAAACACAGTTCACGTTTTCTTTCAAAATACATAGAATATACTTTGGTAGAAAAAAACTCTTCTGCCGACCGTCCCTCAATTTCCAAAGGCGTCATAAATAATAAATCGTAATAAACAATTTAACACTTAAAACTAGTATTGCATAATGAAAGTTTAAATAGACGAGCTGCAAATTTTCATGCTTTCGGTTTGTTTAGAAAACATAAATAAATGCATCGCTTTTCAGGCATAAATGGTGCAACATAGACATATGTTATATCCGTGCGGGTGCAGCTAAATGCGATATTGTGATGCAGTTTGTTGTGCAGCGAGGCCAGTTACCGGTGGCTTCTCAGTCAACACATACTTAAATTACTTTGAAAACAATTGCTGGCCTGGTAGCGCGAACATCGAAGTTCGTAAATTTCGAGCATCTATCTGTTTTACTCCAATTAAGGCGTCATGAGAATTCCAGAGAAAATCGTTCGAAATTTATGAATATCGATTTTCGCGATAGCGCCGCTGACTCGGAAACAATGTGAGCATAAATAAAGTAAACTGGGGCAGAATGTGGTGAATTAAGGTTTTAACAGCTAACCTAGATGGCGCTGTACTGCGCCATACGTTTTCCGTTGTAGAACGTTAGCGCTTAACCCTTTTCCAGGTCGCATGAATCCATAAGGTTTTCCCGAAATCATTCCAAATGGTGATATTTTGGTTCATTTATTTTAAATTGGGTCACTTTTTGCGACAGTCCAATCTGATAAGTGGGAATGCTAAGGTTGAAATTCAATTGACACGAATGTGATCGATCAATTAGTACTATTCCTGGAATAGGATTAATGCAAGGCTATATTTAATTAGGTACTAAGGTAAACGTCCTAGTGCTCGACGCTGTACCAGTGTTCGTCATTCATCGCTTGATTCATAAGATAAAATTAACCACAACATCATTTTAAAGATAAACAATGTGACACATGGCAATAATTATTAAATGAATCATTTAATATTAAGTTATTCTTACTTTTTCCCAAAAGGGCTGACATCAATTTGATAGAACTATCAGTTTATTTCAAAGACCAAATGTATGTCATTCCATTTTAGGAGCCAAAATGACAAACAGTACTCTTTCATTTTAAGTATTCTCTCATTTTGAGAAATATCTATATGGTCAGCATATAAAACAAGGTCCATTTAGCAAAAATAAGAGGTTTTTTTCTTTTGACATGTTAAGCACTCGGGCGTTTACTACACTAGCAGCATTCCTTCAATATTGACATCACATTATTCGTCCAAGTATACAGATATCTATCGGCAAACATAAATTTTCCAATAATGTAGTATTGTGCTCACTGAAGTGTTAGCCGTAACAACAAATTCAAAATGAAAATACATTGAATAGGTAAGTCTCTCTAATGTTCCAATATAATCACACTCATACGTAATATAATATGGCCACTGCAAACTTTAAAACTGGCATTCGGGTGGATTCGTAATAAACATGCACCAGCTTAGATAATATTACATAAAACATATCACAAATTATCCATTTAGTAATAAACCTTACTGACAGCACTCAACATGAGATTCAAATCGAGGACAATACACCGTTAAATTTATCTCATAATCAATATATCTCTATTACATTTATCCTTATACATCGCAAAATCAACCATTTTGTGTACATATACTATCAATTTTATAATAGCACAACCTGGAAGTTGGCCGCTGCAACCTTTCGCTTTATGACTAAAGCAATATCTTACCGAGCTACTAGACAAAGTGCAAACCAATGCATTACATTATAATTAATCACTAACGCAGATTCACTAAAATGCATACAGTTCTGCAGCGCCAACACGACTGCATGTGTCTCACTCTAAACTGCATTTCGCCAAATTAGCTGAACGTGTAAAATCATCAGAAAAATTAAACACTAATGGATCTGCATTCATCACTGGGATATATAATTATTGTAAGAATTAATTATTTTGTAGTTATTAAATCTTCCAAAAAATACATAACATCTGCAGATTTGCGCATATAGCCAGGTGTATACTAGTGCATGCAGTAGTTTCGCTTTAACGTTATCAGTCGTTTCATCGGTTTACTGTGGAAATTATAATTATTATACAAACACTATTACAAACTTTATTTGACTAGACAGTAGCATAGTACCGACAAACAACCGAACGCGGTCCATAATGGGTGGAATCTTTACCGTATTAATTCGTTACGCATTTAGGCCTCAAATAAGAATAAAAAACAATAGTACACGTAATACTAACATCGGTCATTTTCCCACTATAACACACCAATTTACACGCTACCTAAACTACATTAGAAGTACTTCATGAGGAAGTTTTTAAACATATCAAAATAATTTAGTACTTAAGTGTAGGTTATTTTTAAAATACAATTTGCAACTTCACAGCACTTTACCTAATCCTGTGTGAGAATGGATGTACAGTCTAACTCTACTAGCTCCTCCGTCGCTCGCGGTGCTCACTGCGGACAAACGATTTTTGTCAGTAAATGTAGTCACCAGATGAGGGGTTCAAGGCACAGACAGTAATGAAATGTACTAAAAATAATAAAATACCCAGGCTAGTTAGTCGACACGTTCTCTAAAATACATACTAAGATGTTTGGAGCTAGGTGGTGGTAAATCATGAGTATTAAATTATTATCAAACTCTGATTCTTTCAATTCGAACGTTCGAGAATCAAAACTCGGCTCCCAGTGTGCTGGCGCGTCCTGGTGCCACGCGGCGCGCATCACGTCGTAGGGCTCCGCCGGCAGCCCTCGGGACAGTGTACTGACCTGGTGCGGCGGGACGGGCGCGGGCTGCGCGAGCGCCTGGTCGCGGATGGCGGCCAGCGTGCGGCGCGTGCTGGCGAACGTGGGCCGCTGCGCCGCGTCCTGGTGCCGCGCGGCGCGCATCACGTCGTAGGGCTCCGCCGGCAGCCCTCGGGACAGTGTACTGACCTGGTGCGGCGGGACGGGCGCGGGCTGCGCGAGCGCCTGGTCGCGGATGGCGGCCAGCGTGCGGCGCGTGCTGGCGAACGTGGGCCGCTGCGCCGCGTCCTGGTGCCACGCGGCGCGCATCACGTCGTAGGGCTCCGCCGGCAGCCCTCGGGACAGTGTACTGACCTGGTGCGGCGGGACGGGCGCGGGCTGCGCGAGCGCCTGGTCGCGGATGGCGGCCAGCGTGCGGCGCGTGCTGGCGAACGTGGGCCGCTGCGCCGCGTCCTGGTGCCGCGCGGCGCGCATCACGTCGTAGGGCTCCGCCGGCAGCCCTCGGGACAGTGTACTGACCTGGTGCGGCGGGACGGGCGCGGGCTGCGCGAGCGCCTGGTCGCGGATGGCGGCCAGCGTGCGGCGCGTGCTGGCGAACGTGGGCCGCTGCGCCGCGTCCTGGTGCCGCGCGGCGCGCATCACGTCGTAGGGCTCCGCCGGCAGCCCTCGGGACAGTGTACTGACCTGGTGCGGCGGGACGGGCGCGGGCTGCGCGAGCGCCTGGTCGCGGATGGCGGCCAGCGTGCGGCGCGTGCTGGCGAACGTGGGCCGCTGCGCCGCGTCCTGGTGCCGCGCGGCGCGCATCACGTCGTAGGGCTCCGCCGGCAGCCCTCGGGACAGTGTACTGACCTGGTGCGGCGGGACGGGCGCGGGCTGCGCGAGCGCCTGGTCGCGGATGGCGGCCAGCGTGCGGCGCGTGCTGGCGAACGTGGGCCGCTGCGCCGCGTCCTGGTGCCACGCGGCGCGCATCACGTCGTAGGGCTCCGCCGGCAGCCCTCGGGACAGTGTACTGACCTGGTGCGGCGGGACGGGCGCGGGCTGCGCGAGCGCCTGGTCGCGGATGGCGGCCAGCGTGCGGCGCGTGCTGGCGAACGTGGGCCGCTGCGCCGCGTCCTGGTGCCGCGCGGCGCGCATCACGTCGTAGGGCTCCGCCGGCAGCCCTCGGGACAGTGTACTGACCTGGTGCGGCGGGACGGGCGCGGGCTGCGCGAGCGCCTGGTCGCGGATGGCGGCCAGCGTGCGGCGCGTGCTGGCGAACGTGGGCCGCTGCGCCGCGTCCTGGTGCCACGCGGCGCGCATCACGTCGTAGGGCCCCGCCGGGCAGCCCTCGGGCGCCTCCATGCGGTACCCGCGCTCCACGTGCCGCACCACCTCCGCCAGCGGCTGTGCCACACCGATCCATCAGTATCATATATGTAAACTATCTCCGTTCGTTACGTACAGTATGGAAGTTCTTCGAAAAAATGAGAGATTATTAAGAGGCGACATAGACACGTTCACAAAGCAAAAGGTGCCCCCCGAATATAGTATTTTATGCAAGAAGTTATATAAGAGATGCCAAAAAAGGCAAGCGGTTACGAAAGCTGATGGCAGTCGCGCTAAATTGCCCCGCTTTACGCGAGTGCTTAACAGTTCCCAGTAGAAGTATGCGATTCCAGGAGAAAACGTGAGAGGCGCTTGAAGATAATGCGGTTTTGAGGGACGGGTCTGAACTCAGTTCTATCACAGTAGAAGAGCAAGAATTTGTAGCGAGTCGCATTGAGCCACTCAGCAACTCAAATTTAATAAACCTTAAAGCATTCTTGTTGAAAGTGAAGAAGTTACCTATCGAAAATCCAGTTCTGTCATCAAGTGCTATCCAGGAAGTGTAATCAATATATTCCGGTTTGAACATGTATGGATCGTGGTGTGGATCTTATTACATTAATACGTCAAACAATAAGAAACAGTGTGGCGTGTTATGAATACTTATGAAAAAATGTTGATGGATCGGAAGTAAAAACCATTCAGAAAACATCAGACTGTTATTTTGAGTATTTTTTTAATGTGAAATGTTAAAGTTTATTTTAACAAGCGGTTTGTTTGTTATTTCCTAAGTGCCTAAGTTTTTTTCGATATAAACAATTGACAACATTTCATATTTTCAATAAGTCTCAATTCTAATGGTGTTTTATTAAACATGTGTTAACTATACAAAAAAAAATTTTTTTGGATTTTATTCGCTTGAACTTTTGGAAAAAATCGTAATTTTGTGTAAACCGGAAGTATGACGTCACTTTACCAAAATAAGTTATCTGTACCAGTACTCATTTTCTTACAGTTGACGTTTGATAATTTGTTTGTCAACAACTGTCATAGCCATAACTATTTCTTGTTCAAGCTCACTTACTTCATAAATGAAATACATACATTCATACGTTGTTTGAGATAATAAATCACAAACTACTTGGCATTCACTCACTGGACTTAGATACCTCTGTAAAAATTACAGACTTGGCATTCTTTAACCGAACACCAATATACCTATCTACCTTTGAAACAATAAAATAAAGCTCTACAGAGGACACAGCGGCAAGTGATATGGATAATTTAGCACAGATAAGAGGGCTAGAGGACATGTCTTCGTCGGACGTTGTCGTTTATGTCGAAGTGAAAAGAGATTCAGGAAAATGTATAGTGCAATGCAGAGTCAGTCCAGAGCAGAAGATCCGCTCGAAGCTAAAGTGCATGGATAGGTGAAACCAGTGAGACTGTCTGGATGTTTCCTGTCATGACTGCAAGGCTTCTGAAGGGGGTTGCAAACACCAATTATGATTTTTGATGTGGCTAGTAAAGAAGACAGAGGAGCCTTCGACAACTTCTATGTAGGAATTATATGAGCAATTTTAATTTAAATAAAGCTTTTTTTTTTCATAATATCTTTATTATTTACATTTCACTTTATGACTACGTTGTATTTCTAATGAGCTATGGATGCCTGTTGTAAAAGTAAAGTATTTTTGCATTTGGCAATAAAACAATATTTACTAAATGCGTACGCATATTGCTTGTAGTTTTTGCCTTGTTACATGACTTATTGGAGCATAATATACATTCAATTAATACAATTTGGTAAGGAAACTGAATTAAGAAAATTTGATTGACCGTATGACGTATGACTGACTGTCAGGCCGTCAGTGTCAAGTCAAGTCTGCGAACTTTTTTTTCAGTTGGCCTGGAATCTTGGTGACGTCACTTTCCCAACCTTGTGACATACGCTCTTTTAGAATGAACTGTTTTTCAAATGGATTTTTTGCATTATAAAATCACTTTTTCAGAAAAAAATAAAAATACGGGTACATTAAAATTTCATCTTCTTTCCAATAAACTCATTAAAATTAGGAGTTAAAACTATGAAATGTTGTCAATAATCGTCGGCAACCACATTGTACTTACAATTCTAGGATATGGCACCCTTCCAAACGAATAGATCTCCCAGAGCAGGATACCGAAACTCCACATGTCAGACTTATTTGAAAATTTCTGAAACAAAAGAATGGTTTATAATTCAACCGCTTTATGTATTCACAACCAATACTGCAGCGCAAAGATTATTGCATATATAAAGATATATATAATCCTGGACACGGCGCGCATAGTCCGACGGTTCCTCTCTCTGCAGCCCTAACCACCGGCAGCCTGGGCCCTGCCCCGTTGCCGGCGGCACTCTAGGTTAGGTTTTTTATAATGTTTTTATTGTTTTGATACGTTTTAGATGTATTTTTATATTTTACTTTTATAAAAATGTTATAAAACCTAACCTAAGATTTAAAATGAATAAAGAGTATATAATAGTAGTTTATGTATCTGTGCATAATGAAGGGCATTACAACAAGAGTGTGGGTTTATGAAACGAGCCGAATGCGACTTTCATAATAATATCACACGAGTGTTGTAATGCCTAATTATGTATAGTTGCATACACTACTTTATCTACACACATATCATAAGTGTTTTAAGATGGGTTCAGGAACCGCAGGGAAATGACCTGCAGTATACTAGTGTTACTTGTAAATATTAAAAAGTTAATGAACAAAACAAATGACAGATTGGAATGGCAGCGTTTCGTATTTCGAATCTCAGTCAAATATTTTTTTAAACCATAGACAAACGAATGAACTCCCTATTCTATTGTCACTCGAATTCAAATGTCGTTCGATTTTTATTAAAAAAACATTACGAATTGGCGTTTCGTATCAATGACTGTTAAATTTATCTATAGATACTAGAATGGACACCCCACTTGAATTTGACAGTTGTTCCAAATTTATACTCATAACCATAATGTTTAACATTACATCTCCACTAATTTCTGATGGTTGGTAATGCTGGTCATTGCCAACGGTTTCTAGACGCATTTTAGAGCACTAATGATATGTACGTAGATAAAGACTATTGCATATATAAAGATATATTGCAGAGGCAAAGACTATTGGGAAGACTTGGAGCGAACTCAAGCGCGAAGCTCAAGCCCGATCCAGATAGGGGACATAGGACAACAAGTGAAGTAAGTCAACACTGCAGCGACAGAATACGTACGTTGTACTTGAGCGCCTCGGGCGCGGTCCACTTGATGGGCAGCTTGGCCTGCAGACGCAGCTGCTCGGCGGGGTCGTCGGGCGCCAGCTCGGTGCGCGCCAGGCCGAAGTCCGCCACCTTGGCCGCGCCCTCCGCGCTGATGAGCACGTTGCGCGCCGCCAGGTCGCGGTGCACCACGCGCTGCCGCTCCAGGTACTCCATGCCGCAGCACGTGTCGCTGCAACACGGTGTACATGGCAATTTTTTTTATCCTATCTTATCTTAATAAACTCGTATTAATTACTACTGTTCCATTTACACCCACGTTACCCTATTGTGACGTCATCGCCATAAGGATCCGCGGTCTACTAATAATCTTCCGGTCACTCGACTTCCCGTCCGGTCGAATTGTTGTATTTAGTAAATTATACTTCTGCTAGCCTAATATGGTCGGGTTTTTGTCATTTGTCACAATATCTATCACGCTCCATCAAGTATGTGAGTACGACAGTGACAGATAGCGCGATAGACGACAAAACGGCAACCATGCTAACCATTCAGGTTAAAATTTGGTTTTCATGATTCATAGTTCTGTGTCATTGATAAAAATAATGCAAGAACAACTTTCTTAAGTGAAACGTAATTGTGTTTAAAATATAAAAGTAGTAAAACAAACATATTTTTTGTATGCTTTTCGACTACAAAACATAACTCTTAATTTCTCAGGGATACAATAACCTAAATAGCAGAGTGTGTGTGTGTGAGCACTCACTATGCGAAGTTGATCTGGTCCCGCTGGGTGACGTAGTGGCGGCCGCGGCTGCGCAGGTAGTCGAGCAGCGAGCCCTGCGCGCAGTGCTCCGTCACCAGGCACGTGCCCGACGAGCTGAACACCAGCCCCAGCAGCCGCACCAGGTTCTCGTGCTTCAGAGACCTGCACACACCGGTCGTAGCTCAAAAAATTAAAAATAAACGTGGCTTAAAAAATATCTACACGCAAACTCACAATTTTTTATGACAAAGGTGGCAAACGAGCAGACGGATTGCCTGATGGTGAGCAATTACCGTCGCCCATGGGCACCCGCAACACCAAGGGAGTCACAAGCGCATTGCCGACCTTTAAGGGGGTTGGAGCTCTGGGAACCTTACTCACCATCAGGAACACAACACTACATCATACCTGAAAGGTAGCAGTGCTATTATGGCTGTGGTCTTCTGTAAGGAGGAGGTACTTCCCCAGTTGGGCTTTTCCAGACTCAAGCGTGATCGTACTTCGCTGTGCCCTACCTCTCATTGTTGGACGTAGTTTAAGGACATACCCGAGTCCAAGCAACATTCTCAAAGAAGTAAAATTGAACAATAGGACTTATTACAATGGACGATATGTTACCGTGTCGTGTGGTTAACGCACAGCACTCCCATTGCCATGCTCTTTGGTGCTAGATAGTAGAATGTAGTGCCTAAGTATTGTCTAGGGACAATCTTGTTTAGGATATGTGACTGGAAACTACCGAAGGCAGCACCAGCATCGTTAGCCAATCCGTCCGTGAAGCGTGGCAATTGTGGCAATAAATACCCCATGCTGGTATGAGAAAGGTTAGCCACAGATAGTGGTGGATTGGTACCACTTAACCCTTTATAAGGCCCCATCGACTGAGACATGGTATCGCAGAATTCGTTGCAGCTATCGGAAGCCTACATTTTAAAGCCTATTTTAAGAGCAAGTTAAATTTCCAACAAGTACAAGCGACATTGTGCCATAATATAACGACAGTATGATTGAGTTTCCAAGTGAGCATACATATGGTCGATATATCGCCTCTGCCTTATAAAGGATTTATTCATCAAGGATTGTCGACTTGGCGACTGAGTTACGACTTTTTAACGGTAGCCAATTGAGCTCTAAACAAAAACAAATGTTGTGTAATGCCACTCACGCCATGACGCTGGCCTCGGCGCGGAACTTGCTGGCCGCCTCCCGGTCCTTGAGGATCTTGACGGCCACCTTCAGGTTGCCGTTCAGGATGCCCAGCATCACGTCCCCGAACTCGCCCTTGCCGATGTTCTCGCGGATCTCCAGGTCGCGCTCGTTGATTATCCAGCCTGAAGATAAAAGCCTAAGTAACTCACAGTGCGAGGAACGAAGAAGTAAAATAGATGCGTAGAACTGTTCTGAGTTTGTATATATACTTGAGAAGGCGGGTTTGCTGTGACTGTGTAGTATAGTCATGAAAGTTACATAGGTTTAGCAGTTTCTCTGTCAGTTTAATCGTAGGTAAAAACGAAATGACAAGCAATTAAATTAATCAGTATGTACTAGACATGATTGGCGCGATAGTGTCTTACGGCGGGATGGCTGAATGAACTATCCCGTTGTCGCGCCAATCGTATGCTAGTCCGGCTGCAGTTTCTCATCTCCTATGTTGCGGTTATAAGGTATGTTCACGAAAAAAAGTAGTAATTTATATTATAATTTCTTTTTTTCGTATTCGATAAGTTATCATAAAAACCAACTCATTTTCTTTCGTTTTAGGTAATGTTGTGGATATTTTTATCAGGTGTTTGTATCACGGTTGAGGCTAGATTTTTTTCGATTCTGACATCTTAAACGTAAAATAGACAAGCAAATTCGTAATTCTATGACTGTTTCTACTACATGGACCCATTAGTTAACGGTGGAGACTCATACAACGGTGGCTACTTTTTTTCGTGAACATGCTTTAGGAGAGGGTAGCATGAAAAACGTTAGACGTCTTAAGCAGAGGCGGCTCGCCCTAAGGAGCGCTGGTGCAGTGAACTCCCATAAATAATTATTATATCTATTATAAAATTACACTCATTAATCTCATTATATTAATAATACTATTTAAAATCAATCGTAAAAAAACAACTGTACCGATACCAATAAATTAATTACCTTCCACAAGACACCCATATCAATTTCATAGGTAACGCTCGAAGCGGTGCGCTCACGATAGCGCTCCAATGAAACAAAATTCAGTACAATTCCTAATACAAAATCGTCCCGCCCGCGACACAGCGATTGCGCGGGACGCGACGTTGTCACTCCTATATAAACAAACACTACCAGTCAACAATTAATGCGCGCGAATGTAAATTCGGGAATTTTCTAATGAATAACCATTTAATACATGTTGAAATAGCCTATACTTATCAATGATTACTTGTGAGTGTTAAAATGGACAGTTATAATGTGGTTCATTAAAAAGTGTGAAAAAACGTTACAAATACGGCTTGAATTGAAGGCAAAGGGACCGCCACGGTCTGAACTTGACCTTGTGCAAAAAAATACGGCGAAAAATACGCATGTGTTTAAATCCGAAGAATATGTGAAAACACCGTGGTTATGTGGTTGTGATAAGAGATAAGAATAACAAATAATAAATGTTTTGTTTTCTGTGTCTTTTATTCGAAGTGGTCGCGGCCGGCGGAGCGGAGGTAAGACTGCTTGGACTGAAACGGGCATTGACGACCTAGCTCATCTTTCAATCAAGATGATAAAATGTTCACAATCTCGATACAATGTTTATTTTGTTAAATGAACTGCATTTAGCGTCTAGCGGACGACAAGATATTCGCTAGGCACTAGATTCCGCGTAGGTACCTAGCTGATTATTCCGAATAATCCGACATGGTACCTATTTACATTGTTTTATTTCAAGTGAACACCCATACAATCTCCCATCTGGTCTTAAGTACAACGGCGATTGGTAATATCAATTTTATTTAATGCTACGCTTAAGGATCAGTTTGGCATAGCGTTAAATAAGTTGTTAAGTCATATATGTATAGTTAGCAAGTAGGAAGATTAGCAGTTAGGATTGGGTCGGTTACTAACGCGCGTCGAGGAACTTGGCAGCGTCGACGGTGTCCTGAGGCGGCGCGGGCTGCTGCGCGTACGTGGGCGCGAAGTGGGCGGCCGGCGCCGGCACCGGCGGCGTCGGCGGGTACGGCGGCGGTTGCTGCGGGGAACACAATTTTGTAAATATTCATTCTCGAACCGTCTCATAGTGAAGTCTCGACTTACATCTTGAGAGAATGTCGCTACGTGATTGTGGTTGGATCAAGGGGTAATCAGGCGGTAATCCTGGACAATACGCGCATTTTCCGCGACGGTTCCTTTCCCTACAGCCCACCACTGGCAGTCTGGACCCTAGTTTACATTTTTTTTATACTTTCTATTGTTTTGATATGTTTTAGACGTATTTTATTTTTATCAAAATGTTATAGAAATCTAATCTAATTACATAAATAAAGAAATATTTAATATTCCCCGCCATCTTGACACGGTGATCAATTTACCTTGTTAAAAGCCCACGCTGCGTCTCCCCGTACTCGGCAACCTTTCTCACACACACACTGAACCAGGTCGACATTGGTCCTCATATGACTCTCCTCATTTCTAATTCGAACTCCAAATCTAACAGATAGACATATTAACCTGTGGATGCGGTGGGTAGGGCGGCTGCAGAGGGTTGGTCGCGCCATTGGGGGCCGCTTTGGGCAGGTACCGAACCAGCTTCGTGCACAGGCCGTCGGCGTCTTTTAGGTAGTGCTGTAAGCAAAACATCAATGTATCGAATACGTAAATACAGCTATTTTTATTGGCTACGTTAAATTTATGCGAAGATTCTTCAGAGCAGGGTTAATTTATACAAAACATGTAGTGTTCAATTATTTTTATGACAGCTTTTTCTCGCTTTTAGCAACTATTGACATTTTTTTTATTTCCTGGATAGATTAATTACGACATTATGTTCTCTTTGCCGATATAATAAAGTACTTACGTGTATTAAATCAGTCATGTTGTCAAAGAACTCTTCATCATCTATGGTGAGCCGTTGCGTTTGGCTGTCCGGCACCGTCGCCCATTTTACACTGCGAAAATAACACAATAATAACACATTTAAAAAATGAGCGGTTGTGTTCAGCTTTTACATAATATTAACCCGTCACTAGACCAGAGCTGGTCCCTAACTACCGGACTCACCAAACGTTAGATTTCTTCAATAGGCAAATTTAAACATTGATGATTTGTGTTTATTGCTAGGGAACGAAGTATTGTTAACCCTTAGGTGCATGAAATTTCAATCAATTTGCTTCTGAAGTGTCTTATGTACAATCACAGAGATGTAGCATTTGACACTCTGTATAGACATGTCACATTCTATCATTTACATTCGTTTGAATACGACTTGTGTCACTTCAGTTTTGATACTGTATGCACTAAAGGGTTAAGTTGTCAGTTATTAGGTACTAACCGGTAGTGCTCGACGCGTCCGCGGAAGCGCACGCAGAGCGTGTGGTCGCCGGGGAAGTTGGTGCTCTCGCGCACGAGGAACACGCCGTCCGGCGAGCTCGACAGCAGCGCCTCCGCGCGCTCCCGCGAGATGGCGCCGTGGTGCCAGCTGCAGGACAAGGCGTCAATATTAATAATCACATACAGAAACAAAAATGGTATCGTTCTAGACAGATTGACCACAGTCGGTGGTGTATTAGTTTATCAAATTTTTTTGGTATGGTGTAATGTACAAAAAGAGTAATTTTAGTCATGGGAATCATCTCCCAAAAGGATTAATTGTACTATTAAATTATAAGTAGTGTTCATTTAGGAGATTCCAGTTGAACACAGATATTTATCTAGCAACATTGACCCAGTATTCGTTACTGTGAATGGTTTAAATTAAAAAGCATTTTTGTAATATTTTTTTTCCTAATTCACCTAGCTAAATCTAAACCCACATAACAAAATAATACGCTACGTGATTATGATGATTCGGATCAAGATATCAGTTTATTTAATAGTGATATAGTATCAGTTTATTTGATACTGATTACGTTTGTTGTGTTACAAATATTATTATCATCATAAACAGGCGCCATGGAACCTATTTCGACGAAGTTAAGAAAACAAAATCCACAAAATTCTGTCAATAGAATTTGAACTGTCTGCCAAAACCATAATATATGATTAATTCCAATGAAAATATTTTGAGAATGGACCCTTTCGCTAACCTACATTCATTTAGCACAGAGTTATTGGCCACTACATATAATATTGTAAGCTTAATCGATCGAGAGCGGTCATATATATTTCCTTGTAGATTTCCGAACACATGTCCGTTTATGAAAGATACTCTGTACAAATGTATGTGATAATCAATTGCAGTTAACCCGGAAATAGAACTCACTAACCGATTAGTTAAAATTAACATTTTAGTTACCGCATTTTTGTGCAATAATAGGAAATAATTGTTCACTACTTCCATTATGAAATTGAACAATACTGATTGTTAACGATGTCTGATTGTCCGTCTGCGCATTACAGTTACATTTACTGGAATCGAGCCATTACGGTTGTTATCGAAACGATAATGACCCACATGTTACTAAAATGAAAACACACTGTAATAAAATGTATCATACTTAAATACAAAGCATGCAATAGATGTAACAGTTTTTTTTTGATAAATGGAAGTAAATGAACGAATTAATCGTTAAGTTATCGAAGCGCATCGAACCGTTTACACGATGAAGTAACAAACACGTAAGCTAGATTAGTTAGCAGTGTGTAAATATTTACTCGAGCTCATCGTACGCGACCGGCGGAATGTAGAGGAACACTTTGTGGCGCTGGTTGAAACACCGGCTGATGTCGCTAGTCATCATTCACTACTGCCAGATATGAATGGGTATCATTTAGATTACTGCGATATCATATCAAGTGACAGAAGGTTCTTCGGACTTCCAATAACGCAACTACTTAAATAAGGACACGTCACTAAATTATATATGTAGTTTTATAGTTGTAAATGTAGGTAGACTGTAGTTAATGAAGTCTTCATTATCAGATTAAAACTATAGAATCGTCAATATCATTATTTTTTGCTAATTACAAAACAAGTGCAGAAGGTTAGTGATATCTTTGATTGTACTAGCTCATTCCCATATTTTTGGAACGACCGTCTCAATATTTAAAGTCAGGAAATAAGACAGTGGTCGACAAAAACTCTGCCAAGACGTTCATACGAAGAACCAGATGACGAAGACTGTTTACAGTGGTGTTGCGTTACGTCGTCCACCTCTAGTCACGCGAGTCTGTTGTTAAGTTTGAAGTAAAGTTTATTTTGTTATTTTTTGCTATGTTCTCGTGTAAGACGCTGATAAAAAGAGACTGACCAACATTACGAATGGGCTTCACTCATCGATATTATCTTTAATATAAGGAGGGCAAACCCTATTGACCCTATTATCCAGATAGATAACTCGATTCTAAGTATTTGTAAACAAATTAAGTTTCGAAAAGAGTCAAGGGCAAATGTAAAGTGTTTAGTGTTCATTGTTATACTTTGAACAAATTATTAACGGAAAAGTACGCATTAAACCATATATGATAGGGTTTTACCCTATGCATAATGTTACTTTATTTTTATTAAATTAACTATACCGAACAACTAAAACAATTTAAAAATGAAATACCTACTCATTTAAAAAAAATGTAAATCGGTTTTAATTGCAGTTATCGTGTTTACTATAATAATAAATAATTCTATCTATGCAGAAAATTGGTTTTAAGTATGCATTAGATACTTACAACGACGGCGTGGTGGTGCGTGGAATGGTTTGCAGCTCTACCGTGACTTTTTCTACTGGTCCTTCATCAAAAAACCTCACCAGACGGTAGACTTTAGAACTGATGGAATGATTTAGATGTATCGGTGGTAGATCAATGGTCTTAGAAGCCATTTTTGGAATGGTATTTGGACTTTTACGGACCGCGGTAGAAGATTTTTCTCTGGATTTACGTGTGCTTTGATGTAGAGAGTTCAACGCTCGTGCAGAACTATCGCGTGCGGGTTTTGTTTGCAGTGGCGGTGATTGACGAATGGCGTCTATAGTCACTTCACGGATTGCTGTTGAAACCTTTTCACTCGATTTACATGTGCTTAAATTTTGACACGATTTAAACGTACAGGACAATGGAGCGAGCAAAGCAGGTTTCACAGAGATTGCCGGTGCAAGATTTATGGTGTCAAGGGACACTACAGAACTAGATTTTCTATCTACAGTCGCAGTATTTTTACTAGATTCCCGCTTGCTTTGATTTTGAAGAGAATTCAGTGCCATTATAAGTCCAATAGTGTCTGAATTCACGCCAGGACAAGTTGATTGGGCGCCAGTGGCTGGAGTCTGAGATTTTTCATTTTCACGAGATTTTAAGTTGCTTAGATCTTGATAAGAGTTATAAATATGAGGGAAATCAACGCGCACAGAAGGTCTAGGAGGCAGTGCTGGTGCAGAGCCTGATGTGTCTGTCGAACTTTGAGTACATGATCTGCCTTTGCTTAGATTACGTAGAGATAGAGAGCGAGACATACGAGGCGAATTTTCGCGTACATCACCTTTCGTGGACGGTCTTAAGGATGCAGATTTTATATGAATACTCGGTTTTGAAGCCGCACACCTCCAAGGTGGTCTTGTGGAAGCAGGTAATTTTGAGGAAGATATTTTCGTAGGCAATGATGGTTTAGATGACACACGTGGATTAGGGGACACTCGTTTGATAGGAGCAGGCACTTTTAAAACCATCTGTTCCACGTTCAACGTCGATTTAAAGGGTGCTCGTTTCAAACCTTTAGGCGGCGACACTAAGGGCAAAGGTTTTATGGACCCGGGTGACTTCAAGAAAGCTCGTTTTAGGGGCAGAGGTGATTCAAAGGGTGTACTTGGCACAATTTTCTCGGAATCAGGTTTCACTGCTTGGCAAGGATATTGCTCAGACGTCGAGCCGGCAATCCCGGAGTCAGTTAATAAACCGTACGCTGAATTATAAAATACACGAGAATCATCAGAAGCTGAAATATTTGGAACAGATTGTTGGGTGGCAGCCGTCGGTTTTTTAGTCGGCGATGGCTCCTCAAGAGAGGCGACAGTTTGCACTGGTTGCACTACAGACTCATTGTCTGACTTATGCTGCGATGTATTTCCTAAATAAGTATCAGTTATGACACGTATTGTCGCGTCCGTATTCTGCATCAGTAATTCTACTTGTTCATGGATATCACGGCGACAACACTCAATTTGCGATTTTATGTTGATAAGCTCTACTTTAAAATCCAAAGCAGCTTTCACGAACTTTGTTATAGTCACTTTTGTCACTGTTTTTCGTGATAATGGCGTCATTTTCATATTAATATATTTAATTGAAATTAATTATCAATGTATGTTTGACAAGTGGTCTCGGTAAAACCAAAAGCATTACTAACATACAGGCATATGTATATTATGTGGATCGATTAAATTATCCTTTTCCTCTTGGGTAGAATTTAATTTTAGCTTAGTCGCCATTGCAATTAAGTTGCTTCAGGTTTTCTAACTAGGTACTAATACGACACCAGCGCCTTACTTTACTCGTATATGGCAGGTAATTTTATCCCGGTACATTAATTAGGTTTACTTTAACATAATCGCAAACAAACATTGAACTAGTATACCGTGTATATGAACCAGAAACCCTTAAACGCGCACTGACGCCAAATGTACAATCATTTGAGGACAATGATAAACAGTAGATATGTAATTTAATTATCCTTTTCTGTGGCTCCATACATAAAATATTAACGAAGGATATTGGACAACTACGCCTATTGCGCATTTGGAGTAGTTAATTATAAAATGAGTCATGCCGTAACTAGCGTTTGATATAGAAACCGCGAAAGGTATACAATTTATTTTACTCAAACAATACTACAGTGTTGACATTATGCTCCTAAAAATATTTGTCACTTTTGTTGGTTGGTTCCATGGCATTCTGCTACTATATGTAATATACTGTATTAAAAACAATAATCAATTTATGGTAAATTTTGCAGTTTTATTTAGTAAGTTTAATTTCTGTTCTTTCTAAATATAAAACTTTTATTTCTTGGACTTTTTTTTTTATAATATTGCACCTGTTGCATCTTGCGTTTTATCGCCATGGCAAGAGGCGTTATTCCGATATTTGTGGCTTAGTCGCTCTGATATATATGGTCACTGTACAACGCCTGGCGCCGGTTGTTTTTCTTTGACGATCCGTTTGGTTTAAATACATTTTGTTCTCATTTAACTTTAAGATATACATCAGACATCACTTCTATGAGAACGTGATGGTTATTACACAAGTACATGCGTTTAGTTTGGTTGGTATTACCGCAAAATTGCAATAACGTGTCCGTAATGTTGATCCGTTAGGCGATCTTAAAACTTATTGAACAGTGCTAATATAATACATAAAGATTTGATTGTAAAGTACTACTCACGGGTACTGGGTCATGTTGGTGAGGCGGGTGGCGACGGGCGGCGGGTTCTGGCACGTGGAGCTCACCAACAGGTCGCTCGGCCCCTTTACTGCGGCTGCATAATAACACATTTATATTAAATTTCTTTCCAGTTTCACATTGACCAATAACAACGTTATTGTCTATTATGTGCATTTTTGTAAATAAATGGTAGCTGGAAATCGTTAGATCCGGGCAGGACAGAACCAGTTAAGGAAATCACTTGCGGAGGTCTTTGTCCAGCAGTAGACATCTTTCAGCTGATATGAGGTACAAGGGAAACTATGGTTCATATTTTGATACATGGCTAAAACAAACGGTTTCTTATTACTCGTTGCCACGGCAACCGTCATTTGGCATAATCTATGGGCCACTGCTTTATAGCAATCAATTTCCCACAAGCACAACATGCATATTTTAGTGGTTACGTGCCCATTGTAAAATATGGCAACGGTGTTCGTTGAATTGGATGAACATATCTTCAAACAAACTACGCTCGGGTGTTTTTCTGGCTAATGGGACAGAATAACGAGACAAAATAGTTCCTTCAATCATAAAACATGAGTTAGAGTGGGCATATTGTGAATCGATTTCAAGTTAACAGTAATTAATGGTTTGAAATAGTTAATTGCGTCGTGTTTTGCGTGGCGCCATGTGTGAAATGGGACGCTCACACGCGCCCGGTCGCGTGTATATAGCTACTTGTACTTGAACTGTTGCAGATCTAGGTTATTCGTTTACTTGAAATGATGTCGACCTAGATAATACTTCAGTCAACCCCGTACTACACTTTTGCTTACCAACATATCTACTGTAGAAAATTAGTATACCTTAAAATAAACAAAGTGTGGGGATTTGCTTCAGACTAATATATTCATAAGTTGTAACTTTTTACACAGTATAATTATGGTTGAAGATTGATTAATAGGAATCTTCTCAGGTTTAAGATTTATCTTGAATAGAGAGGAAAAGTTGAAAGGCTCCCACTTTCTGCAATAAGCACGCTATTGAGACTTTTCCCATTGTATCAACTAGGTTTTGCGGCAACTACGCTATTGTGTTTTATATTTTATGACAAAACTAAGTGCGTGGAAAGTGCCACCATAATCTTAATGCCATAGCTGTTGTGACACTTCGCTCGATCAAAGATTTTTTTCAGATATATCTCACTTAAGCCTTCTGATTTCATATAAAAAAACGACATATTTTTCATGTTTAATGTAACATAAGTAATGTAACGGATCTGTTCCTTAGTGTAGACCTCAGGACAGTGAGTTTTTCTAAAATAATTTGCTACGATGTTACGGCCTATATACGTTACATCAAGTACTAGTTGTAAATAAGCCATGTTTTTTTATAAAAAAAAGTAGAATAAAGGTCTCTTTAAGATCTCAATAACAACGGCTGCTAATGTATGTCAGTAGCGCATCAATGTAAATTTTCGAAATATATTTTTTGTTTACAACCTAACTACTATTCCAACTATAATGAGTACCTATATAGGTATAGATATAAAGACAAGCAGTTACCGGTGGTCTGTGAGGC
The DNA here is from genome assembly GCA_022674325.2 of Grapholita molesta. Taxonomy (NCBI): domain Eukaryota; kingdom Metazoa; phylum Arthropoda; class Insecta; order Lepidoptera; family Tortricidae; genus Grapholita; species Grapholita molesta. The sequence goes on from CP053137.2 coordinate 11,457,081, forward strand.
GTGCATGGCCCCGGGGGCGGGGCCCGCCGCGCGGACCGATGACATCACATTCTGCAACAAATAGGTACTTCATCAATTATAACTATTGTTATCTTACCAATTGTAGTACGTTACGGGTTAAATATGCCCATACGGGCCATATGTAACCCGTATTTACGAGCTATTTTTTGCTTAATAAGCAAAACTGTGCCAATGCCGCAAAATTGGTTTTATGAGATGTTTATTCTGGTTTGTTGAGTTATCTAATCAGGTTTCAGTTATCTGTTGGCATTACCGCAGGTAGCTGGTAGATACAAATTAGAAAGGTTTGAAAGTACAAAATTATTGATTATTCTAAATCGGTTAATAAATATATCGAAAAATGTATTCTAATCCAGTCCCTGATTCCACGTCTCGAAGGAAGTGGGAATGAAGTATGTAAAGCGTGACTTACGTTGTGCGGCGGGTTCTGCAGTGAGGTGGGAGACAGGGGCGCGTGTGGCCCATTGGTGCCGCTCACACCTCCCCCCGACTGAAACAACTATTATTTATTAGTTTCAAATTCATATTAACCTGAGAAAACGGAGAACTTAACTCAATATCAACTCATTACATGAGATGCGTGTGTCGAGCTAATGTGTACACCTACTCGCGCTATGTTACTAAGCTTGTGTGATTAAACCATACTATACATACCTGTATAATACATAGCTCTCATAACAGACATTGAAGAGGATGGTCAATAGCAGAATCTAGCAAATCGTGATCCCTTTTCGGACCAGGAGCACAATCGTAGTTTTAAACTTATTCCTCATATGTATTTCCGGCTCCTGAACTGTCATAAAAACAAGTCGAAATAGCTTCCAGTGCAAACAATTGAATAGTCGACTGGATTTTAAATTCAATATTCGAGCTGAAAGTGTGCACGCTACTATATAATCCAAGAGGCGAAAAATATTTGCTCAGTGAAAAACAGCAGGTTTATTTGAGAGCTTTGATTCCACATAGCAATCGATGTGTACGCGAATAAGTAAACAGAGTGGGTACTTTACTGAGAACATATCCGTGTTTGTGCGTTAGATTACTTGGAATGAGACGTGGGAAGCTTACGAGTCTGTTGCCTTAATTTATTGCCTCAATAACAGTAAGTTGGAAGCGAACAACTCCTGCAAAAGCTACTGCTTATTTACTAAATACATAGTCTATTTGTAACACTTCCTTGGAACATTCTGTTTAGCCTGTAGGTAATAGTTAATTATGCGTGGTCTTTATTTTTTCCGTACATTTTATGATTTTAATATATTAGTTACTGATAATTGAATGAGCAGCTCCTCAATAGTGTGTGTGGTCGCAGCGTCACTATATTCATTCTAAAGAGTGATTATGATTACAGATTATAAATAACCAATTACGTAGCTAGAATGACCTACCCTCCGTTTCGGTTTCCAAAAATACGAGAACATATTTTGATTTGATGGCCTGTCTGGCCTAGTGGGCAGTGACCCTGTCTAGGCTGTCTATGAAGCTGATGGTCCTGGCTTCGAATCCCAGTAAGGATATTTATTCGAGTTATGAGCAGAGATATTTGTTCCCTAGTCATGAGTGTTTCTATGTTTTATATATTTTATATAAATCGTTTGCAGTGTACCCAGAACACGAGCTTTCTCGAGCTTACCGTGAGCTCCGACAATGTGTGTAAAGATGGCCTGTAATATTTATTTATCATTATTAAAGTTCACATTGAATTAACATACAAGGGAAAACTCCACAGATTATAACTAAAGTAAACGGAAGTTTAAAAAACTAAACATGGTATTCAAACGAGAATGGTAAAATAAATACCTATTAATGATACCATTTACCAACAAAAAGCAGGGCCTGTACAAATACGGTGTTATTCTCAATAAATTTGCAACTTGTGTATAGAAGTTACTTTTTCTAAATAATTTCAATACATGTTAGTAAAAGCGGAAGGTTATTAAAATCACCATTGTAAATAAGAAAGGATTTACGCAAACTAACGAGGAAAAGTATAGGATGGAGGACAAATATGAGACTGAAACGTTCGGTATGCGATCGACAAAGTTTTGTTTCGCACGACGAGATGGTTTAATTTAATTCAATTAGATACCGAAGTAAGCTTGCAGCAAAAAAAAAAGCTATTTTAAACTATAGCATCAACAACAACGGGGAACAATGTAATGGATATACCGTCTGAACACTTAGCCAAGGTTTACTTACTCTGCCTTGTTTATTAAATATAATCAGTTGGTAAAATGCCAATGTACACTAAAGCCTTAAATAAGGTGTCATTTGGACCTTTTGCTACAGGAAGTTTTGTAGCTACAGCTTACTGCGTCTAACTAATAAAAAATACGAACATTTACAATTTCTATCGACTACGAATTACAATAACACCCATCAGACATATATGAAATCTTAAACCGGGAGATTAAGGGCCGGTTGCACGTTGTAGAAATTGATGAATGTATGCAATCGTTGCAAACTGCCCTAAACCACCAAAAGCCCTCATTGAGGGTTGAAAAGGAAATTGCATAAAATTTAATTTATATTTCTGTTGACGGTTCAAAAGGTTTGAGAATGTAACTGACCGGCAGCTGCTGCGGCGGCTGCGCGCGCTTGAGGCGGGCGGGCGCGGTCGGCGCGGGCGTCGCCGACGCCGAGTACCAGCCGCAAGGGCCCACGCTGTGCTGTAACACATAACATCCGGCTCAGCCTGCACTCAACGATATCACTGTTTCATGTGCAACCAGTGCAACAGACGCGTAAAGAGCATATGATTTCGATTTTGATTGACGGTATACAGCAATATTATTAAATAATGTGACGCTACTGTACGCAGCTTATAGCTTTAATACGGAGATTTGAGTTTTAAGCAAACACAAAACGGAATGTTTATTTACCATGAGTGATATCATCATAAGAGTTTCACGTTTTGTTATACTAACAAGTTAGGCTACTTGAGACTTCGTCGACCGTGTAGCTGATTGTTCTTTTCCAATTTTTTTCCCCAGTGTCTTACTTTGGTTAAAATTTTGCTATTCGGACATTTCGGTTAGCACATCTAATCACTGCATATTGTGACGTTTACTACACGACCTCCAAATAAAAAATGATAACACGAGGGCGTTTACCACACTTGCAAAAAAATCCCTCAACTTGATACCGACTAGCTATTTCTCAGAACTAGCAAAATAACCTACGGATGGGCAGCAGCGTCCGTCGAAACCGAGTCCATAGATACCGCGGTCGCCAATCATAGAAGCTCAAGATGATATAAGTAATATTTGGACAAGACCAGTGCCCAGCAGTTGACGTCTTACGCCTAAAATGATGATGATTCAGGTTCGTAGGCCCTACATTTTCCTTTACACGTCTCTTTACTAAATAGTATCTGTTTACAATGCCAATACAATTATTTCGTTATATTAAGACGCAAGCACAACGTCGTGTTCAAAGTGCGTAACTGTTTCCGGACGCTATTAAACAGTAGCGTCAAAATCGTGACAAGTCTTTTCAAACAAAGGCATTTACTTAAAGACTAATCGTGAATACCAAGCAGCTTAAAGAAAAAGCAAACCGCATACCGTCCGCATCGGGGACACAAGATTAAGCGACACTCCGACGACGGGCGATAAGCGACTAGTCAAAGTATTTAGTTTAATATTGATTAACATCGCAGTAACTGTTTGCTGCGTAGTACTTCAAAAGGCGATTCTTTGTTATTTTGGTATAGACACAATGTTTACCTACTCTACAATTCCTGCATAATATATCTAACGCGATATCTAATCTGATCTTTACAAAAACCGATTCTTTTCATGCTTGGATTGGGTTGTTTCAATCTTCGCAGACTGTCAGTCCTCACGGTGTATATACGTAGATAGCGTTATGGAATAGAACTAAAAGCGAAAAGTATATTGTTGTAAGTATTTTTATGAGGTAGTTATTTACAGTAAATTGCATATTTAGAGATAAAACTCACATACGAACGGTATTTAACGATACAATGCAATACACGACCTTGGCGGCGTGCCAAAACTGACGCGATGCAGGTACGCATACGGCGGCAGTAAATTGTGGCTGCTCATTGTATACGCGAATTTCTTATTTTTAGGTTTCCTCCACCTTCAAGTTTTGCATTGAGATCAAGATCACCCCTCTTCCTTGTTCATTTCAGTACAAAGAGACCTTGTGGGTGAATAGTCTCGCATTAGATTTATATAAGCGTGCTATTCTCGCCCAGGGGAAATTCTGATGAAGCTATATTCTAGTTTCTATGTTCTCTGATATTATTTAAAGTACCTAATAATCAAATAACATTAAGCTCGAATGTAAAGTGTAGTCACAATATTTGCAGCGAGGTAACGGCAAGTCTGTGACGATCAATATTGCCTAACGATTGCAGCGCGAATCTATTTTTACTACTGGTTTTATTTTGGTCTGGCGAATATTTAAAAGCTATGCAATATTAATTTCGGTCGTAGTGCAATAATGGGAACGTGAAATAGGTAATATTACAAGTTATCTCATCAGAACGCATTTGCACGTACAGGTTACATTTTTAGACTGGTCTAACAATTTAGTTTTATTAGAATTTCTTAATGTTTGAAACCTAAAAACATGGCGACGGAGTTAGTCGAATAATTATTAATAGTAATAGCCTTCACCGAATGAGTAAGATTTTTTTATTTATTTACCAAATGATAATTAACACATGGACATCATAGGAACGGGTTAGTGAGGAATCAATGTAATGGGCTATGTATAATACCTGTGCTAGCGGTGGATGCGCCTGGTGGCGGTGGACGTCCGAGTTCATATCGGGTGCCTCTACCGCGAACTTTTATTCTTCATCATCTGTCAACAAAAAATAATCAAACATTAATACTAAGGCAATATAGCCCCATCTCCCGCGGGTGTCGTAAGAGGCGACAAAGGGAAAAAGCCGACGGATTGAGCAGCAGCGTGCGTCGCAACCTAATCTACAGCTACTGCGGTCGCCAACCCGCCTGCCAAGCTTAGCGACTATGGCATCTACCTCTCAAGATGATACAAGTCATATTTGGGGGAGGCCTATTTCCAGCAGTGGACGATTTACAGCTGGAGTGTAAGGCAATATAGCAATTGATAAAAACATCGTGCTTAGAATACTTCAAACTAAAAAGTCTGTAGGTAGGTTAACTTAAAAATAATAATTTAAATATACAGAATTGTGTTAAAGTTTTGTGATTGCCTGTTTAGATATTTAAGAACAGCGTAGCCGCTTAGGCATATTTAATAACGATTTTACTAACTGCGTACCTCGGTTACCGTTTGCTGTAAGTAAATATCAATTGGTTGAAAAGATAGACGATTCGTAACGATTCCTTTATTATAACCCTCAGATAGACGTTACGCTTTCATATTCAACAATAGAAAGAATCGTCACGATCCAGATCATTTAACCATTTAAAGTACATCAGTGAAATAAATGGTTAATTTAAAGACGGCGATTTGGCCTCTTTGCGGAGGAAAACCGGACGGCTGGTGATAGTTAATTGAGTAGCTTCATGGCGCCCTTTATGTGGGTCAACTAGGCGTCGGAACCTTACGCGGCGACGCGAGCCAAGTATTAAAGTACGATTCACATAAAAAGACCGAAGTCGGCGCGTGTTACAAGAGCTAAAGGAATTAAAACCTTCTACATAGTAGATTCATTACACTTTTAAATGATGCTCGCGAACAATAATAAGTTTTCTGGTACAGAAGGTCCAAACTTGATGGCCTTTTAATGTGATGACTACGTAACACGAGCTCCAATGGAAATGGCCAATCGGAATACTGTTAACGTCGTTTGCGGCTACGTGTGCGACCATGTTCATTCCGAACAGTTTGCCACGATGGAAACGACCGTGCCTTAGTGCTAACACGTCAATAAATAGAACAGTTTCAACATGACATTATCATTAAGGCTATTACGGTTTGCGGCAATGCATCATGCGTTAGTTGTGTACAAGGTAAAACACTCCTAACATACTTGGTACATTGGCACCCATTTTAAAATATGCACGTATAAACAATCATCGAATTGAATAATTATGTGAATAAAGCGTTAATGAGTTCGTGTATAAGATAACTAAACAGGAAATCATTAATTATGCATATGAACGACAAGCTTGCAAAGAAAATAGTACATTGTGCAACGAGGATGGTAAGTAAGGTATAGTAAACGCGAGTCTATTAGAAGCCCGACGACGAAGTCGGAGGGCTTTTAATGACTCAAGTTTGTTATACACTTACCACCCGTGGTACATACAATGTTTTTCATCACATTTGCGAGGAAATAAAATAAATTCGTTGGTAAAATATTAGTTACTAGTGTAGTGTAGTTTTACCTATCAGACCGCATCCACTATAAAACATTGTCAACAATGTCAACTTTGTTCAATGTCTTCCACAGATAATGTTAACAACTGCGTTTTGTTTTCGAAGTTGATAGATCATCCTGCCAAATAGTATCAATTATCAAAATCAAATAGAAAACAACTATTTTTAATAAATACTAAACATTAAATTGCAGTCAAATTTAATATAAAGATATGTTTTATACATATTAAAAGTTGGTTGTAGCAAACTTTTGAAGATATGAAATACACCTTGGCTGTTTAGAAACATCCTCAGTCCAAGTGAAGTATAGGTTCTGTATATTTTTAAAACTAAACTTAACAGCCCGTGTGAGCTAAATCGGCTATAACTGCTCTGTACTCTCGCAAGTAACAACGCCATTGACGAGCAAGTGTGATGAAATATAAATAAACCTAATTTATTTTAAATTTCGAACATATCTGATAAACAAAGCTATTGGGGTTACTTAAACACAAAAAAATCTACGGTGGTTGAAAACAGTTTTCATTCGCCACCAAATGTTTCAGATGCGCGTTTGACTTTTCGTTTGCGGTTCCAGAAATTATTATTGAGGGCTAATATTGTGTGTAGCTAAAGCTGTGTATGTCACTATACATAATTAGGCATGAAATACTCGTTGAATGTATGTTAAAACCATGCATTTCTTGCCTTACATTATGTAGCAGTAACATTAACTACTATAGTATATTTAGATGCAAATGCGCTTTTAAATAGTATATAAGGACGTATTGTGGAAACATATTTCTGAGTAAGTGAGTCAGCGTAAGGACTTAGGGAGTCACTGTTGAGTATTTCATAAAAAAAGGTTTTACCTGACTCTAAATAATTCTCGTCTTTAATTACATTATTTTAACAGTGACGAATTTCGGCGCCCGAAATGAGTTTTCATGCGCAACCATACCACAAATACGTTTTTAAATTGTTTTATTGTGACTGTTTGTAACATTTATGTTTTTTCTACTTATAATCCCAAGCCGAGTCGTTCAAAAAAAAAAAGTATTTTTTAAGAATAGTCTTATAATAATAAGGTTAGGTGCTTCACTATCGTTGCTCCTGATGATATAGACTGGCGAGCGTCGCTGGAGCATGAACGGCTGTCGTGACACACTGCACACGTATACTTATGTAACCGTGTAGTCCGTGTACTAACAGGTGTAATATCGATACTAAACATTAGCGGCACAAATAACTGAGGTACCTTTATTATATTGAGGGCAAGTATCAGTAGCGGCGCGTCAATTTATATCCTAGACAAGCCGGGAAACCTGAATTATTATGACAATCTTTTTCTTCATGGAAAACTAACTCTACTATCTGAAAGATAGGCAAGCCGGCAGGAATTGAGTTCTAAGGACGCCCCACCACGCCACTGGTAAGTATTTAGGAATCAATTTAGGTTTTTTTTTTTTTTGTTTTGCGAAAATTAGGCAACATAAGATAGTACGAAAAACGTCGCATTAAGATAACTTTTACGTTTCTGTGTTCGAGTAACATATATGAAGTCAAGGACATACCTAAGCGTCTCGTAATACTAACGAATAAGTTCTAAATATCATCATAAAAAGTTTGTGTAGACCTCAGCTTTTATCATACATTTTTCTCAGTCAATTATGACTGAGAAAAATGTATGATAAGGCACTTTACAGCATAAGCACTCTTCACTCACTTATGCAGCGTACTGTCGCATTAAATCAGGAGTTAAGGTACTCAGGCACACTAATTGAGTACAGGATTAGAAGCGAGGGCGATCTAGTGCGACCGGGGTGAGGCGGGCAGCGGCCTATAAATGTATGAACACCGGCAGCTCAAACGAAGCGGCACTGCCCAGGAAAGCTAGCTACGCTGCATTCCTAAACACAGCTTTGTGCCTTAATTAAAGCTTTTATGTCGCGATGCAATCTTTTAAATAGCAGTATGGTTTATATGTGTATGCTTGTGAAAGTGGGCTTAGCGTCGCAATTGAGCGGATATGGTGATTTACCCGACCCGGGCCTACAGCAGTACAGTACAGAGTAGCATTGCACAAGCGACGCAACTGCTATTACTTGATTAGTTGCAGTTTTTGCATCACGTCGATCACGCGTGACTGTGCGCCTCTGCTGCTGCCTATATTACAAAGTTTTCTACATTACTACACATTAACTTGTTTGTATCACGTCACGCAAATATATGTAAACGCAATGCTATAAGCCGTCAGTTATAAAGTCTCGTAGTAAAATCATTGTGCCCATCTATGGATATCTATGTATAACATATTGCTCAGCAAACTCAAATTCAATCCGTAAGTGAGTAAAAAGCAGAAAATCTGGATGCACGTATTTTCGGTATAGGTAGTTTGATAGCCACAAATGAAGTTAGTTAGTTAGGGTTCATATAGTTGAGGCTCTCCTTCTAACAAAGCTGGGTAGATTATCACTCATGTTCTAAAAATTGCATTGAAGGTTAGGGCCAAGGTATATGAATGAAACAAGCACCTAATATGGCGGATGAGGCAAGGAGATCAACAACTGGGCATGACACACCACAGCACACATTGCTAGAGTTGTACTGCGTTTAGTTAAAGTTTACTTATTTGAAATCATAACAACGCGGACATAACAACCACAGTGGAATGCTACCTGCGAAATTGTTTCCCAATACTGCCTCCTCCCACGATTTGTAACCATATGGCTATGTATATGTTTAGTAGTCCGGTTACGCCAAACCATAACACTAAACTGAATCGTTGAGCAGTAAAGCCGGGCTATTGGACTAGTGACATTTTGATATGGATCACATAATCGTAAGTTCTCACATTTGGAATAAAACAAGGTCGTTTTTTGATTGAAGAAGGCCTCTGAGCCAAAGGCCGCATTAATAGTTTCAAGGGTCAAACATGTTTACTTTGATTTTCCAACAAACCTGAAGGATACTTCTTAAATTACTAATATGATTACATTATGATGCCAATTCTGCAGTAGGTAGGCACGAGATGATGATTGCCAACATATTTACCCTTTTTATATGAACTAAGTATATGTTGCAAAAACTAATGACAAGATCTGCAGAGGCGTTGCTTACGCACGTCCGACGTTACGGTTGACTGTCCGAAAACTTAGCCTTAAAGGCTGTCTTGGTTATCTTGGTGCATTTATCTCTGCACGGCGCTCCGCAGCGCGGCAGGCAACTACATGACTATTCTCATCGCAAATACCAACTGCCATCTTACGATACCAGAGTAACTGTGGCCTCAGATTTCCAAACAAATGTGCAGAGTCGGATATCACGCTTATACCGGTTCGCTTGTAATCGTTTGTCGGTGATTATTCAGGCAGCATGAGATTGCTGACAGTGCGGCGTGGCGCGTGCCGAGTTGAATGACCACCGTTTCACTTTCGACTGCACTACGATAAACAAACAGCAAGGATGTCTTTAAAAGGTTTACTGCAGAGCTGCGCGTTTCCTTATCCCGGAAAAATTATGTTACGAATCGAACACAGTTATAAAATACTTACCTACCAAGGTAAACTTAAGATGTATTGCGATAACTTGCAAAAATTCCAACTATTGAGGTTTTTTTTTAAACAAAGGTGACAAACGAGCAGACGGATTGCCTGATGGTAAGCAACACCAGGGGAGTCACAAGCGCGTTGCCAGCCTTTAGGGGGGTTAGAGCTCTGGGAACCTTACTCACCATAAGGAACGCAACAATACAGTAGTGAGGTAACAGCTACTAAACAATTACATAGTTTATTTCTATTTACGGAAATGAAATGGCATACAAAAAAAGCACATTATACACCTACTTGGGTACGTTCAATTATTTTAAAATATGTTGTGGATTCATGACAGACATGGTAGTTTAATTTACTTTCAAGGTACTTAATCTAAGCAAAAATATCCCTTGTGTTTTGTTACCTGCATTACAAGTATAGGGAAAATTGTGTTAATTAAAAAAGGTCTCTGAAGGTTTTTCCTTTTAGATATACTATGTGCAAAGACACTTAGGAAACCCCGGATACTGCCACGTCATCCTATTGTGCAAGTTGATAAGAAATTACATCATAGATACTATCGCACAACACACAATGAAGCAATGATTCATTAATTAAGCTATCCTAGGAAAAACGAAGCAGTGAAAAAAGAAAAAACCTAATTCACGATAAAAAAAAATCCAAATAAGTATTACAGGACATCCCTACACAAATTGACTGAGACTCTCGATAAGGTCAAGAAGGCTTGTGTTGCGAATAATCAGGCAACGATATATAATGTATACAAATAGAAAACACCCATTCATAGGCAGGGTCACTACCCACTAGGCCAGACCAGTAGACTTACCTACAAACTACTTATATGCTGACCTATGTAAGGTATTTTATTTACTATTTGTTTGTTTTCTAAGAAACTAAAATAGCATTGCCCCAATAGTTTTAGCTGTACACGGTTTTGTAACCACATCATGTAATCTTGGTAGGTTTTAAAATAATGAAGTCATTTCTTAATATTAATGATGATATTTATGACTTCCGCATGGACGTCGCGGCGCGAAGCGCCATGCAACTCACCCGGGTGATAATGCAAATCAGTTCAATAACTTTCACCAAGTCTCCATTGACTGGGTACCTACTACTATCGAAATCGCTCTCGCGTAACGTAACTCGGTGGACTTACTCGCAAACCGGTCTTGGAGTAAACACCGGCTCCGTGACTAGCTTACATGCCGTCTTGTCCAAAATCTGTCAGCTTGTTGTGTCTGGGCCATGCCGTAGTTTTTACTGTGGGTCACACATACTTACTGAAATTCTAGCGTGTTTAGTCATTTAAAACAATGTGGGTGGCTTGCCAAAATTTCACTACAATTGATAATTGCATAAATGAAAAATGCGAAGGCATAAAAAACTAAGCTGACGGTTGGCCCTAGAGATTGAGTCTTTAGGAGTGACAGATTCCGGCCTTACGGTAGTGGAGAGAAAGAGGGGGCCGCTGAGAGCACTAATTGGGTCAGTTAAAATGTTCCAAATGCTCCAATGGTCAAGTGACCGAGTATTTTTTCATCTCTCAATGCAAAGACCGTTGAACTTAAAATAAGGTTATACGTACCATATCGTCACTACTTTGAAAAAACCTCGTAACTAATTCTAGCAATCAAAAGAAAAATTACGTAACTGTACATAGTATAGTATCTGTGTCAGATACAAGATTTTTTAAGAGTAGGGACGATATTTTTAACGCAGTATTCGTTTTCTATATACCTATGTTTTAAATGTATAAACATATAGCCGACTGGTAGAGGATGCTTGACAGTTAAGTCTAGCTTTTGTGTTTTTATGCAATAAAAGTAAAATTAGTAAATAAAGTAGTATTACATTAGCGATTATGTAATAGCGATTTTAAACCTGAAATTGATCCAAAATATTGATTTCAAAGATTTCTTACTTCGTCTTTGGCATACGTCGAATCGTCGATACTTCGATAGTTCTCCGTACCGATTGTTATAGGATTGCAGTCACGTAGTACCTACAGCATTGTGAATGCCGGATTATGAACCATACAAGGACTTAAACAAAGCTCCAAGTAATGAGAAGTTCGCTGGACATTAGTGTCCAAGTTCGTTGACTCACCATTAAATAAAATGTAGGAAGTGATACCGACGCCGGTCTATATACATCCATCCCAGCCAGACTGTTTACTTAATCCGTCTGTTTACAATTTATTTTATTTCTGTATCCTTAATTAAGCAGGAACTGGTAAAATATAAAAAAAACTCTAGGTATGACAAAAATAAATAATTAATGCACCAATTTGACTTAGATAACGTCCTTATTTTCCTTTGGTTAGAGGCAATAAAATATTCAAGCAGGGCAACACTATTAGAATATATAGAGAGTATGGTGGGAATTATGTTAACCCACTGATATGTTTACAATAGATTGTGTAAATTTTTACGGAATAAGTAATCCAGAAGGCCTACGACAAAAACCGAAGTTCGATAATTTCGGGCCCCTTTCTCTTTTACTCAGCTTAAGGCCTAAGCGTTGTGACAGAGACAATCGTCAGAAATTTGCAAATTTCGATTTTTTTTGTATAAGCTAATAAGATCCATATAGAAGTATTAATTTGTCTCGATTAATTGGTCGCAAGGAGTTACTCGATGCATTTGCTATGAACATCATTTAAGTTTCCTATAGTTCTTTAATGTTATTATTTCAGCTTTTAGTAAAATCAAGATTTACGATTATTTTAGATTGTAACAATATTCTTAAAAACAATGATTGGTGTAATGTGACAGATATTCACGTAAAGCCCGAACTCTACGTCATTTTCGTGCAGCCCTAACATGCAAACAGTAAGTCATAAAACCACATAATTCTAGAACGTACTCACTCGAAATGGAATGCCCAGTGATCAGTTGTTATGATACTTATCATCAATGTTTTTATTTATTTCATAAACATAAACGGCACAACAGGAATTCTTTGTTACTGGAATTTCACTCGATAAATAGGTACATGACATATTAGTGAGTGTTTGTGGTAGGTATACAAAAATAAATGATGGTGTTTTAATTTATTACCGTTTTATATTTTAGAATTTAACAAAGTTATGTACCCAGCTTCAAGAAACCATATTATCGGTAAAAAAGTAAAAAGTGACAAAATCTAGTACAGTCGACGTCAAAGATATGTATACACTTTTGCACCTTATTACAAAGGATTAAGGTGAAAAAATGTATACATATCTTTGACGTCGACTGTACAACAAGTTTGGCGAAGCATCTCCCCTTTTAAATTGGTTTCGCCGCGCATCAACCACTGCTATAATACAATATGGCCTTCGCTAATAGAAATTACTTCCTTCCCTGCAAGAAGGCCGTTTCAAAGGAAAATAACAATTTTATAGATATCACGCCACTTGAATAAACAAACATGTACGAAGTTAAACTCTCTTGCACGCAAATGGCTTCAAACGTATAATAAATGGAATGTGGAAGCATTTTTCTTTACAGGAATACTCCCTTTAATGGTCAATCGCAAATGATATTCACGCAGTAAATAAAAGTACTGAAACGGGGAGCGAATGGCGTTTTCATGGCAAAAGATGATTAATACGGTTTTGGCATGGCAATAAATCATAACGACTTGCACCCCCTCGCTTAAAATACCCGCAGACGGCTAGCGCTGGTGGTGACAAGCGACATGACCAATGATATTTATATAGAGCTTGAAATAACTTTGCCTGGGTACAGGAACAAAATGTAAGCACAGCGAGTTAAAAGAGAAACGGTCAGCAAGATTACTTCCACCGTAATTAGTTTGATTGGTGTTTTTACCTATCTCGACGGTTTTCCGGTGGAGCAAGGATTTATCGTTAACACGTCATGGCAGTTATAGATTCTCACCTTGGTTGCCCAGTGTATAAGAAGGTGTTAATAAATATGTCAAGTTAGAACGTAAATAATAAACTGGGGAATATGTTGATTTCAATGCTACTCGTAAATCATACACAATGAAACCAGCGTATTACAACTTGATCATCAATGTAAATAGGTATAAAGAAAAACTTAATTCGGTTTATGAAATCAGTATGTAAGGTCAGTGAGGTAAGACTAGTATCGGACACAAGATAAATGTCTATTGTTTGTAAGAATTAATTCTATTCAATCATATCGAACGCGAAGTTCAAGATTCCCTCAACCGTATCTCCAAGGTTACTCACGCCCACAACCTATGAGTATTCCACACACAAGGATCGTCTGACGCGACAATTGTGAGAAAAACGTAACATAAAAGTTTAATCTCCGGGATTCATGTATGAAGCTGGCTTATGAGATTAATTTTGAGATCCTCGAGCCTTAAGAAGATTGAAGGCGCAAAGAATGCCAGTCTAGTGGATTATTACGGCGCAGGTTCACGGAAGTATGTCTATGATCATGTTAATAAATGTCAACTTTACCACTTAGAACGCCTAACGATGCCAGACTGTTACTTAATCGAAATTAAGAAAACATTTAAAAATTTCTTAATGGATGCCGTTTAAGTTCAAAACACTTCGAAAGTTCTTTAACTTTAAGAGCCGCAAGCGAAATTTTATGGATATTTAAGATTTGGAACAATATTGCTTAGTGTGATGTGCTGAAATATAACACCACTATTATTTATTAAATATTACATACCTTGAAATCTGAATGTGAACATCCACTAATACCTAGTATATTTTCACAGACTTCCTATTAGATATGTACTTATATGTAAGAAAGCACTTGTAGTGGAACACCAAAGTGTTTACACACTTGTCCGTGTCCGTGAGTCACAGGCGATCCACTTTGTTTATTTATGGCGTGACGTTCGCGTCCGCAAGACAACATTCGCGCAACACGCGAGACACATGCGGCAGCGACGGCGTGCTGCTAACGCGCAGGCCGGTCGCAAACTGTCAGCGGGCGGTAGGTTGCGATGATCGCGATCCGCCGTCGATTTTCCCTATTAGCAAAGACATTACAAATGATCGTCTACATCCATGCCGTTTGTCTCAACTGCGTAATCCAATCTTGAAGGCCGTAAAGTTACACGTTGAATACTTAACGACTAATTTATTGTCGTTCCAATGTGTCCACTACGCGACGGTCACGTGTAACGCCTTTGCATAGTACATTCGGATAAGTGCATATTAAATTAAAACATCAAGTCTATGTATCATAAGGAAACTTCTGCACATTACTGTTGTTACATGTTGAAGTAGGTATAAATAATACTCTATTGGAGGAAGTATGTTTAACCTATTTCTATTTTTAATGTATGCCTTGTGTTTTTCTGCATACAATATTGCCATAACTCCAATAACTTATTTATTGGAAACGGAAAATTTAGTGCACACTGCTCATCACTGTTAATTCATAGATAAGACAGGACAACGTGTCATCTGTCTAGTGTTCTATTAGTTCTATGTGTTGTGCAGAAAATTAATATGGAACTTGTAAAAAATTGAATTATAGAACGCCGACATGCCTGTACAGATACGTTACTACTACATAGGCCACGGGCATTAGCTAAGTTTTCATTTCACCTATAGTTAAACATTCAACAACTGCTGATGCTTGGAAGCTGTAACGCTACAGACAACCCGAACGTATAAACAGGCAATAACTGTATATTTTACGGTATTTATTAGACTTAAAATTGATCAGGAGGAGGATGAGTCTCTATAGTCAGAACAAGTCCATATTGCTTTGTCTTTTCATCGTGTGCCCAAGGAAAACTATTGAACTGCAGGAAAGTATGTAAAGTCGGCGGGAATCGGCTTGTATGGACGCGCAGCCACTGACACCCAGTGATCGTAACGCAAGGATGCACTACGCCATTGGAGAGCCTTTACCGGTTCACGCTCGCTTGCAGGATCAAATTATAATAACATTCGCGCACAAACATTGGCTCATTAGGTGCTGTGTACGTGTAGATATAATGCAACACAGACAATTTCCTGGGTGTCGAGTTACGGCGAGTCGAGCGGGCCAAATGTGCAGGAAACACTGGGTAAAGTGTGTAATCCATACGAATAACTGCACCACGCGTCACGTGCTTACTGGGCACAGGACCTAGTAAGACTAATTCTTTTAATAACTTTTCTACCTATAAACTCCTGCGACTGGGGAGGATTATTTGATACCGTATTTCACTCATACCGATTCTTGGACGGCATCTTACATTCAAAGTAATAATAGAATTTTGTTGTTATTCATAAATTTCTATATCAAATCTAAAATGCATTATAATTATAAATATAGTTTGTCCCTGTCCGCGTTTGTGATGACTGATGAGATAGAGACAAGGTTTAACATCGGTTTATATAAAAAACCCTGATGAATGTTAAGTACTTTTCTTTGTACTTAGTAAACTATGAAACATTATGGACAAGTCATTCTAAGTTTAGCTCACAATAATTACGTATTCAAAATTTATAAATAGGAATAATATACTTATATGTTACACGAACTCAATAAGGTAACTCGACTTTCTGTTGTTCTGTTGGTATTTCACAGAATACTCCTCGTATTAGTCATATTTTTTTATATACGTAGGTATAACAAACAATTACTGTTACGTATATCCAAACAAATGTGTTAAATTAAAATTGTCTGAAACTAGTTTTTTCCTTGTATCTGCACTATAAGTTAATTTGAGGAAATTAGAATGCGGTATATAAAAGAAAAACATGTGTGTGCATGGAACGTAAGTTGACACACAATTACTACAATTAGTGGAACCACTACATAGTACATTTGACGATAACTGGAGCGTGAGAGGAATCCAGCAGCGCCGGCGCAGGGCCCCGTGACGACTGCATTCTAAAACCTTCACTACGCACCACTTTCGACTTCGCCGAAATCATTTCCGGACAATTGTACCTAATTAAGTTTTGCAAATTATTCCTAAAATAACGCTGAATCGCAATCATAACCTAAGGAATATTGAATATTGAAGATTTTGCAAACTGATTTTGTGTATTTTGTATATTTGCATACCGAGAAGGATCACTGAAAATCGCTTGACGTATTCTATGATCTATGACCAAAAGACGAGATAAAACGCTACAACTCGGCAATTTTGGTAACGCCTAATTCAAATTAGTTTTACAGATGTAGTGCAAATTTATTTTCCATCGGGAAAAGTCGTATCTCGATCAACAGTCTATCAATGACTTTATTAAATGAGTGACATTTTCATATATATTCATGTGGAACTTTATTCTTTAATGTCACGTGTCATTCTTCATTTAGACATTTGACACCAATTAGTATAGATCCCAATGAAAAGTTAAATTGTATACAAATAAATAGTACTTGTACATTTAAAAAAAATGTATTGAAAAATAGAGTATCGATATCGACATCACAAATATGATTAGTTGATTATGATTACCCATCCTTAAGAACTTGACAGCTACCATTTTGCACCTCCGATAGCGGGATCTATTTATAACGGATCCTGAGGTTAAAGTTGCACTTTGGCAAGAGCAGAACTCTCAGTCGATATATGAAAAAAAAATACGTTGAAGTTGGTGACCTAGCACAGCACAGCGCTCCCAGACAAGTATTGAAATGACTGCTGCAACTTTAGCCATCGCGAAGAACGTTGCATAAATGTAGCAAATTATTGTGCCACGACGGTTTTACCTCATCTAGGTATCTCGAATTGGTTGATTGTGAAAGACAAGACATTCAACTGAAAACAGGTAAGCGTACATAGGCTTTCGCGACTCATGCTTAGTTCCCTATATTAGTTTGAACTTTAATTTAGACTTATTGCACACCTCAAAACATACAGTCAGCAGCAAAAGTGGCTAAGCGTTTGAAGTGTTCAAAATGACCTACACGCGCTCTTATTCTCTTGACAATAGAGATGTGTTGACAGCATTTTGAACACCTCAAACGCTTAGCCACTTCTGCTGCTGACTGTACCAGAGAACGTTTCTAGTTTTAATTTGTTTACAGTAGACATATAATTACAGGTGAACTGGGGACATTACTAAACCGTATTGAACGTTAGCAAAAATGTTGACCAGTTGAGGCGAAATGGCAGGCCGTGACCCGCTTCCCATCTAGATGAAGGGCGATCTGAGGCATCACATCGCTTAGCGCGAGAAAGCATTTAATAATGGCCGCGCTTTAAAAAAATATGTTACGGCTTTGTAGGGCAGAAATTACTTTAAATTAGATTCATTGTGGAACTGGAAATAATTGCAGAGACATATTGACCAACCACTCTCTGATATTGATTACATATTCTGTGAGTATGGTGACGGTATTACGAAGAGTAATCTGTGATGCACACGGGATGTGTTAAATCTTTATTGAACAATATTATTGAAAATTGTAAGCGAACGCGTCCGGTGTTTTGCGCGACGTATTGACATACCTACTCTCCGCTTCCTCAGCTTGGAAATGCAAGGATCACATGCGCGGAGCTCCTCTACGCTAGACACGACACAAATAATTACATAAGAGCATAGTAGTATCGTCACTGTTTGGTATGTTGAACTCTAAATAATTTTCATAAACTAATTAATACTTTTAAAAATACCTATCCCCTACTGTCATAGGTATTAGGTATGGGTAGTTAGCTAAAGAGGGACGGCGCAATTAGCAAATGTACTGCCATCAAGCGGGGGACCGTATAGTCATCAAGCAAGGGCCGAATTGATTCATCAAACACCAGCGGCATATGTTACGGTGACTTCGACCAACTGCGCGTAATTTACAATATGCAACATTCACATTTTTTACAAATTGTTCGAGTCTATATAGGACCTTACTATTAGTAATCCCCGTTGCTAATAAGTGTTTAGAAGTGACATATTATGACTCCTTCTTGTTCAGTCTCCATTCGAAAACTCTTTTGTAAAGGGATCGAGCCTATAGACGGTGTGATGCTGTATATGTGTTTGCGTCTTTACTGCTGCACTTGTCTTTGCAGTGATAGAGCTGGGACGATTCAAGTGATTTTATTTGGGTCAGAACATCAGTGTGATGTCCTGCAACAAATAGGGTTGCTCAGTCTGTCGAGGTCACTCTGTACTGGTCCAAGAACTTAATTCGGCCGACCAGGGAGAACAGTACCCTTACCATGAGTTGTTACATTATGCATCTCGCTTGTACTGTTTTAGTGCGAACGAGATGAACAGATAGTAAACTCGATACTCGTTATCGAAAACCTCAAAGTCACAACTCATGGTAAGGGAACAGGGCCTGGTCCGCAGGCCGGGGGCCGCTGATGTCATCGCCGCGCCCGCGCCGCGTCAACATTGGATGACGGCTAATTGTTTTATCATGAGCCCGCAATGTCGTCAAGGACATTTGTACTTTAAATATTGAATATTTAATACGATGCCATCTTTGCTACCAAAGTCGTGTTTGTTTTTGATGCTATAATAAGATAAATTTAAGAGTGATAAGTGCTCACATGTTCATGGAATTTAGTAGCGTCTGAAACATGGTAACAAAAAAAAAGAAGATATTTCTGTAAACTTCGCTTTTAAATGTTTTTACCGCATTCCATTTTTTACACGTAAAATGACCCATTTCGTGAAGTAATTTGAGGATAACTTTTTGATTAGTTGTTTTGTTTTAAATATTTAATATGCTGACAGTATCTAATAACTTAATAAGAGCAGAACCAATATGTTCCGTATAAAATAATTGTTTATTAAATACCTAACTTTGAAAGAAACTAGCTGAAATTCAATGATCCGCCAATAGAAGTATTGGAGTTCTACAAGATACCTAATTGAAATTTAATATTTATATTCCACAAGTCACGTCTTGGTGACGAACCAATTTTGTACAGGTACCTACTTATAATTCTTATGCATGCTGTTAGTATCTAAATTAAGGTTCGCATATTTAAATGACTGGCCAGATTTAATCACGATCTCGTTACCCAGGGGCAGCGTAGGCAGGTAGGAGCCGTCCATCCAACATGATCAATGACATCGATGACTCAGCGGGCGCGTGCCCTCACTACATTCCCAACGCAGACAAACGCTCCACTCATCAAAGCCAACAACAGTACAACAATATCTACTAGTAAACGTAGTAGTTACGCTGATATAATGGTTTAACTAAGCTAAGTAGTCTGCAGTCGGTTAGTTATGATAGAAAACCCTGCTCTCTAATTTTAGACAAGACTGCAGTATTTGTAATAGCCATTTCGTTTGGGCAGCTACTGTGGAAGCATAAATTAACATTGTTGCAAACTAAATTTTGAATTGTAGAATCGTAAACGAAATCATTTAACAAAACTGGAATGATTGTTATTATAATTAAATTGTTAAAAAAAAATATTTTTATGAATATTTGCGGTTATAAAAATGGTACTTTAATTATGAAAATCTTAAATTGTTTTTATGACAATTCATTACTTGTCCAAATTGGTTGGATAAATATTGGAAATGTTCTTATACATGATTTGTAAAATGTTGTTTATGAAATTTATGTTTTTAGGTTATTAATATTAAACCACTGTTGGTTGTCTGACACCACTTATCTTTCATTTCACAACCAATACTGTGTGATTGCACCGTAATGGCAGATGAGCAGCTGCTCACATTAAGACATTTTTAAATACATCATTATTAGTCATGTTACTCACTAAACTAAAAATTCATATACACTTTTTGTTACATATTTGTTTTATTCAGATGTCTGCCAAGTACCAGTAATCATATTAGTTTAATGTGATCATTTCAAAACAAAGACTTATCAATAGCATTGTTCTTAGAAAATAGTGGCAACTAGTTTTCATACAAACAATACAATGCCAGTGTAGTGTAGCATAGTTTCCATTCCCACATTATAGAAATGTTGAAGAAAAACCTAAACAATACTTGAAATAGGTTATTGAGAAATATTTTCACTATCTTCAATTGTATTAGTTTTAATCTCTAGTAACCTACCATATAAAGATTGACATTGAATATTTGAAGCAATAGGGTTGAAGAAGAACTTGTGTTGTTCGAAAATTACACAATAGAAACTACTACTATTCTGTTTCAATCCAAAACATTTTAAATAGAACTATGCTGTGTGGTGTCGGCTGACTAGAATCACAACACCCCATGCAACTCTTCCCGCAGATGTTATAAGAAGCAACAAAGGTAAAAGACTGAAGGATGGGCAGCAGCGTTCATCATACCCAATCTACAGCTACTGCGGTCACCAACCCGCCTACCCAGCGTGGCGACTATGGCAACTACCCTCCAAGATGATACAAGTCATATTTGGGAAAGGGACAGTTATTTCATTTTAATTGCACAGGCTATTCAAAGCTTATTACTCTTATTAGCTTTAAGACATATGTTAGTGTGAGTGATGCTTGTAGACATTAGTTATTTGCAGAAATAATATGAGGATAAAGTGGCAAACAATATTATAATGTTGCAATTGTTTAAAAACATTTGTTTCATTGTTAAGTCTGAATAGTATATCAATTTTAGGTCTTATAAATAAAAGGATGATTAGAACCAATTGTAAAGTATTAATAAGCCAGAACTACTATTTTACCTAAGTATTTCATTCATAAGATACATACCTTATGAGTTATATTATATATACATACAAATAAAAATAAATTTAATAGGTATATGGCTTTCAAAATGTATCTTTAAAATCTTAATGAATTCTACATAGGTTCCTTTATTTTGTGGAGACATATTTTTAAGTATTATTAGTTCTATAATTTAAATTTTTGTTATTCTTTTCCTTATTCAATAAAATGGAGTATCAGTATTCAATTTAAACATTTCCTTTTTGTATTTTAAGCCCAAAGGCTTTGATTTGGTCTCAAATTTCCGAAGATTACAATGTCTGATTAAGTACATACTTTAGATTTAATAATGTTAAGTTATTGTAGTATATTCAATAATTAATTGATTGACACATGAATGGATGAGAACACAACTAACAGTTTTTCCTGTGAGTTTAATGGTAAAGTTATTGAATATGTAATTTAGTAGAAAGAAATATATTTTAGTGTTTTTGAAGTTTCTGAAGTGTATTAATTCATTACGATTCATCTGCACCACCTAAATATATAATGGTAATAATTTATTACTTAATGGACTTGTTTACACCTAGTTGTAGCAATATAATATATACATATCAACACTTCTATTGTCCTTTTTATTCTAATGTCAGTCACACTAATTAAGCATTGTCTTGTCACTGTTTTGTATGGATTTTAAAACAATGATAAGGTACAAATATATGAGTAAGTTTATTAATAAACCTTGTAATTAACTGAGCAGAAAAATGTGTGTGTAATTGTGTAGTCATAGTGGGGTTTACTATATCTTATTACTTACTACTAATGCTAAATTGTTAGCTATCTTAATGAAGCAATCATAGCCACAGTATATTGATAGATAAGTATATTTTAAACATATGTCGCTAAGAATCTCTGATCTATTATTAAACAAAGGAGCCAGAAAATACTTTTACATTCATAACATGTTTAGTATTTTAGCTATGGGTCTCTCTGCCAACTTATGACTGATGTCCTACAATGTATTTTTTCCCACTTAAGGATGAACGTTGTTGGGCGCTGTTTGTGCAATGCAACTAGTATTTCTGTTTAAAACAAGTAAGTTATAATGCGTACGTGCCTGCGTTTGCTGGTAAAGTAAATTTATTGCCTTACGCACAACCAACCTCAAAACTCCTGTTTTTAATACATACATCAATATTTAAGATGAAGTAAATCGCTAATTTTGATGCCAGATAGCATATTTTCATAAACTTAAGCATGAGAGATAGAATCATTTTACGTAAAACAAAATATTTGTAAGACAAGCCTTAGTCTACAGCAGAGGACAATTTATTTTATCCGCCTACAGTGCCTAAGGCTGCCGTGACATATTTTAACGCATACGCTGTAAAACGACTAAAAGTATAACTTGGTATCAAGTACTTACCAAAATTACCCACGAAATAAGATAAATTGGTGACAAGTAGTCCTCACTTCACAATCAAATCACAACACATAATTATCAAACTCGTAAAGTAAGTAAACACACAACACATACGTCACTCCTAACAGTCCGCCATTTTATAAAATTATTTTGTACCACAGACAATGAAATGCATGATTGTAAGTGATGTCCTAAAACCGGTAATTATAAATGAATAATATTTCGATGGTTTTAACATTACCTTTAATATCTTTTATAACAAAATGACATTGACATTTTGCTAAGAGCGTCAGCTGTCAATTGTGTCTGTACAAACATTTCTCATTTGAAAACATATAACAAATGCTTAGAAAACTTTAAAATGTCAGCAAAAGCAGGCAATATATTCAAACAATTGGCTTCCCTAAGGAGTTCTTTTATTATTCTAAGTAAACGAAAATCATTCAAATATGGGGTGCCATTTCTGTTGTTTGTTGTAGGAGGTTCTTTTGGATTGAGGGAATGGACACAAATCAGGTTACCCACTATCTTCATCTAACACCTGATAAAATTTAATATGATTGCAAAATTCTACACTGATCCAAATATCCAATGATATTTTCCATGCAATTTGAAATCACATCAAATTATGTTGAATACAATTACTTAATGAAATATAGATTGGTATACTGCAGTATTCATATTTTTCCGGGAATTTGTGATTAAAGTGAAAACGTACATCTTAACGTAGAACAATTACATAATACATTTACCTGCACAATTAAATTAGCATGACAAACAATACTTTTGATTTGTAGGTATGTAGTTATTTGGGTGAAGCAACTTTTCTCTATTTGTTGGTATACATTGGAGTTAAAGGCCATCTACTAGGCATATTAGTAGAATGCTATGAAGCAAAATTTGCTATTATTGACCTTGGGACAACTAGATAAAAGTTGATTGGCTGCCACATATACCATTTAATGTACTTATAATTTATATACTGTAGGTATAACTAAATAATATAAATTAGATGGGTTAAGAAATTATTATGGAAAGTGAACATCCAATGAATCAATTTATTTTTGTATCAAAGCACAACTTGAGCAAATATTAAAGCTAGAATAGACTTAAGTGTTATTTTAAAAACTTTATACCGTTGCCTTTAATATCTGAGTAGAATAAATTAGGACTATTATTTATGCCCTTAATTGAATAATGCCTATATTATTAGAATGAAAAACTTTATTTTTCTAATATTTCATAAAAAGGACATAGTTTTTATTACTACAAAATTGAACTATAAACTGGCAAAATACAAAAGTATCAAATGTGCTGTAAGGTCATGGTTTTAGGGCCATTGACACTTTTTCTTTGATATATTCCATCTATTGCAGTGTATAATTTAATTTACTTATTTATAATTATAGTACTGTTTTCACGTAAATTCATAGTTGAAAGTCAAAATATTTAGTAAACCTTATACTTGAATTACTAATTGATTATAAGTAGTGCTTATTACAATACAAAGGTACTTATATGTAATGGTAGTCAATTAGACTGTAATTGTGCTCCTAGAATGCCATACAGTAATTATTTAAACAACTCTCTAAGTTCTTAGATAAGTAAATTAATATGTACCCATACTAACTAACCAAAGGGCTAAGATGGAGGAGGCCTTTGCTCACCAATGGGCAACCAAATAAATTTAGATTGATTAATTTCTTTAAAAAATTCAATATTTTCTAAGATTTATTTGGCATAAAAGGCTTATATTATATTACCTAACCTATTGAAAAATAGAATGACTCATGTGAAATCTTGAAAATCATTGTGCAATATTTTATATGTCCCTCTAGAACTTTCTACGTGTCTAGATACTAGAGTAGTAATTAAAAAGAAAGAACCTAAAACTAAAAATAAATGTTACTGTATACTTGGGCGGCATCATTATAATATGTAAATTTATTTCTAGGTACCAATTTTCCAAAGTAAAAGGAGTGAGCAAAGCTGAAGCAGAGAAGATGGGGCTAAACAAAGCTAAAGATGTGACTTTAGAGGGCACTTATGATGAAATTCAGAAGCTGGATATTGATAACTGGGAGAATAAACGAGGACCTCGGCCGTGGGAACCTAATGTGCAGCCTAACAAACCATAACTTTATTATACTGCCATGTAGTTCCTTTTACCTATGTACTGTAAATAGTTAGGACATCAATAAAATTTATTATTTATTGTTATTTCCTAGTATTTATCTAAATTTTATATTTGTATTATACCGACCTCCCACTTACATTCATTTATTACCTTAACATTCTATTATATATATATATAACAAAGGCTTACCGGTTCTATAAGAAACTGGTTTAAACCTATTCAAGCCACTGTAGTTATTATTTGTAACCTATACATACTAAATGTACCTAAACAAGATGCGGTACTAAATCATAGGGGAGTTTTCTCGAAAAAAGTGTACTAAATTAGTGTGACAAGTTAAACGTATAATTTTTGCCTTTTGTCGAATTGTAGTTTGTGAAACGATCAACAAATCTAAGGAGGTACCTATTTATGGAATTTTAATGCTTAATTATCGTTAGACAACCGACATAATTTTACTTTTCACGCTAGTCAGCATTCAAAGTAGTCGAATAGTTCGGTACACCATACAAATTCTATGGTGTTCCAAACTTTACGAGTACTTTGTCTGCTACCAACTAGGTATATGACGCTGACTGTAGGTACCTACACTTTTACGGAAAACTCCATAGACAACCAAACGAAAAGCCAGGAATGTACGCAAACACGAGTAAATGTATACCTATTTAAATGGAAATTCCTATTCCATTTATTCTGAGACTATCTAGCAAAACAAAATGTCAACATCGTCGTAATAAACAAATGCGCAGGAGGAATGTAGATAGATCAACGTTAGATCTATACCTATTAAAGAGGTCCATATGTGAACTTTATCTACCTACCATAATGATAATGAGCTATAAAGCTATAGCAATTTAATCAACATAATCAACATAGTTATTTAGCTGACCATTTGTAACTCTGCAATAACAATATCCAAAAGGTCAATGAAATGGTTGCTTTTAGTTTAGACGAAGAACGTAGAACAGACGGATGACACCATTATTATTAGAATTATTTGCGTAGTTTCTTAGAATAACCACTCGGCATGGATCCCAATTATAGTTAGGTACCTAAATGAGACTTCTTTTGTTTCTTAGATTCATGTATATTTAGAGGTAAATGTATTATATTAATATGAAAGTTATTAACAACTGATTAATCAGATTAATATAATATGTATTATTAATATAATATTTTACTAGATCGAGAAACAAGTCTATCCTGCCTATGGATAAAAATAATCCTTTCAAAGATTTTTGATTGCGCCTTGTACAATCCTAGACATCCTAGTGTCCTTTCGATCAGCTTTATCTACAATAATTTAACAAAATGTATAAATTTTATAATGGGTTATTGGGTATACCTATGTCTGCTTTATCGTCTGTAAACCTACTTATTTTCAAATATTATCATTTCATCTTTGTTTATTATGATCAATAACCCCCTGACGTCACAAAGAAATTTAGATCAGCCGACTTTGACGCATGCGTTCTAGAAATATTCATAGTGCTTTCTCACTTTATTGTATAGCAACAGAATGAAACGAGTTTTAGCATCGTAATACCTCGTGTCTTTCCGTATGGTCTCGGGCGAGAAATTGATTGCGCCTTCGTTGTCTATAAAAAGGGATGGCTGCTTATTGGCCAACGCATTTCAAAGCGAAAACTCGAGAAAAAAAGTTATACTAGCGTGCGCTCTTCAGAGTTGTTTGTTGAAGATTTTAATTATTATTATTGTGATATATTAAGAAAAATTCTAGTGACCAGGTGAGTTTATCCATATTTGCTTCAATTATATTCTACCATATACGATAAAGAATTAAAAAATCAAACGTCGTGAGTTCGATATTTCGTTGACCGCCATTTTGTTTAGTTACTCTGAACCATCCGAACAGAGAAATGGAAGACTTAAAATAATTCAAAATACCTCCAGCTCCACTTTAAGGTACCTTTGCTCATCAGAAAACTTGTGCAGCTCATTTATTACGTTATAACGAAATAAATGCCATACTTAGAATTAGTTGCGTCATGTTTTTAACAGGAAGCCATAGGTGGGCATTTGACCTACTTAATTGAATTTTACTGTTGTCCTGGCCTAGATGCGCAATTGCGCATTATTTAAACTTAATTTAAAAGTGAATACGTTTGTCATAACGAAAATTACCCACTGTGATGGCAAGGAAGGATATTGCAAATTATTTAGGGCGTATTAGAGTTTGCTTCTGTGTTGCAACCATTATTTATAACTTGTTTCTATTGTTTTAGGACAAAATGCAGATCTTCGTAAAGACGTTGACGGGTAAAACCATTACCTTAGAAGTAGAGCCGTCAGATACTATTGAGAATGTGAAAGCTAAGATCCAAGACAAAGAGGGCATCCCTCCGGATCAACAGCGTCTTATCTTCGCGGGTAAGCAACTGGAAGACGGCCGTACTCTCTCAGACTACAACATCCAGAAGGAATCCACCCTCCACTTGGTACTTCGTCTGCGTGGTGGTATGCAAATCTTTGTGAAGACCCTGACTGGCAAAACAATCACCTTAGAGGTGGAGCCTTCTGACACTATTGAGAATGTTAAAGCCAAGATCCAGGACAAGGAAGGTATTCCCCCAGACCAACAACGTCTCATCTTTGCCGGAAAACAATTGGAAGATGGCCGCACACTCTCAGACTACAATATCCAGAAGGAATCCACCCTCCACTTGGTACTTCGTCTGCGCGGTGGTATGCAAATCTTTGTGAAGACCCTGACTGGCAAGACCATAACCCTTGAAGTTGAGCCTTCAGACACTATTGAGAATGTTAAAGCAAAGATCCAGGATAAGGAAGGTATCCCTCCTGATCAGCAGAGATTGATCTTTGCTGGCAAGCAGTTGGAAGATGGCCGCACCCTCTCTGATTACAACATTCAGAAGGAATCAACCCTCCATTTGGTGCTTCGTCTGCGTGGTGGTATGCAAATCTTTGTAAAGACCCTTACTGGCAAGACCATCACTCTTGAGGTTGAACCATCAGATACCATAGAGAATGTAAAGGCCAAGATCCAGGATAAAGAAGGCATTCCTCCAGACCAGCAGAGGTTAATTTTTGCAGGCAAGCAATTGGAAGATGGCCGCACTCTCTCTGACTACAATATCCAGAAGGAATCCACCCTCCACTTGGTACTTCGTCTACGTGGTGGTATGCAAATTTTCGTCAAGACCCTGACTGGCAAAACAATTACCTTAGAGGTGGAGCCTTCTGACACTATTGAGAACGTAAAAGCGAAAATCCAGGACAAGGAAGGTATTCCCCCAGACCAACAACGTCTCATCTTTGCCGGAAAACAATTGGAAGATGGCCGCACTCTCTCAGATTACAATATCCAGAAGGAATCCACCCTCCACTTAGTACTTCGTCTGCGTGGTGGTATGCAAATTTTCGTCAAGACCCTGACTGGTAAAACAATTACCTTAGAGGTGGAGCCTTCTGACACTATTGAGAACGTAAAAGCGAAAATCCAGGACAAGGAAGGTATTCCCCCAGACCAACAACGTCTCATCTTTGCCGGAAAACAATTGGAAGATGGCCGCACACTCTCGGACTACAATATCCAGAAGGAATCCACCCTCCACTTGGTACTTCGTCTACGTGGTGGTATGCAAATTTTCGTAAAGACCCTGACTGGCAAAACAATTACCTTAGAGGTGGAGCCTTCTGACACTATTGAAAACGTAAAAGCAAAAATCCAGGACAAGGAAGGTATTCCCCCAGACCAACAACGTCTCATCTTTGCTGGAAAACAATTGGAAGATGGCCGCACACTCTCAGACTACAATATACAGAAGGAATCCACCCTCCACTTAGTACTTCGTCTACGTGGTGGTATGCAAATTTTCGTCAAGACCCTGACTGGCAAAACAATTACTTTAGAGGTGGAGCCTTCTGACACTATTGAGAATGTAAAAGCGAAAATCCAGGACAAGGAAGGTATTCCCCCAGACCAACAACGTCTGATCTTTGCCGGAAAACAATTGGAAGATGGCCGCACACTCTCAGACTACAATATCCAGAAGGAATCCACCCTCCACTTAGTACTTCGTCTACGTGGTGGTATGCAAATTTTCGTCAAGACCCTGACTGGCAAAACAATTACTTTAGAGGTGGAGCCTTCTGACACTATTGAAAACGTAAAAGCGAAAATCCAGGACAAGGAAGGTATTCCCCCAGACCAACAACGTCTGATCTTTGCCGGAAAACAATTGGAAGATGGCCGCACACTCTCAGACTACAATATCCAGAAGGAATCCACCCTCCACTTAGTACTTCGTCTACGTGGTGGTATGCAAATTTTCGTCAAGACCCTCACTGGCAAAACAATTACCTTAGAGGTGGAGCCTTCTGACACTATTGAGAACGTAAAAGCGAAAATCCAGGACAAGGAAGGTATTCCCCCAGACCAACAACGTCTCATCTTTGCCGGAAAACAATTGGAAGATGGCCGCACACTCTCAGACTACAATATCCAGAAGGAATCCACCCTCCACTTGGTACTTCGTCTGCGCGGTGGTATGCAAATCTTTGTGAAGACCCTGACTGGCAAGACCATAACCCTTGAAGTAGAGCCTTCAGACACTATTGAAAATGTAAAAGCTAAAATCCAAGACAAAGAGGGTATCCCACCAGATCAGCAGAGATTGATCTTTGCAGGCAAACAGCTTGAGGACGGCCGTACTCTCTCAGATTATAACATCCAGAAAGAATCTACCCTTCACTTGGTACTTCGTCTGCGTGGTGGTATGCAAATCTTTGTGAAGACCCTCACTGGCAAGACCATAACCCTTGAAGTTGAGCCTTCAGACACAATTGAGAATGTAAAAGCTAAAATCCAAGACAAAGAGGGTATCCCACCAGATCAGCAGAGATTGATCTTTGCAGGCAAACAGCTTGAGGACGGCCGTACTCTCTCAGACTATAACATCCAGAAAGAATCTACCTTGCATTTAGTTCTCCGCCTGCGTGGTGGTATGCAGATTTTCGTCAAGACTTTGACTGGGAAAACAATCACATTAGAGGTTGAGCCTTCAGACACTATAGAAAATGTGAAAGCCAAAATTCAAGACAAGGAAGGTATCCCTCCAGACCAGCAACGTCTTATCTTCGCTGGAAAACAATTGGAAGATGGCCGCACACTCTCAGACTATAATATTCAAAAGGAGTCCACTCTTCATCTTGTACTGAGATTGAGAGGTGGCATTTAAAAACTGACACTGCCTGTTCACTGTTCATTCCAATTATATAACGTAACTCGCTAAACAGGTGAAATAAAGCTTTGTCATAGACTGAATACTTGTATTTTTATTCAACTCTGACTATAACCCCAAGATTTCAAAATTATTTAACTGCTATTAGATCAGATATATCGGAGCCGTCGTCGGTGGTCACAAATATCTGATATCTATCATTTACTTTATCGCCTTGCTTGACAATAGAGGCATTGTTCAGATATTTGTGACCTCCACAGGTGTGATATATGATGCCGACTGTACAATAAGATTACTTTTTTAATATGAAATGCTAATGAAATTATTGAACTAGTCTCAATGAAACTTAATTATCTGATTATTGTACAGTCGCCATCAAATATATCGGAGCAGCCAAGGTATACAAAAATAGAGGCGTTGTTCCGATATTTGTGACCAACTTGGCCGTTTCGAGATATCTGATGGCGGCGTCAAATACACGTAGTAACCAATGAGGTAGCCAAATAGAGCAATATAAGATATTTTAGTTGTACACTGACAATGTCATATCATGACGTATGAGTGAGTGCCTTGAAACCCTCCCAAAGGTCAAGATTTGAACCACTCGTTATGCTCGTGGCTCCATTTTTGGAATCTTTCACTAGCTCTGTTCTTGATCTTAGCACAAAAAGGTAAGCACTAAGTCCTAACTTTGTTTTTTTTTTTTTTTTTTTATAAAAGACTGACCAGCGTTTGACCTCAGTCGCACCTGATGGAAAGTGACAAAAAACAAAAAACTATTATCACGTTCCATTATTATAACGGTCTCCTAGCCTAGGTAGTAGGTACTATACTTTTGTAGTGAGGTTGCCTTGCCTACAAATGTAATAGCGCTCGGATTCGAACCCTGCAAACGGCATTTAATTATGTAGTATAAAGGCTTGGGCAAACAGGCGCGTTTTGAGAGCGTGGCGCAGCGGGGCGTGACAGCGGTGTGGCTAATGCAACGAAATAAGGCACACATTCGGACGGCAGCGTCGCGCCACGCCACAAAACGCGCCCTATGTGACCAAGCCTTAAGGCTTGGGTAGATAGGCGCGTTTTGAGAGCGTGGCGCAACGGGGCGTGACAGCCGTGTGGCTAATGTAACGAAATAAGGCACACATTCGGACGGCAGCGTCGCGCCACGCCACAAAACGCGCCCTATGTGACCAAACCACACAATGACACAACCACACGGATCCACACAAGCCTCGTAGACGAGGCGAGGACATTTCCGCTTGAAGCAGCTCAAGCAATTTTTATTGCCACTGAAGAGGTCAGAATACTAGACTAGCAGGTCCTGGGTTCGAATCCCAGTCAGGGCATTTATTTTTGTGATGAGCATAGATTTTGTTCCTGAGTCATGAGTGTTTTCTATTCTATTTAAGTATTTATATGTATCTATCTATTATATACATATGTCGTCGTCTAGTACTTATAACACAAGCTTTCTGTAGGACTGGGTCGAAAAGAAAGGTCGTAAGAATGTCCCGGAATATTTATTTATTTATTTTACTAAAAAGAATCACCACGCGGTGTACAGCGGCACTACCGCAAAAAGAGAAATTCGTAAGTTTCGTACGATTATCTCTGTCACTCTCAAGACCCCTGAATTGAAGTAAAAGAGACAGAAACGATCGTCCGATACTTACAAGCGGTAGCGCCTCTGGACCGGAATCCGGAATCTGATATTTCCTAACTTATCTGTGGCGGCGCGGTGGCGCGTCCAATGAGTAAAGAATCCTAAGGAGGTGAAATACCTACAAGAAAAACGTGCCAGCCTGGAACAATAAATGGCGTCTTGACAGTTATTCTAGTGCTGCCCTAATGTTACAAATTTAATCGATGAATCAAAAACTTGCTACGACGTTTAAAGACTTGTATTTATGTATGTGCATTTAGTTTAAAGTTTTTATTTATATTCGACTTATAAAACGTGAGTTACCCCCTTCTATACAAATATATTTATCTCACGATAGTTTTGTGTTTAAAAAAATATTAAAAACTAAGCTTAAAGTCCTATCTTTTAGAGGACAACCAGGAGTTAAGATGATATGTAAAAAATAGTTTAAATTAGTTAGTATTAAGTTATATTTATGTTTTATATAAAACTGTAACCCGAGGTTACTATGATCAATTTTAGAGTTTGACATCTCTTTTTGGCGATCCTAATAAACTCAAAAATATGAGAAAAAATTATAATAGGTAATCGGTTTTTCTCGTTTTTATCTTCGCAGGAGAAGAAATAGCACATTTTCAGAAAAAAATTAAAACGTTACATTAGATCAAAGTTACATTGAAAATGGGGTTACTTTGAAACCACTGCTTTTTACTCTCATTATGTAAAGTAAACCATAAAAATAGAAACACAAAAATCGGTTCAGTACTTTTTAAGTTATTTATATTTTTATTACGTGGGGTTACTTTGATCACATATAGAATGAAACAAATTAGTGATTACTTAAATAGCTTTATTAGATTTTTACTAAAAAGTAAAGTACGTAGGTATCTTCCTATACTTGATGTTTGATCTTATCTGGTGCGTGATGGTTTTAATGATGGCACTGCGTCATCTCGCAATCGAATAACACCCAGGGTTTTATTGAATGAATCTTCATGGAAATGCAAGGAGCAGATAAAAATATCTGTCAAATTAGGCCGGATATTTTCTGTACCGATTGCTTCCAACCACTTCTTCGTTTTAAAGTCGCTTCTTGGTAGGCTGAAAAGATAAAAAAAAATGTTAAGATGCAGTTTTAAATCAATTTACAAAACCTTTCCTTGCTTGTAACTTGTATATTATATCTTAAAATGATCAACATTCATCTTTCAGTACATCCGTTTGTGGCGAGAGCTTGGAATTTATTGCTTCTTTTAGACCAATACAATAAGGAATAGGTTAAAAACTATAATATACATATGAACAGAAATTTAAAAAGTTAAGGAATTGCCGACTTAAATAAGAGATATCGATATTTATAGAACAACACTAGCCATCTACTGATCGACATATTAGATGTAAAAATATCCATAAATTAGCTAAAGATTACATTAATACGTAACACATCTTAATCTTTACAATAATAATATTGCAATTTGTACTTTAAACACTTAATAATGTTGATAGTAACCAATATTTCAATAAATAAATGTTACATACCGGTGCAATGATAAAGATCCTTGGTTTTTGGTTTTTGTTATAACACAGCCCACTACACTACACTTTGGCATTATTATAAAATGTTTCTTCACTTCATTTTAAAGTTTTTTCACAGCAAAACTCCGTAAAACGCGAGATATCATTTATTTTTTAAAACAACCACGGTGTTTTGACAGTTCAATTACTATTAACTGAGTGGAACATAAAATGGCTCCCGGCCGCATTTAGGCATTTAGACGTCCGACAATGACAAGTGTTGCCAAATTTGAAACCCACCGGCGTATTGTTGTCTCTTTTAAATAACTGAAAATAAAGCTTTAGAAAAAAGAGACAACTATATTTTTCAGAATTCTATGTCGAAATGCATGATATCTGCATAACTGATGATGATGATGCTTCACAGTCGATTTCGACTACAGCGATAGCATCTGATGGATTCATCTGATAAATTTTAGGAGCGTGGGTGATCAGCCCTCTGGTGCGCCCTGTAATGGCTCGCGTAGCCGATTTTGTGCGAGAACGTACGCTGACACTGCAGGCACGTCAGCACACCGCCGATGTAATTATATGAGATTGCCGCAGGTGGTCGGGCCTTTAGATCATCACGTTTTCTGTCTAGATCTAATCTTCTATCCTCTTCAAAGTCAGCCACCTTTTGTTGGACAATACGCCTCCACTCCGGGCGCTGGGCAGCCTGCGCCTCCCACTGGGTAGGCTCAATGTGGCAGCGTTTCATATGCCTTTTCAGAACGTCTTTATACCGTAAGTATTGGCCGCCGCGTTTTCGCTTACCTGACTGGAGTTCTGAAAAGAGCAAACATTTCGCCATCCTCGCGTCTGACATTCTAGCCACGTGTCCGCACCATCGCAACTGACGCCGCATCAGATACGCCTCAATGCCGGAGACATTCGCGCGCCGTAGTACGTCAGTGTTCCTGACACGGTCTGACCAGTGGATGTTTAATATGTCGCGGAGACATTTCTGATGGAATCTGTCCAGTATGCGAATGTGCTTTCTATACAGACACCAGGTTTCCGCTGAGTACAATAGGTTGGGCAGAACTATCGCCATATAAACGCTAATCTTTGTCGGAAGCTTCAAATTATGGGACCGGAAAACCTTTTGCCGCAACTTGCCAAATGCAGCCATAGCAGCTCCTATTCTGCCGTTTATCTCAGCGTCCAGATCACACTTCGCTGAGATTCTGCTTCCCAGATATTTAAATTTGTCTACGCACTTAATGACGTCATCACCAAGACTGCATAACTGATTGAATATATAGAACAATATGCCAAGTCCATAGATTCCTTGGTCATAGGGCGCGTCATAGACTAGACATACGTCATAATCATAAACTAAACTCATAAATTGTAAAATGGTTAGTAGTGTTAAAATTACTTTAGTTTAAATTATAAAAGCTAAATTAAAATAATAATAGTCAATTATTATATACAGTTTTATAGTATTTTATTGAGTGCTCAACGATTAATACAATTTGTGTCTAATATGATCAATTTTAAGGACAACAAGAATAAGTCGGCACTCAGTACAAGATGGGCCCAAATGTCGAAACAGGAGCAAATTATAGAGAGGAAAAAGATGGAAATACAGGCTAAAATTGAGGCTCAAAAGCAGGCTGCCGCCTTGGCAGCGCAGGCTAAATTAGCAAAGTACGTATTCTTTATTAGCTAGCTAAGCAGTAACAAAAATGTGAAGTTGGAGGCATTTCCATTGGCCGGTGTCTTTAGTTTCAGGGTCAATAGTACTCTTTAAAATCTCACATGGAACTATCTCTAACAACAATTAGTATTGGGTAAAAGATTGGTTTTTCACATGACTTATAAGTTGTTGACTACACAACCTCTAATACTGGAGGTAAAATGAAAATTACCCTCTTTAGCTTAGTAAGGCCAATCTACCCTGAAAACGTTAATCATTTATATGATAATTCAGTCAATATGATTATAAGGTTAGCATTTAATTTTAATTTAGTTTAGTTTACTGTGGAAGTGTGGACTTATATATTATGCTGTACTACAGTACCAAAGGATATCCCTAGATATAGTGGAAGGGGCTAGGGGAGGCCTTTGCATACACAAGGCATACAGATGAAAATTAGTTATATATTATGTTAACAACAAAATGAAACAAATATATGTCTGAAATAAAGGGTGAACACTATTAAATTGTCGCCTACATTTTTACTTTGCTAGCGTGTTGCATCGAACCTTTTTTGAATATTCTTTTAAAATTTTAAATTTAGAAGGCTCGTAATATATTAGACAACCATAAAATGTTCATTTGTTTTTTATTTATGAAAATGGCGTTACACGAAAAAAATGTTCGCGAATTAATTTTGCAAGAATTCAGTAAAAATCCTCATTTATCAACTTTAGATCTGGCAAAATCTTGTCAAACAACTCGGAGGACGGTTCAACGAACCCTAAAAAAAATTAAACAAGGTGAAACTATAGATAGGAAGCGGCGTGAAGGTCAACCCACCAGAAAATCTAATGTTAAGTTACAATCAAAGGTGTGCAAGCTATTTGATAAGAATCCGAGTATCTCTTCCCGGGATGTGGCGAAAAAAGTAGGCACTAGTCAAGCAAATGTCCAAAAATTAAAAAGAATGCGGCATTACAACATATAAGAAGCAAAAGGCTCCCAAGAGAACTGTGGATCAATATAATCGTGCGGTTAGACGTTCTAGGTTATTGTATACCTTGTTGATTGAGAAAAATGTTGCCTAATTATTGACGATGAAACCTACGTCAAGGCAGATTTCAAGTCTTTACCAGGTAACCAGTACTATTCCTCTCGTGACATCTCGAATCTTGACGAATCGGAAAAGGTGATCCCGGTAGAAAAATTTGCAAAAATACCTTGTTTGGCAAGCTATATGCCAGTGCGGCATGAGGAGCTCACCATTTATCACTACCGGGACAATTAACACCGATATTTATATATCAGAATGCTTGAAAAAGAAACTGTTACCATTCATAAAGAAACACACTTCCTCAACATTGTTTTGGCCAGATTTAGCAAGTTGCCATTATTCGTCTCGAACTTTGGAATGGTATAAGGCGAATTCAGTCGAGGTAGTGCCTAAGGAGAGTAACCCACCTAACTGTCCCGAACTTCGCCCCATCGAAAAATATTGGGCTAATATAAAAACTAAACTGCGAAAAACTTGCCAACCTGCCACTTCATTACCAGATTTTCAACGAAAATGGATTAAATGCACAAAATTGTTAAGCGATGATTCCGTGCGAAATTCAATGAATCACGTCAAAAGTAATGTCCGGAAATTTTCTCGTCGTTCGATGAAATAGCCCTAATATTTTTTAAAATGATTTTACGCTGTATAAAATTAGTCATATAAAGAATTTTGAGCACTTTGGATTTTTATTTTGTCGTCTGTAGCATGTTCGACCTGCGACAATTTAATAGTGTTCACCCTTTAAAGGCTATTCTCGTTTACAGAATTATTTTTAGCATTTTCTGTTACCATATGCACATGTTCTGAAATAAATAAATTAAAGTTAATTTATTCCTTTCATTTAAATTAGTTACATGACAAGCAAGCCTCATTGAATAATGGCAGCTAACATAACACCAATGTCTAATAGTTTTAATCTTAATTAACTAAAGTTTCCCTGTGACTTTATCCATACTAATATTATAAATGTGAAAGTAACTCTCTCTGTCTGTCTTTCTGTTTGTTACCCCTGCAAACTTACTGCTGAACCAATTGGGATTAAATTTGTTATGGAGAGAGTTACAAGAAAGGACATAGAATAAAAATTTATCCCGCAACCATACTTTAAAGATGGGCATAGGAAAAGGTTGCAAGGAAAAGCTAGTTCATAATAAAGTATTGATTCCCCTTTTTTAAATCCCCTAAGGTTGAATTTATAGAATGGCTTATGTTGGGAGTTGTTTGTCAGTTTATACAATGCAACTGTTTTCAACAACCCAGTCTTACAGTAAGCTCTAGAAGACATGGGTTGTAGGTACTAGGCAATAATATATATATGATACATAATTATAGTCATATATGTATATACACATACATAACCCAGTTACAAATATTCATGATAGGCACACAAATAAATGCCCTGTAGGCCAATAGGGCAGCAATAGTATCTCAATCCGAGATAGACCCATCCCTCTTTAAATAATTTAGTTACAAAAGTATCTCATAATCTACTGCTTCATAGGTAGGGTTACTACTACTACAGACTATGCTAGGAGGCTATTACATAAATCACCCAAGCAAGATCATCATATATACATAGCTGACATTTTCATGAGTGGCTGTTTATATAAAGTAGTCAACCACTAAGGGGTAAATTTGTGTTAATATTTTGTATGGCAGTGCAGAGTTCATGGGAACAGCTAATTATACTATATGGGATTCATCATTTAATATGGTAATTCCACAATAGAAAAACAAAGCAAATAGTTGAGCACTTCAATTATGACATAAAGTCACTGAACTGTAAAACTAACATAACTATAATCATAAATTTTCAGTTTGGGATCAAAAGATGACAAAAACCCTTCTAACATCTTCTCCAATGATGGTAGCTTCATGAGCCAGTACAAGGCTTTGCTAGAAAAACAAAAGCAGGAGAAAGAAGAAAAAGAGAGAGAAGCTAAGCAAGAAGAAGCTAAAGCTGCTAACAATTCAGAATATACTGAGGCTCTACATGAAGAACAGAAGGAGTATTCAAACCATGACCAAAATGAGAGAAGACGTTCAGATAAAGGTAGCAGGTAAAGAATAAACAAAACAATACTTTAAAAAAAACAAAAACAAAAGTACACCCAAATATGAAACTATTTGTTATAAAAAAAAATTGTCAACTTCCAATAACTGGCCATCTTACATTAAAAATTAAATCTGGTCAGTGGTCACCTATAAATAAAGTACATTTTTAGTATACAGTATCAATTGTGAGCCACTCTTCACAAACAATAATATGTATAAAAGAGCCTTGTTCCAATCCTACCTTGACAGTATCTGAATCCTTTGTATGCCCTTGTTATGTTACATCAATTCTGATCATCTCAGAATATTTTTTTTATAATAGCTTATAAGTTATAACACTTATATCTAAAAGCAACTTTACTGCCATTATTCCAATCTAGTATTAAAAAAAAAAACAAAATTTTAATTCATACATTTAATACAGTGGTGCATTTTATAGATATTATTATGCTTTTATTTATTCTAGGGATAGGCGTAGATGGAATGACAGGGGCAAGAATCATACAAATAGTCCAGTGGATGACAGAAGGCAATCAGACAACATCCCCCCATTAATGCAAATTCCATTTATGCCACTAGAGCAAGACCCTAATCATGATAACTGGCAGGGACACAGAGAACATGACTCTAATGGAGAAGACCCTGAAGGCATGGGATATCCTGATTCTAATATGAGGCATATGATGAGAGCCGGTCCTAACATGGGTCCTAGAGGCCCTGGACCCAATATGGGACCTGGACCCAACATGGGACCTGGGCCAAACATGGGCCCTGGACCAAACATGGGCCCTGGACCAAACATGGGACCTGGGCCAAACATGGGACCTGGGCCAAACATGGGACCTGGGCCAAACATGGGACCTGGACCAAACATGGGACCTGGACCAAACATGGGACCTGGACTAAACATGGGACCTGGACCAGGACCAAATATGGGACCAAGGCCAGGAATGAATATGGGCCCAGGACCAATGATGGGACCAGGTGGTCCTAACATGCCACCAATGCCACCTGGTGGGCCCATGCCTCCTGGAGGACCTATGCCACCTTTTATGGGTGGTCCTCCTAATTACCCAATGCCACCTGCTTGGGGTCCCAATGGTCCAGGGGGTCCCTGCGGTCCTGGCCCTATGCCCCCTAACATGTGTGGCCCTAATGGTCCAATGCCACCATTTTTTGGTCCACCATTCCCCCAAATGCGCCCTAATGGCCCACCTTGCCCTCCTGGACCTCCTGGCCCTCCTGGCCCTCCTGGCCCTCCCGGCCCTCCTAACTCTATGATGCCCCCAAATTCAATGAATAATGGCAACATGCCCTTCATGGGTCATCCTCCATTCGGTCCCAACGGTCCCAACTTCAATAATGGCAATGGCAACATGCCCTTTATGCCTCCAAATATGATGCCTCCAAACAATATGCCACCCAGTAACATTCCCTCCAGTAATATGCCTCCAACTAGCATATCTTTACACAATATACCTGAACCTAAGCCTCTCGAGTCAATGCCTGAAATGAATCTAAAGAACATTCCGCCCCCTCTGCCTCAGCTCAGCCACATTCCATCACCGAAGGATGAACCTGCGTCACCAAAAAATCAAGGTATTAGAGCGTTCAACAAAAATATTTTTTTATTTAGGATATTGTTAGTGCAAGTTATGAAACCTCTGTAAAAAAAATTACATGAATTGGCCAAATGTATTGACGGTGGTTGATTATTGTATGGAGATAAAACTAAACCATAACTCCATACACGGCAATTTTGGGGTGGTTTGGAAGTTATGTACCTGTCTAAAATCCATGTTCTTATTTCATCTTCTCTATGAGTTACTTTTCAAATGATTATAACATTTAAACTTATACATTTCTTAAAAGCTTATTGACATTTCGGGTAACTTTTTTTTTGATAGTTTGTACAGTCGCCATCAGATATATCGGAGCTGTGGAGGTGGTCACAAATATCTGAACAACGCCTCTATTGTCAAGGCAATAAAGTGCATGTTCAGATATTTGTGACCACCTCCACAGCTCCGATATATCTGATGGCGACTGTACGAGACGAAAGCAATGAATAACTAGATAAATGGGGAATCTTTCACTAGTTTAACCACCTTAATGCTACATTCAGTTTTGACTATCTAGGCTAGGATTTACCCTTTTTATGGATAGGGGCGCTAGGCGTGGCCACTAGACGTTGTTGCTGACTCGTGGTGTGCAGTTTCCTCAGATTGGCCGCCGTCGGTGCTCCGAGCTGCCACCGAGGTCGCCCGGAACGGCGACCACTGGGAAAATGTCCTGAAGGCAATACACTCACAAGACCAAAATATGTGGTAAAACACTTGCCACTGTAGACTTGTCCCGACAGGATACGTGCTGTATTCTTTTTTTATTACATTATTTTTTCTACAATCAAGTGTGATTGGTGCAGTGTTATATGTTCTTTACTTTATTTAGTAAATGGCTTAACCTTTTAAAATTCTTGACGTGAATGTAAGGTATTAAACGGTGTTGGTTTTTCCATTGCTTGCATAAGTGACGGTTATCAGACCATCGTAATATAACCAACTATGTACCTTCACGCGCCTCACATTTATGTAAATACAATCAGCATCATAAAGTTGGTAGTTGTCAAAGTGGCCAAATATATCGTAAAACATCCTTATTGCCCTGCAAATAAAGATGTTTAACCCAATATATTTAGCTAATTAGGTGGCTATAAACTTTGTGACGCTGCCTGTACTAGCGACGCGTTAGTAGAGCATATATTATAACTAATTCGCCAATATGCTTTTCGTCGAGTAGCTACTAACTCGAAATCTGGCGAAGAAGCGCTGGGTACCTTTAGCAACCAGTGCCATTGTCGCATCGCGTTGGTTAGTGACAAACAGCTAGTTTTTACCACACCTCGATGTTAATACGGACCACTTACCATATATTGCATTGTGTATTACACGATGTATTAAATACTTAAGGTTACCTATGTATTTAATTTAATAATTATCAAAACTATATCTGTAAATGGATTTTTAAAATTATGTGATTTTTTTTTTGCTGCAGTATGCGTAATGAGATCATAATGAACACCTAACTGACTCGCTAAATCTAGAAAAAAACCTTACTGATTCTATTTAATTTCTACTGACGGAGTATTACCTTTTTGCAATGGCACACGGCCAATTAGGAAAGCTATATTTGAAAAATGTGCTTTTAGGGAAAATTTATTACTTCTGAGGTTACGAAGCTGTTAACTAAGTATGGTATGAAAATATAGTCAACTTTGACATGAGAACTACGCTGCCTTATAATATAACACTGCACTGAAACTATAGGTTGTAAGCCTAATCTAAAGCATCCTATGTCTTTTTTCTCTTTACCAAGTGTAGCTAAGGTTTTAATGCTTGCAGG
Organism: Grapholita molesta; assembly: GCA_022674325.2. Lineage (NCBI taxonomy): Eukaryota > Metazoa > Arthropoda > Insecta > Lepidoptera > Tortricidae > Grapholita > Grapholita molesta. Next base: position 11,498,652 of record CP053137.2, read on the forward strand.
TTTCTGCATAATACGAATTCGAACGAGTACAAGGACTTTCGGGACTTAGTGGAAAAGTTCCGGAAAGAGAATCCGGAAAAGAAACCGGAGGTGAAACCCGAGGATGTGTATGAGCCGGAGTTCTGCTTGGATGATGACTATGACAGTGATGACGATTCCAAGACAGCAGATAAGAAGTTTAGGTGAGAAATTACAACTTTTCAAATGAAGGGAGATGATCGTACAACGAATTCTATTCTTATATATTGTTGGATATATCCGATTTATTAATGTTTGAAATTCAAATTCAATTAATTTATGTACGAATGGCACCGTGACATTCATAATGAGATATCTCAACAGATCTCTACTTAAAGCCAGATTTTGGCTGCCTCAATGTATCAGCCATAATAAAAAATTAAATTTTGCACGTTACCTCAATGGATTCAGATTAAAAATGGTGTTAATTTAATTCAGCTTCGGCGATCAAGATTCCCAAAAACCCTGGAACCAGTTCAATTTAGGCAGCTCAAGTTCAGTGAAACGCGAAGCGGCGAGCTCGCAAAGTGACGAGGAAACAGAGACCAAACGAGAGAGACGCAAGAAGAAGTCCCGGTGGGGGGACGAGCCGCCAGTGGCAGATATCAAGCCCCCGGGCGTAATCGCTCCTTTGCCGCCTGGTATGGCGCCCTTACCGCTCGGCATGGTACCCTTACCGCCCGGCATGGCGCCGTTGCCAACCGGTATGCCGCCAATGCCACCAATGCCGCCGATGCCGCCGATGCCACCTTTACCAGGTACCTATTCAATTTTTTTTTGTCATTTCAATCATCTCATACAAATTTAGGAAAAGTATTTATGTAATACAGATGTCATACTTCGTAAGCCGCTAACGAGCCGCCCCAGTTTTGTAGGAGTGCAATGCAGATAATTTTCCATGCATTTAAAGTTCCTTGAATTGCACTGACTATTGATGTAAATCGCATTGAAAACCGGTCGAAAATTGGAAATAAATGTTTACAAAATACCAACTTGGCGACGTAATGTAAAAGGATTGCGTATTATTATTTTTTATGACATAAGGCGCCAAGGGCAAAGAGAAATTAAGTGATAGTGATAGGAGAAATGAAGTGAGGTAAGGCGAAATGAAAAAGTAGTCTGCCGCATTTCGTGGCTCATATTTAGTTCCCAGGCGTAGTGTCTCGATTGCAGTGTGGTTTACCGTCGCTGTTCGTGGCCCCTTTACCGGCCGGTTTGATGTTAATGCCTTCTGGTACTCTTCCGTTTATATTGTCCTGCCGCGATCAGAAAGTGATTATAAGATACATATTTCCATACACTTACGTCAAAATCAATATGGATTGACAGCTATCTCAATCCCATTCTAATTGCGATTCAGTAAAGTGTTTTGGGTATGAAATACAAATTTCTAATAGTACTCAAGTGGCCTATGTCTGATTTTGCTAATGTTTGATTTCCTACTAGTACAATCATTGATACCACGTTCTTTCTGCTTTTAGGCTGCAGTACAAAGTGTAGTAACCTAATTTGTTTATATTATGATTCTGTTACAGGTGTAAAGCTGGCTAAAGTAGAAGAGGATGGTCTGAAACTCACGACCGTAAACCGATCCAACCCAGCACTGATGCAGTATGCTATGACCAACTATGGGACAATTAACTTAAGCCCCGAGGACTGGAAGAAGTGCGAGGACAATTTCAAACTCAATCTCCTTTTCCAGGTAGGTCTAAACCTGGCCTAAAAACTCCTTACAGAATGAAGATAATAATATTTACACACACAGTAACAAGACAGTAACAAAACTACTATTCCAGTTATATACATAGTTAAATAATAATTTTATATATAACCTTATCACTTTTATTATTTTTTATAGATAGTTTTAATTTTAATTTCTTATTTAGATTCCCATCATAATATTGCAATTATTTGAAAGTGTATGATTATACTACATAGATTCCAGTCATGAGTACTGAGTACACATACGCGTGTATAGGTGTGGAGTAAATAATCTGCCTTGGGTAATTGACATGTGATCTTGTGCTATCGATGTGCACAAACAAATGAGTCAAATGATGATTCTTTCTTTTTCACTGCAACTAACACTACTACTGGTGCAGCGTAGTGTAGTGTGTGTACTAGTGGCCAGTATTTTGTATGTATATTGAGGCAGCTGAGTTTACCATAATTTGTTTTAGGATATGTTGAAAAAGAGGCAGGAAGTGGAACGGCTGGCTGCGTCAGGCAAGCATAAGTATGAATATGACAGCGATGAAGATACGGCCGAAGGCACATGGGAACACAAGTATGTTATCATCCTCTTTCTAGCTACCGCTAGTGCCGGCGTTGCTACGGCTCAATGGAGGCCTATTATATACAAGACAAATGCCACTTGATTTTCGTCTCAATAGTGTAGGAAATAAAATAGAATTTCGAAATATTATTATATAATTAAAATAGAATTGAAAAAAAAAAAAATGTAGATACCTACTGCATGTAGGCCGCACGGCTTAGGAGGATTACATGTCAGCATTTGGACGTATCATGTCAATGATTCAATTTATCGTTTTAATTATACTGTGTTAATTTTAGTGATACCACCAATGTATAATTATATTTTCAACATACTGTACCTAAAATTGTGCATATAATAATAAACAATAAACATTGTTTTTCACGTGTTTTCAAAGGCTACGGGCAAAAGAAATGTACGCGACTGAAAAGTGGGCTGACGAGCTCACTAAACAAGCAGCTGGCAAACATCACATCGGAGACTTTTTACCGCCAGAAGAACTAAAGAAGTAAGTTTTTCGTCTTTAAATCAGCTTACATGTTATGTTCAATTATTTACCAAAAATACCTATATCACTTTATACACGAGGTTAGTTTTTTAAGCCAGTATAGTAAGCTAGTTATTAGTAAGGTAGTAAAACTGTCCTCGCTTGAACACAGGCTAGTGCTGTCTACATGATGCTAGTAATTTTAAATCAGTTCGAGTGCCAGTAGCTTTACAGTGTCGTAAAAAAATCTTCGATATGAAAGTAATTCTCAAAAATAACATAGCACGAATGAAACAATTACTTAAGAAACTATGTAAATGTGTACTAGATGAATTACTTGAAGATGTATTAGAAAAACGCACTGTGCCCTAGCCGGACGGATACTAGCTTCACAGCCGCACGAAGACAGCACACAAGCCAGGCTATCGAAATTGGTGGCGGGGGACGCTACTAGCTCAAAAAATAAAAAGCTATCAAAACTATCCTGGCTTCAGCACTAGCTTACTAGCCTGAAAGTTAAGCTACTTTTGTATACACGAAGATAGACGCACTAGCTTGCTAGCTTACTAATACTAGCTTACTATACAGTCTTGAAAAACTAGCCTCGTGTTTCCGGGCAAAACGGTTTTAGAGGAGTCTAGTTAAACTTTTTCCTGATTAGGGTGTAGTGATTTCAGAGTAAAATAAAATAGGCATGAAGTATGAACTTCATTTTTACTTAAGACGACGATTGTTACCGGTGAAATTTCTCACACGATTGCGTAACTGGTTTCGGTTATTCATACATAACACTAAGAGTTTAAAAGCAAGTCCCGGTGCTCCATTGACAAAATAAAACTGTCAATCCTTCGATTGTGGATAAGCAGATATAATATGACCTATTTGATTGCTATAAGGTAGTGTTTACCTTCTCGTGCTAATATTGAGACCTAAGCTAGCCGAAAGATTGGAATCTTGAGCATTGAGAATCCTCCTAATGCTCAAGACACGAGAGGTGAACAAACTTTGTTGACGAATGAAACACAAAAAATTTCTCTTCACAACCGGGCAGGACAATACTATCTCTAAAACTTTAATATTCAATTCACTTAAAATTATTAGTATCAATCCTTTAACATTTAAAATTACCTACATGGAAAAACTTAAAGGAAACAAACCCATAAAAATATGTATTAAATAACTTTGCTCCCTTGTGAATAAAATGCATGCAATTTGGCTATCTATTTTAAAATAATAAAACCAAACTTTCCGGGCTAGTGAGGTGAAAATCCTTCTAATATGTATAACTGATACAATTTTTAATTCTTAACTTATTCCAGATTTATGGAAAAATATTCTGCCGTGAAAACTGGCAAGGAGCCAGATTTGAGTGACTACAAGGAGTTTAAACTGAAAGAGGATAATGTTGGTAAGATAACCTGAATATCTAAAGCAAGGGAATCTTAACCCTTTATAAGGCAGAGGGAATATATTTTCCACTAACATTTGAACTTCATTTCATAAGTGACAAGGTTACATTTTGCTTAATTTCTGGCATTATTATGCCTGTCAAAGGGGTAATTAACCTCTGTAACAAGGACAATGAGGTTTCAGGGTGCTGTTATGACAATTTTATATTTTTTTTAATGAAAAAGATTAATGTTGATAGGCTAAACCGAATTCCATAGACTCCGGCAGTCTTTGTAAAATTGGCATAAGAATAAATTTTGGTTCATTCATAGTCATAGGAGTAGGTTATGAAAGTATTAAACAACAGTAAAAGAACTGATTTAGAAAATATATTGTAAACATATATTCTTTATAATCGAAACCCTGATAATAAAAAAAAAATACAAGTATACCCCAAATGTGTAAGGCATTATTCTAGTGCTCTGCGTGTTTAATTTAATAACCCCTTATATAATAATCTTGCTATTTGCTATGACAAGCCAGTTTGTCCAAATAAATATATACTTTTGGCTCTCAAATGCATTCTTGAAATCTATTTACGTTCCGACGAAGCGTTACAATTTGTGAATGAGATGTTTGCAACGACATAACTGTGCGTCATGTATTGCAATGTTGTTAAGAGGACATACGAGTACGACTGATGATTTGGATGATGATTCAGCTGGCGATAGTTTAAAAGTTGCTAGTTAACCGTTTACCGACGTTCGTTGACATTAAAAATGAGTAAAACGACCCTTTTAAAGTGTAAGTCATATTCCTGAGACAGGTTTATCCTCGTAAGGCCCAAAGTGTCTATTTATAGGACAACACAAGATGAATTTTCTTAAACAAAATCAAACCATTTTCTAGAATTTTCAAATTCAAAACATAATGTCCTATTTTTAGGACATTGGGTTGTTGTTCCACTTGTCCTAAAAAAAGATTGGGCGTTACGAGGTTAAATAATAAAAATAGCTACAACTTAGAATGCAAATTTTTCGTTAACAATAAAAAATTTCGATAATGTGTTGATAATTTACTTATTTGTTTAGGTTTTAAAATGCTGCAGAAGTTGGGATGGACCGAGGGCCAGGGGCTCGGCGCAGAGGGCACAGGCATCGTGGATCCTATCAACAAGTAACCATTTCTCCCTTTTATTCACTTAACTTTAATCGATCTGCCTAGATACCAGCCACAGAAGGCCCCTGCTACACATACGCCTCCCCCATATACTGCCACAGGGCGCTCCCTGTGGCAGTATCTCCACACTGCAACCACCAACTCCCAGTTACCCGTACGAGGTCATACATCCATCTAATTTGTGGACTGCGCTTTACTATCTATCAACTTTCTTAGCTAAGTGTCCTATTCATTGCCACTTCAACAGTGCAATCCTTGCAAGCTATGTTGGTACTTTGGTTCCTCTACGGATCTCGTCATTTCTGTTTTCATCGTAAAGATACTCAGAGTAATAAATCGGTTCGAATTCCTTTATTATATTCGGATCATATGAATTGTATTTACGTTACTAATTCGTTTAAATATAACAGGTCCAACCAACCAGTCGCCAACATGGGTCTAGGTGCATCGTCGTCCGACGTGGTTTCTCCGGACGACGACGAATTCGACGCCTATAGGAAGCGCATGATGCTCGCTTACCGGTTCAGACCTAACCCTTTGGTGAGTATGCGACCCTAGTACACAACCGGGATCCATGTGCGAACTGCACATACTTAACCCGGCGAGAATGAGGCAGGGTATCTCATACCCCGTCAGTCCCTTATGTCAATAATTACAAGGTCTATTTTACTGTAATATTTTTTCACATCATGTTCCCCGGGTTAAAAAAGTCCTAGTTACAAAGATATGTAACATACAAGTTAAATTACATTTTCAAATTGCTCGTATTTTAAGAAAACTAATTTTGAACCTTATTGTAATGAAGCTCTAAGTAATTTGTATATGGCAGCTAAATAATTTCTTCCTTCACTATAATTAAACCTAACCGATTGATGTTACACTATTTCGTAATAAAAAACTTTAAAGTTTTATACAAATAGTATAGAATTTCTACCGTTTTGCACTAGAGGTACAGATTTATTACCCGATTCAATACAAGTACTTTAATATAAACTAAGTAAGCTTAGACAAGTAAAATGGGTTCAATCAGTATGTTCAGCGCCATTCCATTACTTATTAATTACTATCGTATATCAAGCACATTTTTTTCTTAACACCTTCGCTGCGGCAATTAGTTAACATCGCAGTTAACCATACTTTGTGAGGGGTCAATAGGCCCCCTATCGCAGTGAACGTGTTAAAACTGATAAAAAATAATCCTTATATATAACTAAGAAATATTGTTTGTTACAGAACAATCCTCGGAGACCATACTACTAAGTATTTAGGCTTTGCTCGTTTTCTCATAACAGTTACAGTTTGTTCGAAGCCAAAATGTATCAGATGTTGTCGATTTTTGTATTTAGTTATTTGTTAAACACTCAAACAGTTCACAAAAATTTAAACACGATTATGTTCTGATAATCGACAACATTCAATCAAAATCCTGTTCTGTTGGACCGGGTTTAGATATTTTAAAAGAATATGTAACAATATCTATTGCTTTACATTGGTATCATTGATGAAATGAGAGAGGTACAAAATTTAGTTTATATATATTTTAAGTTTAATTTTAGTTTACCAAGTAATGGAAATGTTAGAGATTATTGGACAGTAATAACACGCCTTTCTTCTTTACACAATATTTAGCCGAAAGGTGTCGACACATTTTAACTTGGTGTTAATTGTTTCTCAATCATAAGAGGTTTTTTTTTCTGTTTTAAAATTAAGAATTTTGGCTGTTTATTGCTCGGTGGTAGCTATTTGTTGAAAATTGTGTACAAAGTAGATTATAAATTAAGAGCATATAAGCTAGTTTCAGAAACTTTCTTGTAAGAAAGGGTATTTCATATAATTAGCTGTAAGAACCGTACATATTTTTTTTAGTTTTTTCCTATTAATTAGTACATAACATAATTTCAGCCAAATTGTTTGTTAATAAACTATTAAAATTTCTGAAAAACCTTACTAAATAAATATTCGAAATGTCAACCGAAGATGTAAATAAAAAAAAGTATGTACTATGCAGCATTCAGCTCTTATGATAAAGTGTGAGAGTGCATCATACACACCTTATGTATATTTATCACAACTTGTTGCATATTTTCATAAAAAAATACACAGGTATTTACACTATGCAGTCTTTCATTAAAACTTTTGGCCGAGCGCCAACGATTCCCTATCTATGTACGCTTCCTGTCAATATCTGTTTTTATTTAATTTAATACATAATGCACATTTAGTTACAAATTTTCCCTAAGGACATGGTATTGAAATAATTCTTCGAAGTTGGTAATAAATTGCTGACATAGATGCCATTACAGAGAATCAAACAGTTGCACGTACAAGCTCAATCAGTAATGAGTCAAGCGGCCAAACCGCGCTCGTGGTAAATTTAGAACTGTATGACACTACTTTCTCGTTCACTCAGTCTATGAAGATTTTACGCGCGTGACGTTAAGTTTGGTGAAAAACAGTGAAAATGACTTTACGCAGAACTGCTAGTTTTCAAGTTTATAGACATGTGGATTCTAGTACAAGTGATTCATCAGGATCGTCTAGTTCTTCAAATAATTCGGATACGCCTTTGCGAAAGTAAGTACCTCGTATTTATGTTTTAGTTGTAAGTGTGTTGTGTATTTGGTGTGTATTCTCACGTGATTTGTCAATGAAATAAAAGCTCTTTAACGTGTACTCATAAAGGTGTTATAATGTACCAGCTGAAAGTAATAAATATCCTAAGTAGTTTGTATGTTGGTTTCGTTAAAGACATTTGCATCTGTCTTTTTAAAGGTCGTTGTTATTTATAGTGGAGTAAAGCAAACAAACAAGCATTCGGTTATGGTTTATTTTAGATTTGTTTGGTTACTTTAGATTGCTCCGGCTGGTAAAACGCCGGCATTCCCACTAGATGAAATAAAGCTTAGCATTAAATACAATTTTATTATTGTCACAATATTTCACGTCACATACAGATAATATGAATGATAATGATGATGATAATATGATGTCCATAATGACCACATCCCACGTGTACTTGCAATTTTGACCGTCCATCGTTTCATCTTGCCTTCCCACCCTGCGTCTGCCGTTGGTTGCTAGTCAAGATTTTTTCTGCCTTGTTATTTATTAAGCAGAAACGTCTGCTAGCCTAAAGCAAAATATAAAAAATTGACTCGTAGCGGGACTCGAACCCACAACCACTGGATCACTAGCACTGGAACTGGTTGTAGGTTTGAGTCTCGCTATGAGTCAATTTTTTCTATTTTTATTTCGATTAGAATATAGAATCTTTCTGCCATAGGTTTTCCTCGTATTGTGTGTTGTGTGTGTGAGTTATGTCGACGTCTGTTTCTCCTGCGGATCTCATCGAGTGGATAAATGGCCGATTGACACAATTTTCGTCTTATTCCTGTTTATAAAAACCCCACTGGATGTGAAACTCGACTGATGTCGAGAAGCATTTTGAGGGCTCCACAGAGTCGCAGTCATGATTAGCCTACACAATATCGTCAGCAAGGAGGTTAATGTATTCAGTATTCACTATTTATGTTGATGCCAAGTACGCACCAGTCCTGAAGCTTAAGCAATTTGAGTAAAACGTCCCCTTGTCTTGACAAGACAAGTTACGACGCCACATCCTGCAGACGTACCGTTCTCATATTTATTTATTTTTATTTATTTATTATTATTAAAAAATACAGTACAACATTTTGTTTTATACCTACATAGCTCCACAAAACTGTTTTCACAGTTTGACTGTGGAGTCCGGAGTCTCTACTCATAAAAGATATGTAATGCGTTAATATAAACACAGCAGTTTGGTATAGTTATACGAGTACCTCTAAAGTTTCAGGACCGTTAATGAAAATAGGTATACACTTGAAAGGATGCCAAAAACTCAACTAGCAGGTGACAAATATACAGTATTTTAGTCCAAGTTGAATGGACTTCTAGAAGAGTGACGTTTATTAAACTAATAGTGGAAGGGGAATTTGGAATTGAATCCTAAAATCTCCCTATATATTTTAGTAAAGGAGATATAAGTATTATTTAATTAAAAACCTAGGAGTCCCAGGACATAAATGAGCAGCAATTTTCAAGAATCGATGTATTAATATTGTATAACTAAAAGAGTAGTTCCTAAAAAGTACTTAGTTCTAAACGGGAGTATCACATCATTTTACAAGTTATGTTAATTGATTTAGATTCAACCGACTGCTCCGCGCTTCGGTGGCGCGGCACTGGGCCTACTTCAGGAAGGACAGGCCTGCCCTGAGGACCCGGGGGCGCTCTGTGTCGGACGCCGGGCTGTGCTCTATTGTCGATGATGGTAGGCAAATATAATAAAAGACAGTATTTTAACCAGTTGCACGAAAGGTTGTAAATAGCTTACTAATCTGAGAGCAAATACAAATAACCATAAATTATGAAATTATGAAATTATGTTGTTTTATGTTAACTTATAAATTAATAAAATGATTAAAACAAATGAATTGGGCACGCAATGTATCCGAAATAATTTAATAAACTAAACACAACCAATTTGAATAGATATAATAACCATAATAACCATAGGTATTCAGCCGAAAAACTTTCACTAGATACATATTTAGATAGAGTGATGGCACCAATGTTGGACACTAAGCTGACACCCACCAATGATGGCATATGTACCAACAAATGCACAACACTTGACTCCTTTGGTATAAGCACTATTGTTCATGATTGGTTCCTTGTCCATTACTGGCGCTCTCAGCCTAGGTACCTAAGTACTAGAAATAGGTAGGTCCCATATCCTCGCAACAATCAGTCGTGATCCTGATGGATGTTTGATGATGAGATCTTTTCCAGAACATTTATAACTTTAATAAGAAATAAGCATGGAAATGTTAAATACGGAAAGGTGGGTCAATAAACTATTATATGTTATCTATTATTATGTTCCATGAACCAGAGGATAATACAAGAAATACAACTAGTAATATAAGAAATGTAGCACAGCGTTCTACTAACGCGCTATGACTTAGGTGACCCATTTTGGACAGGACATGTATAAATAAATAGATAAGTATTACAGGACATTCTTACACAATTTGACTGAGCCCCACGGTAAGCTCAATAAGTTTGTGTTGTGGGTATTCAACTAACGATATATGTATATAACATATAAATACTTAAATAGGCTAAATCGCCTGTAACTGGCCACCCTCCAATGACTGGCCATATCATACTAAAAATGAACTCTGTTTATAGGTGATTAGAATTCATTTTAGTGTGAGTTGGCCAGCTACTAAAACCCCATTGGAAAATGTTTTCTATTTATAGGTAAACAGAATTCATTTTCAGTAAAAGGTGGCCAGTTACTGACGATTTACCTTACATAGAAAAAAACCATGACTGAGGAACAAATATCTGTGCTCGTCTCAAAGAAATGCTCTTGGTAATTTTGGGGTCTTGGAGCAAGAAAACAAGGCATGACAGAATTCATAGATGAAGCTAATTATAATAGAAATTAATTGGGAATGATGTCATTCGAATTCGCATTAAAGCTCGATTCACAAGCCGCCCGCGCCCGCCGGCTGTGTGCTTTCATTTAAAACTAGCTGAAAAATCGCGCCGCGGGCCCGCGTTGACACGCGCCCGACCCGCGCCCGGGCCCTGTGTGAATCGAGCTTAAGGTTTTCGATAACGAGTATCGAGTTTACTATCTGTGCATCTCGTTCGCACTAAAATAGTACAAGCAAGTCAGTAGTAGTAATACTCGTTATCGAAAACCTCAGTCACAAATCATCGTAAGGTAAGGGTACCGATATAGCCCTCCGGGTCGCTAACGCAGTGAACGTGGCGCAGAACCGATAGCCGTTGAGGCGTTTTGTTAAATACTATAGGTGAAAAACTTAGCTAAAGCACCTAGCCTATGTAGTAGTAACGTGTATACACGCATGTCGGCGTTCTATATTAAAATTTTAGCGTAGGTTCTATACTAATTCTCTGCACAACTAAATAGACATGGTCCTTCAGTTAAGTTTTTCACCTATACTACTATAGGTAATATAATGTTGACCAGTTACTGAGTTAACTAACTGAGTAAGCTAAACTTATTTCTGGGTCACGCCCCAGAAAATCAACATGTATATAGGTAAATATAATAATAACCATGTCTTTGTTCTTAGGCAAAAGTAAATCCAGATTGTACATTTACAAATCGTATATATTTTTCTGAATTGCCTTGAATAGAGGCGTTGTTCAGATTTAATGCCCCAGAGTGACCATAGCTCCGATATATCTGATGGCGACTGTACTACGCTTAACTGAGTAATTCTTTGCATAAGATTTTCCGCAAACCTACGGTACCTACTCAAGCCGAGCTAACGGAAAAAATATAACAATCACATTAAAGTCATAATGTGAGTATGTAGATATTATACTTGAAAACGTGAGGCATATTACACGATATATCAGTTTAGTGCCACAGTGAATAGCCGAGTCGCTGAGTGAGTATGGCAAATTGGCGATAAATGTGATATTATGTGAACCACAATGCCCGCTCTTCTCCGGTCACGATTAACGTGACACTAATAAGCGTTGTAAACCTTCAATAAGATAGGGCTCTGTCCTCTGTAGTGATATTCATATGAAGCCTTTCTAAATATAGGTGTAAATAAATACCAAATAAGTGTAGGTACCTATTTAAGCTGATCTTACTGAAACAATAAGAACTGCTGAGGACAAAGAAGTTGGTCTAAAACTGTTCATAAACTTGGTCATCGGGACATTCGGGACCAGCCATTATTCCACTCCTCAATCTTTTATCAGACTTTCATACTGACTGACTTTTCGTGCGAAGCTGGAAGTCCGAGGTTTGAATCCTAAAAAGTGCATTTATTCAAGGGCACCTTTGCCCTTTTTATCGGGCTATCTTTTCATTGTTTATCCGGAATATTTTGTTTCTGATCGAGTTACGTATCTATTTATGATATAATATCGTCGTCAGGTTCCTACAACACGTTATTGACTGTGATGTATATTTTTTTTATAATGAACGATTAACACGGTTCTACCCACGTTTATTCAGTCACTCGCGCGACATGTTTCGGAGAACATAGGCCTCCATTTTCAAGCACAGAGTGCGGAGTGTCAGTTCGGTTCGCCGATCGCGTCGCCGGCCCGTCGTCGCGCACCAACGCGTGCCGCGCTGCTCGCGCCGCTTTTGATGTCAAAACGTGAGTAAAACCGTGTTAATCGTTAATTAGATGTAAGATTTTCTCAAAACATTTACTTACTGCAGTCTTATATAAAATTCTCCCCCAGACCCCGAGTTGGATTTCCTGGCGTTCCCCGCCGTGGCGACGCGGCGCTCGCTACAGGCGTTTGGCAGCCGACCAAGCGGACCCGCGCTGTTCATATCGTAAGTCAATTTTGTATCTAAAAGACCTTTCACATCAAATGGTTAGATACAGATAATTATTTGTTCTACTTTGTCCTGGATATAGAACTTGATCAAACACTAGGACGGCTAGATTTCCTACCGTTGCATTACCCTCAGAGCAGCGACGACGCTGTGCTTGCTGGTAAGTATTTGGCCATTGATCATGCGTACATTAGGGCGTACCGGTACCCGGGCTTATTTAGTAAACAGATTGGTATTGTAACTGTCAAATAACACAAAATTTCCTAGATTTTCTGGCAGACTTACAAAAAAACCCTGTAAGTAGGTACAGTCTTCAAAAGCCATATAATATAGTACATACTTACCTAAGTTCAAATATTATTAGCTTGTGATTCTCAAAGGGTCTTGATTTCAGGGTCAGATTAGGGAGTTAGGTTCGTGCTTAACTTAAAAACAGTTATGTCATAAAGGAAAAGTCAAATGCCCCGGGCGAGACTCGAACTCTCTTATTCTATCCGACTTCTTTAGCTCAAATATCGCACCAGAAAATGTGATAAGGCTCTAAGAATTCGCATGATGATGCAAGAACAGTAGTATATTTTAGCGATTGTAGGTTTTACGGGGCGGATATAAGGGTTATAATCGTGTGTACCTCAGACCTCTACAGTTACTGAAGTACCTAACGACAGGTGCAGCACAGCATTTCAAGCACAGGCCAAGAAAGGGGTTTGCTCTTGGATGAGAATAAAATGAAATCAAAAGTTTTGTAAATACCCTTAAAAATTATATTTGGTATGTTGCCATCATTTCTTGGCATATTTTAGTTATCTAATTTTAACGGGCACTTCATTATATACCTCGTCTTAGTGATATATATCTATATATTCGGCATAAATATCGCGGTTGTAGAATGCAAACCCGGTTATTTTTACTATGAGATTAACCGATTTATTTGGTTACAACAGGTTATTTTTTATACTAAATCAAAACCTGTAGTACGCGAAATTCGTAATTGTGGGTAAATGTGCCTATTACTGGTAATTGAACTACTATGTTTTTTCGGCTACACATTAAAAACCTACGTCAATTAAATGTTAGTTTAGTTTATTTATTTCATAATAAGAAATTACAGTATAAATTGTCTTAACCTAATCTATACAGATTTATATTATGATCGTCAATCAAATATAATAAAATACACATAGATGCAGCCATTACTGCCATTTAGCCATAAGTTATACGAGTATGGAGGTGTTATGTGGCTTATGAAGTTATGAACGCTTACCAGTGTATATTTAACTATGTTCTATAATAGAAGCCTTACACTTTCCTTGAACTTATTGGATAGACAACGTTCATGTTAAGCTAAAGTAGCTCTCAAATCGGTTAAAATAACTAAAATATCGACGTATAATAGTATGTATTCAAAATAAGATTTAAATAAGTTGCTTAACTAAGTATTAGTTCAGTCGAAATGAAATTGCCGCCACTTTTTCTGTCATTCATATGATTGCAATCAATATAATGCGCAATGCACCACCGCGCATGGTTCCCTAGGCTGAATCAACCAACATACAAAACTTAACTTTAACTCAAGCAGTTAAAATATAATTTTCCTTGGATGCCTTCACCGAGCCCAGATGACAGCGCGATGGTTTGTTAGGGACAGTGTGTATGTGAATCTTGTTGTGAACGCGGAAATTTTTAGAGTGTAACGTATTACAAGTGTCTAGTTAAACAATAACCGTCTTTAATCTCTTCTAAATACGTAATATTAGGGTCACAGTGATTATAGTTTACATTGGTTACATTGAGCTGTGCTTACATTCTTAGTTGTTTTGTTCAGCAGGGCGTTTTTCATTCGTTTAATTCAATGAGTATTTATGTAAATAAAATATATTGATTGTGGTATTACAGCACCTATTAGAGCTGAGAGTTAAGAATTAGTGTCAAGGATGTTTTGGAAAAACCGGCGTGATATATATAAGTCGTACCTGCGTGCGCAAGAAGCTTACATTTACTTGGATACGATACGGCTTTAAAAATACATACCTAATACGATATTTTTCTACATAATAATTACAATAGGGTTTACGCCGCAGGAGGGTAAAAGTGTTTTTATAGCTGTGTTTATATATTTTATTCAAGGTTCGTTTTACGTAGCTGTAATTTGTAATGTATGTAGTCTTATTTAATATTATACTTATTTTATTTGTTGTGGATTCGTTGTTTCTGAAATGTTATTTATTGTTTTTTTCTATATATATATTATGAAAGCTTAAGCTATAAAGGAAAATAATAAAATAGTTAGTTATAGTGAATAATAGTTATTTTACATAGTAAGGTTTGATTTCTCAAACTTTTGCTTAACGTCTAATTAATCTAGTGTTAAATTCTCATGTTAAACGATATACCTAAAACGTAATTTGAATACCATTCATTTGACTTTAACTTAAGCGTTCCTACCTATTAACACACAGCGTGGCGTGGTGTGTATGTGTGGTGTTTTAAAAAAATATATTATGGTAGCAATCTTTGTTTGTCTCTCTTATCTTGATCTTTACAATGATTAGATTTCACCTTTCGGAATATTTTGCTTCCTCGTATCAAAATCTATCAGGGCAAGTAAACAACGACTTTGCTCTATAATAATTTATTATTTATCCTTCATCATCATCATGATCTCAGCCATAAGAAATCCACTGCTGAACATAGGCCTCCCCCTTGGAACGCCTATTTGTTTATTTATTCTTAAAAAATATTAAATTATTATTTTATAAATCGGCAATGCAGCCTTCGACAGGCGTACACAAGATTATTGCTCATTTTCATAATAAATAACTTATTTTCAATTCAGTTATATCAACTGTATACACAGTTAACGAAGAAATGATAAATATGGCGGCGCAGTTATAATCACATAGAAACTGAATCCTTACATACAAGTTAATTTTAGTAATATCAATGTTGACCGACCGAATGTATTGTAAAAGAATACATTTTGTTTTATAGCTCTACATATTACAAGAATTTATCAAAGTATCCAAGACTGCTTACATAAGGTTCACATTAAATAAGTTGACATTATTTAACATAAGATTAAATAAAAACGTAAACTAGACTACTGCTATGAGGAAATGCCTGTAATTAAGTTTTATACCGAGTTCATAGAGTAACTTAGGTATAGACAATCAAATAACGTAGACAGGGTAAAGTAGAAAGTACAGAGTGCTGGTAAACAAATGGTGCAAAATATGAATGAAAGTTCATTCTTCTCAGATTTGTAAATTTTATAAGTACTACTTAACTCGATTAAGAGAGTGATAGAATAGTTGAAGAAGTGTTATGTAGAACTTGTACGAGTAATCCAATAAACGTGTATTGCGTGATTTACTAGTTGTAAGTCATCGTGGAACACCAAACATGACTTATTAATTATGTTGCATTGACTAAACACATGATTATAACACTGTGACTTAATATCACTCTAGGTAATATTTAAAATCTCCTATCCATAACCTATTGTTTTTTTTTTATCTTTAGCGCCAGCTCAATTAATTCTTCCATTCAAACTAATTAGTCTTCTATCTAATAAAGAAATACAATATATAATGTGCCGATAACATAAACAAAGGATAATGGTAGTTCTCGTCTCAATTGTGGATAGACTCGAGTTGAGTGAAACAAGTGTGCAAGTAAATAAAATACCAAGTCATTAGTCGCTTCAGAAGAATATTTCGGTAAGTTTATTAGTTCGAATTTAGATTTAATTTTAACATATAGCCTTTCTGTATTAAAAAAGATTTATAAATATCGTTATTTAAACACATGTCGCTATTTTGAAATACGCTGAATTATGAAAATAAAATTGAAAAAGAGTAACATTGAAAGACAAACTAAATAAATATGTTTTTATGATGCTGTCGTAGCCCAAGAATACGAAGACCGAAAATAAGTTGATTTAGTTTTTTTAGTAGGTACCTTGAAGATGGTTCCTATTTAGTTTCATTTTCTAGGCATTTCACATTGAGTGGTATAATTATCATTCATTCTTAAGCAGCTGCACAATAAATAGCACTGAAAAGTACTGTAAACCGGTAAAGAGGTCCAACTATGGAAAGTGCGATAATAGGGTAGTTTACCCTACGTGGCAAACGAAGGTTTTTGGTGGATATATGGCATCTTAGGAAAATAACAGTTATTTATGTTTGATGTCTGGGCTAAATATATACATACAAGCCCCAATGCAAAATAGCTCGTCTAGTCGCAATTCTGCATGCGTATTTTTTTTCAAAAACTAGTATTTCTACCCGAATCGACTTTGATGATTAATGGAATACACTAGACGCAATGTCACTAAAGCTAGCTTAGTTTTGAGTTGTACAAAGTGTACATTTCGTTATTTATTTTAAAATAATTTAATTATAAATATTACATCTCACACGCAAATAATTACGTCTGCTTCATATTTAAGGCAAAATAGGTCGTCTATTTAAAATAAAACCTGTTTACCAGGGTTCGTAATATAAAATATTATTTTCAAATTGAATACGGAATATTCTCTGTCATGTAAAATGACAAACCACTATATAAAAGGGCAAATTCAGCCTAATTTTTAGGGTTCCGTACCTCAAAAGGAAAAAACGGAACCCTTATAGGATCACTTTGTTGTCCGTCTGTCCGTCCGTCCGTCTGTCAAGACCCTTTTTCTCAGGAACGCGTGGAGGTATGAAGCTGAAATTTATATCAATTACTCAGGTCTACTGTCCCTTGAAGCTGTGAAAAAATCAAACTTCTAAGCCAACGCAATCAAAAGATACAGCCGTTTATGCCGCAAATTTTCGACACTTGCAAGGGAATCAAAACCTACAGGGTGCTTCCCGTGAACTCAGAATCTTGAAATTTGGTACGAAGCAACGTCTTATAGCATAGATAAAGGAAAAATTACGAAAACCATAAATTTTTAGTTACATCACATAATATATATTTTTTTAATAATTTTAAACTTACTACCCATTTCCTCATAAACGCGTAGAGGTATTAAATTGAAATTCATACCAAATACTCAAGTCTATAATACCTTTAAGCTGTAGCAAAATCAAACTTCTATGTCAACGCAATCAAAAGAAACAGCAATTTAAGCTGCATATTTTGAAACTCGCAAGTACTCGCAAGGGAATCAAAACCTAAAGGGTACTTCCAGTCGACCTAGAATCTTGAAATTTGGCATGAAGCAACGTTTTATAGCACACATAAAGGAAAAATTCCGAAAACCTTAAATTTTTAGTTACATTACAAAATATATATTTTTTAATAAATATAAACTTTGTAAACCTTGCAGGTTTGTACGGAACCCTCGGTGCGCGAGTCCGACTCGCACTTGGCCGGTTTTTTATTACTCCAAATCGTTTTTCTATCGAGATGGCACGAGGTAAGCCAGTGACTGAAGAAGTGCGGAAAATTATAATCTCCAGTAACAATAAAGGCAAATCTACGTACCAAATTGCCAAGGACCTTTCTATGCCAAGGTCTACCATCCAAACTATCATCGAGCATCATCGAAAACACGACAAAATTTCTTGTTTAAAGAAATCCGGCCGCCCACGAATTACTACTAAAGCAGAAAACAGGATTCTGAGGAAGATCATCAAGAAAAATCGTCGTGCAAGAGCTGGAGAACTTACGGTACTATGGCGTGACGCAATTAAAAAAAAACATTTCAGTGGATACTTGCAAGAGAGTGATGAAGAGGATGGGCTACCGTTTTTACACTGCTAAAGAGAAACCGTTACTTACACAACGGCAGAAAACTAACAGGTTGAAATTCGCCAAAAAGTACAGAAATTGGACCGTCGATCAGTGGCGTAAAATTATATGGAGTGACGAATCTAAATTTGAAGTCACAGTAGGCGATGAACGAAGTAAAGTCATTCGCGAAAAAGGAGAGGCATTTCAAAAAGATTGTCTTAAGCGTAAGGTAAAGTTTCCAGCTTCCTTAATGATTTGGGGCTGCATGTCGGCACAGGGTGTCGGTTGTCTGCAATTTATAGATGGAACCGTCAATGCCGAAAAATACAAAAGCATCTTACAAGAGAGTTTGCTGCCGTCTATACGTAAGTTAAAGTATAAAAATGCGTATACTTTTCAACAAGATGGTGCCTCATGCCATACCGCTAAAGCAACGATGGCGTGGCTGAAAAGAAAAATATCTACCATGTCGTGGCCATCCAGCAGCCCGGACTTGTCTCCCATAGAAACGTTGTGGTGGAAAATGAAGAAGAAGTTGCGAAAGGACCCGTCCAGATCAAAAGCTGATCTTAAAGAGAAACTTACCTGTGTTTGGAATGAAACAACCCCGGAAGAGTGTCGACAGCTGGTAGATACAATGCCGCTCAGAATTAAAGCCGTTTTAGATGCAAAAGGAGACGCCACCAAGTGGTAGACGTTCTAATCTGCGTCGGTAACACTAAAGACGAACTTTTTTGCATTTTAGTACAATTGGTGAAACAATGTTTTTTATTACCAAGGAAAGTTCGTTTTTTCATTGAATAAATAAAATACGATTTATAACTTATACTGTTTTTATATTGCTAATTCTTCCAAACACCTTCGTCCCCCAGAATTTTTAGGTTAACGTTAGTTTAGTACATTTTTTTCCTACCAGACGTACTCATTTGCATTGGGGCTCGTATAAGTTTGCAGTACAAGATGTCAAAAAACGCCAGATACTGGTCATAACATAATCATAATCATAAATACATAATGTAGGGCGATGAGAACCCAATTTTAGTTGAGTAGAAATATGATTTAAAGGGACTAATACCCACACCAATTTATTTTTTTAGTATCTATGTGACATGGGGCATAACTAATATAAGTACTCGAGTCGAGTACAATCGAATCATGTACCTATTTATATGTTATAATTACTTATACAGGGCTAAATAGTAGGCGGATTATAAAGGTTTGTAGGGATTTCTAATATATGCAACTAAATACGTTTGGGCCACAAAGATTTTGCAAAGTTTTTTCTAGCTACGTACAAAAATAAAAAATGCGGCTGTGGGAATTAGTGCTACCCATACATTTTTCGTATCCCGTCTGTAGGTATATGTGTTATGAGTTATGAGAATGTAGCATGAAATGTAAAGTCTGAAAATTCTGGAAGTGTAAAGTGAATCGGAATAATTGACTGCTATCTGTCAATTTTTCCGAACCCGTTTTTGCATTTATTAATTTGTTGTAGATTGATTCTGCAGGATATTTGTAACCTGCATGTATTATGTACCAAAAGAAGATGATCACTTACAAGGAATATAATATTTACTATGAAATTGTATATACTTATACCGGGTGTTATAATATAAATAAACGTGATAGAAGATTATCAAACCGGCATTTATTCATGATTTGGAACAATTTTTACTATGGGGCCAACTTTGTAATCTGCAAAAAAAAAAATATTCCCTCATATTTAAATTTTTGTCAACTTATACTTGACCTTTTCTATGGAACAGCAACAGCTCAATTTTTATTTAATTTTACAAACTTGACCCCATAGTAAAAGATGTTCATCAACAGATGCAGTTTTATAATCTTGTATCTAGTTTTTTATAACATAACACCCGTCACCCAGTATAAAAATTACTGTTTGCTTGCGTGCGTTGCACGCAGTGCCTACTTATAATAACTTTATTAATGATAATGAATAATGATCTACCTACCGTTATTCAATAAAGATATTTAAAGCGATCATCTTTTAATGCTACTTTTACTAATTATGTATCTATGTTCCTTAACTCTTTACCGCATGACGTAAATTGTTTGAATTTGAACTATGAGTTAACTATTCACTATCGATTAGAGTTCTATTGGTAGAGTTGAAAATTATAACTGCCATACATGGCTTCGTATGCAGTAAAGGGTTAACTATTACACGTCATAAAAAGTTTGTTTTAAACCTATCCAATTAACAAGTAAATTCCATAGTTACGGGTGTAATTCCCATTTCCCTTTAAAGAATATAGGCAATATCCTTTTCAGACCTGGCAGTTTGATATCCCTTATGTTTCTAGGTATAGCGGCATGGCGTGTATGGAGTATATTGTAACCTAAATACCTCGGCTTAGCAGCTTGCAGCTTTTTCAGAGCTTATAATGCCAAGGTACTAACTATAGCGCATGTGCATGAAAGATAGCTAAAAAAACTTAACGGGTGGTTTGTTTTACTTATGGCACTAGTATGCTAGTATGGCAAAGGCGGATTGTCAATGATCTCCAAAAGTGTAAGGTTACAGAACCCTGAGCATAGTCGCAAGGCTGCTAGTTTGTCTGTGTTTTACAGGATACATTTTGGAGAGTGTGCTCAGGAATTGCACGATTTAATTCCGCCATCTCCGTTCCATAACCGGATGTCCAGGGGAGGGGACCGATTGCATCCTTACGTTGTGAATATTCCATTCATTCGCACGAAGCGATTCGCTTCTACCTTCCTAATGCGGACTGCTAAGGAATAGAATTCGCTCCCTTCGTCCCGGAAAGATATAATTTGGGTCTCTTCAAGGCAAGAGTGAATAGGCTGTTACCTACTGAACCAGGGTGCTACACCTTCGACCTCGTCGACACTTACCATCAGGTGCGACTGAGGTCAAACGCTAGTCAGTCTTGTATAAAAAAAAGGGATGACTATATTACTGTTACTCGTACTCATATCGGTTTGCCAGGCCATACGAGTAGCTTAGTAAGTATATTTGACAAAACTGGTAAATTACGTGATGGGTAAGAAAGGCTCAAGGCTATTCATACTTAAAGTTTTTACCTTTTCACCTTTAACGTCGTAATATACTCGACCTTAACCGCTGTATTAATGCACTCTTCTAATTGTAAATAGTGTGTTATGCACGTTTATGTAACCCTAGTACATTAGTATTGTTTGTTTGGCTTGTTACTTTCTTTATATAATAAGTAGATAACATATCTTTGCAATAAATGCAAACAATAGACGTCGATAAGCACTGTAAATAATTATTACATATCACCCATGTTTCTAGCTAATGATATCTTACATATGTTAACTGCACTGTTCGATATCCTAATTAAATGTTTTAACTTCCATTGCGATGAATTCATTTTGAAAGTGTCATTTTCCCTATGTTAATTTGATTTATTTATACCACGTAATTCTGATGTGGCGAATTCCCTAAAATAGAAACTGTCGTAACGCTTTGGTTTTGTGTTTCCCGCTTTTTCAAATCTACACATTTGACTGACCACACTCGTATTCAAATTACCTACGTGCACAGAATTGATGAACGCCTTGTCCCAGGCTTTTATGGCTTCCCATTAGTTATGTTTATCGACGACAACCGATATAAGTGAGTGACATTTTTATGAGCACATCATCACATCAAATTGTCTAGAATAATCCTTAATCCTTTTAGGGGACCATCAAGGCCAATACGTAAACCAAATTGTATTTATTTTTTAAGGTCATGGCTATTCATAATGAATGAAAAGTGTGTTACATGTATCTACCTACTTTATGCAGGAAACGCCCCACGTTGGGCGCCAACTAGCCTTTGCTGTTAAATAGAAAAAAATATCTAGATAAGTTTGACGACCGGTCTGGCCTAGTGGGTAGTGACCCTGACTATGAAGCCGAAGGTCCTGGGTTCGATTCCCAGTCACGGCATATATTTGTGTGATAAGCACAGATATTTGTTCCTGAGTCATGGGTGTTTTCTATGTATTTAAGTATTTATATGTATCTAATTATATCGTCGTCTAGTACCTACAACACAAGCCTTACTGAACTTACCGTAGGACTTGATCGATTTGTGTAAGATTGTCCTGAAAAATATTTATTTAAGTACGAAAATACATAGTAAAGGATACAATTAGCTATGTTAAACAAATTGATTAGTATATCATCGTAAGTGGCCTAGACTTCCAAGCAATAACTAGGGTTGTAATCGGTAAAACTGAGATGAGAGCTTGGTAAAAAAAACAAGCGACGATAAATCTGGCTTGTAACTAATCCAGCCTTAATATTTCGGGGTGTGAGTACCTAATAGCAAACGTGTCTGATTTTTATCGATCGCAATTTATATCAACCCAGTAATATTACAGTCAAAAGGTTGACTGGTAGAGAATGCTTTATAGCATTATGTCCGCCTTTTGTACTAAATAAATAAATAAATATGGCAAATCTAACATTGATTGCCACAAAATAACGCTACGTAACCCATATCTCCAATTCCTTATATTTATAGTTCTGACTAACGACAATACTAAAGAACGCTAATTTCTGAACCCTTTTACTTCAGAATGGTACCTCTGAAGGACTTACAAAATGGACGTTAATCTCCTGGATGGCTCCATTAATGGCTCTCTCTGCTGTTCAACTTTCTATGTTTTAAGATAGTCAAGCATAGGAATTGAGCTAAGCTGTCTTCTACCTGATGCTAAGTGTTAATGGGTCATTTGTTTGAAATAAGAACAACTTAACCCATCTTCTATCAAAGACCTTAAGTAATATTTAGACAAAGCTAAAGCTGTTTAACTTCACACGTTACGGAATCGGTGGTATCGTCAGCTGTTATCCTAAATCATATTTTCGCAGGTCGGCGGGGGGGCCGAGCTGCGCAGTCGTCGGCGTCGAAGAGGCGAGCGACAGCGACGAGCAGCATACGCGGAGGCACCTCCGCGTGCCTACACCGGCGCTTCCCGGACAGTAAGTGTTATATTTTATTGCTATGTTATTAAAGCGCAATATCGAGTACAGGCACAAAAAACCGGCGCGGCGCTATTGTATCCTTCTTCTTTAAAAAAAAATATGGCTTCCTTCAATAAATACAATCGATGATTTCGCCAATCGCTATTGTCGATGAAGAAAAGACAATCAAGCAGGATTTTTTTGACAGATGTGTCAAAAGCTGATTAATTAGGTGTTAAGTGTTTCTGTTTTTATGTCCGTAGCCCGTAGGACAGAGATGTAGACTCAGTATTTTGTACTATAGACAAAATACCGAGTCTACATCTCCGTCCTTAAGGAATCCGGCGCTTTAAGATCACATGTACCTATACCTACTTATCTATGTTTCAAACAGCATATAATCAATCTCCGAATGTTATCGATATTTTATTTAAAAACAAGTATGAGACAATGATTTATTTTTATCACTATCAGATTTTCCGTATGATGAAGTTTTTGCGTATTGATGACGGAATTCATGTGTTTGACCAAATATTTTTTTTACTTGGTTTGAAATATACTTTGCACAGATCAACTTATGTAAAATTAGGTAAGAGAAGTTGTATTTACTCATCTGCCTATCTCAGTGCAAATATGAGAATGATAAGACATGACACGGCTGTAACTTTGTGTTGTGCCGTGTTAATGAAAAGGTGTATTATATAAAACGTGAAACTTATTTCTTGACAAAGTTATTTGTGTTGCGGAGGTATATTTCAAAGCGTTTCGGTTAAATTATGTATCGCCCTTTCATGGAGGCGTTTGTAAACTACTGTTGGCTGCTCTATTGTGGCTTTGTGAGAGTCCAGCCTTGCTTTGGTGATTATTTATTATAGTTTTGGCTGCTTCAACGCGATCAGCGCCTATTTGTATGCAGTTTAATTTAAAACCAATTCTGATCGCAATAAGTGAAAACAGATATGGATGTTTTATTTTGAACTCCTAAAAGACGATTGGTGTTTTTAACCATCATGGCGGAACTATTGCCAGCTCAATCGAACTGTGCTCGTGTGAGGTGGAGTTTGCGAAGGGACAGTTTGCCTATTGCAACACTGAGAAAGGCGTTTTTGAAGTTACACCGAAGCGAGTCGTATGAAGGCGAAAGAAGACAGTAAGCATAATTCTTACTTACTTACTATTTTGATTATTTATATATTGATTTCATGGAAGCTCCTTTGTTACTATATCATCATCGACACCTAACTGCTTAATCAGGAACTAGTTATGCATATATATACCTACATAAATAAAAATCTAGATTCAAGTTCAATGTTAGAAAGTCAGTTTCACTGAAATATCATTTCACTATAGGTTTAGGCGCAGCCCGGGTGTAACGTAAGCTGCTGGGACGATTCGAAGAAAACGAAACGCTCAACTAATTAACTAAACCCACCACTAATATTTTCTGCTGTCAGTGCACACTGTTTACGCTAATTAGGGACACTATTTTCTGAAAATTAATCGTCACTTAGGTATATTTCAAAGCTGGTCGTCAGACTGCTGTATGTGTCGGTAAATAGCTAAGCAAAAAAATAATATTGATACTACTACTTAAGTTTTAACTTATGTCAAATTCTTTTATATTTTAAACCATATATGTATAAAATTACCGAATGCAGCGATAATTATTGATGACCACGATATTCCATTTTACGTAATTATGGCTCTACCTTAACCCTTATAGTGGACTTGACGACGAATCCGACGTGACGTCACAAAACAATCACATTTCACGCCTTAAATTTGCTCTTACCAGCGTAAGTACCCAGATTATTAGGTTTTATTTTGAAATGAAATATTCGGGAGCGTCGGAAGTTTTAATGAATAATAGTCTAGTATAGAATATTCGTTTAGTTAGCCGTATTTTCTCTTTAAATTTCTCCTATGCGAATCAGGTCAAGTTTAAAGACGTTCATGAACAATGGACGAGAGTTTCAGACAAGATTGCGTCTATAGTTTGTCGTACATAAATCTTGATAAAAATGAGAAATAACATTTTTCATAAAATGTAATCTGATACCTTCGTTAGATGACTTTACCACCGAGTCACTCCTACTACTTACTTGACAAACCGATTCAGTAAAATGGGAACATACTTGGGTAGATAGGTACTATAATAGTCAAAAAATACGGGATTTTCTGAGCACGCTATACTTTCTATGAGCGAGATACAATTAAACATTTACCCACATTTATACTTTCAATATTCGCTCCCTCTCTAGACCGCATCTACGCAATTTGATAACGACTCTCATTGTGTTTAAAGGGTCTATCCCCGCTACCTTACTATCATCTCATCTCTAAACTAGGTATAGATACCACTACCCACTCCCGGTCTTCTTTATCTAAAGGTCAGTAAGCACTCACGTGGTCTGATTGGTGAACTTGTCACCGCTAATGGGCAGTGACCTTTTTAGAATTCTCGGAGCTTTTTGTTACAATCGCTTATAAAGCGCATACGAGTTGAGGGCTCGGGTAACCAGCTTAGCTATTAGGGTTGCCAACTATTTCTGCGGCAGTTGTAGTATTTCTACAAAAAGTGGTAAAAATATAGTACACTGTAAAAAAATATAGAACTTTAAAAACAACTCTTTAGTTTGGGGTAAATCATGCTAAATTACTATACATTTTAGAAGAACCCCGAAAATATAGTATTTTTGCGTACTATATATTTCTTCAACAGTATATAGTACAGAGAGTCGAAATATAATAAAATACTATAAAATATAGTACGGTTATATGCGTGGTGTGGCGTGGGAGCTGACTGAGAATCATTCTACCGTGATCAAGAAGAATGATTCTTGAAAGTAGTGTAAATATTTATTCGGTTAATATTATAGTATCACATAGAAACTGATATCGAAGGTGGGTTATGGTGGTGGGGTCCATACCCCATGGACATGGTGGATATCTAAGGTGGACATATAAGATATAACACACTAAGGAAGTCGCGACATACACTATGTCACGCCTTCACGACGCTGATTTAAAAGTGTTTACAAGGCACCCTTTTCTTTGGACTTCATCACTCGAGACAGACAAAAAAGCAATGAGGGATTTAGGTTAATTTACCAAAACATGCATGCATTAGGGAGTCGAAGTACCAATATCTAGAAACAAGTTACATATGTTTAGGTTGTAACTACACTGGTTCGTAAATATTCTCCCTGCGCTCGCTAGGAATACGAGGTGTCTCTCATTAGGCGAGGACGAGGTGAAAATAGCGAGTATGATGACCCATTTCTCGAATTCTTCAAGCGACGTAAAGTGACGTCAGGCGACGCCACGCCTCCGCCAGGAGTGCCAGAGCTGCGTCATTGGGTTATAAACGCATTTACACCTGTCCAGAGCTTTTTGATGTTTATTAAGGAACGTCCAATAGACGTCATTTGATATGATGGGATATTCTAAAAACTATAGAGGTGTTATAAACCTAAAAGTTTTGTCTTAGCGACGTGGTTTCCGAGTATCCTACTCTTCTCTTTCCATGTCCATGTCATATAAATTTTATCGCTGTGGGCGCTGTGTATTTATTCTTGCTAGTTTTTGAACAGTTTTTCCAGAACGTCATGTAATTTCCACATTTTTTCTTCGCTACTCGATTAGAAAACATGATTTTCAATAAATAATAAGCTAAATGGTTACAGTCAACGACCACACTTTTGCCCTCTTTACGCCTCGCCTACGTTTTTGTGGCCTGTGTAGGTACTTTTATCGACATCTCTGCGGGGAAAGGTTCTGGAGTGGCGACCACGAACTGGAAGACGCAGCGTGGGTAGGCCTCCCACAAGGTGGACCGTCGACCTTGTTAGAGTCGCGGGATACCGCTGGATGTGGAAGGCGCAGGATCGGTCTCCTTGGGTCGTCCTGGGGGAGGCCTATGTCCAGCAGTAGACGTATTTCAGCTGACATGATGATGATGATGATGATGATGACC
This sequence comes from Grapholita molesta, assembly GCA_022674325.2. Lineage (NCBI taxonomy): Eukaryota > Metazoa > Arthropoda > Insecta > Lepidoptera > Tortricidae > Grapholita > Grapholita molesta. The sequence goes on from CP053137.2 coordinate 11,526,061, forward strand.
TAAATATTATTCCAGAACTGACATTTAGACATTCGATTTAATCGAAAATGATACCAAACTTGACTATATACCTAAACCCTACGCAGTTATTAACCTCAGACTTTGTTAAGGCTAAAAACCCCCCCTCCCCCCACCTGCATGAAAAAATCAGGTGGATCCACTTCGTAAACCTATCTTAGGGATCCAAAGATCAATCCTGCCAAAGGAAATCTTTGGTTCAGCAAAAGCCGTATTCTTCGTTTTTTTGTGGTGTACCATTTCCACTATCTGACTCTTTTATTTAATTAAACCTTTTGCACAACATTAACAAGTAAAAATAGCGGACTTAATGCTTTAAAGCATTATCTACCAGTCAAGTCAAGTTGATACTGTATATCTATTTTACAATTACCTACATTATCTAGCACAACTGCACATAACTTAGTTATACATTCTGAGAAGATTGCATGATATTGAGTTAGACGTGGTCAGCATTAATAACGCTAATCGCATTCTACAAGAGACCTGAAGCGTGAAACAGTGTTCGAGTTACTAAACAAGTATTCAGCCATTAGGTTGCAAGGGACTTCTATTAGGTACTTTAGAGTTACCCGCAAAAATATGCTACACAAGAAAGTTCCATGCGAAGAAATATCGAACACAATGTTATTTTTAGCCATATAGGAGGTATATTTTGCAGTCTTCGATGTGCAAGATATTGTATCTGACTGTACTTAATACAACACAAGTGGCGTCTTGCAAGACAGTGACGTGACGCTATCGTTTTTAGGGTTCCGTACCTCAAAAGGAAAAAACGGGACCCTTATAGGATCACTTTGTTGTCCGTCTGTCCGTCCGTCCGTCCGTCCGTCTGTCAAGACCCTTTTTCTCAGGAACGCGTGGAGGTATGAAGCTGAAATTTATATCAATTACTCAGGTCTACTGTCCCTTGAAGCTGTGAAAAAATCAAACTTCTAAGCCAACGCAATCAAAAGATACAGCCGTTTATGCCGCAAATTTTCGACACTTGCAAGGGAATCAAAACCTACAGGGTGCTTCCCGTGAACTCAGAATCTTGAAATTTGGTACGAAGCAACGTCTTATAGCATAGATAAAGGAAAAATTACGAAAACCATAAATTTTTAGTTACATCACATAATATTTTTTTTTTTAATAATTTTAAACTTACTACCCATTTCCTCATAAACGCGTAGAGGTATTAAATTGAAATTCATACCAAATACTCAGGTCTATAATACCTTTAAGCTGTAGCAAAATCAAACTTCTATGTCAACGCAATCAAAAGAAACAGCAATTTAAGCTGCATATTTTGAAACTCGCAAGTACTCGCAAGGGAATCAAAACCTAAAGGGTACTTCCAGTCGACCTAGAATCTTGAAATTTGGCATGAAGCAACGTTTTATAGCACACATAAAGGAAAAATTACGAAAACCTTAAATTTTTAGTTACATTACAAAATCTATATTTTTTAATAAATATAAACTTGAACTTTGTAAACCTTGCAGGTTTGTACGGAACCCTCGGTGCGCGAGTCCGACTCGCACTTGGCCGGTTTTTTCTTGGTAGTTACACTTGTATAGTATATTAATGTACCTACAAAAAACGTGGATATGTTACCGCAACGGACCTAAGCCAAATATTCATTGGTATAACTAAACTAATTTGGCTTTCAGTTTCGTTGTCAGTTTCAATCTACAGTTAGACTCAAAAGCTGATCTCTGTATGAGAATTATATAGGCAAGCTGGTGGTCTATGGATTCGTATTGTAGGTTGCTTTAGTGCTTTTGTGCATACAAAAAACAAAGAAAATTATACTATTCTTACTCTAGTACAGACTATGACCCCCAAACAAGGGAAGACAAGTATTTGATTCCTCCGGTTATTTCGTCGATTAATTAAAATTTACCTGAGAAAATGCAACTTTAAAAAAGCAACCAAAATTAGTTCGGATACTATCCTCAATGGATATTCCAAGTACAATTTAAATAGACGAAGGAAGTTAAATTAAAGCCTGGCGCAAGTAGTGGTGCAAACTTTGCAAATCCAAATACTTGATAGTGATAATTAGTTACTCTTTAACTTACCTTATTTGGCAAACAACATTATTTTAACATAATGTGGCTTTCTAGCAGTGGCTGTACAGAGCACACAGTTTACGAATTTCAGTATAGCCGGACTCCGACCATTTCACTACTAAGTACATACAAGCAGTGATTCTATTAGTTTTGATACTCTTGATGATTATAGCCAGTACTGTATTCAAAACTATAATAGGCGTGAAGCTTTCAAAGTTCCCGGAAACCTCGTCAGTGCACTTTGATGTAACATTTTCTTCCGAGCATCTTTGATGCGTCATCAGCGTGTAAGCGTAGTGTAAACGCTCTTAATATTGTTTACAATTTTTACAGAAATATTTTTCTTAGATTTTCACTGTTTTTGTTTTTTAAATTGCGTGTTAGTCATTCTTTAGACGGAAGTTTACTTACTAAACGAAAGTACTTATTTACTAAATATATAATTTTATTTGTTCTAAAATATCCTAAAGGCTAATTCGATTCACAAACCTGTGCACATGCAAACGACCTAAGCTATACGACATTACATATTCGCAAGAGATAGACTAAACATCCAAACATACGGTATACCTAATAAGCAAGCAGTAGTGGGTCGAAAATAGTATTGCTAATTAAGTTACACGCAAACTAAGTAGTACCTTTTCGTACGGGGTTTACTGATTTATTTATTTACGTACATATACCTACTTATTAACATACTAATTAGTGTACTTAGGTTGGGGCTTCAGACTGGTTTTGATGTTTCTGGAACAGGGTCGCCAAAGTATACCTACCTAGAGTTTCAACGTAGATATAGCTTTTAGTTACTTCTACTGAGATGTTCTCATAAAAATAAAGAATGAGAGAAGTACAGGGTGGAAAGATCGATTGCCACATGGATGGCAGCTGCATTAAATATAGTAAATAGCACATTCTTTGTAAAGGAAAATTTCCTTTGTTTTTAAAATCAATAAAACTTTGCATTTGTGGATTTATGAAAAATCGCTTGCCTCAGTCGGGACTCGAACCGGTCAAATGTGACAAAAAATAACTTGCTGTACCTATTTTATGATGCAGATTGAAAGGGTTACAGATAAGGTTGATTTTGGTACTTAGGGAAAAATGAATGCGACCTCATCCACCCCCAAACCTCTGTGAAATTAATTATATAAGGGTAGAATCATGAACTCACTTAGTAGTTTTGTATGTAATAATGTTAGTTTATATATTGTATATATACTAACAAACACAAAATACTTAGGTAGCTATTTAAAAATATATTTCTATAAAGCTCCAGAGAGACAGACTAACAAGACGTCCAATAATTGGTTCAAATAAATAGCTTGCTTATGAATTTTGGTTATCTACATTTTAGGATAAATTAGACTTTTGTGACCCCGCTAAATAAGAGAGGACGTTGAGTTTGTTTCCCGGTAACCCAGGTGATCCTGTTTCACTACATTTTCTGTATTGATCGTAATGAGGTTAGTACAGTACTGCAGAGACCAGTATGGAAATCATCCCGGACGAGTATGGGGTATTGTAGTGGGGGTTCGCGCCTAGATGGAGAGCTGATAATAAAGATAACTTCTATGACAAGTTATCCTTTTATTAGGATTATGTTAATACAAGATAAAGCAATTACTCGCTTTGACTGTCTCCCACTGACTCATCTAGGAACTCTCTGGTTACATGTTCGAAAGAGAATTTAAATTAAGAACTGACACTGGGCCAGCCCGTAATCTCAATTATCAAGAAGTCTGTGAAGGTCACAACTTTACAGTATATAGCGGCTACAATACGAGGGCCAGAATGGCACTTACGGTCTCGAAGCATGTATAGTTATTTTAATTAGAATACATACAACTAACATTTCTTAATCACATCTTTTAATATTTCTTAAGGCTGTCGAGCGTTTAAAAGTATTATTATAGTCATATCAGATTGTAAGTGTTGATCTTACAATCTGATTCATTAAAGCAATTTTTTTTTTCAATGTTTAAATATGTTATTAAAATAATTATTTCACTTGTTGTAATTCCAATGAAGTCAATCCCACCACACTATACGCAGGCGCTTAGACCAAGATACCAATATAATGCCACATCCCTAACGTAATAAATAATAATTAAGTACTAATAAATTAATAATTTTAGTAAAGGAAAGGTTTTAAGAAAAGGTAATTTAAGATTCAGTTAACGTGTGTGTGTTTTTGTGTTGTCGTTATCATTCGTCAGTTAGGTGTACCGTTTCTGGTTACAACAATATATTGTAGAGAGTATAAGTACAGCATGGTTGACTTCCTTGTAAGTACTAGGAAGTTAGCCATGGAGAGCAAAGTTAGTGATTTCCTTCTCGTGCTAATATACCCAAGCTGGCGAAAGATTCCAAAATTGAATCGCGAGCATAGCTAGTTGTTCACAGTGTGCAATCTCTAGCGTTGGGAGCATTTCGAGACACGATAGGGAAACACACTGTACTACTGATTTAAACTTTCACGGTTTGTACACATTATTAAACATGAACGGGACTTAACCGCGTATATTAACTTTAAAATTTACCTCCGACGTTTCGAAGACGACGTTGTCCTCGTGGTCTCGGATTAAGACTGCACTGCCGAGTGAAATATACAAATTTTCCGCACCGAATGCACGTGGGATACTAAATTGTAGTTTTAATTTAGATTAGACTATTATTTTTGAATAAGTTAATTTTAAATAAATGATTTCCATTTGTTTAGTTAATATTTATATTGTGACTATGTCATAAATAGACAAAATTGTAAAGTACCTGTTTGTATTCTTGCATGTTGCACTACATAATTATTAGGTCAACTAGTAAGCAACTATGCGGGTCTACACGTGTGGTAGCCGCGTCAGTTGGTCAGTCAAGCCCACACACGGGGCAAGGCAGCGAAGCAGCGAGGCGCGAGAACGCAAGGCAGCCGTGAGGCGCTTGGCTTGTCGTTTTGTCTCAGTTGCCCAACAGCTGTTACACGCCGCGTACGTGTATCCGAACGTAAAATCCAGCCGGCTCATTTTGACAGACAGAAGTCAAATGTCATTTTACTGTTAAATTTTTTGGTTGATCGTTAATCACATAAACAGCATTAATTATTTATAAATTTTCGTGTATTATTCTATAAAGTGACTGTATTCTGAAGTATTTTATACATCTAACCGTGTGATTGTTTCGGTTCATCAACAGTGACGTTAAATTGTTTACCATTGAGTATCTAACATACTTTTGAGTGTCTTAACAATTTGGTAAAATAAAATGTTTATTGGCTCACTTTCTTCGTTTACCATGAGAACTAATCGAATCTCTCGAGACTGACCTTAATCGCATTCTGAATCGGATGACCTTCTAAATGAAGGAGTCATATCCTGACGACATTATGCTGTGTTTTGTTCAAGGCTTTGGGAATGGATGTGAACATGGGTATAATAAGAGTAGAGAGATCAATGAGTGCAACGAAACTAATGGTTTGAGGTTATCCAAAAGGAGGTCACAAGCTAAGAAGGTGTCATTACAAGTACAGACAAATCTGGAAGTGAGAGAAACAGTTGAAGATGTGGAATTAAGGTCAAAGAAGTCGCAGTTGCTGGTGACGGGCAAGTCGCTGCGGCTGTCGTCGGGAGACAGGTTGCTCCGGCTGCCGGAGGTCAAGAGGAGTCTGAGTGACAGGTTCTCCGTTATTACTGATGCAAGTGGAAAGAGACCCACTAAAAACCTACTGACTATTAGAAAAACTTGGTAAGATTATAAATTATTCTAATATATAGTTTTAGTACTTTCTTGTTAATGAAATATGTATTAGTTACAAGCTAATGCTATGAATTTATATAAATAATGAAATCTCAAAAAAATCCCTGGGATTTATAATGTCTATAGATTGTTACATTTATTGATTATATTACAGGTAATGCCTGTTGGCTTAGCAAACCTTTTTAATATTTATCTATAACTAATATATGTAATGGATACAATGTATGCTCCATTCATTCAAAACCATTTAACTTAGAATTTCCATTTATTGATCATTTTATTATTTTCATTTGATGCATCACTGCTAGTATTATTTGTATTGTGTGACTCATTGTTTACTTTTAACAATAGGTTTTGTAATACATTACAATTTATACACTGCATGAAGGCAGTAACATTGCCAATGAAATTTTAACATTGGCCATGAAAAGCTTTCAAAGGAAAATTATACAAGTTTTCCCTCTTTTTATTACTTTGTCATCCACAGCCATTTGTACCAGGCTCCAGTGATGACAACATATTTTTCTATAAAAATACACTATAGCCAACAATATAATAAGGTAGGTCTATAGTGTATTTCTTCAATGTCAATCCTTTTATGCTTTATGAACAAATGAATGAAACATGAATTGTTTCTTCCTAATAGTATAACAAAAAAAGATGCAATGCAGATATTGCATGCTGTTTCACGTCTTTACTACAACAGTTTTGTTATCTTTACTGCAAAAAGCATTTTTACCTCAATTTTATTGATTAATAATGTAAGAATTTTTACCAAAACCTATTTTACAGTCCATAATTGCCAAAACTAACTTAAACCACATCTCATAGGATGGGAACAAATTAATTAAATAATCAAAGTTATGGCTTTGTGTTTATGAAAATTCACTATTGTGTACATGTAGATTAGGCTCAAATTATGATTCCAATCTCACAATCCTATTTCCCTATACTTTGGTACAGTCACCATCAGATATATCGGACCGGTGGAGGTGGTCAGAAATATCGGAACATCACCTTTATTGTCAAGGTGACAAGGTGCATGAACACCTCCACAGCTCCGATATATCTGATGGCGACTGTAGACATTCACTGTTTAAGTTTGGACCTTCGGGTCCTAAGATTACTTGCTCTGCACACTCCCCCATTTACACAGATGATGTCAAAGATATGTCTACCTCATCTTCAAACATTAATTGATTTTGCACTTATTCAGTTCTTAGAAAGAGACATGCTAAGATTTTGATAGCAATACCAATTAGATGGCATTGTAAAAGTCAACTTTTCACAGTTCTGTTATAATGAAACATTTAGTGCCTTGTAAGCATCATTTACTGTGTACTTCAGGACTTTACTCACTCATCTTTACTCCATTATCTTTGACCAGGTACATCAAATATTCTTTGACATACACTGTCATATAAATTTGCCATTTTTGTGTTGAAAACTCTTCATAGCTTGTTTTTCTTATCAGCTTATCACACAGGTGTTGGTGTTGATAATCTCAATCAGTGTGTTCTTTGACAGTGGGAGATTGAGTGCTAAATGATAAGCCAGATAAAGATAATGAGTGTTATATTGCGTATTTGGCTAACCAGTAATACTGTACCTCCTTAATCTGTTTTAATAGTCTACTTAGGCACGATAATTAAGATTCTCGTAAATTACTGACGGTCACGATCATGAATCATGATCAAATAACAACAGATATATAATAACATCTTGTTACTTTTGTTGTAAGAAAAAGACTATCGGCATTAGTAAGGTAACTTTAAAGATTTCTAAAATAAGTCCTCTGTTCTTTTCTATTGGCAGTATGATATTGGTCGTGATTGTCGTAATAGTTACAGCACTTTGTCAGAAACAGAAAATTAACAAAATGATTATGTTCTGTTGCTTTAGACGGGTTATTCTTTGAAGTTATTTCAGTAATGTAAAGTAGGTCGAAGCGCACGGCATGGTAAATAATCCATCATAGAGGTTGCGACACCCAGTTTGTGGACCAAGTTCGAAAGGTAACCGAAATAACACAGGCGAACCTGAGCCCTTTTAAGACTAGTCCCGATTTTTTAGTTTAGTAATTTAATTCTTGATAAAATCTCGAACTATCACTCGAAAGAGTTTGTTCCAAGTATTTTCAAGCAAGCAGACTTATATAATAAATACCTATGGTACCTATTCTAAAATAGGAGTTGACTCAACTTTGAATTGCCCATCATTATACAGTCCGTACTGACACTCATAGGTACATAGCCTCGTAAAAGATTTTTTAAATTGTATGCTAAAGATTGCTCGCTTCGCATGACCCTGCACGAGTTGCGCTAGTAAGAAGCTCAATCTAAAGCTAACACGCGGCGCAATCGGCAGATTAATAGTATCAAGACGCAACAAAATGTATGTCGAGGTCAAGTTACATTGGCTCCAGAGAACTCGTCTCGTCCGATTGCGTAACCAAACTGAATTACAGAATAATCGGCAAGGAGGTAACGCGTCGGTAATACCTACCTAGCCTGTAAAAAATATTGAAACACGAGATCTTCATTACTTACTGGTATAAAATAAAAGGAAAACAAACATTCTTTTAATCCTACATTATTGAACTAGTGTTAGTATACCCACTGCCCACTACCCAGTAAGTACAGTCGCCGTCAAATATATCAGAGCTGTGGAGGTGCTCACAAATATCTGAACATGCACTTTATCGCCTTGACAATAGAGGCATTGTACAGATATTGGCGACTGTACCTAACATTTGTAACTAACTTACTAAAATTTAAACAATGAACTACCACGATGTGCTGTACATAATACATAACTACATAAGCATCAAGTAACTGATTTTGATTACAAGAATAACACTTCAGCAAATATACCTAAGTACCTGCAAAAAGAATGTGATTGTGAACAGACGCTAGTTCCTAAGGCGGTTATAAAATGATTAGATAGGTAACAACAACATTCACGTCATTGTCATCCAAAATTGCTGCCGTTCAACATTAGTCAAACATTAGTCATACGAATCATAGACTATGTCGTACTTATTCTATATTTCTGTACTTATAAGTTAGTTTTTCGTTGGAAGGGTGGGTGTCCGCAACTACTAAATGTATTCGATAGAACTGTTACAAGACTTAGCTTAACAGTCTCCTGCGGCGCTACCGCGAAAATTGATACTCCTAAATTTCGAACGATTGTCTATGTTACTCACATGACCCCCTAATTGGACTAAAAGTGAAAGATGCTTCGGAAATTGAAAGCATCTTTTAGTAACTTTTATTTTCGCCGTACCAGGCCTGAATATACACTTTTTTACATATGTATAATATTATTATTTTGTTTTCACTTGAGCCTGTACACCTATACTAGCTTACTTTATTTATTTGATATTATATAAATAATATATGAAATAGGGAAAACCTTCTAAATCGCTTTACACGTGTTAATGTTAAACCTTAGTTGTAATTTTATTTTATTTCCGTGTGATGTTTACTCGGGTTTTTGGCTGTTATGTAAATATGTAGAGAAGTTGTAATATAAAGTATCTTCATTTTCTTTAATTATGTCTGCATACATGTTCTATTGACATGTAAAAGCGCCCTTGGATACAGCCTAATTCAACTGTCTAAGTTTCTGTGACAACCTAACAAAGTTGATTATTAGGGCTTCCTTCCTTACTCGTCTGTAGATAACTAGATTTAATCAGTGAGTCTTTTCGTGTTGTTACGGTGCCAGGCATGGTAAAGTTATCAGGTCTACCTCTGGAATTTTTAATATTCGAATATCACGGATGTAAATGTATAAGACATATGTAAAATGCCTTATCGATTAACGGGTACTGTTCGGAACGGGTAGTCCTTGACTTTATTGCATGCGCTTTCATTATGATGCCTATACGAATTCACTCTCAGGCAGGGATCGAATACCGGTATTATTTTCATACAAATTAACCGGTATTCCATTTCGGTATCTCGGTTGTTATTGCATATTTTTGCATTTTGTTTCGCTAATCAGATAAAGTATTCTCCTTTCCTAAATACCATTTTAAAATCTTTTTTTTTTTAACGTAAATATTTAGGTTTTTAGTAATACCGGTAACGATCCCTGCTCTCAGGCAGAATTCCGTCAGTCCGCTTCCAGTAGGTACCCATGCAATGAGTTGTGAGATTGAGGTTTTCGATAACGAGTATCGAGTTTAATAAGATAGTAAACTCGATACCTACTCGTTATCGAAAACCGCAAAGTCACAACTCATGGTAAGGTTACAGGAGGAGCTCTCTTACCTTGAGCTCCTTATAGGGTAGGCAACGTGCTTGTGAATCCTCTGGAGTTGCAGGCGTCCATAAGTTACCATCAGGCAGGCTCTATGCTTGTTTGCCATCGTCGTAGTATTAAAAAATCATAATATAGAGGATTAGGAGTGTCCAAAGATACATTTACCTACTTATATCGCCGCAGCTGACGCATAAGTTTAATACTATATAGTTAGTTAACTTTTCGTTATAAAACATTTTTCATCGCTAGTTTGAAACGGAAACTGTTGCGATTAGTTTTTATTAATTAATTACTCACTAAGTAACAATTCCGAATATTAATGGAAGTAACATTAGCATAATTCCAATGCTTTACTCGATTAGTAAAGGTCAGATCCAGCAGATGAGACCTTGCCCTTGCAACTCTATTGTTATTTCAACTCAATATTAATTTGTATGAAGATATATAGTTTTTGATTCCACAATATCGCTACAATCGATATGTAGGTACATGAGGAAAATTACTATTTACAACGTGGAAGGAAATCGTCCTGTTACGAGTAGGTACTATCATTCAATCGAGGTCACACAGATATTACATGAGTATAAATAATTGAGAAAATACATTGCTGCTAATTCTTTCTTTTTAAATTCCTCTGGATCTTCCACCATTGTGCAAATTCTGCTAAGACTACTTAGTTTCGAGCCCTGAAAGTTGTTACAACTTTTTAGTAGAATGTAGCTCAACTCGTTTTACTCCATGACGAGTAGCTATCTCACGAACGAAGCGAAACATGTCAATCTACTTATGTTATGTCAACAATGTATTTAATATGACCAAGTTTTGCTATCATAAAACTCGGGTTATTAAGCTCTTACATGACTACACATCAACAACATTGTCAATCGTGTGTATTGAGTGATCAAAGTCATTAACTGTCTATTAACCTTGACCCCATTAGTAAATTCTTGATCCTGTTGGCGACCATTTGTCAATTACTACGTCGACCCTACCCCTGAACTTTGACAGACCGTAATTTGTCATTTGACATTTGTTTACATATATATGAATTGGACTGTGCGTGTTTCGTACGTTTTACCGGCGAGTCTACTTTATTAATGTGCCTTTGCGATAATTATTGCATTGTTACCGATGTGCAAGTTGCGAAAATTATCCACAATGTTGGAATAATTCTCGGAATCTCTAAAATTATCTATTTAAATATAAATTTAAGGAAATTGAAAGTTTCAATCCTCATACCGAACAAGAAGTTTTGAATTTTTCCTGTGTGATAATTTCCTCAATTCACAAAGTCTCTCTTGGAATTACTTTTAAACGAGGCTTTATTAGAGGCCTTCCCAACCATTTTCCCTAACTGCTATAAACTGCGTCATCGATACAGGAAGTAAAATAATAGGTATTCTGAACATTTTCGTCGTCAACTCTGTAGGCGGGTCGGGTAAAATTTTGGTCATAAACAAAAACAAACAAAATCTCATTCGAAACAACCTACGTCTAATGTGTTGATTCCTATATATTATGTTTACGGAAAAACCGGACGCCATGCGGGTTCTTGAGAACCGTTTTGTTATTCAAATTACTAATTCTAATGATTATCAGATTTCACAGAACAGTAATATATAATTTAATGTCGTCTTAAGAACACGAATAAGTACAGCCATAATTTTTTCCTTTAGAAACTATTAGGTTATTTATTTTATACGTGACATAAAAATATTATAAGGATTAAAGCCATTAAATTTTGGAAAATAGACTCTTGGCGTGTAAATATTTCTATCGTTTACCGTGTTCCGAACCAGTCAAACGGTGATCTCACATTCCGTAACAACTGCCTGTAACTAGTAGGCTAACCCTGGTTCGCCTCTTGTATGTATGTATTAAGAACATATCTGCGTTCTTCCACCATCGATCTCTATAACGGGAAGTTGGACAAAAAGCTAGGATAACCCAACAATTTTTAACGGCCTCACACTTCAAAGGACTGCGGCTGGACGTGGGCATGTTTAATTCAGTAGTATAACACAGTTAAAGATAACCTTGAATTGTCGACCAATGAAAATAGTCACGTACTAAAAGTTCGTTAGGCCCAGTGACATAACACGACGAAAACAATGTTAGTTTGCATTTTGCTTATTTGTGGGTAATTCCGTTTTCAGCTTAAACACATAACTTCATTGGAATAGCGTTAGTAAAATCCCAACTCCTTGGATAATGAAGTTTTTTATGAACCACAATGACACCTATTTAAACTACGCTTTCATCTGTAGGCCCGTAATGGTCAAAGTCCTATAAATGGATAACCTATAATTTAAACTGCCGATCATGCCGAAACCTTTTATTATATACCTTAACCTATTTTACAAAGTCAAGTGGCTTGTGGCTTATGCGTTGTGATGCCATCACACATTTTCAGCGTTTCTAGTACCGGGTTGGCCGTTACCTTTGAGAATTCCGTTGGCAACCTTCGTGTAAGTTACCCCTTAAACACATTTATCATAGATCCGTGTTTTTAGCACGCAGTAGGATAATATGACTCGTACCTGATTACAAACTAGCGGCATACTAATGTTTCTAAATGAGATACTTCCGTAAGCGAGATGTCGCGTTATAGTATAAGCATCGTCGTCAAACAGGTATTGTGGTCCAAACTTAGGTTCATAATTCATCGGTGATATATGAATTATGAACCTAAGTTTGCCTTGTTACTAAAATGCGATTTCCTATATACTATTAATTAGGATATATAGGAGTCTGGCTGATTTTAGGGCACGTTGGCCTATAAACGTAAAGGTTGAACACGCCAAAAAGTGGGCACATAAAATTACAAATGAATAGAAAACAAAGGTCTACTGAAGCAAAATATATATTGAATATAGTTAAAAATATTATAGTTTATCATGCTAATATATAATAATTTCATTTCAGCCTTTGGATTTGACATGTCACAGTCTTTGTGATGACCAGGACACTGGCACTTTGCACGACATAATTACCGCATGTTTAAGTAATCTAAACCAGAATTATTTGCGGATTAGGTAATTATATAACTTCAACAGGTGTCTTATTCAAATGTTCCTTGATACGGACCCAGTTCATTGGCATCTGCCTTAATTTAGAGCCACCCGCCTTCATTTAGAACCGTCCACCAAGAGTACAATTTTTGCACTGTTAGCATGTCTATCATGTTAATACCCCTTCGCCTATAGTGTATTGACGACATGATAAATGCTACCAAAATAATCACTATGAGCTGTGACTGCTTTAAAATAGACTCAATTCATTTTCACAAATATTTCTTGCATTAAATTTCTATGGTCAATGTCTCTTATGCGAATCAATTAACGGCGACGCTAGATACAATCGCAAGTAGCTTGCTGAACCAATAAATAATAGAGATACATAGCATAATTTTTATCTTGCAGTCTGCTGGAATGTATTAGCAACTCATACAAGTCAAAGTTTTAACTAATTGATTCGTTATATATTAATATTTTCACAAGTTTCTTTAGCCTAATCGAATTTTCCAAGGCTGGTTGTGCATAGTGATTTCGCTCCATCATTGTTCAAAGCTCGCTACCATGAAAACGTATAATTCAATTGACAACTATTGTAGTATCATATGTTCTCCATACTATAGCTATTTTAATTTAAGTAAAGAAATAAAATTAAACCACCCATGACAAAAAATATTAGCAAAAACGTGTGCCCAAGTTTTGGCGTGTTCAACCTCTATATGAAATAAATAAGAGAATATTCCGGAAAGTTTCCATTTTAACTATCCTCACTACCATTATCTCGTCGATGGAACCGGCTAGCTAGTTAATATTATAAATATTTTAGTTTTGCGTATTTCTTCCATTGTATTTACGTCATACAGGCCTCATTGACAGGTGTAGCCCACATTATCTACGGCGTCATCTTTTAATCACGCGTGCCGTACGCTTGTTTTTGACCAATAGTGATATTAAAAATTAGATGTCTGTGAAACGTCAACGTCCATACGTGAAGTTAGTATTGAGCATTAAGTCTGCTTAATGTACCAAAGACAACCTTTTTTATAACTCTGGCACGCCAAGACATTAATAGGGTAATTTCGCACGATCGCCGTCGATATTAATGGGTTTACATAGCGGGTAGGTAACTAGTCGTTTCCTAACGAACACTAACCACAAGTGCATAAAAATAAAATTTATGTTCTTGCGCATCACATGACGTTAAACGAAGTCTGTTTTCTAATGTTCAGGTTTAACCGGCATTGTTTAGGAACATAAATAATTGTGCGATTATTCTTTTTGTAGTTTTATTGTCCTTTTCACTGGTTAAATATGTAGTTGATTGATTACAGGATTATACAGAGTACAATGGTAAATACTTAAGATAAAGATGTTTTATAAACCATGAAAACCTAAATCTATTTATTATAGAGTTAAGTTTTCATCCTATTATCGTGTAGGTATAGGATAGGATAGGTTCTCTGGGCTGGAGCAAGGACTTATTGTAAAACATGCTTAAATACTATATACAAGTAACTATGCTAAAATTAATATAAGCATAAACGTGTTAACATGAATATAAATATGACCACAGAGTAAGTTTCGCTGAACAATCCTAAGTCGTAAGACCTGTGTGACAATCTCTAATAGTTAGTGTCCAAAATACTAAGCGGAGATCGAAATCTTGAGATTTGTAGAGTTTCGCTAGTGGACTCATACTACATAATGAATGGAGACTCTACTCGAGAAAAGGAGGCAAAGCATTCAATAATAAAAAATCGTCGCTGTATTTAGTTGTTCACACTCGGAAGATAATCTCTGATCTCTCATTTTGACAACTTTAATTCTCAAGTCGCAGCTCATTGTTTACCTTTCAAATCTGTCTGCTTGTGTAGCAAGCGCTAACAGCTGCGAAATCGATACTTGTTACACGTCACATACTTACCAGCCACGTGTGCCCGCAGTTGTTTTGTCATTGTTTATCCCTCAAGACGTTTGGCGTCATTACCGGACATTTGGCAACACCTGGCACAGTTTGCTAATTGTAAACAAAAATAATTAAGAACCTAAGAAATCGCAATTGGCAAATAATATAATTTTAAAATAGTAAGTTGATTTTGTCATAATGATCCATTGATTACTCAATGACACCAATCATCAAAAATCTTGATCAGTTTTATTTATTTCAAGTGTAGGCCCCTTTACAATGCTTGCGGTATTGGCGGAACTTCTTTGCAATACCTGAGAGAAAATAAAATTAAGGTTAGTATTATTTCGTCAGTCAAGTAAATATTTTAATATTTTTATTGCCCTACTATGTGTATAAAAACTAAGAAGGACGGCTCCGGGTTTACTGTACCTACATTAAAAGGCTAAATTCGACGATGGCAGTTAATCAGCAAGTTAATGTCGAGCACACACGCTAAAATACCAGGAACACTACATCAGTTAATCTGCCTCAAATATAATTCGTAATCAATAATCATTCTCCAATATAAAGTATTTCAGAATATATACCTTACATAACCTCCTAGATGCGAAAGGGAGTTCTCGTTCAGGGGCACCAGTATCGGCGCTCCGTACCCTTGCGGCACCTTTATGAAGTATCGAACGCTGCTGGGAATCAGTGCACCTGCAACATAGCTGTATTATATAGGTTGACCTTGCCCCTTACCCTTCGTATACTAATATCCAAACTCCCAAATCCCAAACAAGAAAGCCTGCATTGCCAGATCCCATAAAATCTAGAAGCGCGTCTATCTGATATCATTGCCATCTTTACGTTTCAAATTAAAATCAGTGGTCATATCATATTTAAGCCATTTTTAAATGCATTGAACTATGTGTTTAGAGATATATCAATCTATTCTAGAGTTTGCCTACCTCTTGCATCATATTTATATTTGCGTAGCAGCGATTGCATCGCCGAGAGAATATTCGAACGTACCATAATGGTGCACGGCTGCAAAGTGGAAAAAACGAGATTAGGTAATAGATACATTTTTAATTTCCCGTACCCATTTTATTTATGAAATGTGTAACCCCCCTGATGTAACAGTTCGCCAGGCTGCACCCGTTTTTGTAATAATAAATACAAATTATGTCTTTACGTTGTCAAACCGAACGATCTCCTGTAGAAGAAAGAAGCGAAAGATATTAGAATGTATATGCACCACGATTACTATCGCGAACGGCAGCAAAGTGGAACAAAACAAAGTTGATCCGATAAATCAATCGAACAATTTCTAAAGCAAACAGTGTTATCAAGGCCACCCACTTTTCACTTCACATAGTGTCTGGTTTCACATGTTTAATAGGCGCTTGTGAAAAGCCGCGTTTGTGGAAAACCGCAATGTTTGAGTTTAGTAACTGAAATTCGGCCTAGGAGTCATTTAATAGATATTTAAGTCGAAAGAAAAATAGAAAAAATTGACTCGCAGCGGGACTCGAATCCACAACCACTGGATCACTAGCCCAGTGCACTACCAGTTGTGCTATACGAGCGCCGCTTAGACGTGTCAAATTTTTCTACCTTATCCTTCTTGGTATATACGTCATTACGGGTGACGTGTAGCGACATCTACCGACTTAAACATCTTTGATATGCTAGCAGACGTTTCTGCTTAATATAAAAAATAGTCATTTAATACATGTATGGATGAATGGAGAGGATGATCCGGTGAAGAGACGGCTGGCCACTACTTCACACTAAGGATCAGAATTACTGTCTAGCGCGGACGACGTGACCTATATTTTTATATTTTTCTGATAAATTTACAGTTTTATGTGGATAATGAAAATACATCTATACTAGACATTTCGATATATTTCTTTTATAAATTCGCCGATATAAGGTATATTCTTTAGAATTTGTGATCTGTCAGCAGCATCTATACACACACGAAAACATGTTTGCTTGGTCTACTTAAATAAACTTTCTATGAATTCCTTCAAGAAGGGATAAAGTATTTTTACCTGTGTAATTGTCCTCGCAGGTTGTTTCACGATCTGTTCGTAACTGTCTATTGCATTTTCTGTGGGGCTATAAAAACCCAAAACCTTTTGGTACTCATAGTCGTTTTCATAACGCTGGATCGGTTCATCTTGAGCTGTAACCACGTCTCTTTTGTAGTTCCGCGGTAACATCCTCTAAAAACCAATTTTATTATAATATTATGTGGATATTTTTTTATTAGATTGTATAAGGGCTAGGCCCCTATCTAAATATTAAAATAGTTTACCTAACCGTCCTAACCTACCGTCGCATTCGGTGTTAAGTGTTAAGTTTAGTTCAGTGAGAAGCTGAGTCATTGAAAAATTCGCACAAAGAAAAATAAAATTCAGCTTTTAGTAGGCTTTTACAAATTTATCAACTCAAAGTGTTAACCGAAAACAATCTACTTATCGTACAAAGAATACTTACATTTTCGACACAAAAAATTCTCGTCAATAGAAGGAGAGTTGTAGCGAATTTCATGGCTGAGCGGCGAATGGGTCGATTCTCTGGATCAGGTTGGTCCGTAATTTATTAAACAAGTGGTCAGTTTACTTTTAATTTGAGATATTGTACCAACACTCGACGTCTATCGGTCATTTAAATAAACATCATGCTGTATCAGTCGTGCCTGCAATCAGTATATTGTGTGATACACTGATTGCAGGCCCGTGCGGTACCGGTAGTGTTATATTTATATTACAGGATTTCATTTTTTACAGTTAAATGAACATTCAGTGCACCCGGATTATTTAGGTAGTTTTATCGTTCGTATAAGAAATGCTTATGCAACGTTGATCTACACATCATCGCACACTATAAATCATCGCTCCCTGCTGTTATCGTAAGTTTTTGTTGAAAAATTAAATGCAAATACGTTTCCCGTCTTCGAAGCTAAAGATGCTATCGGTTGATGTCATTGGCATCCGTTGGCACTCAGAGAAATCACTAATCATAAGGAAAACGTAAGAAGACACACGCGAGAAGGAAATGACCATTGACGCGAAGGTTGAAGGAATTAGTGGAGTGTGTATGACTATACCAAGACTTGTATTCTAGAAGCGCCTAGGTACTTGTCAACCAATGTGACCTTAGTAATGAATATGATTTAATATTATGATTGCCGTCAAGCGGCGTGTTCCGTCTCCCTTGAGAAAAGTAACACGCTGCAACCAGCAAATCGATCAAATTGCTCCATTTCAGTGCCACGGCCGTTATGACATCAATAAACCAGTTAAGAATTTTTAAATAGTTCGTTATTCTAAGATTAGAAAAATATTAATTCTATCTAGATGTCTCGTGTCCTTATTTGTATTCGTAAAGACCATATTAAGTGTTCCCTTAGATTCATAATCATGTGATTTTTGTACCTTTTATTTCTTTTCTACTTCTACTTTTATTTCCATTAGATTCGCCTCATGAAATTCCTCCACGGCTCCAAATAATATTGAAACTAAAGTCGACAGATTATCTATCTACAAGTTATATCCTCTAACACGATCCAGATATAAACAAGTCTTAGTTAAATTGTCTGTTGCAAAGCACATGTTGTTTATGCACGAGGGACAGATGAAAATATCGAGATTTGAGTTTTTATAAACAAGTCGAGCTTTTGAGATAACTGGTTTTTCGTAGTAAAAATGCAATACGATGCAGAGAGAGACTGATTCTGAATAGTATAATAATATAATGTGGACAATTTTCATGAATTTCTGCCGAATTAAAAATCATTGAAAGAAACAATGTGTCGGGTATTCTTGTGTATTTATTTCCGCAAAGTTGATTTTACGACTCCCCTGTAACAATTAAATCTTTTTACATTATATTACACCAAATAGGTACATTATCAGTGCTTGGCCTGGCAATTGGGTATTAAATGATAGTCATCAGTGCCAGCAGCGCGTTAAAAATATTCTTTGGCAAGTCGGTAGCGCTAGGACGTCACCCCACTGGTGCTTTAAGGACTATATTGCTTTCCCGATAAGCTAGCTTGTTTGACATCGTGTGGGCGAAAAGGAACACCCACACACTGAAGTAGGTTACACGGTTAGGGTCAGCATCAGCCATTCAACGTTTACGCGAGCAGCATGAATAAAATAAGGGTTACCAATAATCATTACTTCTAATAGTGCACTTGGTAGAGTTTTAAAAATTGTGTATTAGTCATGTGACTTCATGTGACAAGTTGAAAACTTTATAACAAAATAAAAATAATGTAAGCAGGTATCGTATAACAACATTTTATTATCTAAGTAGATACGTCGTTGTCTTTAGGATTCTGTAGTAAATTGCTCGATTTGAATGGGACCTTGACACGTCTTCCCTTCGCAAGGACGCGGACGGGACTCTGGGGAAGGTCGCGAGCTACTGGATTACGGGTTTGAGAGGAAAGCGGAAAACAGATAATTAATTCGAGAGTGGCGTAATTATAATTCTATATACTTAAAGAACAATTTCTTAATCGGATATTACATAAAGTATTGAACACAATCGATTCTATAGATTTAATGAGTTATAGGCAGACATCGATTACTGATTCTGAATGACTAAGTACTACAAATAGCCAAAACACTAATGAAAAAGGGGAAATAACAATGAAAAAGTGGTCACTAATAATTCTATCGGTACTTACATATGTATAGGCACATATCATTACGTAAATAACGACTTCGAAAAAAATACAATACGTTCGTTATGTTACTGTTATTTGCACAAATGCTAGGCTCATTATTGTTATATCCAATCCATATTTATTTTTTATATACTTACATCAGTATGACTTTGGACTCCAAACTGGATAGTTGAATTGTTTCACTCATGTTTTCAAATAGTCAGTCCTGGTGTATTTAACATTATTTCTTCGGGAGAAGTTTATTTTCATAACAACCACTGTCTACAATTGAAGTTTTTTTAACTTGTCATGTATGAATCAACGGATTAGTGGGGGTGAAAGTGTTATGTTTTTGAATCTAAGCTTTAGCTTCTGTCTGTCGTCAGTACTAATCTAGCACTACTAGAAACAAGACACAAAGTGTAACATTGGCCTACACATTCAACTTTTTAATTAGATATTGAGCATGCGAAAAGGTGTAAGCAAACATATTGACGGTTTTGCCAAGCCGACTTATAATGTAGCGCGTAACTCCTTGTCAAGATCTTGCCGTCGGCGAAATTTTAGGATAAGAAGGTAAATGAAATAACTTGTTCCACTTAAAAATGCATTTACATATTTTGACTGAAAACCGCCAATGGTCAAAATTGTAATTAATTTTTTTAACTCGGCTTATTATTTAAAGAAATACCTATTTTTTGTATTTTGTAGACTAAATGCTTGAAGATGATATACACATGATATTGTGTTACCATTTTTATTAGCGCGATTACAAGTAAGTACTTAATATGTATTTAAATAAAAGTACACCTACTTTTGTATCGGGAGCAGCAAGAGCTTACTCTCCCGTCTCAACGAGTATGTATGGTTTAATTATATTTGAAGTAATTTACGGGCGTGACTATCAAATGTTTCCTCTATCACTAGTGGCGACGTATCAAAAATATTTTTAGGTAGGGTAGGTACTTTCCCCGGGCATTAGGAGAGCTCGGTCCCCATACGCCTTTAAAAAACTGTGTAAACTTTTATTTCGGTTAAAGTTATCATTTTTCAAATTACGATATTTATATATGTGTAAGTATTTATACTATTTATAAGTATCAATATACTTATGTGTTAGTATATTAGTCATGGTTATCCTGTTATTTTAAGTATACCTTTTGAATAGATTTGCGTTTTATTAAAATTTTACTGTCAAATTTTACAATCTTTCCTGTTTTGCCCTAAGGGGAACTGGTAGGGAATGCCTCATGGAACAAAGTTCGCTTTTCGTACAATATCTTTTCTTTTGTGCAATAAAGATTAAATAAATATATTTTAAATAAATATATATTAAATATATAACATGAAACCATGGGGTTCTTTAACGGGAAATATATTTCACTATATGCCATTAGTTTCCCTGTTTCCCTTTAGATTGCGATTAGCGTTCAATTGAGGTCAGGTCCTGAGAGTGACTGTCGCTAGTAGGTACAGTCAACCAATTTGATTTATGGGCCACTTCGTACCTTGTCACAGTGAAAATCTATATGAAAGACGCAAAACATCTCTTATTAACGTCACCGTGACAAGGTTCGAAATGGCCTAGAAATCAAATTGGTTTACTATACTTACTACAGATTAGTAAAAGACCCGAGCCAGAATGCCACAGTTAAATCGGTTTGTGAACTTTTCTAGCTGGTATGGTTACGTATCAAACGTAACTTTATACAGGTATTTTTATTATTATTATCAAGTGTGGGAAATGAAATTGCCTGTCGATTAGGTTCACATTTGATATAATTGATTTTTATTTTTTTAAAGCTTATTGATCGTGAATGTCTATAAGTGTTAGGTGTATGAATTTTATTTATGAATCATTTCGTTGCTTGTCATTTGTCACTTATGCAATATATTTTCAATCAAAGTAAACCTACATGTCTATACCGCAAAACACATTTTTTTGCGATCGCCGAACCGCCTGCCAAGCTTGGCAATAACATCAAAAACACCCCATGCTTGTATGGTGGAGGCCTATGTCCAGCAGTGGAGGTCCGGGCTCATGAACATGCTTGCTTGTTCCAGGTCAACCGGCAACTTTGCATCGGGTGCAGCGGGTGGCGGGTGCGGCGCCCCTCGCTCCGCCCCCGCCACCCCGCTGCAGCTGGAACCTCACCCCCGCACTAAGCACGACAAGTGAGTACCCTTTACATATATTTTCATAATGGACCCTCTAAAGGGCTCAATGCTGGTCAATCTTCGTATGGGCTAAATGTTACGATTCAGGATGGCTTTCTTATTTGTTTAGTTAGGACTCTATGGTTACTTGTATAACAGACAATTAAAAGCGTTCACACACCGATTGGTAAGATCTTAATGTACATGGTGAATAATGTGAATGATGATGAGCAATATAAAAATAATGAATTTATTCAATACATGTACAAGTACATTCAAATAAACATTAATAAGTATACAAAATTGAGATTATACGTATCTCCTACACACTAACGTTAGGACGTTTACTTTCTAGTAAAGTTAGTACATTTTTAATTAGTATACTTATAGTATATAATGTATATGTTTTTATGTAAATATGTTTTGTTAAAGTGTAGACCATGAGGTAGAAAATTATCATTACATCATTAAGCTTCGTTTATCTTGACAAATGATTTTAACGGCATCTGTAGGCGTAAAAAGCAATTACATACCTATTTTTTGTCTATATTCGTATGCAGCTTAACCTGACCTTCACCGATAACTACTTGCGCAAAAAAGAATTACAAAATACATTTAAAATATCCTTTCTTTGTGAAATTAATACTTTATTAATTTTCATAACCTGAAAAAATAAAATAAATAATAGAGGACGAAACCACACGCAGTAAGAGGACACGTAAAGTTACATCGTAGATTTTTAGTGAAAACTGAAGTTAAAAACTAAAATATTGATAACTATCAGCTTTCGAAATGTCCTGGTTTTATCTTCAAGGAAATAGTTTGTGGCGCATGCCCGTACAGTCGCCATCAGATATATCGGAGCTGTGGAGGTGGTCACAAATATCGGAACATGCACTTTATCGCCTTTACAATAAAGGCGTTGTTCACGTATTTGTGACCACCTCACAGGTCCCATATATCTGATGGTGACTGTACAATTGTACATATCGCGATTGTTTAGTTAGGAGTGGTTTTTATCTCCAATGCAACAATACAAATTAGCCATCAGTTAAGAGGTAAACTAAGCGTCTATAAAAACTAATGAATTTAATTTTTATTTTAACCCTACTTTTTGTTTGTCTCGTCAGTCATTGTTTTCAATGTGAGTTATCATTGTGTACAAATTATTCCAGAACGGTATTTCGCTTTGAATATTTAAAAAGGATTTATCATGTGTATCGGTATTATCTTAGTTAACGATTATCTACGGCAACGTTTCGCTAATCAGTTGTGTTCAGGGCTCTACGCAAACCAAACGTGGTTTTCATGCTTAATTATTTAAGAATGAAAAACCCACTTGGACCGGTCTAATATGATTCTGTGGATTGATTAAATCTCACTGTCAGTTTTAATACATGTCACTAAAGTTCATTTTGAAATGACTCAGTCACGTTTTGCCGGCCTGAAATGGGGAACTCAGGTGACTCTGAAATTTAGATTGAAATAAAAGTTAAACAATAAGTGCTCAGTGGTGCTATGAGTGCAGTGTGTATGGTTTAATGTGATCAAGTGTGAAACTGGTACAAGATGGCGTTGTTGGTTTCTGACGAGCAGCCCGCAGCATGGGCTTTTAGCAGTCGGCTCATTCAAGGTGTCTATGACGGGTTCAGGTATTCATAATTCTGATTTTTGCTCAGCTCGGTCCTCGGAATGATGAATCAATTTTTTTTATGGTAATAATTCTGTAATTTGGAACAACATAATGTTACCGTAATTGGTGGCAGTATATTTCGAACGAAGTACCCTGCTGTAGCGTAGTTTTGATTTGTATCTGTTGCGCTATTACCGTTGGACTGACGGATTACGCGATAAGGGTATTGATTGAATTGATTCAATGTCTGAATGATACTAAAGGTATTAGCTCTTTTCAGTGTTTTGTACTTAATTATGACTGTAATTAAAATGAGTACCGAACTATTTGTAATTGGTATTGTTAAGGTAGGCTGAAAAAGTTTATAGTTACTTTAAATATTACATGATTATCTCGCATCGTATCGTACATGCCTAGGTTAATACACCACTTAATAATCAAAAAGATGAAAAATAATAATGAACAGCGGATTAAGGACTCACCTGAGTTTTGAACAACTGCTCTGAAACGTTATGTGTATAGTCACCGGCAATATTATCTTACCGCATCAAGGCCGCAATAATATCTGATCGCATGTTCTGTCAAGGCCACAAGGTGCTGTCAGAAATTGTTGCTGCCTTGACGTGGTAAGATATTAAATATTGCCATTGTTGACCATTTCCATTCTCCATTGAACTCTTCTTATCATAATATTACAGCGCATCAGGCATTGTGTTTTCTTTCTTGCGCTGTTATTTATTACAAAGTTACAAACTTAAGGCATGCTGTTCGAATAAAAAAAGTCAGTACCAATTGTAGTTTTCCTCGAAATAATCGTCATCGGGTCAATGTGTCCATGTGACTCACGGGATAATTGTTGAAATGATGGGAAGCTAGATGTCGTTATATGTAATTACTACATAATTTATTACTCTGTCACAGATCGTATCTTAGAAATACCTCCTCTATTTAGCACTGTAACTGAACTGAACTTAAGGCTTGTCCATGAAAAAAAAAGTAGCCACTGCCTGGTAGTTATAATTTTCCATATTATATAAAATAACAACTATTTTTCCTTTCGTTTTAGGCATTGTTATGGATATTTATGTCAGTCGGTCCACACCTGTACGTTATACTTAGTTAAGAACTATGGGATTTAAGCGTTAATACTTTCTTATTCAAATTAAGGATCGTCCCGTGCTTTTTATTCCAATTGAAATTGGATACTACAATGTCCTGTGAACCTTTTATCATAGTTTTGCTTATCGGATGCGGACCAATAATTGTTTTATCAATAGTGATCCAGAAACTGGCACATTTTCGTGCTGTAACTAACACTTTTATTGAGAATTAAGTGGTGCTATTTAAAATTGTAAGCAAAAAGTTATGTATTCAAAATAGAACAATCAGTTTACAGTAGGTAGCTACTATGACTATTCGAGTCATAATGAACTGCTGAGTGACAGGGGAGACTCATATTATAATGGCTACTTTATTTGGAGAAGCCTTATACTTAAAAGACCAATATGGCGCCCTTCGACGAGTCAGACAAAGAGGTCAGTTTGCTCTACCAATATCTGGTAAACGGGTACTACGGTTAGAAGAGAATCGGTATACTCGTAAGACCTTGACACAGTTCATTGGCTATTAAGCCGTAATCAATGACAGTTCCATTCCTCGGACGGGACCAGACGTATAGTCAGCAGCAGAAGTTCCTGAGCAAGCTAGGTGTTCAAAATGATCCTGACACCCTCTTGTTCTCGTAACAATAAACTCGTGAACATTTCGGCTGCTTAGGTACATTTGCTGCTGACTGTACGAGTACCTAATATGCACTTGGCGAAAGTCCCAAAGTATATATCGCTATTAATTCTTTTTTATTATACTTTGAAAAAAATATAGCACTTACCTACAAATGAGAGCAATGAAAATATGTTGTTAGTACGAAAGTTTTTATAGAAAATCATATATTTTCATTGCACGTGAGCTATGTCCTTATGTCCCAATTCAAAACCAGAAAAATCATAAATCTAAATCATATCGTAACGGCAATATTTAACCTCACATTTCAATTAACCTTAGTGGGTTCGTATAAACTAGTTATTCCAACATTTAGTGACGTATTCACAAATATATTTTAAATAAGAAGAGGTTATCTACAGATAGCAATACTCGTAACGTATTTATAATAAAATATGTTTCTTCTAAGAGACAATGACGTCAATAAGTATTTATTTCCGATAATTGTGCTTTAATATTCATGAGGTCAAAAAACACAGTACCTATACTGTGTTTTTATTATTTACTCGTGCGGCTTATTCACTTGACGTTTTCGGAGTCTGAACTGCTTACATGTCACATAATAAGAAAGTATTGAATTAAATATATATGGCAACATACTTCCATCTATTAATTAATTGATGGATTGTTTTTCTATAAACCTTTAACATTTAGTGTTTCCTTTAATCCGTTAAAAGAACGAATGTTCAACTTGAGAACCGTAAGTCAGTCGGTTGAAGTATTAATCTTATCTGAAATAGGTTTCCTAATAATTTATATATAGTCGGTTGCTCTTCTCCAAACAAGTTAAGTACCAAACAACCTAGTCTACTCACCTACCTACTTGAAATACGTATGATTGTTAGAATCATTCACCATCATTGTCACTGCCAAATTAGTCTGCTAGGCTCACCAAAAATGGCGGTGCTGACTACCAAAGCATATTAAAATGTTTATACTATAATTTGAATGAAGATTATTGGCTGGCTGTGTTATTCCATAATACTAATACGATGGTTCATAAATGAGGTCTGTAAGATAACGATAATAAAAACGCATTCCGATTGTAAACTTTTGTGAAATATATAAACTTTAATTAACGGCTACATTAAAAAACATGATAGCTCTTTTTAGGCTATTTATGTTTTACTTAGTCCCGCTCGAAACTTCTAGAAGTGTAGAAGTATTGGATTACTAAACACTCGTGCCCGCTCTTAGTAGATAATCCCGTATTCATTTATCTATTTGAACAGTTTGAACTGTCAGTTAACCTCCTAAGCGAGTTGAAACCTAAGTGCTCCATTTTTGTTTTAAAGATATAATGTAATCTAATATTTATAATTTTAAATAGTCGGTTTACATTACGTTAAATACGACACTCAACAACATAATGTAGAGTTGTTCGGTTTATATATCCTTTTGTTCTTTATTATTTCATTAGTAAGTTTTATATTATGACTAAGATAATCACATAATATGATTACAGCCTCAAAAAACGTCTCTTCGTATGACGTGTGAAACGTAAACAAACTGGGTGCTCCCATTTGTCCAGTCAAGAAGCCATTACTTGCAGACGAGACAAATTTTCTACCTAACCAACATAGCATGACTACATTAGTGAAAAGTTTGCGTTTATTAGAGAACTCACTTATACTGGTCCATCAACCTTTAATAGACCCGAGCTTGGTAAGCGATTTACATATGTGACCTCAAAGTCTCTATAGAACGATATAGCGATCACGCCCAAGGCCGGCCTCTGCATCAATGGGTTTTAATTACTCACTGAAATAACGTACTAGATATATGTACTTGCATCTATAGAAATCTAATGACAATACGCGCGCTCTATTGTATTTATGGATTTAATCTCTATTCGGCTAGATCGAGTTACGGTTCATTATGAATAAATAAGATAAGTTGAAGAGGCTATGATGGCCTCACTCAACTTGAACAAATGTTCCAAAGAAAAAAAAACTGGGTCCTAGGTTATAGGGAAGTCTACATCAGAACAATAGGTATGGAGAAGCGACCGGCGTTTATGTTTATGCTAGTTTGAAAAAGATAATTGAAGTAACCATATGATTATGATATCAACATGCGTCCATTGTTTCGCCTGGCTGCTGTATAACAGTGTATACAGTGTTTATAAACGAACTTTACTTCGTTACAAAGAGCATGTCCGCGTTCAGTGTACTCTGAGGCTGGGCCGCGGGCCGGTACCGTTCTCCGCCGGTGAATGCTGAATGAGAGTCGCGTGCTCGCGTTTCTGATTATAACTGTTGTTGTGCTTTATCTATCTAAAGCTTTGTAAGTAAGGTTAGGTCCCGGGACCTTGTAGTATCGGTTTGTCTTTTGAAATATTTTCTTCCTCTCATTAGTGATCAGCTTTGTAGAAGTTTCTAGTTGGAAGTAGTTACAATATTTTTTTGTTCGTTTTATGGCGTTTGGTCACTTTGCTTTTTTCACTCATGCATTTAGCTGTCTAGTTTTGTTTATGCTATTATGGTAAATATAAGTTTATTGTGATTTCGTGAACGTTTCTTCATAGTTTATAAATTTCGCAATTGATGACTTGTTAGCGTAAACTTTTTATTCTAATAAAAAAATAAAAACATTTCGCGGCCAGTTTTACTGTCGTACTATCTTATCGGTTCCGATAAATTGCTAGTAGTCGATACGCATATCAATATTATAGTTAGTTACTTACATTTAGATACGTGTAATGCCTAAGTTTCTATTGGTGCTAGTTGTGCCCGCGAGCGCGGATAGAGCGCAACGGTTCACTACACTACAATTTAAATCAATCGTTTCGCGTATTCTGTGTCACGAGTATATACAAGACATTCTCTCTTTGATATGAAGATGTTATCTGTGCCTAGCCGTGGATATTGTAGCTGGATTGCTTGAGTGATATTGCACCGTCAAGTGTCCGTTAGTCGTCTGGTGTTTTCTTGTGTTTTTATTTTCTTTTCGCTTGTGCTGATGTGTGTATTAACCGAAAACTAAATATATTTTGATTGCAAAAAATTGTA
The DNA here is from genome assembly GCA_022674325.2 of Grapholita molesta. NCBI lineage: Eukaryota > Metazoa > Arthropoda > Insecta > Lepidoptera > Tortricidae > Grapholita > Grapholita molesta. The sequence goes on from CP053137.2 coordinate 11,554,333, forward strand.
TTTCCATAACGATTTTTGATACATTTTTGTTTTTTGCACATCGTATATCAGAATAGTGTTATAATATAGGTTATTATAGAATGTGGTTTTGATTTTTTAGGAAGTTTTACTAGTTCTGTTTAAATATATTTAAATTATTGGCAAAAACAGTTACAAGGATACCCACCTAGTATAACTGGTTTTGGAACTTGGTTTTAATATTGTGAAGAACAGATATGAGAGATCCAATTAACAAAAATACACCGTTGTTTTGGATGCTTATGTAAATGCGTCATATATGTTTCTGAATAGATTTAGTAGTACCACGTAGTATGTACAGGATCTCTTCCAAATAACCAGCAGTATCAAAATCACTGGAAACATGATCCCCAAAACAAAGCGGTTTGAACGCTAGAATAAATGACCCTCCTGACATCTGGATGTTATCAATTCTCATGTCAACACGGGCTCTTTGATTGGAACGTTGTAGTTGTTTGATTGCACGACAAGTATCAACTGTCCACATTGAATAATCAATTACCTAAATAATGACGTCAGTTTTATATCGTCGTTGCTAAATGATAATATGTTTTCCTCATCTCTTTACTGCTTGAATATACAAAACTCTCAAAAGTGGCATGTAACGTGTTTATGGAAAGTCAAATTTTATAATCAACTGGAGTTGGACAAAGTTGTTAGAGGTGATATGAGCTACAATTTTCATAATCGCTTAGCGAGGCCCTTCGATTCCTTTCTTATTCCACAATATAAGATAGCGTTGTTTACCATACAACAAATTATATTGTGGGAATTATAGCGAAGTAATATATGTTTACTGTCCAATATGTCATATCTTTATCAAGAGCATGTTCATTGCAATTGGCAAAACTATTTGCACGCCAACTCACCACTGTGTCGGTGCAATAGAGTCTATATCGACTCTAGTGACAATTGCCTCTATCCATATGATTAGGAATGTTGTCAATGTATGGAAAGTGATCTAAATAATTAGTCGCAATATTATAGTCGGCGGTTTCACTATCAGTTTTGTTCGCGTTTCTCTGAGACATCATTCTCCGGCAACATTCGCGTATCATTACCGTTGTGTACAATATGACTTATCTTTAAATTTTCGTTTGCGACCGGCTACTTCGGTCGGGTTCACAAGCACGTTAATATTGTATTCGTTTTTTTTTAAAGATTTTCATCGTAGTCACGGCAGGTGGGTGTAAACTCGCCTTAAAATCAATGTATTCGTACAATTTTGGAGTCATTGGCTGCATTGATTTATTTATCTTTGAGATAAATAAATTATATTCTGTTTTTGAGTAGCTTGTTTTTAATTAAAGCGTTATGGAAATTTCAACTGCTAATATGTACACTTTCTAGAAAGAGAGAAATGAGGATTAGGATGTAGTAATGATTTTAGATTTCTTAGCGGATATATTTTAGTAAATTTACATACTTAATTTAAGTTTCATATTAATAGTGACTAGTGAAATGGTAATGTGCCATTTGAAATCGTGATGAGTGCTCATTAACTAATGCCAAGTGGGCCAAAATGGTCGATAACGTGTCCTTTGAGTGCTCCGAAGAATCCAGCGGGGAAGGTGGCTTTCATCAGAACGGGTAAGAGACAAATAACAGTAACACATATTTTACCTATATTGTTTCGTACTTCTAAGATTTGCTGTTATTTCAAAAACGAATTAATCACATACATATAAGCTTACTTAAAAAATTACGGATTTTGTTTACTTTTTTGTTGTAGCCTAACTACATGAAAAAATAATAAATTTATGACTTATGACCCCACTGCCTCTTTTTTCATATCAAGGGCTATGATAGAGTATTTCCTTATGAATTGTAACATAACAACAGAATTTATTAGAACCATAATTATAGATCTTAATACTAAGTATACTCGTATATATATTGGCCAGGGACTTCCTCGCTTAAACTAGAAACAGAAAAGTTATCTTTTCTTTCACAAGCGTAACATTAAAAGGTATCGGTTTTTGTTTATTTGTCTCGACGTAACGAAGAGTTTTTGTTAACTGCCAATGCGAAGCTCACCGGGAGTTCACACCGCCTTAAGTAACGGACTGTTATATAGGCCACCCGATTATGCGCATCCATATCAGTTCCGAAACCCCGTCGTGCTCCTGTTTACCTTCAACCCCATTCAAAATTCCCTGCCCGTCCCAAAATGCTAACATTTGCTTTAAAATTCAACAACTTGCGTAGTTACCGACGTCATTCAATGTTTTATGCATTTAGACACCGGGGCTCCTTGTTTTCATAAAAATAAGATGTGTTTTAGCTCGCCGTCCGAGTAGGACATTTGTGAATATTGCATAAAACCTAATGCGACCCCGGGTTTTCGGTCAGTGCGTTATCGTAAGTTTCCAGTTCGTTTCGTGTCACTCGTGCGGGAAATGGGGGTATTTCTTTTTAAAAGGTGAGTTCTTTTAGTAAATCATTGCCTAAAACATACCTTTTAATTTTCTAAACACAGGATTTATTACGCGGAAGTAATGATTAAAAGTATAGCATGATGGTAGCTAGACATAGTGAATGCGTAGGGCGGTAAATTAAATGTCAAACATTTTATTTCTTCCATAGGGAAAGGAATTAGTAACGGGTGTGTAATACCTGATTTACACAGCTACGTAAATTTCTATACCGATTGTTTCCTATTGATCTGTTGTAAATGTTGCAAATGAATCGCAATAAAATATCCCAACAATGGGTGCAATTTCTCACAAATGCGACTCGTCTTCATTACATTACCGATATCGGTCAACAGAGTAGATATACTAATTTGTTTGTGTTGGCATGATAAGTTGCTTTCATAACAGCCAATCGATCATTGTGTCAGTAAAGCGCGGAAACTGTCGTGTTTGCAGGTGTGTTCACAAACAAACAAGGTGCTTCTTCCATTATGAGCGTAGTAACAAGGGAAGAAAATAAAAGAATTGCATTTTATACAACAACGTGAGAGCCTGTTGGCAGGTTTCATGCAGTCGCCAACGACAATGTGCGTAAGTCATACTAGGTCCGATCCGATTCAGATCTTTTAATGTCCTTGTACCTTTATCCTAAATAGGGCTGAACAGAGGGTGTGTCTAACTCTTTTGTATCTTATATTTTTACGGATCTGTTCATTTTCTGCTCTTATATATGCAGTAAAATTAAAAATTATGAAGATTATTGGGTAAACTTTTATTAACTACGAAGTACGCTGATTTTTTATGCTATTGAAAATGAAAAATATTTTATTTCGCATTCAGTGTGATTTAGTGGGGACTTCCTGTTAACACATTCTTTGCCAAGCATCTCAAGTCCTATAGAAAATGAACCCTTGGCTTCGAAAGTTCCAATACTTGTACGCAATACTTGTGTTAGGAAGCCCCGCGCCTCCACATCAACAAGTGAATATTTATTTACAAAAATAAAAATATTATACTATTTAGTTTGTCGTATAGATATTTTTCCTAGAGCCCCTTTAGAGATTTCTTATCTATTGATATTATGGTTTTCGTTTCAAAGGCCCGCTGCCTCGTTAGTAATTTTTCGGCTGATTAACGTAATAAATTTAATAAAACCTGCATTTTTATGGTATTTTCGGGACCTCTGTCTATCTGTCGGGAATATTCCGATAAATTCGATTTTTTCAGTTTTGATTTTCTTATTGTACGTACCTTGGGAAATACGCATTCCGTTCCGATATAAAGATAGCTCTATTGGCAAGCTGACTGTGTAACTTAGAGTGTCCGTGTAACCGTGTGACCATATTATTATTTCAAAATGTATAAGGATCGGATAATGCCATCAACAACTTAGGTGTACGGCTAAAGCTCCGGGATAAGATTAGACGTTTTTTTAATCGTTAACATCGTTTCAAGATATGTCAGTAGGACAATCTTAAATCGAAGAAATTCTGAAAAGCCAACCAGAAGTATCCTTCAATATTAACATTTTCTATGCTGCGGCAATCAGCTAATTAATATCACAATGAAGCATACTGGGTGAGTCGATCCGGTTCTGAATATAACGAAGAAATAATGTATACATAATGAAGGTCTTAAATAAAACAAAAAAAAAAAGGAAATCCATAAAAGTATTTTTATTTGTATTCTGTCAAAATTAATATCTTCCGCAATTAATCGTTCCGTTGTATCGTTATTGTTCTTGCTCCACATGCTTTAACGTTCTAGGTGACCTATAAAGTGGTCTTAACAAGAATGTATAGTTTGAAAGAACTGTGTTCATACGTTTGTTTTACTGCCAATGCCAACCTAGTTTCGTACGTCGAGTTGGGGTTTTATAGAGCCGATTTCCCTATCTGTAAATTTATACGTAAGCCGATTTTTATGACTGGTATTAAGGCACATACATTGAGTAATAAATAATATCCCATTTTAAAAACAAAACCTTCAATACTACTGCTTCTGTGTACTCTATATATCTTTCAAGAAACAGTAAGTACGAGAAGTATCTACGTTATAGAATTTGGTGTTATTCTTGTTTACGCTATTTTATATATACCTACTAATAAAAATAGGAAAAGTCTAATGGGGCGTGATATGAGGCAACGAAGATCTTTATGAAACGATGATAGTGTAGTGAATATATCAAATGCTCTCAATTAACTAGCAACGTAGTTTATTAGATGGGACTTGTTTGCTAAATTACATAGATACTGGAAAAATACTAGCAAATCCCACAGCTAATCAATCTATTTGGTTCTATTGTTTCATTTTACGCTACATATTTATAAATGTCAGTGAAAAAGGAAAAACATAATACAATATGGTTAGTAATGGTTTAGTAGAAAAGAAGTCAATTTTATACATAGTATAACTTTAAAAGAAGTAGGTGTTTAAAGTCTTAAATAACCTACAAGGTTATCGTAAGTAGGTATTCTCATTCATCTCCGCGAACAATCAAAGTAGCAATACAGGTTTCAATCAGTCACATCGGCGGGCCATGGGCGAGGCAAAGGTCGGCGCAACAAATTAAGCATACTTCGATAAGATTGCCGTTGATCAAGTTTTTATTTACTGTTTATGTTTGTGGCATGGTTTTGTATACATTGAACGTGCGATACAATGGCAGTGATGCGCTTGTTGCTAGGTTGAATTAAAAGTTGAAAACTGAAATTGTAATTCGATTAGAAGTTAATAAGCTGCAATAACAGTTTCAATTTCTAATATACCGCTCGATGATCGCGCCCGAAGGTCCGCTCTTTCTATTAATTTTTGGCTACGTGATCTGCATTTAAAGGATTTTTTAATCAGTTTGAACTCACCCATGTTAACGAAATTATTTTAAATACTGATGTATCTAATGCTGATTAACGATTTATCCTTAATGTTATCATGGGAAGAGCGACAATAACCAGATAAAATAATCTTATATATTCTATATAATTATTTATCTTACTTAAGAGCCCCGGGTATGTCCTTAAACTACGTCCAACAATGAGAGGTAGGGCGCAGAGAAGTACCATCACGCTTGAATCTGGAGCAGGCTAACTGGGGAAGTACCTCCTCCTTACAGAAGACCACAGCCATAATAGCACTGCTACCTTTCAGGCCTGTAGTGTTGTGTTCCTGATGGTGAGTAAGGTTCCCAGAGCTCCAACCCCCCTTTAAGGCTGGCAACGCTCGGGCGACGGTAATTGCTTTCCATCAGGCAATCCGTCTGCTCGTTTGCCATCTTTGTCATTAAAAAAAGAGGTAACGATACTAACGATACCGAAGCCCTTTTTCTGATTTGAGATTTTTAGACGAGTATACCTGTCGCGCTGGCCAGTCTAAATGATTTTTAAGCTTTGAGAGTTATGCACAACTTTTAGGGCCCAGGCTTATATTTATAGCGGATAATAAATTGAACCATCATTGTTTGTTGTCCATAGACATGTAGTGAAGCCGCTGTCGGGCTCGGCTCCGTCCGTGCGCGTGCCGGCCGATGCCGTGGAGGAGGGCAGCAGCAAGCAGCCCAGCAAGTCGCGCCAGAAGAAGTTCCAGCGGCACTTCCCGCAGGTCGGGCCCGAGGAGCGAGTGCTCAACTGTGAGTATAACGTTTGACTCTCACCATCGTCACAACAACACACCTAACACACACCTAACAAGTAACAACACACCTAACAACACAACTAACTAACAACTAACCTAACAACTAACTAAAACTAAAAGGGCTGCCTTCTGTTTTGTCATCTGATGGCTTTTTCTGAAGGTATGAAGATGGTAGCTTCAAGTAACTACATCTTTCTATTCTGCCCTTCTTGGGTATGCCTCAAATTAATGTTTTTTTCTTTCTTTATATTTTAGTAACGTACCGTAACATGTATGATTTTTAAAGAGGTTAATGGTCTATTGATGACTGAGGATAGAGTAGACATTTTCGAATGTTAGGCAACGGCTGACTTTAACTATACGAGTAGACCATTGTTTTTGCACATAGTGAATACATTTTGATTATATTATCGTATTAAAATATATTTTTTCAATGTCACCGAGTTTAAAAATGATTTGATTTTAATAATTCTGTAAATCCTAGTTAATCACAGTCATGGTCCATTAATTAGCCCGCAGCCGGTATGATTGTCTGTCGAGAGCAGATTTATGCAAAAGGTTTCTATTATTGTTCATTATCATATTGTTTTGAATCAGGGTCGGTAATCCACCACAGTGAAATACGTGTACTTATTGCTCTTAATTGAATAAAAGGGTACTACTTAGTTACAAACGGATAAACTCACGTGTAATTATATCGCACTAGGCAACGGTAAGTCAACGCGATCGGTGTGTCCTGACTCGGCTTGAAGATGGGTACCAGAGCTTACCCGAAACATGTCGCCTAGTGCGATATAATTACACGTGAGTTTATCCGTTTGTAACTAAGTAGTAGTAACATGGCTCACAACAGTTTTAATTGTATGAATAAGAGGGTGTTGAAAGTTTAATAATGATTAGTAGGTATAATTTTCCAACGCCCGGCCTTGTGGGGTGTAACGCGATATATATCAGAACAACGAATAGTACCTAGTGTTCTCCAACTTATGTTAGGCAATAAATGCCTTGTCGCACGCATAAACATATTTGTTCGTAGTTGTTGCCAGGTTAGCGGTTTTTACCGCTTTTAAAATACCTAACAGTGTAGCATAATCAATTAAATGGCAACTGCGTGTTTTAGCTCATTTGACGAACTCACATTATGCGGAAATGGAACATAATTATAAAACGAGAAATATTTACTGCGTATAAGGGCCGATTAATGTTAGCATATATACAGGGTGAAATATAAGTCGTACACAGAGTTTTTTGTTTCTATCACAGTATTTTAAGGCGAATTCATTGCATTAACTCGGGAAGCAAACAATTAAACTTCATTAATGATAATTAATAAAATCAAAAACATCAACCTTATGGTCACCCTATTCGACAAGACTTGCTAGTTGCTGTGATTAAAGTGGTGACTCGGGGTAACGTTCTCGGAACAATTCTCGTGTTTGCTCAGTACTGTTCGTTCGATTGTAATATCTTACCATATCGAAACGCTCAATAAAAGTGTAAGGATACGGAGCCGGCATTTTTAAACGTGATTTAATATTTTTTTACAATTTCAATTTGTAGCGTAATGTTATGACTTTTGAATTTTTCATTGTCAATTTAATCTTTTTTCAAGTTCTTACCGGCCAATTACAAAGAGGTTGAATGAATTATTTTAGTAGTATGGGTCTATGACAGTTAGCGTAGCAGATTAGGGTGACCACGAGACTCAGTACATTTAAAACATTATTTTAACTTAACGAATTAAAAAACAATGCTTACATATTTCTGCCTGTTGTTACGTCCACATGTTTAAACTAAAGTTAAACAATAAGAAATACACAATTCTGTTTACGACTTATGTTTCACCCTGTAGTTCCTAGAAGTTCTAGTTAATTTCCACACTAGGTATAATTAACTGTAATCGCGACATAATATATCAATAATAAGAGTTTAGAATAGTATTGTTATGGCTATGGCTAGGTCTGTGACCTTTTTGATATAATTTGTTTGATTCCAAATAACAATCATGGTAGTTTTAAAAACAAGTTACCCTTGTTAAGTTTTTGCTTCTATAATATGACTGACCCGGGCTTCCCCAGCATATATATTCCCATTTTGGACCCGGGTATGTCCTTAAACTACGTCCAACAATGAGAGGTAGGGCACAGCGTTGACCATCACGCTTGAATCTGGGGCAGCCCAACTGGGGAAGTACCTCCTCCTTACAGAAGACCACAGCCATAATAGCACTGCCACCTTTCAGGTATGTAGTGTTGTGTTCCTGATGGTGAGTAAGGTTTCCAGAGCTCCAACCCCCCTTAAAGGTCGGCAACGCGCTTGTGACTCCCCTGGTGTTGCGGGTGCCCATGGGCGACGGTAATTGCTTAACACCAGGCAATCCGTCTGCTCGTTTGCCGTCTATGTCATAAAAAAAAAAAAAATATACTGTCAATCTTAAGTTTGATATAGGTTTTTTTTATATTTCAGATTACTCATGCGCTCTGGTGGGCGACTTACTGCTGCAGGGGCACCTTTACATAACCAAGAACTACTTCGCCTTCTACTCCAACGTGTTCGGATATGTGACCAAGGTTGGTGACACTTGCACTGTTATACTTATCCTCTCATGGGCTTTGATACTTAATAATAAAACTAAAAACCACTTTTGTCCCTTATTCATACAACTTAGTCTTAGACTTATACATCAAATCCTAAATGACGTACCTACCTTACAGCTCGAAAATTTCTGATCTCCTGAAACTATACAAATAATATTGAGCAATGAGGAAGCTAAATGATTTAAACCATTGCTACCATATATGTAAACCAAACATAGAGTGCCGGTAAAATGCAAAGGTTTGATGTAGGATTATAAATTTAGAGCAATGGATTTTAATCAGGGATCTAACAACGGTATTAATTATTTTCATACAAAAAACCTGGTATTCATTTTAGTTTCTCAGTTGTTATTGCATATTTTTGATTTTCACTCAGCTATAATACATTCTACATTCTTCTTACCTAAATACGTTTCATAAGACTTCCTGTAAAAATTGAAAATATTTTTTTACTAATATCTGTAATAATTCCTAATATACATTATAAAGTAAGTGAACAGTCGTTCTTTATGACGACATTAATATAAACGAATGAGCTCTTATAACATCAATTATCATCATTTGTACAAATAATCAGTAAATACTACTAGCCGGTATACAGGAGGGCCTCGTGTAAGTTTTTAGTCTGTTTAATCAGGCGACAATAAAAAAAGAACATTGTTAACTGAAAATCGGTCATTAAGCAGTTAATACACGCATAACACGATTTATACTTTAACACGTGACGGCCTTCAGGTACTTTTATTTGCTGCGCCCTAATTGTAATGTTACTATAATACACATAGGTTACATGTTAGCTTAATGGATAAAAGAAAAATTCCGTGGCCCGAGGCCGACAATCCTCGCGTAAATATTTACTAGTTATAGTAAACTAGTTATGCTTCCGGAACTGGTTCGAAGGAATTTTAGTTATAAAATCGTAATAGAGCGACATCATAGATTAATTAATGTATGTTTTTCAGTTAAACTATGTTGCGAAACGCATCACGAATATAGCAATCCGCGTGTATGTTTACACTATGCTAGTAAAAATAAATCGGATTAAAAATTTCTTGAAACGTCCCAGCTTTTTAAACAAATTTAACAGTTCTAGTCCATAACTAACTTTTGCGTGAGACATTCACAACCCCCACGATCTTTACAAACGTTCACGTTTGTTATATTACTATGAATAGGGTCGCCATGTGACTTGCGTCCGTCAGCCGCCTAGTAATCAAATATGAACTCTGACAACCAGCTTAGCAAATTTGATCATCTAAAGCCGCGTAAGTGCATCGTCGCATAAAAACGTGCCGACAGCCTCGCCTTAAACTAGGTCAGAGTTTAGGCGTGTAAGCCGATTTTAGGCACGTGTCGGCCGCACATGAAGTCTATGGCAAATTAAATTAGGTCAGATATTTGATTACCAACTATTGCATCAGTAAACTGAATCAACATTTATTACTTAACCATTGATTGTGATTATCTAGACAATTTGTATTATGAACAGTACAAACATTACAATTTTCTTGCTATATTAATGTAGAACTTAACAAATTGAATAGATAAGAGGAATCATTGAACACATGGAATGACAATGGCAGTGGCTATACCAAACTGTGTTCCTGTAATATAGACAATCGCACGATCGCTTTCTATATCGCGTTTATAACGCGGTAGTCGTATACATTTTGTCCAAACTGTTGACTCTGTCAAAATAACTCAACATAAATTCAACGTCGCACCACCTGGTATCGAAAACAGGAGATTAGTCCGAATTCTGGAGGACAGCGAATGTGTATATAAACACTGTCAATCCAATAGGTCTATCCTTGTATCGTTGTATTGGTTTTTGGTTATTGATCGTAAATTTACATTACGAGTAGTTCCGAATTCAAAGAAATGTTAAGAGTAATCGATATTAATCAAAAACTATACAGGTTCGTTCCATCACGCACAACGAACTGATTGATCCTTAAGTTTGGCAGCACAGCTGAGCAGCAACCCATAACTATTACGATGCAGTTTGGTGCCACCGACCCTCATAAATAAACTGTTCTTTAATTTTAGCTCTTGATACCAACAACATCAGTCCTTCGCATCACCAAAGAGAAGGTGGCTCGCATCATTCCCAACGCCGTCGGCGTGTGCACCCGCGACGAGCGGCACGTGTTCGGCTCGCTGCTGTCGCGCGACTCCACGTACAAGCTGATGACGCACGTGTGGAAGGCAGCCGGCGTGCCCGAGCGAGCACCGCCCACACCGCAGGTACCTATTACCTAATCAATTTGCAGTGTCACCAAACGGACAGCGTCGTCGAGCCACCCCTACGACAAGGTTCCGACAACGAAAAAAAAAGGACCGAGCTCTCTTACCTTTTGTATTTTTTTAGGCGAGTCGATTATTTGAAAGTTGGTGCTTTTCAGAATTTGATCAGGTGATTTGTATTTGTTACAGGATTTGCGCACGTCGGAAGTGGAACTGGACGCCACGGAGTCCCCTGACGATGACAGCAGCAGCGCTGGCGGCGAGCACACGCCCGCGCCGCCTGTGCGGAGGGAGTCCGAAGCTATCATCACCTCAGGTCAGGACTTATTCTAGGTCAAGCATCTTCGGGGGGTGATTTGTCGATTAATTTATACGTGGTTAACGAGTCTTATATGGCTAAATATACTTCGTGAATTCATAAACGCTTACTGGTTTTAAAAATATTTCTTTAACAGTAACCGGCGTCGATTTGAGTTATTATTTTCTCTCAAGTCAAATAGTCAGGGTCAAGTCTTTGACCAGTGTGTTGCCAGTAAAGACTTATGGTACCGGGTCGTCGTGGTAGAATCGGAAATGAGAAGATACGCAAGAGAGCATCGCCTTTACCCTCAGACTTACTAGATTTAAGTGGCAGGGGCTATTGCCAGAAGATCGGACGGTCGATGGCGGCCACGAACCCAAAGACGCGGTACGGGTAGATCTCCAATACCACATCTGGCATATGTCCAGTTGGAAGTCTTCCGCCTGAACACATGATGAGGTTGTAACGTAAATGAGTTGTCGTACTTGCAGCGGGCGCGGCGGTGATCCAGCCGGCGCTGCTGACGGGCGCGCCGCCGCCGCGCCGCCGCGCGCTGCGGCCGCGCGCTGCTGCTGCTGCTGGCGCTGGCGCTGGCCTGCTCCGCCGCGCTGCTCGCCTACAGGCTGCACCGGACCGCCAGGGACTACCAGGTAACTAAATGCGGTGCGCCATTTCCGTCAAGTTTTACTGGCGTACGTGACGTGTACTTTAATGACGTCGTTTGAATTCCCATCTTTTTGAAGTGTCAACTGAATCAGCTATGTGTTAGCATATACCATGTAGATCTCTTCAAATAATTGATAACTCAGTCACAGTATCGCAGTCTAAACGTAGTGTTTCAACTTAACATTTTATCAACGCAAGAATAAAATACATGTTCTGCACAATGCTGTGACAATCTTTCACACCTAAATCCATAACATCCAAAAACATTCTTGTTAAACACGAAAAATGCTCTTGCCAGAATTCTGTTCCGCCATAGTCGAAGTCCCTATTTACTAAGCTGTTTGTTAGTGTTGTTGTTGAGAAGCCCGTGTACCACTCGTCCCCAGGACCCGCTGGCGCAGCTGTCGGGCGAGCAGCTGTACGGCGAGCTGGTGCGCTGGCGCGCGCGCCTGCACGGCCGCGCCGCCAGCGAGCTGCACGCCTTCCTCACCACCAACCTGCTGCTGCTCACTAAGGTAGCTATACTCACACTTACCCCAAACTTTTCTAGCTATTGCCAGAATTAAGGGAGCGTCATTCTGTATAGCCATTGTTTCCGTGATCTTTGTTAAATACACAATGATGAACAAAATATAATGTTTTTATTAAATAATAACGAAATCGTTTTGGACACCTAATTATTCACACTAGCAATACTTCCCAATAAAACGTCTGACGATGTCATATTCTACTTAAATACAGCAAAAACAGAATTGATTCAAATTGTTTGTCTTTAGTATTACTACTCTACAAAATGCTACCAGATTCTCTGGTCAAGTAAAAATATGAGTGTAGCATTTTATTTTAACAAGAGTGGTTTCCATTCCCACATTCTCGTATACCGTCTGCCGTGGCCATCTCTCCGACTAGCAAGTAACATCCGAGTAGGATGTGTATGTATGTATTAATTATTATCATTAAATTTAAGTTAACTATGCAAAATAAGGTTTAATACAAAAAATAATAAAAAAAACTTATTTCAGGTGCGACAATCTCTGGAAGCGCTATCTGGCGTCATACTGACGGACATGGCACACACCACCATGAACGACGTTCCCAACGAGACCGCGTTCAGTTAGCCCCCCGGCGCGGGCCCCGCCGGGCGCGGCGCGAGGAGACTCCGGGCTAACGGGCCGTAGCAGGCAGGTCGTAAGGCGTATGTGCGTGCTTGAGCAAGTCAAATGAAGTCACGAAATTAAAAAATCGAGTACGAAAGGGAAGACTGAATATTTCAGTAACACCCTGAAAATATCCATTAGATGTAACTTATGAAAGCAAAACAGAAGAAAAGTTATATACAAATGCTCATAAAACATCAAATATAAATGTACCTATGCATACAGGACAAAGGGGGCCCAAGTAATGTACACTCTTGGATCGTATCAAATGGTTGCGTTATGGAATTACGATTAGTTAAATTAAAACGATAAATATTGCGATACGTGAAATGGGATGTGGCGCTTTAGACGAATCGACGCAATATCGTGATCTCAGGTTTTAAACATTTTAACCGCCACGACTGTTTTAAGTAACTAGCAATAATAAACCTTTCTCGAAGGAATGAAGGCGCATTTTAAGCTGCGTGCGTTGTCACGTAATGTGGTTGTTGGCGGTGGAGGTGAACTGCAAAAAAATATTACATTATGTGAAATGAGGAAGTTGACCAGAAATTCACGCGAGCCTCAATTTGCTGCCTTCGTTCCAGAAGCATTCGTGAAGACAGACTGATGGATTACGTGGTATTTAAAGTTTTATGTTTAAGGGCAGGCGACTGCTGTGTTATTTATTTATAAATATAATATAATTTATTCATGAAAACGAGAAGTTACAGATGACTTTCAATTTATGTTAATTATTTTCAAAGCATTTCTTCCTCAAACGTGGAGCGTGATGTAAGTTCTTTATCCGACAAAGGATAGATGCATTTGAAATTGGTTTTTCAAATAAAGCGTGCAATAAAACGTACTTGAAAAAATCGTTTAAATTTTCCCTGGATCTTCAATGTTACACCATACCGATGTTCTGGTGTGTATATTTTTTCGCTCCAGGGAAATGTAAACGATTTACAATTTAACAGTATTTAAATGTTTCATAATTCATGATCATATTTTAGCCGTGGTATTTATTTATTAATTAGTAAATATGTGATGATTCATGTATGATAGTATAGGTTATGTAACCAGTTCGGATGTCTGCAAGGCATTGTCTATGTCATATTTGTGTCAAACACAACATTTATATAAGGGTAGGGTGTTTTGGATATCATCATAGTCACAATTACAATCAACTTTGTTGTCCGACTAACCTAGGACTTAGAACTCTTGCTTAAATTTACTTAAAATTATTCCTAACAACTTATGAGCCATGTCTTTTTGTGCTCGCATTTTTTTACCAAACCCAAATCCGTAGATAAAGGAATGACCATTTAGATTGTCTCCGTAATTGTGAGTATGATAGATAGTAGAGCGAGGTGCTAGTAATGTTAGGTAAGGACTACATACATTCCCACAGACGAGGCAAATTTCATACTAAACTTTGGTGTAGGTGAGATTCACCCTCGTTTTGTTTCGCCTAGTAAATAATTTATAAAACAGGTCGTCCATTACTTCACTTTACCCCATGTGAGTTCTCCTTGTTTCATTTTAAATCTCTTGTAAAACATCCGCCGAACGCTAAGAACTATACTTTCCATCAGAGTAATGAACACTTATTGCATCAAATTAGGTTTGGTAACCAAGGTCGGTCCTAGTTGAATTTATCTTGAATTTACTAGCTAAAAAGAGGCGGTTGTTTTGATCATTCAGCAACACACGGCCATCGCACATAGTTTCAATTTAGGTACTCTTGCCTTTCTTGCCGATCTTGTAAATTGATTTATTCTACTCGTAAATATTTATTCATTAATCTAATTGCTCTATCGTGGTATGAAGATCAGAGGCAGTTATCTGAATAACCCTTTTTTGCATATAAGTTACTTGTGACATGTGAGCATACATGCAACATAGGCCAAGACCTCAGTAGAAGTTTGGATACTGCCCCTCTATCTTATACCACGAACTGTTCTAAACATACCGACGGCTGACAACAGACGCTCAACTACAAATCTTGTATTTCGGTATAAATAGTTTTTGTTGTCAACCGACTAATCTGTATTATGAACTTAAGTTTAAGATGAAGTAACGTGAAAAGTTAAATAAGTAATTTTCGACATGTTTATTATCTTTTATAGTGAAATGTTATCTCCTGTCTAATTAGGTTCGGGCTGTATTGTAACGGTTATATTCTAGTCTTCGGTGAAGAAGCTCAAGGTGCGAATCGGTGAGTAACATGTGTACTTATTGTTCTGTTTCTTTTAACCGACACTAGCTAGATTTGATACACATCGGAATAAGGACATAGGTACCTCCGTATATGGACTAATTTCTGAATAATCCCTATTCCCATTTGTTCGAATTGACGTATATTAGTTTGAAAAGGTAGTTGAACAAGATATTGTAACATGCAGCATAGAAATATGACGTTTATAGGGCTTTAATGTTATCATTTAACTACGATGGCTAAAGGAGGTATGACCTAGCAGACAAATTTTTCGTCAGGTCCTTTTTACTTAGAATGTTAAATGTTTATATGCAATTACATGATTTTGGCCCTATAAAATTCATATTTTTGTCCTGAATAGTGCAGGATTAGTAGTGCATTTTTAAAAACGGGTTTATTGTTATGATATATTTATGTACATAGCTCATTAACATTTCATTTCCCTAAATGTAAGTATAAATGTACTCGCCCTTTGCATCAATCGTGAATTTTAATGTTATTTAATCATTTAGTTACACTATAATCAAGTGCTTTCTTCTTGTTATACTTGGTGTATCTGTGTTTAGCAAATCGCTGTTGGTTTGGTGAAATATCGCTCATATGGAAGCTGATTGTTATATGGAAGGCCTAATTTCCCTGAGGTTACCGCGGTGCCAAAGTTTGCTGAAACGAAACAGTTACCTACTGCACTGGATCCTACCAATAGATTTGTTATAGTAGACAGTCTTCTAAAATTGAGAATTGCCCTATCACAAATAGCATTCTGCATTACGAATTCTTCGTTCACCGTCTGCCACGCATTCTGGTTGCTTCTAAATGACAGGTAGATAGACCTTGATAAAATAGGTTAAATTCAATGAGACAGGTTCAAGCACTATACGTCCTTTCTTTATCATACGTACGTATTGCAACAGCATGCTGCAGCAATCACCAAATTTTGTGATACACCCAACATTTTTCTTATGCCGTGAATTGGTGTTGACTTCTATTTCTATAATTTGAACTGAAAATTTCATCGATATTCAAATTTCTGAACACAAATGCTCGTGATTTTTTTTCTCAATCTTCGTGTTGCACCGTTGCACTGTATTTCAATTAGTTGTTTTTAAACTCAGGTGCTCTTTGTGATCAGGGCACAGGTTCTTTGAAAGCTCATTATTATTGTTATTTAAGATCGCTTCAATTCCATTCATTACATGTCACGAAGGAGAATCATTAATATTGCCAAAGACAAAACTAGACTAGTGGAAATATCAAAAAGTAGATTAGTGAGGTTTGTACAATAGCTAGGTTGTAGGTAGGATGATGTGATTATTATTATTTAAATATATCTGACGTTTTCAGGCAAAATGAACCACGTAGACTGTTGTCAATAAGGTCGACTATTGCTTGCCTTACTTTCAACGGTCTGTGCCTTTTGGCTGATAACTTTTATGATGGGTACGTTCGGTTTTAGTGGGTTGTAGTTTTTTAAATGTTCCTGTTATTCAAGATCAAAATAGTTCTGATAATTGTAACATAGATATTGTAAATTAAACAAATCGTCATCACTATCATCAGTTAAATGATAAAATGCTAATAGATAATCAGTTCACTAAAGCCAAACGAACAAGCATAGTGCAATGTGTTACGGTATTGCAAATGTTTTATTGTGTTTATTTCTACAGCGTAGGAATTGTTAACTTGGTTGTATGTTTGATATTTTCTGTATCTGTTTGGAGTTGTGATTCGTTTATTATTTGTTTATTGTAAATAATAGATAAATGAGTTAATTGATTATGCACATCTTTTATTTCCTGTATTAATCTAATTCCTTTCAAAAGTTCGAAGGTTTACAGCAGCAAGAACAGCGTGCGTGAACCAACGACTCCCAAAAAATGAACACAAATACCCCAGTACTATACTGACAGTTATTTCCTTACCTCCTTCTCCGGCTTTAGATATTATCCGATAATCAATTTCCCGCTACTAAATAAAAAGTTGTCATTGGTCCATGTTTTCATCGGCTATATACCTATGTCATACCTACGTCAAGCCTCGTGCGCTTGCATAATTTTTTAGACTCCGCCTATTTCGATCAGTTTTTGTGGGGTCATACTGACGCCCCTATTGTGCTTCAGAGGCTGTTAACAATTAAATTCAATATTTTCTTATGTCTTTGAAAGTGAAAGATCAAATAGGTACCTAATTCATAAAAAAACTGTATGTCAATTGCAGACGCATAATGTGACAAAAATAACATGCGTTAAGAGGTATGCCTAAACTCTATCTTTCTCCCCCTTGGTTCGTTTTCGTAACTATGGTTTTCGTAACTGGCTACCAAAGAAGAGTTATTTTTCTTGTTTCGTAACTGATTATCAAAGAAGAATTAACTTTCTGCTTTCATAATCGAGTTTCGTAACTGGTTATGAAATAAGATTTTTCTTTCTGTTTTCGCCTGGATTTAATACGAAATATGAATTATTTTTTACTGGTTCGTAATTGGTTTTCAAAGAAGAATTTATTATTCTTTTAGTTATGGAGTTTCGTTATTAGCTACGATAATAATTATGTTTTTTTTTTTGTTAACTTCCCCTTTAGTTGCCAATTTATCCTGTGAGTGACTGACTGGGTATGTTGACTATAAAAGAGAAGAGAGCAACACCCAGGGTTATTTTCTGCATGAATTCCGATTTAGAAAAAAAACTTAAATAAAATAAGTAGCTCCTTTAAAGTTGCGCCTGGAGGGAAGAGGAGCACGCGATCCAAAAAGCACTCAAAATCCCGAAGAAGGAAAGAGGCAGAGGACGTCTGCGACATGGTGGTCCAGTATGACCAAACTAATGGAAAAAGCCCAGATCCAAGACCTGACAGCCCAGGGCAGATTAACCTAATGTACACTAATTAGGAGAGCCGACCCCACCTGATGTGAGACAAGGCAAAGAGAAAGAAGAAAGAGATAAAATAAGTACATAGATATCCCTACAGTAAATTAGAGACAAAAACAAACGAATATTTTAAATCATCTACTTTTTAGATCAGTGTAAAAAAATCTTGTTAAAATAGAGTACTCGTAGTAACAGTCGATTTTTTGATAGTTTTTATTTATCTTCATTGATGGTTTGTAATTGCGAAGTTTAGTTTTATATTTATAACACATTTAATTATTCATTCTTCCCACATATTTATTCACGGTATACGCAAGTGCCACGCCTCAACTAAGTTTTTTTTATTTTGTAAAGGCTTTGTACGGCGTTTACGGAATGGACTATGCCAAGCAAAGTGAAATGTATATATGTATACTGTTTCAGAAATGTCCCTACTTTTCCGTAGGAGGCCATCCTCCTACAAGTCCTACAGTCATGATTCCAAATAAAAATACCATAAAATATTTCTTCCTTAAAAATTGGTAAGTTTATCGTTTTATACGAAAAAGGTGCAAAAATGTCCAATTATGAAAAAAGAAAAAGTAATATGTTTTCATAATTAATTACGAAAGAGGAAAAAATACTCGATTACGAAAGCAGAAAGTGATTTCTTGTTTGATAACCAATTATGAAACAAGAAAAATATTTCTTCTTTGGTAGCCAGTTACGAAAACCATAGTTACGAAAACGAACCAAGGGCTTTCTCCTCGTAGTCACATTTTATACTAGTAATAAAACCACTTATTGAAAAATAAATATGAATTTATTAGTATATTAAACAAAACAATACATTAGAGAGACCTAATTTAGTTTATAAAAAGTTTCGTTCTAACCTATACTTAGAAGATACGGTTACTTATAAATGCATGAATTGTAAGATAGGTACCTAGCTGAATAATCATGCAATTGCATATCTTAGTACGTACATATCACTGCCATTATTGACCATTTATAAGTATACATATCTTTGATACTCTAGCTCGCTGGAACAAAATGACAAATGAATGTTACACGAAAATAATTAATCAGAAATTTGCTTCTGGTATGAATTTGAAGTATTATCTGGAGCCCAGAAATGTCACGTTTGGTGCCGCGCTTTAGTATTACTGTAGTAATTTTATATACACTGGCACCAGTCGCCAACAGCCTGCCAACGGTGGGACGTCAGGAGGAGCTAGCTGTAGTCGTTAGATGACGTCGTATATTTCCGATGGACACGGTTTTCTATCGACGTGACGCCTCGCCAGTTCTAGGTAGCCAACTACAGGGACATTCAATTGTGACAGTACACTTATTCCAGTTCTATTTCTTCTTGGAGAGCGTCCTCTGTTTCTCCGCGTGTTGCACCAGATGCCTGTCCGTGGACAGACCCTTCCTCGCGCGGACGGCGTCCATGTAAGCCTTGGCGCGGTTCACGCCGTCCCATTTCTCACCCCATTGCAGGTACTCCTCCTCGGTACGGGGGCGCCAGAATGGATCTATTTCTATAACCTGGAAAGGAAAAGAAAAAGTTGTATTATAATTAAAGTAAAATTTTCATACATCTCATCTATCACTGCCATAGTTCTTCGCTTTAAAGTTGGCCCTTACGGCGAATTCTTCGACTATTGTTACCTAAGTAAAGGTTATTGAATTACAAATGTTATTCGTTAAAAATTTAAAACGAAATGAAGTTCGACTTAGTACCCTTGGGGACCACATAGCTGATCGAACCTTTTTCTAATGCGGTAAGTAACAAGTACGGCTTTGTAGCAAGTAAATTTACAATAGACAACGAGACAACAAGCTAGCCGTAAGGGTCAGTTCCAATCTAACAACTATACGAGTACTTGTTGGTTGAGTGGTGGTACTAAACAATGAAAAGCGCCTACATGATTAGGTGGAGCAAAAAGTTGCAGTCATAATTGTGTACTATCGAATAAAACGAGGTAAATAGAAAACTTAAACAAACTTAGTTTTCTTAAGTTCCACTGCTTGCAAAACATGCAAAACTACATTTAACGTTATTTGGTATTGCAACCATGTAAAAAAAATCTTAAGCGCTCATTATTTATTTCACCGGACATTTTATATGTTATTACAGAAATGTTTTAAATGATGCTGCTTCTTTTCACAAATTGATCTGGCATGAAATCATATTCTGAAAAACAGTGACAACAGCATTGAATGACTTAGGTAGTTTGTTAAATTGATAAGTAATAACACATGTTATTGTAATGGGTGCAATATAGTGAAAATAAGTATGTACAATACCTATAATTATATGTACATATAAATAAGTATGTATAAGTAGATACCCAAGACATCACGCATCAGCGGCGCTACCGCGAACAACGATATTCGTAAATTTCGGACGATTGTCTCTGTCACTCTCATGACACTCCAATCAAGGTGTAAGAAACTCCAATAAAAGAGAAAGATGCCCGAAATATACGAACTTCGATGTTCGCGGTACCGCTCCTGAGCCTAGATGTGGCAATAGGCATAACTATGCAAGCATGTTCGATATTTAAATCGAAAGAAAAATAGAAAAATTTGACTCGAAGCGGGACTCGAACCCACAACCACTGATGATGATGATGATGACGTATACCAGGAAGAATAAGATAGAAAAATTTGACAGGTCTAAGCGGTACTCGGATAACACAATTGGTAGTGCACTGGGCTAGTGATCCAGCGGTTGTGGGTTCGAGTCCCGCTTCGAGTCAAATCTTTCTATTTTTCTTTCGATATAAATATCGAAGATATTCGCTAGCAGACGTTTCTGAATAATAAAAAATAATAATATGCAAGCATGTGTATTGATTACCTCCCAATGACTGAACAGCAGCTGAGGCGCCGCCAAGCCTGATGTATGCGTTCTGAGCTCCAGAGCGAACTTGAAGCTCTCGGCCACGGGCATCAGAGCCTGGACGCGGAAGGAGGCAGAGCCAGTCTGCAGGTCGCTGCCCACCACTCGCCCGCCGCGGCGACCCAGCGCCGCGTACAGCTTCCCTGGGGACAACAAACATTTACACATTTAAACTTTCACTGTTTTACATAATAATAAAATAATAAGGCGAAGGGATGTGACGACCCCATCGCCCACTGGTTTTCTCCAGTGCAATCAGTCAACGCAGGGCAGCTTGTGGCGAGCTGTTGGGGAGTAGCGACTCCACGTACCAGAGTGCCCCTGGAGTGCCCTGTCGGACAGGTGGGACAGGTTCCCTGCCTCTGGCTTGCCTTCACCGGCCGTCCAGAGTGGGGTCGCGAGAGCTGCGTTCTCGAGGGTAGATGTGGAAACCTAAGTGGCGAGTTGGCTATATGTTTAAAGTCCAGTGACACCTCTCTACCCTTTGCCCTATGCACCGGTGTTGCCCTTGAGCCATCTTTGATGTCGCTTTTTGTGGGGGCCCATCTCGCACAGGGCGAGTCACCATCTGCCGGAAATAAAATTGGATACCATTTTATTAGGCAGACGTCCGGTTTTTTATCCAATAGCCCAGTAGCTAGTCCATCCTTTCCACCCAATAGCCTGGTACATTCTAGGTTCCATTAAAACTCAATAGGCCTTACACCATGGCGGGTGTTGTCTCTGTGCGAGTCCCATGATACGGACAGGGGCAACATCCGCTTAGTGTACCCCTTACATTTCATTAAATTGTCGAAAGGGCCTCTGCGCGTTGGCTCGATCTGGCTCCGCGTATGCCTCCCAAATGTCCGGAACACCATTGTTCCGTGTACGGAAAAGACATACAAATAATAATAAATATTTCGGGACAATTTTACACAAATCGATCTAGTCCTACGGTATGCTTAGTAAGGCTTGTGTTGTATAGTACGATATATATAATATATAGATACATATAAATACTTAAATTCATAGAAAACACCCATGACTCAGGAATCTGTGCTAATCACACGAATAAATGCCCTGACTGCGATATGAACCCAGGACCATTGGCTTCATAGGCAGGGTCACTACCCTCTAGGCCAGACCGGTTGTCAAAATATTATTAAATTTTTTCGGCAAATAACCTAAGGGCTGCAATTCCGCCAGCAAATCATTCGGTTAAAATCTATCGAAGTCAATTTCAGTAAAAAAGACGTCATAAATATTTAAAAAGCCATCTTTTCAACTATTCTCGTAACTGTCAAGTGGCGTAAAAACCTCGTATCCGCAATCCGTGAAGCCAACAGGAAGCGGCGAGAAAAAACGTGCACCCAAAAAAGTTCGCTCCGTGGGCTCGAGCTCGAGTCTTGACCAAATATTCGGAGTGCAGTCGCGTAGAAAAATTCCTCGGCTCTTTAAAGGGCAGAACACACGGGATTGTGGTACGCCCAACTTATAATAAAACCGGACAGATTTTTATAATACGAGTACTGAAATTGTTTAATGAGTTATTGTAAAAAATTGGTAACCTGGGAAAGAGGTACGACGTATATTTACCATTCATATAGGTACAGTCAGGGACTTTAATTGTTGAGCCATTCAGGGTTCACCTTACAGTGGGAATTTCATAGAGTAAGCATTAAACAAAAGAAACAGCTTGACCCGTAAGTGGCTCAACAATTAAAGTCGGTGACTGTAATAAAGAAAGACATGACTATAATTATATAATCAGTCTCTCGCGTTTATATATATTTATTTTTAATTTGGCGGCTTTTTAACGCCACGGTTTGCTGGTCAGAATATAATACATCAGCATACTAAAATATAACCTAATTGTGTGTCGATTAGTCACTTATCTATAACAGATAACAGCTACGTATTTACAAAAAAAATTAAGGCTTAAGCCTCCACCGTCCACTATAAAGCTCGGTGCCCCATCGTCCTGTATGCTCCCGGGCTAAGATTCGTCGCGGTCATTTTGAGATGCAAGGGGCCTTCCGGTCACGGTCAGCATCCGGTTCAATAGGTCACGTCTCTGGGAAAATTAACGAGTCGTGGAATGTAAAGAATGCGCCCGTTTTCACAAATAATCAGTGGGGAATGCTGTTAAAAGCTTTGGCAATTCGCTCTGGGATGTTAAGAATGTAGACAAATAATTATTTTGTAATGTTTTTTATATACACATGTTTTTATGGACTAATTTAAACTGAAAACGATTTGGTAACATACTACAATAGGTCTTAATAAAAAGCCGTACTTGCACTACAAATTTAAGTTCGCTCTGTTTCTTAGTAGTGACAACGTTTTTAACTTAGTTTCCTAGGGTCTCTGAACTAAATTAAAAATCCATTTCATTGATTAGGAATTAAGACTAGCAAGGGTTAAATTTAGGATACACGAATACATAGAAAGTTGAGGCATCAAGTAGAGCAGCACGCCTGTGATTTGGGCACGTATTTGAGGTTACCGGCAAAAACAAACGACTGTGGTTGCGGACACGGTCGGCGGAATGTTGAGCGCCGACTGCACTGGGACATTTAGAAACCATGCTACAATAACCTCCTCCTTTTTTTGAAGTCGGTTAAAAATAAATAATATGTATTACAATACAACTGAAAATTCAATAACCAATATTTTTTTAGGTGATTCTGTTTATGCGAATGCATTCTGATAATGAAAAGAAGACAAAGTATTTAGGTTCTATACCAATGATATAGGAAGGTCTAAATAACACATATTTTATTACTTACATGGTTTTCATATTTATTAACGTTTAAATTTAACTTTAATACGGCGGATATGGTCAATTATCTGCCAGCTTAAATAAAAACAAAAACACATCAAAGCGCTTAAGTTATTTAAGTTATTAATGTCCGAAAAACCTTTTCAGTTTTTCCGAATATATGAAGATTTATGTTTAGCTCACCGTGTTCTAGTCTTAAACATTTCTCCCAATCCACGTAATGGGAGGTGACGTAAGCGAGGCTGTGCAATTTGCCTCGCTCCACGAGACCGCTGCCAGCGGATTCATCTCCGACTTATGAATGGCCAATCACCACGCGACGATCGACGAGGGAAAACAAGTATTTTATACACCAAGTTTACTTTTTCAATGACGTATCTAAATTAATCGGGTTGATTTAAAATGAATCTTGTGTAATTAAAGATACAGGTCATATTTCAAAACAATGTGATATATGTACAATGTTGCAAAGTAATAGAGTTGGTATGCGCCGTACGGTCGCGTGCATTTATTTGTGACTCACTTAGGTCCTGTCAAACTGCGGCGCTACCGCCAACTACGATATTCGTAAATTTCGGGCGATTGTCACTACTAGTGGAGTAAAAGAGATAGATACCCGAAATATACGAACTTCGATGTTCACGGTACCGCTCCTGTATTGAAGTTCAAAGGTTTTTTTTTTGCGAAATGGGTTACGAATTAGCGCACTCGACTGTACGAGGTAATGAATTGCAAATTATGTGCAAACAGCTGTTATCTTACGTTACTGGAATGTATGCGTTATGCTGTTGCCTTAAGTCATCTTAAGCGACGACGTTTATTGCCATAAACGTTTTATTATTATTTTTATTTTGGTAATGTTCAAACATTCAAAATAAATGTCTATCGCTTAAGTTGTATGACTATTTGAAAAGCTCGATTTGTGATTTTATTTATCCGTGTTGTGAATCCCTTTCATTGCATATAATGTAAAAGCTATATATACATCGTTCAACTCACGTCGACCCACCACCGTCCTATTAATTTTGAAGATAAACTTGTCCACGGACACGTTAAGAAGCGAGCAACCATAATGACATGTTCCAACACTCCGGCACCGTTGCGGCCTATATCCCGGTAACGGCTCGGAGGACATCCGTCTATCACGCGATTATGCCGCTAACGGGACAGACATTGATCTTATAATGCTGTTTTTATATAAACCTAATTAGTAAAGACGGTGGGACCAATTAGGGCTGGTTAATAAGGAGCAGTTTCTTTTATAAAACTTTAGACGGACTGGGGTTACCCGTCTAGCCAGCGATGCACGAGTAGGTAATTACCTATCTACTATTTACTCATATTCAAAGATAATGGGTAGTTTTGTATAGCTAAAACGGGGCGCAAACAAAGTCGAAAGATATTACGGCTTCTTGATAAGAAGGAAAAGGTTTCCTTTAGGAAACTACATTTATTAAAAAAAAACGAAAGCTGTAATATTGTCTAAAATCTTTGGATGAAACACTTGAGACAAAAAAGTTTATGAATCTAAAGTTAAGAATTTCTATCTAACTTATTGTAATGTTTACAAATATTATTATTGTAGGTAGAATAAAGACCGTTGGCACTGGAATTACGTTGAGCTGACCACAAAGTATGGTTGCGATAAAAACCGTGGCAGTGATTGAAGGGCAAAATGCTGACGTCAATAAATACTGGTCCATTTCCTTTGGCCGCCAGCCGCCGTTTCCGTCAAGCGATCTTATTGAAGCCGCCATCACAGCACGGGCGAGCTTTTGACACAGAAAACTATTATAGGCGTATAAACATACCAATTCAATTCAATTCAATTCAAATACCTACACCTGAAAAGCATAAGCCCTTCATACGAAATTTAAAATAAATTTTGTACATGATAGTCAGCTCGCTCATGACGCAGACAGTTACTTCCGCTGCTGTTCCATAACATAGCCTAGGCAATTTTAACTGATTCATTCCATATTTTTAAGCACCTAAGTACCTATATGAATATCATCCATCAGGTGGGTTTAAATGCAAACCTATCACTTATAAAAAAAAAGTCTAGGTGAGTGCAAACCTGAATGAACTACAGTAGGTATTGAGGAGTCAGCCAAGGAAGTGGTGGGCGAGACAACAGTGCGTGGCCTTGAACTTGAAGCGGTTTACAACAACCCCAGCAGATCAAATGGTCCTCACAAACATTTTAGGCGGCAGTCTGGAGCCTCATAGAGGCCGCCCAATTGAGAATATGACGTACACATAACATAAAACAATTATAAACAAACAAACAAATAGATTGAACACAAAATGGTGTTTAACAAGCCAAAACGGAACACGCAATACTAGCTTATACGCTAGCGCTGTTTGCTGCTAGTGGCGATCAATTATTGAATTTCTTTCGACTAGGACCATCGCCGGATTATTCAAATAA
Organism: Grapholita molesta; assembly: GCA_022674325.2. Lineage (NCBI taxonomy): Eukaryota > Metazoa > Arthropoda > Insecta > Lepidoptera > Tortricidae > Grapholita > Grapholita molesta. Next base: position 11,580,515 of record CP053137.2, read on the forward strand.
CGCATTGACTAAAGGGTTAATTCAGTTTTAAACTTGGAGACCAACCGTTGGGAATATGGTCACTGACAATACCCTAACTAAAGGGACATAAGTATACATGGATATGTATGTATAAGCGGCTTTTTGATCGGCACGAATGCTTAGAAAAACTAAATAACCACGGAACAGGACAGGGATTCTGGTTCTTTTGACGACCTCAAATTGGAAGTTGGATATCTATAAAACAATTCTTTAAATTCGTCCACTTCACTTATTACTGAGCAATAATAATACCTATCTACTGAATAATTTCTAAGAACGTTTTTATAATTTATAGAAACATGATGACGCCTCGAAACCAGATGCACTGTTCTTTCGGCATAGAGGTCTTAGAGTGAAATGCTTCATATCTTGTGTTTTAACTTTTATGATAAGGCCCTTTAAAAAAAAACTTAAATCTTCTCAGTGGAGCTTTGACGACACTTGAAGACGGCTCAAGCAACCTTCAACGGTTTAACCCGTACGTTGTCTGTCAGTCGCTAGTCGTTACACGGGTGTCTTACATATTCATTACATTATAAAAGCATAAATGTTACACATTGATCGCTCGGCTCAGATAGTTTTGCATTAATTTTCATCCTGCCCGGCATCCTGCCGCGATGGCGTGTAAGAGCGCATTAGAGCGATCGGAACTGGATGTGATTTAATAACATAACCCTTCCGTCGCCGCACCTCAGAAACATGTTATTTATCTTTTTTTACAACATGGTGGTGGCCAAGTATACTATTTTTTAAATAACGTCCATACTCAGAAAGGATTATATGTCATTGTAATAAAAAAATAAATCTGAGGCTCTAGTGTAAGTTTATTTTGACATAAAAAGACGTTTACGAACGCGTAAGTGATAATGTTTTATTTATATGGGAAACGCAAACGCGTTCGTGACGTAAAGTTACGTTAAAAACTTACACTCAGGGCTCTGAGCCTACGACTTCGAGCTTCGTAAGTAGGGTCACTATATAATATTTATATTTATTTTTATTTTTTTAATTTATTTATTTGGGGCATCACTATCGACTAGGTCACCGGAACTGTCGCAAATATCTCTTTATTATTATATCTATGTCGAATCGTGACGCGATTAAGTAACTTAATAAATAATAATAAATGATTACAGACATCGCTTTGATTCGCGGAGAGATTACATAACATGAAAACATTTACTGGAACTAAATTCAATTTACTTCACGGACTTAATGAGGACTCCTTGCATGTCACCGCCGCCTTTGGCATCAGAAAATATAACATAGACCGGTAGGTGAAAAATATAGTTTAACCAGACCGATCATCACAAATAGTGTACGATCCATGTCTGTATAATTACTAATTATTGACGAAATGGAATAGGTAAAAAGAATATGTACCACTGCTAGAGATTGGGCCCACTTGCATTACTTCAAATTCTAGCATTTTTCAAGTGGTAATTGGACGCCCTGTCACATATATTCTAGCCGATCAAATGTCAAACTAACACACAAATTAGTGGTGAAGTGACACCCAACCCGAAGGCAATGCTCCGGAAATGCAGTGTAAGAGTATGACGGGAAACATAATCTAAACTTTAATACATATTTTAATTGAGTATTATGTCTGTTTATATCTGTTACGCTGATTAATATAAATATCAGTTTACTTGAATTATGTAATGTTGACTGACCGACAAAATCATGCGCAGTGTAGGTAGTTTTGGAACATTTCCGGGTACGGTAGCAAAACCCGGGGTAGTTGTTGAGAAATATGAGTAAGATAATTAAATAATATTAAGTTTTATTGAATTCAGTCTTGAATTCGTGTAGTGATTTTTCGATGTACGCGAAGGCGGTTTAATTCTACAACACAGCCTTAAAAGGGGTCTAAAACATAATCGTAAAATATGAATCAGGCACCTGTACACCTTGCAGACGCCTAGTGTTATCACTTTATAAGTATGTTAATCCGATCAAACAAGCGGGGGTTTAGTAGTAGGCGCCATCCAAGGTTCATTTACAAATCGGTCAACTAATCCAAAAGGAACTACAACTGACTCACTTTTTACTAAAAAAAAGGAAGGTAAGGTGAGGCAAGATTGAATTATCTTTTGTAAGGGATTAGATGAAAATTCCGTATGCCGAAGCATTATACTTACAGGCGACTTTTGATCTAAATATGAGGTAAGGCGGGAGAAAATTGACGATCGTTTTTACAATGGGTTAGATTCTAACCCATTGCAAAAACGATCGTCAATCTTCTCCCGCCTTACCTCATATGGATTATGAAATATAAACTTTCGTGGGAGTTGTATGAGCAGCACTACCAATAGTAAAAAATAGGTAAGTGCCTATTATGGAGCATTAATGTGGCATTACATTCAAAGTTCCAAATAGCTCCACAAGAATGTCGTTTCTATTAATATCTTGTACGTTTTAATACAATATAAGATTCATTACATTTTTCAAACGTTAGAGCTCATTTCCTAGGCTATTAACGCCAGGTGTTCCTCGGGAAGTGCGGCCGGAAGACCAGACTACATTCCAATTTGCCTCAAGATTCTCCAGCTAAAGCTGACCTGTACTTTCGTAACAACAGCACGTAGGTACAAACTACATTTAAAATGGCCTGTCTGCGCTAGAGCGATGACAGACAGCCCCATGCAGCAGCCTCCGGCGACCATATCCTGCGTTTTCATTGTAAGATGTCCGACAGCCACGCGACGGTTATCGCAATATGAACCTTTTGGCTATGACAGTAGACTTGTTTTTAGAGCTGTCTGTTTTGTTCCATCTCGGTCACGTCGAATAGTTGTAACTATTATACAAGAGTTGGTAACGCCTACTTACCGCACTACGCAAGATGCGAAGTTCTGGGACGTACGCGTTGAAGTCATATGAATATGTTTTAATTTATGAGTATGGTCAAACTCATCATACTAAATTAAAATATTTTGTGACTTACTCGTACAGCATTTGCTTGTAAAGAAAGTTAAAATCAAACTTTGCATTGACCAAAAATTTGGAATATAGTGTTATGATATCGTATTATACCAACGAGATGGTTAGATAATGGAAAGCAAAGTCGAGAAACAACGCAACCTCATTGAGTTTACATTTGTTAAAACCGTTGCGACACAAAAACAGAAACAGCTTACTTTAGGACATACATCTTTTTGTTGTTAATTATTATTACTCTAATGACAGTTAGATTCCGGAAAATGTAACCTTACACTCTTTTGTCACATATTTTTTTAAACGCGTTTGGCGCCTACCCTGCATTCAAGTACCTACCTGTACTAAAAGTAGGTGACAATCAAATTGACAATGAAGCGGTAGCATTTATAGTTATGCGATATTTGCATGTGACATCGCATATATAGAGAATTGGAGCACAGTGGGCAGACGTTACCTTGCGCGCCGAGGAGTTGGGAAACTAAATTGTCTTTTCAATTAGTAAACATGACAGCATGTAGGTTTTGCGGTAAATAAGCGAATAACTAGTTATTACTACGCTTTACTATAGGTATACTATTTAGTATGGTGGAAATATTTTACTCAAATGATTTCCGCGGGAGTTTTAGGGCACGCTGCATTCAATATCTAACGAGTGATACATCTTTACTTTTATACGTCTTTTACATCAGCCTCACCAAAATACGTGAGACATTCTGTGTTGGTAGGAGGAATAGAGAAATAAATATATATTAAGTACATATTTTGTCTGTCTTTCACACTTGAAAGTTTCCGACAAAAGATAAGCCAATACTTCGTCTTTCTTACCGCTATTAACAAATTTATGAGTAAAAACATCGTTCCAACAATAAATATTGAGTGGCAACAACAAACATATATATGTTACATAGCTACGTATAACAGTTCCATGCGCCAAATTGATCGAGACCCAATTGGTTGTTCTATTTTAGTCTCATTATTTGGGGTTGGCTCTGGTCGATGCAGCCTTGTAGCCCTTATAGAGCTACAAGGTCTATAACCTTACATAATCAAGAGACGAGCAATCTCCAACTTACTCATATTTTACGCACTTGCATTGATGTCAGTTTCACAATAATATGAATAAATTACGTACCCCTTATAGTAATAAGTCTTAACGCATTGTAATACTATAACACTTAAGTCACTATGAAACCTTCATGACTAAATATCAAAATGAATCTAAATGCAACGGAGAATAAGTAAGATTTTAAAAGCTGAATAAGATGGCACAGCACAATGTTTAGTACCTATAGCTGAATTATATAAAAAAAACAATAAGTAATATTGACATTTAGAACAATGTGTCACCAAAGTGTGAATCAGACATTCATACAACTTACAGCTTACACTCTAAAAACATATCCCTCCTACTGCAGTCTGGTAAAAATGCAACGATGTAAAGTGGTTTCTGAATAAGTACGGTTGGCGATGTGGGCCTGCGTGGGTAGGAACCCACTACCCTGGTATGTAGGTGGTGTTTACCACGGTTACATAACGTCTTACGGCACTAGGGCCTGGTTTTTTATACCCACTCGACTCGTACATATCGGAGTTACTGGTGAGAGAAGCGAGGTAACATTTATTTGTTATGGACAGTCATGCAAGTGTGATTGGTGAAATAATAATTGGAAAAATTAGTCAGTTATCAATTGACATATTGGGGGATTTGGCGAGGTTTTTTTACATTTAATTTAATTTTATTATAACACCAAACTGTATATTTAACAATTACACATTCACCAAAAAAAAGAAATATAAGTCTAATCTGGTGGACCATTTCTCAAACTTTGAGTTTTCAGGGACAACAGAGAATTTTAGTAGGTATTCCATACATGTTAACTTTCTTCTTAACCTGAGGCCAGTTGCATAACAACATGTAATATTAACGGGAGTCTCTTTCTTTTTATCAACCGAACATTTGGTGTAGGATCATTTCTGTATCTAGAAGTCAAGGCTGTTACAAAATCTGGTAAGAATGAAAAGAGCATAGAGATATGTGGAAACATGCAATAAAAATATAAGTTACACGTAGTATATATAATATTATCCACGGGAAAGACAAGTAATATTTTATTTTATTTTATTTAGTTTTAATGACCTGAATGCACTGATAAAAAATATTAAACCAGTTTGTTCTTATTACAATCTGTAGGCGCTAATTATAGAAAAATGCAGTAAGAAATAATTGAGAAGTACCTATTTATATGGAAATATAAAAGGCATGTGATTGGCGTGTTTATTAAGCCTATTCACGGGTAAAAGTAGCCTTCGGCAGGTTGGTAAATCGGCGGCTCGTGCAGGGACAGAAATAGATCGCCGAACGCGTGCAAATACTCTCTACCACTTCTGTAGCTACGAACTTTGCCCATAATGTCTTCAAATAAATAAATATTTCGGGACAATCTTACACAAATCGACCTAGTCCCACGGTAAACTCAGTAAGGCTTGTGTTGCAGGTACTAGACGACGATATATATTATATATAATAGATAAATACTTAAATAAAAACACATACATACACAAACACATATAAATACTTAAATACATAGAAAACACTCATGACTAAGGAACAAATATCTGTGCTCATCACACAAATAAATGCCCTTACTGGGATTCGAACCCAGGATCGGGTGGTCCACGTTTGTATGGGGATAATTCAAAATCAAGTTAAAATTCGCGACACCCCTTCATTTTGTTACACACGTTGTGGTGATAAAATATATGAAGTTTTGTAACTTTATCTACACTACAAGGGGGTGCTCAACAACATTGAAGTTTTTAATATTGTATGAAATCCGAAAAAAAAAAATTGTTTATTTTCATAAAAAATTTAACATTGATTGAATATGGTATTTCTAAGTTTTATGTGAAGGAAGATTATGTTTTATATGAAAAACTACACTACACTATTATTTGAAAAACTACATTTTATTCACAAGGGAGAATAGTAATTTTATATACGTTTTGAATGTCGTTAGGTGGGTGTGCCGTAATTTTAATAAGGTTGTGTATTTTATTTTAATGTTTTAGAGTTACTTAGTATTTTCCTCCTGGTAGAAGGTGAATAATTTTGTGTTCCACTCGGCAGCAAAGTTTGTTCCCCTCTTGTGCCTGAAAACCCTCCCAACACTCAAGATTCCACTCTTTCACGAGCATAGCGAGTGGTTCAATTTTGGCATCTTTCGCTAGCTCGGGTCTCAATAAGCACGAGAAGGTAAACACTAACTTAGCTCCCTTGTATAACAAATATCTCTTATTTATTTTGTTATGTAGAATAGCTTCCTTTCCTAACTTAACGCCTGGCCCGGTACCGCGAACGTCGAAGTTCGTATATTTCGAGCATTACGTTTACTTTTATTATACTTTATTATGACTACGAATATAATAAGTATAATACATAAGGAAGTTTAAATGTAAAGTAGAGGTGTAAATTGAAACAAAATAACTTGAATTTTATTTATATACTTAAAAAAATATTTGTACATACAAAACGGTCTCTAGTCAATGTTTCTGTTGTCGCCCGACGACGTCGGCAGACGTCATTCCGTACGCCAGGAATATCGAAACAATTTTGTCATTAATACACGTGTACTATACCCACACACATAATGTACGTAAAGTCGATTCATGTTAAAAGTACTTTACATACTCGTAAAACTACTACTACTTACTCGTAAAAATAATTTTCAAATTTTATAATTGTTTAGCTCCTATTTTATATATCGAATAACAGCTGTTACGAAGTTTTTTAAATTAAAAGCTTTTTTTCAAATTAGTTCTCCACGCTGTCCACTCAATTTCACTCTTCTTTTTTTACGTATAAATCTCTATAACAAAATATTTGTTTGTTATTAAAATAAATATTTATTATATATAGGTATATATACAGTCAGTTTAAACTTACGTAATACGTCATTACTAAGTTTGAAGAAGAAGAATAATTGAAGTATTAAAAAGCATTAGGTGTTCCAGTAACATCAAATAAATAGTCCAAAATAAACCATCGCGTGTCCCAGACTGTTGATAAAGCAAAGTTTAAAACTTTAACACCGAGTTTGCAAACTAGTCAACTTTTAGTCATTAATAGAGATGCGCCTGAACATTTTCATAATACCTTCCTTATCTTTTAGTTTGAAAATTATTAAGTCTCTGAAATTAACGTGTAGAAATTTATCCACACTTTGATAGATATTTTTATCACGCACATATAATTGCCTATTGGGATAAAATGAGCTATAATTCAGCTGAAAGTGCACGTGTTTCCAGAATACATTAAACATAGCTACCCTAGATAAGTAGGCACTCAAGAAAATATGTATGTCTTATTCCCCACGCTTAGTAAAATAGATACCTAGTTTATTTCTCACCGGGACAATTCCAATATGTGAATAAAACGGGAAACAGACCGAAATACACCCTTAAAAGACATAACCTGCCTTACCTCGGATAAAAACGCAGTCAGTCGTGTGGACTAGTCAACCATCTCTAGTCATTAACCTGTGAACTATATTCGTGATGTTGCTTTTTATCTAGATGGCGATGTCAGTAGAGTGCTTTAAGAGCTTCGGCACGGAGTCGTAACTTACATTTTATAACCTTGCTAAATACTTCAACAATTTAAACTATAAAGTCATATCTGAATTGGATGGATTCTACAAATACGCCGTTTTTTGTGAGTATTGAAGAATAAAAGTACTATTGGTAAGCTTCATAAAATATATTAATGGTTCGATTTATTTGATACCAGTCGTTAAGTTGGGATAGTAAAACTCTATAGGGTATAAAATAATGAATGGTAGGTTACAATGAGGTATATCATGCTCGGCATAACCTAGGTCGAAAAACCCAGTTGGATTATGTTTAGCGATACGTAAAATTTATTCTACATACATACCTATATAGTAAATAGAAATGTTATGTAAATAAAAATAACGACTTTAATCACGTTTATATAGTCACTCGCGCCACATGTTTCGGAGGACATAGGTTTCATAAAACATAGGAAACGGTTTTGACATCAAGAGCGGCGCGGGCAGCGCGACGGGCGGTATTGCGTGAAGGGCCGGCATCGCCAGCGGCGAGGCGAACGGATACTCGGCACTCTTTACGCTTACCATGAGTTGTGACTTTGAGGTTTTCGATATCGAGTAGGTACAAGCGAGATGCACAGATAGATAGTAAACAGTACCCTTACCATGAGTTGTGACATTGAGGTTTTCGATAACGAGTATCGAGTTTACTATCTGTGCATCTCGCTTGTACTATTTTAGTGTGAACGAGATGCATAAGGACCAAATTAGTTATTTAATTTATTTTATTTAAATGACATTCATTCCTAATAGGCATTAATAGTGCATCTTGCAGTTGACGACAGGTTTGGTCTAGTGGGTAGTGACCTTGCCTATGACGCTATGTATTTAAGTATTTGCTTATTATATATGTGTATCGCTGGCCGAGTACCTACAACACAAACCTTCTTGAGCTTACCGTGGGGCTCAGTCAATTTGTGTAAGAATGTCCTTTAATATTTATTTACCTCTGACAAGTGGTATTCCCCAGTGTCCCCACAAACGGCAACATAGGCACATCAACAAGAGAATGCCGTAAAAAATCTCAACCGGAACTCTCACTTCCCTAGAACCCGTACTTACGAGGAAATACCTTTTTACCCGACCGCCGAAGGAGGGTTATGTTTTTACAAGACATTTCGAGTGCGCGTGCCAACACTAACGTAAGTTTCAATCTGTTCCTGTCTCTCTGGCAGCGGGTCGTCCATAAACTACGTAAGTCGTTTACGACTAACGGTTAGTGGACGACGCTGATTTGAACCAGTATCTCCAGCTTTCGCGGCACATACTACTTCTCTTTAGTTATAGTCAACGGTACCGAAAACCGTTCAAAAATTGGATGATATTTAATTCGGCGGATTCTGTGGCCGGTGGTCTAATTGCGGGTTCAAATCCTGCCTCGGCCCCCGGTGAGTGGTGGCCTGATCACTTTACGTATAGACTATACGTAAAGTGATCAGGCCACCACACTGATACGCACTATACGGTATAGTGCGTATCAGAAGGGGATAAATTATTAAGGGGATGAAACAAGAAACTAATTATAAGTGTAAAGGACTTATTAGACTTACTCTTGTTATATTTAGAACACACCACTGAAAACAGCCCAAATTATTTTTTTTTTAAGAAATTCGAAATTAATCATCCTTATTTGCAATTACTGACAAGAGAACCGACACATCGTAAAATATTACATAATTTATGGATAGACCCCATCCAGGTACAGTCTCAAACGAATATACCTGTCCTTATCAGACTCGAAAGGCACAAAAAGTGCTGACCACTCGAGTTTTGAAGTGCATTCTGGTGCATTGTCTATGCACAATGCGGCACTTATGCTAAGTGTCCCTTATCTCGGAAACGGGCCTATGCATACTTGATACTTCGGCATTTCCTTGAGCAAGGCTTTGTTAAGGGTTTTTTGGGTGATAATTATTTTACGACGCTTTTAAATATGTGATTCGGTGCAAACTTGGTTTTAACTCGAAGACGGCACTAGCTCATGATTATATGAAATATAGGATTACTTACTCTTTGATTTTATAAAATAAAGGATTACTTACTTTGTATACTTATACTATCCTCCCAACTAAAACATTAGCATTAAAACTAGCTGCAGTGTAGACCTGCATTTCGGTTCTGCTTTGTATGCTTTATAAGAGAGTTATAGAGTGGAATATCACCTTTGGCGCAGTTTCTTGCAGGTTATGCCTTTATAAAACCGTTATAGTGGGTCTATGTAAGAGTATAAGAAGCGTCATAAGAGTACTATAACAACGTTTGCTGACGCCATATGCTGCTTAAATGATTTATTATGCTGTCATTCACGGACGTCCATTGCTGGACACATATGCCTCCGCCATAGCCCGCGGAGTAATTTTTGAGTAATAGGGAGTTCGCGGTGGGCGGGTTGGCGATCCCAATATGTTCCACCGTTCTAAGGGACGCCGCTTCTCTATCCTCCGGTGGACGGTATCTGGTCGCAGTTATATCCATTTATACACTAGTTATAAACTTGTTCATCACGCGATGTATTTCCTGGCGATTAGGTACATAGTTTCACGCGGTGTCTCCGTCGTCGGTCGTCGGTCGTCAGTCGCATATAAGTAGAGCATGGGCACACTAGAGTTTTTGACCTGCGTTTTCTCGGCGTTACCATATAGAATTGCACGCAGCGGAGACGCCGATTACTATGGAATCGCCAGGAAAACGTCGAGTGGCCGCCGCTAATGTGCCTGGGTCCTTATAACCGCGACGTAAACTAATGTAAGTAGTAGCTGTTGAATCCCAAAATATACATGAACACACTGATTTAGTACAGGTTTACAAGCTTTTATTTAACTTGCAATGGAAGTATGTTTAGATGAAATATTGCAACTCAAATTTCAAAAAAAATCTTTAACCGATTGAGCTGAAAATTAGCATGCTTATGTAAGTTCGGTGACAATGCAATATGGTTTCACTGTCTTGCCAAGGTAGCTCTATAGCAACTCATAAAATATACAAGAGAAATCCGTAGTTTTTAGGCACGTTATAATCTCTCACAAGTATTTGATGATTGTACACAAAAAGTACAGTCGGCAATAAAAGCCACACAGTCGAGCCACATATCTGATATCGACAATTATGTCTATCACGATATCTAGGGGTTAAATAATAGCTTTGTTCTCTTTTTAATTACCGTGTGTCACGTAGAACCCAAGTTTGACGTCAATGGCTATTTTTGGGATGTTACTCAGGGTTGAGTTCACGTTTTTTTATAAAAGAAAAGGGACAAATGCCTACGGTATTTATAGAATAGGGTCACTCATGTAAAAGTAACACGAGTCACGAAATAAAGAGGCATAGCTTGAATTTATAAAAATTGCTGTTGTTATAAATTCAAGCTATGCCTCTGTTTTCGGTTATATGACTTAGTTTAACAGCGAAATTGTTATATGTAGTGTAGAAGGCTGTGTCAAGATCAATCTCTTTTTTTTTCTTAACGAAGACATAGCTAATAATGGCTTTGTAAACTGTTGGAATGTTAGTAAAGCTGGCGGGAACCGGCTTAGTTACGCAGCCTGGAAAATTAGTGCTAATGGATTCGAACCGTAGTAAGGGCATTTATTTATGTATTGACTACTAATACTCGTTTATCATCACCATCAGAGATAAGAGATATCATATTCCAAGAGATGTCCAAAATTTCACTATACCCACCCTCAAAGGTAACCAGAGGCTCTCTCGTAAAACGTTTACCATTGCGTAAGTGATAATGTTATTTATACGGGAAACGTAATCGCGTTCGTGACGTAAAGTTATGTTAAAAACTCAGGGCTCTGACCGATAGTCTAACTTTTTGTGGCAATTCACAAAATATAAGAAACAGTCGCCAACCCTGCGTTGTTCTGACACGCGCTCACATGTTTACCAAAATCACGCGAGCACCCATGAATGGCTACTTCTGACCTAATTCTTGCTATTTCACCGCTGCGTAGGAGTATAACATACTAGAGATAAGTATAATACAGAATGGTGTTTATTTTCTACACGCATAAAAACAGATAAGTACATATTTTGTATTGGATTTTGACTACCTTTTACTGAGACAATACTTATATGTATTCGTATTTCATTATAAAATCGCCATGTTAAATATATGATTCAGATCTGGCAGGTGAAATTAATTAATCTCAATTATTTACTGGTCTGATAATACTGGATATCTATATATATACCCTCATTGGGTGTAGTCTGACATTGCGTGTCCCAACCTATTATTACGACTAGATAGAACAAAAGATATCAAATATCACTTTAATATTTTACTAGCCCAGTTTGGGCATTATTTCACGTTGTATAATCAATCCTGAGAGAAAACATGTAAAATCCTGTACAAAATACCGGCATTGGTTTAAAATTGTTAATTTTTTCTAAATGTCTGTATGACAACTAGTTCTTTTAAAGCGTAAGCAAAAGGTATAGTTATGATGGTTTAGTTGTATTTCCATAGAGCACCAAATATCATAAATAAATAGGTACAGTTACTAGTTAAATTCAACGTTGAGTGAACCTACCTATCCGTAATCCTTGTGTTAGTAAATCAACGTTCACAACATTATAATGAAATATAAAACATATTAATACACCTCTTGTAAGCTCATAAAAACTGACTTATCATGGTAATAAATTTAATATTACAGCCAGCGACGTACGAACATCACATATGCCACGTTGACATCATTTACGTCCATATCTCCTAAAGAGGCTTTACAGTATTCAAAACGCAACGTCCTCCGCCGAGCAAAACATTTATCACTCGAGAAAAAAAAAACAAAACACGTGCCACGGCCTTTAGAACTTATATGTATTCAGCCAGCATAAACATACACTCAGAAATACGTATACATTTTTCGTCTTATCACAACGGGATAAGGTCCAATAATATTAGTATATTTTGAAGCCAAGCCTACATTTCTCAATGGCCTTATAGCTTGTTGTATTACCATTTTGTCGCGAGCGAGCGACTCGAAGCAAACACACCAGTGAAGCCTGATCTTCAACAACTATGGGTATTCAGAAGTAAACTTTCACTGGTTCTTTTAAATATACGACTGAAAAGTGTTGTTTAAGCTAGTAGAATGAGTTCCCTGCGCGTAAAAAATACATGTATAGCTACGAGCTGCAGGTAGGCATGTATAGTACGATAGCGACTGTCCGTTCATTCATAAGAAGCGGTTCATTCATGCGGGCGCGAGGACAGTGAATGGGAGCGAGCGGGACGCAAGATAAAGCTGCGTTATAATAGACAATTGAATTTCTTGAAATCGTGTTCTACGAAATACTTGAATGACATTGTATTGTGTAAGAGAATGGGCGGCAATTTGTGTTGCAGTGAAGTGATGATTATGACTTGAATGGTTTTAGGGTCGAAACTGACACGCAATCCTTTTCGGTTTTAAGTACCGTACTATCGTAAAAACTTCAAAGATTAAGTACCTATAGTTTTTGTAATTGTTAAGATATTGATAGGCATTATTTAGACAATCCGACGTCTAAGCATGTCGACCGAGATTAACGAGTTCTAACAAGTTTAAGCGAGCCGACGCATTCGCTTAAAACTATTGAAAAATCTTGATAATTGGAGGCCTTAAATTGATACTCAGTAAATACTAAATTATTGTACTACTATTACATTTCCTACCACATATATCAACATTTAATCAAGACAATTATACTATAAAAAATATTTATTTAAAAAAAACTGATTAAAAAAATAACTTAGTTCAAGCTTAGATTCAAGTTACAGATGATGTGGATATAGCTTTATATTAGAGCAACAAGATTGTGTAGAAAAACATCATCGGTAGGAAGTCGGGCCGCGCGGCCGCAAGCAGTCTTGATCCTCGCAAGACAACATTTTTGCCATCCACCATTTATCAAGCTTTTCAACTTTCATTATATTACTAAATCGCACCACTCATAAATACTACACTAGTTTATTACAATAGTAATCCAGAAGATTTATTTAATGCCACCTGTTGGCACAAATTATTTCAACAAAAAAAGCATTTAGCACGTTTTATAATAGTACCAATAAAATAATAATTTATGTAACATGAAATACCAATATTACTTACTTTAACAATCAACTATAGTTTAATGGTTCCCGTCAATGTTCTTACCTGAAACAAATAATATTGATATATTAATTACTATGAATAATAAAGCGATATAAATATCACCTTTAGTACGAGTAAATAAGTAATTGTTTTGTATACATACGAAATAAATATATAAATAAATATTTCGGGACAATCAACTTACATAAATCGACCTAGTCCTACGGTAAGCTCAGTAAGGCGTGTGTTGTAGGTACTAGACGACGATATAATATATAATAGATAGATCCATATAAATACTTAAATACATAGAAAACACCCATGACTCCGGAACAAATATCTGTGCTCATCACACAAATAAATGCCCCGACTGGGAATCGAGCCCAGGACCATCGGCTTTATAGGCAGGGTCACTACCCACTAAGCCAGACCGGCCGTCGTAATATATTCAAAGAGTCATATATAAATATGATCTTAAGCTAATATTTCATCGAGGCAACTTTTTTTTATAGTTATAAAGCATTTATATGTTATTAATAAATTTCAAATACCTATTATTATAATAACTTCAAAATACAAACACAAATAAAATACAAAACAAAACCGTAATATATTATGTATAATTAATGAGACACAAGCAATCAAATCAAACGCCAACATAAGGCTTTCAAGCTGCTTGCAAGTATCAAGACTGGCAAATCGCAGTAGGAGGTGGTTATACCGGGTGCGTAGGCCAGCTCATACCTGGCTCGGAGCGGCCGGCGCAGTGTTCGCCCGCCCGCCTCGAGCGCCAGTGTAGTTATCATGCAAGTGCTCTGCCTCGTGCTCGCCTGGCTCTGCTGTGTGCAGGGCGTCATCCGGACTCCCCTGGAAGCCTTCAGGCCCTCGGCGGAGGTGCATCTGAGGAGGCCGGACAAACTGCCGTTTTTGCCGCACAAGCGGCCCGTGCCTCCGTTCAAGAGTGGACTCAGGATTTTATATCAGACTGGGGTAAGTGCTTTTCAACCGACTGCTAAATACACATTTTAACTTTTTTATAAGTAAGTTATAAGACGAACGCTTGGACCTCTTTTTGTCAGAACTAATCAAGTCATGAGAAGTTCCGTAAATATTACAGGCACTGACCTACAGCGGTTTGACGATTTTTACTATATTTTGTAGGTAATCTAGCAAAGTCTTACTAGTATGAGATACAGGTGTGTTTTAGATAGTATTAACTTGACTATTTATTTGAGTTCTTATATAATCAGCGTAGGGCTCCTCGCTTAGGTAAAATGACTCGTTTATTCCTGATATTGTCAATCATACTTGGAATTTGGATATTTTAAGTTATTTATTTGTTAACAATATTTGCTTGAAATTTGTATCTATTTATGTACATTTTATTGGAACGACTTCGCGAACAACAACTAACAAGTGTTCAATAAAATTGGAAAATATTAATTATTTAACTTGTCAGTGCAGCTGAAATAATTAAAATATAAAATGTTTACCTTTGATGAAACTTAGATAACTCAATGACCTTATCTAGTTAGTAAATACTTAAACTTATTTTATTACACGTAAGTAACATTGAATAAACTTTATTCCAAGATTACTCGTTACGATTTTAAATTGGAAATGAGGTAATTTATTGTTTGAATTATTAATTACATGATTGCGAAGAAAATTATTGTGTGAATTTCCAGGAGCTCATCTTGGGATCTATTTAGGTACAAAACGAATTTAAATTAATATGGCTTAAAATGTTATTTAGTGTCCAGTGAAAAATATAGCCGTCGATTAGAGCAGCACACCTTCCGATTCTTACCAACCATGAAATTTTTAAATTTATCTCATCGACGAACTATGAATTACCACCGGGCTTTGAAGTCTTCCATTCAAACTTAAGTATAGACTTTACTTACTTTTGTCTCTCTCTTCCCTCTGTCAAATTAAATCTAGGAATCTCTAAAGCTTTTCTGAACCCACAAAACTTGCCACTGAAGTCCATATTTAGATGACATTGGAATTAATTGCTGGTAACTAACAAAAAACAGTAAATTATGCAACATTACCGCGTATTGTGACGACGATTTACTACGTCTAAACTATTCCAATACTCGGCCCAAGGAATCCACCCAGCAATTAGATCAATTAAAACTGACAAGTATAATACGAGCAGTTAAATTTTACAAACACGCCAGTGGCCTCATGACTAATCTATACCGAGAACCGTAATAGCCGTGATATGACAAAATATACGGAAATCTGGTACATAGTACATATTTCCAAAACAGTTTCAAAATGCGGTTAAAATGTGCTGTTCTCAAGTACTCGTAGGTAATAAGTTATAACGTAAAAATTGAAACTTAATTGATAAAATTGCAAATAACTCGTTTTTTGAATAGGATTTTTCTGTACATATATGATTACCTGCCTAACTTTATATATATCAGTAAGCCTTATATTATGTTTCTGATATAATCAATTAAGAAATATAATATTTATGCTGTGCTGTAGGAAATAACTTGGGTATATCAAAGTAAAACTGAAGCTAATTTGAGTTTCTTTTTCCACAAGCTGTAGTAAAAATCAGAATATTAATAATATCGACGGAAATCTAGTTCTTTAATTGCTCCGTCACTAATATCTACAGAATAATTAAACTACAAGCATATCCTTGTACAAGTTTACGCGGGAAAATGGTAAAAACCCGACAAAAAACATAGGTATCAATTAGTTCTCAATTAAATAATACTAATCTATATTGATTACTAAAAGCTAGAAAGTCATAACACAAAATTGCTATTTAAGTATTTATAATTTAGTATCACAACACAACACAACAAACATCAAGTCATGGTAACATGTAATAATAGGCTCTGACTATTTAGAATATAGATACTGACAGCAAAACACGTAAACTTTCTTTCTGTTTACACTTCACGATCTCCGAAGGTATGTGAAACGTAACGTTTGGAAATAAAAAGAAAATTACTGAGACAACAACATCCGCAAACAAATACCTAATTATCTCCCGCCATCGATTTCCTCTCACAAAATTGAAGCTGTAATAAAATGATTACATTCCTCGCTCGAAAATGAGAGGAAATAAATCCGGATGTCAAGTCTTCAATATAAAAAAATATATATAATCATTATAATAATTTCAAAGGGGATAATCGTCTTCGTTCTACTCTAAATTTTAAGACGTTTGCCATTGCCGTTGGGTTTTAAACTCTAAGTTTTACCGCTATGGGATTGGAATCGGGTGAGTGAATGAATATTTTTGAAATCGGAATTGTCTGAATGGGTGCGTGGGCGCACGCGTAACACCGGTGGCAGCAGGTGTTCATTCACCATTCTTATCTTGACAGCTTCGATGAGTTACGGCTGCGGCCTGTGTGCACGGATTCGGTGAAAAACAAGTCGCCTTTTTTAAACTTAACGGTAACCAATTGGATAAGGTGCTTGCACAAAAATACTACTGTCATTTTTGTGTGTAGTTCATGAAGTTTTGCCTCATCATATAAAAATGTATTACAGTAAAATAGGTCGTGTTTTGTTTTCGCTTCTAATAGTAAGGCGCTTAATGACTCATGCTTGTACCGTTCCTAAGGTCAAGGTTCTGTTAATGTCATAAATACAGTCGTCCTATACCTACACGGTGATCAATCGGTCCATTGATAAAAACTCCGCAGGTTTCCAATTCTAACATTTACTTTTGTGCCGCATCGCACTGAGTTTTCAAAGCATTATCTAACTTCTACGGCACCGCAACAATTGTTAATTTTTCGCAATAATCAGGCATGAAGTATCTGCGAGGGTCAAAGAAGCCGACAATCGATGAAAAAGGAGTTTATTACTGGCTGAAATTTGAATAACAAAACTGTCCTCGGCTTCTCATCTAGCCGCCCGCCGCCGCCACACCTCCTCACTTACAAAGCTTATCTAAAGAGACTAAAGACCTTTACAGTTTCAAATGCCGACAGTCGCGTGGGGTTGCGTAATCAGGGTCGTAAATAAGACTACGGCTTTTTAGGTTTTGGAGCCCCCAAAGGAGATGCGACACTTTTCTTTCGAAGGAGGAATTAGGTATGGTATTACAAATTAATTCGGATGAACAGGCGCAGATACTTAATACTGGACTATATGGACTTACACGTTTTTCGCAGGACATTACAGGATTATTAGGTACAGGAAAGCTCAAATTATAATTAATCTACTTGTCTAGCCTACACAACTGAATAGCGGCCAGATGCGTGGATAGATCTAGAAATAATGATGAAATAGCAAGCAATAAAACTAATTATCGTTAACGTATCTGTAACATGGCAAGGTTTGCGTCTAGAATACCTATAGGTATTTAGGTAGGTACAATCCTAATTATGAAACCTTCTTAGTCATTTTTAAACCTAAAAAATAATGACAACCTTGACTTTTACTTCCCGCTAGACAGATTTTAAACCTATAATACCAACATTTTGAGCATTTAAAAAAGTAAGGTAATATTTTTTACGTTTACGATAAGGGTAAAGTAGCGACTATACAACGTAATCTGATCTAGGCTCGCTACTGAGCCCGCTTTTGTTAAATTATTAGTTAAAAAAAGATTATTCTTTAACTAAGCTGCCTTCTGTATTTTTTTCTGTTAAGTAGGTACTTAAATTGTGTTGTCTGCCATTCTCTAGCTGACGACAATGTAGTTTTCTATCCTGATCTAAGTGACCAAACAGCTATAGGTTTCTTTTACTTTATTTAAAAACGCTACCAGGTCAAACCATGGTCACTTCGCAGGAAAATATGTAGTCAACTGTAGGTATGTCTCTTGAGCAATTAAAATATCAAATATTAATTACCGACTTTTCATATCGTTTTAAGCTTTTGAGTTCGAGGTTCAAAAAATAAAGAACTAAAATTGTTGTAGCTAAAAGTAGAATTGTAGTAAAAAAAAATCACCATCGTCATCAGGTACGAGCACGCGTATTACCAGATACCGTGAAAAACGTAGGTCGACGATCTAGTTAAAATTTATCAAGTAATAATTGCGGGCGTATGTATAACTACATATGAGTACTTTGTCGGTGGGTTTTTTGGCGATGGCCAACTATTATCCTATGACATCTCAAAGGCTTATTTTGTAAAGAGGTTTTAAGTTTGGACTTTAACCTTTTAAACGTAAGATAGGCGACGTTTATGATTTATTTAATTCGTATTAAAATTTGATAGTTTTCGGTAATTAATAGGAACCTTCGGTATAACAAATAACTACTATTACCGATACCTAAAGATTTTTGGTATAAACAATAACCGGTATTTTTATTTGTTATATCTATATATGGATCCACTCGAATCGCACCCAGTCCAATTGATCACTTGTCACAAAATGGCTTTAGGACCGCATCAAACACTCGTGTTGACAATGTGGGTATATCGGGTGTCGCATTATATTGGCCTGAATTATCCGGCCCGCACGATACTTACTGCCAATAGAGTTTACAGTCTATGCCTAAACAAATGTTATACTTGGTGGTTATTATGTACTATCTAGGTATAAACCTGACAATAACCCGTCAGTTAATAGTTGTAATGTCTTTTACTGAGAATACCAAAAACCTTATCTAAAAAATAAAAACAATAGTTTAACCTTTAAATTGCCATAGTCAATAAAAATATTAGCCATTTCGTTTTAGTCATGATTTACAAAGTTGACATCTAAGTTAGGACTTAGATTAAAAATATGAAGTCACTAACGAAAAAGTTTTTTTGACAAAGTGTGAAAAATAAGACAACCCAATTTACTGTCGGATATTAAATAAGTAAGTGCAACCTAACCTACGGTACTTAAATATTATGTGGTAATTTGTTGATGTAATTTTAATATAAGGCGTTGCGATCTAGGAAATTGCAAAAACTACCTACGCTCGTCGTCAATCATTTTAAATGGATTACTGGGGCACCAGCGAATAATATAGCAAATCAGCGGCGCTACCGTAAAAATCGATATTCGTAATTTTCGAACTATTGTCTGTCACTCTCATTGGAGTAAAAGTGAAACATGCTCGAAATTTACGAACTTCGATGCTCGTGACACCAGGCTAGTACCGATACTAATGAATAGCGATTACTGGAAACGTTAAGTTTGTATAGAAATTACATTACAATGTACTTACCCCGTTTTTATTGCTCGTGAGTGTATAACGTTGATTCTAGCAGGATGTTGATATAGCCACAGATTTCCCTAATAGAGGAAAGTCACATCCTCTACTTCTGGATACAGTAAGATATAACTACTATAGTCGGTAGCAGTGTCGTGTTATAGTCATACTTATAAGTTATAAGACCGTAATTATAGCAGAACTACTATTTTCCCTGTCCATGGTAGGTTAAATTATTATGCGTAAAAAGTTGCACCCATTCATACTGATGTCCAAATAAATTAATTCATAACGTGTCCATGCAATTCGCAGCTACCTATTCGCAGTTATAGGTACTACTAGTAGTTATACTTTACAATGCCGCTGCGCGACTTGTTTACTATAAAGAACTCTAAGTACTCATCATACATGAGTACATATGTACTACATGAACAGCAAGTGGGTTGACAAAGTCAATATCGGATGTATCGACTTGGACAAATATCCGATGGATCCGCGGTAACTGGAGCCACCGCTGTGCCGCTGCGAGTCTCAAAGTTTATTATCGACTGACTCGTATCAGTTGAATCGGTATCGGTATTAAAAAAATGATTTTATATACGATTTTGTTCTTGTTGAATTGAATTAAACTTCAATTTCATTTATTACGGTTACTCTCATTTAATTGAAGTTTACGTCACTTCATGCCTTGTCTACGATGCTGGCTGTTACAAAATGCATGGTAAGGTAATTTACATGTGTTATAGAATTTTTCTACGCACACATATAAGATGCACCTCTATAATTGTATATCTCTCCCAGAAACCCGTACTACCTGCATGCTTTGCATGGTTTTCCCCCAATTATTTATTAAGTTTTACTATTTTTTACGTTCCATTCAGTAGTGGTAATTATAGTAAACTTTCGTCCCAATAATTGGATAAAACTTGCCATGGATGTTTCCAATATTATATACCAAAACATATACGAGTCTCTGTAGAGGTTCGTGCGCCTGCAAAACATATTGTATTAAAACTACGTAACATACATTTTCAAAGGAAGTGTAACATTTTCTATACCAGCTCATAAATTCTGTACTACTACGGAAGTGAACAGTAAATGTGTGTTTGTTAAGCTTTTTATTACATCTCTGTTAGCGTTTTGAATAAACTAGACAGTTTAGCATACAAATTATTTTATCATACAAATGAAATTATCTTCGAACAGTTCTCATGGTCTTTACAATGGGCATACCTTCACGATTACCATCCTAATTGACTAGGCTATCCAAGCATCGATTTAAATTTTATATTATACATTGCTTAATATATATGAATAATTTAGTCATATAGGTACCTAACGGAGTTCTTTGCGAATTTTTCAATTAAGTTAATGTAAATTTTATTCGGCGTTAAATTTATTGTGTGATATAATGACATATCGTAGTAATCTTAGTGGGATTGCTTTACGCATCTCCGTTTTTTATTGGTGACGTCACGTGCTTGTCCTGTATTTTATTACTCATTATAAAAGAATCACGTTCTACTTACTTATAAATTTAACTTTGCATATGAGGGTGTTATATAAATTTAACTTTGCACAAGCAAGAAATAAAATTCTGTTCAATATTTAATACAGAAGTCAAATAACATTATTAATTTCGTAGCGTATGCCTCAAGATTTGCAATGTCACTGTCAAAAAAATAAGTCGGCTACCGTTACGTTTTTTACGTTTATAAAGCATCCCTCCACGTTACGGTAGCTAACATCGTTTAAACTTTTTATCGGATAAAGCACTTTTTGTGATGACAGGATTTAGACAAATCTTGGCTCCGATCAATGAGTTTAATGAGATAATTTACGCTTCGGTAGGAACACAAAAAAGGCCCAAGACATGCGTCAATAAAGAAAAGTGAATGCAAAGAGTGACCTCGGCAGGGACGAGCTCGGGCCAACAATCGGTAAAGGTTTTGGGAAGTTTTCTTTTAATTTTGTCGAGACTAAGGACACCCGGTTTAGTTTTCGCTTAGATATCCGTCACTAATAGATCGAATCATACGTCACGTGGGTTAAAATAGTCCTTGTGGTGCATTAACAACGATCGATATATTCCGAAACGTTGGAAGATCTACTAAGAAACACTTCGTAAGTAAAAATGTCCAAGTGCCTTCGTTAGGTATACTAAAATAGGCACACTTTGTAAAAACAACGCTTGTTCCTCATAATAACTCAAAAACTTAAGAAAAATTAAAGCAACAGTTTAAAATAAGAAGCTTCTGTGTGCAGCGCGCAAGGTTTAAAAAAGCAATAGGACTCCAAAAGGATGGGACACCTGTGTTACGCGGGCACAAAAAATCTTTATTCTTATTTTTACTTGCTCAACGGTTAAATATGGTGGCTTGCTGGCTTGGTAAGGAGTAGAAGTGGCACACAGGCATATAACATAATTAAACATATTTGACGACATTTGACGACCGGTCTGGCCTAGTGGGTAGTGACCTTGCCTCTGAAGCCGATGGTCCTGGGTTCGATTCCCAGTCGGAGCATTTATTTGTGTGATGGGCACAGATATTTGTTCTTGAGTCATGGGTGTTTTCTATGTATTTTAGTATTTATATGTATCTATCTATTATATATTTCGTCGTCTAGTACCTACAACACAAGCCTTACTGAACTTACCGTAGGACTAGGTCGATTTGTGTAAGATTGTCCCGAAATATTTATTTATTTTATTTATTTATTTTTACATACCTATGTACATTTATTACAGTCACTATCATAGTAGTTAAATTAATAAAAGTTCTTGAATAACACCTCCTGTTATATGTCTTTTGTAATTTTGTACAAACGTTACAAGACCTAGTAAATTTGATCGAAAATAGGCGAATTGTACATTTATATTTAACACAAAAAGAAAAAGTAACAAAATCTATAATAACAGACGATTGGCGAGCGTTTTATATACAACAATGTAAAAGCTTATCTCAAATTTTAAAATATGTAAAATGTAGATATTCTACTTGACATAGTGCAGAAATAAAAAAGAAACGGAGTATATATTATTTGAATATTTTAGGTAAAAGTCAAGATTCTCGAAATGGTTCGTGGTATATTATCCACGAACCATTCCTCCTTTTGCTTTTAGGACTTGGCCGATACACTCCCATGTCTCTAGAATGATGTTGGTATCAAAAAAGGATTTTGCATAACACGGTTTTTGAGCAGATATCAGGAACATTCTTAAAACAGTTTCTGTTGCTGTTACGTTTTTGAAGTTGGTTTCGATTATTCAATAAGTTTAATGCAGCGGCTACAATGTCTCGAGTGGTTAGAAAAGCCAGTTGAACAAGGCTGTGGAGTCTTAGATTGGCATCCGTCTCAGAGGACTAGCCACGTGCGTCTTGAATGAGCCCTCCGGATGGAGCCCACAATGGACCATGTGTGCGACGTGTGTTCTTCAGTTTGTGGGGGAAGTTGAAGAATCAGTTTTAAATAATAGTAACCACAGATAATGTCAGTTTTCGATTTTTTTATGAAATTGATTTGGATATTTTCTCACGCTTGTGAGTTTAGTTCTAAAGTTCCGAATAAACCGTAGATTGTAACATGAGCAAATAAGAATACTGCTAACATATAAAACCTTTAAATTTTAATTAAATCTGAGGAATGAAAATCTATTGACATAATAACAACCGTACTATCAATAAATATTTTTTTTATTGAATAAAAGGTAAATGTTAAAACATCGCGATTCAGTACGGGTACAACTGTAAAAGGGGTAATAAATCAAATTCAAGGAAACCATATTCGACATCCGTTTTGTAAATTTATATTCCGTTGCTAATCGAATGAAACAATATTGAGTGATAATAAATATCTTGGGCCCGAACATTGAACCCGGCCTTCTCAGAATGTATGGAGTTTTGAATGTGAGGACAACTATACACACCTATATATTCAGCGATCATAAAAAGCGTCGTATTTTTAAGTCCTTACAGACTTGAAGACATGACGGGTTGATAAGTCATACTTGAATAAGTATTATAATATTAGCCAAATAATACCCTGCGGGACATGATTTGATGTTTCCTTTCCTCTCCGGTAAAATATAGAATTTGAGCCCTTTAATAGATCGTAATTTCTTCTTAGCTTATTAAAGAATACAGGTTTCATAGAGCTAACAATTCGGAGAGCAAACTACAGCGACAGTTTCCTTTCAGTCACGTTATGCAGAAGAATCCAGTGTCTATGCTTATACTAGCATGAAAAGAGTACGGCTCATCTGACGAAAAACATATCTTTCTAAAAACATATAAGTAAATAATATTTTAGGATATTTCTACACAAGTCGATCTAGCCCTATACATAGACAGCTAACTACATAGATGGTAGACGTAAGTACTAGACGACGATAAATATCGTATCAGTAGGCTTACTCGTAAAATGTTAGTGATAAACACAAATAAATGTCTTCTAAACGTCTTTGTATTAGGCAGTCATTAGTGTCACTAAGAGTTAGGCTGGATGTCCAAGCATATAAAAATATGAAGACCAGAACAAGCATATAAAAATATGAAAAAATAATAATGAGAAATATATAAATATAACTGCTTCTATTCTAAAACAAGATTTTTCTTGTAAATTTTTATAATATTGAACACCGGCGTCGGGTGTACTCGTACTCAATGAAGGCTAACAAAAGCAGTTAAAAAGTGCTTGAGGCCTCATATTAATAACGCTCGTAATAAACATCTTGTAATAAATTATGTTTAGTCATCAACCGGCCTAAAAATAACATGCAAAAAATAACCTTGACCAAGACGAAACAAGGCTTAAAAATCAATGGTAAAAGGTAACGAGGAGAGGCAAAGCAGATCGCGGCTGATATAACCAGTGGCGATGTGTAATCATAATTTGTTGGCTACTTGTATTACCAGGTGTCTTATTAAAGTCATTTTCCGTGTCGAAGGCTCCATCCGACCAGGTTAAGTGTGCTCTCTGAATATAACGGATCACGAAGTGAAATGTATACTGGGGTAACCTGAGCTGTCGAGTCTTTTAGCAATTTGAACACACCATGGAGCCCGTCCGCGCCCGAGGCGGATCCGCTCCCAAATCTCTTATAATTAAACAACTACAAAAACTTAACAACAACAAATTAATTGTATAATTTCGTCGTTTCCTGTGCCCTTTTGATTTGATGTAAGGCTAAAGGATTTAATTTGCATTAGATTTAAAAAAGTTTTTTACATGGGAATCGTCGGCTTAGCTGCACTAATGTAATATTTTAAAAACCATTTGCACTTTTCTTTTTCGATCATCAACGGCATTTATGTGCATGTTTATCATAAATATCTTGCATGGGTATAAGTTAAATATATATCATGTAATAACTTAATCAATATGAAAAGTTGTACATAATAGTAATCATTGGTATACCATTATACCAATGTTTCCTATTATAACATAACTTCTAAACGACCGATTACAGTACATTTATATATATCTTTGAGATAGGTACTTATATCTCAAAGATATTAAGGCTTTGTAAGTAATTACGAGTAAGTACCTAAATCTAGTTGAACTAAATGCTCTTTCTTTAATGTTAATGTAATTAAAAGAATACATGGTGTATATTTTGTATGTAGGTATGTTTAGTTTTTTTGTTAGTATTTTCGAAAAGCCATCCGATTCAAAGCACAGTAAGTAAAGCTTAAGTAACTGCATCGGCAAGACTTATCTTGGTATAATTCGATTCTGTAATTAATTGCTGTACTATTTAAGCAAGACAAGGTCAAAAAGAAAATAAATTAGTTCAACTTTTAACAAAACGAACTAAGAATAAAGGAGGCACTAAATCAATGATACGTGCGAGTAAGATAGCTTACTGCTAAAATATCTTGCGTGATAGGGATAGCGGTAGGACAGTTGTGGAAGGTCGGTCTGTGTTGGTAACAAATTATTTCATTAGAGTGGGCGCGGCGCGCGCGCAAGACACCTGTCCAGCGACCGGATACCTCGCCCCCCGAACCGTGGCACCCCCGCAACGCAGCCTCCACGGCAACTGAAAAACAACCTTACCATGAAAACTATACGGTCCGTATCTTAAAAGTGGTTAGACACGGCTGGTTTTCAAAACGACTTAGAAAAGGACGAAAACGCAAATGTCGCCCCCGGTCTGTTCTCGTATAACGTTTCCAAAAATCATTGACACAACATCCGTTGAGCCTCCCAGCTCCAAATGGGAGGTCGTTACTAAAATCAGTGTCTTGAGTCAAATGAATAAATTAGGTGCACGCGATGCTTGATTAGATCTCTTTAAGTGGCTTGGTATTATTTTGTTATCGGTAAAGCAAAGCATTAAGCGGTCGACCTAATAGAACGCGGTGATGTGCCTTTGTTTTAGTTGGTCGCATAAATTGATTGAATTTTTACATCCTCAGAACAAGGTTTAATTTGATTAATTTGCAAAAGTCAGTTTTGGCGCTCACTTACAACAGGAAAAGTATGTTTTTTTTCATATATTCTTGGCGCCCGTTTGAATGAAGGTACCTACACGTGAAGTAAGTCAACATTGTGCAGTGTGTTCCTTAGCCAGAGCTTTTTGTTCACACACAAAAGGGCTGTATCCGGTAAGATCGGGCCGCTTCCGCGAAATCTATCGCAACAAGAAACGGGAAGTATATCCGGAACAACGAAAAAACAACAGTTTTTTTCAAACTTCCACATTGCTAGGGCTGTCGCTTGACAAGGTTCGCTTCGGTTATATATTTTACTAATACTTGCATATAATTCATATTTAAAAATAGGAAGAATAGTTGAAATTAAAAAAAAAAATGATACGCAATGACAAAACAAAAATACTGCTGTCGTATTTCATGGTACATCGTATTTAAGTTTCGGATATAAAAGAAACTAAAGAAAATAGTTTTCACTTAGATTTTACGGTACAGAGAACCTGGATACATTTAATCAAGTGGATGCTAATGTGTCAATGGCCAATGGGAAATTAATTTGGTATCACTTTATACATCATATTTGTTGTACTTATCTAAATCCCTTTAAATTATTGACGAGAATATCTATTTAAAATACTATTTATGAATTAATTAAATAATAACAACGAAGGGCATAGCAGGCAACCCTGAGGTGCTGTTGAGAGTCAATTTTCCCACGCCCAACAGGTTGCCAAGAACGTCTTCCTTCCGGAGTACGACCAATGGTCCATTTCGTCACAAAAAAAACCTTTTTTTCGACAACAGATTTCGGGCACACATGTTCCTCTTGGCTAATCAAAAAGGCATATGGCCCAAAGACGTTATATGCCTCTGAGCACCTTGCAAGCAGAATGCATTGTGGGAATGATAATGATTAACATCTCATGGCGTATAATGATCGGTTTCTTGGCGACAGGTGTGGAGCAACATGGATTGCACATTTCATTTTTCCCACGAGTGATCTTTTGTGGCGATTTTCACCTGACTTTTGGGTCAGGCCATCGCCATTAAATTTTTGAATGACACAAAGCTTTTACACCATATGTCTTTGGAATGGATTATAAAGGCTATTCTGTTTTTGATAAACGGATGTTTGCAGGTTATTTAATTCAATGTTTATGAGCATATGTTTTGTTGTGATGGTTTTTACATCGGTGTCACAATGGGTAGGACTTTTTTGGATGATATGTCTATGTTTTCAATGTTCTGTATTTACCACCTTCCGGGTCATTCAATTCGATGTTTATGATTTACAAGATGTTAAGTATCCGTAGCTGATTTGATTCAGGAAATGTTATAGGTATTTCTTTGTTAGTCTCTTATTTACCTTAGCTTTGGCTATTATGTATTTATCATATTGATTTGCTATAATTTCAATAATTATTTTCTTCACCTCTTTCTGAGCTCTTTCTCTTCAAATAGTAAAACAAGATGTACCTAGTCCAAAAAGGTTACTTTATAAAATTAATAAATACTAATTGAGATCCTGTTAGTACGCCTAAATTGAATCAACATTGAATAAAAGCTATATTTAGGTCTTATCCAAAACATCGACAGCATAAATTGAAAAGACAGAAAGGTTAGTTTTCTTGTTGAAATTGATTGTCAAGTCGTATGGTACATTGATGATGTACCTGGAATGTTAAGAACATGTGCTTGTGCGTGGAATGATAAAAGAGCCATCAATCGCAGCTCATCGATCACAGATACAATGTACCTAATATGTACAAGAGCTGTAGCTTTATAAAGTAAAACTACTTTATAAAGCTACACACTCTACAGATCGCCTACGTTAGTTAACACAATGTTCTATACCATGTAGTACAAGCGAGGTGCACAGATAGTAAACTCGATACTCGTTATCGAAAACCTCAATGTCACAACTCATGGTACGGGTACAGAACGGTCGACTCTGTTGATCACTGTGGCGCATTATATTCTTGTATCGTTTAACTCGTGAGCGTGACTACTGAATAAATAGCAACATTTTTTACAAATAAAAAGTGAATAACTTGGCAATACTATAAAATTATAGGTGAAAACATATTTTTTTATCTAATATTAATTTTTAAACGGCTTATCGGCAAGCAACAAGAGTAATAAATAAATCTTAAGCTATGAAAACGTTTTAAATGAAACCTCTAAGCTCCCGACACTATACCTTTCTAAGCTTACTAATTACATTATCTACATTAAACATGATATATTTACAATGTATATTTCGTGTCGTCAACACACTCTGTAGTTTGCATAACAATTATAAATTAGTTATTTTGTACTTATGCTGAATAATAAAGGGCTTACATGCATAAATCTAAATACCTTACGTTGTACCAAGTCATCAACTCATTGTAATATTTTTTTAATTACAAAGCAGTAAAGTTGATACAAACCTACTACCTACCGTAAAAATGCGAGTATTACAGAAGAAGATTTAATTAAATAACGAAGAAGTTAATTTAATAAATTGATAAGCAGTTGTTTTCGTTCAATTCAAGACTTGTGGTTTTGTTTGTTGTTAATACCTATTTCTGTTGTTTCCGTAGGAAAGTAACCAAATTTATTTGTATAGGTATTGATTTTGACGTGACTTAAATTTTATCGATGTTGGATATTATTAAATCGATGCTAACGTTAGTGTTTTGTCATTTCAGGGTTCTGAAGAGGACCTGCCAGCGTGCAGGCCTAGGCAGGTTTGCAGTAAGGTGGACCTGTACGACACCACACAACCCTGGCTTGAGAAGAAGTGCCGGTGTTTGGGTCACAGGCCGTGCTCAAGGTAGATAATAGTATTATATGAATCTGTTGTAATAAGAGAAGTAAAAACTGGCAATGAGTTACGCGATCCCGTTGAAACTAATATCGCTAACGATAGAAGATGTACAACAAATTTAAAAACCAAAGGTGCTAATAAATCCTCTATAATTTTCCAGTGAACTTTCCGCCGACGACAACCACACGCTCGCCGACAAAACCACGCTCTACAAGACCTGCGAGCCAGTGAAGCGGTTGCCTAAATGCCGCTACTTCAAGGACCCGGCGTGGACCATTTACACGCTGCCCGACAGCAACGCCACGCAGCAGATCATCAGCTGCCACTGCCCGAAGATGTCCGTCACTTATCTGCTGAAGAAACTGCCGTACACGACGCCTGGCGGGGAACAGGGCAACCAGTATCAGTTCGCGTGCTCGCCCATAAGCGTAAGTCCTTCATTTTATCGTAAGATCATGTTGAGTATGTTACATACATACATTTCAGCCGTGCTGCTGGACCTCCCACAAATATGAAATATCATCTTGGGGGATAATTGCGATAGTCGCCACGCTTAGCAGGCGGGTTGGCGACCGCAGTAGCTGTAGATTGGGTTTCGACGGACGCTGCTGCCCGTCCGTAGGATTTTCCCTTTGTCGCCTCTTACGACACCCGCGGGAGGAGATGGGGTGGTGCTATTCTAGTCAGCCGGCATCACACGGCACAGTACATATGTTACACCAAAGCCTAATTTACTGTTTTGCTTTTGAATTTGACTAAAGTACAGTTATTTATTTTAGTTTGTACTTTAAAAATAGTTTCTGATTATTGATATGAGAATATTGGCTTGGAATATAAACGAGTAGAGTAAAATATAATCGTTAAGCTACCTAACTACTTTGGTAATGCCGATTATTAGCTGCTTTTGCTAAAATATTACGAGTAAACGTTCGTCAATGAGTACCTGATGAAGGTACCCTAAACGACATCTAGCGAATAACAGATGAAACAGAGAGGAGTTTGCGAGCCAGTTTGCGAGCTCTGCCTTGCGTTGTCGTTACCTTTCTCTTTAGTTCCCATGGCCGTCGCGGGGTGGCGCTGACGCCCGTACATTAAGTGACATGTTTGTACAACTTTTGTTGAATTTGTCTTTATAATATCAACATAATCATTTCTAGTTCATTTTGGAGAGTAACTTTAATACTTTACATGTAAAAAAACATTTAAATCTTCAAGGGATTAATAGATAAATCTTATCTAACAGTAAGTATTTTTTTACTTCAGAGACTACGTTGCTCACGCAAGGAGCCCTGCAAGCTATTCAGCGTACGCCGGCGGCACGAGCAGATCGACGAAGTCAACGCCAACACGATCTGCCAGTGCCCCCGGGACCACTCGTGCCCACGACACCACACGGAGCCCGGCGTCCTGGCCGGAGTCACGTACGCGGCGGAGGACATACGCACGTATCATGGGTACTGCATGCCGGAACCGCCCGAAACTTATAGGTTTGTAGGGGATAAAGACTGAACGCTGATGTAGAAACGTTTATACCATAACGAATACGGGATTAATAGTCACGTTGAAACGATTATGTTGTCGATATTTTTGAAGCTGGTGGGTGTTAGCAGCATCATCACTTATTTTCCCTCCGATCTGCTTAACACGAATCGTTTCTCTAACTGTTTGATGTAAATTTTAAGGCATAGCGTGAGTTTATAATCGGATGAAACATTCATAATGGGAATCTATTTAATCTGAACAGAAAAATTACAACCAAATAAAAATAACTAGGCCTTAAACTCTTTTATCATTGAGGATAAGACTCAAGTGTTGATGTTTTATCATTATCACAGTTAAAAACCTTGGTTTTCATTAAAATTTCTTTGCTCATTACCTGTTTAGTACAAAATCTTAGGCAGCTCGAAATGCTTTTTATTATTAATTATATTATTTTATAAGGACTTGACATTGCCCAATCAATGAGACTTTGAGTACCAGTTACTACCGAACCGCGTCGTAAATTGGGTTTTGGTACTTTAAAATTCTTATCGATTGGTCGCCGAGCAAAACGAGCAAATCGTGACGTCAGCTTGATTTAAAATTGTAAACTGCTTATTGGAAATTGCTTATTGAAAACTTAAGAATCAGAAATGCTATCTATTTTAATAGGAGAACTGAAGTTCCTTGAACAGATAGTCTGCTGTTAAAATGGATAATTCTGAAAAATCTTATGTTAATTTTTTTTGTAAACGACCCCTTTGTCGGGGCGGCTATCTTATTGTTTCTGTTATAGTTATTGTGTAAATAATAGTTGTAGATTAAGTAATCATTCCAAACGGTTAGTATATATGATTAATTAATTATTGATATTTTAATTATTTACTTGCCATATGGACGTGTTGCGTTTGTTCCGAGTCTTCCATTCCAGTCAAGAAGACAAAATTGTTTCATTATTTTGTTTATGTTTACTATTGTCTAATAGTTTTTGTTATATTTGACGATGTATTCGTGGTCTTAATTATACTCGATTGAATATGTTTAAACTTACTATGCATTTTTACAAGATGACCGTAGATAATAAGTTATAGTGAATGTTGTAGAACTCGAACTTTAAAAAGAACAAATAAAAAATGACTCAGTATTCAAAATGACTAAACTTAAGTTAACTTAATTTAAAAATAGCTCTAAGGTATACTTCTAAATTTATTTCATGGAACTGTTCAATCCTTACAAAAATAGACTGAAGTTCCATAAAATAAATTTTAAGTTCCTGCTCTAAGCTGAAATGAGAATTATCATTGCGAAGTGAAAATTAGAACTGAGAAGACAAAATAAGTTATAAAACTTGTGTTGAATTTGCAAAGTGTTTAAAGGACAGGTGTATATGCACCGCTGGAGACTGTATCTATGTAAATATGAATCATGTTTATAAGATGATACCTTGACGATGTTTTGTCTTCCTTATTTGTTTGATGTATAAATTTAATCATAAGTTAAATTATTGAAGAAAGATAAATAAATGTTTCGATGTCAAACTTCCTTTCATTAATTAATTGAATCAGGCGTCCTTTCATTCATTGTTGTCACGAATATTGAAAAAAGAGAACAGAGCCCTGAGTGTACATTTTTAACTTAACTTTACGCCACGAACGCGTTTGCGTTTCCCATATAAATAACATTATCACTTACGCGTTCGTTTTTTTACGTCAAAAGAAACTTACACTAGAGCCTCTGTTCCTTATGTAAAAAATCGACCCTTTGGGTTTCAGCTAACCTTACCATACCTACTTAACGTTTTTGTAAATTAATCATTTTTAGAGTTAACCTTTTGAGCGTCAGATGGTAAAGAAATATGCCCTGCCCGTGATGCCACACACGGCTACAGCCGTCTTTGGCCGTCAAAAGGTTAATAGACTTAGTGAATTCAATATTTTTCTTAGTTCAGTTTATTCACTAATAATTTATCATGAATCTAATTAACGGCCTCTGTTACTTGGTATAACGATGCCTGCTGCCTATGAGCTGAAGAGTCTGGGTTCGAATCCCGGTAAGCGCATTTACATGTGTAGGTATAATCGAATAGGTATCTTCTCCTATTAGCTATATTTGCTTAGTTAGGGTTGATTTGTGTAATTATGCTTTGCTGCTCAATTCTCGCGATTAAGGTTAACTTGTAGTACTGTTCTCCAGCTATCGGCTATTATCACGAATTATTTAAAGTATAAATGTTAATCTGAAACAAATATAGATTAAAAAGGTGCCTAGGTACACTATCCACCTCTTTCTAACCATTTGTTTCTCCTCTGTACGATCACCATGGTAACCTCTGTATGCATATAGTGCCTATTTGTTATCAACCTCACATTTTATTTAATAACATTTTATAATTAAAATACAGTCATTTGTCATACGGCAACCTTAATGTAATATCTTATAAAGATAACAAAACCAACACGGGTACTTAGTTAGATAATTTTAGCAAACGTCATAGGAAGGTGACAAGTTAGACCCTTCGAAACTGGATAAAGGACGTGCTACATCACAGCTACATATTGGCGCTTGTGTTCAGTTCACACAGCATTCGGCCAGGCTAGATGAAATAAGAAAAACCGAAAGATGAAGTGCGTCCTCCTCGTTTATTAAGCTCTATAATAGGGAATTCTCCCGTATCAAGGCGACACCTTTGCTAGTTCTAGTTTGTATCGTCAATCTTGATACTTTTTTTAGTTTATTCATCTTATATAAATGCCAGGCTTTATTTTTTCTAACATAAAAGCAATTGAAATGTCAAAAATAAGAAACAAAAATTGCTATATAATATATATTATGTATCATTTTTTTGTTGCTTTGTATTAATTTATTCAGTCCGCAGATTTTTTTTTGCATCTCCGTTCTACTTTAAACATCTACAAGTTAACCTTAATCGCGAGAATTGAGCAGCAAAGCATAATTAATGATAAAACGAACTTACCTGTACGTGAAGTTCTATCATAATTATGCGAGCTGCTCAATTCGAAGCGATTAATAAGTACTCCCCCCCATCCCTCCCTAAAATGGGTCAAAAAATCAGCGGCTGATACTGTTGAGTGTGTGATATGCTTTAAACTTAATGAGGTAACCATGGTGATCGTACAGAGGAGAAACGAATGGTTGGAAAGAGGTGGATAGTGTACCTAGGCACCTTTTTAATCTATATTTGTTTCAGATTAACATTTATACTTTAAATAATTCGTGATAATAGCCGATAGCTGGAGAACAGTACTACAAGTTAACCTTAATCGCTTCGAATCGAGCAGCTCGCATAATTATGATAGAACTTCACGTACAGGTAAATTCGTTTTATCATTAATTTTTAATTATACATTTATTTTGTACATTGCTTCGAAATCAATGTCGTTGTCGTTGTCGTTGGACGCATCAGTGCAATGTTGCTATCGTGTATAACATTCGCTGTCTTTATTAAGTCGAATCGTATCTTTAAAACCACGATATAACTAAAACCACTGTAAGTAATTGTTTAGAATTGTCCAAAGTGACAATAAAAATATCTGACGTAACGTGCTTGATGTTTAACGACGCATTATTCACAGATTATCCAATGCCGTTACAAATGAGAAATTTCCAGTGAAATTTTTACGTTACGTCGAGTCCCGGTAATGATGAATTGGCTTTTTAAATGGCATTGTTTAATAAGATCCATAAGTAAAACGGATTTTTTAAAAGCTGAATGTCGAATTTAATATGCCTTTGATAATCGTTTATAGCTAAATTATGACATTTGCGTTTATTATGAAAAGGCAAACAAAAACAAAATTGCCAAGTTTAAAAAAAAGGGATTTGTAGACTTGACCAGGTATGAGCGTAAAGTAGTCTTACAGGAGTGTCCTACCGATTAGATTAGATTTTTTTCTATTATCAGGACTGCTGGATGAAATCGTACCGCATATTCTCAATGATCTTACAGGTACTGCTGTCATCTACGAATTCGTTTGAGTCTGGATCGGCTCTTTATGTCCGCCCCTTTCACTGTAGTAGTTACTTTTATAACTGTACAGTCGCCATCAGGTATATCGGAGCTGTCGAGGTTGTCACAAATCTGAACAAGCCCCTATTGTCTAGGCGATAAAGTGCATGTTCTGTTATTTGTTACCACCTCAACAGCTCCGATATATCTGATGGCAACTGTACCAGCAGACGTCGTTAAACGAAAATGAGCCCCGTCTGCAACAATGGTTCATCGATGAACTGGTGTTACCCACAAATTGTCTCAAATACTTTATTGGATACTTTAATGATACTTTTTAAATACTTTATTGGGTGGTTTTTCACGTATTTAACAAGCTTTTAAATTATCTCGTAATATTTCGTGTTTGTAGCGGTTTCGGCATTGACGTGGCTTTGCTTTATGCATGCTTCATAACAAGGTTGGTAAATATTTACCAAAACCGAGCTTAATTAAATTAAACATGACTAGTTTAACCCACGTTGAGCACAAACATTAAATACAATGAATTGCAATGTAATACAAAAGCTTTATTTTATAGTCAACATATATTTTAAACAGTAGTTAACAAAAAAACTGGTCAGAATAGTCTAAAAGTATTGCGCATACATTACATTCTCAGAATAATGGGAGGCTTCGTATTTCCTAGAATATAATACAGATAGGTTTTTCGTACTCGTTTGAAAAACTGCCTAAAAGGCAACAAAACCTGCCTAATAGTCTGGTCATCAAATACATACTTTACTCTATAGATGAAGCATCTGTTGTGCACATCTTTGCAGTGATTTGAGTGATTGATAAAATGGAAAATTAAATTTAGCTGTTGGAATATTGGTTGGAACCGTGGATTGGGGTTACTTTGATTCCAGGGGTTACTTTGATAAAAACTTTTCTCCATGTTCAAACTCGAATATCACGCTTTCTGGATGCATCCCTTGGTTTTTTTTTACGTTTGATAACATTGAACGTCACTGCCAGTTTGTGATTTGTGTTTGTGGGACCAAACACTTAGATCGATGCGAAAGTAAATAAAATATATAGGTATTTGTTTTATGTACTTCACATAGCTTGTATAACTTCTAATGTACAATGTTCTCTATAGAAAATACAACAATTTTATAAAACTCATTGAATCAGGCATTTATCGGTGTATAACATAAATTGTTGTTACGAGTCATATTAATAGCGGCCGTTCTATTTTTTTTGGGATTTGTGGCATGGGGTGTCTTTGATCACATATTTTATTTTATTTATCGTATGGCATTGACACCTATAAGGGTTAACTTACCCATTTATAATAGTTTACGTTCTATGGATTTTACCTACGTCGTTCATTTCATAAGTTTTGATTATAAGCAAAAAAAAAAAGAACTCAATACAGTACATACTAGGTACTACGTATTACAAACTACTATTTACCTTACTAACTTGTGAAGTACAAAGTTAGTTTTTGAGTTTAATTGTTACATTTATGGTACCAAATGCACAAAAACCCTTTTAATCCTAAAACTACGAACGGATTTTTTTAAAGTTTTTGAAATTTTACTCCCTAAAGGGGTTTCTATCCAATTCCGTCAAAAAAAAGAGGGGTATCAAAGTAACCCCAAAATCAGTTTAGAGTTGATCACCTCTTTAAAATTTTTTTTTAAGTAATATGTTAATAATAATAAAAAAATAAATAATGAAATCGATAGAGGAGCAAAAACCGATATCGTCATTTTTTTATTATTTTTTTTATATTACATATTGAAGAGATAACACCAAATTAATTTTGAAATTTATCAAAGTAACCTCATTCCACGGAACCTTACTTGTTCTTATTTAATTGTCTCGTTTAAAAAAAAAGAGAGTAAGTTAAAAAAAGAGTTTTTATGTTTTGTTAATTACCAAAGATTTATATAAACTAGAAGCCGCCTTTGCTTTAGGAGACTTAATCAATTGGACCACCCGAATACAGCTGAACCCGTCGAAATTTGTCAAGTACATATATGTAATCTTGTTTATTTTTAACCGTTTACCAACTTCAGGTAGGTCAGACACGATGGCTGAGTGTGCGGGTTCAAATTCTGCCCCCCACTTTTACTTAAGTATATGTCATCTACTTCCAATGTATAATCTATATATTAATGTTACTACTTTGATTTGTCCTTAGTTTAGTAGTCGTGTTTGTCAAAACCGTGTAGAATTTATTTTTTCCTAGAATTCTGTATTTTATTAGTTCGTGTAATTTCTGTAATGTTAGATATATCATTACGGCCTGATTATACTGAATCAACTGTACTTGTAGTTCACGTACAATATCGTCTGATTGCATTAAATACCTCGCCTACTCGGGTCAATACAGAATGCCATTTATTTGCTTTAATCCGTTACCAAGAAAACGGTACACTACAAATGCTACAGTTTTGTCGCTCGAAATCCGGTCGAGTAACGTGCTACGGTCAGTATAAGGGTTATGCATTTGTGATTAAAATTTAAATGGAAGATGCAATTAGGGTCAGCAGGTTTGCGTATAGTACTGTTTTAATACGCAAGGCCGTTAAATAACATAATACGGGCTAATATTGTCGCAATATGGCTCGGGGTGTGCCGAGTAATCGAGTAATGTGCATGTTTTTAAAGCAAGTAATATTACTATAAAAAAATAAAAAATTAACTGATGTATTATTTAAAATCTCGCGCTTAAACAATTTCAGACAATTGTGAAATATGATTTGTGTTTTATGTCCCGAACGTGTCATAATTTTTTTTTAAAGATTTTATAAATAAATAAATAAATATTTCGGGACAATCTGACACAAATCGACTTAGTCCTACGGTAAGCTCAGTAAGGCTTGTGTTGTAGGTACTAGACGACGATATATATAATAGATAGATACATATAAATACTTAAATACAAAGAAAACACCCATGACCCAGGAACAAATATCTGCGCTCATCACACAAATAAATGCCCTGACTGGGAATCGAACCCAGGACCATCAGCTTCATAGGCAGAGTCACTACCCACTAGGCTAGACCGGTCGTTATGTTTATGAATAATGCCATAGGTAAATATATAATTTATAGTCCTAACTGCCGTTGTCCTTTTCTGTCTTCATTAAATTTGAAATTACTGTTTGTTAGAAAGATATCAATCTGTCATTTGCTAAGTGCATTGTTGTGTTTTATAAATTTTATATCATATGTCAAGAGTGACGAGTGACGACAAAATTAAAAATTCACTTGTCTAACTGTATGGGAGTTAAAAAAAAGTAGTACCTACCTACTCAATTAAAAATTTCATCATAAAAAATTAGGTAAATAGTTTTTACATAACATCTTGTAAAGTGACAATACAATGGTTGTTGTTCGTTTGCAAGCAATTAACGATGCTAATGAAAAGTCTGAATTTGATGTGATACGAGTACAATGGAAATCCATTAGGTTTACTGCGTCAGTAAACTGTTTGAGAGCTAATTGGATGATGCCCTTTAGTAGATGTTAACTTACCTTTATTTTATTATTCTAGTGAAGTAAGCAATTAATCTTTGAATTGTAGGGATAAGAAAATCGAGACAGTACAGAGCAACACAGGTTTTAACCTCTAGCCGCCCGGAGTCCTATAAAAAGGTCTCCCATTGAATGACATTTTGAATTTTAATTATGAGATAACATAGTTACATTTGGCGTGGCTAGTTTTAATCTCTTGGCGGCTAGAGGTTAAATACACGACGACGCTCTCTAGACAAAGGTTACCCCCAAAAATATCCAGAGATCAGTCGTCTCTTACCAGCCTGGTCATTATAGTGACTCTCCTGCGTATGAAATAGAAGACCTACCCCGAAAACCGAAATTCACAAGTTTCGAACGATCGTCTCTGTCAAAACCGTCTCCGGCTAATTACGACTTAATCGAAGTAAAAGATGCACGATATTTTCCAACTATCTATAAATTGTGGATATACCCGGATGAAAAATGTACAGCTTTCGTTTAATAGCAAATTTTCAAACATCGCGTAAAAGGGTAAAACTATATTTATTGGGGAAGAAATCCAGACATGCAGGTCAACTTTTTTACGTGTGAGTATACTTAACTAAGTCATACTTCACGTATACGTACCTACTCTTGATAATTTTACTTTATAAAACTGCCAAAAATAAGTATTATCTTTTCAGGATTCATGTTTTTTTTCCTATAAATACCTAATATCTTGATCGTTATCATCATCTCAACTATAAGACGTCCACTGCTGAACATAGGCCTCCCCCTCGGATCTCCACATGTACCGGTTGGAAGTGACCTGCATCCAGCGTCTTCCGGAAACCTTAATGACACACTCGAGCACTTTTCGACCCCATCTGCCGTCTTCTCTGCGTGTTATGTGGCCTGCCCATTGCCATTTCAGCTTGCTAACCCGGTGGGCTATGTCGGTGACTTTAATTTAATACCTACTATGGGTTCGCTTAATTTTTCTTCTTTTTCAGCACTCTTAAAACACTTCGTTACCAAAGTACTTAAACAATCTTTAAAAGTCATAAATAGTTGGACACATCGATACAGCCCCGTTAAAACTGTGACTCGTAAGTAAGTCGCCCGCCATTAGGCTTTTGAGAACGGTTAATTCTCTTAAATTGTAGCAATGGATATAAATGATAAGATTACTGAGGTCTGAATATGAAAAGGTATTAAGTCCGTATGTAGCACGTATATACGCAGCTATTTAGACTTATATCGCATACTGTTAGCTAGACTAACGTACATTATATGAGACATTATCTATGAAAAGGGACCTTATTGTCGATGGCGCTTACGTCGAACTGAGTTGCGTTTGTATTGTAACATCTTGAACAACGACGTAAGCGCCATCGACAATAAGGTCTCTTTTCATAGATAATGTCACATATACTTCTAATTGTGACAATCTCAAATCTCATTACAGCTTTATTCAAATATGGACTTTATTTTGCGAGAAGTTGAATAGTTTTTGCAAATACGCCG
This sequence comes from Grapholita molesta, assembly GCA_022674325.2. Lineage (NCBI taxonomy): Eukaryota > Metazoa > Arthropoda > Insecta > Lepidoptera > Tortricidae > Grapholita > Grapholita molesta. Next base: position 11,620,044 of record CP053137.2, read on the forward strand.
AGTGATAAGATACGAGGATGACAAAATTGTCTAACGATGTAAGATGCCGGTCGACCACGATTTAGATTAGTGCAAGTAAAAGTAAGCTTTAGATTTTATTCGGATTTGCGGTTTGAAACCGTAAGACGGATATGTGTCGGAGGAAAGCAGACATGTCATTATTTCAACGTGTATGAAGTGTAACGACATCAAAAATAGAGAAGTTGACAATATGACTGTGGTTATTAGCAAAATAAAAATAGCACAAAACGTACTGTCGACAATCTTTTAAAGTTAAGGCAAATTAGTACGTTTACATAATACAAGAGTAATAACGAGCTTATTTTTTTAAAATTAGCGATAAACAAATGTCAATGTAGAAGTGTGACAGACTGACATAGCGGTCACACTTCTATATTTCGGTTGAGGGTATATTATCATATTAAGGTAACTACAATAACAATAACATTGTTATACAAGAGTATCGGTAAACCGGTGTGGTTTGTCTTGATACCGAATCCGCAGTATTTTATACATATCAATTAATTTGTTACATACAAACACTTATTTTACATAATTCGTTAGGGTGTGTCCACACTAGCGTTTCTGTCCTGCGTTTTCTCGGCGTTCACATACAAATTTAAGCTAATTCGATGTTTGGAATTTTCTAAATGAATGAAGAACTATTCCCAAACGAACACGACAATGCTCATAAACTATATGAAACTTTAACTTCACATGATAGGCAATCTACTACAGCATGAAATATGAACAGGTCTACAAGTCTCCCCTCAAATTTTGGCATTCGTGCTTAAGGTGAGGTAGACCTTATAGCCATCGTGGGGTTCCTGCTGAGAACACTTAACAAAGAATTATTTAACTTGTTCTCACTATTATTTGACATATTATAAACCTTATTGCGAGGACATAAGATTCCTCGGTGGTCAATAAAATGTCGCTGTTAGTATTATGGTCGTGTCCAAATATTGCGCAAACATCAAAAAGATGTAACGGCGACTTTTTATTATGGCGATTATTATGCTAGCGGAAACCGGATTGAATAAATTTTCATTGTATTTTTATTATTACTGTTTATTATGAAATGGAATCAACGGGTAGTACTTTTTTACTGTCCTTATGATAGTGTTGATTATCCCGTTTTTTAATATTACTTAAGGCTAAATTTATCTTAATCAAAGGTTGCCTGGATTACTTTTCTTACCCGTATTTATATTGGATATAGATGTAACGGGTAAGAAAATGTAAAAAATATGTAAGAATTCAGAAATTCAATTATATATCACACGAAATGAATATTATACACAAATCTTATAGCTTTTTTGAATGAACATAAATATTCGGCACTGTTGCAACCGACATCCTCACGGAATAACAGGAGGATGAGGATGGCGCTTGCAACAGTGGCGAAATATCGGAAACTCATTCAAAATTATAAACATTGTAACTATCCCGTTTTAAGTAATAGTTGTCATGTGAATGACCATGTTTAGCTTAAAATCGTATATTAACACAAATATTCTGTATTAAATTATTCAATTTTTAAATACTATATATATTCTAAATAACACCGTTAAATCATAGTGCATAAAAAAAATGTATTGCTTATTTAAAATCCTGCTGTAACTGTCAATGTCAAGTCGTTTAACTGCTTAAAGCAAGTATTGTCTAAGTGCACAGAATAGTGTATCTAGGGCCCCCAATGGTCAATAACAATCGATACAGTTACATTGCACGACTTGCTGAATTAAACTGTAATGCTACTCACAGAGATTACTAAATATTGAGACAGTCAATCTACGTATGATAGTGTTGCTCGAGGAAGATGACGAAAATCAAAATCTGGCTACATGGTCGGGTCGCGGGCTACTAGATGAAGTGAGACGTACGAGCTAAAGCTAATGAAGCTGTATGTCCTTATTTAACATTAATAGATTAGACAGATTAGAAAAGGATTCAGTAGTGAGAACCGTGTCTGATGTCAGGCTTTTCTAGGTACTATTTTAAAGGCCATCAAGCAAATAGGTTTCTGACTTTGTTTTTTTTTTTTGAGGTAATTTGGCATGAGAACCCTGAGAATGAAAATATATATTGTAGATAACTTTAAAATATGGTACAGAAAGGGGTATAACAATTTTAAAGATCTACAATATGACGCCCGTTCTAGTATGGAAATTGACAATCTTTATTCCATATTTGTCTCTACTACTAACATCATTTCAATAATTCGTGATTTGACAATGATTGTGACTTAGTTACATTCACCTAAATCAAATAAAACTAAACCTTGTGCGATTAACGTAGAGTTGATTTTACCTGGATAGTTGGAACTATGTCGTGTTTAGCGTTTAGGTCTATGTCTACCTCAATGGAGTCTAGTGATTGTGAACTATGACCTCGTTATTATTAAATAAAGAAATAAAAGCAGTCCTTTATCATTTTTCAGTTGCTAGGGATTTACAAAATGAAGATTTCACAAAAATCATATGTCTGGTAGGTACTAATAGAGACTGACTCACGTCGCTAAATATTCAGTACATTTTATGTACCTACACTTAGGAAAGTGTATAGTTATCTGTAAATTTATATTTACCAGTCTGTGCATTGCATTCTTGTAGGATACTTTTGGTGAGTTGATGATTGATGAGTTGGTTTTATATCACTTTGAGGAACAAAGTTACATGTTGAAATTATTTTTCTCAAACATGCAATGAAATGTCTTCGTTACGTGCGTCATAATAGGATTCGAAGTATCACGTTTAAGGCGGCTCAACTCCAGAGGACAGGTAACGAATTTCATATAAAATTGAAGGCCTAGGCCGGGAAGTAATTTATTTTTTATTTTTATGTATACCTGGCGTCTGTGTTCATGAAGCCTGTTCAAACAGCTGAATTATATTTTTTTATCATTTTTAGTGAATAAATGATTAGAGGGCTAAAAAATAATCTCGCCTATTTCAGACGAAATGGTATGAAGAGATTTATTTTATCATAAAAATGAATATTCATATCATCAGGTTATTACATTATTATATTTATTATTCATGCTCTCAATTTTATAATTGTATTGGCAACACCAAACACTACTCCACGCATGCGCGTTTTTGAACGCATTTTTGAGTCAACCAATCACAGGACACTTTTACTTGTTTTAATAATGGCGGATTGGAAAAGTTTCTCGGCGTGTAAAACTCTGTTTATTAAGATTAAATAGTGGTAACTGGTGTGATTCAATGCTTTTGTGACTTAGATATAGTGTTACGGGTGTATGAAAATTGAATAATCTAACCGGGCCCTGTTTTATGTATCTATATTTTGTTATTGTGTACCGCCAAAGGCAGATGCCGTAGCGCCATCATTTAAAAGGTAAGTGGATTCTTTTTTGGTGGTTTTTTAAATGTTGTATATAGTAATTATAACCCGACTATTTATGATAGTCATTAATTATTACATCGAAGGCAAAAATACTACAAAGCGGGATTGGAGGGAAAATTAAAAAACTTTTGTCGTGAAGCTGTTTTGTTCAGTGGTATTTTTTTCATTGCATTATTTCGTTATTTCATTGCATTAGTTTGAGAAAAGCACTATACATGCCTAGCCGTGAAAGGGTCTTGAAGGCTTCGTATACTATCCGGCCTCCCTACGGTCGGCCGTCTATACAACTCAGCCTTCAACCCCCTGTTTCCCGGCGGCTGCAGTAATGTACTATTACAAGTCTCTATATCACTACAGGAAATATCTCAAAGTGTCTTAAGTTTTAAATCTTCTGAACAATTTCTATTTCTGTGGAAACTAAAGCACTCTTCAACAATAACGAAACACCAAGGCTAAATAAAACAAGTAATTGTGTTGTTTGCGAACACAGCATCCCGCGTTCTCCCATCTCGGGGACGACCACCCGGGAATCTATTTGGTCGAGCTCGTTGTAGACAATAATCAACCGTACAACTACGTTTGCCGATAATAAAGTACACAAGCCAAGACAAGTGATCGCCATATTGATGCTAGAATTAGTGTTGCAGTTTAGGAAATAAATCGTAGTATACTTGCCGGACAATTTTGACTCCGAGACTTCCGCTAATTATTAGAAATGCCCTTATGATTACATTATGATTCTGTAATTGAAAGACATACACATTGCACATGTATGATTTTTCTAATACCAAACACTCTAGACGTCCCTACATGTCTTTCTAAAGCACACAAACGAAGAAGGAAGTAGCTCAGTTGGTCAGCGATAGGAGTCGTGTTCTGAAAGATCGCAAATTACGCGACCCGGTGAATTTTTTATTACACAAAGCATTGCTAGAGTACTTTTTGGAAAAATCATTACCACATCCGAAATCCGGTAAACCGGTAATAAGACATTAAGTCGTAGATACGGCAGTGGCTTTGTACCAGAAGCGTAGTAACGAAATTCCTGGAACGTATGCAAGAATTGTAGAATTCTTCCGAACTGGAATGAACGCGGAAGAACGCTAGCTTGTTTCACGTTTATAACTAAACATACTATATTATATACAAATCATGGCAATGCTACTTAGTTTACAGCATAAAACTTCATGGACGTTTTAAGCTTGACTAGTATCAAAAACTGGCTTTAATGATTACTTTATCTATCTTAAAAGGCAGTGTACGTCGTAGTAGTAGTCGCTGGTCGCTGATGAAGCGAATTCTCTCCAGCGAATCTCAGTACTTATTTGCAGTTCCTGTGGTGAATTATAATTATTATCCAAAGGATCTTAAGTAATCCTGTATTCGTGTATAGGTATAGTTATGTTTTATGGAAAATTATATTGCTTGGCTAATACGTTGTTTAACAATCGATTAGTGCCGCTAACCTTACTTGCGATGTTTTGTATGCGTTGATGTTTCTTAAAGATCTTTGGAAATGAATCTTGGAGATCTTGTAGAAAATATGTAAATTGTTGACTATAAACACAAAATAAAAAATATAGGTAAGTATAAGTTGGTCCCATGACGTTACGTGAGATGTAATATAGAATTGTTGTTATCGGCTTTATTCCCGAACAATTTGACCTGGAGCTGGTATTAGTGTTTGCTTCATCTGTTTTAAACAGACTGTGCATCTCAGTATTATAGCGAAGACAGCCCTTTTGCCATTTAAGTACAAAAGCGGTCTTCGTTACGTGGCACAAACTATTATAATAGGTACTGTACCACCGAATGGAGATGTCAAGAGTTTGATTACTTTACACCACAAGGCACGATGGCGGCTCGAGTATTATTAAAGGTTCATTTTGTGTTGTAAAATTTTGATTTATCATATTTGGAATGTCTCAATTTTTACTGATTTTGGGATCTTACCTGTTATGATAAATAAATTACATAAGTGTATCATTAAAATGCTATTTATAAAAGACAATCATTAATAACAAAAAAAAAAATTTAGACTAGAACTCGCATCAATATATCTATCTAGGGCAACAGTATCATTTATAATTAAGCGAAAATCCAACTAAGAGGACATAATTATGAACATATTAGATCTTTACACAGCTCTATTAGATTCTCCACTGAGAATTTGCAAAGTACCACTATACGATCCAAATGTGAATCCGACCACAAATTATAAAAATAATTATCTCCCTCGCACTAGAGCGACCGATACACTGTGTCTCATATTTAGTAATGCCATTAAGAGGGTAACGGGAGGATAGTACACCAATAGTCCCACGAGCTGCCGCGTCCGCGTTCCACTCAGCGTAATTACGAGCGCTCAATCAATTTCCAGCGCTACTGCTGCGCCTACGCCGCCGATGCAAATTTGCTCACAGGGCTGGTTGTTGGACGTAGACGGAGCGGGTAGCGGGTAGGTCCAAGCAGCAGAGTTATCAAATGACGGCTGCATTTAAAAAGATTATAACAAATATATAGACCTACGGTAAGCTCAGTAAGGCTTGTGTTGTAGATACTAGTCGGAAAATCGTAGGAAAACACCCATGACTCAGGAACAAACATCTGTGCTCATCACACAAATTGACTGGGATTTGAACCTTCATAGGCAGGGTCACCACCCACTAGGCCAGACTGGTCGTCAAATTATGGCAAGACTAACGTCAATGCAGTAAGTCTTCTGAGTCATTGGGATACCACGACTTCACCACCAATGGTACCCAAACAGAACTGTTTACACAGAAAGAAGAATGAGCAGATGTGAACACATCACACATCACACGACGGTTTGGTGACGTCGAAATGTAATGGCGACGTCGCTGTCGACCGTGACATCCCTGTGTGGCAGGGGGTGACTTGGTAATACATACATGTATAGCATTGTAAACGATTCGTCCGTATAGTAAGGTACCGCAGCCACTGATTGTCCTGATAATGTACCAGTTACATCAACCATCTAAGTCGAACTTCCCCAATGGAAAATTAGTCGATTGACTCAGTGAAACTCGAACTCACGTATACGCCTTACCGGGTCTACATCATGCTTGTAATTTTATTACTGAATAAATATTGGTCAAAACCTGATATTCGTATGTACAGAGCAGTTTATATAAATAGCGACTAGAATGTATTTTACAGCTTACTTTCTACCTTCACAGCTTACAGAACAAGAACCTACTTATCTAGGTCCGTAAACAAACAATTTTTGTAAACTTTCACATAAGAGTTGTTATCTTGACAAAGTGAAACATGGTTTTCTGTGGAACGCAATCTTTCTTCGATCAAGCTGTCATTGTGTGTCGCAGGCGCAAATATAAAAGGTTATCATTAAGCTGCAATCAAGTTTGTAATGACATCACTCTAGAGACGCGATTCCGTTCATAATTTTGTAATGCTATTTTAACGTAAACGGAATTTCCAGATATTTTGTATTATTGGAGGGGTAGTCCGAGACTTAAAATTTTAGAAGAGTGTCTTTAAAAATTCTAATATTATTTATGCTAGTAAAGCGATGAATAAGAATCCTGCTTTTAAACGCTCTACTTCTACATTCTCCTAGATCGCTAAATCTGGTTAATTTAAGGTTTATAACCTTAAGACATATGAAAATGTATTAATGTAATATGCGTACATGTCATGCCATTTCGTAAAACAAGTCGAATGCATCTTCAGCGTTCACCATGTTCAGTATGTTCGCACCATTATACTATAGGTGCCAAGCATCAGGTCATTATGTTCTGTTATTCCGCGATCATATTGATTATTATGAGAATGGACGTACTGGCCAACCAGCATACATAACCCATAAGCACATACACCCGCGAAAGTATCGGAGACCAAGTTAAGTGGTTTTGCATATGTTAAAAGTACAAGTCACTACAGGAAGCCCCCAGTTTCCATGCATTATATGGTCGAGATAACAGCATAGGCATACGTTACTCGATGCACACTAAGTACCGAATCACGACGCCCGTGCGACTATATCTTTCCAATTGGAGGGACTGCATACAGATATACAAAACAATGGGGTAGATACGCCACAATCGACACATTCCTGAGAAAATGATTCAACATTGTTGTAATGCAGGAGGATTGAAACTAAAGCAGCAGGATGGAGTTTGAATTTACTCAGTCATGAAGGAAGCTTATATTAGGTACTTAAGTGTCCAAGTCGTTGTAATGTTTTTGTAAATAAAATTAATAATAATTTTATATTTTGTCAAATGCACATTTGTATCTTAAAACAAAGGAATCACTCTCATCTTTTTACAAACTGTCATATAACTAAATAAGTTGCCTTATAACATTTTCTAAAACGTCCTTATTAGGCCAGTCAAAATCGACACAAAAAATAGCTAAATTCGCAAAGCATGATGTATCTCTGAATTTTTAGTATGTTATTAGGACCCATTAGGGCTATGTACACACGAGTTTGCAATTCACAAAAAGTTGTGGAAAAAAAAATATTCACATTAAACCACGAAATTTTCAGGATTTTTTTAGATTAATCTCTGTGTCTCCGAATCCATGCATTTTTTGTTCAAAGTTCCTATATACGTTTTAAAGAACATTAAATTTGTGATAAATTAAAGCTAATTAGAGATCAATAGGGCTATTGGTCACGGAATGGCAACATTTTGAAAACAGGCCACTTTTTAAAAAATATGTAAATTTTAGTTATAGCCTTTTTGTGGGCTAAAATTGCATCGACGCTACTGATCCAACTAGTACAACTTATGCGATACGATTTATAGGCAATTTGATAAGCTTTAAAATAAATGTAGACCGGGCTCTATAGGCTTCGTAGTTCTGTCATAATTTCAAAAAAACCCAAAAGAGGTAAAATCCGCATTTAACAAATATGTACCTATGGAACATTTCTTCATAAAGATTACTTGTTAAAGTTGTTATACTATGCATGTATATTAAAGAAAAATAGCCTTCGTTATTCCCTCGGGAGTTATGAATATTGTGCACCTGAGGAAGATATAATAACTACAGTACAAAGTAATACGTAATATCAGACTACAGGGGTTTCCTAGTTAGAAAATGTTAAGTATGTTTAAAACTTAGATACCTATAGGCCCAATTTTAGGATACGTAAAACTTATTTAACAAAAGAATAAAATGTAAAATAAAATAAAAACGACACATTTCTTTAGGTGTCTGGATAAAGACGTATGTGAAAACTAATGTAAAATAATATACCTACCTCAAAACTATCGCGAGATCTCACGTTTTATATTATAAGTTTACAAGCAACATTCTATTGGTTTTTATTAACTATATAAAACGTGAGTTACCTGCTTCTATACATTGAATATAATATATCTCCCTACCTCAGATACGTAATAGTACTATACCTATATAATAATAAAGTACTAAAACATTACAGAACAAGAATAAGAAAGGTCTTTTTCAACAATTAGCCTTAGTACATTTTAGATTTCATTAAATCTCAATAGTGATTTTCACCGTGTGCGAGTGTTGTATCTTTCTGTACGACACGGACAGCATGCGCTTAGTGTACCCCGTATATTTTCGTGTCATTAGCATCGGCTTCGCAGACTTCTATGATGTGTTCGGAACACCATTGTTACAATAAGAGTCAGGTATATCATTTCCGATCGTTCTCATCGTTCTTGCTAACAGCGAGTACTTTGCGCAGATAAAGTCGTCCCAGTCAGGATTATACACTAGCAGGTTGTCCTTAAGATTAGACCGCTTATCTGGACGGCGAGGTGGCATACTTCATGTGCTACCCTCGCCTGCGCCACCAGTTCCAGTCTCTGCTCTGTTGGTATCGCGGACAGGACTAATATTTGAGCCAATAAGCATATATATCGGTGCTGATGATCGATTGCTTGTAACGCCGAGCAATGCTCATTGACATCTCCATCCCGTGTGAGGAGACCCTCGTGTAGGCAGAAAAGTCCAGCAAGTAACAAAACTTGGCTGACGAGGGAACCGGCATATGGGAAGTTGATACTGCGATCATTGTTTTGATAGTTGTTTCAGCGAACGATCTCATACCGAAGTTTCTCGACCGACATCTTGAGACTCGCTTCAAGGTTGTGTAGGGGAAGGAGGGGCATGACGGGGTAGTTAAGGTTTGATACTCAATAAAACTGACTGTTTTGTGTTTTAAGGATTCGTTTTATTTTAACAATCATCTTTGGTAATCAGTCTTCATTATTAATGTATTTTAAAGAGCTTAATTATCATATTAAAATTTCAAAAAATCAAAAAGGAGAAATAGACCTATCTCCCCATCTTGCCCCATACATGGGACATGATGGGGTACCCCCATGGGCAAGATGGGGTACCACTTTCGGGGCAAGATGGGGTAAAGCAAAACGACTTATTGCTGCTCACAATATTCACACTTGAAGACTGCATCAGCGTCTTCGTCGTCTATACCAGCACAGCTGCAGTGAGCCCATTTTCCGCACGCCGAACAGGCAGCCCAACCTTCATTTGACTCCAAATATAAACCTTTACAATATAAACAAGGCGTATTTTCGGAATCACTGTCACTGTTTTCAGTAGTTGATCTTTTCTTAGATGCCTTTTTCTTATTGGTCACTCTTTTTTTGGGAACTATCTTCTGAGCTTTCTTTAGTTCCCTAATTTCCTTCTTCCTTTTTTTATCTTCCTCTGCTAGCTTTTTTTTCTTGATGGTTTCTTCAAGATCAATCTTATATGGTGAAGATGTGATTACGGCAGTTTTTCCACGTTTTCTGCTCGCACGGGAAATTTTTCGCGTTGTTGGAACGGGCATTATTTGCTGCGGACTTGCCACTAAAAAAACCGATTCTTCTGGAGTTCGTGACCTATTATCGGGCCAGCTAGAACAACCCGGTTGAGGGGATGATGCTGTAGCCAATACTACAGTAGACGCTACGACATCTACAGCGACATCTGCAACTGTAGTTGAGGCCTCAGTAGAAATTTCAGTCTGGAGTGTCAACGAATCTTCAGTTTCAACATTTGTCGTATTCTGGCTATTCTGGCTATCGTCAGGTTCAACATTTGTCGTATTCTGGCTTGGATTTTCTAAAGATCCAACAGGGATTGCACTGTTGTTGGTTGCAGGTGTTACAATTTCAGTCAGTGGAATGTCTGTCACCAATGACGGTGCAAAGTCACTTTCGGTGAAGACTGTTGGATCATACGGCCAAATCCCACATTTTTTGAAGCCATTAATAGCTGTCGACATAGTTGATGCTTGTATGAAAGCTTTTCCAAATATTTCAGCAACTTGTCGGACTGTGACAACCATGCCAGGATTGCTGCGAAGCCAGGCTGTGATTTGCTGATCATAGTAGGTGCTCAATGGTTTCATATAAGCGACGTCCGCAACCTGGAGACGGTGAGTTGTGTGTGGAGGGAAACACAAAATTATAACGCCGTGGGTTCTTGCTTCCTTTATGACATCAATATTTTGCGTATGAGTGCTATGCCCATCCAACAATAATAAAACACGACGTTCAGGTGTGGCTCCACTGAATTCAACAAACTTTTGAACCATTCTAAAAAGTTCTGCTGTCATCCATCCTGAATCGCTACACACACCCCAAGATCCAGGTGCAGCATTCAGCATGAGCTGGGGATCCATGCGTTTTCTGGGGTATACCATCATTGGTGGCATAAAATGCCCAGTTGCACTGAAACAAATTTCAACAGTGATGGTTGTGCCTCGCTCCGCAGACGTTAATGAGCCTACTTGTTTTCGGCCTTTTTTGGCTATTATTTTAGACTTTGTTTTGGGCACAACTGAAACACCAGTTTCGTCACAGTTGTACACTCGATCAGGTGTTAATTTGTGCTCGTCGTAAACATTGCCCAACAAGCTAAAAAACTGATCAACCGCCTGTTTATTGAAGCCTGCTGCACGTGCAGCTGAGGTGCATTCAGGCTGCCTAATAGATAGTTCTGGATGTCTTTTTAAAAAAGCTTGCACCCAATCTTTTCCAGCCTCTTGCTTTTCGTTATTAAATGGATGTGCTTTATTATTTTTCACTGCTAGTCTGTAAACCAAACCTCTTAAGTCTTTCGTCGTTAGTCCAAAGAGCTTGCTCTCCATTTCTAATAAGTATTCACATAACTTTTGTTCTTCTTCATCAGAAAATACTCGCTGTTTTGGGCCTAATGCAACCTTGAATTTATCTATCGATTGATTTTTATCAGCACTTTCACGAGCTGCCTTCACTTTTCGTTCCAACGTTGTCTGAGGGACCGAAAATGTTTTGGCTGCTAACATATAGCCCATTTTTCCTTCCATCACAGCATCTACCGCATTTTTCATTGTCTCATCAGACCAATCACCTCTGCTAGTTTTTTCTTATAGTTTCTCACCATGCTAGAACAACAAAACCGTTTTTATTTGTCTGATATGAATTATTTTGAAACGGTAAACTCAGCGGGGCATGATGGGGTACCTACCCCATCTTGACCCTACCTTTGGTACCCCGTCATGCCCCCACCGATTATTTTGAATTTAAAAAAATATCCGGTAAAAGCATTGTGCAATACACAGAAAAACAAGTTCTTACCTGATAGCGAAGATATTGACACATATGGATAACTAAAAGTCTTGTCTGAAATGTTGTTGGTTATGTACACATACACGCTGTAAACTATATGAATAAATGACTAGATATTTGCAAAAATCTAATTTTCCCGTGAAAAAAATAAAACGCGTGGTGCAGTTGTTTACGCACTTCGCCGACTGAGAAACAACATGGCGGCGCGACGTCAGGTGGTGTCACGCACCTGATTGGTTAACTATTTCGTGATTTAAGCCGATTGCCCCGTCTTGCCCCCCACCCTGTCTTGCCCCTCCTTCCCCTAAAGGATTAAGGCTCAGATTTAGAAAGCGCTAACCCTTGGCACGGCGCGCTCGAAGTTTTAGATTTATGTTAATACTTATATATTTTGATTAAAAAAACTATGGAAACAAAAATACTAAAAAAATAAGGACTCCTCTTTTGCAAATGCAAGAGCTTCTAGAGAAACTTACCGGAATGCTGCCATTTCCATCATTCGAGAGGACTTCATGATCATGACCAACTCCAACTCTGACGACCCGCCAATTGGAGACCTATCTATTGAATAGAGTAACGAAAATTATGAGGTCTATTTTTTAAACTCACGTACTCGTCCACGACGGTTGATTTCCAGCACCAGTGTTTTTAAAATACCATATCTTCGTATCTGACAGAGTATTTATTCGACTCTACATATGTGTCTAATTTGATTGACTGATTGATTGAGAAAGTAAGTACATATGATCACTTATGTCTAAATAACAATACATTTAATTGTCTATTTAATGATTTCAAGCCTTCTGTTTCATTGTAGGGTAGGCAACGCGCATGTGAATCCTCTGGAGCGGCAGGCGTCCATAGGCTACGATAACTGCATACCATCAGGCGGGTCGTATGGTTGTTTGCCACCGTCGTTGTATAAAAAAAATACTAATGCAAAACACTAAAAATAGGAAAGTTCATGGAACATACCTAGACAAACGCGATTCCGTCTTGGGTTTTTCTGAAATATTTAGAGAAGTACTAGGGTTACAGACCCCCTTCTACATTTAAATTAAAGTTCAATAAACTGCCTAAAAATTGTAATAATTTTTTTTTTCGTAGGTGTAAGAATTTCTACAAAATTTGGGTTCAAAAATGGTATAATACTTAAATTATCGACTTGGGCAAAAAGTTACCCATTTTCAAAGGGTCATATTTCCGTAACCAATTGACGTATAGAGGTCCAATTAGACTTACCTTATCACAAATTTAATGTTCTTCAAAACCCTTATAGGAGCTTTTGACAAGAAATGCATGGATTAGGAGACACACAGCAGAATCTAAAAAAATCCCCAAATTTTTGCGGTTTTTTGTGTATAAAAAAAATTCCACAACTTTTTGCGAATTGCAAACTTGTGTATATATAGTCCTAATCGGTCCAAACAACATACTAAAAAATCAGAGATACATCATGCTTTGTTAATTTATTGTCGATTTTTACTGGCCTATATATAGTGTAAGAAGCGAATTTACAAAACAACACTCCTAATCCTAAGGGACGTAGATACAGATAATATAATAGTGTAAGTAAAAGTGACGTAGAGAACGGTTGAACGTTTGTAATTAACACAAGGTTCAAAAAATTGATGCGTTAAAAATTTTCTTAGCGAAAAATCGCTACTTGTTAAAAAAATTGTGAATAACAGAAACTTTCAGTGCTTTGTACGCTAGTTTTGATGCTTACTGTACTTACGTTACGTAATCTGTGGCGAAACATTTGCGGTATAACTTTGATGTAAGTAAATCAGTCGGATCTGTCTCCGATTGGACGCGACGAATGGGAAATAAATTGCAAATGTCGCCCATTCAATGGCCAGAACAATAACTGTAGTAATAGATAAAGTTATCTAGGAAAGTGGTACCCAACCTTTGTATTTTTGCACAATATTCTCAATGGAATATTTCTATTGCCGATCGACTAATATAAACGCTTATTCAAAGATGTACTCGTAAGTACCTACACTAAAGACTGTGCACGATAAAAACTGGCCATTTATTTATATCCCAAACTTTTTGTTTTTGCTTTAATACTATGACTGTTTGTTTGTTTTTGGTTGCTATAGTAACCGTTGCAATATTTTCTATTAGCATTGTTGATAATTGTTTCATAATTATCACGATGTCCTCAAAAGAAGAAGCTTTCCGGAATCAAATCGTTTCCGAACACTTACTGAATCCGCATTTGTCGTGTCGCAAGCTCGCAAAAAAGTTAAACGCGGCCAAATCAACAGTCTCTGTGGTATTAAAACGATTTGAAGAACGTTTGACGACTGCACGGAAACCAGGCAGCGGGAAAAATAGGGGTCCTGTTAGTACAAGTAAGGATAAGAAGGTCATAGATGCATTTAAGAAAAATCCGAACATGTCGGTTCGTGGGGTCGCAAAAACAGTAAAGATGTCCGCATCCTACGTCCAAAAAGTAAAAGCTAGAGCTGATTTAAAGGCTTTTAAAGTACAAACAGCACCAAATCGTCGCGAAAAACAAAATAAATCTGCTAAAACTAGAGCTCGCAAACTGTATGAACAAATTTTGACAAAACACAGTTGCATAGTAATGGACGATGAAACATACGTCGTAGCTGATTACAAACAGTTGCCTGGCCAGGAGTTTTATACAACATCGGATAAAACAAGTGTTTCGGACCAATTCAAGAAAAAAAAGAAGTGTAAATTCCCGAAAAAATTCTTAGTTTGGCAAGCGTTATGTACATGTGGCCGTAAAAGTCAAAGTTTCATCACAACCGGAACTGTGAACCAAAATATATATGTAAAAGAGTGCCTTCAAAAACGACTCTTGGCTTTTATACGGAGTCACACAGAGCCTGTCGCATTTTGGCCAGACCTTGCCTCTTGTCATTATGCTAAATCAGCAACAGAATGGTATAAACGCAATGATGTCATGATAGTGCCAAAATTGATGAACCCACCAAACTGCCCCGAACTCCGGCCAATTGAGACGTATTGGGCTCTCGTGAAGCGTCAGCTAAAAAAGACTGGCAAAGAAGCGAAAGACATCGATGACTTCAAAAAACAGTGGCGTTCAGCAGCAAAATCGATATCTCAGACTACTGTGCAAAACCTGATGATGAAGGTGAAGAGAAAGGTTCGAAAATTCAGCCGAAGCCCGTTGGAAACGTAAAATATCCAATGTAAATAGTTAGGTCACATGTCAAATATTATTATTAAAGTGTAAAATAGAATTTAGCGTACTTTTATTATAGATTTATTAACATGAGAATGTGGCCAGATTTTATCGTGCACAGTCTTTACTTAGGTAACCCTTGTATGTAGGTCAACCTTGATAGATTTGCATTACTTCACGAAGAACTCATCGCGTGGTCAGTTAACCGTGTGTTGTTTATTGTTTTGCCATAGTTAGGTTATTAAATAGACCAAAAACCAAAAAGTTGTTGGTACATAATAGTTTAAAGATTTTGAAATTAAAAACTTACACAAATAAACATTGCACATTGCCTCCAAACCCTAACGAGTGTATGCAACTTGAAGAATGTCCTCTATAATTCCCGGATAAGAATTTCAGTTTTCTTCTTTGTCTAATACACGCAATATAGAGCAATGTAAGATGTGCTAACTTTTGAATTCGTCAAGTTACGGGGATCCTCACGGATCACTGGTTGGGAAGCTCTGATCTAGATCGTTGTCAGTTCAATTGAGCGTTTGATCTGTTCCTCAACGATGAGAATTGAACGTTAAGGAAGACATTCAGGTTGAACGATGGACCGTCTTATTTAAATGCTCATTAGGCTCGTCACTCTACGCTCTGGCATATGGCTTAAAGAAGATTCATGTAACCATCTTCTTTTAGAAAGTTTGTGGCTATGGGGCTACTTCCAGTTTAAATAATGTATTTGACATTCGGTTAATACAATCGATACGTCAACCGCGTGTGAAATTTAAACCTTTAGACTACTTCTAAAATGTATGCTATCTTAATTCTCCCTATTAATAATCCATTACGTTAACTTAACTCGAACGCGTAAAATAAAAATGAAATGGTTAAAAGCATTTTTATGGAAGTTTTAACTTAATATTTAAAACTTTGGTTATCTCACAGTTGCCGGAAGATGCGGGATGTAATAACAACCTAAGAGCTGCAAGTGTTTGCTGTCTATGATAGTTAAGTGAACGCGTGATGAGAAATTCGATTTTTTTATACAGATATTTTGGACGACCGGTCTGGCCTAGTGGATAGATTCGGCTTCATAGGCCCCTGCCTATGAAGCCGAATGGTCCTGGATTCAAATCCAAGTCAGAGTATTTATTTGTGTGATGAGCACATATATCTGTTCTTGAGACATGAGTATTTTTGTCTATGTATTTGAGTATTTATATGTATCTATCTATTTTATATATCGTCGTTTAGTACCTAGGTACAACGCAAGCCTTACTGAGCGTACCGTAGGGCTAGGTCGATTTGTGAACGATTGTCCCGAAATATATATATATATATATATATATATATATATATATATATATTTTACATTTGCCCATTTCAGATTATCCTTCCCTGAGCCTCCAACGTGACTTAAATAGGTACAGTAGGTGTCTCTCTTATCGCACTTGACATTTTTTTGAAACCGAGAGCGGAAACGTACCTACGTTTGCTTACTTTGCTGCCATTTTATGTTTCTTGTTGCTTCCACGGTCACATTACTGCTGCACGTAAGACAAATGGAGGTTACTTTTGGGCAATGTAAAGGTTATAAATTTGAAAGGATCATACTTGTAAGAAAGTCGAATTCTTCTCACCTATACCATCTTTCTAACCAACCAACTGTCATCTGTCTACTACGTTTTAGGACAAACATTGTTGCTTGCTTACCAAATATCAAGAATTTAAACGTATTATGATAATAAATTAAATTGATATTAATAAAACTGCATCGTTAGCTTTATAATATATGTAGATAATATATGGTAGCCGATTAAAATTGTTTCAATAAAGTTTTTCCAGCAAATATCCAATTACCACAAATTAATAAATAATAGCATGTTACAAGCAATACCGTGGCAATAGCCTGGTAATATATTATCCGGTATTTTAATAGCCATTAGCAAGCATTTATAATTGTTTTTTATGATATAATTTTTTTATCATAGCTGGCCTGGGATAGCGTCTATTTAAACGGACGCCTCACCTACTGTGAGAGTGAATAGAACAACTAGAATAAGTTTCTTGTAAATATTATTGAAAAACTCACCGAAAAAGGTTACGTCGAAACACAATCTACAGCTACTTCGGTCGCCAAACCGCCTGCCAAGCGCGGGGTCTATGGCACCCACCGCCTAGATGATACAAGTCATATTTGGGGGAGGCCTATGTCCAGCAGTGAACGATTTACGGCTGAACGGTTTAAAACAATTGTTTTTGCTAAACGGTTCTTATTTAAATAAATAATAATCAGTTATTTTTCTACGCATGATAGTTCATATAGAAATTGAGATATAGGTAAGATAAAGGCATAAAAGTGTATTTACGGAGTATAATGGACAATGGTTTACATGTAATCATTCCAGTTAACCTTTTTTTACCACGGCTCACGGGAGCCGCTTGGCGACTAGAAGTGTTGCGTTGAATTAATGGAAGATTCTGCCAAAAACTTATAAACGTTGTTGAAATATTTTTTTTTAACTAGGACAGAATATCTATATCATATCCTCTTTGTGGTATTCTTGAGTGGCAGAATGCATATATAAGAGTTTACATATATACTATACTTGTATTTTTTAAATTTAAGTCGGTTTCCTTAGTAGGACTATTTATTATTATGCAAATAATAAATAGTCCTACTGAGGAAACTGACCAAAAGAGGAGGTCCAGCTATAATCCTATAACACTTATGACATCAGAATCAACGCTAATCACCAATATACGACTAGAGCTTATCTAAAAGTGTCGATGAAAATACGAACTAAAAATCTACTGGCTGAGGACAAATCCACTTAAGCGCAATAAAACGGTCCATTTTATTCATTTCTCGAAGTTCTCAGTTAAATACCGTATTGTGATAAACACAAAAGGGCGACCTGTTTACCGAATCGAAATTTCGCGGCCTCTTAGTTCCCGAGCACCCGTTCCATCCATGAGAGCAATTGCTCGTTGAATCAACGCAAATTCGCATTTCGGAAGGTACCTTACACGGCAATGTTGCCAGATGTGTGATACAGATAGTGAAAAATCTGTAGATTTTCCGATTTCGGTTTTTAGAAACAGAAATGCATGTCTTTGGGATTCGTAGTAGGTATCGGGCGGACACAAAACTTTAGATTACGTGACTTTATTCCTTTTGAGTAAGACCGTAGGTTTTAATCCCAACCAAGGTTTTTGTAAATGTAGGTGGGTGTCGTAAAAAGCAGTGCTTGTGAGAAATTCTTGAAATCAAGATGACGAATAATGTGGATAAAACCAGAACACACTTGGACCCGGGTATGTCCTTATACTACGTCCAACAATGAGAGGTAGGGCACAGCGAAGTACCATCACGCTTGAGTCCGGAGAAGCCCAACTGGGGAAGTACCTCCTCCTTACAGAAGACCACAGCCATAATAGCACTGCTACCTTTCAGGTATGTAGTGTTATGTTCCTGATGGTGAGTAGGGTTCCCAGAGCTCCAAGCCCCTTAATGGTCGGCAACGCGCTTGTGACTCTCCTGGTGTTACGTGTGCCCATGGGCGACGGTAATTGCTTACCATCACGCAATCCGTCTGCTTGTTTGCCACCTTTTGTCATAAAAAAAAGAACAAACTTAAGATGACATTTTTAACGTGATTTTATTAAAAATTTTCATTTTACTCATGTCTTGGCTGACACGTCTCCTCCTTAGAAAAGATAATGCACCGTAAAATTAACATCCACTTAAGATCAAAAGAAATTTGATTTCACGTAAGTTCATCATCATCATCCGCAGCCGAAAGACGTCCTTCGCTGTGCAAAGGCCTCCCCCAATTAAATTAAATTTAGTTTAAAACAAGTTTCGTTTCGCACTGCAATTTGAACGTTAGTAAAACTCGGATCTGACAACACTGTCATGGGGACAAGAGGTAACGGAAATTATATAATGCCGAATATTTGGTTGAACTGAACTGAACAGGCATGAATTCCGTCGGTTCAGCGGCGCGGACGCGCGGCCGGCCCGTAATGTTCACGAATCCGGTTAAATGTACGGTTCTTTTACAATTTTAAGAAAAAATATATTCTGTTGTGTAGCGATGCATTGTTACTAAAACTGTGACGTATAATGTTATGATATCTTAAACACAAAACTCTCGCGAGACTCAACCATATTAATTGTATTGAATATTGCTCGACATGTATCGCTTCATAACGAGGAAGCTCCGTAATCATGAGTATTTCATGATTATGCTCCTCGTTACAGAACGAAACATGTGGAATAATGTTCGAGTTATAACACGTGAGTTACCCGTTTCAATGTAATTAATTGAATGCATTATAAATTGACTTGCATTGCAATAGGATTGTAGTAAGTATCACATTTTAAATACATTTTTATAGTATCAACCCAACCCAATATAGGTAGTTTTTATTAACAAATCTCCATTTTTTACAATAAGATAAGCATAATCTAATAATCAATCAATTTAATATTATATTATTAAATTATCTATCTGTCATATTATTCGCGTGTCGAAGAATGTTTTATAAAATATATTAAGTTGAAGTGAATGGATTCGGCCAGGTAAGTTTACTTCAAATTGGAGTAAAACATTCGGGCTCTAGCGCCTATAGTACTAGTTTAGCGACGTGAGATTACGCCTATAAGTACGATTAATTATAATAATAGCTAACTAAGCACCTACAATTATATGAGATAGCCGTTTACTTAATTCTAAAAATAAAATTTAGTCTGACGCTTTGAAGACTTCGCTGTGAAAACAGTACTGCAGGGGACTGTATAAAGTACAGACAGATAAAAACTTAGAAGCCTACTTATCAGAAGAGAAAACGAACAACGGAACCACTTATACATCGGTGCATTGTCTTACGGCGCAAGATTAGCTTTAGCTTAGACATACTAGTGAATAGACACCGCTTGAAAGCATAAAAGATCTTTATTTTTCAATTTAGGCACATTACATGCACTTATGAACGCCAAAGAAAAATCTACACCGGTTTGAACCCTACACCTCTGTCCCGAGAAGATACCGGCAAGAAACTACGGCGTGACTTATTTTTTCAAAACTGACACATCAATTCTTACAGTACATAATTACGCGTAGTCCCATAAGAAAACATACCAAACAATTATAGTGATACCTAGGTTGCTACTAACTATTTGACGCTGACTGTAGGTATCGTATGTATTTTGATTTACAACAGACATAGAATTGACTCATTTTTTTTTATGACATAGGCGGGAAACGAGCAGACGGATTGCCTGGTAGTAAGCAATTACCGTCGCCCATGTGCACCCGCAACACCAGGGGAGTTACAAGCGCGTTGCCGGCCTTTAAGGGGGTTGGAGCTCTGGGAACCTTACTCACCATCAGGAACACAACACTACATACCTGAAAGGTAGCAGTGCTATTATGGCTGTGGTCTTCTGTAAGGCACTTCCCCAGTTGAGCTGCCCCAGATTCAAGCGTGATGGTCATCGCTGTGCCCTACCTCTCATAAAATTACCGTACTGTTTACTGTGTACTGGAACATATAAAAAAAAACTCATAAATTCACGCTTATTGTAATACCTACCTGTAATAGGTATCTCCGATGTGTACTTTTTCGTGTATCCATAATTCCTATCTCAATGTTCGATTAATCAAAGTTCGATTTCGAGTGCTAGTATTTCCGGCAAATAAAATGAAGTTCCTCTGCGATAAATTAATGCACTTACTCGTATATATAGGTATATATATGTCTGTTGCTTTATGGGAATCATTCACCGATGACAGTTCTATAAAATGCATTACTTCAAGGAATTGTCGCACAGAGTCTACGGTTAGTTCACTTAGGCTTTTCAATCGAATAATAGTAACTGTTATTTTATTATGTGCTAATTACAAAGCGAAAGCTTTTTCCGGCAGTTTCCTGTCTTGATCGAATGTGAGAAACGTGTGGGATTTTATGGTGTGTTAATCTGCTGGAAAATACGGTTTACAGCTGCACGATTTGACACTGAAAGTGCAAGCTGCATAGTCTATTACTTTACTAATGATTGGCAGTGTCTGAGTTCTGAGTATAAGACAATAAAATACACTCGTATGTGGGAGTTTTCAAAATTTGGTACACCCAATTAGCGAAAGATGTAAAAAAAAGTTAAATCACTGTCAGTTTCGTGACGACAATTAAGCATTAAATCTTTATGAAGATCGACTTTTTGCCTTCTATTATGTTGTAATATCGATTGAAGTTTATAAAACGAACATCAAAACCAAGCTTTTATCGATATTTAATGCTTAATTGTCGTCACGAAACTGACAATGATTTAACTTTTCTTAACAACTTTCACTAATTGGGTGCACATTTTTTTGAAAACGCCCATGTATGTACTTTGTACATTTTGGCGGTAAACGTGGGAGTAGAGACAACTGTTAGGGCCATTTACGAGTACTCTTTAAACTTATCAAGTCTTTGTTGCGAATTTAGTTTCCGTTTAACATATATATACAGAACATACTTTTTTATAAATAAAGATGGCCCCGAAATATTTTATTCATGCATGACTTGGTGCTATACTTAATCGCTTCTTAAATCCAACAAGTCGTTGATAATCATTACTACATAGGTGAAATTTCTACTCGGCATTTTTTTAACTAAACTATATGTATGTACATATAAAAAACTTAAACAATATTTTTGTATCATCTGATATTTGACACACCGCCATTAGTAGTTTGTTCTCTTCTTTAAATTAGTTGGGTTTAGGTTTTTGGTCAAAAGGCTTTTATTTCTGAACGGCAGACTGGATTTTAACTATACTTACTTATACTATGTATTTATGATAAGGCCTGCTTAATTAATTGCCCCTAGCCTTGCCGGCAGTGACGCTGCATAACGGGAAGGACCTGACTTTACTTTCGATGAGGGCATGAGACTTCTTTGTATTCTTTTTTTTTAATTTAATGTTTAACGGATCTTTGTAATTGGTTACATATCGGCCCTATAAGCTTAATCTAGTAACAATTAAATTAATATAATTAAACATAACCCAAAGTTATTGTATTCTTGGAGTATGAAGTTTTTTAAAGAGTTATTTGCATCGTCCTTTAGTACCCACAGTCTCATAACAAAGGCATTAGCTAACTGTAAGGCTAGATTGATTTGTGTAAAGGGTACATTTTTTTTTAATATTACGAGATCATCTTACAATAATTTTATTTTATTTTATCGGCTAGTATGTAAAGTAGTAGCAGTTTTATGTAAACGCCCAAAAGACGTTGTTACTTTAGTCATTTAAGTTCTAATTTCATTGATCGACGATATTGTTGTAGGTGCCGTGTGATAGCTGAGAATACACCACCTTAACTCTTCAAGTGGGTGTCGTAAGAGGCGACAAAGGGAAAAAACCGACGCATGGGCATAGCATCTTTCGGAACCGAATCCACGCATACTGCGGCCACCAACTCGCAAGTATAGCAACTATGGCAACAACCACCAAGATGATACAAGTTATATGATTGGGGAGGCCTTTCTCCCGCAGTGGCTGAATTGATGATGATTGTTGTAGGTTACAATAGGAGACTTCCTACTTAAGTAGTGTTAGTTATAGTTAGGGTACTGAACGCTGGCTCACTGCGGTGCACGGTGACTTATGGCCGCTGGTCGACTAACGGAATTTGTCGTTTTCTCCGATGGTGGTAACGCGAGTAACGCACCGTCGGCGGCGGTGACTCGGAGGGACCGAACCCGCTCGCAGTTGAGTGCCGAAACGGTCGCTGTTAAACTATTCCAGTTATAATATGCTGTAATGTGTGAACGGTGTTTTATCTTGTTTGACGTCCACTTACGTAAAGTTACGTGACTGGATAACTCGGGTCAATATCAATGAAAACGGGTCAATTTCCATAGCAGCTTCCATGTAACTTTAGCACTTTTGTGGATGCCTGAATTGTCTTGCAGTGCCAAATAAGGTCATTGTTAAAAATATATTTTCGATACAATCATCGACATGATACTGATAAACCTAAATTCCATGTGAGTTATATATTTTATAACGGTGCCAAGCTATGGTCATCGTCATAAGATATGTTTCCAACTTACTATATCCATTCATAGGAGAACTAAATTCCAATCCAATCCGACCACTGGAAATGAGTCATATTTAAACAAAACACTATCACGAAAAATACTGTATTAAAACAAAAAACAGCAATAACTATTTTTACTAAAGAACCCCGTAAACGTTTTCGTAATTATTTGGTTTAGCGTATGATGGATAAGTTTAAGGATATTTCAAGTGTCTTGTTCGGGATTAAAACAATAAACGGAAAGATTCCGAATGTCGGACAGTCGGACAAATGCATTCAGGCACGTGCCTCCTGATTACCATCCAGCTGCTTAAGGACACGGAAACGAGAAAGCGCTAGAGATAACTCTATGAATGCGAAATATGTTGTAATGGCGGCTTGAGGTTTGAAAGTGTGCGAATTTGCGAAAAAAATAACCTACCCTGGACACTAAATAACCAGACTACTATTCAACTTTTGAGAAAAAAGATTTCGCCTACAGAACATACATCTAATATTCTATCAACAGTAAAATGCTAATAACTATCATGATTCTGACAGAAATTAATGCCAATGGGTTTTTGTCGAATTCTAAATAATGACATCAGCTCGATGTCATCAGATACATTACTTAAGTATGCCGAATTTCACTTTAAGTCTATTCTAATCAGATAAAAATGGTATGAAAACTTTGAAGACATCATACCTACTAGCTAAATAATTACAAACAAACATAAAACCTGCACCAATATTATATGTATCTGATTTTGTTGAATTGTAGACAATGTCTTATGGCGTTAAACATACCATTTGTACGATTTATTGTATGTGCAATATAGATTAAAAAAACAAACAAAGAATGCAATAAACGGTGGCATCGTTGTATCAGTTTAAGGCATATTTGCGTATATATGTTTAACTTAAATAGGTACTAGATATCGTAACGGTGTGCTTTTATCTAGTCCAAAAATACGACTTACGAATGTAAGTTTTGAAGGCTCGCCTTTGTAAACAGTACACCTTTGTAAGCAGGAATATATGTAAAAACATATAATGTATAATTTTAAATTTCATAACTATTTTTACCCTTTAAATTCGTATAATTTTCTTTCACTAGTGTTGTAGTTTCTTCGCAGCATCTGACCTTTGACCCCAACGTTACTCGTCTAGCATACCTACGTGGTCCCGATTATCTACTTGGACGGGTATTTTCCGCGAAATCTCGTAATAAGATAAACTTTACGTCAACAAAGACACAGAACGGTATGCAATTTTGACAGTCCCGTTCAAAACCGATGTTTATTGTTCTTATTAAGAAAATGAATTGTCTGTCTAGAAACTTTTCATTTTTACCTAAATACCTTAACTAAAATTTCATCGTTGGCATGACCCCCTCCCGCCCCCTATTGTTGTTACTGTGTATTGCAATTCATTCTGTAAATTATAATTATTTATTTTTACATTCCATTCACTTTTTCACAATTAAGTTTTGATTACAGTTAGAAGTGTGTTTTGAACAAAACTATAATTTAAGGAGGACAGTACCTATATGCAGCTGTTAGTTGAATAGTCAATGGTTTCAGGGAATCTGATAAAAAACATAGAGTTTTAAAGAATGAAGACTAATGCGAAAGTACTCTCTGTAGTCTTGCTCTGATGAACGAAAGTTCAGAAACACTAAATAATTACAAATTATTCATGTAATAGTTTTTTTTTGCCTTCTCCCCTGTATGTAGGCAGAGGGATTTTTTTTTTAACTTAAAATGGGAGAATGTTCACAGTATTTTGAATTGTGAGGGAATAATGTAACAGAATTTTGAATTGTGAGGGAATAATGACAAAAAGTAAGAATTAGGACACTATAAATAATAGGACATAGTGTTACGAGTGTAAAATGATGACCAGAATTTGATGTTATTGGTTTTAATGTGTTTTAGAATAATTTTATCAATGGTAGAGTTACGGTTTGGTATCTGCCAAAAGTGACTTGAACTATGTTCAAAGTGTAATGCACGTGTGGATATAGTGAGATTTTTCCAAATATCAGTGCGGTAAAAATATAAATTCATGCAACTGGTCTGTACAAAAACCCTGCAATGTAAAGTCTATTATAATGAAACAAGAAACCGTGTTCAATGTCTTGAATTATGTCACTTTAAAAAAGATATTATCCCTAACCATTTAAACTCAAACAAACAATTAATTTTACAAAAAAGAAAGAACGTTACTGTCGACAATTCTGAATATTGCACCTTTCAATGAACCAATGTTAGTAGTGAAATAATACTTAATGGAAGTTATAGGTAAAGGCTGGCATTCCATCTCCGAACAAGTATCAGAACTTTTCCCTCGAAATCTAACAGCTTGGTCTCTCTTTCAATCGCATGGTGTTAGAAAGTGACGGTTGCTGTATAAACGTTCCGTTACCGCTGTAGGTAATTAAAGATCAACTCGAAATGGTTCGACTAAGGTACAACTCGGGGAGCAAATGGTAATACCAGCGCCGAGACGCGTACATTACACGGTTTGCGGTAGCATTTTCGGAGCTTATCGATTTGAGCTCGATTTTGAAAACGTGCATTGGTGTAGACACGCACAGAATTTCATAGATTATGATTGGATAGCGGTACAATTACCACAGGGGCTGATTAGTGTTGGTTATTGAGTTTTGGGAGTCCTTAGCATTACCTAGAGATGGTGATGGGACTGTTGGAAACGGAGTGGTAGGTAAATTTAGCTTTTTTTCATACATACAGCCTTCGCCATAAGTATGAATCACCCAAGCGTTTATTGTGACTCCAAATTTTGTTGGAACACAATAACATATTTATTTATAGGTAATGTTATAGTAATTAAACAAAAAAAACTAAATATGGTCGTTGCATTTAGTAGTAATTGCTTAGAACATTTGCCATTAGTCACTTCGCTGTTACCTTCGGTTTTCCAGTTTTCTTAGGTGGTATTATTTATTAAGTGAGTTACTATAGTCACCTTGTTTGATTGCATTTAGACAACTACAATTTGCAATTATGAAAGATAATGGCCTGGATACATTGATACATAACCAGGTGCCAGTAACGTAAAGCCAGTCAATGTAAAAAAAAAACACAGGTACTTATTTTAATTTCGCTAACAAATGCGCCAACATATTATTTTTCTACCGAACAGAGATGAAATTATAATTATACGAAATTATCTTGTACAGTCTTGTGATAAAAAATGTCGCCAGTACAGAACTTGTCCGACGTTGTGAACTTTTCCATTTTACGTTTGATTATAAAATTAACCTATACAGGTTAGAAGTTCTACTCATCTGATCAAACTTTTCACAGCAAGGATATGAAAAGTTTGGTCGCAATTCGCAACTCTTTATCGATGGTTTGGTTTTGGTTTTACTTTATTTATTTCCCGACCAATCCAAATTGCCAAAGGAGCTGGGACGACGCTTTTTGTCAAAATTCAATGACTGTACTCCTAAGTCGCAGCACAGGTTGCGAACGGGCCAGACTATTAGCGTCCATGACGAGGGAGTCCGGTGAGTGGCTCCGGGCCTATCCGTCGCCACACACCGGAACTTTCCTTACGCCCGATACTCTGCGCCTCGCAACCTGCCTGCGACTAGGAGTACGTATCTGCACTCCACACAGGTGCCCCTGCGGCAGTGAAGTCGACGAACTGGGACACCACGGGCTATCATGCCAAAAAAGTGCTGGCCGCTATTCTAGACACGCCGCACTAAATGACATAATCCGCCGGTCTCTTGCAACAGCCAATGTGCCAGCTCTACTCGAGCCAACTGGCGTTGCGAGGGACGATGGCAAGAGACCGGACGGCATGTCACTGGTTCCGTGGAGGTTGGGAAGGGTGCTGGTGTGGGATGCCACCTGCACAGACACCCTGGCCCCTTCTCACCTCACTGGAACCATTGGAGAAGCTGGTGCGGCGGCTAAAGCGGCCGAAAAGCTGAAGCACTACAAATACCGGGGTCTCGGCTCCGAATACATTTTTATGCCATTCGGAGTCGAAACCCTAGGCCCGTGGGTTCCCAGCGCTCATATCATGTTCAAAGACATTTCTAAAAGGCTCGTCGACTCCACTGGTGACCGCAGAGCTGGCAGCTTTCTCGCGCAACGAATCAGTATCGCGATACAGCGGGGGAATGCTGCCAGCATACTCGGCACCATGCCAAAGGGGCCCAATTTTAACGACGTTTTTTAAATTTCTTTTATTATTTTTTCTTTAGTCTTATTGTTTACGTTGTATTTTACTTTAGACCATTTTCGCCGTTTTACCGATAATCCGTACAACTTATCGTAAACTGATTCAATAAAGTCTTCGTTATTTTTTCGTGTTTTCGCAAGAACGCTCAGTGACCGACATGCAAAACTTTTGAAGCAAAAAATAAATAAACGATGCGTATTCCGCGGGCTGCCTACTTCGATTACTTTCAAGAAGATCCGTTACTGCGGTTTTAATTACCGCGTCAAACTAAGGAAATTAACGAAAAAATATCTTTAGGTTTATTAAAATAAAAATCCACGGAACTCTACTGGCGGTTGAATAATATTTTCTTTTTATTTATAGGTAATTAACACCTAAATTTCTTTACTGTTGGTAAAGTGCTCTCAAAAACATTTGAACACGTCTCGATGGTAATGGCGTTTAGTTGATGTTTAAATATTTTGAGCATCATGTATAATAAGTATTTACAAATGTTTTTATCTAGTTCCGGGTTCATTAATATCATAAAAAATACCGCCAACAATGAGGAAAAGTATTTTCTTTAAAAGATTAATTTTGAAATATATTAAACAAAGCCGCAGCCAACACTTTTTCAGGTAAAAAGAAGAAGAAGACTTACCTACTATACATTAGAGGTGATACCTAATGTTGTAAAGAAAAACTATCGAGGTATTCACACGAAATTTCATATTACACAACTGTAAGTACAGTATCGTAGAGGGCTGCGCTCGCGCGCCCCAGCGAGCGGCGCCGGCGCAGTCCCGCTCGCATCGTCGCCGCGGCCGCACGCGCGATGGCCCGCCTTAACGTTCTGTTCGCGTTCGTCGCTGTGCTCGTCGCGCTCGCCGCGCCCGCCGCCGCTGAACCGCCGCATCCGCGTCTCATCGACTTCAACCCCTGGGCATGGCTCCCGGCCAACAGGAACCGATCTCCGTCAATCATGGACTACTTTTTCCCACCCTCCCGAACACCCAAACAATCCATGCTAGATCCTCCCGCTGACCGCACACCTCCACAAACCACAATAACTACCGTTGAACCTACTACCCCCGAGGAACGCTCCACGACCATACGTAAAACGACAAAAATAAAATCTACACCCATCCATTCCACCGCAACTATTCAACCGAAGACAAAAAAAGTAACCCATAAAGCGGCGGAAACTACGGTAGAATTCAAAACTCCAACCACTAAAATCGAATCACCAGTTCCGACCAAAGATGCAACTATTCCATCCACTTATCGGCCGACTAAGCATTACACGATACGGCCGGTTGTACGGACGACGGAAACGCCAACGCTCCCAGATACAGAGACGACAGCAAACATGGATAGTACGGAGACAATTTCCGAGTACGACACGTCGGGAACGACGGCTGAAGGGCCGAAGGACACAGCGCCGACCTTAAGTACCGGCAGCGATTCCAGAGCTACAGATCCTGGGACGAGTACTGCCACCGTGGAGTCCAGTACGCAGCCAGAGACCACCGTCTCGGACTCCGCGGACAGCCGCGAGGGCTATCTCCCCCTCCGCGACAAACCCGCGCAGAACACCGTCAAGATCAACGATCAAACCAAAAAAGAGGTCAGTGATTCAAACGTTGTTTTTCCTAATCAGTTACACTCTAATAGCCAAAGCTTTCCTAGTTTTTACGGGCATTGAATTTTATCATTAGTGTCGATTTAACGGCGTGGCCCTAGACGTAAATAATGTTCGCACTTAGTGAAAATATGTTCTAACACGAGCGTAAATTGCTGGGAAGAGCTGTGATATCACCCTCCGTTGTCAGTTCATAGTCAGCACATAAATATCGTCTAATGAGCCCTTAGAGAAAGGTTACCGTGCATTCAACAGAAATGCTTTCCCACATTAATTGTGCAAATTGATATGAATTATTAATTTCTTAGCAGCTCTATCTGGTTGTCTGGAATGCTAGAAAAAGGCTATATAATAAAAACGGGCTATGTTACGCTTTGAAGCCGTTTGTAGCCTAGAGCATTAATCGTAAATTGCTCGCTGTGTGATATTCAGAATAAGACAACTTAATCAATGATGCCGTTTATTCGCCATGGGTCATCGCGTAAACATAATGAACTCTGACTAAATCGTATTTTCTTCAGAAGGAAAGTGAAAAACACAAATTCTCATGTAAAGTTTTCTAAAACGTTTACTTGTAATTATTCCTTACATGAGCTAACGTATTTTAAACAACGAACTAAATTGCTAAAATATGCGGACTTCATTCTTCGTCTATTTCACCAACATTCCATTATCCGTAATTACACAAAAATTTAAATAACAATGGAATCCATTTTGGTACAAGTTAAACAAAAAACTAAGTAATTATCATGTAGGAACTCCTATTTTCAGTCATTAGGCTTCGCTTGTAAGCCCGGACGCGGAACTTGTCGGAACAAAATGCTTACCGAGACAATGTAATAGATTATCGTCAAGAGTATAAATGAGACACTATTGTGGATAATATCCTATGAAAGAGGAAATTTTATGAAAAAGAAGCTTTATCATAAGGATAATTTATTAGGATAAACGTTAAAAAACATTTAACGAGCAACCAAAGATAATTAAGACCTATTTTAAACGACGTATTAATGAATATACCAAATTTATGACGTGACGCAAAATCAAAATTTTCGACTAACAATAAGCAATTTTTTTTTGATACCTAACATACAGCATTATACACATATACATATTTAAGCACTATTAGATGAAACAAAAACTTAGATTACATCACAAAGCATACTACGTTTTAGACTCAGGGTAACGAAGGAAAGAGTTTTTGTAGTAAATTAACCTCACAACTTCTTATAATTAAACACATTTGCCATATACCAGCGTTTACCATTTTTATATTATTACCACTGAATTTCTCGAGACATAACTAAGATAGCGTAATTTGAAATAAAAATAAATTCTTACGTAAATTGTTTTTCGTCTATCGAATACATTACCTAAAAGACATGGAGATCAAAACAAAGTAATCACATCGTCGGTACTTTCTTGCCATTAGTTACTTTGTGGTCACCGAAACAGTCGCCCGCGAAAATTTGGTCGGTAACAGATTTAGTTTGGTTTAAGAATCTATTCTTTAGGAAAACTTTCTCTCTTATGCAGTTCATCTATCATAGTTAATGAGTGAACGAGCATTTTCTTAACTTTGAAAGTTCTTTTGTTGCGCTCAGACATGGCTGTCACTTAATTGGTTTCAGGATGTTGGGATTTGGACAAAAGAATTCCGCTTTAAAAACTAGCGTTAGGAATAACATGTCGTTACATTCTACGAAAGTGTATATTAACAAATGATTAACATTGATTCTTATGATTTATTATACTTAGTTAGTGAAAGCTTTCGTTTTAAAAATAAAAAATTTAAACAATATGAATTCTTCGACTTCTAAAAATGTGTGAATTGTGAATGATTGACAATTACTTTGGGTGAAATTAGAGTGATAGCATCATGGGAAGAAATGATCTCGTTAAGGTGCGTTAATTGAATCAAAGCGCGGGTCGTTTAGAACAAATCTCACTTTCGCGAGGTGAAGTAAATATTTGAAAAGGTCGCATCGTTACTAATCGTGCCTAATTAATCAGTAAGCAAGGTAGAAAGTCCAAGTATCTATCTATCTATTGCGAATTGGAAGAGAAAGGGGCATAGTACCTTACGTAGGTACCAAGAACTAGGTTGTACCCGCTGCAAACAGAAATTGCACCGACGAAAGTGTTTCGTAAGGGAGTTGAAATACTAATAATTTAATCATTGTAACGATAATAGCTTAAGTGTCACTGATATACAAAATCTCTTTCAAAGAGTAGGATGTAGAGTCAAATATAGTGTAGTTACTAATGACACGTGTACAATATTTAAGTGTTCGATTATTTAGTAACTGGTATTTAACTGGTGTTCGAACATTTCATAGGTCCGCCTGAGTTACTAATATTATCAAATGGATGCTAGAGGTCATACTTGGAACGTTGTGAAATGAAAGTTTCATATGGTTTTTTTTTCACATTTGTAACACTCACAAAATTCGCACTGCGGTTATATTTTCATCAGTTCTTTCACACCTATTCAAAACAAGTGAAAGTTTCATAGTTGGGTATGCTTCCGGACAACAATTATCAATTTGTCGCGAGATCGTAAAATTAACGAAAACCCTCTGACCCGAAATAACTCGTATATTGGACAAGCTTACTTAAACAAATACCGGGTGTTATAAAAAGCGTGATACAAGATTATCAAGCCGGCATCTGGTCATGATTTGGAACAATTTTTACTATGGGGTCAACTTTGTAAATTGTAAAATAAAAACAACTCTCTCATACATTTTCGTCAACTTATACTTAACCTTTTCACATGCTTAGCCAGTTTCCTCTGAAACCTAATATGAAATACCACCCTTCGACGAGAAAACCGTGCTCGCGAAGCCTCATGACTTATGGCAGACATTACATTTTCTTGCAAATGTAACTGCCAATATTTGCATATAAATTCGCTTATTATGAAACAGATTTAGCGGATGAGTTTGCATGGTATGTTTTGTTTCAGTAGCTCTTCGTCGCAATCGGTAACTTCTCTTTTCGTTTTTGGCTAAAACTGAAATTACTATTTTTTTATCTTTATTACAAGGGATGAAATTTGGTATGGAAAGAGTTTGAGCTACGAGAATGGACATAGGATAATTTATATCCAGCAACAGTACTTTAAAGCCAGACATGGTTGGCCGACGAAGTCGCGAGGAAAAGTTATGTGTATATGTACAGTCGCGTCTAATAATATGTATACATTTAAGAACTTATGTCTGAGGCATAAGGATCTAAATCGTTGACATATTTTTGGAACCGACCGTACCTATACATACTAGCTTTGTTCGGGTGAAAAATAACGTTTCATAAGTTTCCGTTGGACAATTGTTTAAAATATTAATGAAACCTTATTCATGTCTGATTTTCCTACTTGATGTACCTACAATTACATAGAATGATAAAAATAATATTAAACAATGTCATGTGGCTTTTATTATAACGAGCCAAGGTAACCCATAGTGCAACTAATGTGTGTTATTAGAGCGAAGTAAGAAATATCGAATGGTGTGATAGGATCTCATTACCACGCTACTGAGTGGCAATATCAGATCAGCCAGCATGATACCACAGAAAAATAAATAATAAAGACAGTTAATCTCCATTAGCATGCCGAAGCGCCATTTGCATTCCGCCTTTAAGGATGGCGATGGCGCTGCATACAAAGGCTTCAGACACGAATTATGTCTGTCAGTTGTCACCTATGCATTGTTCTAATACGACCCAAACAGTATTCACTAGCTACCCAAATTGACTTGATTGATTTGACGGAGGTTGGTATTCTTTATAAAATACAATTCAAAGACTGTAAGGAACACCTCGCTATAAATGAATTTAATCACTTTTTATAATTTACTCGTCTCTGTTTAAGCCACGGAGCGTCGTCAGCGCAAGCTAATGATATCCTCCAACTTTTTATTGGTTTATTTGCGAACATGATGGAATGCAAATGCAATATGAAAGTACCCATTCTAGAGAATATTTACCATAACTTTTTAATGGTTTCACCGTGTTTTATTCCGAGCGAGAGCTTTTTCTATCTCGAATCTCTGCTTAAATGGACGCCGAGACGTAAATAAATAACTTAATAAACTTGCTTGGACTCGCAAGGTATTACTTATACACTATTATGGAAATAGAATTAGGTATGCCAGAGACATTTTGAAATAAAGTTTAACACTAGCTGCAACGTTATTCTATAACAGCCGTTTTGCGGAATAAATGAGACTCAAAGCTATAAAAAAGTTCTGCCTACCTTCTGCTGTAATTGTATTAACTGTTGGATTGGATTTAAACTAACATGGACGGAAGGAACTAATCTAAGCGGTAACTTACAAACGATTCCTATTGTTATTGTTCTGAAAGTCCTACTGCTACCACGTGTGGAAGTAGATATATATTTAAATTGGTAGGAGAAGTACTGATGTACTATAGAGGTACTACAATACACAATTACTCACTGATAGTTAATACTTTATGGATAAAACAAGCAACTTCAAATAGGGAACAGATAGTTTATATATTTAAAATAACGCCTAACAAATCCGCAATGTTTGGATATAGGTTATAATATTTTTGAATAATATCCATAAAAAAAAAACTTGGAACGAAAATTACGAGTAATGAGGAAGGTCCTGAGTTCAAATCTACACAGTTATGAGCACAGCTGCACAGCATATTTGTTCCTGTGTTATAACAATAGGAACAAATATCTGTGCTGTGTATATTGTATATATCGTTGGCTATGAGTACAACACAAGTCTTCTTGAGGTTACCATGAGGCTCAGTCAATATGTGCAATGCTGTCCTGTAATATACATTATTTATTAATTACGGTAGAAGTTCCCAAAGAAAAACACGCGTCAAATGAACTACTTAGTAACATAAAAAAGAAGAGTGAAATATTTTTTTAGCACAAAAGGAATGCGTCTGATTGAAACGTTTGGAAACTTCGCTTAACACGTTACATTACTTTTGCAATATCAAGCTGCAGACGGTCTTGAAGCACTTAGTTTAAAAGTTATTGGGCTGTAAGCGAAAGATACGGGTTCACCCAGTCGCTGTGTGATTGCACATTCCTGCCCACTATTACACGAGACCTCTTGCTTCATAGGAAATTGGATTTCCAGGGTAAATGCTGCGTCTTACATACTCGCTTCTTTGATTTTTTTGCTTCAATGTTGCCAGCGGATTCACTTGTTAGATTTCGATTTTCACCCACACTAGATGGTGCAATTGGCAGTTGAGTAACTAGTGTAACTACTCAAATTATTTACGCTAAAATTAAATAAGACTAGACACAGGCAAAGATTTAAAAAGTTCGAAAAGTTTTACACCGATTTCAGAAAAATTAGATATGGAAACACATTTATGCCTAAGATTATTCACGTCATCATAAATTTAATAGTAGCGCGTTTTCTAAATGCGCCGCTGCAAAGTCCATCTTTGCAAAAAGTTGCCATATGCCGTGTTCCAAGCCTAAGCATCGTCATGAGAAAAAGCAAGTTTATAATGAAGGGCTTTCGACAAATGACGGAGGAACAGGTAATAACATAAATCTCGTCAACAGATGTGGAATGATTGAGATGGATCTCGTGCCGTGAGTTTGAACTGTCGCGTGAGGCGTGACACTTAACCGTTTTATCGCCATAATGATTGAATGAATTACGATGACACTAAGTAATGATTTGTAATTGTGTTTGGGTTTGGTTGAACACAGTGTCCTAATCGTTTTGCATTGCAGTAATTAGGAAAATAGAAGAAATCATTTTGTACGGGTCGAATTTAAAAGCTGTCATCTATATGCAACTTAGAAGTTAAACCATAAATCAAGATTGACTATATTTCATCTTCAACTACCCTTTTAGAGGCTTACTTTAATTAGAATTAATGAATGTTTGCATTCTATAGATTAAATCTAGAATTCTTAGATGAAAATAGTTTCGTTTCAAACTTTCAAAGAATCTCCGTGAGCTGTGAATCGATTGCAATTAGTTATGTAAATTTTGCAAATCCTTTTACTTTCGCAAATTAATAACATAAGTGAGAAGTTTAGAATATTTAACCATTAATCTGTTGAATTACATCATCACAACTATCCATACATTTCTGAATTAAAAAAACGGATACACAAGACGGATATACAAGTAAAAACGGCTACCATAAAATAAGAATAAGAGGCTCATTGTTTACTACGACGGACTCATGCTTTCCGACTCATGGTAAGCTGACACTGTAAGCCGGGATGCCCACTCAAGACCTTCCAGCATGTCCAATATTTAGGTTGCTTATTGAAAATTTTCCTTTCAGGTCACGTCATTGGTAAAATGATTAATGAAAGCCATATTCGCTGGTCTGCCTATGAGTGTTTCTTTTACATGGCTACTGCACTGACAACTCTTTGACAGTTTAGTTTTTACTCCTTGATATTTTATGGAGAAAAACAAGGCATCACTGCCAACGCCTTATCACTCTCAACAACGTAAATTGGATCAGACAGATTGATTAAGAGCATGCAACTAGCAATAACAATTGTTATGGCGTATTCCTAAAATCTCAAACTTACGTAAAAACGTAAAAAAATGACGTGAACTTGCGTCCAATGACATAAACGATTCGTCGGAGCCAATTAAAAATGGCGTTACGTGATGTACCGGTACCTCCGTACATTTGGCACGCGATCGCATATTGCTATAGGCGTGCCATCATCCTCACTTGGCGAGAGACAACTTAGGATAACCAGTGTAGTTTAGTCTTTCTGATAACGCATTACATAAGAAATGGGCGTGTACACAACAAAGATTGGTACTGCTACTTACTTACTTGGTATACAAACTTCGATGTTCCCGGTACCTATCTTGACTTTTCGTATCTTAAATCTTTATATAAAAGTATGGCTTGGCTATTTATTTTTATTGAACAAGTCCATTGAATTCATAAACTTTACCATAAGGCCCAGACGAGTTGATCAAAAGGAACGGGCGGTAAAGACAATTTTAAACCATACATAGTTATGGAGATCACGCGAGACTGGCGCCGGAGACCACGCCGGCGTTCGCGCAATCAACGCGAATACGCAGTAAGATAAGTTACCGTTTCACGTAAACCGCCTACCGCGGACAGTTATCCCGAATCGCGTTATTGCGATAATTAAGTAGGGTAAGTGTGAAATCAGGCGGCTTCTTGAGTTTTTTTGAGAGGTGACATGGGCAGTCAGTGATCTGTCAATTGATATGATTATATTTTACAGATGTATCAGAACAGTGTTTCTTATGGTTTTAGGCGACATACAATCTAGATTTTCACAAGTTTTTAAACTGTTTCATAATTGTTTTAGGTTTTAAAAAAATGATAGGACAATTGCTAAAGTAGAAAGAAAATCGTTTACATTGCAGGGGTGCCAAAAATACTATACTTTACCTTTCTTAGTTAGGAAAGTTCGCAAACATAGAAAGAGCTACAAAAATCATAAACACAATCGCAATTAAATTCTAAATACCATTAACATAAGCGTCAACGTTTATTTCACGTTCGTTTAAAATTCCATTTGTGCTAGGCATACACATAAATCGTTGATGTCGTTGGAAGAAAGATGAGCCCGAAAATACACATAAGAGCCGTAACAGCCATTGGAAAACTTATTCAAATTGTTCATCTTATTCCTGCGGAATAAATATCAAATTGAAATTGATTTTTTGTTGTCCTTACGGCTTTTATGCGATACACCTCGCATAATATGTAAAGCAAGTGATTTGCAGCGCAAGCGGCTACATCGTTACAGAGTCGAGTTAAAAACTTTACCTTAAACTAAGTTCTTAAAGTCTGCGTATCCCACTAATGCCTTACCACTTAAAGTAATTATGCACAGTAATTAATAATTAAGCGCGTAAATTAGTTTACATCTAGTTATAATATTCAATTTTTAACTACAGAAATATGACATTTGACAAAGTTTAAGAATAGAACTATATTAACTAAAAATAGAACGGGTCTTCAGTGTGGTTTAAGTATCATATAACAATATACTTAAGTAATAAAAAAAAGACAAATCTAAGCGGCGGGCCTATAATTATTAAGAAATTGTAGGTATTCATGTTGTCACGAGTATGTTTTCGGTCACATAAAAGTACTAAACGAATTTGGAAGCAACTTAGAACACGAATAGTTGATAGATAGTTAATTTCCCGTTGTACAGTAGAAAACTTTCCAGCAAACTACCTCATCTTTAAAATAATAACCCACGCGAATGAAGAAGCCGGCAGAGAACAAAATAATATACTGGTAAGGCAATATAATAATAGAATAGATTTATCTCGTACCTGTGGGAGTTCACGACTTGATAAGGAACCGAGCTTAATTGTTTGCTATGGCAGAAGGTAATAAACATTTCATCGCTCGGGTAGATAAATAGTACCCGGACTTAACCAATGATAACGGGGATCAGACAAGTTCCTATGTCATTAATATGATATGTAAGGTCATTTTCATTTCGTTTATTCATACGAATTATAGTGGGTGACAGGCTTTAGTTTTGCTTTTTTTAGTGTTGATCTGCCGCTTTTTAGTGTAACGCAAATAGTCAAAACATTACATATCGCTAATCTTATCAAAAATGCTTAAATTAAAAAAATTAAGCATAACATGAAAAAATAACATTAAATAATAAATAAATATTTAGGGTCAATCTTACACAAATCAACCTAGTCCTACGGTAAGCTCAGTAAGGCTTGTGTTGTAGGTACTAGACGATGATATACATAATATATAGATACATATAAATACTTAAACACATAGAAAACACCCATGACCCAGGAACGAATATCTGTGCTCATCACACAAATAAATGCCCTGACTGGAATCGAACCCAGGACCATCGGCTTCATGGGCAGGCACTACCCACTAGGCCAGACCGGTCGTCATTCAATTGTCAGGATGCATAAAAAATCAAGTAAGTAATAATAGATTTATTAAATTGTGAACAGCTTTTGGTATTCACGAAATATACCTAAGCCCGCTATCTACATATGCATGGTGGTGGCAAAAAATGCCTTGTGGTAGGTCTTTATAAATAAACATAGCTATTAGTTTTTGCATATATAGAGCAGGCATATAGCGCTATATGTTTATATACGTGTCTTTCTGAAAGTACGTTGTAAAGTACGTACATGAATCTATTTTACTAGTTTTAAAATATTCAAAAATATACATTTGCTTGTGCTGTTGCACATTTTGAATTTACAACTTAATACAATAATACCAGAATTAAATATACATTTTATACTGAATTATTAGGAGTAAGTAAGTTCTGAATAAATAACTACCATCAATTTCATTCATAGAAATATTGTAATGTATTTCCATTCACCTTAATCTTAATATGTTTTGAGCACAATTTAAATTCTTACGTATATATACCTTAAACTTGATTGCTTAATGTCAAACATGTGTGCTTGTTATTAAACACTTTAAAATTGCTATGGAAACTTACAAATATCACACCCATTTCAATCATCGCTAATGACTTTACAGAACCATTAATATTTAAGAGGTGTGTATAACATGATTCGTCATCACACTAAATAAATATGAAAGCGGAACTAAAGTGTGTAAATCATATTAATTACACGCAATTCGTTTTAAATGTTAATATTTTAATCGTGTTTTGATGAGCGAAATTGATTCTGATGAACTTACATTTGTAAAAAGTATATTTACGTCAAGTAACTGACATATAATACGGATGAAATCATTATCATTAAAATCATATTGTGCGTGATGAACACATTAAATAAGTTTTTAAGTAAGTCAGTCGTGTTTTACGGAACTCTGTATGAGTTTAGTCTTTACATTAAATGTGATAATTATGTCACAGTATATTAATTAAGTTTACTGTGATTAAATTTTTCACAAGAATAAAATGTTATTTTAAATCAACATTTTGCTTGTAGAAAGACAAAAGCTATAACTGTTTTGTTCAGCATAATGTTTTATAGAAGCATTGCATCGATACAAATGTTTAATAGAAGTTTACTGAACATTAAAGGCGACAACAAACTACATGTTTAACATGGTCAAGTACATTGCGCGCGAGTTGTTACTTGTGAGAAATGTTGACATATGTCAAGTCGTTAAGTACAGAGACAAGTGCAATTTGCGTAGCACCCACAACGTAATCCCTTACAGTACCTACGCATCAGTATTTTAAGGGTGGGCCTCAGAATCGTTATTAGTTTATTGACAGTCCGCATTATCACAAATACTGTGTAACATTCACATCAACCACATATGCTTTTTTTAATGGCGTTGCAGTACCTACGTAATGTTGATTGAATAAATAAGTAGTACCGAAAGTTGTTTTTTTCGTCCAGTGTGTGTGCTTTAATCCAAGCAGACTAAGGAAATTCTCCCGATGATCTTTATCATAAATTATCGTTACGCTTATTTTTCAAGTATATCTATGTGCCGAGTTTCGGCAGGTGACCACAAACCGCAATCTAAACCTTCCGGCCATTTTTAATATGTGGCGGAAATACAGTACATATATTTAACTCTCGCTCGCCTCCTCACTCAATAAATCACGGTAATATGTATAAATTAACCTCATCAAAATTCCATACAGATGTTTCCAGTAGCTTTATTAAACCAACCATGTCGTGCAAGTACAGTTAAAGTATACTTTTCAAAGGCCCTCGACGGTTTGAAATTTCACTCCGCGTTTATGATTGATTGGTTTTTAATAATTGCTCATAGGCATCTATTTGTTAGGAAGCGCGAAGTTGTTTGAACACATAACTCATCAGAATGACAGGTCATTAAGATCGCATTCCATCAAAAGGGAAACTTTTCGGTCTGAGTTATTGGCACTATTAGGAAAATTACGGCCCAGAAATTTTTATGGATAGTTCGGAGGTCACTGCGCGTTAACTGATCTATAACTGCCGGAACTGTTATTGGTGGTAACTTGTTTTATTCTTTTAGACGTTTATGTAACACGATTTGGTAACATTTAAGCAATCTCTGAAGAAGTTATTACAATACAATATTCTTTATCATAACGCGAAAGGAAACAATAGAAAATAATACAGAAAACGTAGACAAAAGAATCGTAGCTATAGAATTTGAGAAAGGGTTTAGATATTATACTAAATGC
Organism: Grapholita molesta; assembly: GCA_022674325.2. Classification (NCBI taxonomy): domain Eukaryota; kingdom Metazoa; phylum Arthropoda; class Insecta; order Lepidoptera; family Tortricidae; genus Grapholita; species Grapholita molesta. The sequence continues at coordinate 11,660,248 of CP053137.2, forward strand.
TATGCAAATCACTTTAAAATATTATGATATGCCGTCGTTAAATAAATATATATTTTGAAAATAAACAAACGTGTTATGGTCGGAAGAATCATAATATTTGTTACCAACAATCTACAATGCATAATACCTTATTTTACTAAAAATGACAAAATAAATCAAAGCAAAATTACTACAAAAATTAACAAAAAAATATCGACCCTTTTCTGTAGCCGCCATACAAAACAAGAACTTTCTGCTGTCTTGATGTAGGTACCTAACAGATCGATGATTGTGAATCCCGCATATTTCTGCCGATAGCTTTGATCACCACCCGCAAAATGAACAAAACAGCCAACGAGCTCCGATTTCCGATAAATCGAGTTAGCATAATCATAGTCCGATAAAATCGCCGATATGATCTATTAGCCCATCTGCGTGATTCGTGACACAGCATTGTGCAGCCACATCTACGCTCTTAACATTAGAAAGCAATAAGTATGTTAATAGGGTGTTCGATGTACGTAGAAATCATTTTCGCACTCAGTTACTCGTGAACGTACTGTTTGTTCGAGCTTCCCATCTTTGTTTTGTATTGTTTCTAAATCGGAACTAAGCTTCTTTGAGCTGAGTTCGTCATTTGGACCATGCTTTAGCGACATGTTGAGTTTGTTAAGATTTTATTGAAGGCTACACTAAAAATGTACTGATTGTTGTTATCTTAGATCGTCGATCTAATCGTAAAACTATTTGTGGTGATTACATGTTTACAGTTATCTATTTATTTTATATTACTGAGCAAAACTGGGCAATTATAAGTTTTACATAATTTATTTCCGTATTAAAAAAAACCGTAAGATGAAAAAAAAGATCGCGATGTTATTCTGAGATCTCTGCAGCAAATTCGCGGGTAAAAGCTGGAGCGGAATGGCGATTTAAAGTAAATATAGGATATACGTGTCAAACAAAGTGTGGTGTCAAGACAAATGGTGTGCTCCACAATGCACAATCTAAATAAGGCAATATTTGTAAAAGACAAGTGAGCTTTCTAGAAAACTATGATGTGAAGTCACGTCCTATGATTTCTTTGGCAATTATCCCGTACCCGTAATTATCCATATGTTTCCGTGCTAATGCATAAATTGGCATTCAAGAGTAAATTTATAGTTTTATGAAAATATTTTCGTATTAAAACTAGCTATTTAAAAATTATTAATATACTGTTTTTGCTTACCACGACTTAGTGTGCTTTAATTTTCGATGAATGTTTAGTAATTCAAAAATAACGTTTAACTTCCGAGAAAAAACTACAATCCTTTTACATACTTCTCTATATCTAACCATGATTTTGACGCGCTTAGTGAGTTCTCAATGCAAATTATATTATTTAGACATTTTTTTTGGTAAATAACATTTTAAATAAACACACTGGACAGCTTTTAAAACGTCGGCATCGCTCATTGACAATCGCCCATATTGTATTATTGACCGAAGCCCACCGCATACACCGCAGTGTGTCTATAAATGCGTTACTATTAACAGTGAAAGTAGATAATCACTTAATTCAGTCGAAACGTCAAATAGGCGTGACTCTTTCTCACAGTAGTCCATCATACCATTGAGGTTAACCATTGTGGATTTGAGAAAAAAATGCACCTCATCAAATATCACAAAGAACATTTAATAGAACGTGATTTGCCAGTAACATGTATTATTTAGAATATTCTAACCTAATTGCGTACTTGTAATATTTTTAGTTCAATTGTGAGATGTCGTGCTATGTATACAAATCGACCATGAGGTTAATGTATTACTTTTTATTTGTTCATATTCCTCTGTTGTATATTATTTATGTAGTCTGTGTCATTTGTTGTTGTTGGAAAATTTTCATTACCTTTAGTCGAGTGCAAAAATATGTATCGCTTTAATCCGTCCATAAATGTCTCACGATTTATGGTCCAGGACCATACAGTGTGAGCCTCCCCCCCTCTCTCTCTGGTGGTAGAGTAAAGTTGACCGAAAGATTGTCCGAGTTCATAAACTTCGATCCCTATTTAAACTTCTTCATTAGCAATAATATAATTTAAAAACTCAAATGTCTGAAAATTAAGCTACCGCGTGAAAATCAAGTTGCCTCTGTCACTGCAGTTACCTATTTTAACTAAGAACTGAAAAATCAGCATAGTCACACAGCCTCAGACACTCTTCAGAGATTTATATTTAGTTATATTACCTGAAAAAAAGGCTTTATGCAGCCATTACATCAAAATATAATTTTAATGATGATGACTAAGACATAGTAACATAATCGCTATACTCACTCTCCATTACGCTAGCTTGATTTCATACCTAGAACAAAAGAAAAATAATAATATATCAAACAAAAAAAGTAGACATACAATGATGGCATAACATTGGCGAATTTCAATTAGTATGCATAACAAACGTTATGCTAGAGGCCTTGAGCGAAAGTACCGTTGACCCCTCTATTCATTATAAGAAAATCGAAAGTAAATTAATTTGACTATAACGTAAGTTTGACAGCAATTTCATTAACACGTATTTTGCTACCGCTTTTTGCTCGGTAATAGATTCGGATTGAAAAACACGAGTAATCGTAATCTCAACACATTCGATCGGATCATGAATCGGCTTTTTTACAATTATTTAACAGATGTTAAGTTAGACTATAAAGCTCCAGGGATTTTAGAGTTTAAAATGACTTATGTGCGATAGACACTGTAGCATGTTAAGCCGTTTTAAATATCAATCGCCCACAGAAATGATCGTGAGTGAAATCCGAATAGTCATTTCACTAAATAGATTGATTAAAATCGTGACAAACAAATAAACACAATTGTTTTAAATTTGCACAAAATCACCTAGTCAGTGCAAAAACAACGGAACAGCTATGTTTTTATTAACAATAGGTTTATATAAAAGAAAGTCAGTTTCTTCAGGAGTTTATCTTTTATTTGCTATTGTCGTTGTCTACATGCTTAGTTTAATTGAATAGGTACCTACGGTAAATTCACAAGCCCCAAACAGCAGTTAAGATGTAGAAATTAGTATCTATTTACAAATCTCGGACGCTCTTGTAAATTAAACGATCCACGATCATCAAGAGTTAACAGCGGCAATGAACAAACTGCCGAATAATTGCTTGCCATTTCTTTAATCCACACTGATGCAGAAATGATCCTCAACTTAGGTTAAACTCTGCAGTCTCCGCGAATATGATAAAGATGTCGTGAATCTCATTGCGCAAGATAGCCACGATTTCCTGGAATATTTGCATGACTTTATAACATACAGTTTGTAATCAGTATGCGACCGTTAAGGCACTTAAAGTGACCATCTTGGGACAGTCTGGGAAGAAGTCTATCCAGTACTGTATACAGAGTATACCGACGTAACAGTACTTGTTACTCGTGTCATAAACGAGCATTATGATGTAAACAACTACTTTGTGCGTCGTTATCGTGATGATCGCCAGTGTCACAGCTCAATAAAATGCCGGTGCGTTTTTTGTTTTTGTAGATAGTTAACCCGAAAAGCATTCTTTGAAGCTCGAAGCGCTTTTCGAGAGCCGAGCTTGATCTAGTTCACTTAAAAAAAGGTAAAAACAAAAGTCGTGTAAATTGATATCGTAGCAACAAATACATCGGCGTAGATATATAGAAAAGGTTAATCCAATTCTTCTATGGTCTTATTTACTGATGGTTTAAAAGTATACGTTTTCAATATTTCGAGCGAGGATTTTTTATATTGTAATTACAAAACAAAACTTACGTATCACTTGTATTCAACATCGATATATAATAATATAATATGCTGTTCAATAGTTAGAAACGGTCTTGCAAATCCTAACTGAACTTTACGTGCGAATTATTAAACAATAATAAATTCAAGCAAAATGTTCTTACGTTATTACAATTGCCAAAAAATAAATGGGATACAAAAGAAAAAAAAAATAAAGGAATATTATATGAACATATTTAGTAAGACAAGAAGAAGGCAAATAATTAGTACATGGAGTCATAAATAAATGCACAGTGTTGACACAATCTTGTCTTCACTGAGAAATTATGTTCCAAGAAAAAGAAACACTAAGAACTATGAATAGGCTGTTAAGCAAAACAGTTCTCAGTATTACTAGGAAAAGACAATTATACTTTCAGCTCCACTTGTTAATGCCTCCAGCAAACATGCATATTAGTTTCCTCTTCATATGAAAAAAAAAGAACAGAGTGACTGAGGATTAAGACTAAAATTAATTAGTAAACTAAATACTGATAAAGAAATAGGTAGTTAGATTAACAATAAAGATAACTGACGTTAGCTGGTGTGGTTACGAAATTAAAGAGGTATGCTTTAAACTTACCATATCCTATGATGAATTCCTATTTTTCTATTGCAGGAAAACATAATATCGGTATATGATCAATATTATAAGATTTTTCCCTCTCAAGGAACAATAGTAAGATATTTCAAGACGTACATTCTGGTTTGATTCTGAATGATTTTACTACTGAAATGTTATAACTAAGAAGAATTGTGATATTAGTTTATATGTATATATAATATATACATATAGTCTTAACTGACAATGTACCGTAACAGAGAATGTGTAATTGACACTACAAATAAACATTAAGGTTATAATTATAACTAAGAATGTGCATACGAGGTATCTTAAATTCGTGCACACAAATAATTATGTGAATTGCTCAAACATAGTTCACCGAACGTGTGAATAACTTTGACAGAGCAAATAAAGAGTAGCTAAGTGCGACGGCAAACAGTTTGTACCGGGGCAGAACCATACAAACGCGTCAAGTGGTAAGCAAAGCTAGGGTAACTAGATACCGGTTTCTAGAGTAATATACGTTTTCGTAAAAGTGAACTTGTGATGTAGAACATAATCTAATTCTATAATATATGATCATAGCCCGAAAACTTTTCCGCCTTATTTCCTTTCTTGACTGACAACAATAATTGTAACAACAGGCATGTAAATACATTTCTGGCCGTAGTGTCTAATCTAAAATGATCGAAAAATCTAATACCACGAAATTCTTAACATCTTGCAAATCCAAATAAGACTAAAAAAGTAAACAAGATCCAGCTAGAAAATACATTATTTATCAACTGCTTTTTATAACAACTACCGGTTAGCCAGTAGTCAGCTTTAGCTCTATGTGAATGACAACAAACGTTGCCTTAACTCCAATCCTAGTTTCCTCAAAAGGACTAGATGGAAAACGACATACTCGCAGTCTTACGTCTAGTTAAGTGAATTCATGTCTAACGACTTTCATCTGCGCAGTAATAAAAGTGAGCAGTCGGGATAAATATATAATGTTACATGACACGGGGACAAATTATATACGCGACCGGAGAGAGATCTTGGTGGAAAGCCTGTTTAACGTAAACGGTTCTGACGGCAATGCTTGTATTAAAAGAGCATTTGCGTTTCAAATTCTAAGTCGATTTTTTAATAATGTGTACGCATCACGTAGCTAATTTAAAGATTCTGGATAAATACACCGGCTATAAACTTATTCGATTATCATGAATAACGTCCGAGCCTTATCTTCAAATTTTATAAATCGCGAAATAAGCTACTACTACTACTATTATTTGGACTCCCTTTAGCTGCACCGCTTTGCATCTTCTTAGAATTACATAATTATTTTAACGTATACCCATTCCTTCATCTTTAGGTTTCTGCCCGCTAACCACCCGTTAATGTTACAATTCTGAAAGCGCCGTTTAATCCGTGGCGAGCGGCAAACCGAGTAAATTATCACTGAATTCATTATGCCGGTGATTCTATCACGATAAGACGTATCGCCTCCCGTTGTTGCGTCCAACGGAATTGTGTTCGATAAAGCACTGTGTCAGTTAGCGGTAGCTGCTTTTTTTCCTTTGCCTCCAATCCACCATGCTCCGCTGCGCGGGCATTCGACAGGCTTAATCGCGACTAATAGACTCTGTATTAGGGCCGTGGTGACTGCGTTGACAATGTTGCATTCATAGCTATCAGTAACGAAAATATATATTTTACTATAAATGCTGATATAGTTTAGATTACTCTTATATTTTTGTTGATTAAATGTTACAAAAATTATGACAACAATTTATTAATTATGCATTTCCCATCTGATCGTTGTAATCCCGATACGGCTGACGTTTTGAGACTGCACTGCACTCCCCACGGTCACGTAGTCTGTTTATTCCGTCTCCCGCATTTATTCCGTCGGGAGGCATAAATTGAATTACATACGCGATAGAATCCGTTGAAATTATTTTACCGTTATCCCGTAAATTGAGGTAAACTAATCTTGTTTTCCAGTTCATAGAAAAACAACGAGACCCCCTAAAGGGACTCAACCAGCCCAGAAGCGACACGGCTGAATAAATTTGCTCTCGCTCCTAAATATGGAATGGTGTTAGTTTGATTATAGTCAGCGCACATCGGCCACACAAGCGACGCACATTTCGCTTGACGCGTGACACGAATGCATCGCTCAGTATTCGCAAACCTTAACATTCATTCCGTAATGCAACACAGTGGCACGAATAAAGTTTGACCCGCGTCAAACCAGAGAAATTGTCAAGTGATATACGTGCTCAATCCACAATGTAGGTTGAAACTTTCGTCCGCTTATAGCCATTTCCACCGCAATGCAAACAAGAGCGGCGGTCACGTTTCCGAGATTGCGAACGGAATCTGTTTTTCGGTGTTAGTTTGCGGTGTAAGAAACCAAAGCAATATTGTTTAATTAACTATCAGGATTAGCGCTTGCTCGGAAGAAACCATCGGCACTTCGTAGAACATTTCTCACGTCCGAATGGTCCAGATAGAACGCGTTCACACTACAATTGGCTATTACAATCAGCGTATTATCGTTTTCTCGAACTTCAAAAGTAATTGCAACATTCCTTTTAACTAGAGGTACTGAGTTTTTTATAGAAATATCGTTTACATTTACATGTTGTACTTTAAATCTTGTTTAGGTAATATAGACTTGTCTTGATCGTACTTCGACTTTCCTATATCCAAATTTGGATAAATCCGAGTGATTAGAAACAAGTCCGACAATTTCGTGCTTAATTAAATCTTCGTTTTGCCTTTGCGGTCTCGTGGCATGTTGAGATTATCATTAACACGTCGAAATGAAAAGTGAACTTGGTCTTTATTACAGTTCACTTTTGCTTTCTAAACTTGCTTATTTTTTTCATGTGATTCCAAATCGTCATTACATCTAATCGCTGGTCATTTTTTGCGACGGACAAACCACGACTAGCTGTGAAAATGTGAGAAATGATTTCAGTATTTTAAAAAGAAAGCATTAGCTTGTCAACTACAATATAAGTTACCACCACTTCTACGTATTTTTTTTCCGTTACCTCATTTTTTCAACTTACATAGAAAAACTTATTGCGGATAAATAGTTGGTCGAGTAGTCAATTCAATTGAATCAATTAAAATTTTGACTTCTTTTGGGAAGAGAGGCCTACCCGCTGTTGCTAAACGGTCATGTAATATTTGACATTAAGGCTATATAATTAATTTTCCTAGCTAAAAACTACATAACGTACTACTTCCAAATAATGTGTACCTCTTAGACCATCGATAAAACAACATAGGAATTGACAACAAAAGCATACGACGACAGCGGCGAATATACTCGTAGTTCACAAAAGCAATGTTATGACAGGTCATGATTCACAACAGATGCATCTGCGAACTAACCATTCCAAACGCCAAGCAGAAAACATTGAACGACTAGTATAAGTTTGCTATGTGGCTATTAGAAATCTCGCAGCCTAGATAGACTGGTTAGTGTGAGATCACGAGAACATACACAGTATCGAGGCAACGATCGAGCGTGAGCCACTCACAGGCTATATATATCGTGACGCCGCTATCTCCGATAACTGAGCGGATCTAGGATCCGTGGAAAACCGACCTCCGCGCGGAGCTCACGCATCGGAGATACATCGTAACAATAACTAATCTAATCTTCGTTCAATCTTTTTTATCTTTACTGTTAGGTTCACAGTAGCTAACGCGATTGGATGAGGATAATGTTGCATAGGAAAAAAAAAAGTGAAAAATTGTGAATGTTATATGAACGTGGAAAATCGATTTCTGTGCAGTGCTAACGCATCTGAGATTGTTAACGCATCTCAGGTAACAATAGTGGCTCTTTGAATCGTACAAGTTAAGCAGCTTATAGTTATATTTTTATTTCTGTTATAGTGATGTTACCGGGTTATGTCTAGTAAAGTTACCGGAGTGAAAAGGTTATAGCAATGCACATATGAAACTTTAAATTTTATGCAAAATCATAAAATTTTAAGGCGCAAAGTAGTCTCGTACTAAACATGATAGTAAGCTCGTTTATGTTACGTGAACTTTAGATCTAGTGAGAATTCTTCTTTTAATTATTCTTACTTGTGCTGAAAAATGTAAATTTTATTTCCACCGCTCTCATGTTAAAAATACATAGTACCAATAAAAAGGTGTTTACGCACCAAAAAAAGAATGCAGAGATGAGGAATTATGGATACTTTCCTTTTGCCAATTTGCAGTAAAATGCTAGCCTTAACCGGTTATATAACTACGATAATTTCGTCACTTAAAGGATCCATCGTGTTGCTTCCTGTTTTAAATAACAGTTTCACTTACTACTGTAAAGCTATTATTGGCTAGGAAAGGTGTAATCAAGTTGCAGTTGCACATTTATGAATTACATATTTTACATTAACTACAAATACATGCAATGGTCGTCGGTAATTGAAATCTTATTTGCCTGCATGCTAGAAGACCAAAAGTGTGTACGTACGTATTACCTACAGATATCAAACGAAATAAAGAAAACGAAATTGTTGGAACCTATATAAACTAAGTACAGAAATAAGTTTTAACACATGTTTATATTTACAAGGTAATATGAATATACGGAAGAAGCTTCATGGATAAACTAGTTTAAATGAAATACGGTTAACTGTTTGAGACGTTTTCATTTTCTCCGATGATTTAAGAGCAACCCGTTTTGACACTTCCAGCCTTTGCCGACATAACGTGGGTTAAAATGCAATGATAGTTGGAGAAACCACACTTCATATTTGACTGTACGGTCTACGCTTTAGACTAACGAATGAGGTTATATAGACAATTATACCTGCCCCCGGTAACTAATGGAGCCCTTATATGGCACCCTAGAATGGGGTCAATCGCCTACGCCAACGGTAACAATCGGGAGATTTGAATGGTTATACACGGTTTGACACAACACGATATGGCATGAATACATCGGAGGTGCTTTTGAGGTGATAATAGATACCGTCGTGTTTGTTTGTATACAATGTCAAAGTGTTACGCACACCGATACAACCTGATCAAGTGATCACAGACAAGCATCTTAAGGGAAGGTTAAACTTTTTTATTAAAATACGGCAATTTCTGCATGCTAAGAGTTGCTGCATTTAATATTTATCGCTGCAGAGTATTGTGTGCAGTTGTAGGTCAGTTTAAGCGTTAAATTAGTACTTGTATTGTTACGGTTGTTTGACAAAGACATAATATATACATGGATTACTGATATTACGTGAGTTACATTTCTATACGTAGGGATATTAGTTGAAATAATTTAAATGTGCTTCTTTTTATTGACATTAAATACATTTATAATCTCTCTTATAACAAGTTATTGGATCATTCTCGCTTTTCGATCGTTCGTTACCGAAAGACACAAAGAGGAAACTATACCAAACGATCCGAGGGCGAATCGAAATTTGATTTACTTGTTTCCTCTACGACAGTGAGAAACAGCGAAAAGCGTTCAAGCAAAAATAGTCTATTGTGCATTTCGTGCAATATTTTTACGGTCGACGATCCGAGATGGTGCGTTATATCCGCCACTTTGGCGCAGCTGATATAGGTATTATGTTGGACACGGTTCACTGGCGTGTTGTAAACCTTATTGGAACGACATAAGTTCTACGGATGGTCACTTGAGAGTGTTGTTGATGTACAGCCTTTGGGCGACCGCGGCAACACATAAATTTGCACGATCCATTGAGGTTTGAATTTGCTTGCGGTAAGGCGGACAAAGCTAGCGATTCCTCTGTAGAATGCCGACAGTGAGGAAGGTCGTATAAAATCCGCTGCTGTGTCAGACTTCGGATATGATCACTGTAATTTTGATATTTAGGTGCGTAACCCTCGAGGAGCGGTATCGATTACATTACAAGAGGGTATTCGGTTTTCATAATAACATACAAATCCAAAACCCCCAAATTCTTTTTTTTGATATAGATACCCAAAAAAGTATAATATGGATTTATGCTGTTGGAAATTATGATATAAAAAACTTGTTCGGACTGACCACGGTCGTGACATTACATAGTTTGTGGATTTAACAAATGTTGTAAAATTTGATTGTCACGTGCTAGTCTTGAAAACAAACCAAACACAGCTGAAAGTTTCATGAACGCCGTCGTTAGAAGGTAATTTACACTGCGATATAAATGACAAAGAGTATTTGATAACGGTACCCTTATCGAATTACACTAAACATTTTTGTCTCGGACGAAACGCGTACCAAAATAAAACGCGACTAATGTCATCTGTTTTTGCGTTCTTTTTGTCAAGTTTTCAATTAAAGCCGGGCACTAGTTTCCGGTCTGCTGGTTCGTATTATGGTGCTCGATGCCCCGGGCCCTTACCCTGCGATACAATACGAGTCCAAATTATCCAACGATGCCTCCCAACGGCTCTATTGTTGCTAGGAATTTGTGAGTAACGGTAACTTGCTTGCATCGGAACGGCTATAAATGTGCGTAAGATGCATTTCGCTATGCTTTCAGCGCAATAGGCACATCTCGGACTTCGGTAGCTAGTGATGTGCCTCTGGTTTACATATCCTTAAAAATATATTACGCGTGAATTATATAAAATACAAACTCTGCTTATTATATTACTGTCTCTTGTTTTCCTCTCATTGCACTTGAGTGTGTTTTAGATAAATCTTGATGTTTCAGATAAATTATAGGTACAAAGGCAAAACATATTTTACATAACTTATGATTATTACATACTTTAAATCAATTTACTGCCCAACTTCAACAATAAATATATCTAAAAACATTTAAGACATTCTTGTGGAATCGACGAATATGAAATTAAAAATGTTGTATATTGATGTTAACATCCTCGCTAACATTCACAATTTGTATTCACGTGGCGTCATCAGTCATCACTTGTACTATACACCAATATTACACTGTCTAAGTAACTGTTTTACTTCGAACGGCCTTAACCACTCAATGATGCTACTAGAAAATTGTAGAGCACGCGTCTTCAACAATGTTGGAGTGGACACTCGGAGCCCACGGAATGCGGAATAAGGTGAGTCGTGGATCTTCTAAAGACTGGTTTATGGATTGCAATTATCATCCAATGTCGTTAAATAGGAAAAATCATCGAGATCTAGTGGAAGCATAAGTTTATTTATAAGTTTTCTAGACTTACAACTATTACTTAAAACGGGATGGTTGCTATGTATTCTTATTTTAATGACTTTATATTTCATCGCTGTTGCAAGCGCCATCTTCACGGAATAACATTTTAAGGAATAGTTGTCATTTAAAGGACTACGTTAGCTTTAAAAAAATATCAATACATCGATATTTAAATCAAAAGAAAAATAGATAAATTTGAATCGCAGCGGGACTATCTAGACATGTACGACGCTGACACGTTTTAAGAATCATTAGTGAAGCTGTGGCTGAAAACAGAAGAACAAGAAAAACATAAGTAAGACACAAAAATTGCCAGCACACAACGGATACCGAAACATAAATAGCGACCAGAAATTATTCTTAATTGCCATAAACTTACGTCTTCATAGCAAAATTTAACAAATGAACTAAATGAAAATCTTTAATGTAACGTTTAATATTGCTCTTGTATTACGTATATGAAGAGCATAATGTGACAGCTATTATCTAACGATATTGCCTTTCTATTTTATACTGGATTTGTATTGAAATTTCATTCATCTCATTTAAGAATTAAATTTTACAGAAGAGTAAATATAATTAATTACTTTGCGAAACCCAAACAATACCCGGCATTGTTTCATCGCGTAAAATACCGATTGTATTACGTTTCATTCATTTTAATCGTCAACTATAATTAATTATACGCCAGCATCATCATTGTCACATTTCTAAAGAATGTCTTTATTGACAGCTGAAAAGACGCGTGAAAGCATCCCATTGTGTCTGACCAGACGACCATAAGACGCTACCGACGTCCCGAACTCCTAATTACTTGGTCTGAACAAACTAGCAACTCATTTAGGAAAATGAAAAGGCCGTTTGAACGCGCCCGATCCATTCTCAATTGTTGCTCACTTAGAGGTAGGTCGGTTACAATAGCTAAGGTTATCAGACCGGATGATGAGGCCTTAAGATTCAATTCAACTGCTTTCACCCATTAAGCCTTAGTAAATCACTCTATAGCTGAGGTCGTCAGTCAATAATGTTATATAATGACGCATGTTAATAAGCATAAATTATTGTCCTTAACGTATCTTAACAAGGAAGTCAGACAAGCGTTTGAACTCTCTCTTGTAAGACCTTAATAATAGGTCCTCGCGTTGAACTAGGGGTTAATTACATGTTCTTGTAAGTGTGTGTTTTTACTACTGCAGGTATGGGTTACATGTTTTATGTTGAGCACAATTTACGTGACAAATGATGTCATCTATGCGATGACTCGGACGCGAGTAATATGGACATCAGCATCGCATTAACTCAGATATGCATTCTGATGGCTATCTCCATATTTGAGTTAATAGAGCTGTAGTTTTACGTATTTGATGAACGCTGCTGTTATGTTATATGAGAAATGTTTTTTTTATCACCGCGGTAATTATATTGATTGTTGTTCATAATTATACCTAGATATTTTTCTAGCAGGAACGGCATTTGTTTTGTGCTTGCCACAATAAAAATATCGACAATCCTGCTATCGATAAGTACATACTACTTCAACTTCAAGATGTACACACAGTCTTATATCGGCTACCTACCTAGACGCCGCGTGTCACCGATCTTGAACAAATTAAACGTAATCCGTATACTTTTGATCCAATTTACGTTTATAATTTGCAATGAATAGTTCCAAATTGTTTTCTGAAGTAGGTATTTAAATATAAATAAATTGACTTTTATTATTGTTAGTTATTTTTAACCCTATTACCCCATATTTGTCTTTGTATTACCTGTATGGAAATTGAAGGGGTACTTATCGATAACAGGACTGTCGATGTTTTTATTTTGTCAATCACTTACAAGAAATCGTTCGTGCTAGAAAAATATCTAGGTATATTCATAATATTAACAAAAAGATTCTTGTACTCGTATCGAAAATTGGGAAGACTATGCCGGAGCGGTACCGCCAACATCGAAGTTCGTATATTTCGGGCATCTTCCTCTTTTACTCCAATTAAGGTGTCATGACAGTGGCAGAGACAATCGTCCGAAATTCACGAATATATCGTCTTTCGCGGTAGTGCGTCTGACTGCAGTTGGAAATAAGCAACTTTAAATTATAAGGTATATCTTACTTAGAATTATCTGCATTGCATGTAATCTGAAATAATATAATCTTACTGTTTTCATGACTACGAGTATCACAGTGTAGTCGAATGTAGAAAAAGTATCAAAAGCTCTAAATAAAGTTTCGTACTACGAACCTACTTTGCTACTTAATTATGCAGTTCTGCGAAATCGCGAACAAATGCCAAGCAAATAGCAAACTTTCTTTTACCGTATCAATCCTATAATACTAAGTAAAGTGAACTGTCATCGTTTTAGATATGGGTGGCACCTAATCTGCATGGCCTTTTGTAGTCAAAGAGCCAGTGTACCCACATTTCCATAGGCTTTCGACCCAGATTTCGCGTGAGAATTGCTGGCGGGTCAAGTCAACCCCGCTAATGTGGAACTCACGAGTGGACGGAACGCATCTCCGCTGCAACGTTGTTGCCTACAGCATAAATCTCATTTCACTTGATTATTAATAATAGCCGTAGGTAGTGTCGGCAGAAGTTGGGTCATTCAGGTAAATATTTAAATACGGATCTCGTTTCGCTTTCAACATCGAATAAATTTCGTGTATGTAATATTAGTTGTTATTTTATCACTAGGTCTTCATTACTTTTTACTTGCCATTACACTACTTATTTTTAAGGCATAATAATAGTGGCATATAGACGAAGCAAGAAGCTTGCAGAGATAGCACAGATAAAGTTTATTAGGTTAAACCCATATTAATACGCCTTCAATTCAAATTATTACGAAAGGCTTAAAGATCATCTAAATGGACCTACATAAAACTACCATACTTGGTATCGTTAGTGCAAAAACGTGACTTTATGGTGCTAGCTCCTGGCCCTTGGCCCTGGTCGGAAGGTTGGAATCAATTTGATGAAGACACCGATGTAACTATGTCAGGAGGTTACTGAGAGTATGAGAGTCGCCGTTAGTTCGCGCGGGTCCGCGAAATTACTCGAACCAATCATGAATTGTAGGCCCTTGACCATAGATTACACGGCATAGACTCCACATTAGGACGAATTTGCTATAATTGTAGTATAAAAAACATTCTGAACAACATATGCCTTCATATCTGTCTGTCCACTTTAGCTACAGCAACGCACAATTTTTAAATAAAATATATTAATATTTTGACACAATATTACATTAATCCACCTAGTTAGCATGAGATTTTTGATCAATAAATACCTAAGCTTTTCAAAGCAGTAGTACATATATGAAAAATCCAATTATGCCCTAATTTTTTTGTAAAAGCCAACTATAGCTAAAGGTTTCGTGATTACATATAAGCGCTTTTATAATGTATAGAAGAGCTAATATTTGTCGCAAACATTTTAGTATTTGTAGTATAATATGCGCGCATTAGACAAAATGAAATATAGATGCAATTTAAATGACTTTGCGTCCGTAGTGAAGTCTTATGTACTTTCGCGCCTCATATGCACTATCCATATAACATAAGGCATCTTTGTACGCCATCTAATTGGAAAGTGATGCGCCCTAGAAGGTAATCCACAATTGTAAGACAATGTTCTGTAGCGGTTTTATATGACAGATACAATTAAGACTAATTGAACTAATGATACAGTACAGAGAAAAGCGACGACATTTAGGGCGACTGGTATAAAACCGTCTCTGATTTGTACTGCAAATTAGTACGGGGAATGTGGTTTTTCTGCCTGGTATAATCGTGTTTCCAACTTCTGAAGGGATTTAATGATTATGGCCATTCATCTACTAGAATGACTGTATTTCTGGGCATTTATGCCAAATGGGGTGACTTTCTCATGCCATTCAAACGAAAATGGACGACTTAACATGCACAATTGAAATTCTAACCTTTCTTATTTAAAGTAAAACCAATATTCCAAGTGGTAGAAACTTAAATCAATGAGGATATGCACAACTTTAACAGGAAACAGTAGTGAATTTGTAAATTAATTATTTGTTCTACAGAAAGAACGTGTGCAAATTAATCCGGAAATAGACGGTTAATGAATGTGTACGCACGATGCATAAATATGCGAACAAGTAAACAATTCTGGAGGAATTCTTGTATATATGCGGCTTTTTGTACTTACAATGGATACTTAAACAAAGTTCCTGATTAAGGTGACTGAAACTGTATTTTAATCAGTCGGAATAATTTTCTAATTGCGATCGAATTATTCGAATTTTCACATATTAGCCAAATATAAATACATAAGAACCGGTTGAGCAAATTGAACTGAAATAATATAGAAGTTAGGAGCGATACCCTAACTCGTCAACGAGCCTCGAAATTTCACACATTTTCAATTTCAGACATGTATCGAGCAGAAATTCCCTTTTTGACGTGACACGTCATTATAAATTTAAGTACCTACCAATCAATGTAATAAATTTGTAACAAAGTACCTACGTCTATGGTACGAACGTATGGTACTACTAATGTTAATTCCTATTAATTATAGTTGGGAGTTTTAGAAGTCGTACTATTCGATCCTTCAAATCCAGCGCATGCACTGGAGTGCTTATCGCTTTTTCTGCAGTAATTAACTACATAATATATCTACTTGAGTTTTTCAATAACATATAATAGGTACCTGTACCTATGCTACCTCTCATGTTATGTTAGCTTAACTAAAATGAATCTATGACGTAAATATAATGATCCTATATTAAAACTGAGACAATGTGATAAAGCTGCATCACATTGCAAGCAATATTCATTTATCACTGGCAACACTTGGCAATAACGCTAATAGGTTCGTAACTTGAGTCTTGGCTAAATAAATTGCTGAAACGTAACCGTGCCCCGTCTTTGTTTCAACTTGATTAAGTTTAAAGTTGATAAATAAGGTAAAGCAACACCGTTTTAGGTAGATGTAATTGTTTTAATTCTTTTATTTTCAAGGAGATGTAATTTGTACATCAAAATACCAGGCTAAAATGCAAAACAAATTCAACTTAATATCATAATTCGAATACACCTTGTGTTTTATTTTGAAATGCAAAGTAATTAATTAATAATTAATAAGAGTAGCCCATTCAAAATAAGTAGATAATTATTTTTTCAATAATATTGCGTTGTCACTATTACTAATTCCACACTGGCTCCGTCCCATCTACAAGTTACTTTTTTGAGTGCGGCAGCTGGTACAATCGCGGAAGAAAATGCTAAATTAGGAAAATAAAAGAGGTGTAGGTCTAGGCGACCAACATGGCTTTGCCCCCTTTGGAGTTGAGACTCTAGGTCTGTGCGGCCCTAGCTCTCTGAGTCTTTTCAAAGACATTTCGAAGAGGCAGGGGACCGGAGAGCTGACGGTAACTTAGCTCAATGCATTAGTCTCGCAATTCAGTGGGCTAATGCAGCCAGCGTTTTCGGTACCATGCCATAGGGACCTTTTTTATATTTAGTGTAATTATCTAAATTTTCGAGTTAATGTTTATATACTGTTATTTTCTATTTATTGATGAATAAAGTATTAATTCTAGCAAATTGTTTAAGTACACATGATAGCGTCCATAGTCTGATAGTCTTTTTCTTGACTGTGAGGCTCGTGAGAACGGGTTCACATCCCTGTTAGGATCTTTACTTATGTTTATCAAGAGTTGTTCCTTTGTTCTTAACGTGTTCCAAATATGCTAATATATCTGTGTAATAAACATTACACTCTAAATATATTTTTTAACCATACTTGAATAAAATCGTGTAACCACCCAGTTGACATGTCCAACATAAATCACAAACTAGTCCACATGCCAGCTAGGAGAGATACATCAAACGGTCTATTGGCAATGTACTATAGCGAATTTTCAATCAGGTCCATCATATATCTCCGTCAGAGAGATTGACGCGCGTAGGCAATCTGCGAGCGCAAGTGGCCATTACACTAACAGGGCAGTGACAGGAACAATGCATACATAATTATGCATCTTTAGAAAAAATATGGAGAATGCATGTTGAAGAGAATTTGATGGAGAGTTGGCGTCATTTAATTATGTCACTTTTGAATTTTCGTCTCTGCCGTAAGATTATGTTAGTATGTACACAGTTGCTTTTAAACATTAATTATTGATTAAAGGGTGGGATTCGTTTATACTTCGAGGAAGAGATAAATGCACAACAGTGACGGGGTGTTCACTACACTCGATTATTACCAACAAGTCTAACTTTCAGACAGTTGTGCTACTTTCCTATCAATTATAACGAATAAGAAGGCCAAATTAGTACACGGTTCACAACAGATATTTTGAGGCGTCTCGCCACTGCTACATAATACACTGAATATCTGAAATATTCTTCAAAATGGTGAAAGAGGTGCAGGCTCCATGGGGTAATATTATTTATATTTAGGTTGCAAGTTGATATTTCCCAAGTCGATTACGTTATGGTGGCTATGAATATAGTTGATCGAAAACAACTTGTAACATATTCAGCGCGATGCACCAAGTTGGAGTTTATCTAATGATGCAGTCGAAGTCAGCCTTGAAACTTTTGCAACAGAAAGCGCAACCACATCGAGTTTGCGCTCATTGGAAATGTTTTATGGAGTAAATTTTAGTTTTAGATATGCAAAGGAATTTGTCGGAGTAATCATTTAGATTTTCTTAATACTATGATATCGCACCCCGTCACTTTTTATAAAGTATATCTTATCTATTTCTTAAATTTATGATATAGCTGATCGTTATAATGCAGTGTGTATTTTTCATACGGGCGTATATTGTAGTGGCGATTAGTATTGGACCTCAGGAACTTATTTACATTCATTTTGTTAAAAAAATTTGGTAATTTTTATTTCATATAAAAAAAATTAAGCACGCAATGTATTCATAGTAATGTATCCATAGTAATTAACGTACCGATGCGTCATGTCATGTCAGTATTACCTATCATGTCAAAATAAGTTGAACTGCGTACATTGCTGCCCGGTCAGACTTAAAAAATCGTTACAAGCATGTTATAACACTATTTAACAAAATTATTAACATAATACGAGTCGTATTACTGGATACTGTATGTGGGTAACTTATACGCCCGTATGAAAAATACACACTGTATAATAACAATCATTATCTACATATAGAAAAAAACATTTAGCATAAGAATTTTTGTAAACAAAATATATTCATGCAAATAATTGCATAATAGCGACAATTATGTTTCATTTACTACGATTTAAATACACTCAGCCAGTGACATATTCATTATTCCATAATATTGGAATAGATATTGGAACGTACAATTTCGTATAAGATGAAATACATATTTTAGTTGATCTTTTATAACAGTTATTAGGATTCAAAAGGATAGGTTACATGCGTTTCCATTTCTTTAGACTACATAAAGGTAAACACTAAACATCAAGCACTCAGGCATAGCTCTATAATTGACTAGGTACCCTAACAATTGGTCGGTACTCTGTAATGACTACAAATAACAGGTTCCGTAAATGCCGGAGCTTCTGTTACTTTTCTAAAAGCTGAATAATTGTTACGTGGCAAAAATATCGAGATGTTGGACGGAGATATTCTGAAATGATAAATAGAATACTATAACATTTTCTTCGGTTGCCGCGGCAATTATTTAAGTAATAAAGCAAATAAAAGGGCCCTTTTCTTTGTACTTTAAGATTTGATGTACCTATTCCTGTTTCTAAAAAATAAGTCCCGCTGAGTTTCTTGCCGGTAATAATCTTGTCAGGTCAGAGTTGTAGGGTTAGAACCGGTGGTAGATTTTTTTGACGTTCATAGGTGCATTTTGTAATGTCCCTAAATTGAAAAATAAAGAGATCTGTTAAATTTTTAGGTTATATTTTATTTAAAACCTAACCATCATCTTTTTTTATTTATTTTGTATTTTATTATGTGTTTTCTACTCAGAATCACGAGCTCTTTTGATCCTGATACGAGATATAAGTGAGCTAAGTTTTTTTCTTTCTTACCACTTTTAATTTCATATGGAAGTACTTAAAAGAACACGTATGACAATTTATATGCACTTTATTCTCCTATATGCAGTGAACGTTTGTGGCTGATAGGTACGTAGGTTTATAACGAATGTTAACTACATATATACAAGATATAAAAAAATACCAAATATTACATTTACCTTCCTGAATAGGTACGCCTTAAGATTCTACGCCCGCGTGTTTAGTGTTCTTCTGTTTCAAATGGACTCATTATTTACAGCGTGAAGGGGAAGGCACATTACAATACTAATTTCTAAACTATTAGATAATATGCACGACTTTTACTGGACTAGCTTATTTTGTTTTACTTTTTAAAGCGAGATAATCCTGTCCGATTTTCCAACTAACGTACTTTGAGATATTATAATTATAACTTGTAGTTTTATGAAACAGATTAATAGTTTATGCGCAATCTCCTCCTGTAATATTTATTATTTATAATAATAATTATTATTATTTATAATAGTTCTCTGACCACTGTGACATGTGACCTGAAAGAAAACTATAATCAGACTTCCCGGGGCCAAAGTAAAACGGAAGTGAGAACTCGTAATGGAAAAATATATTTATGTCTGTATATTAATTAGTCACAACATGCATGCATTGCGATATAAATTATTAATACATGATGATTCCGCCAAACCCGTTATGTATTTCCTTACGAGCGTAATATATGTATATATTTGCACAGGGAAACGGGACCCATTCATGTAAAACTAACGTTTAATTACCGGGATGTCTCGGAAGCAGTTGCATTGGTTTTAATAAACCTAATAACATTAAAAATATAACAAAAAACTCACAAAAAAACTATCATTATTCGGACCAACAAATAAATTAACATTGAAATATGTGCGTCGTCAGCGTCACACTTCTAAGATCCTTATCGCAGGTGACAAAATAATTTATGATCACCAGAAAAAACTATTTCAAATAAAATAAAATAAAAACAACATACAAATCAGTTCACCGCTATAGTCGTAACCTAGTACCTGTAGCTGGGTCCCCATGTCTCACCCTATAAAGCGCACGCAGTATAAGCATGTCGCGACATCTCATCACAATACGACGATGACGCGGGTTGTATAACATAAGCACCATAACGGCAGTTGGCAGGTGACGGGCCGCTGATCATTCATCCACTAGATGTAGCGTTCGAAACAGCAGCTACAGAGTACACAAGCTGTAGGTGATTAACGTGAAATCTACACAGATTAGATGCGACCTCCCTTACGATACTTGTGGGTACCAGCGCATCTCGCTCCACGGTATAAATGAGCGGATTCCTTTGGTGGGAGTCTCATTCGAATTGCAACTTGACGGGCATCGTACTAACTTCACTGAGCGTAGACATTTTTCAAAAATCTGAAACATTATATTTATTAATGTGTCAAATTTTTAAATGTGTTAAGTTAAAATATTTTGTTAATTTATTATTTACGGACTATTATCACAAATTACAAACTCATTTAATGCCAGCAATCAGTCAAGGTTTACCCTCCAACCTCAAATGATTTCAGTAGAGGTTTATCTGTCTATAGGAGGAAGTCTATGTAAGGACCTCAGACCCTGAAGCTATTACGAGGCAAAGAGCCTAGCCCAACGATTTGTGGTCGCAGCCTAGAGGCAACACAGACGTTAACTGCGAGCTCATTTCCACTTCGGATTTGTACAAAACCGCAGACACCTTGCGCTAGACTAAACCATAATAACCCTTATTACCAGGCAGTAAGAGTTGAGAAAAAACAAGATTTTCACGCTCAGGGAAACGAGTTTATGAGCCGTTAACTCATCAAAACCGAGTTCCGTAACAGTTTACAAATTTGAAAATCTTCCAGAGTCTAAAATCAATCGCAGTTTTTTAATTTAAACTTAAACACCTATATCAGGGATGACAACTGTGATGTTCATGCTTAAGAACTGTAGAAGCATAAACATTTTCATATACGAATTGCTTAAGTATGTTATCCATTATATAACGAAAAAACAATCACGTTACCACTATCTTATAACGTGGTGCTTTTCGGGAGCAAATACTCGACTAACTACAAAACAAAACATGAAAAATAAATTTTAACTACTCTGACCCCGACAATAATCTAAAACGTCTGTTTTGAAAAACATATCTTTATATAAAATTGAGCACCTGCCTACTGATTTTTTACGTGAGTGCGAACGGAAAATCACAGGACTCGGACGTATGTATGTAATTGTTCGTATAATTATTGTTACGCTACGCCTGATTCTGGTGCGATGTATAGTTGGAAATTAACAATAAGAGACATAAATATAATGAAGACCTTGACATGTGCGTGACGACAAACCCCCAAGGAACGTATTTTGATGATTTACAAATTTACTATGTAACGGCGGATGTTTACGATACGACGAAAAATAATCTATTGATAAAAGACAGATTGCATGGAAATTTTAGATTAAAGGCATATTTATTCATATCTTCATTAGTAAATCTTTTTGACTTAAATAATTCAATAGTCAAACATTTCGCATGGCGTACGGTTTTCATTTTTACTCTTACAGTTACATAAAAAGCTCTTTGAAAAGGCCTTTGCTCTTCGTACTCGGTTTAATAAAGCAATCAACAAAAATTTTTGTTGTACAAAAATTTCTACAAAATTGCTACTTTACTAAACTGGATTGCGATTTGTTCTTTGGAATTTTAATCACCATAAGACTGATTCTTCATTTTTTATTACCATTCGTCAATCGGCCATATTTTGTCCATAACCGATCGCATGCGCAAGGCAAGCAAAACACTGCTAATCGTAGAGAAACAGACGCATACTTGCGTCAGAGTAAGTGGGGCTTACGGTCGTCAACTATCACGGAAGATATAAAAAAATCGACGTTTCCGAGCTAGTATCGCACGGCATACCCGTCTTAATAGAGTAGAGCAACGCCATTCCTATCACTCGGATTATCTAGTATAAATGCGCTCACTGCACTTGTAGTTGGTATGGATTTAAAGGTCACGATACGCTGAACTCGAAGCGCTTGCGTCTGTGAAGCCAATGGTAACGCACCAGCCAGTAGCCTACAACAATAAGCGGTGAGACGCATGACAAAAACTTATCAAACACAATAAGCAGCGGATCCCGACCTTGCATTTCACCTTTTAACTGGGCTCTGGTCGTGCAAGATCGTATTCTGAATCTGAATTACATCGTCAGCCGTAATACCGTTGCGGGTACCGCTCAATCGTCATAATAATGGAGCAATATGGCCGTTTGGTGCAAAGAGAAATTGTGAAAAATGTCGTTATAAATTGATTTTTACAACGAATAGTATTGACCTAGCTTTCAGCACGGTTTAGTGCCGCTAGGATATATTTGTGTTTTACTCATCAATTCATAATCTTATTATAGTTTTCGTTTTAACTACAAAATTAAACAAATTATTACATGCAATATTTTGATTTGTTATCTTAAATACAAATATGATGTCATATAAAAGTGTGGTTTCTGACTTTCTAGTGCGAATGCAAACGATAAACACTGGTTCGATTTCAGCTCTCGAGGTCTTGGTCACGGTTTTCCGCACTTTATTAGATATTGAACCAAAGGTAACGAAGTATTTTTAATGAAATAGATTACTAACCGAGAATTAAAGTTGACCGACTTAATATAAATAAGATTCTGAGAAATAAAAAATCCAATTGCACCAGTAGATAGACAATTAAGTTACATTACCGTGGCGCATCTTGATAATGCAAGCATTATCGGCTACCGAACAAAGAAAGGCATTGAATACGCATACGAGTATAATTTAAATAATTACTATTGTTACACCACTGCCATTCGCGCGCATTAGCTGAATAGTCAATAATGCGTGGGAAAATAATTGAAATATAACAGGATTTTGAGAACAGAACAATTAGTAAACAATACAATTGAAAGCGATATAGAATTTATGGACTAGAAATTACCTAAAGGAGAATAGTCGACAAACCGAAAGGTCGATAATAGTTACTGAGAGCAACAGTGTCAAACCATTTAAGTAGTTTAGGTAGCACATCTATGTCAATGAATTTTGTCAAAGGTTAGGTTCAACTTTGATTATTATGTGCCTAAACAATTTTTTCTAGGATTTTATGGCACTGACCGGTGGTTGCAGGGTTAAGGAGCAATGGCTAAAGTAAGATTGCTTGTAGCACCGGTGGCCGGTTTTTCTCTTTCTCTGTAAAATGTTTCGCAGTTGAATGTTCGTTGCGTAGGAGGGTCCAACAATTTGGATCCATGATGTGAACAACACTGCAGATCCTGTTCGACTGCGCAACACCGGTCGTAGAAAGAGTTTTTGGGGAGAAGTATCATTCAATCTTGTTATTATAAAAGAAACTCTTCGTCAAGAATGTTTGCTTCTGTGATCATTTAGGATATGTACATTAGAATTGTATTAATCAGTTCTTTTTTTGGAATAATATTAATCAGTTCTAAATCGAAAATCTAGGAGATATTGAGGCACTTTCCCTCCTAGGATGAAAACTGAGCCGAAAGCAAGGGTTAGAATGCGCAGACGCATGTAGACCGTGTCGGCAAGCGAGGCGCCACAGACACACAAATAGATGCCGTGTAACCGATGGGATAGACAGAATCCAAAGTAGCGACCACTTAACAAGACACAAGGTGGACTGTAGACACAAGGTGGACTGATTAAGGTTATAAGGATCTATTGGATGAGGACAGCGTACCCATTTTCAGTAGACGTCCGACACAAGGTGGACTGTAGACACAAGGTGGACTGATTAAGGTTATAAGGATCTATTGGATGAGGACAGCGTACCCATTTTCAGTAGACGTCCGACACAAGGTGGACTGTAGACACAAGGTGGACTGATTAAGGTTATAAGGATCTATTGGATGAGGACAGCGTACCCATTTTCAGTAGACGTCCGACACAAGGTGGACTGTAGACACAAGGTGGACTGTAGACACAAGGTGGACTGATTAAGGTTATAAGGATCTATTGGATGAGGACAGCGTACCCATTTTCAGTAGACGTCCGACACAAGGTGGACTGTAGACACAAGGTGGACTGTAGACACAAGGTGGACTGATTAAGGTTATAAGGGTCTATTGGATGAGGACAGCGTACCCATTTTCAGTAGACGTCCGACACAAGGTGGACTGTAGACACAAGGTGGACTGTAGACACAAGGTGGACTGATTAAGGTTATAAGGGTCTATTGGATGAGGACAGCATACCTATTTTCAGTAGACGTCCTTCTATATTAGTTAGAAAGTATGAAAATAGTGTCTTTATCCATCAAAAGGGTAACTGATTTTTTTGCTACCAGCAACAATCGCTGTGGTTAAGTCCATACATGTCTACGACGGACGCAGCCTACAAAACACTACGTCACGCCCAACTAAACCACGCAACTTTTCAACAACAATAAGAAATAAACAATAATAATTTATTCGCAAAATTAGCTACGACTATATGGAAGAATTGTTCTCGGTATTGTTTTGAGGCGCAATGAAAACTAACGATATTGCTTATTGCAGAAGCATACGGAACTGTCGGAACTATTTTTACTTTCTTTTGTTTACCATACGTGTAGAAAGGGGGCTAATGTTTACAAGTCGATGTATATGGAAGTATATAATGACCAATTCATTGGCATGCCCTACATCCATTTGACGGGTATTAACGTGTGTGGGATTCGTCTTACTTGGGATATTTACCTATTCCTTACCGACCTTACCGTGTACGTTACAGACAGCGCGCAGCGTCCCGATTTGTCGTTACGATAATGCAAGGAACCCAAATGTTTAGTTAATCGATGACGATTATATTACTGTTAGGATATTTATGAAAATATCCTAACAGTAATATAATAGTAATAACTTCTATAAGCTTCAACATAGGTACAAATCTTTATTATGCCCCTGAAAAGGGTTCATTGGCATGTAAAAACCTTGAGGCCTACTTGGCTTAATTTCGAATGTTTGACTTATGCATTTAGGTATAAAAATACAGGAAGGTAGATTAACTACCTCAATTATTATGTAGTCTTGCTACGGATACAGCATATAAATACATATATGTATATATATGCTTAAACATAGGTAAAGTAAAGTTGAAAACTAAGTTATGAAATTTCACTTACACCACATATGTATGTAGTATTTAAGGTATATCTTAATAGAAAAAGGGGCCGACCGCACAGGCGCTTGTACCATTTAGCTGAAGTTATGCTAATTTCGTGAAGGCCGTGACAGTGCGATGTCATGCGCTATATAAACAAAGTCGGTTCCCGCTCACATAACGGCATTGTGCGTACGCGCCACAATTGTCTCTTGAGCTTTGTTTGTAGTGAAAATGCGAGACAAAATCACTCTATTCACAACGGAAGATCGATTACTATTCAGATCAGTTTAAACTCAAAATTCGTAGTTATGATTAAGACAGAAATGCTCGTGGATACATTTTAGAAATTTTATTAAAGTTGACAAGCAAAGTTCGAGTAAAAAGTGTTGAATAGTCTATTTGACTAAGAGTTTTGTATTTTAATATGGGAATGGGTACTGCTTGTGTATTTTCTGCATGCGGAGGTTGCATAAGTAAGTAATACGAGACTATATATGTCCTTCTCTAGTTCATAAAACATCATTACCAAAAATAGGATACGATAATATGCTCTTGTATGTTTAGGATCATGAGGAACTGTTTGTTTACTATTACTACTGTTGTACCTTCGGAACAAAAACGTTATTTAGCATAGGCTGCGATGGTGTGGCTTACAATTGAGGTTACACTGGTTTCTTTTGAAATCACCTCGCGCTAGCGATCTTTTGAGATGTCGGAGATTCCGTGCTTTGACTCCGGAACTGTATACTTTTTGCCAAAACTGTTACGTTGCATTTCCGCTATAACGCGATTTTCTGGAAAATCTTTGGACACGATTAAGGCAGTTTAAGTAAGGTTTTCTTTTTAGGAGATGAATTAATGGCCTCACATTTACGTAAGTAGCAACAAGTATCATAAAAAATATGTTTGTTACAAGATTCTGCTACCTAATGCGATTTATAGAATACAGACTTAACTTAAAATAGCCTAAATTCGTTGAAGTTGTGGGAAGTACCTCCGAAATCCAAACCTAAGCTATTCCTATTACTCACCAATTGTTTACAGCAAAAAAGTGTCTATTACCTGAAACAAACCAAAAAATGTAAATTAATCACTTTTTATAGAGAGAAAACTTTAATAGTAGGTATAATTACCTACTATTAAAAAAACTTTGCATATTTTTTTATGTATCAGAATAATAAATAACCATTTTTAAATTTTTTTAAATCTTTGACACATCTCCAAATTTTTACCCACAATGTTACTAAAATATATTTGATTACAGTAAATGTCCAATGTAAAAGTTACAGACGCACTCCAACACACTTAAAGCTGCATCTATTCATAACACTGTAAACGAAAACAACTAAAAGAAAATGAAAGTATATCACTTATCGATCTGATCAGACGCAATGATTCATGTTCTACACTAAATTATTAGGAAACAATGCCCGGAGATATTTATCATACACAAATTCATGCGTACTGCGAATACACCCGACAAGTCACTATTCATAAAACATTTAAATAGTTTGTAATTCATCCAATTAATTTCGTGTTGGATTCCCAGCGAAGAGTTGTCACTGATTTATCAAATAAAGGAAAGCACAAATTTTAGCCTAATACTGCAGAATATTGATAGTTTTTGCGGGTTGGCCGCGACAGTAGATTGGATGGCAATAATTGGGGTACTTGGTGTGGAAACTTAACATAGTCGGGCTCAACAAATTGAATGTGGGCAACTTACTACCAACTTCGAAAATTTCGCATTTTGAGACGTTTATTTCACACACAGCGCCTAGTCGCTCCTCCCCAAAGGTATCAGAATATTGCTAAGAATGATTACAGATACCTAATACCTATACAGATATGTCCATTGAATGTCTTTTGAGTGTTTCTTTGTGCTTTGGGAATGCTTCAGGAATCGGCGCAAAGGCACGATTGCTGATTCTGTTAGACACTTTGGATACTTTGTCCACTGAAACTTTTTGTTAGACGCTTTTTGTACTCGTGACACTGTAAATTCCAGGCTAAACTTGTTTAGGAGGATTCGTATATAAACAATGAAATGCGTAACCGGTCAAACTTACACTGGTTTCTTAAGCAACTGAACTATTCGTGAATGACTAGTAGCCTCTGGCTGATAAATCTAAGTAGGTTAATGGATAGGTGAATCATCTCGATACTTTTTGATACATGATTAGATTCGGGAGAGACAGAAGAATGGGCAATAGAATTGACAATTACCGCCTTTCTTTTGTCTCGTGTAATCTAGAAATGCCTGGGAAAAGGAAATATATCATTGGACTCGGTTCAGACTCTCCCATGACTTGGAGTTTGTCGTTAATTGATAAAGATATGGAAATTATAAATGAACTTAAAATGGCGCCAAGAGTCAACCCACTTTTACTTGGCAATCGTGGGTATTGGTATCTATTCGACGGAGGCACAGTTGTATAGGCATACATTACAATATAATACAAGTAATTTATATAATACTAATGCCAGTTTTTTTATTGGTTTTAATTAGTAATAGATTAGTCTAAGGATACGGGCACGGACCGGATTTACATTTTGAATCTGCCCATCCGGCCGCAGAGAACAACAACATTCATACAATTTGGCGAAAAACAACTGAGTTACATCTATGGCATACTAAAAGCCAGTATGTGTGAATTAAGAGTTTTTGAAATTATAATGAAAAATGTATGTTTCAACTCTTTCGGTTAGAGTTATAGCAGACTTAGAATGTTTCAAATATCTTTAAGTAACTTGTTTTTTTAATTACTGTATTAGATAGTAATAACCGGTAATTGTAATGCGGACTGAAATATTTTGCTTCATTCCACTTGCGATCAGGTTGACTTGAAATATGTTCTGAATATGCAGTTTTTATGACACTGTATTAAAAAGTTGCACCATTAAAGTACCGTTACTTAAAATTCTGTTAATTGTGTTTTTATTAAGTATAACGTTACTTCAAAATCAGTTTAAAACAAAAGTGGTAGGCCGCACCCAAGCCTAATAATCATCTGCATAAGAGAAGTGCATGAAAGTGGGTGCAGTGCAGCGTGCCAGTGACCTAGAGTTGCAATCACAGATCACTGACTATAGATGGAGTGTGCATGACGACTTGAGGTCATCAGACAATCTGTTGGGGTAGACACCGAACATCATTTAGTATATTCGATGTACTTTACGATGGTTTTGTAGCACAACTATACCTGTATGTGATTGATCATTTTAGTAGCGCCACTTTACACATTTACTTAAGTGAATTACAAATATTGAAAGAATTGAGCATCTGGGGCAATTATAGGTTGTTCAAATATAATAACTGTGTAAACATAAATTATGGTTCTGGCCTCATTGTGGCGATACGTAAGGGCCAAATCTTAGGTTCCTCTTAATTATGTTAACTGTGTACCTTTGACTTAACAGCTGGTTCTGGTATAGTATCTGTGGTTAGCAGTAATCATAAAACTGACTGTTAGACGTGATTGAAACGATAGTTAAGTCTGGCTATAAATAACATTTAAATAGAAAACTCCGCTGCACGGCATCTACATCCCGTACCTGCATGTACCGTCTTCTTCTTATTCATTCTTAGAGGTTGCCGCTGGAAGCATTCAGAACAATACTGTATGCATGGTTAGAAGACAGATGATTTTATAGTTTGTAAATATTTTGAATATATTAACAATTAAACTCTAACAGCTTCCAGTATTTCAGTGCATGCTAGACTTACGAATTGTTGTATACCTCCCGGAGGTAGAAAATGGAGATTGGAGATATTTACTATGTAATAATTTGAACATCTATGTAACCTATTTTTCACACAATCAATGAATTTTACTTTAATTTACTATGCTTCACGCAACCAATTACTTTTAACTGCACAAAACAGTCTCTATTGGCGGTAGTCGGTAGTAGCAACCTACATAGGTCGGCGAATGCGGCAGGTTGTGGAATTCAGTATAATTCAATTTACTGGTAATTAAATATAATGGTATTCTAGATTTGCAATACGAAAGCAAATAATATGTTGTATCGTTAAATTAAGGTTTTTCTCTAACGTGATTATAAAGAAACTGTATTTAACCTTAGTTTAATATAAGACAGAGGTGTCAGAAGTTTCGCGCGTTTGTGTCTGAATAATAAGATCAAAGCTTTTCAATAAATGGATGATTATATATCTATACTCAATCCACTAGCTAATTTTCGCCAGACCTCTAAAATTGTAGTAGTTGCTCGTTGTCGAAATCGAATAGGTACTAAGAAAGATTAATAACATGTAATAATAATAATAAGCGTTTTCTGGACTTTGTTTTTATATTTATTTAATTTTTACTTAAATTTTTATACTGTATCATTCATGCTTTTGTGTTGTTCCCTGCGGTGAATTGTTTCACCAAATGAGAAGGGACCATTCGTGACATTGCATTTTTTTTTTAATTTTAATATTCTTGCTTGAATGTCATGACTAAAAATATTTCTATTTCTATAATACAAATTTTATTTTTTGGTTTCAGGTAATGGACATACTATTCAACCCACCCTAATTCAACCAAAACTTATTAGTTTTATTTTCTAA
Organism: Grapholita molesta; assembly: GCA_022674325.2. NCBI lineage: Eukaryota > Metazoa > Arthropoda > Insecta > Lepidoptera > Tortricidae > Grapholita > Grapholita molesta. The sequence continues at coordinate 11,690,512 of CP053137.2, forward strand.
GAGAAAAAAGCGGTAAGTTAAACATAAGATTTCGTGTGAAACCTGTTACATCTAATGAATTACATCGAATGAAAATGATGAAAATGAATTTATAATCATCATACTTTTAATCAAATCAAATTTGATTGAAACTTGATAGTAACATATGAAAAAGAATCTAAACTCCATTACTCATCCCGTATTTTGGGTTATAGTTTATATAGCGTATGAAAAAGACAGTATGATTATCATAGTTTAAGCTGGTCCCAAATTATAGAAAAATGCTTAAGCCGCCCTGAACTTCCAGTAGTTAAAAATGAATAGTTACGATAAACAGAGTAATAACTGATAACTGATAAGAAACGTTCGGAGTTAACCATATAGGTACTGTAAAGGGTAAGTACGAAAAAGGGTAATCCTGTATAGAAATTTACATACAAATTGTCTAGTTATCGTTGTGGTCCATTCAAATGAGTGAAAATTTGCAAAAACCAAGCAAAGCAATCACGTAATCATGTCAAGACCGAATCCGTGCCCTGATAGAAGAAAGTACATAAAAAAACGGCCAAGTGTGAGCCGGACTTGCCCATAGAGGGTACATATATAATCAGGAACATAAAATTGCTATTTCATTATCGGCCTATTATAAACCAACATTCCAATTTGGTAGCATTGCACTTTTATGACAAATCGTCTATATTCTAGCTTTGCATCATCAGACTTGTTTTCATCAGTCAGGTTCGCGTCTTTTCTTTGGGCATTGTGAAATTTAGGGGTTTTCAAGCTAAATATTTGATTGTATCAAATATCAATATAAACCAGTCCCCCTCTTAAGTAACACTACCGCAAAAACGTAACTTATTGAAACCACATAAGCTATCAACTATTGACCATAGGAAAAAAGATTTTTGTTTTGATCAAGTACTTTTATATATTATTATTTTCATTAATAATTTTTATATTTATTCGTTTTTGCCTTCTTGAAAATAACTATACAAAAATCAATCGTTTATAACTTTTTCGACTATTGTATTGGGTGTTGTTTTAATATTTTTTTCTCATTTTGCCTAAGTATTCCGAACGTTCATGAAACACACAGACTGACGACCATCAAGGAACGGGTTTCGTCAGGTACCCTAGTGGTATGGAACCCTAAAACTGTGTATCACCGCAAGCCACTACGGGACATGCAAAAAGTAGACCAAGGCGCTCCAAGGCTTTTTAGAACCCGAGTTCAGATTGCTTTCAGCCCGACCAGTGTAACAGTGGATTTACAATCTGTAAGAACTAAGAAGCTTACATCCATCCGGAGTATGCGTCAACAACAAAAAATGAAGCGAAGTTACTTTAAGATTTTTTCAAAGTCTCTAATCTTACGATTTTACCATTTAAAACGCGTTTGAGGAACTTTCCAAGGAATCACGAATCGAATTGCCATTCCGAATTCGAAAATTTGTTCTACGAGCGAATTCCAAATGAGTGTAGGTACACACGGTTCATTCTAAAATGGAGTTTAAGTTCTACTGGTGTAACAGTAAAAATGTATGAGTATACTAAGCTAGTCCAGTCCGGCCTAATGATGCAAAACATCGGCCGTCGTGAAAAAAATAAAGCCTATAACAGTAAATTCAGATTAGGCGTAAAAAAACATCGCGATTGTTTTTAAATATTGAAAGCAATCGTTACGCTTCAGTTGCGCCGGCGTCTATTGTTAGGATAGGTTAACTTTAGTTTTAGTGTCAGTCCAAGTTTGTTAAGTTGGTCTAAAACTTGCATTGTTTTTTAATATGCCATCTTTGCTGTAGTAGCAATAAATGGATAACTCCATTACACCTATAAACTCGTCAATCAGCATCTTCTTGAAATTGGCCATGCTTAATGATATTATCATAGTTCACAACCTCATTCGCTTAAGGTTATAGGTAACATGTATTGCTTCAATCATGAAGGCGTTTCTCATATGCTCTCAACCCAGTTACAATCATGCTTTACAGACACCTTTAGCGCCCCTGTCAAAGCAATGACAACTGGTAGCGAATCGGTGACCCGCAGCTATGAGATCCGTATCTGTTTTACCTGTTGCCCGCCGACCTGACTTCACCTTTACAAAAGTGAATCATTCCAATTTTTAAACTGTTTGTTTTCTTCGAAGTGAAAGGGGCTTTGTAATTTTAAGAAAAACAATGATAGAATTTTGTGTGTATTGAGAAACTTCATTCCAAGCGACTGTTATCGTACATCATTAAATTTTGCTCCTAATTTGTTTAAAATCGATTACAATTTAATTTTATATCAAAATTTTCTAGTAAGCTAAGTCATAACAGTAAGTAAGCGTACAATGTGCTCGAAGAGATTAGTGTAATTCTTATTATTGTTCTTATTTTGATATTTTTATCAAAACTTTATTTAGAACCGACATTTATTAAATATTAATTTAAAAAATTAAGAAATCCATACACTTTCATTGCCTGCGGAAACATAAAACCAGAAAAAGGTTTACATTGGTAAAGAAGTAAAATTAAAATAAATAAAAAAGCTGAAAACGAGTAAAATTATTATTATATTAGATACTATTAGAACGGAAAGAGACAAAAAGAAGTAGAGCCTTGTTCCAGTACTACCATCACAGTATCTGAATATTTTGTTTGCCCTTGTTACCTACACCTCTGTTTACACTTTGTTTGTCACTTAAAGCAATTGTCATACCCATGTAGTTAACACAAATTACCACAGCCTACCGCTAATTGTGATAATCTCACTCACGGATCCCACAGTCAAACTGTGAAAACAGTTTTGCGGGACGGTGTATTTATGTTTAAGTTAATGTTCATTGTATTTACTATATAATAATAAAAAAAAAAACAATAGTCAAGCATAAGTTTCTCTCATATTCACATGAAGATTAATATTTTGCCCATTAAAATACCTCCGTGAGTAATGCACACAAACTAAACATAAACAACTATTATCAAGTTGAAGTAGAAATCACCGAATGCAATAAAGGCGACCTTATTTGGTTCTCCGCTCGTGATTTCAGAACAGGGCGGCCATTGTTTGCGCCAAATAGAACAGTTAAGGTTAAGAGGGCAGCCATATTTTCGGCGTCCGTGCCATGACGAACACCTGTCAAAGTGTAGATGCTCCATCGGCTGATAACGATACCGTTAAGGTCTTAAGTATGATAGCATTTTCTTTTAAATAACCTAAGATGGGTCCCATGACCTAACGGGACTTGATAGGAACAGGAAATGTCATGAAAGCACCAGATTAATGTAAGGAAATGTACAGTTAGTTAAACATTAACCATTCGGATCTGTGAATAAAATATCATATAATATAGAAATTAGTATATTGTGGTGTGGTGATGCATTGAGCATGTTCGATATGTGATTTAAGACATCCTGAATTGATACTGAATTGTTCCAATAATAGCCAGGCTACTAATAGTCAAAAAATAAAATGTAAAAATGCAGCGTCTAAATTATGAATGATAGGTAGTTTTTACATAAAAGCTGGTTGAACAAAAAAATCAATAGCTATTAGCCTCGTTTTAGCGCCAACACAATACACAATTTCATAACAAAAACGCAATGGAACGGGAAAGTTTCGGGACTAATTCTTACGCTCACATGATGTCAAAGATACCTGCGTACTAAGTTGCCGAAAAAAGTATTTCAGCCAATCAGAAGTCGGCTTCTGTTACATAGCTGTTTATTCACATTGGTCGCGCAGTTGCTGGCGAGTTCAATTATTGACAGAACCAGTATTGCACTATGCTGAAGTATAAAAATGGTCTTCGACCAAAATTGTAATACTTGTAATTCTACTTGGTCATTTTAGCTAGCCGAGACGGTTAAACAATTTTTTTTTGGTATTTTTGCATAACGTAACACACATATTCATTTTTTTCTGTGAACGATATTTAAATAGAAAGAACAATTTCTCTCGAAGCGGGACTCGAACCCACAACCACTGGATCACTAGCCCAGTGCACTACCAATTGTGCTATACGAGTACCGCTTGGACTTGTAAAATTTTTCTATTTTATCCTTCCTGGTATACGTCATTACGGGTGACGTATAGACACATCGATAACATTCGTTAGCAGACGGTTCTGCTTAGTAAAAAAACCTTTTTTTTCTGTAAACTTACATATTTCTGTACTTACAATTTTCAATATATTTCCATTCCAAAATCCTTGGTATCCTTACCGTATTATCATGTGTTAGGATTTAAAAATCGGCTGATCATGACAGCATGCTAATATCGCCTTATTCCGAGAGCATATTTATAGTGGTTCGCTAGTCTTAGCCTCGCTAACCGTCTGCATTGCTCTTCTGGTTAAAAAGTGTTCACACAGATTTAGCACTCTTACCAATTTGTCGGTGCATTAGCTTCGGTTATCCGAGCTCGGTAATTGCATTACGATTGCTGACCACCGACTACAGTTGCGACTAGGATTTCTAGTCGCTAAATACAAGGTATACGCGTCAAACACATGTGTTAGGTAACCCGGGGCTTTGGCATACTTTCGGTATACTTATATCTTATGGGGGTACGTTGTTCAATTGTTTAGAAACAGGCTGGTTGGAAGGGAATCGAGTTTTAAGAGTACTTTGGAAGTGTTTACTACATTCAGTGGTGGCTGGTTTTTTCTGAGGCAAGACGGACCCAATATGGCTTTGCTTTTTCTTTATGAGCCCGAGGTATGTTATTGAACATTGAGAAAGTTCTAAGTTAAGCCGGCGGGAATCGGCTTATATAAACCGTATACAAAAAAGGGCACGTAGTCTTAATTCTGATATTAAATAATTTTTATTGTAATAATATTTCATGTAATGTTTTTTGCAATTTTGGGCGAACAAGAAACTTTTGTTTCAATATGATGAATACTTTATTACACATTTAAAAAAAAGTTAAGATTAATAAAGCTTAAATAAAAGCAATAAGGCTTAAATTATGAAATAAATCATTTACGACTTAATTCTGCTTATGTAAGTATAAAGTTATCGTACACTACGATAGTAATAAAGATAATAGATTTCATAATTTAATAGCACTTTAGTGTAAAACATTGTGCTTCATTACTTAATAATAGACCAAGTTCGCAATAAACTATCGGGCATATTAAAATTAATAAGGACGAACAAAAAGTAGTCACACAAGATGAGTGCGGGGAAAAACGGGTGCATGGGTTCATCGCACCGGTGCCGGGCTGTTCCCACCGGCCCGAGCTCCCCGACGACTGCAGAACAGACCACTTGCCGTCTTGCAAGCAGCAGTCGAGACACAATTCTCTTTTAAGCCACTTTAGCTAGCGAATATCTTCGATATTTAAATCGACGGTCGCGGGACTGCTTCGGGTTAATTTTTTCTATTTCTCTTTCGATTTAAATATCGAAGATATTCGCTAGCAGACGTTTCCGCATAATAAAACATAATTTAGAAAGGGGTACCACATTGTTATCGATGAATTCTCAATGTAAATTGAGACTTCGATGCCGTTAAGTGTTCAATACGCTGACGGTAGATGTGACTACACGTCACCCATGATGACGTATACTACGAAGGATAAGATAGAGAAATTTGACAAGTCTAAGCGGTACTCGGATAGCACAATTGGAAGTGGTTGTGGGTTTGAGTCCCGCTTCGGTCAAATTTTTCTATTTTTCTTTCGATTTAAATATCGAAGTATAAAATTACTATTTCACCTATAATTTATATAAATATAGAATGCATAGAGCATACTTATGGGGCAAAATTTAAGGTAAAAATTGAAAAAATAAAAATATAAGAAATCAAAATCTTGATTAGTAAGCCGTTAGCCTTATAAGCCGTATAAAGGTGTGCATGCGGTAGGTAGAGACACATTAATTACGTTCAGTCAATTAAATTTACGTACTAATCTGCGTGAACCGAATTTATTATTATTACTCATAGATACATTGTTTGCGGAAGTTTATTAATGCAGATGGAGGCGTATTAGCTTCATACGATTAACAATGTGGAGTTTATAAGAGGTGGTCTAGGGTAATAACGCTATTCACAATGTGTAATAAGTTTCACTTTGTCCGTGCATAAAAAGGCAAATTACCCTAGCATCAGGAATTCAGGAAATTCGTAGGTAACTTTCAATAAGACATATCTATAGAAACAGCAGTGAGTGTGTTAACTTATAAGTTATAACATGATGGACTTACGGCGTCACATAAACGACGTGTCAAATTAAATCTACCGTTGATAATATGTTGTCACTATCTGTCATTTTATGTTGTAGGCACAACTTTTTTTACAATCGGAATTTTGTTGTTTTTTTTTCTTGGATAAAGTAGCTGTTTAGATCCAGATACGATCAAAAGAGGTCGTGATTTTGATTATGGAGCATATAGAAAGTTCTAAAGGTTTATGGTACCTCCGTCTTTACTTTGTGGAAATATAGACTTTGAATATAAGCTATTTTAATTTTTCAGTTACCGTAACATTGCAATACAAAGTAAATATGCAAAATTTCGAAGTTTAGTGTAAGTTCAATGCATGCATCAGAATGTCATCTACTATCTCAATCAGCTGTCAGGACCCAATTATTTTAAATATCAAATAACTTGCTTGTCGGTAACTAACCAGCAATATCATTTTCTGGAGATTGCAGCAGAAAACCAATTAAAAATTTTAACTTTTTCGAACTAATTTATAGGAAACGGAAGAAGTTATGCCACGTGGCACTCCAAACTAATTTGCCCCAGACGGCCTAGATTAGTACACACTTGTACCGGTTCGTGTAAATGGACTATTAAACTCAGAGTAAATTAACATTACTTTTATACCGAGATTGGCTCCGTTCAAACGTGACAGCCAATAATCGCAGCCAATTTAAGCTTAAGGGGTAACTGTATCGGCTGAGCGGTCGGCCGGCGGTGGCCGCGCGTTAAAACTGTCCTTTTAACCCAGTAAAATCACTTTCACCTTAACATATAGGCAGACCGCCCCGGACAGACGGAGAGAAACACGAAACGGAAGTCTTAATAACTCCTGAAGTTGAAGCGAGATCAGAGTATGCTAAAATAGGGCTTGGAAATGTCAGCTGATTTCGCGAAAAATACAGAAAGTCCCGTATGACGCTATACATTTTTAAATCCCGAACTTAACGGCATCTTAATCCTCAGACAAAATTTGGCAATTGATGACAAATTATCTAATTTAAGTAAGTTATTTAAAACCTGATGAATTTAATGAAAATATGTGCAATTTATAATAAATCTAGTGTTAGAACTCTAAACAATTAAAAACAATGTAAGTCATACTTATTTAAAATGACACCCGCTACCCGAAAATAATTGGTTGGCCTTTAAATAGCGGCTAAATAGCGTAGCGGAGTTTTATTAGCAAGAGCTACTAAGGGTTGAAATACACTTAACAAAAATAAATAATTCCTACTTGACCCAAATACCTCATATACTAGTATATTAAGTACAATTCAATTGTAAGAAGATTACAACAATCGTTTAAGCATAATTTGAACCGTCTAACAAGCGGTAATTGATAGAATCTGGTCATCGTAACATAACGAGTGTAATTATCATTATCTATTTGTCGAACAGTTGGTCAGTGCTCAGACCAAACACACTCTGAACATAACTAGCCCTTATGTCTTTAACATAAAGTCTACGTCAGTTCAGTTAACTGTGGCAAAGATGGTACAAAATGTTCGGCATACCCGGAAGCGTCACATAATGGAATGGTGTTTATCTTCACGCGATCTGGGATCACTTTCTAAAGGTAAAAATCGGATTTAAATCAATGGTAGATGCCCCTGAGGCCTTTATTACATTACGAGACGAGATAATTGTCTTTTCTGACAATGTAACGTGCAAATTTGATACAAATAATAAGGTTGTTCTCAAAATTATTGATGACGGATTCAGAAATTATTATAATATAGCTTTGGCGTCTGTCTCTGTAAATTTAAGCATCGTACTACTTTTCAATAAGTAGTGCTAAAGTATAGTCAAAAGCTTAAAACTTAAAATATTTATATTTTGATTATGATTATAAGAATATGCATAAAAATGGTGACTCCCGTTACTCTTGCTATGGAAGACTTTCAAAAATGTTTATTTTCGACATGATTCTGATCGACGAGCACTCGTCGACTATTTTTCAAAACAGAACACGGCGGAGTGATTATAAGTTATTTTTAATAGGCCAGTGTCATTGTCGGGCTAGTTGTCACATGGTGAATATTACAATGAAATATGTACCTATATAAGTTTATTTGTTAGACATGGTCCTAAGATCCCTAAGGAAAATAATAAAAAATCTTTCTAACTTTCAAATAAAGGTTCATTTACATTTATTTTAATTGACACGTTTACATCATTCGTTCATATGCTCTTTGCGTCCGTTCCATACGTAGAAATAATTTTCCATATTTTCGAATACTCAAAGCTAATTTCTGTTCGCTGCATACTCCAGTCATGCAAGTTGCAGACTAAATTACAAACTAATGAAATAATCCTTCGCTAGCATACTGTTAATGATGTTTTCCGCTCTGCACTGGATAATGAATTTAGTTACAGAGTTTTCAATCTTTTATACTGTTTAGAAACTGTAGTAAGTAATGACATTGCTTTTTGGCAGTGACATTATTATTAGGATGATTTACGTATATCATTGTCAAATCATAAAAAATCATCATCATTATCACATATAAGGATTGAAAATAATTTAAATATGTTAGCGATGTTTCTCTCATTTGTCTTTATATTTAATTTAAGTTAGTTAATATAGGTTTGGTATGCTTTTCTGATTAAGAACGTGATTTTATGTGCATAAGTAAGTTTTTTTATTTTGATACAACAAGCTCCATTTAATATTTTTTGTTAGAGTTTTATGGGGCTATTGAAACTTGAAACTGAAACTTTAAAATTGTACGGTGAAATTAACGATAGGAACGTAATAAACGACATAATATCATCAAGATAACACTGGTTAGATCGTCATGATTACTTTTTGTTACAAAGAGAAATCGGCAATAAAATATTAGAAAATATATTTTAGTAATTACAGTTATGGTTAAGCATGTTAGGTAATTTCAATCAAAATAAAACAAAGCTTCAGCTTTTAACGATATATCATTCACGTTATTATAGTCACTAAACTCGTGTAGTTGACAGTTACAAAAATACAAAATTCTTTATTTTTGTAAATTACACTTTACAATATAAGCAAGTGGATGGAGCCTCCCTGTAAGCTAAAATAGTCTGTGCATCTCTCCTGTAGTTAATATGTAGTTATCAGCTAGTGTGCAATTGTGCATAAACGTTGTCTTTGTGATCCAGATAGAGCAGGAAATGGTGTCTATGCGTATAAGAATCCATTCAAAAATTAAGGGCCGGATTCACTTAACTTTGGTTATGCCTACAGGAACGTTACGAAAACATTTTTAGTTTTTTGAGCCATTAATGTACTATTTGCTGCGATTTGCAAGCTGGATGTTGTTGTTGAGGTGCTGTTTCGGTGATCCTCAGTACTATGACCGGACAATATACAATTGTAGAAATCTTAGTATAATATCGACAAAAACTTTGTTTAATAAAGTCAAGCTGTTGAAAATTAAAGGGTAAGATATATAAGTACTCCATCTCTTACGCTGTTTAAGACATTAGAATGGTATAATGTATTGCAACGTATGGATTTTGCTTCCCTATGAGCTTAATGCTACTACAAGGATTGACAGGACAGTCTTGGCGTTATATAAGGTTGGAATTTGGTATCAAAAATAAATATTTTTGAAAATTAAAAACCTTAGCTCATTTACAAACGAACACACAAACGATTTCTCACCCTTTTGCATTGCATATACTGGTTGAACCGTTCAGTTGAAACGATTTTCAAACGACCGACACAAATTTATATTTATTTTCAAATTAAGTGACGGTGAAAGAGGAATTGATAAAGTCTTAACTTTAACATAAATTAAATATTAACGACAGAACTACGGTTGAAGTTATAACTCTAATAGGAAATAGATTGTTCTTAATTAAATTAATAGGTAAAGCAAGATTAATTCATTAAACCTTCATTGCATTTGTATTATTAACGCTAATACATACTGTCCCGTAAAAGATAATCGAGGAAGCCATGTTGTCTTATGCCATATAAATGCAAAATCATGTCGGTCTTCGTTAGTTGCTCATGGTATGAAAAAAGTTCGTGTCCCGCGTAAGGACCTAGAATGTTTCTTACCCCTGAAATCGTCCATTACTAATTTTATGCAGAAAGACTGTACCCTTTAAAACTCACATATCTACTACCATTTCGTTTGTACTATAACCACTGAATTTAATCTTAATCTACCACAATAATACTCCTATTGTAAACAAATCTGCCACCCTTGTCATCAATGTTTTTGTAATACAATGCTGCTTATGCATATTTATATCTTATTTTGGTAAAAGATACATAAGTTATCGATTTTGTCGTAGTTCAGATTGTGCGTTTTTATTAATGTAGGCAAAATACACCTACCTAGTTATGCATACGGTATAACCGCTACTATTCAAATATACATATAAGATAGGCGCTGGCAGATAGGGCGTGTTAAATCGATCGGCGCTTTGAAAGCATTCAAATGGTGCTATCATACTAAATCTTCATATGCATTCCTTCGATTATTCAAATAGCCCCAATGAGTACTTTGTAGGAAAATCACTGCATAAAAATTACACGGTAACGCTCAATAGCATATTTGTTTATACACACCTCGTACAATTTCATGGATTGCTTTTGTTTTTTTCAAAAAAGAAAGCTCACACGATCGTTTCGTTTCCAAACAAAAGAAAAGTGTTTGAATAGCAATTGGATTTAAAAGGCAATATGGTAAGTCCGCGTTAAATTGCATCACGCTGATCGAAGACTGCAGTGAGATAAAATGAATGACCGCTAAAGAAGCAGCTTAGGTTTGAGCCTATGATTGATCCGAGACTATAATTTAAACTGAAATTATAGGTGAAGCATAAATCGCCACACGCCGACCACGATTGTAACGTATTGTAATAATGTAGAAATGTTCTAAATGAGGGCCCTTTCTCTGGAGGCTTTCTATTTTTATGTTTCGCGGTTTTTGTTAGGCTGGCTTGTTTATTTGTTCTCCAATTTGCGCTATTTGCGCGTCTGGGAAGCCATCTCGTATAAAATACGGCATCATAACCGCAGTGGCGCCATATTTTTTTTTACATTCCCATACAATAATGGCGCATTATCGCACTATTATGTAATACACTTTTACACGCTTGATTCAGTTTACTTGCCTATACTAAAACCTGACTAGGCATAGGTTCAATAAGGTGATAAAAGTAATGACCGTCTGAGATGGGCGTAACCGGTCGGGGTTCCTGATGAATAAGCATGAAGAGAATCAATTTATTGCAAGCTGTGGTAGCTGAGTGGTTCAGGAGTTTGACTATTGGGTCTTACGAGTAATAACGGATTCACCTTTACATTGATAAAAGTATTTTCGGAAAAAGGAATTTATATAATTATACTATTATCAATTTGCTTTTTTGAGTAAAATCTATAGGTACAGTGAAAGGTCATTACTATTGCACCTTAAAGCAATGGCATACACTGTCAATGACATAATATTATACAATTATGATACTTTACTCGTATATAATTGAAAATTGGCACCATATTTAAATAATTGATAAATTAACGTGCTGAGTATTAAGCACTACCAATTGTAGCCAAATTTATTGTTAGTCTTAATGACTACAATAATGACTTTATCAATTGAAAATACCGTGAGGATAAGTATTCCTAACAAAACAAGACCCTTTTCGGTCTAAATTAGAAGCACTGATTTTGCTTGTTATAATTCTTGGATTAGGTTGTTAAAGTTGGTCTCTGGAGTTCTTGCATCACATTTCACACCACATCTCGCTAGACGATGTCGAGACATAAATGTAGCGGTCAGATAAAACAATTAGTTCACAACGACACTTGCCTCATCAGACTGGACAGCACACGCACGTAACCGCTCACTTTCGGTTTCAGCGTTACCACTGTATATTGTAGTTGAATGTTGTAGTCGTATCAGTTATAGAAATGCGACTGAACGAAAGGGTGTCGAAACTATCCGAATGTTAAGTGGTAGTCATTGAGCCACGGTCACTTTTGTGTCTGTTTCACGGGATCAATTGAATGAGGGTCATACAGAATGATTAAAACAAAAATCGTCTTTTCTGTGGTCAATAGTTAACGGCTTGCGTGATACCAAGTTACGTTTTTATGGTACAGTGTTACGTAAGAAGGGGAGTACTTTATGTTGATATTTCAAATAATCAAAAATTATGCTTCAAAACCCTTAACTTTCACAATGTCCACAGGAGAGACGCGAACCTAATTGACCTGTATGACCCATGAATTTGTCTCTATGACAGATTCTGACAAAAATCTGCTTTATAGGAACTATTGACGCAAGTTAGCATGTAATACACAATAAAAACATTGGTATTAGTATTCCATTCAAATAATACACTAGTGCTTATATACATAGTCCCAACTTGTCTGTTTATTAAAACAACTACCGTGCCTCTGCCTCTATGGACTCTAACGCGTCCTCGAGTGCGCCAAGACGATGTCTCGTTTTTGCCGCCAAGCATTGACTTTTTCCCAAACTTTTTTCTCCGAAGGCCGTATAATCTGGGCCGGATTCCGATGCGTCACGGCATCATCTAACTAGGTTGAATAAAGTCAACAAATTACACTAACTATAAATTAGAGGTACACGATTTACGTACGTGATGGGACGGTAGAAAGCTGTCCCTTTTCATGGCCGTGGCACTAAAGTCAGTTTTTTTTAAAGTTAAGTAAACATAGACCTAATTCTGTGTAAGATTTTAATGTGCGTTGTAATTGAAGGTTTTAATTAAAACACTGATGTTTAACTTAGGTAGTCGTTTAATTTAAAAGCAACTTTATACAAAAAAATTGAAGTTGTTCTTAGAACAAGTTAAAATAATACAATGCTCAGAGACGGCTAATATTTGCAATAAAATTGCGCGAAATTCAGTTAAGAAGCACAAACGTATTGCGTAGGTAGTCTAACTTGGAACAAATATATAATAATAAAGGATTCACATGTGACTACGAAGTGGTAGAACACAACACTGTTATGTACTAAAATGTAGCTGTTTTGTGTTAAATGTGGCCTAATCAAACTAACTCTGGTTAAACAGTCAAGAGCGTTTAAGGGGTCATAGGTTTTTTTCTTCTGTGCCATGCTGCGGCAAATTAGATTTTTCTCTTTTATTAATTTAAGATGGATTATTTATTTTTAGACATAAGTATACATAAGGTGTTTAAGTAATTAATTATTATTAGATATAATATAATAGGGGCAGATTACGTTCTTCTAGTAGATATTTCTCGCTAATAATAAAGGATATAGGTTATAATTATTATATATGTATGTACTCGTAGGTTTGAAACTGGTATCATCATACATCATAGTTCACTATATGACCTATCAAAGTTATAACAATGCAATATCCGCTCTTTTCTTACTTCCTTACAATTTCTCTTGTAATTGGAAAAACTCATTGCAAATGGGACTTTGACAATGAAATGCGGGTTAGAGTAATGAAATGAACAATTACCTGATCTCACGTGTCCCACCAGAGACAATTGGATGATACAAACTGCTAAATGCCAATATGGTATCGCTATTGAGACGCTTGGTATCGCTAGTGTTATGCATATAACATTCAAAATTCTCGCTTGTAGAATGTTTTCTTCTTCAAGACAATAAAATAAACATGAAAAATCTAGTCAAAGAGACAATCAATATTTGTCTGAATTTAAGTCTCCATATTTATATATAACAGATATATAAAATCACAGACAATAAGGATATGTAAAATGTCCAATACGCCAAACGTACACAAAAACAATATAATGTTGTTTACACATTAATAATAAGTGACTGGGTTTTAATTTTTTTTTTTGAATATTAAGTACTATTCAATATATGTCAATTGGCAATGTCAAATCTTAATTGAAGCTTACTATGTGTGGGTTGCCAGGAGCATATGATGCCAGTTATAACATAGCGTGGAAGGCACTTATATAGTATTTAGAATTTCTTTATTCATGACAAAACACAAAATCATAGACAAAATATGACACAAACAAGGATACATTTTGTCACGAAATGGTTGCAACTCAGCATATTGCCGACGGAGTCAGCGCTGGTCTTCCGTTGCAAATATTTGGTGAAATGCACGACGCGGCAACAACCCGGCTACTCAAACTTCTTTACATTTTGTGCGTCGCAGAGTACATGTCATATGTGACCAGTCTCTCTTATTAACCAGTTTCTCACTATGTAGAACACAAAGCCACATACAAGGCAAAAAGTCGACAACAATCTTAGCTGGGTACGCGCTGTTCTCAGCGATCTGGGATACGTATTTGGCACAACTACTATAATAACGATTTGTAACTATTAAATAAGATATCACATTGATTTAATCTCTCTCTCTGTTTATCTGGTGCGTAATTAGTACAGAGAAACAAAAACATAGTAAAAGCACATTTTTTTATTTACTGATATATAAGTAGTAATGTTTATTTAGTGTCCTAAGTTGTTTTATTAGAACCGAAATGCATAGAGCGGATGAAATGTTGTCAAAATTCCTAAAGCTAGTAAATGAGCTTTTTTTGTCATTAATATAAAAAAAAAACTCATATACTAATAGCAAAGAACTCATTGATGACATCGCTCCTCATGGTCCCTAGGTACCACTATTTTTAAAATTTCATTTTCGTGTATTCATCTCTGTAACTACAATAGCTACGTAGAGTAGTAGAAAAGGAGATTTTAAAATTTTGAATTATCCGCATTATAATTATTTTACATTTTATATTGTATATCACAGTTCTCTCTCAGCGACGTAATTACATCATAGATCCATGATATTACGGATACCGTTATGTCAGAATAACGATATTTTACGCCATCATTACCAACATAAAACCTTGTTAAACCGCATAATAACACAAATTAAAGTGCATATTATTTCTATGGAAATTACTTCATCGAATAGCTGTTAGGGCTTTTCATTCCATACACCGTAGAAGAAAAATAGCTTTCCATGGAACTACTGTAAAATTCCAGTGGTTAACAAAAGCTAATAACCAATACCGTCTGTCGGCTCAACCACCGGCAAATCACAATGCATTTCCATAAATTCAGTAAAACCATAGATTTGACTAGAGAGCCGATAAAAAGAAAAGGCTAAAATTTAGAACGTCACGTTATTACTAAAGACTAACCCAACTTTAACATGTGACATTATCTATGAAAAGGGACCTTATTGTTGATGGCGCTTATGTTGTTCAAGACGATACAATACAAACGCAACGCGATTCGACGTAAGTGCCATCGACAATAAGGTGCCTTTTCCTAGATGATGACACATACATATATTGCTTTACGAGCGTTACTGGCCAAAGGTTTCTACTCAGCTTGGCTACAAGAACCCAACGTATGTCCAGAATTCTCCAGAAGAATCGCGATGGCAGGAGGAGCCACTACTAACGCATGGAGCTGACAACGCGTTCTCTTTCTTGCTAATTTCTTGCCAGTCGTGAACCTAATGCACCCAATTATGAGTCCAATGCTTTACTTCAGAAAAAAATACGACATACAAAACTATTAGTAATAAGGGGAGAGTATTAAATTCAATTATAACGGCGAAAATAAACCTTTTTAATATTAGTATTAGGTTCCAAATTTAAACAACAGATTGTGGAACTCTGAAGACTGTACCAATACCTACGCAGAAAGGCTAATGAGCAGGGGCACTGCCGGGGCTATCAATTTACTCAAAATAAATATTTCCACGCGGAAGCAACTGCTGTGTTATTTCAACAGGCCGCACATTCCTATCACTAACCTAACTCAAACGCTCCAGAAGTACCAGTATAACTTCGCATACAAACTCATACTGTTCGCCTAAGTCAAGACCGAGTAAGACTGGTGTTTGCGCGGTCGCAAGGCTATGGGAACGCTTACAGAGTATTACCTAGCCGCAATTGCCTGCAAAGGGCAATTTAGCCATAGACTCAAAAGCACGAGCTTAGAAATTGTAAAGAACTACACAGGTCGTGGTTTGAGGAAACGATGAAATAATAAATCAAAATAATAACAGTGATGCGCCGCGATTTATGCGTGGAGCTAAATCAGGAAGTATTATGAAAGTTATAAAAGGTTTAGAGGAAACTGTAATTATTGGCAGTAACTGTCTGTGGGAGTTATGTCATAGTAAATACGCTCATAAGAGACATAAGAAATGAAATCGGATAGCTATCTATAGGCATTTCACATAAAGTCGACCCCCTTATAAAATAAATATAAATATATATCTTACGTTAATCGATCTGACCTCGGAGTTGATATATACACTGACAATAATAAAAATAAATGCCTGGTTTTGAGGCGTAGCCTCGCAGGCTTTATAATAATAAGTAAGTATGCAATCAACTTATTTCTAATAAGTAATAAAATAAGTAAATAAGTGTTTTAGTTAAGTAATATGATTTGCTAAATTAAAATATATATATATATATACTTATATCAGCAAGTGATTAAAATAATCCAGTAAGAAAAGACTTATCGGTAGAACGATATGTAATAATAAGATCTGTTTTCATAAAATACTCGGATTGCGCAATTCAACTTGTACGTACCTATCTGCCCAGAGAGAAACTAAAAACTAAATTGACAAAGTATACGTCCGTGTTGATGATACTTTCTAGTTTCCTAGACAATAGGCATTACAGCAGCCAAATAGTAAAAGAAACCCAAATAGCATATTCATATCGGCACTTCAAAGCTGAAGGTCAAGTTTGATTAATCGTTCGTAATACATAATGATAATATTGTCTCATTTGTCATCTCTTTCGTGAAAGGCGTTTATAGCACTCAAAGAATGATCAACTAAAACAAATTGCTATTTGATGTATATGCGAATTGATTATTAAAGCTTTTGTTTAAGTACCTACAGTAAGAAATGTGACACTTAAATTAATACAAAGCTACTTGTTTACAGCTATATGTAAATAGCTGTAAATAAAGTACATACATTTAAGTACATGTGAAACAAAAAAAAACAAACCTAAATCTAAAGCTAGCCTCTGTGGCACCGTGCCCAGGATGTTGGCACCATTTCCTTGTTCTATTGCAATAGATTTAGTTTTAAAAAAGGCAGAATTTAGAAATTATTGCATTGAAATTCGCTCGCAATTGTTCTTAGAGACATAACTAATGTGTTACATTTTGCTTGTAAACAGCGCCTTTACGTTTTTTACTCATAAGCACCGGAGAGGCCAATCATTTTTCTTTTCTTGACTTTTATTTGGCTCATACACAGAACTACTTAATTATGTTGGCACATGATTGATAGTAATTCAATAAATTGATATATATTCAAGTTAAGATTGTGTACCACTGGCTATTCGGAGAATGTATACGTTGTAAAATTGAAACTATTAACATTAAATATGACAACATCGAATTATTACTATTGTAAGCTGAAGCTTGGGGCCATGATAGGCAATACTTTGAAAGTTATCTTAGCTATAAAATATTATTTGTTGTTCGCACATGTCTAGATTACCTACGGACCATTGGCGATGGTAAGCGAAAGCGGTGATTTCTATCTTTAAAGGGAATGATAGAATCGGTTACAACCATCACAATGTATATGTTATATACCGTAAAACATAAACTTTGAAATATTACCGCTTTGATACAAAGGCAAGAACGACTAGGGAATTAATACACAGAGAAAACAAAAGATCAGAGATGTCTTTTTAAACTGAGGCTAAATATAAACGCTAATATATCCAACCATAAAAATTGATTCAACTGCGTAGCTACTCATTCCAATTAAAAGCTAAAAAAATCATACCAATATCAACAGAGCCACAAAATTCATGCTTCGTTTGTAAAAGGATAGTGACCTTATAAAATGATGAATTGTCTATAATTATAAACCAATTATTATTAAAGTAGATGGGATCTTAAGTTAAAAGGATTTTATCTTACGTCTACGAATAATGAATCGCGGTATTTTAGACAAATATTTTTGACGACTTAATAAATTTGATTTCAAATAGAAAAAAGAATAGCAACAATTTTTGTTTTTTCATGGAAATAAACTTACAGATAACAAACGTTTATAGCGTTTGATTAACATACCATCTAACACTTTTCCCATGTCTGCGGAAAGGAAGTAAATTTAAACACGCATGAGAACTGAGTGCATACTTGTAAACGATGGTTAAGGTCAAATATATGACGTATTAAGTCTTATTACAAAGATACAAGACGCAATTGTGGAAATACATTTATATTGTTTCAACACACATGTCATTAGACTTCGACCAAGCTATATCTACTTCGATTTTGCAGTTTCCATTTAGTAAAATTGTTTATGCCAACTCTCCACACATAGAGGCTTACAAAGTCTGTGTTGATTATTATGGGCGTAGGAATATTCTCAAATGGATTTTGGACCATAGGCATGTAACAGAAACTTACATACGAAAACTGTAGAGACACAAGGTATGGCGGGTATAATGAGGGTTTCCGCGATCGCGTTTTTCACTAGATAGCAGCACCATGGCAAGAGGTCTAGCTGCCATAATACTCAGAATCCACTAATCATGTTTAATCATAATATTTTTTATTGATTTAACTAAACCTATAGTGAAAAACGCGATCGTGGAAACCATCATTGGACTCTAGTGCCTTTGACTGTACTGCATTATTACATTTTTGTTTACTACACGATACTGCGATTTTCTACGATAATCTATGTCCACAATATTCAACTTTTAAGCACTTCGTGAGCAAACAAGGAGTAACGGACTAAAGTATCTAACATAAACATACTTATTTAATTATAACAATAACGGAACACGGAAACAAAGGCAGGCCATAATCAGGGCTTTAATAATTCATAAGTACAGAACACGTTAGATTGCAGATTCCGTAACTTGCATCCTTAAGCATATGCAAAGCTTAAGGCTCGCTAATATATTCAATGAGTCCCGGGAAAAGATAAGAATGGCCCCTGTTTTCGTTTACAAGAAACTATAACTTAGATTTACAACACCGACGTGACTACTGTAGAGGTGGAATAATACTAAGAAAACCCCTGCATATTACCGGTTTTCACAATATAATATATTGTCTTCAATATTTGCAAACCATTTTTCAACCACTTGTTGATACAGTTAGCAGCAGAATCAGTGTAAGCGGGGGAGGTTTACATAACGAGGCTGAACAAACTGCGAGTAGTTCTTGTGTTTGTTGCTACGGATACGGTCTCCCATGCCACTTTTAAAGTTATGTATAACATATTTTCTGTAATGAATCATCTACTAAGAATGCTACGTAAGAATACTGTCGCATACTTCTGTTGTTTCTCCAATGTGTCTCAATCTCCAACGGGGCACAAGTCATATTTTCTGTAACAAACATTGCTGCTTTGTGGCGGCTTTGCTTTTTTTGTGACGGAAAGAACATAATAACAACAAGAATTAACTGAATCATCCATTGGACCCTTGGTCTTTATTTTAAAGAACACAAGGGTGTTCTATGAAAATTTTGGATACCTGATCCACTGAGCTACTGATAGTATCCTATTTTAACTGATATTGCTTGACTATTTAGGTAAAATATTGAATAACATTATGATGAAAAGTTCGTTCGTTTGTTCGAAGGAGTTGTTCTTATGATGAACATTAAGGGCGGCTATGGGAACAATCCTATTCGTAATATTATAAACGGGAAAATTAGGGAGTATAGATATGGGCATATATGTTTGTTACTCTTTTATGCAAAAACTACCGAATGGATATTAATGAAATATAGTTATGTAGCATATCAGAATAACACAGACTTCTTGGAGTGATACTAATTTAACGCAGACGAAGTCGAGGGCAGAAGCTTGAATAAATTTGAGGTTAAGCATATGAAGAAACATTACAGCGATAAAAGCGGTTTAACAAAAGGCTATAAAAATACAATTTTATTTGAAATAACATTAAAAAAAGTAAATTAGTTACTTAACGTGTCAAATGTTTGTAATTGTCATAAAGGCAACGACGTGATTACTGCCTAAATAAGTACTTATTGTCGTGGCAGCTTACTAAAATGTAACTCTATCGTCTCTAACACAACGGGATAGAAAGCATTTTGCTGTTTTTTTTGCGTAAAACAGTCAAGGTTCGCATTAGCCTAAGTACTTATTAAGTTATTATGCATACAGCTGGATCAGTACCATATAATTAATGCAGGTGCAGGAAGAAGTATAAAGCAACAGCTAGTATATCTATCTTCTACGATATATGAAATTATATAAATAAGTAGGTACATAAATATACTAGATTCTTAACCCAGCATGTAACCTACGAATATGGCAATGTTTAGGCTGAAGTCGGATACAAATGTCGAAATTGTATGAGCCAAGTTTCGTACCCGCCTTTCTTATTAAATAACTCTTTATCCATGAAACATAAATATGGTAAATACTTAGGCAGAAATCCGTTACGAGGGGTTGTAAAAGCTACAACCACTAGACTACTTATCATAACTTAAAGTTGATGGCACAACAAAATTGTAAAAATTATGGGTAGAAACAATTCTGCTCCGATGGAATCAATTAATAGGGGTAAAATAGAAGTCACGATAGAAATTAAACTGGATTTCTTATTGCATCAAGGGATTGACCTAAGAGTGAGGTCTGCTCACAATGTAGGTTATTTACCGTAAAATGACTATGACTAAAATGGCTTTTAGAGATAACATTTTATTTACTTCAAGTCTTCTCGGCTACAAGTTCAGCATATGCCGTAATATATAATATTATTAAAATAAAATCATTCGAGTACCTTTAGTTAACAAGTCAACTGGTGCGGCACAAATCTACTACGATCTTGACAAAAAGGTCATGTTTGTTTAAAGCTATCCCACGCTACATCTTGCGGTACGTCGCTGCTTGAGCGCCCTTTCTGTTCCAGTGAGCGGCTATCAGTTTGACGTGCAAAATTGATTTTGTTTTGTTTATTTTGGTTTCCAGATAGCGGTAATAGAGCCGTTGGGTGAATATAAATCCAGAAACTTTCATTTTTAGGGCTCTTGCGATATATCAGATTGATGAATACATCATTTTCATAATGACTTGAAACTAACTTTGTCTGCACGTGAAAATATTTCGACTTCAGAGAAACAGCCTAAATGTCGTGTGTGCAACTTACCTTTTACTCGTAAGTTATAAACCTCATACATAATAAACAGAGTGTAGTGTGTGTCAACTAGTGTTGGGTGAGTCAATATACTGTACAGTGCTTGTAACTGGATCGCGATCGTGATTCGCAAACGCTTTGCCAATTTAATATATTGACAGAGCGTAGCTTTCTATAGTGGATTGCTATAAAGACTAATAGAAGAAAGCCACTACAAATCTATAATACTTTACTTTATAAGATATAAACGCCCGTTGTGCTTCGTGGCAAAATAAGGTAAATATTTATATCAAAACACAGAATACAGATATGTTGTCTAAGACCATTGAGCAGGCAATTGAGTAGATTTCAGTCTACAAGTTGTGATGCTTTAATAGAATAATCGATTTATTCAATTAACAACTACAGTTAACTGCGAAGTCAAGCATGAACATGATTTAAATAGCGGCATCGGAGTTCAAAATACCGGGTTAGAGTTAAAAGGTAGTAAGTTTGTATGGAATTGATATGATTTTATGGCCTTCATAGGTCGAATCCATGTAGTTGATGACTGGTCGAGGTTAGTTCTCGGCTATTACTATGTATTACACGCATGCGAACAAGTTTACTATTAATCTCAGGAATATGCATATTGGTATCTAAAAATAACATGAACGACTACATGAGTAAAAGAGATATCAATATAAATAAAACACACCTTGGTAAACGGGATACGAGGAAATAGTGTGGAACCGGAAATAAAATATAGTGATTTTTTTAACACAATATTTTTACATAAGTACTTGGATCAAAATCAATATCTTTTGTAATATTTTTTTTCCACTTGTACCTAATTAGAATACGATGCTGAACGAATCGCTAATATAGTTGTAACAATTTCAACCTAATTATAAATAAAAAAGCGAGTTTATTTCCAAAAATAATGTATGCAGCTGAAATAACTATAAATTCAAAGGTGTTACAAAATGGCTAAAACAAAAAGTCGTTGCGCAATTTGCTTGAAAATACTTTCTAAGAATACACGCGAGGATGCGCGGCCATTATTGAGCCAACACGAGAGCCTGAACGGGAGATGTGATCGCGAAAATAAAACGAGCCACTGCGGAGGCAGAAAACATTTCTGCCGCACGACTAACATGCGAACGAAATACCATATCTAATAAATAAATAAATAAAAGGTGAATTTTTCACTTAGAGCATAGACAGTGGCAATACATACATACATACATACATACTTACATACATGCATTTCAGCAGGATGCAGTCCACTGCTGGACATAGGCCTCCCACAAATATGACTTGTATCATCTTGAGGGTAGTTGCCACAGTCGCCACGCTTAGATAAAAATTCTTACTTTTTCTTACCCAGCACACATCAGTTTAGCGATTGCCCGTTTTGCTATGGCTTAATAGACCCTAGTCTAAAGATCTTCTAGCAACTGCCATCTGACCTAGAGGGAAAATTAGGAATGATTGGAGTAGGTCAGGTTCCCTTACAATGTTTTCGTTCTCCGAAAAGCACAGTGCTGTGATATCACAGAAATTGTGACATGGATAAAAAATTATGTAGAAACTCGCCTCTTACGTATTTTTATACCCGGCTACACCGTTACTTAGAGCAGTCTAAAGTGGCCATTACGGCATCCATCTTCGTAACATGAGCCCAAGTTACATAAAAGTGCACTTGATGATCGGGCAAAAACCGCTGCAGACTGTCGCACGAGCAGACTACCCGTTAGTACGAAACATGAAGACAATGGATGAAGTGAAGACTAATTGAGCTGATGACAAGTATTACCGCAAGGAACGGGACCAGGGAACACATGGCGCCACGGTCACCACTGTTAAATGCCTAATCGTAAACTATATTCCGAAGACATAAGGTCCTCCAATAGTCAACCAAGAGTGTGGTTGTTACGGACAGCTAGCTTTAGCAAAAACCTGCAACAGCCTTATAAGACTGACCATGAAAAAGTAGACGGGATCATTCAGGTTTACATGAACCTACATTGAATGAAATTTTGTAAGGAATTTCATCAATTGGTAGACGTCTTCGTTACGTCGCGTTATGGATATTTATTATTTATTATATACTAAAAACAATCACTTAGAACAAATACGTCGTCCCATCCCACAAAACTGTTCACTGTTTGACTGTGGGATCCATGAAGTCTATAAATACAGTCGGTGGTAGGCTGTGGTAATTTGTATTACTATATGGAAATGACAACTACTTTTAGTGACAAACAAATCATGGATATCTACATTTTTTAAACTCACTATTTGTAATTTAATATTTAGGCGTAGGTATGACTTTAATAAAAACTGTCAAAGGTTAGGTATTTAGGTACTAGTGCTCAGATACGTCTTTAAAGATAAGATGATACCAATTTTCAAGCATACTGCATACAGAGCAGAGAACTTTTAGATTGTTGGAAGTATGTGTACTTTTTAAGATACATTGAATATAATGGTAGGAAGGTACTTTTATACTACGAGCTTTACGAGTTTCAGTGTTTCCTGCATCAAACGCTAGAAAACTTTAAAACAACACCTTTCTGAGCCCAGGCTCTATTCTAACGTCCGATATCGGCACGACTCCGTATTGTTTTACATGTAACTTATAGCACGCGGTTGCATAGCTCGCGAATTTATCTCCAAAGGCAAATAGCACCGTTTACGGACAGTCCCCTGGCCAATTACCATCGTCGGCGTAGTTGACCGTTCATAAACCTTATTTGCAATGAGATACAGTCTAATTCTGTTAAGTTAAATGTAAGTGCGACGAAGTATTCATTACATGGGAGAAGCTGAGTAAAATGTATACGCTCCCATAGCGGATAAGCGTAACGTACGGCGGATCGGAGCCTTATCTGGCTATCGGATGCCTGGTACAGGCGCAGCACGTGCCTTTTGCATACGAAGATTCTGCCGCGTCGATAGCCGATGGTAGGATAGGGGAGAGTAGGCTAACTGCGAACACTTATCGGATTTATATACGATTGCAATGATCCGACCATAATAAAATTTGTTGATTTATTTTCCGATTAATAAGATAGTTTTAGTCCTTTTGATTTTGGATTTTGGCTACAAAGATTATTTTTTAAATCTTTTGTGCAAAATCGCAGGCGTATACATTAGATCAGATCAGCTTCACATATGAATTTTTCCGTGGACGTGGGTCTACCGATATTATGATGATGATGAATCACGAACTAAAGACAACCGCATTGTATCTATGCAGTTCACAACTATATCTACAAATATGACAGTTACAAGTTACGATATAATTTGGAAAGTATTCGGCGAAATAGCGATGCTTGCTATGGGTTTGAAATTACCTTTGCAATTTCGTAAAACATATGTCTCAGTTGGTAGTCATTAATGTGTGAATAAGGAATAAATAATGTCTGTGAATTTTATTAAATGTAGAAAAAAAATACGTAGGTATTTGTATTACAGAAGGGATTCATTAAA
This sequence comes from Grapholita molesta, assembly GCA_022674325.2. NCBI lineage: Eukaryota > Metazoa > Arthropoda > Insecta > Lepidoptera > Tortricidae > Grapholita > Grapholita molesta. The sequence continues at coordinate 11,715,286 of CP053137.2, forward strand.
ATAATATTTTTTGGCTATGTCATGTCTTAAAATAATACTAGCTGATACTATTCTAAAATAGATAAATATTAGTTTTTAGTACTCAGTTTTACGTCTGCTAATAAAATGGTAACATATAGACTTGTGAGAAAATGTATGGTCTACCTTTCTTGTTCTTCGTGTTATAAGGGCTACCTACACCTATGTTTACGAATAAATTACTTTTGACTACAAAAATTATGTACTGAGCTCATTATTAAAAAAGCAAAGAAGGACCTTAATAGCAGTCTTAAAAGTTTAAGATGTTTACTATTGTCTGTCACAACGTGATTAACCGAGTCTCCCCTTCCTCACGGGACAAAAGCGGAGTCGCTGACTTGTTCAGATGGAAATCTCGAGCCGATTCCCTTTCTATTGTTCTATTTTGAACATTGAGAGAACATTGTTGTCGGTTAAAATAAAAAGTAAGTTGTGGTTTTAGATGATCTAAGGATAATGGCGGCTCGGGAACCAACGTGATTTTCTATCTTATTGTTAAATTTTTTCATCAGTTTTTCTAGGGCCGTACCTATTCAAGACCTTCATTATCATCATTGACGTCAGAATTTCAGGCATGAATGAAGTACCTACGGACATCTGTCAATTTTAAAAGTCAATACTGGATTAAAGGACTGAATATATATACACAAGTTGGTTTATTTTGTTAATCTATAAGTAGTTACAAAGTTAAGCTGCGTGTTAAAAATAACGCTCACTAGTCTTTGTAACGGCTTCGTTTTTATCATGTTCAAAGTGTGTAATTAACAACTTGACATGCTTATAAAGCGAGCTTTACATTGAAGTTCCCCCCAGTAATTATACTAGACTAGAAATATTATTCATGATTCATGAACGTGGGTTTGTGTCGTCTGCATAGTTATTGGCATCGATTGTGCAGTTTGATGTGTTAGGCGGAGTACGAGTAGGTATCCTCTCTGTGATGAAGGAAACTGCGGGTGGCAGTTGCCAGTTTCGTACATCGTTAGTGAGGAAGTTATACTATTGACATTTAAAAATGAATTGACATGGCAACAGCTGCTACCTACATCTAATTACAGTGCAGAGCATATTGAAGTATGGCAACCTGAAATAAAATATTTTTTGTACTGTTTTAAAAAGTTCCATCAGCTGCATATTTGGAAAAGCTTTTAGTTAAGTTCATTATATTCCCAATTTACGCACACAGTAGGTTTAATCTATAGTAAATTTACATGTTCTATGATTTTCACTTTAATGCTAATAAATGTTTCATATAAATAGAAATATTAATGGGAGGCTACTAAGACCGATTTCAGCCATTCAGGTATAATAAAATGCGGCTTTATATCAGTAATTTAATGCGATTATACTGGTTGTCGTAGCAGCTGGTTCGCAACTCCAGCCTAGTTTGAAGGAGGCAGGTAGCCGCCCACTCTAAGCCCTAAGCAAAGTTCCTGCAAGTTAGTATAAACTCCTAGAAGCCATTGGTCGTATATCATACAACTTTAACTAAAATATAGGCCTATATACCCCAAGGTTCTGTATTAGGTCCGACGGCGTATGTCTATTACTAATCATTAGATCGTATCTCAACATCGTCCTTTAACTATTCACATTAACGACGTGCATAAAAACGCTACGCGTAGGAAACATAAAACAAATGACATATGCGAAGTAAGAAACAAGTCTATAACCTGTGTTGATTGCATAAGGAAAGTTCCCTTTTTATAGAGAATGTTATAATATCAGAAAATATGAGGACCAAAAAGATTAAGAAGTTATACGCAACAAACACGTAAAGTATAAATATGATTAGCCTGACGACACATATTTATGAACGCAAACAGCAAAAATAGCAATAGTTTGATATTAAAAAAAAGTGCCCGAGTATCAGCCAGTACGGTATTACTATTAAGGCATCAGAGGAACGAACGGAGCCTGACAGAAACCATTTGATACCGTTCTTCGATAAGTCATGCTAGTGGCAAATAGTTATTTCACTTTCTGTTTTATACTGAATAGATTTATGGAGAGATAGGTCTATTGAGGACTGGACGGCAAGTCCAGCTGTCGGAAAAGGACCGACCAGTTGTGTGATATGTTACCCCAGTACCTAGCCCCCGTTACAGTACATAGCCACTCCTTAGAGCCATACTTAGCGGGACTTTTTAACCGACTTCTAAAAGGGAATGCTTATGTTCGGTCGAATGTATAAAGTCACTAGAATTATTTGCGCGGCGCGCGTAAATATCTGTAGTGACTCTAGTTTTTGTAGTTCTGTAAAAAAAGTATATCACCGCAAAAATTTCCCAAGCAAAAGACGGCTATGATAACCGAAAAATAAAGCAAATTAAGATTGCTAGCCCTAACTTAGATAGCAAATTGTTTTCATTCTCAATAAAGGTATCCATCTTGAAAAAAGATCACACTAATCTTCCTCCTCTCTGAGGTCTAAGGTATGCTTTTGTGTCGTACTCCCGTCTACTTCGACATGTTTTCTTTACATGTTAATTTTATCTGCCGCCATTTTGTCCTTTGAGTAAATTCAGCACCGTAGAGGAGAAAGAAGAAATTTCTAAATATATACACCTGGGAAAATTTGTGTCTCTTTTTAGACTTACCTAAAAAGAGACACAAATTTTCCTAGGCCCGTTTCCTTGACATATTCAAGAACAAACAACGTCGGACTTAAAACGATAATCATCCATCTCACACGGACAGGATCAGGTTGCAGATTGCCGTGTAGCCGGGGAATTTGTTATGGCTGCTGTGAGGCGCCTAACAAGCGCCGAACAAGGCGCGAACGAAAACACGCTCAATGGGCTGTGAAGAACAGGAAATCTAATTATTTATAGAGTAGACTGGGATGAGAGATTTTCTGTGAACTATTCAGTATCTCTTTTAAGGCAGGGGTTTCCGACACGTTGTGCCGAGTCATCTTTGGTGTTTTTTTTGTATGATTGGTATGTTGGTGGTCTATTGAAAAGTTTATGAACTTTATTGGTAAAGCCTTTTCATTCTTCATTTTGTGATAGCGCCTTATAAACAACTGGCATAATGGAAACGCTTGCATATTGGTCTATTTATAATATTTAGAGACTTTTGAGTGACAACTATATAAGTCTTAGTCAAACTATCTACAACAAAAAACATCTGGTTGAAATTTTCTGTATACAGATGTAAACTTAAACGATATTCACACAAAATCATTAACATAAATTATATAACTTTATATTAAGTTTTAATGCAATTATATCCCTTTTAATTTATAATTATTTCATTTGCCGGTTGGAAATTATCGCATGTTTTAATATCTAAGCTATTTTATATTCGTGCTCCCTTTGAAATGAAAAGTTGAGTCGAAGTTCAATACCCAGACACTTAAAACGAAGACATAAACATAAAAATCTAACGTCCATGCTGGCGTCTTATGATAAATAAATCGCTTTATATACTACCGATGAAGGCATCTTGAATAGACACTTAGACTATCATAAAGCTACAAAGTTTCATATCGATGTCATAATCGTCAAATTCAACTCACGTAGGTACCTATCTAGCAAGGAAGAAGTGAACTACGTTAACCGTTGCATTGGCCTATATCTCCGCGATTAGCTGCAGACTTTCATATAGTCCTAAGCACTTAGATTTTTCCTACCAAGTTACAGTCTTACGCAAGTTATATAGTATATCTATCTTTTTGTGTAGTTATTATGCAGTCGCGGCCGGGTCAGATTTCAATCGGTCCAGAGTAACGTTGTATTCGGATGGGAGGACTACGTGTAGTCACAAAAGCAAACTTATATTGGTTTGCCTAAGCCTCTGACTGGTCAAGTAACTCGAATGACGTCCTTAATTGCGACGCGTAGGTCGAGTAAGGAAGCGTATCGCGATGGCGCTGGACGTGGGAGATCCGACGCGACTGATATGCCTTCCTGCCCACTCAGGACAGCCTAGGGCTTTCCGTTGGCTTGACAAATGAGCGGCAGAAAGGATTGATGCCATTTTGTCACAACTACTTAGTCGCAATAAATTGACGTTTACAAAAGTTACGGCGATTCAGACATCGCGAATTGTCGCGACTGTGAGCAAAGTGGTAGTTTGAATAATGTAAACAGATACCGCAGAAGATTCACTGCGGCAAATTTTGGTGTAAGATATTGTCTATACTAGTTATTTGTTTGTTCGGTCCGCTAGTAATATTTTTGGAAATAAGAAGAATAAAACCTGCACATAAGAAAAAGAACGTTATAAATTTGGGATATGACAACTTGAGTGCCTGATAAAACTAAAAAGTTGTATTCAAACTGTTTTGGGTAATTTTCTAAGTAAAATTGTTAACGGTTGCAAAAAGAGCACAAGAAGGGCACTTTACTTTTTCTAAAGTCTTTATGCATATGTATAATTATTTACTTCAAATTATTGGCGAATAGACAATGTTTCTAGAATACATTTATAATTTTTCACCTGTCAATGTCTGATAGAATATAAAGAAAATCTATTTTCGTTCAATCACCATATTCGTATCGCTGACCAAATGGCGGTAATAAAGACAAGGCGAGATAGACATAAATATTATCTAATTACTCGAAGCCTTACTGTGGGATCTATGTTGATTTATTTAGACTGGTAAGCCTTATAGGCGATTGGAGTACACTAAGATCGTAATTCACGCGTATAATACGAGTACCGGCCTGGGCTATAGATTTAACATGCGATAAATTCAATTTATCTCATTACGGAACGGTACGGCGTACATGAGGCATTAACAGACTTGTAGAGACTAGATAGAAACAATAGTGCAAATTAATATTACTTTAATGTTATTTAAATAAAAGAATTTCAGTTTGCCGTAAAATATTGAGTCGTATTATCGTTTGCAATGTTTGCATCTACGATCAAGTTATCTTAGTAGACTCCTGCTTAATAAATATCCTTACTAATTAGAGCCAAAATGCTAATTTGTGAAATTCCTAATGACGCCAAGGCTGCAAATGGTCATGTGCAAGCTGGGCTTATTAAAATTCCAGTGCAACGGGCCGTGGCTATAAATAATTAGTTGTCAATAAGCGAGGAGCGGTATCTCTATCAGGAATCAAGATGGACACAGTCCATTGCAAATAAACAGGAGTATTGAAACATCATATCAACCCATTCCTGAGTCATGGGTGTTTTCTATGTATTTAAGTATTTATATGTATCTATCTATTATATATATCGTCGTCTAGTACCTACAACACAAGCCTTACTGAGCTTACCGTAGGACTAGGTCGATTTGTGTAAAATTGTCCTGAAATATTTATTTATTTATTTTATTTATTTATTACAGTGACAGCTCTCTAATTTATAATATTAGAGCTACCGTTACGCTTGCTCGGTAAGTTTCGAGAAAACTCATTGGTACAAGCTGGGGTTTGAACCTGCGACCTCCGGATTGCACGCTCTTACCGCTAGGCTACCAGCGCTTTATGTAATTTAGAAATTGATTTCCACAATAATATCCCCTTGAGATCCTGTAGTAAAAAAGGGGTTTCTAAGTAATTCTTGCTGGGTTGTCCGGAGCCATCTATCTTGTTGGGGCTTCGATTTATAACATGCGAAATCTTTAACGCCCACTGTATCGCTCAGATCCAGACTTGACCAGTCTAAAGTGATCTTAGGATCCCTGAAAGCCACGGGAACTCGGAGATCAAACTAGTACTGTTACATATGTGATTCTTGACTTGTGAAGCGATGAGAATATATCTGTAATTATTGTAACAGACTAAGCTCTTCCTTATTTGATGTAAATACGGTGTTTTTTGTTTATTTTCACTTCATTGATTTATAGTGCATTATTAGGTATGTTTATTATAGATAAAAACATAAGTGCTCATTATTTTGTAGAATATATTTAAAGGCAAAGCTATGTTTGCAAAACATCTGGTATTAATTATTTACAATACACTCATGAGCGATATTGAACCTTTCAGTCTCTTAAGCTTTGTAAGAAGCTACAGTATAGGTTCATAAAAGGAGTAGGTTAGGATATGTTCTTAAAGGCAGTGTGAATCCTCTGGAATTGCAGGCATCCACAGACTACTAACTGCTTACCATCAGGCGACCCGTATATTTGTTTGCCACCGTCGTAGTATTAAAAAAACCTATAGTTACTCGTTCCTACCCTTATATGCCAAATCTAGCAATGCAGCAAAATGTTAAACATAAATGTTTTTATGACGTTTTTAAGAACTGTGAATGTGTCGCGGTTTATGTGTTCTAAATTGGTTTTATATTAACAAATCTATTGAAAATCGCCAGCTGCTTTTTCTGTAAAAGAAAATATATAACCAGATTTGTGTTCAGTAGTGTTCTAAACTGTCTGTAACACAGATCACACCTTCTAATTTAAATGGTGACATTCTTTTACATAGAAATATCCTGTTGACTGTTAGAAAAATAAAAGATTCTTAATAGCAAGTAGCAACCCGTTACGTTGTCTAAGGAAAGTGTTTGAAACCAATGGGGCGTTGGTACGCATGATATTAAAATAAGCCGCTACATTGCTAATTCAGGTTTACTCAGTAGTCATGTCTAAGAAGAGCATAAAAAAGTTAACGTTCTGAAGCACATAAGATCTTGTGGTCCTGAGTCAATCAGGGCTGTTTTTCATAGTTTTTAACCGTTCGCTAAGATGAACCAGTATACTTAATTACGATTTAGACACAAGGCAAGGTGACAGCCAAGTTTACCAAATAATACTGCGAAATGTTGGAAAACTTGTTAAGTAACACAAACTTGCCCTTCGTTACTAAAAATCTAATTTAGATACTTCACAAAAATAAATAAGATATAAAGTTAAGCATATTTCTAAAATTGTAGATATTTGCACTTTCATAAATGTTAAGGCTAATATTTGTAAACCTCAGAACGCATTTAGCAATCTAGCACTTTTTTAAGTATGCTGTATGTAAGCACTTAAAGGTGAAAAACTTAACTGAACGACCATGTCTATGTAGTTGTGCAGAGAATTAATATGGAACTTACGTCAAAATTTGAATATAGAACGCTGGCATGCGTGTACAGACACGTTACTACTACATAGGCCAGGCGCTATAGCTAAGTTTTTCACCTATACTGCTTTAAAAATCTTTAATATCTGTTGTTGTCGAACTTCTGAGAGTAAGCGAATTTCATGATGGTGTTGCCAAATCAAAATGTAAACTTAACTTAGAGCTTGGCCTATTTATCATATGGGAACATTTTGGTGGGATATAAATATAAATGGAAACCTTTGCACATAGTAGTTAAATTACTGAGATCAATTTATATTGGATAATGCAAATATTTTCTAAGTAAACAGCAATCCAGGATAGCGGTACGGTCATTCAATACTTCAATTTCTCGTTCCGGCCTGTTTCTGACATGCAGTTCGCGTTGCGTATATTTTCTTATAAACAGGACGTAAATCATACGTTTCACTGAATCGTGCTTGTTCAATACTAGTGTCTTTATAGGCACAATGATACATATTACTGAGTTATAAGTGGTTGTTTGTCAGGTTCTTAAGGTCGCATAGTCGAGAGTTAATGGTCGACAGAGGGTAAAAGTACCATATAAAATGCTACTCGAATTCTTTCTTTATAGTGTAGAAAATAAAATATATATTTTTTTTGTCACAATCGAAACAAGAAAAATTTCCTTTCCAATTTTATAAAATTCTTTCTTAAAAGTAATTAGTACTACAGGAAGGCCCGTGGGCCTTCCGAAGATAAATTAAAATACAAATATAAGACGAGTAAAATTCCAAACATTTAAGAGACTAATTTTAACACAGCTCTTAAAAAGATCTCACAAACATTAAAAAAATCGTTTATGCGGTCATGTGATAGTGTTGTAATAGTCGCACAGAAACGATATTAGTTTTTTTTAGTTCTTTAGTTTACCTTTATTTTTTGTGTGACACGATCTCCAACGGTTATTCCCTGACATAAACGTAAGAGACTAGTCGTGCTTAATATAATCCAAAAACTAATTGACGTTAATCCTTATTCCAGTTTGTTCGGCCTTAAGTAGTTTAAAATTGCGCAAATAAAACTAACAGCAAATAGTAAAGTAAGCCCGCACTCAACAGCAATCAATCATACAATAACACATCAACATAAAGTTGTTTAACTTTTTTTGAAACAAATTACGTGCAATAATCAAGTCAATGTAACGAGATGAATGATTTATAGAAAGAACAAGCCAGCGAATATGGTAAAATATCGTGTGCCGGTTCTTACGTATCGCTTACGCAAGACAACCCTGAACCTGAATAGCTAGTAGCTAAGGATGTTGTTGCGAGTTTGAGTTTGTCCAGTATAACTTGGTCCTTGCTAGTTTTACTATATATTGAACACTAGTGCCCCGCGGTGTTACCCGTGGTTTATTAGGGAAAACACGCAACCTATATTTTAATCCAGTGTGTCAGGTAACTCCAAATTGTATTAAAATCGCTCCAGCCGTTTAGACGTGAAAACGTAACAAACATACACACTCGCACACCACAAACTTTCGACTTAAAAATATTAGTGTAGACAAAGCGTCAAGTAAAAGTGCCAAGAAGTAGTAAGATTTAAGCGGATTTTTAAAATAGCATGGCAGTTCCGCTTTTCACAAAAAGCAATTATCATAGCATCTCATATAAATAAAAATATTTATCAATAAATGGCCACAGATCACAATTAGATTAGGAATAATCTAATAATAAATCAAGATCCGTCTAAAGTTGTATGCTACCAAAATTGACAAACAAAACGCACTGAAACGATATTTCTAGCTGTGCATGAACCACGAACTATATTTAAAAAAAAAAATCTGTATCTGAAATATACTTATCAAAAAAATTTAACAACCTCAAAATACGGTTATGTTTCCTGGTCAGGTTATGCTGTTACCAAACGTGTAGCGTTTGTGAAAACCTCCCAGTGTTGAGGCTGGTCGCGGCCGATGAACGCTCAATGCATTCAATGTTCTCCCGACCAAAAGTGCATTAACTCCAAAACTATACATCTAAATATCAATCTTATAACGTAGGATCTAAGTATGTATTGTATTGATTATAATAACGCATAGATGATGTTTTACTTTGTAGACGTCTTGATCGTTTGTGGACCGGCAAAGTTCATCGAGTGTGACACTAGGTGCAAATGAAGGGTAAGATGAAAAATTCACGTGTGAAATTTGCAATATTGAAATTTTGGATTATTTTCTATTTAACATTTGAAAAAGAATACAAAGACAAATAACATACCTAATTTTTCTTTAATTTTATCGTGGCAGCGTATTTAAGTTAAAGCAATTTCAAGAACGAGTTTGAGGAAAGGCATACAAACTCAAAGTTCAAAGTTTTTTATTTGCTAGAATCCAACAGCACAATTCCCAATATATGTGATTGGGAGATTGTCACGTTTTAGATCTACGGCAGGTCGTTGTTCGGGGAACGGTTATGTTTCAAGGGTAAACAGAAATTTGGGTTAGGACAACAAAACGAGTTTGCACGTCCTCAGTCTGGAGTTTGCTTTTTCTTTTATCGAATTTACGGCGCGAGTTTTAAAGGGTTTATGTGCTAGCTTTTCCACAACAAGCAGTGAGGATTTTTTCAAGATTGAAAAGGAGATTATATGAAAATTACGGCGGAAAATAATGAAACATTTACGATCGTTTGTGTTATTAAAAATCAAATTTTTAAATCAACCACCAAACGTCTACAAATGGTTATATTTACTGAGGGATGCCAAACTCCCTTTTCTCCTTAAGCATAACAATGGCTCTAAGATAGTGTCTATCATCATCATCAGCGTTAGTAACACGCCTGTGAGCGTCTAACTCAGAGAGAGACTAATTAGACCCGGGTCCTCGAGATGTTTTCCTTTACCGAAAAGCAATTAAGTAAATATCAAATTATATTTTGGATATAAACTTTTAGAACATTAATTGAAAGTTACACGTGCCGTCAGACCACCAACGCTGCTAGGGTAAGATAAATCAATCATATAAAAGTCTATATAAAGGCCGTCTCCTCCCGCGGGTGTCGTAAGTCAACACATTAACAACCGACCGCGAACCCGAAGCGTGGCAACTATGGCAACTCTCCCCCCTAGATGATACAAGTCATATTTGGGGGAGGCGTATGTCCAGCAGTGGACGTCTTACGGCCGAAATGCTTCTAACCTTTAAACTGCGTTTACTGTTACAATCTTAGTTGGGGTAATTCTATAGGATCTTTAAATAAATATTGGCGGCAGATCACGTTTCAGTTGTTAAGCTCGGTCAGTAAGATGACTGGGCGCGACAGGGCAATAACAAACAACCGCAGATGAGACAAGGCATGTAGTCATTTTAATTACGGCCTTTGAATCCTGCTCGAGCTGTCGCTTACCACATAATTTTAGATCATTAAAAGCCTTTTAATACACAAGCTTAATAAGAAATATGTTAATGGTTACATTGAATTTGCATGTAAGTAGCAATTTTAATAAGGTTGGCTACCCCCTTATCTTCGAAGCTGTGAAATATAGGTGGCCGTTACAAGCTGGGGTGAGACCGGCCTATAAGGCATATGGTATTTTGGACTATGCCAACATCAGCCCAAGCCAACATTAAAACCCTTTTTAAAAAGAAGTAAAAGATTACCGCGAATCTATTCATTAATTACATTTAAAATTTTATTCACTGCCATGCCTGATGTGATACTTATTTATTTGAATACAAACGTATCATCCCAAAACGGTATGTTAGGTTTGACAAGCGTTTAGTGAATAGCATTAGTATTTCTAATAAAAGAGAAAAAAATATATATCATTAATGAATTACTGGTGAACAAGTAAAAACAAATGACTAATTATTTACGCGAATGTAATATGCTTAAGAATCTTAAGATACATAAATAAATAAAAAATATAGGTATGTGTTAAAATCTGTCCGCACGTTCGAGAAGCCACAAAACAAATAAGTAAACGTTTACTTAACATAACCTTCCCTTTTTAATAGTCGTAATTAAGTACCTAACGTTTTATGCAATTTTACTGTACCTGTAGAATCAGATATTATTGAACAGTACTTAATTGGCGATCGGGCACCCAGTTCACGTCAGCGGGAAAAAAGATCTATGTTGATGGCTGAACAATGTACCAACATAAAGTTAATAAGCGGTTGGCCATTATGTTGTAAAGTATCAAGATGTTGCAGTCCGCGTAGGGGAAGTTCTCAGATCGGAGATAGGGTAGGGAGGTCATTTAGCAATGGGAAATAATTGCGCGTACATCTCATAAAGTTTTTATACGTTTTTTTATTCTCATCTATTACAAGTTTATGAGTAAGAGCGGCGCAGAGTGAATATATAAAACTAGATTGCAAATACATCTTACAAATCAAGTTAATCCGCGATAGTTTTCATAGTCTTCAGAGTTAATTTCAAACATGTTTTTTTAAATAAATAATCATAGTACTGGGACAGAATTTGACTATTAAAAATGGCAACAACATGAACGCTTTTCCTCTTGCATCAAAATGTACGCCAATGTATCGGCTAGTGAAGAACAAATATAAACCTTATCTGTCAGCAGGACAATTTCTTTGACAGCGTCCGCCATAGCCACAATAAAGGTCGGTGGCGTGGCAGGCACGACAGCACGCGACCACTTTAGTTATTTTTGGCGTTCAAAGGGTTAATAACTTGACTTACCTTAGATATCAAATCCTATGACATATGCTAATGTTCATCGAAAAAATTAATTAGATTTACCGGCTAATATTACGTAATTTAAATTTTGGCTACGTGTTTATTTTAACTCTATTATATCGTTAAATTCCAACAACTTAGATTTTTCAACACTTTTACTTATACATTTTAAATTTAATGTCACAACTAGTTTACAGTAATCTATTACAGTAAATTAATCCAGATAGTCACGTCGTGAATTACCCACTACACAATTGCTACAAATCTTGTTCTAAGCGTATTCAAAACGTACAGTCAAATAAATCGCAATAGACAGACAAAGAGCTCAATGTACGAGTACCTCCAAGTCTCTAAGCTTTAGAGCCTTTGAAAACGACTTGGGCCGCTCGTAGAGATATCACGCCGACGTGTTCATGCTTGCCCAGCAAGATAGGCGATCCCTCCAGCAAGCCAGGAATAGGTATAATTTATTTACAGGAAGACTAAATTTAGACTCGGATAGGGGGTAGTGATCCTGCCTATGAAACCGATGGTCCTAGGTTCCAATCCCAGTCGGGGCAATTATTTGTGTAATGAGCAGATATTTGTTCCTGAGTCATGGGTGTTTTCTATGTATTTATATGTATCGATCTATTATATATATCGTCTTCTAGTACCTTCAACGCAAGCCTTACTGAGCTTACCGTAGGACTAGGTCGATTTGTGTAAGATTGTCCCGAAATATTTATTATTTTATTTAAAATATAAAAAAATGTTAAGGACGCTCGCTTTAAAAATATAGAATGTAATTACCACATACAAGAAGTAAGATGTTTATAAAATTGACTAGTGTGTCCCGACTTTAGGAACTTTATGAAAATATGAACATTCTGAACTCTAGAACAACAATTCTCAGTGTAGGAGGCATAGAGGACTTTTAGACATATTCATCATCATGTCAGCCAAAAGTCGTTCACTGCTGAACACAGGCCTCCCCCTTGGACCTCCATATGTACTGGTTGGAAGCGACCTGCAACCTGATGACCTTAATGAGGTCGTCTGTCCATGTTGTGGGAGGACGTCATACGCTGCGCTTGATAGTCCACTCGAGCACTTTTCGACCCCAGCGAACACCTCTCTGCGCGCAATGTAGCCTGCCCATTGCCACTTCAGCTTGCTAATCGGGTGGGCTATGTCGGTGACTTTAGTTCGCCTACGGATCTCTTCATGTCTGAGACATATTACTAAAACAATTTTTGTATTCGGAACGTCAATCTCAACGGGAGCATTATAGATGATTTGATAATAGGTGACGCTTGTTAATCATGACAGTACAATTAATGACTAAACTTGACAGTCTTGATTCAACGATTATATCGCCATTTAAAACAAACACTGGAATAAGGCACCAGTAACATTTTTTCGACAATTTCTTAAGATCATATTCATAGTTCACCAACCTCGATACAATCGCGATAGTACACAAACCGTTTCGCGAAGCTATCGTGATTGTGAAGCAAAGATTTACTTTTAAGGTAAACATATCGGCCGATCTTACTTGCATTGACCTTTTGTAACGGATTACTGTTGACTTTTGCGTGTTTTTACACAAGCAGTTTTGTTGATAAAACCTACATACATTTCTATTTGAAAAATTCATTTCAATTGAATCTATATTAATATTCCAGTTGAGTAAATATCTCGTCTGCTACGGGAGATAGCGGTCATTGCACGATTTGTGTGGATCGCAGTTTAAAACATCTATTTAATTTGAGTTTAATCCAAATGGGTTTTGAAAGTATAGCTTACAAAGGCTATACCTACCATCTTATTAAATATACAATACAAATAAAAAAACACTCATTTAATTTTAATTATAAATTAGTAATTCGATTAACAACTGTCTGCTTAGTGCCATTTTAATAGTTTGAATATTTTTGATTATGATATTTTATGACTAACGACCCATTGTTGGGGTTCGGAGTCATTCCTGATGCAGCCTCTATCCATCGCAATTCAACGCGGCAACGCTGCGAGCATGATGGGCACCTTTCCGCAGGGGGTGGCGCGGGGCAAGCTTTTTTTAGAAGTTATTTCATATGATATGTTAATATCACCGTAAAAATTATACGATATAAAAATTTTATGACTTGGTTTTAAATGTTGTAATGTGAAACACTTTCAGGGATATTGAAAATTAAGAAAACCGTTTAAATGCGACATTACGGTGGTATTAGGGAGCATAACACGATAGTGTTGCTTTCAAACGGGTAGTAATAAGATTTCAAAACAATAGTGATCGATCATTCACCTTAGACTTATATTCCAAAAGCTTGCGCAGCGCAGGCAACCAGCACTTTACACCCGTAGTCGTAAAACCGACTTTTAAGATAATTCACTGGTTTGAGTGTTACGCCTGCCTCCAATGTTTGGAACATTCCTGTACGTGACGTCCGGTACCTATACAGATAAAGCCAACATCTGTCACTCACTCGAGCCAGACAAGTCATAGGCACAATGCCACCAGTATAAAGGCGTAAGCATGCATGCGTAGTTGAAATCGATCTGAAGGTCACGTTATACTGGCCCTCGACTACCGAGAGCCTGACAGGCCCGCGTCGAGTATTGGAACTGGAACGCGGCCAGGATTTAACCTCCTCTAACCTCCTGATGACTTGGTCTCCGGCGCCTCGTGCTGTTATCCAACCACCATCAGAACGGTATTCGCTAGAAGCGGTAACTTAACTTTGCCGATAACCCCTATTTAATGCCGTGGAGTGGTTTTGTATTGAAAGGTGATCGAAACACAGTATTTTTGAAATCTGTTTTTGTAATTGTTGTTAAATGTAGTAACAAATGGTGTTTGACAATGTTTATTGTGATACCTTTTAAGAATTAGTTCAATTAAATATAAATAAAATTCCTTAAATTGTCTATCCAATCAAATCAGATCACACTGGTTTTGATTGTACTGCTTTCGTGTGTGGTATCTGAATCGTATTTAAAGCTTAGTTTTGCGACGATATTGATATGTCGGAAAGGGTTTAAATCGTTTCTCATATTTAAGACTAATAACTGTAGTACGTCGAACCAAATCAGAGGTACCTTAAGCGCTCTGTTAATTTACTAACCGCAAAAATGAATTAATCAGCCGAAGCATAAAGAGAAAGCTTGGGAGCCCTTAAATTAATTTTTACTGTATAACCGACCGAATTGGTGAATCGCAGGGCGCTTGAGTGAAAGTTGGTGCGTTGATGTAAAAAAAAAGTAATCGGAAATTTGTGACCAGATTGTGAGGCAACGTGAAGGTCGAAAGAGAGCACAGCTATTCGCAAAACACTAACAGTTCGCCTTAACTTGACCACTACCGATAAAATTCTTATTACTCAAGCTTTATATAAATATACAGGTCAAATTATGTTAGGCACAGGAGACAGAGATAAAAAAACTTTGAGAATAGGTAAAGATGTGCTTAGCGCACGTGCCAATACTCTTTTCAGTACAATCATATTTTGTTCGAGAGAGAAAGCAAAGGTGTACGAGCGATCAGAATGTAATTCTGCACAGATAAATATCAGGTAGTTTGCTCATTACACAACTGCAACTAAAATGACGGGATATGATGGTACAACCTCCGTCCCGCGACTTCGTCCACGTAGAGATAGTTTTAAATTTCGCCCTTATTTTGGGATAAATATGCCTATGGGCTTAATTAAAAAAACATGTCGTGCCTTTTACGACATTTGAATACCACTGTATTTTGAATATTGTAGCGGCCTGTACCTTGGTATGTCATTAAACTGTAAAAGCAGTTTTGCAGGACTTTCAACTGTGTTCAATTTTTGTAAAATTTTTAATAAATAAATAATAATAAAAATGCTTGATGACACGACTGTTTTGTTATTTAGATTATAAGTATGTGTGGGCAATTATATGTGTCAACCGATTTTATGTGGTGCTCCAGAAAAAGTACTAAATAACTTCACCGTATTGTTTCAGTTATGATAACATACTTTGGGCTTAGCCTTCATTTTTTACCTAATTCCAAAGTTTATATAGAAAGTGTACCATTTAAAAAAAGTTTAACGCCTAGAACCTCACTTCCCCTCTTTAGAAAACTACATACGATGACGTTCCAAATGACAACACAACAATGGCTCGTTGTTAGCTTATACGATGTCAATACAGGTTACTAGAGTAGATATAACCACCGACAAGGGGTCGATATTATCGAAATTAAATCTCGCAGCAGGTGAACATTGTGCGGTTTACTAACTGGAGCCTCGGAGCGTAACGGTTGTTTGTTCACTTTGCACGATCTTTTACACGTGTCAGAGATCAGTGTAAAATACCGACAGCTAGTATTATCCTTCTACTTATTATTATCCTTCAAGAGAGGAAAAATTGCTCGAGTATTAAAAAGCGTACGTAAGTCATAAAATTACCATTCCCGTTCCACGACTTCACTGGTCAAATCTATGAACATGTTTTTAATACATTTAAAGAGTTAAAACAATAGGTATTGCATGCCCCTTTGAAGGTTAGAAGCTACCTGTATTATCTACTATAGGTATTGAATAGCATTTGCACAGATATAAATGCATGCAGCCAATTAGTGAAGAGGAAAGGAAAATCAAATAAACTCAAACATTTATAATATTCATAAGATTTACTAAATTAAGTAACATATCGGTATTTTCACTTTTATACTTATTACATAGTCAATTATCAGCCATCACAACAGCCATGACAAATGTCTACAAGTTAAGACAAAAATGTAAATTTTCTTGCAGTCTTTATCTTATGCAACAGCATGTGACAATGCTGCCCTTGTTACTTAGAAAAATGTCTTGCCATTTTTATTTCCAAATCACGGGCTCTCACTATTAAAGCTAAACTTCAGAGATCAGTCGTCTTCATTCTTGACTCGTGTGTGATCCTTCGCTACATTTGAACACTAAGAAATAAATGAGCAATGTCGTATGTATTTAAAGGGTGCCGGAATGATATTCGAGTAAAAAGTGAGTTGTAAACTAAATAAGTTTATTAACCTGATCGGCCAATGACTACGTGACAGCGCAATTGGCAGAAAATCGCACAGTACATGACCGTGAAGTATTGCTGATGTTATCGGCAATCTGTATATTTCCAGTATTCCACGAAATACCCAATAAAAAAAAAAATATCTCAAGTGAATTGGAATTTGAATCTAGTGCAGGGCAAACCATAACTTCATCTTCCTAGCATTCTTAGAATAAGTAAACCAAAAGAGTAGCATACAGACATCATTATATTTATAAGTTCATAGCAGCCAAAATGTCCACACATATCGTAATATATCCTTACTGTTAATCAATCGATCTAATAAAGATTTGTACCAATATATTTGCTTGGCTCGGTTGCTACAACTATCATCCCATTGACAGCAGTCAAACTTTTCATACAAGAAAGCGATAATTGTAAACGATACCGGTATGTCGTCATATAAATGGGTTTGCATAGCGCATTTTTTTTGTTGGCTCCCCGCGCATACCACTCCGCTGCTGCGGTCGGCTTTGTCCTACGTTACCTAAATAATAGGTACCAGATCTATGAGAAATAAATCTTTATATTAAACCGATGGCACGCTCTTATATTTTAATTGGTATTGTAATTTTACCGTGTGATGCCGGCTGACTAGAATCGCACCACCCCATCTCCTCCCGCGGGTCGTATGAGGCGACAAAGGGAAAAATCCTACGGACGGGCAGCAGCGTCCGTCGAAACCCAACCTACAGCTACTGCGGTCGCCAACCCGCCTGCGAAGCGTGGCGACTATGGCAACTACCTCCAAAATGATACATGTCAGTCATATTTGTGGGAGGCCTATGTCCAGCAGTGGACTGCATACGGCTGAAATGTATGTATGTATGTGAAATGTATGTATGTAAGCGCTACCGATTATACCGGAACGAAGACAAACCTAGCATAAAACCTGGATATTTTACAACAAGACAGGTTTTCAAACAGTTCCAGCAACACACATCAATCGGTCCGATTTTTTATTGGACGCGACCAAGTTGCACACTAGCCCGGCCACAATTTGTCCCCTTATACGTGTTATACATGTTTTATCGGTATTTCTCCAGGGAACCCTTCTGATTTATATCTTATTGCCAAGTTTATCGCTATTGCGAATTGCTACTGTTTTTTTTGTAATTTTTATTCCTGACGGACTTTTAATTCCAATGTCTTTCTTTCTAACTAGGAAGACATTTTTTTATTACGGTCATTTTGAAATATAGCGAGCATATGTACTACGCAAATACTTAAAGGTTGTGATTTTGGAAGTTTGCCGTTTTTGGTTGACTGGTCACAAAATATACAAACTTAACGGGTTTTTACGTACATAGGTATGGCAAAGGCATTCATTCTACTGGAAAATTTAAAATTGTAAACGACTATCTCATTAATCTTAGCAAGATCCGATTCAGTGAAGAATACTATCAGCTGATACTTTGCCCACTGATCAATACGACATTACGCTTGTTTGAGTTGTTGAAGGAAACATTTGCTTCTAGTATCACAATAACTACTAGATTTGTTTATAAAATGAGATAAAATGTCATGAAGAATAGTTTGTTTTTAGGTAGCGACATTTTCACAAAGGCATGATTATTATAATAGTGACATTTTGCGGCCGATAGGTCCATGTAATTTCCAATCAACGGTCATTAGACGTATGATTTTCCCACGACTTCTACTCTGAAAACTAGAAAGTTGGTACCTAATGTACCTATTAGATGACATAAAACGTTCAAAGTATATGTAAACTGATAACAATTATATGAGTCATAAATTCGTAAACATATAAAATAAACTCCGAATGTGGCCACCCAAGACGAGTGAAGGATCACTCATGTACGTATGTATCTCATTATGAGCATCGTTAGAAGTTAGAAGGTAGATAATGTATCGAGCTAGAGGTAAATTGAAGGTACCTATGACGACAGTCAACTAGATAAGGGTGCGCAAATCACACTTTGCACTTTGTCTTTTATGAGTTACAGATATTTTTGTTCTTTAAGAAATATAGTATGGGCGTATAGTTCAGTATAATATTATATTTTAGTTAGATTATGACAAGAGTTGAGAACTGCAGTTGAGAGGTCGGAACTACAGATTTTTACAAAGAGAAAAATATTATAGTTAATTCCAAATGTCATATCAATTGTTTTTCGATGTAAAAAGATTCGTGAGTATTTTTGTTCAAGATTACTGTTTTACATCAAAACGCGAGTCTAGCATTTACTACTACCTTAAAATCGGACCAACTTATGAAAGTAAATAGCTAAAGACAGCGCGCGGCAAAGGCGATAATATGTGAGGCAGTCGTTTGACGCACATTAGCAGAGTATCATTAAAATGTATGACGAAAGTCCTCGTATTTACCATCGCTTCAAATTCCCTCACCTTTTGCGAGTGTCTCACAAAAGATTGAATTTCATTGGAATCTCTATATTCATTATCTGTATTTGAAATGATTCAATTCGATTAGTTCCCGAATAATCTTGTCCCATTTAACCAATATTACGCGGACTTCGGGGTCACTCGTGTATGGCATCGAGCTATAACCAATTTGCGACGGATCCGCAATGGAGTTCTCACGGTGGCACCCAAGCCCGCTTCCATTTAATGCTTCTATGTCAATGATCTATCTATCGACGATTTCAACTACAGTGTGATTTAATAATTTCCTTTTGAGTCTACTTCTAACCGCCTACCGATCAATACCTGACATAACAAATGTATCTAGTTTGGAGTTTTCTTTAGGAAGCTTTCAACTTCCGATTTTTGGTGACTTTCAAAATTAAGCAAGTCGTTTGCGATCGAGTTCAGTGCACATTTGGTCACTAAAGATGACTCATCTTGCAGAACACGGTGTATTTTGCTGACATTACACTAAATTGACTTTTGAGCTGTGAGTAGTATCTTCTAAAATCTTCTCAACAATAAGTAGAATACGAGAACATTAGTCGCTGGTCACATTATATCTTCGTCCGATATTTTCAGCCTATCTAATTGTCACCTTTCAGGTATGTAGTGTTGTGTTCCTGATGGTGAGTAAGGTTCCCAGAGCTCCAACCCCCCTTAAAGGCCGGCAACGTGCTTGTGACTCCCCTGGTGTTACGGGTGCCCATGGGCGACGGTAATTGCTTACCGCCAGGCAATCCGTCTGCTCGTTTGCCGCCTATGTCATAAAAAAAAAATTTACTTTTTGAAACACACTGTATTTGTGCACTATTATCGAGCTTCTTTGAACATAGATTCTATTCGCACGCGACAAGACAATAATAATGGCGGTACA
This sequence comes from Grapholita molesta, assembly GCA_022674325.2. Taxonomy (NCBI): domain Eukaryota; kingdom Metazoa; phylum Arthropoda; class Insecta; order Lepidoptera; family Tortricidae; genus Grapholita; species Grapholita molesta. The sequence goes on from CP053137.2 coordinate 11,735,313, forward strand.
GGGTTGTTATTCTTCTAGCCGTCCGATATCCAGCGATTCAAATGCTTAAGAAACCAGTATGTTCGCTCTCCGGTTTTACCCATCTTTCTATAAATTCAGACCGTATTTGTCAACTGCCGGATAAAACCTCTCGTTTACCGGACCAGCCAACTAATGGTTACATTGAACACCATTCCGTACCTACTGCTCTATCCCAATGGACAACACATCCCAAAAGGGCGATACCCTTCCTACATTTTTTTCTAAGTGGCCTGATTGAAGAGGCAATCCTATTCTCAGAAGTGAGATTTGGCGAGATCCACTCCCTCGCCTTCTGAGATTCGAACTTAAAACCTGGAAGGAGAAACCTGGTTTATATAGTAGCTCGACTAAGTGTAATCAACTTGAGTGAGAATATGGAATACATTCTTCAATGGAAGTTATCAGTTTTATCTCAACAATTCGAGTTTCAAACTGGAATAAAAAGCATTGTTGAGTCTGCTTCCGTGATTGCTTTGTGGTCGTTTATTTTAAAATAAATGTTATTTGTAAGAGTTTTAACTCTTTACTTACGCCGTCGGTTAAAGTCGCTAACCTCTTATATACACTAGAAGGAATTTTTATTTTTAACTAAGATCGAAATCCCTTAACAGCGTTGAGTGGCGTTATAAGGTTTGCAAATTCAGGCGACGATAACATGCAAACACAATAAATAAATGGCATATTAAAAGACTATCTTTACACGTAAAGTTAAAAAAAATGCTTTACTGACCCACATTTCCCTTTTGAACTGCCCTGTCTTTTGGGGAAACTTCGTCAGGAGCGCTTTAGTCTCATTACACAGCAAGTAATGTATTGATCCTCTTAAATTTGAAGAGCTATTTGCTATTTGAGGCACTCAATTTGTTGTACGTCCTAGTGTTTTGGCGATATGCCAAAAGACAACTACTAGTAGATTGTAAAGCCAAACGAGAATGTACTAACAGCTTAGGGCTATTGGCATAACTTTAAATGTATATGATCGATGTAAACATGCATTCGATAAAACAACGTAAAAACAATTTTAGGGATCGATTCGTTTGAAGATATAAATATGATAATATTGATAATCTAAACTGAGAAGAAATCTGCTTATAAAAAACCTTATAATAACAGTCATTACCATTATGACGTATTAGTTCAATAATGAATAACCAGCAAGTAAACTGACATGTTGTCATTAATTTTATTGGTTATAAAACCACATATGGTTATATGTGTATTATACACTTAATTGAAAGAGAATCCATATTTTCCGAGTGACACAAGGATATTTACTTACAAAGGGTTGCGCATCACATTTAACGACCTTATTATAGTTAGCGGAGCATAAAATACTGTTTATTATTCATATATTTTATAATGTTGAATGTGACACTGACTTAACACGTTCACGGTCCCCATACAAAACGTTTTGATGCCCTCATACGTCCAAGCAAATGACTTACATCGCACGTCCATACTCCATTTGTGGGTCCAAGAAACACCCCGGTTTGCACTCTGATTATTACAATACTTTATATCTAACGCTGTACTTATTTGTACGAGTATATATATACATCTAACAAAAATATTGACAGAGAACTAATTAGAATTATCTATATAGTATGAGCACCATTGAATGCAGACAGAAGTTACTTGACCCATGTATGGGACATTGACTTGTGAAGATAAATTGTCGTGCCCCATGGGCCATGTAAGGGGCACTAGACTATGAAAGTGTTAACCTTTATTTTTTATTATTTTCAGACGGTGCCTCTACCGGCGGGCTCCACGTCTGTTCTGGCGAAACCCACAAAGTACCACTACTACCCACACAACCAGCACATCTATCTTCTGCCAGAATGTGCAATACAGCAGGTAAAAATTGTGCTTATTACATCCATGACACATTCTTTTTAGGAGCCCTTTAGGGGCTACCCTACCCGTTTTGGGGCCTACGAAACAAAGACACTAATTTTTAGCGTATAAGTATACTTACTCGTACAAGGAGCACAGTACTACTAGAAATGCCTGCCACTTTGAAATTAGCAAAAATATCTGTCTAAAAGCAATTATTCGTATAGCTTCGTCACATACAGGCTGTCTCAGTTCTCAGATCAGAATTTATAATTGATTATTTATAATCAGTATACTTAGATATAGTAACATGCTTCCCTCTGTATGTTTCCTCTACGGATATATACAACAGACCGAGTTTTGTGTATATAATAGTTTTAGTAACTACAAGTATGTGAAGCCAGGGCAAGTCGTCAGAATGTAATTGAAAATGAGCTAGTATAATTAACTTTCCAGGTGTGCAATGCAGTATACGTGCGACTGAACTACACCCAGCCTCTCTGCGCGTGCCCGGCCCGGTACCGCGACCCTTGTTCTGCGAGCCTTAACGCTGATGACCTGCACACAACCAGGCTAACAACGGATTCCAAGAAAAAGGTACTATTTGCATGTAATACGCATTAAACGTTGATTAACAACAATAATATTACTTTGCTATTCCGCTGTTTAATAACGTGCTAGTCAATCAGTGCCAACCCGTTATATTTACTTGCGTATTTTTTCATGTATTAATGTTCCCTCCTCCCACCGCAAAATTAAATACGCAATTAAATATACCAAACCACCACCAATAATACCAAAACTCGACACGTGTTTCGCCTCTCTACGAGCATCTCAAGATTTACGTTGATTCCGTTGTCTTGTCATCTCAAGATTTACGTCGACGTCAGACCGACAACATCTCAAGCGTCTCCTGAGGATGCCTCGTAGAGAGGCGAAACACGTGTCGAGTTTTGGTATTATTGGTGATGGTTTGGTATATTTATTTGCGTATTTAATTTTGCGGTGGGAGGAGGGAACATTAATGCATGAAAAAATACGCAAGTAAATATAACGGGTTGGCACTGATTGACTAGCACGTTATTAAACAGCGGAATAGGAAAGTAATATTATTGTTGTTAATAATATGGACTTCCGCAAAGTAACGCCTGATTCAATTAATTATTAAACGTTGAATCCGGCAATAAGATTTAATGATACACATAAGTATCATGAAGTCATTGTCCTCTAGCATATCCAAGTCATTGAGACGGTCGATTTCTAAAGAAAATATAGACTATTCGTGCTAAAAATCTGACTCTATTTCTATTGATGTTGGTGTCATACTTATTCCACATTAGCTGCTACCATGAGCAAGGCTATGGCGGTTAGCTATGGACGACCACTGATGAATAAAACATTCCGTATAGCTCGTCATGGAATGAAAATCCGCGGCCCCCAGAAGATGTAATAGAATAGAATAGTTTACTTTAAGGCCCTGTCCAGAAGCACACCCGTATTGGACGCGTATTGGAGTACATTGCTTCTTTACGATGCGTCGTAGTTTTATTAAGCGTGTCAAATGCAATAATGAATATTAAAACGCGTTCTAAATCGCGGCGAATTTGCCCCTTCTGGGCAAGGCCTAATCACATGCAAGTATTGCGTGGTGGTAAGTACAAGTTAAGAGGCAGGTGTACAGGGACGCTCTGCAAGCGGGTCGTCACGTGATACAAAGAATGGCGCAACCGAAATCATGCGGCAGACATTACGCCCGTGTGGCTTCAGCCTTAGGGCCCGGTATGACGCTACGTTTTTTAATAAGTGACGTGGTAAGGAGGATCAGAGTGACGCCCCGTGCAATGGAAAGTTAGTAGTTAGTAGCTGTAGATTCCGAAATAGGACACCTACAGAACGCTGCTACAGAAGGACCAAAATAGCTATCTATCCTTATAGCGCGTTTGAAGTGGCACGGGGCAGGCCTAGGAGCCCGGACAACGAATGTCTGATAACTCTTAGAGTGGCGATCAGGCATATGATAAACAAATCCTAACATTAAATTAATCGCGGTTTTTTTAATTATTTACAACTCTATTCATAATAATATGACTTATCTAAGTCATATTATCACACTGCCTATGAAGTCCCAGTTAGGGCATTTATTTGTGTGATGGGACTGATGAGCATATAATATTTGTTTCTTTGTCATAGGTGTTTTCTATGTATTTATGCCCTGGTTTCTCTGACCGCCCGCTGCCGGCGACCGACGAGTGTCCGCGACCAGCGACGTTCTAATGTTTTGTTCGAGAAGGTTTGAGGGTGGTTTCTCTGAGCCAACGGCGTTTCAGAGAAGACTTTTCGAACGGCAACGGGTGGTCAGAGAAACCAGGGCCTAAGTAATCGTATATGATCATTGTGATTTGAGTTGTGGATACTCAGCCTGAAGGCTACCGTGGAGCTGAGTCAATTTGTGTAAGGATGTCCTGTAATATTTATTCATGACTTTTCCAGTACGCAAACAAAGCTGTAACCTTGGTGAAGACTTGCGAGGCTGTCTCCGAGATGCGAGAATGCCGTGCTCCGCGAGATTGGTCGCTGCTGGCCCTACAGAACATTAGGACCGGCAAGTCACACTATCTGGTCATCTGTCGGTGTCCGGAGAACCATATACTGGGTAAGACATTTTGTAAATCGATTTTATTTTCTCTTGGACCAGTTCTCACTGAACAACAAATGAAGAACAAAACTAGTTTGAATATTTTCAACATCTATTTATTATATTTCATGCATATTCAAAACATTACCAACATTTCTATGAGTACAATGATGATTTCACTTTAAAAGCTGATGTATAAACTATTGTACTTTTGCCGAAAAAGTCTCACATTTATCTTCACATTATTAATGGGCTCAGCGGAAGATCAGCGCTGGCCCCTAAGCTGGCAATATGCTGAGTTGAGTCCATTTTGTGATGCACACCGACTGTATTTTTCTTTGTACAGTCAGCAGCAGAAGTGGCTAAGCGTTTGAGGTGTTCAAAATGAGGTCAACACATCTCTATTGTCAAGAGAATAAGAGCGCGTGTAGGTCAATTTGAACACTTCAAACGCTTAGCCACTTTTGCTGCTGACTGTATGTCATTGTTTCTGTATATGTGTTGTCACAAATAAATGTTTTTTTTTATCTTTATCTTTTATCTACATTTAAATAGTGGGAATAATACTAAGCATTATTGGGAATAGGTTAGCTATCGCGGGGTAAGCTCATAACTGAAGGTTTTTATTTCTGATTGCAGAAGGACCGATGTCCCACGACCAGCCCACCTACGCATCAGTCCCCGGAATCAGGGTGTACGGGATGATGTGCGTACGACACAACCCAGTTTACCCAGGTAATATATCATTTATGTAACTGAATACTCATTTACAGTTACTTTCGTAGACCTTTGACCAGATGGTTAATTTTGGGATATTTCAGATTATTTCTTTTACCATGCAAACTGACACGTTATTCAATAGCACTTGCAGAGAAATATATAATAATCACAGCAAACGATAAACTGCAGTGAAATTCATGATCAACCTAAATGTTTGTCAATAACGTCTGTTTAGAAACAAAATCTCAATTCGTTTTTGAACAGAACTCTTGAACACGCTCTCTTTAACATCTCTCAACGCTGAAACTCTTTGTTATTTCCAGGGTTCACCGCCAATCGATTCGCAGCAGTTCAGAGCACCACAAGCGCATACAAAGTTGACTACTCCCAACCACATGCATATCCCGACAAACCTGTCTACAACCGATACCAGTCACCCAGCTACCTAACTCCAAACTACTACAACAGACGGTCCAGAGTCTCAAGAGTCAGAAGAAATGTTGACTACCCCCCGTTCCCATGGTACAAAGTTAGAGAACTGGCGCGATCGTTACACTGGATCGACTAGATTAATTAAACATAAAAATGAAAGTATGTTGGGTTCATTAAGGCCATTGTAATCAACCCAAACGCCTCTCTGAATCCAACGAAGACTTGACAAGACGCTTCCCCGTTAATGTAGTCACAGATAACTTTTTTCCCACTCTAAACGCTCGTTTAGTCTGATGAAAATACTGCCTACTCAATACTCAGAGAACTGAATTTATTAGTTTTAACGCTCGGAGACTTTGTAACCAGTATACCTACTTATTTATTTCAGTAATTATATTGTAGCAGTACCTAAACGTAACTTATTTATGACATGATATAGAAATGTTTGCCAGATACATAGAGGCAATCAAGGCTATATTCAATTAGTATAAATGATTAAACAGGAGTTAATTGCCCCACCATCTCACTAAATATTTACAAGGCGATATTTAAAATGAAAACATGTTGTGGAAATCTGATTAATTTCGGTCTCGGTATTCTCGGAATAAAATTGCGGCGAGATTCTCGGTGGCGACGAAAACCGCGTAACGAGACTTAATAAAATGCATCGATGTATGATTTTGTTATAAATACAACAACGAAGAACGAATGTTTAGTGAAAAATTGACACATTTAGTTCCTAATGTTCGATTTCGAGTTGGGAAAGGCTTTGGTTTTTGAAAACATCATATCTGTCCGATCTCCGTCCTGACCGAGAAAATTTTTCAATTGATTTCGGTGGAGATAAAACTACGGAGTCGGTCCGAGCTTATTTACATAACTCTTTTGAATCTACCGATACTACAGTTCCAATATATTGCATTCAAAGACCAAAAGTTTTCACAATATTGAATTCTCGATACAAATTAAATAACGACCTACGTGACATGCACAGACTTGGTTAGTTTAAATCAGATTTGCACGTACAAAAAAGTATGCCTGTAATTAGAATGTTCTTACACAAAATGATGTGATAATCAAATTCAGATATTTTTTGTGTAACGTCAATGCATTTATAGTTATATAAGATTAGTTTTAATATTTACATTATTTATTTAAGAAAACCATACTTAGAACGTTCAGATGTAAATAGTAGATTTAAAGAAATTAATGTAATTATGATGATTAAATTTAAACTGAGAGTATTTTTAATTTTTGGTTGTTTCCTTTATCACTAAAATTAGTTTACCTAAAATTTTCTCATATCAATGTTGAGAGAGGTACAGTGGAATGCAAAATCAAATAATTAATTTCATTCGCACAATTTTTTTCAGGAGGAGGTTCCCAAGACGACTGTGTTTTTTACCTTTGACTGTCACTGTATTTGATGTCTAATTTGTCACGTTAAGGACATTTGCTTTGCGTGACGCAAAAATATACACAAATTAGTTCCTGTTATCCGCTAATGACGGTTGTCCTTCAGGGCACACCCTGGCTCGACCACGAAACTGTTGTGAGCCATGTTACTACTACTTAGTTAAAAACGGATGAACTCACGTGTAATTATATCGCGCTAGGCGACATGTTTCGGGTAAGCTCTGGTTACCGACACACCACACCGCTCGCGTTGAGGGTGTATCGCTCATTCAAGCGCTGATACACCCTTTGATCTCTGAAGAGTGAGCGATACACCCTCAAGGCGAGCGGTGTGTTTTGACTCTGCTTGAAAATGGGTACCAGAACCTATCCGAAACATGTCGCCTAGTGCGATGTAATTGCACGTGAGTTTAGCCATTTGGAACTAAGTAGTAGTTTTCTTCTTAATTTGTAACAGCTGAAAAAACTTACCTAATACTTTCTGGTCGACGACAATGTCGCAGGAGTACATGGCAGCCATCAAACGTTGCGGTTGCACTTGGAAAGCCTTTCTGCATCCGTCTTTCACCGCTGACATGATTTGACCTGGAGAAAACAAACAAACATTAGTCTTTTGAAGGTTAAATATTGATGTTGAACGGCAGATGTCGATGGAAAAGTATTACCTGATAGAGGTCCAAAAGTATGTCCAACGTCTTCGCCTTCACTCTTGTCCAAGCTCCATTCCTCAACGCAAAAAGCAACGCCCATCATTGGTTCATCGCACAGTGGACCAGCCAAACTTGCCAGTTGGAAACCATTCACGAAACTGCTCTCATACTCGAACCTCGGATCATCTATCAACTCTTTTTTATGATACAAGAACTTTGTATTGTAATCGCTCGTTTGGTTGAGTAGCAGATTTGGCCCGCAATTCCTGGGGCCTACGGACCAAATTTGCTCAGCAACGTTGCTCCATTCTGGGCCCAGTTTTGAGCTAATATTTTTGAGTTCTTCTATAAATGCATCTATTAGTTTCAACATGCGATCAGAGAGTTCGTGGGTGCCGTTTATATGTAAATTATCTAGTTTGTTTTCGATGTATTCATTCTTTGGTGAACCTTGCAATGATTTGATGTGCTGTGAAATAGCTTTCAGTAAGTCTGTAGATTTGTCTAAAAGGGCTGTTATTTCATTAGGTAGAGGTCTAGCCCTGATTTTGATCCTACTTTGTTTGTTATTTGTCAGCACAGTAATAATTGGATCTACCTCAGTATCTCCCTTGTCTATGTTTTGGGAGTCTATTTCTTCGTTCGCCATGTCTATTTTGGGCGGTTCTATAATAGTTTCTCTAAACGGTACGATTGGCTCTGATACAGTTATCGGTATTTTCGCGTAGTCATTTCTGAAAATGGAAACCTCTGTAGTGAACCTTATTGGTTAATTGAATAATGACATCAAATTTCATAATAGATATGCTGATAACACAAAACCTACACTAAACCAAGGACATTAGCATCACCTAGCAAAATTATACATTCAGGTGAAAATATAACTTTTATAACACAAATGAAGTGGTAAGTAGTAGTAAGTAGTGACGGCGCCAGTAATGGACAAGGAACCAATCATGAACATTAGTGCTTATTTCAAAGGAGTCAAACTGTTGTGCATTTGTTGGTACATCTTCAATTTATAACGTTATGGTTTTTAATTTAAGATCCAAGTGTCCATCATTGCTGCCTGTCAGCTTAAAGTGTCCAACATTGATGTGATCACCCTATTAGCTAAAACATTTCAACTCATTTGTACCTGTCAGAAAATTTAAATGATATTTGAAGTCAATTATGCCTCCAAATTTTATGGTCGGCAATTCGCTGTCTGTAAGTCGGTCATTTTATTACGCACGTCATGTCATTTTATATTTGCATACGTCATTACACTCCATATGACTTACTTTAAGTCTTCTAAACACCTCTCCAGGTGGACCTCTCCAGCTGTCACGATGACATGTTCTCCTGTCTCCTGGAGGAACACTTGGACGCAGGAGTCTGATTGGTTCAGTAGCTTTAAACCTGTTTTGATCATCAAATGTTTTTAGACTATAATGACATAAAGGAACAATTAATAAAGAAATCCTTAGAACGAAACTCGAACTTCTGACTCCGGTATAACAGCCCGCCGCTCTACCAACTGAGCTAGCTAGACAGTTTTCGTTGGAATTTTTTTCACCATAACCCTTGTAAATAAATAAATAATAATTAATAAATATTTCGGGACAACCCTACACAAATCTACCTAGTCCTACGGTAAGGCTTGTGTTGTAGCTACTAGACGACCATATATATAGTAGATAGATACATATAAATACTTAAATACATAGAAAACACACGACTCAGGCACAAATATCTGTGCCCATCACACAAATAAATGACCATCGCGGCTTCATAGGCAGGATCACTACCCACTAGGCGAGACCGGTCGTATGCAACCCAGGAACGCGCGGGCAAAATCTAGCCTGTGTTAACATTTCTTAAACGATATTGCAATTCCAAGTCATATTGAGTATTCACCGATATCGATACACTATCCAAAGCTCACTGGTCATAAAGTGTAATCACTAGCAAAGCGGGTCCGTTATCCGTGTTAGTTATTCTCCTTTAGGTACGTGTTGTAATTCTCAACAGATACTCATGGAATTTTGAAAGTTATGGGTGTATTTTGTTTGTCGATTTAGTTGTACGCAATGTAAAATAAACAATAAAGTATTGCAATTTTAAAAACGAAAATTGAGTTACTTCTTTTAATTACATAATCTTTGAACTTGCGAAGCCTACAGCCCGCATGGTATTTTTTAAATACGGTACAATGATATTGATGGAGTTTATTTGGTTGAGACACACTCATCATGGGTTACGCTTTAGCAGTACTTTGAAGTCATCTAAGGCAGCAAGTCATGTATGGATGTTCCAAAACCTACCTTTAACCAACTGCGGCAGCTGCGAAGGGTTCGCTGGTTCCAGTGCCACCCTCAGTATAGGTACAGCAGCGGATTGCAGTTCGCTGAACGCTGGGCAGGCGATTGTGGTGCTTAGCGTAGCGGTTTTAAGGACGTGTTCTTCTAATCCACCAATTCCTACGAAAAAAAAGTAAATTACAAATCATCAAAAAAAGGTATAAAGACTTGGGATACGACGAATAGGTTGAATCAAATCGTAATATTTGAGAACTTTTTGTATAAAAAGCGACAGTTCTCTATGGGATGACAGTTGCAGCGTCATATTTAAGGAGTAGCCCACCCTTTCACACCTAAGGTTAGGTGTTTGGGGACATACATAATTAAATTGATAAAATATAAGCTTCCCTTACCTATGATGTTGCCCGCTACTGCTTCCTCAATTTCTTCTAATTCTCGTCCCATTAAAATATACAAGGATTTAATCCTAAAAAAAAAAATATTAAATTGTTGCCAATTCAATAAGGTTCACATGAAAAAACCCAAGTATTGTTTCATTTTAAAAGACAGAGATATAGAAAACAATTACATATTCAATTGAATAAAAATTACCAAATGCATAAAGTACAGTCAACCAATTTAATTTCAAGGCCACTTTGTTCCATGTCACAGTGAAAATCTATAAATGAAAGACGCAAAAGATCTCTTATTAACGTCACTGTGACAAGGTTCGAAGTGGCCTTGAAAACAAATTGGTTGACTATACTTAGTCAGTATAAAAATTAAATAATGATACATACACCCAATGTTAAATTAATAATATGGCAAATGTTTTTCTTTTACTAAACTTACTCTGTACATGTGATATGTTCATCGCTTTTCAAGTCTTTTAACTTCTTATTAGGATCTACTTCATAGTCTTTTACATTAAGTATTCTGGACGGGTCATGTTTTGGACCTAAAACATACACTCGATCTCCTTTCTTTAATTTACCACTAAATACTCGAGCAAATGCAATAAATGCAGGTTGATTTTCTTTCTCAGGTTCATTGTTTTCTTGAGTATGCTCTACTTTGTTTTCTTCTGTCATCGGTACAGCCTGTGTATTAACCTCATTCTGTTTCATCTGCTCTCGTATCTGTCTAGCTCTTTCTCTCCTTAAAGCCATCTCTTCAGCAGTTAAAGCCTTTGGCTTATTCTCCGGAAGCGCACTTTTGTCTATGCTAAACATTTTTGATATGTACACTATAACTGGCCTTTCTGAGCCACTATCACATGCTAGGAAATCACTTCGCAACTCTTGCGTTTGGGGATGCAATGATTCAAAATCACATATTTTTGTGCACATAAGTTTTTCAACTTTTTCTAAGCTGATTTCTTTCGGTGAGGGTAGTTTTGTACAAACCATATTTAATACAGTTTGTGACAAAGGCAGCCACTGCATCATTAGTGACTGAAGTTGAATTCTACTGTCAGTGTGTCTTAAATCCCTGGTGGTAAGTTTAATACCAAGTTTCTCACAGATAACTGGAACTTTTTCTTTTTCGTTTCTCATGGCTATTGTTTCATAAACATTCCATAAGTTATCCAGTACCACTTGTACAAACAGCGGTTTCTTCGCCTTTTCTTGAGCCCCCTTCATGAAGCGCTTCGTTTTTGAATTCAAGTAAAAATCACCCCATAAAACTTTTCTTAGTATTTCTTCTTTTACACCTGCAGAAAATAAAAACAAAAAAATTACTATTTACCGAATCATGTTAATAAGGTCAAATACCAAAGGCAAACAATTAAAAACTTAACTTTAAGATTGGTGATTTTATACATATATTTTTTACTTATTTTGGTTGTAGATGGCAAAACAATAACTGATATTTAGATTAAATAAGACAATAATTGAGAAATGTGAGTCAAACAATATTAGTTAAACTTACCAAGTTTTTCAGAGAAAAGTTGAGCAAATGTATGGACTGTGAAGCCCCAACCATCAATAGCACTCGCAAACACAACATTGCCTTGCTCCGGCGAAAAATATAAATTGGAATCATCCGCATCTTCCAAAGCAGAGGTCCAATCATAAAAATTGTTATCTTCCTTGGGTTTATCTTTAATTTCCTGGAATAAAAATTACAAATTACATTATAGCTTTCCAAAATAGCCGTGCACAATTTTATAGCAATTGAAGATTACAAATTGCACAATATTATCTAATTAGCAAATTGTAACTATTACACATAAAGAAAAAAATTGAGTAGAACACATAAAAATTTTGCACTTAATTTTTTTTTACTAACAATGGATTTCCGATTTCCCTTTCATCTCACTATATTTAATAAATATTTCCAAATAAGAAACCAATAAGATATCATATCATTATTAAATTTATTTTGTTGCTAAAAATTGTAAATGTAGTTACCTGCTTATCAATTTTAGTTTCCTCATTGGCTAACACTTGACTAGCAAACAGTTCCCCCATAACCGCATTGACTTGCTCCATAACCTGAGTGAGATGCACATATGCATCCAACGGAGTCATCTGCATTTCAAGTATGAGTCGGTCAATTTTGTTGAGCACTAGAACAGCTTGGATGTTTTCTGAGTAAGCTTGCTTCAGAGCTAACCGTGTTTGTGGGCACACCCCTTCGACTACATCCACCTGAAATAGGAATTGTTTTTTTTTTTTAATTAGTCAACATCAAAAGTAAATGATGATTTTGGTACTGAATGGATTTTGTCACTTTTAATATATTTTAACATACTATGCTATTTGGTTACTAAATAACTCTATGAAATATGTATCTTAAAGTGTCAACTGTTTTAACAGATTTCACAATGCATGTTAAATTAAAATTGAGCTACTGAACTCAAAACCTCCTACTTAATCCGATAATTATGATAAATAAGTATATTGGGAACTATATTGGGAAAAATGATAATTCCTTTTGAACATTTTAGTATTTTCAATAAACTTCATATTCAAGAATAATTAAAAAATACTTTTTTTATACATGTTAAAGCTTTTGGATAAAAACCTATCTATTATAAATGACATGACATTTATTACATTAAGTCGTAAATCAGATTCTTGTCTAGTGCTAATAAAAATTTATTTATATTATTTACCATTATTTATGAACTTATGCAATGCTCATATTTATGGGTACAAACTGTTACCCAATCAATTGCCTAACTTTGATAAAAGATCAATACATTCTCTTGTATGTTTTTAAAATAAGTTTATTTACTCACAACAACAATAGCTCCATCGCAAAGTCTCACGGCTGTGGACACTTCACTAGAGAAATCTACGTGTCCTGGTGAATCTATGAGATTGACAAGGTATTCCTGCTTCTGTACAGCGTGATACAAAGCGATACTGCTGCTTTTCATGGTTATACCACGTTCCTGCTCATCGGGTCGGCTGTCCATGTATCGCAGCTTCCCCGACATTCTCTGCGATATGATACCATTGCTCGATATCAAGGAGTCCGCCAAAGTCGTTTTCCCGTGGTCCACGTGCGCCACGATGCAAATATTACGAATATTCACAGGTGTGTTTTGAAGTTCTAAAAGTTTTGATCCGTCTACCAGCCGCATCTTGCAGATATTAATTAAGACTGCTTACAAGATTGTTCAAATTGTTGTGACACACTAAAACTGTTATTCTTTAAGTTATATTTATGTCAATAACGTGTTAAAAGTGAGATAAAATTGCACAATGTTGACCAAGGACCAAAGACTGAAACATTCACGCGCATTTGACTTGCCAAATATGACATTGACACTGACAACAGTGACGTTTCCGTTCAGAAACGTATGTACCACTTAAAGTTGCCTTCGAGGCTCGCCTTTCAAACGGTATTAAATTATAATCTTACTGACAAAACTAAAATTAAGTATGTAATATTTTACCTACTCACGATCATATTAATATTTAAAAATAGATTACGCGTTTTTTTATACGTTTGAATCAGTATTTGGTATGTTCTCGTCACGTTTTCGTAGACGTTTGACTTCGATATTCCACTTTGAAATTGGGGTTGGCGAAAACGTGTATTATATAACATTTTATAAGCTCTTCACACCATAGCTTCTAACGTGTCACCTTCTTAGTAGTCTGTGCGTGTGACTTCCGTGTCACAATCATAGATATAGTTATAATTATATTAAAAAATCCTTGGTCACAATATGTTCTAGGGAAGGTAAATAATATAAAATAATCCTTGGGGTCAAGTAGTCATTGGTGGAGAGCCCAGAAATTCAACGTTTTTTGGAAGACACAAAAAGTTGATAGCTCCTGGATTCTATAATATTCAGTGCTATAAATAAATATTACAGGACATTCTTACATTCTTACATATTGACTGAGGCCCACGGTAAGCTCAAGAAGGCTTGTGCTAACGATATTTATAATATGCAAATACCTAAATACATGTTATATGAAACACCCATTACTCAGGAACAAATCTGCTCATCATCATCATCATCACAGAAATAAATGCCCTTTTAAGGATTTGAACCCAGGACTATTGGCTTCAAAGACAGGATCTATCCACTAGGCCAAAACTGTTCGTGAAATCATATTAAGTACCTACTATATAATATGTATAGTATTAGTAATATAAGTATAAGTTTATGTATATACAGCATTTTGACTCTTCTCAGTCAACTCGTTGCAATATTTTGCCGCACCTCCTGCTGTTTGTGCTATTGATACGAGCTGCTGCTAGTTTGTACCGTAAAAGCCAATAGATGCCTCTATTCTACAGTTGGTCAAGTAGCGGTCATCGAAGATCAGCTGTAGCATACCATCAATGTGCTCTTGGGCCACAGCGGTTTTTGGATAATCATCAGACTAAACTTTGAAATTCCCAGAAGACGGTGCTTTACACGAGAAAAACAGAAGTCGGCTTCTCAATATTTCGAAAGTAAGTAGTGTCGTTAGAAGTTTCCAGAATGTACGGGCGAAGGACCCTTTAACCTAGTGCATTTCGGCCACGCTGTATGAAGCCTCTACGACACGTGCTGGTGAGTGTGTAGCCCAAACATATGTAGCAGATTCCCATATTTTATCGTTTTTTCCTTGATTGTTATACGGAATTTTTGATATGAGACAAAAATAATGAGAAAGAGTTTCGCGGATCGTGTGCGCTGTCGCGTGCGAGCATTAAGATTAGGTACCTAAATATGTGCTTATCCTAAAACATACAAAGGAACACCCATAAGTATATTACAATTTGCACAATCTTAATAAATATGTAGCTATTTATCAAGTCAATACACACTCTGTTTTACTCATAATTTAAGATAACGAAATGCTTGAAAGTTCTGAAATAATAAAACTAGCCAACTATGTTGCCAGTTATGTAAGTAGAGGCGCTGTCTGCCAACTTTAATTAAAAACTGTTTTTCTTAATTATGCTTTTGCCCTAGTTTATGACTCCTTTGGATGGTTGTAAGTATTCATAGGATCGAGCAATTAAGGCAAGCTACTCGAAAATTTATGATGAGTTTCGCGTCTAAGTGAATCCAGAGTTCCAAAGTGACTAACTATTTCTAAAGTATGCATACTTGGGGGCGTATACGTAGGTACTAATTAGGAGAAATATACGATGGAAATATCAAATTATAACCCAAGGACTGTTCTTTGGAGAAAAGTATTAGATTATTATAGCTTCACCGGTTCGGATAATTAGACGAAGATACCGGATGTAATGGAAGTAAAAGACCAAATTATATACCGAAACTCCATCAAAATCAAATGAAAAATAAATATAAAGTGGAATGTTTTAATTAAATTGCTGGCATTCTTGAAAGTACAGTGTTTAACCAGGTGTTGACAGCACTCTATTTCCTACTAAGTTCAAAAATCAGTGACCATCAATTTTGCTCGAGCACACTCTTAAATATAATTGTTGTGACAAGTTAGGAGCCTGAAACTGGTTCAGAATCACCGCTTAAAAAGACAGATGGAGTATTACGGCACCGCACATTTCGCTTCCTTATTCCCAACTATACTGCACTTGTGCAGTGACTCGGGTGTTATTACTCTCTCTTAACAAGTCTGCTGCTCTACTGAACTGTTGTAGTTGGGCCAAAAGTTTGCACTTTCTAAAGACGTAATTGTTATCTGGGTGCTCCATATAGCGGCTAGATGATGAAAAAACTTAACAATGGCCGTGACTGTTAGGGGAATATTATTGGTATGCATGGAGAGGATGTATCTGCGCCGACCCCCTTTATTCCTAGTATTCTGATTCAATATAGTTGAAGGTTGGCCTTGCATCGCATACACTAGGGCGGAAGGCCATAAGCAAGGCTAATAACTAAAAGCCTCTGCGAGGCGTGCAAGGCACGGACTCGGTAAGCAATGGTAATGTAACCCGTAGTAATGTCCCACCTCGCCACTGGCGGCATCCGCTTTTGCAGAGTTTCAGTTTGGCTCCTAAAGCTATATTGCGGAAAATGTCCGTACCATATTTAAGAGCAACGTCAATGTTTTTAATGACACTTGCGTTATTTCGCTCGAATATCGCTTGAATCGCTTAAAATGTTCAAGCATGTGGACGATGTATCTTCTTTAGCTTCGACAGCTTCTTATTTAACATGCTGTGCTTCGTGTTTTCTTCTTTCTGCAGATAATGCCATAGATATTAGAGTACTTTAAATATCTTTAAGTGCAGTATTTCCACCTAATTTCAACCTAATTCAAGTAACGTCATGAAATGTATATGCTATGTAAAAAAATCCACAATTTAAGTACAGTGCCTTTTTAATAATATTTTTCAACAGTTAAGAGAACGCGGCATTGCCTTATAATAAATTACAGGCGTTTATATCGTTCGCCTATTACTTTCGGTTGCCGTTAGGTATATTCATTTTTTTTAAATTCCATATTTGACGAACCCCTATAGTATCTTTGTATCTGTCTGTCTGTCCCCGGTTGTGTTCACTAACCGTTAGGCTTACTAGAAAGCTATAATTTATACGAATATGTAAACCAATCACGCCGACAAAGTGCAAAACTTTAGGGTACCTACCCTACATGTGAAGTGTGCGGTATTTTTTCTCTGATCATTGTGTAAACAAAGAAATCGGTGTTTTATGGAATCACAGTCTCATCCTGTGTTATATTACCTCTGGCCCGTGCCTCTACGTGGCATCAGTCTTACGTTTCGTAGAATCCTTAGAAGTATTAGGTAGCAGTTGCCTTTAGCTCCTGTATTTAATATCCACAACATAATAATTGGACGGTTTCAAGTTACTTTGATACAGCTTTGTTTGTGTTTTACAGAATATCAGGTTCTCAGGTCAGCATAATTACATAAATGTGCCTGCCTAACTGTTTAAAAAGGTTGGGTAACCTGTAAGAAGATCTTTACAGTATTGAATGTAATTTTAATTAATAGGTGTTGCGACCTTAATGGTATAAAGTTAAAATATGAAAGCTGTTTTAGCACAAATTTTAAAATAGGTACATTTTGTGAAGTTAAACAACTAAATTCATTTTACTTATTTAAACGTATATGTTCGTCTATGTTCTTCGAAACATGTCGCGGGAGTGACTAAATAAACGTGAGTAGAGCCGTGTTTATCCTTTATAAAATATTACAATGTATCACGAAAGTTGAAATACAAAAATGATTAGTACCATTTAAATTTATACGTATAAGCTCTGTGGTAGCTACCTGCATAATTTATAACTCTCTTTATTTCAAACTCTTTTTTTTTTATATAGTATCTGTTTTTTTTATTAGCTTTTTTATTTCACTTGTGTTTCCGATAATAAGACAAAATACTTTTTATAACATTTTCGGGTATAGTTATCAGGATTATGATAAAAAAACAAATAAAAATAGTTTATTTAAAAGAAAAACCTTTGAAACGATTAATATTTAACGAAAATCTACTCGTATTTTAAATTCTACCCCGAAAAAAGAGCATTTTTGAACATTGCTTATCTCTTCATCTTTCTTGGTAAGTTGAACTGATCTCACCATTGTTATAAAAATACAATGGAACATTACAGAACAAAAAAAAAGAGAAAAGAAAATAGCGTAGGTACTCCTATCTTAAAGGCCGGCAACGCCCTTGTGACTTCCCTGGTGTTGCGGGTGCCCATGGGCGACAGTACTAGTACACAGGCTCGTTTGTCATCTTTGTCATAAAAAAATTGCCGCTTTGTCAATGATTTAAATTAAAGTAAACCAAGTGTAGGTACATCGTGATGTACAGTGGGCCGTACCTTGAATTTGATGGAATTAAAAAGCTTATATTTCACCCACGACAAATGCGTTCATGTAAGTTCCCACTTTCCCGAAGAAAGGTTGAGGGAGGCGATGGCTGAGATACGCGTCATACTCGTGAACGGGTGCTGTTTGTGGAGACCGGTCTGTTTTGGCTATTTGGGGCTATGTTTTAGGTAGTTTTCTTCTTGTTTATTTACGTGATACACTTCATTCGGTGCTTGTTTATCTTTAAAAAACAAAAAGTGTTAGTATATTGAAATCATGACACCTGGAGACCTTATACATCTCTGAGGTTTACTTGTAATAAGCATGTATTTATATTATTGTGTATATTTTGAAAACAAATTAACTATACATATAATATTTTATTAAACTTTTGATTACTAATTTTGTAATTTCTAAATTAGAATAAAGGACACAATTCAGATAAGAAAGCATATCGAACGTTTTGTTAACTTCGTTCTTAGCAGTCAGATTTGGACTTTTAAGTAATTAATAATTATTTTTATTTTTCCTTTTTTTTTTGTAATTGTTGGATATGTTTTCTTAAAGAATAACGCATTTTTATGTAATTTGTATAAGATATCTTTTGTAATACTGTTTTGAAAAAATAAGTCCCGCCGAGTTTCTTGCCGGTCATAAAAGTCGAAATGCTTCTCGGGTCAGAGGTGTAGGGTTAGAACCGGTGTAGTTTTTATGTTTTCTTCCTTTGTATACTCGACGTGTAAAAGTGCCCTTGTGGCCTACTTACTGAATAAACGTTTGAGTTTGAGTTTGAGTTCCCCTACCTCGCTCTTCGCACATAAATGTCGACTGATATATAAGAATGATTCTTTCTTGATAAATTATTTTTCAAGCAAGTTCATGTTTATAGTACCCAACGGAAAACTGATTGAAAGTAAACATTCAATTACTTACTTCTAGTTTGATAAAGGCAGAAAATGGATCTGAAAAGAGCCAGACAGACGGTCAACAACCTAGAAATACCTACTAAATGGGTTAAAATTGCCTTGGTCAAAAGTATTGAGGGTTCCATTGTAAGTACATTGTAGCATAGACAAGTAATATTTTTTTAATACAAGCATACAAGTTTTGCACAATCATCAACTACTTATTGAGAGGATTCTAAGGAGCCTAAACATTACGGGATTATATTCTGTATCTCCAGCTCGGCTCCAGCATCAGATCAGATCAACGGTACCATAATATTGCATTGTTATCTAACTTACATTACTGTGCCAAATTTCAGCTCAATCGGGTAAAGATATCTGCTTCAAAATTGAGTCACAAGATTTCACCCGAACATACTTACATACTTGCATTGCAAGTTAAATAAAAGCTTGCAAAAAGGGATGAGCCGGATGTGATTAGTAGGGTCCGGAATTTTGCGTGCGGTATTGGAAAAGTCTAAGGGAGAGAACACTAACGTTAATCGACGTATCGACAAACCGATTTTATAATTAGCGTTATTTAAAAATAATTACTCAAACTTTCCGGCGATACATTCTATTCATTCTTTCATTCTAAAATATGACGTCTAAAATATAAATTAAACATCAAACATATTCATATGCCGGTGTCAGTACATATAAGATAGGTATCTACAAAGAGTTGATAACCCGAGTATGTATTTGATTGCAAGAATACAAGTATTATTTGATTAAAAATAAATTAATCTGACTGACTCTTCCTGGGCTTTGAGTACACGACCGAATTATCGATACATCGATAAACGTTAGTGTTCTCTCTCTTAGACTTTTCCAAAAGCGCAAGCAAAATTCCCGCCCCTAGTGATTAGTTACATTATTCTACTAATCATTATTCTAATAAAGTATAAAACAAAGTCGCTTTGTCTGTCCCTATATGCCTATGTATGCTTAAATCTTTAAAACTACGCAACGGGTTTTAATGCGGTTTTTTAAATAGAGTGATTGAAGAGGAAGGTGTATATGTATAATAACATCAATTAAATAGTGGAGAAATACTAATACTTGTATTCCACCCGTGCGAAGCCGGGGCGGGTAGCTAGTAAATTATATTTTAAAGTTTTCCATTTTATGTAAACTAATAATTTCTAAGGAAAAGTTAGTAAACGTTCACCCAAGTTAACTTATATGTGACATTATCTAGCAAAAGGGACCTTATTATCGATGGCGCTTACGACGAACCGCGTTCCGTTTGTATTGCGGCATCTTGAACAACAGCGTAAGCGCCATCGACAGTAAGGTCCTTTATCATAGATAATGTCACATATGTTTGTGTACTTAATATATATATACTTTTTTACACTTACTGGTTGCATAGTATGTAAAATTTGAACTTCAGCGTATCCGCCTGTCAGTAGGGTAGGGTTATTAGGAAGTAAAATTGTAGTAGGGTAATAGTAAGAGTTAATTATATGCGTTGTATTCATAATTACCAACTTTTTCGGTTTCAATGTTTACGGCATTAGACGTTAGTATTTGGCATATTATTATTTGATTTTAAGAAATAGTATCTTTAGGAAACTTCTATAAATATTGTTATAGAAATATATTTTTGAAATATGCCCTAACAGATATCCTAACATGCCATGGTCATTTCCGATGTCACGACCTATATAAAAAGTCAAACAACGGTTCGGGAAATGAAAATCCGATTCGAGTCACAGCCACGTTTTTGCTACGCCTTAGCACTGAATTCGCATTTTAAATCTCATTCAATTTTATACCTTGTGCTCAGTTATTAAAGCATATGTTCGAACTAGACTTCAAACGGACGATAGGTATTATACTAGGCATGGTAGTTGCACACCAACTCAGTGGTGTGAGAATTCCCTGCGGCTCAATGCCGAGCTGAATTCAAACTTTGAAATTTTTAGCTCGCTTTGACATTAGTTTCAAATTCTTCTGAGTTCATTTGTATGTGGGATATCAAATTTATGTCAGTTCGAAATAGTTCAAATGCCTCTTCGGTCCGAACGTGGAACAATGGTTCCCTTACGGAGGAGTGTGTGAAATATTGTCAATGTCGGTTTCAGAAATTCCTCGACAGTTATACCTCGTTCGAGGAAGAGAATGGCTTCACTAAACTATGTTCTATGGAACAAGGCTTATTTTAAATTTAATTTTATAAATCTTGAGCATTTTTTGAGTCCATAGCAAACCTTCAACCAAAGGGCCAAATCTTAAGTTACCTATTACAAATAAACGTTATCGTTTTCCTTGTAAATAAAAAAGCCTAAACAATTAGAAATATAAGCTATGTAAGACTAATTAATACAGTGTGTAAATCTTATACGGGCGAATCTCTTAACGGAGGGTAGAATAGGACATAAGAAATATATTTAGATAACTTTTGCTTAGAAGTACAATTAAAATTTTATCCATACAAAAAAATTCAGCCCGCAATGTAATGCAACACACTCGAGTTAGACAATCGTTGACAGTTGTTTCAAAAGCTTATATCGCGTAATGTTCGCAGTACATTACTGCTCAGAAATTTTACAAAAAATAATTACGTATGTATAATAGGTATAATTAAAGAAAAACCTTTTGGTTAATGATTATACTGGTAAATCCTATGTCTGGTTTAATTCTTCGCCCGTATAAGACTTACACACAGTATAACCTGGCACAATTTGTTCCCTCCCAGCCAAGGTTTGAACATTTAAATAATAATTTTTAAATAATAATAATATTTAAATAAATGCCAAAAGTCTCCATAACCGTGAGGTGTGCAATCTCAGGAATTATTTCCTGAACCACGAGTATGGGATGCATCGTGATGTGGTGGCAGTAGACAGGAACCTCACACCGCTCTCCTTGGCAAACGAGAACTGGCGCAAACCAGTGGTACCAAGCACCGAGGACCGCAAGGCCGTATGGAAGAGTAAGGAGCTACACGGGCGGTTCTACAGGGCCCTAACGGGACCAGACGTAGACCTGCCCGCGTCGGTGAACTGGCTACGATTCGGGGACCTCTTCGGAGAAACCGAGGGTTTTGCCTGTGCAATTGCGGACGAAGTTATCATGACGAATAACTACCGGAAATATATCCTGAAGGACGGTACGGTCGACATTTGTCGGGTATGCCGCCGTCCCGGAGAGTCACTCAGGCATATAATTTCCGGTTGTTCTCATCTTGCTAACGGCGAGTACTTGCACAGACATAACCTTGTAGCCAGGATTATACACCAGCAGCTTGCTCTTATGTATGGACTTGCGGACCGCGAAGTGCCGTACTACAAGTACACACCTGCGCCAGTTCTCGAAAATGGTCGTGCCACGCTCTATTTGGGATCGATCTATTATCACGGACAGGACTATTGTAGCCAATAAGCCTGATATCGTGGTGATAGATCGACCGCAGCGCCGGGCAATGCTCATCGATATCACCGTCCCATGTGACGAGAACCTCGTGAAGGCCGAGAAGGACAAGTCCAGCAAGTACTTAGACTTGGCTCACGAGGTAACCGCCATGTGGGAAGTTGATTCGGCAATCATTGTACCGATAGTTGTTTCCGCGAACGGTCTCATAGCGAAGAGTCTCGACCAACATCTTGAGAGACTCTCGCTACGTGGTTGTGGTTGGATCAAGGGTCAGATTCAGAAGGCGGTAATCCTGGACACGGCGCGCATAGTCCGACGGTTCCTCTCTCTGCAGCCCTAACCACCGGCAGCCTGGGCCCTGCTCCGTTGCCGGCGGCACTCTAGGTTAGGTTTTTTATAATGTTTTTATTGTTTTGATATATTTTAGATGTATTTTTATATTTTACTTTTATAAAAATATTGTATAAAACCTAATCTAAGAAAGAAGATAAATAAATATTTAAATAATAATTTAATTTATTTATTTAATTTAAATAATAATATTTTTTAACGCGACTTAAAAATACTTTTTACCTAATTTGTTTCATAACACTGTAAGGTTATTTTATCCTTTCTATATTTCTTGTATTGTATGTTCGCAGAGAACAGCTATTGTTACCGGAACATCCATATATATAGGGGAGGGTGGGGTGATTACGGACAGCGGGTAATTGCGGACACTGCCTTACCGGCTGATACAGCCCTCCCCGCGTCCCGCAACACGACTCGCGCTATTGTATCCGCCATCTTTAGTGTCCGGAAAGTTGTCAACACGGGAGCCCGCGCACGCGATTCGAGGTAAGATCAATTAATTATTTTTATGTATTTTCTTGTAATTTTCGATGATTTCCAGTAGCGTGCATACGCTATGATATTTGTTTTGAGTAAAAACTGTATTGGTTACGTGTTAAGGTGTCTTTCACCTATATTAATGTGCAATTATAATCCACAAAAGTTATTACCTTTCCCCAAGGGGTTGGGGAGAATACGGACACATGACTTATTATATCTGTATCATGTTTCAGATGCCTCGAGTATACAAACGGAAGACTGAAAAAAAATTGCACAAGCGGAAGCTCAAGCCGAGGCTATATTTGCGACTTGTGCAAGGAGAAATAGACTGACCGCAATTACCCCACCCGCTGTCCGTATTTACCTGGAAGGCGTCGGGTAAATGCGGACAGCAAGGGTTTTGGTTTTTTGAGAAAAAATATAAATGTTGATTTGATACTAATAATTTTATATGTTAATTTTGTAAGGTAATAAGCAAAGTTTATTAATTAATAAAAACGAACTGATTAGCTTTAAAATTTTATGTTTTATTAAAGTATTACCTGAAGTGTCCGCAATATCCCCACTCTCCCCTACAGTACATCCATACATACAATAAATATTTCTGACTCTGAAGCCACAAAATCAAAACCTGTCTATGTTGATCTCTTCATAAGACCAAGAGTACCAACATCAACAATCCTTCGAGATTTGTTTTAAGTATAGTGTATTTCATTGCAATTTCTATATACAATAATATTGCATGAGCTGGCATTTAGTAGATACCCGTTTTACCAGGTACTCAAAATAGTAATCTCCGTAGAAAAAGACGCGGCCAGAAGTAAACTACAATTTAATAAAATGTTTTTTTTTCCTTACTTAAGGACGACCCAACAGTGACTTAGGTTTGTTACCTAAGTTTAGGGCAGAACAGATTCACTCCAGCCTTCGACTTTGTAACTAGCAAACATGAATATTCAGGAGCCATTAATGTCGAATGACGTTAAACTTCTGAGGGTAAAAGTTTTCTTAAGCCGCCAACTACGATGCACTTGTTTGAGTAAAGTTATGGTCCGACTGAAATCCGGTTTTGGTTTTGACGTATTTGGCCAAAACATCCGGTTTCGGTATCGACCATGGTGCGGCCGAAACTGGTTCAAAATAAAATCTGTAGTGTGCAGTCGAGACGACTTTTAGATCTGTCTGTGAATTATAACATAATACTCGTATAGCAGAATTGGTAGTGCACTGGGCAAGTGATCCAGTGGTTGTGAGTTCGAGTCCCGCTGCGAGTCAAATTTTTCTATTTTTCTTTCGATTTAAATATCGAAGATATTCGCTAGCAGACGTTTCTGCATAATAAAAAATAATTATAACATAACATCGTACAATTAAAAAATAATATTTCCACGTTGCGTCGTCTACAATTCTAAAACTAAACGAATATGTCTAGATCATTGCCACAAAAAAAAAGTGCCGTCACTATTATTTTTTAATAATATTATTGGAGTTTCGGTTAAAGTTGTATTACGCACCAGATTTTTGGTATCGGTTTCGGCTAGAAAACATGATGTGCCTGAACACTAAGGAAAATTAATAGGTCATATATTATGCAGATGGGTAAGCCGATCTAAGTTTGAGATTTAACTCTGCTCGTTACTGTGTTTTCTACTTACTTAGAGGTAGTTTTAAAAAGTTCTGCCGCCGTATGTTGCCGGGTTTCATAAGCATGGAAGAAACTGGTTTACGATCTAGGAGGAATAATGTCTGGAGAACGCATCCGCGTGCGCCAGTAAGGGACAAATATATTCTGGCGTTTGCAGCCCAAAATGTAACAATTCAGTATAATTTTGCTATACAGGACATTCTTTATAACAAAAATATTAATTTATTCTGTATCAATTACCGCAACTTTGGTTGAAAACCCAAGAAAACTCCAATTGTATTTGTTTGTTCCCCTCCAACTTTGACAGTTCTGGAGGGTCCAGTTTGGAGGGGAACAAAAATGTGTGAAACTATGACAAGGACGGACGAAAATAGTGCCGTCTTTGCCATACCTATGGAACGTTACATAAGACCATCCCTTCTGATCGTGGTATTATTTATTATTAACACGCTCCGTCTAGGTTAATGGTACCTGTCTTAGTTTACGATAATACATTTCAGTCGAACTTAAAAAATCCGGATTCCCTTTTTATAAATACTGTCTTAGGCAAAGCTCGAATTCGTCTTGAAGAAATGGCTAATTGACTAATAGGACATCCCGTAGCGCACGGCAATTAAATTTAGGTCGATTGACCTTCGGATCCTTGTTCTTATCTCGTAAATAAACAAAAATATAAGAGAACCTTTAAAAGTTATACAGTATGATGTACCTTTAACAATAATATGATTATGGACTACACGAAAGTGGTACAAAATCGAAGTCATTCCTGCCTATGCTTTTCGTGGTTTCCAATTAGTCTAGGATGTCCGCTGCTGGAGATAAATCTCCCGGATAGACCGCTAATGAGAGCGATCACTGAACATGAGGGCTTCAACGCCGTAATCGCCACGCTTGGCAGGCGGGTTTACGATCGCAGCTTTTTTCACCGCTTGCTGTCCGTCCTCAAGTGGTTTCTCGACGCAGTTTAGGGACAAATTAACCCTAAACTGCGAGAGGCTTTGCCAGCGTCATGCTGCGCTGTGGCCCTTATGTGGCAAACAGGTAAAAGTAAAATGTAATTGTTTGTAATAAATCTGAAAGCTCCATGAAGACGAAATTCTAATTAAAATTGGACTACAACTATTTGGACATTGGACTATAACTACGAATGATGTTTTTAAATCCTGGTCCTAATTAAGTCTCAATTGTAAAACAACTTAAAACTAAAAAGTACAACGGAAATTCATACGGCACGTGAAATTCATAAAAGTGCACTAAAAAGTATAAAAACTTGTCTCATTTGTGCAGTCGTACAGAATTAGCATATCCACTTAGGTATTATAAAATAATTTTAGTCTCTAGTGGCAAGCGTTTAATCCCTCCTTTTTTAGAAAAAAATAATGCTGCATGAAACGCAGTCTGCTTTATGAATTGTGTTGAATTTCGTCGTATTGAGCTTCATACAATACTTATACGCTTGTATAACATACTAGATGAATATCCTTCGTTTCTATTGGATTATTGACTAGGAATACCATTTGACTATTAGTACAACCTATCGTCAGAAATCTCTTCGAATATTTGTCTAGCGCAAAAGAAAAGGTACACAGTAAAAACGTTACACAGGAATTCCTCTGGTTTATTTATTTGTGCAGTAAATTCATTATACGGGAAAAACTTACATTTAATGTAAAACAATCAACTGAGTTTGCAGTTTTTGAAACTAGACCGCGGCTTGGTAGAACTTTCTGGGCGGTAGTTCCAGATTTGTGGAGCACTGCGGACAAAAATATATCAAGTTACAATAGCAACTAGTACGAACAAAAAGCTTTAAGGGGAATATTACTATGGAATATTATTACCCTTCTCGAGTGTGGAAATATTATGAGCCAGCACCCAAACCGTTGAATAATTTTATTTATCGGGATGTTTGTATATTGTAATTTTTTGGGAGGTAATTGTATATTTTCCTCAGGTGGCGAATGCAATTTAAATTCAGTAATAATCCGTTTAAACTTAGTTGTTTTATTTCATAAAAAATTGTCGCATTTTTACTTCCGATAGTTCCGATGGATCCAGATAGCGTATCTATAAGATGTTTAACGATATGCATACCAGAATGACACACAACGCGGTACCATATGGTTTCCATGTATTAAATAAACATCAAGGTCAATGTGGGTAAGACCGGCATACTATATTTTTAAGGGAAGTCCGTCATATGACACTAAATACCTATGAGATAATGTAGGAACTTGATTGGTAGACGGTCTTTTCAGATAGACGGTCTTATCCACATTGACCTCATATATCAAACAAAAAATACTTGGAGTTCACGTAAATTAGTTAGTACAAATGTATTCTAATTATCATAGGATTGTAAAATAACACTGAATAGGCTAATATGCATAGTTAGTCTATTTAGACATTCTCTCAAACTGTTCAGTACTCGTAGCAGTCGTAACTGCTTTAAAGCCCTCGAGAGTTACCAAGTAAAATAGGCACAAAGTAAACGAAGAAAATCTCCTTAAATCTTATGCGGTCCGGATAATCGTATGTGAATATACAAACAACAGAGTCAAAAGAAAACAGAGGAAGCAATTTCTTTGCAAGTATACATTATTCTTGCCACGTCGGGCGTGCAATTAGCCTAGCCGTACAGTTCGCTTTATGTACCCACAATAGCCCGGGCTTGTAATTCCCTCTCCTCCGCAAACACAGCTAACCTTAACCAGCTTAGTAAGAAACTTGCCTTTTGGCAGTTTTTTAATTACTTATTAGTGATTATACAAAAGTACTTCATATTTGTTCCCTATGTAATTAAAACGGAATTTAAAATAAAGGCTCCGAAGAGGGTTCTGTTGTGCAACAGTGCCGTGCAAACGAAGCCGATAATGAGCAAGCAATCATTCAAAAACATTAAATAAAATGACATCCAACCAGCTAACATAAAAAAAAAAACACTCGATTAGTAATAAACGATTTGGATGAAATTACTTTGCACTCTTGTAAATAAAATGCAACTTTGCTATCTGTTTTTAAAGAACAAAACAGTTCTTTCCGAGCTAGTGAGGTGAAAATAATTTTATAACACAACTGATACAAAAACTAAATTCACCACCAGTTTACGTTTTTTAAATTAATAGAGATAGAAATAGCATTCCAATCCGTGCCCGTGAATTCTCGCGCGCTCTGTAAGGCACGGGAATTCAAGGTCTACCCGAAGCCAGCTTAATGTAAAAGGCGTGTCTAATTCTACATCAAGTGTTTTCTTGAAAGGCTGGCCATAGCCATGGCGAATTGAATAAATGCTCAGCCATAAATAGGTGCAGTTTTTCTCCTGGCTTTCTACCCTTTTGTTCTTTTTCTAATTTTATTCTACGGTTGATATTCTACTATAAATTCTACGGTATAATTCTATTCTTAATTGCTCTTAGGTTTTTTATTTTACACCGTTTAAAGCGTTCAAGTAAAACTATCTTTCTAGCTGGAGGTTTTATTTAACAGTTGTAAAAAAACTTATTAAGTGTCTTCAGACTGGCTCTGTTTCTCTCATAATCTTTCTTGTAATTGCTCACTCATTTTTATTTTGTATTAATATTAAAAAATAGTGATGAAAAGACAAGAAAAATACAAAAAGATAGTAAAATCACACTGTTACTGTATATTTTTTAATCCAGTCCCTGTACCGCTTGAGAGCGCAACATGTTGGCATGTTCACTTAACTGTACTTTTTTGTATTTTATTTAACGCTTTTGTCAAGTTGGACGATACCGTCAACGAGAGGCTTGCCGTTTTTAAAAAAAATGTTAAAACGGTCGGTATCATGATATACTTAGTAGCTCTACGAGTTGACGAGCTTTCCAAGTCTTAAGTGTTTGTATTATGTAGCGTTTATGACTATGATGTCTCAGATCTTTAAGCTTTGAGCTATGGTTAAAAAGCTAATTATGTAATTCAATTACTGTTACTCAAAAAGCTTTTGTACATAAATAATGAAATATCCAAAAGACAATAACTTTAATAATACTCAAACAGATAACCAATGCGAAATTGATAATTTATTCTCTGAACGACCCTAAATTCCACAAAAGCACGCAACAGTAGTCGCAATGCGATTTTTTCAAAGTTACGAGCTCATGTTTAATTTGTTATGACTTTATGAGTTGTAATATTCAGTGGCGGCCCGAGGAGCGAGTATTTATAGGTCTACGGCTGTTGTCACGGAAATTTGATTTTACGAATGAGCGAATTTAATATTACGACCGTAGTGTTGTAAAAATTGTGACAGTTACATTAACGATTTGTTACGGCGCCCCGGTGCCGATTCAGGAACATTCCATTTTTTATGTCGGGTTGCCATCAGAAATTATAAGTACCAACCGTGCCAGGGTACATTTTTCAACTTTTAAAAATGTACTTCGAATACAAGTTGACAATTATCTAGTTTAAGTAGGTACTAAGAAGCCTAAGATTGTCAATCACAGGGCATTCAAATTAGTAACACCCTAAATAGCTGACTAGCATATATGTATTCTGATAAAAGAAATTCAAGTCAAAACTATTCGCCTCTTATGCTGTCCATGGCAAGTAGTAATTATTACTCTTGCCGTTAAAAAAAATGTCATCTATTTCACGTTCAAAAAGTAACTCGTGGGTTTATGT
This sequence comes from Grapholita molesta, assembly GCA_022674325.2. NCBI lineage: Eukaryota > Metazoa > Arthropoda > Insecta > Lepidoptera > Tortricidae > Grapholita > Grapholita molesta. The sequence continues at coordinate 11,764,982 of CP053137.2, forward strand.
GAGCATGTAAATCGGAGACGAGGTTTAAAGCAACTGAAAAATGAGGATTGATTCTGGTTTTACGTAAAAAAGTTCGAAAGAATGAAATTCAAATGTTACTTAAACACGCTTATGCAATACGTGGCATGTCACAAGAGAACAACATATGATACGAGTATTTACGGCGAGGGCCTACATTGAATTGAACGTATAGAGGGATTCTAAAATACAATCCGGAGTGCTGACAAGCGGTAACGTTCGAGATGAAATTAATTTTTCTTACATTTCGCGTAAGCAAATTTATTGCATTATTAAAATACTATTGAATGAAATTCCACATAACATGATAGACAAACATCATTTTGTTTTCTTGTATAAAGAAGAAAAAGAACCGATTCCGTATAAACTGTGCGAGAATAAACAATAATTACGGAGTTGTTTTTTTTTGTCCAAATTGCATAATCCAATTTTGTATAGACATATATAGTTATATATTCTTCTAAATGTAATGGACATATAAACTTGTCTGATTTAATGTACATCTCTTAACTAGGAAATGTTAATAATATTCAATAGTTATGAACATTTAAAGACAATGTAACTGTTGGAGATTCAAAGGCACATTTCACACATACATAAGTGACAGGGCATATACTACATATACAGTGTATGCCATATTTTAACTACCAAGTATTATGCTATTACCTAAGCGGGCTATGTTATCAAAGTTGTATACACATTTTTTTTCTACTGGCTGTACAGTTTTTCAATTAAGTCAATTTTGCCTTAAGGTTTATTATAATACTTATAACTTATTTTTTGTCTCGTTCGGAGCTACAGATTTTATAATTTACAAGAGGCTTTCTGATAATTGAAACCACCTGTGCCTTTAGATAGTAAATGCTTTTTGTGCTCTATTTGATTCACGGGTAACCTAAATTAAATTTATTCGTAAGCCTGTAATTATTTATCGCTTTGAAGGATAAATAATAAATACTTATAGTTATAATTAGCGAGAACAGCGATGAACAGCATTCAAATTACATTATTTGATACAAAATGTTATAAGTAGTAACTTAAAACTTCGTAATGCAATAACTTACTTCAGAACTTAAAAATGCCGGTATGTAAGATAGTTTAAAAAATGGCTTCCACCAATTCTGATGATTTCGCCAAAGTCAAAGTGTTTGTAGCAATTCAATCGAACTTTACAGAAAACTATGAGGCGGTCGTGGGCCTGGGACGCGGGAAACGCGATTTGAGATCAATTTACATTACTGCGTTACATCACTGCGTAATAAGCTATTGATATTACACACAAAACAACGTTAAAAAACAAAAAAAAAATATATATTCTCAAGATATATGTCGCCATTTTAAGGCTCAACCGGAAGATCCACTGGTATGTTACAAAAAAATTACAGTTGCGTGGCATTAGCATGACGAGCACTGGACGTAGGCGGAGTTCATAAATTTCGAAAGATTGTCTCTGTGATTCTAATTACACCTTAATTGGAGTAAAAGAGACAAATTTCTAAATTCTAATGGTAGGCCCTCTGGTACGTTTACTTTGTTTGATAATGGTAGATTACCATGTTTTGGAACCGGCATTTGCCATGGCGGCTCATGTCAACTTTTTTTTAGGAATGATTTGGTTTAAAATGTTGAATATTTTGCAATTTTCTAGGATAAATAAATCCAGTTAGATAAATCGGGTATCGGCGAGGATTATTTGTTTTCTGTGGAATATGATATCTACGAGAAATAGCGACTTATCTCTTTTATGTAACTCTACACCAATCACAAAGACCGCCTTAAATACTGCCAACTGTCTGGTCAGCACGTATTTCGCTAAATAAATGTACTAATTCAAATTGCATGCGCGAAATGAGATCCGGTCTGCGGTCGTCCTATTTAACACACTTTGTTTCAAGTTTTAATTAATGAATTATGTACTATAAATTGTCCTGAATTTAATGCACAATTTGTTGTCTATTATATTTAAATATTAGTGTAAATTCTCATTTCTATTAAATTTAGCTTAGAAATACTTATCCATTTGCTATTTTAGGGCTTTTTAGGTAGAATTGAGTAATTTATTAGGTAAGTTAATAGTGAGAATATTTATTGCGCAATTATCGGGGTAAGACGATATAAATGTTAATTTGTTCTCATTCGCTATTACAATTTTCGATCTAATAATAAAAAACGGTATCAAATGAACACATTTGTATTTTATCGCGAGCGAAATACACGGCGCAAAATAACGTACAGTCGTCATCAGATATATCGGAGCTGTGGAGGTGGTCACAAATATCCGAACATGCATCTTGTCGCCTTGGCAATAAAGGCGCCGCTCCAATATTTCTGACCAACTCCACAGCTCCGATATATCTGATGGTGACTGTACCTATCAGTAATACGACAACCGATTTTTGCCACGTGAACACCTCTCGCGGTGTAAACAAACGTGATTGATTCCCAAATCTCATCAAAATCAATGGGCTGGCATGGTTTGGATTAGGGCTAATTAAAATTTCGGGTTCAATTAAAGGGCTGTAGGTTTTCCGGGGTAAAATATTGGCAATTATATCCTCATTACTTCCTTTGATCTGTGTCCTACTAAGCTAGAAAGTGGATAATAATATGTGTTTATTATTATTTCTTACTCAAACAGGCACTTGTATAACTGTTATATCCTGTACCTAATAATCAGTATTTCTGGCTCGAGTGATATATTTGTGGAGTCGGTTTTTGAACTGGTTGAATTTCATTGCTAATAAGATCACTTTCTCGTAACTGATTTAAATACTTTGTTGCTTTTTGGAAGTAAAGTGCTTGCGTGAGGATTCTGAAACAGGCCCCCAACAAGGTATAGTCGTTTGTTGTGTTGCGTTGTTAATTGTAAGTTTTCGATATCATAGTGTCTGGTTACTGATTTGTTGGTTTACATTTTCTATCAACCTATAAAATAGACATGTTTTTTTTTTGTAAAATGTAGGGTGATCACAAGAAAATTAAATAGCATATAATTTAATTATTTTTATTACCAACCTCCTTTTGCACTTCCTTTAGAGAAAAATAAGTACTAAACTACTTAGTAGGTAGTTAAAGTACTCTTTAAGTAGTAATAGTAAATAATTACTACATTCGTAATTATAATTATGACTACCTTCTGGCACCTCCTGTTGATATATCTCGCAACAGATTTTCTACATCGATCTAAGTTAAGTTGTCACACGGACTAACTTTTATTATTGTCACAACATAAGTAATGAGTTTAATGACAGATAAATAAGATAGATAATTAGAACTGTTGATAATGGTATGTAGTAAGTGTCCGTCCACACAAGGGGACGCACGCCTTCTGATGTATTTCTTCGGTGTAACTAATTCAGCTCAAGCTTCCAATAAACACATATTTATCCAGCTTGCCGGTATTACGGCTTAGGTATGTATTCGGTACAATTTATTTAACTGTTGATCAATAATCTTACTCCACAATCATCCTCCTTATTTATGGGAGCGTAAGTCAATATTTAATTTAAATGTATTTAGATTAAAACAATGATTTCAATTGTTCAATTGAAATTAGCTGGCAACATAATGTGATTTTGATGTTATGCCTCAATATAAGTAATCTTCTAATAACCTACTTAGTTACAAACGGATAAACTCACGTGTAATTGTAAGCCGAGTCAGGACACACCGATCGCGTTGAGTGAGTGATACACCCTCAACGCGATCGGTGTGTCCTGTACGTGTACCCATCGGTACCAGACCTTACCCGAAACATGTCGCCTAGTGCGATAAAATTACACGTGAGTTTATCCGTTTGTAACTAAGTAGTAGTAACATGGCTCACAACAGTTTTAATTGTATTCTAATAACCTGTCTATTTACTACTAACTTGAGTATTTATAAATTTAGGTGTGTTCAAAATTATAATATAGGTATTAATGGGTAATCGGTAACATATTTATGCAACAGAAACCATGTCTAATCCTATCTAATATAGACATTTCATACAATTCGTTACCGTGCTTATATAACACGTACCTAACTAAAAATATAGCCACTATTTATAAATCTATACTATTTTGTACGAAGTTATAATAAACCTATGCTGTGTTCTATTTAGTTTAAGGTCTGAGTCCAAAAAATAAAAAATGACTCATCAATACTGAATTGTAAATATCTGATAAAGTAATCGGCAAAACAAGCGTGTGACCGCGCTGGCAAAGGTCACTCTGTCGATAAGCCGCGCAAATATTAACAAATGATTTACTAGATATACTTACTGGCAATTTTGTTTTCTCTTTATTACTATTTGTTATTGTGCTTCATTTCAGAGAGCGATATGATCGCGGGTGTGTTGTGTGTAGCTTGTTGGCTGCTGGCGGCCCGCGTGCTGGCGGCGCCTCCATCTGCTACCACGCCCGCCAACATCAACGAGATCACCTCCCAGTCTACCCTGCTACACTCCGCCAACCATGAAGTCACGCGACTCGGGGTCCTATTCGGAGAAGATCAAAGCATCGAAAATAAAGTTGTGCTATTTATAGAGTCAGAGATTAACAAGGAAGGAGAGAGACTCGATTATGGTCTGTATGCGTTGACTAACGACCCTCAAAATTCTAACATTACGATCGTAACTAAACTGTTGGACAACGCGCGGGATATCGCAATGGTCTTTTTAAAAAGTGACGCGTATTTCGCCGCAAAAGACGGGTTATACGTGTACAATAAAGAGAAAAACTCAGCAGAAAAATATGGGACCGTGAACGAGGAAGTCGTCTCCATCGCAGTGGAAAACGCTACTGGAACACTCTACTATGTAAACAAGAATCACCAACTTTACAAAGTGACCGAAGGCGGGCAGAAGTCATCTATCGTCGACGCGGTCAAGAACGTAGAACAGATTAGCATCGACATCAAGGGGCACCTGTATTACTATACGGTGGACAAAAGGTTCTACGTTTACAACGGACATAATATCACACCCGTTGAAGGCATACCTAGCAATCTGAAGAGCGTGCAATTAGATAGGAGTCCAGTATTGGTGGAAGACTATGGTTTCGTAAACGGGGGTGACGACTACTATGTCATCTGCGGGACTAATGCTACAGCGCGTCTAGTGAGCACGGGTCGTTGGGCACTTGACGCAAGCGCCGTATCTGCAGACGCAGGTATTGTCTTGTACTACGCAATCGACAAGAAGATCTACGAGTTCAACATCATAGAGAAAATCGCCGAAGGCCTGATGCACGCGCTCTCTAGTGGATTAAAAAGAGCGTTGGAAACTTTGCGAAATTCATTTAATTGAGTCTATGCGTGAGTTGCCCTTTTTACTTCAGAAAAATTGTTGAACAAAATATTATATATTATTATGAAAACCGACTGAACACGTTTTATTACAACCCTTGATGATCACGTGTTCTGCCTGAAAAATGTAAGTATCCAAAATTTTTAAGATACCTGCTGACACTTGAGTCGACTTGAGTCGGGGGTACATTAGGGTTATGTTCCTTTCGTGTAGGGAAACTAAAAATGAATGTTTGTATTGGAAGTGGAATGGTATTGTTCTGAGCTCGTTCAGGAAATGTTTGATATATTTCCCTTTCAACGTGGTGCATACGGGTGGCACGTTCTAGGGCGTAAAACATACGGAATGATGCATGCAAGTAGCCAAGCTGATAGGAAATACATCGATGACTATGGTTAGGGCGTCAGCCGCGATTGCAAATCCTATATCGGACACGAGTGGACCTAGACATTTTTTCTTAGCTATCTATTTCAATTAATCTGGAGCAATGGAGAGTTGTGTCCCGGACTCGACGAAATCACACTGCGCTACAGTTTTTCATCGACGAGCTGGATGGTCAAATAGTTAATGACATGTGTTTTAGAAGCGGTAGTTAACTTTTACAACATTATACGAGTACTAAAATATATGTAAAAACGGGTCACTGACGTATTTTAAGGTCGAATAATTCACGCGATCATGACAATGAGGGTAGTTTCTCGTCCCCGCCACCGCCAGTGACAAGCAACCGGCCCCCAGAGCATTGGCGCGCAGTTCTCGAAGGGCCACCGCCAGCGACGCGCGACGGTGCGGCACGGAGCTCATGACCGAAACATATGTCGAGCGTTATTCGACCTTAAAATACGTGAGTGACCCGTTTTTATATTTTAGTATGTCTGAGTCTCACGGGAGTTTTCTATTAAAATTATACGAGTAATTCATTATCTTCAACAGTATTGCATTTAATAATATCAAATGATTTGCTATATGGGAATTAGGAGATATGTTTCAAAAGTCATAACTGTATATTAATGTTTTTTTTTTGTATTATTGTATCATTGGTTCATATTATTATTTTATTGGTATACAATAACTATATAGTATTGTCATATACTTTCCAAATAATTCTTCGCATGGCGCCGCTGTGCGCGTCACCGCTCCTAGTACGAGAGCCCACGACCAAAACCATGTCTCATAGCAATACGGCAAAAACCCTATAAAATCGTTAAATTGTATGATTCTGAACCCGACTAGGTGTGTAGTAACGGTCGAAAGTGTAGCAACTGCGTGGGAGGCCATTTCTGCTGTGTCAAAAAAAAAGACAGTCGGTATTATAGCAATACGTCTGATAGTGAAAATGTACATAGATTTTATAATTGTATTACGAAAAAGTTTGTTTTCAGACATTTTGCGCGTAGCATATAGCCTGAGCGCATTTTTGAAAATGTCAACAAATTTAGCCGACCTGTATATAAATTTTTTGCACATGTGGACAACTTATTTTATCATGTCCAACAATTTTCAGACATATTGCTATGATACCGATCGGTAAAATTTGTTAACATTTTCAAAACGGTCTCAAAATTTAATGCGTTCACATTTCCGTCTGAAAATTGTTTTGTTCGCATCAAATAACCAAAATTTACTAATAAAAAAGTTTTTCAGACGTATTGCTATGAGACATTTTTTTTGTCTCATTTTTAATTCTTTTAAGTGATTTTACGGGTTTGCGCTACACCACTAACGTCTGAAAAATATGTTTCCGGTATCTCAGAACTATCATTCAACTACAGTCTGCAAATCAGACATATTGCTATGATGCAGTTCGGTAAAATTCTTTGACAATTTTGAAAATTCGGTCAGATCAAACGCTACGCGGAAAATGTCTGATATTGGTATTTTCGAGTTCAGGATAATCGTATCTATCGATTTGATGCGGTTTTGGCCGTATTGCTATGAGACAAAAATTTTGGTCGTGGGCTCTCGGACTATCCGTCCCGTGTATTCGAGCAACCAGCCAACCTAACCCACCAATACTAGCACATTTTATGGGTACATTGCATTTCTAAGTCCTATTTGAACCAATAAATCGACAGCAGACTCGAAACTATCCTGAAATTGCTAACCTACGTTTATTTCAGCCGTCGAGACTGAAATAATCATATCGTTAAAATAAAGCGGTATTTTCTGTCTAAGGCTGAACCTAATTGTTTGAGTATTGAATTTACCTTTCGTTTTTATAACAAGCTAGAGCAATACGATCTGACAGAATAGCTTTTTAAATGTTTTGATATTCCAATGTAAAATACTTACTATTTTCTTTTCTATGCTTTTATCTTTTGAAAAGTTTTATTGAATTGTTTTATGGAGATATGCCGCTAACTAAAGTACAATTATGACACTAACCAGATAATTCACTGATTTTACTGATAATACGTTGCGTTGTCTACCCTAAAATTGGTTGGAGCTCTGGGAACCTTACTCACCATCAGGAACACATCAGTACACACCTGAAAGGTAGCAGTGCTATTATGGCTGTGGTATTCTGTAAGGAGGAGGTACTTCCTCAGTTGGGCTTCTCCAGACTCAAGCGTAATGGTACTTCACTGTGCCTCACTCGGTTTCACATATTTCTAACGCGTACGCATACGTTGTATTATGTTACTTTACACAAAAATGCTAGTGACGCCAGTGGTGTCGTTAGGTACTAGACGACGATACAGTTCATAGATATATACATAAATATACTACTGATACTGTATGATAAACATATATTTGATAATACAAGACTAGGTTTGGAGGCTACTACTATTTGATACTTGTTTAACTTTTATGAGGTTCAGTTTAGCGATTAAACTTGAGTACGATTGTTTACGTAGGTATAATTTATGTACAGTTGCGCGAAACAACTTGTTTTTAAGTAAAAGCTAATCTGTTTGTTTTTTGAAATTCTACATATAAAAAAATAGAAGTACCCTATGAGCATGGCCTGCATGACTTTTTCTCTCATGTTTAGTAATTCTTAAAATTTGAAAATTTACAGATTAAGTGTTTGATTTTTGTAACTTTTGTGGTTGTCTGTCTTAAGTTATTACACATTATGTATCCATTTTGCCCAATTTTATAAAAAAAACTTATACATAATATGTCACTATCCCTTTTCTGACAGAGTGAGCAAGTGTGTAAGTCATATAACAAAATGTTTCAGAATTTTTGCGGCAGTCATCAAAATTCGCATTCGACCGTTCTTTAATTAAAGACATCACTGTGGTTGCAGAAGTTACGCAGTCTGTATGTTTCCCCTCAAGTTACCCAAAGTATTCGTGAATATTCATAACTCCACTGTAGGTATGGTAACTAGGGGCCCTTCTGACTCAAGTTTACCTTAATTGCATCCGAAGTGAGAAGATAAACGGATCGCACATAAATGCCTTTCTATTAATAATTTAATTGTCTTATTCAGTTACGGTATAATGTCTTTAAGTCTACGTTCGTTTACGTCAGGTTAATGCTACCAAAATTATTAATTTAAGCTGAAAAGTTATTGTTATTGTGTATTCAAAGTGGCATAAATGAGCGGGATTGGGGGCCTGCGCGGCGCGTGGTTTCGATAAAAGTTGTTGCTTCGACTATGAAATACAAGTTATCTCATTTTGTAGGCAGGAGACTGCAGGTCTGCAGTTAACACTGGTAATTATAAGAACACAAATGAGTTTACGTTTTATGAAATGGAACGTAAATTTTTCCCGTGTTTAATAATACTTATATATTTTCCTCAGGTGTTATAGGACATATGCACACGAAGAAGTTCTTAGTAGATTAAGGATTTGCAGCAATCCTGTGATATAAATAAAAAAGGAAGAAACCGATAGTGATCCAAATTTTTATTTAATATTTTACTAGGGGTTTTTTTATATTTTAATGGAATCGTTTCCAAAGTTCCTGGGACAAATATCGGAATGAGGGCTTCCACGATTATATGATTTTGACTACCTAAAACAATTAATAAACCAAAAATGTTAACGTTCACACCTATCAAAAATAGGTAGTATAATTTAGTCTGTTGTTATTTTCCGGAATTTCATTGTAATTAACTGTGCAAGCTGTAACAAATTATACTATTTAGGGAAATACTCGTAATTATCTTATAGAAATAATCTGTACTATTATATTACTAGAACTGTTATAGTACTTTATGCAATAGTTGTATAAGAGGGTTCAAAAAAGGTGAGTGGCGTGTGTAACAATTTGAGGCGAAGCCGAAAATTGTTAATGTAGACGCCATGAGCCTTTTTTGACCTCTTTATATAACGTTGCATACAATACTTTTTCTACGACTAGGGATTAAATAAAACGCAATATATAACTATTCCAATGCTAACCAAACACAGCAATACAGCATAAAAAAGAGCGAGAAGTTGCATACTGGAGCGGTACCGCGAACATCGAAGTTCGCATATTTCGGGCATCTTTCTCTTTTACTCCAATTAAGGTAGCATGAGAGTGACAGAGACAATCGTCCGAAATTTACGAATATTGTTGTTCGCGGTAGCGCTGCTGACAAATGACAGCCGACAGAACGTAATCATAGACACAGTAAAATATATAATTTTTTCAACTGTCATTTACGTACTTGTGTTTTTCCTTATGTTGGCAGCAATTATTTTAGTTCTGTTACTGCTTCAATCAAACCATATAAATTCAGTTGTTGGTTAGGTTGGCAGTTTTGATTTTCGTTCTAAATTTAGTGTTTGCTTATTACTTTTATCTGTTGGATTCACCGCGGCCCTACCGCGAAAAACTATATTCGTAAATTTTGGACGATTGTTTCTGTCACTCTCATGATGCCTTAATTGGAGTAAAAGAGATAGACGCTCGAAACATACGAACTTAGATGTTCGCGATACCGGGCCTAGACATCTCTAGTAGTTGCATTTTACACATAATAACTCTAGGGTCTTTATGAAGTATAGACTAGATAGAATTTTGAGAAATTGCATAAGACATGTTTTTATATTCGTTCGCGGGAGCATATAATTTACAGATAAAAGTACCGGAGTAGAAAAATACTATAATGATATGTGTTAGCAAATATTTAGTAAATTTATTTTAATTCCTAATGATAGTTGAGGGTAACATTGAAAACATATAGGTACATAGATGATTGTGATAAATTACCTTTTTTGTTCAGATTTATATTATTGGCAACATTAATTGTTTGTGATTCAAGCTTGGTTCGAATTAAATTATTACCGTATTACTGTAGAACGTTAGCCTCTAAGAGTAATTGAATAAATTATCATCGGTGTGAAATATCAAGGAGTATAATTATTGACGGTTCCTGAATTTCCCTACTACAATTAGCTTTCATATGGATTTTGCCAATCACAAATAAAAAGTATTGTGTTACTAGACAAGACAATTTCCTTATATAGGTTATTATTACTATACCTACTGGCTGCATACTCACAGGCTGGCTGGGAACTGAACTGGATCCTTACCATTAGTTTTGAGTTTACTGTCTGTGCATCTCGTTCGCACTAAAATAGTACAAGGAAGATGCACAGATAATAAACTCGATACTCGTTATCGAAAACCTTAAAGTCACAACTCACGGTAAGGGTACTGAGAACAACTCAGTTCAGACTTAGGTAGATCATGAGTGATAGTACTGTATAGCCAGTAAATAGATGTCGTAAAAAAATATCACATGTCTAAACTTTTAAAAAGAAATTTGTATTTTGATTTGCGTTGTTTTTTTAAGTAGTAACACTACTAAATAAATTATGAATTGAAATAGGTGACTCATACCTACTTAAGAAAAGTGACTAGGTCCTCCGGCGTCCGAGGCAAGATTTGAACCCGCAACTCCAGATTTCACAGCTTACGCCCTAACTAATTAGATCTCCCAAACACAGCGGAACCCGTCGAAATTTCTCAAGTATATGCTGTATCTTATTTATTAAATGTTTTTTTTTGGGCTCCGATGCACTTAATTGCAGATGGCAGCAAGATCTCTATGGCTATATTGGAATCCCGAATCGAAAGTGATTCATATAGATAGGCGGTACACGCACGTAGTGTTTCGCCTTAGAAATGGTAACGGTGCTCAAGAAATCGTTTAAAAAACAAGATTAGGCTAGATTTATTTTATTTATTTAAAATATTTATTATTTATTACATTGTACATTGACATTGACATCTTGTTTTTTATACAATAATACGGTAAATAATTGAATGGTATATCAAATGTCACACACGGGTGTAATCTGAGGGAGTTTGTGGAATGCAATATATCAAATCATTATGCCACAAACTGAGTAGGCTGTAGCAATATTCAAATTACTCAATAAACGCTAATTACTTACACCTAACCAGCTTAATACAACCAAATTATACTAAATTGGTGTTCGTGGTTACACAAATATAGCGTTAATAAAATGTTTATTGTAGAATCTGTAGATAAATGTTTGTCGGCATTTCATATCAAAGTTGTAAAGTAAGTATTGAGTCAAGAGAATACAAAAAAAAACGAAAACGTTTTTATCAAGTTTTTAGCGTATTTTCATCTCTGTATTTTTCAGTGTGTTTTTGACTGTACGTATTAAAAAACGGCAGATGCCAACTTCAAAAGTTAGTGAACTAACCTAACTGTAGTTCTCCCAGAACATCCAACATGTACGCTGCCTCGTTGCTTTGATTTCATCAAAAATCGAGCACAAAAGCACCTGGATTTCCATATTTGGCGTATGATATTTGGCATAGAATGCAAGTCTGTATAAATGGACTTCGAATTGAAACTGCTTAATGCAGTAAGTAAATAAAATAAAATAAATTGGATTCCACTGATTTAATATATTTTAATGCATTTTTTAAAGAAATGCAATTAAGGTATTTTATTATAATGCTTACGAAAACGAAAACGTCTTTTAAAAAAATATCAATAACCATTTATTTATTATTCAGTATTCAAGTTACAAATCAATAGGGAGCTATAAACTAAAAGCGAGATAGATACTAAATTAAGAGCTAATAAAAATAAAACTAAATAAAATTAAAATATATCAAAAAATTTAAAAACCATTTATTAAACTATACATATAGTAACCGCGTACATTACTAAGTTATATTATTAACAGAGTTTTAACAGTTTTACACTCTGTGCTCATATTATATTACAATATTACTTTTAAGTAGGTAAAAACCTACCATCGACTTTTTGTCGTTTACAGCTAATTTTATCTTCATCATGTAAACGTACTTAAACACCAACTAAACCAAAATGCGGTCAAATACATCAAAGGGTTTGTACTAAGCTAAACAAACGATAAAGTGAAGTCGTAAAGTATTATCTCACTGTCCTAAGTGCGGTTAAACTGAGGGAGAAACGCGCGGCCCTTTAATTAGTACAATACTGACCGGATAATGATACTTGTCATAGATAACAAATTACTAAGGAAGATACAGTCAGTATTGCACGAAAATGTAAATTGCGGGACAATGTTATCACAGATCAACTTAGCCCCGAACTTAGCGATGCCAATTCATGTATTGATATGCATTTTAGAGTAAACTGTAGTGAAACAGAATTTATGTCAACCAGCTAATTAAATATTATTAATTCCTTATATTTATAGTATAAAAAGATGCTTCGCTTTGATACGTGGCTTGGTACATTTACATAATCTGTCTAATAAATATGCAGCTTGGTGATAATTTATAAAACATTTTTATTTCATGTTTTAAATACACATAGTTTTTAGAATTAACGTGAGCATTTAATCACGTTCATTATTATTATTTCCAGATGACACTTAATATATAATAATACCATTAAGACTTAACAACGATTTATTCTCACAAATTTTAGCAGTTAAATACATTTATTGAATACAGATTTCATTAACAGTATAATTATCAATCATTTGGATTTCACAGAGAGCTTTGTACCTTAATACTAAATATAATTTAAATGAATTTGTTTAGTGAGGTTATCGAATAATAGTATTTTTCTATTTATTTTTTATCAACCGCCGAATCGTTACAGTTCAATAAAATAATAGTTAACACAATCCAATATATAACGAGAAAAATACCGCTACGCGAATGCATAACTCAAATATGTTAAAACTGTTCGACAAACGCGAAAATTAAACGTGTATGAAACAGCGGCGCACCTGGCGCCCATATTACCTCGACACGGATAAATTGTTACGTCAGTGTTTGGTTTGTTGCAATACGGTTGTAGGGTAGAGTTGCCACACGTTCCGGCTCACCGGGATATGTCCCAGTTTGAAGCACGATGTCTCGGTCATACTGATACCAAGACTAGAGAGAGAGAGTGAAATCGTTTAATGTATTTTTGTGTTTAAATCTTTCAGATTTTAGGATTATGTCAGCTAACTTATGCAAAAAAAAAACAGTGTAAGCTGTGCATGTCCCACGTGATCTGTTAAAATTGGTATCTACGTAATAATACTCATCTACATCTACACTATCTACACTAATATTATAAGGGCGAAGGTTTGTGAGTGTGTATGTTTGTTACTTCTTCACGTCAAAACGGCTGGAGTGATTAAAAAAAAATTGTTATGGAGTTAGCTGACACCCTGGATTAACACATAGACTACGTTTTTTTTCCTAATAAACCGCGTGTAACACCGCGGGGTACAACTTCATAATAACATAATATACAATACTTTGATAGTACCGAAGCCGATGTAAAAACCCATAGTATAATATGATCCTGATTAAAATACATTATGGTAACCCTATTATCGGGGAAAACCAAAAGACGTCAGAAGAATCTATAAAAAATGCACTATAAAGGAAAATATTTCTTAAATTAGTTCGTTGGTTTATCCTGAGATTTTATTAAATTGTCCAAAAAATCTTGGAGATTTCTTACGAACCGTATGTAGGTATTTATGTGCAAGTGATAGGGGGGAATCATGGTGGCTCAGTTAGGGATGAATGGTAGTAGAAATTTCCTTCGTATTATTATAAAAATTAATATATTTTTATGTAGGGCGTAATTATAGAAAATAAGTAGTTTTTTATTAATGAAAAACTGGCTTATGGCTTTCTGTTAAGCGTTTAAGACGTATTATCAGACGACATATAAAAATGTAATCTATTAGTTTTAGAAGTCACTTTGGATGTAATTTCTATTAAGTAGAAACGTGTAATTTCTATTAAGGGTCGGCAACGCGCACGTGACACCTCTGGAGTTACAGGCGTCCATAGGCTGCGGTAACTGCTTACCATCAGGCAGGCCGTATGCTTGTTTGCCACCGACGTCGTATAAAAAAAGTAAAATTCAAGTAATCGGATTTCTGTAAGTCAAGTAATTGAGTCGTTCCTTAAATATCTAACTTGTGATACACATAGACTAAGATGAAGGAATAACTACAAAAAAAAAGGAATCTAGCAAATAAAATAATCCTGAATTTTTTTCGGTGCAGCCTTAAGAATTACTTTTTTACTCAATATATTTACTCATCCTACTTCGTATTCACTTTCCTAGTCTGAAGAGAGCATCATGATTACTTACTCCTTACCTTAAAGGGCAATAAATATCCGGAACCGATATTTGAAAGAGTCCCGCAGTAGGCCGGAAAACCGCCTAACATAATAACTAGGGGTCGATGCTGAAATTTTGGTAAGAGGGGCTAATAATACCCTCGGATGAAAATTGGTTCAAAATGTTGAAAGTTTTTTGGCAATAGTATATATCTACATATTTCTAACGAGATAATCTATAGATAGATAAGCAGTCACAGGTCAAAAACAACTATGGTCCTTTATTGTAAAGACCTATATAGTAGCAACTTTTTATATTGTATGTATATATAGTGCCTAGTTTATAGACCCTACAATTATGACTTATGACTTTCTGTTGAGCATTTGCGATGTATTAAAAGAATCTTTTATAAAGATCACTTTGAATGGACTTTCTATTTATTGCTATAAATGTAGATATTACTAACGTTATATTTTAACACCTTCGCTGCGGTAATTAGTTAACTTCGCAATTTACTACACTTATACGGGATCGAATCAACTCCGCGCCGCAGTGAACGTGTTAAGGCGCGAGCACTAATAGTAGTCTCAGTAGACCGAAGTCCCATTAATGCAACTGAGTTATTGGTTGTTCGTTACACAATCTTTGCTTTCAAAGATGGATATTACTTATTCTCAGACGAACGCAAAAGTAATAAGGTAAGTGTCGAGATGTTAATCCTCAAACTGTAGGTATTATACCTACTGAGTTCCTTCTTTATGATGTTATTTTTTCATTTTGGGGTCAAAATAGATTTTTAACCCTACATCCCTGACCAAATAGTATCTACTTGAGCGTTTATGCCTGGGTTTCACAATCGATACTAATATTATAAATGCGAAAATATCTCTGTCTGTCTGTCTGTCCGTTACCTCTTCACGCTTAAACCGCTGGACCAATTAAAATGAAATTTGTTTGATCTGGTACGAGAAAGGACATAGGATAATTTTTATCCCACAACCATATATCAAAGACGGGCATGGCTAGCCAACGAAGTGGCGAGGAAAAGCTAGTAAGGTTATACGTTCATTGTCTAATAACGTGAAAAGCCAAGATGGAATGGAAAGCTAAAATGCATTCTGACCCACTGACCTGAAATTGTTCGCGTCTCAGCTCTAAATGAATCACTAGTTCCCGCAAATTAGTCTTCTTATCTGCATTACGTACCAATCCATTTTTAAATTAACTCTATTGAACTGCTTTTTCTAAGAATAATAGTAGGTTTTTATTACACTTAAACGAGACTTATCCATGACTGTAAATCTTAAAAATTACCTCCAATGATTCTTGAATGGCATCGTCCTTGTCGCCTCAGAGGGAGACACGAATCGTAATAATGTGTAAAAACCCTGATAATTCAAATTAATCTAAATAGTTTATCAAACTGCAGTACGTAAAGAGTGACTGACTAGCTGACTACAAGAAAAAATATTTTGTCCTTAAAAATACTATACGTATATACTAAAAGTATACGAAAGCCGAAGTATATGTTGGTAGTACCACATGTAGGAAGTATATGTACGTAGATATAGTAGGTATGTAGTATATCTCCAACCAACGCAAATCATCTGCCTGCGTCCTGCTTGTAATCGTCTTTTGCCAACATCAAACTTAAAAAATATTCATAATATCATTAATATCAACAAGCTAAAACGACAACGAGGTTTGTTATCCAAACAAATTAAAATGAAACATAGGCCCGCTAATGATACTTAATAAACGTCCCTCACTTCATTTATCGCATTATTTCCTATTGGCAATATTAACGGAACCCACAATTACACATTTTTTCAAGCAACACCAGGCAAATAAGGTATTCATGACGAGTCTTTCGTTTGTTACTACGGTGTTATTCTGATTACCTGCGCAAGCGCGGCACAGATAGTTCTAGTGCCTTTTTAACTTGGTCTCCAGTTTTTAATCAAGAATATGAGTATTGTAAATAAGACGCCTTCATCCAAATCTTTTCTGTGCCGTGTGATGCCGGCTGACTAGAATAGCACCATCCCATCTCCGCCTTAGCCCAATCTACAGCTACTGCGGTCGCCAATCCGCCTGCCAAGCGTGGCGACTATGGCAACTACCCCCATGATGATACAAGTCATATTTGTGGGAGGCCTATGTCCAGCAGTAGACTGCATACGGCTAAAATGTATGCATGTATGTATGATGTATCCAAATATTTTGCCTAAATATAATTAAGCTTACAGGTGCTACGGATTATTTACTACGGATGTATTTTTCTGTAGTTCAGTTAAGCTATTCCAAAGTCATGTATGCCATGTCTTGTGTTCTTGGGCTAACACATCCTTACTCATCCGTGCTCCGTAAGCAATCGTAATATGACCCATGGCGGGTTCTTTTAGCATTTATATATGTGATGCAGTCTCGAGCCGCTCTGACCGACCGTTTCCAATGCTAATACGATTCTTTTATTGCCAACATTAGAATATTGAAAGAGTTTTCCTTTTAGCAACCGTCATCGTACCGTTTTGGCAGCGATGTGGAATTCAACAAAATTATTTAGAAACTTAAAGGCTCATTACAATGGAAGAGGTTTTTGTATTGTTTTATTATTCGTCGGTGAAAATATAAAGAATATTTAAACAGGAAGTTAGAAGAACACCCCATACAAATTTTTGGTTGTGATTTTTTTCATCCTGTATTTGTAATTATAACGCGAATTCTTGTTTAAATCATTTTAATTAATTGTAACTACATAGTTATACAAGTATAAGTACTTTAGAATGTACATAATTGACCTATATCTTATTGTGTTATTTGCTCTGCTCAGTAAAATTTAGACAACATAGAGAATAGTCCTGTTATTTGGCGGGTTAATTACTTGCGGATCCACTTTACTAGACCTCGCGCCGAATGCTAATTTCAGCAAACTCAAAAAGGCAATAGATGATGATCTTTTCAGTTTATATTAAGACCTAAACCAGTGAAAGATCTAAATAGGGCCAAAGCGTGTATCGTTGGAACCTTTAGTTTCAAGTTAGAAGTGGCTATGTTACCAAGTTCTTTATCAATAATTTGTCCAGGAAAAAAATGCACAATATGCATCAATTAACTATATTCATATGTAATGAGCAGTGATCGGTTTTTTTGAATCACCCTCGCGGGATATCATGTAGAAAAGTTAATATAGATACGACAGTTTCCCGCGATACCGAACAAATTAATCAAAAATAAAACAATTTAAATTGTGTGAAAGGGATTTTTTACTTACTCGTCGAACTTTTGTACAAACGGTACAAAATATGCCGATTTGGTGGCAGCAGATGAGCTGTCAGTGTGAACACTTGTGCTCATTTGTTCAATTTGGACAAAAGAACGACGAGTAAGTCGCATGTCTATCAGCTACCTTGATGTTTTAAAGTGTAATAAAATAAACACAATGTATTTTTTTGTCTTTTTTAACAACCTAAAGCCCGGATTCCCGGGGCATTTCCATACTAACATAATGTTTGAGGTCGTTCACCCCATGTCGAATCCAAAAAATCGATCACTGGACTAATGATGTATTGTATAACATACAATTATTTCAACTATGTACATTGCCTATGAATGAAATATGAAAAGAAAACGAAATTTGAGTACTTTCCTTTTCAGAAAGAGTTTCCGAAGGATAAAGAGTAAAAACATTTTTATCATCTGTATTATTTATTACCTGATGCTAAGTTTTATTAAATAAAACCTACAAGTAATTTTCGCAGTGTCAGAAAACTAATAATTGAGCGCAGGTAACAAAGAATGTCGGAACAAGCAGAGCTTGTTGAAAATGTATGATTTGAATTAAGGTAGCAATCGCATTCGTGACAAATTGGTTGTTACATAAGAAAATATATCTTATGTCAATACTGATAAGGCACGTTTTTAGGAACATCTCCTGCTTCAAACCTTTGTTGTTCACCGTATGCAAATGCAGGGGTTGTTATTCCAATTGCGGATAAAGCATGAGCTATTTGAAGGCTCAAGTAAACGACCATAGGTACGATAAGGTTCATTTTTAGTATTTCTTTTCATTCAAGAGCGGTTACTGTTTGTTGTTTGCACAAACAGTAACCGCAAACAGTAAACATATTTATTTATTTTTTATGTATACATCCATCCGTTATTTTTAATTATTAACTAAGGTGATCATAAATGCCCCCCCCCTCCCCCTCCCGGAAGACCAAGGGGCAGATTTTTGAGCGTCGAGTACTAGGATCGTGACATTTTAAACTCTGTCCGAAACGGGGAAATGGTATTTTAGGAACATGGATGATATGAATTAATAGTTGTGGGTGTCGAAACTATACATACAATATGGAACGTTGTTACTACATAGATTATTACAACTAAAGGACCTTAGTTGTTTATCACCTGTAACTGCTTGCTATCATAAATGGCCTTACAATTTTGTACTGGTTTTTATGAAACCTCTTCGTGAACCAATAAGAATATCATAGCCAGGAACTGGGTAATGTTTTCCTTCCTTGCACGGGTTTTCCAATTTGGAATGAAAGTGCGCTGCCATTTTTGTTGCTATGTTGAATGGAAAATGTAGGACCACCTGCTCGCCTACTGAAATTGAAAAAGAGCAAATCAAAGTTTTTAAAACAGAAAATTGCTCAGTAACTTAAGTTTTTAAATATTAGACGCAAGAACTTAACTAAATAGTTTATAGATAAAGAATAGTTCCTATAAATTAGCAAGTTGCCTTATTTTTTTTCTGAGATTCCATCATCAGATAGCTTCTAACTTGGTAAGTTTGGTATGAATGATACCACCCTTTAATAAAATAAAAATGAATCGTGTCGGTCCTAGTGTCTACGAGTAGAAAAATTTAGACCCAGCTTCTTTTTTGAAATCAGCCCAAAACAAAAATTATTAGATAATACATAATTATTCCTGGTAACAATTCAGTATTGTTCAATTAGGTACAGTCAGCTGCAGATATATTTGGCTGAATGGACTGCATAGAGGTTTGTTTGCATGCAATGTATAAAATCATTAAGTACATAAGAAGACTCGTTTGATTTTAGTATTTATTGTGCAACAATACGATACACTATGGAATGGACTTCCGAATCGCTGTTACGACTTTTATTGTACGTACAGAATGTTAGGAAGCTCACAGCAGAGATCTGCATGTGACTGACATAGTCAAATGGTTGTAATATTTTACAACATTTACTAAACAGAGTCTCCAAAACACAACAACTGTATATTAAAGTGAAGTAAGTATAAGTTTTGACAGTGTAGCTATACAAAATACAGCGCAACATTTTCGACTATCCCGCCATTTTCAGCGAACCGCCTTCAATTGTTGGCACTATTCCATAAGTTACGCTAACGCAGACTTACTGTCCGACCAGCAAATGATCTTATTTCAATGCTTATAACTCGATGTCACTTTTGATTATGATTAAGAATCGCCAAAACCATAAAGACTCGCAAAATGCTTGTCATCTGTTTGATGCCTTTGATAAGCAATCGTCTTTCCCTCTTATTGATTTTGAGTGTTAGAAAAATACAGTTTACACGGGTTACCATGAACCTTGCAATTTGCTTTGAAAACCGATTGCTGCCCAATTTGTTAGGGATCTCAGTTGAGAGTGGTTTAAACGCAATAATATAAGTTAAACAGTGAAGTACACTTTCATTAAAATTAGTATATTTAGGTAAACATATTTACAAATGTACGTATAGAATATGAACTTGTACTTACATGTACAGTCAGCGTCATATAGTTAGTTGCAGTCAGTATGACAAAATATCGATACAGATTTTTATTAGCAAGAAGCATGTGTATCGATATATTTGGCCATAACTAACTATATGAGGCTGTCTATACGCAGCGTTTGTCAACTGAAGACCGTCTACAAAAAGGGTGATAACAGGGTGTTAATTAACGCTGCAAATAGTATAGTTACACCAGTCTAAGCAATAAGAAAGAAGGGGTTAATATTATTTGGTTACAAGATGTCTGCAAACAGCTTCATACTGCTTGGGAACTAATTTAATGCACGCTCCAAAACTGTTGAGCTAATATTGGGGTGTTTACCTCAGTTGCAGCAAGGCAGACATGTGGTCGTATTAGAAGCTTATATTCTACCAAAAGGGCGTGATGTAAGTAAATAAGATGTACCAAAAATAGAAAACACAACAGTCTTGTCTAGGTTATCAATTTAACATTAGCCTACAATAGTTATTTTTGATGAGATTAGCAGAATTGTTACAGAACGGACACGTAGCGTACGGTAAGGTACCTACTCAGAAATAAATAAGTAAATATTTGGGACAAGCTTATATAAATCGACCTAGTCCTACGGTACGCTCAGTAAGGGTTGTGTTGTAGGTACTAGACCACCAGATATATTTGTATTTAAACTTTCGTGAGACATATCTGATACATTAAACATTAACACGGCTCTACTCACGTTTATTTAGTCACTCGCGCGACATGTTTCGGAGAACATAGGCCTCCATTATCAAGCACTAAGAGTGCTGAGTGTGCTCGACGGGCCGGTGACGCGATCGCCGAATCGAACGGACACTCAGCACTCTTAGTGCTTGATAATGGAGGCTTATGTTCTCCGAAACATGTCGCGCGAGTGACTAAATAAACGTGAGTTGAGCCGTGTTAATGTTTAATTTACCACCAGATATAATTATAATAGATAGATATAAATACTGAAGTACATAGAATACACCCATTTCTCGGGAGCAAATATCTGGGTTCATCATAATCACACAAATAAACGCCCTGACTGGGATCCAACACCATCGGCTTTATAGGCAGGGTCACTATTCACTATGTCAGACCGATAGTCAAAATATCTAAACACGCCACGATTGTCAAGGCATTATCTACAGTTCAGATGTTTTGAGCACATTGATCGCTCTGATATATCTGTTTGTTGGGTTGGGCACTTTATCAACCAAAGGTTTTAACTGGTTGCCCTGAGTTTCCGACTCATCTCAGTCACCCATATAATGACACCCCACTAGAGGCAGCTTTTAGTGTGTGTATTTATCCCGGGCGCGTATCCGGCGGCGACATGCCCTCTACATTAAATAGCTGCTGCAAGGTTGTTACACTCCACAAGGACCCGAGCTATTCCACTATTTTATTGTTTTGCGAGCTTTGCTTAAAATATCACTTATAAATATAAGAAAAATATGGTTTTCTAGAGACTATTTTGACTATACCCACGTATTTGGTTCAACTTTAAAACAATATGTATTTTCCGCTAAATAAATACAATACGTTTTCGAAAATTCATCACCATCATAATTTCAAACAAGACGTCCACTGCTGGACATATGCCACCCCAAGAACGCCAAAACTACCGGTCTTACGCTGTTTAAAGCTGTGTTAAAATATAGAAAGGTCAACCGTAATTAAATAACCAAATTCCTATCCAATCAATGAATAAATTACCTTCTGAATTTTGTAGAAATCAGCTGTTTTTGGGTAGTTCTGCACCAACGACATTGTCGTCTTGCGATTATCTCCGAACATAAGGAAGGAACATTCGTAAATTAAGATTAATTAAGACTAAGCACAAGTATTGATACTTGAAGAATTCTTCAAAAGTTGAGTGTAGTTTTACATCATTTAACAAAATATTTACAAATCCGACAATGACATTGTGGAGAACTGCCCTTTTCGAGTATTCGAGTAACGTCCAACTTAATGCCTTCTTTCGAGAATGATATAATGAAATGTATGACTTGAAAAGGAATAACCCAGCACTATCATTTAAGCGTTGTTAACTTAATACTGTAGCTAGTTTTTGGCTATATTCCCAAACCCTTCACTTACGAGGATCCTTGTATATAATTAGCCCAGGCGTAGCTGACAGCTATATTTATAGATTTTATTTTAACAGTAATATATGAATGCTGATGGGGACACATGATCTAGTTGACTCGTAATACTTAGGATGATGGATGTAGATATAATACTTTTAACTACTTAATTTGACGACACGTTTGGTCTAGTGGACAGTACACATGAAGCACATGGTCCTGAGTTCAAAACCCAGTAAGGGCATTTATTTGTGTAATGAGCACAGATTTGTTCCTGAGTGATGGGTGTTTTATACATGTATTTAAGTATTTGTATGTTATATATATGGTTAGCTTAGTACCCACAACAAAAGCCTTCTTGAGCTTACCATGGGACTCAGTCAATCTGTGTAATAATTTTCTGTAATTATTTATAATTAATAGTTGGGGCCGTAGCCAATATGACAACCCTTAACAGAAAACATTTTTGGACCCGGGTATGTCCTTAAACTACGTCCAACAATGAGAGGTAGGGCACATCGAAGTACCATCACACTTGAGTCCGGAGAAGCCTAACTGGGGAAGTACTCGTACCTCCTCCTTACAGAAGACCACAGCCATAATAGCACTGCTACCTTTCAGGTATGTAGTGTTATGTTCCTGATGGTGAGTAAGGTTCCCAGAGCTCCAACCCCCTTAATGGTCGGCAACGCGCTTGTGACTCCCCTGGTATTACGTGTGCCCATGGGCGACGGTAATTGCTTACCATCAGGCAATCCGTCTGCTCGTTTGCCACCTTTTGTCATAAAAAAAAAAAAATCGAAAATGATGTAGTTACTTATAAAAATGACACATCACTTTTCAATCGCTCTGTTATTCCGATACTATTATTTTAGATTTTGATGCGTTTTTTAACACGTCATTCTAATGATCTGAATGGTAATTTAAATCCTTCGTTAGTTTTGTTTTATGACTTGGCCGTAGGACATATATGAGACAACCGTCCCCTATTATCTACGCAGAACAATTATCGATATGTAACAGTGTAACGTATACTCGTGCCACAGTTTCCAATTTTAGATTGCTTCCCGTCTAACCCTGTCGTACGAGGTGTTTCAATTTAGTTGTAGTTAAGCCTTATGCGGTGACGTTGCCATATACGTTGTTCACACGAAAATTGAAAATGTGTATTCGGTGAGGCTTTTGAGTTGAAGAATAAGCAAATGTTATATGTTTTAGCCGTGTTAAAAAAGGATTTACAATATTTACATGTATGCTCAATACATCTGATTTATAGTTAAAACAATTCTAAATCAGGTCGTGTATTAGTAATAATTTACTTTTACGATGTTTGCCTTGACATTTATTGCTTCGAGCACAAGGAAAATAAACAAATACAAGGGAGTCGCGATTGCAAATATAAAGTAAGGCTTCCACTCAACACATAAGTACCTATACAATGCGAATTATATGAAATGAAAGAACATTCCTAACAACAATAATAATTGTTAGTAACAATAATATTTGACGACCGGTCTGGCCTAGTGGGTAGTGACCCTGCCTATGAAGCCGATGGTCCTGGGTTCAAATCAAAGTCAGGGCATTTATTGTGTGATATTTGTTCCTAAGTCAGGGGTTTTATATGTATTTAAGTATTTATATGTATCTATCTATTATGTGTATAGTCGTCTAGTACCTACAACACAAGTCTTACTGAGCTTACCGTAGGACGATTTGTGTAAGATTGTCCCGAAATATTTATATTATTTTATTTATTTTTGGACCCGGGTATGTCCTTAAACTACGTCCAACAATGAGAGGTAGGGCACAGCGATGACCATCACGCTTGAATCTGGGGCAGCCCAGCTGGGGAAGTACCTCCTCCTTACAGAAGACCACAGCCATAATAGCACTGCTACCTTTCAGGTATGTAGTGCTGTGTTCCTGATGGTGAGTAAGGTTCACAGAGCTCTTAAAGGCCGGCAACGCGCTTGTGACTCATCTGGTGTTGCGGGTGCCCATGGCCGACAGTAATTGCTTACCACCAAGCAATCCGTCTGCTCGTTTGCCGCCTATGTCATAAAAAAATAAATAATTTGAACTAAACACGTCTACATTCCAACCATGAAAGAATAATATAAACATCTTTTAGTGATATGAAATTAACATTAGGTATATTCAGGTTCAATAGAATAGAAAAATAAGGTAAACAAATATGGCGGAATGGCAACTGAATTTTTAAGTACAAAAATATTTGACAAATGACGAAATATTATTATATAAGTAAATGAAATATTATCATATAAATTCGTCTTCACTGAACATTTACGTGACTTGTCAATAAAACTCAATTTTAACATGATGAAATGACTTTTTCTGAAAATAAAGGCCTCTGTATAAGGTCTGCTGGTGACTTATGTCCATACGTCGCACTCCAGCGGGCAGTTTGGTGGCAAGATAAGGTTTACAAAAAAAATCTTAACTTACAAGTATTATAATGTACTTAGTATTTGTAACAGTTTATTAAAATTAGTTACCGGTTATCAATGATTACTTTTATTAGTCTTTAACGTGTAGATACTCTGCAGTGTTAACTGATAGCCTATTTAAGTGGCAACTTATAAAACGAATAAATAGCTAACATGTGTCATTATGACTGTCGTTCAAACTTATATTTGTTGTTGCAGTGCCGTCTATTTAATAGAAAGATTTGCTTTATTTGTTAAATTGCATATCTATTTATTGCAAATTTGCTATGGATAGGATCCTACCACAGCACTCCGAACTTAAGTCACAGAAAGGTCGCATACAAGAAGAATGTTTACCGCCGGGAATTTAGAAAAAAATATTAATAATATATTCCCATAACATAGCTGCTTAAGTAAATTAAATATTTTGCATACTTGCAATTGTATTTTCATTTAAAATTGAACGAATACTAAAAAATAAACACGTAATTAACGTACAACCTTAGTTGCTAAGATATTTAGAATTGTACATTATAAATACTAGGTACCAAGTACTAAGTACAAATACTTCTGATATTTGAAAATGAATTGATGTATTTGTGAACCTTATCTATCATTTTGACAAGCCACCAAATTGCCCGCTGGAGTGCGACGTATGCTTATGTCAGTCGAATCTCCCCGACGTAGCTTTAACCTGTATAATGATTTTCGTAATTTGTTTCTCCAATATGGCAGAGAAGACAAATTACAACCTAAACCTGTTTATGACTCTTATATTGCTCAAGATCTACGCAAACATTTATGTTACGTGAAACTTACGTGAGTTTCTGGAGAGAAAAACACGCTGAACCCGACACAATATTGAGACACAGACTTTATATCTACAGATTATGCAGCGTTCACTATAATATAATTTGCGTAGACTTTTGGCCTAATAGCCGTAGTCGGCGCCCCGTTTTTTTAAAGTTCAATATCATATAACTTTATCTTCATCTTCTACATAGAAATTTATGTATCCACAATGTTTTTTTTTTATTATTGTAATGTTGCTTGGTGCCTTAAGATAACGACGCTGGATTATAAGTTCTTGTTGGATTTGCTTTTTTATCTAATCTAATGTTTTTAACATGATAAATGGATATTTTGAAAATTCCATTAGATACTGTGTGTAAGTCTAATACGGGCGAAGAATTAAACCAGACATAGGATTTACCAGTATAATCAATAACCAAAAGGTTTTTTTTAAATTATACCTATTATACACATGTAATTAATTTTTGTAAAATTTCTAAGCAGTAATGTACTGCGAACATTACGCGACATGAGCTTTTGAAACGAACTGTCAACGAGTGTTTAACTCGAGTGTGTTGCATTACATTGCGGGCCGAATTTTTTTATATGGATTAAATTTTAGTTGTACTTCGAAGCAAAAGTTATCTAAATATATTTCTTATGTCCTATTCTACCCTCTGTTAAGAGATTTGCCCGTATAAGAATTACACACGGTATATTAGTGAATGATGCGAATTGCGAATTGATGATATTTAGCATGGTGAACTGTCACAGAGTAATATTAGGAAAATAATGAAGAAGCTACAGATTATCAGTACAAGGATATAATAGTTTCTCAGTGAAAATCACTTAAGTTGACCTAAGGTTTTTTTTCTTAAAGTTACCATCACCAGCACGTAGCGTAGCTACGATCCCATTATTTTGCACGTTAGTGAATCCTGGTAGTTATTATAATACCAGTAGTGAGTACTAATCTGTATTATAATAATAACAACCAAAAATTAACTATTATTACGTGCGCACAGGTTAATATTATAATAGACAAAACAGGGCCAACAATTATGTTAGTAAAAGCGTGGCTATAAATAATAATTCGTCTTCCAAGTCTATTGTGTCAAGTGCTCTGTGAACGAGAACATCAACATAGCTCCTTTCCTTTGTTTATTCTAATCTTCAACCATTATTACGAAAATCCTTGTTTTATATCCAATATTGCTGAATGTCACGGATGTATTATCGCAAATTATTGATGTCCTACGAACGATCATGTTGACCTTGCAACATCTATGTACAGTCAGCAGCAAAAGTTGCTAAGCGGGTGTTCAAAATGACAGTAGCCCAATTTTGTAGTTAAGAGAATTAGTAATTCTTAGCAACTTCTGCTGCTGATTGTATACACGGTGTATGGTAAACCGTTTGGTTTCTGTTTTTTATTCAAGAAAGTGTTACTAAGTTACTAAGTGTACCTAGTCTTGTTCAAAATCCAATTTCATATAAGTGTGCCTCTGTTTTTCAATCTTGCCGAGTCTAGGGGATGACCCCTAGACACAAAATACTGTAGCCATAAATACTTTCATAAAAAATGCACTGTATACAAAAAATATTTTGTTTAAAAAAAAAATGTAGTTGTAATAAAGATCGAGTCACCAATTTTGATTCTATTTAGATAAAGTAAATGAAGACTGTTACATGACTTTATCATGGCATTAAGTTAACAGCAAAAATAAACATTTACATGATATACGATACACATGTATAATAAATGTTCTAAATAAAGCCTGTTGTTAATGTCAATCATTTACTCGTGTCTATCGCAGAATATAAAATAGCTTGCTCCCAACAGGTGGCCTATAATGGATGCCCTAAATCTCTCTGAAAAGCTTAGACCAAAAACAAGTAAGTTATAAAGACTTTTAATGTAAACTTTGGCACTTCTGATGTAGCTCTAACTTGTAAAATCCAATGTCCCATTGAATTTGCCTAAGTCATATTTAAAATATATATTAATTATTCTCATTCAAACACAATTACAATTAATTATAAAATCATAATAAAGAAAATAAAAACACTAACAACTTAACCTACTTAAACAAAATTAGAGACAAAAAACTTGGCCCAAATCGCTATCAACGGGCAAGGTGCCCAGAAGGCTGGCTGTATTCCCACGTTGGATAGCGATGACTATCCGCTGCGCAAAATAGTAGCCAGCCCTCTGGTCACCCGAGGCCTCTAGTTATCTATAATACATATATTGCATTTTAAGTTGTCGTTGTCGACTACGCCAAGTGCACCCGTCCGTGTTTTGATCTGTTCGTGCTTAGTTGAAAGATCGTTAGTAATAGAAAACAAAAAAAATAAGGCCATAAGATAAGGGATATCCGTTTAATCAGTCTTATACAAAAAAATTGAGGCCTAATTTTTTTAAGTCAAAGATTTCGGAACCAATCACCCCCAAAGACCAAAAAACCGTGAACTTGTCGCACCCCGTTTCCCATTTGCTTTTGTACCGATCGTCCCAGAGATATAAAAAATACTGATAGATAAAACTTACCACGAAAATTGTTTTCAAGATAATTAACACAGGCATATGTAAGTTTTCAAATATAATTATCACTTAGGTACCTACTTAAATACCCAAAAGCATGATATCAATACACTTCACGAATTGTAATAAAAAAAAATAACGGCACTTCGCTTAGTTGTATGGATATAGGTACTCGTAAGTGTGTACCATATTTACTAGTCTATATTGTTATTAGTGTTCCTAAACATAATTTAAGTGAATTTTGGGCGTACCATCTCCAAGGCCACTGAAGGAAAAATTTGTTCCTTAAAATCCATTCACTTTTAACGAATATCCCAAAACGTTTGAACATAAATTCAACCTATTTTTTCAGTAGGAACAGTGAAAAGGAATATTTATTTTCCCACGCGGCGGCGCTTTAGATACGGTTAAGAGGAACTAAAGTTGTCACCGTGAGATACGAGAGCTTTGCATTGTCGTTCTACATTTTATTTTTATTAAATTATGCGTGTGTATTTTTTTCACTTTGCTATGGCATGGAGTTATTTATCGTGTACAGTACAGCCTCCAAAATCCTAGCTTTCGAGTAGATATTATTTAGAATTCAAAACATCCGTGAGATGAAGGCTGATTACAGTTAGCTCACTTTTTTTCTTCATAAGGAGGAGTTTTCTAACGAGTCGATCGCCATGGCTGATGATGAATGCCTTTTTGAAGTCTAATGTAGATCATAAAATACCTACGCTTGATAGAAATTTACCATATTTATAATACCATATATTTGGATTGGGAACATTAAAATAGACTGCGAATACGTAAGGAGCACTGAAGTAACTTCTAAAGTGGGAGTAGGTAGGTGATTCTGATCACTAATCTAATTTAGAATAGAAGTATATAATTTATTATTTGTAATTAACTTGCAAGGTAAGTTTCAAAACTATAATATGTAATAATGTACTTGTACAACGTCCATTACGTACAATCAAAGGTATTGTTTTGACATAATTCGACAGAGAATCATGTGGTTTTTGACATAATTATATCCTGGATATAATTTGTTTGTTCCTAAAACTAGTTATCATTTATAACTAGCTCAGTCACCAGGGGATCTGAAACTTTAAAAATGTACTTGAAAACTTCCAAAACTCCGTTTATTTTTTGTCGAAAAAAATAGAAGGCAGGGCTTGTTACTTGAAATATGAACAACAATTTGTTTTGTGTAAAATATGTTTTTGGTAAACGGTACATTTATATTATGAAAGCAACCATATATTATCAATAATCAAAAATTTAAAACTTGTGGTGGCGTATTTCTATTTTTCGCTAAATATGTAATTAATTCATAATAATTCAATATACTTTATTCATTAGTATATAATAAAACGTGTGAGAGACATAAAATTAAACTGAATCTACCTATAACATAATTATTTAATTATAATATTGTAATTGTTGTGTAGAATAAATATTATATAAACTCTATAAATTAAACACAGCTAACAGCTAAGCTAGGTATTACTATAATTACTTAACTGCTCTAGATTGAATCTGAAAAGACCCTTGAGCTTTTGTTCCAATAATGCTGGCGGCATTTCATCGTTGTATCACAATACTGTTAAGTTGTGCGAAGAAGCCGCCGGCTCATGGGTCACCAGTTACGCCAACCAGACGCTTCGTCATTTCTGCAAAAAGTTTGTGCGGGCTTTGAGCTCATGGACTTAATAGAATCTGGAATATGACAGGCATTTTCAGGATAGTATCTTATATTTGTCTGTTACAAAATTGTTCAAATTTGGTGCAAGTATTTTTTAAATGACACCTAATAATACGAATTTATTTTATTGTTCACTTTAAATTCAAAATTGATTTTCATTCAATACAAGTTCTTTAGACCCTGCTGAATTTATTTGGTAAAAAGTAACATGGTTATTTTAGACAAGTCATATTATGGCACTGACACATACATAATGAATAATTATACATGCTAATTTAATGTACCGATAACAAAAATGTACGTAAAACGTATGTACCGAAAACAAAAATGCTGCAAAGGCGAACTAAACTAAGTCACTGTGAATTAGTTCGCCTTTGCAGCATGGGGAGGGTTCATTGTAAGACACAGGAATGCTGCAGCTAGCGGAGCTGAATGTCCAAAAATTATTCTATATCAATTTCGATTAGCCCATCCATTTGTGATTAAAAAATGCAAAGAGGGCAGCAGCGAAGCATACATAACCAATGAATATCTGAATTCTAAATATAGTATGTAACGGAAACTAACGGTGAACTTACATAAATTGCATAGAAAGCATTATCCCATAATAGACATTGTGCTCTTTCACTCGATAATGCCGCGCATTTTTAATACGACAACGATTGTGAAGGACGGAAGCCATTAATATGATACATCAATATTTCACTCAAATTGCCTTCTTAGGCAGTAAAACGGGAATGGAATAATTTACTAAATTGGAATAATAATAACCATTGCTTTGTGTAAGTCACGTAATAAATATTAAAAATAATTAAATTATTTTGAGGAACAATTTTAAAGGATGGAATTCTGAATTACAAAGCAGTTATATTTCTAACTAATAAAGTCATAATTTGTTGAGTAAATATTTATTTCATAATTACTCTTCAGTACTCTGTCAGTCTTTCGATCGACGTACATCGTATTTGTCATTAAGAATTTTTATTTTTACAACCCAATTTTTTTAAAGACACCTTTTATTAAATGGGCAAATGGACGAGTGAGCCTTCACGCTGCAACGCTTCCGAAGCGACGTCACCCTATTGTGACGTTATCTCGACAAGAATCCGGGGTCTATAGTCTTCATTTACAATTACATTACATTTTGTTTTAGAATGTATGTGTGTATGCGTGTGTCTGTGCCTGGTGTATTAGTGTGTGATAAAATAACTGTAAAATTACGTTTAGATGTAATTTTTAATTCTCCTTGACAGCTGACAAATATGTTATTCGTGTTTACATAGTTAGTGTGATACGAGTATTACTTTCTTAGTATTTAATAGCAGATGTAAAGTGCTCATTAAATAATTCTAATTGTTAAAGTTGCGCCGCCAACGGCTAGCCATAATAATTATCGACTTTTTAGAATTCGTGAGAAACGATTCGTAAGGGTGGAATCCGACCATTCCTGCACATAGATCACATATACACTAGAACTAGATAGAGCATATAAGACGTCATTGGCAATGTGCTCCGACAACACTAGACTTGTACTAGTTTAAGAATAAAAAAGGATCATCGTTTTTGTTAGTAGTTGTCAACTAATATATTTTTTAAGTTTTTGATTTACAAAAAAAAGTTTCATGAAATAAAACAACTAAAACGGATTATATCGCGTATACTAATTTAAACTTCATCCCGACGTTTCGAACCCTTTTGCAGCGTTCATGGTCATCGGGTGGAGCAAGAAAAAATATTAATTTACCTCCATCCAAAAAAAAATACAATATGCAAACCTACCCACATATAAATTATTAAACAATTTTAGTGCTTGCACATGATAATTCCAAACGCCAGATGGGCTTATTAGAAATTAAAATTCAAATAATTATAATTTAGAAAGTACAATGTCCACACTGTCCAACACTATGGCCTCACAGTCGAAAACAATAAAACAAGTTTCGTTAATAAAATGGTTTCCTTCAAAGTAATGTCTGCTTCAATAAACCACATTTCGTTTGGTATTGTCATCTTGGCTATTCCCCCTTTCTCTTCTGCTCACTGAAAATATATAATGAAAATGGAGTCTTTTTGGCGTAAATCGTCGTTAATTAAAGTGTAAAATCTTGTGATTTCCGTGTCGCAATGCCCTGCATTTTAAAAAAGAGCGCCATTAAGCTAATGCTATGTAACGCTTCATAAAGCGGAGTCCTTAGGAGGTAGTCGGTTTTTTCAACCAATCTCTAACGAGAACGACCTCTTGCCCCAAATGGCTGTCGGTTTATATCTCAATTTCTCGAGGATTGTTGAAATTTGCCCATTAATCTTCTTCACAAGCTTTGAACTGATAAATCTTTCGAGGATTCTTGGAATACATTTGCGGTGACGACTGAATTTTGTAAAATAAATAGGTAAGATAGTTTTGAAATTACGATCAATCCTTTACGTTTCGGATGTTTCGAACGAATCATGATTATACTTTTGGTTACGGAGTGAAATAAGTGAGTTCATTTTCTTTCATTTTTATTTTTACATTAGTTACCCGCTTCTATACAATTAATATTTATGGTTTAATTTCACGATAGTTTGCATTTAAAATAGTTATCAATTAAATCCTCTGCCTTACTTATTTGAATGAGATCAAAGATGTATTAAGCTATGTCAATTAGTATAATGAATTGCCTTTATGAATCGCAACTGTCATTACAATAAATGTTATCTTTTAGCTCAGTTATTAATCAAAACTACTTTATTTTAAATCGTAATAAAAGTAAAACAATGAAACAATTAAAAATCTTGTGTTATTTCACTGAGAATCAGGGCATTAAATTGCTAGTTGTTCATGGAGTTTAACATTATATTACTGATCACGATACAAAAACACCCTATAGACTTATAGCTACATCAAAATATTCTAAATTAAAAACGGCAAATTTCGCCCAAGTTACGTATCCAGCAAAAATGGCGGCTACCGGAAATAGCGACGGTTAAGCGGGAGATATCCGGCGCGCCGTTCCGGGACACGTCGCGGGCTTCCTCGCGAGGGGACGGCGCACATGGAAATGATGGCGAGAATTCTAGTACAAATGGGGAAACTAAAAAACCTAATCAGCTAGCTCCGTCTGAAGCGTCAGCCTTAGAATAACTGAGTCTGGAATAACATAACATAACATAACATAACAATACTCTTTATTGCATAATCCAAACAAAATATAAATAAAACAGGTTACAAACTTAAAGTATAGGTAACACAATCTTATCGCTAAAGAGCGATCTCTTTCAGACAACCTTTGGGTTAGTGGATAAATTGCGACAGAGAGTCAGAATTGAGTAGGTGATGCAAGGAAGCAAGACATGAAGTCAAATATTAGTTTATTTGTTGTTTTTAGTTTAATGTTATTTGCACGACGAATGCTAAAACATGATAAGTAATTAACTAAACTATATTTATTAGCAAAACTTACTAAGTACCGGCAACCAAAATGAAGCCCATTTACTATGTCATTCTGACAGAGTTTCATACATTGCGAAATGGTTTTGCGTTCCAATATGGTACTAGAACAGGAGATGCAAATATTTCACTATGGAAATAGTTGGCTGCATATAGGTAGGCTGTTGGTAATTGTATGGTTTCGATTTGTTGCATGGAGCAATGAACGTCGTAAAGAGGACTTCACAAAAGAACATTATCATGTAATCACTTGCTAGTTTAAAACGCGTTTATATGTTTTTATCGCGCATATTAACAAAACGTAATTTACATTTATTTTAAATTTAAAAACAGCTTTAAAATTATTTACTTTTTAAGTTTTCTATGCTACTTTAAATTGTCTTTTTTCGTAAGTGCGTCACAAATCTACGGTTAAAACTTTAAGAAAAATAAACTCAAATAGTAGAATGCTATAATTAATTACATTTAGTTACTAAGAGAAATTACTTACGCCTAGATACCTAGTGGTAATTAGTTTGTAGATACATAAACACTCAAACAGAATTGTTGAAAGGAAACCCGCTAAAAACAACACAACAGTTATTAAGCAAATTGTCGAGTTCGTCGTTCAAGTTGACGTCTTTACCGAAGTATTACTGTCACCACAATTCGGGCGTCTGGTGCTGTAGTAATTTATGATTCTTTACCCTGATGTCTACTGGGGTTTGAGATTTAATTTGAATCCACAGTAAATTTAAAGTAATGCTTTCACAAATAAGACCACATTTAGAAACAGCCTAAATTAGAGGAAACAATTGTTATTATAGATCAATATGAACATATGAAAATTAAAAAAGTGTCCCAAAATTTAAATACAAAGTTACAAAAAAAAATTATATGACGCGACCATCAGTAGAAAGTTCATACCTAATAGGGTGGCGTAATGGAACGGGAATTTCGGGACACTTTTTTTTTAATAATTAGGATCGAAAAAACTCGTGATTCTCAGAAAAAGCACGTCCAGATCTGGAAGAATGAGGTTTGGAACAACGTTTTTTGAAAAGGGTATATGTTTTGTCTTTTTAAGGCAAGGCAATAGGCTGTTACTAAACCAAAAGGTTGGACTGAAGTCAAGCGCCGGTCAGTCTTGTGTATAAAACCGTAATCCCCATTTCCCATAAAATCACATTACGTATGCAACGATCTCTAGGGCATTCACATTGCGTCCTTTCATTGTATCTAGTAATATTGGCAGCTGTAGAAATACGAGTAGTAGATACTTAAGATATATATAAATCTTCTAGAGAACCACTTCCTATTTCGAAGCGTTATTGAGCCGATGTATACGACACATACATGTTTATTTAATACACTAGAAACACAATTTAGCAAATAAGGAACGAACGCGACCGAGTTGAAGCGAAAACGAAATTGCGGCGTCATTGGTTTTCATCAACGCTCTGTTCACAGACATGTTTCAGATATACGAGGTTAGTTGTCCAGTCAGCGTCATATAAGGCTTGTTCACGAAAAAAAGTAGCCACTGCCTTATAATTTCTTTTTTTCGTATGAAACCATCGTTATTTTTTTAAGTTATCATAAAAACCAACTCATTTTCTTTCGTTTTAGGTAATGTTGTGGATATTTTTAACAGGTGTTCTAAATCTATGGTCCATTAAAAAAAAATGCATTTTGGGAGAGTTTTTTCTAATTTGAACATTTGAACCATTAAGCTTGCACTATGCTCTGTACTCAAACAAATTATCAATACTAGAATGTCCCGTGAATAATTTCTCTTAGATTTTACTATCGTAAACAAGCCAGATACATTTGTAATTTGACTCAGAAAATGATGTATTTTTGTAACGTTCATTTTTGTTTTAGCACTACTTGGCGTTATTAATATTTTTAGACGGTTGAGGCTAGACTTTTTCAATTTTGACATCCTAAACGTAAAATAGGCAAGCAATTTCTTAATTCTATGACTGTTCCCACTACATGGACCCACCAGTTAACGGTGGAGACTCATACAACGGTGGCTACTTTTTTCGTGAACATGATTTAGTCACTTGCAGTCAGTATGGCCAAACATATAGATACAGAACCTTACTGCTATATATATAAAGATCTGTATCGATATATTTGGCCATACTGACTGCAATTATCTATATGACGTTGACTGTCCAAAAGCGTAGACAACCCTACGACAAATTCACAGAAACTGTTAACATCGTAATATCAAACATTCGCAAGGCAATCCGTTCGTTGCTTTAATTATGAATGAAATATTATGTGAAATAGCATTTTTCTGTGATTGTTTAGTTGAGTTTTTTGCTTTGCGGGATTCTTTAATGTAAATGCAATCGAGGAAAAGAGCGTGATAAAAGAGTTTGTTATCGCGATTGGATAGCTATGGATGCACAGGCGTTATATGTACAGTCAGCATCATGTAGTTAGTAACAGTCATAGTGGCCAAATACATCGTAACACATCCTTATTGCTATACAAATAACTATACGACGGTGACTGTACATAGATGCTTAATGACCTCCAAGCTTATTCAATAATTCAGTAGTGATTCTGCCTACGAAGTCGAAGGTTCGTATTTTATGACATTCTACCTTCTTTTACGCAATGTTAAATTATTTATTTTATTTAATATCATAGTATAATCGTCTGCCGCATGCACCCGGACCGATGGGCTAAATTAACCACTAACTGGACCAAACAAGTCGGCCGGGGCAGAGGCAGACCTAAAAGGAGATGGCGGGATGACCTGGATGGTTTCTGTCGCGATTGGCGGGAGCATGCACTAGACCGCGACGAGTGGTTAAAGCGAGGGGAGGCCTTTGCCCAGCAGTGGGACACAACATAGGCTACGTAAAAAAAAAAAGTATAATATTATTTAATATTCGTTATTTTGGCATATTTAGGTATATGCCAAAACAATTGCTCCAAAACAAAGTCAAGGCGTTTGAGTGGTCTAATAGTTAAATATTATATGTCCTTAGCTTCAACTGAGTCACGATGAGAGCGCGATGTGGATAACGACAGTTCAGATTGGATTGTAAAAAGTTTCCAACCTTTACACATTGTTAACTTAATTATCGTTTTATTATAAAGCGAGGTTATTGTTAACATCATTTACAGAATGCAATCAGCGTGTTGAATGGGAGTTTAATTCGTTAAAGTGCCTACGTTTGTTATATATCTGTTTAATCCACGTAAGCGGTAAGTGTAATGAAAGTGACTGTTGAGGTTGTATATATAGTTTTTAAATATTTATTATTTCTTTTATATCTTGATTTTTAAGTTATTTTGTCATTTTTGATTTTTATATGTCAATTTATTTTGTTTGTTTTTGAATCAGTATATTTTCGTTGCTCCAAGCTGTTGGTGTGTTATTTACAACAACCCCGTGTCCTTTTTAGTGACCATTAACTTGACTGTTTATTTATTTTTAAAGGAAAGGAAAATTATAATTTGGTGTTGATAGGTATAATTATATTTAACAATAACTTCTTATTTATTCATTTATAAAATTATAATTTATAATTTACAATATCTACTTAATCAACTTAACTAAGAAAAAAAATATTTTAATCTAAGTAATCCTATAAAATCCCCCCGTGAATGGTTCCCGGCTCAAAGGTCCCCATCTCCCCCACCGCTGCATTGCCCCGTTTAACTGCAATAGAGACCTGCTGAACCAGAACAATATCAACAATATCATTTCACATTTATATGGATTTACCATATTTATCTCGGAAGTCAGACAATAAAATTATGAATTATTTCTGTAGCATCCGATAAAGTCTTTTCCGTATTTATGTTTTCAAATCTATTAACGCCGTATAGTTGACAGGGACACCCTGTTGTTACCTTTGTTGCATATTTGTATATTGTGGCATATTCTGGGACACAAGAATTTCTACCGAACATAAATTATGGCATATCAGACTACCCAGAATCGACCGTATACGAATCTTTTAAGCTCTTAATCTCTATGAAAGTAGTTAATTAAAGTAG
The DNA here is from genome assembly GCA_022674325.2 of Grapholita molesta. Lineage (NCBI taxonomy): Eukaryota > Metazoa > Arthropoda > Insecta > Lepidoptera > Tortricidae > Grapholita > Grapholita molesta. The sequence goes on from CP053137.2 coordinate 11,802,549, forward strand.
TAAAGGTATTCAACATTATCATTCAAAAGAAGAATGTGGTAAATATGTAAGGGATGCATATAACGTTACTGCGTTGCAACTAGCAGATTGACAGCACATCAGCTTTTGGACCCGGGTATGTCCTTAAACTACGTCCAGGTGCGTAGGTAGGGCACAGCGAAGTACCATCACGCTCGAGTCTGGAGAAGCCCAACTGGAAGTACCTCCTCCTTACAGAAGACCACAGCCATAATAGCAACCCCCCTTAAAGGTCGGCAACGCGCTTGTGACTCCCTATGGGCGACGGTAATTGCTAACCATTAGGCAATTCGTCTGCTCGTTTGCCACCTTATGTCATAAAAAAAACATCAGTGATTTTTTTCAACTTATTTGTTCCTCAGAGCATCAAAGAGGCTAATCCCTTAACAATGGTTTTCTATGTAGATTCAGGACCATCTGACCTTTATGGAGTTATTCCTGCATAACGGAACGCCCGGACGAATGGCGTGAGTCATATTTAAAATCCGTTAAGCGTTTTATGCATACGACGTGCGAATGCACCCAATCTGCAGTAAAGTAAAAACTTAAGAGGACAACCGAACTATCGGAAATGTTTTTGTTTCTCTTAGTTTTTATTTCAGTTACAAAACAAATTGTGAACGAACAGGACAATTTCCGGTTCTACTTATTTTAACTCCGGAGGAACTGTCCTTTTGGGAATTTTCTAACAGTGTTTCAATCCTCGTTTCCTCTACGTTTGAAAACTAGCTTTTTAGGGCCCGGTAGTCAACAAGGAACCCTTTTAGTATGGACATGTCAGTCTAACTGTCTGTCTCCGGCTATGCTCAGTGACCGAATCAGTGAGTGAATTTGTAATTTGATATGAATGTATATTCTGTGTTCTTCATTACAAGTTATGTTTTTGTGGTAAAGCATTAGGAATACCAGTAATAAAGTATTTTATTACAAGCTTTTATTTAACTGGCAATATATGTATGTACAAATCAATTACTCGGTGAAAGTGCTAGGGATATATTTTTTTATTCAACCCTAAAGTGAGACGTGTCATTGGATAAATATTTGAAAAATAATTGGGATTTGCCTAAAACATTTTTTGATAAAATTAATGTTTTCGGAAATAATCACTCTGGACGTTAAAAATATGTCCCCCTATAAAAAAATGTATGAAAAATAGCTACGTATAAACTAGACTATAAGGAAAAAATATTTTAACTCAATCGGATGAACCCTACATGCTTTTGGCCGGTTTTTAGTTATTAAATCTATTCAAGAAGAATATTGTCTATGTTTTTTGTGATTATATTATGACAAAGATCGTAGGAACAAAAATTTCAACCGTCCTCTTAAGCTAATATTAATAAACGATAACCAGCCTTAACGGTAATAACAAGCGAAGCTTAAGGTCTAAATTTGCCCGTTCTGCTGGCTTCTCATCTTCGTGAGTCACTACGATATGTGAAGGATGACTAAATAATGCTTGTTGCTGTGGCCGTCCGTGGGAACTTTGCGCAGTTGAATGCTTGTAGCGATTCGAACGGCAGCCCACTGAAGGAGGAGATGACAATGGTTGGATTTTTAGACGGTACTTCACTCCACATCATGAAAGCCCGTCATAACCGTCTCAGTCCCCAACTGAATGAGATGCGCAAATGTATTTTCTCAACGTAAAAAAAAGATATACTTAGGTTAAGCGATAGGTGTATAGCAAAAGCGACACATTTATGTTTTAATTTAAGTTCCTGTATAAGTAGGTAAGCCTGAATATTTCAAGTGTAATGAGGTAAAACATGTCTGATTGTTTGACATAATTTGTGCTAGAATAACTAGAAAAAACTGTTTGTCTATTTTCTCAACTTTTGGGATCACTGTAAATCCAAAGTCACTTCGAGTTAATTTCCATCTAATATAACTACAAGAACGTCAGCCACTATAGCCGTGGTTGCTTTCATTTCCTCCAGAGAGTTTCAAAATGTAACTGTGAACAGGTTAACTTAGATACATAATGAAATCTCAACTATCCTAAAACAATCCAGCTGAGAATTCGATTCAATTCCCGCAAACGACTTTTCGGCCACGTAGGGATGTTATTCCTACTGCTGGTCTAGCGATACCCGCTTAGCTAACCTGCTAGCGTACTATAGTCGGGTTTTTATCATTTATCACAATGTCTGTCATGCTCCAACAAGTATGTGAGTGCGAAAGTGACGCTATCCGTTCTTACGCGATCTTTAGCTATGCAAAACCACGCAGATACGCAATATGACTACAATGTTGTCTGGCAGCAATTCAAGATGCACAGATACTCGTTACTCGTTATCAAAAACCTCAATAACCCAACTCATGTAGTATCCTTTACAGTATGGTGACCATCATGCACTAAGGCGACTGGCATTCGTTTACGTTTGTTTAACTAGGATGGCTAATTAAACGGCCGCTCAGTTTATTTACTTACCCAAAATCTACTCCTTGTAAAGAAGCAAACGTGACCCAATTTCCCCCCAACACTTAGCCCTAGCACAAATGTTATAATGAGTATTTAAACTTGACAGACTTGGCTCAATTTTGTTCGGTTTAAGTTCTATAAATTGATTTTAAGCCCACATAGTGACCTGTGCCTAGGCACGGACACAATTAAATCCTTTTTATGGATCCGTAATCAAATATTACGTAACCCTTACAGTTTCGCCATGTTTGTCTGTCTGTCAGTCCCCGGCTATGTAAGCTCAGTGACCGTTTATCCTAGAGGGAGTAACATGTGAAGTGGGAGGTAATTTTTTTTCGGTTCAAGCCTCGTGTGAGGTGTCGTTAAATAAGTATTTAAAACAATAATAGGGCTTTGCCAATAACACTTTGATAAACTGGATATTTTCAGAAATATTAATATTATATTAACTTAAGGAAAATTATTCTTAATTTGATCGGTTGAACCGTTTTCGAGTTACTGATCGAAAACTCCGGAACCCTACTCTGAGAATGGCCCGCCATTTTAAGGGTTAAATATGTTTTGTATGGTTATGGATTAAAGTTTAATATGTTAGGTCCTCCGGACGCATTCGACAAACAAATTCGACGGACGTACCTGCCTATCCGTACCCAATTACCCATCCAGCAGCCACTAGCCACATACGTCATATGTGACTAGTTACTTCGTGGCTTTTCTCTGGTAAAATAAGACGCAACTTGAGGCATGGGCCGCTAACACGACATTGCGATTCACAGCACGTATGGGTGCAGAAAAGAAAGTGCACTTGGTCGCACGACGTCTATTTCTCCTATTTCTTCTAAAACGCTTGTTCAGTGGGCAATGGGAACACGTCGTCACTTCGCAACTTTTGCTGTTCGTTTGCGAACTGCGAAAAGCTATTTACTAACGAATCGCACTGCAAACAGACATTCTGCGGATCTTGCGAAATTTGATCTCCGCTGGTCAACTCGGTCTAACAATCGCTAGAGAATTGGAGATATACATATATCTGTATAATCCCGAACAGTTTTGTTTTCGACTGTGTGCTCGCCCCCTTTCGTACTTTACAAAGTTTCATAGTTTTATTACACGACGATGATATAAATAAATAAGTTCGAGTGGGGTTGACCTAACTGTATGAAGAAAAACTAAAAAAAAATACCCTTAATTTTTTTTTTATTAATAAATATTTCGGGACAATCTTACACAAATCGACCTAGTCCTACGGTAAGCTCAGTAAGGCTTGTGTTGTAGGGACTAGACTACGATATATATAATATATAGATACATATAAATACTTAAATACATAGAAAACACCCATGACTCAGGAACAAATATCTGTGCTCATCACACAAATAAATGCCCTGACTGGGAATCGAACCCAGGACCATCGGCTCCATAGGCAGGGTCACTACCCACTAGGCCAGACCGGTCGTCAAATTAGTATAAAAATACCCTTATTCAGAAATATAATATATTAGGTTATGGTGTTTCTGAATGAGCCTCCAAGTGCCACTGAACTTCGACACGTCCTCCATCTTTAGGAGTTGTCCAAAATATTTCATTCCCGGGAGTGTCGGCCCGCGGTTTGAGTATTCTGATTGAGATTGCGCGGAAGAGTCGAGTTCGCGGGTGGACCTCACACATCCACAGTCTTGGCCTGATACTGCATACCGTATATGTATAAATAATATATGAGAATCACAAATATCGATCATAATAATAAACCAGCGTCAATGATACGGTTAGACTTCCTACCTTCCTAGAGTGACTAAACAGCATGAGTTTAATAATGAACAAAAACTCATAATGGTTGTAATCAGGTATAGCTAATAACTTGGTTCTTCAGGGTTATCAACTCGCGTTCAGCGGTAGCAATAACGCAGCTGAGTATTTGAGTAGACATTGATACATCCCTTGTTGCAAGTTGGCATCGGCGCCAGAAATACCTATAGTTCACTGTCAGTGTGGTATTTCTGTTTAGAAGGTGTCTTGGCGAATAGAACATATCTGATAAATCTTCGGCTGTACCTAAGTAGTTAGGTACGCGGAACATTGCCAGGACCCCTCGTATTAAATTTAATTCGGTTTTAATAGAATTTGTAAGATCGTAAGTAGGATAGGATAAATATAATATTTTAAGAAACGTGAATTTATACATAATAAATAATATACAACTATTTTACTGTTAAAGACAAGGATGACTTCAATCCCTTTCATACCCGTAGACGTAAATTGTAATAGTAAAATAATACTAGAGCGGGTTATGTTCTTACGGGGCTTTCTAGGTTTTTTGGATCCACAGTTAGAAAGGTTCTGACACGCACCTATGGTTTGACATATATGGTTTTGATGGGATGTCAGTTAAGGCCCCGTAAAAACGCCGGAACTCAAGGTAATTAAATTTTAATTCACGATGGACCCCTCTATACTTTTAGCTAATAGGGAGTTTTCAAAATTTGGTACACCCAATTAGCGAAAGATGTAAAAAAAAGTTAAATCACTGTCAGTTTCGTGACGACAATTAAGCATTAAATCTTTATGAAGATCGACTTTTTGCCTTCTATTATGTTGTAATATCGATTGAAGTTTATAAAACGAACATCAAAACAAAGCTTTTATCGATATTTAATGCTTAATTGTCATCACGAAACTGACAGTGATTTAACTTTTCTTAACAACTTTCACTAATTGGGTGCACAATTTTTTGAAAACGCCCATAATTCAATATTAACACCTTCTCTGAGGCAGTTAGTTATTATCGCAGTTAACCATACTTATTTAGGGGCCGACCGACCTCATCAGTCAGCGAACGTGTTAATGTACAGCCAACCACAACCTACTTGATTTCAGGGCCACTTCGTACCTTGTCTCTATATATTAACGCAGCGAGAGATCTCATATTAATATCACTGTTGCAAGGTACGATATGGCCCAGCAATCGAATTGGTTGACTGTACACCTATATATTCTAGCCGGAAATTTGGTCTAATGGATCCCGTGTTCCGGGTTTCAATTCCGTGTGCAACACGGACCGATACAGACCTATAACTTAAAGGTAAGTAAGGAAATATAACTATGAAGATTAAAAGTAATAGTAACAATTGATCACTTATGTAAGGCGACGGCACCAGTAATGGACAAGGAACCAATCATGAACATTAGTGCTTATTTCAAAGGAGTTAAGTGTTGTGCATTTGTTGGGACATATTCAATTTATAACTTTATTATTTTTGAAATAAGAACTAAGTGTCCATCATTGGTGCCTGTCAGCTTAAAGTGTCCGACATTAGTGCCATTACCTTATACTATTAAAAAAGCACAGAAGTTAAAAACTAAAAATATAATTCTAAAATGGATCCCTGTGGCGGTCGACTGCAATGCTTATTAATATTGCTTATGCGTTGAGCGAGGAAGCTGCCAGCCCTTTTGTTACCTGTGAAATCGACCAGCCGTTTATTAATATCATATTTTATGCAATGGGTGATGAATGAGCCTTTAAAAAGGTGACAGCTGTTGTGTTTTAATAAAAAACATCCTAGAGTGAAAAATGAAGTATTATTAACTTATATTTCTAATAATAGTTAATGTTTCGCTTACTAGAATTATGGAGTGGCATCTCCAGTCCTCGGGTTGATATATGTTAAAGTGTCATATTGAGAGTCCTACAGACTACACAATTAATTAATTATAACGTTATTAAGATGCAATTTAACATGACTTTAGCTCAACTGAGTAGGAAAATTTCAATTCCCTACACAATTTGATACTAAAACATGTTGTAAATAGTTTTTAGATGTGAAACATCAGCTGTCTGTTCTCATTCACGTACTAAATGAATACGTAAAAGCCTAGGTGTCTAATTACGAGTTGAATTATGTCCTGCATCTAGTATTCCAGGTGATTTGTGGTCAGTCCGCAGACTAAAGAAAAATATACACTACAATATAGTTGATACATTCAGCTTTGTACAATAAAGTAAGTATTTTCAAATACATTCAATAGAAAATAAGTTTCAGCGCCAACAACGCATTGTTGGCAACGTCACCTAAAAGTGCAACTACAAATTACCTAGTCGAAAACCGTCAGTTGCCGACAGCGCCGGACGTGTGACGTCACGCCATGTTACGCCACGGCACGCCACGATACGCCACGCCACAATTCAATTTTGTGGCTGCCCGTCACAATACCGAATGAAATATCGCGAGTTATTACTTACTGTTTAAAGTTAGCCGCAGTAATATGAATGTAATTATGTAATTGTCGTTTTATTTTATCATTATTATGTTATAACTTTGTTATATAACCAATTTTTAGTCTTATGCTTTTAGTTTTTATATATTCTTAGTATAAAGTTGTGCAGCTTTCACAGATATCTTCGTAAATTTACATCATTCTAAATTACCTAATCGTTAAATTTTTTCGTTTTAACAATGCAATTCCTTCAAATATGAACTACTCGTACAGCATAATGAACTTGATAAAAAAGCTAAACTACATATATTTTGTACTCGTATACTGTTTCTAAATAATCTTATATAATTTCTTCATAATTTGTACTCACTAATAGTTGAAACCAATTCAAAATATCTGAGAAATATACTGGTACAATCACAATCAGCCTATATTGTCAGTATTGTACATAACGCATAAGTCAACAAATATGAGATACGATCTGGCAAGCACATGCGCAAAATAGAGCACCCTTTGTAAATACAATACGTATAGATTTGTATATATTTACAGTTATATCGCATAGAGAGTTAGATTTACGGATCGCGGAGCAAAAGAACACATTTTTATTTTGAAGATGTTGGGTTTTTTTTCAAACAATATTTATAATTTTAAACGCAGAACTATAGCGAGACTCAAACATATTATTTGTATAGAAGCTGGTAACTCACGTAATGGCTCATGATTATGCTCCTCGTTACGAGTGAAACATGTCGAACAATATTCGACTTAAAGGTGAGTTAACCGCTTCTTTAAAATTTATAATATTGACAATTATTTTAGTCATGATGAAGACTTTTGCATAAAATTTGGTCATCCCACTCAATGTGACATTTTGTCCCTTTACATACAGCGTATTTGAAAAGTTTTAGGGTGCCCATGGTTTTCACAGTTTAATAAATAAAACTATCTAAAACGTCAGAAAAAGCCTAAACACCACAATTCCAAAATTTTGCGGGTATTTCTATCAATGTCTGAGGAGTTCATGATGCCTATTGAATTCCTGCCACTTTCGCAATGTTGTCTCTCCTTAATTTAAGTGGTTTTTCTCTTTTTTTTTCATCTATAAGTAGAACTGTGTGCCAACATAGCACCATCTGTTCAACATCTGATATGGCCAGCCCACGTCTATTTAAGTTTTAATATTTGTTTGTAGCGTAGTGCCGGCTGAGTAAAGCACCTCCCGATCTCCTCTCTCTGGTGTCGTAAGAGGCGGGAAATGGAGACACCGACTGATGGACAGCAGCGGTCGTCGAACCGAATCAACAGCTACTTCGGTCGCTAACCCGTCTGCTAATTGTGGCAACTATGTCATCTCTCTCCCAAATGATACAAGACATATTTGGGGGAGACCTAGGTCTAGTAGTGGACGTTTTACGCCTGAAATGATGATTTGTTTGACCGTTATGACCTTTTTTGGCGGATGCGTGGTCTGGCCGCTTAGTTTTATATTCAATAAACTTTGTTCCTTTTCTCCATTTTGTTATATGCTTACTTGTTTGTCCACTAATCCCGGAATGGGCGAGTCGTGTATCGTTTTCGTTATACTTTATTTTATTCTATATTCTTTATCGACAACTCGGTCTAGGGTTATGTATAGGCGGTTTATGTTCCTAAGTTCTTTTCCGTTATAGCTTACCTATTATAATATCCAGAAGGCGAACAGCTTTGGCCAAAATCGTAATATTCGTGAAATGGCTAATAATTTTAACAGGGAATCAAGTCTGGGTCTGATTTGCAGCCCATACATATTTTGGAATATGGCACGTGTACCTTTATTGACTTCCCGGTGTAAACCCTAAATCTGGAAAATATAGGCTTTGGTAAATGCTTACCATCAGACGGGCCTTATGATTGTTTGCCACTGATGTTCTGTAAAAAAATAATCTAAAGACGCAGGTCACCGGCGCCAGCAGACACGTGCTCCAGCCTTGAGCCTTCTCTAACGCTGCTCTTACCCCACCGACTGATGCGTCCTTAAACGAATCGTAACACCCTGCTGACGCCAATTTACTTTTGCATTAATAGCTTCACCTGGAATATTGCCTGGAATATCACCTGGAGCGCCCGCCCGTGCAAGTGAAAACCTCTTTTTATCGGTCGGAACAAGTTGATCAATATGCCTTCGCCATACGGTACCATGACCCATGTCGACTTTGTAAGAAAGAAACCGGTCCAGTCTGGGATTCAACCGTACCTTTTCCGACCACTTCAACTGCGACACGCGATTTCTACTGCAGGGAAGTGACCTATATTAACGACTACTTTTATTTATTTTATATTTAGTGTGTGCCAGTGGTGAACCTACGTCTCAACCGGATTTATTTTTGATACTCCAGGCAATGTGTCATTACTACATTTCTTTTTCTTTGCCGTGTGATGCCAGCTTTGCCGTGTGTTGCCGGCTGAATAGAATAGCACCACCCCGTCTCCCGCAGGTGTCGTAAGAGGCGACAAAAGGAAAAATCCCACGGACGGGCAACAGCGTCCGTCGAAACCCAATCTACAGCTACTGCGGTCGCCAACCCGCCTGCCAAGTGTGGCGACTATGGCAACTACCCCCTAGATAATACAAGTCACATAAATTGTGGGAGGCCTATTTCCAGCACTGGACTGTATACAGCTGAAATGTACGATGTATGTAAAATGTTTCTTTTAAAGATTACCTACCTAAGGCAACAAGCTAATACAAGTCAGATTTGGGGAAAGCATATGTCAGTGGACGACTTACTTTATTTTCTTTTATCTAATTTACCTAGACGTTGACGTCTAACTGGCATGACACAGCGGAGAAATTAAATGCGTTCGAGCCAATACGATCGGATATCGTATCACATACAACACGGGGGTGAATAGACGACACGAATTTTCGACAAATTTTACTCTGTACACGTATTGTATAATGATATAATCGAGAGCTTTTGTTTGCAACTCACCAAAACAAAAGCAGAAACTCACCAAAATGTAACATATCCCACGTTTACACGGCCTGTATACAGCATCTGATTAATTAAGGCTCTGTCATAGCGAAACTATCGATTCAAATAAGTACTTCATCTCCGTATTATAAATGTATTGCAATATTAGCTCATACTTGTATTGACTCAGTATTATATACACCTTTATTCAAAACCTACGAAATACCTAGAAAAATAAAAACATGAATCTAAATACGGCCCCTGCGTTATGGTACCGAAGGCACTGGCAGCATTTTCTTGTTGAAACGTGAGGCTGATACGCTGAGCGAGGTAACTGCCATTATAATATTACCACATCAACATTATAATATTACAAAATGTACATGCCAACCTACGATATAAGGAAGTTTTCAGAAAAGAAACTTCAATTAGCGTGACAAGTAAAAAGTTAAATTATGTCACTTTTGTAACGATAATTAAACATTAAAAATCTATAAATACTTAATTTAGTAATCGTTTCATAAGCTACAAGTAATACGAGTATTGCAATGCAAAAAAGACAAAAATATATTCCCATACAAATTTCATGCTAAATTTTCGTCATAAAACTGTCATAATTTAACTTTTTACTTTTCACGCTAATTGATTACACTTTTTCTGAAAACTCCCGTAAGATGTAGATGGAAAAAGGGAATGAATGATTAAAACTTGTTGCTTTTAAAATATAAATAAGTAGCTTTAATTATTACGAAAAGCTTATATTTAATGCAAAACATATGCATATTTAATGCTAATATTTATTTTAACACCTTCCCGGCAGCAATTAGTTAAGTTTGCAATCAAGCATACTTGATTGAAGTTGAATCGATCCCATGCCGCAGTTAATCTGTTAATTGTAATTCAGAAATGAGAGGATCTTTATTTGAACTATTTATTTTACCATAGCTTTTGTTCTTACGAGCTCAAAATGTATCTTTAATGAAAAAACTCTCGATTCACTATTTAATACCAATATATCTCAAATATATCTATTAGAAACTCTAAGTAATTAAGAATTTTAATCAAAAATTAGTCATTAAGCAGCTATATTCCCAAACCTGCACAAAAACTGTTCAAACGGTTTTGCAGGGACCTGTAGAACAATATTATTAAAAATTTGAATATAGCATCTATCTATCTATCTAGAAGTGGTTGAAAACGACGAAGTTTGTGGACAAGAGTTCTCACCTGTTGCCAGTGTCAATAACTGGACATATATTAATTAGTACCAAGTTGAGGTACTGCTTCAACACTTCTATCGTCCGGTTGCAGCCCTCGTCTGATTGCAGCCAACATTAATTGTCGCTAATGGATGACGCGTGATTTCTGTTGTAACGATATCGACAACGGAAATTATAGTCCAAGGCATTTCTGATCGTGTTTTTTTAATTTAAAACAATGTTATTAAGACGTTCGTTACCATATTTAATCAATGACGTGTCTAAATTAAGGATTGATAATTTATTCAGACAACGGTTTTAAAAATACAATAATACAACTTAAACAAAATTTATTACCAAACAGCTATATATAGTCTAAAAAACATGAACTAATACAAAAAAAAAAAAACACTCAACACGCTTGTTTCTGTTCGAGAACATTTCTGTAAAATAATATCAATTTATGATCTTCACATTTTTTTCTATGTACCTTTATTAGTAACATTTACAATTTACGTATTCTTAGATAGTAACATTTACACATTTACGTATAGTTAATTAGGTGCTATACTAATGTTCTAAATGCAACAGTAACTTTGTTTCTTGTCTCTCTGTTTTAAGCTTAAATCGCCTAACAAATACTTCTATGAAAGGACATAGGATAGTTTTTATTGCGGAATCATCCCTTAATATGCGGCGAACGGGCGTAGCAGTTTTTATAGAGAATATATGCAGACGAAGTTACGGACAAATGTTAGTATGCAACTATTTTTAATTGGTAGTCAACAATAACAACTATATTTACTATTTTATTATCGCCACACCGTCAAAAGTGTGTATTTTGAGTGGTCAGCCAACGATATATATGATAGACAAATACTTTTTTTTATACATCGACGTTGGCAAACAAGCATATGGCCCGCCTGATGGTAAGCAGTTACCGTCGCCTATAGACTCCTGTGACTCCAGAGGATTCACATGCGCGTTGCCTACCCTAAAAGCTGTTGGAGCTCTGGGAACCTTACTCACCATCAGGAACACAACACTACATACCTGAAAGGTAGCAGTGCTATTATGGCTGTGGTCTTCTGTAAGAAGTTCCCCAGTTGGGTTTCTCCAGACTCAAGCATGATGGTACTTCGCTGTGCCCTATCTCTCATTGTTGGGCATAATTTAAGGACACCCGGATATGTCCAAACTATATTATAAAACATTTAGGAAACACTCATGACTCAGGAACAAATATCTGTGCTCATCACACTAATAAATGCCAGTATTGGGATTTTAACCCAGGGCCGTCCGCTTCATAGACTTAGGCATAGGCTTTTATCTAGGCTTAGTGTCACTACTCGCTATGTCAGACCTATAGTTAGTTATTGTATAGTTACCAGGAAATACAAAACAAGTTTATACAAATAAATAGATACCTATTATTACTATTGACCAAATTCATTTGTGTTTTTAAGTTCCGGGTGATTTGGCACAGCATGACGCTCCGTCTATATATCTGACGTTCCGTCGAGTTTCAGACACTTTAGGGGTCACCTTTTTTCGGTTTACACATTTCGGTAATATGGCAATACCACGTTAATAATGATAGAAGTTGTAATGTCAGTGGCTACGTAAACTTAACTACTGGGGGCTGATGGTTGAGAGGCGTGCACACTGCACAGGATTAAAAAAAAAACTATGAGGACGAAAATAATTGCACACTTAAGTTTCTCACTGTTAATTTTGCACAAAATGTAATGTTTCGAAATTACTATTTCTGCGTTTCCGACAGTTTAAAATGTCACTCGGCGTTCAAAAATGTCCCCGCTATGACGTCACGTTTTTACGTCGGCACAAGATTCTATTTATTAGATTTAGATGTATTTATTTAGTAAACATTGTTAGTCTAATCAACACAGTTTGTATTGGATTTCCGTATGCCTAATAGATAATGAAATCATACCGCCGACGATAGATCAATACGAAAGACTTTGCACTTTATTATCTCATTACAAAGAATTGTTAAGAAAAGTTCTGGATTAATTACTCAGAAGGCTCTTTGAAAGTTGTAAAATACTTGGAAATTTCAATTACTGATCGCAAGTTTTGGAAAGAGAGGCTATTTCTTTACCTTTGTTACTTGAGAATTAATAAATATTAAGTGAACTTGTGTAATTGGTGTTGAAGACAAATAAACCACATGTTTAACTTCGCTTTCTAACAAATATAGCTGTTATTATTTTTGGATGATGTTACAGTTTATTTATTTATTTCTTAAATGAAAGACAACAACGTCCATTATAAAGTAAAAGTTTTGTTTAAAACCATGATAATCAAACCTTTCCCACTTTCACATTGAAATAATCACAACTTATCTGCAGTCACGTATGTTCATGTGGTAATATGTAACTATGTACGTCATTATTATTAAGTGTTATTTTTATTTGCCGAATACAGCGTGTTAATTAGCACAAAAACACTTTTTTTTTCTATAACTTTCTGTTAAAGATTTCATGGCGATGGTATTCAATCTCAATTTTTTTTATCAAGATCTTGATATGGCTTCCTACCTTGCATTGAAATTATGGTGATGCAGAATTGCCGTGATAGGAGTTCTTAAAACTATATATAAAGTCTAACCTAATACTACAACTACATATATTACACTTACAGCTAACATTATGCAGTTCTTACCGTAGTAAAAGTGGGCAGCGATACGGTAACCAGATTGTATGCTGTTATGGCCAAAGGTTTCTGAGCTCTGGCTATTACGAGAACCATGTTCTTCTTCAGGTCTGTCGGCATCTCTAACCAAGGGCTCCCGTAGGCGACCGTCGCTAAATCTGTACTCTAAAAGTATTATTAGATAAATACGTATAAAGACTCAATTTCCTAGCGTTTAGATTTAGACAGTCGGTTTCAGAAAGGCTAAAATAGAGCCCATGCTCTTTCTTGTATGACACGTTTATCATGACACGATACGATAATCAGATTAGTACAGTCCACCAGTAGCGTCCACTTGACAAAACGGAAGATTTGGCTAAGACACCAATTTTTACGAGTAGCTACTCGTAATGATAAATAATCATACGAGTCATCCAACCTCGCGACCCAGAAGGCAAAACAAAGCCTTCTGGAATTATTAAGTTCGGTTTTCTCACCATTTCCTTCTTGGATGGCGGCTAGTAAATACATATTACCTAAATGATACCTCATGCATAATTTCATAACCAAGAATTTTAATCACCAGTATCGAACCCTGACTAGCTCTAACGACGACTGATAACAATGTTATGTCACATACCAACAGACTAGTCTTATTAACAATATCTATTTCCTGTTAGAAATCGCGTTTTCATCGGGTCAATCTGACTGTAGACTATTTATACCGGAAATTTTATTGCTAAAGCGTTAAATTAAAAGAAAATTACCTTTATGTAAACGGAATTCCCAAAATAGCAGTCAGTAAACAAAATCGAGACAAAAATGACTAAATACGCCATTATCCAAAATACGCCAAATAAATCCTTAGATGGTGATTGGATCTGTAAAAAATATAATTAATATAGAAGTTAACCGTCCTTATTACAATTACGGTAAGTACTACTTTTGTACTATGGAGTACCTATAGGCTATAATCATGAGGAAGGATCGAGGAAAATAAGTCACAGGACTTCATCGCGTTTTGTTTAAGGGATTTTGATTAAATGTCGCCATCAAAAATAATTCTAAATTGAAATATATGGAAAATTGCGCATAATTCAAAGAGAACAATCGTCCTCTTTAGTTCGTCTTTCGTCGTCGAACAATCGTTCATTTTCAAAGTCATTGATAATCATCAATTGGGGCGTGTAGAGATTCATCATCATCATCTCAGCCATAAGACGTCCACCGCTGAACATAGGCCTCCCCCTTGGCCCTCCACATGTACCGGTTGGAAGCGACCTGCATCCAGTGTCTTTCGGCGACCTTAATGAGGTCGTCTGTCCATCTTGTGGGTGGACGTCCTACGCTGCGCTTGCTAGTCCGTGGTCTCCACTCGAGCACTTTTCGACCCCATCTGCCATCTTCTCTGCGTGCAATGTGGCCTGCTCATTGCCACTTCAGCTTGCTAACCCGGTGGGCTATGTCGGTGACTTTAGTCCGCCTACGGATCTCCTCATTTCTGAGTCGATCACGTAGAGAAACTCCGAGCATACCTCTCTCCATAGCTCGTTGAGCGACTTTGAGTTTTGAGATGAGGCCGATAGTGAAAAACCACGTTTCGGAGCCGTAAGGCATCACTGGTAACACACGTTGGTAGAATACTTTCGTCTTGAGGCACTGAGGTATGTCGGACGAAAAGACATTACGTTTACGTAGTTAGTGTAGAGATTGTAGATAGTTTTCAGTAGTTGTTTTTCAGGAGTTCTGGAGAAATCTACTCACTTTTTGCGGGGTGGCGTCACCCACCCACATAAACGTTCCCGAATCGCGGTCCGCGAAAAAAGAAGCGTAATTTATGTTTTACCTACTACTTATTTGTTTGATTATAACTTAATTTATAACACTCTATGGTATCATTCATGTTAAAGGTGTGGCAAACGGGTCACTATCACGATATAAAACGCGGCTGTTCCAATGCAGGCTCACCACGTAGGCAGAGTGTCATATCTGCTGGCGCTAAGCTTTGGCCGCCGGAGGGCGCCGTTGTAGAATGTTCGCGATCCTATGGCGTCCTCGCAAACGGCTAAGAGGATGAAACGCCGGAGTGGGGTTTAGTGGGTAAGGCCAATCTCCCCTCCACAGAGGAGGAGACAAGAGAGGCGAGCCCCACATACCTCCCAATATGGCCTTCCCTCGGTCAGGGGAGACGACGCGTAAAGGCATTCCCCACTCCGACAACAAAAAAGAAAAAGGGTGTCATATCTGAGGGCACCTTCCAGGTACCATGATACCGTGCAGAATTGATCTTAACTCTTTAATGCATTTATGTCCACGTTCACGCAGCAGCAAAAAAAACAACGCAATCAAAGTTAGTTGCAGAGTCCATCGTTCAACTGTCATCGTTCAAAACAGTTAAATTATCTAAATATTTTAATCGTACACCTCGGATCAGCTGCGCGTGAGCTACGGGTTAGGGTTCACGCCATAGTTTGCGCTGTCAGTAGTGTACGTTTACTCTGCAGCCTTAGGATCAGCCTTACCGAAAGGAACTGCACGCCAGTGGTACAAACAACAGCCGAACACAGTATCAAAGTCATTGCAAACTGACCGCCGAATGCAGCCTCTGCGGTCTTGGCAAACCTGCAAATCAAATATTCAACATTTGTACCAAAAATTGTATTATTAAAGTCTGTTAATAATTTTCCCGAATCCCGATTAAACGATTTGGCTCCCATTTATGCAAAATATGATTGCAATAATATCATAATTAAATAAAGGTAGTGTACAATAAAACAATTCGGAAAGTAAACGAGTTAGGTGAATCGTTCTATAAATCGCTTCATATCTTGGAACAATAAAATCTTTATTAGTTTTTGTGTTAAACGTACATTAGAACAGATAATTACAAAAATCGAATAGTAAAACTCGACTGCCATATAGATATTTAAAAGGGACTCCAGTAATAAAAAGAGAATGTAAAATAAAAGAAAAAAAAAAAACATATTTTATTATATTGTATATTCATAATAACATATTCCCCACGTTAACAACTGCTATGGGCCGAATCCTTTTTGCGTAAATAAAACTGAATTATACTCGAGCTTCATGAAACCAATTATTTCTCAATATCAACGACCTTTAGTATCTGTTTTCGTAATAAAGCCAATATTTCTTCTCAATATATATACACCTAGTGTCCGCCCGCGACTTCGTCTCGTAAGGACTTAAGGGAACGTATTGCTTGGATATCAAGTATGCTATTGTAAAGACTGGCCTAATGACAACTTGAAATTAGAATATGTCCCGTCTCTGTCAGACGATGAACGTTTGTTTTTTATTCATTGGTTGATGGAATGTATAGTTATAAAATAAATATATAATAAAAGGTGATGATACCGAATATGAGTGTTAATCTTACTATTGTGAACCACGCAGGCGCGTCCCCTATCTCACACTATTTCAACTCAGACCTTTGTCTATCTGTGCGCTAAGTTTCATGGAAATCCGTTCAGCCGTTATTGTGCGATGGTGGAGTAACAACTTAACGAACTTTTACATTTAAATAAAATACTACCGGATAGTAGTAGTGTTATACATACGTGATCATTATATTATTATTGTACTTATCATATCTCTATATATTATATATTTATTTATACGCTAATTTGTTTACAAATTTAGCGTTTTCATCTCCTTATTTCTATAAAGATTTGCTGTGTTCATTGATACCCGCTGCTTCTTTGTTTCGCCCAAAGGTTGACTAGTAGATACTCTCTCATGACATTTGGCACGCCTCGCCTTTTGTAACCGTTTATTATTTATATTGGGCAATAAAGTTTAAATAAACAAATAGTAGGATAAAATTTAGACTTTCGGGTTTTACATACATATTAACTAAAACACAGCTAATATTTTCGGCATCCAAAGTTTCGACACAGGTTTTTTAGGTCAAGTGTCAAACATTAGTTTGCTTTGCTATCATTAGACTTGGGCATCTAGCAGGTGTTCACCGGTGAAAGCCAGAATAGATTCAGCCAACTTTTTTTAATCATAATGTTTATCTACATTCCAACGTTTCAATGAAGCTTAGAAGCTAACATATGTACAAGGTGTCAAACGATTCAAATTTATGTACAAGGCTGATAATCTTAAGTGTTTATAGATTAGTTTGAAAAAACCTTTACTAGCCAGCTACGCTGTCCTCCACCTATTACCACATGTATGAATCTACAAACAGGGAAACCATAAAAAAATCGTTACTTTCATTATAAAATACCTGCCCAGGATAGTTTTCTACGCTACTTGCTAGTCGCCTTGAGGTTGTAATATGCACGTACGCTGAGCTATGTTAGATACCTAACGACATATTAAACACGGAATCTCTTAGCGTTTGATAAATGAACTCACTTCCAAATCCTAGTTGGAAAACTTTATTTATTACCTGCACTAAATCTTGGAACTCTCTAGAGTAATTGCGACTTGGAATGCAGTCATAGTAGTTTGAGTCACATATTAGGAGCTTGGGTATTAATGGCTCTATAATATTGCAGGAGACGTCCGCGTCGCTCATGGCTAGCGGGCATTATTGGCGCGTTAAACTATACGTATGAAATTTAATCGATGATCCTGATTAGGCGTTGAACAATTTTAATTATCAATTATCAACTAAGATATAATTTAATGAGCGTAATTTTATGCAGTTTATTCTACCAACTAATTAATTTTAGATAATGATATTGATAAATTGTATTAGATACCCTCCTTTTACTTAAGGGAAGTAGATGAATTGTAAAACGGGGTGAGTAGGGCACAAAACTGGCATCAAAGCTCGATATGATTTTATTAATATTTTTTCCAGGAGTTTGTAATTTTTTAATAAATTTAGGTAGTTCCATTTCAGAACTGTAAAGATAAACTTATAATAGAAAATAGAACATCCTACCTCACCTCGTGGTTGGGGTGAGGTGGGATTACATACAAGGGTCCTTTGAGGACATTGTTGGAACAACACTTTTGCATTGACATTGATCGATGAAAAGGTGTCACTGGACTTTCAACATATAGTCAACTCGCCACTTAGGTTTCCACATCTACCCTCGAGAACGCAGCTCTAGCGACCCCACTCTGGGCGGTCAAAGCAAGCCAGAGGCAGGGGACCTGTCCCACCTGTCCTACGGGGCACCCCAGGGGCACTAAGGTACATAGAGTCGCTACTCTCCAATAGGCCGCAACAAGCTGCCCTGCGCTGACTGATTGCACTGGAGAAAACCAGTTTGCGATGGGGTCGACACATCCCTACGCCTCGATGAAAATTATTATTCCAAATAGTCATAAAATGTAATAAGAATATGGTATTTAGGTAGCATTCAGCCTTTAAAAGCCTCCCCATTCATAACCCGACTGTTTTCGCAATCCCTACTAACCTCCTTTTACGGTTACGGTATGTCATGTTCCAACGCTTGTTATCTTTACCATACATTTGACTATAACAAATTCACAGCTTATATCATGTACATTTTACTTTCTTATGACGTTGAAAATCGATATTAGACGTTTTAGATTACACCACTCTTAAGGTCTTAATGGTTTTAAATTTACTTTAAACCTCATAATTACGGTTAACAATAAAATAAATACTTAGTTTAATAAACGTCAATATATTCAAGCCCCGTAATTTATAATCATAACATAATTTAGTAGTCATAATATCTCTATAATAGATCTAACTTCATTTAGTAATAAAGTAACTATTTTACAGCTAGCAAATAATTAAATGTCAACAAAATTTATAATGAATGACACAATGTATTTCACTTTAGGCTATGAACACATTCTATGATTGAGTATGATGTTATAATTAAAATAATTTTTGCACAAAATTAATATTAAAATTAATATTTAAAAGACAGTCACTACTGCAATACTTCTTAATAAACCACTTATGTTACTTTTTAGGGAAAACTCCTTGTTAATCTTGTCCTTTGAAATGTTAAATATTACATATTGAAATGACTATACAGTAATAATTATTCTCATATTTTGCTTTATGCAACCCAAGTTTATTTCTGAATTAAGAAAATTCCTGCCAGCTTTCTTAAAATAGTTTTAATGGTCTGGTCACTATAATAGTCATCTTTACGTGGGTGCTATCACCAATTCGATCACCAATTACATAACAACATGTATATACGAAGCGAGTCACATAGGTATTCAGCCAGCTATCATTAATAATGTGAATCGATAATAGCAATTCTGATACATTCAAAACACGATTGTTTTGCTAGGCTATCCGTACCCATAATACTCGTGGAAGCCCGATTCCATTAAACAGAGTTAACAATGTCAGATCCAATACTACAAGCCTTACTGCGTGTACTTTTAAGCAACACTTATAACAATACACATGACATTGCTTCGTGACAAGCAGAACTGATTTTCGTGTTAGAGCACAAATCCGGAAACAGATTTAGGTACCTAGTTATTAACTCAATGACTCCCGCAGTAATTGCAGTATGCAGATATGGTAGAAATTGTCACCGAGAACTACAATCTCGTTTGCGAAAATCTATCAAGGTTATTACATGGAATTGAATGTAGATTAGGGTAGACTGTGTGCGTTTGTGACGTTTCGACTATAAATATTTATCGGGATAATATCGAATGTAATGTATTCATTTATGTATAAAAATATGTATTTTTACTTTTAATTACCTAGTACCTTTGTTGAAAATTGTAATCGTATCTTGAAAGATATATTTTGTTTAATTTCATCGCAGCTGCCCAAATTGCTTTCAACTGAGCGAAGCCCCAAATGGTTTAAAAACAACTTTAATTTCAATTCAATTACGTAAATACACAATTTCGTTCAATTTTCTTTCATGCATTTCCTTGTACATTCAGTTCGCCCAATGCTGGTTGCATTATAGTAATGAAATAACTACGGAATAGCTGTTAAATTCACTAGATTTGAGTGTTCGAATTCAAATCGGGAGCTGGTTAAAAGTCATTTAAAATATGTTTCGTTTTTCATCTGGTTTTTTACTACGAGTATGACCATTTGAGTTGCAGGGTCACATGTGCGTTATCTAAACTTATAGTTTTATTCCATGGTTTAGTCTACACGAAATAATTTAAAATTTCAACCCATTTTGCGATTTTTTTATGATAAAGGTGGCAAAGGAGTAGACGGATTGCCTGTTGGTAAGCAATTACCGCCGCATGGGCACCCGTAACACCATGGGAGTCAAAAGTGCGTTGCCGGCCTTTAAGATGCCTATTACGCTCGTTTATTGAAGGTGCGAGGGTCGTATCGGTCCGAAAATATCGCTGACGGCAAATCATTCACAGTTTTGAAGTGCGAGGAAGTACGCACAGTAGAGGATTTCGAACTATCCCGGTGGTCAGGGTGGAAATGTTGTTGTGTACAACTAAGACGGCAGGGATTAATCCGAACATTTCCTCAGAACACTCTCCCGTTGTAATTGTGAAAAAAGATGCAGACCGAGGCTACATCTCTACGTAGCGCTATAGGATCAAGCCGTTGGATGCGATCCAGAAGACGAAGCTGGTACCTCTAATTTAGAAAATTTTACTACATTAAATATATAATTTTTAACAACAAAAAAAAACAAAAGTATTACAAACTCACCTTATAATTGCCCGGTGGTGGAGTAAGAAGCGATTAAACTCATCTCTGAAGGCATCTTTTTTGCTGCACTTCTTCTTAATCATGGTTGCTTTAACGAGTGTGTCCATGTTTTTCATATTGTCAGTAATAATATCCAATTGGGCGACTGAATTATTAGAAATTAAACAGTACTGTATTATTAAGAACTATAAAAGAGTGCATAATATATATATAATGTTACATCAATATTACTATTCTCATTGCAAATTACCTAGAAAAAATATTACGAAAGTTTCAATGCTCATGCAATAAGTTCCTATTTCAATCTGGTTTTCTAATTTACTTACGGCTTTTATGCGTCATAGGGTATATTTCACATTAGAAGATACATTATGGTTATTTATAATGATCATCTAAAATTAGAATTAATTAGTTTTTCTACTTACTTAAAAACGATAATAGGGACCACGGTAATGTTTGTACGGCAATAAATATGATTACTACCGCTGGTTTATACGAGATCTGAAAAGATTAAATTATTGTAACTTACTTGCAAATTACAAGAGAGAACTTGGAATGGTTTGTATCACATACACTACCCTTATTATATAAAATAATAATTCCAATAGATAATTCTTCAATTCATTCAATTAATAAATTCAGGGAAGTTAATAATAATTCCATTGTTCCATTGTTCCCTGTGCCGTAAAACTGGGTCAGTAGAGACTAAACTGACATTGAGACCTCGATGACATTTTATTTTTACATTTTTTTAATTCATAAACATTTTAATTTTAAGTCTAAATAAGTGTTCCGGTCGTTTGT
Source organism: Grapholita molesta (assembly GCA_022674325.2). Classification (NCBI taxonomy): domain Eukaryota; kingdom Metazoa; phylum Arthropoda; class Insecta; order Lepidoptera; family Tortricidae; genus Grapholita; species Grapholita molesta. The sequence goes on from CP053137.2 coordinate 11,824,452, forward strand.
ATTTTAGATGTTTAAAGATAAAGGTGATTTTGGGAAATTGTTGATTAGACACTTTTGGATTATGAATATTACTCATCTTTTCAGATATCTATAAAAATAATATATTCTGCTTCATCTGTAAAAATAATAATTATGTTATTTAGGTAGCAGTAGCCTATAAAACCCTTTCGTTCATCCCTACCCTCCCCATTCATAACCCAACTGCCCTCGCAATCCCTACTTACCCCATTTTCTGGTACGGGAAAGATTACTAGTAATATTAAGTCACCTTGTTTGGTAAACTTTCATGCATTTACGCATGTAGTTTTGTAAATCACATTACCTACTTATTTCGCTTTAATGAATCGCACTGCGACGGCCAAAATAGTTTGATTTGGTGACAAATCGTGAAAAATATTCAAACTCAAACTCAAACGTTTATTCAGTAATTAGGCCACAAGAGCACTTTTACACGTCGAGTATACAAAAGTAAAAGAGAAAAATAAAAACTACACCGGTTCTCACCCTACACCTCTGACCCGAGAAGTATTTTGACTTTTATGACCGGCAAGAAACTCTTCAATTCTTCACATATGGGCACTTTTGCACCAGAAACGACTAGCAATTATTAAATTTTAGTTTTAATTTAGATTTGTTATTTATGAGTTACCTACTTTATATTTTTATTGTCAATTATTTGTTTTAATTATTATATTTTTATTTGTATTTAAACTTTCGTGAGACATATCTAATAAATTAAACATTAACACGGCTCTACTCACGTTTATTTAGTCACTCGCGCGACATGTTTCGGAGAACATAGGCCTCCATTATCATTATCATTGATAATGGAGGCCTATGTTATCATTGATAATGGTAATCATTGATAATTGAGTAGAGCCGTGTTAATGTTTAATTTATTATATTTTTATTTATGTGTTATATTGATTGTAATAAAAATAAAAATAAATAAATAATTTCTTCACGTTGTTTTGTAATTTATGACTGGACTCACAAAATGGTTTAATTTAAAATTCGTGTTCGTTCAATTTTCGATTTAAACCGGTTTCGATTTGTGCCTATCAATTGGTCTATTCATTGCGTATGCTTTCAAAATAGTTATTCAGCGTCAGTGAAAGAAGGTAATCCTCAATTGGAATATTACGTATTTATATTATAACACTAGCGCAGAGATTTAATCTTTATTTCTAAGCGTCCTTAAACCAACCTCCAAAAATGGATACTCGTTACAAATCACCAACCCCAACAAATATTACATAAATGTGATGGACTTATTTCTATGGTATCACTAAAAGCACGCATGATGTCATCAAATCTGTAGCCCTTTTTACGTTCGAAATTTAAATTGCCACTTTCAAATTAATTTTTTTCGCAGTAAATGTAAGAATATTCAACTTTCTGTATAATGGCCTGTCCATTATTTCATCGGTCCGTATTTTTATTTTTGCTTTTTTAGTAAAGTAGAATCCCGATTGTAAAATACTGCAAGGTGCCTATAAAGTAGAATGCTCTTATATCATTCTAGCGCGTGAACAATTGAGGTACATAACACTGCTTTAAGCAAGTTGTCAGGGGCTTATTGTGGTCAGCTAACATGTACCTGGTAGAGGCAGGCGTAATAAAAATATCGCGGCTCATTCACGTCCACAATAATAAAGTCCATCTTCACAGGTAAAGATTGGAATCTGCCCAAACTTGGCACTACCACCATGTGAGCTGAAAGAAGAATATAAAATATATAAATAAACAAATGGTATATATACACGTATATTTTTCCGAAAAAAACGAAGGATTATTCTCTCAGAATCACGAGTTCTTTCCATCCCAATAGAAAAAAAAAGAATAGAATCAAAAACAAGGATTTTTAAAGAAATTCTTTATTAGGCCTTCATTTATTTGAATGACGACGATTATAATATGCTCTTTTAAAGCTAATTTTCTCAAACATGCACTACAATGTTGACATTATGTCCCTTATAATGTCGTTGCAATTTGTTGTACGTTGTCTGCTCGTTTTTTTAACTGTTTTTATTTTTATATTGAGATTTTCATAAATATGATACCAATGTCCAATATTATACAATCCATAGAAATAAAGGAAAAATTGAAAAATTGACTGCCTCAGGCAATACTCGGAACTCTAGGATACATGGCGGCTCTACCAACAGAGCTACAAAGGCTTGCCCAAATTCCATTTTCCATTTATTTCCATTTTCCTATATTTCTAAGAATTTTTGTTTTGTTGGCAGACGATTTTGTTTAAAAACTTACTAAACACATCCATTCCCGAGCATAATAAGAAATACCAGAACAGCTTCCTCGATAGTTTGATGGCGTATTGCAGAACATTTCTGTGCGTGGTCCGATGAAAATCCCCGTGGATGAGCTGGTCTATTAACTGAGTGACCAGATCTCGTTGGCAAAACATGTTTAACAGCTTGACAGATACCAACAGCTCCGTGAAAATTAAGTTGATGCTGTAGAAAGGATGGAAATGAGGGAAGCAATACAAGGACAAGTATCAACCGTCGGGAAAAAAATTGTTCAAATGTCGATTCATGGATCACAGCTCTTATTATACTCTTTGTAAGGAATATACGAGTAGATAATTTATGCTGGGATACATTTTATAAGTAAAAATGAAGTCAATTGAGAACATGTACGTAATGATTGATGTCATAAAAATATTTAACGGAGTTAGAATCAGTAATTGGACATTTGTCAATGTCTTAATCTCGTGAAGCAAAAACCTGGTGATCTTATGGTTTTTGAAGACATTTAAATCGTATGCGATATATAACTACGATTTATTGATCCAGTCAGAAAAAACATCAAAATTTAGTATCACTTTTGGGAAACATAGTAAGATAATTTCTGGCGTTAATCTGGTTAACAAAAAAAAAAAAAACTATATTAAAGTTATTGGCTGTACCTTGACGCGATATGCTCTATCTCCAGATTATCCGATGTCAGTAATTTTACTACATAAGCCAGCTGCCCCAATGGCGGTATAGTAAAAACAAAAATACCATTAACCAATCGGATGAAAATATGGAACCAAAACCAGACTGATGATTTTGGGTAAGGTATGTAGAACCAAACTCCAGTAAGTTTAAGAGTTTTCACATTTAAATCTACATGCTGATAAACATTTATGGGATTTGATTGCGACTTCATTTTCAGGCGAACTAAACCAGAATGGAAGTGATGTGGGAACTGTTTTTAAAATGACTGTGTTATCGAAACATCAATAAGTATAAGGGTTCTGTGAACCGACAGTTTCGAGAAACATAAAAAAAATGTTTAATGTAGTTATTTTTCATTTTCTACTTGGGTGTATTTAATACTTCATGATATCAGCCGAAGGACGGCCACTACTGGACATAGGCCTACCCCAAAGGGACCACGGCCCGGTTTTGAGCCATCCGCATCCAGTGGATTCCCGCGATCTTCATCAGATCGTCGATCCACCTTGTGGGGAGTTTGACCACACCGTAGCTTCCGGTACGTGATTGCCAATCGAGAATTAAGAATGCCGGCTCCGGGACAGTTACAATACTATTCTTAGATTGATAGCAGACAAACCTGACTGTACCTTACGATACAGTGGCATCAGTTATTTAGTTTTTTTTTAAGTTTCTTTATTATTTAAAATTATGTAAATATTTTTAAATGAATAATGAAAATACAATAAAATAAAAAATATTTATTTCTGTTTTCATACAGCCCATATAGATTAAAAAAAATTGGTACAGGATAAAACAAAATAAAAAATTAAAATTATAATTAAATTTCAATGTTAATTATAATTTATGTCATTTCAGTAATTTGGTACACGAAACAAATTATTTAGATTTTTTCAATGTATATTTCTGTTTTATTTAATTCGTATCGCATTTTGTTTACACATTGATAATGGAGGTCTTATGTAAAATGTATTTTAATGAATGCAAGACTAACATACGTAGGGAAAAAGTGCTTGAGCCCTAGCTCAGTTTATTTGTGTATAGGTGTCCTGTCATATTAGGGTCATACAGATCAATTAGGTTCGCGTCTCTCCTGTGGACATTGTAAAAGTTAAGGGTTTTGAAGCCTAATTTTTGATTATTTCAAATATCAACATAAAGTACTCCCCTTCTTACGTAACACTATACCACAGAAACGTAACTTGTTATCACGCAAGCCGTTAACTATTGACCACAGAAAGGACAATTTTTGTTTTAATTAATCTGTATGACCCATTAATGTACTTGTTTTATGTAGACAATACGTAAATATTATCTATTTAAGTTAATAAGTTTTATAGCTAAGGAACTCTAATTGATTAAATTAGGACAATTTATCTTAACAAGTAGATTGTTTAAAAAGGTATTTAAAACTAATAATTGTAATTGTTAAAACAGAATATAATGAACTCGGTGTTTTTTTTTTTCTTATTAGCATTATAATTTCAATAATGATTACCATAATTTTCTTTAGACTGATGAATTCAAATGTAAAGAACTTACATTGAATTCCTTTATTTGATTATATTATTATCTACATTTATTTTATAGTGATACGACTAATTAAGAGTCATATATATGTGACTGTGTTTAGTAAAAGGGATCACTTTGATTATTCTGATTTCTGAGTCAAGTATTCTAGTAAAAATATACTTATCTCACGTTTGACACTACAGTTATGACTAATTTTGACTGGTTTTGCAATACAAGTAGAAGATTGATAAATGATAATATAAGTACCTATTGTAATAATAAATGAAATATTTTGTAAGGTTATAAGTTATAAATTACAATATAGAATAAAGCTTGATTTTATGATATTCTCTTTCTTAAATTATACAATCTTATTATTACAACTTCGTTTCTATTTAAAATTAAATGTTTCTTTATCTAAAAATACATAGTCTTTTAAAAACATTTGCGAGTTTTATAGTAAGAAAAATAAATTGAAATATAGTTTAAGGTTTAATAAACGTGAAACAAATAGGACGAGAAAGGTTGCTCTAAAGCATTTGAATTGTTTTGCTTTAGTCAAACGAAATTTGAATTCCCTATAGTGAGAATATTTTTCAGATTTTACAGGTACACAGAGAGTATGGCCGTTGAGGGTGACTTATGCTTTTGGTATGATCTGACGTTTCAAAATATGATTATCGTGAGTGATGATAACCCAATGCGATACCGTGAGTAGCAATGGCGGCTGGTCTACTTTTTTTAGACAAGACGGAGCTAAAAGGCCTTTTTCTTTTATTTATGTGCTCAAGGAAAAGTATTTAATGGCGGGAAAGGTAGGTAGAATGCTTAAGTCGGTTTTTATGGATACGCCGCCGCTGGCGGGTAGGTTGTGAGATTGTGAGTTAAAATACACTTTAATCGGCTCATGTCAATTAGTCTGCATACAGTACATATACTCGTAAGTTATTTACTAGTTCTCGGCGGGGATAAGATATTTATAGTTTGAAACATTTGCTCCGATGCCTTCGTAGAAAATTACACTGTATACCGCCATTGCAATATGGAGTATTTTGTTGTGTCTGGGTATAATGTTTAATGACGTGTGATGCCGGCTGACTAGAATAGCACCACCCCATCTCTTCCCGCGGGTGTCGTAAGAGGCGACAAAGGATAAAATCTTACGGGCGGGCAACAGCGTCCGTCGAAACCCAATCTACAGCCACTGTGGTCGTCAACCCACCTGCCAAGCGTGGCGACTATGGCAAATACCCCCCAAGATGATACAAGTCATATTTGTGGGAGGCCTATGTTCAGCAGACTGCATACGGCTGAAATGAATAATGATAAATTATTTCTATTTCTTATTTCTATTTCTAAATGTAATGTATGTATGTATAATTGTATTTTTTTTTAACTGTACTTGTGTTGCATAACTGCCGGTCTAATCGATATAGTGACCCTGCCTACGAAGCAGGGAGTACCTTCGCATCATGGCAAGGACATTATTTTATTTCTACGTTTATCACCAAGGAAAAAACAAGATTTATACAAAACCGCAGCATCATCCTGGCAAACATATCAGCTACAAAAATATAAATAAATAAATATAAATACCTATTTCGGGACAATCTGACACAAATCGACCTAGTCCTACGGTAAGCTCAGTAAGGCTTGTGTCGGAGGTACTAGACGACGATTTATATAATGGATATAAATACTTAAATATAAAGAAAACACCCATGACTCAGGAACAAATATCTGTGCTCATCACACAAATAAATGCCCTGACTGGGAATGGAACCCAGGACCATCGGCTTCATAGGCAGGGTCACTACCCATCAGGCCAGACCGGTCGACATATACCTAACATGTTTTAACAGGAGTGACGTCACGGAAGGTAACACACACAGTGTACGGTCGCGTACTTATTTATTGTAGCAATACAATTTGTTCGACTTCCTCATATGCAAGTTATCGGAGTGTGGATCTGTGACCGTTTAAGCTGTGCGAATGTTTGCAGCACCGGGCGCGCGTGTAATAGTGCGTTTTTTATGTTTTAATTCGTGTGCGATAAAAGCATAAACTTACGTGTGGGGTAGGTGTCGAAAACGAATATTAAAAACAAACAGCTGATCTGTCAAATCTATTACTTTAATAAAAATTTACATTCCGGTTAGTGTTTAATAAAAGTTGTAGTGATTAATAAATAAACTATTTACAATATAACAAAAACAAAAGAAAAACTTAATTTACATTAGCCACTACACCTGCGCCATCTAGCTATTAACGGCTGAACCAACCTAATTCTTCGTTGCCGTCTTAACTATCGACTAGAAACATGAGCTCAAAGTGCACAAATTGTAAGAAGTTTATGTCGCCGAGAGATGGCACCACCTGCCCTACATGTCGGCCTGCTTTGGCCGCCCGCAGCTCGATCCAGGACACTGAAGTGGCAGCGCTGCGTCGTGACCTCGAACAGTATATGGCAGAGCAGCGCGAGTTTAGGGAGGAGATCCGGGAGTCCCTGGGCTCCTTAAAGAGCCGCATGGATGAGGTAGAGCGGAGGCTCGATCTGGTCGAGAGTAGGGCTATCGAAGCTACACCCCAGAGCAACGACGTGGGACAGCTGCAGCAGACTGTGACTCGTCTACAGCACGAGCTCAGCGAGCGGGACCAGGATGCCCTACTCTCCGATCTGGATATTGGCCATATCCCCGAGGAGAAGGGCGAGAATGTGGTGCATACTGTTACGGTCCTTGCTGCTAAGCTCGGCGTAGTGGTGGAGCCCCGGGACGTGGTGTTCGCCGAGCGAGTAGGCATGGTAGGGAGAGGCGGAGGAGACGCTGAGGACGGTGGGCCCGCGGGCCGCCCGCGTCGCGTAGTCGTCAGGCTGGCACGCCGCCACCTGAGAGACGAGATGTTGCGGGCTGCTCGGGTACGTCGGAACTTCACCACCGCTGACGCTGGCATGCCTGGTCCGAATTGTCGAATATATATCAACGAGAGGCTCACTCGTAACAATCGCCTGCTGTTTCATCGAGTCAGGGAGGAGTGTAGGAACCAGCAGTGGAGATTCGTGTGGACGAAGAGAGGCCGCGTCTACGCTCGGCAAGGAGATGGCAAGCAGGCGTTCTGCATCAGATCGGACGCTGACATACTGCGGGTTTTTGGAGATGGCACTGTTTGAGAGAGAAATGATATTTTTAATTTATTTGTTTATTAGTATTAGCACCTTGTTTCTGCGGTATGGCAATTTAAAATCTATATATAAATACAATATATTTAGTTACTTAGTTAACGCTACTTATTTCTATATATCTTACAAACTACATCACAATGTACATATAATACATTTCTTGTTTTTCTTTTCCATCTGTACATACTATGTGCATGACTCAAATCAAACCAGTGGTTACAGTTAATAAAAAGCTTAAAATAGGTTTGTATAATGCAGGCTCCTTAGGCACAAATCAGGACAGTCTCGTAGCGACTATTGCTCGGCATGGGGTTGACTTGCTTGCAGTGAACGAGACCTGGCTGACTTCAGAGGGTCAGGGGCGTGCCCCTATAATTCCAGAATACACATTGCGACACAAACCTAGACCCAAAGGAGCACGCTCGCGGGGCGGAGGTGTAGGTTTTTATATAAAACGGAGTGTCAATGCTCGCATTTTTCCCCATCCCGTCGTTCCATTGCACAGTTTGGTTGAGCAAATGTGGCTTACTGTGTCACTCAACGGCAAGAAGCTTGCTATTGGCACAGCTTACCGTCCACCCTGGATGGATGTTGATCTCTTTGTTGATGCAATGTGTGACTCAATTAGTTCCATTTCAGATTATGACAATTTAATAGTCTTAGGTGATTTCAATATAAATTTGTTAAATAATACTGACCCAAAATTAATGAAATTTAATAACTTTTTGACATGTTTTAATCTTATACAATTAGTCTCACAGCCAACGCACTTTACGGATACAAGCCAGACTCTGCTCGACGTGGTTTGCACAGATATGGAGGCAAAAAATACTATTGTTGAACATGTGGGCTCTCTGATTGGGCACTGTCTCATAGTTTGTGAATTCAATATCAAAGTCGAAAAACCGAAACCTTTATGCTTTATATACAGGCCTCTTAAAATATACAGCTTGAATATTTTGATAGGGACTTGCAGTGTGTGAGGTGGAACTCTCTTTTAAACTTGAGTAATGTTAATGAAATGGTGAGAATATTCAATCTGAACTTACTATCTCTGTTTGACCTTCACGCTCCTTTAAAAACAACCATTGTCAAAGGATGTTCCCATCCTTGGATTACAGACACTGTCAAACACATGATGCGGCTGCGTGACAAGGCTGCAGCTGATTTCCATAAGAACCAGTCTGAAGTCAAAAAACAATATTATAAGGACCTCAAATCAGTAGTAAGCAAGGCTCTGTTCTATGAAAAGTCAGCTTATTTTAAAGTGAACATAAATAACAAATTACATGATTCAAAGACCCTGTGGAAGAATCTTAAATCTACTTTACTACCCAAGAAAAACATGGAACTACCCCCCTACTTTAACGACCCAACAAAAATAAACAAGCATTTTCTGAATTTGCCTGGTACAACAGATGTAAGCATATCAAATCTGACTTATTTTGAGTTTCACCGATTTAATAACTCTACTTTTCAGTTACACCCTACAGATCCAGGTCAAATAATTAAAATTGTTAAAAGTTTAAGATCTAAAGCTGAAGGGTGTGACGGTATTACTCTTGACATGTTGTTGCTGACCTTTCCACAAACTGTAGACATAATTACTAATTTGATTAATACCTCTTTGTTGACATCAACATTTCCTGACATTTAGAAATTAGCAATTGTCCGCCCACTGCCTAAAATTTCAAATCCAGTTGAGTTTAAAGACTTAAGGCCTATCAGTATCTTGCCATGTCTCTCTAAAGTAATGGAAAAAATAGTTTGTAAGCAACTAACAGTTTACTTAGAGACCAACAACATTTTGCCAGATGTTCAGTCGGGGTTTCGACAGGGCCGTAGTACTACTACTGCTTTGTTGGATGTCACTGACAATATCATGTGTTCCCAAGACAAAGGTATGTGCACCTTGTTAGTGCTACTAGATTTTTCCCGCGCTTTTGACTGTCTGAATATTGATCTGCTCATATCTAAGCTTAGTTACTATGGATTTGACAATAAAGCAATAAGGTGGTTTAACAGCTATCTTGATAATCGCTACCAATGTGTAAAAATAAGTCGTTGTGATGGCTCCACACTTATTTCTGATCAGGCCCGTCTCAAGAGAGGAGTCCCGCAAGGATCTGTTATTGGTCCGATTCTATTTATTCTTTACTCCGCTGACATAGGGAGAAGCATCACACACTGCAAGTACCATATATATGCCGACGACATTCAAGTATATATTTCTTGCAAGCCAAGTGAAGCTGATAAAGCAATTGAAAAACTTAATTTAGACCTGAGTAGAATAGCTTCCTGGGCCCAAAGTCATTGTTTATTGTTGAACCCAAGCAAGACTAAGTATTTGGTATTTGGCAGTAAACATCAGCTGACTAGGTTTAATCCTTCAGCAAATGTGACATTGATGGAGGAGACAATAGAGCGAGTGTATGAAGCAAGAAATTTGGGACTTCTTATGGATAGCATGCTTCGATATGAGAAACATACGGCTATGGCAGTGAGGAGCTGTTTTACAAACTGAAAGTTATGTACAAGATAAGGCCATATATAAATGAAAATGTACGCATGCGGCTTGTGGAGTCTCTCATTCTCTCTAAACTAAACTATGTTGATACTGTGTATGGTCCACGTCTACTTGCGAAAACAAAGAGACTCATTCAGCGTGTTCAAAGTGCCTGTGCTCGTTTCTGTTTTGCATTCCACCTAGGTCACATGTCACCCCATTTCTCAACAAACACAATATGTTAAAATGCAGCATCGACGTAAACTCCATTTGGCTTGTCTTCTTTTGGCGTCTTAAAGTTTAATGCTCCAAAATACCTCTTTGAAAAGTTGGTCGTCAATAGGATGCGTGAACGCCGACAGTGTGGATTACTTTTGCTGACGCCTAGGCACGCTTCAGCTGCATTCCGTGGTAGTTTCCGATATGCAGCAACAAAATGTTGGAACAATATTCCACCGCCGATCAGGAACCTGCAAAATGTTTACGGTTTTAGAAATAAGCTCAAACAGTTAATGTACGCACACCAGCTTACGCAGGAAACTTTGAGTCATGACACAAGTTGTATATAGAATTGTGTATGTAATATTATATATAGCTCTTTTTTTACCTTCTTGTGTATGTCCCTGCTGCTTTTCCATATTGCCATACCGCCATAAAAACCATTCCATGCTGCATATGAAACCATTTTAATTATTATTTAGGTTAGATCCATTTGCAGTCTATCATCGCCGTTGCCCGAGCCGGTTTCACTATGTAATCCGTGCCGTGCTTAACGTATGTGGCTGTAATGATTCCGGTCGCAATATTTGTTGTTTGTTTTATTGTACATGTTGTTTTTTTGCTTTTCCATGAGGCGACCATGATAACCTCAATTAATTTAGGTTAACCCAGTGACCCAGTTCTTGCTCTGCTCGCTGTCAGTTTAGTGTCTCAAATTGTCGCTGGCGCTGGCTGCGGCGGGCAGAGTAAGCGCTGTCATTTATGGTCGCGTTCATGGAAAGTTATGTGTTTGTTTTCTGTACCTAGTCTTCTTTTTATGTTTGTGTTTTTTTATGTTTATAATTATGAATTTGTAAGTATGTTTTGTGTAGGTAAATTTGTGTGTTATCTGTCGTGGCATCACCGAATGGGCTCAGCGGAAGATCAGCGCTGGCTCCTGAGCTGGCAATATGCTGAGTTGAGTCCATTTTGTGATGCACACCAGGTGTATTATTTTTTCTTTCTTTGTTTGACATTGTTTTTGTATATGTGTTGTCACAAATAAATGTTTTTTATCTTTATCTTTATCTTTATCTTTTACAGCAGTACGTCTATACTAGTTATATGGAAAAGTTTCACTGTCAAAATAGCTCAACAAGTATCCATAGATGGTGCTGCACCACATAGTATACCGAAAATAGTATGGACCCGGGTATGTCCTTAAACTACGTCCCACAATGAGAGGTAAGGCACAGCGATGGCCATCACGCTTGAATCTGGAGCAGCCCGACTGGGGAAGTACCTCCTCCTTACAGAAGACCACAGCCATAATAGCACTGCTACCTTTCAGGTATGTAGTGTTGTGTTCCTGTTGGTGAGTAAGGTTCCCAGAGCTTCAACCCCCGTTAAAGGCCGGCAACGCGCTTGTGACTCACCTGGTGTTGCGGGTGCCAATGGGTGACGGTAATTGCTTACGACCAGGCAATCCGTCTGCTTGTTTGCCGCCTATGGCATAAAAAAGAAAAAGAAAAGAGAGTTATTGCTATTGCCAGCATGTCGGAGGATCGCGACTTTGTATAGATATTGTCATTATATGTCTTGCACGATAGGAACACCACGGTTTATCACGAACATGTAGTTCTAAATTAAAGGAGGTTATTTAACCACTATACACGGCCAAAATTCCGGACAAAGTATCCGAACGCAACCCGCGTAGGTGACCCGTCACTGTCATCTTGTCTACCAAGTTTAATATGGCCGACCGATTTGTCATTAAATTAACACTTTTAAATGCAAAATAAGCGACAATACGAATTTTGCCGATATATGTGCTCGATTCAAAACTTATTTTTTACGCTCTTTCATTTGAGTATGATTTCGTTAGGGTCTACCGTAACCCTCGACGGAATTATTAATATAGATTTACATGTATCTATCTATATATATCGCCGTCTAGTACCTACATATTTAAACATATTCCATGGCCAACTATTTCCTTTTCCGCATCCCGAATCACTCCGAGGTCTTTTAGATTCTTGGTTAGACTATTTTGCATAAACGTGTAACGGAACGTCGCTGTTATATATATCTATCCCATTTTTCCCTTGTCTCGCATAATTGACAGTTGAAAGAGTATACACAGTGGATTCACTAGTTAGAAAATGTATTATTTTGTGTTTGGCCCTCTTAAAGAATAGGTACATAGGTATTATAAAGAAAACTAAATGAATAACGGCTCTATTCAGGTTTATTTAGTCACTCGCGCGGCATGTTTCGGAGAACAAACAGAACATTTTGGCTTTTTATCTTAACATTATTACAAAACGGTCAGAATATGTTTTAAGTTGTGGAATTGCCGTCTATAATTTTGAACTTAAATGATCTACGGACCGTTGGTCTAAATAAATGTTTTTGAATTTGACTTAAATGTTGCTATTATATCATTTTTTGATGCGTTTCAACCGGCCTGGGGGCCCCACGTTGGGCGCCACTGTCATATTCATATCTACGGTGTGTAAAAATCAATATTATTTATTTATTTTTAAGACTTGTGTGAATTCTACAGTGTAGGACATGTTTATACAGCTATTTGATGTAAAACTTGAATTAAACACTGGTGGTACAGTAAATCTAATTTTCCACCTGCAGCAGAGTAACATTGGCTTGTTACGTTCCACTTTTATGAGTTCTATACCGACACAGGTGCGACGGCTTAAATCGAGGGCGGGCGTGTTGCCAACACCAACTCAGCTATGCTCCCGTTGTTGTTTTAGGATATTCTTATATAAATTGACTGAGCCCCACGGTCAGATCGACAAGGCTTGTTTTGTGGGTACCCAGCCAGTGATATATATAATATACAAATAATTAAATGCATTAATCAAACAACCATGACTCAGGAACAAATATCTGTGCTCAACACACAAATAAATGCCCGTACTGGGATTGGAACCCACGAACCTCGGCTTCACGGGCTACACACTAGGCCAAACTTGTCGTCAGACAATTTAGGGATTATATGTGTAGATGTTGAGTTTTCTACTTGTAAACGAACAAGGAAAAGGGCTTATGCACGAATAGTGGCCCAACTGTGTCGAAAAAAAAAGATGGTTGGCACTACCTTACTTTGCCAAACCATTTCGGCTCATTTTCAGACCCTTACAGCTTGGTCCCGGATATTATTCCCTAAGAGCACAGATTCATAGGCAACATATACAATACACTTCATCCGTAAATCGTCCACTGCTGGACATAGGCCTCCCCCAATATGACTTATCATCTTGAGGGGTAGATGCCATAGTCGCCACGCTTGGCAGGCGGGTTGGTGACCGCAGTAGCTGTAGCGGTTGCAACGGACGCTGCTGCCCATCCGTGGGTTTTTTCCCTTTGTCGCCTCTTACAACACCCGCGGGAGGAGATGGGGTGGTGCTATTCTAGTCAGCCGGCACCACGCGTTGTCGCATATACAATGCATAACGTCTTTTATTTAAAATATGCATATACAATTTGCCAACGGGTTCCCTTTATTTGGAATAATTTGTTTTGTCCGTATCTTAATACGCATACCTACCAAATTTTGCATTATTTATTTACGCCAAGTGTTAATTGTAGCCGTTTTTTTGCATAATTATTTATTAGCCGAATATGTACTACTTTGTTTGAAAATATATATGCATACTATTATTAAGACTGAATGTCCGAAAGTGGTTTAGATTTGGTTAAAACTGTGACCGTAACAGAACAACAAGGGTGAGTTAGGTTAGAACTCCGACCACAACATAAACGCACTCCATTGGAAAAAAATGTAATAACACCATTCATTCGGTGTTTCCAAATTATGCGTATCAACCTTTCGGCTTAGTTTAGTTCTGCGTGACATAACTCGGCGAAAAATAATACGAGATCCGTTTCTGCTTATAAACCATTATGCGAACACTGGGTATGCGATTTAATAATAAACTTTAAAAAAATATCTCTATTTACATTAATTACAATATTATTATAATAACTACGAATACTTAATTACATTTTAAATTATTACATAACAAATTATACGTAAACAAGGGGAATTAGCAAACTTACTTGATACTCACTGACCAAACCTGTAACGTACTTCCCGATATCACAGAGAGCTGAATTTGGCATGGAGCCCAGGACTTAAGCCTTCAACACTGTAAAGGTGAGTACAGGTCTATACATAACTAGGAAAATTCCCTACATATTATTACGAATTTGGTTTTCGGTATAGATCCTCTAATTTATATATAATTATATAGGTACAAGAATATTTAGAACTTTATAAATGTCAGCACGTCTATACCTAAGATAAAACTACAAAAGTATCAGCGCTAAGAGAATGAATAGTTGATATCTCGTAAGCCTAAGGTTAACATTAACAGAAATAATTAAAAAAATAATATTGGCTTTCCAACTCCTATGGATTTCGGACTTATGAATGTGGTCCGATCAACAAAAGTGGTGCAACAATTGATTCTTATTTTAAAAAATGACGAATTGATTTAAATTATTTGCATTTAAAGAAATATTGCATTAATTGAGGTTCACAAATTTTACAAGATGACAGTTGTTGCTTTATTATTTGAACGTCGTACATACCGCATTTATTAAGCAACTGTCATTACTAGAGGAACTACTGTTCCACGCCGGAAATAATGGTAAATTTTAGTTACGCGCCATAAAGATAAAGAATCACACTACCCCGGGCCTTGTCATAACGCAAGGGGTGATAAGTATATAAAATTGAATTATTTACGAGTAGGTTTTACCGCGGAATGTCACCGTCAGGGCATGTCAAAATATAAAATAAAAGGTCGAGTCATGCGCACTGGGGACCTCGGTCCGCGGGGTCCCAGTCTGCTCTCCGCGCGGTATCCGAACGGGCCTGCGCTATGTGTTCTTCCAAATTCGAACGTTCGCGGCGTTTAAAATTTTAAATTAAAAACACGTGCGTGGATGCCATTAGGACTGTTTGTTGTTTTTTGACATTGGTGTAGTGTTGTGAACTTTTTGTGAGAAAAAATATGGTATTTACTTAATCTCGGAACTTGATAAAGAAAATTAAGGTTAGTTTACTTTTTAAACTTACAAACATTTACCTCTAGTTTTGTCTTATTATAATACCACCTACTTATAAATATAAAAACAATGTCTTCCCTTCTTTTTTTATATGATTTAGGTATTTTATTAGCTATATGTTGTGCTTG
The DNA here is from genome assembly GCA_022674325.2 of Grapholita molesta. Taxonomy (NCBI): domain Eukaryota; kingdom Metazoa; phylum Arthropoda; class Insecta; order Lepidoptera; family Tortricidae; genus Grapholita; species Grapholita molesta. The sequence continues at coordinate 11,840,037 of CP053137.2, forward strand.
TAACAGGGTTAGTTTTGAGTATATGATAATTGGGTATTGTCGCTAACTGCGACCAGACACCACCGGAAGACGGGCAACAGCGTCCCTTAGAGCGATGGAACTTACTGTGATCGGCAACCCGCCTATCAAGCGCGGCGATTATGGCATTAAACCCCGCATGTTAAGGGGGGGGGGCTATGTCCAGCTGTGGACGTCCATGGGTGACTCGGAAATAGAAAGTACTCGAACGTGGTCTGTATGAATAACCGGTAGAGCACGAGTATATTTAAATAAGATTTAAGTAGGTACGTTAAGACTTTTGAGTAAAAAATCTTAAAAAAAAAATCTTGGTTTTTACTCCTACTCTTGGTAGCTATTTACTATCGTATGGTAGTTAAAGTGTGATATAAGGCTTTACGGCAATTAAAAGGGAAGCTGAATATTTCTTTTTTTTACTATAGACGTACTTTATAAATAATAAAGGGTAGTTGAGATCACACGAACACTAATATTTACCAAAATTGATAGTGACAATGCATGAAGGGCCATACTGGACGTAGTACTAGGCCACACAATTAACCAAAATTTTGTCTCTTGAGTACGGAACCCTAAAATACTCTTGTATTCTAAATTAAAACAAAAATACTTACCAAAGTCAATTTGCATGTCGGATGGCTTCCGTTTAATGAATATTTTACGCCGTGGTTTTGATGAGACCAACATCGAAAAATGTGTTTGAATTTTCCGTGTAGGGTTCGTGTAATGTAGGATGATGGTAAAAATAGTGTTAAAATGTCATTTGACTACCGATCTAGTTAAACACACCACGAGATTAATTATTAATTATGTCAAAAGACAAGCTAATACGAATGAATTTTTTTGGTAGTATTCCATTTACTCTACATTTACTACTCGTATTTCAAGGAAGTATTATAGCGAATTCTATGTAAAATCTATATGCTTGTAGTTTCAAGGTTAAAATAATATAAAGATAATATATATATATTATATTGGTATATCTACAAATGAAAATGCGCTTTAGGTAGCCTTTCATACTTGGTGTCCAGAGGCTGGAAGCAAATACCTCTTTGATGGCCAGACTTATCCTCTGGCCAACGACATGGTGTTAGAGACAAAGACTTCTAGCAAAACATTTTAAAATCCCTGTGTTTAGTTATTGCTGTATGAAGTAACTTTCCCCTATGGTAGTTGATCCGTATAAAGAACGCTCGCAACCTGTTAAACGAAAATGTTAATTCGTAATAAAATAAGTAAAAATGAAATGTTCCTAACTTTGTTACTACTTTGAGTACCATTGCTTACATATTACATTACTACATACGCGTTACGATCTTAGCCGATCCAAGCGTTTTTTATATGAAGCAAACCGACTACGAAGAGAACCCACCGGTTCCCAGTACCTACTTAACAGTAAACGCTACGCGCTACACTTGTAGCCAATCCCAGCGTTTTGATGAGTTGTATAGGAAAAATGCGAACTACGAATAGAACTCGCCTAGAGAACTCCCAGTATACCGTGCTCCTCTTGGGCTACACTCGTAGCCAAATGCAGCGTTTTGATGCTTTATGTGATGTCGTGGATAGTTTGCAAAAAATATATATTGTACTATCTATCTTATTCATACATGTAGCACTTGTTACGAGTAAAACCCTAGATTATAAACGTCATCCAGCATCAGTTTGAAATATTACATAAAAACCACTCGCGGCCGCATCATCCAACACCTTTCTGATGAAGGTAATGCGCAAGAATTTGGCATAGACTGATGGTTCAGCTATAGCGATATTATAACGAAAGGGTTTCGTGAATCCCTTAGGAAAACTAACGTAAATTACTTCGAAGATCTCAGCTGAAGAATAAGATCAATTGATAATTTTATCTATGAAAATTATTTAATATTTCGGGACCTTTCTTACACAAGTCGACATAGTCCTACGGTAACCTCAGTAAAGTTTGTGTTGTAGGTACTAGACGACGATATATATAATAGATAGATATATTATATAAATATTTAAATACATAGAAAACACCCATGATTCAGGTACAAATATCTGTGCTCATCACACAAATAAATGCCCTGACTGGGATTTGAATCCCGGACCATCGGCTTCATAGGCAGGTTCACTACCCACTAGGCCAGACCGGTCGTCAAAGTGAATTATTATGTTCCATGTAGGTACTAGGTATTTCATTGCTATAAATAATAAGACAAATCAGAAGCTCTGTGACGAAAGCAGGTATCATGAGGGTATTATCACATAAGCTTGTATAAAATGAGAGTTGGCGTTGCACTTCATTTACAGTTTTATGCCTGACGGAGGAAACATTGTTCCAAATCTTAATTCCTTATTAAACTGAACAGAATTAATTATTTTCAATCCTTTTATATGACACGTACGTACCGTAAAATGGAGTGAGTAGGGACAAAACTGATATTTAAACCTCTTTTAATAAATCTAACATTTTATGCAAACTTAATTTTATAAAGTATTATTTTTAATGATTTTAGGTAGTTCCACTTCATAACTTTTAAGATAAATACAGAAAAGTAGGGTTGTATGAAATCCCACCTCACCCCAACTACGGAGCGAGGTGATATTTCATAAAAAGGTGATCAGGGGAAATTGTTGGATTGACACTTTTGGAACCCTTAGCTGCGGCAATTAGTTAACATGGCACTTAAGCATGCTTGTACGAGGTCGAATCGACCCCGGGCCGCAGTGAACGTGTTAAGATACCTAATACAACAACAATACACTGTGCAAAAGTTGTTCATCCCTTTTAATTGGCTTAATCCTCTAAGGATGTAATACAGATCAGTGTTTACTTTGTAAATAGAGTTCCTTGATATCTGAAATTGTAAGTACAATTCCCAGAAACGGTTGAAAACTCAGAAATTAATTAAATATTTAAAGGGTGTTTAAATATTAAGGTTTTAGAGCTCAGGGTTTTATTTATTTACCTTCCTAGTGTTTATTAAATATAACTGTCTAGCTTTGGGAATCTTAACTCACGAATTAGCGTCCGCCATATTTTTTTGCTGTCAATGAGGACATTGAACCCAAAACAAATCTTTGTGAAGATCAGCGTAGTTTCTAGAAAAGCAATTAGTTAATATGAGATTATTTTTAAAAGTTTTTTTTTGCGAATTGTATGTTAAGGTCAGAGTGCTCGCTGCTGTCCTAGTATAAATTACATGTTAATTTTTATCCCGCAACCATACTTTACAGACGAGACTAGGAAAAGCTAGTTTTTTTTTTTTACAACTTAATAAAGCGTACGATAATAAATAAATATATAAATATTGCAGGGCATTCTTACACAAACTGATTGAGCCCCACGGTAAGTTCAAGAAAGCTTGTGTTGGTACTCAGCTAATCATATATGAATATATACCCTTATTGTTGTTTGAACCTAGAAGCATCTGCTTCATAGGCAGTATCACTAATACCCAAGGCCAAACCTGTCATCGAATCGATAATCCATGTAGGTGTACAAATAATAATATTGATCGAAACACTATACACACATGCATGTTTTATAAATCATAAGTCAATCTCAGGGCATCACTGATTTTATCAACAGTTTAACTCAATTTCTAAGATATACAAGAATAATCACAATCGCGTCAACATAGATTCGTCTTTTTTAAATACTGACTTGTGATTGGCTATTTCAAACCGAACTTCTAACTACGACATGGCATCTCATGTATCCATAGCGCCGGCCGTTTATATCGCCACGGTACTATCAATGACCTGGTACGTCGCTCACATGCTACCGTCTCTATGCCCGCAGTACTTGAACCCGTGGGCATGGCAAGAGACGATGGCAAGCGCCCCGATGGTGCCACATTGGTACCGTGGAGGTTGGGCAGAGCTCTGGTGTGGGACGCAACGTGCGTCGATACTTCCGCACAGTCCCACATCAAGGCTGGTGCTGCGGCTGACCAGGCCCAGGCTCTCAAACGCCGCAAATATTTGTCCTTAGTTAAGGATTACGAGTTCGCGGCACTCGCAGTTGAGACCCTGGGCCCCTGGTCAGACGACATGAAACAATTTGTGAAGGCTCTGTCGGCGCGGCTAGTCAACACCACAGGGGACCCAAAAGCTGGCTCTTACCTCTCCCAGCGTATTGCCCTAGCGGTACAGAGAGGTAACGCAGCTAGCGTTATGGGGTCCATGCCGCAGGTGGACTTGCTGGATGGGGTATTCTTTTTATAATTATTTTAGTAGTAATTATTTACTTTTATTTTATTTTTCCTTAGTATAATTTATTTTTATTTTTGTTATTAGGTATTAATATTATGAACTTTTGTATATTATTAATTGGTTAATAAAAAACTGTACTATGGTTACTATCAGTTCAATATTGCTAGTGTTTACACAGATTCATTTAATTTGGTAATAATCATTACACGCGTTAGTTTCCTTAGTATTCTGTTGAGTACAGGAATAGACCTTGTGCTATGAAGTTCACCAATCCGAATACCAATATTAGCCGCATTGATGCCGCTTAACTTACGGTTATTTGAAGTAAAGTTTTGGCAGTAATTCAAACTGGTTTTGCTGTTAGTACTATTGGTAGAATGTTATTATATTAAATGTCTGAAAAGACTGGTCTATTGGTTTTGTTATAAGGTATTACGGCAATAAGCCTCAACGTTCCTAAAATATAAGGTAAGGTCAGCCGATGAATTGCGGCGGGGAATTTTCCTAAAATTTCTAGATGAGATTTCGATGCTTTGACATATTTTTATAGAAATATACATATAAAACATATATTTTTAATAAATCTAGCGCTTCAAAGCCTTTGAACCAGTTTATACTTAGATAGGAACTTATAGGTAGACCCCGTTATTTTGTGCTCAGTTTGGGGGCAAATAGTGATGTTGCTTCACATTATTAGTCATTCATTCCAGCTTTTTCATCAGATCGGACGGCGACAAATTATACTTATTAGGTATTAGGTGCCTATAGTGTTGTATAAACCGTTTTAAGTTTAGGGGTAAATATTAGTAGCAGGTGTGGTAGTAGCACTTTATTGTGCATAAAACAAGTTACAACACAGTTGATACAGAATCAATGTACAAATGGGAGCTTATCCCTATAAGAGATCTCTTCCTCCACTTCACAGGATCACTTCTTTTTTCAGGGAAATATTAGTTAAAAATAATTTACAGGTACACGATTAAGTCCCGTTTCCTAGTAACAAAGAGCAGTAAGATTCTTCAATTTTGTAAAGAAATAAGAAGTATTATTCTTTAAAGTTATAAAACCTTTTTCGTGTCTTTTAATATTTTTCTAGCCTACTTCTCTGTTCCTTTGACATTTCAACAAATTATTTTGACAATCATTCATATGTACCTTACGGTAAGAAAGTATGGCGAATTCTGTATTTTTTAACGTATAATAAATAAATAAAAGTTTTTTATTTAATAAAAATGTAATAAAACACTAAAGCAGAGTTCTGTTAAGTATGAATCAGATCTATTGTTCTTCTGTTAAGTATATGTTATAAGTGAGTAAATCAACTTAATTTTTTATCGATATTGATTATCTCAACTGCCCCATCACTTGCCCCCAAACTGAGCATTAGATAACGGGGTCTACTTATAGGCTTTAAGCTCAATTATGTAACATATGAGCACAATATATTGCTTTTCAGCTTTATGTGACTAAGATAAGTTTTACTTGAATATAAAAGTTTAAAGGATTTACTTTTTGTCTTTTTAGAGATGTTACATATATAAAGAGAATCTTTGACTATAGGGCTTTATATAGAAGGTTTGATTTCACTCCCCAAACTCGTTTTTAAATTATTATCATCATACAACGTAAATTTTATTTTCAATGTATACACTCCGTCATAAAATTTCAGTATGCTAATATTTGTTTCCATTTTTAAGAAACGTCTAATGTCAGAGAAGGGTATATAGCCCAACGTCGAGATAAATGTAACATCGAATTTTTGATACACTGACTTTAGGATCAAACTTTGAGGTCTAATAAGTTGTGTAATCGTCATAAGTATTTATTTATTAATGTCACAAAACAAAATTACATCAGAAAAGTCTGTAGAATCGACCCTTGAACTTAAAGCTTTAAGATTTATTGTCTGAGGCACGTTTACATCTTATTTACTTCAACAGACGCAATTTTTCCAGTTACATAACCTTTGTTACATACCACATAACCAGTTACATAACATAACAAACATCTGGCAAGAATAACGTTACAAAAGACCTTTTTTTACATTATTAGCAGCTGTCAAAAAATACACTCTACAAGGAAAGTAGGTTCATTGAGCGATAAAAGCTTGTATCAAAATATACGCAACGACTATATTAACGCATATTAAATTATGGCGTATGGCAGGAAATTGAAATTGATAGCTATGGCTGCCGTAAATTGTACCCAACGAGCAGGAAAAAATCATAAGACGTACATAAAAATAAGGTAAAAGCTTCCATTTCGTTGTGCGGTTACATATAGTAAAAGTTTTAACGACCAGATACTAGTATATGTCAGTAGGTATGGACATAAATAAATAATTGACGTTAACCTTGAGCGGTATTCAGAATTTAAAAACCTAATAACGTATGATGTTATGATTTGTTTTAAAGATGGTTTGTGGTCCGCGCGAAAGCAATTGGTGTTTTATTATGGTATAATGTAGTGTTTGGGGGAGGCCTATGTTCAGCAGTGGGTGAGTTTCGGCTTGAAAGACGATTATGATGACAATAATGTATTGTATAGACATTTAAAATTGTATAACAGTTTTTTGGCAACCTTAAACGGAAGAAATGATCACGTACCTACATAATTAGGATGAATACATAATGTACACATATTTAATTGTAATTTATTTTGTACTAGCTTTTCCTCGCGACTTCGTCGTCTAGGGCCCTCGCCCACGGCGACTTTTTGAAGTGATGCAATCGCGTTGCAATCGCGCGTTCGAATCGATACAGTCGCGATGCGGTCGCTGGCTGTGTACCCTCGCCCACGAACCACGATGCAGTCGCGATACAAACGCGATACAGTCGCGATGCGAACGCAGTTGCTCTGTTCTGCAATCACGCGCCCCCCCACCTTCTTCCCCCGACGTCGTCCAACACGATCGCGCGTTTGTATCGATGCAGTCGCGATGCAGTAGCGCGTTAGTAGCGCGTTTCAAAGGCGACTAAAACGCGTTAGCAGCGATGCATTCGCGCGTTTACGAAACGAAAAGTCGCCGTGGGCGTCCGGCCTTAAAGTATAGTTGCGTGATAAAAAATATCCTATGTCTTTTCTCGTAGCTCAAACTATCTCTATACCAAATTTCATCCCAACTGACTCAGAGGTTTAAGCGTGAAGAGGTAAGATAAGTACAGAGAGACAGACAGAGTGAGGTACTTTCGAATTTATAATATTTGTATGGATAATTGTTGTAAAAAAAAAACAATACAAATTATTATAGTGTATGTAAAATATCTCAGCTTTCAATTATTTCATACTAACATATTACATTTCTTATATCTTTATACTGGTGTACCATGTCAGTATTGTGTAATCTCATAAACGCTGATGTTTTACTTTGTAAGAAATCTAAGTCTATTAAAAGTATTTCAAATAAAATTGAGAGGTACGTAATTTAGCTTCGATTTCAAGATAATACTTTCTGCTAACACGGCAGATCGGTTCTTTCTAAAGTTTCGATTTGCTGACCACGGACCACTTATTGAACTAGACGCACCAAATGTTCAGACTTGAATACAGTCAAAATAAATAATAACGTATGAAACAACGTATCAAAAATACTGTACTTAAAAAGAGTTACAAGGAATGGGAACGCGACAAAAACTTTTAAATTTCAGCAACTCGAACAAGGCTTATGTTGTCTGAAAACAGTGAGCAAATTTCGATTTTGCTGCGAGTATGAGGCAAAATCACATTGAAATAACCTTGAAAATAGAAGGTCACTTCTGTCCACGGGGTCTAATTCAAAATCGAAATACCTAAGTCTATACGCATTGTATATTTCACGTCATTAGTAAACAGAAAGATACAGACATACTTTAAACTTCTAATTTAATTTGATCATCATAATCATCTTAGCCGCAAGTCGTCCACTGCTGGACTTAGGCCTCTCCCAAATATGAATATCATCTTGGGGGGTAGTTGCCATAGTCGCCACGCTTGGCAGACGGGTTGATCATTTAATGTTTTACTAAGATTTAAATAGCCTAGGAGGAATGCACCCGCGAGCGCTAGTAAGGGTATTCTGGCTTTTGCATCCCAAAATGTAACAATTCACTATAATTTTGCTTTACAGGCAGTGGCTTCATAACAAAATATTAGCTTATTCTGTATTAATTACCGCAACTTCGGTGGATAACTCCAATTGTATTTGTTTGTAACCCTCCAACTTTGACAGTTCTGAAGGGTTCAGTTTGAAGGGGAACAAAGATATGGGAGACTATGACAAGGACGGACAAGAATAGCGCCGTCTCTGTTTCCCTTTCGATCGTGGTATTATTATTAGCACGCTCCTTCTAGTTAAATGGTATGTTTCTGTAAATAGCAGACCCATACAAAAGATACATAATATCGTAAACGGTCCGAAACACAGATGAGGTCAAGTACTATTTGCAAAAATAATTTATTATCAATTTTATTTTTCTTAATTGTAATCCGAGACATTTTAAAATTATGTAGGTTCACGTACGGATTTTATTTCAAAATAAATTCAGAATAACTGGAATAATATGATATTATAAACATCACGCAGAGACGCGTTTAGTTATTGAACTCCTTAATACCTTTACTCTTTTAATATTATTACCCGAAATAATTAGTACCCGAAAAAAGTGAATTACTTGACAGTATGCGTGATTATAACTTATAAAACGTTCAGAATTGCATACGAGTATTAACGTTTAGTAGTATAAGCTTTAAAATAAAAATAATAATTGTTCGTTCGTTTTTGATAATTGTGAAATTATAAAAGTAATTTAAGTATTATATTATATAATAAAATGAATGATGCTAAAAACACGACAGGATAATATTAAAATACCTGTTTCACCGAAAATCTAATTAGTAGGTAACCGAACGCACATTTAAAAACAAATGATTTTTGTGTTTCGTTTACCTGATATTTAAGTAGACACAATGGAATATAAATAAGTACATAATAGTTATATACAACCATTTATATACAGCATTTACGTATCAAGCTCTAACATAGAAGTGTCAAAAGCGTCAATAACAAAAACATGAAAACGACGAAGAAGTAGCTTTACTCCGGAGGAACAGATAATTATGAAATGTGAACGTACTTTATTTGGTTCGAACTACTGAAGTGAAAAATTGGTTGAGACCAAAGTTACTTGAATCTCGTGAGTTTGAGTCCCTCACTACGCTGAAGATTCCAAATTTATTATAGAATCTTTTACGATATTACATCCAACAAGAAAAGAGCGTATAGGGATCTTAAAGGCCGGCAACGTACTTGTGACTCCTCTGGTGTTGCGAGTGTCCATGGGCGGCGGTAGTTGCTTACCATCAGGCAATCCGTCTGCTCGTTTGCCTCCTATATCATAAAAAAAACTTTCTCGGGACTCGAAATCAGCACTCAAAACAAATACGAAGTTAGCTCGCACAAATAACTATTGAACGTGAAATGTAAAGACACGTCCCAATTTTTAAAAATATACGAGATTGCACATACATTTGGTGCGTAGTATTAATATATGCACACAATGTAGATTTTTGAGACATGTCACATGATATTTAGCATATCGTCGTATAGTGCAATACTGCGGAACTACAGATATCGATAGAGTTCGAAATTCATACAATGTACAAAGAAACTGTATCTGTATATGTGTTATTGCTTTGCAAACTGTATCTTATACTGACGCCACAGTCACTTAGTTACAGTTTTACTTTCTGGAGAACTTTTATCTATGTAGTACAGAAAATACTCGTTTTCCCCTATTTCATACGATTGAATTCAACCCATTTGAGCGTAATGGATCTCCATAAAAAACAGAGAACCTTCTCGGTAAAGTAAGAGTAAACGAATTGTGAATGCTTGCTACATCTAGTTTATTCTTTAGTCTATGATGCTGACCTAGCCTAGTTACGGCTGAACTTTGCCCGAGGCTACATATGTCCAAGCCACGTCGCACCAAACTTGCTTCGACTAATCTGTGTTAAACATAATCTCTATTTTATACCTACTGATATACCGGCTATGTGCTAATAATGAGCAGATTCTACATCAATGATAATAATTATATTATGATAATTGTTTTCATGTGTGATCCCGCTACTCTATGCAGATCGCGTCCAAGTCATCCCGCCATCTTCTTTTCGGTCTGCCTGCACTCCGGTGTGCATTGTCTACGGTGTGTCGTGGGTCCCACTCTGTAACCACTTTGGCCTAGGGTTGAGTGGAGAAAAAGAGGGGAGGCCTTTGCCCAGCAGTTGGACATCATCATCAGCCGAAAGAAGTCTATTGCTGGACAAAGGCCTCCTCCAGTGATTTTTATAACAACTTTGACCAGATTCTCATTTCACCTAGTTGGGAGCCAGCCAACGCCCAGTGTTCCGCTACGTGAATACAGTCCAGTAAGATAATTGTATTTTCTAAAAATGAAGGAACAAATGCCATAAAACTAGTACTTTGGTGAATCAGTAAGATTCCTTACCCAATGCCCACGAAATATACGCTTCAAGAAAGCGCGCTGCTTAGTTTACCATCCATTAATCAAGCTTTTGACAGCTCAGGTTTTACATATACAGTAAACTGTATCCTGGATGTTATGACATAACTGATAAGATATGTATCTAAATATAAATATAACTCAAAGGTGACTGACTGACTGACATAGTGATCTATCAACGCACAGCCCAAACTACTGGACGGATCGGGCTGAAATTTGGCATGCAGGTAAATGTTATGACGTAGGCATCCGCTAAGAAAGGATTTTGATCAATTTTACCCCCAAGGGGATAAAATAGGGGATGAAAGTTTGTATGAAACTTTGTCAATTTTAAACCGATCGGGCTGAGACTTTGCATGCATAAAGCTACTATGATGTAGGCATTTGTAACATTTCCCGAACAAAAGCATGCACGCATACAAAACTACGAATGATAGTGTGCTAAAAATAACTTAAATACTTATTAACGCGAGCGAAGCCGCGGGCAAAAGCTAGTATTGTATATGTATGTGTTCTGTAAAGCGGTTTTCCAGATGGCAACTACATAGCTTTTGCCGCCTTTGGCATTTAAAAGCATCAAAGCGGTCTGCGGTTACCGCTGGACATAGCGCGCAACGAGGTAGAGTGTAGAAAGGTGGTTCTACACTCGGGGTGAATCGTAGATAACGTACCGTGATATTAATGTACGACGAACATCCCTGGCGTACCGTAGCGTTTTAACACTTTCCCACAGCCACTCACTACGCAGTAATACGCTGGTAACAGATTTCAGCGTGTTCCCACTTTGTAGAGGAAAGTCACTACAAACAGAAAATCTGCTTACCTAATGCAGAACGCACGTTTTGACACTACACGCTTGATATGGATGAATTAATTAAAGTGAAACAAATACATAATTATATACATATTATTAATAGTCTAAGAGCAACATCAGAGAGAAAAAAGTAGATAATATTACAATAACATTATTAATATAAATTGCTGGGATGCTATAATCACCACGCTTGGCAGGCGGGTTGGTATGTTTCACCACTCAAAATGGACGCTGCACCATGTTTCGGTGGTTTTTCGTCGTGGTTTAGAGTCAATACCACAATTCGTTGAATACTTATTATTTAACATACCTACTTGTATTAATATAGGTACCATACTATTTTTTTAAACTTAGGGATTATCGTAGGAAAAATGCCTAAATATCACGCAAAGTTGAAAAAGTAGGATGTTACCCGGTGATCAATCGCTAAAATTTAACGTACCTAGTTACATTTTTTTAATACAACGACTGTGCAAACAAGCATACAGCCCGCCTGATGGTAAGCAGTTACCGTTGTCGATAGACGCCTGCAACTCCAGAGGATTCACATGCACGTTGCCTACCGTTTATGAACCTATACACTCCTTTTTTGAAGAACCTCATACTGTAGTCCCTAGAGAGAACCTATAAAAATATTACAAAAATACATATGACTACAAGTATGAAAGTAAAATATTATATTTATGGGTAGCAACATAAACAAAACTTCTGTCTTCCTGGCTTCTCTCAGATCAGCTATTATGTTCATTGGCTTAATATGAGCCGATACTCAAATGTGAAAATATTCACGCCTCTCAAAACTCTCTGATCAAAGGAAGTCTTTGAGGGCCTACATACGCGTTTGTGCAATCATCGCTTGTGAGAGAATCTGTATCCTAAGCTCTCCTGAGCCGCTCTAAGGCAACAGATCACTCAGCGACTAGAAGGAGCTTGTAAGAGTAAAATGACTTTTTCCTAACTAGTGCGTAAAAAGTGCACTTTGCGCACGCTTCTCTTGCGTAAATTTCACTTTTTAAGGCACTTGTTATGAAAAATTGGGTTCGATACGTGATACGTGAAAAAACTTCTTTAAGACTCGGGTGATTGTCACCCTCGTTTCACTCGGGCTCCAACTTTCACCCTCGGCCAAAAAAATTTTTTTTTCACTAGTATCGAAATGTATTATTTCTTCAATCACTATAAGCATAGGCGTTCCCATTACGTACGAGTTAAATCCATGTAGTTATCAGTGTATGTAATTCTATTCTCTTATATACACAAAATATAATATCATATACAAAAAAATACCTATATGCTATATGAAATCACTCTTTTATTTGTATGCTATCGCGTTTATCATTTTACATTGTTTACACGGTTATATCTCCACCAAAAGGTGGGAACTAAGGGTCTTCTACATGTATGTATATTTGAGTTTATTTTGCCAATGACTGTTCTATTAAGAACGTAAATCGAGAGAATGATACTGATGTTTTCTTTATATAAGTATTATTGGCCCGAAAATGGAATGAGTATTGTTTGCTACACTACAATATGTATTTAATTATTACATTATTCGTAGTAAGTATGGTACCTGCTTTCAATCTTTGCACAGTTTATATAGTTGAATGCCAAGAATTAAATTTTGTAAGTATTTTTTTTGTTTACAGATAAGTTTACATAGATTAGGCGCACAGTTTACGAGTATATATAACCTGTAGATACATGCAAACAAGGTTGAAGAAAAGTCCCCTTTAAGTGCGGGTTCTATTTGAGGTAGTCTATGCAAGCTTATAGAGCGTCACCAACGGAGAAATATTTCTTGATCGCACGAGAAATATTCAAAGGTCTTCGTAAATTCTGAGTTCGTAAACATTCTTAAAGTCGACAAAGATGACAGACGGTCCCGTCCCAATTGATAAAGAAGAACTGGCAACAATATCGCAATCAATATTTATTTTACACACGCAAACATCAGTAATGTGCTGTTTAGCATATTCAATATATAATTTTTCGTGTTTTATTACGACTTACATTTGTAAATTTACGTAATATATCAATCACAAAACCTCATCTACAAGATATTTATAGGTATAACTCGATCACCACATATATTCCTCTACCAATTTTATAAATGAGCGCGCTTTCAGTTGCGTCCACTTTAGGTAGTGTGTGAATTAGAAACGCTATTATAGATTAACGCGTTAATAGGGGTGAACCTGGACTATAGACGTGCTCGGTACATTTAGTGCTTGAAAATGGTACCTAGGCTCTCTTTAACATAACGCGTGAGTGACTAAATAATCGCTCATTAAAGTAGACTACTTAAGCCGCGGATGGCCATTGCTAGATGTGGATGGGGGTTTGATGCCATAATCACCACGATTGGCAGCGGTTTGTATATTATTGTCCATTTAGTTAAATAGATAGAAAATGAACGTGGAGTGCTATGAAAGACCTTAATCTAAATCTTACATTTTATGCTAACTTAATTTTATAAGTGTTCTCGTCCTTTGTATTTTAGTTTTTTTTTTTAATGTTTTTACATAGTTACAATTCATACGCCTAAATATAAACACAAAATAGTAGGACCTCCTACCTCACCCCAACCACGGGGTGGTGGGATAACATACAAGAGTGCTTTCGGGAAATTGTTGGATCGACACTTTTAGATTATGAATTTCACTTTAGCTTCATTTGTAAGTTCACAACCGTACTAATTACATTTTTTTCAAAATTTGTTTTTTTATCGCTAGCTATATAAAATTTAATTCTGCATCGTATGGCATTAACAAAAACCTTAAAAGCCTTCTCCTTCCATGAAAAACAATGTGACACAATGGTACTAAGTACGAAGAAAGCATGCTCTTTTGTACTAAAATCCATTATTTTTAAAAATTTCATGTACAAAAGCATTAAGTGACTTTAGGTCATTTGACTCCTATTTGAAATTATGCACATTCGTACTAAGTGTAGTTAGTTCAATTGGAACTTATTATATTTTGTATGCAGTAATGTATTAAGTCGCTTTAGTACAAAACATTACAAAAAAACATGTAACAAGATTGTCACAAGAGCTGTTAATTGAATGTCTTTTGAACTGGTTGTTTGACAAACATGTTAAGTTACTTTAATACAGTCGGTATGTTCGTAAACTTTTTTAAAGCGAAATTGAAAAAGTATAAATAATTCAATTTCAGGAATAATATTTTCTAAGCGGTGACTAACATGCTTCGTTATTTACTTGAGCCATTTTAAATACGTATTATTTTTTATTATACACCTACATTAATAGGAAGCGTGAGCGCTACTGTACCACGCCGTGCGCCAGCGCCGGGGTAGGAAAACTGCGCGCGCTCTTTTTTTAAAACAAAAACAAATATACCCACAACAGTCTCAACCTATATTTTCGGAGGGAGTCAGTCGTTGTAGTACTAGTAATTGAAAATATTACGTTCGTGACAATGTTAAGTAAAGGTTGAAGACTTGTAAATTTGGTAAAGCAGAATGATGTCAAAATCACCAAAACATAAATAATTACTAGATACTATAACAGCACTTAACATGGTTGTGCGCAGGTTTTTATACTGTAAAGGTTAGATTTTGATGACACTAACAGCACTTAATACACTTGTGCGCTAGCATTTTAGTCGTATTCAATGAATGGTTTAACATTAAGAGCACATAGTGTCGTAGAACATAATAATGGATGAGATGTTGATACATTTGATTCGTGTTTGGTTTGGCATTTTGTCACACCAAGTACACTTAATTAATTGAACTCTTGGTCGAATAACGTATAGTTAATGCAACAGTTCCCTTTTCATACATTATACAAGTTACAAAGATACCCACACTAACATGTTCTTTAGTTTTTTTAGTTATTTTTTTGTTTAGTTATTTTCATAATGTATTGCGATAGTGTTAGGTTTAGGCATTTTTCATCTCTTGCCTGAAACAAATAAGCAATTAGTTTAGTAACAGGCGTGCCGCGGCAGCGGCCGGCGAAGCGTCAGAACAAACTTTTTTTAATAGTATACATTACCCACAAAATGCCTCTACTAGTACCTAAAGTTAAAAACAATAAACAACCAAATTTATATTATGCCAACTAAAACATTCTACAACATGAAAATAGGCGTTTTGAAAAATGACATTATACTTAAAACACAGACCAAATGTTGAGTTGATAAGTTGATAACTGTTAAGTTGTCAAATGAAACATATTTGTTTTGATAATTTGGGAAATGAACGTTCGGCGAAATAAAATTACGCGAAACGTGAGTTGGGAAGTGAAATTCGACAATATGATTTTCGGCGATAAATAAGTGAATCCATTATAACTAACAGTAAAAAACTGATACAGAAATTAATGGATCTCAAGATTTTTCATTACGAGTATTATGTTAGTAAGATGCGACAATGTTTAAATAATTTAATTACATTTTTGTTAAATAGAACCGCAAAAGTTTGCATTTATGTTTTATTATTGTTTTTAACACACAATGCTTAGTATAATTATGTTTTAAAGTTCGATTTTTGTTCAGATTTATTAAAATGTCTGTTTTAATAATAAAAAAGTAATAATTCAAAACATGTCTAGTTGTTTCTTTTCATTTCCATTGGGTAATTTTTTTAATAATTACAGTACCTTATGTCCTAACTACATCGATGACGTATTTAACACGTGCACACGTGTATTAAGTGAGGGGTTTAGTTGTCTAAAGTTCAATTTTCAGTATGAAATCTTTCGAAGTGGTATATAATATTTGAAATATAATATCTCGAAGACCTATTTTACGTCACTAATACATAATTTATAACTTTTTGTATACCATTGATATAATATTCATATGCAAACATTAGATTTGCTCTCCTGTAAAATTACTCAAAGTGTACTTAGTACGGTTGTGAACTAGGGTGACGATATAAGGTAGAGGCACGAATGATGTACGGTTTAAGTTGACAGGTACCAGTGATGGACACTTCATTCTTAAGTCAAAGATCGTATGGTTGACAGTTGATTGATGTAACATTTATGTATAGACCTTATTTTTTTTAAATAAGAGTGAACGTACTGAACGTCCATAATGGGTCCTTGTCCATTATAACCCAACGGTTATCCCTACTCTCACCATTCATACATAACTCACCATTCATGCCCTCTTAATCTCTACTCGCCTCATTTTACGATAATTATTTATTTATGAATTCACTATAAGCAGATAGCTGCCTCCAGTTTGGTTTAGGCAACTTTGACTCAACAGTATACCTATCAATGCTCAATTTAATAGTTATATTATCAACGCTGATAAATTATTTAAAACTACTCAAGAGAATCATTAATAATTCCCGATTCTAAAGTGTTCCATGATGAATAAATCCATGAAATTACCATCTGGTCTTAGTCAATCTGAAGCTATAAATTTAAAACGACTCAAGTCGAGTAAAGCCTTGTTTAATTAAAAGTGAAATTAAACCCTAATACAAACGGGCCTCATTTCAAGGCTTGTTACATCGCAATGGAGTTTATCTGCTACTTTAGATATCGGAACTGCGAAGTTTTGTAAAAATAGTGGCCGGGTCTTTCTACTCTTTGATTTTGATATAATTTTCACACTTTTGTGTTGTGTATGTGTGTGTGTAATGAGGAGATCCGTAGGCGAACTAGTCACAAACATATCCCACCGGGTTAGCAAGCTGAAGTGGCAATGGGCAGGTCACATTGCACGTGGACAAGATGGCTGATAGGTTGGAAAAGTGGTCGAGTGGAGACCATGGACTAGCAAGCGCAGCATAGGAAGTCCACCCACAAGATGGACATACGACCACGACGACGATGGCGATGTTATAAGATATATTTGTCTTTAGCCTGATTCAAAGCAATAATAAAACTTATGATGTGGTTGTATATTATTTGTAATAAGTATAAATTTTCTAGTTATTACATTGTTTAGTCAATAACGATTTGGAAAGACGGTGCGAACGAAAAATATATTTCTTCTTTTTCTAGGTAATTTCTATTGATTTTTGATTTAAATCAAAAAGATTCATTTTCCTTGATTTTTTTATATTACTTTAATTGTATACCTACATTTGTTTTTTTTTTCCACAGTTGGTAACAATTGTTAAAGTAGCCTTACTTTAATAACTATTACCGCCCATTTACTAATACTTGATTATCTTTTGGTTCAGTTAAATTATACAAAACATTTTCGTATCGACTTTTGTTCAATACGTGTCATACTTTGTTCGAAAAAGAAAAAGTTTTCAAAAAGTAAAATGCCCCAATTCCGATAGTCCAGTAAAAATTTCACGCTTTGGAAAAAGCGTTGGTGCAATCAGACCGGATTGTGCTGGATTCTCGGCTAAGCTTCTCTAAGCAGCGCTGGCAGGAGTGGTATTCGCACTGTTCAATATTGATTCGTTTTGCAATTGATTTCCTTCTGTAATTGACTACTACTCCTACTGCTTTAGCCATGGACGTTCACCGCTGGACATAGGCCTTCCCCTTAGACTACGATAAGTGGACTGTTGGGTTTACTGCCATAAGGCTAGTAGATCGCTGTATATTCCAACGTGACAAAGGATGCCGTTGCCCGTTCTACTGTGTAATTTCCTCAGTCCCGATGACCACGAACGCTGCTAAAGAGTTCAAAACGTTGGGATGAAGTTTAAAATAGTATACGCGATTTCATTTGTTTTAGTTGTTTTATTTTATGAGAAATTATCGCGGCAACCGAAGACAATATTATTCTATATTCATTGTTCGTTTTATGTAAAATATATAATTTGTTTTAATTGTATTTCACTCCAATTTTATATTAAGGGACACGTTTACATATTTTATTATCAATAGTATGTAATATAATTATATATCGAAAAATGACACGATTATATTGGGGTATGTACAATGTACATTATGTGTCCGGGACCCCTCTAACTTTTGAACCACAAATCCACAAAATATAAAAAAAAAATATGAAAAAACAGCTTAATATAGAACTGTTTTTGATTTACGGATCGAAAAATATGGAACCTTTTACTGAGCATTACCGACATTTTTTTTCCTATTACATAATCGACGACAAAAAATTTAAGAAATATTAGGGCCACATAAAACATAAAATCTCTTCCACAACGTTAAACACACGAGGTACACAGTTTCCAAAAATCATCGAAAATAGCTGTAGGTATTGAGTTCGTGTACAGATACACCCGTGGGAAAATTTTCCCCTTGAGCCAGAACTTCATTATTACACTCTGCGCCCTGATTCCAAATAAGTAGATTCACATTTCCCAGTTCGATCGCGCCGAAGCCGCAGCTGAAAGGGGTGAGGGTATCCATTGGATTGATTTATAGTGGGACCAATCGGATTGAGAGAAGCCTTTAACTGAATACTTACCCAAAAGGAAGTTGTTTTCACATCGGACAGCACCAGGCAGACTCAATGAACACATCAACGTTACCCGGGCCCTTCAAACGTTTATAGAACACTAAACAAAGACGATGTTTATCTACAAATAAATAACATATTAGCAATGGTCCCTGCACATAAAAACTAAAATTGTAAACAACAATAACGTCAACATAAACTAAAATAAACAAACTGAGGCCCTAGTGTAAGTTACTTTTGACGTGAAAAAACGTTCACGAACGCGTAACTGATAATGTTATTTATATGGGAAACGCAAACGCATTCGTGACGTAAAGTTACGTTAAAAACTTACACTCAGGGCTCTGGACATGAAGCAAAATATAATTTAAACAATTGTGAAATTCATTACTTAGATACTACTTGTTGTGAATTTTAGGACAGGACTACCAATAAACTTAGTAAAATGGCTAAACGTTATTGTGGTCGTTCAACAACGTTTTCAATTGATATTAAGGGCCGTGGATTAATAATTTCCATCTCATTTCACCATTGTACCATTCGTGTTTGTGAGAAAATGGCATAATCCAAATCAATATACCAAGTTTTTGCGGACCTCAAACTTGTTTTAAAAAAGTGGGTATTATCTTCAATACTTATATCTGTGGCGTAAATCAAGGACGTCGGCAGTGCATTGCATTAACATGAATGTTATAGATACAGCTCTGAAGCATTCATATAAAAAACCTGTTATTAGGCAGTACCTATAAATATGAATATAAACGAAACTAGAGCTTGTTTCTATAACACTACCGCGAATGTACTTTCCAAGCTTTTGAGCTTTTTTTTATCTACACTTATGCCTTGAGATAATATTATACAAGGATTATAATTTTGTAATAACTACTTACATTAAATCTAAACAAGGCCCTTGAGGCTTTGTAAGACATGTAGTAGACGTATACGACTCACAAGAGTTGGCATGAGTTTTTTACTTACTAACTGAACTGTCAAGATTCATATGTTATATGGACATGCGGTGCCAACTCTCGTGAATCGACCAGAGTGTAAGTGTAAGTTTCTTTTGACGTAAGACAACTTCTCGAACGCGTAAGTGATAATGATTTTTATATGGGTAACTAACGCGATGGTGATGTTTTGTTATGTTAAAAACTTACACTCAGGGCTCTGTACAAATAATAACAGTTATACTCTTAATAAAAATATTGCCGACATAATTTGCAGAGAGATAACTTTGTTATTTCTTTTCGCGTGAGTGATAATATAAGTTAGTGAAACTTACTAACGATAGATTAGGGGCAGCATCAAATCTTCCACCAGTTTCCCCCTTCAACTATTATTGCTATTTTTATTTATCAAATATGTTTACGCATTGTTATAAGTTCTTGTTTCCTTTGTCGAGTGATATTTATTTACTTTGTTATTTGTGCGTTACTGTTGTTTGTTTGACGGAAGGATAATATTATTTATTGTTTTTTGCAGTTACATGAAGAGGACTTTGGAAGTGTTCGGTGTTTGATGATGTGAATACAAAAGACCAATCATGATGAGGGTTGCTGCGCTGCTGTGCTTATTTGGATATTTAGGTAAGTTTAAATACAGTTATTACTTTTTTTTATTAGCCTATAAGAGTATCCTACTGCTGGGCAAAGGCCTCCCCTCTTTCTTATTACTTAGACAATTTTAAATAAGCAACTCCAGGTACTTTCATAATCACTATTCTCCAAGAATTTGGGTATTTTATTAAATGGCCACAGCTGTTGTTCTTCATTCATTTTATCAGACTGGTTGCGTATTTTTAGTATGAATATTCAAGCATTTGAATCACATTATACGGACTAAGAATCTACTTAAAAATATTAAATGCGGGAAGAAATATATTTCATTATTTTATTGTTAGTCTTATTACGTATTTTAGTAAGTAGTTAGTAGTCAGAATATAAATTAATAATTTTCTTTTTCACTACCTGCGAGTCTACACGCATACCTAAATTATGATTAGTGATATCTAATTAAACATTATAGATTTATAAGCCTAAGATATAGATCTTTTGCATAAGCAAAGGATATTTTTTTGTCCGTGAATATGTATTCAACTATTTCTTCTTAATTTTAATACAAAGTACCTAGTACCTGTACAACAATCTGTTGTTTGTGGACAACTGAATAAGGAGGACAAATGTAAAATAACACCTGTA
Organism: Grapholita molesta; assembly: GCA_022674325.2. Lineage (NCBI taxonomy): Eukaryota > Metazoa > Arthropoda > Insecta > Lepidoptera > Tortricidae > Grapholita > Grapholita molesta. The sequence continues at coordinate 11,861,140 of CP053137.2, forward strand.
ACTATACCCTATCAAGCAAATTAATGATTTATGATTTATGATTTATGATTTAAATCGTAATAAAAAAATAAAAATCGTTTATTACGGACCATTAAAAAGAAAGCGTTTTAGTACAAAACTTATTATCTTTTATCTTTAAATAAAACTTATTATTTCAATGTCTTTTTTAATTAACTACAAACGAATTAACTTGTAATTGTAATAGGTATATTAGTAAATTACAAAATTGTTTGGATTTCTTAAAACTCTATTTAATATGCTCATTTCTACTTAGTTACAAACGGATAAACTCACGTGCAATTATATCGCACTAGGCGACATGTTTGGGGTAAGCTCTGGTACCCATCTTCAAGCCGAGTCAGGACACACCGATCGCGATGAGGGTGTATCACTCACTGCTGCCTTGCTCATTTCATGCTCATTTCGCCCATATTATACTTATGTATAAGATTTTTACAATTAATATAAGTAAAATACTCATTGACTTAAATGACTGTGCACTTAAATAAACAATAATGTCATAAAATCAAAGTAGTCCTACACCGACATCGATGTTATCAATCGATGGTACAAGTAAAAACCACGGAGAAAGCGTTCATATGGAAAAATCCCCAGCCTTAAGCCACAAATACCGTAACTACATATATATCTAATCAGACGTATGTGTATTTTTATGGAATTAACTGTAAAAATCGAAGAAAGTACAATAACACATTGTGTTTAAAAGACACAACTTCTAACTGAGTAATTTTAGGTTTTATGAATAAAGGGTTACTGTTTTAATTCGACAAGTACAGAAGGCGAAGGCTAATTTATTTCATCCCGACCGTAATAAAACGTGTTCACGGCTGAGCGGTATGGAACCGAAATCACCGGTTCGGAGCTTTTGTTACACACATTATCCCACTTTGTTCCAGCTATAGTGCAATTACCTCATTTATTTTGGCCATAATTTAGAAAGTCCGTTTTGTTGGATATGCATGAATTACAATGTCTTACGATTGATATGGAGATTATATATTACTATTATAACGAAACTATTTAAACTTTTGTGAGTAATTCTAACATTTAATGAGCCCGTGATGTGCCGGCGATGCGATGGTGGACGCGAACGGGCGCTCGGCAATCTTAGACCTTAAAAACGGAGTATGTTCTCAAAAATATGTTACATGAGTGACTCGCTAAACAGGCCGTTAATAATTAAATATTTAAACTTGTATGTCCTTAAACTACATCCAATAATGAGTGGTAGGGCACAGCGATTACCATCACGCTTGAATCTGGAGCAGCCCAACTGGAGAAGTACCTCCTCCTTACAGAAGACCACAGCCATAATAGCACTGCTACCTTTCAGGTCTGTAGTGTTGTGTTCCTGATGGTGAGTAAGGTTCCCAGAGCTCCAACCCTCTTAAAGGCCGGCAACGCGCTTGTGACTCCCCTGGTGTTGCGGGTGCCCATGGGCGACGGTAATTGCTTACCACCAGGCAATCCGTCTGCTCGTTTGCCGCCTATGTCATAAAAAAACAGAAACATTAGACATGCCTACGATATACGGCAGTATTAAGTCACTGTGCTTGAGCGTCTAAGGATTCAGAGTGCTAGGAATCGGGCACGGAAATCGCGTTTTAAGGCGCGGTGTTTTATGAACCTTTGCCGTAAAACTCGTTACGGGCGGATAAATCAGAACATTGTACGTACAAAACACCTACTTACTTACTTACAAGGAAAACAATAATGTTCTTTTGAAACGTTTCCTTTATAACACATAAGCAGTCAATTTAACATAGCCATTAAGTATATTTATCGGAATGTAACAAAACATGAGTGAAAATTTCACAGTCAAACTATAAATGAGATGTGGTGGGGATATGCAATTAGCACGATGGTTATTATATTAGTGTATATTACTTTTATATGTATTTCTATGCATTTTTACATGTATTTTTATAATATTTACTAGATAAAACTCCGCTTCATATCATAGAAAGTTTATCTACTTAAACATATAAAAATAATTCGTTTGCTTCAACTAGAACTTTATCCTGGAAAAAATTGATTAAATGCGTTTAATTTATGCGCTGCACTCAGATCCCGTTAATGTCTATAAGCGTCGACCAGAAACCATCTTCTTGATCGTTCCCTGTGTCCTGTGGTCAGCAGTTTATGTTTGTGGCTGATACGAGTTAGTGGCAACTCTCAAAATAATGTGAGATACTGTTAGTTTGTATTTGTAATTACTGATAGTTGATTTTTATATACAAAGTACGTATCTGGTAAGGATCTATTAATAGGATTAAGTCTTTAACCAACTTCTACGTACATAGACTAATGCATAGAATACTGTGTGCATCGGCCTTTAACCGAAGCATCTGAGCCTTGTGGTTCCACCCCTACACACGTGGAATTTACTTGTGTTATAAACCGAATGCTTGGTGAACTTGTCCGTGAACATGAATGCGAACAGAGGCTATCTATGCACTAAGCTGTTAGTAACACTGCGCTCGGTTTCACACACATGGCGTATTCTGATCGCCTACAGAGATGACGGAGTACAAGCCAGACACATTTGAAGATGAGAACTGAAGGGTATCAATATACTGTGCCTCCTAAGATAAATAGTTTTGGAATACGACATGTAATTGTCATGTGTAAAATTTTACGAAAATATAATAAAAAGGTGCATTTTATCAATGAATGATTTATTTTGTCTTAGTTTTACCACCACACGAAACAATTTACAAATCTTTTGTATGGTTCGCCGCCATATGAAATCCCCTTTCCTTTTTTCCCTCACTCTTACATCCTTCCCTTTCACTCGTTCCATTTCATTCAATAAAATACTACATATATTTTAACCATGTATTAACTATACATTACTTTAATTTGTATGTTGTTATGTAGGTATATTTGCTGTATAGTGTGTGTATACATATAATTATAAGTATATTAATCATGTGTCTCCAAACAGTCAATAGGCCTGTGAAGAGATTGTTCTGGTTTGTGTCTTATATTTAAGTATTTAAAAGTTTTGGTTCGAAAGTCGCTAATACCTTGGAGTACCAAAAGTCCACAAGGTGGGTTCACTGTGCATTCGGGCTTTACTAGGCATACGAGGAGAAATTTTAGAGTGGCCACGAAGGAAACGGTGGTATATTGTACAAAAAGTGTTAAGAAACAGTACTTGATACGAACATTAAATTCACGTTATACTGGTTAGTCCTTCATGTCATTCACATTCACTCACCCATTGGGAATACAGGGAATGCTTTCAAACGTAAAAATCCGGATTTTTTAAAATGCCTACGAATAGAATCTGCTATAACTGCATCAGCTTTGATAAAGGCTTACGCCGCGTTTTTAACTGTGGTGAAATATGCAACCCCTGATTTTTACGCACGCTGTAGTACACCTCGCCACAGCTTGAATTTGAAATTTAGTGTGTGGAAATAAGGTATATTATTGAATAAGTGTCACAATGGCTTTTCTCTTGGCAGTGTAGCCTATAAGCTCTTACAATCCCAGAGCTTATAAGCCCCCTTTAAGGTACAGGGTTTAACTGCTATGATTGCGGCCAAAGAGAATGAAGCGAAATATACTTATATATTTTTTTACAACATTTGTTACTATTAAACCATGTTATAATTTAAAAAAAAATCGAGCTGTAATGTACTGAATTATTTGTATGGATACAATGTTATTTGTAATTCTACAAATAATTTTCATGTCGCCATGGGTATATTACTTTATCATTACTCAATGACTACAATATTATAATAACTACTATAAAATACATAAATATACTTATAAAATAAAATTACTAAAATTTAATCTAACTTAAAAATACAATCTAGGTACCTATTTACAAATAAAAAACTGGCTGTAACTCTCATAATTTTAAAGCTGATCGTTTTTTATTAAACTGGTTAATTCATTTTTACTATAAAACGCAAGTTAACCAAGCAGTTCTGAATCAAAGCAAACACTTCGTATGCGACTCGCATGCAAAATACGCCAATACTTTGAATTGCATGTGTCGATTCACCAGAGTTGACGTAAGTTTTGCACTCGACTGTCACGATTTATACAGATATGCGGCGCTAACTCTATATGAATCGACCTGTATAAATAAATAATTTTATGAAAATGGGTTAAGAATTTTTTACACTTCTTTTAATAATGTTTACCATTTTTTTTAATTCAATAATTGTTTTTACTTTTATGTTAGTTTTATTTTATAGACAAGGTACCTAGTTTAGTTTTTTTATGTTATATATCTTTATTACGTAAATATAATCGAATAAAAAGGGTTAACCTCATCAGGTAGAAAATAAAATTTATTTCGCAGGATGTGTTGTTTTCTGAAACTGCAGAACTTTCAGGCATAAATATACATAATTATGTACGTTAGATTAGGTTTGTTATATTATAATCCTTAAAAGTGTATAGTTTCCGAAAAAAAAAACACAATTTTTGAATTTAGGCGTTATGCCAAATGATATTTTATGCCAAAAAATCTTCTGCAAGACAATAGTGTACCACTTATAGTGTACCAAATGAAAAATTAATGGAAGGCTCCCCTGAGCAGAGAAATTTTTGTAAACATTTACAGTGTTAATTATCAGAATGCCTTAAGAATATGAATTCAGAATGCCTTGATGGTCATAAGAACTATTTCCATAAAAAAGATTTGCACTGCAGCTTTCATAAATATAAACAACCCGACTGGCTTAGCCTAATATGACCTATGTGGCCTTGTCGGTATAGTGACCCTGTCTATGAAGTCGATGGTCCTGGGTTCGAATCCCAGAATCTCAGTAAGCGAATTTATTTGAACACAGAATATCAGCTCATTATACATATATGTATATCCTTTGTTTGTTTACCCACAACACAAGCCTTTATTTTCATATTCATTTAATCGTATTAAGCATATTATATTGTCAAGTAACATAATTTCATCAATACAATGATAGTAATAAGATAATTACACAATACTAGTAATAAAAAAAAATACATTTCATAAAAAAAGGTCAATAAACATCAATGTGAATGTTCATCCTTTTTCAATGAGAAATTCAGTAACAGAATAACAAGCTTAAAGTATCATAAAATTCCCCGAATGCCGCTTCTGTTGTACATAAGCGCTTTGTTACGATCCGATTGCTATTAACGCGCACGTGCCCTGATAATTTAGGATACGATCTCAATCAATTTTGACATAGGCACGAGCCGGGATCGCAACCTCTGTCACCACTAGATGGAGTTTGCTTCAGTCTTAGTAAACGTTTAAAAAAATATTTTGTGTGGGATGACATTTATATTTATTATGAATACACGATATTACTGCACCGTTATTCGGTGAAGGTAGCTAAGATTACCTTAAGTTATTGATGGTATTTTTGCAAATGCTGTACTTAGTAACAGGAAATCTTTGGCTGGGATTGATGACACTATTTTTTTGTTGATAAATATGGGATTGTTATATTTAACAGTTTTTTTAAATTCCTTTGACATTTAGAGTGGGGCTATATTAGGGACGGATGGAAAATAGATTAAGATTGACGTTTTGCTTATACCACAGGGGCTAAGTAAGTAAGTTTAAGGCCCGATATAATATGGCACACGCGCATTGATTGGCGACACGGTGAAAATAGAAAAGCAGGCTCCTCGCACCCAGAACAAAGTATTTTTGAGAGCTCTTGTTACTTTTTGATAGTGTCAAATTTTTGTATTTAAACTTTCGAGTAATTCTAACATTATATGAAAAAAAACCGGCCAAGAGCGTGTCGGGCCACGCTCAGTGTAGGGTTCCGTAGTTTTTCGTCCGTCACAGTAAGTGTTCCCACTTAAGAGTTAAAAATGGGCTATTTGATACATTGTTGTTGACATATTAATATTAAGTACAGAACCCTAAAAACGGGCCCACAAACGACGCTGACAACTAAAGAAAGAGTTATAGATCCCAACTATACATGGATAATTCGAAAAAATGTTGTCAATTTCAGTCCCAGCACGAGTAGTAAGAAGGGGTTGTGACATGGAGTGATAACCAGCCAGCGTCATTTGAAGTCAGTCAGTCAGTTTCAACCTAATGTATGGGCATGTATGATCCGACCCCATTATTACGAAAGAATCTTAAAACCGCCATGTAGGCTATGAGCGTTCCACCTACAGCGACATCTATCGGCAAATTAAGTAAACTATGCGCGCGAGTTTAAAGTATCAGAGGCTCTAGTGTAAGTTTCTTTTGACGTAAAAAATGTCTCGAATGCGTAAGTGATACTGATATAATATACTAACGCGATGTCACCAAACGTCACCGTTTCGTTGCGTTAAAAACATACAGTCGGGGCTTAGATGTAGTGAATAATCCTTTCCTATCGTATTTTCTCGGAAATGCTTGTATTTGTCTTAGTACTTCACTCACACTCAGTACCCATCTGAAGTAGTAAGACAACGGAGGGGACGGTCGCATTGGGCGATGAATATTAGTGCAGATTCTTATTTACGGTTAAAACTAAACGTGAAATTATACAAAAAACGGCGGCGAACGATATTCGTAAATTTCGGACGATTGTCTCTGTCGCTCATAGCGCCTTAATTGGAGTAAAAGAGAAATTGCTCGACATATACGAACTTCGATCTTCGCGGTACCGAGCCTAAAGTGAGAAAGTGTGTCTTGTGATTCAATAAAGATTTTGACAGCCATATCTTAGGGAATAAGGGCTAATTTATTAACAATTTGTAAGAAACTATCGCCTTAACGACTTTAGTGCTGGAATAATATAAAGTGCCTATTTTGCTCGCAAAAAATCCTAAGATATGCAATACTGCGGCGCTTCCGTCTTTCTCGAGTGAAAGCAGAGACCATTTTACCAAAAACGCGTAAGATGTATGAAATCCTGCGGCGCGTATAGTTTTTTCGAGTTGATAAGTTTGTATGGGGGAACAATATTTTCGTTTTTTAGTATATTACTCGATCTTTTTTCATACTTCTCACCGTTTGAACCTTTTCTGAGCTACTACAAATATTTTAAGACCAAAATTAGCCAAATCGGTAAAGCCATTCACAAGTTATAGCGTGACCAAGAGAAATAGGGGTTAATTTTTATATATATAGATTTTTTTCAAAAACCATTGAACCTATCAAGTTCAAAATAATTTTCCTAGAAATTTTATGTAAAGTTCTACTTTTGAGATTTTTTTCATATTTTTTAAACTTGTGGTTCAAAAGTTAGAGGGGGGGGACGCACTTTTTTTTACGTCTGGAGCGATTATTTCCAAAAATATTGACATTATCAAAAAATGATATTAGTAAACCCCAATTCATTTTTAAATACCTATCCAACAATATGTCACACGTTAGGATTAAAATGAAGAAAAAAATCACTCCCCACTTTACGTATAGGGGGGGTACCCTAAGAAAACATTTTTTTCCACTTTTTATTTTTGCACTTTGTCGGCGTGATTGATATACATATTACTACCAAATTTCAGCTTTGTAGTGCTAACGGTCACTGAGATTATCCGCGGACGGACGGACGGACGGACAGACATGGCGAAACTATAAGGGTTCCTAGTTGAATACAGAACCCTAATAAGACGGTTCACTCACGTTAATCTGGGTGCTTTACCCTAAATGCAGCTAAGAGTGCCGAGCGTCCGTTTGCATCGTCGTTTGCGTCGCCGCGGCACGTCACGACCATTTTTTATATGAATTGTCACACTGTTCATAAAAGATAATATTGCGAGAAATTTCATGTTGGCACTGTTTACTGTACCCGACCATAATAAGTAATCCAAATATAGCTGTGTCTGTTAGAGTTAGTTCTGTGAAATTTCTCAGTGGCTTACCTTTTTATCATTAATCATCTCGATCCCGATCGAGTTGTCCCGCCATTTTGCCACGACTCATCCTTGCGGGGTTCACTTGGCAATTAATCCCAGTATTTGACGTAGGCATTACTTTTACGGAAGTGGCTGCCATCTGCCATCTGCCATGATATTCCAACCCAGAGAGTAAACTAGGCCTTATTGGGATTAGTCTGACTTCCTCACGATATTTTCCTTCACCCAAAAGACTGGTAAATATCAAATGATGTTTCGTATATAAGTTCTGTTATCTTTCTATCATTAATATGTGTATAATTTTTTTAACCCTAAAATAGAAGGGTTGTGACTGTTATGACCAGCCTAAGCAATGAGCTGGATTTGATGAAGGTGTTGTCAATCAACGTTTTTTGGTGACACGGGTGACTAATCTAAACAAGGCATAACATAGAACTCATAAGCTTATATTATCATATTTTTTTATATCCTTAAAATATATTTTTTTTTCACTGATGGTACTTATGTAGAAAAAAACCTCAGTGACAAAATACAATTTGGTCACCCTACGCACAGTGTAGCTATATACCAGTGACCAAGCTCCGACTATTTTCAGAGCAACGATGGGGGGTGTTCGGGGAAGTGGGCGGGGAGGATTTACCGCGCAATTTTCATACAAATTGCGCGGTCTATTTTTAAGGTGTGTCAAATTATTATTAGTAATTAACCAACTTAGGAAAGGTCGTGTGTATGTAATTTTTATAAAGGGTCTGGGGCATATTTAAATACAAATCCAAAATGTAATAGTTTTATTTTTTACTTACTTATAAAAAATATGACTAAGAGTCAGAAAGAGTCAGACTAAGAGTAGAGTAAATAAACGTCTGATATGGCCGTGTTTAGAATAATTATAATATAAAGAGTTGGAAACCGGCATCGGCTCCATCTCAAATTTCGCCACGTTTGATCCGATTATATTGAAAATCGATATCAGAGAATCCGAAGGGAGTCTTACTACGATACTAAAGTCAACATTGCAAAAACGGCCGCCATCTTGAATTTCGTAATTTTTGATCCGATCATGATGAAAATCGATATCTGTGAGTCTGCGAGACCTCTTAACACGACACTAAAGTCAAAATTACAAAAAACAGCCGCCATCTTGAATTTCGTCATTTTTGATCCGATCATATTGAAAATCGATATCTGAGAATCCGAACGAGGTCTTAACACGATACAAAAGTCAAAATTGCAAAAAACGGCCGCCATCTTGAATTTCGTCATTTTTGATGCGATTTTGTTAAAAATCGATATCTGTGAGTCTGCGAGACCTCTTAACACGACACTAAAGTCAAAATTGCAAAAAACGGCCGCCATCTTGAATTTTGTTATTTTTGATGCGATTTTGTTAAAAATCGATATCTGTGAGTCTGCGAGACCTCTTAATACGACACTAAAGTCAAAATTGCAAAAAACGGCCGCCATCTTGAATTTCGTTATTTTTGATACGATCATATTGAAAATCGATATCTGAGAATCGGAAAGGGGTCGTAACACGATACAATAGTCAAAATTGCAAAAATCAGCCGCCATCTTGTATTTCGTCATTTTTGATCCGATCATGGTGAAAATCGATATCTGAAAATCCGAAAGAGGTCTTAACACGATACAAAAGTCAAAATTGCAAAAAACGGCCGCCATCTTGAATTTTTTAACTTTTGAGTTTAGATCCGTATTAAGATGCCTCTCGGATTCTCGGATATCGATTTTCAACATACTCGAACAAAAAAAGATAACGGCAATCTTTTGGGTTTTTTAACTTCAGATTCGTATTAAATGCAGGTAGGTATAAATGGGTCTTTAATTAATATTAATATATAAAATTTCAAATGTATTCGATTACTTAATATACAAAAACTTAAGATGGCGCTAACAATGAATTTCTCTGTAAGAACAAAAATAAAACATCCGTTTTGACATCAAGTTTTTTGACAACCCTGACCCTCGAGCGCAAGTCGTCAGTCGAGGCGTTGAACGGTCCGGTTGTATAGAACCTTTGCGACTGTATATACTCGTTAGGCTGTGCCCTACGCAATGTGACGTCTTGTCACTTCCGATACAGCGTATTTCAGTAATTAAATTGACCATGATTTGGTTCATTTGAGACATAATTTTAATTACTTGATTAAATCCAACATAAAATCTTATTGGCCAGTTACATAGTTAGAAAAACTTGTCAATATTATTTGACGTGACGCAGAAATTGATCCTGTATTAACGTAACGTAAAAGTCCTGGATGACTGATTCAAATCACGCAACCTATTCATCAACCTCCACATCAGATCTTGGACTGCATAACGTACCTGGGAGTATTTAGAAAAAAAATGTCTTTAATTAGTGCGACAAGTAAACATTTTTTAAAACAACATTTGTACTTTTACGCACCATGCGGTTACACCGTTCCGATCGTTCTCCCCTTCCCTCTCCCTCACATCCATCCCATTTTACCTAGTTTTATACGTATCGTTTCTACATAGTTATCTGCTAAAATAAAGTAAAATAGATGAAATATTTTAAATTAATATACTTGTTTAATGTGGACGTGTATTTGTTAATTGTTTTTTTTTAAAAAAAGAAGTAATTATAGTCTCAATTTCACAATTGCAATGTTTTCAGATATGTTGAAAGTTGTAATGGTATGAATAAGTATGTGTAAAAGGCAGTCTGAAAGTATGTAGTATTTTTGTTTTATTTCATGTCGCACCATGTTTACTTAAAATATATATGACAAATTAATACAAAGTCACGCCCGTATACAAGAAATTATACCGTGGTATCATTTCCCCCATTAGAAATGTATCGGAGACTCATAAATTTAATCCGTGTCATTAAGACTGAGCTCACATAGTTTATGGCTCGGCGACGAATTGGAGCAGAAATACGGTAAATAACTTCAGAAACGGCAATTTGTCATCGTAAATTTATTTGAACTCATTTTTCGATACTGTTGATACAATACATTTATGTCGAATGTGTTTAGCCTCTATGACATTGTAAATTTTTGGTTGATTATTATTTTATTTTATTGTTGTTTGTGCGTTTTTAATAATTTCATTTTTGTAATTTATGTTTAAATCTAATTTATTTGTATATGATATTAAAAATTTGAATGAATTGAAACGCTAAATACGTCTTGACCGTATTAGATCTTTTGTAATTATACTTTTGTGTGTCATTATAACTCTCGGAAACTTGTTACACGAATGACTAAATAAACGTTTTTTTAAGCAGTTTGTTTAAGCAAGTTTATAATATTCCTCGAATAGCCCTCTGTAGAATAACAATCGTATTGATCTCTGAAGCATTGACCTATAGCAAAATACTATTGGACATAAATTACCAATAAGGTACGGTGGTTTAGGAACCCGCAAAATTTGTAATATCGCATTGCCAGCCTTCTTGTCCTCCATCCACAGCACGTCAGATCTCGCAGGTAAGATTCTAAAAGCCCCCACGGGTATAAACTGCCAGATCGCGTGCTTGGATGAGGCCATGAATGCTTGGCAATCTGGACCGAGTCCAAATTTACCATCCAGACCTAATAGACAAAGGGCCTGGGACACAATAACCTCCTTGGCCATTTTAAAATCGCTCACAGACTCTTCATCAGGCAGGGATCTAGCAAGGCTGTTAGCAGTTTCCAAGCCAGAGTCAGGTCATTGGCTACATGCTTATCCCTCGCCCAATATAGGTACCTTTATAGACCCAGAAACGCTCCGCATTGCTGTCGGTCTCCGGCTCGGAGCTGGGATTTGCGTACACCACGATTGCGCTTCTTGTGGAGCTCCCGTCGACGGACTCGGCCATCATGGGCTATCCTGCCCCTCGGGCGCCGGCCGCCTTTCTCGTCACGCCGCCCTCAACGACATCCTTCGAAGGGCGCTCGTGAGTGCCAACGTCCCCGCTGCTCTGGAGCCCCAGATTGTGCGGGGTGATGGTAAGCGCCCTGACGGGATGTCGTTGATTCCGTGGAAGATGGGCCGCGCGCTGGTGTGGGACGCCACTTGCTCCGATACACTGGCGGCGTCCTACCTCCCAGCTACCGCAAAACGAGCTGGAGCGGCGGCGGACGCTCGGGAGCGCCTCAAAGTCAGCAAATACAGTTGTCTCGGCGCTCAATACGAGTTCTCACCGTTTGGCGTCGAGACACTCGGACCTTGGGGCAAGGGTGCGCTCGGGCTCCACAAGGAGCTCAGTAAACGCCTGAGGGAGGCAACAGGAGATCCCCGCGCAGGCAGCTTTCTCGCTCAAAGAATTGCAATCGCAATACAACGCGGGAATGCTGCCTGCGTAATGGGCACCCTACCGAGGGGCCCGGGATTAGTTTGTTTGTAGGCATATTTTCATTTTCTTAGTTAAGTTTTTAGTTTTAATCATGTAGTTTATTTTTCTAATTTAGATAGATTTAATTTAATAATGTTGTAATTTATTTAAGTTTTGTTTATTTCATTAAATTATTGGACATAATACTATAGAAATAACTAAAATATACTAAACGAGCTGCTGCTTACGTTTGTTAACTGACGGATTCTCATTTAATAATAAATTATTATCATTGATCCAATTAACTACTTAAGCATTTTTTACATCATTATAAGCTTGTTTTGTCGTTTGATTTCAAATACATAGGTTTATCATGGTGAGTGTCTGTGAGGTATGGCAAGACATTTATGTAGATAAGGAAGGGGAACGGTCCCAATATTGATCCCTGTGGTACACTCATTGAGACTAATGACCCCGACGAGTGCTGTCTATTTGCGTCAACCTGTTGTTTTCTACCTTGTAAGTTAGTAAGGACTTAAGTAAATCCAGCGCCGATCCTTTGACCCCATAGTAGATAGAACAGTTTCTTTATCAATGTTTCATGACAGACACAATCAAAGGCCTTGAACAATGAAACACGACTCACAAATTAACCATAAAATTGATGCATCTCGCCCATTGTTATCCAAAGAAGTTTAGAGTAACTTACGTTCAAGTTCATATAAAATTTATGTAAATTGTCAGTAAAATATTTTACAATTGGCGCGGCAGCTGCTGAGTTGTAAAATATTCGTGAAGTTTTATTATACGATAAGAATTTCCTTTGTTATAATATGTTCTATGTATGGTATAGTTATACAATTAGTATTTATATAACTTATTTCTAGTTTTTTCGCATCTGTTAATTATTATATACATGCTTTTATTATTTTTCGGTAAAATTGACTTATTTAGTTAAAAAACGGTAAGAATTTAGCACAAATTGGCACCCAACACGGGACGCCAACACGTGCTACAAAATTTAATCTTATCCACATAACACGACATGCTAAGATAGGCTGTATGTAACAAAAATGTAAAAAGGTGTTTTTCTGTTGTCTTAACTGTAAAATGTCTGAGTTTGACCTTGAGATACCACCTAATCTAATAAAGTCTTATTAAGGCAACTAAAAACACAATGAATGAAATTGGAATATTTTTTGCGGTACAAGTGCTTATTAATTAAATTCATAAAAACAAAAACTGAAATAAATTAAATAATTTTATTATTTTTAGTAAAATTATATTTAAGTGGCGCCCAACATGGAGCGGACGATTTATAAACGATTGAAACTACTATGAGCTATAATTATGTACACTATATGAGGATGAGAATCTTTTGATTGTCCTTTCGAATTGTATGGCATAATTTTATGTTTCTTTTTCCATCATCGAATAAGTTTATGGATCTGGAAAACCATTTTTAAAATAATTAAGCTTCATAAGAAAAATACAGTCTAAATATTTTAATTTAAAAGTGCCTCGCGATCCGTTAGCATCCAGAAGTAATTAGGCTAAATCACTGCGCTGGTATGTTTGTGAATAATTAAAAAACGTGCTACAAAAGTATGCATACCCGCTAAAATACCCATAGCAAACTGGTATGCAAGCTTAATTTATTCACGACAGTAAAATACACAGCACAATATCATAGAATACAGCCGAGTTAAATTCAACGCATTTCTCCCTTACAAGAGAATAAAGTGACAGACAGGTTCAGTTCCTTAAGATTCCTTTATACCCCATTAAATATTTTACCTGCCACAGAGCTACCGTAATTTTACTGTGTTTTTTATTTCCGCTAAAAAATTACTGTGAAAATAATATGGGCCTAGATATAATAGTAAAGTGTAAATTGAAATAAAAAACGTAAAGAAAAGACAACAAAAAGTACCCAAGCCCCACCGACACTGGTGACTGGGCAGGATTCATAATTATTCTTTAAATTTACATGTAAGTGTAACTACTCGCAGATCTAAGTATTTGATAAAATTATTTGATCTGGTCCTAGATGGATTTATTAAGTGTGTCAAGCCATTATTTTGTTTCCTGATAAATTGATATCTGTAAAATTTAAGATTAGAAAGTAATTGTAATTTTTACATGTACAAGTAAGCTAAATATTGAATCGTTCAATCGGTTGCGAAAATTTATTAATTTTTCCGGCGTTGTCCTAAAATGTCATCAAGCAGGAAAATAAAATGAAGCAGAAACAAATTAAATTTTTGATTCGTTCCAATACCAGCATTAAATTTTCAGGATCGTATAAAAAGTTAAAGAGATTTTGAATGAAATCGCCAATCGTGTTTACTTTCAGAGTTTTTTTTGACGCCAACAGAAATTCACCGCCGAGTTAATCCAGCGAATTTCTCCCTTTACAGAAAGGGTGATGTGACAGACAGTTTCAGCTCCACGAAGCTCTTTATGCCCCATCAAAGCCGTTATAATCCTATTCCATGATTTCACGTTTCTGTGAAATCAGCTCAGTGAAATACATTACTTCACAAACATGGCTTTGTAAAGCGCGCTTTCATTATATGGATGTACGGAAATATGGGTGTTTATGCAGCAGAAGTTACTGAGCGGGCCAAGTGTTCAGAAAGTTCTTACTCTCTACAAGCTCTTATTCTCTTCACAATAAAGTCGTGTCAAGCTCATTTTGAATACCTCGCACGTTGCCGTGTGATGCCGTCTGACTAGAATAGCACCACTCCATCTCCTCCCGCGGGTGTCGTAAGGGGCGACAAAGGGAAAAATCCTACGGCAGCAGCGTCCGTCGAAACCCAATCTACAGCTACTGTGGTCGCCAACCCGCCTGCCAAGCGTGGCAACTATGCAACTACCCCAAAGATGATACAAGTCATATCTGTGGGAGGCCTAAGTCCAGCAGTAGACTGCATACGGCTGAAATGAGTGTGTGTGTGTGTGTGATCGCGCTAGTTTTTTATATTTATGATTAGGAATTTCGGTAGGCCGATTTTTGCTGGCATTTGGCTTGGCCTGACTGATGTAAAAGTGTGTAGGTAGTTAATAAAATATTTATTGGATATGTTATTTTACTAAAAGCAGTCTATGGTTACCCACCAGCCAGCGGTTCATTGTGAAATGCGACTGTCATAATAAATGCGTTAATGGCAAGACAAGATCAATTTAACGAATTAATATGCGGGCTTTTGTAGCGATTTACGCTGTTTTTTACAAATTATATAATGCCGTTAAAGCACTGTGAAAAGGACATCTTTATAGATATGTAGAGTGTTATTTAGCTCACACACTAGATTTGTTACGGATTTTCATTTTCTTCGATTGAGGCTCTACTATCTCTCTCTACTCAATTATTTTTCCATTTTGCTATACAAGGTGATGAGTTGAACCTAAAACATAATTTACAGATTTTTAAATGCTATATATAAATATTTGTATGTGAAATTTTATAACAGTAACCCTATACATTATTACTCATACATCTAGTTTGACAAAATTCTATTTCATCCTGAGATAGTGTCGCTACAAATACTAGCTTTCCTACATATGGCAATAATGTGCTTATGTTTAATTAACATCAAACAGCAATCCTTGCCAGTAAATAAATTAGTACCAGTACAGAGGTAATCCGTAGTATAGCGAGGGTCAATGACTTCACTGTTATCACTTGTCAGGCATACATAGGAGACCAATTATAATAAGCTAATCGAATTTATGGTATCAATAGATTAGTTTCCTTGTGTAGATTAAATACCGCTACGTAAATTGCGTAAATGCTATACAAAAGTATGAAATGAGAGGCAAACTCGCATTTTGCTCTTAGAACGCTCCTTACAAAATGATACATATATGCGACTTCTAGTTACTAGGCACACTTTAAAGTATGAAGATTACGTATTGTAACCGTAAAATTATACGTTTATGTATATAGTGACGTTCATTTTACACAATGAAATGGAATATATAATTTTACCATTTTTATTTCATATATTATATCCTTATTTTAGGGTCTATTTTATGTTTGAAATACTCCAATAAACTTATTTTATGTTCTCATTATTATAAAAATAAAAATAAAAATAATCTTTCAGCCCTATTCTTAGGTACTATTAAGTACATGTATAGTACCGTTTGAGTTATATTATATATAAAATCACTCAATCAACAAATGGCTTGAACCACATTCCTTAACAGCAAACACTGAAATCGGTTGATATATTTAGAGTCGATGACGCAGTAACCCCTGTTTGATGTAGGTTATCTTTTCATCGACAAGTCGTTATATATGGCGCGTGTAGTGATGTACCTATATCGTTGTTATTACTGGAAATACTTACGATCGCTAAACTTAAGTGACAGTGGGGCACATTGCACGCAGAACCGATTGCCGTTGGGGCATAAAGGTTATCGAGTGGCAACCGCGTAGCGAAAGACGAGGCGTGGGAAAAACCCCCACAAGGTGCACGGACGGATGATAAATATAGATCGCGGGAATCCGCTCGATGCGGGTGGCGCCATTCATTGTGCGCCTATGTCGGCTGATATAATGATGATGATGATGGTTTGGATATTCGCCAGCATCTTTAGTAAGTAGATTACCTGAAGGGCTTTTTTAGATCCAATTCAGTAGTTATTGTGGAATTTTGTAGTCCTTATTTGTTATTGGAAAATAAAGTTTTTTTTGTTATTTACAGAGATAAATTTTATATCAAATCCAATACGTCAAAGTCAGGCGCGAATATTTCAACTAAATATTTCTTTGTCGTCTTTCTAGTAACTATATTGTCGCTAACTTAGGCACCCACCATCGATAGAAAATAACGTAGTAGCTATTCTACACAAAATATATTTTTATGCCTGATTGTTTCAAGTATTTATTTAGTAATGGTAACATAATAGACATAATGTGCCAGCGTGTGGTGCCATCTGACAAGAATAGCACCACCCCATCCCCTCCTCCGGGTGTCGTCAGACGAAAGAACCTACGGATTGGCCGCAGCGCCCGACGAAGCGCTATCTACAGCTACTTCGGTCGCTAACCCGTCTGCCAAGCATGGCGACTATGGCAAGTACCCCTCAAGATGATACAAGTCATATTTTGGGTGGCCATGTCCAGCAGTGGGCAACTTACTGAAATTATGAATATAATATATAATTAATTTTGTTACAATATACCAAATTATCGCGACATCATTTTTTTCAGTACAATATCAAATCCATTCTTACTTAATATTATAACTACGAAAGTAACTTTCACTGTCTGTTACCTTTTATCGCTTAAACCGCTGATCCGAGCGGGATGAAATTTGGTATACCGGGAGTTTGAGCTACGAGAAAGGACATAGGATAATTTTTATTCCTCAACCATGCTTTAAAGACGGTCATGCCTGGCCGGCGAAGTCGCGAGGATCTATAAAGTTATTTATAAAGCTGACTACTTGTACTTACAACCTTCATCGACCTAGAATCAATATAATTTTTCTTGTGGGTACGATATATACATATGATTAATATTTATGAATGGTCTGGTATATGGTCAAATACTAAAGAATAATACTTTCACTTGTAACATTGAAAAAACAAGATATAATACCAGTAACAACATTCTCTGAAATAATTTGGCAACTTCACTTCGCTGGGCACAACAAACACAAGCTCATCCAGCTGGATAATTAAATTAACAACGGAAAAAATCTTTCACGGAAATACGGAACATAGCCACTAAGGAAGCACTTTCGAAAATGAAATGAAATGACATTAGCGAATTAGATTTCACGATTTCGCCTTTTCGTGCAAGATATAGATTTAAATGTTGCTCAGACTTGAATTTGTTAAGACTAAATGTATTTGTGAATACTTAAAGTATTTACGTAATCCAAAAATAAACCAAAAAGAAACAATTTTATATCGGGTGGTGTGGCCTGTAAATAGGAGCATTAACTTTAGGCATCGTTTCTACACCACAAACGTAGTAACATTTGTTCTACGACTTTTGAAAATAACCTATAGTTTAATAAATTAAAATTAATAAAAATGAATTTCCTAACAAGCAATGTATTGCGAAAACTATGAAGTTTGTAGGCTGACAGTAAACGTCAACTAGACTATTGGATGCTGCTCATTGAAAAAACTATTTAGTTTGTTCGAAAAAATCACAAGTAATATATTACCCAATTATTCAAAGTTGTAGAACAAATGTCGTTACGTTCGTGGTGTAGAAGCAATCTCTAAAATTTTTGCACCTATTACAGGCCGCACCCGGTGTATTTGTGGTACAATACAAGAAACGCGTGTAAGAAATGTGGCGCACGTTTTAATAGCATGTACACCGATATAAACTCTTATTGTAATTTTATTTAAGCACCCAAAAAAAATCATTAGTACTGATTTCTGATTGTTCCCACCTGAGTTCTCCGTGGCGGGGCAGAAATACATCGATTTGTGCTGCGATAATTTTCATTGCAATCTCGTTGTAATGGAGAATTGATATCGATTGCCCGTTGAATTATAATGTAGCCAAGCCACGGCTTTCTAGCGAACCAATCGGCGATACTACGAACATCTTGAATAAGTTATACCTCCAGTAGCTGCTGCTTAATGTTTTCTGATGATTCCTTGTGACGACAAATTTACTGAATATAGTCAAATGGAGCGACAAACTATAGAATACCTAAGACGGTAGTGCTTCTTTGTACTAGGTTTTCTGTACAAAATCAGTAACAAATTTTGTAAATTCCGGGTCAGTATAGTTCCGGGTTATCAAGTTCAATACTGGAAGCATTTTGAACTAGTAGATTAGCCTCAAATAAAATGTGGCGTACATATCCAACTTAACGGTAACTGGGATTACCTGGCGTTTTTTTTTGGTTGATTTTGTGGAAGGAGATTCCCCTACCAGGTGTGCATATCCAACCTAGCCCTAACAGGGGTTACCTGACGAATTTTTGATGGATTTTGTGGAAGGAGACTCCCCCTACCAGGCGTGCATATCCAACCTAGTCCTAGCTGGGGTTACCTGCCAGCCATCTCCTGATTGTCTAATAATATGACTTATTGAAGAACATTACCTCAAACTTGGACGATTACCTATCCTGATCTCTACAACTAGTTCAGGCCAAATTGTGTTTCAATTTCTAGAACCTAGCGTCTAAGTTTCCAATATACCTGTAGTTTAAACTTAGTTGAATCTCCAATATGTGCGAAATTTGCTAGTATATTCTGCAATATGTTATATGAACGTATTTAGAACGGATTGGAAACATATTCATTGCCTGCGCAACACTAGCCATGTGCGAGAGCGAGATACACGTATACAATACATGTTATAGTTCACCAATAAAAAACAATACAAATAGAAGGATTATATACAGTGTGTAAATCTTATACGGGCGAATCTCTTAACAGAGGGTAGAATCGGTCATAAGAAATATATTTAGATAACTTTTTTTTAGAAATATAATAAAAAAAATATCCATATAAAAAAATTCGGCCCGCAATGTAATGCAACATATTCGAGTTAAACACTCGTTGACAGTTTGTTTCAAAAGCTCATATCGCGTAATGTTGGCAGTACATTACTGCTCAGCAATTTTACAAATATTTATCACATATGTATAATAGGTATAATTAAAGAAAAACCTTTTAATTAATGATTATACTGGTAAATCCTATGTCTGGTTTAATTCTTTGCCCGTATTAGACTTACACACAGTATAGTTAACAACAAGAAGAGATACAACGAGTATTTGGATAGAACAGCTGATATGAATCTAACACGAGAGAATGTAATTTTACTTACAAATTGTAATTTATAATTGCAGTGTAAATGAACAAAATCATGTTGTACGTACATTTATTGTATTGTTTGTATTATCAAACTAGCCTGATTTGGCCGGGTTAACTGTCATTGAGGCTGTGAACACACAATTTCTCTCTCTTTGATAATCTAATCTTTAGAACCAGGGTAATACAATATGGAAACTTAGTTATTGTGTTTGGAGTATTTATAAAAGTTTTGATGAGCAGCTATATAATTTATGTCCAGTGAAAGACAAGTCGGTAAAGTATACTTAGCAGCGATTAATGTTTGTCTCAAACTTTGCTTATCTCAACAACTTCGTAACGGCCACAAAAGGTTTTTATGTGTGGTGTTGGGTCAATAACCTTATGTGTACCTGCTAGTCACGTTTACATGTGATAATACTCGTGCTTAAAACACGAGAGAAGGTATATAAAATTTCAATTAATTGTCCGTGGAAGTTAAGTCGACAGTCTAGCACACCGCGGATTTTCCTGACAAAGTGCTGGCTGCTTCTCACGCATGCTGGCTGTGTCCCTCGCTTTGGTTAATATACTGGTAGTTTTAGAACCGACCGGCATATCTGGAACTGAGGGCAAGAGACCAGACGTTATATCTTTAGTTTCTTGGAGTATAGAACGGGTGCTGGTGTGGGATGTAACCTGTGTAGAAACACTAGCCTAGTCACATCTCTTTAAATACCTGTCAAATACTTGGAGACACAGGAAACCGCAGAGTCAGCGTATCAACCTCACGATTGATTGTTGTCACTTATTAGCGTGTGAGCGAGAACATGCTGCCAGCGTTATCGGTATAACAAACTTTTCTTATAACGAAATACATAATGATATTGAAACAATAATAATCAAGAAATATTATTTACTGTATGCCCTCAACTGTGTGTTTTTCAAGAAAGTAGAAATGCACAGCAAAAGCCGTTATTTAACCACGTACCAACTATAAACAAAACAATAAATTATAGCTTATTAAGCTTCATTCATATACCTCCTTATACAGCCAGCAACGTAGATCCCCGAATTATAATGTAATTTCCGAATCGAGACCACAACATCGTTCCCTTAACGTGATGAATAATGCATACTCCTGCCTTATAGCGAAATAGACGCCGGTTAGTTAGCTACATGTGATAGGATGTCTGGTATATAGTAGACGTTAAAGATATGTTTACACTTTGGGTGGCTGAAGAATTCTTTGAGCGCTCTAAGGGACTATTTTAAAACGTTTAGATGACTTAACATTTTTTAAAAGTAAAATTCATTTACCTTTTCACCATTCTATTATTATTTTGACAATGCCCGATCCTTAAAGAAAGCAGTTGCGATTACTACTTGTTATAAAATGTAGGTATAGTCAATAAAAAGTTTCAGCGGGAGAGCGGTCAATAAATATAAATACGGTGAAAGTATTGAAGTACACGTAGTAAAAAGGCATCCAGATTGATAGTAAATTCGTGACGAATCTCGATAGATAACAAAAAAATTTAATCTTTTGTTATCCAAAGACGGCAAATAACGTCGACGAAACCTGCCACACGCCACGACGTCATATGACGTTTTAAGATATTATACTTGTGAGCCATGGCAAGGCATTTAAAATACAGTACCTAATATGCTGCCTATTAGCTTGGTGGTCAACAGATTCCGCTCTTGATGTCTAATAAATGAAGTTTTCTGATATTTTGTCTAATTTAAAATTCAAGCGTGTCTTTTATACTGAACGATTATTTAGATTACTTATGTACGCGTAGCGCGATATAGAAAAAAATATTTAGAGTAAACGTTACTGAATAGTCTCGCTAAGCGATAGCAATTCAGACCGTGAACACTTCCGGCCGGTCGAGCAATTATTGCTTCGCTTTATCACACACAAGCACGCCGGCCAGCAATAATATCTGACCGCAGAATACGTCTCACAGACTCTGCATTTATAAAAAAATACTGATTGCGCGTTCTCGAACCCTTGTTGAACTCTAAGCAATGATCATACTGATCAAATACTCCCACAACTCATAAAATACACACCCGCCATAGTCTGAGGCCAAAATTAAATCTAGGAGTTCCGTATATGCGGCTCACACCATGACCTCTAGTTATATCATCGAACCGTTGCAAGACCTGTCAAAATTTCTCAAGCCAGTGCTACCTCTGATCAGCCAGGCTATAGAACATACTCAAATAACATATTTAAATAATATTTATAATTTGCATTTGTGTATAGTTTCGACAACTCATGTAAGTATCATGTAATTCTGGACCCGGGTATGTCCTTAAACTACGTCCAACAATGAGGAGTAGGGCACAGCGAAGTACCATCACGCTCGAGTCTGGAGAAGCTCAAGTTTGAGTTTGAGTAGTGTTGCGTTCCTGTTGGTGAGTGAGGTTCCCAGAGCCCCATCCCCCTTAAAGGCTGGCAATGCGCTTGTGACTCCACTGGTGTTGCTGGTGCCCATAGCCGGTAATTGATTACCATTAGGCAATCCGCCTGCTCGTTTGCCACCTTTTTCATAAAAAAATGTAGGGGCAAGTGTTGTACCTGTGGATAGTTGTACCTTTGGACACTGTCAGTTTAAAAAGAACCAAAGACCATAGACAAAGATCGTGTAAATATTCGAAAAGTATTTTTTTCATTTGGCAACACTGACTAGTCGCCATTTTTATTGGTAGCAGAAATTGTGTATTTTTCGGATTTAATAAGTTTTTGTAGCAAAAAGTAAATTTTTAACCAATTTTTCAGCTTGATTTTTGTATAACCGGTGATTGGTATGGATGCCTGTGTTGCAACATAATAAATTTCAGTGTTTGATAGTTGTTTTTGTAAGTTTCCGGTTGATCCAGACAGATTTAAATATGATCAGTAACGTTTTAAAAATAAAGTGTCGAATTTGTACCTATAGACAACTTCATGCATGTACCTGTGGACAGTCCATAGGTTCAACGTTACGAATTGTACCTGTGGACGGCTGAATATTTTTTAAGGTTTTAGTTATTTTCAGTGCCTTGTAGTAAAACTGGACAGCTAAAAAAAGATATACTCCGACATTTTGCTTTGTGACAGTACAAAAATCCAAAGTCGATTACAATTTATCATATAGCAGAGCTCCAAGAAATATTATAAAAAAAACTGCGAAGTTACAGGAGTATGTCCATTTGACAAGAACATATTTAGCGATATAGATTTTTGTGTTCATATGGTACCTACTGACCGCCAGGATTCAACATTTGTATAAATTCAACGACTGAAAAGTCTACAGATGTGCAGGAAAAACGAGAATTCAGATGTGCAAACATAATAGAACATGATTATTTGGAGTCAAACAGTGTAGTAGGTAAAGTTAAATATAAATACACCATTAATAACTCCAGAGTTTATAAAACCCTTTCGAGAAGCAGAACCAATGCTTTTAATTGAACAATTTAAGATGGGAGGAAGCCAGGAAAAAATATAATAATTATTGATACACCAGTGAAGTGAAGAATTCTATTTAAGTACATGGAAGAAATAAAATAAATAAGAAAAATTGAGAAGCAAGTAAGCAAACAAAAAGAAAATCCTTAAAAGAAGCTAAACTCGAAAATGCGAATACAATAGCAAGGATTATAGACAATTAACCACAATAATAGTTAATTCTTAAAGGAAAAAATATTGTCAAGCGTTAGGTATGTAAAAATTATGTTCGGCAGTTATAAAGAAAGATAATAAATAGATCATACAAGGTGTGTTTCATAGCTCACAAAGATAAATGGAGAATATATACTTACATGGCGTTAAATAAACGCTTGTAAAATATGGGATCCGATGACGTATTCAGCTTAATTTGTTAAAAATTTTACGTGCTGTAGATGATTCTGATAACTGTGTTGATAATCTAAGGTGGTCACACTCAGATGATTTTGCTTAAAGATTGCACCTAGAATATTGTATTGCTAAGATGCATAAGGTCTCCTAAAGGATGCTCAATGAGTCTCTGAATTACTTATGTTTATTTTTTCTTGTTAATTGAGAGTTTTAGAAGAAATGTTTTGTTATAATTTACGTTATAGACTTTGTGTCCATAGGTACAATGCTGTCCATAGGTAGATAATCAAAGTCCATAGGTACAAACATTAGTTGTACCTATGGACAAAAAGTGTTTTTTACAAAATATGCTTATTTCTCTTGTTGTGTAACAGATAACGTAAAAACAGTCTGTGGTTATTGAAAACTGGTTCATTATTTTTCGAAAACAATAAAGATTGTGATGATGGCGTCGATAGTGTTTGATTAAAATACAAATATAGTTATAAATTTGGAAAGTGTCCACAGGTTGAGCACTTGCCCCTAACTAAATTATTATGAAACCGCTATATTTGCTTGGAGAGTATATTACATGCTCAATCTGGTAGACATATGATCTGTGTACCTAACACAATATTTATGGCCTACACAAAACCACCATTAAGCACCTTAGCAAAATGAGTGGCTAATTTATATTTATTAGACAGATGGTGATATTGTGATACCTTTGGTTACCGAGAAAAATGTTATAAACGATACCTTTTGCGAATTACATAATAATGGGAGTATTGGCCCACGTTTCAATAGATGTTTTTGTGATACACCTGCCTTTGTATAACGTTTTCTTGTCTACTTTTTGTTTGTACTATTCCTTTACCAATACAAATACAAATTATACATTAAAGGATTAAGGCCTTATATCTTGCGATAAAGTTATTTTCCTGTTAAGTAGCTTTCAAATACACATACCAGATTTGTACCTAACCAACATAAAGTCAATTAAAGATGTTAAAAAATATTGGCTTCATCCAATAATCATGATTACGCTTTGTAAAGCTGAATGCTCTTATTGTAATCTAAAATGAAACTCACTAACTTTCTTTAATAACGATATTATGTCTGATGTTAAAAATCGAAATGCTACCTCTAGTTTTAGTTTCCTAAATTGCGCTATAATAATTAGTTTCCGACCGTTTAAGAACGAAAATAAAGTGCTTTCTATGCCGAGCAATATAAAGGTGACTTGCCAAATACACGCAAACGAAGGCAATCTCAATTTGTAACGTCAACGTTTTAATTTTGGCGTGTAATACCCGTTTTCGTTTTAGTAAATTGGGGCTTAAGTGAGCTGTATGTTTTTGTACCTGAGAGATTTTATAAGACGAGCAATGTTAAGGTTTTCCGTAAGGAAAAATATCGTTGTCCTTCTTGTACCCGAAACAAAGTCGTGAAGAGATTGTGAGATCTGCCTATCGCGTAAATAGAGTTTTTCTTGTACTCCAAATTAAGGCGTAATTAGAGTAACAGATACAAGCGTATAAAATTTTCGTTTACTTCTATTTTCGTGCTAGGGCTTTCTTTTCCTTTTGATAATGTCTATGTGTAGTATTAATATTGATTTGTTTTTCTTTTAATAACGCCAACGACATTTTATTTTCGAAAAACCATACGGATGTGTCTTGAATACATTGGAATTTGATTGAGTGTAAATGTGAATCGTAACATTAAAAAAAACCAACAAGTGCGTGTCGGACTCGCCCACGAAGGGTTCCGTACCATTACTTATATATACAACAAGCACATTTTATTTTGTTTTTAGCATTTATTGTTATGGCAACTATAGAAATACCTACTTACTAAAATTTCAACTGCCTAGCTAGCATTGTTCATAAATATAGGTGACAGACCAAGAGACGGACAGTGGAACTTAAGTAATAGGGTTCCATTTAATTACCCTTTGGGTACGGAACCCGAAAAACTCTATATACTCATATTCGCATATTTGTTTTGTCTAGTGAGTAACCCTGTAGTACTTAACCTAACCTCAAAGATCAATTTACATTGGCTTGACAACTAGTCATGAACTTTTAAACAGTTCAAGTCAAAATAAAAAAAACGTAATCTCAAATAGACATGAAAAATTCTTCACCTATGTGTACTTTAGTCATATTAAGAAGTTATGAGTGCTATAAGAATAACTTACATTATGACAACTACCATCTTTTTTAGTTTAAATATAGGGTGTCATTATCACGTGGGTGCTTGCTGTTCTAGCTGTCTAAAAAATGGCTAAATTAACTCCGGCTATTACAAAAGTTATATTCAAGGTTCCGCTACTGTTTATTTGATAGCTAAATATAAATGAATTTGTTTAGAAAGTGCCAAACTTTCCTTGTCAATTCATTAACCTACATCAAACCATGCCTTAATTAACATTTACCTCTACACAGCCAAGGTTTAATTGCTCCGTCCCTACATCTCGAGGTGAGTCTTAAACCACAGTTCACGCCCCATAGATTTCGCAATAGTTATAGCGATGCCAATGTCCTCGAGACCAGAGAATCGAACTTGAGATTTTATAAATACACTACAACGTATTTTTCCTAACTAGTGCGTAAAAGTGCACTTTTCGCACGCGTCGCGTGCGTAAATTTCACTTTTTAAGGCACTTGCTATGAAAAATTAGGTTCGATACTCGTGTAAAAACTTCTTTAAGACTCGGGTGATTGTCACCCTAGTTTCAGTAAAAAAAATTTTTTTTCACTAGTATCGAAATGTACTATTACTTAACATTTAAGTACGAGTACAATTACTATTCCGCTCCGAATTCACAACATGCATGACATTTATTATTCATGCAAAGGTGTAATGACCATATTTTATATATAGCTAATTATTATATTTAAAATAATCTTAATAACTCATTAAAATCATTTTCAAGTCATCCTTGCTGGGAATGTCTCTGCGCAATCGTATCAGAAATGATGTCATTCACAACAGAACCAAAACAACCTAGTTATATAGTTATATGTATAGCTCTTCGGATCGCTAAACTTAAATGGTAGTGGCCGAGGTAGAACCGATGCCTGTTGGGGCGTAAAGCTTCTTGAGTGGCGACCACGTACCGAAAAAAGAAGGGTGGACAGATCCCCCACTTTTGAACTTTACCAGGTCATAGTCGCGGGAGGTGGCGCAAAACCGGTAATTGTAAGTCGTGTTGGGAGAGGCCTATGTCCAGCAGTAGTTGACTTCGGCTGATATGTTGATGATGATGGACATTGCTCTTTTTCTTATGGACAATGCATGCTTAATTGTCGTCACGAAACTGACAGTGATTTAACTTTTTTTTACATCTTTCGCTAATTGGGTGTACCAAATTTTGAAAACTCCCATCAAAGCCAAAACCACTCGTGCCCTGCGCTACAACGGTTGCGGATTTTTGGGACGTCATAGTATCTTTTTTGAATCGCAGGCATTCAAGTGCTGTTGCTGTCAGATGTTTTTGCGGCCTTGACATTATTATTGCCGATGACTGTACATATTATGAGATAAAAATATATCCAGGTATTGATAATTTAATAGCTTTTAATGTACTAAATTATTAATTGAAATTTATTCAAATACGCATTAATCGACCTGTGTCTTACTGGACTACAGCTTAGACATATTTTATTGAGCTTTTAATCGAAATTACTTGGCATGTGAGCGTCATGTTATGTTATTGCTCTATCCATTGAGTATGATCAGTGATCCGATAGCGCACTTAGTTCAAGTACTCACGTGTGCAGGTAACAGGGTTTTAGTAGACTGGCTATCCATTACTGTTCGTGTACATTAGGCCGGCAATTAACACCAAATTAGCTACTATTCTATTGAAGTCAAAAATATAACCTATATATGTTAAATTCACTTAAATACTTAAGTATCTTATCCTAAAATATAGTTTATTAATGATTTCGCCAACGCCAATGTGTAACGACTATAAAATAAAAAAATATCTGCCATATATTTTTCATTTGCTCGGGTCTCAATATTACTCGTAGAACTAGAAACGTAAACACTAACTTTGCTCCCTTGTGTAAAAATATGTCACTATTATCTTATTTTAAAACCAGTTGTAGATATCATAATATGATTGTTTGTATTTATGTATTTAAGTACCTATATGGTATTTAATCCAAATAATCCATTTAAAATATTTTATGTACTTATCCTTAATATTCTTCAACGTTAAAATTCGTATGAAATATGTAATCCTATCAGCGATAACTCTTTTAGAAATAGCAGACGGAATTCGCCATTTGTAATTTCCCAGATATAAACAGTCGTACATATGAGACTTTAACAAGCCATTTCGAAATAGGACTCTAAACTGTGAGAATACGGTAATAATTCGAATACATGTTTTAGTGGTTGTTATGACTTAATTGTCATTGGAAATGTTAACTGCTAATCAAAATCGTTCATTTGGCCAGCGTTATACTCATTAATTAACAGCAACAGTTGTTTTATATAATTAATACAAATTGGTGTTATGGTTTGTTGAATTTGAAAAAGCTATTTGTCCAATTGTATCTCAATATCTTTAGTAATTAATAAAGCTTAAATGTTTTGAAATTGCTTTAGTTTTAAATGAAATGGAAACTATATTTAGTCATGATCTAATTTTAATTGGTATTAAAATTAGATCATACTCCGATATTTAGTTCATGGTTGAACTAAATTAAACTAAATTATTAGATATAAGAGTACCTACAAGAGAGGAAACTAGTAACGTTGATTATTTAGGTTAGCAGTAGACTCTTTTGAAGTATAATTACATATATCCATACAACTACTAATACATAAATAAATAAATATTACAAGACAGACTTACACAAATTGACCGAGTCTCACAGTAAGCCCAAGATGGTTTGTGTTGTGGGTACTCGGTCTACGATATATATAATATACAAAAACAAAAATACATAGAAAACACCTGAGTGTTTTCTATGTATTTCCTGAGTCCTGAGACTCAGGAAATACTTGTACTCATCGCACAAATAAATGCCCTTACTGGGATTTGAACCCAGTACCGTCGACGGCAGTGTCACTAGCACTACTCACTTGGCCAAACCTGTCGTTAAACATAACATACACAAAATTACATAACATAAAATTTATTTATTTAAAATCACGCAACTTTTTTAAAAACCTAGTTAGTTAGATTAGAAAAAAATATATATACGAGAGAAATTAATTTTCAAAGGATATAAACACAACTTATATGAGATACTTAATCATTTTTAGAGGTGTCAACGGAAAAAGCTCGCTGTCTTTTTAGAAACGTACGTAGTGTCCCTTCCCTAATGTCCGGGAGAAGACAGGTCCAGAGACAAGCCGCCCGACTACTGAAGGCATTTGACATACCTTGTTCAGTGAAGTGGAATAAAAAGGGACAGATTGCCCAAAGAACACAACTCACGGTCGAGAACGTATCAAAAAAGTTGAAGAAGCATTTGATACTCGTATATTAAGCGCTTGTATAGAGAATATAATATTGAGAATCGAACTTCGCCGGTTATTTATCGGGAACCTGTCAAGCTATGTGCAAAATAAAGACAAAATAAAACGAATGCAAATATTAAGAAGTTGGTCTACTTGTCAAGCAGTTCTTCGTTTAAGTCCGAACAGCACATACCGGGAGGTATAAAAAAACTTTACACAAGATTATCAAGCCAGCATCTGGTCATGATTTGGAACAATTTTTACTATGGGGTCAACTTTGTAAATTGTAAAAAAAAAAACAATTCTCTCATTCATTTTCGTCAACTTACACCTGACCTTTTCTATGGAACAGCTCAATTTTTATTTAATCTTATAAACTTGACCCCATAGTAGAAAGTGCTTAAGCTTATAAATAATGTAGGAAGGCCATAAGTCTAACTTCAGCAAATTGTGGTCTCCAACTCAAGAGTGCGGATCAAGTGTATTGTGGTCAAATTACACATTATCTTCCTCGCGTTGTCCCGGTATTTTCCAAGACTCATTCCACGAAGTGGCTTTTTACAAAAGTGACTGCCATCTGACCTCCGAACCCAGAGGGTAAACTAGGCCTAATTGAGATTAGTCCGGTTTCCTCGCGATGTTTTCCTTCCTCGAAAAGCCACTATTAAATATCAAATAACTCGAAAAACTCATTAGTGCGAGCCGGTTCGAACCCGCGGTCTTCGGATTACAAGTCGCATGTTCCTATCACTAGACCACCAGCGCTTCTTGACGCATTTGAGTTATCACACAACTATTAATTATTATTTTTCATTTGCGATAGCGTTAAATAGTAATTATGTTAAAGTTTTTTAAATAGGAGTAATTCGGCCTTGAAGTTACTGCCTGTTTTCCGAAACAAAATTTAACCTTAAGGATAACCTAAATTGGAAGCTTTCCCTAATCCGCTAACCTTATATTGCTTTTCAGGAAAAAAGTTTGTCCTTTTGTGCCCCAAAAAGGACCCTAAAATTGTTAAGCTCTATTGCAAAGGATACAGTTTAGCGTTGAGTGGAACCATAGATTATACACAACAGTACACACACTGTATTAAAGTAATAACAAAGAGTGTGAACTGACATTTAGTGCAAACATGCTGAAATGTTACCTTCTTTCGGGTGCCGGCCGCTTATCCCGTCATGCAGTGCTCAATGACATCCTGAGAAGGGCGCTCATTAGCGCCGGTGTCTCCGCGGTTTTAGAACCCCAGATCGGCCGGGACGACGGCAAGCGTCCTGACGGGATGTCATTGATCCCCTGGACTATGGGTTGCGCGCTTGTGTGGGACGCCACCTACGCTGACACGCTGGCGGCGTCCTACCTTGCGGCGGCCTGCAGGCAGCAACCTACTAAGTAAAATAGTCGTAGTCTTATAATGTATCACATATGCACTGTCTAGAAGTCCTAGTCTGTGGACAGGACTTAATGTTTTGGGGCCTCGGCCCTGTGACTTTTTCCCAACCTTGTTTGTACATCTCTGATTGTTTTTTAAAAAGCTTTAAAATTTGGGTAAAAAAGTTTCCTGTGTTTTTGAGGGAGTTAAGCCTAATAGCAAGAAATAAAATTCGTTTCAGTGTTTTAAAATGGGACCTTGGTTCTGCGAAACTTTCCTTTCTCTACATGTATTAGTTAATACATATACGATTTTTTTTTTATGACATAGGCGGCAAACGAGCAGACGTATTGCCTGGTGGTAAGCAATTACCGTCGCCTATGGGCACCCGTAACACCAGAGGAGTCACAAGCGCGTTGCCGGCCTTTAAGGGGGGTAGGATCTCTGGGAACCTTACTCACCATCAGGAACACAACACTGCATACCTGAAAGGTAGCAGTGCTATTATGGCTGTGGTCTTCTGTAAGGAGGAGGTACTTCCCCAGTTGGGCTGCCCCAGATTCAAGCGTGATGGTCATCGCTGTGCCCTACCTCTCATTGTTGGACGTAGTTTGAGGACATACCCGGGTCCAAATTACAATACAATTCGATCACATAGTCAATGTGTAAGCAAAATGTCGTTAAAATTACACATTTCTACGTCTTACGGTAGAATTCTAAAGATTTCACAGCGCAATAGTTTGCGGAG
The DNA here is from genome assembly GCA_022674325.2 of Grapholita molesta. Lineage (NCBI taxonomy): Eukaryota > Metazoa > Arthropoda > Insecta > Lepidoptera > Tortricidae > Grapholita > Grapholita molesta. Next base: position 11,892,515 of record CP053137.2, read on the forward strand.
GTTAGTTTTCATGAAAAATACCTTGCAATCTGATTTTGCAACTTAGAGTATTGCGGAAATAAGTCCTCGTTTTTATTTTGTCTGGTTTTCTCTAGAAATTTTAGTTTTTATTTTGTCTGGTTTTCTTTAGAAATTTTAGTTTTTATTTTGTCTGGTTTTCTTTAGAAATTTTAGTTTTTATTTTGTCTGGTTTTCTTTAGAAATTTTAGTTTTTATTTTGTCTGGTTTTCTCTAGAAATTTTAGTTTTTATTTTGTCTGGTTTTCTCTAGAAAATTTAGTTTTTATTTTGTCTAGTTTTCTTTAGAAATTTTAGTTAATCTAAAGCACTACAATAAGCATTTTGTAACAAAGAATTCCTAAGCAAGCTCTAAACATGATAACGACATTGTTGTAAAAAGCAGTCGTGCTGTCTCTTTCACTATTGCTTAAAGTTCTTTGAAAGTATACAATTTTCAATTATAGAGCCAAAGTGAATCCATATTGTGTCTTAAGAAAGTTGGGAGGGACCATTGTTGGAAAAGTAAAGTAGAAATGCAAGTCAGGACTTTGTGTTAAGTGTAAACTTACACTGTGCACAGTGCAGTGCACAGTGGTATGTGATCTGAACTTTATATAAAACACACACACACTATAACGTAACGCACATTAGAATGTGCCTAACTTATAAAGGGCCTAAATAAACTGACGCATTTTGCCAATATAGTTAAAACGCGACAATTTTTTTTCAAAATGGCTTTCTTGCAAAACGTGCCAGCATTGCGATACAACCAGGTATTTCCTGGTTGCTTGGTCTCTTCTTGGATTTAACTCTCAAACAACTACTAATAATGAATAACTCAAAGTAGGTACGCATCATTGTGACCTTGTACCTGCCTTCTACACCTTATTCGTGACGTCCATGCCATTGACACAGTGAATTTCATGTGTATGTGATTCTGTGACCTTGCCTAGAAGGTTAAATTAATGTAGTAGTTAAGTATTGTAACGATTTATCTAAGTTGGTACCTAATATGGCACGATCCCTAATCAGTGACAGCTATTAAAATGAATTTTCGCTTGACTGCGGCTCTAGCTGCCACAAGTTAAATAATTATACACTTTGTGGTATAAATATACACAGGTGTAACTTACGAGAAATTAACGCTCCAAAGAACTAGAACTATATTGCCATCGCTTGTCTGAAGACTACAGACGTATGCTGCAAGGAATTACGATGCTCTGCAATTCTTGATTGTCGATAGACCGTTTTGTCTGCCATAGGTTGGACGAGCGATAACCTTCAAGGCTTTAGTGAATGCTTTGATTGCGTTAGCATTCAATTGTTAGCAGCGTAAGAAACAACGTAGAAAACGTAAGTTTTACAAATTGAGATACACTGTGTATGATAAGAGGGTGACCAGTAAAAAATTAAAAAAAAAAGAGAGAGTGATTGTTTTAAATACTATAATACAAGAGTTTTATAATTATACATGGATGCTTTATCTATATATATAAATCTCAAAGTCCTGACTGACTGACTGACTGACTGACTGACTGACTGACTCACTTAAATCAACGCACAGCCCAAACCGCTGGGTCTAAAGTTTCCAAACTCGGCACACAGGTTCCTTATAAGGTCTAGGGGTGCACTAAGAAAGGATTTTTAAAAATTCACCCTCTAAGGGGGTGAAATGGGGGTCCAAAGTTTGTATGGAAAAAAATATATAGTTGACTTTTTTCACGTGAAATTTCACAAGAGTATTTCTAACAATACATCATTAAACACGTGTTTGGGGATTTTGGAAAATTCAACCCCTACAAGGGGGAACTGTGATGACAAAGTTCAAAAATCCACATTCGTATTGTTTCTTCTATATATATCGGTCCGCTAATTAGGAAAACAGTGACAATTATAAAATACAACGTGTAGACGTGAAATACCAACCCCCCGTTGGGGGTGGAATGGGGTTGAAATCTCAAAATATCGATATAGATATCATTTCCGTGATTTTTTGGGACACTAATTACGAAAATGGCATCGATTTTGTTGTAACAGACACACTGACTCTCATTGATCCACACGTGTTTTTTTATGATAAAGGTGGCGATGCCTAAGTATGAGCGATTGCCTGAGAGAATTGCCTGGTGGTAAGTAATAACCTTCATGAGGGGTAAATGCCATAATGGCCACGCTTGGCATGCGGGTTGGCGATCGCACTGCTTCCACCGCACTTTAGGGATGTTGCGGGGGTGGCCCCGGTGGCCCCGGTGGTCTTGGTCGTAGTTTAGGACATACCCGGGTCCAGTCCAGAGTGTGTTGCCAGTGATAACATATGGTGCTGAAACGTGGTCGTTTACTATAGGCCTCATAAGAAGGCTCAAAGTCATACAAAGAGCAATGGAAGGGGCTATGTTGGGAGTGTCCTTGCGTGATTGTATCTGGAATGATTTCATCCGCAGTAGAACCAAAGTTACCGATATAGCCCTCCGGATCGCCAAACTTAAGTGGCAGTGACACATTGCGGGCAGAACCGATGGTCCATGGGGCGGAAAGTAAAAAAAAAATCTTGAGTGGCGACCACGAACTGGAAGACGCAGTGTAGGTAGACCTTCCACAAGGTGAACCGACGACCTGTTGAAGGTCGCGGGATGCCACTGGATGTGGAAGGCCCTGTCTTTTTGGATCGTTTTGGGGGAGGCTTATAACCAGCAGTAGACGTCTTTCAGCTGACATTATGAAGCAAATTACCGCCGGCTATGAGCACCCGCAACACCAAGGGAGTCACAAGCGCGTTACCGGCCTTTAAGATATAACCTACGCTTTTTTATTGAAGGTATGAGGGTCGTATTGGTCCGGAAATACCGCTGACGGCAAATCATTTCACAGTTTGGATGTGTGAGGCAGCAAGTTTCTAAAAAAACGCACTGTAGAGGATTTCCGACTATCCAGGCGGTGGGGGTGGAAATGTTGCCGCGTAAAACGATTGCGGAAGGAGGCTGCAGGGATTAATCCGAGCAAGACCTCAGACTCTCTCCGTTTAAATGCTGTAGAAGACACAGAGCGAGCCTAGTCTTCTTCGAAGCCAACTAAGCTTTACCCTCTAAAACTAAAATAGGTATAAATCATAATAAAGAAAATGATGGTTATCCGCTGTGCAAAATAGTAGCCAGCCCTCTGATCACCCGAGCCATCTATCAGGCGCGTCGACAGATCTTTATATAGTCGGCGCGCTAAGGCCTAAGACGCTAAACGCCGCAAATATGTAGCTGCTTCCCAGAGTGACAAACTTGCGGCGTTTGAAGTCTTCTGCCGAGGTTGCCGTAGCACCAGATTTAGTTTTAGTGCTTGGAATATGGGACGGTGCCAGAGTATCAACGCAGGTAGCGTCCCAAACTAGCGGCCGGCCCATACTCCAAGGCACCAGCATCGGGCCTCTTGCCGTCGTCTCTGGCTAGACCGCTGGGCTCCAAAACTGCCGGCAGTTTGGCGCTGACAAGGGCCGTTCCAACACTGCGGACACATGAGGCCGTGGTGGCCCAGACTGTCCACCATGACGCGGCATATATTGACATGGATGTGGATGGTTTGTTGGTGCCCCTAAACGTAAACTGGCTACTAAGCAGAAGATGATATTATTTAAAAGAGTGCCAATATTGGAGGAAATGATCCTCTAAATGACCGCGCATCTGGACTTCGTTCGAGATGTCGGCGCCAAGGAACCGATACTGGCTGTATCTGTTGGGGGAGTGTTCTCAAAACGAGGTGACAGTATTTTTTATAGTATTTTTTCTTTATCTTCTTTTACTTTGAAACTATAAGAGTATTACTAGGCGTTTAATTACGTTATTGTTTAAATTTAACATAATATATGTAAGAATGTCGTTGTTGGAAAGGAATTGTGAAATATAAATCCCACGCGAGCCATGTTATTGTCGAGCAGTGGCGACGCGTTTATACAAGCCGATTCCCGTCGGCTTGATTAACTTTACTGCAATTCAACGGTTTTCCTTGGGCTCAAGAAGAAAAGGCTAAGACATATCGGCTCCGTCTTGCCTAAGAAAAAAATTGGCGCGCCGCCACTGTTGGCGAGATGTGTGGTACAGACGGGGTCCATAAATATCTAAACAATATTGGGCATTATTCAGTGGCTATAAGAAAAAAAAGTTTGCATAAGCATATTTATGAAGTCGTCTGTAGGTGCCTATATAGATATAAGAACTGCCACATGTAATAATCGATGTGTTAAGCAAATTAATGCATTCATTTATACTATTGTGGTAGGGTTTGCTATTGAACTATAGAACGCGGTTCTTGTGCCATCTCGATCATCGTCAGTTTTTTTTTTTTTTATGACATAGTTTACCTAGGCGGCGCACTGGAGGAGGTGTCACCGGGAAACTTACTGTACTGGTAACAAGTACATTCAAGGTGCTGCACGAAGATGGTTGCTTGCTTGCTTTTTATATGTATTCCAAGAGTGCATATAATTTTAATGATTATAAAGTCTACAACTTCTCCAAGGTCATTTTTCGAATGAATTGCAAAATGAAACAGTGGGAAAGCGTAGAATGAGTTCGCCATACTGCCTCTAAACTACGTACTTACCATCACTTCCCAGCTGTTTTGCCTCTGTGATATATTTACTACATCAAGCACGTACGGTGTGCATTTATAAAACATACGGTTCTAACAGAGATCCTCTGTTTTGGAGACTGTTAAAAATTACGTTTACTACGCGAGCGAAGCCGCGGGCAAAAGCTAGTTTTTAATAAGGCGTCTAGTCTCCTGTTTTATGAATTATAGCTTGGTATCTTTGAGGCATACTTTCGACCAAATTTTCAGCATAACTACGAGGTAAAGACCTCCACACGGACTTCAGTTCTCGAGTAAATTCAGTAAAACCAACAGTATTTTTTATCCATAATTTGAGCTTCATCCTCGCTCAAAAATTTTCAATTGGATTGGCATCGGGTGATAGTCTGGGCCAATCCAAGACATACACGCCATTTTTAGCTTTCCATACAGTACAGTGCCGACTTCGATGTTTAGGGTCATTATCCTCTTGAAGTATCCAAGACGCGTTACATTCATTAAACATCTTAATAGCTGAAGGCAATAATGCCTTTTCATAAATTTTGGCCATTTTATGGGCGTCTAGATTACCGGTGGACATGTTCAAAGGGCCAAAACCCTGCCTCGAGACGCATCCCCAGACATGTACCTTAACTCGGTGTTTCAAGGTTCCCACGAGTACTCCATTATCTGCCGTAGACCAAGCCCAAGTCGAGTAATTAGCTGCCTAAAGCGAAACTTCATCGAAAAAAAAAAAGTATTTCAATCTCGGTTTTTGTTTCCTCTCGCCCAAGGTAGTCTTTTTTCCATATGTTTTTCAGTAAGAAGTGGTTTCTTCACCGTACTGCGATATTTCAAACTAATTTCATCCAAACGCCTTCTGATTGTATCCAGAGATTTCTTCAAACCTTTTTTCTTCGATTTTCCTTGCCCCGAACGCAATTGATAGAAATAGATTTTTCGAAAACATCAGCACAACCCGTTTATCCTCTGCGGAAGAGGTCTTTTTTGTTTTCCCGCATTCTGGTAAATAAACAACATTTTTATACTCCATATAACGCTTAACCCACTTATTTACAAACGCCTTTGATTTATTCATATACAAAGCAACTTGATTTCGTGACATTTTGGGTCCTTTCGGGTCTATCGGGTGCGTAGAGAGGAACACTGCCTCGTAAGGAAAAGCGTAAGAGGCACTCTTTTTTGAAAATGGTCATAAATAGGCGGGAAACTGACAAATGTTATATTTTTTACTAAGCATTGTAGACAAGTAAATTATCTATTCAGCCGGTACTTTTTTTTCTGTGCCACTTTCATAAAACATACAAAAACACTGGTCACGTTCTTGTCAAACATACTGTATACCTCAAAAAGTTTCATTCAAAAGTTTTTGTCACATTTCCATTTGTTTAACGTAACTAACTAACTAACTACTTTGGCTCAGGGACCCAAAGAGGGTCTTGGCCTCCGAAACGAGAGCACGCCACCTGTCCCGATCATGCGCAGCTTCTTGCCAGTCACTGACTTGGAGAAGACGCAGATCCGCCTGCACACTGTCCTCCCAGCGGTATCTGGGTCGCCCAACTGGGCGGCGACCAGTCGGTCGTCCCACGTACGCTCTCTTGGCAGCACGATCCTCTCCCATTCGGAGTAAGTGACCGAACCAACGAAGTCTATGTGATCTTGTCACGCCGATGATGTTGGGTTCAGCCACCAGCTCCTGGATCTCTATGTTCTTACGGACCCTCCATGTGCCGTCGTCTCTTTTGACAGGTCCCAGGATCTTACGCAAAACCTTCCTTTCCGCCACAAGGAGCTGACTTTCCTCTTTTTGTGTCAGTGTCCAGGCCTCACAGCCATACATAAGGATAGGTCTTATGACAGTTTTGTAGATCCTTAACTTTGTATTCCTGCTGAGAAGCCTGGACACCAACACCTTGTGGAGGGCTGCACTGCATCTCAGGGTGTTTTGTACCCGAATGTTAATTTCCTCCTCTCTGGTGTTAGTGTCGGTTATGGTGCAACCAAGATACCGGAATTTGTCAACTCCCTTGTAGACGGTACCTCCTACATGAAGACTAACACGCTGAGCCCGTGTATTTTTGTATCGTTTCATGTGGAGGTATTCAGTTTTAGCTTGATTGATCCTGAGACCCATCTTGGACGCCTCCTGCTCCAACACCCCCGCCGCTCTGACCACCTCTTCCCGACTTTCCCCTAATAAAGCAAGGTCATCTGCGTACCCTATCACCTTGTGCCTGCCGCTCAACTCCACACCTACGTCCAGTGCTAAAACTTTCCTGACGACATGTTCAAGGGCTAAGTTGAAAAGCACTGGTGATAAGGCATCTCCTTGCTTTAGGCTAGTCATCACCGAGAATTCTTCCGAGAGCTCTCCACCTACTTTGACGCACATTGTACTATTTTTCGTAGCTGTAGCAATAATAGCCACTAGTTTCTTAGGGATGTTAAAATTCACGAGAATGGAATATAGGGTCTCCCGATCTATGCTGTCGTAGGCCTTTGTGAAGTCCACAAACAAAGAGTGGATGCTCTGTGCGTACTCCCATCTTTTTTGCATGAGCTGTCTCAGCAGGAAAATCTGGTCTATCGTGCTGCGATTTCTGCGGATGGGGGAATAGTCGGTAGTACAGCCTAGCTACACTTCCCGGCTAATTCCAGTGGAATCGCTAACCAAAGACGGATGTGGTCCTCCAACATATCGGGGGTTGTGCGGCGGGTTAACACCCCTCCCACGGAAAAACTTAACAAGTTACGAAACCGAATAAAGAGAAATTACGATCCGATCCCAACACCGACGAACCAAGGCATGCCAACTCGGACTTAAAGAAGTGCACCAACTACCGAGGCATTGCTCTTCTTACAACGGCGTACAAAATCTTCTCTAACGTGCTGCTTAAGAGGCTGGAACCACATGCTGAAAGAATCCTTGGATTTGTTTAACGTACAAATATAATTTATATAAATTTAGTTTGTAAAGAAAATTGTCAATGTTAGATATTTTTAATGCGTCGTCACATGCGGTTATATTAATTGATCGCTTTACAAAATTATCTTTCATTTTTATAAAATTGTTGCCCTATTTATACAATAGTTTTGGAAACGATGATACACTGTTATAATTGGGTGTATAATTGTATATTGAAATATACTCTTACTATAAAAATGTACCATGCATATCTTAGGACAACTGCACTCCGGGAATCTTCCTTTCACTCACAACGTAAATATGTCTTAAAAATACATAAGTTTATCATCGCAGGCTTTTAGTTGAATATATGTTATGCCGGTCCACTGCGATAGGAATTACAGCCCAAGGCTATAATGCACTCCGGTATAGAAACACACGCAAGGTAACTTCATCGTAGCTTTGCACTGTAAGTCGCAAAGCAATATCACCCGGGTACGATATGAAAGGTGACGCTTCTGAATCTGAAACACCTTGAAACATAAGTTATTAATTTTAGTGACATATTAGTGTACACATTGCAAAACTGGCTGTATGTAGTTTTAGGTCAATACGTTAAAATAAGTACAAGTACTAATTTAATGTTGCCGCATTATTAAAATTGCATAATTGTAGTATAATATATATTTGCTGGCAGAAATATTTATATGTTATCAACATCATCATCAGCACATTGCAGTCCACATAGGCCTCTCCCAAGAACCGGCCTACTGATTTATCCATCCAGTTGTTGCCGACCTTCTTATGCAAGTCATCCCACTATTTGGCCACAGGGCGTTTCATGGTATGTTTGCCCACACGTGGTCTCTCAAACGCGGTCTTCATCCAGCGGTTGTCGGTTCTGCGGCATATTTGTCCAACCTATTGTCACTTTAACTTACTGACTTTAAAAGCTGCGCTCACGATGGTTCTTTGACGGATCACTTCATTCTGAATATTGTCCTTTAGAGAGGTTTTCCCATAGCACGTTGAGCGACTTTAAGCTTATGGACTGGGCCCACAGTCACTGTCCACGTCTCGGCTCCATAGGTCATTGCAGGAAGGCACTGGCTGTTAATAATTTCTCTGCCGTTTTTCGATTTTTTTTCATTTCTTTAATATACCTATTTTATACGTTATTAAAGCCATTTTAATATACTAACGTATGTATAGTTACTGTTGCTTTGTTGTTTATAAGATTTCATACTCACACTTATACACCCAACATTAATATACCAAATTCACTAAGCGAGGAAGTTAATTTCGTAATCTAAATTAGTGAAGTGATTGGCTGATTGAGAAACGCACTTAATTTAATTATCAGCAAATCGGAACTGATCAGAGCGAATTCGAAGTTCAATACGGTTCGTATTGACTGATTACGTAGTCATGAAACGGGCGAGTCGATGTGCTGCGTCTGATATACACGTACTGATTAGTATAGTGTGGAGAATTGTTCCACTCTCAAGAACTTTCGTCTGATTTGTCTGGATTTTTTTGACTAGAAAATGTTCTCCATAAGTACCCGTCGAAAAATAAATAAATGAAATAATTAGTAAAGGACGTCACAGGTTGACTGAGTCCCACAGTAAGCTCAAGAAGGCTTGTATTGTGAGTACTCAGACAACCATATACAAATACCTAAATACATCGAAAATGCATGATACAAGAATAACTAAATACCGTCTGTGCTCATTTCACCTCACAAATAAATGCCCTTCCTGGAATTTGAACCCAGGATCATTGGTTACATAGGCAGGGTCACCTGGTAGTGACTAGGTCAAACCTCTCATCAAAAATGGAGAAGGTCCTTGGACAGTATACTATCTCAAAATCTCACTTCATTTTAGGATTATTCTACTGTCTTCACATACTCAGATCCATCTTGAAAAACCTATTTAATAAATACTTATTTTCGTCTATAAGTTGTATTTAAGTCAGAGGTTTTGAAAAACTAATCAGCCAATGCTATTTCACCTAAAAAGTTTTAAAACCAACTATATTCTATCTAAAAATGATTAAGGACACTTCACAATATGAACCGGTTAGGAAACTGCAATCTCACATCCCTTTGTATTGCAGGTGACATTTTTATGAATACGCCGAACATCGACCACGAAAAAGTAATCCACCAACCACGGCTTTTACTTCCCTCCGTTTTCTTTTTCCGACTTTACACCTGGCATTAAAAACAGCAATCCCTTTGAAGAGATGCAAAGCTGATTTTAGACTGGACATCAGTTTCAATCAAACACATTTCTTTCAATCTTATGTCGAAAAAGATAAGGTTCAAAATTGCGGTTAAGGAATTTAAGAGGTAGCCGTTTGTTTCACGCGTGAATGTGCAATCTATTTTTGAGCTAGGTTTTCAAACCTCATACAATATGGCTCCAACTAGTAACTAGTGGTCCGCGTTTTGTAAACCTTGAATGACCTGTTTCCCGGTCGTAATTAGGGTCCTGGTTAAACGTCTAAAGGGTTCTTTTAGTCTTACTTTTACATTTATTGTCATTACAGGTATAAATCATAATACTTACTCTCCATGTCCAGCCATGTCCTTAAATTAAACCATGTTCTTAAATTGGCAAATTTTAATATCCGTAATATTGACGTAACTTGGCTGGATGCCAAGACTTAGTGGAGACTGACAGTACATTGCCAAGAGTCTTGGCAGACAAATTTATTTTTCACGGAGTTGTGCACGAGTTTCATGTAAGAAAACACTGTGAGAAGCGTTGCAACTTGCAAACTTACTAAGTCTGACCTAAATTAGATAGTTAATTTGTAAAATCTAAATTTAGTAAAATTAGAACAATTTAAGTTTATTTTCGCAATTCAAATTACAATATTATTTGTATGTCTCTTCCGTACACGGAACAGTGGTGTTCCGGACATTTGGGAGGCGTACGCGGAGCCATATCGAGCCAACGCGCAGAGGCCCTTTTGACAATTTAATGAAATGTAAGGGGTACACTAAGCGGATGTTGCCCCTGTCCGTATCATAGGACGCGCACAGAGACAGCACCCGCCATGGTGTAAGGACTGTTGACTTATATAACAATATTATTTCTGATATTTTGTTTGTCTCTTCCGTACACGGAACAATGGTGTTCCGGACATTAGGGAGGCGTACGCGGAGCCAGATCGAGCCAACGCGCAGAGGCCCTTTTGACAATTTAATGAAATGTAAGGGGTACACTAAGCGGATGTTGCCCCTGTCCGTATCATGGGACGCGCACAGAGACAGCACCCGCCATGGTGTAAGGACTGTTGACTTATATAACAATATTATTATTATTACGGGTATACCGGGTGGAAAAACCGAATCCCTCGTGGACGGCAACTGCCTTAAATATTGTGTAATTAAGTGTAAAGGAGAATTTCCTTTTATTTGTTGGTTAATGATTTATTGGTATGAAATAAAGCATAAGTACAAGAGACATAAAATTAAATAAAATCTACCTAAAAATATAACTAACTTAAATAAAATAAAAATATAAAATTGGCGCTCAAGGCAAGGTCCCGCAGGTATCCCGCAAACTTTTGCCTATGCCTTGTGGAGCCCGTGGGCCCCCCTGCCCCACGGACCGAGTGCCTCGACGCCAAAATCTACATCTCCCTCTTCGCAGTTGGTGCGAGACAACTATGCTTATTAATTTTGAATCATTCCTTTGTTTTATAAACAATACATTCTGCATTTATGGATTACTGAAAAATCGCTTGCCTCAGTCGGGACTTGAACCAGTGAAATGTGACAAAAAATAACTTACTACTACTACTAGGTTGTAGGGTAGGCTAGGTTACTAATAGGGTTGATAATTTGTTACTTACAGGAATATGAACCTTAAACTTCATCGTTTTGACAATACATTGCTCGCTTGGAAAATCTTTGTTTGTTAATATCTAATAAACTTTAAGTTCATTTTTAATAAATGAATTTCGAATAAATGTTGCTACGTTTGTGATATAAAAACAATACCTAAAGTTATTGCTCTTATTACAGGCCACCCGTAGACAGCAGTGGAAAAGAAATTATTAATTCTTTTGGAATCAACTTTAATAAAGTTAAACTCTTGTTTCTGACGTAAAAATATTCTGTTTTGGAATAAACATGAATAATGCAACAAGCACATCATGGAATGAGGGAATTAAGTACAACTACAGCGGAAAACCTAAACTTTGCGGAGTATGATTGGTGCTTACGACCTTTTTACTAGCAATGAAAAACAATGCTCTAACTTCTTGAAATATAATGTCTTAGCTTCTTCGCCCGTTACTAAGATTAACCACGAACCTTGTTTATATTTATCAATCTGTCTTAAAGTCTGAATAAGTTAAAATTAAGTAAAAAAAATAAAAAATCCAGCATGCATTAAAAAAGTTTTAACATTTTGATTTCACTAAACCAAGAAATTGAATTAATAATACCTAATGAATTCGTCGATAGGTATGACATAAAGTCATGTTCTGCCGAAAGGGATTTCCATTTTGAGTTGAGTATTCTAACCCAAGTGACATCTTCAATGACGTTATGTCTCTGAATATCTTAAGCTGTCATTTTGTAACCTTTGAATCACGAAAGCCTTTAAAATAACCCACGCAACCTTTGCCACAAAAAAAGAAAACGCTTTCACCACGCGTGCTTCGTACAATTAAACGGTAACAGAGTGTAGTAATCGACATGTTGCCGGCCTCCTGACAGAAGGCAATTTGTCGTTCGTTGAAAGCTTTTTTCACGGACCCAATAGGTTTGTCGAGACCAGGAAAGTCATTCCAACAACTAACAACATATTGGCAATTAGATCAGAACATTCACCCTGTGTTGTAGCGGTTTTTGGTGTCGAAGACTTGTTAGAGATAGCGAGGCCAGCGTTACGCTGGACTGCTAAAAGTTTGCATAAGCTTCGCTGTGATATGCAATGACAATACTCGGCCAGGGATTACGCAACGGCCGCTCAAGGAACGCAGTCCTCGTCCATCATTTTGACGGCTGCCAATAACAGTAACCTTTTCTCACGTTGGAAATTTTAAGTCGATGACTGGGTGCCTAAATCTTCTTTATTGAACCGAACTTTATTCATTTAAGTTGGTCAGGGATGAAAAAGTTTGAAACGTTCCGGAAATAGAGCGTTACGGTGGATTATTTTAAAAAGGAACACTTTTGGCATGTTTTAACATTCTTCAATTTTTTTTAATTATAGCTTACAGTTTGAAATTAACCTGAACATTTAGCTTATATTTTGTTCATCATTAAACGTAGGAAACGTAACACCAAGTTTGTCTTTTTCTAACAAGTAGAAATTTCAAGAAAATTGAAAGGCATAAACAATTGTCAATTGCATGTTATGTTTGACAAGCGTTATTTATCATAACATGGTGAAGTTTAAAATAGTACATTTCGATATTAGTGAAAAAAAGTTTTTTTTCGACAAGGGTGAAGAGCCCGAGTGAAACGAGGGTGACAATCACCCGAGTCTTAAAGAAGTTTTTACACGAGTATCGAACCTAATTTCTCATAGCAAGTGCCTTAAAAAGTGAAATTTACGCACGCGAAGCGTGCGAAAAGTGCACTTTTTGCGCACTAGTTAGGAAAAGTATAATTATGATACAAGAGTTTACACCTACTTTGGAGTGCTTACGTTAAATCGTTTGCCTAATTTTGCGAACATTTCCGCTATATTTCGAGTTTTCTCTAATCCTTTTTATTTTCGTGAGGTACCCAATTAATCGCTTTATACTTTTAATAGCTTTTAAATTTATTAAAGCAACTACAATAGATCACAATAAAAATTTTTGCCGAGACAATTTATTTCACAGAATGACCAACAATGTTTAGATTATTATGACATCAATCTTGTCGTAAGGTCACGTGCGGCTTGGGTATTATTAAAGCTATTTTAGGAGAAAATGACTGGCAACATTTTTCGATAAGGTTGTGGAGCTACAAAAGAGCTAATCGGAATTTATACGGAGTACTTAGTGAGAGTATCGCTTTAAGAGAACTAGAGTATAAGGTTCCGGTTCAAGTTGTACGTCGAGAACTGCGTCACATATTATGGCAAAGCAACAAGACGTCTATAGAACGTGACTAGTACGTTGCTTACTGAATCGAATGGAGAGATAGGCGTCGAGGCACTCGGAACAAGTATCTGTTGGAAGTACTTGAGCACTACAAAGAGGTTGGTACACGCTTGAGGAAGGCAACAGGCAATGCATGCTTACTCAATAGCTACTAGTGTCATATGTATTTTGTGCCGCTAAATATTGACGTCTAGTATATTTTATCGACGTACAGTCTCATCATGCTCTCGATTATTATTGCTTGTATTATTAATTAGTACAGTAATAAGTATGTTGTTTGTATTTACCTACAAAGAAAAGTATTTTGAATAAGTTATTGGCATTTTTAGAAGCCACAAGTAACTAAATTCCTGGTACGCAGAACTTTGGGTCAATGGGCAACGAAGCAAATGAAGCCCAAGTTTTTTTACATAATTAACCTCGTAAAGCTAAAGGGCCTATTTTTAGGACATCGAGATGTAGTCCTAACGTCCCACGAGATGAAATTTCTTAAACAAAATTAAACCTTTTTCTGGAAGCTGAAAATTTGAAATATAATGTCCTATTTTTAGGACATTGGGTTGTTGTTTCACTTGTCCTAAAAAAAAAAGATTGGGCGTTACGAGGTTATATTCAAATCGAAGTAAGAAAGTAAATATGCTTGAAATTCCCATCCATGTTAAACAATTAAATAACATGATTTTTATGTATATACGAGTACATTTGATGATGGAGTATTCCCATTATCAAATATATGTTCAGGAAAAAATGCGTACAATAAGCAAAATAGAAGAAATATCAAGATCGTGCTTCCCCTAGTGCTGGGATCAGCAGATAAATCTGCTGCAACAGTAAATTTACTGCCATTGTAACACGCCTCTTTACCCCAATATGTATATCTTTTCTTGTTTCTAAACACTTAAGTGCTTTCAGGCTATCGTATTTTAACAGAAAGTAAAGATAAAAAATTGGTAGGTACATGATTATTAAATTACGTTTTTCCAAAGAACCATTATTTCAATCAAGTAAAGTTTATACCAAAAGTTATACAATTATATTACTAGTAAGTTCTTCTAGCGCGTCGAGCATGTCGCGAACAACGATATTCGTGAGTTTCTCTGTCACTATCATGACACCTTAATTGGAGTAAAAGAGAAAGATGCCCGAAATATACGAACTTCGATGTTCGCGGTACCGCTCCAGGGTTGACGACTTCTACGCCATTATCCGTAAGAGGCAAGATTCCTTCTTGACTCTGGTCAGAAACTCCAACAACAGCATTCTAAAAGTGATGCAAATATACCATAAATATGCGGCTTTTAGTGTGCTGGGAACACAATTTAGTAAAACAAATGTACCTAAATAGCCCATTAAGTTGCTTGCTTATTAAATTTATTAAGTAAGTAACTATTTATTTTGTTTGGTTTTCATATCAATTTAATTCAATTTAATGTATGTGTGGGTTTGTACCTGACATTTTTTTTCTATTAGGTATATATTGTATAATACATAATCAGAGATACATTTTATACTGATCCTTTTGAGCCATTTTATTTATATCGACAATCATTTTATATTATTTGTGTCCCCGGTTTCACACGTAATGCCAAATTACTTTAAGTTGTACACTCTATTTAGGTTTTATATTTGTATTTGTTTATATGATTTCTAATAAAAATCACAAGCTATAATCCTAGAACCTTAAACCTAAGTTTGAATTAAATAGCTCATATAACTTGTTCACCATATTTTTTAAAAAGTACCTATGTTCAATCAATGATCACTATACTTTTATAATCTAATCCATTAATTTTGACAAACAAATACTGCAGTCCTTAGACGCTTAACAACTTCAGACTTACACTTAATGGTAATATATAATGTCAGTTAATCTTAAGTACCATACTACTTTACTGCATCGGTTTAACGTCAATAGGATTTTAGACTCCGGCACCGTTCAAAGCCATTTTTCTCTGTCTCGAACTACATCGCGCCATTCCAGCCACGGAAGCCGAATATAGTTGGTTCAAGCTGGTTTACGTATGTGATTTATATACAGTTCCTACGTCGTAGCATAACTAAAAATCTGGTATTGATTTGCCATTGTAGAAATATCGCGTAACATTTGTAGTCCTATATCAGACCTATTTGGACCCGGATATGTCTTTAAACAACGTCCAACAATGAGAGGTAGGACACAGCCAGGTACCATCACGCTTGAGTCTGGAGCAGCCCAACTGGGGAAGTATCTCCTCCTTACAGAAAACCACAGCCATAATAGCACTGTTACCTTTCCGGTATGTAGTGTTGTGTTCCAGGTGGTGAGTAAGGTTCCCAGAGGTCCAACCCCCCTTAAAGGCTGGCAACGCGCTTGTGACTCCCCTGGTGTTGCGGATGCCCATGGGCGACGGTAATTGCTTACCATCAGGCAATCCGTCTGCTCGTTTGCCGCCATTGTCACAAAAAAAGACCCATCATGGGGCTTGGAGTTGCTGAGCGTGGAATGGACAGAGCTATGCCGTGAGTATACGCGATTGAAATAAAAATGAGATTAGAGCCGAAGAACCAATGTTACTGACGTAGCTCGCTAATTGCACAGTTCAAATGACAATGGGTTGACTATGTAGCCCGAAGAGTCCATGGTCACCGGGGCGGAAAAGTCTTATAGTAGCGATCACGAAAGCGAAATAACACCCACGAAATATACGGACGAATGACTTTGTACGGGTCGCTTGAACTCGGAGGATACCTTGTTTTGGAGACAGTTTTCTGTGGCGGTATATGGGGAAGCCTATGTCCATCAATGGACATACGTGGCTGTTAGATAAATATTTCAGATTTCGTTCATAAAGCCTCATGAAAAGTAAGAAAAATGTCAGAAACTGAAAACAAAATTGTAGTATGATGCTTAACAAGTTACAAGTAAGACAAGTATCCTATTAAAGTATAAAGTACAAAGCTGGCTAAGTATATAATTCTAACTTTTACGTAACATGTGTCTACGTCTATGATTTTCAATGCGATAAGTTCTCTACCCAAACAAGTAAATGATCATCTTTGTTACATGTCGTAGAGGGCACAAATTAGTACATAAATCAGAAAATTACTGATCATAAGGGGGAGTAAAATAAAAACAAAAGTTACTTAAGAAATGCAGGTTTTGTTTGAACAGAATCTACGATACAGTATGTCACATTGCAATAGAAATTATAATAAGAGTTCGCCCATTCTAACTCTGCAAATATACTGCAATTATTCATGCGACTAGCGTCTAAATTATACAAATATAATATTATGCATTATATGATAAAATTTTCAACGATTTGCTACTCTAGTTTGTTAGTTTTTTTTACACTAACTCAACTAGTCATTTGGAAGCCATTTGCGATGGAGATTACTAGAGCTCACTTACTCCACATACCTATCCATTAGATTTGTGCTAGGATACGAATCGAGGGATGTTTGTTAAGAACCAATGAGATCTCTCCACTAGAGCTGTGCTAAGATGTTATTCAATTGATTCTTAATAAAAAATATATCTCCCATACTGATTTAAGCTCTCGCGATTTTTACACTTAATTTACAAATTACACGGGACTTAAAAGCGGACGCGAACGGACTGTAGAATTAGTTTGTAATTTTTCATACGTTTTTTACATAACATTTATGAGATATGTGAGAGAAGAATACACGAAAAATACTGAGATATAAACAGTAGGATACGCTTGCTATTTCTTTGATCTGAGTGTACCCTTGGTGTGAGATGTCGCACTGTGTCAAGAGGTAACGAGTATCGAGATATTGCCATAGATTACAGATATCAGCGTAAATACATCATCTGAATATATAAGAAAGTCGCCTTATCTGGAGCATGTCACAGATTACAAACCTCCACCATTATACGGCATCTAAGCATGTAAAAAAATTCTGTACCGGGGGAGGCCTACGTCCAGTAGCGGACGACTTTGCCTAAAATTATGATAAATGAAACCCTTGGCTCATGAGGACCCGGTGCTTACATTATTTTTAAGGAGTTAGCTAAGCGCCTCGCGGATACCACGGGTGACCAGAGGGCTGGCTCATTCCAAGCGCAGAGAATTAGCGTCGATATTCAGCGCGGGAATGCTGCTAGCCTTCTGAGTGCCCTTCCATGCGGCGCTGAATTGGCTCCTATTTTGTATTTGTAAATATCTTTACATACCTTGTTTTAGTTTTCTTTAGTTCTTAGTTTTAATTTAATTCTAGTTGTTTTTTTTAACTTCAAATTTATTGTTTGAATAATGATAAAACCTCTAAAAAGTCGCGATATCTAGAATTTGATTAAACGAAATTTTTGGAGATCGAAACTAGGTACTTTTCTTGTGCATATAGTGTTAGTTTTTACATGTGTTAATCAAAATGATTAAGTGTATAAGATTAAGAGAGAAATTTTTGTAGAGTGGCTAATCGGCTTTCAGCATACTTACTCTGCAACATAGGGGTGTCAAAGGGGGAAGGTATCACACCGGAAGCCTTTGTTTGCAGCCTTTTCGTGTTTGTGGTACTTAAATATGAACGTGTATGAATAAGTGCGGGAAAAAACTCCCAAGACGCCTTGAGCGTGAAACGATTGCTGTTTTGATCGGAATTACGTATACGAGGTTTATATTTGTATTTGGTAAGAAATCTTAGGGATCTTTGCAATTTCGAGACTAATCTCAAGGAATATTTTTTGTTTCTTCATTTGTGTTTTCCTGGTTTATTATCTTATTTATATTTTTTAAATTTTAATATATCTATTTATTCATTTGTGTACTATGTATCTATTTAGGACTGATTTTTGTTTCAATGTTTTATCCTCTGAATTCCTGCACCGGTCTTTTTAGTTTTTTATTTTTATTTTACTTTTCTACCCTAAGATTGTCTGGAGAGAGAGAAGAAAGAGAAGGGACTCTTTTCTTACTTATATATATTTTGTGTTCCACTGTGTGGTAATGTTTAACTATTTTTGATGTGTACAATTAAAGTACACCTTCCTTTGAATATTCATGAAGAAGTCGAAAGGAGGATGTAAAATAATTGAATATTGCTCCAGAATTATAATTAGTTGATGATTCTACGTGTAAATGGAAATATACTACAAAGGGAGAGATGTATAATAAATAAAACTGAAGACATTGAGAACAAGCGAAGCGCCCTGATTTTTTTAAGTAAAAAATACTTATTCATATTCAGTTTTGCAAAGGTTAGGGAACGACAGAGACGTGCTTCGAGTTCACCAGCATGATAAAACTGTTCTCCTGTTCTTTCTATTTCAGGCTAAACGTACCTCAGAAATATCGCTGTAAATAGAAAGGTTCTAGTTTATATGAAAATTATTAACATTAAAATCCAAAGACTTAAAAAAACAACTGTCAATGTAAATAGTAAAAAAACTGACAATTTTACTGTACATGGCGATCTAAAGACCTTTTGGAGCGCTTCTTTGAGAAGCTGGGCCATTTTCAACACCCTCTCTTTCACATCAAATATAAAACAAATTATAATTAAAACGAAACTTAAAGCTAAACTTAATATTACACAAATTAATCATTAAATATGACCCATGACCGTTCCCAGCGCAAAGGTACCATTACGGCCCGGCCACGACATTGCGCGAATTGCGGCGCGGCAAGCGTTTTATGTGTTCATTGCGTGTGATCCCAACTAACCGCAGTGCATTGCGCGTCTTGACCGCGCAACGAACAGATAAAACGCTCGCCGCGCCGCAAGTCACGCATTGTGAACTGCGATAGACAACCTTTGTGGCAGCTAGGAACAGACCGAAACAGTGATGAAATAGTAACTTATTATTGTTAACACATTTTTCTTTTGCCACCAGGCATGTCGTCCGGCGGCGGCGGCGTCAGCGACCAGGACCTATTTAACACCACAACAAGCTACAATGTCACGGAAGGCGTTGAGCCCCACTTCGACAACGCGACAAAACGCGACTACACCGCTGCAGTCGGCCAGGCAGCGTATTTGCACTGTCGCGTCAAGAACCTAGGCGACAGAGCGGTAGGATTATTGTGGATTTTATTTATTGTTAGATTTAAAATAATATGTCAGTGGGAGAACGGAGTTGAGGGTTAAACGAGCAAAAAGCTGGGTGGTTCATTAGCAACAAGCAAAAACTTATGACTGATGGTAACTACCCGTTTTAAGTAATAGTTCTAATGTAAACGAGCGTGTTAGTTTAAAATCGTGTAACAAGCAAAAAGCTACGTTTTTTTATATACAACGACGGTGGCAAACAAGCATACGGCCCGCCTGATGGTTACCGTACCTACGCAGTTACCGTAGCGTATGGACGCCTGCAACTCCAGAGAATTCATATGCTCGTTGCCTACCCTTTTTTGAAGCACCTCATACTGTAGTCCCTAGGGAATACCTCAGCAGGGGGTTCATTCTACAGCCGACTTCTACGTAGCTAAATTTCCCGGATTTGATTCCTACAGTTCATCATCATCATCATCGTCATGTCAGCCAAAAGACGTCCACTGCTGGACATAGGCCTCCCCCAGAACGACCCAAGAAGACCGATCCTGCGCCTTCCACATCCAGCGGTATCGCGCGACTCTAACTAGTCGGTCCACCTTGTGGGAGGCCTACCTACGCTGCGTCTTCCAGTTCGTGATCGCCACTCTATTTGTTTTTTTTTTAAACCACTCCGTGTCAGGCGTGACAATGAATGCTAGTGCCCACAGGTAGCTGTAATGTCCGTTTGTGCAGTGTAAGTTGGTTTCACAGTGTTAGAGGTTAATCCTAATAGAGGAATTCACACCAAAAGGGTGGGTGTTTTATGAGTTAACCACAATTGTGGTTAGGCTTACTTACCTTCTCCTAATTTGCAAATTTCGGCACGACTTGACGAAGAACGGTTGTTGTTCATTGTAATTTTAATCAAGTAGTAATAGAATTAAAAATCTAAGCTTTCTGATCGAAGAGTCCGTATGTATAATATACTTTTTTTATTATTCTATAATATACAGTTTGTGAAACTATCATACGGGTGAATCTCTTAACGGTGTATAGCATAGTAAAAAGAAAAATATTTTTAGTTAATAAAGTTTATTTAGAAATACAATAGAAATATCATCTATACAAAATAATTCGGCCCGCGATGTAATGCAATATTGTACACTTGAGTTAAAAACTCAGTGACGTTGAGTAAGTTTCAAAAGCTTAAATCGCGTTATGTTCGCAGTACATTACTGCTTAGAAATTTTACAAAAAATAATTACACGTTTATAATAAGTATTGCAAATAAACCCTATAGATAATGATACTAATAAATCGTGGTTTGGTATAATTCTTTGCCCATATTCAAATTACACACAGTATTTTCTCTTTATTTATCTTTTTTCTTAGATTAGGCGAATTGCTGACGTTGGCCAGAAAGCTGCCAGGCTCAAATAGGACTGGGCCGGCCACGTCCAACGCATGCATCCGGATAGGTGGGCTAACATAGCTACCAAGTGGATGCCGCAACAGAGACGTGGAAGGGGCCGGCCCAGGCGGAGATGGCGGGACGACCTAGACGTGTTTGATGGAAACTGGCCCTCTGAAACAGCGGATCGGGAGTCATGGAAAACAAGGGGAGAGGCCTTTGCCCAGCAGTGGGACACACACATAGGCTAAGAAAAAAAAAAAAAAAAAGGTTTTATACAATATTTTTATAAAAGTAAAATATAAAAATATATCTAAAACATATCAAAACAATAAAAACATTATAAAAAACCTAACCTAGAGTACCGCCGGCAACGGGGCAGGGCCCAGGCTGCCGGTGGTTAGGGCTGCAGAGGGAGGAACCGTCGGACTATGCGCGCCGTGTCCAGGATTACCGCCTTCTGAATCTGACCCTTGATCCAACCACAACCACGTAGCGAGAGTCTCTCAAGATGTTGGTCGAGACTCTTCGCTATGAGACCGTTCGCGGAAACAACTATCGGTACAATGATCGCCGAATCAACTTCCCACATGGCGGTTACCTCGTGAGCCAAGTCTAAGTACTTGCTGGACTTGTCCTTCTCGGCTTTCACGAGGTTCTCGTCACATGGGACGGTGATGTCAACGAGTATTGCGCGACGCTGCGAACGATCTATCACCACGATATCAGGCTTATTGGCTACAATAGTCCTGTCCGTGATAACAGATCGATCCCAATAGAGCGTGGCACGATTATTTTCGAGAACTGGCGCAGGTATGTACTTGTAGTACGGCACTTCGTGGTCCGCAAGAACATACATAAGAGCAAGCCGCTGGTGTATAATCCTGGCTACAAGGTTATGTCTGTGCAAGTACTCGCCGTTAGCAAGATGAGAACAACCGGAAATGATATGCCTGAGTGACTCTCCGGGACGGCGGCATGCCCGACAAATGTCGACCGTACCGTCCTTCAGGATATACTTCCGGTAGTTATTCGTCATGATAACTTCGTCCGCAATTGCACAGGCAAAACCCTCGGTTTCTCCGAAGAGGTCCCCGAATCGTAGCCAGTTCACCGACGCGGGCAGGTCTACGTCTGGTCCCGTTAGGGCCCTGTAGAACCGCCCGTGTAGCTCCTTACTCTTCCATACGGCCTTGCGGTCCTCGGTGCTTAGTACCACTGGTTTGCGCCAGTTCTCGTTTGCCAAGGAGAGCGGTGTGAGGTTCCTGTCTACTGCTACCACATCACGATGCATCCCACACTCGTGGTTAAGGAAGTAATTCCTGAGATTGCAAACCTCACTGTTATGGAGGCTATTGGCATTTAAAAAGCCGCGGCCTCCATACTTCCGTGGGATGTACAATCTCATAACCAACGAGCGTGGGTGTAGCATACGATGTGTGGTGAGTAGTAGTCGGACCCTGCGATCCAGGGCATCCAGCTCGGTCTGAGTCCATCTTAGTATGCCAAAGGAGTATATAAGTAAGGGCATTACCCAAGCGTTGAAGGCGCGAACCTTGTTGCCACCTGACAAAAGACTATTAAGTACTTTTGTCAGCCGACCGAAGAAGCGCTCCTTCACCGACTGTCTAATAGCCACATCCTCAATACCCAAAGACTCTGACATACCAAGATATTTATAGGTATCTGATTCGGAGATAGATCTGAACGACATCGTCTCAGAAAGCTGTAAATTTGTTGAATTTACTACTTTCCCCCGCTGTACATGCATAACCGCACATTTATCTACACCAAACTCCATCTTTATGGCACTACTGAATACTTCAGTGGTTTTCAGTAACTCCAACAAGACTTGGTTGTTTGGCGCAAATAATTTGAGGTCGTCCATATACAGAAGGTGAGAAATGACTTCACCCTCTCTCCGAAGCCGGCAACCTAGTCCCAAATCCTTCAGTAGAGTACTGAGCGGATTCAGAGCTAGGCAGAACCATAGGGGACTCAAACTGTCACCCTGGAATATTCCTCGCTCGATCCTTATGAAGTCCTGCGGGCCAGGGGGGTCGTCGCCACCTCCTGGTTGACGAAGGACTGTAGTCCACTGACTCATACACGCACCTAGGAAGGATCTTAAAGTTGTATTGACTTTATACAACTCTAAGATCCTCTTCAGCCATGAGTGAGGCACCGAATCATAGGCCTTCTTGTAGTCAATCCAGGCGGCCGAGAGGGCCCCCTTGTTCCGTCGGGCCTGTTGGCAAATGGTCATGTCTATGAGGAGGAGCTCTTTAGTACCACGGGACCCAACCCTACATCCATTTTGAGCGGTGGCCAAAATGTTGTTCGCGACAATGTGCGCGTTAATTTTTGCTCTCAAAATGGATGTAAGGAGCTTGTACAGTGTAGGCAAGCACGTGATGGGTCTATAGTTTTTAGCTTCCGTGGTACTACCGGACTTATAGAGCAGGAAGGTCGTACCAGTTGTTAAGGAAGGTGGCAGGGAACCGAGCTCAAGGGCTTGTTGGAATTGTGTTGCTAACCGCGAGTGCGAGCATCGAAACCATTTCAACCAGAAATTGTGCAATCCATCCGGCCCAGGACTTTTCCAGTTCTGGGCCGTGCGGATTGCACAACTTACGTCGTCGGGGCTGATGGTGATAGCCCCCATAGGTTCGATGGACTCGCACTCACGTTCAACAACGTTCATCCATTCGCCCTCCGTGTGTTCAACAGGCACTGACCAGATGTTACGCCAGAAATCAGTCATGGCAGTAGCATCCGGTGGCTGCATGTTAGACACACGGGGATCAGTTTCCTCCCACCTTCGGTACACCTTCCTTTGGTCACTCTGGAAGAGACGATTCTGCTGGAATCGGTCCACACGCTCTGAGCGTCTGTAGCGACGAATACGGCTTGCCCATGCATAGACTTTCTGCTTCAGAAAGTCGATGCGTTCTGCGATATTGGCCATATAGACGTGGGGCTCGATATCCGTCCCCACGAATGCCTGGTTCACAAAACGCATTACTCGGGGGCGATTATTACCCCCCCTGAAGCAGATCAGCTTTGCAATGAGAGTCCTAAATGAGTTGATACGACGCTCGATCCGTACTTGCCATGCAGGGGCACCCCCGGCGGTCCTAGGTGCACGTTCAGCGTCCGGAAACTTGACTCGAACAACACGGCACGTCGCGATGGCCCCGCAGTACATGATCGAGTGTGTATCATCTAAGTCTTTACTAGTCCGCATATATGGTTCTAGTAAAGCATTCAAGGCTCCCATTATCGCTAGATTGCGTCTATTCATTGGCAAGCGTGGTAGTCGAGGCCTAGGGTTGTTTGTTGAGCGATACTGCGTAATTGCCTCTTCCAAAGTCCTCCTCATTTGCTCATTGGCTGTAGTACTCACACTCTGACTCGCGAACTCCTCCTCGTCGACACAAAGATCCACCCGCAGCGCCCTAGGTGCCAAGTCGGGTACGGGCACCGGATCCGGCAACGTGGCGGGTGGGTCCTGCGCCGAAGCGGAGGCCGCGTGAGCAGAGAGAGCCTCCAGGCGAAGCCGATCAAGTGTCGAATCATCCAACCGCTTGAGCCTTTGGATGACGCGCACCTGATCCGATAGCCGCTGCGCAGTCGTGTTGATGGTCGGTTCGAGGGCCTGAAACAGAGGAAGCATCCGAACACGATACGCGCACAGGTTAGTTCCCCCCTCTATGCGACGCACTATACCACCGGCAGCGGGAGCCGTGGGCGGGGCAGTGTGCCCCGCGGGCCCCAAGCGTGCCGGCAGTGGCGGCCGTCCTCTCCGCGCAGGTGGTCGAGGCGGCGGCGGCGGCCCGCACTCGTCGCTGGACCCGTCTGTGTCAGGCGCTGTGGCAAACTCGTCACCTGACGATGATGCAGACGGAGAACTTGATGAGGGGGGTGGTGGTCGTGCGTTGGTAGCTTCCGCTCTCGTTCGACTTCTTGTAATCATTGTTACTTTTATACATAGGTATACGTATTTCACCGTTACGTATGTTGCGCTTATAGGTACGTAATTTTTTCATGAACCCACATTTAGCCCTTGTTGTGAGTTCATAATATGATGTTAAAAATGATTGACGGTAAAAAAACACGTATAAAAATATAATTTTAGCAAAAATAATTTTCAAAGACGTCTGTTATTGTCAGCGGTTTTTTATTTTTATTTTTTATTTTTTTTATTATTACAGTATTTTTATTATTACAATTTGTGTTGACAAAAAATTCAGACTGCATATTATGAAAAATTTCTAAGGTTCAGCAATTTGGTTTGAACATTTCTTATTTTATTTACATATATTTATAGTTACAATCCATCTGAAGTAGGCTGTGTAGTTGAGGTTTCTGTATCATACCTATAAAAATGTTAAGCACCAACTCATCTCATTAGTGTAAGAGACAAAGTGTGGCATAACTCATATAACCTGACAAAAACTACTACTCAACGCTCTTAGTCAATCATTATTTTTTCCCCGTAATGTGTCCGAAAAATCCAGTGTGAAGGAACTTTACGAAGTGTTAAGATAACAAAAGCTATCCATTATTATGAAACATGAGGTATCCTTGCGCTGGTGATGGAGGGCCTCGTTTTTCGTGGAGTTTTTGTCGATCTACGAACATTAATGTACGTGTCTATTATTAAGATATGACTTCTAGTTCAATATGATTAACAGAAGAGTAATAGAAAGCTTTATTTAGTATCAACAAATTTTTAGGGAAGCGTGTTGTATTTTCTTTAAATATGAACTGAAATACTTTAGAAATTGAAAAGGCCATGAAATATATTAATTATAAATATTTCGGGACAATCTTACACAAATTGACTTAGTCCTACGGTAAACTCAGTAAGGCTGTTGTAGGTACTAGACGACGATATATGTAATAGATAGATATACACAATACTTAAATACATAGTAAGCACCCATGACTCAGGAATAAATATCTGTGCTCATCACACAAATAAATATCCTGACTGGGATTTGAACCCAGGACCATCGGCTTCATAGGCAGGGTCACTACCCACTAGGCCAGACCGGTCGTAAAGTATATTACGTGTACGTACTTTTAATTTTATGATGACACGACACACATTACGCATTTACTTTGTAAATGTGTTTTCGTAAATACGAAAGCCCTTAGAAAGCACCCGATTTAGTCAGAGCAGATAAGAGGCAATAAGGCAGGCTGGAGAAAATATTGAACAACATCACCGCAATTTTGCAAATAAAATGGATTTGTTTTTCTATGTGACCAAAAACGAGTACGTATCCTTGTGTTATCATTCTTATACTTCCCTATATATTTTTGTACTTGTACTAACCTACAATTCATTACGTATTGAAAACAATGATTTGTCAACACAAGTCAGAGGATATTTCCGAGGTTAAAAATATTGTTCTTAGTTGGGTCCCAAATAGTCTTTATATGACATTTTATTTTAATAGGTTCAGTCGTTTAAGCATGTGAAGCGATACAGGACTATATACTTTCACATTTATATTATTGAAATAAGTACGGAGGTTTGTATTTAAACTTACGTGAGACATATTTAATAATTAACGATTAATACGGTACTACCCACGTTTATTTAGTCACTGGCGCGACATGTTTCGGAGAACATAGGCCTCCATTTTCAAGTACTAAGAGTGCTGAGTGTTCGTATCGTGCGCGACGGGCCTGTGACGCGAGCGGCGAACCGTTAATCGTTAAGCGTTAACCGGTAATCGTTAATTATTAAGTACGGAGGTTCATCATGGAATTGTACATAATAAATACCATGTTCGTTCGCAATAGTGCTTGTATAAACCACTCGTTTGCATTCTTCGGTGTATTGTGATATTCACTACTCCCCGAAGCTCCTAACATTACCTTAACAACAAATACTAAGCCGCCACGCTTCTATATTAATAAAGCTATACCTATATATTCTTTATCCAATTTAAATTGATGTTCGCGAGGGGAGTTCACTATAAATCTTCAAAGTGACAGGACTCCCGGGCACGTTCCTCTGGATTAATCAATAAGTTACCTTTGGTTCTAACGACGAACTTGTTAATGAACGTTTGTGAAATAAAAGTTGAAAATTCATCAGCGTTATATCATCGTCAAACAATTTACATCTACATTTCTAATACGTTAAAGGCTAGGTCGGGAAAAGAGGCATGTCCGTGCAATTAAGTAAATACCTATAGACGATCAGGATTATGAAGAAGAAAAAAAAATACACCAAGTGGTGCCTGCTGGCTGAGAATAGTATCACCTTATCTCCTCTGCGGGTGTCGTAAGAGACGACAAAGGGAAAAAACTGACGGATGGGCAACAGCGTCTGTCGAAACCGATCTATTGCGATCGCCAACACACCTGACAAGCGCTGCCTGTTACATCCCCCCAGATGGTACAAGTCATTTTTGGGGGAGGCCTATGTCCAGCAGTGAACGTATTACTGCTGAAATGATGATGATGAATAAAATAAAGCCGTGACGATGTGACGACTCATCGCCCACTGTTTTTCATCAGTGTAAGCAGTCAACGCAGGGCAGCTTGTGGCGAGCTGTTGGAGAGTAGCGACTCCACGAATGTAAAAAGATCGTAACAAATAACAAATGTAAATCGCTCGAAATATTATTATTTGTTGGACAATAATAATTTCATTTCCTATTCACACAGAATGTTTACGTGTTGCGACCTACCTATTATTGAAAATGAAAATGTTTGCTAACCACGTAAGAATTTTGCCTTTGGTGTATTTGAGCTACAGCTGCATAGAGCAAGCATGTTATGATTTTGTGAGCTGTGACTGAAAAACCCAAACCCAAAAATTGGCACCAACTGTCACAATCCCTGTTATAGAATTTTACTAATACGGGCGAAGAATTAAACCAGACAAAAGATTTACCAGTATAATCGTTAAGCAAAAGGTTTTTCTTTAATTATACCTATTATACATATGTAATTATATTATTTTATTTTTTGTAAAATTTCTAAGCAGTAATGTACTGCGAACATCACGCGATATGAGCTTTTTAAACTAGCTGTCAACGAGTGTTTAACTAGAGTGTGTTGCATTACATTGCGGGCCAATTTTTTTATATGGATAAAATTTTAATTGTACTTCTAAAGATAAAGATGAAGATTTTTTATTTGCAAGAATACAATGTCAGAATATACAGATGTTACAGAAGAAGACAGTATTCAGTTGCACAGGACGACATGCAAATTTTTCGTAAAATTAAAAATAAATAAAAATAAGTAACAAAGTATTACAATAAATTAAACTAAGGAAAAGTTATCTAAATATATATTTTTATGACCTGTTCTACCCTCCGTTAAGAGATTCGCCCGTATAAGATTTACACACTGTATAAGATTACAGCTCATATATACAGAGCCAGCTGTAGAAAACATATATACTAATATTACAACATAGCGTACGGTAGGAGTATATGGATATATGTAAGATTGTTACGAAACTAATATTACTTCGATTGCTATGGTAACAGCCCCGGTTTCTCGGTTAAGTATATCGGGACTGTGGTATCACACGAAAACTAATTTAATATGATCTACAAGACATCCCTTCTATCATATCGCTAAGAACCGGCAACTCACTGCACTAGTACCTCTTTCGTATAATAATCAAGGATGAGACCGTAATAAGAAAGACAAGCAATAACACAGACATGAATAGTATATTATTTACATTCGACGTATTAGATAAGTACAAACATTCCCATGTACACCCGGGAGCATTCAGGGGCTTACCGATTTTGATTCCAAAGAGTTTACGGGCTTAACTATGTAAATGCAGAGTTAATTTGGAGATAATCTGTTCGTATTTGTACGTATCGTGTGTACTCAACCGAGTTTGCTCCGGGCTCAGCGAGGATTTGCGCCTTTATGCTAAAACACTGGTGTGACTTTATTAATGCGTAGGTATTCGCAGTATGCAGCAGTCTGTTTCAATTTATATATGGGGATTTTGTGATTACTGATCCTTTGGATTTTCACTTTGAAAATATTTAAATAATACCTACATGTCAGAAATTCGATTGCATTTCTACAATCTGTTTGCATCTTCGCTACGGCCCCTGTAAAGGAGCAAGGTGACCGGAATGATAATATTTATGTAACTACCTTGAAAAAGGTGACTCTCACTTTGATATGCAAATTACCGTTCCTAAAAACATGGGGTTTAAAGTCGCCGAGCGAACACACTTGGTCCGGTCGAGATTCGCTGGGCGAGTTGCGATGGCCACTGTTGCGTATAATTGAAGGCTCGAGTTGCAAGCCCGCATACACCGATCAAACGTCACATTAGAAAAGCATACAGTAGACATTTAAACATAACATAGTACGTAGGTTTTGACGACAGGTCTGGCCTAGTGAATGACCCTGCCTATGAAACCGACGGTACTGGTTTCAAATCCCGTTAAGGGCATTTATTTGTGTGATGAGCACAGATATTTGTTCCTCAGTCATGGGTGTTTTCTATGTACATTTAAGCATTTGTACATGCTATGATTAAATATCAGTGGCTGAGTACCGTACCTCAGTTAATTTTTGTAAGGATGTCCGGTAATATTTATTTATTTATAGGAAAATAAAAACTTAAAAACTTCTGGTTCCATAAAACGAAGTGACTTTTAAAATCCAAATGTTACTTTAAAAGTCATTTTTAAACCATTCTACCGTTTAAAGATTATACCTTTATATATTATATCTACCGGTTTACTTAAAGTTTATATTTTGTAGTCACTCCGTTTTACAGTACTAGAAGTGTGGAACATGTAAGTAAACAATGAATAATGGTTATAATATCGACGGTGGAAATTTCAAATGTCGTAAGGGACATACTTTTATATGCGACTTACGACATTTGAAATTTCCACTGTCGATATATTAAAGTTAAAGCGAAGCATAAAGCCCGCGTCAGAATATTTTGAAATAAAAATATTAAATTATTACGTAGTTAGTATTGGGCGCCTTTTCACGCTTTACAATGCTTCATCCACCATAATCCTCTACCACAAAGCGTGGGAAAGTGGTCGGCTGACCCACGGGAGAACAAAGTAAAATTTTTCGGAGACTCAAAATAAGGTTTATGTTTCCTTAAAATGGGGTTACTTGGATTCATGGGGTAATATTGATCACCTTTTTTTACTAGAAATTGTTGGTTTATTAACGCGAGCTTAAGAGTTTTATTGTGAGTTTTATGCTTAACACAAAAACGTTATAATCACTGTTAAACGCACATTATTTATACTAGGTGTTATAAAAAATGTCATACAAGATTTATCAAACCGGCATTTGTTCATGATTTGGAACATCGCGGGGTCGTGTAAAATTTAATGACAATATTCAATGACCAATGTTGCCCCGTGAATCAAAGTGAGCCCAGTTTAATTTTTACTTTACCAAACAAATTAAACATATAAATTTCTGCAGTTCATACATTTAATTTGTTAATTTATCATTTAATTAATGAGTCAATTTGTGTAAGAATGTCCTGTAATATTTATTTATTATTATTTTTAAAAACTTGTTTTCACGGTTTCGACGTTAACCGGCTTAATGCTGCTATGCACGGGCTAAAGCCAAGTGCCTCTCAGGTCAGGATGTTCAGGCTGAGAGATGATACGTCTATGACGGCTGAGTATTCCTAGTCTTTACACTTTTTAGTCTCTATACATTTTTAATCTGGCACCATTACAAAACCCGACCCGGGTTTTGGACCCGGGTATGGCCTTAAACTACGTCCAACAATGAGAGGTAGGGCACAGCGAAGTACCATCACGCTTGAATCTGGAGAAGCCCAACTGGGGAAGTACCTCCTCCTTACAGAAGACCACAGCCATAACAGCACTGCTACTGTGCTTTCAGGTATGTAGTGTTGTGTTCCTGATGGTGAATAAGGTTCCCAGAGCTCCAACCCACTTATAGGTCGGCAACGCGCTTGTGACTCCCTTGGTGTTGCGAGTGCCCATGGGCGACGGTAATTGCTTACCATCAGGCAATCCATCTGCTCGTTTGCCACCTTTGTCATAAAAAAAAAAAAACAAACTGTAACCCTTAATACCAACTTTTTGGAGCTGATCTACTGTGAATGACTTGTTCACATGAAGTTTTGCAACTGTTAACTGTAGCTGAAATGAAATTAGCTGAGCGTGTGAAAACTGTGAAACAAGTGGCACTTACAGTAGCTTTACGACACTTTGCATCACGCTGCACTGTACACATTCCATTAAATTATAGTCGGAGGGACGAACATTGTATACAGACCTGAAATTAAAGTTGTATCTGTGTTGTTGTAAATGCATTCACATAAACTGAAGACGATTGTTATATGTACGACAATTAAAAACGTTAAAGCACAATGCAACGTAAATAGATAATAAAATTGGTTTTGAAATTACTGTTTTAAAAGAGTTGTGTTAGTGTTCTTTGCAATATACTGGAATAATTGTCTAAAAAAAATATTTTAAATCATAATTTTCATATTTCTAGTGGTTGTCCTGGCTTTTTGCTCTGATCAACAATGCTTAATATGGAAGTATTTTATTATAAATATAATCCTTAGGAACATAACTGGTGTATGTAACCCTGCTTACGTTATAAAACGTATTATAAAATACCCGATAACTACATTTCTAAATAATTATCCATATAGCCTCTTTGTATGCTTTGTGTTGTTCTTTCTTCATTTACATGACTTTTAATTTCAACACGTTAAATTAATGATGTTTCTTGTTATTAACAGAACAAGAAAATCTACAATCGACTCACAGACTATCATGGACATATTGACGACTGAATTTTATTGCGTGGAAATTTCTAAAGCCAATAAAAATTCTATAACGTGGATTGTGACAGTTGGTGCCAATTTTTGGATTTGGGTTTCGTTTTCCATTTAAAGCTCACAAAGTATATAAATAAATATGCTTACAGCAGTTTAAATTCCGATACATGTATTTTCTCATGAATATGCAATGTTTTTCTACAGACCTTTAAATCACACTAATCATAATTTTATATAATAATTTTGTCATAATATTGCTAGTAAATACACAATTACTGCCATTGGGGCCTAAAGGAATTAATGAGTATGGATAAAATACCTAAATAATCATATAGCACCAACGGCCACGGTACATAGTGCTCTCGGGATAACATAGTTTGATTGCTAGCTATTATACGCTGTAATAAATACTCGTAAATAAGACAAACAGGACTACAATCTCAAGTTTTTTAAGTTGAAAATCAATCAAACTTTTACCATCAGACTGGCCGACGCGATTACTTGCATTTTTTTAAAAGTTAACTTAATTTAATCACCTCTTTGTCCCTTAAAACAATTTGTAAATAAAATACTCTGCTAACAAAACTTCTAGGCGTCTAGTTAAAATGTGTACATGAGTCATAATCAGTGATCGGCACGACCCGTGTCGCACGGTGTCAATGACCTCAATCATTATCAGTGATCGGCACTAACGGTGCAAAACTTTAACAAAACTTGTTGAACTGAGGTATAGTAATACTTACTATCAAGAAAAATATGAATAACTTTGGCAAATTAGTGTCCAATATAAATATCGGAATCTCTATATGCCAATATTTGGGTGTAAGAATATAATTGTTTTTATTGTTATATATATTCTTTTATGTCCGCTTAGCGAGTTTTGTTAAAGTTTTGCACCCATAGTGCCGATCACTGATCATTATGTTAACATGGATATGCCCCGAGATTTGGGTCCTTTTAGGAAGTCAGTATTTCCGATTGTAGTAAATAAAGGTATTCCACATTTACTTACTATAGATGAAGATGAATGATTTCTACCATCAAATAAAACGACATCAAATTCAAAATAGGTATATAAATTTTCGCATGATCTGTTGTGCAAAGGCCCTTCAATATGTCTTTAACTGAACTTTGTCTACATCCAAAGTTATGTTCACATTTCGTACAGTATATCAAACGTCGCGTCGACTTGTACATCAATTCAGTGTAGGGTTCAATCCAACTATAAATGGTTGCTTCTTGAGGAAAGCTCCGAGTTCTCCTACGCGTCATATTCAGGAGACCAACGAGCAACAGTTCACTTTGTTCAATCAGCAGCCAATAGGAAGTCCAGTTAGTTTAACATAAGAGATTATCGAGTCCGTAAAACAAGCCAAAGTCGTTGAAATAAACACTGAGATAATAAGGAACTTTAACAACACGTGTGAACTTAATGAACCGAGGAACACAAGTAAACATATTTGCTATTAGAAAATAGGTGCAATCCTTATCAGTAAACTAGAAAAGAATGGCATTAACTCTTTATTTAGGCATTTCAATTAGCCGTCTTTGTTACACCGCACCAGTTTAAACAAACAATAGAAGATTCGCATATGACCTTCGATAAGCCAGATAGTCGGTCGAAGGATTTAGTTTCACTTGAAATGGTTACACCGTTTTAATACATATACGTATTTTGAATGAGTGCAAAATTACGAGCCGCTGCTAAATATTTCACAACCTGTCAAATTGAAATATTCAACATTCGAAATAATAATAATATTTTATTTAATAATTAATTATACATTTTATAAGCTTATTTAACATTTTATCGTAAATTTTCAAATATATTTCATACAATAAATTTATTGTATATAATAAAATCACAGAATTATGTTATAATCTAATCATGTCCATATTAAGATTTCTGCTCGCAATCCCGCGGTGCGTCACGGGTCGTGCCGATCACTGGTCATAATTCGTTTCATAACCTCAAACCATTTTTTGTACTGCAAAAATGACGAGATAGAGTTCAATATTACGAAAACTTATCGATAGTTTACATGCAAAATACTAAGGAAATACTGTCTGTTAAGCGGAATCACTCAACGTTAAATATTTTTTCTCAAACATGCAATGAAATATTGATATTATGTTCTTTATATTAGGCTGGGAAGTGTCACGTTCCGGGTGTGGCTATACGAAGGGTCTGTGATGGAATTTCATACAAAAGCCTTGGCTGGGAAGTAGCTCTTTTTGAATTTTCATTTTATATATATTTGTGACGCGGAATCATGGTATTCAGCCATAAATTAAATTATTAAATTGTTTTCTATTATCTAGTTATTTCCATCTACTTTACGTTTCATCATCATCATTGAGATGATTTAATGAGAGGTAGGGCGCAACGATGATCACCATGCTTGAATCTGGGGCAGCCCAACTGGGGAAGTACCTCCTCCTTACAGAAGACCACAGCCATAATAACCTACCTTTCAGGTATGCAGTGTTGTGTTCCTGATGGTGAGTAAGATTCTCAGAGCTCCAACCCCCCTTAAAGGCCGGCAACGCGCTTGTGACTCCCCTGGTATTGCGGGTGCCCCTTAGGCGACGGTAATTGCTTACCACCAGGCAATCCGTCTGCTCGTTTGCCGCCTGTGTCATGAAAAAATCATATCAGTCAAAGGACGTCCATTGCCTTCTCCAAAGTCACCCACTATGACTGATTTTGTGCCACCCGCATCCAGTGGATTCGTCGACCTTCCACCTTGTGGGGATTCTATCCACGCCGCGCCTGCCGATACGTGGTTGCCACTCGAGAACCTTTACGCCGCAACGGCTCTAGTTTTGGGTATAAATTATAGAACTATCATTTTAAATCGCCATAAAAACTGCGAAAAAGCCATATTATTGTTTAAAACTGCAGCAAATACTGTAAAAAGTAATAAAGCTTTTTACCAAAGCTGCACAGTAAAAATCCCTCTGCTGAATATGAGTTGCTAATTCAGCCAAACGTCAGAAGAACGGTCGAATGATCCTCCATACCGTTTATTGGCTATGCGGCTTAGCCGTATATAGCATTTGATTTTCCGAACGAGTCTAAGTACTGAAGGAAATGTCGCGTGAGCCCGAGTACAGAGCTCAGGGATAAAGTGTAGATGGCCTACCGCAGACTTCGCATTGTGAAGCATTTATGGAGCATCGATTTCTTCCTTCAATAGGCTCTGTCGACTATTTCGTCCACACAAAAGTACCTGTCGGACCTCTTGTTTATCTCTTTGGGTGTAAATATTCTATATAATCCTTAGTACTAGACCACTTTCTAATTCGAACATTCCCAATTTTCAATTAGTCAGCCTGTGTTGGCGTCTCGCGTCTGTTATTTTTATTTATAAAACTAAAACTACTCACGGTGTAATAATTCTCGTTCCTCATGTCTTGCTCGCCCTTAAGATCTTAGAGTGAAATCCATTAAAAACAAATTCCCACCAAGAGTCTTAACTGCTAAAAATGGCTTACACGAGTATTTTTTTCTTGACGTAAAATGCATAATGTGAAATCTTCAATGAAAGTAATCAGAACAATTAACAGTTCATAGTTTTATAGAATTATGCATGGTACAAGGTAAATGATATTGATACGGTAAAAGTTCCAAATATGTAATAATGTTTAATATTGAGACAATAATGTGCATGTAGACATATTTTGGAACTTGAACTTGTTCGTATCGATATCGAACTTCACTGTACATAAGTATAATCTACGGGCATTAAAAAAGTAGTCCTGACGCCTATTTCTCGAACACTTGTAACTTGTAATACAAACGGAAGTCACTTTTTGACACCTGTTGTTAAAAAGAGACCTCCGCTTGTATTACAAGTGTTTGGGAAATAGGCTCCTGGTGTATTGTCTGAAATGCTCCATCTAGTAAAGAAGATCTATGCTGGGAATAAAGCAAAGAGAATTGGGTCGAGGCTCGTACATTTTGGAACAAAGCCAGCTCTGGTCGCGGCGATTTTGTTTTATTTTATAACTTAAATATTGCCTGACGCTGCTTTCTGGTTAATGATGGTGTTGTTCCATTTGAGGTTAGCAATGACTTACAAATAACTAAAGGGTTATCGGACTAATGGAAATGTTTGCATTACTTATTCTCAGTTTTTTATGTTGTCATTCTCAGATTATATCTGTTGAAGCTATTTATTATAAAGAAACAAGATATAAACATAAATCAAGTTTTATGATTTGCATATGGTTAGTAATACAAAATTTATTTTTTAGACAATTAAAAAATCTAACAATTAATGTGGTAAGTTATGCATTTCATCGTATTTCAATACGAACTTCCTGTATTTGAGTTTACTTATCAGTCAGAATATATTATAATGAAAAATATCTAAGACACCATTGTACCAAAATCTGCCTATATCTAACAGACAGTTCTTAAGTTATAAATAATGTATTTATTCGACTATGTGTTACCTATATTGCCTGTTAATCACATTAGTTTTGAAGTCTCAAACTAAATGAAGATCTTCTTCAGCGCATATGTGCCCACTGTTGGGCATACGCCTCTCCAAACTTCCTCCATGATGCTCGATCCGAAGTTCTTCTTCATAATGGGCTCGCCGTCTTTGCTGTGTCATCCTGCCATCTGGTCGGAGGTCTGTGACCTGGTCTTTTAGAATGAGGTCTCCAAACCAGGAAATGCTGGCTCCACCTCCCATCATCTCGGAGTTAAATGAATATGATTTTATTTAACGTTGTAGAACAATGGATTATATTTGTAAGATACCAAATTATTCACCCCCATGATGATGATTTGAGGCCGGCATATCTCCAGCATTGGACGTCTTAAGCTTAAACTGATAATGATGATGATAGAATTATTTAATAATGATTTTGTTACCAGAAAAAGTAGGTAATGTAGTATTTGATATGATCTTTTATACAGCCAGATTCATATGTTAGGCTTTGGGACACTTTTTTATAGAAATGCCACTACCTTGTCAAAATAAGTAAGCGTTTCAGTATTATTTAACTGCTAAGGTTAATAATGCTGAGAATATATAGTTTAATTTATTAAAAAAAAAAAACAAACACAAAAAGTAAAAAAATCTCCACCGAACCTAAGCATAATGCCGAGGAAACGCCTTGTTTAGATTTCATAAATAAGTTAAGTACTAGTATTTTAATGTAATTATTGTAAATACAGATAATTATAAAAGTATAAAATTGATACACATTGTACACGCGATGCCGATGTGACGTGTGGTGCCGGCTGTCTAGAATAGCACCACCCCATCTCCTCCCGCGAGTGTCGTAAGAGGTGACGAAGGGAAAAATACCGATGGATGGGCAGCAGCGTCCGTTGCAACCCAATCTACAGCTACTGCGGTCGCCAACCCGTCTGTCAAGCGTGGCGACTATGGCAATTACCTCTCAAGATGATACAAGTCATATTTGGGGGAGGCCTATGTCCAGCAGTGGACGATTTACGGTTGAAGTGTACACGTGATTGAAATTAAATGAAAATTACGCCACATACTGGAAATTGGTACAAGTTGCAAAACATGTCCAGTGTTGCTATTAGATGATAAAAAAATCCCTATACAATAATCCTTTACTACCACAGATAGACCAAGACTTGTCCTACTTTTTGATTTACTTCTGATTATGTCCATGCACAAAACTAAAAAGTATTTGGCATTATTTTCATACAAGGGCCGAAAAGTATATACCTATACTTAGATGATCAGAATCAAAAATTAAATAAACGATACATTCGAGTTTGAATTTTACCGGGCCTTACGAAAAGTAAAACGCTCAACAAGATAAATAAATGGTGTTCAGAAAGTAAACACGAGAACGTTTTCGTAATTTGAAAAGGGATGTGAATCGTGAATATCTCATGAGGAAAATTATATCAATCGCATTGGAATGGTACGAGCTCCCTTAGCGCTTATGGTTCTAATAAAAATCATTATTATTCATACGGAATTTTTACTACATACATTACGACCGCGAACTGGAAGACGCAGCGTAGGTAGGCCTCCCACAAGGTGGACCGACGACCTAGTTAGAGTCGCGGGATACCGCTGGATGTGGAAGGCGCAGGATCGGTCTTCTTGGGTCGTTCTGGGAGAGGCCTATGTCCAGCAGTGGACGTCTTTCGGCTGACATGATGATGATGATGAACGTAAGTATAATTATATAAATAGAAGTTGTTCATTACTCAGGTATCACAGATATTACCTACCACGATTCGATAAAAAACCTTCTGTTTCGCAGGTACAGTCAGTTTTACAAAAATGTCTGACATCCTGCAATGCTTACACTTTGGTTGGTAACGCCTAATTCATCTATGACAAGCAGTTTGACGGCTCAACACTACTAGATTATAAAATCTGCGTCGAACCAAATTAACTATGTACAATTATATTTTATTAAATATATTTACCGATTGGCATTGTTTTAAGTAGTAACTAACACTCCAAATCTTCTACACTTATAATATTATAAAGGCAGTGTAGTTTATGAGTGTGTATGTTTGTTACTTCTTCACGCCTAAACGACTGGAGCGATTTTAATAAAATTTGTTATGGAGTTAGCTGACACCCTGGATTAATACATAGGCTAAGGCACAGCTAGTATATAAATTGTAAACCGTCAACCACGAAATCTAGAGATCTGGGTTCAAATCGTGCCTCTCTGATGCCGGAGGCACAGGTCACTTTTTTTTTCTTGAATAGACCTCATCTATTTCAATTTAAAGTACTTACTTAGGTTTTAAATTTTAGATCATGCAGTGATGTTCGGGGGTACCAAATACTCATGGTTTCACTCATGTATACTGATGTTACTATGTTTGTAATCCTGAAGGTTAAAGCACAACTTAACTTAAAAAAAACCTGCAATAATATACACCAAGAGCGCATAAATATCTGACAGTCTTGTTTCTAGAGCCATTAATAGAAATAAGAATGAAACATGCGGGGTGCTACAACTTAATTTAATTTTTAGACCAACATAATTTTTAGACCTTCACTAATCTAAGTAATAAGCAGAGTCCTCCACTCAGTTAGTACTTTCGCGATACCATGACGCTAATCTGTTATGGAGGCCTTTAGCAAAAGTTGTTGTTTGAAAACTAATACATTAATACATTTTAATGAATGCAATTTTTGCAAATAAACACAATAATAAATAAATAAATATTACAAGAAATCCTTACACAAATTGACTGAACCCCACGTTAATCTCAAGTAGGCTTGTGTTGTGGGTCTCAGGCAACGATATATACGTATAATTAATTAGATACGCGAAAATACATTTTGCGGGAAACAAAACGTAGCCTAGGGTGTCAGCTAACTACATATCAAATTTTACTAAAATCGCTCCAGCTGTTTAGACGTGAAGAAATAAGAAACATACACACTCACACACTCACAAACTTTATAATATTAGTCCTAGATAAGTGAAGATATACAAACACTTAAATACATAGAAAACACCCATGACTCATAAATAACTGTATTAATCACACAAGTAAATACAGTTATTGGGATTGGAACCCAGGACCGTCGGCTTTATAGGCAGGGTGCTACCCACTAGGGCAGACGTGTCGTCATAATCAACGCCTTTGTAGGGTAGATAACTACCAACTGAGCAAGAAGGTCGTTTAGAAATCAGTTACAAATCAAGAGCAAACGATTTCAATCCAGTTTCAGTATCCACGTTCTGAATATCGTGCAAGGTCAGATAAAAGACAAATGAGCTTACACGTGTCCGTATCGCCGGAACCGCGGATTTAAAAGTGTAAGTCGCGGTTAAGGCCTGATGGGACTCCAGAGATAGTGATGTGCCTTCCCGGAGACTTTATATTAACTGAGGGGATTATTGGGGATTGACTAATCTGAAAATGCTTAATCCTATTTAGA
This sequence comes from Grapholita molesta, assembly GCA_022674325.2. NCBI lineage: Eukaryota > Metazoa > Arthropoda > Insecta > Lepidoptera > Tortricidae > Grapholita > Grapholita molesta. The sequence goes on from CP053137.2 coordinate 11,932,245, forward strand.
ACATTACTAATGTAAAAATCTCGGCGGCTTATATATACCGCAAACAGTTTTGAAATATAATCAAATACAACTACTACTTAAAACGGGATAGTTAGGTACCGATGTTTATTTGAACGAGTTTTCGATATTTTGGACTAATTTCGAGGAATATGAAGTTTATACTTTTTATTAGTTCGCTTCTTGACAGGTGTCTTTTAGGTGCATTGTGGGTGTGTGTTGAGGGTCTAAAAGCATTGACTTTGCATGATGGCAAGGGCAAGGGTTCTACATACCATGAGGGTGACAATTGTCACAAGTACTGAAATATTTATACCTTGACCCGCGCATTTGACAGCAGTCAGATAATATAACTTCTAGACTTTCAAACTTCCGTCGACACTAATATGGGTATTTTTCTAATTATTATAACACAGATTGCCAGCTGTTACTGTTGGGGACAAAAGTGACGTTCAATGTTAATTGTATAGAAGCGGGCAACTCATGTTTTGTAAGTCGAATATTGCTCGACATATCATGAGCCGTTCGCGTTGGCTACATGTCGATGTTCTATACAATTAACATATTTAAATCTCACGATAGTTCTGTGTTTATCGCGTCTTAAGTTATTCATATTTGTCGCCTATTTTAGCTGTTGATTTTGTTTCCGCAATACGCAATACAGTAGGTACTACGCAATTTAATTTGTGTTAATCTTAAAGTAGGATCTTCCCTAACAGAATAAACAACTTCAACAGTTTTAAAGCACTTTGGTAGTCTTTTTTTATGAAAAGTTTTGGTCAGAGTGGCAGACGGGTCACTCTGACCTATAACGATCAATAGTCGTCAAATGCCGTATCTTGTAACACGGAGGATAGTATTACAAACTAAATAGAGGCATTTCGTTACACACAACCCGTGACTAGATCTTAATCTATCAAGTTTTGTTGTAATAATGACTAATTACTTCGTTTCATAATTATTTTGTAATTATAATATGATAGATTCATAATTTAAAACAAATTATACTAAAAATACTAATGACTTTACGTAGAAACCGTAGGACCGTGGGGACCCGGCGGCTCGGAGGCGCTTCATAAAGAAATCACAAAGCACCTAATCGATGCCTAGGGTAATTAGAGGGATAGGCGCGGACATCGAAGTTCGTACATTTTGGGCATCTTTTCCTTTTACTCCAATTAAGATCTCATGAGAGTGACAGAGACAATCGTGTTATGTTATGTATATATATAAAATCACATCATCTATTTTCAACAAAAAAAACTGCGAAGTTTTCTAGTCTCTGAAAATCATAAACCATTTCCAGGGGCTAGCTATCCGGCTTTAAGCTAATTAAGGGCTACTTTGTTCTTTTGACATGTAAAAACAATAAAAGTCGAGCCGGCTTTTAAATTATTTCTTTAGGCCGTGCGTGACAGCGTTTTATAACAAAACTTTTTTTATACACACACTCCTTTTTCAGCTTTAGGGTTTTATAGAAGTTTTAATGAGAGATAAAACATCAAGATATTATGTCGATTAAAATAAACGATTATACGAAATTATGTCGTGGCGTAAATTAATGGTTGATAATATTTCAAACTCAATTATAGCTCATGAATAGAAGTCATAAATAACTTTCGTGTCCATTCGTCTAACTTTTGTTTAAATAATTAATTTATATGTAATGATATAGTAATTACGAGATATTTTACGACCAATGTAGTAAAGTATTTCCGTCTCTAATAACCTAGTAAATCAATTACATTCTTTGTGTTTTTTCGTGTAAATTGGTTTGCATGAATCAGCCTATATACAAAACTACAATTGAAATTTGATACAGAATAAATAAAATTGTTTTACACTACATGTTGAAATGTTAATTAAAGAATCGATTGAAGAAGATTCTCCTTTGAAATGAATATATTATTTTCATTGAAATAACACTTTGTGATAAAATGGCCTTTTTATTAATCCATTCACCCGATACAAGTACCATTTGATAGGATATAATACAATGATTTACATTGACCTGACAACTCATTCATTTTGGAAAATTAATGTAAGATATTTTAAAGCTGCATTAAAATGAGTTAATTCGATTTCCCAATTGGCGAAGTTGAACATTGTATGAGGCTCCATTTTAAATATTACTTACAAGAAATTACGAAAAATGACAGCTTCACTCGCGCTTATTCCTGTTACTCGAATCATCTTTTTTTATGACAAAAGTGGCAAAAGAGACGGATTGCCAGATGACAAGCATTTACCCACAGCACCAAGGGAGTCACAAGCGCGTTGGCTGTGGCCTTTAAGGGGGGTTGGAGCTCTGGGATCCTTACTCACCATCAGGAACATAATACTACATATCTGAAAGGTAGCAGTGTTATTATGGCTGTGGTCTTCTGTAAGGAGGAGGTACTTCCCCAGTTGGGCTTCTCCAGACTCAAGCGTGATGGTACTTCGCTGCGCCCTACCTCTCATTGTTGGACGTAGTTTAAGGACATACGCCGGTCCAATCTTTCGGAGTATATTCCATAGACTACATTGTTATTTGTTTGTCACCAGGTATCATGGATCCGCAAACGCGACCTCCACATCCTGACCGTGGGTGTGCACACGTACAGCAGCGACGCTCGGTTCGCGGCGCTGCACACCGACGGCACGGACGAGTGGACGCTGCGGGTGGCGCCCGCGCAGCCGCGCGACTCTGGCGGCTACGAGTGCCAGGTCTCCACTGAGCCTAAGATCAGTCTGTCTTTCAGACTCACTGTTGTTGGTGAGTAAAACATCTTTCTTAGCTCTATTTATTTTGAGGTCTGTTTCCTTTTTTAAGTCCTTTTTAATATTAATAATATTTTTTACTAGGCCAAAGATGACTAATTACTTCGTCTCATCATAAGTTTCTACTTATAATACATGTACAGTCAGCATCAATAGTAACGTATGAAACAGCGCGCCAAAAGTATCTACCGTTCTTTAATTACTTCACAAATAAAGACAGATTTCTGCGTGTTTATCGACTGAAATACGATAGAAACTTTGAAACGCGAACTTTCGAAAATATCTCATTTGTAAAAAAAATACACAGGATGGCAGATACTTTTGGTGCGTTTTATCATACGTTACTATTGATGCTGACTGTACACATATTTTGGTACTTTGGCCAAACTGACGGGAGCTTCTGTTTCGTACTAGTGTTAGTGAAATAATACGCTTTTTTTTAATTAAAAAATATTTTTTTTTTTTAATGCATGGTCAACCTATAATTTGAATGCGCCCGCGAAATTATTTAATTGTCATCAAGTCATCAAGTCTGTTTACCGACTTTTGACAATAAATTTTTTATAACGACAATTTGTTTTATTTTGTTCATAAAGCATCTGTCATATCATTTAAAGAGGATTTATGTTCAATAATTAGTTGTTGTGTAGTAAAGTCCATAATTTTTGAGGACGAAATTGTTTCTTATTAAAAAGTGGAAAAGAAGGAAAAACGTTTCTTAAGTGCTAACTAACTAAACGATACAGTATTATTATTAGCTTTGTCTGTAGGCTTGATTCTGCTCACGTCTCACAAATCATCGTGTATGTTATTTTTTTTTTATGAATGCTCGTACTGATTTTACCTAGTCTGTGTTACATGACAAAATTTGTGCCACACGAAAACCCGCAACACGATACAACAAATACGTGTACCTAACTGAAAATGTTTACTAAAACGCTTGGTTTTTCACTGAACGCTTCGGGTTTAAAACGTTGTAATAAAAGGTAAATTCAGTATACGCGATAAAGATTCGGTTTTAGTTGTTTTATTTCATAAATATCGAACGAGTTAGTATGGCGGTTGATCAAAAATTGGGCGGTAAAATTATACAGCTGGTCACCCGTAATGACGTATAATCTTATGTACGATACTTTCTGTTATCGATGAATTCTTCATCAAAATTTGAGACTTCGATGCCGTTAAAAGGGTAAAATACTCTTTCGGTAGATGTGTCTACACGTCACCGTAATGACGTATACCAGGAAGGATAAAAAAGAAAAATTTAACAAGTCCAAGCGGTACTCGTATAGCACAATTGGGAGTGCACTAGGCTAGTGATCCAGTGGTTGTGGGTTGTAGTTCCGCTTCGAGTCATTTTTCTATTTTTCTTTCGATTTAAATATCGATAAGCACTGGTTAATGTTAATATCTGTGTATGATCATGTAGATCGCGTTCTTTAATAAATCAGGTTATTCCTCTGTGTCCAGTATGTGATGCAGCACCATGTATGAAGATTGTTGAAACAATTTTAAATAAAATGAGAACTGAGGTCTACCAAGGTTCAAACTAGGTGCGTTTTTTTTTGCGACGAGGGAGGAAATACTCATGGTCCAATCCGTACCTGACCGCATGGCCGACTCAACTGGGAATGGTGCCCAGTCGCTTACGGACTAAACACTCCTCCGTTTCGTGTGGAGTGTTGTTTGGTTCTGGTTAGAGTGTGGGTAGTGCTTTTGCGTTTACCTGAATTATGGGAACACCATGATGTATAAATATTGTGTAAGTAATATTTATCATTTATACTTGCGTGCCCACGAAAGTCTGCTGGACATATGCGAGGCATGCAGGTGGGTTAGCGATCGCAGTACACACGGCTCTCAGGGACGCTTTTGTCCGTCCTATTTTGGTTTCTGGTCCCAGTATATGGACAATACCCGGATGGGGTTTCTATTTGGATAAAGTCAATTTACAGCTAACTACCATGCTTTATTAAGCAAATAAAATAATTAAAATGTCGTAAATAATTACCTTGCTTACAGGCTTCACTTGTGACATTAATATGCATGAAAAGGTACCTTATTGTCGATGGCGCTTACGTCGTTGTTCAATGTGACGCAATACACACGCAACGCGGTTCTACGTAAGTGCCATCGCCAATAAGGTCCTTTTTTATAGATAATGTCTCATTTAATTCATTCAAGTTTTAACAAACCCCCGTTATTGATAAAACATAGGTACAGTCAAAAGCATAATTATGTATGTATTTGTTCACGCTATGTCATTGCTATAAGGTGAAATAGTGTACATATATATATTATAGCCTTATTATTATTATAGCCTTTAAGTCATAAAAAAGAAATAAAGAAGCCACCATTACTCATCCAATGCAATAAAGCACATTATATGACCGTTATTGATCCAAGTAACCTCTCATGTAACCATGTGGCAAAATCGGTTTGTTAAATTTGGTACATACATTTGTGGGTGTAGTTGATATTTATGAGCTGTACAAAAATAGAACATATAAATAATTGATGTTTATTAGAGCTTCAGTAAACGTTAACAATTAGGCTATGTAGATAGTAATTTATTAACTAAAATACATTCTGGAAATTTCGGATAATCGGATATAAATAGAATGTTGTAGTACCTAGAAAACAGTTTTAAACACAAAACTATCGAACATAACAATTACTATTAAAACGGGTAATTCACATTTATTAAGTCAAATATTGCTCGACATGTTTCACTGCGTACCGAGGAGCTTAATGATGAGCCGCTATAGGATAATTGACCAAAAACATTATTTTATAATTATTTAATTTATAGGTGATAAACATATTTAGACATACATACAGGATACATTATTGTATAGTAGGGTGAGCAGACGAAATTAAGGGGAACCGACTAACAGGGTAACTGGAGTGAGCAGACGAAAGGGGAATAAACAAACAGGAACACAGACGAACAGGGCAACCGATTGGAACTGACGAATGGGGACTAAGACGAACGGGAAACAGACAAAAGGGGAAAAGACGAACGGGGAAACAGACGAATTAGGAAATGACTCACTATACGAACAGGGAACCAGACGAAAAAGGCCTAATTTACTCGTAGTAATAAAAATAATCGTAAAACTTATAAAACGCAACTTTCGTGGTGATCCCACCAAACGTCAGGCTAAAACCCGGCCAAAATGTAGCGGGCTATAAAACAACCTAACTGTATAGATTGAATGCGACCATCGACAATCCGTTTGAACTTCGCAATTAGGTTGCATGTGCGGGGTTCCAAACGTGTTTTAATCAAACGCTAGCATCACTCCTCAAAATTCAATCGTTAGTCACGGCTTTGACAAGATTTAGTTCCTTCGTTTTGTATTCAGATTGTGTCGTACATCGCACTAGGCGTGAAGAGAAGTGATTTGCTGTTTACTCCGACGATATCGTCACATTTATCCGTCACAACGTCACGCTATATCTTAATATTTTGTAAGGTATTTCAATTTTTGATGTAGATATGATGTGAATAATTCTTAAAATAATTAGTTTATAATATTAATAAAATAGCAATTTTATTCCCTGCGAGTTAATTGAGGTATATGAGACATAATCTTTATATGAGCCACTTACGTCAAACCGCATTGCGTTTGTATTGCGCTATATTGAACAACGACTTAAGTGCTATCTATAATAATGTCCCTTTTCTTAGATAATTTCACATATATTAAATATGTTGCAGCGTTTTTAAGTGATAATTACTACGTAATACAGAAGTAAAGTGCTTAAGAAGTGAATACGAGTAGAGGGGTGTGTCTATGGGTTGGGCCAACTACGAATAACAAGGGTATATCCAGTCGCTTCTAAATTGCCGTGAACGGTAACGTTTCTGGTATTCCATTTGCTGTCGGCGTCAAATGAGAGGCTCTGAGTACAACTCCATACATTTTGGTTTCCATTCTTTACAATGGCGACATAGCATGACAATTTCTTCGATGATAACTGTTAAATATAAAATATACAAGTAAGTTAAATTATTTAAATATAATTGAGTGTGTTCTCATTTAAACTAAACTACGCTTTTATAAATTAGGTAATATCATAGGTTCTGAATGTTAAAACACTTTAAGAATTACTTTGGCATGATTGGTTTAGTCCTGGAGGATAAAACAATATAGGTCAGAGGTGTAGGGTTAGAACCGGTGTAGTTTTTATTTTTCTTCTTTTGTATACTCGACGTGTAAAAGTGCTCTTGTAGCAGTTGTAGCCTACTTACTGAATAAACGTTTGAGTTTGAGTTTATAATGATATTTTAAACTTGATGGTCTACTTCGAAGGATACAGGTAATATAACCGATGTATTTTCATGAAACAGTACGTAATAACAATCCAGTTGTACCAATTCTAAATAGGAAACAATTTGTGCAGTCACGGGCACGTATTTCTACAAACATTTGCCTTTGTTACCTCAGGATTCGTTCGGTTATTTTATTGCAAGTGTTGGTCGGATATTGGATTCCTTTTGTGATTTCCTTTGAATAGTTTACATTTAAACGTGGTTTTTGCATCAAATATTGCGAAATATTTGTAAAACCATACCTTCATACATTTTTTGACTATATTTTTTGTTTCTAACGCTTTGTCCATATGTTTAACGCAGTATATTTGTCTAAATATAAAGTTTATATTATTATTTGTATTACTTGTTGTTGTAACGTCTTGTTTTGTATGAGATGCATGCTAATTATTTTTTCCTGTTCTCAAACATGTACTCAAACTACTCATTAATTAGCAAGTTGCATGAGCATCAGTATCTATAGTATTTAGAAGAATTGGTAATTGTTTAGCAGTTTGGAGGACAATAACTTCTATGAGTTTCGGCAGCTAAAAAAAAATACGTGTCTGTTTTATAAATGCACATTTTACTAGACTACTTTATAACATTTATATTCAGTTGGGTACCATTCCTTGACAGTCGTAAAGTATACATTTTGGTCCTAGGCGTTTTTTTTTTTATAATTAAATCGAGCAGTAAAAGGGTCCTATTTATGCCTTTGTAGAATAAATCTTTTATTTTGTACGAGTAGCATTTTAGATTTTATAACTTATTGGCAATGATAGCTTCACCTTATATTTTATGGTTGGATTCGGAAACATTATTTTTTTTATTTTTCTTATTGCTATAGTGTAAGAATAAAATTACACTATTCCTTACTCGAACATATATACATACGTTGAAACAATCAGCAAAACCCTAAGCCACAAAAAATATTAATTAAAACAAAATTAAGTAGAAATAATTTAAAATATAAAGTAGAATTCGTGAAAATTTGCAATGTTATATATTATAAAGGGTTTCCCTTCAAACTTCGACGGATGATTAAAACATTAAATATATTGAGATCTAATATACATATTTATTTAAACATAGAAAAATAAAAAGCAAACCCATTAATATCATACAAACCTACTTAAATTGCGAAATAGACTTATTTACCTACTGATACATAATAATTATACTTATTCTAATTAGAAAGAATTGAGAAGATTATTAACAACACCACCTACCCGTTCGAAGCCTCGAGGAATATGTCATTGTCGAAATGTAGGATAAATTTATCAAATTATATAGACAAAGTTCCGTTTTAATTGCAATCCGGTTTTTTATCCAATAGCTCAGTTACTGATCCATCCTTTTCATCCAACAGCCTAGTCCATTTTAAATTCCATTAAATATCAATAGTCCTTACACCACGGCGGGTGCCGTCTCTGTGCGCGTCCCATAACACGAACAGGGGCAACATCCACCGTGTACCCAATTACGGTTCATTAAATTTTCGGACGAACCTCTGCGCATTTGCTCCGGCTCCGCAAACCCTTTCCAATTGTCCGGAACACCATTGTCCATGTACGGCGAATACTAATAAAAATTACTTGTTGGCCTATAAATATACATTAAACCATACTACCCTTTAGCATCATTAAGGAAATGCATAAAAACGGCACCCCAATATAAAACTAAAGCTCCACTAGAAAAATAGTTTGAGCTTAATCGACTAGAACTTCAATTAGCGTATATTTTGCAGTGTCAGGTTTAAACTGTAGGATGAAACATTGTAAGTTTCCAGTACCGTGGTCAAACTGTACAAATTGTTATAAAACTCAGCAATTTTAAAAGCTCATCAAGTGTATATATTATATACAAATATACTTATTGCCAACTTTCCTATGTAACTTAGCCCTGTTATACAAATCAGGAAACCGGTTATTTTCCCATTTCACACGGCTAATTACTAACGACAGATAAGATATTCAATAATTCCTTTAGGTTGGATAAAAGGAAGGCATATTCCACTACGAAGTGATAAATTAAGTCCCTGTTTATTAATGACGATGACTAATGAAATCACATAAAACCTTTCCAATAATATGATACAATTTAAATCGAAAGAAAAATAGAAAAAATTTGGCTCGCGGCGGGACTCGAACCCATAGGATAACTAGCCCAGTGCACTACCAATTGTGCTACACGAGTACCGCTTAGACTTGTCAAATTTTTCTATCTAACCCTCATCGTATACGTCATCATGGGTGATTTAAATATCGAAGATATTCGCTAGCAGACGTTTCTGTATAATAAAAAGTAATATGATACAAGTTTAATGTCATCAAAAAACATTTTTAAGACAAAATATACAACTACTTACAAGGTCCGAGGTATACAGCAGGTAATTATAAAAACTTAAGCGCTAACAAGAAACAGCGATAAAACCAGTTTGATCGTTTCTTTAGAAACATCGGAAGTGTATATCGATAAATAATGTGATATTAATAGAGTAGGACTTTTAAATTGGTGTATATTGTTGCAGTGTCAAAAGCGGAGATACTCTCGGGGCCGGAGTTGTTTGTGCGGGCCGGATCCGATATCAACCTAACGTGCATCGCGAGGCATGCGCCAGATCCACCCAGGTAAACAATACTCGTATTGTGTGATTCTATAATGTGTTTCTACTGTATATACAGTGTGTAATTCTTATACGGGCGAATCTCTTAACGGAGGGTAGACTAGGACATAAGAAATATATTTAGATAACTTTTGCTTACAATTACAATTAAAATTTTAACCATATAAAATAATTCGGTCTGCAATGTAATGCAACACACTCGAGTTAAACACTCGTTGACAGTTAGTTTCAAAAGCTCATATCGCGTAATGTTCGCAGTACATTAATGCTCAGAAATTTTACAAAAATTAATTACTTATGTATAATAGGTATATTTAAAGAAAAACCTTTTGGTTACTGATTATACTGGTAAATCCTATGTATGGTTTAATTCTTCGCCCGTATCAGACTTACACACAGTTTACAATTAAGTGCAGGGATTGTTTAAAAGTTTGAGCCACTTTCCAATGTTTGTGATTTAACGCGTTATGAACTTATCCACCTTCACCACGGCATCGGTTCGAATCGACCATATGCAAGTAATGTTTTAATTGCGACGTTAACTAATTGCCGTCGCGAAGGTAACACGAAACGCTTATGGGTCAGTTGCAGAATTTTTGTACCTTTGCTTGTCCCATATTTTTACCCAGTTTTGGTACATACATTATGTATGGTAACTTTGTAACCATACCGATCAAAATCAAAACTCATGTTCATTACGAAAATGATTAACCATACATTTTTTTCGAAATTGAGAAAATTATAGGGCAACAGATACAAAAATTCTGCAATTGACCCTTATGGCTGACTTGTTCATCTGATGGTTTTGGAGCGCTGCAAAATTTTCAATTATTCTGCCATGGATGCGAACTTAACCAGGTCGTTGATCCACCTTGTGGGGAGTTTGCCCACGCTGCGACTTCCGGTACGTGGTCTTCATTCGAGAAACTTTATGACCCAATGGCTACCAGATAGATCATCAGGCCAATATCTATTGCTTTATAGTTTAATCTACAAAGTATCAATAACCACAACTATGCAGTTCCACATATGACTTATTTAGATACGAAGTTTCAAATATGTGGTGCCTTTTTCTCAAAAGCTCGTCACTTATAATACAAGCGAAAGTCACTTTTTGAAATTTTTTTTGAGAAAGGAACTTCTGCTTGTTTTACAAGTTACAGGCTTTCAAGAAGTATGCCCTCGGGGCAAATAGAAAAATACAAGGACTTTACAAGTACAAGCAAGTGACATCCCCAACCGCCATCATCAGGGAACAACAGTCCAGTTATTCCGTGAAGATGGCGCTTACAACAGTGCCGAAATATAGGATTATTCGTTTTTAAAATAACAAAAAACTATGTAACATTTGAATCTTTGAAAGTTATTCAAATTGACTATCGATGTTAGCTTTAAAATCGTATAAAATAAAAAAAGGATTTTATAGGAGTGGATAGAGATAGATTTTTTTATGACATAGGCGACAATCGAGCAGACGATTTGTTCGAAACGAGCTCTGAAACGAGCAGAAGGGCGTGAATGCTCTGGGGTTACATACGTCCCTAGGCTACGGTGACTCACCATAAGGCGGAGCGTATACTTGTCTACCACCATCGCAAGATTAAAAATACTTACGATTAAATATTGAGTTAATACGACTCGCAGTTCTTCGCACAGGCACCAAAAAACTTATGTGCGAATCGTGTGAAGTCCGTGTGGTAACTGTAACAAATCAAGTTAAATGTTTGGAGCTCGGATAAGCCTCCCTCCGCTGTAGAGGCGACCTGTTCGTACGTGCTCGGTTATTACCTTGACGGGCATTGCCATACCCGGTCTTGCTCAGGTAATGTGCTTAGTCTAATCAACAACTACAGTTTGTGACACAAACAGTCTCAGCGAGCGTCCATGGTCGTAAAAAGTATATTCCGTTGCGGTATATTCTTACGTTCAAGAACAGTTAAGGACATAATTATTTGGACAATTTTACACGCTATTCGTTAGCTTAATATGGGTATACAAATGGACATCTTGACTAGACATCTGTTATATCTAAAGTGCTGCTGTTGATGATCGATTCTCTGAATAAGTCATTTTGATATTTGTGTTTATTAGAGAGAGAAAATATTTATAAATGTTAAATTCTACAAAACTCTCAGAGACTTTTGTAGAATTTATTATTTATAAATATTTTCTTGAAGTTAATGAAGTATTGTGGCAGGTACATGTACATATAATTTTACCTGTAACAAGAGACTGGCGGATTATATCATCAAGCGATTCATAGCTAGAAAAACGATCTGCTGATAATCCATGGTCTCCCAATGATAATCCCGAAATACACCTCGGAAATAAATAACCTTTTATGATTTTTTTAAAATTAATAATTACAGATACATTAACCCTCAATTTTTTCGCTTTCGTGTTGGTCCCGACGACGAATCCCTTTTGGTATTTAAATTCGCCGATTGTACACAATTTACTGTGTTTTAAATTTATAAAAATAGATACTATCGTATTGAATACAGATAATTTATAAAATTAGGACTTTATGTTTGTGAATAATGTGAACATTGGTTTTAATTACACGTACATTTTCACCATTAATTATTACGACTGTGAACTAAGAGGGTATGAATATGCAGTAGTATTTCAGTATAAGAAGTTTTTTTTTATTCTTTTTCATTGGAATATGACTTTTTGCCGAGCCGAGTCCGCCCCTAATTGGAAAAGATGAGGTAGTTCGCTCCATTAACGTCCCCCAAAGAAAAAGGAAGAAACATGAACTGAATTCACACGTTTTCATGACGTTTGCTTTCGGTCAGCACGTACGTTAGATAGAGTAGTGAGAGAGAAACATAATATATTACATGTCAGGTCAGATATTATCTGACCAAGTGTGGTACAAGTTTGGAGGGATGGTCGTTTTATTATATCGAGAAGTTTTTATCAAATGAATTTCACGCTCTTTTTTATCATACTGAAGCACTTTAAGCAAACGAATTTAATAACAAATTTTGACGACGTTCGTGATCAATGACAAAAATCGCTATTTGGCCTTAATGTGATATTCTTTTTTTTTTTTATGACATAGGCGGCAAACGAGCAGACGGATTGCCTGGTAGTAAACAATTACCGTCGCCCATGGGCACCCGTAACACCAGGGGAGTCACAAGCGCGTTGCCGGCCTTTAAGGGGGGTTGGAGCTCTGGGAACCTTACTCACCATCAGGAACACAACACTACATACCTGAAAGGTAGCAGTGCTATTATGGCTGTGGTCTTCTGTAAGGAGGAGGTACTTCCCCAGTTGGGCTGCCCCAGATTCAAACATTTAACATAATTAAAACTGTTGTGAGCCATGTTACTACTACTTAGTTCCAAATGGATAAACTCACGTGTAATTATATCGCACTAGGTGACATGTTTCGCTCACTGAGCGATACACCCTCAACGCAAGCGGTGTGTCCTGACTCGGCTTGAGTTGAGTTGAGAAATAAGTTTTACTTTAATTAAATTTCGAAAAAAAAAAATGTGAGTCCCACACGTAAAAGTGGCCACGTGTATGAATTAGATATAATTCCTATGGGAAGGGCAATCTGTCGTGTGTAATAGTACCAAACTAATAGATTATAGATTATCCTATCCTTTTATTGTGATTGTATGGCTACGGTAATATAATATAGTAGACCTAATTGTCAATTTACGGGATCTGGCATTAATTGATTAAATTAGTATAAGGTAATATCTATGTGTGCATCAGAAAATGATTAAATATAGGTTGGTGTAAAAAAACTATGAATTTTTTAGACCTTTGCAATTTGAACTGACAGCTAGTAAAAATTGTAACAAAAGTATATATCTTGATTTTAGACAATAAAAATAATTTATTGACTTATTAATAACAAACAGCAATTGCCCAATCGCTTTCCAAGCGTGTCGATTATGGCATTTACTCCCAATGCAAGGCACATTGTGGACCGGTTTGTGGGAGGCCTATTACCAGCATTGGATGTCCTCGGCTGATATCATGATGATGATGATTAATTATACAGTGAATATAGGTCAGTTTCGGAAGTCATAAAATTTATCTGATTAGTTTTTATAACGTGTACGTTATTCAAAAAAATTTAATAACATTAATATGTTTCTGAAATTTTACGAGGTCCAGATATAATCTAAAACGTCACTCACACTACCACCCACAGTTAGAAGTGATATTTCTTTCATTCAATATTTTCTCTCACCGTGAAACGACCTGTACGACTGTGGTAATAAACGCCCACACAACATTTTAACAATTCATTTGACACTGCCTTGAAGGGTAAAGTGTCACTGTATTGCGTAGATATATATTATAATAACTGTAATTCTACTAATATTACCAAATTTTCTTTTAAGTTACGTTTATATATTATCAGTTTATATTGGTTGTAAGAATTTGATCAGCTCTTACAACTAACTATTTACTTGAGGAACCTAGGTTCTCCTAGGTAAGTACTGTAAAGGGGGTTCGCGCCTAGATGAAGAGCTGATAATAAAGATGATTGTTAGGTATGATAAGTAATATTTTATTTAAGATTATTTTAATACAAGATAAATCAACTACTCGTTTTGACTGTCTCCCACTGACTCCTCTAGAAACTATCTGGTTACATATTCGAAAGAGAATTTAAATTAAGAACCGACACTAGGCCAGCCAGGAATCTCAATCATCAAGAAGTCTGTGAAGGTCACAACTTTCACAGTACCTTAAATATTATGGCGCAGTTGTCAGCCTACAGACATCCATTCAATTTTAAAAATCGAATAATACGTTACCAAATGGTATAGACTAACCGGTCCTAAGTATCTTGACAGTAAATAGTTTAAAAATGTGTACTATACGATATACCTATATAGCTTGACACTTACTCGTACCATCAGATGTGACTATGGTAAAACACTGTCGTGTATAAATATATTTCTTTTAATTTATCAACATATTTTACATACATGTGGGCCGGCCACGTCCAACGCATGCATACGGATAGGTGGGCTAACATAGCTACCAAGTGGATGCCGCAACAGAGACGTGGAAGGGGCCGGCCCAGGCGGAGATGGCCGGACGACCTAGACGCGTTTGATGGGAACTGGCCCTCAGAAACAGCGGATCGGGAGTCATGGAAAACAAGGGGAGAGGCCTTTGCCCAGCAGTAGGACACACACGTAGGCTAAAAAAAAAAAAGAAATATTTTATATACTCATTCATAGGTGACAAAGCCTGTAGTCCGAATGTATACAAGTACTAATTAATGTTTCTGGAACTCGTAAGCCATTAAAAGCAAAGATATTTAAATGCGTCTTCTGTATGGGCTTCGACGGTTGGGCAACAGCGTCCATAGAAATCGAATCAACAGATCCTCGCCGACCCACCTGTCAAGGCGACCGACTATGGCAACTCCCCGCCAAGATAATGTTTGGGGGAGTCTATGTCCAGTGTTAACATCTTACGGGTGTGATGATGACGATGGAATCAGGTAAATCAAGTCAATCCTGTTGGCACGTATGTACTATAAAACTTGAAAGTTAACTTTGAATAGACGAAATATCGAGGAGGTTTTAAATCGGAAAAGCTCTAAATCCGCTTTACATACTTCGATTTCAATTCACTGCAGTGCAGACGACGAAGACTTTTTGAATTGTTTTAAGCATATTATGTCATAATGGTTAACCATTGGAAGTCTTTTTCCCATTAATTCGTTAATTTTGTTTGTAAAAGTAACCAATCACTGAGCCCAGAACTGTTTGGTTATTACTATACGGCTTCACTCATGTTTATTTAATCACTCGCCTGACATGTTTCGGAGAACATAGGTCTCCTATTTTAATCCGCTAAGAGGGCCTAGGCCGTCCGCGTGAGTGAAACTATGAAAGAAAGAAATGTTAGAAATCATTCACGAAAGTTTATTTACTGCTGCTTTTTACTTGAGGGGAAAGGGGATTTTTCAAGGTCACCACGATTGGCAGATGGGTTGGTAACCGCAGTAGCTATTTATTTTGTTTCAACGGACGCTGATTCTCATCCGTCGGAAACACAGCCCGATGGGTGAAGAATCTAAACATTAGTTTGTAAATTTGCAATGCGTCCAAGACTTGCCATACGATTAATAATAATATATACTGTGCATCATAATCTGTGATCATCAGCCCGTTGCAGCCCTCTGCTGGACATAAGCCTCCGAGGCTCCCAAGGTACGCCACAGAGTCCGATATGCTGCTTGGGCACGGTAGCGGCATTTGCTTAAACTTCATTTCGTTCCGAATTCTGTCATTATTACACGCTTCCCACTTACTATATATTTGAATAAAATAATTAATACTTATAATGTATGAACATAGATTACACTTAGGTACATAATTTTAGGCTGTACGTGACCCTTCCTGATTGCGGACATTACCCTAATCTGTATGTTCCTACTGATTGTGCTAACTTTGCTAAACCAATATATATCAAATACTGGATAAAGCGTAGTCAGAAAAGATTTGAGGATCTTTTATGCTGGTTTATGTGCTACGTCTCGTTTACCCTTTGCTTATAGAATGTAAAATAAACTCAACCCTAATAGTCTACGAGCCCCAATGCAAATGAGTACGTCTGGTAGGAAAAAAATGTACTAAACTAACGTTAACCTAAAAATTCTGGGGGACGAAGGTGTTTGGAAGAATTAGCAATATAAAAACAGTATAAGTTATAAATCGTATTTTATTTATTCAATGAAAAAACGAACTTTCCTTGGTAATAAAAAAAAACATTGTTTCACCAATTGTACTAAAATGCAAAAAAGTTCGTCTTTAGTGTTACCGACGCAGATTAGAACGTCTACCACTTGGTGGCGTCTCCTTTTGCATCTAAAACGGCTTTAATTCTGAGCGGCATTGTATCTACCAGCTGTCGACACTCTTCCGGGGTTGTTTCATTCCAAACACAGGTAAGTTTCTCTTTAAGATCAGCTTTTGATCTGGACGGGTCCTTTCGCAACTTCTTTTTCATTTTCCACCACAACGTTTCTATGGGAGACAAGTCCGGGCTGCTGGATGGCCACGACATGGTAGGTATTTTTTTCTTTTTCAGCCACGCCATCGTTGCTTTAGCGGTATGGCATGAGGCACCATCTTGTTGAAAAGTATACGCATTTTTATACTTTACCTTACGTATAGACGGCAGCAAACTCTCTTGTAAGATGCTTTTGTATTTTTCGGCATTGACGGTTCCATCTATAAATTGCAGACAGCCGACATCCTGTGCCGACATGCAGCCCCAAATCATTAAGGAAGCTGGAAATTTTACCTTACGCTTAAGACAATCTTTTTGAAATGCCTCTCCTTTTTCGCGAATGACTTTACTTCGTTCATCGCCTACTGTGACTTCAAATTTAGATTCGTCACTCCATATAATTTTACGCCACTGATCGACGGTCCAATTTCTGTACTTTTTGGCGAATTTCAACCTGTTAGTTTTCTGCCGTTGTGTAAGTAACGGTTTCTCTTTAGCAGTGTAAAAACCGTAGCCCATCCTCTTCATCACTCTCTTGCAAGTATCCACTGAAATGTTTTTTTTAATTGCGTCACGCCATAGTACCGTATGTTCTCCAGCTCTTGCACGACGATTTTTCTTGATGATCTTCCTCAGAATCCTGTTTTCTGCTTTAGTAGTAATTCGTGGGCGGCCGGATTTCTTTAAACAAGAAATTTTGTCGTGTTTTCGATGATGCTCGATGATAGTTTGGATTGTAGACCTTGGCATAGAAAGGTCCTTGGCAATTTGGTACGTAGATTTGCCTTTATTGTTACTGGAGATTATAATTTTCCGCACTTCTTCAGTCACTGGCTTACCTCGTGCCATCTCGATAGAAAAACGATTTGGAGTAATAAAAAATTAGGCTGAATTTGTCCTTTTATATAGTGGTTTGTCATTTTACATGATAGAGAATATTCCGTATTCAATTTGAAAATAATATTTTATGTTACGAACCCTGGTAAACAGGTTTTATTTTAAATAGACGACCTATTTTGCCTTAAATATGAAGCAGACGTAATTATTTGCGTGTGAGATGTAACATTTATAATTAAATTATTTTAAAATAAATAACGAGATGTACACTTTGTACAACTCAAAACTAAGCTAGCTTTAGTGACATTGCGTCTAGTGTATTCCATTAATCATCAAAGTCGATTCGGGTAGAAATACTAGTTTTTGAAAAAAAATACGCATGCAGAATTGCGACTAGACGAGCTATTTTGCATTGGGCTCGTATTGCACAAAATTTCTTTAATATATTGTAATAAGTTTTGTTCCCTAACCTAATTTGTAGTTGGCAGTGGTAGGTGCTATGAATATTAAGGCGCCGATTATAATCTTTTGGGAATAACAAGAAAAACAATTGATAATTAAAACTAACAATAATGTTAAACTAAAACTAAAATGAATTTAAAAAAGGCCTCGGCGGCGTGGTACCTCCCGATGACGCTGGCAGCATTTCTTCACTGACCCACGAGTATAAGGTCGTTACTAGCTCTTTGGTCTTCTGTGGCATCTCTGAGTTTCTTCGAAAGGTCCTTATACTCCTTATAGAGACAGAGCCCTAGGGCCCCACGGACCAAGGTTCTCGACGCCGAATAGGATAAAATTGTATTCTGCATTAAGGCCACTGTATCAACAATGTCATATTGTAATGTTAGTGTATCTAGATTTAAATTTTTAATATTGTGTGAAATTTAGAATTTAAAATAATCATTGACTACTGTGTAAGGTTTTGTAATAAACTACTAATGCGAGAAATCGAACAAGAGTTTATGTTAAGTAAAAAAATATTTCTTAAGCCTGACAACATAATAATATACAACATTAAATTTTATTAAAAGATATGATTGATATTAATTGTTGTTATTCTACACTTTTTTTATCTATTGTCGTATTTTATGATCGACATATCTAAATATTTTTGTACACATGTAAATATTTTTTTTTTGTAATTATATCGCACAAGGGAATTAATTTGAATGAATTATTATCTGATTTGTATTTTATTCTACGAAAGTGTTGATCCACTTGAATTAAAAATTGAAGTCGTTGTAGTAAATTGAAAATATATAACAATGTTCATGCCACCGAGTGGCAAAGCTATGTAAGAAATATCATTTGATATTTACCAGTCACTTTTAAGTGAAAGAAAACATCGTCAGGAATGGGTTGGAAGGGCAGATGGCTGTCGCTTTCGTGAAACTAGTGCCTACACTAACTCCTATTATTAGATGCCAAGAGGACCCCGGCTCAGATAAGCCGTAGCAAATGCCGGAACAACGCGAGGAAAATGATATTCGTGCTACGATTGCTACGCCGTATTAGACGTAGCATTCTTTTTCCGCTACAATGTACAGACCGCTACGAAGTGGTAGCGGTTACGGAACCAAACGGGGAGAGTTAGGCCTAATTGATTGATATTACAAATTCTTGGCCAACTTTATTTTAATAAATAAAGAAATATCTACTCGTACTTAAATCTGATTTCTTTAAATCGATACAAGTTTAACATAAATTTTAAAAAGTTTTTTTTTCTTTCTAATTAGCGTACCCTGCGTAGGTACCTACTGAGTAATCTATTCTATAAATTATATCATTATATTTCAGTTGTTTACTATGGCAACTGACATATGTCAAATCCTTCTCTAGGATAATTATTTTACGTATACAGGTACCATTTAATTTTATTACACATAAACGGGACTTACCCGCATAGGTATATTAACTTTAAAAATTACCTCCGACGTTTCGAGAACGACGTTGTCCTCGTTGTCTTAATCCGAGACAATTATATTCCTATAAAATTACTTCCTCACTAAATAGGGCTCTTAACAGTATCAAATGGTGCTCAGAAATAAATATCGTGTGCAGACATTACTGCTTAATTAATAATTACCACATATTATTACGGCCAGCTAATATTATTATATATATTTTAAAAATCGCTTTCCTGACCATTCGATCCTCGTCCTTACTAAACCCTCGCCCTAAACACGTAACTCAACGCACCATTGTGGCTCCTCCCTAAAGGCAATCTTCTTGCAGCTTCATCTACTGGTACCGCGGCTCCCACGTGGTGAACTACGCGCAGCGCGGCGGCATCAGCGTGGAGACGGAGCAGCGCACGCGCACGAGCCGGCTGCTAATCGCGCGCGCAGCCCCGCGCGACTCCGGGAACTACACATGCGCACCGAGTAGCTCTGGTTAGTATCAAATTTAATACTAAATTGTGTATAAACAACTGCTGCTATACACAAATGCTATTTGATGCTAAACACAAATGCTATTTGTGTATAGCTCACCGAGAGAGTGCTCTCGGCTAAGTAATACACAAATAGCATAACATCAGTAAGCTATACACAAATAGCATAACAGTGGTCTGGTCTACGCATTATGTTCAAAAACGCATTCATGATGCTGATTGCGCTACACGCTCCAACCAGATAGAATTCTGAAGATAATGATGACATTAATTAAATTATTTAAGTAGAATATATTTCTAGTTAAACTATCGTGAGACATTGTAATATTTGATCAGTGATAATAACGGATGTCGTTTCGGAGAACATAGGTCTCCATATTCAAGTACTAAACGTGCTGAGTGTCCGTTCGGTGCGTTGGCCTGACGCCTACGTTCTCCGAAACATGTCACGTGAGTGACTAAATAAACGTGAGTAGATCCGTTTTTATCATTTATAAAAGTTAAATATAACTTATGCCTTTTGTTTTGACATAATTTGCAAGCACTAATACTAACTATAAATGATATTTCTGTTCTTTTATTAATTTTTTGTTATATATTTATTATCATTGGCAAAATAGCTTCTAGACGTATTCATAATAATTTGATTTATTTTTATGTGTGCCAAATTCGGTTAAAGGGAGGTTTTACTTAAAAAGTAAATACCAATATCAAAAAATCGTATTTTTGAGTTGCGATATTTCAGCACAGTTGTATGAGTCATCGACAAAACTTGACGTGTTTCATTATTTCAGGAGAAAATGTATGATTGTAATGACGTATACATAATGGTAATACGTTAACCGAACACAGCGAATAATGGAGAGTAAGGTTAAATTACATAATTGTAATTGAATTATGTAATTTAACCTTACTGTCCACTATTCAACCAAATACAATATTCACCAATCAATCGACCGATATTAACGCTTATGCGATCGCTTGTGTTAGTCGATGGGTTTCTAGGAAACCTAATAATTAATAATTAACCGACCACATGACTATCTTGCTGGTTAATAATTAATCAAACAGTCGTAAACAACAGTAATTAACTGATCAATTATTTATATTTAATAATCAATCAGAGAATCTGATAATATACTTATCGTTAGAAATGAAAAATAAATTATGATAATTATTGTCAAATAGCGGAACGATAGTCAATGTATATATATGATTTACAAATCAATTTACGAATAATCTAACCTCAAAACAATGTATAAGCAATAAGTAGGCAATCACAGTAGGAAAACAACTACTACATGTACATATAAAATATGTATAAGGTGCATTGGGGTAGTATTCATATGTGAAAAACTGGCAGGTAATTAAAAAAAACAAATCCATTGTAATAAGAATAATTACGAAATTATCCGGCACTTAAATATTTTAGAAAATATTCCAATACAAGGTGGTACATAAATATCATAATATTTGCCAAAATATCAAGACCTCAAAAACACAAAAATGTCAGTGACTCATCTTCCTTGCGTCCTATGATCTAGTTTCCTCACTATGTTTTCCTTTACCGAAAAGCGACTAAAAATATCACATGACATTTACAGAAATTTCCAAAAACTCATTTGTATGAGCCGGGGTTTGAAACTGCGACCTACGGATTGCAAGTCGCACGTTCTTACCGCTCGGCCACCAGCACTTCTAAAAATAATGTTAGCTTAAAAACAATATGATAATCTGCGTTTATTTTGCTTTTATTGTAGCGATAAGGCACTGAACCCACCGCGAGCTAGTAAGCTATGAGCTATCAGCTATTTCAAGGAATAACAGATGGTCGGTCCCGTGTAAACAAATATATATACTTATAGCTCATCGCCCGTCGATGAACTACTATCGCCCGGCTATGACATATATGTTTTTTATTTTATTTAGACGGGATCGATTATCTTGTATCCCGTGAAATAGCTGATAGCTCATAGCTTACTAGATCGCGATGGGACCAGTGCCTAAAACTCTCACAATAACTGCATATGCAAGAAAGAGAAGTTTATAATACAATGTATATGTAATACATACCTGGGAAGCTCAATGTCAACGTTTTTGTTTTTCCTTAATGAAGAATTTCATTTATTTAAAACATCTAAATACGTAAAAAAACAATAAATCATTAAAACTAATTAAAACTAACAATAAATTTAACTAAAACTAATATAAATCTAAAAAGGCCCCTGCGGCATAGTACGAAGATGCTGGCAGCATTTCCTCGTTGAATCGTAAGACTGATACGCTGAGCGAGGTAGCTGCCAACTCTTCGGTCTCCTGTGGTGTCTCTGAGTCTCTTTGAAAGGTCCTTAAAGAGACTCAGAGCGCCGGGGCCCCACGGACCGAGGGTCTCGACGCCGAATGGGATAAAATTGTATTCTGCGCCGAGACCACTGTATTTTCCTATCTTGGCCTTTTCAGCCGCCTCCGCCGCTGCCGCTGCTCTTAATTGAGGTCATCCAAGCGGTAAATATCAGTTCCCATTCCTTGCGTGAGTGGGAGTCGGTTCCATGTATTCAAATGTAAAATTATAATGAGCCTTTACTTCTTCTTCTATTATTACTTTTCACATGTTACACCTATGTAATGTATATATCAAGATGGCAATCGATTAAACCAAATTTTCCGATGCGAAATGTGCTATTTTATTAATTGCTTCACAGAATAAAAATATCTAATTAAAATTAAAAAACATACCCAATACGGTCCTATTTTAATATTCCGGGTTGACATTTTGAAAGGCACACATTTTCCTCTTGCAGGTTAATCATTATTTTGTTTTTTATGGAAAGAGAATTCTTGCAATTTGAAGCCGCCATTTTGGAGGTTTTTAATATATATCATCATGATACGAGTACAGTAATGTCAAAAAGAATCATACATTGTGTGAAATGAAAGTAGTTCACAAAGTGTTACGTTAATTCATTATAATTTAACTAGTTTGATATAAATTCAATTAATATTTTTTTGGTCCACTTTGCTAAAGGTATTTATAGATAAAGTGACTTTTACAAATATGAGCATACTTAAAAGATTGAAATGTTTCTAAACTTCAAACGAATGGTTTATGTAACGGAATGTAATTGTACTCTTACAGTATGTTTGGTATTAAGTGGTAATAGAAAAGTTTCAAATTCCACAAACCTTTTACAGATAATTTGAGAGTATGTTTAGTGACCCTAAAACATTTTGGTTAAATTAAAACATCGTTTCACTAAACATTTATTCGATTAGCAAGGCTTAATCATTCCCTTTAGTACTTAAATGTGGCCATGATTTAATAATTGTTAAATACTTTTAAATGTAACCGTTACTGTAGAAATAACAGTTAATAAAGATGAAACGAAATCGCCAGACAGAATGGAATTAGATAGTTATAATCGTAAACTTATATTCAGTATTTAGAAAAGTTGATAAAGGACTATTCTAAAGACTGAAAATAAGTTTCAACTGCTAGCGCAGGAATGTGTAAAAATCAAGTTATCCTATCGCAGAGATAATTCAACAAATTTAAATTATTCAGCTTTAAGGTCTATTTTATGTAATTTAAATTGTTATGTTTGTTTGCAAACAACGATACGAAAATAAAGGAAATAAAACTTGCTAGCAAGTCCAAGGCTGGGATCTCGTGTTACGCCAGTAAACATCGTTGAAATTCTTTTCATCCCATCTTCCCGGTAGGTATTCAATAAGTTAGCTGTTTAGTTCAGAACCCCTATTTTTTAAGAAATATGTTTGGTTTGGTACAAAATGTTCTGTTTGTTTACGGTGCCTTAAGCATCAAAAAACCAGCAACATTAAACGTTCGCAAAATTGTATTTCATTACTTTCTAATCAAGAGGTTAAAATGACAAATATTGATAAACGATGACAGGTATGTTAGATTTTAGACGTATATTATAATGGATTTCGTAAGCAACGCATTTCAAGCTCTGCTCTGCGATAGTAAGTAACACCATTTTATTTCCCAGAACTTGAAAAGAACGGGAATTAAGGCCTGCACTTGGTCGTAATTTGTACCGGATTCCGAGATTCCCGGGACCGCGAGTCAGCTTTTTCCGTAACAATTTGAAAGCGAAGCGTTAACTTTTCGTGTTAATGTGCTCTCTGTGTTTTCACAACTGTACAGCGCACTCTTACAGCTTTCCTGTCGGTACAGATTTTAATGTGCTAATATTTTAAGTTATAAATGTTTAAGTATCACTAGACTTATAAAAGAACTTAATTTTGAATAAAAAATGAACACACGATACAACCTAAAAAAATCCGAATATTAAGTACATGTAAAATGCTGAAATCCATAAATAAATAGAATAAAAGATTGAAGGTTGTGTATAAAAACAAAAGCGCCTGCCTGTCTGTATAAGGGCATCTAAGAGAATATATATGAATAGCCACATAATATAATATCATTACACAAATAATATAACTGTGTCTGGACATTCATAGTTAACTATTCATAGACAAGACGAAATAAGTTCTTATAACAAAAATTGTACGCCGGACCTCGCGAATATTAAAAGCATTTGCAGAAACGCAAAGTCATTTCTGCCGTAGGCATGAGTCGAATCGCCATATACTGGTAATTATATGAATGTCAAAGGTCATCTATTCACTGCTAAGGGACTGGAAGTTAGTTAATTACTTCTCCTAAATTATCGTACGACATAGTAACGACATAATATGACCCTACGATTACGAAAATTGATGGTAATGTATTTAGAGGAATGATATGGTGTATCAACGAATGACATGTTGATTATTACTATTAGTAGTTTAGCTATAAAAATCTCTTCGACCGTTTTGACGCTGGCAGCAGGTAGCATGGAGAATTTTTGGCGTCGAAATACAGCCAGGAAATTGACGCAGCATGTAATATAAGGTGAGCGTCAAGCGTTTTTTGCGTGTACAAGCGTAAGATTCTTATAGAATTGTTTGAAATGCTCAAACAAATAGTTTTATTAAAACTCGTAAAATGTATTTACTTGTCTTTATGTATTGCTTACGCAATTTAAACATTTATAACCTTCTCTCACTGCACCCACTTCGATGCTTTTCTGTTGCCCTATGGTTGACTGGTAGAGGATGCCTAAAGGCATTAAGTCCGCCAATTGTACGAATTTTTATTTTTTTATGCAATAAAGTTTTAAAAAAAAACCTCGTTTATTTCAGTCGCCGCCAGCGTTTCTTGGTCGTCGGTCGAAATAAATTGTTAAAATGAAAATGAAAAATTAAATAATTAACTAACTAAAATAAGTAATTAGTTTAACTTAACTACAGTTTTATACTTCCTCTTCTTTGAAGTCGGGTAAAAATAGTTTATGTGGAAGGAGAATTGTCGTAATTTTACCTGCAAATGTAAGGTTGAAACACGTACAGTAATACATTTTGTTCCACATATGAAGTAAAAAAAACTTTGGAGCCGTGTGTAACACACAAATATTCACAATAAAAAAAAAGAAATTTAAAACTCACAAAATACAATTCAGATTAACTTGTAAATGGATTTTCCATTTAATATGTTTCCATGTCATATACTTTACTTGTGCCTATGTGTAGAATATTTAAAACTAGGTATTCCCCGTGACTTCGTTGGTCAGCCATGCATGTCGTGTCGTTAAAGTATGGTTGCGGGATAAAAAATATTCTTCTCATATGTCCTTTCTCGTAGCTCAAACTCTATTATACCAAATTTCATCCTAATCGGTTCAGCGGTTTAACCGCGAAGACGTAACAGACAGAGAGGGGTTACTTTCGCATTTATTTTGCCTTATATACATAGTATAATGTATGGATAATATGGATTGCTCAAACAAAAATTGATGTATTTTATTGAATAGATATTATTGAAATTTACAAATAGACTTCACGATATAAAACTATACCTAGTATAATTAACTTAAGGCTAAATTATTCATTTACTTATTACAATGTTAGTAAAACTCTGCTCTTGAAGATTTAATTTTCGTTATTTATTCAAAATCAAAGTAAAGAATAAATTAAATAGAAAAAACGAATTTACTTAAACTACGTTCAAATGTCAAGTATTTTTGTCACAGACGTGAATGAATTTTTATTTTCTAAATATGATTCTAAGAAGGTTTTTCCGAGCTAGTGAGATGAAAATAAATAGATTAACGCATCACTCATAAAAAATAAAAAATCCTGTACAAAATACTTATAAATACAGCTTACAATCGCTATCAGATATATCGGAGTCGTGAAGGTCACAAATATCTAATCAACGCCTCTATTGTCAAGCACTGCAGAATGACCATGCACATGCACTTTATCGCTTTGACAATAGAGTATATATTTGTGACCACCTCCACAGCTCCGATATATCTGATGGCTACTGTACCTATAACGGTAACGGTAACACCAATCTTAATATTGGGCTGTTACTATTTACCTCATTATAGACGCTGTTCTATTTTAATTTGCCTTTACGTCACCGTCAACTTTCCGAGAAAAATAATCCCAAAACGTTTTCGACATAAAAGGCTTAAGCCGGTCAAGTGAAATTAAGCCAATGAAAGCAGAGGCCAATCCTACAAGCGCGTGGGTGTTCTAATAAAAATACAAAGGAAAATGAATTCTACAAAGCGTTGTCGAAAAGCCTCCTCACAGGTGGATTAAAGGATGACTCCCGGTGAAGGAAGGGCCGGGCCTTTCCGTTGCCGACTTGTCAGTTCAACCACCGATACGCACCAAGGCACCAAGGCGTTCCTGATCCGTGCCGTATATCAAAAGTTTATAACGTTGACGCAACCGTTGTGTCTCCGTTCCGTACTCGAGCAGGACCCAGGTTGAGCCGCTCGTAAGGCCCGCTGGTCACGTGATTTATTCCATAGAAAATGATTGCGTTATTCATTACGGGAAAGAGACGGGCCGGCCTATTGTGAGGCATCCTTAACGCTGCAAACAGTGTAAAGCAGGCACGGCACAGTTTGCAATATCTGGTGATTTCTGGGTGGTGACACAAAATCAGTTTTTCTAACCCAGCAATTGGTCAATATTATCTTATGGTAGTATTAGATCAAAACAACGCAGTATGGGAATCGAGAAGAGACAAAACATTGAGTAAAGTAACCAAATTGTAAGCAATTTTATTTAATACTTACCATCTGAAAAATAATTACAATTTTATATGATAACAAAATCATGTTTATCATATTTAGCCTCACCTATGAATTCTATGTCATGCCTTGCTTTCTTGCTCCACGACCCCGAAATATCCCTGTGTTAAACTAAGTAAGTACCTCAAGGTACTCAAAGATGAGCTCATTCCAGAGATCAAAACAAACCTTAACCTTCTCTTAACCACGTAAGGCTCACTATACAAATAGTTTTTATCGTTAAAGTCTCTTTAGTCTATGAAGTCGTTATAGCCTATGACTAATCTTTGTTATTGTATAATACAAAGATTAGTAAAACAATTAAACAAAATATATTCTTCTTTATTTCCTTTTCTAAAAGATTTAAATTTAACTGAAAGGGAGTGTACATTGTAATATACACTGGGTCTTACGATGTTAAGCTAAAACTGTCACCATACAACATGTTTGCTTAATCCTTTCAGTGATTTAGGCTTGAAGAGGTAACAGACAAAAACACTTTCGTAATTATGGGTTTGAATTTCAATTCAGTACTGGATTCTATACCTATAATTTTGTTTAAATCGTGTTTTATAGATTACAAGCTTTTATTTAACTAGCAATGTATGTAACTATGTTCGGATGAAATATCGCAACTCAATTTTGATGCAAATATCTTTACACGATTGAGCTGTTTAGCACACTTATGTTAGTTCGGTGACAAGGTAGCCATAGCAACACCTATCATACACAGTAAAACCCTGGTGTTGAAGCTCGTTAGAATCCTCTCAATGAGTAGTTGATTGTTACAAAAAAAAAATTGGCTATCAAATTTTCTAGCAAATATTTCATTTTAGACAAAAACTTTTTACTTATTAGGTAGGTATAAAATACGCCTTTTAGATATTTTTCAGTGATATTTTATTTTGGTCAATCATACTAGTCCTACAGTAAGCTGAATAAGACCTATGCAAACAGACACGAATCAGTACAATATTTATATAAGTAGAACAGGAACAAATATTGTTAATAAACACACGAACGAAAGTAAATGTTATAGGCAAGGTTACAACCCGGTACTTCCGGCTTCTTACGTGTGGTACAGAATAGGCTGGGAAGCCGATCAATTAATTTTCCTTACTATTAATTTCCTTTTCACCAGACAATCCTAATTATCATCAATATTAATATCAGCTATAATCATCTCAGTCGCTAATAGGTCGCTGATGGATATTTTGGTATATTGAATATTTATTACTAATACCTCCGCCAACTTTAGATATTAATTTTTACATATCAATACACATATACTTAGCTTATTTTTTTGCTTTAATACTGCTTACAATCATGTTCCGATATAAATAATTATATTTGGCACCAGGCATACTTATATTGGGTTTCCTTTCCAATATAATATTCGAATTATTTGGTATATGTATGACTCGGAAATTACTTCTTTAAATAAAAAAAATATCGCGTATGTTATGCTAATAACCTAATTTATAAAATCAATAATATCGAATAAGTAAAATATATCAATTTTGATTGTACAAGTATAACAGGACCCTAATACTTGTTAAAATACTTTCAATCACGAATCTTGATAATTAAACGTTCTTGGACCGCTAGTGGGATTGTTTTATACCAATGTATATCTTGCAGTTAAGACATATCTTAATCTTGTTTCAAAAAATGTTTTCACTAACCACTCTCATTACGTGCCGACGCCGATTATATCTCAATCTCCAAAAACAACGCTTCCATTTCAACAAACTCTGTCATTGCGTTTTTATCTTCAAATATTTCAAGGAAAACACAGGCCCGTATTTCAGTTGCTTATAAAAGACTGGTCGCTGCTTTACAAGATATATTTTTTGAGCCCATAACTAATCTTTGTCCATAATTGCATGAAAACCATTTGTCTTTTTCGCGCCCCGCTTTAGTCCCTTTCTGGTCCCTTAATGTTTGAATTGACTATTTATTATTCGTGTGAATTACAGAAGTATAACTTAAAAACAACATATAAATCATAGACAAATGTTTTTTTTTTCAATACCATGCGACCTATTAATTTCATTTCTGATCCTCACAATGATTTCCGATACATCTTTATAGTAATGAGAATAGAAAAAAAAGTTAGATTTTAAAAATATATATATTTAATACCTCCTCCTCCTCATTTTGTATTAAGCAAGCTATTTAGCAAAATGAGTTTAATAGAAATTTGATCTATTTTTCGTTGCTAATTGTTTTTTTGTTTTAATTTTTGTCTGCAATTACTTACTTGATTAATATTGTTCTTTTATATTAAAACTAGTTAAGAGCATTATCGTTTAGAGCCACTAGATCTAGTAGCTTCCTTTTCTTACAAAAAAATCTTGTAAATATATCTATCGTGAATCGTTACTTTATCGCCCAACGTTTTACCTTAACAAAACTGCCAAAAACTTACCGGAGCGGTGGTTTTCCACATGACCGGTTTTATTGTATTGCCCCAGCCGTAAGTTCGGGTTCCCATGAACAAATCCCTTTTGTTGATCAATGGATACATCAGTATTACTCTAGGAGATCCTGTGACCTCAAAAGATTCATGATAATGGGGGTTTTGGGTTATTAATTCCTTTTGTCAAGGTTAGATCCCCGATCAAATATGTATAGGTAACTATTATCTAGTTAAAGCGAAACGTATAAATATTACATAAGGCACGATAGCCTTTTCATTTTGCATAACGTTAAAAATTAATAGAGTATGACCCTGTAGAGGATGACCGCATTTATAAATGAACCAATATAATATTCGCTGCTGCAGCGAATTTTAATTAAACGACTAAAATGATAGCGTTCTTGTAATATGGAATAGTAACCGCTTTATAAGAACGGTTTATAACTACTGTCCGACCAAAGACGATGAACTCATAATACTTTACTTTAATTGTTTCTTGGCAAGACAACTTGGCAGCCGAAGAGAAATATATCTATGCATTAATTTCATTTATAGTTGTATATGAAAATTGCATTTCGTCAGTTGGACGATTTCTCGCTAATGGGTGGCTAGAATATATTCATTAAAATAATTTATGCCTTTGTCCGCAGATTCAGCTTCAGTGGTGGTTCATGTTGTGAGCGGCGAGCGTCCCGCGGCCATGCAGAGCGGCGCTGCAAAACTTATCCCACATTACCTATTTTTTCTCCTATTATTCGCTTTTAATGACACCGTTCCATTGAATATCACAACCATATACAATCACTTAAAAACTTTCATCATAATGTTTAAAGTAGTTTTCCTATACAATTTCCCTAGAAAATGCGTCGTAAGATGACCAGCTATTGAGTAAGGTTATTAAGCTTTTTAAATAATAGGAATTAAAGAAACTGATATAAAAGAAACGAATTACTGTAAGTATCACGTAGATTTAGTAGATTATTGATTGAATTGTTACCGTGAACAGCTGAGGTAAGAATAATATTCTAAAATCACTAGGTTTTTCGTACATATATACCACAACAAAATTTCAAAGCCATCGCGTTGGCGCCGCTCCATTCAAGGCGTTTTGTGCTTCAATGTAGCGACTTGGCCGCAAAACGTACATTCAGCGTCATATAGTTGGTAGCATGCAAAGTACTCAAAAAGTTCGGTACACCATAGAATTAGTATGGTGTACCGAACTATTTGAGTACTTTGAATGCTACGAACTATATGACGCTGACTGTACAGTCCAAGTAAATACGCTCAGCGCTTGTGTAATGAAAGTCGACCAGTGTCTATTTTTCTAGCAACGAGCGGCACATGAGTTCCCTGGCCATCGAGTAGATTGGTCGATTAGTGGTAGGATTTCCTTGTATCCAAGTAGTCAAAATAGAATTCTCCGAATCTGGACCCGGATTCGGTTATGTCTAGATTATTTATCCTTGTTGCAAACCAAAGTGGATCAGACTCCTTTTAAGATTCGTTTTCTATTTATTCTACCTACATAGGTATTGTTACTTGTCCTGCGTATTCCCCTGTGCCCCAAAGTCATCTCGACGACGGCTTTGACGGCGGCGACGGATTTTTTTATTCCGTGGAGGAAAAAAAATAAAATTTGTAAATTTCGCTGTCATTATTCGTGTTCAAGTTTTTATTTATTCTTTTAAAATTAAAAATGTTTTACTCTATGCACGATTGGTTATAGCACCTCCTGCTAGCTATGATTTGTAGTATTATTAACTGTATATGCTTTTTGGTGGCCTATTTAAATTTTTTGTGGGCAGGATAAATCAAACTTAAAATTTAACTTTTACGGACAATAAAGATTGTAAAAGATGTTTTATCCGAAATCATCACTATTACAACATTTAAGACGATCACATAGTTTTTTACCAATACTCAAATGTAAAGATCAATATAAAGTAACATTTGTAACCTGTCAATTGATTGTATCAAATCAAATGATTTCGCTTTATTGTGCTTACCTAAGGATTTCACTTGCTCGTGCCGGATAAAAAATTCAATTACTTTTTTCTTTTAGGTATATTATTCTGAGGGATTTTCTCGTATATTATACAGTATTTTAATATATTTAAAATGTACAATAAAATTTGTCTACAAATATACCCTAAATGGTTGTCGAGTTACTTGGATGTTTTGGATTGAATGATGCCTAATCATATTGACAAATAATATTTTACCATTCTTAATTCGTAACTTTTAACAATATCTGATGTAAAAGGAAAAAGTTTTATTTCAGACTCATTTAATTATTCAACCAAGTATCTGAACAATGAAAGTCTCAGACAATGACAAAGGAAAATAAATGATTCTAAATTATTCAGAATTTCCTCACGCTCTACATTACACATTCCAGAATTGTAAAATAATATAAGATGATTGTAACGTGTAAATAAAATACTTTTTTAAGTTGTTTCATATAACATAAATCTAGACATCAATGTTAACATTGTTTTTCAAATACGTAATTAATGTAAACAAACGGAATAATTGTTCATAATCTGTATTAAACGTAATAAAACTCTTTATGTATTGGTTAAGTGCTGTTGTAAATATTTTGTAAATAAAACAGTTTTATGTGTCATAAAGTTTTTTTAAGGCACATGGCAGCAGTCACGTGTCCGTAAATTCCCATAAAAAGATATTGAATACGGAAGATTCTCTATATAGGTTTATGTTCATTTTTACACAGTTTTAGGGTTCACTAGTTCAGCCGGCGAACGGAACGCTTACTAGATCTCTTTGTTATTCGAATGCCGAGACCCCGTTTCCAGTGGCTTTACCGCGACAGACGATATTCGTAAATTTCGGACGATTGTCACTGTCGCTCTCATGACGCCTTAATTGGATTAAAAGAGATGCTCGAAATATACTACGGGGCCAGGAATGTATGTAAATTATCCAGTTGAAATTAATATCAAACAATTAGGTCTGCTATCTTTAGCAAGTGGAATAAATCTGGTTTCTAAATAAACGCAATATATAAATCGGGCCGTTATGTTATGCTAAGTATTGGCGCATATTTTGATACTCACAAGAGAATCTAAACTTAAAAGGGACCGATGACCTAGAATAATGAAATTTGGTAAGAAGCAATACTAATTAGCACAAGCAGAGCATAATATATGGCATGTAGTTAATTACAAGATTTGCGATAGTTTGATTATTTGCAGTTGATAACTGGTTAACCGAATGTATGTCCATGCACAAGAAAGAGACAGTGTAAGACAGTTTTAGTTAATCCCTCGTATGTTAAAACGGGTGTTAAAATTTTCCAATGAAAAATCGACCTTGAAGTTAATTCCATTGAGTTCATATGCTTGGCACGGATCCGTGCCAAGGCATATGGAGGGTTAAGTTTGTACGGAAGCTTATGTGCACAAATCCGACAGGCATTTAACTGAATTTTATACTTTTTTCAGGCTTATACTATTACCAATGTGATTATTTTAATACAAAGGTAAGGTACTTACACATATGTATACGTCACATATGTCAACGAATTTAATTTCTAGGCCACTTCGAACCTTGTCACAGTCACGTTAATAAGAGATATTTTGCGTCTTTCATTTAGATTTTTACTGTGACAAGGAACGAAGTGGCCTATAAATCAAATTGGTTGACTGTACCTACCTGTAATTTTATTTTTCATTGATATGACATCATAGAAATCTATTCTTATTTGATATGAAAATATTTAGTGTGACAAAAAGCCAATATCATTAATTATTATAATCAATTCATCATAAACAATTGAAGTACTTTGGCAAATTTCTTACTACTTTTACTGAAAGGGTCTTCGACTTTTCCGATCGCAACATCGTTGCTGTATGATTACAATCCTTTGAAGTCAAAAAATTGTAAAGGGGCAATTTTCCCGCTTGCTAATGTCACAAATTAGCCTTTAATTAAAATGATGCCAAAAATTCGCGTCATTATTTAGCTGGTCCTTTGTGATTCCCCGCCTTTGTCGCCCTTATTGCATTAAGCGAGGCTATGAACATAATTAGAATTACAACATAATCATTTTTTACCGGGATGCGTATATGTCGTAATAACGAGTTTAGCCGCGAGGGATCTTGTACCAAGGGCGTTGTTAGGGCAACATCACATTTAATATGACTACTTGGGAGCCATGGGGATATATGAAGTTTATAAAAATAAAACTTTAAGTTTAGGAGTTTGTTGCATGTGCCGTGAGGATGTCATGAAGCAGGCAGAGATTAAGATTAGAGAGGCCCAAATATATTGGGCCTTTTTTCTAGTCAGTATGATATAACAATTAGAAATATCGATAAAAACTGTTACGTTCACTAAATTTCTCAGTTACTTATACAATCACCGGTAGTAGTTTGACAATCTCTTCACTTATGCGAATTATATAATTGGCGCGGTCATTTTTAAGAACGACCCGGGTATGTCCTTAAACTACGTCCAACAATGAGAGGTAGGGCACAGCGATGACCATCACGCTTGAATCTGGAGCAGCCCAACTGGGGAAGTACCTCCTCCTTACAGAAGACCACAGCCATAATAGCACTGCTACCTTTCAGGTCTGTAGTGTTGTTTTCCTGATGGTGAGTAAGGTTCTCAGAGCTCCAACCCCCCCTTAAAGGCCGGCAACGCGCTTGTGACTCCCCTGGTGTTGCGGGTACCCATGGGCGACGGTAATTGATTACCACCAGGCAATCCGTCTGCTCGTTTGCCGCCTATGTCATAAAAAAAAAAACTTGAGTCCTACCGCCTATAGTTTGTTTTTTGTCGAGAATGCTGGCATTGACTCGTCATATTCACGGATTCTGATAAATTCAATAAACATACTATACTTTACAGCATTAGACATACTCGTATTTATGGTATAGGTAGTTGGAGTAAGCGACTTTGTACATCGTGGATTACTATTACTATTAGCTAATGTAAGCGCAAAAAAGTAGAAAATTTTACTTATCCAATAATGCCTCTGATAATGGGTATTTAAAAATATTGACACTCGCGGAAAAATCGAAATGTCAAAGTATTTATTCATCGTTAACTCTTTAAGTAAAAGAAAACGGCAAGAAAAAGAACAGACAATGCATCATTTAAAGACCGAACAAGAAAGAGGGATAAATTCTGAGTTTTGAACATTATTTTATGAATATAATTTGCCCACATTATTCCATAGAACTTTACACAACATTAATTTCTAAAATATCGTGTAAGCTACCGCAATGCGTCCGCGAGCGGCCATTACTGTTGATGGCGCGTTATATTACGCAAACGTCACGTTAACGATGATTTGTATTGTGACGTGTGGTTTGCGATTTGCTTAGATTACGGGGCTGCCTTATCACTAGTAGGCGAAGATTGTGTTGTAACTGCAATTTATATAATTTTACGAACTGTTGCCTCATTAGCTGGCGTAAGTTATACAAGATATTTTACGAATTAAACCCATATCTTAATACATTGCTGAGCAAGCAAGCGTTGAAAGCAGTAGGAACTTAATCAGATAAGTTTGTATATAGTTACTTGGATCTAGCTCAGCTGTCAACCCGTCGTTGGAACGTGGAATGCGTCACATCGATTAACATTCAACACCTAACTGCGCCCTTGGGACGTCAAGTCGTGAATTCACGTCAAACGGTGACGTAGACTAGTTAAGAGAATAGTTGTACAATGGGGAGACTTGCTTTATGCTTTATGTAATCTGATTTCCACCTATAAGGTGATACGATAAGGATAGACGATAAAAGAGTTATATTCGAGCTATGAAATGAGTTATACTCATACATTAATAAACCATAATCCATAGTAATCTATACTAATATTATAAATGCGATTGTACCTCTGTCTGTTGCCTCTTCACGCTTAAACCGCTGGACCAATTGGGATGAAATTTGGTATGGAGAGAGTTTGAGCTACGAGAAAGGACATAGCTTTTATCCCGCAACTATACTTTAAAGAATAAGTAAGGGATAAAGGAAAAACTAGTATATTTTAAATTGAAAAACATGAAGTATACTTTAAAAAATGAGACCAAGGCAGGTTTAGAAACTTTGTCTTCAATATTTGCGGCTTAAAAACTTTTTACACAAATCGTTTGTTGATATAACACGTGAGCCTTCAATTTATGTCCATTCATTGCGAAAAACTCATTGGTACAAGCCGGGGTTTGAACCTGCGACCTCTGGATTGCAACTAGCAAGCTCCAACCGGTAGGCCACCAGGGGCGCTACCGCAAAACACGATATTCGTAAATTTCGGACGATTGTCTCTGTCACTCTCGTGACGCCTTAATTGGAGTAAAAGGGAAATATGCTCGAAATATATGAACTTCAATGTTCGCGGTACCGGGCCATCGCTCGTCGCTTGCTCAAACTGTAGATACAAAAGCTAATTCGTAAATTTCGGACGATTTTCTCTGTCACTCTCGTGACGTCTTAATTGGAGTAAAAGGGAAAGATGCTCGAAATATACGAACTTCGATGTTCGCGGTACCGGGTCAGCGCTCATCGCTTGCTCAAACTGTAGATACAAAAGATAAATAGGTACGATTAGGTTAGTAGCTTAAAATGTATTTATATCTTCCGCTTTCTTTTGGGGTCTGAAATGAAACTGAGAAAGAACATTATTATATTTAATCACTTAAATAATCCGATTTCCCGTCCTTGAAGTATAATTCGCTATTAATTTTGGTCTCGAGCTTCCTTTCAAGGGCTGTTATATACCTAATAAGATTATCCCGAGTAAATGATAGGCACATGTATTTTTAAATCGTCTTTTAGTTAATTGTTAGAAGAGTTGGGTAATGTTAATTAAATGCTACATTAAAATAATACCTACCTACAAAATCTATCAAACTTAGTGCCTGCCTTACAAACTTAACAGGCAAGTGGGAAACCTAAATAAGTATATCGTTTACCAAAATCGATTACTATGAGAGTCTTGGCATCCTTAATATAATCGATTTTTTTCTTGCGCAAATAGTTGCGGGCGTGGGAATGTCACCTGCGTGATGGGCACCTTAACCACAACTTCTATAAGGCATTTATCCTCTCGAAACAGGTTAAAAAGGCATCATATCCTTTAGACTAATAGTCATTTGTGCAACAAGAGACCAAAGTTCGTATTTATTTTGATTATTAATATTGAGTCCCGAGAAAGTGAAAGATTCTAATATAGAATCATGAGCATAGTGAGGGAATCTACAAGGGCATGGTCACTGGTCAGTCTTGTATAATAAAAAAGATTTAGATTCAGTATTTTTATATTATAAGGTTATAAATGACCTAATAAATTGCTATGCGCCTTTCTGTTATACAATTGGTATATTTATGTTATTAATAGCGACTTTCTAGAATTGTATCAGTGTCCCCCACTTGTGGCGACAACACATACCATGTACCAGCAGGTTGTAATGCCGAACAGCATATGTCAGTACCTGTATTTGCGGCAATTATCTACCGGGACCACATTAGCTCATAATCACCTTAGTACTGCAAATCCGGCTTTACGTATCTACGTGTTATATATATGTATTTACATATTATATTATATTATACATATTACCTCATAAGTGTTTGCTTGCTTCGAGAAATGAAACTGTTTATAAGATATTTTTATACAATGACGGTGGCAAAGAAGCATACGGCCCGCCTGATGGTAAGCAGTTATCGTAGCCTATGGACGCCTGCAACTTCAGATGATTCACATATGCGCGTGCCTACCCTAAAAGTTGTTAAAGCTCTGCAAACCTTGCTCACTATTAGGAACACAACACTACATAACTGAAAGGTAGCAGTGCTGTTATGGCTGTGGTCTTCTGTAAGGAGGAGGTACTTCTCCAGTTGGGCTTCTCCAGACTCAAGCGTGATGGTACTTCGCTGTGCCCTCTCATTGTTGGACGTAGCTTAAGGGCATACCCGGGACCGGTACCTACGGGCCACGACGAGAAACATCCTGGATTTTTAAATTCATCGTTTCGTTAATATTTATAGGTACCTTTAAACAACAGTTAGACCACAGTTTTTCTAGAAACTTCCTGCCTCGCACAGCAAAACTCTGGAATAAATTGTCGTGTGCAGTATTTCCGGACCGATATGACATCCAAACCTTCAAGAAAAGAGCGTATAGGGATCTTAAAGGCCGGCAACGTACTTGTGACTCCTCTGGTGTTGCGAGTGTCCATGGGCGGTGGTAGTTGCTTACCATCAGGCAATCCGTCTGCTCGTTTGCCTCCTATATCATAAAAAAAAAAAAAAACAGTTTACAAAAAATACCTCTGAAGAATATAGATAAATAATATAGCAATTAACAATTAGATCGGTAGAATTTAATTAATAATTTCTTTATTCAGGTAACTAAGATCCATTTTTTAATTACAAATTACAATAAACAATCTTAAAATGAATTAGGAATGAATAACAATTATTTAATGAGGAGTCCAGATTTTATTTAAACAAAATTTACAAATGTGGCATTATCTAGCAAAAGATACCTTATTGTCAATGGCGCTTACGTCGAACCGCGTTGCGTTTGTATTGCGGCATCTTGAACAACGGCGTAAGCGCCATCGACAATAAGGTTCCTTATCATAGATAATGTCACAAATAACTTAAATATTAAGTCTAATAGAAGTAGGACGTATTACTGCAATGTTCTACTGCTAGAGCAAGCACTAAGCACAGCTATCAATAAGTTTAAGCTCTTTCTTTGATTTAAGCCGGTAACAAGACAAACACCGTAACATTTATTAAAAACTAAGTGTCCCAACGAACTCTATACCGCCTGTAAGTCTATAAATGGCGTCTTTTTGATTGATTGTTTTCTTTTTTAAGTATACTTTTAAACTTTTGGCCAAGACAATCACAACGAACCCAAAATCTTCCAAATCGGTTTAGCTGATCTCGAGTTATAAAAGCCGGAACGAACACAAC
The DNA here is from genome assembly GCA_022674325.2 of Grapholita molesta. Classification (NCBI taxonomy): domain Eukaryota; kingdom Metazoa; phylum Arthropoda; class Insecta; order Lepidoptera; family Tortricidae; genus Grapholita; species Grapholita molesta. Next base: position 11,970,734 of record CP053137.2, read on the forward strand.
TTTCTTTTATTAATATAGTTGACATTGACATTGACTATCTAACAGTGGCGGTGGGTCTATATTTTTCTAAGGCAAGACGGAGCTGCTTGGCTTTGTTTTTCATAAGCCCAATGAAACCTTTTGAAATGCGGAAATGTTAGTAAAGCCGACGGAAATCGGCTTGTATGGACGCGCTGCTGCTGCTATCTAACCGAGCCAATAGCCGAGCCTGTCTCTTTCAGTTAACAAATTTAATAGGGCAGACATAATTTGTCATTAAATGTGGTAGTCCACATAGAAAGGTACAATAAGGCGCTTGGCGCTTACGTTGCAAAGTGTTACATTAGTATTGAAACGTTATTAACAATAGCGTAAGCGCCAAGCGCCATAAGGTAAGCCACCTTTCCATGTGGACTACCACAAATTAACACTTTTAAACAATATGATTTTGGCCGATATGTGTCCTTGATTCAAATCATAAGTATTTTTTACGGTCTTTTTATTTGAGTACAATTTGTTTCGGGTCTAGTGTACCCCTTGACGGACTAATTAGTACAGCGGCGCTACCGCGAAAAACGATATTCATAAACGGACGATTGTCCCTGTCACTCTCATGACACCTTAATTGGAGTAAAAGAGGAAAACTCCAGAAAGAAATATACGAATATCGTTTTTCGGGGTAGCGCCGCAGGTAAGTACAACATTATGCGTCAATAGCGGTCCGCTTGTACTGGTGGAGCCACCTACGAATAGGTTTGTGTATCATTCCTTTTTAAACCCCTGTGGTGTAAGAAAATATTTTACTTTATTTGCCCCTATTTTAGTCACAGCCTAAACACTATAGCGGCAAACATTACGCCAGATACCTGAAGGGTTTATTCCCAAGTGGCTTTTCATCAATTACGATCAGCTAAGATTAGGGTTAAATATATGTACATTAGTTGGTTGTTTATAGGAGTTAAAATATAGTTTGGAGTGGCCTTAGTTATGGTCGGGCAAGGGAATTGATAGCAAATAGGGCAAAAGTGTTTTATTACCTACATCAAAAACGTGTCAAAATTGGGAATGCATTGAACGAGAAAAAAATCGAAAAACTTAGAATTCTTTAAATGTAAAACTTTACATCATTGCGCATTTCACAAAGTGTCAGAAGACACTGTATTAAATTTCAGAAAGTGAAATAACTAAAAGCTTCTGCAAAATTGTAAAATTCGAAGGACTTTTAGCGTTTAAAAAAACAATTGTTTGAGCAGAATTATAGACGAAAAATATTTTTTGTTGCCTCCAGGTCAGTGTTTACAAATTTTAATATAAATCATAACAGAAACGCTACTCTTATTTCTATATTGTACTGCAGTAATCGAAATGAAAGAAAGTCAAAGAACCTTTCTACAAATATATTCCGAGGGGGAAAAAATCTGACATTAACATTATACATTGCTACCTAGTGAGGTTGCAAAGTACTAAGGTCGCATGTAATTAATTATAATAAATGTTTTAAAGCAAAATAAGAAAACCAAGTAGCATTTACTATCAGATTAACGACTGGTTTTGTTTTAGTGGGGTTTGTGTAATATTTTGTAATCTGCACCGCTCGACGCCGTCGGATATGTAAAGAATACTTCTTATGTAAGTACTTAAACAATAGGATTAAATGTGAAAAGGACTTTTAGCGCTCACTTACCGCCTTGTAAAATAATAACGAGGCAAATCCACCCTGCATCAACGAATAAACGCAATAGAAACGATAATATAATATATTGAAATGACAGATCGATCGAAGTCACGTGATCTTTCCTATGCATTATTTTTCGTTCGTTAATAATAAGCAGACCTCGAAGTCGCCGTGGCACGAATACAATTTTGCTAGGGAGAGACACACGATATTATTTTATCGATAAGTTGTACTTTCTTATGACAGTACTTATGTTATGATTATGAGATACTTAATGATAACTTGCAATATCTATTAAACTGTATTATTTATACAGTATGAAGATTGAAGTCCGTAAAGGTCGATTAACGAAGATAACGGTATTCATACTTTATGGATGTAGGTATAAAACATGACGTTGACATAATATGACAATCTTGTCCGCTCAGAGAATCGATGGAATTAATATTACGCGTAAAATGCCACCTAGAAAACAGTGTCGTGAAAATTTATTACGGTCTTGGCTAAAAAGCTCTCCGGATTTATGCATACGTGGATCTAAGATATTTTGTACTAAATGTGAGATAAGCCTCGTAGCTAAGAAATATAATGTCAAGAAGCACTTGAATAGTGGACCCGGGTATGTCCTAAAACTACGACCAAGATCACCGGGGGATGGGCAGCAGCATCCCTAGAGTGCGGTGGAAGCACTGCGATCGCCAACCCGCATGCCAAGCGTGGCGATTATGGCATATACCCCCCTCATGACTAACACCCAAAAGCCATGGCCCCGAGTCCCCGGCGGCCCCCGGTACCCTGGTTATGCCGGTAGCGGCCAGGGTACAAAAGGGGTCAGGGGTGCTAAGAATCCCCGGGCGGGATCCTGCTACCGACGACTACTTATGGTGCTGAAACGTGGTCGCTTACTATGGGCCTCATAAGAAGGCTCAAAGTCACCCAAAGAGCAATGGAGAGGGCTATGTTGGGAGTGTCTCTGCGTGATCGCATCAGGAATGATTTTATCCGCAGTAGAACCAAAGTCACCGATATAGCCCTCCGAATCGCCAAACTTAAGTGGCAGTGGGCAGGGCACATTGCACGCAGAACCGATGGCCGGTGGGGCGGAAAGGTTCTGGAGTGGCGACCACGAACTGGAAGACGCAGCGTAGGTAGGCCTCCCACAAGATGGACCGACGACCTAGTTAGAGTCGCGGGATACCGCTGGATGTGGAAGGCGCAGGATCGGTCTTCTTGGGTGGTTCTGGGGGAGGCCTATGTCCAGCAGTGGACGTCTTTCGGCTGACATGATGATGATGATGATGACTTGAATAGTGAAACACACATTAAAGGCACCCACGTGAAAAATCGTTCGTTTTATATGGACTTAACAAAATTCTTGGTAACATGTAACATTGCCTGGCATCAATTAGATAATCCAAATTTTTGTTTATTTATACAGAGCTGTATCAACGGAAAATACAAGAATTCGTCCATACCTTCGGAATCATATATAAGACAGCATTATCTTCCGAAAGTGTATAACGAATCCATGCAAAATATACGCTCTGAAATTAAAAACAAATATATATATGTGACCGTTGACGAAACAACTAATGCGAAAGGAGAACAAATTGCAAATGTTTTAGTTGGTAAACTTGAAGGCGAACCGAGCAAGCCACATTTGATTGCAAGTAAGGCGTTGCATTGGACAAACAGTGATACAATAACGCAATTAGTTACAGAGTCTCTCCAAAATGTATTGGGTGCAAACAATTCTCAAAAAGTTTTACTGTTGTTAACTGATGGCGTGCCTTATATGGTTAAAGCTGGGAAAAATTTAAGCCGTGTTTTCTGTAACATGACCCACGTGACATGTCTAACACACGGTATTAACAGGGTTGCAGAACAAGTGCGACATTTATTTCCTCGCGTCAATGATTTGATATCTAGTGTGAAAAAGGTGTTCCTCAAGTCACCAAAAAGGATTAACACGTTTAAAAGGTTGTTACCTAATATCCCACTACCACCAAAACCAACAATCATCAGATGGGGCACATGGTTGGAAGCTGCACATTATTATTTTAAACACCATAATGAAATTAAAGAAGTAATTGATACATTCAATGAACCTGGTTGTTCATCAATTCGTAAAGCCAAAATTTCGTTAAATGCACCTGATATACACGAGGATCTAAAATTCATTGCTGAACGTTTATGTATGCTTCAAACATCTATTACAGCACTGCAATCCCCAATTTTGACACTAGATACAAGTATTAACATAGTGAATAATTTAAAAAGGAAGCTGTCGACAGTATTTTTACATAATAAAGGTAGAATCGTTTATAATAAATTTAATCAAATTATTAAGAAGAACATTGGATTTAACACTATTGTTAAAATAAATAATCTAAATAAAGGCGAAAGTGTTGAAATATCCCCCGGAAACAGATTAGCAACAATGAAGCATTTTAAAAATTTAATTTTGCACCCATTACCTCGGTCGAGGTTGAAAAATCATTCAGCTATTTAAAATGGATATTTTCTCCAAGACGTAGATGTCTTACACCAAAAAATGCTGAACAGATATTAATTTGTTATTATGAAAATAGAATGAAATGAAATAATTCAACCTTTTATACAAGACCAAATCATATAAAAAATGTCGAGTGTAAGATTTTGGTTAAACATTATGGTGCATGTCAATTTATTGTTTAAAAATATTCATGTGTCCTCTAAATTTTAAAAATGTTTAATATTACGTTATATGAATTGTCTCAAAAGTGATTGTCTCTACATTAATCAAGAAGTTCATTGATTACGTGAATGACAACCATATTCACGAAGACGATGACATTCAAGAAACATTAGAACCATTAAGATTATTAGGCCTAGTAAGTATCCTGCCATTAAAATTACGTAAAGTTTATTGTTTCAATGTTTTAGTTATTTAATAAGGAGATTTAAAAGTATTTTAAATTGATTTCCTATTTTTAGATGGTCGTTTTGAAGGAAAATATATCCGGTTTGAACCTGCCACTTCAACTAAAAAGAAATATCTTTTATAATGCGATTGATATTATGGAAGAACATTTGATCAACAATTACGTCCGTGTACGAGACCGGTGCCACGGTTGTGACGCTACGCACTATTATTTTTGGTTTGCAAACATATAAAATGAACTAAAGTGCTCTGTTTGCGAGGTAGTGTTGTTTAAATCCCTATAAAAAGGGTTTCTTATTATATGTAAACTGTGGTCTCTAACAGTTTCTTTTGACACAAGTCATTTGGCTTTAAAGGGACTATGGTATTACAGCCACTGATTACTGATACGACATCGGTTGAAAGTTACTCACGATTTCAAGGTACAAGGTAATCAGCTTGTGTATTCATTTGTCGTATATCATGTCATGTGTCCAAAGGAAACTCACTGACTATAAATATACTTATGTTTAAAATATGACGGAGAAAGCCAATTTTTCGTTTCCGATTTTGACTTTATTGTAGTCTTATAAAATGTTGATACGGTCATAATAGTTATGTGATAAGGCCGAATTTCCATACACCGTTAGACCGTAACTTATAAACAAGGATCGGAAAAACGCACGTCATTTTAGATTACACTTATATTTTTTTTATTAACATAATGAAGTCTCTGCTGTACGGGACAGGGTTACATTTTCGAAATGACGGCCGTTTTTCCGATCCTTGCTTATAAATTATAAATAATAGATCTCGTTCTCCCATCTATTTGGAAACAATGCGTAACAATTTGTATGCTATTTGAAGTACTAAACACAAGATTAAAATACTTTGTTACTTGTTACTAATATAAAGTTCATCATTGATTAAATGAAAATAATGAAATGCATTTCTAGGTTTCAGTTTACTTTGCATTTTTTCATCAATTTTAATTGATGAAAAAAATATTTAGTAGTAAAGGTTGATTTTTATTTGAATTTTAAAATTCCTAAGAAGTATCCTAAAAACTCCTATATAGGTAACATTGACGGGAGCTCATCACAGTTTAGTTAATTTTCAATTATTCTGTAAATTTTACAGCTAATAATATATGAAATGTCAATTCCGAATAAGCATTCAGTTATCGATAAATTTTATATCGGAAGGAAATCCCTAGTTAATTGATGTTATTGCCACCGCGACTTCGAGGTCTGATAATAAGTAACAAAACACTATTAATTGTAAGTTTATACTTATTCCGGTATAGTTTCACTAGTTCCGGTATTATAATAGTAAAATCGCGAGAAAGAAGAAGACCGGTATTTGGTGTGCTTCTTTCTCGCTTTGTTCCGGTATTTTGCCAGGGCTCATATGAGACTGGAGTCCGCTTGGCAACTAATCCCAGGATTCGGCGTAGGCACTAGTTTTGCGACTACCATCCAAACCAGATGCTAAACTAGGCCTTATTGGGATTTGTCCGGTTTCCTCACGATGTTTTCCTTCACCGAAAAGCGACTGGTAGATATCAAATTATATTTCGAACATCAGTTCCGATAAACTGATTGGTACGAGCTGGGATTCTAACCTGTGACCTCTGGATTGCAAGTCGCACGCTCTTACCGCTAGGTCACCAGCGGCCTTCAGTAAAATAAATACCGGTATAACAGAATAAACAGTACTAAATAAACCAGGAGAAGCAACTGTGTAGACAATTATTCTATTATTATTTACTTTGCGAATAATTTAAAGTGAGTAATATTCGTTAAAAGCCCCGAATCCATCTTGAACGAGCATTACAATTTAGATTCTTAACGAGTTTCCTGGAATTCTCAAACTTTTGGAGTTTCCTTATTCCCGCAATCATCATTTGGATGTTCTTTTCCTATTTAAAGTTGAATTATTGTTCATTATTTAGTATTAACAAAAATATAATAAAAGTTAAACCGTTTTGAGCGCCGACCGATGCCGACCACCCAGATAGGGCGATATACAAATACAATTAATAGCTATGTATAGTTCTATGGCTAACTCTTTGTCCATTGTTAAGTAAAACAGCACTTGCAGCTCACTATATAAAAAAACAATTTGGTCCTTAAACTGTTTATTGAATTACGACTCTATGTAATGTCCGGCCAAGACAGGTGTGGTCGAATACGAGGGCAAGTGGCAAGCGTTTTCTATGTTTTTATTTCAAATTGTTTTCATTATACTGTGTTACTTTATTTTATTTTATTTTATTCTATATGCGCTTTTGTGTTTTGTTGCCTTCTGTGTATTGTTTTCACTTAGTGGTTTCTTCGGAAGATCAGCGCTGGCTAACGCTGGCAACATGCTGAGAAGGGACCAATTCGTGACATATTTCTGTTTTCTGTTTTATTTTATTTTTCTATTATTTGTCTCTTTTTTTTTTATGTCATGAATAAAGATTTTTCTTTCTTCTTTCTTTCTTTCTTTCTTTCTATAGAAATTGCAATACGATTCAAAACAAACTGACGTTCGACTCAGCACTCGGCCACACAGACACAGGACAAAATCCTTTTTTTAATGCGGTTAGTACCTAGCAAGTATGGCTTTCTATTGAAAGTTACAATAGACAAGAAGTTAGCCGTAAGGGCCGACTAAAAACCAAACAATATACTTATGTACCTTCAAACCTACCCACAAAAAAAATAGTGCTAGGAGGAGAGAGGTGTTGTGGGCACAGCGAAGTACCATCACGCTTGAGTCTGGAGATGCCCAACTAGGGAAGTACCTCCTCCCTACAGAAGACCACAGCCATAATAGTACTGCTACCTTAAACTACGTCCAACAATGAGTAGTAGGGCACAGCGAAGTACCATCACGCTTGAGTCTGGAGATGCCCAACTAGGGAAGTACCTCCTCCCTACAGAAGACCACAGCCATAATAGTACTGCTACCTTAAACTACGTCCAACAATGAGTAGTAGGGCACAGCGAAGTACCATCACGCTTGAGTCTGGAGATGCCCAACTAGGGAAGTACCTCCTCCTTACAGAAGATCACAGCCATAATAGTACTGCTACCTTAAACTACCTCCAACAATGAGTAGTCGGTCACAGCGAAGTACCATGACGCTTGAGTCTTGAGAAGCCCAACTAGGGAAGTACCTCCTCCTTACAGAAGACCACAGCCATAATAGTACTGCTACCTTAAACTACCTCCAACAATGAGTAGTCGGGCACAGCGAAGTACCATGACGCTTGAGTCTTGAGAAGCCCAACTAGGGAAGTACCTCCTCCTTACAGAAGACCACAGCCATAATAGTACTGCTACCTTTCAGGTATGTAATGTTGTGTTCCTGATGGCGAGTAAAGTTCCCAGGGCTCCAACCCCCCTTAAAGGCCGGCAACAAGATTGTGACAGTGGTTGCTTACCATCAGGCAATCCGTCTGCTCGTTTGTCGTAATTCGTACGCGGCGAACACGCGGCGTTTTCCCCTCCACATAAATCTCACTCGCAAATCACAAGTGTGATATATCAGCCTAGCAGTATAATTACTCGTTAATAATATGTAAAACTAGATTTGTAAATATTTTTGCCGGTAAATAAGTTTTCGTACCTACAAAATAAATTATACAAGACGTAGTGTAGCTCGGACAACATAATGCCAAGTGTATTTACTTTAAAACAAAAGGCTCCTTGTGAATTTGGAGATAGTTTTGTGATTTATATGTATGTATGAATAATCTGCATAAGTTATGAGCATTTGTATCATATCAAATAACTTTGCAATTGATAAAGGGCTCGATGTAAGTTTATTTATGAAAATGAGGCTACTTTCAAACAGGCGAGACGTCACGAATGTCAACGGCAATGTCACAAACATCAAACGTACAGGACACACTTATGCGACAGAATCAGAAGAACGAGGGATGGAATGCGATCATATGAAATTTGCACCCACACCTCTAATACTTAAAAAACGGTGACGGTACGGAATCGCAGTGACGTATCGTATGCACGCCGCCATTGTATCGTGCGGTAAACACGGCGTGGATACGATTCCGTACCGTCGCCACTTTTTAGTAGCGTGGGCGCACCTTAAGGAGATTAGTTTTGTCCACTTCTTTTATTCACGGTAATAAGAACTTTGTTTATAGAAAACACCTAAACTTAAAGTTAGTCATATTTGTTACCAATTAGCTTATTCTGCAGCAGTCAATTAGGAAACACATATGCTTCAATCACGTGTCGTATGGCCACCACGCATGTTCGTGCAATTTGCATGCATATTGCAGATTCATGCGGCATTGTTGTCTCCAGCATTTCCCAAAGGTATCGCTCAATTATGTAAGCTAACAGTCAGGAACAACACAATGAGCAATGATGAATAATACATTAATGAGGAATTCCTTTGTAGGGTACCTACTGAGTAATTAAAAATAAATATTTCTACTTATTACCGTTACATAACCCGTAATGACTCCGCACCATAATCGCAGCCAGGAGCGCTGCTTAAAAAAATCTAAACGAATCAATTAGGCAATTTAAATTGGCTAATAAAACAATAAACTGATAGATAATAAAATGACCACACATATTGGAATGCCTTAATTCCAATTTTTAATATATTTTGTACAGTAAAAAACATCAATGGTCAGCATTGAAATAACTACCTTTTAAACGTTTTAATTTTATTGCAATATAAGTCTGGCCTAGTGGGTAGTGACCCTGCCTCTGAAGCCGGTGGTCCTGGGTTCGATTCCCAGTCGGGGCATTTATTTGTGTGATGAGCACAGATATTTGTTCTTGAGTCATGGGTGTTTTTCTATGTATTAAAGTATTTATATTTATCTATCTATTATATATATCGTCGTCTAGTACCTACAACACAAGCCTTACTGAGCTTACCGTAGGACTAGGTCGGTTTGTGTATTGTCCCGAAATATTTAAAATATTTATTTATTTATATTTATTCGTATTTATGTAAGTACGTAATTTGCCCTGGTTTATCCGTCATGAACAGAAATTTGGTATTCGTTTAAAAAAATACTATGTATATGTATTTAATTTTGTCTCCATATTGGTTAAAAATGGACGTTGGCGTGTAAAAGGTAGCCTTCAACAAGCCATCTTGTGTTAATCTAGATCCATAGACGCATAACCCAACTGTCTAATTCACTGGCTTGACTTCGAGTTGCAACACTAGTAGGTCGCTCGACATGCCTTGCATTACTGTACCACGGCTGGTGATGTGGTATTCTGGAATACTGGCTTCTACTTGAGGATGCACCAGCTGCAACCCCGCCACTACATGCACTTCAGCTAGTTTATAGGTCCGGTGCAATCCTAGGCCATATCAGACGACGCAACGTAACCTTGTAGTAAGTAATTGGTCGCCTAAATGCAAATAGTATAACGTTTTTTTTAAACAATTTGTAGTTAGCAGTACCTTATCAGTAATACTGTAATGGTAAAACTTATTTGAATAATAAAATAAAGTAAAAAAATAGTAATATATGACTCTTGAACTTACGAATCATCTATAATAGGCATAACATGCTGAGTTGTGAACAGGAGTGATCAAAATAAATCCGATCGATCCGGTGTCTTTAGTTTGGTTTCGTTCCGTTCAGTAAAGAAGTATACTGAGTTGCTATTTTACAACACTGACTACTTGTGTTTGGTTTGACATACTCGTAAGTATTCCTTGCAAGAATAACTTCATTTCTCAAAGTAATCCACCATCGCTAAGACTATCACGTTTATCCCTAAAATAGAAACTGATTTCATAACCGCCGACATTTCACTGTCTTAGCTAGTGTAAATGCAAATATCACAAAGTGCTTTCAGCACAGAATTGTTTGAACCGGCTTTGGACCCGCTCGTGCGACTGGTGACTTGCTACACGTTCTGCTGCGAGCAACAGAACCTTAACAACGTATGATTTGCGGTTGTCAGAGCCAGATACTCCCTTTTTTGAAAAAACAGTAGCTTTGGAGTCGTTGCACTTGTCCAACTCGGAGTAAACATGAGCGCACTCGAACCAAACTTGCATATAAGTAAAGCCAGCAATCTGAACGCTATTCTTGTGAGAATAGGGATAGTGACAACTATTTTGAATGCATTTAAAGCTGCGAGTTTGAACGGGCAATCGCGGAGTGCAATTTTTATGAAATACCAAAATGTTTGCTCTTTAAAGCTACTTGGATTTGAAACTTTGCAGAGCGATTTTAACAACGCTCCATATTTGGAGTGTTTCAGTGAAAAATGTTGGCTGGATTTTAATAATGAAAACATTGTAACATGAGAATATAAGAATTTTATTGCTATTTTTTTTGATTCGTGCATTAAAAACAACGCAGTATGAAATTTGTACGCAACGGATTTTTATAACAATGTAAAGGCATTTCAGGTTAATTAGTCTTGTGAAGTATCTATTGCAAATTATTAAAGCTACCAATTTCGCTGACGAGATAATATTATGCTGCCGAGCGGTAAACTTTGACTAACTATTTATTACAATCAATTTAGTGCTTTAGTCTCAACTTAGCCAACAACAATTATCGGCCAGATCACAATAGTTCAGAATAGAACTGTGAATGTTCCGATATAGGGTAAATCGCCAGTACCTGGCCACCATTCAATGACTGGCCACGTAATACTGAAAATTTATTTATGAATGTTCGCCAAATTCTGTGATTTAAATTATTGATATAATTAAAATTTGAAAACTAAATCCCTATGGACCACAGGATCAGGTTCTTCAAAAAAGGAGTGTATAGGTTCTTAAAGGGTCGGCGAAGCGCATGTGAATTCCCTGGGGTTGCAGGCGGCAGTACCATTAGGCGAGCCGTATGCTTGTTTGCCACCGTTGTTGTATAAAAAAAATGATGTATACCTAACCGGTTTAATATTAAACGTAGCAAGACTTAGATCCTTGCCTAATGCCAGAAAACAGTTTTAAAATCTGTGGTTACAATATCGAATGCGTTTGATGCTCCACCACTAAGATAGGATCAGAAACTGAGCGAGAAATGGATTTTCATAACCGTCTCATTTATTGGACAAATCCAATAAGCCGCCAACACTACTGGTGTAGCGATTTCTGTTAAAATAGAAATTTATCGGAAAATCGTCGTAACAATGTTACTACTGAGATTCACGAAATACTCTCTGGGGTCGAACTCCACTCAAATCACATGATGGATTGCGTTGAGTTGAATTAAGTAGAACCCCGATAAAACGAAATTAAAAGCGACGTCTTCCTCTTGGAGTTCTAAAAAATAAATAACTAGAAAGCGTACGGACTTATGAAAATAAAATAAAAAACTTTTGGTATATATGAAACTAAGAACAAATAAAATGATTATATTTTGATTTGCTTTGATTTTTAAGTAGTAATACTACTATATAAATTAAAAGTTGAAATAGATAACATATACTCATCAATTTTCGTTCGAATCCCGTCTCGAACACCGGAGGTCCTCGTCGTTTTTTCTTAAGTGTGTATATGTTATCTATTTCAACTTTTATTTCGTATATATATTTAGTTTCTGGTGCAAAAGTTGTCCGTAATCATAATATTGTCTTCGGTTGCCGCGATAATTACTCATGAAATAAAAAAAAACTAGAATCGGTGAATTAATCGGAATCGGGTGCACCCGATGACTACGAACGCTGCTAAAGGGTTCGAAACGTCGGGATGAAATTTAATTAGTATACGCGATATAATCTGTTTTAGTTGTTTTATTTCATTTGTTCATAATCATTCAACGCAGCAATGCTTCTAGTATTACACTTTTGCATCAAAAGTGATTTTTTTTTTATGACATAGGCGGCAAACGAGCAGACGGATTGCCTGGTGGTGAGCAATTACCGTCGCCCATGGGCACCCGCAACACCAGGGGAGTCACAAGCGCGTTGCCGGCGTTTAAGGGGGTTTGGAGCTCTGGGAACCTTACTCACCATCAGGAATAAATATTAATTAATGTAGGTATGTGGGTATATGTTTTTTTTTCTTGTATATTAAATATTATTTTTAACATAATGATAAGTAACTCGTTATTTATTTAGCTATATATAAAATTACACATACCTACCGATGAAAAAAAAAACAACATAGGTAGAACAATAGAAAAATATAACATGAAAATAGTATAAGTTTCATACTAGTTGCTCGTCACTTATACAGTTTTTCACTAGAATAGTAAATTGGTTTTGAAGAAAAAACGATTTTTTTATTGCTTTTGCTTCCATAACTTAAAAATAAATTCACAGTAATAGAAATCATTTACGTGTGATCAAACCTGGGACAACTATAATGTCGATATATATTACTACTTTCTATAACTAGAGTTTTAAATCAGTTATGAAAGACTAGTATGAATTCAAATTGCTTTACATATTTTTAGTATTTTGCTTAAAGTATTGTATTTTCGAAGTTCCACTGCACTTTATTTAAAGCATTAACTCAAAATCACGTTCAAGTTACGAAAGTCAAATACGGCCCGTCGATCAGAATTAATTGGGGATCTGTCACACCCTGACAAATCACCTAAATGACCTTTCAGAATCCTTTTTTAGTTGCTTATATTTCCCGGAATCTTTTCCTGGGGGTTAAAGGCTAATATTTGCTATTTTAATTACAAATTTTGGTTAAACTTCGTTTGTGCGAGTAGGTACTCGCACAAACGAAGTAAACATAGGTATGTTTGTTTAGGTCATATCTTGGGAGGCAATTTTGACCCACTTAATGTGATTTAGTAGTTTTGGAACTGCGACGTAGGTGAAGTTTAATATTCCTGCAGAATTCAATATGAAGTTCCATAAAGCACAACTAACGCAATGTTTATAATTTTCATGAACCTTAATTAATATTTAAGCTCTCATATCAAAAAATTACACGAGGCCGCAGGTTCAAATCCCGGCTCGTACAAAGAGTTTTTCGGAACTGATGAACGAAATAACATAACTTTATTTACATTCATTACAATGTCATTTCATATTTTCTTGTCACTTTTCGGTGAAAGAAAACGTCGCGAGGAAACCGGACTAGTCCCAATTAGGCCTAGTTTGCCATCTAGGTTGGAAGGTCAGTCGCTGAAAAAACTAGACGCCAAATCCTGAGATTAATTGCCAAGCTAACTCCAGGCTCCCATGAACCGTGGCAAAATACCGGGACAGCGCGATGAAGATGATGACATCTTCACAAAATTGCAATATTTACATTTTATTTATGGTAGTTACATGCACCATGTAAAGTTACCGTCATATAGTTGGTAAGATACATGGACAAAGTAGTCAAATAGATTAGTCCACCAAATAGATTACATGGTGTACCGAACTTTATGAGTAGGTAGTTTAGTTTACTTTAGTTTTTTTATTTTTATTTATTTACATATAAGTAGCTCCACTTTGTAACTACTACATTTATATAGAATTTCTGGCAGTTTCATATAAGATTACGACAATTATGGTAACTAAGTTTAGTGGGATAAAAGAAATTTAAAAAATCATCTTTATGAAAAATTACAATTCAGTAACCGGTAACCTTATCATGAGGTTTTAGATAACGAGTATAGAGTTTACTATCTGTGCATCTCGCTTGTACTATTTTAGTGCGAACAAGATGCACAAATAGGAAACACGCTACGCGTTATCGAAAACCTCAAAAGTCACAACTCATGGTACGAGTACTGACCATAATTAAAAACCAAAGATTATATGTTATTATTAAAATCAATTAATATTGCTAATGTTAAGTATTATTTTGAATCGGAAATGTCAGTACATGACAGTTCTGACAATAAGTTGTTTGAGTAATTAATTAAGTATGTAATGGGGATTGACTGTTGAACCTCAAAATGGCGAAGTCGTCTTGAGAATATTTTTTTGTTTTTTGTTCAAACGTTGGTTAGTTTGTAATATTGATAGCGTATTATGCAGTGATCTAACGCAGAATTGTGCAGCTAATGAAGAATTGATTTCAAAACGTGTTTCACCACTATTTTGGTCATCACCCGGCAGTCCCAGGGTCACGGCCGCCTCTTAAGCTTTCTGTAAAGTCCAGCTACCGCTTTACAAAACGCAAGGCCTACTACCGAACAACGTCATGCTCTAAGGGCAAATTTATATGTTATTTTACTTGACATTGGCGAAATCATCGATTGGTTTATTGATGGAAGCCATATTTTTTTTAAAGAAGAAGAAGTATGTAATGGCGTTTTATGTACAGTCATATAAAAATCCGATGTCAACATTTACAAAGGGCTACTTGGTAAGACTGAAGGAGAAAAATGGTTCCCCTCAAACATTATTTTACATTTAGCTCTGATTCGTTTTCATTGGTAAGGTTGCTAAGCAAATAATATCTTCTTATAAAAGTGTCTGAGGAAAAGCGGAACAGAATTATGAATGTCATAAAATGATCAATGGAATTGTATACAACAACAACGATATGAATATAGAGATTCGGACAATTTATATTTCTTTATTTATTTTATTGGATTTCGGGGTCGTGGAGCAAGAAAGCAAATAATTATTAATTATCAATAGTCATTAATTACTTTTCACCAAAATTTATAATTACCTTTCAGACGATACAAAAAAAAACTTCTTTGCATATCATTTGGTCACTGCGTGTGTAAAGGTGATGCATAGGGTGAACATAATTTATTTAGTTTAAGATAATTAACATAATAAATAAGAAGATCTGGAGCACGACCCGGAAATCATCCTGTATTTAAAAGTCTGTTTAACTGGCTAAATCGTATTCTATCTTGTCACTCGTTGCCATGATTACGATCTCCAAGGTTCTCTTGGAAACTTTTTTATCATATTTTTGTATTATTTACAAATATATATTTATATCTGTGGTAGTTATTTTGTCCTTTGATGAGACTGGAACTGAATAACAACAATGTAAACCTAAATAACAAATAAAATATTTTTTTTTTATACAATGACTGTGCAAACAAGCATACAAGCATACGGCCCGCCTGATGGTAAGCAGTTACAGTAGCCTATTGACGCCTGCAACTCCCGGGAATTTACATGCGCGTTGCCTATAGTTTTTTACTTTCACACTAAGAAAAACTAGATTCAAAGATTCAAAGAATTTAAGTAATAACGGATCCAACTAAGGAGTCCATACGTAGCCGACATAATATAAGTATCATCCCCATATGCATTACAGAATTGCGCGAATTTAAATTTTAATGGTACCAAACTTGACTCCACTTTATAAATTTACTATTGTCTGTCGAAACACCGGTGAACCATGAGTTCAATGAAAGTCAGTCGGTATTTTTTTTCTCAATCCTACGTTTCATTGATATCCCTAACTTTTATACCGTTTTATTTCAAACGAGAATCATTTAAAGTTATAGCTCTCATAACTGCCGCATCCTATATAAACAAGAAAATGAAGGTTTACTTTTAACGAATGCGGAAAAACTCGAAGAAAATGGGCTGATCAAATATAATGTAATTTCTGGTAGGAATCCTTTCCAGAACATTTGCCGTGTTGTAATGGGTGCCTTCAAAAATGAAAGACCGCGGTAACAGTGTTCTCTTTTCTAATTTACTGCGTTTATTCACATTTTTAGTACTTTAATGTAAGCATTTTGTACTTTCTTATTTTAGTATGGTAAGTGCCTACTCCTGAAAACTCTGCCTTTACTAGACTTTTTCAAATTTTATTTTAAAGCTATATTTTAACTTCGTAATATAAAAAAGCCCAACATTATTAAAGAAACGCGTACTGTATAGGAAAATCTCTCCAAAATATTATCCTATCCTATAATTTTTGAAGAAGTATTAATACATATATTAATACCAAAGTAGTCTTTTAAATGTTGCCGTGTGATGCCGGCTGACTAGAATAGCACCACCCATTCTCCTCCCGCGGTGTCGTAAGACGCGACAAAGGGAAAAATCCTACGGACGGGCAGCAGCGTCCGTCGAAACCCAATCTACAGCTACTATGGCAACTACCCCCTAAGATGATACAAGTCATATTTGTGGGAGGCCTATGTCCAGCAGTGGACTGCATACGGCAGAAATGTATAATGTCATAAAATGATCAATGGAATTATATTATACTATGTAATGTAATCAGCAATTTACTGCTTTGATGTATATAGGTAGGTATGTGAACTAATTTCCTAATGGATGTCTTAGAACAAGCTTAGACATACAATCAAGTTTGGTTATTACAATAAAATTTTAATATTGAGAAATAGTTGGAAATAGCATTGTAAATACCTCTTGTATGTTAATTTCTGCAATGCCATGTGGCGATACGTATACATAGAAAAGATACAAACATCACCATACCTCGAACAAATCATGCGGATGACGTAAAAATGACGTAGCTAATTTTGCACACAGGATGATGTCTGTATTGCAACATCCGTATGACATATTGCACGAAGTAACAGATTAACCGCGTATAATTTCAAGAAATCTATACAGAATTAACTGAATGATAGGATGATGTACTTAGTGAATAAAATAAATGTTACGAGATTTGTTTACTTAAGTACGATAATTGATAATGATATAATGAAAGTCAATATGTTATTAAAAAATATTTAATGACATTATGTATACAACTATTTCTCCAACAAGTCTAAAATTATTATTATTCTTTTGCGTCTTTTGAAAGGATTGTAAATAATTAAGAAGTCACTTTATTGTTCAACTGAATGACAATGTCAGTCAAAGATGTTATGTACCTACTCGGCTCATGTCAAGTGGCGATATCGTTTTATTAAAGAGGTTAATAATTGATAAGTAGTAATTGTTAATGAAAATACTTTTTGTAATCATCCTATGAGTGGTTTGACGTCATCCGCATGATTTGTTCGAGGTATGAACATCACAAAAAAATCACACGTTATTTAGAACATATTTTTGAGATTTTTTTGTGATTTTCGTACTCCAAGGGGGAAACGTATAGAATAGACCTTATTACTGTTGCATCACTGTCTGTCCATTTGTCTATCACAGCACTCTAACTCATAAACTGTAGTTACATCGTGAATTTCTGCAAATAATAGAAAGTGTTTTTAAACGTAATTCGTAAAGATTGTGATGGAACTAAGCTATAATTAAACATTGATAATAATTATAATTAAATATACGAGTAGATAACATATATTTAAGAAAAAGTGACGAAGACCTCCGGCATCCGAGACGGGATTTGAACCCGCATCTCCAGCTATCGCTACTGAACTATCAAAGTAAATCAACATATTTAATTAAAAAATAATTTGATTTGTTATTAGTTGAATAATTAAACAGTTTTGTTTTTAGGGAATGTACTTTTTAAACCAAATTTGCGACTTTTGTCTACTAATATTTCAGTGACAAATGAAGTTTCATCATATACCTAATTGTAGAATTATTTTATGTAATATAAAAAGTAATTATAAATAATAATATATTTATTCGTAATTTGAAAATAAATATATTATGGAAATCTATCCGGTTTATGGATTGATCGTATTTATTTCAAGGATTTGAAAGAAATCCGCGGTACTTGTTCCCACAACAAAAGCCACGTCTACAATAACCGTATTAAAAAACTTTCCGCTGATAATTCAATAAAGACTCGTTACATTTTCTGGGAAAAGTCACGGTTACATGGAATCTGCGGTCTTTGTGAGAGAATTCCCGGTAATTTGGTGGCTTTTCTAGGGCTGCCTCACACTAAAGTGATTTTTAAGTCGTGCGCTCGCCAAATTCCAGTCAATTGTTGTGAATTCATGATATTTCTGTGTAGAATAATAGGGGTGGTAATGGATTTTTAATACGTGTTGTCTGGGTGGCGGTTGGGGAGGGATTTATTTGTCGGATTGAGGGCGGATGGCAGCCCTAAAGTGGGCATAAACGGAGGGAAAGCGGCAAATCTCCGCCGCACCGCAATTCGTCCGCTTCACGTAGACCATTTCGCAGGCTCACGAGCAATTGTGTCTGGTTTTTATGATTCGATGCTATTGTTCGTTAGATTTTTTCAAAACCCTGGGACGGAGCCAAATGTAGGTTTCAGGGGAATATAAAACGCATTAACTGTTTGTGATTTAAATGTTAATCACTGCGAGCGTTAATGTGGCAATGGTTTCTGCATTTGCTAAAGCGACAATTAATGTTTGTTCTGTAACGGCGACTAAATTGTTCCATGTGAATAATTGTACTCCCATACTGTTTTTCATTAACAAAAAGAGAAATGAAATATAAAATTTCACAAAGTTTGTATGCATGATATAATGGGATAAGAAAACGATTTAATATTAAAAAAACAACCCCGCGCCCTGCGTTCCCGGTGCAAAGGTACCAATGATATTTTGCATCATACCGCATTTAAATTTTACATCATCAAACTATAGATAAGCACATACTTTCTTAACTATATAAACAATAGAATATAAGACGGTATGGTATATAAATTGCTATATTTGAAATCGTCAGCCTGAAATATTTCCAGTCCAAATAAAACAGCGTAAAATAAACACGACGAGATGTAAAAACATTGCGAATAAAAAACGTCAATTTTTAAAATAACAGCAATGTCGCATATTTATTACTCTTAATCTCGCCGAGATTTACGAGTATATTTACGTAAAGCCTAAGGCACGCCATTCATCCATAAAGTTCAGCAGGAACATGCTCGCTCGTAAAACGCGATGACGAGGCTGATAAATTTATTTTACGGAACGTTCCTTTTACGGATAGTGCGCACAATTTATTTTGCATCGGTTGGAGAACAAGTCCTTGGTGGAATAAAATCAGTGGGATTTGCTTCATGGAAAACGTAACAATTTATGTTTACAGGTTAGTAAAAAAACGCGAATGAATTGAGAATTTAGGAAAGGATTTTCTTTTCGTATCCTAACCTATAAAGATTTAAAATATCCCAATTCTAGCTGTCCCAGCGAACTTTGTACCGCCTGAAAGTCTATATATATTTTTTTTTAAAGCATACTATTAAAATTAGGGCCAAGACGATCACAACGAACCGAAAATCGTCCAAATCGGTTCAGCCGAAACTAACATAACTTTGTTTTATTAATATAGATAGATACTCGTATTTATTATTCTCCATGGTACCGTACCATTTATCTTGATTCGTTAAACTGTCAGCACTGATGATGGGGATGTAAATTAGAAAACGTTTCGATTCATTTCTCTGGCGTCTTATATCCTGCAATTTAGTATAGGTAGGTACGCATTATTTACCATTTTCGACTTTTAACTATAAATACTTTTAAATATTTTATGGTATTTATCATTTAATAATAAACACTTTTATAGTATTCAAGTTAATCGCCACAACGACACTAACACAGTGACAACTTATCTTCAAAATAAGTGCCTGTGGAAGACATTAGTTCCAATTAAACTCCGCAACATAGCGCATGATCATATGATCAGATTGATCAGTTAGTTAATGGTCAGACTTTATTTGTTACGGCGGACGACTTCAATTGTTGAGCCATTTAGGGTTCACTTTTTATTGGTTATTTTATAGAAGAAAATGCCCAATGTAAAATGAACCAGTGCAAAATTACGCATTTGTAATTGTTTTTAACATAATAACATTTTATGCTTTTTCATTTTCTGTGACTATGAATTTTACAATCGAGTCTAAACTTTACATAGTATAAAACACATTGTACTAATATACTCGTAACCTTTTGACGTAATAACCTGGAATGCTGCACATTCGCCGGCAATAAGATCTAACTATGTCAAGATCGCAAAAATATCTGATACCACCTTAAGACAAGACTATAAGGTGCTTAACAACAATAATATTACTTTGCTATTCCGCTGTTTAATAACGTGCTAGTCAATCAGTGCCAACCCGTTATATTTACATGCGTATTTTTTTTCATGTATTAAATTAATTACTTATAAGGTGCTTTCAGATATTTTTGCGGTCTTGATTACGTAAGATGTTATTGCAAGTGACTGGATACTCCCTATTTTTTCTGTAATTAGGTAGCTATTTTATATCTATTTTTATCGTTTTAAGGTAGGATAGCCCGAAAATACTTCCTCTTTGTGTATGTAATACGAGTATAATTGGATTTATAAATTCCTAATAAAAAATACAAAATTTTAACGATAATCTACTTTAAGCGATAGAAATTCCATTAAGCATTTTATTTCGGTGTAACCTTGGAACCATTTAAAACAGGCGACCCGTGAAAATCCCTCTACTTGTTAATCCAGCGCTTTCAAGGCAATTGCCTTATATATTAAAAATAGGATTTAGTCTGAACATAACATAAGCTACTTACATGTACCAACTTTTGTAGGTTTATAAGTAAAATTATTAAAAATTTGTTATTTGACACAGCGTTGTTTCGTGACGCCACGAGAAGCAAGAAAAAGTTTACTTCCGAGTGTAAAATGAAGCATAATTAAATGTTAAACTAAGGCTAATAAAAAACATAAATTTTACATGCCTAGCCGAGGTTGCCGAGTCTAAACGCTCAATCATCTTCAGAACTACAAAAATTAACTTAAAATACAATTAACAGCTGTAGATAAATAATGTATAAGTATAATAAAATCAAAGAATTAAAACGGGTAGTATTTCCGAGCTAGTTAAAAGTCATGGACATTCGACAATATATGTTTTCACGCGTGAGGCTCCCTACTGTGTCACGCAGTTCAAGAGTAGATTGCCTGTCTTATAATACCCTGTATTAGGTATCAGACATAAAACCTATCCGGGGGCATTGCGGGCAATTCATTAACCTGGGACTAAACGCTAATGACTTTGGGATCATTACCAGCGACGCTTGGCCGCAACTACCGGTAACGCTTAGTCGCACATTTTGGAATCAATGCTAACGCAGAATGTACAGTATGTCGGTGCATTTTACAAATATTTTACCCTCGTGTAAGTAATACAAGTGTTCGTTTTCGAATAGTTTTCTCTCCTATTACCCACTGATGTCAACCGCTGGACACAAACCTTTGATTATGGGAATTCAATGGTATAATCGCTACGCTTGGAAGTATGATACACTAAGGGTAGCTTTTTCTTGTCTAGCAGTGGTTTCTCGTCCGGGTATGGTTTCTCAGTTATACTTAAATCTTTATGTTATTTGAGTTTTGGTCTGGAGACCATAAGATATGTAAATAATTCATAAACTTCGATATATTGATCAAATATATCCTTCGATAACGTATCCTTATGAAAAAACTTTTCGGTAGATGCCTGTCACTACTAAAAGAATACCTAACTAGAACAGAGATGAGCTGAAGTTACCCTCTGTGTTAGGGTCGTTTCGTTCAATAATTTAATGGCATACTGTCCATCCAGTTCACGCTCCTCAGACGCCATTTTCTAAAAAAAAAATAGGTTTTAAGTTAGGGTCAGGCTATTATAATTGCATTACACCAGACTTGCTAAAAAATGTACCAATGTCATCGTATATTCCATTTGAAGTTTTATTTTGTAGATATAAATAATCATAGATACGTTAAGGTAAACATGGCACAGCACGTTGACAATACCATAATTCTCTCTAAATATCTCTTTAGCCTAGACAGGATTCTGATATTTGCAGTTCTGGAGTTACCTAGCTGGCCTATTAGCACATGACTAGCATAACAGTATATTGCGATGAGATAACTACCGATTTTATTCTTTGTTTATTTGAGAGGGACAGGTCGTCGATCTCGCCGCGAGATACTGTCGCTATAAATAAATAATACACAGAAATTAGAAACTTTAAAAAATACAACACGCACCGTTGAACAAGCAATATGTTTCAATAAATTGCTAATTCTACTATGTGAAGACTATTCTAAACTAGCTGTCCCGGCGAACTTTGTACCGCCTGAAAGTCTATATATGGGGTATTTTTGATTGATTGTTTATTTTTTTCTTATTTTTAGGATACTATTAAACTTTTGGCCAAGACGATCACAACGAACCTAAAATCGTCCAAATCGGTCTAGCCGTTCTCGAGTTATAGAAGAAGATTAAGGACCGAGGTTGACAGCTTTATCGTCTTATACGCAGAAATGACAGAGCACATCTATTTATAGGTGTGTTAATATACCGCCAATGTCACTTTACAAAGCCTCTTATAGATTTACGAAAAAATAAAAATAAAAATAAAATATTTTGGGACATTCTTACACAAATCGACCTAGTCCCACGGTAAGCTCAATAAGGCTTGTGTTGCAGGTACTAGGCAACGATATATGTAATAAATAGATACATATAAATATTTAAATACATAGAAAACACCCATGACTCAGGAACAAATATCTGTGCTCATCACACAAATAAATGCCCTGACTGGGAATCGAACCCAGGACCTTTGGCTTCATAGGCAGGGTCACTACCCACTAGGCCAGACCGGTCGTCAGACGAAGTCACGATAAAAAACCTAGCGCAATCATAACATCCCTATCCTTGCTGCAAATACTTAAAAGCGTTTTGAAACAAAGCTATCGATTACAAATAAAACCAACGAAACCTTTGAAATAAAAACAAACTGTTCATGTTTGTTTGGCAACTGTGATGGTACAAACAAGTTTCAAGTTAAATATAATACCCTTTCTTTCTTTTTCCTTCAAAAGATACTTTATCCTGTCCTAATCACATCAATAAGCCTACCCATCATACGTCCAGCATCCAAAAATGCTTTAATGTTAGAGTCGTAACTTGCGCTGTAATTGTCTCCCATGTCCAACCTCAAGCCAAATGAGCGTCAGCAAACAATGCAATTAGCACTAACCAAGTGTTAGTTTAATTCCGACATTAGTTGTTCGGGCAGGGCGAGTGCGGATGGGTCAATTCGCTAGGAGGGTAGAATTATTACCTCCACCAGACCCGATTCCTTACAATGTGCTTCATTCTACCTCTTGTTTAGCACATATTTGGTTTTAAAGTTTATTTGTTTTATTATTCATTTACAGAAATTACAATCGTATTATGATAACTACAAGTACTTAACTAGTTATAGTATGAAAACTAAAAGTTATAAAGTAAAATAGAGTGCAATTATAAATATCGATTTAATCCGCTCTTACGATATTACGACATAAGAACTTTGGAACATTTTTGTATATCATGTATGCTCCCATATCTTTATAGACTGTGCCACAGAATAGAAAAAATATGTGACATTATCTAGCAAAAGGGACCTTATTGTCGATGGGGCTTACGTCGAACCGCGTTGCGTTTGTATTGACGCATCTTGAACAACGGCGTAAGCGCCATCGACGATAAGGTCCCTTATCATAGATAATGTCACATATACTTACTTAACAGAAAACAATTATCTAAATCAAAATATTTTGTAACTCGGTAAACAGTTGCACAAAACGTGTAGTATTTTATGCGTTTAAATAGATACCTATATATATGTCAGTGCCCTTTTTAGGCCAGTATACAAAAGCGGACAAAGACGAAAAATATTTACAAATTACGATTTTCTGTTTATGCTCTATTGAGCATGGCTCTGGCCAAATGTGTAAAAGAGTCTAGGAATGATTACCACATTATTCATCATCATCATTAATCACTGCTAGACATAGGCCTCCCCTAAGTATGACTTATACCATCTTGGAGGATACTTGCCATAGTCGCCACGCTTAGCAGGCCCGTTGGCGACTGCAGTAGATGAACATTGGGTTTCGACAGGCGCTGCTGCCCTTCCACCGGTTTTTTAATTATAAAATTATTAGTCTAAAATATCACCACCTAGCTTCTACTAAGTTTTTATGATAATGAGAAGCTTTTGATTTCAGATATAAAGCTAGGTCTATAAAAAATCCTCCGTCCATCTGTCTGAAAGAAAAATGACCCTTCAAAAGATTTCCCAATCCTTTCTTTTTCCGTGATAACAGCTTTTAAGGGTTCGAAGTATTTTCCCCTGATTTATTCCTTATTTAGATAACATGGCCTATTCTAGCTTTTTAAATAAGTATTTTTGTCTTTAAATATGGAGCTTATTATTAGTAGACTACAGGAGTGGCTTAGTGGGTAGTGACCCTGCCTATGAAACAGTTGGTCCTGGGTACAAATCTCAGTAAGGGAATTTATTTGTATTATGAGCACAGATTCTTGGTTCTTGTGTCATGGGTGTTTTCTATGTATATTTAACTTACCTAAATACTTTCATCATCATCATTGTTTCAGTCGAAAGATCACTGCTGGGACATAGACCTCCCCCATTCAACGCCACAATGACCGGCGACCTTCGCTAGGTCATCAGTCCACCTTGTAGGAGGCCTACCAACGATACTGACTACCAATGGGACTGATATATGGTCACCATTCAGGACCTTACCATCCAAATGACCATCAGTTCTCCATAATTAAATAGTCGAAAGGGCCTCTTCGCATTAACTTCGGTTCCGCGTAAGCCTACTACCTCGGTGCAATGTATTCATTGCGCAGAAGCGAATTGAGAACTGATGGTCATGGGCGATAGCCCATTGCCCTTCTTGTTCAGCAATTCGACGTTCAGCTACATCGGTTATTATATATGTCGTTGGCTGAGTACCCACAACACATGCCTTCTTAGTCTTAAGTGTACCGTAGGGCTTAGTAAATTTATGTCTGGGCGACCAGTAATATCTATTTATTAAATAACTCTTTGCTTTAGGGAGTTTTCTATAAAAACATTTTTTTTACATATGGATAGCGTTTCGTATATTATTATGGTGTAGGCTTACGCGGAACCGAACTTAATGCGAAGAGGCCCTTTCGACTATTTAATTATTACATTTTTCATCAGTATCTTAAGCAACACTAAGTGTACGAAAACTTAAATATTCTCTTTTAAGTCTTAAGCTTACGATTTTCAATATATAAATACTTAAATAGCTACTGAATATTCTGGCCATAATTTAATTTTGTAACTACCTACCTACCAAACTTAATTAGACAAGTTCTGCTATTAGTTGTTGAGTTTGAAGGCCATTACGTTAAATATCTAGCACATTTTGCGTTGGTATATTCAGAAAGTAGCTAACCGCAAAAAAAGGAATAAGTATGGTAATATTCGATATTTGTATTTGTTATATGGTATATATATCAAAATCGACTCGGTAACTAAGGTGAGGGGGTTAACTTCTGGAATATTTAACTTTTTAATGTAGCATTATTTCATTGACAACGTTTCCCAAATTATCATTTCATCGACAACACATTTTATCGAAAATTGATAAAAGGCAATTCAAAAAGCGGACTTTCATTTGGTTGATGAGTCATTTATTAAGGTAAATCATACCACGCTTTTCCATTTCATAATGTATTATTCCATAAATGGTTTATATCACTTCGTGTAAAATCATTTCAATAGTATATAATGTTTCATAATCAAAATTCGTCAACTTATTATACCTACTCTATGGAACAGCTCAATTTTATTTAATTTTACAAAGTTGACCCCATAGAAAAAGATGTTCAAAATCATGACCATCGGTTTGATGATCTTGTATCACGTTTTTTATAACACCCAGTATATGACAATTAGACCTTAAATACTATCGATGGTAAGTATGTCGTTGTTCAAGATGACGCAATACAAACGGACAACGCGGTTTGATGTAAGTACCATCGAAAATAAAGTTCCTTTCAAAATTACTCTTACTATTATAGGAAGTGCGAAACTTAATTCTCGAGTCTACTTAACCAAAAATCTTAGCACGGAAATGTACACGCGAAAGCTAATAGAGCAAAACTTACAGAGCAATTTGCAAAACTTAAGAGGAAAATGGGCCACAGAATTAGATGCATTCAAGGTGTAATAGGTTCTGCGGCAGCACGCGAGGGGGTGAAGTAGCGTGCGGCCTTATCCAACTTGTTTGATACTTTAAATTGCATTATTTTTCTTAATTTTGATCCTTATTAGCTTCCGACTTGTGTAATTACGTCACAAAAGATTTTTTATGATATTTTAGTTCTTCAATTGTGTCAATAAAGTTATACAGTTATTGTTTTCATCATCAATTCAAAATGTAAATGTATTAAAATTCTGAGCACAAACATGTGCTTAATGAAAAAATAAAAATAAGGAATCAAAGATAAAAAACAAATCTTGAAATAATTTTGGATTTTTATTGAAAAACTGCTCTAGATTTTTGTTTTTGATTTAAAAACAAGATATTTTTCGAAAAATGAAGTAAAAAATTGCAAGGCCTTATTTCTGCGCTCTTGCGTACCTCTTGAACCCAATTCACCTTAAGTAATGTAGTTAGATACCAAAAATGGCTTACTATCTTTGCATGTAAAATAAACAGCGCAGAAAAAGGTCAACTTTCTGGTAGAGTATTTTGTTGGGCACTGACCTCTTTAAAATTCATAATTTTTCAAATTAATAGAGGAATACATTTATTTATATTTTCTTTAAGAAAATGGCACACTTTACAAAATAAAATGCACTCACTAGAATTTATTATACTAACAATTTGTCAAGAAAATGTACAAAAATTTTGTCATGTAGGTTGTGTAAATATTATACATAAAAAGTATGTCAATTTATGTAGGTATATCTATAAATCCTAAGTTGTCAGAGTAAAACCATGTAAATTTAAATTCGAAATACAATCCACATAATTTAATGATGGTTATTTTTATTTTAAACATTATGAATTTTGTTGGAGGAAAATATTATATTATTTTTGTAAAACTTACAGTTTCGAAATATCAAGAGCATATTGATATCCTAGGAATTATAATAATGTACCTAAATACGCCGTTCACTATCCTCTTAACACTAGCTGACTAGGCAGGCAAAGTTCCGCTAATCGGCGGCTACATACGTGCAGGCACTCATGCAAATGTTATGGTAAGTTGGATTTCATACTCTAAAGCAGGATACAGTTACTTACAAGCTTATGCAACTTAATGACTGGAACATTTCGTTTAGAACACGCTATTGAGATTTCAAGCTAACATTTACTATCCAATAAGAAACGTGTTATTTACCACCATAATCATGATCCTGATCAACTGATCCTCATTCACTGCTGGATATAAGTTTTTCCTATGCTTTCCACTTGTACCATTCGTATGTCGTACCTATTTGTATGTGTTGGAGACGCGTATGCCCAACAGTGGGCACATATTCGCTGAAGAAGAAGAAGAAGATGTCGTCGATCCATCTAGATTCAAGGCGTTCTACACTTCGTTTTCGGAGATATGGTCTTCGCTCGATTTATCAACCAAACACCAAAAGTATTTTATAATTATTTGCGGTTTAGTAGTTTCTGATATTTGGGCATAATAAAATAACGTGCGAAATTATTTGAGTATTAGTAGTAATTTATTTAAACACAATATTTATCTCCTGTTTTTGTGTTGACTTAGATTAAAAATTTAAGCCTCTCATTTTCACCGACTATAAATTTGTTTTAGTTTTGTATTCAAATGTTCAAATCAAAAACAACAGGATCGATTAAAACCGTAAAAATACCCAATATACAGTCAGCAGCAGAAGTGGCTAAAGCTAAGCTAACCGGTTGAGGTTTTCAAAATGAGGTCAACATAAATAATTATGTCTATTGTCAGCGTCATTTTGAACACTTTACAAACTTCTGCTGATTGTACAATTTTTTTGAAGTAAGCATTAGTACGTAGACCTTTGTAAAAATATATCTATATACACTTACATACCAATGGCATTGTTTATCATAAAACACAAATCGAATTAAGATGCTGTAACTTCCCCCACCGCAACGACTTAGCGAACTTAATTTTGTTTTTTGTAACTCAATATGGACCCCGAGAAAAATCTCTCGGTGAAGTTTCTGAGACGGCGACGTAAACAAGATGACATAATTTGAAATATAATACAGTGGAGGTCGTGGTTGCTAAGGTTACCAGATATTAGAAATTTTGGTTCTTAAGTGAATTCAAAATACTGTTTACGGAAACAAGATTGACGGCGTGGCGTTATAAGATTATTAAAATACAACCACAAATGTTGTTATGATTATGCCAGTACTATTGGAGTTTATACTGGGTGTCATAAAAAACGTGATACAAGATTATCAAACTGGCATCTGTTCATGATTTTGAACATCTTTCACTATGGGGTCAAGTCTGTAAAATTAAATAAAAATTGAGCTGTTCCATAAAAAAGGTCAAGTATAGTGTTTTTTCTTTTACAATTTATAAAGTTGACCCCATAGTAAAAATTGTTCCAAATCATGACCAGATGCCAGCTTGATAATCTTGTATCACGTTTTTTACAACACTCGGTATTTGAAGATCGTGGCAAGTTGAGCTCATGAGGATTTAAATAATGAGATCCATTGCGTACCTAATGGCAAATTTGAGAATATTAAATCATCCCAGTAAGTTGGAATCAACACCACAAACTAATTTTTATACGGGAAAAATTATCAAGATTATCACCTTAAGTATCTGGCTACGACTCTATTCATAGATATTTATGACTGTACACAAGCAACTCCCAAATTTGCATTCGTAAGACATAGATGGCATAAGTATACTTCGACACTCCAACTATCCGGAATAACATCTTAGAAGACTATTCAATTACAGAGGTCTTGACCAAACAGCCGGCGCGGCCGCGCAATCAGGTTTGCAAACAGAGGTGTCTGAGGACGTGACCGAACAGAAAGGGCAACTGATCATCAACTATGACAACATTCCAATAACAATATCACTGACTGGTGTTTAACAAAATTATTTTAACACTAGGTGAGAACCCTGCTTCGCGGACTAACCTGCAGTTTCAAAAAGTTTCTGAACGCACCCCACGCACCCGTCACTGTCAAGTTGTCAATCAATAAATCAAATATGGCGAACCAAATATGTCATTAAATTAACACTTTTAAACGCAAAATACGCGTAAACGCCAATTTTGCCGATATGTGTCTTCAATTCGAAACTTTTAATTTTTTACGCTCGATTATTTGAGTACCATTTCGTTCGGGTACTGTACCTCACGACGGAATTATTAATATGGATTTGATTGAAAAACGATTTCACTCACGTCATGGGTGACGTGCCTACGCGGACAGTGTGTCGGCACACTCAGTGATTGAAAATGGAGACCTATGTTCTTCAAAATATACCGCACTATACTTATAATAAAACTTAAATACGAAGACTTACAAAGATTTAAATTAAAACAGTAGGTAGTTCATGCAATCGTGATATAACTGAAGAAGCTTAAAAATGTAAAACTTCGAGCCGGACTCGCGTACCGAGGGTTATGTACAATCATGCTTTGATTTTGTTAAAGCTTAAAGGCAACTTAAAGGTATTATAGAAGAAGAAGAAGATGAATATTTAAATTTCTCTACTCTACGCTTTCATGAGAAAAGGGGTAGTAACTTTAAAATTATGAAAATAATTTTTATTATTATGATGTAACTAAAAAATTACCATTTTCTCAATTTTCCTTTATCTGTGCTATGAGATGTTGCTTCGTACCTAGTTTTAAGATTCTGGCCCGGTACCGCAACAACAACAACGAAGTTCGTATATTTCGGGCATCTTTTTCTTTTACTCATTAGGCGTCATAAGAGTGACAGAGACAATCGTCCGAAATTTACGAACATCGTTCTTCGCGGTAGCGCCGCTGAATTGGCGAAAAGAACCATGTAGGTTTTGATTCCCTTGAGAGTTTCGAAATGCGGCATAAGCGGCTGTATCTTTTGATTGCGTTGGCTTAGATTTTTTCACAGTACTAAGGGAAAGTAGGCTCAGGCCTACTTATTTAATTCAGATTGATACCTCCACACGTTCCTGAGAAAAAGGGTCTTGACAGACGGACGGACCGATGGACGGACAGCGAAGTGATCCTATAAGGGTTGCGTTTTTCCTTTTCGATGTTTCCAAAAATAGAAAACAAATTTACGAAAAGGTATGAATCCTCATTGACTAGCCTATCTATATCATCATTCTCATCAACAACACACAATGCGTTTAAAATTATATAAAGTTTGTGTAAGCATTTAATATACACGAGTCGATCGGCACACGAAAATTAAACTGGAGCTGAAATTTAATTATTTACGCAATAACGAGTAAACGATACGAACCGGAAATTATCGACACTCGCGCAAATTAAATTGTAATTAGGGAAGCGGAGGGAAACGTGATCATTCCACATATCTAGAATCTAAAACGAATGTGTTATAGTTTTGTGCGATATGTGAACAAACTCAATTTTTATTGCGACTTCAGATTAAAATTGAAAATATAGGTCGAAGTGCATGCGACTATAAATTAGACATTTAAAGATAAAACATGTATCTGTATAAAAGATCACGTATTAGATGGGTTCGACGACTGGTCTGGCCTAGTGGGTAGTGACCCTGCCTATGAAGCCGATGATCCTGGGTTCAAATCCCAGTCAGGGCATTTATTTGTATGATGAGCGCAGACATTTGTTCTTGAGTCATGGGTGTTTTCTATGTATATAAGTATTTATATGTATCTACCTATCATATATATCGTCGTCTAGTACCTACAACACAAGCCTTAGTGAGCTTACCGTAGGACTAGGTCGATTTGTGTAAGAAATGTCCAGAAATATTTATTTATTATTTATTAAAAGATATAAGACGATAAACAGCATGAGAGTATATCCCTTTATCAAACAAATATTTAGTTAAAAAATAGTGATCCGTATAGTGTTGTACACCTATAAAAGTTTATAAAATATATTTCTGAGAACACTGCTGTCTTTGCAAAAGCTTTATAAAGGTCTCCATTTACTTAATGTATACTTTTCTTTGATAAAGGTTTTTAAAACCGCCTTTGTGTTGAAATATTAAATAAAAAAACATGCACAATCCTGTACAAAGTAAAAAAATATTATAAGAAAACGCAAAAGTTTTTCCGCTCAGGTGCTCAATGTAAAAAGCACTCAGCTAATATTGTACGTAAACTATGTACACAACTCTTACAAAATGCATCACCTTTATAAGACATTCCGGGAACGCACACATTCGTCCAATAATTTAGAGTTTTAGCGTATATCATTGCGCCGGGTGTGAAGGACGTCACAGATAACGTGGAAAAATTAATAATAAAGATTGTCAATCTCTTTCATTTATGTTTCTGAATAAGTACCATTTGGCGAAAGGCACCTTTGTTGGACATTGCCCAGACACAATTTTGTTTTCGAGCAGTAAATGTAAACGCCTAAAATGGAACAATTTAATTTACACAACCGTACATGTATGTGAGTCTTTTTGTTCAAGAAGGCTAATGTTATCAATTTGTCCGTAAGTGTCATGCGTTTGGCTCTTAACGTCAGTAAATTTATTTTTCATCACACTTGCTCGTCAATGGCGTTGTTACTTGCGAGAGTACAGACAAGTTATAGCCAATTTAGCTCACACGGGCTGTTAAGTTTAGTTTTAAAAATATACGGAACCTATACTTCACTTGGACTGAGGATGTTTCTAAACAGCCAAGGTGTATTTCATATCTTCAAAAGTTTGCTACAACCAACTTTTAATATGTATAAAACATATCTTTATATTAAATTTGACTGCAATTTAATGTTTAGTATTTATTAAAAATAGTTGTTTTCTATTTGATTTTGATAATTGATACTATTTGGCAGGATGATCTATCAACTTCGAAAATAAAACGCAGTTGTTAACATTATCTGTGGAAGACATTTAACAAAGTTGACATTGTTGACAATATTTTATAGTGGATGCGGTCTGATAGGTAAAACTACACTACACTTGTAACTAATATTTTACCAACAAATTTATTTTATTTCCTCGCAAATGTGAAGAAAAACATTGTATGTACCACGGGTGGTAAGTGTATAACAAACTTGAGTCATTAAAAGCCCTCCGACTTCGTCGTCGGGCTTCTAATAGACGCGCGTTTACTATACCTTACTTACCATCCTCGTTGCACAATGTACTATACATATATAGATAATTTTAGTCACAATGTTACTAGGATGTAAAAATCGCTCTTGGTCACCTATGCTAGTATCACTTGGACTAAAATAAACAATAACGGAGTTAAAATTAGTAAGAAGGTACGTAGCCCTTTGGGTTCATGTCGATCGCGCATTATGCCGGTTTTAAAATAGGTCAACACAAACTAAATCTGTGGAAATAACGAACGAACAGTCTTTACTATTCACGTGTCACTGTGCCGGAATAAAATAAAGGGAGTTGGTGAGTGCTCGAGTGATAAAGATTACGTTCTTAAGCCTGTATGTAAGTGTAAGTGGTCTGGATACGTTCGAGTTGTATTCTGGAGCCAAAATACAAGAAATCTCACAAAATGTTACTAAATGTTTTTTTTTTATATATATATGTAAGGTATTTACTGGATTAATATTTCGGGACAATCTTACACAAATCGACCAAGTCCTAAGGTAACCTCATTAAGGCTTGTGTTGTAGGTACTTGACGACGATATATATAATAGATAGATATACATAGAAAACACCCATGACTCAGGAACAAATATCTGTGCTCATCACATAAATAAATGCCCTGTCTGGGATTCGAACCCAGGACTATCAGCTTCATAGGCACTACCCACTAGGCCAGACCGGTCGTCAAAATAGATGTTTTACTAGATATATATAGGAATATTCTATACATTAGGAGGATGTATTTTCCGGCTTATGTTCCGGCTGAGATTAACACGATCACCCTATCCCGTGGGTGTCAGAAGGAGCGGTAAAACCGATAGATGTGCAGCAGCGTCCGTCAAAATCCAATCATCAGCTACTGCAGTCACCAACCCACCTATCAAGGTTGGTACGGCTATGGCAACTCCCCCAAGATGGTTTTTAGCCGAGGTCCAGTAGTGGACAAAGAGTGGACATCTTACGGCTGAAATTATAACGATGATGAAGGTATTATTAGCAGTTGCAGACCTCTTTGTTCTTTTGTCATAAAAACATTACTTACTCAATAAAATGTAACATTTGCATCATCACTACATAGTATAAAACAAAGTCGCTTTCCCTGTCCCTATATCACTATATATGCTTAAATCTTTAAAACTCCGCAATGGATTTTGATGGGGTTTTTTCAATAGAGAGTGATTAAAGACGAAATATGTATAATAACATCCATTAAATAGTGGAAAAAATACTAATATCAGCATTACACCCGTGCGAAGCCGCTAGTCGCTAGTCTTGTATAAAAGCATCCTCTAGTAGTCCGTAAAGACGTCTTGCGCTCTACACTGCCTACACTACTATTAACAATATCCAACCTGAACTGTATCCATTTCAATTATCAAAGTTATAGTGGCAACACTTCAAACATTCAATTTTTTTTTTACAATACTCAGAAATATTCGTGCAACACACAATTCACAAAATTGGAAACTGTTTGATCGCTTTGGGCATATTGACAAAAGCTCGTGTTTAGTGAAATAGTTATAGGTAAAAATAAAAACTAGGGACTCGTGTGTGGTGTGGTCCAAAAGACCGACGGTATTATGAACCGGGATCCGAAAACCGTGATAGTTTAATCCGGTACAAATAAAAGCTGTTGACTATTGACTCATGATTCTGGTCGCATCCAAAACCGCTGGCCTTTGAGACATAAAGGTTCTCAAATGGCGACCACGTGCAGCGTGGGTAGACCCCCACAAGGTGAACCGACGTTCTGGTAAAGAGCCGGTCATTGGGCTTCGCATTGGGGGAGGCCTATTTCCAGCAATGGATGTCCTTCAACTGGTATGGTATAAACACAACACATTATTTTTATCAACACAAGTAACTT
Organism: Grapholita molesta; assembly: GCA_022674325.2. Taxonomy (NCBI): domain Eukaryota; kingdom Metazoa; phylum Arthropoda; class Insecta; order Lepidoptera; family Tortricidae; genus Grapholita; species Grapholita molesta. The sequence goes on from CP053137.2 coordinate 12,005,037, forward strand.
CATCATTCTTCATCTTTTTTACGTCACCTCAAGTTTATAATTTCATTTTTTTTTTAAATTATTAAACTCATTTTGTTACATGAGGCGCAATTTGTCACAGATCATTAACGGTAAAATAAAGAATCATTTTACGCTGAAACATTACTCGAACAAAGCTCTTAACACCAGCAAATTTGTCTCTCGAGTCCATCAGAATAGGCCCCGGGCCGAGTCATTCACAACGCTAAACGAAAACATTCTAGTCTATTACATGGTATAAACCACTAACACTGTAACTGTAAACGTGAAAGTGAAGATCCGTTTCTCTCTTATCTCTCTTTATCTTTCTCTGTTTGCGAAGATCTTTCTCTCTCTAGCCAAAGTTAACGATATCGGGTGTTTCCTGTAATAAGAGCGATAACTTTAGGCATCGTTTCTCCACCACTAACGTAGCAATATTTGTTCTACTACTTTTGAAAATAAATTATAGTTTATTAAATATTCATAAAAAAGATTTTTCAAGCAAGCAATGAACTGTGAAAACAATGAAGTTTGTAAGAAGACGATTTAATGCTTGTTCATTGAAAATACTATTTAGTGTGTTCGAAAAAATCACAAGTAATAAAAGTTGTAGAAGAAATATTGCTACGTTCGTGGTGCAGAAACGATTCTATCCGCCCGATAGACCATATCCGCTATACAGGGCGTCCCAAACTTATGGGACATGAAGGGGAAGTACCTTAAATATCCTAGACAGTTTATTTTATGCTGAAAGAAGATTTTATGTTATTTTTAAAAGTTAGTAATTCTGCATTCATAGATTTTCTAAAAACTATGCATTATTGTTTCGTCTGGGAATCGAACCGACTTAAATGTCAAAATATATATAATATTTTAGTTGCCAGAAATAAACAGGCGTAGTCACCTGCTCCGTATGTATGCCTACAAGAGCTAATCTTAATCAAAAATGCTCATCTACTTTAATAACATGACAGGTGATTACTGATTAGGGTTTAAAAAATGATAATGATATGTAAAAGTGAGTATTATTACGTCAGTTCTATTAATCAGTTGACTCGCTCACACTCCGGAATAAGGCGCAGGTAAGACAGCGAGAGCGAATATTACATCTCATAAATTAGGGCGACGTCGTACCGGCATCTCCTAAAGCTATTCTTGGAGCAATTGTTATAATGGCACATGAACATAAATTGGCATGGTACTATTAACCTTCAAACTCTTAAACGAGTGATTTTAGAGTTGTCTAAATCTAAAGTTTTACAAATATCAGTCAGTAATGTTTTTACAAGCTATGCCGGTAGGCACGCGCTAGTGTATCTAGTATCTCGGCGCGTGACGATAGGTTGATAGTATTTTGTCACGCGCCGAGTCAGTAAGATTAAGATTGTATAGATGTAGATTAAGAACGTAATATTAAGGAAGCACACATGTATATATGCACTAGTGAGTAAGGAATAAACTAGTCTAAGTCAACCAGCCAACGGTGTCTTTACTCATCACGCCGCTACCCCTACATTGGTGACTCCGACGTGATACCCCTGCCCACGTACCCGGGTAGGGGTGCCCTACAGTGGTGACCACGAACGCTGTCGGGTTCGTACATTTTAAACTGGCTTGAAAGAGCCGCTTTTTAGTCACAAGAAACAAACTGGAACTCAAACTGAAGAGCGAACGGGCTAGCACATCATACTACATCTAATACTACAGTGGTAAAAGGTGGACATAGTTTGAGAATGGAATAAACACAATTTTTCTCACCAAAGTTAAATGTAAAATACTTATTTGTGTATAGTGATCTAATTTATCTGTGATCCTGATAAGAGCCTAGGCCTCTTTTGTAGGCAGACACGACATTACAATGACGTCAAAGACGTACCAAGTTTAGTACTAATATACATTGCTTAAAATATACTTAGGCGTAAATTTGTAGATACTTCATTTACATACTTCTTGTTAATTAATATTTCGGCTAAACTAATTAGACTAATCAATACCTTGCCCTACTAATCCACTTACGCACCCCCCTAAAATCAGAGATACTCATCAAATTAAAACAGCTACATTTCCACTTAAGCGGGACTACGGGGTGCTTTTAAACGAGGGTTTTTTTTTTTGGTGTCACAATATAGTGTACGACGTAAATCATTTTTTGACGAAGTGTATACATACTTGTTTGAATGAGACGAATAGAACAAAGCCTGCGATTATTTGTAACAACTATAAAAGTAAATAATTATAATTTTTTTTTTCAATGAGTTTTAGAATAAGAATTTGCAAGAATTATAATTATTCAATTAATTAACTTCCGCCAGAGGTAAGGTCTTTTAAACTGATTATAGTAGTTTCTTTTGCCCACGTCCGGGTACTGGATAACCGGATAACTGGATAACCTCCGGTTAGTTAGTTAACCCAGAGGTGCGCAGATGGGCCTTAGAATGATATTTCGGGATAAAAAAGCATCTTATCTGGTTGTTATCTAACTTACAGATATTCGAGTACCATAAAAGTAGACAATTTGTAACTATTTCAATAATCAAACCAATCACATTCATTCAATACCCTACTTGTTATCTTTTAAATATAGGTTCCAAAGGTTTATGATCCTGCAAAAATCTTCCTATCTTGAATACATCCTTACTTTGATGTTTCCCATCTTATCTTAAAAACTCATAAATTTATTATACAGGTTCAGTATCAACAACGGTATGTACCCGATTTCCGTTTTAACCCTTCCACCAGAACTACCCGGTATATACCTGCATTTAAATTGCTAACCGCTGTCACAGGTACTTACAGGATAAGGAAAAGGAAGTCATAGAGATTTACGACCAAGTTCGTGACTTACCTCGTGGCCATTACGCTGAATGATAAAACGTTTCGGAATATTCTTGGTGAGCTGCATACACGATTTCAAAGAATTTAAAGAAAAGTAGTGTTTACAATTTTAAAATGCTCTTGACAGTTGAAGTTCGGGTTGTCTCCGAGGCGCTACCGCCAAAAACGATATTCGTAGATTTCGGCCTATATAGTCTCTGTCGGTCTCATGACGTCTTAATTGGGGTAAAAGAGAAAGATGCCCGAAATTTACGAATATCATTTCAGGGGGTTCTTTCTATGGCTTCTACCTTATATAATTAGTCTCTTTATTTGTCTTATTTATTTATAATTTTTTTATGAGACACTTTTGAGCTAATCGCTTCAATACATCCCGAAATAAAATACAATAAGGAAAAATCTTCAAAAAATCAGCCAAAAACTGTCACTAGTAGGATGTTGACACTTGCATAAATATCCTTCGCCATAACAGGTACTCACAAAAAAAATCCCCGAGTCGAATTTATTTAACGACTTACTATAGAAACCCGACTGCCTTTTAAGAAATAAAACAGATGTCGGGTCCTGGGTCGTAGGTCCGCCACTGAAGCACTGAGCACTAAAGCAGCAATAAAGTGCGTCATAGTAGGTACCGAAGTAGACTAATTAAGTCACTTTTACTAACGTTAACACTGTACTAAGGCGCGACGTCTTTAACCCAATATATCTTTGCATTAATGAAAAATACGAATACTACCTACCTACTTGACAGGCAAAGAAACAATGTCATAACTCATAATCGCCTCTCAGGTACCGAAATATATTCGACTAAGGTTCGCGGAAGCTTAATGGAATAGCCATTATGACAAATTCCATTGTCTGTCCTCCTTATCTCCTCTCTTTTGCTTGGTCATCGTTACTATGTAGCAAAAATGTCTAAAATATGATAAGTTTTGTAAACAACGCAAAGCTACTGTAACAACTAAAATAAGTTTGAATTTAAAATCTGTTATTCGAGCATTATAGTACAAAACTTTTCATACTTTGATAGACATATAATTAAAATGTTTATAAGTCACAAGTATGAACTCTGGGTGACTTTTGAACCCCGCTTCTAAAAAATAAACTTTACATTTATACTATTTGCCTAACACAAATAATATTGTATTTAGAATTCAAAGTACATTGTAAGGGACGAGTACGATTATACAAAGCCTGCAATAAAAATAATCCTTTCTGTAAACGCAGACCGAAATAAAAATGTAAACGACCCCCATCAATTTAGAAGTAATTAACATCAATTATTTTTAGTCCTTTTACAATTTTACGTCCAATTTCAGGCAAATGCCCTGTAATAGGCTAAACAGGTGCAGTTAAGGACATTTTCACTTTCATAAACGTTTTCGAGGGCCGAGGGTAAAAGGGTCTGTCGCTGACTTAATAAGGTAGGGTAGATCACTATAAAAGTGGCCGCCGGTAATATTGCAAAACTCCCTTTTTTACGATTTATTTTTACATGATGTACGAAGTGAACCTTTTTTTATGAAGTCTAGTATGCCTTTATAATTCGCACCAATTATCGACTTTGTTAGAATGAATCAGTAGTCTGTAGACACTTTCAGTTTGTTTTTTATTCGTTAAACTATAATTATGAACATTCAGTAAGTAAGGAAAAACCGCTTTCGTGGTGGTCTATAGAAGAGGTCTATGCACGCAGAGGATATCCGTAACTAGAATAGAGGGAACAACCAATAGTCAGTGAATTCAGTTTATGTATAAATCAGAAATATCTATCTAGAAGAACCTAATACGATTACACGAAAGGCCGTAATTTTCTTTTAAATATTTGACAGTTGTCGGCACAAGATGTTACGCTTAAACCATTATTCCAAGTTTAAACTTCGTAGAAAATGGAACTTAAATGCAAACAAAGCATTTCCGTCGACAAAAGAGCCATAAAACTCTTTTCGTTATGTTCAATGCAACGCGGTTTCCGCAAACTTATACTTTCAAGGTTCCCAATGGGTGACAGTTATCGCTTTGCCTACCACGACGAGAGCGTTCCCAGCGTTTTTTCATATATAGAGGAAAGCCACATCCAGAGAACCCGTGCAATATGGTACTCGAAATATCGTTTTGTTATTCAATTATTCATAAAATTCTGAGCTATGAAAATAACTTTGCAAATGGCCTTCCATATATGTCTAGAAATCTATAACAGGCTCTAACTCTAGCTCTTTCTTTCCGAAGGTGTAGTATGCTACCTTAATAAAAAGCGACTATAACGTCTCCAGCAATACGTTTTTAGCGTCTTAGCCTTTCTCGACAAACATAATACGAATAGCTTCGCTTTTTACTTGCGATTCTGTTCTTCTCGGAACAATTTACCGCCGACACTTTCAGCCCCACCTCACCTACGGAAGCCTGTATGCGCAAGTCCCACCAGCTTTTATTGTTAATTTTTCGTGTATTGTAAAAATGGCACCGTCCCGTCCCGAGTATCAGATTTTATAAAGACCTTACTTAAATTTTAACAATTATTTCATGAATAATCTTTTTTTTAATACAAAGACGGTGGCAAACAAGCACACGACCCGCCTGATGGTAAGCAATTACCGCAGCCTATGGACACCTGCAACTGCAGAGGATTCACATGTCTACCCTATAAGTTGTTGGAGCTCTGGGAACCTTACTCACCATCAGGAACACAACACTATATACCTGAATGGTAGCAGTGCTATTATGGCTGTGGTCTTCTTTAAGGAGGAGGTACTTCCCCAGTTGGGCTTCTACAGACTCAAGCGTGATGGTACTTCGCCGTGCCTCTCATTGTTGGACATAGTTTAAGGACATACCCGGGTCCGATTATATTAAACTATAACTTCTTTATTCTAAGCAGCTCAATTAGATTTATATCCCAGTTATAGTAGTGTAACAGAAACTCGTGTTTTTAAATAAACGCAATCAGTCAAATGGCTCCAATAAATATGGCGCGTGCAGAGCAGGCAAAGTTTTTATTTGCACAGACAAAAACTAGAAAATGTAGCACGAGTAATGCTTCCGAGGAAAAACTGTCGGTAGTATTCTGATAGGATGTGCGGGCGCTTGAGCCGATTCGAATGAGCTGCTATAACATGACCTCGAGATTCAAACTACCCTCAAAATAAAAAATTATCTGTAGCATAGAGCTGTAGCTACTTACTTTTGTTTGCGTGGTTATAACCTATTTAAGTTCTTTTAATAATTCTAATCTAAAGTACGCTCTTAACTTATTATTAGAATCTATGATGAAGGTGTGAAGTAATTATATTTTATTATGATTAGTTGAACTTTTAACTCTTAACATCCGATTTGCCATACCAGAACCCTTAACATTAGAGGAAGTGTCACCAAATATCGGAGGGTATTATAAGTAAAGAAAAATATTGTAAAACTTAATCTAAGAAGCACCATAAATGAAGAGAATAAATTGACAATAAAATTGTTATGTCACCGTAGCTGTCGTTCTTTCCAACAAGCATGTCTGTCTTTCCAACAAGCATGTTAGTGCGAAAGTGACGAATAACGGGATAGGCGATACAGTGGCAACCCTTCTATCAGTTTTGGTTTACCGGAGACGGACTCGTTCGCACTCGTTTGGTGTTAGTAACATCCCTGGTGCGGAGTGCAGAGCAAAATTGGAATGTAAATCAAGCCCGCCCGTTTCATGTTTGCTTCGTTTCGACTTGCACCTGATTGCCCAAATATAGGTAAACACTGGATTTAGGTTTTCTGAACTAAATTTGAGAAAACGTTGCCTAACTGAGCCCTGCGGGCCTTTATACGTTCCAAAAATAGGTCATCATTATAGTAGTTAGTAGGGTACATAACTAATAGGGTACAAAATTGTATATCCTGTTTGTGACACTCATATAAATAAATAAATGTAATAGGACATTGATGCCGTGCCGTGTGATGCCGGCTGACTAGAATAGCACCACCTCATCTCCTCCCACGGGTGTCGTAAGAGGCAACAAAGGAAAATCCTACGGATGAACAGCAGTATCCGTTTTAACCCAATCTACAGCTACTGCGGTTGCAAACCCGCCTGCCAAGCGTGGCGATCATGGCAACTACCCCCGAGATAAGTCATATTTGTGGAAGGCCTATGTCCGGCAGTAGACTACATGCGGCTGAAATGTATGTATGTAAAATGTAATAGGACATTTACACAAGTTGACAGGTTGTGGTTACTCAGCCAACGTTTTTTGGACCCGGGTATGTCCTTAAACTACGTCCAACAATGAGAGGTAGGGCACAGCGATGACCATCACGCTTGAATCTGGGGCAGCCCAACTGGGGAAGTACCTCCTCCTTACAGAAGACCACAGCCATAATAGCACTGCTACCTTTCAGGTATGCAGTGTTGTGTTCCTGATGGTGAATAAGGTTCCCAGACCTCCAACCCACTTATAGGTCGGCAACGCGCTTGTGACTCCCTTGGTGAACGTTGCCTAAATGAGCCCTGCGGGACTTTGAACGTTCCAAAAATAGGTCATCATTACAGTAGGGTATAAAATAGTATATCCTGTTTCTGATACTCATATAAATAAATAAATATTATAGGACATTGACACAAGTCGACAGGTTGTGGTTACTAATCCCAAATGTTATATAGTAATGTACAAATACTTAAATACATAAAAACACTCATGACTCAGAAACACCGCGTACCTGTGCTCACCACACAAATAAATAAACCCAGGACCGTCGGCTTCATAGGCAGGGTCACTACCCACTAGACCAGACCTGTCGTCGACCGGTATGTCATACCGATATTTACTAATTTGTGACGCAGGTTCAAATTCTTACTATACACAGAGTTTTATTTTTTTCCGTCATCTTTTAGGGAATCTTTAGGTTTTTTTTTATGAAAAAGGTGGCAAACGAGCAGACGGATTGCCTGATGGTAAGCAATTACCGTCGCCCATGGGCACTCGCAACACCAAGGGAGTCACAAGCGCGTTGCCGACCTATAAGTGGGTTGGAGGTCTGGGAACCTTATTCACCATCATTAACACAACACTACATACCTGAAAGGTAGCAGTGCTATTATGGCTGTGGTCTTCTGTAAGGAGGAGGTACTTCCCCAGTTGGGCTTCTCCAGATTGAAGCGTGATGGTACTTCGCTGTGCCCTACCTCTCATTGTTGGACGTAGTTTAAGGACATATCCGGGTCCATGGGTTGGAGTGTACTTTTCTTAAAATCGATAAATAATACCTGATCCCCGGTTCCACGTTGTGGTGTGTCATTTCAATGTCATTTTCATAAAAGTAAATATTGTGATTGACACTTAACTTATTATGTATTAGTAAATCAAAAAAACTGTATTGTCCAATTTAACAAAAAGTGACATACTGTTAACATATCGATAAACGTATCGAATTGAACGGAAATTATAAAAACGATAGCAACTCGCAGGTAGTATGGCAACAATAACTGCAAAAACTAGCATTGGACGTTTAAATATATTCATTTTATTTTAGCGTAGCATTGTTGCCCCTTTCGTAGAGCGGCATTTACCATATCTATAAGGGAGGTGGATAGTATTTTAAACTATCATTTTATTCTGGCAGTAGAACATTTTAAAACTTCCTGAAGATGATATTTTGATGAATAAAGTTCTTCAGAATTAAAAAAAAACAGCTGCAAGAAATAATTAGGTTGTACTATCTTAACCAAATTCGTGTGTCTTAAATCTATATTACTTAAATTGAATACAAAACTTGTCAATACTGCCGTCTGGCTCATGCTAAGATTGTAGCGAAAAAGACAGTTAACAATTTGAATGTTAAATAAGTATGAAATGCTATTTCATTTTAGTTAATAGATAGATAAATAACATGACCGTTTAAAGTTGTGTAAACATTGTTTATGTAAGCTTTCCTTTACGAGCAGAATATTTCATAAACCGAACAAACCGTAAAAGATTGACGTCCCAAGACTTGTAGATTCTCGTAACACCACATTTTATACTGGTACTATACAAGGAACATAAAATGACCATTTATTTACTTGTATATCAGCATCGTAAATAAACTTATTTTAATAACATAGTTGCAGCGGTTGCAATATACTGCCAATGTACTGAGGTGTCAGAGATAAGCAAAAAATAATGACTACTTACCATATTCATATTTTGTTTGAGTGGTTTGGGTTTAATATCATCTTACGTCATCAATTAAATATCCTTTCGGCCCGCGTCTGCACCTTTTATATCCGTGCTTACTGATGAGTATATCCAAAGCTCCATCTTATAAATATTATGGAATTTATATTTTTGTATGTATAATTACACAAAACTGCCGTCACAAAACTGACACAATTTAAGTTATCTGTAATTTCAGCTATCACAATTTAAATCTTACGTTGAATTACTTCGTTTTGCGAGGGCATTTGCTAACTGTAACGAAATTTGACTAGATTTCTGTAATTAGGCATAGATAGATAGGAGTAGATTAAAAAATCTAAATTACAACCGAATCAAATGTGTGTTCTAGTAACATATCGACTTTTGGCTTAACAAAGGATCTAAATCTTTATAGATAACATGTCTTTGGTCAAGCCTAAGCCTGAAGCAACTTAGCATACAAAGTGATAGACATAGGTTCCCTCAGCTCATCAAACGCCTTCTGACCGCCACGACTTTATTAGTCTTCGTACCAAAGACTGTGGACGTCGGTATGGAGGTACCTTGTACAGTAAGCGTCATATAGTTCGTAGCAGTCAAAGTGAGTAAATATATTATATTACATCCTTACAGTCCACCTAAAGCCAAGGGGGTGCAGGAATTAAAAACAATCGATAGATGTTTATGTCATATTGATATTTTGCAAAAAAAAAACTTATCTCTGAAATCAAAAAAGAATAACGTCGAATAACTCGGCCATTTTTCATATTGGTGATAGAGTAGGTTCCTTATATATACATTGAAAACAATTGTGAATATCACTAAAATATTCATTGTTTAAATGGTTTTTGTAATTTTTTGTTATTAATTGAACAGTAGTTAGTTCATAAACGTCATACAAAAGTGCTGCTATGGTATATTGCTGTAAATGCAGCATATGCAATAGTACATTTCGATACTAGTGAAAAAAAAAAAATTTTTCGACGAGGGTGTCAATCACCCGAGTCTTAAAGAAGTTTTTACCCGAGTGTCGAACCTAATTTTTCATAGCAAGTGCCTTAAAAAGTGAAATTTACTCACGCGAAGCGTGTGAAAAGTGCACTTTTTACGCACTAGTTAGGAAAAATATATATTAAGTACAAAATTAGTAATAGTAATTTTAAAAATAAAGAATCTTCTCTGTTGATGGTCTACTGTTATGGGACCATTGCCAAACTATAAATTGACAGCAGGCAAAAAGGACTTAATTTATTTTTATCGATACTTATAGTACAAAGTTCACAGTTTTTCAATCAAAGTATTCTGCAACTTCATTGCGATACGGAAAAAGTTGAAACGGTAGAAAAACTTGGAAAATTACATTTTCACTTTGCAGGTAAGTATTGCTATGCCGTGATTTTCAACCTTAAATTTCGTAAATGTTATTAAAGTATTTCTAAATCATTTCAAAAGAACGCGGATATTAAAAATTGTTTTGCCATTTGAATAATCACTCCGTAAGGCAAGAAATGTAGGTAACGTTCTTGTAGTAAAGTTTACAAACATGTTTGTAGACTACATTTGGTATCGATATATCTAATTTCTAATAAACAATGCTTTAATCAGTAACGAAAACTGTGTGATGATTTTTTTTTTTTGTACCATAATATAATTTATTTAAATCAAAAATAACAAAGATACACTACCTAGGAGTACACTACCTTGACGTACTAATAATGGACTGAAGAATACATCCAAACAACAAAACAAATACCATCGGAAAATGATACTAATTTTTACAAAACGTGATGATCGCGGCCTAATGCTTTTGCCAAGACCATAATCAAGATGGATTACGATAGTGTAGGTATAATTGGCAAAATCGTTTTATTTATCCCTAATCCTTTATATCGATGTTGTCCAAAGTATACAAAAAACTTAGACATGTATTTTTTTATATTTTTTAAAATATAATAAACATTTTTGGTTTATAGATTCGTATATTTTCTTTACATTTTTTTATGCACGTTGTATCAATATTAAAATTACACTTAGAAAAAATAATAACTTAAGTATATATGTTGAACCTGAAAGGTTTTTCATACTTAAACTAAAAATCGTAATTTTTTTAATAGGACAGAGGCATTTCACGTTTCTATAGTCAACTAAAACCCTATAAAGTGTCTCGATGTTAGTATGTCTATACGCGGTTAAGTTCAGTGATCGTTAGAACAAGAACATATTTCCAATAAGAATTCATGATACTTTTTTCAATTATTCTATTCTATTTCAGCTATTTTCCACTCCGTCCTATTATGTAGGCGGTAGTTGACATTTTTATAGTGGCAGACTTTCGGAAATAATTCCCCAGAGAAGCTAAACAATTTGGTCTAACTTTAAAACCTTGGTGGCGTGGGTTCAAATCGAATTAAGACTACTCAAGTACTTTCTATGAGAACTACATACGTGTATAATCGCAGAAACCAAATTATTTTAGTTATAGCAAAAAGTTCCGAATGTTAAGTATTTATGTCTAGCGTGAGCATGGCCCGACATGCTTCTAGCCAGTTTGTTGGCTAAGAGAAATTTGGGATTAATCTAGGTACCTACATACATATCTCTAGGTAAGCGTGTAGTATGACAGTATTCTCTTGCGGCTTTGTATTTGCGGATAACAGACTCACGTATGAGTGCCAGGATTTAACCATTATTAATTTAAACTGCAACGCATAAAGCGTTTATGCTACACCAGCGGCTATAAAAGTCGTAACAGTTAATGGAGAACTCATTCAATTCTACACCGTATTCTCACCAAATAAATTCCAATTTAATCCAATTACCCAATGTCGCTGAGAGTGTTCTGGGTTTTAAGGCCGTATACGTGTCAGATAAATGAATCGACTGAAAGCTCCGGCACCACATGTCAACTGTTACCAGGCTTATTAATATTATACCTTTACATTCGTTATAACGTGTTGAATGGTGTTTGCAGAATTTCAGTGATAAACAATTCTCAAAGGAATATTTCATTTAATAAACGTTTATAAGTATAAGTAGTAACGTAAAAACATAAGATTTCTTACTGCTGTTGTAGGAATCTAGTTACATGTAAATAACAATCCTTTCAATAATCATTATAAGTTACTTAAAAGTATAACCACCAAAATTATTAATTATGCACTAGCTGTTGCCCGCTAAATTTGCATGGGACATTAGGCATGCCTATTTTTGTTATTCTAACTTACTTGTACAATCTGTTTTAACATCCGCTGGATGGTTATAATATTAATTAACCATTTGTCAACCATATTGGAGATAAAACTGTTTAACAAAAAAATGTAACCGCCGAAAAAAAACAAAATACTTAATACATACATACATTACATACATTTCAGCCGTATGCAGTCCACTGCTGGACATAGGCCTCCCACAAATATGACTTGTACCATCTTGGGGGGTAGTTGCCATAGTCGCCGCGCTTGGCGGGCGGGTTGGCGACCGCAGTAGCTGTAGATTGGGTTTTGACGGACGCTGCTGCCCGTCCGTAGGATATTTCCCTTTGTCGCCTCTTACGACACCCGCGGGAAGAGATGGGGTGGTGCTATTCTAGTCAGCCGGCATCACACGGCAATACTTAATAGCACAATAAAAAGAAAAAAAAATTGTCTTCAATAACGCAACCTGTCATTTTTGGAGTCGGTGCCAGCCTCAAACACGACTACTCTGTATAAAGTTATGCGTGGTCATACATAAAAAAGAAATACGCATCTACTCGAGAACCTCCTCTGTTTTTTGCGTCGGTTAAAAAAATTTGTACACCTACGAACAGTCACCACCAGTAGATTAACATAAATCTATTTTAGGTATTTTTATGTTAAAAAGTAATCAGTCCAAGAATATAAAATGTACTTTAACCAAAAGTCATTTCATAGATATTTATTGTTAAACGGACTAACCAACTAAGTTGCTATCACTTAACGGAGTGATATTTAGTCTGGCAAATCAGTTTTGTCCACCATAGACACCTATCCTTTTTGTGGTCTAAAGTGTGAAAACGAAGGTGTATTATTATATCAAGGATCTACTGCACTAAGTTCCTTGCCAAACAGTATACGTACGTACCTATTCATTTTACATGTGTAGGTATCTAAATCCAGACGATCTATTGCCTATTCTAGCAAGTTTGGAAATCGGGACAAGTTAAACCATTTACTAACACAAGGGGCTGGCACTAGCTGTCTTAGTGTGTCTTCACTTTATCTGTCTACTTTATAATGTCAGTTGCCGTCTAAAAAGAACGAATCTTGCAGAAAGGTTAAAATAACTGTATTATACAGTGTCTATTTTTCATACGGGCGTATACGTTATCCACATATAGTACCCAGTAATACGACTCGTATTATGTTAATAATTTTGTTAAATAGTGTCATAAAATAGTATTACCCATTTTTTTAAGTCTGACCGGGCAGCAATGAACGCAGTCCAACTTATTTTGACATGACAAGCAATACTGACATGATATGACGCATCGGTACGTTAATTATTATGGATGCAATACATTGCGTGCTGAATTATTATATATGAAAAAAAATAACCTAATTTTTTAACAAACTGAATTGAAATAGGTTCCCGAGATCCAATACTAACCGCCACTACAATATACGCCCGTATGAAAAATACGCACTGTATATTTAACATGTTGGGAGAGTAAGGGCTTTTATTTGTGTGATGATCACAGACATTTTCTAGACATAGGTGTTTTTATGTATTAAGTATTTGTATAATATATATATTGTTGTCATTGTGCTCACCAACCAATCAAGAAGCGTCTAATGTCAATAAATGGCGCGCCGCCAACTAATACAGAAAACAGGAATATCTTTAATTTTTAAGTGATTCTGAACCATTATATTATCCTGTGAACTCTTGATGGCAGTGTCAAAACACTCGCTCGATTTCTAAACATAAGTTTGCTTAGTTTGAACATAACAAGACGCTAAACTGTAATGTTATCTTGCAAAATAACTTATTTTACATACGAATTATTCAAATAACAACTTTAAATCAATATTAGAATTCTATCCATCAAAATAAACAAATGATCTAATATTCTGTCCCAAAAATGTATATACGGGTTTTATTAATTTAGTATATTAAATTATTTCTAAAAGCACGTTGTTTGCAATCGTAATATATAAATAAAAATATTGAAGAAATTTTAGGGTAGTCTCACCTCAGCTAACTTATGAGTTCAATATTATGAAAGTTGTATCATGGTAATAAAAGGAACAAAATTGTTTAATAATAATACAAGTTTTAATTTAATTTTCGAGCAACAACATAAATAAAGAATTAATATAAAAAGTTAGCCGAAAATATGTCTCATAGTATAACTTGTAAATGAAAAGCTTTCCTAGCCTCATATCTCAGGGTCGCGACGTAAAAATCATGTCGGCCGCAAATTGAAGTCGGGGGATTTGTTCAGAAACCAAAATTATTTATCCATATAAAATCAATTCATGCTAATATCCAGAATCACAGAAATTATTGATTGACAATGTCTATTCTCTTCTCTATATAATGTTCTATTCTCGTTGCAAATGTCAAAATAAATCAGCATAAGTTCTTGTCTTAACTTGGCTATGAATGCCGCACTTATACTCATGAGTGACAGAGAAGGAATTGAGAGAAATAGCATCTTAACAGCATAATAATTGTTATAAGTATAGAGTCAGTAGTAATAATATTGTCTTCGGTTGCCGCGATAATTACTCATGAAATAAAACAACTAAAACGGATTAAACGTGAGTCCACCCGATGACCACGAACGCTGCTAAAGGGTTCGAAACGTCGGGACGAGGTTTAAATTAGTATACGCGATTTAATCCGTTTTAGTTGTTTATTCTGATGAAATAAAAAGTAATAGTTTTAGGAGTAGTGGTGCTATATACCACGAATATTTGTTATGGAGTAACTTTTTGAACCAATCTCTCTTCTAGATACATCGCTATTTGTTACCTGATACACAAACTTTAAAAGTTAAACTTGGGATAATTTTATCTATGTACCTTTGTCTAACTAGACTCATATTTGGTTACCATAAAACTTGTCTTAACACTTGCATAAAACGTTGGACACGTTTCTTGACGTGGAGATGTATCCATAGAGCTACTGGTTGTGCAGGACAGAGTAGAAGGTACCCGAGCGCGTAAGGTAGCTCTTGAGGTGGACGGACCAAATAAAGGCAGCAATGGACGGCCTTCCACGAATGCCCTAAGTGACCAGCTGTTAGCGATGAGTCCAGACGAGCCGTGAAGCGTGTCACAAAGGAAGGATTCCAATGGCGACTACGAACGCTCTGTCAAGATTGCCCCGGTCAAGGAGATAAAATTTTATTTTAGGCTAAAAACGCTTAAGATCTAAAATTTAATAGAACAACAGGTCATTTGGGAGTTTTCTGAAATAAAATATGTGAAAAATGTTAAACTATGTCAGTTTTGTGTTAATAATTAAGTATGATCTGTGTATGAAAATTATTTTTTTGCCTTTTTTGCATTTAATTACAGCTGAAAGTTCATGAAACAAGCACCAAATCATATCATTCATATAAATTTAACGCTTAATTATCGCCACAAAAATGACATAGTTAACTTTCTAACTAGGCACGCTAATTAGGGACATTTTTTTCTGAAAATTCCGTTTCTTGGATTTTTAAAGTGATAAACAGTATTTCATTGACAGTCATTATGTGAATCATTAAGGTATCAGGGTCTAGTTTAAACTTAATAGTCCGTTTTCAATTGAATTTGAACACGTCAAACATGCATTTGAAAATAACGTTTCTTAACTTCAAAAGCGGTGGATTTCGTGGAGCGACGGAAAATTAAAGAATCGTACTCATGAGCCGCTTCAGGCGTATTTATTAAATTGCCAAATCCCTTATTAAAGGGATTTTACGCATTTATATATAGCCCAAGAGACAACAAACAATAACGGATCTCATTATACTTAATGCGATGCTTTGGAACGTGAAAGATGTAGGTAATTAAGAACGCCGATATAACATACCAACTTATAACACAATAGATAATTAAAAAATGTAAAACATGATGGAATTATTTGTAAGTATTTTTATAGTATTTCATTCTTGTAATGGCATTATATGTTTTATTATAGAATAACGCATTTTTTATGTGTTTAAGATTTTTTGTAATACTGTTAAAATAAGTCCCACCGAGTTTCTTGTCAGTCACAAGAGTCAAAATACTTCTCGGGTCAGACTCGAGTAAGGTATAGGGTTACTAACCGATTTCGTTTTTATTTTTCTCTTTTACTTTTTAGATCTTACTACAAAATGAGCGAATTTCAAAATATACTAATCCAGAAACCAGACAAGGGTTGTTTCTATAGCTATACCAGAATTATCTCTCTGACTCGATTTGTATCTACCATTTTTTTATAGTGACAAGCATACGGCCCGCCTAATTGTAGTGCAGTTACCGCAGCCTATGGACGCCTCCAGAGGCTTCACATGCGCGTTGCCTACCCTAAAAGTTGTTGGAGCTCTGAGAGCTTACTCACCATCAGGAACACAACACTACATACTCGTACCTGCTATTAAAACAAACCATTTTTATTCTAAATGAGATAAATATCTAATTTGCAGTATAATCTGTTTTAAGTCAAAACACGTTAGAACAGGCAAAAGTATTAAACCGTTAACATTTGTGCCGGGTGATGCCGGCTGAGAATAGCACTATTCCATCTCCTCCCGGGAGTGTCGTAAGAAGTGATAAAGGGAAAGAAACTGACGGATGGGTAGCAGCGTCGTCTTATGGCGATTATGGTAACTCGTTGCTAAAATAATACAAGTTACATTTGGTAGAGGTATAAATATATGTCCAGCAGTGGACTATGATGATATATAGAAAAGAAAACAGAGGTTATATAATATTATATTATAGTTTCATCTGATTTCATACCTGTATTTCCATCAGTTTATGTATGTATGTATGTTTATGCATGTATATTATATTAATGTATACATATAAGTATGTTTCATTTACATTTAAATGTGTTTGGGTTTATGTTTATTTTGTTTTTTATGAACCGCCTACAGCTGCTTTGCCTAAAGGTTGACTGGTAGAGAATTATTTGTAGCATTAAGTCTGCCTTTTGTACTTTTTTGTTTTGTGCAATAAAAGTTAAATAAATAAAGGCGAAAGTGTGTGAGTGTGTATGTTTGTCACTTCTTCACGTCTAAAAGGTTAAAGCAATTTTAATAAAATTTCGTGTAGAGTTAGCTGACACCCTGGATTAACATATTATAGGCTACGTTTTTCCCCTAATAAACCGCGAGTAACACCGCGGGGCACAGCTAGTATATCAAATGTTTGAAAAAAGACCATAAGGGTATAAAATACAAACTGACTGTATTGAGCGTAGGTACATAATTAACGGGGAAAAAGAGTGACCTAATGGACGTAAAATTGTATCGTCATCATCATCATCATCATCATGTCAGCCGAAAGATGTCCACTGCTGGACATAGGCCTCCCCAGAACGACCCAAGAAGACCGATCCTGCGCCTTCCACATCCAGCGTGATCCCGCGACCCTAACTAGGTCGTCGGTCCACCTTGTGGGCAAATTTTTATACAATAATGTTATTATGAAAATATTTAAACCAAACTTAAATTACCTTTTATATAATTTATTTACTTCTGCACTTTTGAAACGTTTGCAAACCTATAAAACTTTCCAGACATCGCCGTTTAAATATTAAATTGAGCAAAGCGTTTGATATGAATATGAGCTCTAAACGTCTACGGATCTTATACTGCTACCAAGCTTTATTTTCAATATCTTTATAGACATTCAGGTTTTAAAACTATAACTTATACTACCTATTACGTAGATTATTTATTATTCTGAGCCTATACTGTGTCTACTGTCCCACGTCTGGGCCAAGCCCTCCCCCCACTTTTTCTATTTCTTTTGTTCGGCAGTCTGTAATTTTTTTCAATAAGTTAAGCACATCTATACCTACTTATATATAACATATATATATGGCTAACGGGGTCTGTCGGACCCTGGATTTTACCCGTTGGGTTTTTTTTTATACAACGACGGTGGCAGTTACCGTTGCCTAGGGACGCCTGCAACTTCAGAGGATTCACATGCGCTTTGCCTACTTTGTAAGTTGTTGTAGCTCTGGGAACCTTACTCACCATCAGGAACACAACACTACATACCTGAAAGGTAACAGTGCTATTATGGCTGTGGGCTTCTCTAAGGAGGAGGTACTTCCCCAATTAGGCTTCTCCAGACTGAAGCGTGATGGTACTTCGCTATGCCCTCTCATTTTTGGACGTAGTTTAAGGACATACCCGGGTGCCAGTTACTAATCTACACTAATATGTGAGTGTGTGTGTGTAGGTATCTTTGTAACTTCTTCACGTTTAAACGGCTGGAGCGATTTTAATAAAATTTGGTACAGAGTTAGCTGGCGCGGTTTATGGCGGATTACCACATAGGCTATTCCGTAATAAACCGCGAACACAGCGAAGTACAAATATGAAATAATCTAGACTGAAATTGGGTTAACTATCTTTTTCATTGATATAATAAGCAATAAGCTAAAATTTTTAGCAGGCAGATCAATTACTGTCATCATCATCTCATCCATAAGACGTCTACTGCTGAACATAGGCCTCCCCCTTGCACCTCCACATGTACCGGTTTGATGCGTCATGCATCCACCGTCTTGCGGCGACTTTATAAACATTGTGCCTAATTCTCAGCGAGTAAGATTGATGTTAGAAACTATTACTAAAAATAAAGTTAAAATATTATTAGCTCGAGCTATAATACGTACAGGACTATCAGCCAATGAATAATGTAGAACAGCAAATGGCCAACGCGCTTAGCACTTTGAAATAGTTGATAGTGAGCTAGTAAGCCTTCTTAGTGTACGATGTATTTTTGATACCGTAAAATGGGGTGAATAGGGATTGTGAGGTCAGGTGGGTTATGAATGAAGAGAAGACGGATGACAGAGGACTTTTTTATGCTTCTGCTACTTAAAAATTACATTTTCTCTTTATTACGAATATAACTATAGGTATAATCATAATCCAAAAGTATCGATCCTCAAATCACTTTTGTATGAAATCCCACTCACCCCGTAGTTAGGGTGAGGATGTCCTACTATTTTATGTTTATCTTTAAAGTTAAAAATTAGAGTACCTTAAATCATAAAAAAAAACTAAAACTACACAACCGACTGGAACATAATAAAGTATTGTTTGCTTAAAATGTAAAAAAATTTTTTTATCGACGTTTGAATGTCAGTCTTACACACCTCGTTCTACGGTACCGTCGTTGATGCAGCAAACTTTTGAGGCAAGTGTTATACTTACGCCTGACTTACACTGATACATGAGATAAAATGATTAATGATTATATCGTGGTCGACTGTCGACCCATTGCCCGTGGATAATGCAAAATGTTCGTAACGTCAGGAAGCAGGATACAATTTAAGTTCAGTAGTTGTTTTGCTATGAGTGATTATAGTGCCAAGAGAGAACCACACTACGAGTATTATCGTAAACCATGGCTAAAAGGCATACCAGTCAATGCAATAATATTTTGTACAACACATTACTTTAACGATTTTTACTACTAAACTCCAATCCCATAGGCACTGGTCCCACCGCTAGCTAGTAAGCTATGAGCTATCAGCTATTTCAAGGGATAAAAAATAAGCGCTTCCCTGTAAATAAAAGAGATATATTTATTTATAGCTCATCGCCCAGCGATAAACTGCGATCGCCCCGCTATGACATATAATTATGTGTCTTTTATTTACACGGGATCGATTATTAAAATAGCTGATAGCTCATAGTGTGGGACGTAGTATGTGTCGTGACCAATCCCTTGATATCGCTTCATGATACGGTGTGTGTAGTCTGTACCTGTAGTATGTATGGTAGTTATTATTTATTAAATGTCTTGTCAGAAACTAAATGCTTTGTGCATTCAGTCAGCTTTGTGAACCTTTAAACAAACGCTGGCGTAATCATGCCGTCTAATCTCCTGCCTTCATATCCACAAGCCGATTGCGCTACAGAGGCAACTAAGCGTGCTTGACAGTCACGCAGGATTTGCAGTCACTGTTGAACTTTCCTGGCTTAAAGTTTCGGTTGATGTCAACCGTTTAATGGTGTCATTATTTCACTTTTGCCTTTATTCCATTTGGCTTTATGAAGAGCCAAAAATTATTGACAAATGGCTTGAACTTGTACTTAATAAATATGCAATTTCAAACAAGTTTATCAGTGACGCAACTAGAATAGCACCACACCATCTCAAAGGGCTATAAAGGGAAAAATCCTACGGACGGGCAGCAGCGTCCGTCGAAACTCAATTTACAGCTACTGCGATCGCCAACCCGCCAGCCAAGTGTGGCGACTATGGCAACTACCCCCCAAGATGATACAAGTCATATTTGTGGGAGGCCTATGTCCAGCAGTGGACTACATGCGGCTGAAATGTATGATGTATGATGTATGTCTGTAGGTATATGTGCCTGTCAAACATGATTGATGGTCTATGCTCCACTTATGCAATATAATGTAGATACTAAAAATGAAATCATATTACTTTAGAAGGACTAGGAGCTGTGATTAAGAACATAAGATAACTTAATAATGCTTTAAAAAAATTGTAGTTTTCTAAACATTATTATCTTAAAAAATATTTGCACGCTTGCAAGCAAAATTCACTGTATTTTAACATAAATATATTGATTGATTTGAATTACTGTTTAAATTCTTTTGACCATATTAACATACAGCGTCAATATATATCGCTCCCTAGTCACATTTCAATCGTTTAAAAATACGTAGCTAGCCACTAGTAAATACATGCCTGTATCAATAACTAAATTAGATGTGAAAAAGCTGTATACATGATTTGAAATATCCATCAAAATCAGATCAAACGCATCAATATAAATCCAAGCCATAAGGACCCGTATAATAAATTTCGGAGAAAAATAATCTCATCACCGAATTATGTCAATGTCAACCGCAAGGACCGAAAACTTTATACAACACATATGTCAATTTGTCAACGTTTTATTGGTTTTCTATCAGCAACAGCAAATATGAGCCGCGGGGAGCCGGGGAAATTGAAAGTAAACAGACTTCTGTTAAGTAGGTTCACTATTATTTTTATGGATAAGTTGAGGTACTTTAATCTGTAATAAAAATATAAAATGATAGCGGGCTTCCCCTGCTTGGTACGGGTATTTCACAAAATATTTAAATATTGTTCGTCACGGATAACTGAGTATTCTACGGTGAAAGAATTTTTAAATTTCTGAGCTCATGTAATTCAAAGAAATACCGACACTGGAAGCTAAGCCAAATTTGAAGTTGACATAAGAGTGTAACCTTAAAACTTTTATCGTCGTATGAGATCGTTTAGGAAACTACACCGAGTCTTCTCGTCATCAATACCGCAATGGTCGAAAACCAAAGTTTTCAACCAGTGCGTCCTACCCTTCATGACCTACCGAGCCAACCAGTTCAAAGTGGCACAGCGAGATATGGAGAGAGCTATGCTTGGAGTTTCTCTGAAAGATAGCATTAATAATGAATACCTACATCCGACAGAGACCTAAAGGTATCGACGTAGCTCATAGAATAAGCAAGCTGGACGAGGCAGTGAGCTGGCCATACCGCAGGAAGAACCGACAACTGAGGTAAACGCGTTCTTAAATGGAGACCATGACTCAGCAAACGTAGTGTGGGACGCCCTCGGACCAGGTGCGATGACAATCTGCGAAATATTGCAGGCAAATGCTAGATGCGGCAAACTGAAGACGGCGCTGTGGCGCTCTTTAGGGGAAGGCTATGTCCAGCAGTGAACAGCCTGTTTAGGATGTAGACAGATTTAAGAATAAGAATAAGAATAAGAATAAATTTATTCAGGACAGAACAAAATAAAACATTTAAAATTAAAAATACAAGAAAAGGAGTGTCACTGAAATGGCCTCCACTCAGCTTGTGTCAGGTGCCGTATGACCCCTGACGCTGATCTTCCGTGGAGACCCTTCTGCATAAAAAATAAACAAATGTAACAAAACTCTTAAAACTAAATAATTATAATATTCAACGCATAAACTTTAGTGGTAACAATAATAAAATTCAGAAGTAATATATGGCATTGTAAGTAATCTGATATGAAAATATAAATATGGCACAAATATACTATTTAAACAGACTTTTGTAAATGTAAGATATGGTTTCTGTATTTAACTTTAAAATAATGTACAGATGGTGATTTATTGCAATAATACCAAACATTGTATAAAATACCTTAATTGAATCAGAATTAAGTAAAATAGCGATTTTATAAACCAGAATAAAATTCAGTGGCTTATTTTTAAATAGGTACATTGATTAGTTTTAAAAAAATCGTAGTGTAAAGCACCAAACACATTGGTCAGCCCTATTCAGGTTATTAAAGGAAGTCCTCCATGGAATATTAATATGATGAAAAGGCTGCAGCATAATCTAACAAAGTTTCTGTACAATAGGGATTTCCACAAAACATGCACGCGTACAAAATACTGCTCACTATGGTAGTAGCACACATATAAACAACAGTACAAATGTGGTAGTCCACATGGAAAGATACCTTATGGCGTTTGGCGCTTACGTTGCAAAGTGTCACATTAAATAGTATTGAAGCGTCCGCGAAACAACGTACAAATTTATCTCCAAACTTAAGTTATTGGCAATAAGGGTGACCCCTGGGTTTCAGTCGAGCACTACAATGTTTGTCTTGGTTTTAGTATTTTTTTTTTATTGAATTGTTTTGAGTAGGAGACTTTTTAACCTCTATGAGACTATAATTCTGTGATCCTAGTGTAAAAGGGTACAAGTGACGAACAACTAGTATGAAACTTATACTGCCTTTTAGCATTTAGCCTCTTAGAAGTTTCATGGCTTGGGGGTGATTACACCAATTTTTATAATAAGATTTACAAAAAAAAAAACAACGTTATATTAAAGTAATGGGTAACGAAGCCGACTTGGAGAGTGAAAAGTTCATGTGACATAATAAATAAAGATATTTTATAAATTTAAAAATAATAATATTTAGGATAATATTATATGATAAACCTTGCCACGGGGCCTAGGTTTGTTTTACCACGGGGCCTAGGTTTGGTATAAGTTGTTATTTTAATTTACTTAATTTTAGTTTACACCAAAGGTCTAAGTTCATTTATCTTTGGTGTTAAGCTACACACACAGAGAGAGAAAAAGATACTTTAAGTGACTTATTAGGTTTTGTGGACTAACTTGTTTTCGAATTATGTAAACATTTTGCGCTGTCTTACTGCTGCTAATATTTTACTTTAGCATGGTAAAGCTAATTAAAACTAGATTGTGAACTGTAATATACGACGTCCGTCCGTCCGGTTGATATGTATTATACGAATTCCGGTTTGCGACAGAATACTTATTATTTACTAGTAGATTTAAACTACGACGTAAATTTATTTTCACTTTACTAACTTGTTAATATTTACTTTACGTAGGCAAATAGACAGTAATATCGTCACTATTAAGAATAAATCCTAGCACTTGTTCTGTCAATCAAAAGAGAAATGTCGAAAAATATGTATGGGGTGAATATAAAATTACTTACTGTATTCAAATTAGAGGCAATATGTACGAGATTTTTTTCGCACCATAGCGTTTTTACGTAGTGTGTTTCTGTCAGATGTGCAGTGCAGAGAAGCATTATAAGAAATTATTTTTTTGTTACCTTAGTATTGCTTGATATATATGACTACGACTACACCAAGATAGCCATTTACCGGGATGAAGGGTAACTTACTATGCATTTAAAACTGAATTTTACCTATTTGGCACAAAGTATGTAAATACCTATTTAACAGAACACCCAAAAATATTTTTATTTATATAAAGTTTGGTCTATTGTATTTTGTTTTCTACAGTTTCGTAATCTTAATATTAAATTCCGAATTATCAGTCTATCTCTTCTACTCTTTATATATAAAACTATCTTAAAACGGGATGGTATGTTCAAGCTCTTGGGTATACGCTTTCTGTTCTCTTGAAAAATAACTTTGGAAACTTTTCGGTTGGCGCATGGCGAGTAGTTTGTTCTAGCAGAGTTTTAAATTAGGTTTAAAAATACTTTTTAGTAGATGGGCGGAAGTTTTACCTCAAGTTGCATTACTTACAACAATGTTGGTCAGCTGTTAACTAATTTATTGTCGCCTTAATATTAATTTATCGGTTCACACGTTTTTGTTCACCGATATAGCGACAAAGCCTTTTATTATGCGTCCGTCATGTACGAGTGCAAGGGTTTTGTGATTTTATTGGTAGTATATAGATAAATACATTACAATCTAAAAAAAAAAGAAGTATAACAGTGGCAACAATAGTTGTTGTTACTGACGTTTTATTCATGATTAATGTAAAACTTTGGACCGCCAGAATTCGTTGTTTCTTCTTTAATATTTGTGTTAATCTAGAAAATCCAAAAGCAAAAGACAAACAACTGCGTAAATTAATTGTAAAACATTTACATGGATGAGTTCTGAAGCTACTGGTTTGTAAAAAAATGTAAATGTTAAAAGCCGACGTAGGTACATTGTTATATCTATAAACGATTTATGAGAGGTAGGGCACAGCGAAATACCATCAGTAAAATGCCAAATTGTCTGAATGAAGTGTGATGTTTTTGGACTCGGGTATTTCCTTAAACTACGTCCAACAATGAGAGGTAGGGCACAGCGATGACCATCACGCTTCAATCTGGAGAAGCCCAACTGGGGAAGTACCTCCTCCTTACAGAAGACCACAGCCATAATAGCACTGCTACCTTTCAGGTATGTAGTGTTGTGTTCCTGATGGTGAATAAGGTTCCCAGAGCTCCAACCCACTTATAGGTCGGCAACGCGCTTGTGTTTCCCTTGGTGTTGCGAGTGCCCATTGCGACGGTAATTGCTTACCATCAGGCAATCCGTCTGCTCGTTTGCCACCTTTAACATAAAAAAAAACAAAAACGAATTTTCCAAATCTAGTTCAAAGTTAAACCATTTATTTTAGAAGCCATGATCAGTGGAACTCATAACCTAACACTAAAATGATTTAAAGATCCGTAAACACATATGGTGAAATTACAAGTTGTAAACATTTGTTCTCTAGTGATATTAAAGTACCTAAATTTCTTTGCAAAAATTTCACGGTATTTTATTTAATCTGGGAAACAAGACATACCTTACAAACGAGCTAAGCAAAATGCACGTGCCACAACGAACGTGAAAAGTAAGTACACTGCAACCTTGGCAGATTGAAGAAGCAACAATCTAAAAAACATCTATGTTGTTAAAAAAACGAATTACACTAAAGTCTTGTGACGTTAAGTTGCCCGCCAAGTAATATGGAGCCCGCACACAAAAGCTGCCATATCGGAGCGAAATAAGCATACTTAAATGAATTTCAAATTTATTGTACTGGTGAACAAACATAACCTATAACATCTGAACAAACATCTGAAGAAAGTTAGAAACTGATCCTTTGTCTACTGCTGCACAAGTATTCTTGTCTTGTATTGATGCGAACACGCATTGTTGAAGTATCCAGGACCCTAACAATTACGTTCGTAGGTAACTTTATTTTCAATAGTGCATTGCTAATTTACATTTCAGTGTAAGTTGTCTACAAAACGCCTGGCACAAATTTATGGGCTCAGGCCAGACATTTACCACCGGGAAACTTTAAAAAATCTATTTACGTGCACGTTCGTAATCCACCACTTTGATTTCCTTACCGTTTTACTGCTAATGGAAACAGATTCATGCAGTTTATTCCAGTTTTATAAAACGGTTAAGGAGCATATCGAAGACTAACGTAGCATACACGTAGTGTATGAAATAATGGAAGAGTAGAATGGAAGAAAAATAACAACCAGATAATTCAATCAATCGGAACTACTAAAATAGCGAAGGAACGACGGGAATACCGCCCAAATTCTGTCTATATAAACATTCTTTGAAAAGTTTAAGTCTAGCAAATATGTCTTCAAATTAACTTCATGATGACACGAACTAACTTGTCTAGATTGCGTGTTTGTTGCATCTGAGAAATGGATGTGTCAAAAGACGATAGAAATCTGTATACAAATTCTGAATCTCAATGGTTTTGAATAAAATGTTGGTTGAACGCAGGTTCCGAGTTTAACTGCTAATGGAAACAAGCGCTTACAGTAAAGAATTGCAGTTTGTTCGGGCTTAAACAAACGGGCTTCGGTGCAAATGTAGAAGTAAAACGGAATAAGTTTTCTCTAAAAATATTGTCGCTAGAAAATTCTGGAAAATACCAGGAATTTGTTTTTATTCTTACGGCTTACATATTATTCTTTATCGATTCCTACTTCATATTTTTGTGTTCATTCAGAGTACCCGAAGACTTAGGGTATTTACTTATCAACAAATAAGAGCAGTATCGTCTGTTTGCTGACTCTGTCTATCGGACCAGCGTGCTAGGAACAAATACATACTGCAGCTGGCACTCGGTTTTAGTACTTATTTTTAATTTAAATAAAAAAATCTATTTTATTTACGACAATGTACTGTTACGGAATCATTAAGTGGCATATAAATAATAAATAAATAAATATTTCAGACGTTCTTACACAAATCGACCTAGTCCCACGGTAAGCTCAATAAGGCTTGTGTTTCAGGTACTAGACGACGATATATATAATAAATAGATACATATAAATACTTAAATACATAGATATAGTTAAGTAAATAAATCATATATAAGTGAAATAAAAAACTCAGCTAAAGCACCTGGCCTATGTAGTAGTATCGTGTGTGTACACGCATGTCGGCATTATATATGCAATTTTTTACGTAAGTTCCTTATTCATTCTCTGCACAACTACATAGACATGGTTTTTCACCTACATAGTAGAGGTGCGATTATTTCATGCAAACTTATAACTACGAACACAACTCAAAGCCCAGAACTATAATGTCATGTAGGTTTTATTGCAATAATATGCACTTTGAACAGTAACATTATAACATTTCACAAAGATAAATAAATTAAATAGAAATTATTTAAGACGGAAAGAAGCATTGGCTGAAACCAATAGCAGCCAACCAATAACATCACATCTATGAATTAAAAAAAAACGTGTAGTTCATCTTTTACTACCCTAGTTGATTTTCAAAGTTCAATAATGTTTGCCTCATAGTTTCCTGTCCTTTTACTAAACTGAAAGTAAGTTTTTAAATTGAAAGGCGGTCCCAAAACCTATCAATCAATCTGCCCATCGAAAGGAAAAAGGAAACTTCAAAACCAGTATGGTTGGCAACGAATTTAAAGTAGGTAAAAAAATGAAGATAATTTGCTTCTGTGATGTATACAGAAGGAAAATATAGGCAGGTACTAATAAACCAAATTGACTAAACCATTTTTTTTATAGTTATTTATTTACACGCTTTCGATAAGTACTAGTTCCTACATGTACAGTACCTATAAGCTAACTTTTACAAATACAAAAAAAAAAAAATATTAGAGCGCTGGTGGTCTAGCGGTAAGACCGTGCGACTTGCAATCCAGAGGTAGCCGGTGCAATGAGTTTTTCCGAACTTATGTACGAAATATCATTTGATATTCGCTAGTCGCTTTTCAGTGACGAAAAACATTGTGAGGAAACCGGACCAATCCCACTCTGGGTTGGAAGGTCAGATGGCAGTCGCTTTCGTAAAACTAGTGTCTATGCTAAATCCTGGGATTAATGCCAAGCGGTCTCTAGGCTCCCCTGAGCCATGGCAAAATGCTAGAACAACGCGATGAAGGTGATATTAAGTTATTTTCACATGCACAATCAAGCGCATTAGGTAACAATTATAGAAAAATAAAGGAAAACTCATAAGTCTTATTGAAATAAATAGTTTGAAAAGGTAAAAACGCATGAGGCAAGAAAGAAAAAAAGTTAATAATTATCATAAGGCAAGAAAGAAAAAAAGTTAATTGGCCTGATGAGATGTATTATTACAGATTTATCAATCGTTACATTTATTTGCAACTGCCTTTTATAAATTAAGAAAGACGTCATATTCAATGGAAAAAGTTACCAAGCACACATGCGACATAAGTGTATGCCATAAATTAAAATTTATAATTTATACATAGGTTTTTGTACTTAAAAATCAACACATATTAAAATATTCAACTAAATAATTTAATTTGTTCCTAGTTGCATATTTTATTCGTATCATGGATTCGCATATTTACCAATACAGTTTAGGTTATGAATTATGAAGCTTTGTTAATATACGACTATAAATATACAATTTGTCACAAAGAGTCCAAACATACCATTGATCCAAAAGGATCATTATGATTAAGTTAGTGTCACATTTGAAAAAACATATAATATCTTTTTAGGTTATTTGTGAGATTTTTGAGGTCAACTTTAGGAGATAAATTAAAGTCTAAGGAATTAAATATTCTTTACCTACACTTAGTTACATAAAACAGTTTAACCATTTCAAAGTGACTCACTTTATATCCTAATAGAAAAGTAGAGTCCCGCAAGGCACTAAAGGAGGTTATTATTATACGTAATAGAGGGTCCTGGCTAACGGTGCGGAAGGATAGATTAAACGTATTAGTATACACCCCGCGTTATGTCCTACATATAGTACTCTAGAAAGGGTTATTCCACGTTATTCAGAGCACGTGACGGGAACTATTTTGTTTGAGAACCTCTGAACATGAAGGTGAGATGAAAAGGCACATTTTTCATATCTAAATCGCAATTCATGAAATAATTAATGAGACGTAATATTGTTTTGGCCATGTTTGGCGTTATTTGCAAAATGTTACTTCGTATAAATATAATATGAAGAGGAAAATGTAATTGAAATGTACACGGAAAATATAACATAGCCTTTATGTTTCATTATTATTAATTACTGCTTATTACGAGTAAGTATTTAATTACTTACCTTATACCCTTAACAATATATAAATAGGTACCAACAGACTTTTTTGTTGAGATGACCCAGAAAGCTTTCGAGAGAATTAGTAATGCCTCATCATTGGCTGAATGTTTTATTGAATATACTTTTGTAAAGGTATCTTTAGTCTGGAATAATATAAGAGCTTTACAAATTCTGTAAGATCGAATTAATACAAAATCAAGTTGAGATCTAAAAGGTCGAACTCAGCTCCTTGTCGTACTTATGATAATCTACAGGTACCTGAAAAGGCGACGTTTTACCCCAGACGACGCGTCAGCAATGTAAATTATTACAAAACCCAAATCTAGGTCCCTCTTATAGGCTCCTAATACCTATTCATAACCTTATCGAAACTCGTGGGCGTTTTAGTATACCAGTATGAAGAAAACGTGACACTTATATGTATTCAAATTAATGACATGTCACGTTTTACGATAATGTTTTATTTATTTTCTAAGTATGTGTTAATATCCGTTTAACGACGATATTTATGGAATCCTCCATACTGAAATCAAGGTCCCATGTTGGGCGCCATTATATCGCTTTACGAGTAATTCGTAATAAAACATTTTTTTTATAAGGTTATCATGCAACAACTATAAATGTGCAATATTATAACTCAAATATTATGAAACATTTTGGATTGCCTCTGGTTTTAAACTTCTTACTTTTTTTTTTTATGACATAAGGTGGCAAACGAGCAGACGGATTGCCTGATGGTAAGCATTTACCGTCGCCCATGGGCACCCGCAACACTAGGGGAGTCACAAGCGCGTTGCCGACCTTTAAGGGGGGTTGGAGCTCTGAGAACCTTACTCACCATCAGGACACATAACACTACATACCTGAAAGGTAGCAGTGCTATGGCTGTGGTCTTCTGTAAGGAGGAGGTACTTCCCCAGTTGGGCTGCTCCAGATTCAAGCGTGATGGTCATCGCTGTGCCCTACCTCTCATTGTTGGACGTAGTTTAAGGAAATACCCGGGTCCAAAAACATCACACTTCATTCAGACAATTTGGCATTTTAGTTGATCTATTTGGTTCATGTAGTTTTTACTACAATTCATATTACGGAAGCGATCTCAGCACAAACAATGGCCATCCCAGCTTTATAATTCAAGCATTTCGTAAAATTTAACATTCGTGACCAAGTATCTAAATGACAGTGTTAATCCTATTCCATCGCAATCCACGAAGCGTCATCGGTATTAATTTATTCCGTTCACGCTTCTGGCCGAGTATTTTGATGGCTTACAGAGCGATGGTAAATCAAAAACACTACTAGTTCTATGATGGCATCTAGTTCCGTAGCAACTATGCGTATATTTAGTTCAAATTAAACTAGTTTATCTGCGTCAGGCTGAATAAGGTTCTTGGAACCAGTTGATCCGATTTAAATTTTAAAAACATATCCGCTGCAGCTGTCCAGTAAGAGGACGAATTCGTGATTTGCACCGCATTGTTGATTGCTTTGCCGCAATATTACAATGCCTTATTACAAGGTTTTTTTTAAAGCGTCTTTTAGTTTAGCTTTAAAATATGCCAAGACACAAAAATGGAGATGGGCTGGACACATTGCCAGGCTTAGCGGTCATCGCTGGACCCTAGAAGCGACCACCTGGAGGGTGCCTGGCAAACGACGTCAGGGCAAACCTAACAGCAGCTGGTCCGACGACATCAAGAAAACAGCCGGAATAAGCTGGAAATACACTGCTTCAAATAGGGCAACCTGGAAGTCCTTGGAGGAGGCCTTCACCCGATGAGGGGTTCTTGTCCGCTACAGACAATTTATAAAAAATAAATGACAATATAAAACAAATAATGCATGACAATATAATTATAATCAGTAACTACAGATTTGACATAAAAAACAATGTATTAGCAAAAAAGGACATGTAATAAAGGCTTTTTCATTCATTCATTTCATTAAAAGGATTAAATAAAACTTTTGTTTTATAAAAGAACTTTATAAGGTAATGTAAGTTTTTACACTTAATAGTAGGGCGTTAAAGCTTAGTGAAACATGTAACAGAAAGTTGAGTGATATAATATAAAACAAATAATTATGAGCTATTTAAAAATATATTTCTGGAGATGGAGGATCAAATCCCGTCTCGGATGCCCGGAGGTCCTAGTCACTTTTTTTTAAGTATATTTAAGTCATATTTCAATGTTAAATTACATAGTAGTGTTACTATTTAAAAATCAAAGCAAATAAACATATTTAATAAAAAACTATTTGATATGCTCTTAGT
Source organism: Grapholita molesta (assembly GCA_022674325.2). Classification (NCBI taxonomy): domain Eukaryota; kingdom Metazoa; phylum Arthropoda; class Insecta; order Lepidoptera; family Tortricidae; genus Grapholita; species Grapholita molesta. Next base: position 12,036,348 of record CP053137.2, read on the forward strand.
ATAAATATTTGAATAATCTTTCCTATTACTAAATTTAGTTTATTAAATGATCCATAAGTAATGTGCTAACTTTAATCCGTGGAAACTACTTACGGTAAAATTAAAGGTTTACTTACACAAATATACGCATACAATTATATAGGTACCCCCCGTTCCAAAGTAATTAAGTTTTAGGTTAAGACTACAAAAAAAACCTTTCGTTCGACAAAATTAAATACTTTCAATGATTTACAAAATATTCTACAATGAAACTTCATTTAATAGGATGAAACAACAAACAACACCAAGTAATACTAAATATTTAGTATTTTTTAAATCATGGTTTTATTCCACGTTGATTTATGCAAACATAAAATACACACTAGGTGAATTAAGAAGAACTTTAAAAAGTCTCATGCACTAAAATAGTACAACCGACATACATAGATAGTAAACTCGATACTCGTTATCGAAAACCACAATCTCACAACTCATGGCAAGGGTACAGCTATCGCGGCTGACGCTTTAGGGCCTACGCTAACTGATGTGGACGGGACGCCCGCCGCGTGTCCAAATTTTAATCCGCGCGCCGGGCAGCGGGCGACTTTTATATGGACACGCGGCGGGCTTCCGCGCCAGATAACGTAGGCCCTTAACCGATTAGGCCACCCGAACACAGTGGAACCACCCTAACACGAGGTCCTCATCACCTTTTCTTAAGTCATCTATTTTCAATTTATGAATCTATTTTTTTGTCATTAGATCAATATCTTACCAACATTAGCCTCATTACTAAAAATTATTACAGGTCTTAATAACTCCTTGCAAGAAGGTTTCAGATGGTGCGATAATTTTGTACAGCGAAGTTAGAAATGTGCTAACTAACCTGTCCACGCCTCTGGGGAATCCAGTTGGAAGTTACCCTATATTTAATACAACTGGCTCACAAGTATAAATACAGCCACTTGCGGTTTGCCGAGAGTTTCGTAATCCAATAAAGTAGAATATATATTTGCGAGTTCTTAACATTGCCAAGTAATAAAGGGCCCAAGAGAGGTTGTATGTAGTTTTTTTTTTTATATGTAGTGATATATTAATTGTTGGGATAAGGTCACATTGCAGAATTCTTCGTTATAAATTTTCTTTCAGATATTTAAACAGCCAACTTAACAGTTTTTTTTTGACAATTTAGGCATGACAAGTTACTGAAAGAAATAGAATACCGTCCCAAAATCCCTGTGCCAAGCCCAGATACAATTTGAAGAGGATTTATTAATTCAAGGTCAAGTGTATATTGTGAAACTCCACAGAGAATGCGGTGAGGCAGAAAATTTCCTAATATAGCCACGAGTCTTGGAAGCTTTGTGGAAAGCGAATTATAATCAAATCGAATTCTTGGCTAAGCAATTTATCTAGATGAAATGAATACCGGTGTTAGAGAAATGCTGGAATTATATAAGACGTCCAGTGGAAAGTCGTTCAATTTCACCTTATAAGGAAAATAGGTTAATCGCCTTTTGAAATATCTCAAGGCATCAAAATACTATTCATAGTGATGTGAGTTGTTTTTAATCGAAAATTTACTTACTTAGCAATTTAACTTGTAATTATACAAAGCTTGAGTATATAATATGTTATACTAGTGTCGGTCTGTGGGGCAGGGGGGAGAGGATCTCCACAAGGCCTTAAGCAAATGTTTGTGCGACACTACTGGTGACCCTCGAGTCGCGCGGGCGGCTTTCTTTCGCAAAAAATTGCAATAGCAATTAGCGCGGTAATTTCGCCTGCATCATGGACACCTCGCCTAGAGGTTCAAATGTATAAGTATATACAGTATTTTTAAGTCAGATGTATACTTATTTATCTATAGGTAGATTTCTGCAACCCTAGTGAAAAAGAGTCCAAGTGACGAAAAACTGGTATGAAACTTACATTATGGCCACAGATTTAATTTTATGTATACATACATAAAATTAAATCTGTTTTATATTGTGTTTTAGTCCGCAATCCAACACGAAATTGACAGAATACTACCGGGGTTAAGCATTAGGTATGTCAATTTCGTGTTGGACTGCGTACATTGATAATTTTATTAAATACTTGTAAACATATAACTAAATCTGAATGGTTAAAGGAAATTGGTCTATGATGTTTGAATTTAATTATAGATAATAAAATACTTAAGGGCAAAATAAAGAGCACATCCACTTCATATATAGCAGTGTTCATATGTAGCACCTTTGACTATGATTTGATTGCAATTACTGGCAAATTTTGTTCGTTTTCCGTCGTGGATTCTCTTAGAGAATAGTATGATAATGATTAACGTACGGACATGTGGTGGCATTTTTTGCAGAGTGGGCAATGGAGTCACTGACATGCATTTTGTGATTAAATAAATTATGATTAAATGATTTTCCGAAAACATATTTATATCACTTTTTAATTCTTATTAAAGCAGTACGAAAGTTGTTAGCCTAAAAATATGTATTATTGAATGCCTCAAAATAAAAAGGGGTAAAAGCATTCGACAACGGAACACGGTTATTTAACCTATAGTTCAATTAAGGTAAGGCTTGGTAGAGAAAAAAATGAAGACCTGGGATAACCCAGAAATGGCACAGTCGTTAATTGGCTACAAAAAATATAATCAATAAAATCATAACTCACGTGACCATTACATCAAAAATAACTTAATATAATGAAGAAGAATAATATAGCTACAAATTTAAAAGTATTTATTCAATCATAAAAAGTTAGTAGATATTAACGACTCCATTCTTCGCTCTGTTCAAAATGCCACCACTTGTCCGTACATTAATGACTAATGATACATCCGGTCACTTATCAAAATATATTCATGCAGTACACCAGTACTTTGAACATGCCATTTGACTTTACTTCCAACCTAAATTTTCTTTGACATACTAACGTGCATTCGTATCTCCCAGCATCCACGTTGCAGCCTTTATTTTTCACATTATTCTTTTCATAACTGCAAGTATTTGTTTCGCGAGCACAGCGCAGCGCTCACGAAACGCGAATTCGTACATTTATTCATGACTGCGGGCGGCCACTTCACTTCGCTTTGTTTGGGGCTGGGAATAGCTGCTGGTAACACGTAGCTTGTAATATTAACATAGCTTACCTAGTTTGCCATATCAGTACAACTGTCATCTACAATTTAATATGGCCTTCCATTTTGTAATATATTACTACAGACCAGTAGCGGCGCGTCAATTTATATCCTAGACAAGCCGGCAAGCTGGAATTATTATGACTGGAAACTGCTCTATCTGAAAGTTAATCAAGCCGACAGGATCGAGTTCTAAGGACGTGCCACCACTGCTACTGGCCAGCATCAGGCCAGGTCTGGAAAGACCTGACTGATAGCACTGCACAATACCAAGATAAACTGGGTAGAACAAGATAAGGAACGCTTTGCCTTGCAACGTAATGGGACACTCCAAGCTGTTAAATCTTTATTGTGGCTGTAATAATAGCTACATTCAATCCAGGACACGAGCATAGGTCAGTTCCTTTCTTCTCGCTACGGCCAAAACGACTAGCAACCTGGGCTCTGTCCGGTTGCACGGTCTAATCTAAAGAAATCCTTAGTTTACTCGTAGATATTGTAGTATTGGATTATGTATTTCACTAAGAATCATAGGAAAAATAAATGAAGCTCCAAGACTTAATTTCAAATTTAACCATTTATTCTTAAGGAACGTAATGACATAGCACATCGACCATTTGCAAGGACATAAATACTTGCTTGAACGTTAGGTATGTTTTGGAATAGCAGCTGCAGCCATTTTAGGTACATATTACCGTCAAGTGAAACAGCATTATTATACTTATGGATATAGGTATTGCTTCTATTGTCAGTCAGCAATCTTTGAGTGAACAAAGTGTTTCATAGTGATGCGCTCTTTGAAACTTATTTTGTCATTACTTAGTGGTTTCATTACGATGTTTATGATCCTAGCCATTTCTCGCATTGCATGTCGTCCATAATTTACAGTCAACCAATTTTATTTCTGGTCCACTTCCTACCTTGTCACAGTGACAGTGGCTTTCATATAGGTTTCCACTGTGACAAGATACAAACTGGACCAAAAATGTAATTGATGATGATGACCCTATATAAAGTCTAGCAGAAAATGAAAAAAGATATGAAATAAATTCACTTAATTGGCCACTCAACTATTTTTTTTATTAGGTTCAAATGTCTGTATGGCGGCAATTACGTAAATACTTTTACGTAATTGGCCACACATAAGTATAATTTATAATACAAATGGTCAAAAATAAGAGTCAAAGTTTGTAGCGACCCAAATGCCTCTATATAAATGCCAATGTGTGACGTCAAAACAAGAAATTCACACATACTAATTAATGAATTGTGAATTAAAATTACTATTTAGACCGTGATATTGCGTACGTTTAAGTTGTTAGAGTGTTTTTATTAAAATGATAGGAATTCAAAGGTACATTTTTTTCTATTGGGGGTTAAATAAAGCTATGTATTTTTTTTTTAATCCTGTAGATTTTTATAATTTAAATGTAACTATTTCATTTTGATTTTTTATGATATATTATTGATTTTTTATCGCTATAATAAGAAAAAACGCAAAAAATCAGAAAGCTTTTTTTATTTTTGAAATTAATATATCCATTTAATATATGACTTATGCGAGGTACCTATAAAATTATAAACTCTGAGAAAAGGACGATGAAATAAAATTAATACATTTAATTTCACAACTGAACTGTTATCATGGACGTAAAAATTAAGAAGCATTTACAAAGACATCGCCAGACTTTTGGTGTCGAGGGAACTATTATACAGCTTTCACATTTTTACTGAGCACATTCTAACTTAAAATCTCCAAGGCACCGTTTTAACATTACATTTTCCATATTCCAGTATCCGCCAGTCCTCCGGGTGTTAAAAAATATTCGTGATCGTGAATCTTAGATAAACGGCTTTGTTCCTGTTTTCAGTCTTGTATTGAATGTTACAAGGGAAATACATAACATAGATTAGAGTTCGTAAATCTATTTATTCCCTTGTGTACTTTGTGAAAGAGATGTCGTAGTCAATATAAAGCAGTAAGCCAACGTAAGAGGGGTTTTGATAGTCAATGTTGTATCTCTCGACAGATGACAAACAAATATTGATCAATAAATAGTTTTTTCTTAACTAGTGCGTAATAAGTGCACTTTGCGCACGCTTCGGGTGCGTAAATTTAGTTTTTTAAGGCACTTGTTATGAAAAATTGGGTTCGATACACGTGTATCGAACCCAATTTTTCACGTGTAAAAACTTGTTTAAGACTCGGGTGATTGTCATCCTCATTTCACTCGGGCTCCAACTTTCACCCTCGTCGAAAAAAGTTTTTTTTTTTACTAGTATCGAAATGTACAATTTTTTTTTAAATTATACAATAATAAGACTAAAAAATACCTGTACTAAATCTTACAAGGTCCCTGTGGCATGGTGCCAAAGACGCTGGCTGCGTTACCCCAACTCATGCATTGAGCAAGGTAACCGCCTGCTCTCCGGGCCCATGTTGGGTCTCTGAGTCTCTTGGAAATGTCTTTGAAAAGACATGGGGAGGCCCCCGCGCCTTCAAGGTTTTACGGTGACAAAGCAATATTCGGCGCCTAGACTTCTAATATTTACTTAATTTAGGACTGTATCTCGACAGATTAGGTTTATTTTAATTTTTAGCTTAGCTTTCATATTGTTAAGGTTTATTCGAATTAGCTTAGCTTAATTAAATTATCATTCAAACTATTTTTTTAATGATTTTAAATGTTGATTGCATTTTCTCTTTTGCAAAAAAGTAAATACATAACTATTCGTCTTATTCTTAAGACCCTCACAACTACCAGTTTTTGTTTTCTTAGTCACTTCCTGGCTTAGCAGTTCCAAAACTATTTCCAAGTAAACAATAATAAGCAACGTACCTATAAAGTAAGTACTACATTATCTGCATAAATATTTATGTCCATATCCATCGTGTTATAACCTAACTTAATTTGTGACTAAGGACGATCTGTGTCACATTGTCCCTTAATAATCTTACAAATCAGAATTACGTACAAAATTTGGCAATTTTCCTCTCCTAACATTTATTATTTAATAAGGGTCATGACCACATTATACCTAATCCTCGCGGGACTGAAATCTGACCCAACCTTCAGACCCTGTAAGTTAAATGTACGATTCATGAGATAAATAAGAAGATATAAAATAAGGTAGGCCCTGTATGTACATACATTATTAACTTAGAAGATGAAACTGATAGCTACCACGCGGAAAAAATAGTCCTATACGAGTAGCCAAGGGACCTTTAAATAATCAAACAGTTCAACGACTGTTGTTATAAAACTGTTTGATATTAGTACACCTTCAAAATTGAAATTTTGAATACAATATTTACATTTATTATAGTTTAGTAACCTACCTTTAAAAAATAGTATCAAATTATTTCCAGATATCAACGAACCCTCATAAGTTATTTATTAGACAATTCGTTCGTTATTTGCCATTTGACGAGGTTTGTCACGAACTTTTTGCAACTGGTTATTTCTGGGGGTCCGTGTATACTTTGAAAAGCTGATGTCAAGTTATGTTAGATGAGCATAACACACGTTAGCATCATGAAGTCATTATACAAGGTTTTATATGGGGACATAGAAAAAAATGTGTGGAAGAGTTAGCTGACTTGGACGAAAAAAAAAACATTGTGTTAAAAATGCCAGTATACGACCGTCTGTTGCCCTTGTAAAATAAGAGAGAGAGACACAGAAAAACTTAAATGTTTAATAGCCTAATATACTACTGTTACTTATGTTTGCTGCGATGTAAAATACGGCCAGAGCCGAGTCTTCGGAGAGTGCAGTCTATCTATAGGTGACGTGGGGCTTAAGCCGGCCATGCATAACGGCGGGATTACACGGCGTTAAAGAACAGTGTGTTCCCGTTCTTATACGAGTATATTAAACTCTAGGGCAATAGAAATAGGTTAGTTTGTATAAAATAAATAGGTCATTTTGTTTCACTGATATCAGTGACTATTGTTTTAATAAATCAGGTAACCGAATTTTCAATTCATTGTTAAAGTCAGTATATAGGTGTTAATGGTTCGCCAGAGAAAGTATGTCTCGGCATAGGCGATATATCGATAACATACGAAGACATAAGACTCTTTTTTAATTTTATGTCTCTTGTATGTTTTATTTCGTTGCATTTATTTGAATTAATGTTAGACTATTAGTGACATTTAAAATGTCTGTGCGTGAACTTAAACTAAAACTCAAATTTTAATTGAAATATCATACTAGAAGAAATAGAAAAATAAAAACTTACACAATTTAACATGAATTACTTAAATGTTCACCTTATCCATTCAAATCAAAATTAGATAGAAAGAAACATATTTAAAAAATACTTAACTCACTGCAAATGAAAATATAAGTTAAAATGAATATTAATATTAATATACAAGTAAAATATGTTGAATAATTACTGCAAAGAATTTTGATTATACCAAGAAATGTTACAGCCACATTTAAATCTAAACTTAAGAGGGCGCCGAGCTTTTCGTGCTACTCGATTAAATCTAATCATGGCGGCTCAGGTAAAGATGGGCGAAACACTCGCAAATTATTATTTTTTTTCGCATTATTATAAAAAAATATTTTTTTTACAAATTTAAGACGTTTACGTAGACGTTATAGAAAATAAGTAATTTTGTTGTTATTAAAAAACTTATGACCTCATGGATCTTTAAGTCGAAAGAAAAATAGAAAAATTTGACTCGCAGCGGGACTCGAACCCACAACCACTGGATCACTAGCCCAGTACACTACCAGTTGTGCTATACATATATGCCATATATGTATAGCACGACTGGTTTAAGTCGAAAGAAAAATAGAAAAATTTGACTCGCAGCGGGACTCGAACCCACAACCACTGGATCACTAGCCCAGTACACTACCAGTTGTGCTATACATATATGCCATATAAAAATCCATGAGGTCACAAGTTTTTTAATAACAACAAAATTACTTATTTTCTATAACGTCTACGTAAACGTCTTAAATTTGTAAAAAAAATATTTTATATATGTATAGCACAACTGGTAGTGTACTGGGCTAGTGATCCATTGGTTGTGGGTTCGAGTCCCGCTGCGAGTCAAATTTTTCTATTTTTCTTTCGACTTAAATATCTTTGATATGCTAGCAGACGTTTCTGCTTAATATAAAAATAACTTATGACCTCATGTTAAGTATTTGCAATGTATTAAGTGAAGCCTCTCTTTTCTTAGAGGCCACTTCGGGTGTAATTTTTATAACGCAAAATTCAAGTAATCGTGTTTCTGAATGGTATGATTTATTTAGTTAATTCTTAAAAATGTAACTAATGAAGCACAAAGATTAAGATTAAGGATTAACTGTACAAAAAGGTATCTAACAAACGAAATATTGCTGTCATTTTTTCGACGCAGCCTTAAGATGAAAACGTCTTCTTCTCTCTCTTATTTCGTTAGAATACGCTAATGAATACTGACCTTAAGTATTAGGTAGGTATACTCATGGACAATATAGTCCCGTCGTTTCCTTCAAGGAAGCGTTAGGTTTCTTAAATTGCCGGCAAAGAGCGTTATCGGGAGTATGCTTTGAAGTTTTCACAGTGAAAATCTAATTAAACTATGGCGTTATTCATAACTCTCTTTTCGTCTATTCGACATTTGTATTTGTTAAACAGGGGCAATATCAAATAGGATTTTCTGTTTTATCAAATCGTAACTCTTTCTTTGGAAGTAAAACTAGAATATTATATTAGTTACATTGGATGGTTGTCGAGAAAACGGCAAAGTTCGTATGAAACTTTTACTTCCAAGCCATATTATAAACATGAGAACGTAAATAGTTTAGTAAGTGATCCAAACAAATAATGTGTGATAAATTTTTTCACTTTAAAAACTCTCTAGTATTAGACACTCACCTACCTAACCAATTTTCGGTTAAAGAGTGTATGCGTGAGTCACACTTTATGATATAAGTGTGAAAGTGTGTTTTTAAGACGTTCACGGCGACACATAGGCTTTCCCCAAATATAACTTGAATTATCTTAGGGCTGTTGCCATGATCGCCACGCTTGGCTGGTGAGTTAGCGTTAGTAACTGTTTTGTTTTCTGACGCTGCTGTCCATCCGTCCGTTTTTTTCCCTACGAGCCCCGCGTGACGAGATGGGGTGATTTTGATGCCCAACCAGCACCACACCGCCACACTGCTTTCTGTTACGTATTTAGCGCTACATAAACCCCTAAAGCGTATTAAGGATGACTCACGTTAGACCGTCGCGTCTCCTACACGTCGCCCTCCCGAGCCCGAGCCTTCCGTCGACCCACCGGGCACTCACTGGGGCGGCCCGGGCCCCAGCGGCTTGATACTTGAATATTGAAATTAACACGAACGTCGTTCAGTCCAGCCATTTGTGTGTAGACGATCGTCATACAAAACGATTAGGCGATTGATGTCTCAAGTCCAACTATCCATTAAATGTGAGGTGGTGACTCCATAGTGGGCATGGAATTCTGATAAAAGAGGCACCCGGGCAGGCAACGTGTTAAGTTTACAAACTTATGTCAGGACTATTAATTATAGGCTTCCTTTGGTAACCCTCGTTATCAGCCCTTAAAGTGGAATAATCTTTGTGCTTTGTAGGATACAAAACGCATTAAAAAACGTTCTTTACTTAAGCCTTTCTCTAATAATTTGTTTACACAAAGCAAAGGACTCGTAGTTAAGTAGTTATATTAGATTTTCTGTTTTGTAACATTCTTGGACTAGTTTCTGAAATACACTCGACCATGAATTTGACAGAAATATATATGTATACATAGTATAGAGCGCGGATTTTGGGGTGCATTTGACTTAGGTTTACGACCGCTCGAGATATAGCGCAATAAAAGATGTAATATCATATCGCTGTTTAATATTATACTTAAACTATAACGTACACGTATACAGATATTTGTTCCTAACTCATGGGTGTTTTCTATGTGTTAACGTACCATACCGTACCGTACCAGAAGCATATTATAAATATAATATATGGTTCTGAGCCCCACGGTAAGCTCAAGAAGGCTTGAGGGCTATATATATATATATAAGATCGTGCTCTAAAATTTATTTATTTTTAATAGCTTCGGTTTTATTTAATTACGCTACGAAAGTGGCTTTTCATTTATCAATTTACGGCTACTTGGAGCTGTCGGGCCTGCAATATGTTAGTAACGATAATTTATATCTGCTTTTAAAAATGACCAGTATCTTAAGCTCTAGAAGCCACTGATAAAAGTTGATCTAAACCCAAATCGCCCTTCGTCTTAATAAAATAACCACTTATGAAAAAAGCACTAACATTCTACGTCCCCACAGAATTCAAACTAGTACTCTAATAAATTTATATACGGTTTTTAAGTGAAAAAAAGTGGCACGACTGTACAGTTAGCGGTTACTAGCCGTAATATAACATACTTGAATAATCCTGGGCCCTTTATTACTTGGAAATAGTTGGCACTCGCAAATAGTATTCATGTTATTGGATTACGGAACTCGGAGAATACCGATAGTGGTCGTATTGTAAGGTTGTATATAGGACAACTTTGGACTGGATTTCCTAGTGGCGATGTCTGAATGGTTGACATCAGTTTCTGGGTCAGTTGAGTTTTTAAAAGTTTCATTTTATTTGTAGATACTTGTGATTCAGGAGACACTAGTAAATGGATAATAGATATCACTTTATAGCACAAAATGATAAAGATATTTCCGGACCTCCAAACCTTCAAGAAAAGAGCGTATATATCTATCTTAAAGGTCGGCAACTTACTTGTGACTCCTCTGGTGTTGCGAGTGTCCATAGGAGGCGGTAGTTGCTTACCATCAGGCAATCCGTCTGCTCGTTTGCCTGCTCGTAAAAAAGGTAGGTACAGAAAGTACCTAATTACGTATTGAGTAAGATTTATGAAGGCTTTATTTCATAAGTCAGGCAGATAGGAAGCATGTTTCTGATGGTTTTTAAGTTATAAAACATTAATTAGATTTATTATGTATATAGGAAAATAATACCAAGATATTCATACCTCAGCAACGTTGAGCAATTAAGTATAATACCAATATAGCAGACTTCCCACTATAGACTCAATATTAAACGGTGTACGACCGTTATATCTACACCTATTTATAACCGGTCGAAAACTTAAGTTATTATTAGTGATTCTGATGAACAATGTCGAAGAAATTAAGGCTAGTGACTGATAATTTGTTACCTAATAAGTAGAAAAAAGCGTACCAAAAATGTTATTAAGTAGGTAAGTAAGTAACCCATTTTATTTTATTTTACTGGTCAACACAATTTATCACAAACAGTTAAATTAAATTAAAATAACTAAGAATGCACTTCGCTTTCGTACAATTTTCACTATATTATAAAATACAAATTTTACCTGGAAAACTCGGAAGACCCGCCAATCTAACCGCTGTGGGCCGCGTTGCTTTATCATTATTAAAAATAGTAAAGTTACTGAACATACGAGTGCCCAACAGCGTCTCAATGGATGCCACTTTCAGTGTTAAGACATTGTCAAGCACATCGCATCAACGCATCGATTCTCCAAGGAGCTCGAGATCCAGACGAGGCTTTCTTACCTGCCTACTAAGGATTCATGTGCCGTGTGATGCCGGCTGACTAGAATAGCATCACTCCATCTCCTCCCGCGGGTGTCGTAAGAGGCGACAAAGGGAAAAATCCTACGGACGGGCAGCAGCGTCCATCCCAATTTACACCTACTGCGGTCGCCAATCCGCCTGCCAAGCGTGGCGACTAGGGCAACATGATATAAGTCATATTTGTGGGAGGCCTAATATGGAGGCTAGCAGTGGACTGCATACGGCTCAAATGTATGTAAAAAAAATGTACCAAGGATTCTGGAGTGCTTCGGACACATTTTCAGGAAAAGCAGCGATAACATTGAAAAATTAGTGGTCACTGGCAAAGTAGAAGGAAACAGACCAAGGGACAGAAGCCGGATACGTTGGACTGAACAGATCCGCACCAATCTCGGCACCACCGTACAGGGTTTTCTCCACAAAGCAGCAGATAGAAGAAGATGGCGCTGAGTGGTCGGCATAAAACTATATCAACGAGATGTATCGTGTACAGCATTGAGGAAACCGATGCGAAGAGGAGGTAAATAATTCGTTCATCTAACGGTAAATGATCTGTGGACACTAAGCACACTAATTAGGAAGTTTTTGTGGAGCGCAATGGAAGTGGCGCTCTCAGGCCTTTTCTAATTAACATTTTTTATCCTTAGTATGTACAAGTTATTAATATTCAAAGGTGCCTCCGAAGCGGAAGCAATTTCAATTTGACGACCGGTCTGGCCTAGTGGGTAGTGACCCTGCCTGTGAATCCGATGGTCCTGGGTTTGATTCCCAGTAAGGGCATTTATTTGTGTGATGAGAACAGATATTTGTTCCTGAGTCATGGGTGTTTTCTATGTATTTAAGTATATATGTATCTATCTATTATATATATAGTCGTCTAGTACCTACAACACAAGCCTTACTGAGCTTACCGTAGGACTAGGTCGATTCGTGTAAGATTGTCCCGAAATATTTATATTTATTTAAGTAGGCCAGTAACAAGCACTTTTGAATAGTCATATACAAATATCATCTTAAATTAATAATACACTTTATTTACAATAATTACATTATTAAAATACGAGTAATTAACTAGTTATTGAATCTAAAAAAGGCCCTTGAGCCATTGTACCAAGGATGCTGGCGGCATTTCCTCGTATCACAATGCTGATACATTGTGCAAGGAAGCACGATGTTTGTACACGCTGGGACCCCATGGACCTAGCATTATAATACAAAATGGTAGTCTCTGCCAAGGCTCTTATATTTACATGACATACATTTCAGCCGTATGCAATCCACTGCTGGACATAGGCCTCCTACAAATATGACTTGTGTCATCTTGGGGGAAGTTGCCATAGTCGCCACGCTTGGCAGGCGGGTTGGCGATTGCAGTAGCTGTAGATTGGGTTTTGACGGCAAGCTGCCCTGCCTGCCCGTCTGTAGGATTTTTCCCTGTGTCGCCTCTTAGGACACCCGCGGGAGGAGATGGGGGTGGTGCTATTCTAGTCACACGGCAAAACGGCGGTTCAGTGGTAGAATGCTCGCCTGCCTCTTATATTTGTTGCGTTTCAATTCGGCGCTTTTCACCGCTGAGCCCGCTTTTACGTTTAGTTTGTAGGAGATGGGACGGCTCCTCGGTCTACGCAAGTAGCATCCCAAATAAATACAATAGTTACGAGATAGCACATTATCCGTAATGAAAAGAACGTGCTATAAGTGTTCGCAACTCATTACTCATATCATTATATGCTACACGCAATTATGAGTGACCCTCATCAGGAGTTTCTTTGATGCCCCACCCTCGTTCAACATCGGGGATTAATTTTCTGCTTTACGCGAATGTAAATTATACACATTAACCTGAAACGAAAGATTTATAAGCGTTTCACGTTTATCAGCACCTGTGCTTGTTTTGAAATTCTAGCCTTTAATTAATTTTTAGGTACGTACCTGTCTTACGAAGTTATAAGATTTATGTATGAGGCTCAGGTTTAGACGGGAGATTGTGAAGACGCGCGAAGCTACGTAGTCGTTAATATTCTAGATGATTACATTTCATCAGTTGCTCTTTTAAGCTTTATTGGAACGAAAAATGTATGATGTACTTATCGCATTTGGGACTATTTGGGGTTAAGAGCGTTATTAGTTTAATGCATTACGAAAAGCTTTTTATATTTTACATTCGCTTAGTTCTACTTAGTTACAAATGGATAAACTCGTGTAATTATATCTCGGCTTGAAAATATGTACCAGAGCTTACCCGAAACATGTCGCCTAGTGCGATATAATTGAGTTTATCCGTTTGTAACTAAGTAGTAGTAATATGACTAACGTTTTAATTATTTAAACTAAAAGTTTTAATTATTTTACTCGCTTAGTTTATACAAAAGCATGCATATCTAGTTATCAACATAATTACAATTGTATATAATGTATATTATCATTATTTATGTTTCATTTTGAGATTCACATGCGTACTTCATACACATCATACAATAGACTTGGATTGGTAACTATTGGTCGATGTCCTTTAGAAAAATGTTACAGATCTACTAAATCCCATACATATCAATAAATACCCGTGAACTGGCAGGCGTAAATTCTTTGGACGTCGAAATTTTCCGACATTTTTCGTATTTTAGTGAAAAAATATCACATGGATGCACCACAGGAATACTAATGTCAGTATTTAGTTTATTTACTTACGGACTTTTATTTTATAACTACCAAATTAAAATATACTCGTATACAAGGCAAATCCACGTAGGTGTGAAATAGAAGTTTGGCTTTAAATTGTCTTGTTTTTGATGGGAATGTAAATGATAATTGACTAGTATAATTATACTGAACACTCAATTATCTATATATATAAACGTGAATGTCCTGACTGACTGACTGACTGATCAACGCACAGCCCAAACCGCTTAACCTAGATGGCTGATTTTTTCCATACTAAAGTTGTCAAACGACCTATCAAATATTGAAGACTGCTGTCAGTTTACTCCATTTAATTAAAAATTTGATTATAGATAGCTGATTTTTCCACATTAGGTAGTTTATGTACCATAAAGACCCACTAAAAAAAGATTTTTCAAAAAATCAACCATTAAGGGGGTAAAAAGAGGATTGAAAGTTTGTATGGGGATTGTAAAAAATTAAAAACGAGACTTGGAATTTTGTGTGAACACTTGGATACAATAAAAGTTTTTTAAAATGTATCCCCTAAAAGGTTCAAAAGGGGGTTGAAATTATGTATGGAGGTGAAGTCAAATGTCAACTGAGACACTTTAAACGTTGTGTTTAAACTGCTTATTTAATGAAAAGAAAAGTGATTTTAGCGTGTTTTAAAATACATGCCCTAAAGGTTCAAAAAAGGGGTTGACAGTTACAGAGATGGAGTAAAATTTTAACTTAGGGAGTTAAAACTATTTTCTTGACTTCTTATTAAATTACACTAAAAACCATTACAGTAATTTATAAAATTCATCATCTAGGGGGTTAAAAGTTTCTATGGAGCTGGAGGAAAATTAAACAAAATTAAAATTTTGATACTTTGTTTATACAGTATGTATCAAGACGAGAGGTCAAGCTTTAAACCCTTAAAAGTGTAAGTAAGAAATAAGGTTTTGATAAATATTTTATTGAAATGCAAGCTCGTATTATTTTTTTGCTTCAGATAATGAGAAATCCATTTTGAAATGGAAAGCAACTTGTATTCAATATTTACAATGTTAAGATCTGACAATTCAAGGTTAAGATCAAAACGAAATGTCAGTTGAAGAAAGTTTGTCAATGAAAATGGTAAACCAACCTTGTTTGTCAAAGTTATTAAGAAAAATAAATTGACATTGACGTGACATCTAAGATATTGATAACGTATTAATTGGCACTGTTTTTACGATAACTTCCACATAATTCGGCTGGTACTTCTGTTAAATTATCTAGTTCTAAAAATGACAAGTTGCACTTAATGAAATGCCTTAATAGTTGTGTTTACAGTTTTATCGAAATGTGTTTTTTGTTATGAGAATAACATAACATTTCATAGGTGATATGGGAAGTGTTAACCGACTTAGAAATGGTACAATTTGTCAATTTTAAATAAAATAATGAATCAATAAATAATCGGTAAATACTACAAAAAGTGTGAAATAGTGGTCGAAAGTGTCAATACGTCATGGCTATTAACGGGTTCAAAGCTTGGCCTCTCGTCTTGATACATACCTACTGTATATAAACACCTTACTAAAATACAATAATAGAAAAGGCAGCGTTTTTTGATATTGATCCCTTAAAGGTTTTATAATTATTTAATGTACTATTGAGAGCCACTGAGTACCAATAGCAGTTTTAGAAGACTGTAGCGACTGATTCATGTTTGCACGTTTGACACTGTATCCCATCTAATATCCCGTCGCTGGGCCTTCCTTTGTACTCCTATTGTACGTTGAAAAAGGTTCTCGTTTAAATTACGAAAAACTTAACAACCACAGTACCGGTCAAGGATACGTTTCCGGCACTCGCAAAAGCAATTAGGGATCTTCATGTCGCAAGTCACGGGCAAGATGATTGATGAGCCTCAGAAAGGCAATCACCGGGACCGCATGGGCACAGTAAGTGGGCCGGCTCTGGTAACACTTACCGCAAAACGGGGCTACTTACTTTGCTCTGGATAACAACACGATTTTTTTAAGTTTTTCATCTAGTATAACAATATATAACTCAGCGATACAGTATACACCAATGCGCCGAGAAACTAAGTAATAACAATACGTACCTAACCACCTAAGCAGTAGGGAAGCAAACACAATCTCATTGCTTGTAAACAGTAGGATAGCAATATCCTCATTAATTAAATTTAAACCTTAACAGTATTGTTATCTACATATTCTAATCACAATAATGGAGGGAGCAAAGCAAGTAAAACTCACTCCTTAGTGAGTTAGCAACCAAATTAAATTCGGAAAAAGTGGCGCCCTGATAGAAACATGATCAGATTTTATTATCCACAGTATTAACCAAAAAAACAAACTCTCTTTTGAAAAATCTTATACTCCTACTGCGCCAAGCAAACCTCGACAGACGTAAAGTGCGCAATCATATCGAAATATTTCTGAGCTATTCGTGGACAAATAGCTAGAAAATATTAAATATTATCTAAGTAACAGTGGCTATGATATTACGAGCCAGGATTATACCTATAACTTTCGTTTTTAATATTTGCCATCTTCCATTAAGTTCTATCATTCGTTTTATACGATTTAAAATATTAAATTTATAGCTCTTTCCTAAACGGCAGGGTAAATAACTCAGAATACTAGAGATGTAGAAGTCAAATATAAGTCTTTTATGCGAGGTTCCTTAGAGTTAAATCTTTCACAATAAAAGTTGATTGCAGATTCTTTTAGAGCGTCTCTAAAGCAAATATGCACATCTCATACTACGTCTTCACGGAATACACTAGAGTTACGACAAAGCACATAGGTATAAATGTACATCATATTACCACGCATAATTGTTATATTTAATGGATGTGTGTGGGAGATATAAGTGTGTAAAATAATACGTTATTTGCTTGTTGAACTAACACAATACAGACATGCTTTGCCACTGATGGAAACTATAGTATTATTCTATAAGCAGGGGAAATACATATACTCGTAATAATGTTAGAAGACAATGTTCCAGACAATTTAACGTACATAATTATTAACAAGGTGATCATAAAAAAGAATTAGATAGACATGGATTGTTTCTCAGAAAGCAAAAAGAAAACTTTTAAACAAATTAATACTTACTTATCTTTCTGCCTAGTTAAGTGTATCGTTTTCCATTTATTAATTGTATATTATCAATAGATGAGCAAGGTTTTACTATCGTCGACAGTGTCGACACATTGAAGTGGCCATTCGGAATCCTTGTTATAACGAGATGTTGTTTGTACTAAGTAAATGGATTTTTATTTGATTTTTGTTTTGCGATGTTGACAGCTAGTAGGATCACAAGTTAATCATTACAAAAATGTTTTTACTGCGGGAGAAAAATATTTACAAGAGAAAGTCACTTCCTCGATAATCTCTTAGCTACTTGCTTGACTAAAAGCTATCTTCAAATGTATTTAATCCGAGCAGAAAGCTAGCACAAGTGGGTACCTAGCCTTATGCACCGAAGTATATTTGTGTGAGTTAACGCAGTTGATTTAGCGTCAAGCGTCGAGCGGCGCCGAAGCGAAAAACACCCGGGAGTGAGAAGCCAAAGGAGTTCAGCAGACTCATTAGACTTGTCGGGCTGCGGACAGCAGCAACGAAGCGTTCGAAGTGTTAACCGCATTTAACAGAATTAGGTTGGCATTGTAATGAAAAAATAAAAACACGAAACTTCAATCAAGCAAACTGAGCACCTTTTTATATCTTCATCATAATCATCATCTTCATCTCAGCCATAAGACGTCCACTGCTGAAAATAGGCCTCCCCCTTGGACCTCCACATGTACCGGTTGGAAGCGACCTGCATCCAGCGTCTTCCAGCGACCTTAATGAGGTCGTCTGTCCATCTTGTGGATGGACGTCCTACGCTGCGCTTGCTAGTCCGTGGTCTCCACTCGAGCACTTTTCGACCCCATCTGCCGTCTTCTCTGCAATGTGGCCTGCCCGTTGCCACTTCAGCTTGCTAACCCGGTGGGCTATGTCGGTGACTTTAGTTCGCTTACGGATCTCCTCATTTCTGAGTCGATCACGTAGAGAAACTCCGAGCATAGCTCTCTCCATAGCTCGTTGAGCGACTTTGACTTTCTTTGACTTTGACTTTTCTTTTGTTATGTCTTCGTCTATTGTTAACTTTTCGTTAGACGCCACAAAAAACGGCTACGAAAACGTTAGGTTGCGAGTATGGCGACGTAACCAATAAGTTTCTCAAAATTGATGAAGACACGATATACCAATGTAACCACTTGAGCTTTTTTGATTTGTGGTAGATGAAACGGATTAATTGAGGAAGTTTATGACACTGGTTAGATATGGAACTCCAAAACTGAGAGTGCAAGAAGAGGAGATAATGGTGCTATCAAATTATTACGTTCTTCCAAATGATGCGTGTTCTACCTACCTAAAATGACACATATAGATGTAAAAATGTCCATGATAAACTAAGTAGAAAAGACCAACAGACTTAGGATGATTTAGGAGACGTGATCAGGACTATGGACCCGGATATGTCCTAAAACTACGACCAAGATCACCGTGCGGTGGAAGCACTGCGATCGCCAACCCGCATGCCAAGCGTGGCGATTATGGCATATACCCCCCTTATTAATAACACCCAAAAGCCATGGCCCCGAGTCCCCGGCGGCCCCCGGTACCCTGGTTATGCCGGTAGCGGCCAGGGTACAAAAGGGGTCAGGGGTGCTAAGAATCCCCGGGCGGGATCCTGCTACCGACGACTCCTGGCCCTGGCAACATACAACACGCGTACACTGCGGACCGAGGAAAAGATAGTGGAACTGGAGGAAGGGTTGAGCAGGTTGCATTGGCATATAATAGGGTTATCTGAAGTTCGAAGATAGGAGGAGGACACGATAACCCTGAAGTCCGGCAACTTGCTCTACTTCCGGGAGGGCGACCACCAGTCCCAAGGTGGTGTCGGGTTCATCGTCCACAAGTTCCTCGCAAATAACGTGGTGAAGTTCGAGAGTGTGTCGTCCAGGGTGGCGTACCTGATACTCAGAGTATCCGAGAGATACTCGTTGAAGGTCATCCAGGTATACGCGCCGACTTCGACACATTCCGACGACGAGGTGGAGGCTATGTATGAGGCATTTCAAAGGCCATGCATAGTTCCAAAACCTACTTCACCGTTGTTATGGGGGTTTCAACGCGAAACTTGGCAAGAGAGACGGTGCTGAGCTGAGAGTGGGGCAATTTGGATACGGACGTCGGAACCACCGTGCACCGGGGCCAACTACTGGCTGGTTTCTTGGAGAAAGAGGGACTCTATATGATGAACTCTTTCTTCAAGAAACGTGAGCACAGAAAATGGACCTGGATGAGTCCCGATGGTGCAACAAAAAACGAGATAGACTTCATCATGTCGACGAAGAAACATATATTCAATGATTTCTCTGTGATCAATACGGTTAAGACCGGTAGTGATCGCCGTCTGGTTAGGGGCACATTGAATATAAGTGTTAAGTTAGAACGTTCTCGACTGATGAAGTCTACTCTCCGGCCAGCACCAATCCAAATCCAAAACCCCGAGAGCTTTCAGTTAGAGCTCCGGAACCGTTTCGATTGTCTAGGAAGCGAGGTGGACGAACTCAACGACGGGTTTGTAGAAGCTGTCCACAGCTCCGGGTCTAAGTTCTTTAAGGCCCAACGGAGCAGTAGAACTAAAAGGCTATTTAGCTCTACTCGGAAACTCATTAAGGAAAGGAGCGAGGTGATCCTACAATCTTCAGTTGATGCGACATTATACCGGCAGCTCAATAGACAGATCTCTAAGTCCCTTACCCGTGATATGCGCCAATTTAATACTGATCGTATTAAAGAGGCCATTGAGCAGAACAAGGGCTCTAAGGTTTTCGCGAAGGACCTGTCTATTGGGCAAATCCAACTCGCCAGGTTGAAAACTGATAATGGTAGGATCGTTTCATTCGACCGGAGCTTCTGAGTGAAATAGAGCGCTCTTACGGACAGCTTTACACATCAACTAGCAGACCCGTAGTTGATCTGGCGGAAGACCCTAGAGCCAGACTAACCCGGCACTATACTGAAGATATCCCGGACATCTGCTTGTACGAGATTAGAATGGCTCTTAAACAGCTAAAAACAACAAGGCGCCAGGTGAGGACGGAATAACAGCCGAACTTCTGAAGTCGGGTGGTACACCGGTCTTAATGGCCCTTCAGAAGCTGTTCAATTCTGTCCTACTGGAAGGGAGAACGACAAAGGCATGGAACAGAAGTGTGGTGGTGTTGTTTTTCAAAAAAGGCGACAACGCTTTATTGAAAAACTATCGACCCATCTCACTTTTGAACCATGTCTACAAGCTGTTTTCAAGAGTCATTACGAATCGTCTCGCACGCAAGTTAGATGACTTCCAGCCTCCCGCAACAAGCCGGTTTCCGAAGAGGCTTTAGTACCGTAGACCACATACATACGCTACGTCAAGTTATACAGAAGACTGAGGAGTATAACTTGCCCCTCTGTTTGGCGTTTGTGGACTACGAGAAAGCCTTTGATTCGATCGAAACTTGGGCTGTGCTACAATCCCTCCAACGGTGCCAAGTGGACTACCGCTATATCGAAGTGCTGAAGTGTTTGTACGAGAACGCCACCATGTCAGTCCGAGTTCAGAACCAGAGCTCGAAACCTATTCCACTGCGGCGTGGGGTCAGACAAGGAGACGTTATCTCTCCAAAGCTGTTTACTGCTGCACTGGAGGACGTTTTCAAGACTTTGGACTGGAGGAGGAAAGGCATCAACATTAACGGCGAGTACATCACTCACCTTCGATTTGCCGACGACATCGTAGTCTTGACTGAGACCATGGAGGATTTGAGCACAATGCTAGATGACCTCAGTAATGCCTCTGAGCGAGTTGGTCTAAGGATGAACATGGACAAGACAAAAATCATGTCGAATGCCCATGTCGTACCAACTCCCATTGTAATCAGAGACGTTACACTCGAAGTTGTAGATGAGTATATATACCTAGGACAAACTATCCAGCTAGGAAGATCCAACTTCGAGAAAGAGGTCAATCGTCGAATCCGACTCGGCTGGGCAGCGTTCGGGAAGCTACAACACATTTTTTCTTCCAATATCCCGCAGTGTCTCAAAACGAAGGTCTTCGACCAGTGTGTGTTGCCAGTGATGACTTATGGTGCTGAAACGTGGTCGCTTACTATGGGCCTCATAAGAAGGCTCAAAGTCACCCAAAGAGCAATGGAGAGGGCTATGTTGGGAGTGTCTCTGCGTGATCGAATCAGGAATGATTGCATCCGCAGTAGAACCAAAGTTACCGATATAGCCCTCCGAATCGCCAAACTTAAGTGGCAGTGGGCAGGGCACATTGCACGCAGAACCGATGGCCGGTGCGGCGGAAAGGTTCTGGAGTGGCGACCACGAACTTGAAGACGCAGCGTAGGTAGGCCTCCCACAAGGTGGACCGACGACCTAGTTAGAGTCGCGGGATACCGCTGGATGTGGAAGGCGCAGGATCGGTCTTCTTGGGTCGTTCTGGGGGAGGCCTATGTCCAGCAGTGGACGTCTTTCGGCTGACATGATGATGATGATGATGATGATGTTCAGGACTAACCACATAAATTCAGATAATAATAAGCTACTGTTGATAAAAGTCTTAGGGAAAGTAATATATTTTTTATTGTTAGTGTTACAAAATAAAGTTTACGAATTATTTACAAAGTGCCATGCACAACAATATGAATGCTCCCGCCAAGTTAAATGTCATCAACTCATCAGTCTGGTTATCTACTTACTACTTACTGTTACTTATAAATAGGATTTATATTCACTAAGTTGTTGTAGGGTGACAATATTTTTTTTCGTAACAAAAAGTGCAAATATAATTATATAATTATTGTCTTTAATATTTATTGTCTTCGATTGCCGCAAAAATTATTCATGAAATAAAACAACTGAAACGGATTATCTATATCGCGTATAACAGTTGTTTTATTTTAGATGACAAATACTTAATGGCATCACGAATAATTGACCGCAGGGATGCCTAGCACTATGATCCTACGACATTATACGTCATACCCTATATCCTGAAGCATTTGTACTTATTTCTATGGGACTTGTGTTTTATCTTAATAACACTGATAGTATTCCACTCTGCGTCATTCTATAGTCCGTGGGTATCGGGTACTGCTACGTCCCAGCGAGACTATTCAGAGCACAGAATGAGAGGGTAACTAGAATTGCTGGCGTTGCTCAAAAACCCGCGATATAATTACGGTATAACTTGGCTTTAATGGTGTGCATGTGAAATGGGTTTTACAAACTCATTTGATAAAGTTATTAGCCAGTGTCCACATGTCGCAAGAGTAACGCCAGTCGCAGGACGGGTTATAGATAATTTTTATGACCTGTCACTAGAGGAAAAACACGATTATGATTCGAACTTGCCACAACTCACAGCAGCGACTAGCCGTAAACAGCCATTGGCCATCTACTCCAATAAATAGTTCATGAACATGAAATAGAAAGATTTAGAAATAAACATCAGTACACTACTCGTACTACATAATATTTCATTTAACTTTATCTCTCGATACATTTAAGTTTAATTTCTAACAGACATCCAGTAAAAAACATGTCCAGTTCCAGACTTGACGTTTTATTGCTTCAACGGAACAGTTATTTGATGACTATCACGCTTTAATCTGGGGCAGCTTAAGTAGGGAAGTACCTCCTCCTTACAGAAGACCACAGCCATAATAGCACTGCTACCTTTCAGGTATGTAGTGCTGTGTTCTTGATGGTGAGTAAGGTTCCCAGAGCTCCAACCCCCCTTAAAGGCCGGCAACGCGCTTGCGAGACCCCTGGTGTTGCGGGTGCCCATGGGCGACGGTAATTGCTTACCACCAGGCAATCCCTCTGCTCGTTCGCCGCCTAGGTATTACATAAAAAAAAATTTGGAGTGCGGAAAGGATATCGGATAGATATATACGTGGAAACAACCCTTAACTAATCAAAGAAGTTGCAAGGAAAGATAGTACCTAACTGGTTTTACCAGTAACAAATCAAATTGAGTTTTATAAATTCGGTTATGCCTGCAGAAATCTGTTCATAATGGAGTCGCTCAAAAACCCGAAGCGTGAAGCTGTAGCAATATAATTACGTTGTAACTTGAAGTTAATGGCGCAACGCAGCGCAACGGAAAATGTAAGTCTTTTGTTCAAAGGTGTTCATAGCTATATTCTAAAAACTCCATAAACCACTCGGATTGCTCCTGTAGCATCTACTAAGGAGACTTATGCTTGGCTGTGGCTATTTGTTCCTAGAACAAGACACAAAGTATCAGAAATATCAAAAGAACATTTGTTAGCCTTCTTGTCGTGTATTTGTTACAAAGTTCATGTTAAATTTATATCAAAAGTTTCTTTACGTCAGAATTTTTTTTTCGGTGAAGAAATTTCATTATTAAATATATGTCTAAATTAAATGATAAAGACACAAATATTCCCAACTAAAACATTTTTAAAGTGTTTGTTTCATAATGATATTCATAAGAAATGATAGATAATATGTATAAAAAAAAAAACATTAAAATGTGGAATACCGCTCTTGTGTTTGACAGAAGATATACATTAAATAGGTACGATAAAACAAGCTAAGCGGACATGACTGCGTGTGAAGACCCCCGTATATTCCGATAAATCTACCGACGACAATTTAATGATCCCTATACAACCCTGGGCCTACTAACTCGTGAACGTTGGACAGTAAAATTGGTACCCTGTCCTTATCTCGCAAATTGGGAACAGTGTAGTGAGGCTAGGATAGAATGATTGAAAATTTTCTTGGTGTTGCGACGTTACAATCGAGGTTTGAATGGTCCTTTATCGATGGGAACAATACCGTTTTGTGACAAAGTAGTGTATCTTAAACACAGGGATTTGCACGTTATTTTTTTACTTTTTAGCTACAGGTGAATATAAAACATTAATACATAGGTACAGTCACCCCGCCATACGAGTTTGTAGGGCACGGTTGTACCTTTTTTTCTGCAGCTGACCGTACTACTCGTACACGTAAAATGTTTCAATAGGTACTTTGAATCTTAACTTTCCGCATGTCTATTTTGGGAGATTTTTATACATTTTTAGGCTGGAATATATCTTATTACTTTCTAAAGGTCCTATACCCATAAAAGCTACTAAATATAATTTATTTCGTATAAATATTAGTTCTAAGAAATCGTTTATTTACAAACAACTTCAGGAAAAAGGAATATTCTGCAAATTATTTTGTCGAAACTGAGATGGATGAAACGAACATAGATTATCAATTTAATATTTTCTGTCTTTGAGGTGCATTGATTTACAAATTTACCGGCAGCTGGGTCAGAGACACAGCTATCAAGACCAATATTATACATACCACACATGAATGTACGGGGTTGTTAAGCCTCTTGCGAACATTGCCAATATTCATAATTTATCTGCGTTGAATCCCCGATGTTGTGTTTACGCACAATATTCATTACACGATTAAGGTAAGTCTTATTCCTGAAACATTGTCCAAAATTCTCCAACCCAACGTCTGTACCGCGAAATTTGTGATACCCTCCAAATTGCCCCATACAACCCTCATGACCTCATCAGAAAAAAAAAGCCGTATTTGCATAATTTTGCCTAGTTATCCTTCGTAATTTATTGTCATAAAAACTTTAACAGAACAAACATTAATTCGACCTTCCATTTAACTTCAATTAAAACTATGTACCTATAGACAAGCATCAGATTATTACCTCTCATGGAGGATTTGACAATACGAGTATACCGTCAAAATCTAATCCAGCAATCAATCTCGAAACCTGGATTACTGTTTACTTGCTCAACAATCCCTTTTCGTGACTGTACGTGAAGACCTCGTAATATAAATGGAACCGTATAATATCCAGCAGTAAAAGTAAGGCAGCTGAAACGTTGAAATAACGACCAAAATTTAAGCGCACATATAAAAATATATGTTTTCTAGATACATTGTTTTATCACCGGACCGGCCGGGGCAGAGACAGCCCTCGCGAGCAATGGGACCCATTTAACATGTCGCCCCTGAAGGCCCCGATAATTGGATTCATTACCAAACCCGAGAAATATGGCTGCCATTTATTGCTTTAGGACTTATTGACGATCGGATATATTTGTACGTAATAATATTGTAGAACATTAATTGAATATAAGCAATAAATTGTTAATTGTTTGGTAAAACAATAACAGGTTAATGTCTCATAGCTTTGTTTAACGTCGACTTTTTTTTTGTATATAATTTATCACCTCGAAAAGTTAAAGCCAAACTAAAAACGGTTCTAGTTCGGTAAAAAACAATATCCATGTTTTTAATAAATAAATAATTATCCATGTCATCTGTAATAGTATATAACGAGTCAAATCTAAAGCGTAAAGGGCGATAAGCAAGTTACAAGATCGCTAACATAACATTTTCATTAAAACCGGCGATTTTTCGAACACGTTAATGCAGAAATACGGTAACACGCGTTGTTTATTCAAAAGGGGTTCCAAGGAATACCTTAGCTTCCACGCCCCAACACCTAGACATCTCCACAACCAGAGGGACAAATAAGTAGCCAGAGAGCGCAGTGTTTTTCTTTTTATTGCAATGAATATTAAATATTTTAATTTACAAATAATATAAAAGTTTTTTCATGCTGGGACCCCATGGACTTTGCGTTTCTACGCCAAACGGTAAAAATATTTGTTAATTCCAGTTGAAATTGCCTTACTCCTTATTTTTCTTGTTTCTATGCTTGGTTTGATACTACCCTACTATCTATAAATATGTACCTGTAAATTTCCTTTAATATGTATGTGTTTATTTAAACGAGTAGTACCAGCACGTATAACCGTCATTAAAATCTCATTCAAATGTATACCTTATTACAGTATACTAGATTCCAAATTCAAACGGTTTAATCAATGTCTGTTACAGCTGTTAGTTATATAGGGGCAGTAAATAAGACGTAATTATTCTCTAAAAGGTATGAGAAAGATCAAGAGGTTTCGAGTAACAATAGCCCCGAGTTATTTTGCTATTCGGCCGTTATTTCGTTAAATTAGTTGGGCTGCGTCGTGGACAGAAACAAACTCATTAGGTATACTGAAATTACTTGCTTTCACGGTATTTATGGCGAAAACTTATTTGTAACTAGATGATGCCCGCGGCTTTGCCCGCATGGTGAGGAAACTGTAACATATTGAGAAAGAATGAGATGTTTTTCCGCTGGAAAAGTAGCCCTTGTCACTCTCCATCCCTTCAACTACCTCTACTTATAAAATCACGTCAATTCGTCGCTCCGTTTTGCCGTGAAAGACGGACAAAAACAAACAGTGCACTTAGGTTTACACAGTTAGGCACACTTTCGTATTTATAATATTAGTATGGATATCTGGGGCCTGTATCTGGAACACTTGTGTAATGTTACAAGCGGAAGTCTCTTTCTAACAATAGGTGTCAAAAAGTGACTTCCGCTTATATTACAAGCTACAAGTGTTCGAGAAATAGTGTTGTAAAAGTGTTGAAGATTGATTCTTCCAATGCCGTGAAAAAAAATCTCGCCAACAAATTGTAAGAAGAGTTTGACGAGAATTTCAAAAAGTACCAATTATGTGTTAACATTTCGATTCAATACATACAGGATAAACTTTGTATCGTGAACAGTAATGCTTTGTTAATTTTCTAAACAACTAGCAATTGAATGCTCACTACATGTTTTTGTCATTTTACTTTCAAGGATTTCAGAATTTTTGAAGGCTTATTAAACTATATACCGGGTGTGGTCTTTAATAGGAGCACTAACTTTAGGGATCGCTTCTGCACCACGATCGTAGCAACATTTGTTATACAATTTAACAATTGTGTAATTTCTGCCTTAGGATTTTTTAGAACAAACTAAATAGTATTTTCAATGAACGGCATCCAATAGTCTAGTTGACGTTTACTGTCAGCTTACAAACTTCCTAGTTTTCGCAATACATTGCTTGCTTGGAAAAACTTTTTTTATAAATATTTTGTAAACTATAAGTTATTTTCAAAAGCCGTAGAACAAATGTTGCTACGTTTGTGGCGTAGAAACGATGCATAAAGTTAATGCTCCTATTACAGGCCACACCCGGTAAATCAGCCTGAATTCCATTTGTCATTAGATTAAAATATTGTCATTTATCCCAGTTAGGAATGAAATGTAGAATGAGCACATTTTAAATATGTTACAAAACTTTTGTGATTATAATATTATCTTTAAACGTAAAATAAATTACACAAAATCTTTTCCGATTTTAGTGAAAGTCAGGGCATTCAATTCCTAATTGTTTATGAAGTTAAATAAAATACATCTTATCACTGTGATCAGAACTGTTCAAATGTCATGTCATCAGCTCCAACAAGAAATAATTTTAGGGAATTCTAGTCCCAAGGGCGAAAACGGGGTTAGCAGTTTAAACGATTTCGATGCGAACTTAGGAGGCCAGAATAGTATTAGTTATCCTATCATCATAAACATAAATCCAATTTAAATAACTTTTCATTGGAAAACTACTGGAATAGGTGTTACGCGTCATATATAACTTCCTGCCTATGTACTTATAAGTAGTAATTTAATATCAATCGTTCTCGCAGACGTCCAAGATACAGGCTCAGCCTAGTTTGGAGTCTGATGGATATTGTTAACATGTAAAAACCTGTTTTGTCTAATAAAAATAATTTGAATTTGAATTTTGAATTTAGTATAAAGAAGGCTTTTTTACTGAATAGGCCTTAGGTTCAGATTCCGAGAATTATATGCTTATCATAAATAGTTTATATACCTATTAGGTATTCAACTATTCCCCCACAACTTTATCATCGTCTTTTACGGCATGTAATTTGTATTAGACTCTAGCTAAGTAACTGTGGTACTATAGGTTGATTTGTGTAAGATATACGCCTGCCTAAGTTATGATTTTCTCATTAGCATATAGAATATAACTATATGTATACATTATGCTAATAAGAGAAACAGGACTGAAGTATGCGCACATTTTACACAAAAGCAAAGTATTTCGTACCTAAGTGCACTCAAATAACATACTCTTCAACAAAAAAGTCAAAAGAGTAAATACAAAACTGAATGTTATTTAAATACAAACTTCTCAAGTATTCTCTAGTAGCGAGGATTGGAAATAACGAAGTCAATTTGATGCATAAAGAGAGCTACAAAGACTACCTCCAGCAGAATTCGCATTGTATGTTTAGAATCCTCTGTCACCCTTCAAAGGGCGGTTTTTAAAGACGGACTACCTATGAATGCTAACTCTGTATGCTGCGCTACGCGTATGGCTATGTTTGATTTAATTATTTGATTAGTCCTAAATATTTCCAATACAAACAAGTAATATATAAGCTTCAGGAGATTTAGCAGGATGCAAGGTCTGTCGTAGTTGCCATTTATCAACTACTACGCATAACAGCTACCGTGAACCGTGAAAGTTTACATCAATAATCTTCCAATCAAATAAGATACCAATACTTGGTTCAGCTATCAGAATAGACGGATTACGAGCCCCAATGCAAATGAGTACGTCTGGTAGGAAAAAAATGTACTAAACTAACGTTAACCTAAAAATTCTGGGGGACGAAGGTGTTTGGAAGAATTAGCAATATAAAAACAGTATAAGTTATAAATCGTATTTTATTTATTCAATGAAAAAAAAAACGAACTTTCCTTGGTAATAAAAAAAAAACATTGTTTCACCAATTGTACTAAAATGCAAAAAAGTTCGTCTTTAGTGTTACCGACGCAGATTAGAACGTCTACCACTTGGTGGCGTCTCCTTTTGCATCTAAAACGGCTTTAATTCTGAGCGGCATTGTATCTACCAGCTGTCGACACTCTTCCGGGGTTGTTTCATTCCAAACACAGGTAAGTTTCTCTTTAAGATCAGCTTTTGATCTGGACTGGTCCTTTCGCAACTTCTTCTTCATTTTCCACCACAACGTTTCTATGGGAGACAAGTCCGGGCTGCTGGATGGCCACGACATGGTAGGTATTTTTTTCTTTTTCAGCCACGCCATCGTTGCTTTAGCGGTATGGCATGAGGCACCATCTTGTTGAAAAGTATACGCATTTTTATACTTTAACTCACGTATAGACGGCAGCAAACTCTCTTGTAAGATGCTTTTGTATTTTTCGGCATTGACGGTTCCATCTATAAATTGCAGACAGCCGACACCCTGTGCCGACATGCAGCCCCAAATCATTAAGGAAGCTGGAAACTTTACCTTACGCTTAAGACAATCTTTTTGAAATGCCTCTCCTTTTTCGCCAATGACTTTACTTCGTTCATCGCCTACTGTGACTTCAAATTTAGATTCGTCACTCCATATAATTTTACGCCACTGATCGACGGTCCAATTTCTGTACTTTTTGGCGAATTTCAACCTGTTAGTTTTCTGCCGTTGTGTAAGTAACGGTTTCTCTTTAGCAGTGTAAAACCGTAGCCCATCCTCTTCATCACTCTCTTGCAAGTATCCACTGAAATGTTTTTTAATTGCGTCACGCCATAGTACCGTAAGTTCTCCAGCTCTTGCACGACGATTTTTCTTGATGATCTTCCTCAGAATCCTGTTTTCTGCTTTAGTAGTAATTCGTGGGCGGCCGGATTTCTTTAAACAAGAAATTTTGTCGTGTTTTCGATGATGCTCGATGATAGTTTGGATTGTAGACCTTGGCATAGAAAGGTCCTTGGCAATTTGGTACGTAGATTTGCCTTTATTGTTACTGGAGATTATAATTTTCCGCACTTCTTCAGTCACTGGCTTACCTCGTGCCATCTCGATAGAAAAACGATTTGGAGTAATAAAAAATTAGGCTGAATTTGCCCTTTTATATAGTGGTTTGTCATTTTACATGACAGAGAATATTCCGTATTCAATTTGAAAATAATATTTTATATTACGAACCCTGGTAAACAGGTTTTATTTTAAATAGACGACCTATTTTGCCTTAAATATGAAGCAGACGTAATTATTTGCGTGTGAGATGTAATATTTATAATTAAATTATTTTAAAATAAATAACGAGATGTACACTTTGTACAACTCAAAACTAAGCTAGCTTTAGTGACATTGCGTCTAGTGTATTCCATTAATCATCAAAGTCGATTCGGGTAGAAATACTAGTTTTTGAAAAAAAATACGCATGCAGAATTGCGACTAGACGAGCTATTTTGCATTGGGGTTCGTAGCTTAACATGCTTCATCTAGTGGGTTAGTAATCGGTGAGCAGCTCTCGGCAGGAGGCTTGTTTTAATGAAATTATCGACGTACTTCCGACTGATTTCAAATGCTGCTCTTGCCCTTAGCGTCGCAAAGGGAGCAATTGAACGAGGGAAATAAAATTTGAGCAATAGACGGAGGCAAATAAATATCTGGATATAATTTTTACATAAAATAATTTCATTTTAACAAATTCGAACTTAAGTTTCCGAGAGAAAATAGTTATTTGTTATACAAAGGAGCAAAGTTAGTGTTTACCTTCTCGTGCTAATATTGAGACCCGAGCTAGCGAAAGGTTCCAAAATTGAACCAGGAGCACAGCAAGTGGTTCAAAGTGTGGAATCTTGAGCATTGGGAGGGTTTCAAAGCACGAGCGGGGAACACACTTTGCTAAAGAGTGAAACACAATATTCTCACTACCGCGAGAAAATAATTTACTCTTAAACTTTAAAAACGTTATCTGTTTTTAAAGAATAAAACAGTTCCTGCCAAGCGAGTGACGTGAAAAATGTATATCTATAGATATACATTTATAGATTTCGTTTTATGTGTTGTTGCGTTAGTGCGCAACTTTAGTTATGTAATAATACTATGTTACTAACAGTGAGTTCCTGTAATTGGCTTTTTATTATCCATTAAATGTATTATTGTTTAAATAATGTCACAGCTGTTGGATATCCGAATAAAATAATAAAATCGCAATCATTACTGCAATTTGCATGTCGCATGTCGTTACTACTTCCAAAAAAATCGTAGCTATATTATTTCAATCAAAGTAAAAAAATTAATAAACAGAGTTACCTCGTTTAAAATACGAGTACTCTTTTCTTCATAGATGTGACGGTAAATAATTAAATATGCTACTTATTTAATCTAAAGAAAGTCAAAAGTAGGTTCCTAGGATAATCCGACAATAAGTTAAATATTAGTTAGAAATATAATATATATATATTTTTATAACGTTGGTTTCGTCATTACAAATCTAAAATGGAATTGGGCAGGGCATGTTAGGCAGAGAGATGGCAGGTGGACTAGAATGTTAACGGGGTGGTGGCCCCTTGCGTCCGTTGGCACGTTAGGTCGACGACATTTGGAAGATTGAGTGTGACTTCTGATGAGACTAGCTCAGGACAGGGACAAGTGGCGTACTAGAAGAAAGGCCTATGCTCAGCAGTGGGCGATAAAGGACTGATATGATGATGATGATGATAATAATTTGTTGATTACAAATCCATATTGAATTTTAAAATAAAATACAGCTAAGCTAGGAATTACAATAATTAACTACTTAACTACTGTAGATTTAATCTAAATAAGGTCCTTGTGACATTGCACCAAGAATGCTGGTGGCATTTAGTTGTTCTACCGCAATGCTGAAACTTTTTCTGAGGAAGTGTCTAGCTCTTCGTTCTCCAGTTACGTCAACCAGATGCTTTGTGATTTCTTCAAAAAGTTTGTGCGCGTAGTCGCTGCTTTCCGTAACGCCCGCTTTTACAGTAGTTGGAGATGGGATGGCGCTAGTGTCTCTACGTAGGTAGCATTCATCCCAAGCTCCAAGAAACCAAAGACACCCCATCAGGCCTCCTGTCATCATCCCTGACAATGCCGGCCAACTCAAGAAGAGCAGGCATATTGCCATTTATTTTAAGGTAGTGTTATAAATATAAACACAAAGCTAAAACTACAAATGTAGCAATTTTAACGAATTTACGTCGTTCACGATGTAAATAAAATAAATAAATATTCCAGGATATTCTTCCACAGATTCCAAGAAGTCTTGTATTGTGGGTACTACTTAGAAGTATTTCCATGTTATTTAAAAATAAAGTTTTCCGTGAAAAGTAATTATTAAATGGCTATAATGTTGGAACGATTATCATCCAATTTAGAACGATTTATTATGTTTCAGTCCCTGATTTTTGACAAATGATTGTAATTATAATATAATTCGACGTAATTGTACCTACGCAAATTCCATGAACGAAATAAATGCTGTGAAACTTTCTTGGACACAGTTTATTACGGTCACAAAACAAGACATCGCGTTGATAACGACAAAAAACTTTTGTTTAAAGTAAAAGAAGTTGTGAATCTGTAAATTCAGAGTTGTTTAACAGAACAGTAAATTCTGAGCGAATACTGGGCGGCATTCAATTGTAAAAAACTTTTCTTTAGTTGACATTTTTTTCTTTTGCTCGCTCTTACCTCCGTAGGTAAAAGGAACTAATGCGTTTTGGTGAGAACGAAAAGTACAATAACATCGAATCGAAATCTAGTTTAGAAAAATTAAATGTTTCTCCGGGAATATTATCTTGTTTGTTTCAGTTCAGGACTAATGTGATTGCTGCGGTCTGCTAGGGCTGTGTCAATGACATCTACGGCTCAGATGAGATTTACGAATAAGGTGTCAGAATTGTGTCAGAGATTTTTAGTGAGTAGGGACGAATTCAGCAGCTACAATAGTAGCGCATAAAACTTCTACTCAGATAATTTAATTAAAACAATAATAAGTTATATGTCTTTTATGGCAGATTCTATCATAGCTGATTGTGTGTATAAGGTTATTGAAACAGTTTATTATATATT
Organism: Grapholita molesta; assembly: GCA_022674325.2. NCBI lineage: Eukaryota > Metazoa > Arthropoda > Insecta > Lepidoptera > Tortricidae > Grapholita > Grapholita molesta. The sequence goes on from CP053137.2 coordinate 12,069,668, forward strand.
AGTTAAATACTGTTTAACAAATACATATACATTGAAACAGAAAATCCTTCGCAGTATGGTACTGTACATGCTAGCAGCACTTCCCCATTGAATTCCTAATTCGTTGGGTGAGGAAGCTGCCTGCTCTATAATCATATATTATTGGTATAAGTATTAGTTATTTAAGTACCTATATTAACTTAAAACTGTTAAAACCATAATTTACCTACTATGCAATCTAACCCTTACGTCTAGCATGAAATTCTAAAAGTTACAATTATAAACATCTTAATTATGCGCTTTACATTAAATTTAAAACAAGCAAATACTAACAATAAAACGCAATCGCAGAATATCAGTATTAAATAATTTATAATCAGTAAAAAATACCTCTACGTCTTCATCGCCGCTCCGTGGCAAGCTCATTAGCCCCGTCTACTAAATTAAAATAAAAATAAAACTAGCACCCTACTAACGCGGAACATTTCTCAGTTTCTAACTACTTCTTGAGCAGATAACTGTAGACTCCGCAATTTAAAAAAAAAATAAAAAAAAAATGCATAAACAAATTTATTTTCACAAAAATACATACTTTTATATGCTTTCTTACCTGTCATTTAAATAATCTGGCAATACATAACTACACTTGATGATTGAAATGGTACGGCTAAGTTATGATTTCTAATGTAAGTAACGTTCATTGTCTTATTGATTACTAAGCCATTTCGTAAGCATTAAGTATATCGTAAGCAGTAGAGTAGTAGTAGTTATTGTATCTAAATGTATTAAAAAACCCTACCTACTGCACTGGAACAATAATCAAACTAGCACCCAACAGATTACTTGCGAATTTCTCAGTTTCCAAATGCTTCCCTAGCTAACATTTCTAACGGAGCCAGGTTTTTGACGACTTCAAACAGACTCTGCATTATAACACCTTATCAAAATTTGTGATCACTACACTTAGGTTAATACAAACACCCTAAAACCAACATTGTGTGGTCCGACTGCATTCAACAGTATCCCACAGTATGTTGTTTAAGTACAAATCTTCATGTTTGATGATATTTTTAATGTGATTGCGCTAAAAGCTTATCACAAGGCATGTGGCACCATCGAATAGGTGGTCTGCCTGCATGTTCATGTTCAGATCTTCGGTTTGAATGCAAATACATTGAGTAGTTAAGCTCTCACGTTAATACTTATTATGCAGGTGGGAGCACGTGTAGTGAGCGTGTCGTCTTATTAGTCCATTTAGTAAAGTGATCTGTGCACCAGACTGGAAATTCTCAAATAAAAGTGCACCGCTTTTAAACGTGACTTTGAACTGTTGGAGGGAATTTCCTTTGGATAAACTTTAATTTACAACGACACCTTTTTGCCTCCGGGCCTTTGAGCACGCGTCAAAGTCAAGTTCGTCCGGAAAACTGGGATGAAAGGTGCCCTTTAATGCGGAAACCATGGAGTTTTCAGTGAATTAAATAATTTTATATACGAGTATACTATACATGTTCTCATGTGGGTGTTACAAGGGTTTATAAAGCCGGCTCGTAATTCTAATCTAAGCTAAACCAACTTTTCTCAAAGCGGTTCGATTTATTTTTGTGGTTGGAGTTGTCATCTAAGCTTAACCATGCCTACGTGAAGTTAGGTTATGTAAAAAGTCGCAGTTAGAAATAACAGACATAGTTCGTTTCTGTGTGTGATCAGTTCAGTTCAGTTCTAATCTGAGCAAAACCATTTTCAAGGCAGTTCTGTTCTATGAGGGATCGCAGTTCTAACGTTACACAAATCTACATGAACGCAGATCACTTCAGTGTGTGGTCGCAGTTCTTACACGGATTGTTATAAAAGAGTGTTACTTATGATATATCATACAAAATTGTTTGATCATAATATATAAAACAAAAGAACGGCGATCAAGTAATATTAATTAAAATAGTATTTCTCGGTAAAAGAAAATTAAGTAATTAACACGTAAAATAATGATATATTACAACAAATGAAAATTCGATGAAACACTGTCAACAAAATAGTTTTCTATGAAAAATCAGTCTACAAAACAAGCCTAGTACCTACAAGTCTGCGCAGTTAATGAGGTCCCAAAACTTCTTAGATTTGTTCTGAACTGCAATACTAGAGGTATCTTCAAGAAACGAAAGTTTCCAAAATGTTCTTCTCTCTTTAATATAATTTTTTGTTACTTTGTTGCTCCTGTGAAAATTGCTAGACCTTCATTTCTTTGCCATTACATTTTGCTTCACTTTTACGATATCACGGGGCTGTATCACGACCACGATTTCGGCACGCACAGTGTGTTTTACAGGTATGTGGGGTCATAATACCCTGTCACGTCCCTGCCCTTCCCCATTACGTATAGGAGCCGTAACAACCATTGCAAAAGTCACTCGATTATCAATCTTATTCTTGCACAATAAATTCCAAATTTCAACTGGTCTTCTAATGTAAATATAGCTAATGCTTGGTGAAGAGGCGAGACGTGTGTAATGCATTCTCCTTGCTGTGCGAGTGAGACGACTGCAAACATGCAGATAAGGTTCATAATGTCGGTTTCAAATAACATCAGCTGCATATCGGTAACTTTCTTTAATCATCCGTCGTCGACTTCGTTACACGTTATATTTCTGATAATTGAACGATAGTTGACGTTTAAACAGTTCATCCGCGGGCTATAGGTACATTTTACTATGCGTCTTTCTTTAGGTTCAAAATATACTTTTGGGCTGGACATTGAAATTACATTTTACATGTCGATGCCTTGAGAATCTCTTTTTATCAAAATAGTAAGTTTTTTACGTAATACTCATACGTATTGTCTTCAGTTGCCACAATACTCGTAATTATTCATGACAAAACAAATGAAACGGATTATATCGCGTATAGATTAGTATAGCAGCGTCGTGCTTTGTCCACCCCATGGTCACGAACGCTGAAGCTAAACGGTTCGAAACGTCAAGATGAAATTTAAATTGGTATGTACGCCATACAATCCGTTTCAGTTTCGTTTGGACCCGGGTATGTCATTAAACTACGTCCAACAATGAGAGGTAGGGCACAGCGATGACCATCACGCTTGAATTTGGGGCAGCCCAACTGGGGAAGTACCTACCTCCTCCTTACAGAAGACCACAGCCATAATAGCACTGCTACCTTTCAGGTATGCAGTGTTGTGTTCCTGATGGTGAGTAAGGTTCCCAGAGCTCCAACCCCCCTTAAAGGCCGGCAACGCGCTTGTGACTCCTTTGGTGTTACGGGTGCCCATGGGCGACGGTAATTGCTTACCACCAGGCAATCCGTCTGCTCGTTTGCCGCCTATGTCATAAAAAAAGGGTTGTCCTTACTATGTGTATAAATAGGATTAGGAAGAGTTGAGTGCCATCTGGTGCAATGTGAATACTGCCAATCAGAATCTACGTTCTGAAACTTCAGAAATATCATTAAATGTAGTCATACAGCTAGTATCATTGTCTCAAAAAATGTATTTACATGACTGGTCTAATCATTTAATATGCCTGGTTTCCTTAAAATTAAACTCACTCCTGTACGGCAACCAATTGGAACAAAACTCCTGAAATCGACGGTAAATTCCTCTTTCGCACATTTTTATCGCTTTTAGGTGAAGTGTGTGTTTTTTCACACACATCTTCTATTCCACAAGTTACCAATTACGAACCACTATAAGCTGGCTCTCGACTGCCACATTAACTGCGTGTTACCTGAAACCATGTTATTGTCGTTGCCTGAATCGCTGACGGTTTGTCAGCTGCGGGAATAGTAGCCCTTGAGAGATAACAGGTAATGGAGTTACGGAGAGAAATTGATAGGGTTTTTTCAAATCGTGAAATTCGAGATAGAATAATGTGACGGTATGAAAAACAACGGCATTTACTATGGAACGGTCTTCCATTTGAACGAGGTGAATATTCTTGTTTAAAATCGATCGTATTTTAATCGCGATGTAGCCTTTTCATTTAGAGATGGATAGAAACGTATAATGTAGCTGACAGTAATTAGTCTGATTATCATATGCAATACAAGTCTACTGCTCTCATACTTTCATATGTAGTTTATTATCACCGTCACATGTGGGGTTGGAATGGCATCGACTGTCATCTGATATTACAACCCACAAGGTTTTATTATAAAAACCTTGTGGGTTGTAATATTTATACATAAGATTTGTACAGTTGCTTATTTATAATATAAGAAGATAGTGCTAGTAAATTCATTTACTTCGAGTATTTATGGTCATTAGTCGATTCCACAATGTACTCATTACCTACCTCTCAGCCAATGTACACGTTGACTGCTGGACACAAGCCTACCATATAGACCGCCACAGTGAGCATGAGGAGTTTAATGCAATAATCGCCTCGCTTTTCAGGCGCATTGGTAATTGCAGTATGATTCATCATTATGGTTTCTATTTAGTCGCAGTTTTAAAGACAACACCAGGGTATAGTGCTAATATTAAGTGTTAATATTAGACTAGAACACACTTAAAAATGTAATATTGTATGCTGCTCTTACAGGGTCTCATGGACTGTTCCTAATTACCACTAGTATCATTACGTGTCTAAAAATGAACCTTATTATGTACACGATAACGCAATATGAATAAATGACTAAATGAATGACTGACGACGTCTTCCATTTAATAACAAAACATAATTTACATAACCGTAGGTATATAAAGTTTCATAGCTTTTTGGTTCAATTTGAAGCAATTTGAAGTTTATTGTATCTGACCTGTATTGTTAAGAAAAAATTCAATGCTTTAATCTTGGTCAAATGAAACGAATATATTTGCGTCAACAACATTATAAAATGAAAACATTTGGTATACAGATTCCAGGGAAAACGAGTCGAGGGAAGCGATGCGATCCAAGAGGGTCCATAATCAATATCCACATAAGAAAAACCATTTCCGGGACACCAATCCCAAAGGCTATAAAGGGGATGAAAAGGATGTGGTCAAGGTGGCTGCATCTCTGCTTTTGTTTTTAGGGTTCAGTTGTAGAACAGATAAAACATGGGATCACATCACATCGAATGTGGATCTAGCGGCTCCTGCGTGCATTTAAATATGACGTCATTATATATACATATACCGTTGTCTCGCTCATCCTGTTATCACCTGGAAGTGGAAGCGAAAGCGAAACATTGTAATTATGCGAAAAGAGCTGTTATATCTTGAATAACTCATTCAATTGTTTATCTTATTCTCGGACAATAAATTTCAAATTAAAATGCTATTCCAATGTCATTACTGCTCTTACTAATGTAGAGAACTTAATAGTAGCAAAAGAAGACTAGGTACTGCAAATATTAAATTTAGAATTTCGATTTTTTTATTTTTATGACATAGGCGGCAAACGGGCAGACGGATTGCCTGGTGTTAAGCAATTACCGTCGCCCATGGGCACCCGCAACACCAGGGGAGTCACAAGCGCATTGCCGGCCTTTAAGGGGGTTGGAGCTCTGGGAACCTTACTCACCATCAGGAACACAACACTACATACATTAAAGGTGGCAGTGCTATTATGGCTGTGGTCTTCTGTAAGGAGGAGGTACTTCCCCAGTTGGGCTGCCCCAGATTCAAGCGTGATGGTCAACGCTGTGCCCTACCTCACATAAATGTTTCCCTCTCTACCACTCTCCTATATATTCGTGGAACAGCGGGTGAGATGAAATACTATATGTTTGTAAACCCCCTTTCTCTGTAGATTCGTTTTAATGTACTGATCGTTTGGTAAACGTTTGCTAGTTACGAGACTGAGACCTACTTTCATAAATCTAATACAATCAATGTGAAGTAGTAAAAAGCTGAAATAGACCGTTTACGTTTTCTGGTGGTCGGCGCGCTTGTTTTCCACGGTCGCGTTTTAAGGCAGAATATCTACGGAACCCTTCACTGAGCACGTACTATTGACAAATTATTTAAGGGTGACCCTCTCCGTCTTATTTCAAATGTTTGAAATCGATTCGCGCAAACACGACGTGCGGTGAATTTGATAATAAAACACTTTATTTAAATTACTTTCGATAAATTTTATGTGATGGATAAAATTAAATCTCCCCCATCGATCTTAACTCCGGATATATCGGAGCTGTGGAGGTGGTCACAAATATCTGAATAACGCTTTTATTGGAACAGGCAATAAAGTGCATGCATCTGATAGCGACTGTACCTACTATATGGGTATGTTGATAAAACAGCTTGTATTTGGAATTTATTGATCACAATTTGAAAATTTTAATGATTTTTAAATGGCTTATTTTATGCGTGATAATTATACTCTGTCACTATTATTATATTACATTTAACAAATAAGGGAACATTCAAACTCAATTTTTTTTGACAAATCTTTTTTTGACGACCGGTCTGGCCTAGTGGGTAGTAAACGACGAACCCAGGACCTTCGGCTTCATATGCAGGGTATGAAGCCGAAGGTCCTGGGTTCGATTCCCAGTCAGGGCATTTATTTGTGTGATGAGCACAGATATTTGTTCCTAAGTCATGGGTGTTTTCTATGTATTTAAGTATTTATATGCATCTATTTATTATATATATCGTCGTCTAGTACCTGCAACACAAGCCTTATTGAGCTTACCGTGGGACTAAGTCGATTTGTGTAAGAATGTCCAAAATATTTATTTATTTTAAATCTTGTTTTTGCCAAAAACTTCGTCTACGACTTTTAAACATGCGAATGGGAAAAATTACGACCATATTGATTCATCAATTCTTGAATGAATTAATATGATAGGAAACTTTGCAGCAGTGCACTATCAACAACAATTAAGTGACAAGGAGTATTGAATTAAAATCACTGCTCTTATATCACCTAAGTAATTTATTAATATTAATTTAGACTCGAAAGTTTCAATTGAATCAGTCTTTAGACGCAGTGTTTTCAAATTAAATAGTCAAGGTTAATACCATACCATGTTTACACTCTGCCTGTGCAGAAAGGGTCCTCATAGTATTTCTTCATTTTAGAGGACATTATCGAGTCTTAAATCTTTACGCTACGAGTTTCTCAGGCAAATTATCTTAATGCCACAATGTTTCAGTTTAATGCTCATACAAAAGTTTTTAATAGTCAGAAATACTAATAAAACTCCACTGGAACTAAACGCGGCAGAAAATTATATGAGAAAATATAGTTTTAAATCAGCCCCAGGCTGAATGCAGACCGAGATTGGACCGGAAGGGACGTAGTGCTAACCTTGTCACGCTACGCAGGGTTGTCCATAACACGGATACGCTTATTGCTCGAGTGGCGACCACCTAGCAACTGTACGACCTGTGACCTTACTTGGAAAGTTGCGAATTGCGAATATACATACAACGTAATATCCATCAAATTTGCTAAAATCAGCAAATTTAAGCCATTAATAAAAATAGGCTGATTGTTGCGTTGCCACGCATTTCCTAATTGACAAATCCTCGGAAGGTCTTTTTGACGACAGCTCTGGCCTAGTGGGTAGTGACCCTGCCTATGAAGCCGATGGTCCTGGGTTGGCATCCCAGTCAGGGCATTTATTTGTGATGAGCACAGATATTTGTTCCTGAGTCATGGGTGTTTTCTATGTATTTAAGTATTTATATGTATGTATCTATTATATATATCGTCATCTAGTACCTACAACACAAGCCTTACTGAGCTTACCGTAGGACTAGGTCGATTTGTGTCAGATTGTCCGTAAATATTTATTTATTTAACACAACTTCAACAGGGATATAACAAGATCTCTATCTCTATAAGCCAAACAACCCCTACTTATAACAGGTAAAATTTACCTACATACTTAGATACAAAGGTCTATAAAACTTTCACGTAAAAAACCTTACATTTTTAATATATTTAAGTGCGGCAACCCTACGCTACTAAGATTGACGTGAAGGAAATAAGTTGATTATCGCCCCCACGCTGCTAAGATAATCTCGCATCCTTCGCAAATTGTAAACACGATCATAAAGAAATATACAGATTTAAACCTTATTGTCAAGGAATAAGGTAAAAAAAATTATATATGTTTATAGCGTTGACTAACTTAACCCACACAGGGGTTTCACTAGGAAACTAGAGGCAAATATACAGTTGACATACAATTAGTAGTCCATATGAGTTCGTCGAGGTCATTAAATTCGCAATTAAGTTAACATGGACACTGAAATTAGGTACAACTATTATTACTAGCAAGCTTGAAGCCGTTAGGGTGAGGTTTTGGTGTTGAAGTAATAGCACGGAATTTATAATGCACCTTTAATGATACGAACTCGGTAAATATAAGAAATATAAAAGTCCAGAAATCAAGTGTAACTTAAAATCACGTGACAAAATTAGCATATTTATGAGCGGTCCCGTCAGCGGATACATGCAGACTGGTGTTAATACCTGGGGATTGTCCTTAAAATGCGACCAGTTACCAGTAGTTGACGGGCAGCAGGGTTTCATGACGATGGAACATGTGATCGCCAATCCCCCAAGAGTGGCAACTATGCCATTCAAAACCATGCGGAAATCGCTTCCTTTGGCGGTCTAAGGGCGACTCCCATGAGTCCCGTGTGCAGCAGCGGATATTCGTGGCTGGTGGCTATTGTGTTAAGTTTATTTGTGATTTTCAGTTTGTTTTACACAATGACGGTAGCAAACAAGCACACGGAACACCTGATGGTAAGCAGTTACCGTAGCCTATAGACGCCTACAACTCCAGAGGATTCACATGCGCGTTACCTACCCTACCTCATACTGTAGTCCCTAGGGAAAATTTTCATTTCTCAGCCGGAGCGTTCGCGGGAGAAAATTCCTCTTAAACCGTTTAGTACGCGACCCTTAAGGCTCGAGGGTGTGAGGACGAATGAACTGCCGACGACGAGCGGTGCGGTGGTAGTAAGCATAATTTCGGCACAGTTACATGCAGGCAAGTTTTCGTTGTGGTATACCTACATATCGTCGTGATATACCCCGTAAATAATAAATAAGCAGAGCCCTGAGTGTAAGTTTTTAACGTAACAAAACTTCACCATCGCGTTTGAGTTTCCCATATAAATAACATTATCACTTACGCGTTCGAGACGTTTTCTACGTTAAAAGAAACTTACACTAGAACCACAGTTAAATAAATACCCCGTTTGTAATTGTGGTCGTAATTAGTTCGTAGTTAGTGCCTTACAGCACTAATAGGTACTTTGTAAGAGCTTAACAAACATTAATGGATTTAATCGTTACCGTTACCGGTTTCCGCAAAATGATTTAAATTTTCAATGTGTTTAGGTAATACTTTCCAAACCATATTGTTGCCTGGAGCCAATTTTGCATACAGGCCAGCCTACTTCAACATAAATTGTAAAACTTTATTTGTTTTATTAGTAAATAACGAAAAACGGTAAATGAAATAACAGTAACGTAAATAGCCGGTATTTCAGAATGGAGAAAATAGCAGCCCATTATTAAACCTCTGAATTAAATAAACATTATATAAATATTTCACAAATTGACAGTCACACGAATGAAAACTTAGTTATTACTATAAAATAAGTTGCCTCCTAGTAAAGTTATCAAACTTGAAGTAAGATTAGTAAAATAAACACCAAAACCATATTAATACTTTTATTTATTTTTACACACATTAGATATCATGACACAGTAGGAGGCAGGTGGATTTGGCGAGGTTATTTACATTTTATTTTATTTTATTATAAAACTTAATTGTATATTCTATGAATAACTGTATTATGCCTGACAATAAACTAATCGTTTTAAATGAAATATGTAACCCACATCACACTTAATACGACCGCGAATAATGGGACAGGTAATTGCACTCAATAAATCATTTGAAGATAACATTAAGTCATGATACAGTTATAGTTAAGTCTCTATTATACTTATAATCGACTCGACTTCGTCGTTCGAATTGATCTTCATCGCGAATCGTTTCGATAGGCGATGAAATCACCATCAAATCCATACCAATTTTATATCAAACAGAGATCAACGTCATTGGTTTCCAGAATCACAATATATTTTAATTGGCATTTTGGTGACTAAATATTTTATGGCACATCAAGATTGCCGAAATTCAAACCCGGAATCTCCGGCTTTGTAAGCAGAGTCACTACCGACTAGGCTAGGTTGACACATAAATAGTGTTTATCTACGTACATGTCATAAGTGCTCTAAAATGCGTCCAGAAACCGTAGGCAATAACCAGCATGACCAACCATCAGAAATGAATGGAGATGTAATGTTAACATTACCTACTGAAATCAGTAGGTTATAAGTTTAAATTTGGAATAGCTGTCAAATTCAAGTGGGGTTTCTATTCTAGTATCTATAGATATTAAAACAGTCATTGATACGAAACGCCAATACATTATGTTTTTTAAATATAAATCGAACGACATTTGAACTCGAGTGACAATAGAATAGGGAGTTAATGTTAACATTACCTACTGAAATCTTTCTGATGGTTGGTAATGCTGGTCATTGCCTACGGTTTCTGGACGCATTTTAGAGCACTTATGACATGTACGTAGATAAACTACTATTTAATCAAGTTTTCGTAATATGAATTATATATTATCTACGTGTATTATTTAGTCCGTACAGCCTGGTTCACTTGTGGGCACCACAAACCCTTGCTCATGCATTCTTTATGAGCCAAGGCCACAAACCACAAACTAGTGTGACGGTGATACTAAGTCGCCAGGAGGGTAATTTACTAAATAATGTACCTAAGTTAATACACTCCAGAGCAACAGAAACGGGTCACTTATGGCAATGTCTACACAAAATGACCTCTTATTATGAGTGTAAGTCCATAATATTGGACAAATCAGTGAAATGTCTTAATATTGTGTTGGAATGTTGGCGTGTTTTAATTACTTATTTTCACAAGCCTCTTCTCTTCTTTGGTTTATTAACTGCGTTCGCCAGTGAAATTAACAAAACAAATGAAATTTCTTACAAATCGTATGTACACGTAAGTGACACGGGCTTCCCGTCCAACTGCCGAAGCTCGACTGACGCAGACAGAGAGGAATCATGGCGGCCCAAGTAGGGAGGGGCGCATCGTGCGCGAATTCAAAAAATTCCCTCCTATTATTATAATTAATGAAAATTTTGAAAATGTAATACGTATAAGTTAAACAAAATAAGTAATTATGCTAGTGTTCCAAAATATGACCTCTTCTTTTGAATATTTGCGACGTTTTAAGGGAAATCATTCCTTTTTAGTAAAGTCACTAAGTTTATTAAGGTTATTAGGATATGTATATCTATTAAGCAAAAGTTAATCCTTGAATATCTAACTTATGATACTTAAGATTAAGAGTAAATATAATTAATATTAAGGGTTAACTATACAAAAACAGTATCTAACAAACGAAATTATGCCGTAATTTCTTCGGAGTTTGCATTTCATAATATTATATAAACACGTCATAATAATATAAATAGAAGTCACATCTAAGACTCCCATAGAAAGTTCTTAGTAAATTGAGTTTGACATTTTATAAAGAGTAGCAGAGTTGATTTTTTTGAAAAATAACGAAGTTTTAAAACATTTTTATGAATTTGATTTAGGTATTATTTGTTGTACAAATAGCTAACGTAATGCCATATGGTATTCTGTACCAGTTAACCTTAGGGAAAAACAAAAAGGATTGTATGGTTTCTTAACTGTAATGTATTACAAACTTATAACTTTACATAAGTAGACTTAGTCACAGTACATATGTGACGTTCGGGTTAAGGTACGTTGAGAAGCATCACATTAGTATTAGAGCGTCGTTAACAATAGCGTAAGCGCCAATAGCCATAAGGTGCCTTTATCCACATATGTGTATACAAGCATAATATATAATCGTTCGTACTCAATACTTCGACTGGTACACAACTTCCGCCAACGAAATGGTAATTAATGTTTTTAATTACCGAACAGAAAAACCACATAACACTTCACAATATTCAATTTTCCGCACTTAAAATTAATGCCACCACTTTATTGCACAATAATAGAGCTCTCCCCTTTTTATACTCACAAGCAAAAGAACATCGGCAACAAACCGTGAACCGCTGAGTTTCGCAATTTCCAACCTCGCGAGAACCACACACCGCCACGTGTAACGTGAAGCAGATACGCCACTGTCTTAACTATGTAGTTAGAAATTAAGCTGACTGAGGCAGGCAAAGGAATCAAAACATTCAATAAATTTATTTGATTTGTACCTAGTTACTCAAATACCTAGGTTATTGGTTATTGGGCCTATAATGTTAGTCGTAATGTTATCATCATACTAGAATCTGATGATGAGTATAGTCAACCAATTTGATTTCTAGGCCACGAACCTTGTCACAGTGACGTTAATATGAAATCTTTCGCGTCTTTCATATAGATTTTCACAGTGACAAGGAACCAAGTGGTCTTATAAATCAAATTGGTTGACTGTACCTACTAAAAAGTTTGAATATTATTAGCTCATGTATTGTAATGTAGATATTTTCATAGTTATCTATTTATTCCCTTATTAGGGACTGCTACAAGAAACCACGAAAAGAATGGATATTTCGTATCTGAAATCAGTTCTTTAAAAAATGTTATTGTGATGCTTCAAAAATCGAAAGAGCATCGCCAACAAACGATGGACCGCGAGGCTTTGCAATTTCCAACTTCGCGAGTGAAACACACGCCGCCTTGTGTTACTGTAATTTATGACAGATAACCCACTGCCTTAAATAGTTAGATGTTAAGTTTTTCCGGGGCTGTCAAAGCTTACTGGTATGAGACTGAACAGTCCTGATATTACTATGATACCCTTTTTCTATAGATTGTAAGATAATTTAATAGCAAATGAATATAATACGCCGCCGCCTTGTGTTACTGTAATTTGTGACAGATACACCACTGTCTTAAATAGTTAGGTCTTAAGCTTTTGCGGGGCTGTCAAAACTTACTGGTATGAGACTGAACAGTCCTGATATTACCATGATACTCTTTTTCTATAGATTGTAATATCATCTACTACCAAATTAATATAATACTTATACAAGTGAATTAATCCTTAAGAAGAATTTAATTTTACACTGAACATTCACTATTCATTTATACCGAGCATTATTCATATATTCCGATATTACAATGTTTAGAACTAACGCAAGATCGACGCTTCCGTCGATCTTGCAATATATAGATTACAAAAACAACACCAATAAACGGTGGATCAAGTTTTCGTAGCACACGTTCAGGGTATAACGAGATTTTTTTTAAGACAGTAGTGTTGTATCTGACGAAGTTGTACGTAATCTATGGAGAAGTGCTGTTTAGTGGAGAAACTTAAGTATTAAGTGAAAATGCTTTCCTAGATTTTGTATCTGTAATATTCATACGAAGTGATAGGACTATATATATACTGTCAATTATGTGAGACTGAAATTGTGTCGCTTAACTTCAAACTCGGGTAAATCCATTCTGCTTTAAGGTTGATTATCAAAAAAAAATGTATAATGATCTGAATGCTAATCAACCTTAGTGCAAAATGGATTTACCTAAGTTTGAAGTTAAACGACACAATTGTTATCTGTACAAATAGCATAATTCAAGTAAGAAAACACCTAGAATTATTATAAGTATACTTACTTCTAATAATTCTAGGTGTTTTCTATATGTTTATAATTATTAATTAATTATAGGTGTAAAGCTATACATATGTGCGCTATGTTTCGTTCTTATGTTAAATTACAGGTTTTATAGAAACCGCGCATGTTTCAAAGTTCCTTTTTCTTAATGAGCTTTAATGATTATTTCTCTGTTGATACTTTTTTTTAATTTAGTTATCCTCAATAAAGCATACATTAATAAATGTGGGTAAGATCGGCATACTATATTTTTAAGGAAAGTCCGTCATGTGACACTAAATACCTATGAGATAATGTAGGAAATTAGTTGGTAGACGGTCTTACCAGATAGACGGTCTTACCCACATTGACATAATATGGAGTGGGATATTTTTTATGCATAAGAATTCGGTTCAAAACTGACAGATAGCTTACAAATTATGTATTTGGTTGTTATGTACAAAATTATCGTGAGATTCAAACATATTAATTGTATACAAGCGGGTAACTCACGTTTTATAAGTCGTATATTGCTCGACATGTTTCACGAGGAACATTATCATGAGTACCCGTACCATGAGTTGTGACATTACGGTTTTCGATAACGAGTATCGAGTTTACTATCTGTACATCTCGCTTGTACTATTTTAGTGCGAACGTGCGCAAAGATAGGAAACTCGATACTCGTTATCGAAAACGTCAATGTCACAACTCATGGTAAGGGTACCGTTCACTAAGCTAACGTGACCGGTTCTTGATTATACTCCTTGTAATATAAAATATTGTGAACTTAGTTTATTAAAAAGTTATAAGTTATTTCTAGGTTTTCTAGAATAAATTAAATGTTCCGCACAGACTAGTAAAGAAACTACTTATTTAAAACTTTAGTAAATTTCTTTTAACACCTTCCTTAATTAAAATTATTAAAGCACTTACTTAGTTGAGGTCGTGCTTAAGTTTTGTTTCTCAACCCACAGTTCCTTCTTTCGTGATTTTATTTTTAGTCTAGAAATGTAACTACTAGAATTTTAGCAAACTAAGGATCGCAGAACTAACCTAATAGTTGGATAACTATATAATAATAATAACAACATTTTGTGGGGGCCCATCTCGCATAGGACGAGTCACCGTCTGCCGGAAATAAAATTGAATACCATTTTATTAGGCAGACGTCCGGTTTTTTTTATCCAATAGCCCAGTAGCTAGTCCATCCTTTCCACCCAATAGCCTAGTACATTCTATATTCCATTATAACTCAATAGTCCTTACCCCGTGGCGGGTGCTGTCTCTGTGCGCGTCCCATGATACGGACAGGGGCAACATCCGCTTAGTGTACCCCTTACATTTCATTAAATTGTCGAAAGGGCCTCTGCGCGTTAGCTCGATCTAGCTCCGCGTACGCCTCCCAAATATCCGGAACACCATTGTTCCGTGTACGGAAGAGACATACATAGCAACATTATATTTTCATGATACCACTTTTTTGGATCGAAACGAAAAATAATTAATTTAAAAGACTACGTAACTTGTCGTCCGATCTGTCATTTCAATACATCATTTTATTTTTTAATAAGAGTCAATTTCATTTTTTTTTAATTAATTTATTCATATGAAAAAGGTTACAGCTTAATTGGTAACAAAGTCCCACAAAACAGTTTACACGGTTTGACTGTGGGATCGTGCAGTCTCTACTCTCTACTTATAATATAATATACACTTATGACATAATAAGGCTCTGAGATTATTCTACTCTATACATTCTACAAGGTAACTACGCAGCTTTTTACCCGCTTTGTTGGTTTCCTGTCGGATGTCAGTGGGCAGGCTGTTGAGTATATAGGGTAGGCGTTTGTGAAGACATCTATCGCCGAAGTAATTAGCGACTCTCGGCACGACATACTTGCCCGCAGACACCGACCTGGTGCCACAAACATTGTTGAAGTGTAACTGGGTGTGCTCCTGACTGCCATGGTTATTAAACAATATTAAATATTACAATATTGCAAATTTTGAACAAATGTCTATAGTCTTTTTTATTCTTATCTTTAGTTTTATTATTTACTAACAATTTTAAGAACCTTAATTGCATGATTTCCAACTTTTTTAAATTAGTTTTAGTTGTTAATCCGTAACAGTCAAGAGCGTAACCAATTATATCTGTCAACTAACAACAATTTCGAGGGTATACCAATCACTATCATTTTACTGACATTATTGTACAAAGTTCTGATTTAACCCTTTAAGGCAAGATATTTACCATCATACATAAGCCTAAAACGAATCTATTTAAAAACATGGCATTCTACTATGTCCTATTGACGAAACCTGCGGTGGATAATATACAAAATTTAATGCTTTGACACATATTTATGTCCAATAGTTAAAAGGCATGCCAGAAGTTAAAATGATCCACCGGGTACGAAACTTCCAGTTGCGTGCAAACACGGGTATTGCTGATGTTGGTGGTAAAACTGTCAGGTCGAAGTGAAACTGGGCTGGCCATGTCAGCCGTGTGCACCCACAGCGGTGGGCTACACTAGTTAAAGCGTGGGGGTCCCGTGTGATGGTCGGCGACGACGTGTGAGGTCTTGACGGAGTGGTGGGACATTAACGACTGGCCAGAAATGGCTAGAGGAGGCCACTGCCCAGCAGTGGGACACCTTACACACTCTAAATATAAATATACTTAACGGGTTAAAGTTAAAAGGCGTCAGCTTTATGACTAAAATTCCTAAGATTCAATTTTCCGGGTGCCTCATCTCGTAGTACCTATTACCCACACCTGGCTTTAATGGTACTTGTTTGCTTACTGTTTTGTTAAGTACGCTATTCACATACCAGCTGTGGCCAGTAACAGGAACAAATAATTTTAAATTTAGCTCTTTATTATATTGGTAATTAAGAGTATGTCTGCCAATTTTACACTGTTATTTTTAATGACGGCATTTTGTGATCTTCCTAACATATCAGACAATTCCTATACATATCCTGATATATGCAGACATATCGTGAACTTTACAAAATTTCAAATATTGGAACAGTTTTACGAATTTGACTTCTGGAACTTTCTCTTCCATGCGTGAGTTTTCTTAGTTCTCTGCCTCCGGTAGCTCGATTTTATTAAGGTGCCACGCATCTAACCTAACTAAGTTTTCTGGCAGGGTATATAGGTACTCTGTAGATGGTTACACTTCTAACCTAACCCTACCTACTTTTCTGTAAGGTATCCCGAAATTTGGTCTAGCAAATCATGAAATGCAAAAAAGATCTGGCTAATAGTAAGAATGGGTAACTACATTTACATTTGTATTTAAACTTTCGTGAGACATATTATATAAATTAAACATTAACACGGTTCTACTCACGTTTATTTAGTAACTCGCGCTACATTTTTCAGAGAACATAGGCCTCCATATATAATATATACCCAATAAATATTCGACCATTTAAAAGTTGTCCTTAGTAAAAACCACACGCTGTATACGTCACGCGGTTAACTGCGCTTGGCACGGAATCCAAAAACCGACGTCATTGGCATAAAAATGCAATAATTCTAACGTTGAAATAAAGCTCGTGTCGTAAATCGTGGCGGGTTGCTCATTAATTCAGTTAAATGCTACGTTGTGGTGAGCGCAATAAACAATTGTGCTGTTTTGGCTAATTATCCGGTAAATATTTACAACTGGTTCACAGCTTGAAAATGTTTGCCTAAATATCATCATATCTAGTATTGAGCGCTGGTCCGTCCCTCGTTTAAAATATCTTGCGAACTGGGTCAAATACGCTGATCACACATATAGTCTAACTTTGAAAAAAAAAGAAGTGCAAAGTTTGAATTAGACGTGATTCCTAATGGGAAAGCGGGATGTGCAACGTGGTTTGAATTTCAAACGTTAATTAAAACTGTTCGTTATTGATCCACCAAGAGTCTCTCTTGATTCGAACATGGTGAGTCAAACCTTATTATAATCCGAAATCCGGTATTATCACCACTAGTGAACATTTTTACTCCACCTCTATTCCTCAATATTACAAACCTTCAACAACAATGCATCCATTCCATTTCTCGCTTGCACCAGTATTTACGTAGAAGTGCGGGCGAGATACATATTTTTAAGAGTTCCAATTGAAATAAAGTCTAAATAGAACATAAACAATTTAGACTTTATTTCAATTGCAACCTCTTGTTGTCACTTATTCTTGTTTCTGTCATTGTGAGTCGCTTTGGGGGAGGCCTATGTCCATTGTCCGGTGGTGGAATGCGGATGTTGAATTTAAAGTTAGTATATAAAATAAATAAATACTATTCCTAAAATAAATTATGCCCTTGCTGTACTGTTCATTGACATCGTAGACACCTGGCAGCATGTCCTTAACTGTATCGCTATACCCAGATGTGCGACAACGCTGCCTGCTCTGTAACTTATTCTATTAACCAATAAAAAGTATGCGTTCGGACATGGATATGAGGAATTTACACAAATATTACACAAAAAATCTACACATTATCATTTTCCTCATGGGAGCCTGGAGTCCGCTTTGCACTGTTTTTACGAAAGCGACTGCCTGGTAACCTTCCAACCCAGAACCGAACTTAACCTTACAGGGATTAATCCGGTTTCCTAACGACGTTTTCCTTCGCCGCAAAGCGACGGAAAAATATCAAATAATATTTCGCACATATGTTCCGAAAAACTCATTGGTACAAGCCGGGGTTTGAAGCCGCGACCTCCTTACTACTAGGCCGCCAGTTATTCAATTTCGTAAAAAACCCACACAGAAGTGAGAAATTATGTAAATACATTTTTCACGCTGAACAGTATTCGCGGTAGATCGCAAAAAACTATTCTAACTTCGCTCCAAGAGCTAACAAAAGTTTTGCATTTGACAGTTTCTAGACTACGAGTTTTAAGAGTTTTTGACAGGCGACGCTATCAAAGTTTCGCGAACTGAATTTTTCATCTCCATTGAATGACGCCATACATACTTAATACCTACGTAACTAACGGAATGTAAGTGACATATTTATTGGAAAATATTAAATTAATCAATTTCCGAAAAAAACACTCGGGCTAGTAGGTATGCTAAAAAATATCGAGTTTTCTCAACCACGTTAGTTCTTACTCTCGTCTGTCGTGTATTATATCCTTAAAGTTATATACAGATTGAAATTTATACGCAGAGATCAGAACGAATTTCTAACTCCCTAAAAAACTAGAATATGAATCCCTGATTCGCACTAAAATCAGACAAGATTAACTTTTCTTAACAATGTTTTTGTCACTTATCGGTGCTAATGGTGCTATAGTTTCAAAAAAAAGAATATAATGCCAGACAAAGCACTCTTAAAAATTTAAGGTAGAAGAAGGAATATTTATAACTAGCTTTTTTTCGCGACTTCCATCTTTAAATTATGATTGCGGGATAAAAAATATATCCTTCGTTCTTTCTCGTAGCTCCAACTCTCTCAATACCAAATTTCATTCCAATTGGTTCAGCGGTTTAAGGGTGAAGAGGTAACAGACATTTTTACACTCTTCAAATATCCTAAAGATTTTTTTTATGAAAATGTAGGTACATGTAATGAAAAAAGAGGTTAAGTTTTATCCGGTATCCACGCGAAAGAAGAACAGAGTCCGGTAGCGAGTAAACACAACACGGAAAAAAATGCTTTAAAAGATAATCTTTATCGATAATCCAATTTTCCAGCGAGTTTAATGGCGTTACTTAAAGATAAGTTATTGTAAGAGATTATTTAAAAGGACATTTCGTTAAAGAGAGAGGCCTCTTTCAAGTTTTTATTCGCAAAGAAATGAGGTTAGGCATAATCGATGGGCTTAATTTCTCTGATTGCTTTCTTGAGGATTTGCTGTTTCATATTTCTTACCTTGTAATCGTCTCAAAAACCAATTTAACTCTAACCTGTACATTTTAAACAATCTCCCGTCGTTGGAGGTCACACTTATTTTGGTTTCCAGGGCTAAACGATGGGGATGGGCAAGATCTTCAGATTGAGAGTTATAAATGAAGTTTTCACATTTCGCTGATGGTGACGTTAAATTACTTTAAAAATAATTGCACCAAGAATAAAAAAGGTTATTGTGTATATTTCTTTTATAGTTTCTATTTACTTTCGTATATTTTAATTCTTGTATCCTTCGTTGTTCTTATCTGAATTTAACGTAAAAACAAATTTATACATTTTCGTTCCACAAAGGTTTATCATTTTAATTTAGTCACATTGTCTTTAGATATCCTGATTTTTTTATTAAATACTTCTATAACAGTAAGCAATTCTTAAATAACAATGTCAAATACATATATAACATATTATCTTCAAAAAGACTAAGTAGGTCACAAAACCCTATTCAAAGACCTGCCATGATGTATAATTTAATAAAATAAATATTTACAAAAATATTAATAAATCTTAGAATAGTAAAAATAGAGTAATGCTTTACATGGAAAACCTTCGAATCGTAAATTGTGGTTGCAATTTTGTTTCTCTGATTGGCGTAGCGTTGTTATGCAATTGCGCGCGCGACTCTGTAACTAACTGTCTGTTCCCATTGGCTGAGCGAGAATTTGGTTTTTTATTTTACGAACCAATATAACCTGGTCTTGACCTTTTAAACTATATATAAAATGAATAAATATTACACGATATCGTTACACTAATTTACTGAGCCACACGGTAAACTCAAGAAGGATTGTACTGTGGGTACTCATCCAACGATATATATAACATACAAATACTTAAATACATTTAAAATACCCGCATCCATGACTCAGGGTCTTTACTGGGATTGGAATTGATACAGAGTTACCCACTAGGCCTGACCTGTGACTCATGACTGGAGAGAGATTTTAAAATGTATATAGCTTCGAATGCCAGATCAAAATTTTAGGCGACCTTTAAACTGGCTAGGTGAGTGGTTTACTCGCCAGCGCTTATTACAACTACAACTATAATCAAATAAAAATGCGGTATTTGAATCTTGATGCCACATAAACATTCTATGATTGCACGTAACAAGATAAAGTGTATAAGGAATGTCCTTTAGCTTCGATTCAGCAGAGAAATGCAAGAAATTGGCACTGGGCCAAAACTGACTTTTGGAAATGGTAGCAATCTAGGAATATTAAGTCCTAGAAACTTAGTCTATAAAACTTAGCTGTGTAAAAGTTAAGCTATGATAAAATTATTTCCAATTGTAAAATGTGATAAAATCAATCATTCAACATGTGGATGCTGTGACAGAATAAGGAAGTTATAGACAATTTTACTTACGGCTGCCAAAACTCATTTTCTTGGCTTTATTTTTCTAATATACCTATAATTTGTGTGGTGCAGAAAATTGAAACCTAAAATTTGCTGTGTCAGCCTGTGTTGAAATTTGATTCTGCTTTGCTTGATATTCAATAGACGTTTTATAATGAAATGTACTTTACTTTTAGTTGAAAAATCATTATTTACAATAATTATAATATTACGAGTACTTAAAACTATTAACTAAATTAAATGTATAACCTGTCTTAAAACATAGCGCAGTCGATTTTACCGTCGATTAATATTGATATTGCTTATAATTGATGTCCCTTGATACGGACAGTTTTTAGATTTTAGTTGGTTATGTTACAAGTTGTATGACTCGATATACGATTCTATATATCTTATAATATATTATTATTGAACTCGCGATCAGAACATCAGCGTATAAATATCGTCGGCAAATCCGATTCAATATTAAATGTAAAATCTTAGTTTAACTTATAACGTGTATATTAAATGTATAAAATCACTTTAAATGTTCACCTATGATAATTTTATTTGTTTTTACAATATATGTGGTGTTTTTTTTACAATTCAAAGAATGAATTACGTAAAACTAGAATTTAAAAAATCAAATCCGCTATCATTTGAGCCCGTAAAAGGCGGTCTGGTTCAGTCAAAAACCTTTTTTTTTCAAGCCGAATGCATTTCGTTTACCGCGTATTTGGACCGACCGTGACTGAACTATCAATGGTTGGATTTTGTTTTGTTTATGCTTCTTTATAGATTTTTACATTTATTTTGCTCCAAAAAATGTAAACAGATTACAACAGTAAATAAAATAACAGATTCAAAGCGTGCAGAACGCCGTGCAAGGCAGCGGACAGCAGTGAGTGATACACCCTCATCGCGATCGGTGTGTCCTGACTCGGTTTGAAGATGGGTACCAGAGCTTACACGAAACATGTCGCCTAGTGCGATATAATTACACGTGAGTTTATCCGTTTGTAACTAAATAGATTCAAAGCAAATACTAACAATTTTTGCTGAATAGAATTTAAGGACTGGCAGAGAATGCCTTATTTAGTCCGAGTTATGTATAATTTGTTTTTAACTAATAAGTTTAGATCAACTAGCCCATCGTGCGAGATATTTTAAAGGATAACAAATGACCACAAACAAATGGTATCGTCAGAAGTCAATGTTTTGTATAAAGTTTCTTTTATCAAACCCGCCCTTACTTCCACAAAGAGATATCGGATAAATGTCAGAGGCATCCGGGCTCCGGTGACCAACACATAGATTTCCTCACATTAGATTCCTCATGCTGCATCATTACATCGCAGCTTGGTCATTTATAGTGCTACTAAAAGCTTAGCTGAAAATCAAGTGAGGATTTTGGACGTACCTTTTATCCGGGTTATTTATAGACAATTATTCAACCCAAGAAAATGTACCATTTTAAAATTAAATGGTCACCAATCGTCAACATACATTTCAAGTAAAATAGTTATTCTTTTAGGATTTATACATCCGTAAAACAGTTCCAGGGTTGTCATAGTGAAGAATGGTTAGAAACGATACTCAGGTAATGGTGCTGCTAGCGCAATTGGATGGTATTTACCTACCACATATCGACGGTGGAAAGGAAGAACCCCTTAAGCGACATTTAGTGAATTGTACAGGAGAGTGTTTCAAAGTTTTCTTTTTGAGTAAAAAAATCATAACTTTTTTCCTATTTGAAATAGGTAAATGAGTTCTTAAGACGATAATCTTATTTAATTTTTCTCTATTTTATGAAATAAACATTTACCCCAAAATCTTACAGGATCCTGAAAATTTTGTCGCTTAATTGAAAAGGTCCTCAAAATATTCCCGGAAGAACCATTTAAGCGACATCATCATAGTACTATAAAACTCACTGAAGCAACTTACCTTCTTTAACTTGTCTCTAAGATATTCAATTAAGCAACAGTCGTATGGGCAGTTATTACGTGCCAATTTGAATTGGTACCAGAAATTTGAAACTAAATAGACAGTTTTTTGTGAACTATAACGCTAGCTTTAATATTATTTTTTATTATGCAGAAACGTCTGCTAGCGAATATGTTCGATATTTAAATCGAAAGAAAAATAGAAAAATTTGACTCGAAGCGGGATCCGAGTACCTCGTATGGCACAATTGGTTGGGGGTTCGAATCCCGCTTCGAGTCAATTTTTTCTATTTTTCTTTCGAATTAAATATCGAAGATATTCGCTAGCCTTAATATTTTTTTAAACTATTTCATATTATTGAAAAAAATTGAATATAGCGGTTAAATAACGCTATATTGTGCGTTTTTTAAGGAGAAAAATAATACTTATACGAAACTAACGTGTTTTTATTTTAATAAAATAAATCTACTTCTAACAAATAACTCTTAATTAAGTATGCACTTTTTTGAGATCACAATCATTTTGAGTTTATAAATTATTAAGAATAAGTAGCTAGCTTACTTATTTACTTTTTTACGCCGCACTCCGGTGTTCGTCGCTGACTGAAGCGACCCACTGCATTCTATTGTATAAGTAAAGCACCATTCGCGTGAAATTCGCGCCAAAATTGTTCACTGTACCGACATCAAATAGATTAGAGCAACACTTTAACCGTTATCATACCATTTTCAATCTCCACTTATCCGACGTATCGCATTTATAAAGTATACTTTAAGCGACAGGTTCGGCCGCGGTAAGGAGTGTCGCTTAAAGCAATTAAATAACAACGTAATTTTTCGTAACATTCATTTAACCGACAATCGTTTTATTAATCAGTTTTGAAGAACCACTTAAGTACATAATTCAAGATATATGTGCCCGGAATAATCAATTAAGGGACATTACATCGGAAACGAACTCTTTTTAAAAATAATTTATACGACTGTGGTAATATTGGAGTAGGTTTTAAGTGACACAGATAATATTTTAATCAAATTGTGTGTCGCATAAGGGGTGGTTTTTCAAATTCAGACCTCATTCGTGAATTACTTTAAGCGACATATAAGTCATCGGATCGCCGTGAAACCCAATTCAAACGACGCAGAAAAAAACGCTGATTCCAATGATATATAATTATAACTCATTTTCGACCAAAATGTCGCTTAAGTGGTTCTTCCTTTCCACCGTCGATATTGTCCCAAAACGAAAAGGAATTAATTTATTGTCACAATAAACAAATGGCGTTATTTAAATAACATTCGAAATGGCGTCGCGTTAGGTAAAACTCATTTACCGTCAACATGGACTATGGATGTAACATTTCCATTGTGATTACGACCATTGTGATATTTTGTAGTCCTATGACTACCTACTATATCTTTGTAGTAGAAGCAATAAAACAAAATGAAAATATTTTATAATTGCATTAGTTAGTCATAAAAGCACTAACATTTATAGAGAAGTGACCTCACTTCTCTTCATAAGATTCATAAGTATTATTTCAATTCAAAGCACAGTTTGAGAACTCGTCATAATTAGTTTTATGAATGCACTATCCAGTATGATCCAGAGATTTGTGGGCCCCGATCTCCGAATAACGAGCCACAGGAAATATATGTCACACTTTTGAAACGTGTATCTACGTGGCTTTGTTTTGAGACCTGCCTTTATATCGGGGCACAAAGGAAAACTCCGTTTCATACCTAACAGGAATAGTTACTCTCTTGGCAAACTACTGAAATTTGAAAGGGTAACGTAAAGGAATTTTAGTAGTCTATGCCAGTATCAAGACTAATGAGATGATTTTCGTGAGGCAGGTGACAATCGACTTGTTTTTATAAAGTATCGAACTATTTCTTGTTTCTCTGGAGATTTAAGGCGTTATTTATTTGTTTTTCAATACTAACATACCTTTGGTGATTTTTTCTGTCTTCTTTCTAAAATGTCTGTCATGTTAGAAATGTCACACATTTATCTGAACTATACAACTATTTATGAATAAGTGTGGTTAGGGATTAACGTCACCCTGGTAATCCATGCCAAAGTAAATTAATGATTTTTATATTTTAATGATGCGGGTGGCTCAAAACCGGTTATTGTGGATCGCTTTGGGGGAGGCCTATATCCAGCAGTTGACGTCCTTCGGATAATGATGATGAATTAGCGTATTAAAACTAATATTAGTTTATTATTTCAGTGGGGCCACTAAACTTAAGTACTGGTATTATTAATATTACTTTTGTATATGTTGGTTAGTTTTATTGTAAAAGATTTATAAAAATAAGTACTGGTATAATACATTTTGAAACACTAAATAACAGGATATTAAAACACATATATTTTAGTTGAAAACGGTTTGAGCATTGTATACTCGGGTTTTATACATATTCGTGTTACTGATACACAATTTACGAGTAAATAAAAAAATATTTCGAAATAACCCGATGTCATGTATGAACAATTTTAGATGCAAATAGTTGGCAAAAGCCTAAGCCATAATTTGTACCGATAAAAATACCGATACTAGTCAATAGTCCCTTGGGAAGCGGCCAGGGGATTGGAATTAACAATGTTGGTCAGTTGTTTATTCCTAGTAGTTATTGTCCCCATTGTTATTTATTTATCTGGTCGATATAAAAAGGCTTTTTTATTTCTATGGCTATACAAATAAAATAAACTTGACGACCGGTCTGGCCTAGTGGGTAGTGACCCTGCCTATGAAGCCGAAGGTCCTGGGTTCGATTCCCAGTCAGGCCATTTATTTGTGTGATGAGCAGATATTTGTTCCTGAGTCATGGGTGTTTTCTATGTATTTATGTAAGTATTTATATGTATCTATCTATTATATATATCGTCGTCTAGTACCTACAACACAAGCCTTACTGAGCTTACCGTAGGACTAGGTTCCATTTGTGGAAGATTGTCCCGAAATACTTATTTATTTATATAAATAGGCTTTCTGAATGTTGTTAATTTAACGAATTCCACGCAATTCAACGTCAATTCGCCATTCAACGTGGTAATGCGGCCAGTCTTCTGGGCACCCTGCCCGTTGTTAGCGATTTAGAGGACAATTTTTATTTATAGCTATTAGTTTCTAGTGTGTGATCCTGTTGCTGATTTTTTTTTGTATTTATTTGTGTTGTATTTTCTGACAAAGCCTGCATTGCGGCTCGTCGTGGTCTGGACATTACATTTTCTAATAAAATGGGGAGCAACAATTAGGAAATATTTATCCTATCAAAGTCTATCAAAATATATCTTTGATTTTTAAGTAGTAACACTATTATATAAATTATTAATGGAATTAGACGACATAAAAGTGAGGAGTACGATTAGCATGCTTGCCATTTTATCGCGCTATCAGTTACTTTCGCACAAACTTGTTAGAGCGTGACAGATATGGTGACAAGTGATAAAAACCAGATCATCTTAGGCTAACAGGCCCACCGCCGTTCGAGGCAGGATTTGAACCCGTGGTTGAATAAAAAAATTATATGGTTAAATATGATTGGTAGATTATGACAGCTAGACCTCTCGCCATGGTGCTGCCATCTAGTGAAAAACACGATCGCGGAAACCCTCATTAGAACCCGTCGAAATTAAGTACATGTCATCTATTTTCATTCTATAATTTACGCATTTGTGTCAACGTAACGACCTGCCAACGTCCAACTAGGTAGTTACGACCCTGTAGTATTCGATTACCAGGTTTGTATCTAGGGAAGGACTTTAAGTCCACCTTTGTACATTTTTATTTATTTTGTGCAACATACTTTAAAAACGTTAATAATAAATATATTATTGGCAGAGTACATACAACACACGACTGCAGCTTACAAGGCTCAGTCCATTTGTATGAGGATGAAAATATTTTCATTTTATAACCAATAAATGACGACGTACCTACTACCTACCTAACTTTTAAAAAACTTATCCATGAAATAAGGTTTTATCTATATGCCCAAACATTACAGATTATACCGCGTGTCTCCGACATTAGGGCTTTAAATGAAAGGGTCGATTTTGATCATAAAACTGAGCTTTTTTTAGTCTACGACTAGTCGATTAATGGTTATTGGTTATTTACTGATAATCATTATTTTCAAACAAAATGCTATTTGCAACGTACAACATCCAATGAACCAAATTACATCTTCTGATACACTTCAAAAACTGATGATTTTGCAATACATTGCTTGCTCAAATAAGTTTTGAGCTGTATTTTTTACAAATCCAGTTATTTTCAAAAGTAGGTCAGTATTATGAGCAAAATTCATCCCAAGATTTAAAGCCCCCAGTGTCGGAGACACGACGCGGTTTATGGACTTGCCGAAAAGTGTTCGAACCTGTGAGATACAATTTAAGTTCTCAAAGCATCAGACTCGCGGTACAGCGGGGTAACGCAGCAACTTCGGTACCATTTTTTTATATTTAGGTAGTTTTTAGTCTTAATATTGAATTCTAAATTTTTAAGTTAATGATACTTTTTAAGTTTCTTTCTACTTAAGTCCAACATACGCGTTGTAATTAATATTTTTGTTTAAATTTGTTTTATTTCGCCATTGTTTCTAAAAATTCACTGAGTTTGACCACGAAGAAAGACATAAGTAATATTTAGACTATTTTAGTATTCATGTACCTCTATCATGATATGCCACCGTTGACATGCATCACGTTTTTTTACATCATTTGTAAGGCTCAATACAATTTTTCGATACATATACTTCATGTAGACGTTATCGTACTTGACTTGGTATCGTTTTGCCAACTCGTGGTAGAGGTAGAATACGTTTTAATAATCTTATCTTACCGCCATTAATTAATCTAACTGCCCGTGTTGAAACCCAAAACGCACAAGGAGCTTTTAAGTACAAATTCTAGGTATACAAATTATTGTTCAGAAGCCATAAATTTAATTTGAAGACGCGAACGGCTTGTTATTATATAGCAATTAGAATCGTGTTACTAAAATACTGGAATTTGGTGCGCTCTTCGATATCACGGATTCGGGTGCTGGCCCCGACGGTGTTGGGATAATTCTACTGTCGTACAGACACTTAATCTGCCTAGTTTTAAGGTGACATGTATCATTTATTTTTACGACCGGTCTGGCCTAGTGGGTAGTGACCCTGCCTATGAACTCGATGGCCCTGGGTTCGATTCCCAGTCGGGGCATTTATTTGTGTGATAAGCACAGATTCATGTTCCTGAGTCGTGGGTGTTTTCTATGTATTTAAGTATTTATATGTATCTATCTATTATATATATCGTCGTCTAGTACCTACAACACAAGCCTTACTGAGCTTACCGCAGGACTAGGTCAATTTGTGTAAGATTGTCCCAAAATATTTATTTATTTACTTATTTATTATTTATGAACATTCAATTATATTTAAAACGGGGTGAGTTAGGACAAAACTGACCAAAACTTGGCATGTGCTTGGCTTGGCATTTCAATGGCAGAAAATGTTCTTCTCCCTTTTATATCTAACAAGTCTTCTATGCAAGTTCTTTAACTCGTTATACACAGATATTGCAATTTGGTGGATAAAATTTCATGCCAAATAGGCAAGTAAAGAGTTCTTATATCTAAATAATACTTACGAACAAAACATTGTGTGCAAACGACAGCAAAGTTCCCCTCTCGTTAATTGAAACCCTGCCAACGCTCAAGCTTCTATTCTTTGACCCACTCGTAATGCTCGTGATTCAATTTTGTAATTTTTCGCTAGCCGGTCTCAATATTAGCACGAGGGGGTAAACACTGCCTACACTCCCTTGTAAAATAAATAACTATTTTCTCTTCATTGTCAAACGGGCTTTATTGTCTTCTTAATGAACTTAAAATTTCAATGTCAAACAATTCTGGTTTAAATTAAAAAAAAGATTCCAACAATCCTACAAAGTTTTATGTACAAATAATATCACCAAGGGGCTCATTAGGTTCTTAATCAAGCAATTTAATATTAATTTTCTCTCGTACTCCTCCATAAGCCAATTAAAATTACATTACAAAGGCAATCTCACGTGAGCTCTCTGCCTTTATCTAGTACAGTATTATTATGAAATGTGGTAAGTACTTTCTAATTACTTTCCCTTTCTTATGAAAGTTGTAATTAATCCGCCTTTTCATATAAAACTTGTTAAGTTAATACTTCTTAATGCTTCTGTTCAAACTGCCATTTAGCAAACACGAATGTCAAAATGATGGATGGGAATTAAAGGATATCAACTTCTTTTTAATAATTAATCCATACTAATATTATAAATGCAAAAGTAACTCTGTCTGTCTGTCGGTTACCTCTTGACGCTTAAACCGGTGAACCAATTGGGATGAATTGAGTTTGCGCTACGAGAAAGGATATAGGATATTTTTTATCCCGCAACCCTACTTTAAAGACGAGCATGGTTGGCCAACCAAGTCGCGAGAAAAAGCTAGTAAGTAATATAAAGAAGAGATTTGTTACGTTTAGGGCCTTATCAACCCGGTACCGCCTCGTACCGGATAGAGTCACTCCGACAGCGGTTGGGCCAGCTTTCTTGCTGGAGTTTTATTTACCAGTAGCCTAGGAGTAGCAAACCAGCAATAAATAAGCTCCCATTAGCCCGATACTATTACACACCACTCAGATTCGGTTGAGACCGTCTCAACGAATCTCGCTGGAAGCGAAAACTCAGTAGGAGTATTCCAGTAGTACAAGTCAAGTCTGGTGCGAAAGGGTCCTGGATTTTCCCCAGGTTACCTTCCCCCCACACAGTCCGATCGCTCTACTGTACCGAACGATCATAGAGCCTAAGTCATTGTCCAAAAAAAACGCGTTTAGGGCGTTTTCACTCCCATTATTGCATCATAACGTCATCGTATAACTACATTATAACATGAACTTCGTTTTAGATTTATTGCCCGGAATACACAAGGCTAGTTTTTCAAGCCAGTATAGTAAGTTAGTATAGTAACAAGCCAGTATAGTAATAGTAAGCTAGTAAAACTGTCCTGGCTTGAACACAGGCTAGTGCTGTCTACATGATGCCAGTAATTATAAGTCAGTTCGAGTGCCAGTACCTTTGCAAAGTGTCGTAAAAAAATCGTCAATATGAACGTAATTAGTAAAAAAATCTATGTAAATGTGTACTAGATGAATTACTTAAAGATATATTAGAAAAACGTGTATGGACACATGGCACTAGCCGGGCGGATACTAGCTTCACCGGCCGCACGAAGATAGTACACAAGCCAGGCTAGCGAAATCGGTGGTGGAAGACGCTACTAGCTCAAAAAATAGAACGGCAAGCTATTAAAACTATCCTGGCTTCAGCACTAGCTTACTAGCCTGAAAGTTATGCTAGTTTTGTATACACGAAGATAGACGCACTAGCTTGCCAGCTTACTAGTACTAGCTTACTATACTGGCTTGAAAAAGTAGCCTCGTGTATTCCGGGCATAAAAGATGAATAATTTTATATTGTACAAGGAGGAGGGTTAGGCAACCGATAATACTAACCAGCCTGAACACATCATTGTATCAGGCTATCAACACCCGGCATGGTCAGAAAAGGTTTCAAAGGCGAAACACGTCAAGTTTAGCATTATTGGTCGGTAGTATTAGCCAACTTGACTCCAGTTACGCAAGTCTGTCGGGGCGATGTGCGATGTGCCAAAGTGGCATTATATTAGTAAATGAATAAGTAGAACGTTTACGTCGCGAATCGTGTGAATGTTAACACGTTTTACACGCTACAATTGGATATGCTGTTATCAAATTGTGGTAACACGTATCCTGTTTATTGTCAATAGTGCTCCATTCAAATTGTAATCGCGATACAATCGTGTGTATTACAATAGTAATTGTCATACGATCGTGTACATAATGTGCCACAAAGCTGGATTCACTTGGGCTTCGATAGACTAACTCATACAGACTACTCATTATGTTGAAATGTAAAATCTGCCAGCTACCGGTCACTAGAACATGTTGTACATTTTTTACAAAATGTTTCTTTTCGTTTCTTCTTGCCTGCTCAAAGCTCTGAGTGTGAGTGTCTGAGTGTTTTTAACGTAACTTTACGTCACGAACGCGTTTGCATTTCCCATATAAATAACATTATCACTTGCACGTTCGTAAACGTTTTTATATGTCAAAAGAAACTTACACTAGAGCTTCTTGGGTTGACTTTTGCCAACGTTAAATGCATTTGTGTTTAGCGGTCCCCATAGACAAAAATATGTATTCCGTAAGCTACAATTCCTTGCAGCTTTCTATTAGTTAGTTTACGCCTAGATTATTGTTGCTATTTGTATTATTTGTAATACAGTAGTTTGGTTCTTGATTTAGATCTTAAATTTGGGCGCAATTGAATAAGTGAACTAAAATTAATTTTAATGTACGTAGTGACGTGGTTAAATTTGTCGAAACTCCCGTCTAATAGGCAGCTGATCCGTGGTTTCAATTAACGGAGATAGCAACTGTGTCGATACTTCACACTGATATTAAAATGGTAATTCCACCATATTTGGAAAGCACTATTATTCTGAATAATAGAATTAGAGTGAACAATATAACATTTCTACTATTACTATTCATGACTGTTTTAATATTGTTAGGAATAAATACGAGAATGTTTTACTCGTTTGTATTTGAATCACTTACTAACAATTAATACTAATATTTCAAGTAAAGTGAATAATAATAAATGAGGAGAGTAATTATTAATTTTGTTTACAAATTGAAAAAGATGACATAATTATACATAAGAAAATGTGACGATGTGCTTCGGAATCCGAGACCGGATTTGAACCCGCATATCCAGCTATCGCGGATAATGCGTAACTAATTGGACCACCCGAACACAGTAGAACCCGTGAAAATTGGTCTACTTATATGCAATCTTGTTTTTAACGGTTTGGTTTAAAAGGTCAAATAATTAAGGCGAAAGAGGGTTAAAAAGTACGACAAGACAATAAATTGCGGTTAGAATAGGTATTTCAATTAAATTAACAAAAAATACGAATAAGTTTTTTGGTTAATTTTACTTGATTCTAACTTGATTTGTTTATGAAGAAGAAAACATAAAACATTAAGAACGATTCAGACAATTAAAGATTATCTGAATCCATATTTTATCATCCGCAAGCATTGAAAACCAACATCATCATGGTATTGTTATCGCGGCAACCGAACATAGGTATAAACTCACAAAGATATCATGTGACACGGCATGAAAGGAATTGAATGTTGACGGAGAGAGATACATAAGAGGAATACGTGCTGCGTCGACCGCAAGTAAATAAGATCAATAATGAATTGAACTAATGGTAATGATATCTATACGGGAACCGTTACTGCAAATCACGATCTTGCATGACAGTAAATGTATGCATTCAGTGAAAATATCGTCGTAATCGTCTCGACATTTAGTTATCTACTTGCAAAATGAAATAGGGAAAATCCCTATTCTTATAAAGCTAACAGTAATTAACCATGTAAGAACAACGGTCTGTTTGCGAACATGGTAGACAAATTTGGTTCCCGAGGGTAAAAGCTTTCACCTAAATTAGCTGGTGCAATGTTCCAGGATAGAAAAAACGATGTTTGACCCTAGTGATGTGCTGATACCGTGACAAATATGGCAGCGTTTATTCTTTACGTAAGGCGTTTAGGGTTGAAAGATGAAACATTATATGTATATTTCAATTTCACGTGCAAGAGAGGGGTTGAATATGGGTAAAAAAACAAATCTCGTTCTTATCTTTCTTGTGGACATGAGTAAAGTTAAGGTATTCCAGCCTTAATTTTTGAATGGCCTGTAACCCGCATAGACACACAAACTATTAACCACAGGAGAGACAAATACAAAGATGTAAATATGTTTTTGACCCATATATCCAACTTAAGCCATCTCTAATCTATTTTTATTAAGCATTACATTATAATCATTTGGCGAGTAAGAGCAAATTATGTCAAAATTTTATCAGAAGGAGACATGTGTGTGAACCATCAAAAATCTGATACGTAATTTATGCGCTCCGCTTGCTAACTAAACTGAAGCGTTTCCTCGTTAGTACTTTACCCAATTTGTTCACTCCACTCCAGGTAAAAAGCTACATAATTCCCGTTATAAAAAAATCGCAACCATTTATGATAATCCAGGTTATGTGTTATTTCCATGTAAAATTTTACGGTTGTTTTCCCGCAACAAAAATGTTATTTTACTTACCTTTTATGTTTTATTTTTTAATACATGTAATATTTTGTTTTAATGTATTAATTTACCTACATTACGAATAAAACCAAAGCTTATATCACGAGAAGGCACGGCAGGCCTCAGGAGCATTGGTTGGATTATGTGGAAGAATATATTCTGAGGAAGATGGAGAAGTTTACCAACTGGAAGAAAGTCGCCAGGCATCGAGACAACTGGAGAATGATTGTAGACGAGGCCAAGAACGACAAAGATTTGTAGCTCCAACGAACGAAGTAAGTAAGTAAAGTAAGAAATAAATAGAAAGAGGAAACTCCTGGCAATGTCACTTATTTGTATTTAAACTTTCGTGAGACATACTAGAAGTACAATAATTACGGTTCTACTCACGTTTATCTAGTCACTCGCGCGACTATTTTTGGATAGGCCTCCATTTTCAAGCACTAAGGTGCCACTTATAACTATCACCTCAGGTACCGCCACAAAATTCCATAACTCGTATACTATAACAGCTACTTCTTTGATACCACTTAAAACCTAACAACTAAATTAAATGAGTGGGACTGTGGGCTTCGGGACAGCTAGGAGCGGTCGGTGAGTGTCTACCTCGTACGTCACTATTGAGTCTACATTCTTCAATGTTCTGACATATTGCTACCACATCTATGTATAGGTTGGCCTGTACCTGTTTGTTTGGTTTAACCACGCTGAGCCAACTTTAACACAGGATACTTTAATTATTTGTTACGTTTGAATCTCTTGAGCAAGAAATACAGCTAGCGTAAAAAAGCTGGAAAATTAAAAATGTTTAAGTCATTATTTTTATCCATTAATGATGTGTTATAAGAATCGACAACGAGATCGGGTTTCGTTAGCCTATAGAGTAGTTGCGAGTTGATATCGTATAGTATAGTTGTCGTGTGATGCCGGCTGACTAGAATAGCACCACCCTATGTCCTCCTGCGGGTGTCGTAAGAGGCGACAAAGGGAAAAATCCTACGGACGGACAGCAGCGTCCGTCGAAACCCAATCTACAGCTACTGCGGTCGCCAACCCGCCTCCCAATTATGGCGACTATGGCAACTACCCCCAAGATGATACAATTCATATTTGTGGGAGGCATATGTCCAGCAGTGGACTGCATACGGCTGTGAGTTGGCCCAATGGGCTTCATTTTGCGCCATCATTATTTTCTAACTCCGTGATTCCGCGAGGATCTATCAAGCCGGCTTTATAGTAAGCCGAGGCCAAACGACAGCCGGCTTATCGCCCGCATTATCGAAGGTGGGTATTTTTAACGTTTAGTAGAGAAAGTTAAGTTGGACAAGATAGTAACTCCTTCATTTTCAACTGGGTGGCTAAATTTTGACATTAAACTTATACAGATTGAAGCTCTTAGGTACTTCAAAAAGGTAATGTGTAGGTACCTCACTTACATAGAAGGTTTAGAGCTGCGATTTCCATATACAATACGAATATTTAAGACCATTAATTTAATTAAGACATAAAAATGGTTAGGTTTTTCTCATGATATCTATATGTGTGAGTGATAGCCCACACCGTATCAAGAACATATTATATTTGATAACCATTAGACACCTAATGTCAAAGTATTAAAATTAGAATACCTGTCTCAGGCTTGAGATTTATAATGTTTTTTTTTTATTGCATCACTGACTTCCCTATAATCGCTTCAAACTAAAGTTTAGCTTTTACTACACTATCTATTTATATTTTTAATAAAATTTTAAATAAACAAATACTTATAACATTTCATAAGAATTAATTAAAAGACAAAATCATTTTTCCACCAAACCAAGCAGCTATCGATATCGAATATTTATTTTGTTTTAAACGGATAGAAATTTTATAACATTGGATAAATTAAGCATCGTAAAGTAATATAAATATTCAAATCTGAGTAAAGTACCAATTAGCTACTAGCTAGTGTTAGCAATATTGTTTAGGGCATGTTCATTTCAATTGAATACAATAGCGTTAAATCAAAATAATCTCACATCGTCTAAAGTTGGTTTGAACAACGATTCGCCGTGTAGACAGACTCGGAACGAGCGAAGTTAGTGAAAAATGAGGCATTAAAACCGTAAATAACTTTACATTATGCTGCGCTGACAGCTTTGGTTTCAACTGCCTGAAATAGTATTTTAAATACTATTTACAACTTTTATTTATTTCTGTTGGAAAGGTTGTCCATTGCGATTCAACTTGATTTATTCAAGTGGTTTATTTTAATCTTTGGCGGTTTAATGTTTAACATATAATGTAAGTTTGATTCTAATTAGATTAACAACTAAAATACAAATGCTTTTTCACTTCTCATGCTCTAAAAGTGTTTCATATAATGCTTGCCAAGGCGGACTAAATTAGTACATTTAGCCTCTAGGGAAAATATGTGTACATATTTATGATATACAAAACGTTTTAAATTGACCAACCAGAACACGTCACCTTATTAAATCCGCCAATCACGACACATATCGAAGTTAATCGCAACTCTAGCCCACTCTTGGTGCGAATACTGTTTAAAAATGTGAAACCATTAAACAAAATTTTGTATAAAATATCGACAAATCAGAATACCGCAATATTAAAATCGACCAATGAGGAAACGCAATCAAATTCTTAAAGCATTAGGTGCTTTTTAGTTCCTACTTCACAAGCATTAAAAAAAGTTTAAATCGTTGGCAAACTCTTTGAAGCCCCAATTATACGTTGTCTATGGCATTTATTCACGGCGTAGATATATCCTATCTGTATCAAAGCAGTGAAGAAATACAAAGACTGCCAAATTAAACATTTTTGACTCAGAATTCATTGCGGGCGAATAAATGTATTTGTTAATTGTTAAAATGTAATTTTTTTTTATGTTCTCGCAATCGAAGTGAAAACTAGAATGTATAACTCGGGTCTAAACGCCATATTACCCCTGGAATATTTTTCCTTCACTTCATTCGGGAAAATAACCATCACGTGGTACTATGGCCTACTTTAGCGCCTTGTCAAACAATCTACTATTTATAATATACAGACGACATATTGTGCGTAAGCTCGTGTATAAATAAGTCTGTGTGCTGCTACAGTGTCGATTTCAGAAAAACTGTTTTGCTTCAGTATATTTCAAGTAGATACAGAAGACTAAATATAAAAATAATTTGATACGTATACGATACGTACGGTTGAGCGAGTATTAAGCAAACATTATTGAAAGGATCGAAAAGCAATATCAATACCAAACAGGGAATGATTTGTACTGTATTCGTTTCTCAAAGGATATATGTTCGTGCGATATTAACTCGTTTCGTTTGATATGTTAAGGTTATCACTCGTAAAATCACTTTTTTATGATATAGGAGGCAAACAAGCAGACGGATTGCCTGATGGTAAGCAACTACCGCCGCCCATGGACACTCGCAACACAAGACGAGTCACAAGTACATTGCCGGCCTTTAAGATGGAGATGCTCTTTTATTGAAGGTTTGGAGGTCATATCTGTTATAGTAGCAATGTACAAGTTGCAGTACATTCTCAAAAATGCGAGAAACTACTTTTGCTACTACGGCCATAATTACGGACTTTGAAATAAAATGTAAATTTGTAAATTTAACAACTAGGTACGTTGATTGAATCACCTAGGTGATTTCTTGGTCGCTACCCAATATTATTTTATGGTAGTATTTGATGAAAGTAACGTTAATTACCTTTATTTATTTATTCAATTAAAAAAATCTTAAATTAACCAAATCATGGTCAGCCCAAGCCTTTTGACATAGGCAGTATGGAAAGCGACAAGACGTCGCTACTACTGTACATTGAGCAGGGTGACCAAATTGTAAGCAACTTTTTTTTTGTACTTACCATCTCAGAAATAGTTATCATTGTTGGTGATAATCAATAAATGATAAATGTCACCTATGAATTCTATGTCATGCCTTGTTCTCTTGCTGCACGACCCATAAATCATAAAAACAGCCTGTAGATATACTTTAGTCATTTAATTGCCGGAGCTAGGTAGCACAGGCCACTAAAAAGTAGGTACATTCATCAGATAAGACATTTAAAATAAAGTTGGCAGCAATGTATTAGTATATTTAATTTTAGTTATTTGTTAAGTTGGTAGGAATGTATTTGTCTTTAAGTGGTATTGACGCGCAGTATCGAAAAATGCAAAAAGATACTGCGTGTTAAGCAAAAATGAATTTTTTGGGGAACAGACTATAGACTTGTCTTGACATATATTTTAAATATGTCTACACAACCCTGTAAATGACAAATAAAAGTACGGGAGCATAATTTTGTTTTCAAATAAGCTGATAATATATGTGTTTAGATGGGGTACTAAATGCCCTTTCTCAGTAATATTGAAATTCTGAGAACAGTCAGAAAATTTCACAACTCTTCCTCGTTGCACTGCTGTTTGTGGCATGGCATGGCATTCATTTCATTAAAACACAATAGCATTTACACCTTGGCGGGTTCTGTCTCTATACGCGTCCCATGACACGTACAAGGGCAACAACCGCTTAGTGTACCCCTTACATATCATTAAATTGTCCAAAAAGCCTCTGCGCGTTGGCTCAATCCGGATCCGCATACGCCTCCCAAATATCCGGAACACCATTGCTCCGTGTACGGGTAAGAGTCTATTTTCAGAAGTATCCGACATTTTTACAATAACGAAATTACCTGAATAAATCTTACACATTTTTATAATAAGCACTCCAATAAACTAATAATAAAAGAAAATTACAGGACATTCTTACACAAATTGACTGAGCCCCACGGTAAGCTCAAGAAGTATTGTGTTATGCGTACCTATTCAGCTAACGATACAATATAAAAATATTTAAAGACCTATGACGCAGGAACAAATATCAGCGCTCACCACACAAATAAATGCCCCTACTGGGATTTGAACCCTAGACCATCGGCTTCATTGACAGGTTCAATACTCACTACATAGTCACTACCCACTAAGCCACTAAGCCTGTCATTGAATGTCTTGACCAGTACCCTTACCATGAGTTGTGACTTTGAGGTTTTCGATAACGAGTATCGAGTTTACCAACTGTGAATCTCGTTCGCACTAAAATAGTACAAGCGAGATACTCGATACTCGTTATCGAAAACCTCAAAGTCACAACTCTTGGTAAGGGTACAGAAGTGAAAACCCGGGATCCTCTGCTCAGCAGGCTGGCTCGCAACCGCTGGGCGAAACACGTTAAATTATTATTTATTAGTCAATTATTTTCATAAGTCAACTTTTCTGTTTCATAATTATATTTGCATAAATTCTCAACCAAGGATCTGTACAGTAGAACTAGTTCTTGCCGTCCGCTCCTAGTTAGCTGCAACTTATTGCAGAGCAACTTTATTCAAATCCCAGAGTTCTACAACGGCTTGATTACTTAATCCAAAGCTAAATTAAGTGCAATACCGAGACAACCTGCTCTGCCTTGTTTGCATTTTAAACTTTGCTGTTGGTATATTAA
Organism: Grapholita molesta; assembly: GCA_022674325.2. Taxonomy (NCBI): domain Eukaryota; kingdom Metazoa; phylum Arthropoda; class Insecta; order Lepidoptera; family Tortricidae; genus Grapholita; species Grapholita molesta. The sequence continues at coordinate 12,108,256 of CP053137.2, forward strand.
ACAGATACTGAATTCTAGCTTGAAATAAGACTGATATATCGGTATCTACGAGTAAGCTACGCATCACTGTAGATACGAAGTTTTTTTTAACTTCTAACTATAAGTAATTCATCTGGTGTATAGACAAAATACACATTGAATTCAACTTAATGCTATTTCAAAATAATTGATTTTAAGCTCCCACTATCTAATAAAACTGACCGAAGAGCTGGCGGTTTCCTCGCACAGCATTGCGATGCAACGAAGAAAAAAATTGATGAATTGATCTTTGATGTCGACTGTACCTACATAAATACTTACCAAATACGTGACAATATTTTATAATCCACCTGATAACATTCTCCCTCATATCTCTGTCTATTATTTATACTCTAAGTTCAAACGCAGTAACTCACTATTCATCCTATACATAGTTATGTCTTTTTTCTTTTAAATGCCAGAATGAGTTACGATGTTTTGTCAAAGTAGTGACGATGTAACTATGTAACATAATATCGGTTTAACAGACCTTTACATGTTTTATTTTAAAATTAGAAATGCGCGTTTTATATCAATAAAATATTGATGCAGATGTCTGACATTACTAATATTCAAATACTTCGATATTTTTACTAAGTATTATTTTAAGCAAAGTCGATGTACTAAAAGTTTTATTTTGATCCAATATGGCTACTGCAAGTGAAGTTAGATAAACCGAACTATTTGACTATTTTGAATGTTACCAGGTATAAGACGCTGACTGTACCAACTACCTCAATCAAATATAATATTACATGTTCATTTATATTTACTGAACATAGGGTGTTTTTTCAATGTCTGGCTTTAGTATATGAGGTGATGTAGGTTACCTTGAACGACTTTTATTAAAGGACGAACCTAAAATAGCGAAAATAATGTGACTTTTAGTTGACCTATTTTCATGTTTTTTGTAATGTCTATAGTGATATGAAAATAAGTTACTCTCGGTATATACATAAAAATCAGTTTCTTCGTAAGTAGCTAAACTCGCTTCTAACTTACTCCTAAGACTTGACTTACGTCAGAGTTCCCTTCAAGTTCAACTGACCGTTTGGGCACTAGCCTATCCAATCTATCTCAATTCCGAACGATTACCTTTTTCCGTCTTCCTCTGATTTCTTATATGAAACGATGTTTATTCCGACAACACACTATTACGCAAAATCACATCAGTAAAATTAAAAACAAAATCTAGACAGGTTTTATAATGCTAGTGAATTGTGTGGAACACGATACCGACAATTCTTACTTGAATAGAGTCACCAAAACAAACCAAGCTAATTTCATACTTATTCGTGTTGTATACAGATAGGTAGGCTCATTTCCGTGTACATTAGGTTTAGGTTTATTAGGTATTTTTTCTACTCCAATACTTTTATATCCACTAAACATTCATAAACTCCTTGTAATACTTATAAGGAAATGCGTAATAAGGTCGAACAATTAAAATACTGTTACAATAGTAATAAGGCATTATTTTGAGGGATTCAGATATATTTTGGCTGTCCGGAATGTTTGTGTACTTTCAAGATGTAGAACACGTTACTAAACATCAGAGATTCTGTTCAAACAGTACATTTAAGACCATTTCTGTTAAATAAACGCTGAATATTCGACAAGTTGAAGAGGAAATAACCTCACGCGAAGCAAAATCCTGTCCATTTAGCGTGTTTACTACAGAGTCCAATTGCCAATGAGCAGTTAAGTGTGAACGTGGACAGAAGTTACCATTTTTCAACCTTATTGCGACTGCATACGGTCTATCTCTGGTTATAGTGTGATGCCGAAAGTACGCGAAAGCGAGTGGCTAATCGCGCGATGCATATAGTATGGTGTATGCTACATTAGATCTTACAGCTTTATCATAAAACTCAAAATTGTTTACATTTCACTAGGAAAATCCTTCTCTGCTGTTGATTTTGTGGATGCATTATCTTGTTTATTCGAAAAGGATGTATTTTAATTTTGAAATCACATCGGTTTCGTCGTTTTGCATATTGGGTAGACAATACAGTACAAAGCACTTATCCTCTAGATGGAGTTTTCAGGCTAGTTGCGCGATTTTCTAGAATCATATTGCAATTTTCTCGAGTTTAGTGTTACGTTTCTAATTAGTGGTGGTGATACATGGGCAAAGAAGGAGCGGAGAAGATGATGGAGCAATATAATTTGATTTTGCTTAATGGGTGGCCTCATCCCATAAATATGTATCACAAATTATGTACTAGTAATAATCAATTTTGTATTGTATCCAATTTTGATTATAATTGAACACACCCTTTTGATAATAATTTACTCAATGAGCTGTGGAGTAAATTAGCATAGTGTAACATTTTACTAGATTGTTATTCTACTACGCGAAAGTAGTACTTAGCCGATTTTGAACGGTTCACTACTTTGAAAAACCTCATAAGTCTTTCAAGCAATCAAAAGAAAAATGACTAAACTATTTACGGGATGAGTACAAAGTTACTGCGTTTCAACTTAGAGTATCTGTGGCACATACGAGACTGTTTCAAAGTAGTGACGATATGTATTATCATAGCACACGACCGGTCTGGCCTAGTGGGTAGTGACCCTGCCTGTGAAGCCGATGGTTCGGGTTCGATTCCCAGTCAGGGCATTTATTTGTGTGATGAGTACAGCTATTTGTACCTGAGTCATGGGTGTTTTCTATGTATTTAAGTATTTATATGTATCTATCTATTATATATATCGTCGTCTAGTACCTACAACAAAAGCCTTACTGAGCTTACCGTAGGACTAGGTCGATTTGTGTAAGATTGTCCGAAATATTTATTTATTTTATTTATTTAGCACAACACTAGAGCTAAGCAAATGCTGAATCTTCTTAATCTAGTGTTAGATTCTCTATGGCATAAGCCTGTGACAAGACAAATATTGAAACATTTATTTAAATTGAAACTGACTTTAAACATCGTTTTTGAACGCACCTCGCGTTTACACTTTTAAACGTAAAATACGCGACAATATTAATTTTGCCGATATAATTGTATCGATTAAAAACTCATAATTTTTACACTCTTTCATTAGAGTGCAATGTCTTTAGGGCTAGCGTACCCCTCGACGGAATTAATAATATAAGTATTACATAATGTGTTACGGCGGTCTACTTGTGCTAGTGTGGCTTCTTACCAAAGGTTTTTCGTACATACATCACATTTCAGCCGTATGCAGTCCACTGCTGGACAAAGGCCTCCCACAAATATGACTTGTATCCGTTGTATCATCTTGGGGGGTAGTTGCCATAGTCGCCACGCTTGGCAGGCGGGTTGGCGACCGCAGTAGCTGTAGATTGGGTTTTGACGGACGCTGCTGCCCGTCCGTAGGATGTTTCCCTTTGTCGCCTCTTACGACGGGGAAGGAGATGGGGTGGTGCTATTCTAGTCAGCTTGCATCACACGGCACGAATAAATTTGAAACATAAATGTCAAAACTACCGATACATATGATGTTGGGTGGAGGATCTTAGTTAGTTAGAAGTGTAAATACTTCATATAACGATATCTATCGGGGGTAGTTAGTCCAGGACACAGAGACCGCAGCTCCGCGACGGTTTGCCGAGCACTATGCCCGCTTTGTCGGCTAACTTTAGTCGCCGACCAAATAGATTGGATCGTCGGACCGCTATGGTCGAAACTTTCGACTATATTCTTTTTTGTTTTATTTTGTATGCGCTTAATGGATAACCGAATCTCTGAACAATTTTGTAATAAATTAACCTAATTAGATACCCTATTTTGATTTGATGCCACCTAGACAACTTAACCAATGATATATTGTGTATATTTACATTTTCTTATATGTATAAGCAGGCATAGACTTGACGTTATTTGCATAAAACATCTATTAGAAAATATGGAGTTTTTGCACCACAACTAGCAACATTCGTCAAACACCTCGGGGAAGCACTCGCATCTCGCTGGGATAGATCCCTGTCTCGCGTATTGGGCTGGCTGAGGGCTCGTATAATTACTTCAATAATTAGAGCGACCAGCATGTGCATTCGTGGCACCCGCCACAAATGGAAGACAGCAGCGAAGTTATTCGGCTTCGATGATGGTGCCGCCCTTCCACACGCCGACTGACCTACGAACTCTTTCTACCACTATTTTATTTTACGTCTACCTATTTGTTTAATTTTTTTTGTGTTCTTCATCATGTTACATTATTATTAAATAGATAAGTCATACTCTTGACTGTACTGAACATAGGCGACGATGCCAGTAATGGACAGGGAACCAATCATGAACCTTAGTGCTTATTTTAAAGCAGTCAAGTTGTTCATTTGGTGGTAAAGTAAATTTGTTTTTGATTGAGGCTGCACCGAAGAAATGACAGCAGAATTTCGTTTGTTAGATACCTTTTTTGTATAGTTAATCCTTAATCTTAGTCTTTGTGCGTCATAAGTAATATATTTAAGGATTAACTAAATAAATAATACGATTTCTATTAGAAAATATAGTATGTAGAGTATGTGGAATAAAATATGAGGTATACAGTAAATGAATGATTATTTATTGGTGTAAAAAATATAGAAACTTATTTTTTTACAACCAAATATTGTACCTACTTAATCTAAACTTAAAAGCACCAATCGAAAATTGTAGTATAGAATTAATCACAGACTAGAGCAAACTTACTAATTATTTATTTATATCAGAAATACGAGTACATCTAAACGCAAATACGCTGAACAAAAAATATAAACGTGAAAGTACATTAATTAAGGAATTAAAGGTAAGTTTCACAAAATCGCAGACGCTATGTGCAGTTGCTCCGTAGGAAAACAGATCGCACCCTAGTGCAGTGCAGTATTCAAGAAATTGATAAAGAAGAGCTCAGAAGATCGGCAAGTGTTGGTAAGCCACCTAGCAGGCAGTCTCTTCTGCAAAGTTGCGATGACTGCGGTTTCGTAATTACCAATTAAGAACATAAATTGCATATAAACTTAATTACAAACTAAGCGGGACTTAACCGCATGAAAACTAAAGTAACATTTTTGCAGATGTGCTGTGCGACAATGTCTTTCAGTGCGAGATTTTCCAACTATACTCAGTCTTTATTAAGTACCGTGATTATCTCCCGTCTAATTTGTAAGTTTTACAAAGGAGAAACAAATTTATTTAGAATAACCAACAATTTACAGATAAATACAATGTAAACAATAAGACTAAAGACAAACTAATATTTTTTTTTAAATTGTCGTTTAAAATGGGCCCCTTTGGCATGGGGATTTAGATTAAGTACAATATTTGGTTGTAAAATACAAGTTTCAAAATTTTTTACACCAATAATTTACTGTATATGTACCTCTGTAATTATATCTGAAAATCGGGAAAATTTATATCAGTATACTTATTGCATATAGGCGATATGTGACGTTCGATTCTGTGTTGGCTGACAGAACATAGACCTTTAATGTCGGCCTCATAACTGTTGTGTTATAGACATGCATTATTCTCACATCGTATGAGCGCTACATTAAAAGTAACGTTGTACTTTGCAGCCGGATGTCTTTTGCAAAGCGATAAACGTCACTCTACAACCATTGTACATCCCTGCTATTGTGAATTTTACGGTCTGAGCAAGATAACCAAGAATTCCTGAAGCCAATGTGGAATATGCAAAATAAGGATTGCGATATTTTTAATAATTGATAAAAGAGGTTCACAACTTTGAAATAATAAAAATAACTTAATTTTAACACCGATCATAGGATGATAAGGTGTAAAATTCACGTAGAGAAAACCACCAGAATTAAGAAATTCAAAACTTACAATAAAACCTACTCACGGAACTTACCGACTCTATCAAGAGAAAGTGGTCTACACCTGGAGAAAAAGCTGCTGACAGCTGTTACATCAACGAGTGATGTTCAGACACAGTACAATAATTTGGAAAAATAAATATATAACATAATTCAAGGGATACCGAAAAAATATATCATTTTTACCATTACGATTACTAGTACATTATTAGTTTTTTTGTGATATTTCAAGTGTGAATTTACTGCAAAATTGTATTATTGCCGGGAACTATGGCCTTTTAAATAACGATTTCAACTCAAACAAAGACGTTAATAAATAGTTTTTGCAAGACACTTATGGCTTAGGTACCATTAATACCCGGTATAGGTACCTACTATCGTCGAAATTTAGCGAATTTTGTAATCAGCCTATCATAAAATTCGATTTCACTCCAAAAAAACGGCCAAGAACGTGTTGGGCCACGCTCAGTGTAGGGTTCCGTAGTTTTCCGTCCGTCACAGTAAGTGTTCCCACTTGAGAGTTAAACAAAAAACGAATTAAAAGACGACGAACGACCAAAGACAACTAAGACAATTCGAGCACGACAAATTTTCGGCCTAATGTATGGGCGCACCTGCTCTGAAAAATCCTAACACCGCCATGTAGGATATGAGCGTTCCACTTCAGTGACATCTATCGACAAATTAAGTAAACTATTGCGCGCGAGCTTAAAGTATGGAAGATGATTTTTACGGGATAATTCTTTATTACGTGAACCGACGGAACCCTAAAAAACGGATGACTGATACAGACAGACTCAACTCAACTACAAGATGTATAGGAACTTCAGAGCTGGCGTGGATTTCCCGTACAGGCAACTGGTAGCATACAGTCTTGTATCTGATTCTCTAAAAAAAAAGTAAAGTGAGAACTCGATAGTTTAAACTATTAAAAAAAATTGAGTCGCGACCACGTCATTATTGGATATGAAACCATTCGTGTTATCCCGTTCACACTCGATCGCGCCCGCTCTATGGCCACGTTCCATTGTACACAGATAGCGTTAAAACAGTGTGAACGCAACGGTCGGTCATTTAAGTGAATATGAGCTTGTGAAAATCAATTCAGCGAAAGCAGTAAGATCATTCCAGAATGTCCAGACGACACTTATCGCGAACAGTTTAAGTTCTTAGGTCTTATAAAACTGTAACATTCATTTGTTAAAGCTTAGATAAGAGCGTATAGGGATCTTAAAGGCCGGCAACGTACTTGTGACTCCTCTGGTGTTGCGAGTGTCCATGGGCGGCGGTAGTTGTTTACCATCAGGCAATCCGTCGGCTCGTTTGCCTCCTATATCATACAAAAAAAAAGATATATCTATACCTTAATAAAGGAATAGATAAGCTATAACTTTGTAGGAAATACGGTCACCTTAATAGAACGACACAAAATCTTCCTATGATGGCTTGTTTTTTGAGACGAGTTCCCATTATAAACATTTGTTTTATATAAACATTTTAACGATTTAAGTAATTAGGTTAAATATAGGAGCATAAGAAGGTTTTTTTTTTTATGATATAGGGGGCAAACGAGCAGACGGATTGCCCGGTGGTAAGCAATCACCGTCGCCCATGGGCACCCGCAACACCAGGGGAGTCACAAGCGCGTTGCCGGCCTTTAAGGGGGGATTGGAGCTCTGGGAACCTTATTCACCATCAGGAACACAACACTACATACCTGAAAGGTAGCAGTGCTATTATGGCTGTGGTCTTCTGTAAGGAGGAGGTACTTCCCCAGTTGGGCTGCTCCAGATTCAAGCGTGATGGTCATCGCTGTGCCCTACCTCTCATAAACGGCTCGGTGCGGCTCTTATGCTGTAGTACGTAATTATGAATTAATATAATAGTTAATAATAATTAGGTACTGGTGAATCTCAATTAAGCTTATCGCTGTCTACACTTTGACATAATTAGATATAGGCTATTGGCTATATCTAATTATGTCATAGATGCCACAGCAGACCGCAAAATGTAATCAAACCCAACAGCAATAATTATAATAATGCAGACTATACGCTATCACCATCACTTAAAAAGTATTTAATTTTAATCCAATTACAATAGAGAGATAATTTTATAACTTTTTCCCGGCCGTGAAAGTAACACTACCATATTAATGAAAAATAACAATCACATCGACCGACCAATTTATCCATAATCGACATTATATCTTCATAAGAAACGTAGATTCAAGCGTTAGGCCTATTTTCAGCAGTGTACATCTTATGGCTGAGATGATGATGATGATGAAGGAACATAATATAACATAACAGTATAAGTTTATGTTAAAGTTGTGATAATGCATGGCTTGGATGAACTTTGAATGCCCACCATAGAGAGGCGTAGCGTAGGTGTGTTCTGTTACAGCCGCGAACACAATTTTCAAAGTTCCAAACTCATATAGCTCCGTCTATATCGTTACTGCTACTTTAGCGTGGCAGAGGTAGATCAACTCCGAAGAACGAGGTTTCCCAGTAGTCGTGACCGGGCCGCTATACAGTACCCTTAACTTGAATTCGCAATTGGTTGTCACGTGGTAATATGCGGCAGTTAGTTTTGCACTATCTTTAAATTGCCTTTCGTGCCGCCGAGCGCACCCGGATTCGGGCAATGACACAGCAAATGCGTTTTACTTACAGGGAACTGTTAGGAAATTTAAAAAGCGAAAAAAGCCACACACTGGTATTACCCGCGCCGATATAGAACTAGGAGATGAAGGACATGGACGAAAAGAATAACAGGACCCGGACCCGTTGGACCCGGGTATGTCCTTAAACTACATCCAACAATGAGAGGTAGGGCACAGCGATGACCATCACGCTTGAATCTGGGGCAGCCCAACTGGGGAAGTACCTCCTCCTTACTGAAGACCACAGCCATAATAGCACTGCTACCTTTCAGGTATGCAGTGTTGTGTTCCTGATGGTGAGTAAGGTTCCCAGAGCTCCAACCCCCCTTAAAGGCCGGCAACGCGCTTGTGACTCCTCTGGTGTTACGGGTGCCCATGGGCGACGGTAATTGCTTACCACCAGGCAATCTGTCTGCTCGTTTGCAAAAAAAAAAAAACAGATTTAGGGTTAAGCTAACGTGGTCGATTACATTATAACTATTACTCAAAACGGGACACTTACCATGTATTTCTTTATTTTTATGAGTTTTTGATATTTCAGCACTGTTAGCTGTGTCAGGCGCAATCTACATGGAATAACTGACCTGCTTTAAGTAGGTAATGTATGTAAGATACAGAGTTACTTTAGTAGTAGTAGTAGTAGTTAGTTACTTTAGTAACTCTGTGTCTGTATGTCTAATATAGACTACAATTTAGAATTAGATTATATTTAATCAAATTTAAAGAACGTTATAACTGTAACTGTTTGGTGAAACTGACCCTTAAATCAATTGTATGTACTGCCAGTTTATTTAAATGATACAGTTCAGGTAAGAAAGCATATCAAAGTATGTTTATACTTGTGAAGTTAAGTTAGTCTATACATTATTATTTTTACTTTTATATTTTAGTATTCTTAGTTATATCTTGTAATAAACCTTTTGATATGTTTTCTTTTGGGACTACGCATAATTATTATACCCCGTTATCTAACGCTCATTTTGGGGGCAATCTAAAATATTGATGTTGCTTCACATTATTAGACGACGATTCATATTTATCTATAAAAGTTATTTGTCAAACTAAAATTCAACTTACTGAACGCTATAGAGACAACACATTCCTCTCTTTAATCAGATCGGAGGGCGACAATCATTAATATCGAATATCGTCAATTTGGTGTCCCATTTTTGAAATAGTCACCGAGTAGATCTTCATAGAAATTCTCATTCATTCTCTGTGGAAATCACTTGGTTACTATTTCAAAAATCGGACCCAAGATCTTTTGACATGTTATTGAACTTCATCTTTTATCGACTTAGATTATCGTGACTGTCCAATCACTTGCCCCCAAACTGAGCATAAGATAACGGGGTGTAATAATTATGTACTTATTATGTATTATTAAGATTTGATGCATCACTGTTTTTAAAAATAAGCCCCGCTGTAGTGTCATGCCGGTATCTTCGGGTCAGAGGTGTAGGGTTAGAACCGGTTTAGATTTTTCTTTGACGTTCATAAGTGCATGTGATGTGCCTAAATTGTAAAATAAAGATCTTTTATCATTTTTGTCCTTCTTTTTCTTTATTAGCAGAGCTGAATTAGGACAGTTGTGAGAATAATGTTAGCCCCGCATCTGTTACCTACTTATAAATATGAAATAATGACTGCTCTATACAATGCTGGGCCAGCAAGATGGCCATGTGATTGTTGAAACGCCACTAAACGATGGCAACATCCATTTGTGATCTAATAGTTTTGTTCCACTCCCTTTGATTTGCGGCAAAAAATCCAACGCCACGGCCATCCCTTCGCCATCCCGCTCTGCCATAAGCGACCCAATGCCATTACCCTCTCTAGACGCTGGCCCATATTAGTGAGTTACCATAAACTTCAGAATAAACGATACCATTCGCTAAACTCTTACCGCTATCGGCGTGCCTGTGGAAGATGGGGCAATCTACTAAGAACATAAAAAATATCTACATTCAGGACTAGAGAGAATCCCTCAATATTTATTTTTGGCATCGGTTTCGCGAACTAGGGACCAATATTATGTTCGTTTCCCTTTGAAATTAATACAATCAATACGACCCGAGATCAGAGGGCTGGCAGTTCTCTTAACGCGCAACATTATTGCAAGTACAGCGTAGGAATACTGTGAGCCTTCTTGGAGCAAAGCTGATGGGGTATATATTGGTAGAATTTTATTGTAGATTCGAATTTTTATAGATTTATTTTAACACCACTTTCTATGTACAAATACAAAATTAAACAAGAACAATTAATTGTATAAGAACAATAAACTATTCGAATATAAACAACGTATCGTGCCAGTACAAAAGGAAAATCGAGCCGTAAGAAAACTGACTATGTATAACTCGATTTAATGCAAGACTTCAAATATAATTTACCTGATCAGCTTTTTCCGTGTTACCTATAAAATTTCATTTTACACTCGTACCATATACTCGTAAAGAGTATTTACAGAGGCAAATTAAGAAACCTCGGACTACGGAGATACGGAGCGCACTGCGTGACCGGGATGACTTCTTCCTGCATTTGACATTTCATTCAACAGATCAAAAATTAATATAACTAGTAACATCAGCCAACATCCGTATTGTCAATAACGCTAACCAGAACCCGACAAATACGACTGCATTATCAGTTTCAATCAGTTCCGTGTGCACACGAATCACGTCAATTATGATTTTATTTGATTTGCTTTCGATCTGCGTGATGTTTGCTCGCCACCACAGACAACTGTGTTCAGCGGACTGCGTTCCAACCACGAATAACAGTCGTAACGGGCGACAGGGAACTAGTTTGAATTCAGAATGTGCTACGAGAGCATACGGTAACATTTTAACTAATTTTACATTGGCTGAAGGCTACTTCTGCTTGCCTAGTGTTGTTGTATCGAAAATAAATATGGTCAACGTTTAGCAGACGGCTATGATTTTAGCTATCGCAATTTCTCGCTCTATTTATTATTTTATTCAACAAATTTTTAATTAAATAATTTGAAATCGAAAAAGTAATTAATTTTTAAAGCGGAAAGCGTAATGTCAATATTGAATCACGAAATAACATTTTCAATATCATAATATCTAAATTATAATTTAGAAGTAATAGTCAATAATACACGAGTTACGCGAGTAGCCGCAATCGAAGCGAAAGTAATGTAGGTATGGAAACTCATCTAGAATTTCGAATTCCCATACATTACTTTCGTTTTGATTGCGTATTATATAAACGGTCTTGGCTTCTGACTAAACGAAAAATCACATAAGTGTAAATATCTAAATAAGAGTGATGTGAACCAATTAAAACGTCTTACTAACTTATTTTACTTTAGCCTGGATACAAAAAAGTGGTTTAAAAGAACAAAAGGTAAATACTTCCATTTGTGATATACTGAGCTGTCAAAACACAATGTAAAAATGCGCCGTAGCTACACACCATTATCGCTTCGTCACTGGGAAAATACAGGCGCGGACAGAGTGACGTATGACGTGACAAATCCATCTGCCGAAATTCACAAATTGAATAGACCTTGAGGACGACTTCCGCCGCTTGGCGAGCGCAGGTGAACCAGCTACGGACCAAGATACCGGAATGGAACTGACCATATTGTATATACATGATCACGTGACAGCCGTGTGATGCCGGCTGACTAGAATAGCACCACCCCATCTCCTCCCGTGGGTGTGGTAAGAGGCGACGAAGGGAAAAACCTACGGACGGGCAGCAGCATCCGTCGAAACCCAATCTACAGCTACTGCGGTCCCTAACCCGCCTGCAAATGGCGACTATGGCAACTACCCCCAAGATGATACAAGTCATATTTGTGGGAGGTACATGTCCAGCAGCGGACTGCATACGGCTGAAACGTATGTATGTATGTATGATCACGAGACTCCATCGGGCCTTCCGATGCATTTACTTCGTTTTGATTATGAATAGCCAATACAAAATCGCGGTCCCCTCATTCTGGCAAACGCACTAGCGCCATCTATCACGTTTAACAGCAGTAATCCTATACTAGTTCTATGGAGATGTCTTGCTGTCAAAATAACTTAACATGTATCCATAGTACCGAAAACAGAGAAATAGCCAGCATACTGGAAGAACGCGACTTTATATAGACATTGTCAATCCAATATTTCTATTGTGTTGTCTTTGAACGATAGTCATCTTGGCTAAGGACCAAGTGAGGTTAAGTAAGGGTCACTAAGTTGACTACATTCCACTCTACAATATGTGAAGCGCGACTTAATTTGTGCTTATTAGGTACTTTGTACACACCCCGGGAATTTTAACTATGAGAATTTTGTTAGTGGTTATAATGTCGAGATCTCATTACACTGGTTCTTCCGAGAACTCAACTCTGCAGCACTAACACAACCCATGGGTGAGCCTTTTAGTGAGAGGGTATATTTTATTCTTTATGGGTTCGTATGTTTTTGCGATGGATGTTTAATGTAGTGGCCACTTCACACGCAACAAACACATCGCACAGTCATGGTGGTATGTGATATTCAAAAAAATAAGTATATAATAGTTAACGGAATCCTTAAGTAGTCAGTAGTAAAGTAGCCCTACATAGGAACCTAAATCCTGTTAAGGGTATCAAATAAATATTAGTATTTTTATCACGGATGTTATTGGGTACCTATTGACGACCGGTCCGGCCTAGTAGGTAGTGACCCTGCCTATGAAGTCGATGGTCCTGGGTTCGAATCCCAGGTGGGGAATTTATTTGTTTGATTGATGACAATGTTCCTGAGTCATGGGTGTTTTCTATGTTTTTAAGTATTTATATGTATCTAGATAGATACATATAAATACTTAAAAACATAGAAAACACTTATATATATAATAGATATTATATATATCCTATTGGGTATTATGATAATGATAACATTTTTCATAAAAATAATAAATGGAAGTGTAATATTTTATTTAAAATTTCTATGTATTGATAACCTACTTTACACTTAACATTATACAAATAATTAGCATAATGTATTGATTGCATTTCGTAAAGTACGCTTTATTTTCAAATATGTTTTATAATTTATATTTTAAGCAAAAACGTCTGCTAACGGCACCATAATCTTAGAAATAAAGGCGACTCCTAATAAAGCGCATTAAAGGATATGGTGGAGAAATTCGCAGTTTTCGGGCAAGCCTCTGTAGCTCAGTTAGTAGAGCGATGGGCGTGTAACCTAGAGGCGCGAGTTCGGGAGTCTCGCCCTTAAACTTAAATAACTAATAAAATAAGTTTAGGGATCGCTTCTACACCACGAACGTAGCAACATTTGTTCTACAACTTAAAAACATGTGTAATTTAAATATTACTCGTTTTTTTTTTTCTCTAACAAAATAAATAGTAGTATTTTCAATTAACAGCATCCAACAGTCTAGTTGACGTATACTGACACCCTGCATACTACATCGTTTTTTTATGATATAGGAGGCAAACAAGCAGACGGATTGCCTGATGGTAAGCAACTACCGCCGCCCATGGACACTCGCAACACCAGAGGAGTCACAAGTACGTTGCCGGCTTTTAAGACCCCTATACGCTCTTTTCTTGAAGGTTTGGATGTTATATCGGTCCGGAAATACTGCACACGACAATTTATTCCAGAGTTACAATACATTGCTTGCTTGCTTTTGTTATTCAAGTTTAGTAAACTATAAGTGATTTTCAAAAGTCGTAGAACAAATTTTGCTACGTTTGCGGTGTAGAAACGATGCCTTAAGTTATTGCTCTTACAGGCCACACCCGATATTTGGTACTTATTTCATCATACTCACGAGAATCGATTTCAGACAATCTTTAGGTCGGTTGTTAATAAAAAAGGTTTTCTTTAAATATTCAACTCTGATTCGACACCAATCAGCTAGCAGCAACAATAGTAACTGAGAGAATTTTGTGCTCTTGATAGTTTTAAAAAGCGACAGAGTCGAACGCTTAATATTTAGAAATAGCGCCTCTGAGTGAACCGTAAAAGTTAAACTGCGGGCGAACTGGGGCAAATGAAACGGTCGGGAGATTTCAAACTAAGTGCGGATTCACCGAGCACGTCCCGAATTCAAACAGAACGCATGTTTACTGGAAGAGAGACTAACTCCATAAGTCTACACCCTTTGTAGGGCTTAGCAAATAGCTGTCGGCGCCAAACTGTATCCTATATAAAGATACCTATACAATCTCATACTAGTAGTTTGACGACCGGTCTGGCCTAGTGGATAGTGACCCTGCCTATGAAGCCGAAGGTCCTGGGTTCGATTCCCAGTCAGGGCATTTATTTGTGTGATGAGCACAGATATTTGTTCCTGAGTCATGGGTGTTTTCTATGTATTTAAGTATTTATATGTATCTATTTATTATATATATCGTCGTCTAGTACCTGCAACACAAGCCTTATTGAGCTTACCGTAGGACTAGGTTGATTTGTGTAAGAATGTCCAAAATATTTATTTATTTATTTATTTTTATTTAGTAACTACTTTTGTCCAGAATTTATTGATTTATTCCATATCATACACGCCATAAACATTAATTGCCTATTAGGACTGGCAATTATTAATTACCCTTATATAAAGCATAGTTTAATTAATTGCTTAAATAAAATGGTAGTTAAATTACACGTAAATAAACATATCACGTATTTTCAGTTTATCAGTATGTATTGCGATAAGTTACTTTGACTGACAATCTATCTATAAATATAATTAAGGTGACGGCACCAGTAACGGACACGGAACCAATCATGAACATTAGTACTTATTTCAAAGGAGTTAAGTGTTGTGCATTTGTTGGGACATATTCAATTTATAACTTTATGATTTTTGAAATAAGAACTAAATGTCCATCATTGGTGCCTGTCAGCTTAAAGTGTCCGACATTAGTGCCATTACCTTATACAAATAAATCCATTTTTCTCTTGTACAAAAAAAACCGTCCGTTGTATAAAAAAAGGAGTTGCATGACTTTATTGACACTTCTACCGATATTAACTAACTTGCGCAACATCACTCCACATCGCTCATCATCTAAGTAGACATGGAAAAAATAATCACTCGACATCGCGCTACACGTGCCCGATATATCTGTCCCATCGTGTATACTTGGCTTAACGATTCATTGTTTTTAATACAGCAAATACATCCCTTTATGGGTCGTTTTCGAATTATAAATAATCAATTTGTTATTATGTCGATATTGACTTATATTGCGTTCCGTAGACACCTAATCATATCAACGTACCAGCGGCAATCCATTATTCCTAATTGAATCGATTAATTTATTCACGTTTTACTCTTCTACATACTATAAAAGATCATTGAAATAACGCAACGGATTTAAATGCATAAATTGTGTTTCTATGTTTTTAAGTATTTGTATAATCCTTATATGACTGAGACACACAACACAAGCCTTCTTGAGCTTACCGTGAGGTTCTGTCAATTTGTGTCGTGTCCTGTAATGTTTATATATTATTCTTTATAAATAGAGAGAGAGGGAAAGAGAGAGAGAGAGAGAGTAAAAATAGAAACGTCTCTAGATGCATGATATTTGTATACTCCGATCTTTTTATTTAAAAAGTACACGTTACAATTCCCGACTTCAAAAAACTTAAATATACTAACTTCTAGATAACTTTCTTAATTAGTTTTGTTAGTTAACTTGGAAGCGATAAGTTCTAGACAAACAAAATATAGGTACTTAATTTGAAATACTAAATACATTTTATAAAATTGTTAAATTACTATGCCTAAAATGAATCTTGTTTTTAGAATATTATTCGAAATTTTTCACCCCGTAACGAGGTGCTTTCTCAAAAACCGTTCGTGTCGGCTGATCGATTAAGCATGTCTTCTCTACCACGTGTTACGGGTAGTATATACGTATCATACGTATGATACGTAACCGCAACTCTATCAGGCCAAACCATTTTATAGTTATACCGGGTGAGGCCTTTAATAGAAGCAAGAACTTTAGGGATCCATTCTACGCACGAGTACACCACGAACGTAGCAACATTTGATCTACAACTTAAAAAAATTGTGTAATTAATTACTTGGAATTTTTGCGAACAAACTAAATAATATTTTCAATGAACATCACCCAATAGTCTAGTTGACGTTCACTGTCAGTCTACAAACTTGATAGTTTTCACAATACAGTGCTTGCTTGTAAAATCTTTTTTTATTAATATTTAGTAAATTATAAGGGTAATTTGCAAAAGATTTTTCGTAGAACAAATTCCTGGTTTACCATTGAATTGCCGACAGACATTTCATCGAATATTATTTCAAAGACAACGTTGCAAGTATTTTCATTTCATCGACAAGTCATTACGTCGAGGACTCGATACTAGGTAATTTGAATCGAGATCTTTTCATTGGAAGTTGACTTATTTCAATAAAGTTCATGTCATGGCTTTTCACTTCGGGTTTTTTTTTTTTTTTTACACGTATTATTAATTTCGCGTAATTTTTTATCAACAACATAAGTTCCAACCTAACCTAAACCACTTCTGACAAAAGTTCGTTTTATTGGGGGTCGCAGTTCTAACCTAACCTAACCCACTTCTGGCAAAAGTTCGTTTTCTTGGGGGTCGCAGTTCTAACCTAACCTAACCGACTTTTGGTAAAAGTTCGTTGTCTTGGGGGCCGCAGTTCTAACCTAACCCACTTCTGACAAAAGTTAGTTTTCTTGGGGGTCGCAGTTCTAACCTAACCTAACCCACTTCTGACAAAAGCTCGTTTTCTTGGGAGTCGCAGTTCTATATTAAAGTAATAAGTCGAAAAAATGAATTGCAATGTTTTGTAGTTGTGTGAAATAAAATAATTAGAAACGGATCATCGATTATGTATTATTAGTTGAATAGTATTTCTAAGAAGTAATAAAAACGGAAATAAATAGTAGTTGAAAGAAAATTACGCCAAACAATATTACTTGTTCTGAAGTTTCGATGAATCATTGTCGATGAAATAATAATCGATGAAAAGAGTGTCGGCAAAACAAGGGTTATTGGGACTTTGAATCGAATATTTTCGAACACATTGACTTAATTAAAAACTGCTTTCTACGTACACCTCAGTCATAAACGTCCACTGCTGGACAAACACCCTGCCCTACCGTAACAAAAAGCTCTGAAATGTACTCTTTTCAAAATATAAAACGTCACAATACATAAATCCCTGCTCACAGTTTCCCGCTTCCTAATGCCGTGCCGCGGACATTGCGACAGACGGACATGACATTATTATCTAAGAAAGGATTACTAATACAGAACCCTAAATTTTACTAATAAACACTGGTTCGCTATAATGTAATTTTATTTACTTACTTTAAGACACGCCCGAATCCACTCTTGTGTACTGAACTATAAATTAAGTGTTGCCAGAGCAAAGTGTAGCTCGCTCTACATTTTTTGCTCGTTTTTCATCCCTTTCTGTCACCGCTCTTATTTATGGCCAATGATTCTTGCTAGGAACACCGTTTAAAATATTTTATTTACGAAATCACAATAGGCTTCTTCAGACACTCTGAATTAGATACCAGAACAATGTTATGTATATAACATATACATGGGTATGTATATATAATGTAGACGGACCTGAGCGTTACTCTTCGTTTCATGGCATGTCAATAAAGTGCACAACAATTTGAAAATTATGGAAGCCAGTGGCAATTGAGCATTAGGTCTAAATATTACAAAGTTTATCATGAAATTACTTATAATTTAAAGTAGAAATGGGAGTTTCCAAATTTTTTTTATCGAAATTGTGCTTAATTGTCATCACGAAACTGACAGTAATTTAACTTTTCTTAACAACTTTTCAAAACTCCCTAATACAACTTATATATTTTTTGTGTATACCGCTCTCTCTCTCTCTCTTTCCGCCTCCATACAATTGCAATTTTTTTTATAAAATTGTTGTTTCTGAATAAAGCGTTTAAGAAAATTTTGTTTTATGGGCCAACATGTTTGTACAGGCGACACTGTTCAGCGGCTAGTAAGAATTTTAGAAAAAGTACTTTATTTTATTACAACACTTAATATTCAAATGTTATTTAAATTAAAATTTAATAAAACCTACGTAATTTGCGCCATGTGGTGTCAACTGTGAATACTCTGAGGAGAGAAAGGGAAAGAACTGACCACTAGGTCGATTTGTGTACAATTCTCTCTTCAGTAAGCTCAATCTTTTTCAAATATGATTGACCAGCGTTTGACCTCAGTCACACATAGTATAAGTGTCATTGTAGGCGAGGGTGTCGCACGCTGGTTCAGTAACAGCCTATTCACTGTTGTATTGAAAAGACCCAAAGTATATCTTTCCGTGAATCCAGCTGAAGGGGGTGAATTCCATTCCTTAGCAGTCCGCATTAGGAAGGTAGAAGAGAATCGCTTCGCTATCGGCATTACTTCGGTAGAATTGCTGATTTCTTTACTAAAAGAGACATTTATCTGCACGGGACCACAGAAATTATAAGATGATTAACGCGAATTTTACAGAAATTTCTTAACTTAAAAAAAACGATAAGATAAATAGCTATTTCTTAACTTAAAAAAAAAAAACGATATGACTAAATAGCGTCGTGTCATACAGTCATACACTACTATTGATACTGACTATAGTGTGAGATGGGGACACGCCTATGTGGATCGCAGTAGTAAAACATTTTTCTGTATATTTTTCTTTTATTCTTACTCTAAATATTTATCAGTTGGATGGGAAGGTTCCCATCCACCATCAGAGACGGACAATAGAAATCCAGTTTGAATTATACAATTTAATGTATTTTTTTAAATTAGCAGCTACTTACGAAAAGCCGTAACCTTTTTATCAAAAACACGACTTCATTCACGTTTACTTAGTATTTTCAAGCACTAAGAGTGCCGAGCCTCTTCCGCGTTGCCTGAAACGTTACGTAATATTAAATACAAACCCATAACCTTTTAAATAGTAGTTGGACAGAGTACATTTTACAGGTTTCCTTGATTTACGACTATTTTTATCTATACAAAACTATCCTCTATTACCTACGTTAATTTTGCGGCTACTGAATATACTAATGTAAAACCATACCCCCGCGAAACAAGCATCCCGTTTAGTCGTATCAACAACATCCCCCGTCACAGTCAGAGCACGTGTCTGTATGCAATCCATTTTTATGATGTCGGCCCCTCAGGGCCCAGATATACATGCCGGGAATATCGTACGGTTTATTGCCTGTGTGATCGCTTAGTTACTAGATAGAGCATTTTGGGTTTTCGTCTATCCTAGAGTTCTATTAATTGTGTTACTTATAGTACTCGTATGTTTGATAAACAGACCCATCATAGTCCTAGCTACGGTTTTTTGTAGTGATCCTAGAATCCACTTAGCAAACTGTACTTAAGAATCCTACAGCTGTGAAATAGGCCTTCAACGTTGTATCAACAACTCCTTCAACACAGCTTGCAATCCAATTCATAATGTCGGACCCTTTTGCACGATACCAAATACTGGGTTTTGGTGCCTCCGTGATTATTATTGTTAAGTCATAACTTTGAAGAATCATTTTTTTCTTGATCACTCACTGCTCCGGATAGTGACCACAAGCGTAGATTGTCACCATAGAATTTAGTTAAGGTGAAATACGTGTCTCTATGGTACCAAAGGATCATGACTGACAAGTCGCGTTGACTGTAGGGTCAGGCTGCCAATCAGCTGGTTCTTCATTACGTTTGACCTATCCCCTTAGCCATGAACGTCCACTGCTGGACATAGAGCTTCTCCCGTAAACCACCAAAGGGAGCGATCTCTCAGCAAGGGGGGACTAAATATCCTATGTTCGAATGTTATTTCATTAACATTGTAGTACGATACTTATATCTTATTAGTACGAATATATCTCACAAAAATTAATTCATAATAATTACAATTAATATACAATATTCATTATGATTACCCGTTTACTCATATTTAATTAGGCAAAATAGGTATCTCACTTAGTAATGATTATCAAAGGAAGTCAAATTAATTAGGTACTAACAGTTTAATTAAATTAGAAATGTACAAAGTTAACATTCAAATTCTTCGCTTCTTTACTCTTCTATGATACAGGTCGTATTTAGACCAAAACATGAACAAATGGAGAATACATACTTCTAAATCTACTCGTATTTCACTAGTCAAAGATGTCCGAATACCCGTAATAAACTATAGCCCAGCATTTGTAAAATCTTTGTTGGTATATATTTATACAAACGAACACGATACCAATCAAAAGTTAGACATTTCCAATGCAGTATCTAAGGGAGAGTGATCCAGTAGCCTACTATTTAGTACGCATGTAGCGGATACTGGTTGATTAATGGTTTCGGACTGTACAAAGAATTTTGTTTAGCCAACAATTTGAAACCTTTTCAAGTGAGCAGTGGATGTAATTGATAGGTTTTACATTTTTGCCGACTTTTTTGTTTACAACATTATGTACAATAAATAAGAAGGAATGGTATAATATTACTACGCCTAGATATATTTCTAGCTCTAACGATTTGTTGTCAGTGATTGACAAAATAAAAACATCAACAGTCGTTATCGATAAGTACCACATCAACGTCATACAGGTAATACGAAGACAAATATAACGTAATATTTCGGGTACGTTAAAAATAGATAACAAAACTATCAATTTATTTAGATTTTACATACAAATTTGAAATTATATATTGGAAAATATAAACGTAAATTGGATCAATAGTCTACAGATTAACGTTGAATTTGTTCAAGATCCGTGATACGAGGCGTCTAGGTAGTAGCCGATATAACTAAGACTGTGTTGTATGTACGTTTTGTCGTTGAAGTACTTATCGATAACAGGATTGTTGATATTTTCATTGTGGCATGCACTAAGAAGTTCTATCTTCGTTTCTGCTAGAAAATATCTAGGTATAAATATTACAATAGGCATAGATATATTCGTAGATATTCATAAAGTCAAGGGCATACATTACACCGTACACTTTTTCACCATACTTATCGATAACAGAATTGTCGATATTTTTATTGTGGCATGCACTAAGCAATGTCATTTCTGCTAGAAAAATACCTAGGTAGGTATAAATATTACAATAGTCACAGGTACATTTATAGATATTCAAACAGTCAAGGGAAATACATATTAATACGCTATTTCACCATTTAGTTTAGCATAGGTAATGCGAGTTGCGATGACCATTTGGGCGTCACCCTTATCCAATGGATTCCTGCGACCTTTACAATGTCGTCGGTTCACCTTGTGGGGGGCTGCCCTCGCTACACCTTCCGGTACGTGGACGCCACTCGTGAACTTTTTACGCCGCAACGGCCATCGGTTCCATGAGTAATGTGCCCCGCCCACTGCCACTCAACGTCGATTCTAAATCTGTATCTGGTTGAGATAATAACTTCTAAAAACTATTCCTTACCAGTATTGGATGTATAGATTATTGATTATTGCTATTTGTATTGAATTTTACTAAAGCAATAATTTATACAATACACATTGCAAAATAGTATCGTTCCTAAGACGATTACATAAGAAACCGGTGAACTGGAAATGCCTTCTCTCTTTAGTTACCTACTTAAAGTACAGTCGACGACAAAAACATATAAATGCCGATAATATTTAAATCTTACCACTCCAAAAATACTTCAATATTTCTAAATTCAGTATTTTTTAAATATGTTTACCTTTAAATAAGCATGTATGCCATACAAAATTATATATCTAAACCTCAAGAAAACGCAAACGCGTAAAACCTTTGTAGACATGCAGAATATTATTTTATTATTTTTAAACACCTCCTTATTACAAAATGTTTATCCTACATTATCTAAATAATGTAAAACATTATTCCTGTGAATGCAGCCATTATAAATATAAATTCGAAACTAGCTTTTTAATAAAAAATACTTCATGTATACATTAAACGAACGAACGAAACGACTAACGAACCAAACGAACGAAATAGGTGTAATATAATTAAAACTGTCGTGAGTTATAATGTTACTACTACTTTGTTACAAACGGATAAATTCACGTGTAATTATACATATAATGAATGAGGGTGTATCGCTCACTGAGCGAGGGAACGATACACCCTCAACGCGAGCGTTATGTCCTGACTCGGCTTGAAAATGGATACCAGAGCTTACCCGAAACACGTCGCTATTATGTGCGATATAATTTCACGTGAGTTTATCCGTTTGTAATTAAGTAGTAGAAACGGGTGTATTTTTGAAACCAGCAAAAAAAATTGACAAACAAACCGTAAGGAACTGGATTCTGAACGACAACCACAATTAGGTACCTATATGCGTAAGGCAAGAGCGAAAGAAGTGTTATACCACTACTACCATCTGTAAAGGCACCAAGGGCCTGGATTTTAACTTCAATCGTGAATTCCCGAAAGTACTTTACTGTATAAAACTTACCTAACCACGTCATCGGTTGTGACCAAGCCTACGATGTTAGGCTCTGGTGTTGGGTTCGAATTTCGGTAGTGCTATCACGAACATGTGCTTCTGGTGATCTGAACTTTGTGGCAAAGGAAAAATAGTAATCAAATTGCGGACGTCACATCAAAGCATCGCATTCTACAAAGCAGTCGATAGGTAAAAATGGAGAGCTACATAAGACTAGTCAGCGGACTCAGCAGTAAGGGATCGATTCAAGAGGGAGATTCAATTTGAATCAGATTTTCATAAAATCAATTTGTCCCTTAATATATTTTGTTCTCACCTGTACCTTCCTACAACTAACACATGGCTCTAAAAGTTCTCTCCTACCTACTTTCCTAACTGGATCGGTAGCGTCTTGTTACAGCACTTATGTCTTAAGACCAACTTCACAACAAGTAAAATTCAATTGCACGAGTTCCGAGAACAACCGGACAAGTCCTTTTTCAATTTCAAGTGCCTCCAATTTTAAAGGACATTTGTGTTACTGGGTTACTCATGGAGTAAATAAAGTTAATAGTTATCAAGAGCTTATCTTTCCAGCTCAAGGTACTAAAA
This sequence comes from Grapholita molesta, assembly GCA_022674325.2. Lineage (NCBI taxonomy): Eukaryota > Metazoa > Arthropoda > Insecta > Lepidoptera > Tortricidae > Grapholita > Grapholita molesta. The sequence goes on from CP053137.2 coordinate 12,131,790, forward strand.
TAATATGTACATACACATACTAAATTTAAAAAAAATTTGAAGATTAACATCTTCTAGAAGAGCATTCTTAACAGAGAGGGATGCATTCTGCATCTACTGATCTCTTTCTCTCTCTCTCTCTCTCTCTTCATCTGCATTTCATTTCATTTCATTTATTCATTGCTTATTATACATGCTCTAAATATTGAACATAAATATATTTTATTACATTTGAATGAACATACAAATACATATACTTAAGGCCCTGAGGGGCATTGCAACGTTACCCTAATATTAACAGTCATCTACGGATGCAGACTATAATGGATGGATTTCAGAACACCAGCAAAGAGTACTTTTATAGTTCTGCCATGTCGCTGACTCCATCCGCCTGTTGGCCTGGTTATCCGATCGTGGCTTATTTCAACTAACACCAGCCCTAGAAAGCAGAAATTTGGTATATTTAAGACCCCCGCAGACTTAAGGCTGGGGGGTATCATATAATTCGTATTTCATAAAAGGATGAATATATTTGGACCCAGGTATGTCCTTAAACTACGTCCAACAATGAGAGGTAGGGCACAGCGTTGAGCATCGCACTTGAATCTGGGGCAGCCCAACTGTGGAAGTACCTCCTCCTTACAGAAGACCACAGCCATAATAGCACTGCCACCTTTCAGGTATGTAGTGTTATGTTCCTGATGGTGAGTAAGGTTTCCAGAGCTCCAACCCCCCTTGAAGGCTGGCAACGCGTTTGTGATTCCCCTGGTGTTGCGGGTGCCCATGGGCGACGGCAATTGCTTAACACCAGGCAATCCGTCTGCTCGTTTGCCGCCTATGTCATAAAAAAAATATATTATGAAACTATTGTTGGTTAAAGACAATTTTGAAAATAATTGGACTAAAACCCTAATAATAATAGCACACCAAGACTGTTTTAAGTCCGCCTGTTTATTGAGGATAGGCAACTACGCACCTTTTCAAGCCTACTACATTGCTGAATGCCAAGTCGATGATGAACTTATATACCGCAATAAGCAGCATGGGGAGTGTACTTAGCACGCGGGTTGGTCATCGCAGTTACAAACGGCTCTAAGAGATGCTTCTTTCTTAAGCCTTTTTTTCTCTGAGGATTGGAAGGTTGTATATAAGTCAAATCTCTACATGTCATTGAACTGAGAGGTAGATTCCAGGCCTCAACTGTTCAATGCATTGAACGCTAGGTCGATGACATATACAATGTAAAAATACATCTAACCTATAACGCTAAGTAGTGATAATGTGACCTTTTTAATCTAGATAACGGTTTTGATCCCGAGTGCAAACATTATTTATTTGTTTATTTTCTCTGAACATTGCGTTTTACGATCCGCATCCCTATTGGCTAGCGCCCAAAATATGCACGAGTAACCCTTTCATAAAACAAAAATATAACCCTTGGATTATATCAAGGATGTATATTCAGATTGCTAAAAGGTAATTCGAAATTGATACTCGTATAGAATCGGTACAGCAGTTGGAAAACATACTAATTGTTAATCTTATTTTCATGCAATATTTATAGTAAGCGGGCTCATGTAATATCGGAGAAAGTAGAGTGTCAGAAGCAATAATTGAACGTAATGTGTTCGCGTGGCATTTTTTTTTACTTGTTCTGAGTTAATGTTATACTATATTAATCAATAAATAGAAAATAGAAAATAAACATTAACTCAAAAATTTAGATAATACAATATTAAGATTAAAAACTACCTAAAAATACTTAATAGGTGCTTGTGGAATGGATGATACCAAAGACGCTGGCTACGATATCCCGCTGAACTGCGACACTGAGCGAGGAAACTGCCAGCTCTCCGGTCCCATGCTGCGTCTCTGAATCTCTTCAAAATGTCTTTGAAAAGACTCATGTACGATTCCGCTCGCATTTAAATAGTTGCCAAAGAAATTTAGAGCTTCTGTACCGTAGTCAGATTCCATATTTGAGTGTTTTTTGCGCCGCTGTCGGCCGATCGGACGCTCGCGGAGGTGGACGGAGGTTCGCGGCCGTCGTTGCGCATAATCCGCTCTGTTCGGCCGCTCTCGACCGCCGTCGGGCGCTCCCGCACGCCATCGGGCGCAGGCACATCCGATGACGTCCGATCGGCGATAGATTTATTCGCCCCGAGAGACGCGGTCGTCTCCCGCCGGGCGCTCGAGCAACCGCTGACACGTGGCGGCAGCCGACTCCGGCCGACCTGGTCACTGGACGTAGTCGGCTTCTGCCGGCTGCCCGAGCGCCCATTTCGACGCGGCTCCAGTCGACTCCGCCCGGCCCGGTCAGTGGGAATCGTAGATCAGAGCGCTAGGACCGCTCGGAGTTATATCTACTCGTAACCAACGAGTAAATATGTACACTATTTTCAATTCAGAGCTACCACCTTAATAAGGGAGACAGCAGCACAGAGCTTAAAATAGACTTGTGTCATATTTAAAAAATCTGAATTAGCTTCCAAGATTTGCCGTGTTATCTTTAAATGTTGAGTAGCGATTGGGATTTTGAGCCTTTCGTACCAAGACCAGGAATAATTCAGGCCGCTTGAGAAACTGAGAATAGATCAAAGCAACCTCGGATATGCGATCGAGACATCGTTATATCGTGATATGATAAACAACTACAACTTGATACGGTTGAAACTGCTCTATGGATATATAGCATAAATAGGTATTTGGGGTTCTTGTATCAGAGTGTACAGACACGTGTATGTGGAATATTAACTCGACAACAATAGTTCCTAAAAGTTCGCACGGTCTTAAGAAGAAATAGTACAGTCTTTTTAAAATTCAATTCAAGTCATTTGACGTCATAAAAACACGTGTTAAATATATAATAATTATACAAACAAATTATAATAATGAACATAAAAATAAACAAAACATCATGAAGTGCCGGCAAACAAAAATAATAGAAAATAATAATCAACTACAACTTCAAATAGTTCATCATGTGTTCCTGTATTCTTCAGTATATTTTTTTTATATTACAAATCATCAATTCAGTTCAGATAACTGTTTTTATTAATGTTCCCAAATAATTTACTTTAATGTTGCTTAACTTAACGTAAGTTATGGATGATTTAAAATTACACCAAACCGTTGAAAAAGATAGATAAATCTACGTTAAAAAAGATGCATCTTGAGAAATAATATAATATGTACAATTATCTATTATTATGCTCGTCAATTTATTATCCTAGCATAAAAAGTATTAAAATTCTGCAAACGACTACAAAAATATTAAATAATACAAAATTAAGAAAATTCTCTATATTAAAATTGGCGTGTTTGCACGTGCAGAAAAAGTGTATACACATTTACGACTATGTCCTTGACTACAATTCTACCTTCTTAAAATAAGCCATGGTTTTTATGCGAAATTTATTTTAGCGCGAGAAAGTAAAAAATACTTATATTAAAGTCTTAACCTAGCGTTGTTACTATGACACGCCGATTAGTCGAATTATATTTTGCTAACATTGTTACTCACACTAGTTAGGTAACCGTTGTCGAATACCAACCCTGAATGCATAATAAATTTCGAATTTTCTAGAAAGGATCAAGTCCCTACAGAAAACCCAATTTAAATCTGGAACAAGTTTAAAAGTTCTACTTAATGTTTGAGTTAAAGAACGAAGACTAGTGAAAGGTAAGACTTCCAAACTCAAATCTTTACAATCACTGACGACAAAACGAAACCAATTAATCTTAATAATTCCTAGTCAGAGTCACGACGCTTTTAAAAAGTTAGCAACGGCTTTGTTTATGGACACTTCTTTATCCTCGATAACAGCTTAATGAAAAGGAATTGTTATTCACGGGAGGTCCCGAATATCTAACTTCATTGATAGCCCGATTAATATTCATCCCTGAAAGCGGTTATTTGCATCGCTTAGCGGGTTATTGGCTCGAGCTCGGGCAATCGACCCCAGCTCGAAGCGAGAGGAGAATGATTTCATTCCATCGAGAAACAGGTCAATACCAAGTCAAAGTTGCCGTAAAATACTGAACCAAAAACCGCATAACATATACGGACTTGTTGTTGGAGATACTAATGCCGAATGGTTGACACCCAGCTGTCACTTTTATGATGACATGAGTTTCAAAATGACATAATTATACTGACATAGAGTCGGTCTTTTGTCATCTTAAAATATCTTTTTCGGATGGCCAAACTAACATAGGTTCGTGTTTCACTATTAATATCAACATTATCAGTAGTGTACAGAGTTTACTCAAAAAAATTATTTCTTTGAGTTACCTGCTAGGACTTTTAAGCAATGAATTTTAATGATAATTAATTTCAATGAATAAAGTGTTCTGCCTTTTCGTCGAAGTTTGTTTGTCCAAACTTCACCCGGCAATTTCGCAGATGATTTACTTTGACAACTACCTTTTGTAAAATTTTCACACAGTCTACATAGTAGAATAATTGTTAAATAATAAAGTAAAATAGAGAATAACATTTAAAAGTCCTTTCATGGCGCCTATGATTTTTTTTTTTTTTTTTATGACAAAGGTGGCAAACGAGCAGACGGATTGCCTGATGGTAAGCAACTACCGTCGCCCATGGGCACTCGCAACACCAAGGGAGTCACAAGCGCGTTGCCGACCTATAAGTGGGTTGGAGCTCTGGGAACCTAATTCACCATCAGGAACACAACACTACATACCTGAAAGGTAGCAGTGCTATAATGGCTGTGGTCTTCTGTAAGGAGGAGGTACTTCCCCAGTTGGGCTGCCCCAGATTCAAGCGTGATGGTATTTCGCTGTGCCCTACCTCTCATTGTTGGACGTAGTTTAAGGACATACCCGGGTCCGGGTTCCTTTTGTAAGAAATTTTCATATACGCTTTGATCATCTCAATTACTCTTTAACCATTTAAATGCAGTGCTTGTAATTTTGTTCATTCAATTAATGTTTACGTGATTAAACTCCGTAGAAATTAACGTTTACAAAGTTTTACAACTCAAATTCAAAGTTTTGGCGTTCAACTAAATAAAATGAGTCAAGGAGAGACTTCATAAAATGAATGTACTTCATCTTTAGTCTTTGGTAAAGGTATCACCAACCCTTTCTCTTTGATTTTAGTGTAGTATTTTCTGTACAGATAAAATTATTTAGTACATAAATTTTCCAGACGTAATTATTTACATTTTACATACATCATACATTTCAGCCGTATGCAGTCCACTGCTGGACATAAGGCTCCTACAAATATGACTTGTATCATCTTGGGGGTAGTTGCCATAGACGCCACGCTTGGCAGGCGGGTTGGCGACCGCAGTAGCTGTAGATCGGGTTTCGACGGACGCTGCTGCCCGTCCGTAGGATTTTTCCCTTTTTCGCCTTTTACGACACCCGCGGGAGGAGATGGGGTGGTGCTATTCTAGTCAGCCGGCATCACACGGCCGGTAATTATTTAATTATACATAAATATTTATAAATTATGTCGTGTTTTTTACTATGACACATCCAGAAATGATGACATGGGGGAGGCGTCCAAATAACACTTATGATCACTTTGAAGGGGGCCGTGTGAGAAAATATCGTGTGTCATTTTTCATGACCACCATCACATTTCCAAGTCATCGTGTAATTTATATCACATCATACTTTACGTTGGTACAACATTCGGCCATGCAGCGTCATACAATCAATAACCACATTGAGCGCACAGGCAGGCACTTATTGTCGGTTCTACAAGATTTTTCCTAACCCAGGCGTCTTTCAATGCTCTGAATGCCCTTAAAATACAAAACAATAGTTCCGAGGCGAGTCCGCGAACAACGGTACTTTTATGGTGGAGAGGGTACAGAAATCCTTTACCTATAAACTATACGCGAATTATCTTAATCTGTACTTACCCTAGTTTATTAGGTATGTATGGTAAAACATTTAAACTTTCTATAACCCTTCAATATGAATTCCTGAGTATAATAGTGTTCGTGTATTCGAAAATAATGGGCAATTCTGTGCCTCTGCATAATGAATAAACATGGTTGGTCCTAAAATTTTATTTCATTTAATCAATCTCCTAAATTTAAATGTATCGGTTTATATTATTTAATCTTTGTTGCAGAGAAGTAAAAGTAAATTAAAACTAAGATTTAGTAACTGCTAGTTGTTCCTGGTGCAAACGTGCTCATAACGCTCGCGGCATACCGCACTGACATTATGACAAACTGGATGACATTATGATTTAACAAATAATTATGAAACACAGAACAGAACTATTGTGAGATTCCACCATATTCATTGTATAGAAGCGTTGGCTGACTAGCGAAGACTACGGGCAGCAAGTCTCTGCGACGCCTGCAGCGGCTGTGAGCGGGGGGGAGTGAAACTACCCTCATTTAACTCTATTTTCGTATAATATCTTGTAAGTAAAATAAATAAATATTACAGGATCCCTACAGAAATTGTAAATATAGACATAAATCGACAAATGTCATTTTAAAATTCAGATTTTTTATTTCTTTGTTTACATACGCCATTTAGTCACTATTCCTTCATTTCACAATTGTCTGAGTAACTCTAATATAAGATAATATGTTAATTTCCCAAGAGGAATTTTCCAGGTGAGTCATTGGGGGCTGCTACCGTATTCCCATGATGTTACGCGAAAATGGGCTTAAAGGTTCTTCCCTAACTTTTTAATTAACGATCATTTTCATTTATAAAATTTAGACAAAATTTATCAACAAATTTTCAAATACTTCTTCCATATAAAGCATAGCGTGGCTGTGGGAGCTGTTATAAGTACCTATTGAAAACTGAAAGTACACATAATCGACTGCCCCATGCGAGCCCTCTCCTATACAAACACTTGAACGAAAATTCAAATTATCCCAATACATTGGTTTTTCATTAAACTTCTTGATTGTTCGCGTTTGTTTTTACGCTCCAGTTTATACAACAAAGGGCGTTTTGATATTCAAATATATACCCATTTCGCACGTTTATACCTGTAAAATTTAAATTCTCTAAGTACAAACGATTGACCTTTGACTGTCCCAACGAAAAATACAATTTTGTATTTTATTTTTTTTGTTCGATTTTATTCATATACGTACGATTAAAAGCATTTCAAAGACTTACATTTTAACAATAAACCCAATTTTATATTGATTAAAGCATCTTATTTTTTTGATATTCCAAAAAAAGTTTTTGTTATGATATAGGAGGCAAACGAGCAGACGGATTGCCTGATGGTAAGCAACTACCGCCGCCCGTGGACACTCGCAACACCAGAGGAGTCACAAGTACGTTACCTTTAAGATCCCTATACGCTCTTTTCTTGAAGGTTTGGATGTCATATCGGTCCGGAAATACTGCACACGACAATTTATTCCAGAGTTTTGCTGTGCGAGGCAGGAAGTTTCTAGAAAAACGCACAGTTGAGGACTGCCAACCATCTAAGTGGTGATGATGGAAATGTTGTCATGTTGAATTGCCATTGTAACAGGTTTTTATCAAGCTACTCGTATAACTCTCTAACTGCGAACAACGCAGTTAGAAGTTACAAACTTGCGGATTTCTTAATTCACACTGATCTTCCTGTTTATTTATTTATGGAGCTGTCTTTGATTCGAAGTTCTAAATTGACACGACACACCGTGCCTCATACCGTTGGTTGTGTTTTCTTTACGGTTGTCTGTTTGAAGCCAGGCTGTATGGCGCGCTCTCCGAAAATGTATTATTATAACATTCATAATAATAACAAAATAAATCGCTTAGCCCTATGCACCGGTGTTGCCCTTGAGCCATCCTTGATGTCGCTTTTTGTGGGGGCCCATCTCGCACAGGGCGAGTCACCGCTTGCCGGAAATAAAATTGGATACCATTTTATTAGGCAGACGTCCGGTTTTTTATTCAATAGCCCAGTAGCTAATCCATCCTTTCCACCAAATAGACTGGTACATTCTAGATTCCATTATAACTCAATAGTCCTTACACCATGGCGGGTGCTGTCTCTGTGCGCGTCCCATGATACGGACAGGGGTAACATCCGCTTGGTGTACCCCTTACATTTCATTAAATTGTCGAAAGGGCCTCTGCGCGTTGGCTCGATCTGGCTCCGCGTACGCCTCCCAAATGTCCGGAACACCATTGTTCCGTGTACGGAAAAGACAAAATAAATCACTTTTAAGTTTCAAACTCCGACCAACTTGTAGCATATTTATTTTTTAATCAATTTTTGTTACAATTTGATCATCTTTTCCACCGAAATTACATTTGACTAAACAAATATCGACGCACACGACCAATTTCATTAAAACAAGAAAAGGCTGATCACTTTAGACAGGTCCTGTCCTGATGGATATCAAATTAAAATCGAGTCAATTACCAAATCTATTCTTCTAATAGGTCTCTAGGGGGCGAACAGGGAATGGCGACCTTCCAAATTAATTGCTTGATGGCGGACTGACACACGGAAACTTGCGCTGATGGAGAGCTGTTGATGTCACACCAGACTGTTTGCAGTTCGAGATCCGAGTTCGGAGTTTCTGAAGTGTCGGCGAAGATATCTCGTAATAGACTGATAAATAAACGTAATTATAGGGAGTTACACAAATCGATCGTCCCTTAGCAATCTTAACAAGGCTTGTGTTGAAAGTAGGTCTAACTAGTCGATGGTACAGTCAGCAGCAGAAGTGGCTAAGCGTTTGAGGTGTTCAAAATGAGGTCAACACATCTCTATTATCAAGAGAATAAGAGCCCGTGTATGTCATTTTGAACACTTCGAACGCTTAGCCACTTTTGCTGCTGACTGTATTACACAGGTTTGACCATTTAGTTATGTTTTTCGGTCAATGAGAACAAGTTTTAAATTAAAAGACATACAAATATTTATTTTGAGGAAGCATTTCGAAGTGACGAGAAAAAAAAATCGTTCCACCTGGTAATTGCTATGCTAGAAGAAATATTCTAAAATATAAATGATTTAATGCATATTCGTGAAGAACAAATAATGAAATGCCCATTCCGGGATTTGGAGTCATAATCTAACGCGGTCATTATTACAAGGCTAAATCGATAAATGAACAAATAATTTAATAGTTCTATTCCAAGACGAAAATCACAATGTTCCTTATATCTCAGCACATAGTCCCAACTTCTTCAAGTTAATTTTATACCAAACAGTAATTTTATTATATTATGTTACCATACAAAGGCATAGACAGGGTTACTCCACTATCAACTTGTGAGGTTTCCCTCCTAGGTCCTAACTCGTCTTTTTTATATCTGGGAAGACCATTTAGGATGTGTACTATGAAACTTGACTCTACCCTTTCTCCGACCTAGTCAAAGTAAGAAATTGTGAAACCAAAAACACTGCAAAGTGTTAAAGGAGACAATTTATGAGTTATATTTTTTGTTCCCAGAGATTTAACGAGTTGTATTCAATATTTAGAAGAAGAGGGCTCTTCTAAAAGTTTGTTAATTTATCTTCCAAGTGTCATTGCAAAAAGAAACTGAATTAAATAATCACAACCAACAAAATGAGGTTTTCGTCCTAATTTCCTTTGAACATTCAATTTACACGACGGTGACACTTATATCTTTTCAGTGAAAAGTATTATCGTGGACAAAGCCACGTCAGAATTGTATGCTGCTCCAAAGTATTAATTTAATCTGATAACATGAAGAAATCATTTTAGATATAAAACAAAATATAGTGACGTTGAATGACGATTTGCTAATTAGCTAAATTAATCATACAGTTTCGTTTAGAATTTTAGAGAGAATATAAAAATATTACCAAATGACCTGGGTATTTGGCCAATTAGGTATTGTATGTAGCAACCTCAGTTCAAGGTTTAATAGCCAACAAGGTCTAGAGACAAAGGCTCCTAAACAAACCAGATAAATAAAATTGGTGTAGATATTAACTAATTGCCCGAGAGTGAACACTAAGTGTAAGTGACTGCTACAATCATTTATTATGATATTTCGTAATGTATTTATGTAATTTTGAGTCGTGAAGTAACTCATCACTACCTATCATAAATTCAGAAGAAAATAAACATACTTTACAACTTCAGTTGTTGTTTTACAGCATGAGAGTAGCGGACGTCAGTCAAGTGCTAAATACTAGATACATTTCAAGAAACTTGTGTCAACATTCAAGATCTTACTATCAACAAAAATTTGCAGCCTTGCGTAGTCTGTCGGACTGAGTAAAGGATTAGTTGAACTACATACTGAAATAAATATTTATAGGCACTTGAAGTACCAACAAATGAACAAGGCGTAGTTCATGCTACAATCACCAGTAATAATAGGTAACAGGCATTCATGAAATATTAAAATGAATCACTAAAGTTTAAAATACAAAGACTGCTCTGAGGCTCTAGTGTAAGTTTCTTTTGACGTAAAATAACGTCACGAACACATAAGTGATAATGTTATTTTTTATGGGTAACTCTAACGCGATGGTGACGTTTTGTTACGTTAAAAACTTACACTCAGGGCTCTGTTCGTTGTTACAACGTTATGCAAAGGAAATAATAACCTAAAAGTAATCATTGCAAGAGACGCCTGAAGCTAAGAGCATAAAATGACTCGTATCTCTGAATTAGTTATAATTGTATACTAAAAACTTTTCTAGGGGTACCTGTGATTAACCCTTTCAACGCCAAACACCACTAAAGTGGTCGCGTGATGTCGTGCCTGCCACGCCCCCGACCCCTAGACTGCCTATAGTGGACGCTGTCAAAGCAATTGTCCTGCTAACAGATAAGGTTTAAATTTGTTCTTCACTAGTCGACACGTTGGCGTACACGACACATTTTGCCGAGGGAGGAAAAGCGTTCAAAAGGTTAAAGTTACATGGAAACCTTGCCCAAACTTTTTTTACTGATGATAAATACTATGACTATTAGTTATAGGTTAATGTAATTATTGCTTTGAATGATGTTATTGTACCTTTGCGTCATCGTCTGTATTGCCTGATCATAACCTGTACGACATAAGTACCACATATCTCAGTAGATATAATAATTGTGAAATGATTCTATTATTCTATTTTCGTATTAAAAATGCTTCGACCAGTTGGACGTTCCTAGCACCAGGCATAGAAGTTTTTTTCTTATTGAGATGCAACGATATCCGGCCACTTTCGGTATACTGCCATAATTTTACTATTCAGCCGAAAACCGGATAATGGCGTAGCATTCGGCCGGATATTGAATAGTTCGTTAAGTGTATAAACTATGGTAAATGCCGGATATCCATCAGGCCAATGGCACCGCCGAATATTTGGTATCCGGCATCCGGCCAAACTACTGTTTGTTGCATCTCTACCTTAGTTTCCCTGTGTTACTTTCGTACCTGAGTACGCCTCTGGAGCGGAACGGACGTATTTATTAAAGTATAAAAAAAACTCACCTGGACTTCGTCTGCTTCGAGACATTTAAACTATCAACCCTGTTCCAATCCCCGTAACGGTTAAATTTCTAAATACTCTTAGCTTACTGTTAAGTTAACCTAACAAAGTTTCAAGATTAAGGCTCAGTGGTTCTATATTTATATAAGCACGTTTGATATTGCGCTTCCAGATCAGTAGCAACATTAAAGTAGCAACTCGGCAGATATTTGTTCATCTTCTAAATAAGTAACACGGAAACGCCATTGCGGCGCCTTTTCCAGATGGCTTTGATTAATTTCCGTAATCAGCGTTCTGATTGGATGAGATGTCGTCTTAGCTAACGTTAAGGTGTCGAGCCTAACACGATATACTTGTAATTCCATTTATAAGACTTTTTACCATAAGCAGGTATTAGGTATAACAATAGATGTTGATAGGTATCTATCAACATCCTATCATCCGAATCTATCACCCGATGATAGGATGTTGTTAGGTATCTATCAACATCCTATAATACTAGAAATATATATAAACGGGTCACTCACGTATCTTAAGGTCGAAAACCGCTCGACATATGTTTCGGTCCAATTCGTGAACCATAATCATGAGCTCCGTGTCGCACCGTCGCTGGCGGGGGCCCTTCGAGAACTGGTGAGAAACGTGAGTGACCCGTTTATATATATTTCTAGTATGTCTGAGTCTCACGGGAGTTTTCTATTAAAAACATCCTATCATCCTAAATAATCGTCTGCTGATCACAAATCTTCCCGAGCATCTATCTCTCTCTCTCTCTCTCTCTCTCTCTCTCTCTCTCTCTCTCTCTCTCTCTCTCTCTCTCTCTCTCTCTCTCTCTCTCTCTCTCTCTCTCTCTCTCTCTCTCTCTCTCTCTCTCTCTCTCTCTCTCTCTCTCTCTCTCTCTCTCTCTCTCTCTCTCTCTCTCTCTCTCTCTCTCTCTCTCTCTCTCTCTCTCTCTCTCTCTCTCTCTCTCTCTCTCTCTCTCTCTCTCTCTCTATCCCTGTTGCCCGGCCGTCCGTAGACCATTTTGCTAGTTTCTAGCAAATGCAAATGGAAGGTTTTGTGCCTGCGATCCTGTTGGTTAAAGCTTTATAAGTAAGTAATCAAATGAATATGTTAAACTAATATGGTAGGTAAGTATGTATACCTATCAAAAGATGTTTGCTTAATTGCGTTGTCAAGCCGATACGATAACCCGTCTGCCATTTTGAAATCTTAACACTGAATACGTATTGTGTAATATTAAACGCTGGTTTTCTTGGAGAAAACAAAATTAAGGAACAACAAGTTAAATCAATAAGCTCTTAGAATTAATTCGTGTAAGACAAGAATTTCTAAAATAGACTTTGTCAGAGTGCTGGTTAATTAAACAATTTTGAACAAAATTGCTTTGTCTCTATGCAAAAACTTTGCTAAGAAGGAAAGTAAACTTTTAGATGAAGTAATTTGGCATTGTATTAAGAAGCTTACGTCTCATGACACAAAGTATATAATATATGTCGGTGGCCTATTGTTAAATCGTATGGATCGTAATGTTTCTGTGTTATAATTTGATGGTATTCACATTACACTAATAGCTGATAGGTAGGTTAGGTGCCTACGTTAGGTTGCTTCAGAGCCCTAAGTGTAACGTTTTTAACCTAATATTACTTTACTATGGCGTTAGAGTTACCCATATAAATAAAATTGTCACTACGCGTTCCTGACGTTTCTTTACGTCAAAAGAACTAGAGAGTTACTTACACTAGAGCCTCAGATTCCCAAAGGGCAAACTGACCAGAAATCCGTTGACTCTGGGAATGGAAACATACATATATTCCACGTTTCACTACTATATGTCTATGCATTTTATGATATGCTGGATATTCAAACTCAAACGTTTATTTAGTAATTAGGCCACAAGGGCACTTTTACACGTCGAGTATACAAAAGAAGAAAAATAAAAACTACACCTTCTAACCCTACTCCTCTGACCCGAGCCCTGAGTGTTGCGTTTCCCATATAAATAACATTATCACTTACGCGTTCGTAAACGTTATTATACGTCAAAAGGAACTTACACTAGAGCCTCCGAGAAGTATATGACTTTCATGAGCGGCAAGGAACTCGACGGGACTTATTTTTTCAAAACAGTATTACAAATGTTATCTTAAACATATTTATTACATACAAATGCGTTATGGTAAAAGAAAACAGTTGTTAAATTGTAGCATTATTAAACATCTCTTCAACAAATTAAGCGCAATCAACTTGACAAATGATGCAAGAAAAACTTTATAAAGCTCGACACAAGGTTGAAAAGGTGCAAGTGCACCCAGGCACGAAATTAAACAGCTTGCACCAACTTGTTAATCGCCTGGACCTCTGCCAGAACACAATTTAGAGATATTCCTGCAGACCACTTTGTTACTAGATTGTGCAATTGTGCATGCGTCATTTAACCATGCTTTTAACTAATTAATCATCTTACGTTACTGATTAATCATCTGCAGTCAATCTGAAGCCCTTCACTGAGAGAACAGAATAATACTGGCTTTCGGTCCCGATGTTCCGGATAAAGTCATATTTAATTAATATTATTATATTAATTGTGTAGAAGCGGGTAATTCACATTTCACTTATGATCATTTTTCTCGTTACGTGAAACATGTCGAGCAATATTCGAATTATAAAAAGTGAGTTATCCGCTTCTATACAATTAACGCATTCACTGCCACCGACGCACATGTGCGTTCATTTCCATACATTTTTGGAGCGGGTGGCAGCGATTGTTTAATATTTTTGAACACATTTGAATCTCACGATAGTTGTGTGTTAAAAATGTTAATTTTATAATTTAAAAAACATTAACCTGACTTTGCACGAAATTAAAAAGGTTTTCATTAGGTTATTTCGGTTGGGTACCAGCGTCGGATGTGATATTCCTGTCCAAAGAAATGTGCACATTAGATAGAGCAAAGATGGTAATTTTTCAAACGCGTCTCTAGCCATACTTCAGACAACATAATGCCTATTTTTCAAACTTCACTATCATTATTATTCTTAAATCTTGAGTGCAAGTACTTATTTTAACTAGGTACTTATGTCTACTTTCGACCTTATGTCTAATGTTCAACATGATGTGATATTGCAGGTACTTATCTTTAACGGGAGTTCTAGAAAATCATATAGTTTTTTCGTACGTTATCCGAGTAGCCACGACCAGCATGATTGCTGGTCAAATCTCGCGAAATTAGACGTTGCAAAATGCGTGGTCTACGAAAGACAGTCTGTAACTGCCATGGGGCTCAGTGTGGAGATATTGCTGGCGTAGCCGCAACTACGGCCAAAAGTTCCCTAATTAAATAAGTCTGACTAGCTATGTTAGCGAAAAAATATTTGTAAATATGTAAAAAGTTTAAAAGATATGACAGAATTTAAAACATTTCACACCATTATTTTAAGATTTTTATCCTCACGAAGTTAAAAACACCCTGCGTGATTGGACGGAATAACTTTGCAGTCCCTACTTACAGGGGGAGTTGGGGCAGCCCAACTGGGGAAGTACCTCCTCCTTACAGAAGACCACAGCCATAATAGCACTGCCACCTTTCAGGTATGTAGTGTTGTGTTCCTGATGGTGAGTAAGGTTCCCAGAGCTCCAACCCCCCTTAAAGGCCAGCAACGCGCTTGTGACTCCCCTGGTGTTGCGGGTGCCCATGGGCGACGGTAATTGCTTAACACCAGGTAATCCGTCTGCTCGTTTGCCGCCTATGTCATAAAAAAAAATATATATATATATATATAAAGGTACAAATGACACCTAACTACTCATAGGTTACTACGGGCTATGTTTCAGTATTTTGACATCTTCCATTGCGCGTTTCTTCGTAATAGTATATCGATATAACTCTAGCTAACCCGCTCGCTCCAACGGAAGCCTAGCAGACCCTTAAATGTTGTCGACAACTTTCAGGAGTAGGTGTTTTCAGTGATCCAAGATGTTGTCCTCTGCCACCTCAAACATCTGGTAATTAATTGAGCGCATAGGTATCCTGCCTAATGAAGGCTTCTTTGTAGGTATAAGGATATTCACTTTGGTAAAATAATAAAAAAAAGTGTATATTAAACAAAGACAGACGTAGAGTTTTCTTTGTTTATTTCCATCTCTATTCACCAGAACCATTACGCTGCCAAAAACTTTTAAAGAACTTTCCTAAACTATTATCTTGTCTGCATTGCATATAAATAAAGTCTTAATTAATCTTAATCTTAATCAAATCAATCTTAGTTACAAGGTAAATCACATTACAACTATTATTTAAATCGGGATAGTTACCATGCATGTTTTTAATATGACTGACTTTCTGATATTTCGGCACTGTTGCAAGCGCCATCCTCGCGGAATACCGTTTATTCCTACGTAACTATCTATCGGTTACTATCCCGTTTTAAGTAATAGTTGTAATTTTACATTTAGTAAACTTGACTAGAATTAAAACAAAAGACATTTCAACCTGATTTAATATGTTTTCTTAAGTTTAACACGGTAAGGTTGCTGCATACGTCACTACATTATACTCATACAGAGAAAGGTGAGTATTTAATCAAACCAAACAGACACAAAAACACATTTATCTTTGGTTTACCCATATCTCATTTATTTAGAACCAGCGCAGCATGTTTTTGACAATGGTACCCGTACTACGTATTCGAGGTTGTTTATAAAACTTGTATTGCATTAACCATGAGTATAGGTGACTTTTAAACAGATCAGAGCCTTGTACCTTTACCATGAGTTGACGTTTTCGATAACGAGTATCGACTTTACTATCTGTGCATCTCGCTTGTACTATTTTAGCACGAACGAGATGCACAGATAGTAAACTCGATACTCGTTATCGAAAACCTCAAAGTCACAACTCATGGTAAGGGTAATGAGTCTTAGTTTTTAAAGTAGCTTTACCTTACGAACGCTTTTGCGTTTCCCATATAAATAACATTATCACTTACGCGTTTGTAAACGTTTTTTTACGTCAAAAGAAACTTACACTAGAGCCTCTGATATTTTCAAAAGGCTAGGAATGGAAGTATTAATTTTAATTAAAAAAAACACTGTAAGTACTGTACATATAAGTCACTTAAAAATCTATTATAAATGAAGCTTATGATTGCAGTGGCTTAGTTCAATTTAATATTTGTAATCTAGTGCAGCAATTATCCAACGGATCTAACAACCGAATTATCCAGTCGCCACACAATACGGTAGGTACACAAAGTCTAAATTAATAGTAATACTGTCAGGCCTGCCCGAGGTTTTAAAACCACAACTTGATTTGATATAGTTAATATATTTTTCAGTAGATATACCAACATACTTCATTACCAGATAATTATATCCGTCACAACCGCGAACCGATCAACATTACTGGTGTTCCATACTACCGAGTCAGAACTGTACCAATTGTTATTAGAAGTAGGTACATTAAACACAATCATAAACAAACCTTTACGTGGTGAGCTCATATAATATATGTGTAATGTAATATTATAATGCACTATATAAGTTCTAGAAATCAATACAAATCATATTTTGCCAAGTATGCCTAACCTATTCCTACCTTGTACCGCGAACGTTGACGTTAGTATATGTCGATCATCTTTCTCTTTTACTCCAATTAAGGTGTCATGCGTCATGAGTGTGAAAGTGACAATCGTCCGAAATTTACGAATATCGTTATTCGCGGTAGCACCGCTGTTTCGATGAACACTGGTAATATGGCACTGACGAGCACTGGTGGTATAATATGATCCAGATGCTCTGAAAGTGAAATAATAACAAAACATATTGAATTTTTGAGTTCGAGTAGGTCTCTACAATTACAAATTAAATTTCAAATCAATATTAATCCCATCAATATTCATGTGCCCATCTCCTTCCGCGGAAGAGGCGATTAGGGGAAAAAATCGATGTATGGATATCAGTATCAGTTTTTTTAATATTTTAATTATAAAGTTTCGACTTATATTAGCGACGATATAAACGAGTATAATATTAATTTATTTACATTACATAGAATATCCATTAAAGCGTTTCTACGCCTGTACTTAAAATTCCAAAAATCGACCTAATTTCAAAATGTAGCGTGGTATATGGCATGCAATATATATTGACTCCGTGTCAGTCAGTAACCTACGTTGCCAAAAATGTAAAAGAAAGTATGATCTTATTAAATTTTAACAATTCAGTCCGATCGATCTTACTCCAATATACTATGTCTGTCTAGCCGCGCGCCTTTGCCGCGAACTAGAGGAAATGAAATATTTTCTCGACAATATATCGACGTGTATTGGTCTAAGGCTTCGCTTTGTGCCCGCCTGCGATTTATCTGCCGTTGAATAGAGTATAATTTTTTTTATTGCCTGCGTACCTTTTCTATAAGTAATGATTTTCCGACTATTTATTTTTGTCACAATACCTATTCGATTTTTGGGGATTTGTCGGGTATTCTTTGTAGTTCTATTGTTTGATTTTGTATTGATTCATTGTCCCATTCATTTTGTAAAACTAGGTTGTTTTTCTTATAAAGCGTTCCTATAAAAAAGAGCATATTTCAGAGAATGAGCCTTAGTTGAAGAATAAAGATTTTGATTTAAATCTTTATGTTGACGTGACTTTATCCTAGATGATCACAGTAAATAGGAATATGATTATCTACTACCTTTATTTTAAATAGAGTACAAAGAAGACCGTTATCAAATAGTTTCCTGGATATTTGAGTTAATATCTAAACGATTAGAGCCATGCCAATTCCTTTTCCTCAGACAACGCCGGCTATTCCAATTGCTCCTCAAGCACAATCGAGACGATAGATCTAAGACGAGAATAGGACATAAGAAATGTATTTAGATAACTTTTGCTTAGAAGTACAATAAAATTTTTATCCATATAAAAAAATTCGGCCCGCAATGTAATGCAACACACTCGTGTTAAACACTCGTTGACAGTTAGTTTCAAAAGCTCATATCGCGTAATGTTCGCAGTACATTACTGCTCAGAAATTCTACAAAAAATAATTACATATGTATAGTAGATATAATTAAAGAAAAACCTTTTGGTTAATGATTATAACTAGGTACTGGTAAATCCTATGTCTGGTTTAATTCTTCGCCCGTATTAGACTTACACACAGTATATCAGTGCTATTAGAATTTGGAAGATTGAATAACCATTCAGGATTAATATTTACATGATTTACTACGTTTAGCGAATAGAAAGGTATACCGCGCACCATTCGCCATATTGCGGAAAACAAATGGGGCAATCACTTACTGTGACAGTCATGCCCACAGAGCATTTTTTCTATTTTTATGGGTGCCTAATTTATAATGGTTGGTCCAACCGGTGTATTTATCTGTCTCAGAATATTCTGACAACTTGATCTAGAAATTCAACTCAACTCAAACTCAAACGTTTATTCAGTAAGTAGGCCACAAGGGCACTTTTACACGTCGAGTATACAAAAGTAAAAGAGAAAAAATAACCACCGGTTCTAACCCTACACCACTGACCCGAGAAGTATTTTGACTTTTATGACCGGCAAGAAACTCGGCGGGACTTGTTTTTTCAAACCAGTGTACAAAAAAATCTTAAACATACATGCGTAATTCTGTAAGAAAACATATCAAACAATTACAGTAATTAAATACCTCAAAAAAAATATATTAGGTAGAAAAGAAAATTACCTACAAGTCCAAATATGACTGCTTAGAATTAAATTAACATGACGTTTGGTATGCTTTCTTATCTGAACTGTGTCCTACACTCTAATTTCCAAATTATAATAATTTACCATCAACACTTTAAAATACATATCGTTTTTTTTTATAAGTAGTTATTTTTGTTCCCAATTGACAAAAATATAAATTATACTTATTACAAATTAACCTTAGAGATGTAAAGGTCTCCAGGTGTCTAGATCTACATATATTATTTAAAACACTTTTTTTTTTAAATAAACAAGCACCGAATGAAGTACAATATATGCATAATAACAAGTACAAAAATATACATACGACGCGATTTTTTTTACATTGTCATACTTCAAAAATTTGTTCAGATACATTATACAATTTTAGTTGTATTTCTCTACAAAGAGCAGACATAGTGATGGTTAGGTCAGCAATGCTCTGTATGCGATGACAATGAGCCCCAATGGAAGAAAAGGTCACTTTATTGCCTTCCCGCGATGAATACGAAGGGCTTGCATCTACAAGGCTAAGGGGCGGGTCCAATGTGTAAAAATATATCTTCTCTAAAAACATTAGGGCTCATGAAAACACACCCGCTTGAATATGGGTACAAAATATATATTTTTAGGAATGAAATTTTGTTTTATTTTCAAGTTGCCGTAAAACGGGGCGAGTACTGAGTATGGCCAAAACTGACATCCAAACCTTGGTACAATTTTAGTTTTACATTTTTTATTTGTGCAGTTTTTTTTTAGGCCTTGTGGTACCGGCTGACTAGAATACAACTACCTCATTTCCTTCCGTAGGTGTCGACAAAGGGCAGCAGCGTCTGTCAAAATTTAATCTACGGCTGCTGCGGTCGCGAACCCGCCTGCCAAGCGTGGCAACTATGGCAGCTACCCCCCAAGATGAAACAAGTTATGTCTCACCCCGTATTGGTGAGGATGGAGTTCAAGTAAATGTGATTTCGGGAAATTGTTGGATAGCCTTTCGAATTATAAATATATTTGTAGTAAGAATATGTTATTTTGGTTGAAGTAGCTTATAACACTGCTCGACCCTCTGTCATCCCTGCACTCCCCAACCGTCTTCGTAATCTCTACTCGCCCCATTTTACAGTACCTACACCTGTTTTTTTTTTTTTTACTAGTACTTAGGCTGCGTTCTACACTATATTCTGTAACTACTTAAGTACTTGTAGTTATCATAATACGATTGTAATTTCTGTAAATAAATGTATTTTCCCATAATACATTAATTGAAAAAAATATGTAAGCATTTAATATGTTTAGCGAATCTGCGTCACTGCTTCAACTAATCACACAAATAAAATCTAAAAATCCTGCATCTTTGAAACTACATAGAAAAACAATTCCATTAGTGTATTGACTTGCGTGGGTGATGTTAAATGTGGAAAATTTATAGTTAGTTTCTGCAGTAAAATTTTGTAGCAACAGTTTGTAAATAAGTAAATTAAATCAGATAACGTCGTAGGGTAACATTAATCAGTAAATAGCTTGTGTGTCTACTTTAAATAAGGATTACGAATTAGTTAATTTGACATTCCGAAGTTTATAATGTATATTGAAATTCCTGAAGTTACATATTGGAATAAATTTAATGATATGTGCAAATGTGTATAGTCTGAAGAAAAATCGAATTTAACACACATTTTGCATTGATTGTAGTCAAGTCACATTTGATAATTCAGTAACGATAAAACACCAAGTTCAATATATTTACTAGTTTTTGACATACCAATGCCCAATAATGAACGTAACAGAGGCGCTACCGCAAAAAACGATATTCGTAAATTTCGGACAATTGTCTCTGTCACTCTCATGACGCCTTAATTGGAGTAAAAGAGAAATATGCTCACAATATACGAACATCGTCTTTCGCGGTACCGGGCCTGTCACCTTTTTTGCTAATGACAGTAATGACGTATAGGTGAAAAACTTGACTGAAGGATGTATGTAGTTGTGCAGAGAAATAATAATATGGAACTTACGTCAATATTTGAACATAGAACGCTGACATGCGTGTACTGCTGTACAGACACGTTATATACTCTTACATAGGCCAGGCCCCTATTTCACCACAGTGACAATTGTCACGATTCTCGACATATGTAAGTTTCTGACAATTGTCAAGAGTTCTTCACCAAACTACTACCTATTTATTGACGATATAATAAAAAAATAAGAGCATTTCATTTAAACTAACGTGTTGGTAGCGAACAAGCACACGTCCTACCCGATGGTAAGCGGTCAATGTAACCAATGGACACCTGCAACGTCAGAAATTTACATATGTCGGGAATCATGACAATTGTCGCTGTGGTGAAATAGGTGCCTGGTGCGTTACCTAAGTTTTTCACGTATAAGTTTGAAAATGACACATACAGTCTCAAGCGCGTAGCCGTTGCTAGCGGACGCGCACCTCTTGCAGCATTATTTGTATTTGTTTAAATTAGAGAGACCAGTGAGTTGACCTCTGGCTTATGGCGTTTAACCCGGGCGCTCAGTGTCCTGTCGCTTCGTATCATTGTTCAGTGAAGGACCTTATAAGGAGCGCTTGCGATCTATCGGATCCTTCTTGTCTTTCTTACGGAGTGCAGATATCTGGTGCTCCCCTAGCGGGGATCGTGAGCGGGACGGAATCGTTCTACGTGTTGCGTAGGCGACTGCTACGATTTCTGCTACGCCGGGCCTGAGGCGCGTAGCCGATCGACGTGTTTATGTTTATTGTTGACTTTTGTGAACTGTGAACTGTGTCTTAATTATGGAGTGCCAAAAATGTAAAAAAACTCTATCAAAGAAAGGATCTCACTTCTCATGTCAAGGTGCCTGTCAAGGCACCTTTCACAGAGGCTGTGTGAAGGGACTGTTGGCGGACATGCGAGCCGGTAGAAACAGGTTGTGCTGTAACAATTGCGAGGAGGACTCGGATGACGAGCCGGAAAATGTAGAAATGTCGGTAGATGCGAACGTTGCTATCAAAGATATACTGAGAAAAGTCAGCGTGCTGCCGGACTTACAGAAGGAGTTAAATAAGATCGCGCATAGTATGAGCGTCCTTTCCGATAAGTACGACACCCTGTTGGCGGAGCATGAAAAGTCAAAAATAAAGATTGTATCCTTAGAGAAAATTACTTCTAATACACAAAATAAGTGCATTTATTTAGAAAAGTGTAATATTGCATTGCAGCAAAAAGTTGATGAATTTGAGCAAGCGACTCGTAAACATAGGATTGAGATTGTAGGAGTGGAGCAGTTGCCTGGCGAAAAGGTCGAGGATGTAGTTTCTAAGATTGGAAATAAGATTAATGTCACATGCGAAGATATCGAGATGGCAAGGCGAGCTTTTTCTTCAAAGCCTGACAAGAAGCCGGCACCAATTATAGTAGAGTTCAAGACGGCGGGAACACGGAGCCGTGATCTATGGTTGTCTCAGCGGCGTCAGCTGAAGGATGTTACGAGTGATGGTATTGTTGGAGGAACGATGACTAGCAAGATTTATATAAATGAAGACCCGACCCATGCTCTCCGATCTCTGCTCTGGAATGCTAAGAACCGCTTGCGTGGTGTTTATAAGTACGTCTGGGTTAACAATGGTAAAGTTCTTGTTAAAAAAATGGATGGAGGTAAAGCTATATGGATTCGATCTGACAGCGATCTTGCCGAACTGGCTAAAAATAAGTGATGTGCCTTGTTTTTATTTATGTGGTTAATTAACAATCAAAATTCACTGTGTTAGACAATATTGATGTTGTTGACGACCAAGGGACTGTCAACAGCACGACTGTTAACACCATTAAAGAGTTTTTAGGTACCTTTAATGAGTATAAAGACCTTAGTTTGTTCCATGTTAATATTCGCTCAATCAAAAAACATTTTAATGAGTTACTAGTATTATTTGGCGATCATATTCGCCGTTTGGATGTCATAGTAATTACTGAGGCTAACATTAGTTTTTCACTATTACCGCTTTTTGAAATTAGCGGGTTTGTCATACACCATTACATTAGAGAGGCCCGTAGGGGAGGTGGGGTGCTGGTTTACTCGCGCGCCGAGCTCGCGGCCGCGGCCGATGTGGGCAACCTGGCGTCGGCCTTCTCGGGGTCAGCGGAGTGTGTTCCCATTGCCGTCAAGCGTAATAATGACATCATTTATATAATATCTATATACAGGCCTGCGTGATCCTCCCTGGCCGGCCCCCCAAGCCCGATTTGGCTGGTATTGCAGTACTTTTATGTACCAGTTATGTACTTTATGTACCAGGTCGGAAAATTGTATGTCCTTCTTTAGTTTAGAAGATATTGGCCATTAAAGGTGGGCCGGCTGTAGAATGTATTCCCTGGCCGGCCCCCGCCCGAAACAGACGAAATCCACCACTTCAAAATATGAATGTCAGCAACAAAATAATGTACCTGTCATGTACCTTCTGAATATACCATTTTTTTGTAAAGAAAATGCCTTATACGTTTTTTTTTATTTATTTGCGTACGAGCGCCTGTGAAAAGTTAATAGCAACATCAAAAAATGTAAAGGTTAATCGAAATGGCCCAGCTTGAAGTAGAACTGAAAGATCATACTGCGTAAAAAATCTCTTTTTTAATTTTGACACTCTAGAGACCAACACATTACAGGCCATGAGTGAGTGCGGGGTGGGGGAGCCGCTGAACCAGTGGTTCCGCGACTACCTCACCGGGCGCTCGTACCGTGTGCGGGTGGGCTCGGCGCTCAGCGGCGAGCGACAGGTGTCGTGTGGCGTGCCGCAGGGCTCTTGTACTGGACCCGTGTGTTATCTGATGCACGTGAACAGCCTGAGCGGCGTGCTGCGGCACTGCTCGGCGCACATGTTCGCCGACGACCTGTGCATTTTGTGCGCCAGCAGTGCTAGCGAGCTGCCCGACATCTGCCGCTTGGTGCAGCAAGATGTCGATGCGGTAGTTCGCTGGTCGCATGATAATGGCATAGTGCTTAACTCTGATAAAACTAAGCTATTAATAATTCGATCTCCCTTCTTAGAAGTGTCTAATAACCCGTCAACTCCTATTATAACCCATAGTTTTTCTTGTATTCATAATGATATGTTAGGCTGCCATTGTAACCCTATCTCACATGTTAACTGTGTAACATATTTAGGTCTCAAAGTAGATGAACACTTTTCCTGGACGCACCATGTTGACTTTATTTATGATAAACTCAGAGTATTATTAGGAAAATTTTATTATCTAAGATTTAAAGTACCTTTACACATCCTAAAGTACTTGTATGTATCCTTAGTTGAATCAATAATTGGTTACGCTCTTGACTGTTACGGATTAACAACTAAAACTAATTTAAAAAAGTTGGAAAGCATGCAATTAAGGTTCTTAAAACTGTTAGTAAATAATAAAACTAAAGATAAGAATAAAAAAGACTATAGACATTTGTTCAAAATTTGCAATATTCTTCCGGTGAGCCTTAGGCATAAATATTTAATATTGTTTAATAACCATGGCAGTCAGGAGCATACCCAGTTACACTTTAACAATGTTTGTGGCACCAGGTCGGTGTCCGCGGGCAAGTATGTCGTGCCGAGAGTCGCTAATTACTTCGGCGATAGATGTCTTCACAAACGCCTACCCTATATACTCAACAGCCTGCCCACTGACATCCGACAGGAAACCAACAAAGCGAAATTTGGTAAAAAGCTTCGTAGTTACCTTGTAGAATGTATAGAGTAGAATAATCTCAGAGCCTTATTATGTTACTACTTAAGTTTATATTATATTATAAGTAGAGAGTAGAGACTGCACGATCCCACAGTCAAACCGTGCAAACTGTTTTGTGGGTCTTTGTTACCAATTAAGCTGTAACCTTTTTCATATTAATAAATAATAAATAATAAATAAAAAAACTGGGACAGTGTCGAGTATCCGGACGTTTATCTTTAGCGACATTTTAGCTATAATTAGCAGGGGGCGGAGTTCATGACGAAAATACGATGTAATTAGAATTACAAATGGCTAATCTAAAAGATAAAAATATACACGACTGTATAAAGAAGTATTATTTTCTTACAGCGTTTCCAGTTGTTTTATTTTATTAATGATTCTCGTGGCAACCGAATACAATATTATATGAATATTGAAAACTCAAAGATGGCAATCGACAAAAAGCAGTATGCCGATAGCTATGACATCATATACGAGTATCATACAACGTCATCATTATCACATAATGAAGCCTAGGTATTTGACGAGCTTCATACGAGGATTAGAAAAGCCGTTACCTTAGACCTTCGTTTCCTGGCTGCGGTGTCGGCGGGCGCGCGCGGCTCCTCGCCGTCGCCCGCGTCGGCGCCCAGCCGCGTGGCCAGCGCCGTCAGCAGCTCCTCCACGCGACCCAGCTGAACAATACGTGTTTGGTTGGATATATCAACAATATACCTATTGTTTTTACATGTAAGGAACTAAACGATTATTACGTTTGATATTTACATTACAAATAATATAAATTCCAATGACTTTAAAATGGTGAAGAACGACAATAGGTAGTATTTATTTTAGAAATTTCATTTTCCATATTTCGTTATATGGTTTGCTACCATTATAATGCTACACAAAGCTTATCAAAGATAATGTTAAAAAGACAGTAATATTATCGTCTGATTTTTCCTACGAAAATTGTGCATATTGCCATTATAGACGCGCTAGCCCCGTCCCATCTCCAACGAACTAATCTAAAAGCGGGTGCAGCGGCGGAAAGCGCCGAAATTTTTAAACGTAACAATAGTAAGAGTGGCAGAGAGTACCATTTTGTACGGTTTGGCGTAGAGACATGGGGTCCCAGCGCGCACAAACTTTTTACAGAAATCGCGAAGCGTCGGTTTGATGTAACTGGTGACCGAAGAGCTGGCGGCTTCCTCGCACAACATATCAGCATTGCGATACAATGAGGAAATGCCGCCAGCATCTTTGTTGCAATGCCTCAAGGGCCTTTTTTAGATATAATAACTACTCGATTACCAAGTAGTATTTTAATGAACGTAATTATTGTTAATAAAGATTTATCTTAACAAAAAAATTCAAAAAAAAACGTTTTGTTTTTGGTGGCCACAAAAAAAATGTTTATAAGACTTGTATTATAAGCACAAGCTTAGCTTTAAATATATTAATTATCAATGCCTAAGGTAGGCATGTTAATAATGATAATTAATATATTATCTTGAGACCTACAGATACTTAGTAAAAATATCGAAGGGTGGACGGTGAAACCCGATAAGTCGAGATAATATTAAGCTCACTCGTCACGTAAATAAGTCACGTACCTAACTATGAATAGTTCTAATTTCAAAATCTTATTTTATCATCTTATCGGTATTGGGGTCATTCTTGAGAATCCGATTAATCATATATATTATAATTCTCTTGGCAATATTTCTTTGTACCTATTTGTGATCAAATTATAAGACATTACGACTATTACGAGTATATAATTCCAGTTCATTGTAAGCCTATTAAACAATTTAGTTATACATTTTGGTTATTTTGTAACAGAATTACAGCGATTTTAATGTTAGCTGCCAGAGGAGTAAAATATAAGGGAACGTTAAAAGTACATAATTTGAATCTTCAGTACTCTGAACTGTGATCTGATTTGAATCATCAGGACTTCTGCAGCATAATCTTCTTTAATAAATTAGGTTAGTTTTGTTTTATATTAATCCCGAAAATATTAATATATTTCTCTTTGTCTTAGCGCTTTGAAGTTTGCATTTTATTAATAATATATATTTTAGGTCATGCTTGGTTACCCGAATCAGCTCATGCTCTGATTTTCTATGCCAGTAGACCCAGCACAAACAACAGGTGCGGGGCGCGACAGCATATTACTTAGCTCTCTTCAACTAATGTAGTTAGAAACGACCAGGCGCAGATCTAGCCCTCAAAAGAGGTAGTGGTCACAGCTACAGTAGGGACACTGGGGTGGGTCGATAGGTATCTTTACACTGTCTCAGGAATCTCACAAGTCTATTAGGGTTGTGGGTAAGTCCATCGTGCCCACAACGGTGACCCGCCCTTGGGAACGACGGGTATAGTCTACCTCGCCGTGAGATACTGTGGCGCCCTTGATGTGCTAGGCCTACTGTCTGTAACGCGCTGGGCGGTGTTTATCTAGAAAAACAAACTGTGTCCTTGATGCCATGGTATGTTCATAAGACAAGTATAAATAAATATTTTTAGCACAATCTTACACAAAACCCAGTCCCAGGTATTGTAAACTCAATAAGGCTTATATTTTAGGTTAGACGACACTGTAAAGAGACTGTTTCTGATACTGCTTTGTTTGGAAGCCAAAGTCTTAATAATTTGTATGTCAGTGTGTACGGGACACGCAACAATGGTATTAAATATCTACGGATTTTTGGGTGGCATTCGCGGAGCTGAAGCCAACGCCTACGCGTTATCTACATATTTTTTTAATGATACACTCTAATGGTACATAATAATTATTATGTTGTCTTTCAGCAAAAACAACTTATTAAGTGTATATTAAATTTCCAATACACTAATTGGTATGTTTGAAAGTTAATTAATGAGTTCTAAATTTACATACCTTATTTGTGTTTTGTTTTCAAAGGAAATTGATACTCTATCAAATTAAGTATTCAATAACTTTGTTAATCAAATCGTCCGATATTTATTTATGTACAGTGACTTCAAAAATATGTTAACACGTTTGCAGCACCTTATTCACAATGGGTTAAGGTGAAAAAGTGTAAAAATATCTGTGACGTCCACAGGTAACTACCATTTATATTAGAATAGCAATTTAAAATTGGAACGTATTGCCAGTGAATACGGCATAAGTACCTACTTTTATATGTCACCCAATTACTGCAGCTATTCATTTGAAGAATTGCAATCCTGAGCATACTTAATATCAAACCATCGTGTATTTTATAACTAAATAGTAAAACCCATTCCAGTAATCAACACTCGATAGGTATTTAAATTCATACAAATTAACCGGTTCCTGGTATTCCGATTCGGTATTTCGGTTTTTATTGCCTAATTTTGCATTTTATTCAACTAATCAAATAATACGCAGTGGTATTCACTCACACTCATACTCATTATATTCTCTTTGATTATGGTTATGACCGCCGCTGTAGTGTAGCCTATGATGCTCTATCGTAAAAAGTTATGGAACGAAGCTCGTTATCAAAATGAAGTTGATACCGAAGTTGATTCATTTGATTTTTAATAGGTTTAAAACTGAAACACATCTCGACTTTTGTATGGTGAAGTTTTCTTTTTGCGGGTGGATTAAAATAATTCACAATAATGAAAAGTGCAAGTAAAATGCAATAGTATGACAGGATTTGACGCTATTTCACCAATTTTTAATTTAAAGATTCATTAATTTTGATAACGAGCATCGTTCAAATTTTATCAATTTATCGACAAAAACATTTTACGATAGAGCATCTTAGGCTACACTACAGCGGCGGCCATATTAGGTCCTCAAATGGCGTCATGCGCTGAGCCAAATGACAGATGACAAATTATCATTGTCAATGTCATTTGTCGTGCAAGATGGTGACAAGCATCACTATGCTAACCTTAATTTAACACAAAACTAATAAAATAACAATGAACTGTTTATTCTCCGGTTTCAATATCGTTTAATTTATTGTGTTTTAACTTTCTATTAAACAATGGAGGGTAAGAAAATATCTTTTGGTTTCACGAAAACCAAAAAAGTAGAGAAACCTGTGGTCGCCGAAAGAAAGGAATATATAGAATGTTTAGAAGAGAAATCGATTAAAGTAGTTGGGTAAGAAACTTGCATGTGTTTTTTAAGATATATAACTTCCATATTTGTGATAAAACATACATGTAACTAAAGTAAAATATTAACTTTATTAGTAAACAAAGTACTGTTGCACAATTTTAAAGGGCATAGATTAGTAACTGCAAATGGGCACATTTTGGTTTGATATGCACATTTATGATTCTGGTTGTAAACTAAAGAAGTAACTAGTGTTTACAACAGGCTTACATGACCATTTTTATTTGCCTTCAAACAAGTACTATAAGGATATTAACCACATTGATCCTATGCAATTCGTGTAATAGTTTACTAGATATAAGCGTGTTATGATAACATCAGATTATACTTATATTAATGTTTAGTGTACCCTTTACATTTCATTAAATTGTCAAAAGGGCCTCTTTACGTTGGCTCAATCCACCTCCGCATAGGCCTTCCAAATGTCCAGAAGACAATTGTTCCATAAATGGGAAAGACATTAGATCATTACTAATATCAGAAACCAATAGATTTCAAAATAACTATTCATTACACCATTTTAAAATGTTTACTGCATCAGAAGCAATAAACCCCCAACTGCCACAAGTGTTGTTCAATTAATCTGATGATATGTAATATACTATTTATTCTTTATTCCAGTGGTGAAATAGTAGAAGAAAAGGCTCCACTAGTGATTGCTATGAAACCCAATACACTAATCACAGCAGAAAGACTGAAGCAGATAGCAGAAGAGGTAGAAAGAGGTGTAGAAGAGGTGCCAGCACCAGGAGACCGTGGAGCTAAGGTGGAGGATAACCAGCCTGTCGAGAATGAAACAATAGACCAGATGGCTGTGCGCGAGTTGCTCAATGAAGGGAAACAAGAAAAAAATGTTGAGGCAACAACTCTGACTGTTGCTGTGCCGTCACAACCTGTTTTGGATGGACAAAAAGAGGTAATTGCTGGTATATGCTGCTTACCCTTATCTCACATAGTTGCTTAATTGTTTGTTTTACTTGAATGTGGTGAAAAATACATTACAATACTAAACCCATATATCAAAATATATGCTTATGAATGAGAATTCACGTTGCAGGTTTATCTGCATTAGTTAATCTATGTTTTAAGTCTTTAATCATACAAAAAAAAATTGTCATAAGGACAAAACATAAATGAATGAATGTAGGTTTGATATATATTATGTTTTTGAACAAGGGGGTAACTCTTCATGGCTTATGGCACACCTCAAACAAAAATACAGAGACCAGTTTGTAGTTTCTCTTTTTACTGTTGAATTTGAATACATGGTTAAAATATTTCTATGTGACATAGTTAAACTTTCTGTACAATGTTTCTAAGTTCCATATATAACCTCTTGACTATAAATAGGTTCCTTTTGATTGAATATTTTCATGTTTTCAAATAAAACTTGTATTTGAATTGCAAATGAAGGGTTTAAATCTGCTAGGAGTTGATTGTCTTAATACTATTACATAATGACTTAATTGAAAATTTATTTGGAAATATGAATATTTCAGTCAACACTAGAAGATTATGAGGCTGTACCTATCCAGGACTTTGGTATGGCAATGCTAAGAGGCATGGGTTGGACTGCAAGTAAAGAGCAACAGTAAGTATTTAAATTTTATAATTTTAATATCATTTTCTATTCTTTATTTAAGTAAACAAGCATTTTCAAATAAATAGATACAAATATTAACTTTTACCTATACTACTAGCTAAACTCTACTAGCTGAAAGCTATATCTGTAGGGTTGAATATCACAGTCCATATCATATGTATAGTCAACCAATTAGATTTATGGGCCACTTCGTTCCTTCTCACAGTGAAATTCTATATGAAAGATGCAAAAGATCTCTTATTAACGTCACTGTGACAAGGTACTATACATATAACTTAAGACAAGGTTCGAAGTGGCCTAGAAATCAAATTGGTTGACTATACATATAACTTAAGACAACTACTGTGCATTTTATGTTCTTTTATGGCATTAGAATTACTCTTTTTTAATTTATTTTACCTCTACACCAGTGACAAAGCATTGTTAAGCCTAAAATGCTTCATTGGAATTAAATAAAGTTTAGTACTATAAGCTGTAAATGAATAAAAAATTATACATTTAATAATATCAGCTACTAATACAGTTTTAGTAATTCATATTAGGTACTCTATCTAGAGTTCCATAGTCAACTAGGACTAAGGACTGTTGATGATGAAGATGAGTCAACTATTAGGAACCCTTATGGTTTCACCATGTCTGTCTGTCTGTGCCCAGCTATGCTCAGTAGCTCTGTTAGTCTTAGAAAGCTGGTGTAATGTGGTATGAATATTACTTAGATAGGTATTTGTAAAATAATTGAGCTTCAAAAAAATCATGAAAGCACAGCTTAATAAAAACTTTCAAGGACTATTTTTTTTTATTAAAAAGCTAATACCATAAATAATATTTGTTGTGTGAGACCAGTATAAAATTATTGTTTAATGCTTCTTCTTCTTCAGCGTGTGTTCGCCCACCATTGGATATACAAATTGACAACAATTTCTCTCCATTTTGAGCAGTTTTTAGTCTCTCTTATACCGGTCCTGCAGTCTCCGTTATAACATTGGACCAACAGGCGAGACCAAATTTAATGCTTAAAATGTTATATTTCAGAGCAAAACACAAGCAGCCAGAACTGAGACCAAAAGGCCTGGGTTTAGGAGCTGATAAAGTCATCAAAGAGAATCAGAAAAAGAATGTGTCCAAAGACAAGAAAGATGAAGAGCTGTCCATTGTTAAAAACTCTTTTGTTAAGATTACTACAGGGAAATATAGCGGATTATATGGGAAGGTACTACATTTTTATATAATTTTAATGTACAGATGTATTGCAAAACTATTTTCCATCAGGATAAGTCGGATCTCGATCGACATACGACGACACCCGACCTGTCAATCATTGACTTTATTAAATGAGTGACATATTCGTATGATATGATATGGAACTTTATTTTTTAATGTCATTTTTCATTTTGAAATTTGACACGAAATAATAAAATTCCATATGAATGGATATGAAAATATCACTCATTTAATACGATCATTCAATGGCAGTTCGAGTGTCATCATATTCCGATAAAGATCCGAATTTTCCCGAAGGAAAATAATTTCTCACTATATCTGTAATTAATTCTAAAGTATAAGAATACATGCATGATATGTTTGTTTTGTAGATATGTTTACATAAAGCCAAGCAATACTACAATGATAATAATTAAATAGAACCATCTCCCTAAAAATGAATAGAACTTATGTCAAATCTGTTTTTATTAACTTTGATAAATATTGAAATATATATTATGTTGTAATACGGTTTTATGATATTTCAGGTGGTCAGTCTGGACGAAGACAATGGTCGCGTGATGGTAGACATTACGATAAAGAAAGAGACAGTAAGCCTCAGCGAGTTCATGATGCAAGCTGTCTCGAAGTCGGAGTATGACAAGCAGTCCAAAGTCATTAGTAAGTTCTACAATACCATTACTTTTAAGGACACTTTTTTCGGACAACACATCCATATTCTATTAGTACTTACTGTAACTGCTTAACTACTACTACATGACTTAAGTTATGTTTAGGTCACTGTCAGTTTTGTTACTAAAAGTATAGCGTTTGACATTGACTAACAATTTTGTGATGTCTTGCTAGTTAGCAAACAGTTAAGTAAAAACGCCCATTATACTTTTGCTGTCAGTGCGACAGTTAAGCGTCGTTAAGCCAGGTATCTCTTCGCTCGGGTATAGTGAGAGGCGACAAATAGAAAAAACCGACGGATGAAGAGCAGCGTTCGTCGAAACCCAATCTACAGCTGCTGCGGTCGCCAACGCGCCTACCGCGCGTGGCGACTATGGCAACTACCCCCCAAGATGGTAGAAGTCATATTTGGTCTATGACCAGCAGTCATGATAGTGATAAAGCCTGCTCTACCCCCCCTGTCGAAATACTGTTAACGAACGCATTGATCTAGATTCATAGAACACCTGGGGACTATTGCATAATAATTTGTAACGTATAATTAGCGGAAATCGCGTTCTAATAAAATAAATTAGTACTAGACTTCCGCTCCTATTATAAGTTACTAGTTATTATGCAATCAGCATTTGGATTGATAATGTACTAGTTGTAAGGGCGGATACACTTAAATAACTTTATTTACTTGAAAAACCTAATTGGTACTCAACCACATTTACATTATTTATATGTGGGTAATATTGTTATACAATCAAGAGATATACCAATATTAAAAAAAAACATTTGGTGTCCTACTTAGGTTTGAGATGAGACAGTTTCAAAGAGTAAGCCTCTGCTTCCCGAACTAGGACTGGGCCTATGTCTCGGCAGATATTTGCGACCGACTTTGAAGATGTGCATGTTGAATTTTTGTATTCTTGTGCGACTATATGTTACTAGAGTAAAACAAATTGATTAATGGGTTCGACATAGCTCCAAATGATAAAGAAAAGTTAATGCAATTTATTTTAGGTTTAAGTCGACTTTGTCTCTAAAGAACATTCATCTTTTGCCTATATATGTATTAATCACAAATTGTAAAATAAAATTTAATTATGTTAAATATTGTTCAAGTGTTGATCTGCTACCCATATCGCCATTTTTGTCGTTATAAAATAACATAACTTACATCAAAGTAAGTGATTCATTAGTTTTTAACTACCTATAAAGTCAATTCTGGTTTCTGTTTACAGATCCAGTGACAAACGACTTAACAGACAAAATACAGTTTTGTTTATACCTTAACCCAGACAGGGGGCTGTGAAGGTATAACACTTGAACAATTTTATATTTAACAGTTTGTGTCGAAGTGAACGTATACTTACGTTATACTTAAGAATGTAAGTCGCAGCCATCTGGTTAAATTAGTCAGCTAATTGGAGACCGTTAAATGAGTGAGGCAGTTAAATGTCTGGTCTGAGAGTTAATTGAACTAGGATCACTCAACGTTTAACAATTTAGCGTATTTAAAGACAGCCCTTTAAATTCTGACCTAGACTCAGATTAATTTGTTAGTTAGTTGAGTTTAAACTACATCCAAACCATTGTCAAACATTACGCTCAATGACTTGGCTAACTGTTTTTCAACCATTTTATTCCACGGTCTAGGCTTTTCATTGGTCGACTAATTTGTCCAAACGACTGCCTACATCAATAGACAATATTTTATTTATTTTCCTTTTACAGATGCGGATTCCTATGAAGAATACAAGAAAAACGAAACTCAAAAGCCTAACCGAGATTCCAAAAGAGATGAAATAGAGACTTCTAAAAGAGATGCAAGGGAAGAACGAGAGGCTTCTTCCAGTCTAAGAGAAAAAGGCAGAGATAGCGAAAGGTCTAGAAAAGACGACAGAAGTCGGAGAGACAACGACTCCAACGGAAGACACAAAGAGAGATACCGAAGCAGAAGTAACGATAGACATAGAAGAAAACATAAGAAACGATATAGCAGTAATTCGTCTATAAGCTCAGACGGTGGACGAACTAAAAAGAGGGAAAAGTCCAGTTCTGATTCCAGTGATTCCGATGATCATAGAGAGAGACGAAAGACGGATAAAAAGAGAGATATTGATAAGAAGAGGAAGGGGAAAAAGAAGAAGCGAGATAGGGACCGCTCTCCAAATTATAGGAAACATAGGAAATAAGCTCGAATAAATCATGATTTTATATTCAGTAGTTTTATATGCCCTTGAATAAAATACTAGCGCCAGCCCGACACCTTAACAAGAGCCATTGGAAAACTACTTCGAATTCCGAACTTCGGAGTTATACGTAAACTATTGAATGTTTTTTCCAAAGCATACTACAGCGCAGTTGTACATTCGAACCTCATCGGCCTAGAAAGTAGAATTCGTAAGAGATTGTTTCTGGCATAAAAACTATTCTGTCCTTGTCTAACGTCTTTTCCCGGGATACCAACTACGTAGTTTTTTTCATCTTCAGTCCAGATGTGTGTGAAAATGTAACGCAGCAGGAGGGGTGATCTTAGTTTTAAATATGTATACTCAACACTTAAACTGCTAGCGATAGTGTTACGAAAGTTACTAATGTATACTTGGTACCTTTTTTCCATTATCATCTACGTTAATGTTCTCGCAAATCGCTTGTTGGACTGTTGTCATTCCAATTTTTTTTTTCAATATTGGACTAGAATAGGTTTCTTACAATATGAATAAGTGTAAAAGTAAAATACAATACAAGATACAAAAAAAAAGTATAAAATTCAAACACATTATAAAATCCAGGCTGCCGGTGATTAGGGCTGCAAGGATCGAAACCCGCTCGCGCGCCGTGGCCAGGATTACCGCCTTCTGAATCTGACCCTTGATCCAACCACAACCACGTAGCGAGATGTTTGTCGAGACTTCGCTGAGACCGTTCGCGGAAACAACTATCGGTACAATGATGGTTGAGTCAACTTCCTACATGGCGGTTACCTCGTGAGCCATGTATAGGTACTTGCTGGACTTACCCTTCTCGGTCTTCACATCATTCCAGTGTTTATTACTAGCTTCGACCCGCGAGTTTGTCTGCGTAAGATCCCACGGGAACGCGTTACCAGGAATGCGATCCCTCTGCGATCGATGGGTCGGTTCAGCATGGTTGTCATTTTATTATCTACCGGGCTATCCATCACTTTCACACTCTCATACTTGTTGGAGCGTGATAGATATTGTGACAAGGTAACCGAACCATGGTTTCCTGTACATTCGTTCTGGGGATTGGGTAACAACCATCGTCGTGTCTTCACAAATCTTAATTTCATATGTTAATATTAATAGGATACTTTGAGTACGCAAATTACAAAATAAAAATATATTTACCTAAATAGTTCTAGCTGAAAATCGCCATCTGTCGATCATGTCGTGTACTTGTGTGAATTTTGTTGCTATAACTTACACCGATGTTGGTTTACGTGTTCTGAACGCGCCATCTAGGGAAATGTTGGTACAACGTCAGCTTTACCGGTTCACGTTTAAAAATAATGATGCCTGTCGTTACAATAAGGACTTACTATGCGTTCGCAAACCGTGATGTAACTAATATTCGTTTATTATTATGTTTAAAATATAATGTACCTAACGATAAAATAAAATAAAGGTATAGTGAGCCATCGAGGTGGTACTGGGATATCAACTCACAGACACCCTTAGATCAGAAATAATTATTATGTTATTATTTTCGGCTTTAACTATTACTGGATATTGGTAATTTTATTCCCTTTATCAAATGGGAACGGTACCTTTCTAGGTAAATGTTTCTTTGTCTTCTATTTATCTTTGCGTAAAAGGTTTTGTTCTCTGTAAGAATGTCCTGTAGTATTTATGTATTTATGTACCTATTATTTATTTGTTAGTTTGTGTTACACAAACGAATATATCCAGCAATGTATCACATAGATTATAAAGAAGCATAGTTACACCCACATCACTGACATTACTTGATAAATCTGAACTCAATCCTACGAAAAATGTGTATAGAGAGAGTTTAGAAATACACTTGTAACCGGCGTCAATTTTATATAAATACGCTTCAAACACTAAAAAGGTGTTGTAGGTTTTGGTTTCAATAATGATTTTTAGCGACAAAATTTGCTTAAGCTGATATCGATCATGAAATATTCACAATTTTCGTTACTTCAGAGACAAATATTTATGGAAGACTACTGACGTCTCTATGTAACACTTCCCTCTTAAAGACCATGTAGGATAGTGTTCTAGGTGACACCTAGGTACTAGGTGTAGGTGCTGCTATGGAAAGTCATGCCCTATGCGCACCAATTCACTATGTCACTAGTGAAAAAAGTTTAGTTAGGTATACCTACCTATTAATTACGTATTTAACTGCCATCCTTTCAAAGTCATCATGGACATGACGAAGAGATTGACAATTTGTATGATAACTCTCGTCTCTGGTTAAACACGGTCCCGTAGGCAGCAATCTCGGGCGACCTTAATAAGCAGTCGGCTCTTATTTATTTGAACATCCTACTAAGTAATATGCAAAAATCGTTCGACGTATTTCGATGAAATTTGACTTACAGTAATAAGCAATGGTCGGGTTTATGTCGTTTTATCATAACAACTGTACAAGAGTGCACCTTAGGGTCTAACTCTACAAATCAAAGCGGACTGTACTGTATATAACTATATTGAACTAAAACTCCTTGACAATTCTCAAACTCCTTGACAATTCTCAAAAACAAAATAAAAATTAACATATTTCATGTTTTCAAACCGAACAACCGTTAGCTAGTTTGCAGTAGTGACAGCGACATCTTTTAGTGTATTCTGAACTAACTATATGTAAAGGTACGAATTAGACATGCCGCCCACCAAGGACAGAATGTCCTTTCTGACCGCCCACCATTACAAAAATAGCAACTCCAAGCTTATATTTAACAACATAGATATTGCCAGACACAGTTAGCAGCTATTACATCTACTACAATCTTATTATTATATTCCACTTATTCACTTACTGGTGAAACACAAAATTTTGAAGTAGGGCGTTTTATTACAATGTTTTAAAGACACTACTCTCGATTATCCACCTGAGCCAGGATGTTTAGTGAGGATTTTACTAAAAAGCCACTACTAGGAGTCAAGCACAGTAACTTCGACGATTTGGATGTGACCTGTACGTAAGTATGAATTTCTTTTATTTCAGCTTTAAATTCAGTAGCTTAGCATAATTTAATACAATAGTCATTAAAGCTTCGTCGAGTTCCCATTTATTTAAATGCTTGAGACTTTGACCTTTATTGATTATTTGTTGTTTAGTAACAAATCGTCTGCAAAATGCTACCACTCTAATTAATTTTTGCAGCGAAGAATACCTTTCCAATATTGATACTTGTATCGCAGTAGTAGCCATGTGAACTTTTAATGATTTCTCTTCGTTTGTCTCATTGTCCTTTAACCGATTGTATGATATGTTTTTATTTCGCAGAAACTGTGGGCCGCATTTCCACAGCTCTAACGCTGCAAGTTCTGATGGCTGTTCTCCTCGTGAAGCGCAATCAGCTGGATTGTCCTTCGTG
Organism: Grapholita molesta; assembly: GCA_022674325.2. Taxonomy (NCBI): domain Eukaryota; kingdom Metazoa; phylum Arthropoda; class Insecta; order Lepidoptera; family Tortricidae; genus Grapholita; species Grapholita molesta. The sequence goes on from CP053137.2 coordinate 12,169,847, forward strand.
GAGACGTGACACCACTGCGAGGACTCCAATTTTGAATGGATTTCGGAAATCCTATTTGCCACAAACGTTTTCCAATTACTTGCATGTTTATTTAGCCATGCTAATACTACTGACGAATCAGTCCAAGCCCAAATATTATCCTTGGAAATATTTAAAACGTCAGCTACCTCTACTAACAACTTAGTCAGTAGGACAGCACTAAAGGGCTCCAAGCGTGGAATGCTCACTTGCCGAACTGGTGACACTCTGAATTTGCATCTATAACGCGCATGTAAACAACCGCAGAGTAGGCCACGTTGGATGCATCAGAGAAGCCATGCAATTCAACGACGACATCATCTACACTACCTAGTGAACATCCATCGCGGAATGCTGAAATCGGTAAGATGATCTAGCTCATTGCGGTAAGTATACCAATCTTTCAAGATACTTGTTGGCGGTTCCTCGTCCCATCCTATCCCTGCTATCCACAATCGCTGTATGAATATCTTAGCTTTTATCACGCACGGTGCTATCCATCCAAGTGGATCAAATAACCGTGCAACGTCAGATATAATCTTTCTTTTCGTTACAGGTGCAGACAACGGAGGCAGCTTCACCGAGTACTGAAATTCATCGCGAGTTTTGTTCCAGGTAAGTCCTAATATCTTTACTATGTTATCGTTTTTAAATTTCAAAGTTTTATCTTGCTTATTATGCTTTTCATTTCCTGAGTTATCCATTATCTGTAGTAATTCCTCTCTGTTACATGACCACTTTTGTAAAACGAATCCACCTTTCTTTAATAGTGCATTAATCTCCTGGTATAGATTTTTACCCTCTTTTACGGTTTGATACCCCGTCATCAGATCTTCCATATAAAATTCCTTTGCTACTTTCTCTAATGCCATTGGGTATTTTTGTTTATGATCGATTCCTCTAACTCATTATCAAATGTCGCAGGTCTGGCTGCAACTTTGGTCCAACCATCAAGTTCTCGTTCAATGACACGCCGTCTTCGTTTTTGCAGGACGCATCAAAGCCTCTAGCCTTAGTAGTGGTTTTATCCTCCCTAACGACTGCATGGTGCGGCAGATAGGCTGATCTTTCTTCACTAATCTCTTGATTTGATACATGTACCATGTGACCTAACTGTAAATATTCGTTGATTACTTCCGTATATCTCTCTTTCAGTATCTCATCCTTTGTGAACTTTCTTTCTAATGCCTTTAATCTTCTTATTGCTATTTCACGAGAATTTCCATTTTTGCAGGTCAACTGTTCATCGCGGAAAGGCAACTAATTCACAACGTACCTACCTTCTTCGTCTCTACGCGTTGTGGCTGAGAAGATGTCTTCACACCTCTGTTCTTCCTTTGTGAAAATCTTTGAACTCAATAAAGGCTCATTTTCCAATTCCCAAAATCTTTTTATTATTTCATTGTCCTCCACTTGCGCATGGAAAACGGATATTTGACTATTTGCTCCTACGGCGCTCATTGTCCCAGACACTATCCAGCCAAGCGTAGTACACTGAGCTGCCGGGGACCCATCTGGTCCTTTCAATAAACCTTCCATCAAAGTCTGGCTATAAACTTCAGCCCCTAGTAAAAGGTCTATTTTATTGGGTGAATCAAAGTTTTTATCCGCCAAACACAAGTCTTTTAATTGTTCCCAATCTGGGATTGACACTTGCTTCTCGGGGAGTAAAGATGTAATTTTAGTCAAAACAAAACACTTTACCTCCATCTTAAAACTCGGATCAGTTAATGACTGCACTTTTAACATCACTGAAGCTTTTGAACTCACTGATATCGGATCATCTCCTACTCCAGTAATTGTAAGGTTGGCAGACGTTTTCTGCAATCCCAACCCTTGAACTGTGGCCTCTGTTACAAACGAAGCCTGTGAACACTGATCTAACAAAGCTCTGAATGGCCGATACTGACCTGTCTTCGACTTAACATTCACGATTGCCGTGGGTAACAAAACCTGGTTTTTTACCTGACCTTTCGAAAAACAAGTCACTACCGGTCTGGTCTCATCTGGAGTCTGACTGGAGCCTCCATCTGAGTGATCGTTAGTTGCTCTCTCATTTGAACTCTTTCCCACTGGTTGAACTGAACTGCCTGAATTACCAGTTAGAACACCCTTTGGATGAAGTAAGGAATGGTGCTTTTTCTGACATACTCTGCAACTGGTGACTTTTTGGCAAAACCTAACACCGTGATTGCCACCTAAACAGTTATAACAAATTCTATTATTGGTTACAAACTCGTGTCTTTTGTCATAAGCCTGGCTGGCGAATTGTTTACAATAGCACAATTTATGATCCTCACCACAGAATTCACAACTTAATTTTACTACACTTGTCGCATGCAACACCTTAGTTTGACCTTTGTTACTGGGAGCCTTTGAACTGAATGTTGACCTGTATACATTTGGCTCAATGAATTCCAAAGCTCGGTATCTATTAGTTAGAAAAGTCTGGAATTCTTTGAACGTCGGCAACGCATCAGATGGCACATTAGATGCAACATTCAATTCCCACTGCTTTCTGGATTCGGCATCCAATTTAAGTGAAAGTAAATGAATTACAATTAAATCCCAGGATGAAACATCTATACCTATATTTTGTAACGCATTTAAACAATCGGAAGACGTATCCATCAACTCTTTTAAACAACTTGCTGACTCAGTAGTAATATTCCGTTGACTAAGCAGACGCTTCAAAATGCAATTCGAAATATATTTTTTATTATTATAGCGTTCCTCCAGTTGTTTCCAGCATTGAGCGTAATTTGCGTCCGACACGGGTGTGTGCCGAATCAATTGCTCAGCTTCTCCGGACAAATAACCCTTAAGATATTGCAATCTTTGTACATTATCTAACTCTGTATTATTGTGTATCATTGACACAAACAAATCCCGAAACGTGGGCCACTCTGTATATTTCCCTGAAAATATGGGAATGCTTATCTTGGGTAATTTGACCAAAGATGACCTTTTATTTACATTTTCATTTCCACTCGTATTTAATTTGCTTACATTAGACTGGACCTTAAACTCAGCTAAAATACATTTTAAATCACATTTGTATGACATATACTGCTCTTCTGACAATTCATACACATCATCGGTTGTATATTTCGACGACTTGAGTATCTTAGGATCAGCTGTTTGCAGTAGCTCTTTATGACCTTGTCTAAAATCAGTCCACTGCTGTTCCAATGCCTCAAGCTTACTTTCAACATAATATTCAGTAATGCGGTCCTTAGGGGACTTTTTAAAATTATTTCTCGCCTTAACTAGACGATTTGATAAATCAATTTGAAAATTTAACAATGATTCCATTTTGAAAGTTATTTTTTATATGACAATCTGTAATTAAATTGAAACAACCCAATTAAAACAAATTAAAAAATTAAATTTAAATTTAAATTTTAAACTACAAGTGTAATCCTGACACTTAGAAAATTTTCAAAATAAAATTTGTAAAAAATTACAAGTGTTTGAAATTTTGGGACTTAGACGAAATCCGGCATGGATTCCCCGTACTTTCATTTTTTTACTAATTATTCTAAGTCCTAAGTCTAATGAATTTAGCACTAAGTCCTGAACTCCTTGGTTATAAGGTTGAAAATGTTAACTTTCTTGATGAACTTCCACTGATTTTAAAGTTTTGAACTTCTTTGGAATAAAGTTGAATTTCGCGTACCAAATAAAATAAATGTACTCACGGTTTGCACTTTACACCTCACTCACACAACTTTCCACCTTGATCTGTTGTGACGCGCAGCTTGCGCCCTCTCCGCTGAACTCCTCTCCTGGCAACACACCTTCTAGTGTCTTCAACTCCCGCTAGATGGCGCCACACGCCACCGTCGCCGCTGCCAGCCAAACCAATCCCTCTGAACAGCGATCCACTGCTACTATGGGATTGATGCGAAGAGCACTCTGCTAACACGCACTGAACTAACTATCACTGAAATCCGGTTCGAAGGACCATGTACAAGAGTGCACCTTAGGGTCTAACTCTACAAATCAAAGCGGACTGTACTGTATATAACTATATTGAACTAAAACTCCTTGACAATTCTCAAACTCCTTGACAATTCTCAAAAACAAAATAAAAATTAACATATTTCATGTTTTCAAACCGAACAACCGTTAGCTAGTTTGCAGTAGTGACAGCGACATCTTTTAGTGTATTCTGAACTAACTATATGTAAAGGTACGAATTAGACAACAACGTACATAATAGCCAGAGAGATAAGTGATAAAATGGAATCCTATCCGTTCTGGAAGGGTCATAACATAAAATATTTTCTATCCCAGAAATGACCCTAAACGTAAGGAGGAAAAATAAGGGTTCAAAGTACGGGTGTCCTTAGCGAGAAGAGCGTTTGGCATTTCACGACTTTTACTCGGAAATTGTCGACTACGAAAGCTTATGAGTTTATTTTATGAGGCAAGTCTTTCATTTTCCGTCGCTTCTACAACACCCATATAAAATAAACATCGGTTTCCTGAAAGGTAACAACGATTCTGTCAGGTTTAGGACAAAAGTTCATATGCATAATGGCAAACTAAATATGTAGATATGTATAAATTGAGTTTAAATTAATTTCGTTTTTAACAACAAATCACCATACCCATAGTTGAATATGCAATTTTAATAATTTCATGATGTTACGGAAGTTCTTATACTTACTTAAGTAGGTATACGACTAAGGACAACAAAATACCGTAAAAAGGGTATTGCAATAATTAATATAGTTACAAAGTTGTAGGTACCACTTAGGCAGGTCGTAGGTACCTATTATTATAGCTTCAAACTCGAGCGAATTTGGCAAATTAGCATTACCCGTCATCACTCATCACAGATGTATAACTGTATTCTGGTAGATCAAGAAGTAAGGAGTAAATCCCATTAAAAAATCTACACAATCACATTATTTCTAGATATTTGGTTTTACAAAACGGCCAAGAGCTTATCGGGTGTTGTTTTTCTCTAGATGCCATCAGGCACAGTATGAGGTTCTTCAAAAAATAAGTATATATTGTTCGAGCAAATTTGGCAAATTAGCATTAGTTACAGTCAACCAATTTGATATGAGCCACTTCGTTCCTTTGTCACAGTGAAAATCTATATGAAAGACGCAAAAGATCTCTTATCAACGTCACTGTGACAAGGTTCGAAGTGGCCTAGAAATCAAATCGGTTGACTATACCCGTCATCAAAGGTGTAGAACTGTAAAAAAAGAAAAAAATAATAAAGTCGTTGACTTATACTTTTTCTGCGCTTAACAGATTGTGCTGAAAATTTCCTAAAACATTGAAGAAGATCTTCTTTAATGAGCGTTAACTTTAGTTCCAAACAAGGAAAATAAAGACATGGAATGACAATGTGTATAGAAAACCGTGTTCCTCGCATTCTGGCAAACACATTAGCGACATCTATCATATTTAAAAGTAGTACGTCTCAGTGCTATGTAGATGTTCTATGGACATGTTTCGCTGTCAAAATATGGGGATTTGAACCTAGGACCATCGGGCCCATTAGGCTAAACTTGGCCTCAAGATAAAGTAATAACTACTCGTAATTTTTCAGAAATAGAGCCCAAGCCCGTACGTATCAAATATAATTGATAGGTACGTAGTACTACTATTTATTATTCGGCGTCAAGATTCTAGGGTACAAACGCTTACGCTTGTTCGATGTCCAATGAACTTAGGAAACGGCTTATCGATGAAACCAGAGGATTGGCTGGCTTTCTCTCGAAACGCATAAGTACTTCAATACCTACCTGGAATGCTACCAAATTAGATTAGTTTTAATGTTTACACTATATATTTAGGTTGATATGCCGTGTGATGCCGGCTGACTAGAATAGCACAACCCCATCTCCTCCCGGGGGTGTCCTAAGAGGCGACAGAGGGAAAAATCCTACGGGCGGGCAGCAGCGTCCGTCGAAACCCAATCTACAGCTATTGCGGTCGACAACCCGCCTGCCAAGCGTGGCGACTATGGCAACTACCCCTCAAGATGATACAAGTCATATTTGTGGGAGGCCTATGTCCAGCAGTGGACTGCTTACGGCTGAAATGTATGTATGTATGTATTTAGGTTGATTCGTTCATGATTATGCATATCTAAGGAAATTAGCCAAAAATTTACAACTGTGGATTTGCGGGAAGCTACGCATATAGTTCTAGGCTACGTGTATCCTTATTTATCTCCTAAAATTGATAAGTACGTTAAGAAATATACAAAAGCTTCATGAAACGGTAATAACCTGCATGATCACTGCTCTTGATAGTATTGATAGTAAACATCGTTATTGAAGTCTTGTTCCTTAATGCGGATGAAGTCCAAGGGCAAATACATCAGAATGATTATCTTTCTTCCTGTTGCAGTTGCAAAAAATACCTTACTCCGTCATATTTAAGGTTGCTTTTGTGTCACTAAATGCGTAATACCCATCTTTACTTTTACTAGTTACGTATATGTACCTATAGTCGATTGATTTAAGCGTAACAATATGGCAATATCGTTTAGTTATTTGCCCCGAGACTCCCAAATAATCGATTGGTTGAAAATATTTATATGATTAAATTCAAATAAAATCGTCAATAGGTACACCCAGCAACACTCTTAACTGTACATAGCTGGATTCGTTCATGATATATTTTTTTTTATGACATAGGCGGCAAACGAGCAGACGGATTGCCTGGTGGTAAGCAATTACCGCTCCCCTGGTGTTGCGGGTGCCACACCAGGGGAGTCACAAGCGCGTTGCCGGCCTTTAAGGGGGGTTGGAGCTCTGGGAACCTTACTCACCATCAGGAACACAACACTACAGACCTGAAAGGTAGCAATGCTATTACGGCTGTGGTCTTCTGTAAAGGAGGAGGTACTTCCCCAGTTGGGCTGCTCATCAATTCAAGCGTGATGGTCATCGCTGTGCCCTACCTCTCATTGTTGGACGTAGTTTAAGGACATACCCGGGTCCATATGCCATGCCTTATATAATAATAAGGTATACCAATGTATAGCTAAGAGTGTTGTTGTGTGTACTACACCATTGATTTGTATTCCCATACCTCACTTCTCTATTAATCATCATCATGGTCCTTCAGCATTCTGCTCAATTGTATGATTGTGTCATTCAACCCCTTTCCTCTAACATTGCTATTGAGTTACTTGTCTATTTATTGGTCTGAAGTAGGATAAAAAATAAACAGTTGAATCTACAACCTCAAGGATATGTTTTAATCATAATTACCTCTGACGACAGATCTGGCCTAATAGTGGGTATAGTGACCCGTCCTATGAAGCCGACGGTCCTGGTTTAAAATCCCGATAAGGTCTTTAATTGGTGTGACGAGCACAGATATTCCTTCTTCATGGGTGTTTTCTATGTATTTTTTTTATAACATAAAGGTGGCAAACAAGCATGCGGCCCGCTTGAGGGTAGGCGGTCACCGCAGCCTATGGACGTTTACATTACCGAGGGATCACTTACGCGTTGCCGACCCCAATTTAATATAAGTATACATATCGTTGGCTAAGTACCCACAACACAAGTCTTCTTGAGCTTACCGTGGAGCTCATTCAATTTGTGTAAAGATATTTATTCATTTATTATTTTCCTACTTAAGTCCTCCGAAACAGAAAAATCGGCACCGGAAATATTTATTTAAAATTATCGTTTATCTCACAATCGTTCCAGTAGCGCCAACTATATAGATAGTTATAGGAACTATTATGTATTTTGACTCTTTGGCACGCATATCAGAATGAATTGTAAGGTCAATGTGGATAAGACCGGCATACTATATTTTTAAGGGACGTCCGTCATATGACACTAAATACCTACCAACGAGATAATGTAGGAAATTGGTTGGCACACGGTCTTTCCAGATAGTCGGTCTTACCCACATTGACCTTATTTATATTGTACCGTTTGGCGTAGAGACGGTAGGCACATGGGGTCCCAGTGCACATAAACTTTTTGCAGATATCGCGAAGCATCTGGCTGGTGACAGAAGAGCTGGCGTCTTCCTCGCACAACGTATCAGTATTGCGATACAACGAGGAAATCCAGCCAGCATCCTTGGTACAATACCTCAAGGGCCTTTTTTTAGATTGTATACTGTAACTAGTTAAGTACTTGTAGTTATCATAATACCATTGTTATTTCTGTAAATAAATATGTTTTATATTCAAAATACAAACTTCTGTCAATATGCTTTCGATGCTCAGACCAACATGGTGTTTTCATTATAAAAATTAAAGAAACGAATGTTCTGCATATCGTCACTACTTTGAAAAAAACACGTAACTCATTCTGGCATTCAAAAGTAAAATGACGTAACTATGTATGGGATGAGTACAGAGTTACTGCGTTTCAACTTAGAGTGTCTGTTTCAGATAAGAGATTTTTTCAAAGTAGTGACGATAATGGCGGTGGAGAGATGCACTCCTCCCACTTACCATCGTAGGCTATAGTAGTGGTAAAGCCAGTTATAACACGTGTATAACACTTTATCTGGTAGTAGTAGTATCCGGTGTATGTATGTAAGTTATAAACAAAATATGAGTTATTATAGTTACATGTTTACCTTATCTAAAACATCTTTAGCCCGCCGGGGTCAGGTCGATAGGCTGACCTAATTCCCGTCAAACTAAGTGACCGACTTAAATGAATTTACATTTTTTATGATCCTTCATTTATTTCTTTAGTACCTAGTTAAGCCAGTGCGCGATTCAAGGAAATATTCAAACGATCCTATTTTTATTTACTCAACGCAAATTGACTTCAGACTTCAATAAACGATTTCCAGGGAATCATTTCCTCATTTACAATAAAAAATAAATATTATATTAGTATAATTTTCCTTATATACAAACCCCTAAAAAAGATCTCTATTTTAAAATTAATCACAGGATTAATAATATAGAAGAAGGAATGATAATATAGGTACCTATGGTAGATTGATTCAATTAACACTACCTTTGTCAGTAGATACACAAATATCACACATTTTTTATGATAAAGGTGGCAAATGAGCAGACGGATTGTCTGATGGTAAGCAATTTATATTTAATAAAAAAATATTTGGGACAATCTTACAAAAATCGACTTAGTCCTACGGTAAGCTCAGTAAGGCTTGTGTTGTAGGTACTAGACGATGATATATGTAATAGATACATACATATAAATACTTAAATACATAGAAAACACCCATGACCCGGGAACAAATATCTGTGTGATGCCAGTCGGGGATTTATTTGTGTGATGAACACAAATAAATCCCCGACTGGGATTCGAACCCAGGTCCACGGGCTTCATAGGCAGGGTCACTACTCACTAGGCCAGACCGGTCGTCAATTACCGTCCCCCATGGAGATCATCGCCAACACTAAGGGGTGCCACGAACACGGCGCGTTGCCGGCCTTGAAGGGGGTTTGGAGCTCTGGGAACCTTACTCAACATCAGGAACACAACACTACATACCTGAAAGGTAGCAGTACGTACCATTATGGCTGTGGAATTCTGTATGGAGGAGGTACTTCCCCAGCTGGGCTTTTCCAGACTCAAGCGTGATGGTACTTCGCTCTGCCCTGTCTCTCATAGTTGGGCGTGATTTAAGGGCATACTCGGGTCCTAACATACACATATAAATACACAAAAAGTTATATTGGACTAGATTAAATCAAATTATTACTTCGAATAAAATTTCCAACTGAAAAAAATTAACATACATACATTTTAAAAATGCGGGGTTTAAAAATTACAAATGCAAACATTTCACGGGACACTCGGCTTTTAACTACTTCTACAAGTAATAACTTGTAGAAGTAGTTAAAAGGACACTCGGCTTTTAACTACTTCTACAAGTTATTACTTGTAGAAGTAGTTAAAAGCCGAGTGTCCCGTGAAATGTTTGCATTTGTATAAATAATGTATAAATGTTTGTTTGAATAAATACCCTATTCAAATTCTTGTGGTCATTTTAATTCGATAAAAGCATAAGATAAGGTGAATATAGAAATGATACCACTTATTTTACAAAGTCACTTTATTTTAGAAGAGACTTGGGTAGAAACATCAGGAGTAAGTAAAGGTTACAGTCATATTATCACATTTAACATTCAAATTTGACAACACAGATCTTCTTGTTTAATTAGGTACCTACGTACAACTGTCTTACACCAAAAATAGATTTTTCGTCACAATGACATATTCACAAATTTTAACATTTTTGAATAAGACACAATTTATTCTAATTGTAGTCAAGCTCCATTTTCTAATTTAAATCTCTCTTGCATAACACGTAGGTTTTTATGGTGCTCCTTCACTAGAGTGTTATAATATAATGTTATATTTTTTGACAGGGACAGTTCACAGAAAGAAATGTCATGTTATATTACATTAATAACAGCTAGTGAAAGAACACCATTAGGACTCGGTTTCGCTAATTCTTCTAGGTTACTATACCATACAATTATTAATTTAACAAATACTAGATACTGTAGGTACAGTTACTTCAAAGCGGCAAATTACTGATTAGTGTATATTGCAATGCCCTTAAAATACTTGTATAAAACTTATAACTAAATGATTAGGATATACTTTGGAAATGAAATTAATAATATTGAAATTATGTGCGCTTTAATTACTGTAAAATTGAGCTTGGTCTCCTTTAAATAAATAAAAACACTTTTATTGAATTTTAAACACAAAACTATCGTGAGATGAAACATATTAATTGTATAAAAGCGGGTAACTCACGTTTTATAAGTCGAATATTGCTCGACATGTTTCACTCCGTAGCGAGGAGCATAATCATGAGCCATTCGCGTTGGCTAACCGACGCAGACTGAGCAATATTCGACTTATAAAACGTGAGTTACCCGCTTTTATACAATTAATAATACTTTTATTGATGTTAAGGTACGTTCACATGCCTACATGTTCAGTTTTATTCATTCTAAAGCTTCATACCTCATGACTTTGTCGTGTCGGCTTCCATACACAAGTTAGGTAAATTAATTAATTTATATTATTAACTGTTAATATGGACATGGACTGTATGATTTACAACCATATTATGTGATTGGAAAGTTGCATCTATTGTTGCAATGTCTAGGCATTTGTCTTGACTTGACGCATGAACAATTAATAACTCGAAAAATGAACATGAAAGCACACACCTTGTCAAAAATAATAATATAATACAGTATCAACTTTGCAATCATTTCACCGATCCGCAATAAAGTCCCTACGTTTCAAGAACGTATTGATCATACAGATTAGAATCGGCTTTAGCCGTTTGTTCATTTCATTTTTATCGCAAGCTTAGGTATAATACTTTTTTATTGTATTCCATAATCGGTAATCAGCACGGCGACGCTACCGCGAAACACGATATTCGTAAATTTCGAAGATGCTCGAAATATAAGAACTTCGATGTTCGCGGTACCAGTCCAGATTTCTAGAACACCAGGAGGTTATATTGATAATTTTCACACAACTCTTATAAGCTCCTTTGAACCAGATATTTTGCTACTAGTCGTTTATTTCGGTTCATTTACTTAATGCAATTGCATGTTCATTGTTCATGCACTAACTAATTATTCATCGTTTTAGAAATGTAAAAGTTGATTTATGTCGTATGGTTTTCAATCGTATTTTTTAATTCAAATACTTACATTTAATATAGTAAGTACTTGTGTCATTGTTGGTGTTACAGTTGGAACCTACGACCTAGGATTGTATGCATTCAAAATGGCCGCCTATTCGCGTGATCGCCTGATCGGTTACTTTAATTTTATAAAATAAAAAAAAACAATACAGCACGCACAGAATACACTGTTTAAAAAATTGTTTTCATTTCTAAGCTAGCTACTGATATTCGCATCCATGCGATGTCGCTTAAGTTTAGCGAACCGTAGTTCCGTTCCTTTGACCTAATTCATCGATAACCTCGCACAACTCTGGTGGAAAAGCAGCTTAAGGCTTTACTACCCGGGCCGGCCAACGGTAACACACTTAACTGATTTAATATGGACCTTACTTCATTGGAATAAGGTTCACACGTGTTCAGTTAGCTGTGCTGGGTACATAGGCCCATAAACTTTTATGTGTTATAACTATACGAGGGTACCTACGTTATAACCTTCCTTGAGTCTTGCGATATATTAGCCCGGGGCATATGGAGTTTTGTTAAAGCTCAAATAATTTGAAGGGACAGAGATATATATGAACTATTAATCTTTTTTAAATGTGTCATACAAAAGTTTTGAGCCCGGTTTTGACCATGTGACATTAGGATATCACTGATAGGCCTTCAACGCTTCACCTTTAAGCCCCAAGGCTTTTAATGTGTCTATCGTTCTCCATTTGTCTATTGTCAAAAAGGCACTGTTGTGAAATGTACCTTTTGACAACCGACGGCGACTCACACTTTACCAGAGTCCATTTTCTTTCAGAACGTCATACAACCAATTAATGATTTACAGAAATCACATTTTATGTTACGGTCTTTTGCCTAAATCAGACGGTTTGTGGGTTCCGAGGGATGTTTTTTGTCAGTTGATAGATTTGTTATACGACTTTGAATTGGTTTCAAAAGAAAACCGTCTATAAACCCAGCGCTTATTTAGATCACTAACTGCCTGATTTAAGTAAAAGGAAGGAGCACTACATATAACACTGTAAATAGACACCTAAATATTACGTTTATTTAGCTTTTTACATTGAATTCCAATTAAATCACAGTTTAGCGGGTTTAATAAAATCGTAAACTTATATGAAAGTAAGTAATAAAATATATTACTTGCTGTAACTGTTGTATGTGTAAATACAAGCGGGGTAGTCTACTCACTCTAGGACATGTAACAGACAATTTGAATCAGATCAGACCTAAAACAACCGAACCACACTTAAGAGCCGTAATGATTTCTTGTCGCTTTAGTGCAGGTGACGCCCTGTACCATCGACGATAAAATAGTATATTACGTACCTAGGGCGGTAAAACAAAGAATGGCTCAGATCGCGCGTATTTGTGGCCCGAACCGGAAGTGAGGGCCATAAACAAGCAATCTGAGGCCTTCTTTATTACAGCCAGTGGTGCGGACATAGTTTTACGTTTTCATCTGGGTGTAAAGTGAGATTTTCCGTCGCGTCCTAGGGCAGTAAATCTCTCTTACCGCCCAGTGTGACGTAAAAATATCTAAATAAAACTCGACACATTTGAGCTTCCTTGAAGTGCCAAAACAGTGCCGTGAATATGTTCTCGGTAAAGTAAAAATGCAAACATTGGAAAACTCATTCAGTTTACCCTACTCTCCAGCAACGAATTTCAAATTCAAAAGTGTTTCCAATGTTCTCGACTTCTGCCTTTTATGGATGGGACAGAATAATATTTATTGTTATTTTTATAATGTTATTTGTCTTTTCAAACAGAACAAGTATTACAGCAGTGTTTCAGTGTAATAAATCAACTAAGTAAAATCCGAAAATTCCAACATAATCGAAAGACAAATCAGTTTTTAAGCCTGTTGATCGAAATATAACAATATCAGTTTTAGAGCTTTCTGGATTGTGATTACTTGTATTGTAAATTACGGGTTATAATGCTATTTATATACGATATCTTACGAACTATAAGCGTCGTCACACCGATCACAACGTTGTATCTAGGGTACTATTCTAGGGAAGACACTAGGGTTTCACAGAGACATCGGAATAGTTTACTAAAATAATAATTTTAGTTGTCAGATAGTACAAAAAATAGAAAGTGTGCGTTTAGTACATACGTTTACATGAATACGGAAGGATGTATAGATTGTAGTCGATTTATCTAAGTTTAAATTGTGAAATATGAAATGGGTAAAGTTTTTACAATCTAATGAACATTAGGTATACCATCCGATAGAGCTACTTAGGATTAATTAAGCATTTGAAGGTTGTTCTTTGGTATTAAATGCCCATTGTTCTAATTATTAACCTGGCTTCGCAAAGTACAATCTATTAAATATATATGATATTTCGTAGACATTTTTTAGTGTCTATTGTTCGTAGACCGTACCGTAACTGCCCATGTGATCACATCTGCCTTGTGTCTACATACCAATTAGAAGACATTTCTTTAGGTTTATATGTTACACCTATATATGCAGAACCTTAAAATGAACGAAAAAACTGACAAACATATCAAACAGTCAATTGAGAAACGTTTCCAAGTATTCCAGACTCCATTAGCAGCTATTTGTCTTTAAAAAGTCATTAAATCTGAGTTAATTAACTCCATAGCTGGAACCAATGACCCGAAACAATGTTAGACGGATCGGTGTCGGCAGGGCCGGGCCACAGATTACGATTAAATCAGGATCAATGGATCGACAATATTCGATTCGATCAATATTAATAGCCTTTTTCCGACATACTGGCTATTTGTCTGGTTTCGGTACTGTGTGGCACAGCGCCATCTATGGGCTCATTTTGATTAATTATTTTGAGGGACTGAGAACTGAGAACTACTGCTGTCAAACATGAAATATGGCGCCAGTGCGTTTGCCAGTTTGAGAACGAGATTTTGTACAGATATTATCAGTCCATTACTTTTATCATCATTGGTAATAATTAACCTTTTAGGCAGGTATATCTGACACGCCTCTATAGAAAAATGTGTAGGTAATGAATTTACACTGCACCCGCCGGAATAGCGCCTTTAAAAACAGCGAGTAAAAGGAATTTTATCCACTAGCGATAAAATTAATCTGATGCCAGTTTTCATTTGCTGCTTTCCTTTTTCTTTAGTGAAATATGATTCATTTTACTTCATATTTTACAATTGTATTTCCCTCGCAATGTTAATACCAAAATATGCTATGGTATGATTTGCAAAGTGTTAATCTATGACGCTTGCCCTAATATGGGAACTCGAAGGCTGCTGAGCTCTAAGTATTAGTATTAATGTTTAACTATTCACTTTACGATTTCCTATGACTCCTTTACTGTCATGCCACACTGGAGGAAAATACTATTGATATAAAGTCCGTTTATGTTATGATATTACTATCATCAATGCTTCGCAATTTCGTGAATTGATTGAAATGAATTATAATAAAGGCACATCAAATTCTGTTTATCGGTACGTTTAACTTTCATATTCAGATCTGATAATTACAACGCCGAAATATTTAACGTAACAAATATAAGAGCCTGGGCAGGGAGTACCATTTTGTGCAGTTTGGCGTGAAAACGCTAGGTCCATAGGGTCCCAGCGCGGACAAACTTTTTACAGAAATCGCGAATCGTCGGTTTGACCTAACTGGTGACCGAAGGGCTAGCGGCTTCCTCGCACAACGTATCACCATTGTGACACAACGAGGAAATGCCGCCAACATCCTTTTTCACGTTTAATGTAAGTAGTTATTATAGTATTGTAATTCTTGTATATTTATTTGAAAATAAAGTATTTAAATTACAACATCGCTGCCACTGTTATGAGCGTTTAGTGAAACTATGGAAGTAGCCCTCAAATGGTAGAACACTGTAAAGTTGCAAGCGGAGTGTACGTTCGTGCGGCACGACTAGCGGGCATCCGGCGTTGCTTGTATGTTAAACAAATGCAAACGCAACGTAGGGAAGTGGCCACAATGCACATCGAATCCCTCAGAAGCTCAACGCAATACTGCTAGCTTAATATAGTCGGGTTTTTATCATTTGTCACAATACCTGTCACGCTTCAACAAGTATATTAGTGCGCAAGTGACAGATAGCGCGATAGACGATAAAATTGAACCATGCTATCCATTCTGGGCGCACAGCACGCGCCGGATGCTCGCCACTGAGGCCGGACATCTTGTTAGATTAGCGTTTAGTGAAGGGGTTGTTCCGCGCGGTGGTGCGGGCGGCGGCCGCGGCGGTCTGCGTGCAGTTGCAGAGGGCGTCGAACATGCGAAGCACGAGGCCCCGCGCGCGGCCCAGCCGACGCTTCAAGTTACCTGAAACAAAAACATATAATTCTTAGTTAAATTTAAGGGGGCTTTTCGGGCTACTCGATTCAATCTAATCATGGCGGGACAGGTAAGGATGGGCGAACCGCTCGCGAATATAGGAATTTTCGTTCGTATTATTAAAAAATATATATTTTTTACGAATGTAAGACGTATATGTTATAGATAATAAGTAATTTCGTTACTATTATTAAAAAACTTATGACCTTCTGTTGAGTATTTCCAACGTATTAAGTGAAGCCTATATTTTTAGAGGTCACTTTGGATGTAATTTTTGTAAAGCAAAATGCAAGTAATCGTGTTTCTGAAACGTATGATTTATTTAGTAAATCCTTAAATGTGTAACTTATGACGCACAAAGACTAAGATTAAGGATGAACTATACAAAAAAGGTATCTAACAAACGAAATTCTGCTGTCATTTCTTCGGCGCACTTTTTTGTCCTCTGTAAAACGCTAGCCGGACCGGACCTTAGGTAAGCTATTGTTACAGTTAAGTTTTCTAGGACAAATTGGTATTAGTAATATAAATACTAAAACTTCTTATTTATATAAGTGCTAAACTAACATAGCAGTTTGTAAAATCTTAATTCAACCGAGAGTTTGTTTAGGTCATAAGTTATCTTCAGCCCAATTTCGTTGGGAGAATACTTAAGCGTTAAGACAAATAAAACTATTGTGAGCCATGTTACTACTACTTAGTTACAAACGGATAAACTCACGTGTAATTATATCGCACTAGGCGACATGTTTGTTTGTGCAGAACGCCGTGCAAGGCAGCGGACAGCAGTGAGTGATACACCCTCATCGCGATCGGTGTGTCCTGACTCGGCTTGAAGATGGGTACCAGAGCTTACCCGAAACATGTCGCCTAGTGCGATATAATTACACGTGAGTTTATTCGTTTGTAACTAAGTAGTAAGCGTTAAGAGTCTAAAATTTAAAACTGAAGTAACTACACATTCGCAGAAAGCTAAATTAGGTCACGATGCAATACATATAATACTACGTTCCGCCACGGTTGACTTGAGCAGTTCTGTTAACCATTACTTTTCAGACTCTAAAAAAAAACAGTAAAAACTCCGTAAAACTTGTTTGCAAATAATCAGATTTCATAAAAATATAAGCTTTTCAGCTTATACTTCGATTATACAACTATAATTTATTATTGAGAGATATATACCCCCGAAAACGATTAGCTATCGAACTATCTATTATGCATCTATGAAAATCATGAATTAAGCAAATTGTTTAGTTCCTTAATTGGTTTACCAACCAAACTGACATTCTATAAAAAATAAACGACTTTTCTAACGGCTAGCACTTAATTGAAACGTTTTCGTGTGTTTATTATGCCTTTCGTAATACGGAGCTTTATTATCCTCATTGGGTTTCTTAGCTAATTTAATAAAAGTTCGCAAAATGTATTTGATATTTCAGGTAGCTATTATTTAAATACATTATTTTCCCGACTTCAATTAGCTAACGACAGAATAAAAGGTAGGGGTCCGCCAATCAATTCCCCTGATGGTACCTGTGCCGTCGACGGGAAGCCACAATAATGTTACAAAGACTTACATAGTTATCGTCGACTTTACAGGCCCGGTACCGCGAACGTCGAAGTTCGTATATTTCGGGTATCTGTCTCTTTCACCCCAATTAAGACGTCATGTGAGTGACAGAGACCATCGTCCGAAATTTACGAATATCGTTTTTGGCGGTAGCTCCTCAGAATACGAGTAGGTCGCATTTTCAAATCAAATTTCGTTTCAGAACAATTATGGTGCTGTTTATAATTTTATTATGTATACGACAACAATAATTTTAAATTAAATATTTCTGTCTCAGTTAATTGTATATCATACAGAATATATAAACTAATATAAACGTAATATGGACGCTTGATTGAAATGTATGTATAGGTTAGGGAAAGATTTTTGTATATGATTCCGATGATTCGAACAAAATTAGGGTAAAAAGTACAAAGATACCTACGCCACTTTATCATTGATATATTATAATATTTATAATACTAGTTTTTCCACGCGACTTCGTGCCAGCCATGCCCATAGTTAAAGTACCTATGGTTGCAATATAAAAATTATCCTGTGTCCTTTCTGGTAGCTCCAACTCTGTCCATACCAATTTTAAAGCAGTTTAAACGTGAAGAGGTAACAGACAGAGAGAGTTACCTTCGCATTTATAATATTAGTCTTAAAATCCATCCAAAATCATATATTTCGAAGTACAGTCGATGTCGTCGATCTGTTTACACTTTTTCACCTTAATCCTTTTGTAAGGTGGAAAGTGTAAACCTGTCTTTGACGTCGACAGCACAGTCCAAACGCCATGGATACCAAAAATTCTGTTATTTTTGGATCATTTTGAACAATACTTACTCTTGCTTTTAAACTCGTCTTCCTCTGTCATGCCCCAAATTTCAAATGATAATGTAAAGAATCAGGGCGGGACTGATGTGGACAAAGCTTGCTGCAGACAAAACCCTGACGAGCAAGTTTCGTGTGTGTAAGCAGTTGCTTTGTCCTCATTTCATCAGCGGGCCAGCCATTAGACGTTTTCGTGTTCCATGTTGCTTAGGGTTGCCACAAGTCATAATATTTACTTACAAAAAGCTTTACAGTGATTTCTACATTTTCCTCGCAATACCGTTCACAGTTTACGTAGGGTTGAGTTAACTTAATTAAAGACTCATTATTCTATTTGCCACTATACTATGATCGTGGCAGTGGAGTATAATATTTATGTAAGTAAATGGCTTTCCCATACACGATTCAATGGTGTTCCGGACATTTGTGAGACGTACGCAGAGCCGAAGCCAACGCGGCCCTTTCGATAATTTAATGGAATGTAAATAAATGTAAAATTTAAATTATTAAAAATAAATGTACTGGTAATATAGAAATATTGTGTAAAATAATTTTATATTTATTTTTATTTAGCCTATCTAGTTAAATATGGTGATCTCACGGACAATTAAATTCATTTGTTTCAATACTGAATTATTATATTGTTGATTTGTTTCTGTGTACGAGATTTATTTATTTTATTACGTTTCTAGAACTCTGTCTAATAAACAATTGTCTGTTTAATGAATAAAAAGATTCTCTTCAAAATACCTACCTTGTAGACATTGTGACTTGAAGGCGACGTTGAAATTTGTTATTTTAATGTCTAAGCTGACAACCCTTATTTCTATACACTGTAAGTACCTAAAGAAACCCTGATAGAGCTCTTCTCTTTTTCCGAGGGGTGTTTAAGAGTCCACCCGACAGGTATTTTATACTATTGATCTGAAGCTATACTATAAAATTATATCGACCTCCTTACTATGTACAATATTTGTTTTTGATCTTTCAGCTGGCAACCCTAATTTCTTTGGTTAGACATTGTGGGATAGGTAAAGCGACCCAGCAACCCTCGCTATATTCTTCACGAGGGGCGTTTAGGAGTCAACCCGACAGGTATTGATCTGCAGCAGTGCTATAAAATATTTGAATTCCGAAATCGTAGGACGGTGATAAGTACGCTATATAAAGTTCAGATGAATGGGGACCGTTTCTTTTCATATTTACAACTTTACTGTAGGTATGAAATGTGTTTTGGCAATATCTTATTACTGTCTACAATATGAAAGTATGTGAAGATGTTTCAATATTTGTTACTCAATCATGCAACGGCTGAATAGCCTTTTATAAAACTTGGGGTACAGAAACAAATATTTGAACTGAAACATATCCCGACAATGCGTTCCTGTGGGATTGTACACAGACTTACTTATATATTATACCCGAAGGTGTGTCTGTTTGTTTTAAGCATGAATGCTGAACCGATTAAGAATCGGTACAGAGATTGTTTTAATCCCAAAAGCCCTTAAAGGAGCGAAATGGTGGATAGGAGTTAGTAAAGGGAATCAAACATTTCTTCAAAAGAAGATATCATTTGTATTTTGCCAGCGATATCATATGCGTAAAAACACAAATGATATCGCGGGCATAACCTAATGCATTATAAATTACTGTCAGATCATTCTATTTCTATTCACTTATACGATAACACCGATTCCATAGCACATATTTAGCTTATCGATCATAACTATCAAAAGTCATTTGAGGCAAATATTTAATAATCGTATCTAGAGATCAAATCACTTAATCGACTACCGTAGGCTCAAAGGGCGTAACGGACAAAACACGATTTTACAGGAGAGCCAAAAAACTGTTTTTATTTTGAAAAAAAATTCGTAACTTTTTGGTTTCATTACACATTATGATGCATGTTTCCAACATATTTATATCTTTTTGAGCTCTTCAAGACTAAATATATCATTCCATGCTACAATGCCTAGTTACGGAGATAGCCTGTCCGTTACACCCTAACAACACAAAGTTTTTTCAGGGAGTTGTCCCTTACGACAAGGTACTTAGTTTTCACTTGGTATATAGAAGGCCGTATTGGACAAAAATACGAACTTTTTTTATACCAATGGGCGTAAGGCTCGTAATATATGTACTACAAATTTATGATTTTCAATAAAAAAATTAAACAAAACAAAGAATTATGTTATGAATAAGTTTTATTGAGATCCAGAGAAAGATAGACTAACATAATTATAATTAAAATATCACAAAAATTAAACAAATCTTAGGTTTTTTTACCCGTACAATAATTACTCATTTAGTTTTTGACATAAATTATCTTTTTAAAAACAAACCATTTGTATGGCAATCAAAATAAAACTTTCTTTAGAATAAAAATACATTACAAGTAATTCTTCTTTGCTAAAACACTTTCAGTTAACAAAATAAACAAAACGAATTCTTAGGTTTTATTACTCTTAGGTATCAATTATCTTAACAAAAATAGCCTACTACTAAGTCACTCAAATTTAACATCCTCAAACATTTATATAAAAAACACTTCTCATTTGCCAAAACACTGTTAACAAAGTAAACAAAACAAAAGGAACATTGTAACATAAACATAAAAATCAACAACTTCAATTGATGTAATTTCATCGATGCAAAAGGGTGTAACATACACGAACTCTGTACTTACGGCAAAATGACTTGTTTCATTTTTGATGCATAAGGACGTAACGTACACGAACTCTGTACTTACGGCAAAATGACTTGTTTCATTTTTGATGCATAAGGGCGTAACGTACACGAACTCTGTACTTACGGCAAAATGACTTGTTTCATTTTTGATGCATAAGGGCGTAACGTATACGAACTCTGTACTTACGGCAAAATGACTTGTTTCATTTTTGATGCATAAGGGCGTAACGTTCACGTAGTGTGGAGTTACGCCAAAAGGCTTTAGATTTTGAATGATACTGGTGGATACGGCCAAATGCAATGGAAAATTCTGTTCAAAAACCGTTTTTTTGTAGGGCGTATCGGACACATTTTTGAAGCTATCGCTGCTTTAATTATACCATTCGATAGAGAAAAAAAAACTGAGTAGAACTGCATTCATAACCCATTTTCGCCATTTTGTCCGTTACGCCCTTTGAGCCTACGGTAGTCGTAATCATAAACGGTATTGCATAGCTACATAACCATACCTAGGTACTTATCACGTTTATCATTATTATTATTATGCTAGTATGACATTATATCTCAATAACTAATTGTAGTCCGCTCATTTCAAGTTCCGATATATTTGTAGCTTTTTAAGAGTTAGTATGCTTTCAATTACAAAAGGTAATATAGGCCGACATAGGAAAATAATGGCAGGTCGCCTAGTCTAACTTTATTTGCCGTTACGAAGAAAATTCGCTACACGTGGTGTAACTACACGCTACGGCGTAGCGCTGCAAGCAGATTAGCAATTAGTGTTGAATCTAGTTATTTATATTTCGGTAGTTAGTTAATATCCCTTTCCATTTAAATTTCTGTCCAATTAAACATATAACGATACAATATACTTTAATATTTCGGGACAATCTTACACAAATCGACCTAGTCCTACGATAAGCTCAGTAAGACTTGTGTTGTAGGTACTAGACGACGATATATATAATAGATAGATACATATATAAATACTTAAATACATAGAAAACACCCAAGACTCAGGAACAAATATCTGTGCTCATCGCACACATAAATGCCCTGACTGGGATTCGAACCCAGGACCATCGGCTTCATAGGCAAAGTCACTACCCACTAGGCCAGACCGGTCGTCAAAACAAAGTGTAACCTTACAATAGAAATGGTCTGCACGAGTACCTACTGTCCGTCAGTTCGTTTTGAATTTTATTACAATTTCAATGGAGGCGTAATTCGATAACCGGTTAAAGTGATGAAACCTCTTTTTTATGCAGTAACATGGAGCTTTACTTAATACTAGACAAAGTATTGGATGTGGGGGCCAGCTATAAAGCTAAAAACTATAGATACCTATCCACCTTTCTGCGTGAAATGAAGCAAAGTAGGACAAACCTTCCAGATTAGAGCCCTGAGTGTAAGTTTTTAACATAACTTTACGTCACGAACGCGTTTGCGTTACCCATATAAATAACATTATCACTTACGCGTTCGTAAACGTTTTTTCACGTCTAAAGAAACTTACACTAGAGCCTCAGACTATTATATAGACGTCTGCTTAGTTTTAGTTATATAACATTTTAAGGGTTCATTTTAATTTCAAATATACTATATATGGACTTAATAGAGGCTTGTTCAAGTATTATATTGCTTGTTCGTATAGTAGTCGCATGTAATGGAAAACAATTAGTTCGGGTACTTCTAGTACCACGCCGTTCCATTTCTATTGTGTCGAACACGTATTGCTGGCACGTGAGCACGTACTCGTAAGCGAACGCAACGTGAAGTGAACTATTCAGTACCCTCACCATGAGTTGTGACATTACGGTTTTCGATAACGAGTATTTAGTTTACTATCTGTTTTTTTTTATGACATAGGCGGCAAACGAGCAGACGGATTTCCTGGTGGTAAGCATTTACCGTCGCCCATGGGCACCCGTAACACTAGAGGAGTCAAAAGCGCGTTGCCGGCCTTTAAGGGGGGTTGGAGCTCTGTGAACCTTACTCACCATCAGGAACACAACACTGCATACCTGAAAGGTAGCAGTGCTATTATGGCTGTGGTCTTCAGTAAGGAGGAGGTGCTGCCCCAGGTTCAAGCGTGATGGTCATCGCTGTGCCCTACCTCTCATAAATCTGTGCATCTCGCTTGTACTATTTTAGTGCGAACGCGATGCACAGACAGTAAACTCGATACTCGTTATCGAAAACCGTAATGTCACAACTCATGGTACGGGTACAGGTGTACTATTTCAATCGCTCTTCGATTATCTGACCAAAATGTATATACTATGATTAAAGTCCGTAACTGAATATATTCTCAAGTTTAATAAATATACCTGTGCGAGGATTCGAACATAAAGCCATCTTTGTAAG
Organism: Grapholita molesta; assembly: GCA_022674325.2. Lineage (NCBI taxonomy): Eukaryota > Metazoa > Arthropoda > Insecta > Lepidoptera > Tortricidae > Grapholita > Grapholita molesta. The sequence goes on from CP053137.2 coordinate 12,193,306, forward strand.
CAGTCACTACCGAGAACACTTAGGAGGACGTTAAAATAACTGTACAATAAGGGCATCACTACACAATTTTTAGTAGCTAAAAGCTTATACATATTTATGCGTTTGACTATACCACCCCTGAATCAATTAGAAAAAGTCTGTCGAATGGACTTAAGCTTAGGTCTCCTGTGATGATTGGGATCACAGGTTATTTACTAAACATAGTTTGTTGACGATCGAAATATAATAGGTTTATATTGCGTTAAATACAGCGTGTATTTTTTATACGGGCATAATATATTGTAGTGGCGACTAGTATTGGACCTCGGGAACCTATTTACATTAATTTTGTAAAAAAATTAGGTTATTTTTTTCATGCATAATATTTAATACACCTACAGCAAGAGTGATAAATGACATGATCCAATAAATGTGACCATTAGATTAACTTAATGTATTCATAATACCTAGGTACATAATACCTAGGTAATGTACATTAAGTTTAGTATAGCTATAAGCACAAACTAGTACGTTTCAAGGCAAAAAAATTAAAACGTATTTTTATGTTAATTATATTGGGAATTGTATATTCAGGTATAAAATTCGTTGATATACCTAATATGCTCAACTAACATATACTTGCCATATCACTTGAGGTCATGTTACACTGGCGTCTAAGAATCGGATACTCAACGTTTTTACAACCAATCAGAACACGGCGGTCGTCCACTACGTAAGGTACCCACATATACGAAGAAATGGAGAAATAAAAGCACGTAAAAGTTGAATAGCCGTTCATTTATATAGAAAAACGATGGAAGGTTATCATCATATATATTTTGTGGGAAGATATAATGAAAACATTCATGTTAAAATAAGATACATAACCGACGAATATATGAATGTAGTTAATTAAGAATTGGTTGTATTCTGCGGGTAGATTATTATAGAATGAAGATTCATTTGCTGTATTTAGAGATTCTAATTGGTATTACAATTTTATGAGGCTGATTAGGTTAGTAAATTACCGTTATAACCTTGTATATTAATATAAATAATGGTTGTGTTAAGGTTAGTTTTACAACCTCGTTGGTTAGAGGTTAACTTAGAGCTTAACTATAAGAAGGAGTAAGTGGCTCTAGTGTAAGTTTGATTTGACCTAAAAAAACGTCTCGAAAGCGTAATTGATAATATTATTTATATCGTTAAGTCTAATGCGATGGTAAAGTAATAATACGTTAAAAATTTACACTCAGGGCTCAGAGGCTCTAGTGTAAGTTTCTTTTGACGTAAAAAGACGTTTACGAACGCGTAAGTAATAATGTTATCTATATGGGAAACGCAGACGCGTTCGTGACGTAAAGTTAAGTTAAAACTTACACTCAGGGCTCTGGTGTTCAAAGTAATTTGCGCGTGTCTTGTTTCGTTAAAAATATGTTGTGGCATTTTAATGATTTTAACATCTCATCCGCATAGATACCTATACTTCAGCTTCTGACTGTACCTACGTCGGCTATGACATTGTTCCGTTATCAGTGCTACAAGCCAGCCTCCGATAAGCGGAGATTGCTATCTGCCGTCTCGGCAGCTATTGGTATGCAAATTAGCTCTAGATAACGATGTTTTGAAACATTTCTATAGATAGTTGTAGCAACTATCTTTAGAAAACAACAAAATGCCTTACAAAGACATTTAATAATTAAATCTAACATGTAACAATATAATTATACTAACACTCATGTAAAATGCATTATGTTTTATTTCATCAAGAACAAATTAAAAACACAAGGAAACTTAAATAAAATAAAATACTAAAACTATAAATAACTAAAAACTAAACCTAAAATACCTATCTAAAATAAGAGATCCCACCGTGGCATGGTGCCGGCGTAAACGCTGGCAGCATTTCCTCGCTGTATCGCAATGCTTATGCGTTGCGTTGAGCTAGGAAGCTGCCAGCCCTCCAGTCACCAGTAACGTCGATAAGACGTGTGGCCAAATCTTTGGAAAAGGCATGGGCACTTGGTCCCCACAGCCCGAGGGTCTCGACGCCAAAAGGTACAAAATTGTATTCAGCCCCGCGACCCCTGTATTTTGCCTTTTTCAAAGATTCAAGAAGATCGTGCCGAGAGAAGCGTATAGGAATTATACTAACATAAATATACAAATGCCCCTGCGACATGGTACCGAAGACGCTGGCAGCATTTCCTCGCCGAATCGTGAGGTTGAGCGAGGAAGCTGCCAGTTCGTCAGTCTCCTGTGGCGTCGCTGAATCTGTTTGACAAGTCTTTAAAAAAATGACAAAATGAAACTAAGTATTTTAGAAATAAATATATTTCAGTCCCGACATAATTCTAATAATATCTACAAAAACATGGCGTGGAGAACTCAATTATAAATCTACTAGCTGTGCCCCGCGGTATTACCCGCGGATTATTAGATGAAAAACGTAGCCTATGTGTTAAATCCAGGATGTCAGGTAACTCCATACCAAAATTTTATTAAAATCGCTCCAGCCGTTTAGACGTGAAGAAGTAACAAACATACACACTCACTAACTTCCGCCTTTATAATATTAGTGTAGATAGTAAACATAAGATACTACCTTAGAATAGCCCCTCAATAAACGAAGACCTTCGAAATGCTTCTTTGAAAAGCTGTCAGGGAAACAATGCTACCGCACTTCACATAGTACGGCAATGAACAATTGTTCATTGGAAAATCAATTAGGGCTAAACCTGTTTTCAATTGTCTTGTCCTTAATCAAACGAACTTGAACGACCTGAGGCTCTAGTGTAAGTTTCTTTTGACGTAAAGAAGAGAAGAAGAAAGTGATAATGTTATTTATATGGTAAACGCAAACGCGTTCGTGACGTAAAGTTACGTTAAAAACTTACACTCAGAGCTCTGAAGGCTCTGGTTACCAATGGTTCTATTTCTTTGGATTACATTACTGGATACCGGGAGACTATTTTTAATCGATTGCAACGCTCTAACGTTTCCCCCAGACTCCTGGATATGTTTGTTAAGAACCAATAGTATGACTTTATTTACCAACCTACTAGCTCCGCCTGCAGCTCCGCCCGCGTCAAGTCCGGTCTGTGTCAGTAACTGTTGAATGCTGTGATTATGTTAACCTAACTGGTGTTTTTCTCACCAGATTAGTTTCTTATAACCATTTTAGCTGTATGATACTCGTTTGTATATGATGGTCGCTCATTGGCTCCTTACACATATATGTCCCTCGCTACGCTTCCTCACCTCTTGTGGAAATACAGTCAAGCCCATTTAAGAAGTTTTACTACTATTTTCCATACAAGGTTTCTATGGAACGCTCCTTCATTGGACAAATGGCAAGCTAAGAATAAATTTTCGTTCAAGCGCTAATTGCGCAAATATCTTACAGAAAGATCTCATAATTAGGACCCGTAATATTTTAGTAGCAGGTACTATAGCAGTATAATATATGTAGATATATGTATAGATTGTTTTGCAGCTTGTTGAATTGATTTCTATAGGTACTCTTGTTTTATTATACATATGCGAGTTTTCCCACCGTGCACCGTATTTCTTGGTACAATGTCTCGAGAGCCTTTTTAGGTTTAATGTAGTGGTTAAACATTTGAACATATCTATTTAATTCCTATCTAATTTTTTTGGCCTGATGGTTGACAAGTAGAAAATAGTTTCCAACATCAAGTATACCTTTTATAATTTTGTTGAAAGTATGGCTCGATGTAGATAATTTTATGAACCGCTTCCGATTTCAAACATCTTATGTCGATATGCTCTGTGTTCTCGCTCGCACCTATATATACGTCATTGAAACCAGGACATGTAAAAAGACAAGTAAAAGAGCCAGGATAAGTAAAAATACCTACTTAGACTTTTCTCCGATGTATCGATTTTAACTACGGCGACTCATTGGGTATTCATTGGATGCGCAGATTACAGCCGACAGTCAGGTGCTTCAATATTTATACGGACACAGTCTGGACGGAATCATTAACGGACGGTGAAGTTTACATTAAAGTTGGTACAGTCAAGGGGATAAATATGTACATATACACTTTTGCACCTAATGCCATCGGGTTCAGGTGAAAAAGTATATCAATTTTTGCTCTTCTGTATCATACAGAAGAGCAAAAATTTTGATTTTGATAGCTAAGTTAGAGTTGGTCTACATGCAAATGCTCATGCTCATGTATTAGCAATAGTACTCAGACAATTACTTAACAATTTTGTATTGTGAAAGGGAGTGAAAGAAAAGCACTGTGTATCAATATTTATGTGTGTATTGCTCCGGTCCTAAATTCACCCGAGAAAGTGCGCAGTTGTATAAAACGAAATAATCAAATTCTCGGTATTGCTTGTTGTTTTTAAAAGGTCACGGAAAGTTAGAACGACTATAACTCACCTTGTGTATTTGACTTTTATGTTGACGAAATTAATGGTACCGTAAAACGTGGTGGCTTTGAAATTAATAATTTTGCGTAAGAGTCTAGTGGGTAATGCTGTGGAAACGAACCTAGCCAGGGTAACTGCCAGGGAACCTAAGTCTGGGGCCTGGCTGCACGCCATGCCGTCGCCAGTAGGCCTAGGACATGAGGAGCACGACAGAATCTCGGGCAGAAGATAGGGTAATCTATCTCTCTAGTCTAACTTTTGATTCCGGGTAGAAAAAAATAATAATAACAAAACTTCGAAAAGTGGCCATTTTTGTAGAGAAATGCTACACGTCACCGAAAATTAATACATAAGTGGTTTCTTAGACAGCTCCCTCATACGTAATACATTCACTAGTGAAGGCAAATAATAGTTATTTGCTATGCAAGGCTGCAAAGTGGTTATTTGGCGCTAGTGTTGAAATTGAAAGCTGAGGAAGCAAGCGAAGGAAGCTAAGATTCGCTTCGCTCATGGTTCAAAGATAGATTCCTGAGCGTAGCGAGGCTTTCAAAACACGAGACGCCAAATAATTTTGCAGTCATGCGGAACACACAACTTTTCACCTCACCACAGCGAGGAGAAAAACAATAAAACAAAACTTATCGCACCATTTAGAGATATTCAATTGTATATGAAGGTACAAAAACATGTTAACAGTAGTATGTAATAGCACATATATGTGAGCAGTCACGACTAAAGTTTCAACCTGTATAATGTCTTTATTTCATACACGTTCCTGGATATAAAATCCATTTCGAATGCAAATGGCAGGTCGCTTGTTTGTGATGAGGGCGAGCTTTGTTCCGCTCATTGTCATGTTTATGTAAATCTTGTAAGTGCGTATTTAACACATTCTCGTAGACTTAGTTCATGATGCGCGACAGTTTGTCGCGGCGAGATATAACGAGTATATTTGATATTACTTCAAACCGTAACCAAACGTAGGTTTTCGTACTATGAACAGATATTTAATTATATTTTATTTCGAACCATATGTCCATATCCATAGGTACAGTCAACAACACTCCTAGCTATACATTGGTAGACCTTATTATAGAACGCATAAAGTCCACCGATGTACAGTTAAGAGTGTTGCTATGTGTACAATTAATTAACATAAAATTGATAAGTTCAGTGACACTCCTTTTCTTGTATTTTTAATTTTAAATGTTTTATTTGGTTCTGTCCTGAATAAATTTATTCTTATTCTTAAGTATTGCAAGGTAATTTTAAATTAAACTAAGAACAAATCAAATTATTTATTTTATGAAATATTTTGATTTGCTTTGATTTTTAAGTAGTAATACTACTATATAAATGAAATAAAATTAACAAGATTACATATAGGTACTTGATTAATTTCGACAGGAATATATTATGTCTGTGTACGGGTGGCCGAATTGGTTAAGGCGTCATCGTCAGCCGCGATAGCTAGAGATGCGAGTTCGAATCCCGTCTCGAACGCCGGAGGTCCTCGTCGCTTTTTATTAAGTATATGTTAGTTATGTTAGATCTTTGTTATCTACTTCAACTTTTAATTTTAAATTAGTTTTAACCACTAAAGCGTTATTAATTTTTGAATTATTTCCGAGCAGCAATATAATTATTGCGTATACTTGAACCGATAGTTGTAACGTCACGCCATCGCAATTAATACAAAGTAGCGATACATTGCGTGATGAATTATTTAATAAAGAAATAAAATAGGAGTTGTTTTCATGGAACATCGGTTCATAGAAATAATGACGTCTGGTTAAAATTTTAGGTAATCAACACTAATATAAAGGCGAAAGTTTGAGTGTGTATGTTTGTTACTTCTTCACGTCTAAACGGTTGGAGCGATTTAATACAATTTGGTATGGAGTTAGCTGACACCCTGGATTCACACATAGGCTACGTTTTTTCCCTAATAAACAGAGGGTAACATCGCGGGGCACAGCTAGTATTAAAAATACACGCCGTATTACCTGTCATTTTCTAACCATTTTAAGTAAAAAGGGACGAATATAGTCTATCTCGCCGCGAGATACTGTCATGATCATGTGCTAGAGGTCTACGGCGCTTCCGCAAACAACGATATTCGTAAATTTCGGACGATTGTCTCTGTCACTCTTATGACACCTTAATTGTAGTAAAAGAGTAAGATGCCCGAAATATACGAACTTTGATATGTTCGCTACATGCGATGCTTGTAGCCGATCCCAGTGTTTTTCTGCTATTTTCTTTGCAACGGTTATCTCCTAGTACTTATACGTAACTATTTTGTCTACATTATGGAAACTAAAGGAGGCAGTCATTATCCAGGCGACGCCCATAGAGTTCCAGGAGTCCATAGACTATGGTGACTGCTTACCGTCAGGCGGACCGTGTGCTTGTTTCATATAAAAAAAAAAAAACAGAGTTTATGTTACAATGTATGTATGTAATACCTATTCATGTGTAGGTGCCCACGTAAATAATTATCTTTTATGAACACATTAGCAAAGTGACTTGGAGTATCAAATTCTCATAGGGCGACGGACTTATTGTTATCTTATTTGTTATTTTGTGAGAGTATTATTAATGTCTATTAATAATACTCTCACAAAATATCTAATCAAATAAATAGTAAAGTATATATTGACTGTCTAGTCAATATATACTTTACATTTATAAATATATAATAGAGTATGATCTATAGTACTATAAATAAATAAATATTTCGGGACCTTACACAAATAAATGCCCTGACTGGGATTTGAACCCAGAACCAACGGCTTCATAGGCAGGGTCACTACCCACTAGACCAGACCGGTCGTCATGGTGTATTACCCTAGTGGTAGTTATTTTGCTATGTTAGATACCCATCCAGATTGTTTTGAATTATGCTATGATAATGATAATCTTAATCAGAAAATGATATTGATATTTTTTTCACCTCAGACAGTGAAAAAAGTAAAAAAAGATGTCAGTTGAAATCTTTGCAGCTTATTTAAAGTAACAAGTCACACGTGGGGAAAGTCGTAAGCTGGAGCGTTACCACGAACACCGAAGTTCGTATATTTCGGACATCTTTCTTTTTTACTCCAATTACTTAAGGTATCACCAGAGTGACAGAGACAATCGTCTTAAATTTACGGATATCGTCGTTCGCGGTAGCGCCGTTGATAGTAGGTATGGATTAAAAACGAACGTAATTATTTACCAACTACCTGATTTGGGTTGCTTAGATTGACTTGACATCCTCGGCACGCTCGGCATCCATTCTTTACTTTTCCCAATGTTCGCCTTCGCAAGTCTCAATATAAGCACGCCGGGTAAACATCTTAAACATCAAATTTCATAACGATTCCTGCGAAAGCCGATTACCCGTTTGTCGATAAAAGCTGTGTAACAGAACAAGCGGCAGCAAATCATTGAAACCACGGCCACGTCAAAACCCTTTGTTCAGTAAACCAACACAAATATGCTGGTGTGCCGCAGAAAGTCTCTGTTTTGCCAGAAATAACCGTACGGGTAAACAGACAGGGAAATATCATTCGGAAGCTCACTCTCATATCGAGGCAGGCAAATCACGTTTTACAAAAAAAAATACGTCGTTCTGTATATCAAACCGCGTTTAGAAAGGGATTCGAAAATACCGTGAGCACAACAGTACCTATAAATGATTAAATATAATCATAAGTCAATCTCAGACATCTTCATAAGTCCAGACACTTATTGATAATAGGATCAAAACATTTACATAGTATGCTTTGAATGTATGTATGTAAATAACGTATGACCTAGTAATAAGTCTTCCTTTTATTAACAAACATGTGTACCCATAGACAATATTTTTGGTTTTACAAACTGTATACGTGAATCGATATTATTGTCTATAGGTATACCATTAATCTTTACTATTCTGCCAACCGAAACAAGTAAGTACACTTTTTTTCTCCTATAACCAACATTGTCAATATTAAGAAACTTCATAGCTGTGGAATGTCAAACGATGTGTCAGGATTTACTTCTTAACGGCGCGCGGCGGGTGACTGTATATAGGCAGGCTATAATAAAAATGGTACTACAAGTACAAATTGAATGAAAATTGAACCAATTCCACTATGACCAAACAGAACTCCGAGCATGTCTGCTACTATTAGAGAAGAATTGTTGTAACAGTAAAGAACCGATAGCATAGACCTTTTTATCGTCTATTGAGCTACGAGTATCCGTCACTTTCGCACTCATGCTTGTTGGAGCGTGACAGATATTGTGAATTTGTGACATCTAATAAAAACCTATTAGGGTAGCAGGAAACAATATCAATTCACAAAAAGATAAAATCGATTATAAAAGATCGGAGCGACCCAGGCATTTAAATATATACGTACATGAACTTTATCCCCTTGACATAGAGGCGTTGTTCAGATATTTGTGTCTACTTTGGCCGCTGCGCTATACATGTGTCTGATGGCTACTGTGTACAGCCATCCCGCTTTTGCACATTTCAATACGCAAGTGCGGGAAGAGGAGCCCACTATTTCCAACTTATATACAAATGTTTCCATGAAACATGTCCAATCACGGACATGGACTGTTTCCGACCGCACGACGTATAATCTCCTGCGTGAGTTATTAGTACCAAAGATCAGCAAATAATACAGATTAGTACTGATAAAATTGTATTCTCATTACTATAGATGAATCTTCACATTAACAAATAGAAATAGAGAAGACTCGCTCGAAGCTTTTATATAAGCTTTTATGTAAAAACTAAAATATTTTAGGACTGAGACATCCATTGCGATCGTAACCATTTTCTTATTTACATAAAAAAATATATTATACATTATTTATGTTCATATAATCTACATACTCGTACATCCGGATACTTTCTATTTAAAATTTATGTAACCGTAAGAGTAGGTAGTGATCGTATATTTTAAAATTTCGAAGTTCAAAAGTGTTAAAATGAAGTAAAACGTCGAATTCGAAAGAAACTTACATTCTAAAGTAGTACATGTCGATACTAGTGAAAAAAATGTTTTTTTTCGACGAGGGTGAAAGTTGGAGCCCGAGAGGATGACAATCACCCGAGTCTTAAAGAAGTTTTTACACGTGTATCGAACCCATTTTTTTATAACAAGTGCCTTAAAAGGTGAAATTTACGCACGCGGAGAGTGTGCAAAGTGCCCTTTAGCTTACGCACTAGTTAGGAAAAGTATGTTTTGAAGTGATGGATTATAAAATTTCGTTTTTTTTATGGATTTTTCAAGGGTTCTTTCAATGACATGAATCTACAGTAAAAATTACACACACTTCTGACTCGTATCATACCGCCTGTCCGATCCCTGGATATCAATGTCAACGAATCAAAAATGGTATTAATTTTTTTGATTGTGACTTAAGATTTATTTTAGGTGTAACAAAAAAATTTAAAACCCTGAGCAGCCAGCCTCTCTCGGCCTGAGAGTTGCGCTTAATTAATTTAAATTTATTAATTAAGTTGATGTAAAATTAATTAAGCTAAATATCTGCTGTACTTAGGCTGTGCCGACATTGTCACATACTTTCTTACCAAATTTTTGAACCAAGACTGACCAGAGTTTGACCTCAGTCGCACCTGATGGTAAGTGTCGACGAGATCGAGGGTGTACAGCACACGAATGAATGGAATATTCACAACGTAAGGATAAAACCGCTCCCCTCGCCTGGACGTCCGGTGATTTGACAACCTTTATGTTTTAGTTGTCTCTGTGAGCACGAATTGGATTTTTCTGTGTAGACAATAGAGTTTTCCCTCTAGGTTTTTAAAATAAAAGAGGAGTAAGCACATTGTCCGCTGTCTACGATTCTTTAGCGGGTTTCAACCCCGTCTAGACATTCTGCTAGATACAAATAAAAATAGGTAGGTGCTATATACTATTTACTCCATTGTCTATCAATCTATGCAAATTTCAATTATATTTAATTACCCCAATTACAAATCCATAACTAGCGTAAGTAATTATAAAATTATATCGGTAAATGAATCAGAAAATTCAGTTTATCACTAAAAACAAATGACAAAATAATAAGTGCTCTAATTATGTTTGCGGATTAAATTTACGTTATTTATTTTTTAAGTAACGAGAAATTCGTGATGCAGTACAACGATTTTTTTTCTTTAACCTCTGATAACGCGACTGAAAAGAATGACTTTTACTACGCTGACAAAATCACGTGCGAATTCAAAAAATATGTACCTACCTAAGTATTTAGAAATGCAAATCACAAACTCAACATCACAATCTTCAATCAACAAACCATATTATTAGTTTCGTATAATATAATAGTGTAGAATTTAGATGTTTTACACATTCCCACGAATGAACCTTCACAATCGGTTTATACTAAAGCTCTTTGTGTCGACGAGCATTTATCGTTTTTTTTTTTTATCTAAGAACGGAAAATCGATCTCGAATAGTATACTCCGCAGGTTTATCTGCTTCACGGGACCCGGATCAAAGAGGGCCCTGCTGCGAACCACTTCGTTCGTTCATGCATTGATTTGCTTCGGCATCGCTCGTATGTGCAAGAGTTAGACAAAGGGATAGTCAATATTGGAAATTGATTTAGGCGATATGCTCACAGACAGACCCAGAACGTGTACTGTAGTAGAACGGGCGTGGGTGAGACGACTTCTTGTGAGCCGGGATAACGTGGTATGGACCGGTTTAAAGTAAATAAGATTAATCGAGATCCAAAAAGAGGATACTGTCTACCGAACTACTACGACTTTACGTACGTTTCTTGCCGGTCTCTTCTCGGGTCAGATGTGTAAGGTTAGAAAGATTTTTCTTAGACGTTCATAAGCGAATGTAATGTGCCTAAATTGAAAAATAATTATGTTTTATCTTTTTTTGTGTACATGTCTACTATATTAAATAACATTATATTACATAACATTATATTACAATACAATTACAATATGTATAAAAAACACTACTAGATTTCTAAATCTAGAAAAATCTTAACACCGCGATGATGATTGATGCTGGAAGCACATGGCCATATTTTGGGTTTTTTGTTAACTAAATCTTAATTTTTTGTAATTTATTTTACTTTTAACTGCCGCTTCTGGATATTACAACGGTTTATTAAGCTATTTAAATGAACTGTTTGAATCATAAGATCATAACTGTTAATAACATTTTTTTTGTGATTTATGCTAGTTTGAAAAGTAATTTACTTAAATTAACATTTTAAAAAGGGGTTTAATTCATGTTTTGGTAGAACAAAGTTATAAACTAGCTATGAACTATAAGTTATAGGTATAGAAACTTAAACTATAAAAATTTAAACTAAAATTAATCTTAATTGTATTATAATAGATATAAATGTAAACATATTTTTGGACCATGCCTCAAGGTAGGTAACCTACCTTGAGGCATGGTCTAACCATGACCTAAATACGTTTGTCCTTAAATACATAATTTCCTTTAAAATTTTCCTCTCTAAACTTTTTCATCGTTCTCCGACTGCTTAGAATCTCGTACTGAATGCAGATAATAAAATCCTTGTTTTTGTATATTTGCCATACATTTAACTATATCCATTGTTATAATTGACGTTTTGATTTCCTTAAGAAAACTTTCAGCGTTTAGTATTGCTTTAGTTTACATAAACCATTAACATTCACGGTCTCTTAAGAGGCCTCTGCACTATGTAAGAATTTCTGAAATATTTGACTGAGAGCATTCACTGGTACTAAATAGGTACAGATAAGGCTCAAAATGCTAAACAAGTATTTATACGTGCACCCGTATTAGATAGTATAGGTACTTTCACGACAGTTGAAGTCACTCACACATCAACATCTCATGTAATGAAGGGAAATTACTCATTCATTCCATTCGTTCACTCTTTTGAAATCAGTACTTTATTTAGTTGTGTGCGTAATCCATTCGCCTCAACTCTCATGGAACTATGTATACTCACTTTCCATATAAAATTGTCTTACTCTTGGTCACGAACCGAACTAGTACAGATTCAATAATAGGTACTGTAACCTAAACGCCACTTACCACTTTCAAAAATATATGAGTATGATTTACAATTTACAAGCAATATTGAACCTACACTAAATAGATATTGCCTTTATGCGTGTTCCTGAGGCTCCCGTGTAAGTTTCTTTGGACGTAAACAAACTTCTCGAACGCGTAAGGGCTGAAACACATAACTGCGTTGCGTTGCGGCGTCGCGCCGTTAAAATTGGCAGTAACGTCAACGCTGATTTTAGTGGCGCGGAGCCGCACGGCGGCGCATATTTCACCGCGTTGCGGTACCGCAACTCTAGAATTGGCAGTAGCGCCAGCGCCGATATTAGCGGCGCATATTCCAGCGTTAGATGTTATACTTGTTGACAATGATTAAATTTTTTAAGCAATAAGTTTAACTGGTTAGCCTACCAGATAATAAAACGCTCTTTTTCGCGACGCCACAACACAAACTGATGCGTGCGGCACCGCGCCACTAATTGACGTTACCGCCAATTTTAGCAGCGCGACGCCGGAATGCGGTTATGTGTTTCGGCCCTTAGTGATAATGTTATTTATATGGGAAACACTAACGCGATGGTAAAGTAAAACGTTACGTTACGTTAAAAACTTACGCTCAGGGCTCTGTTTTTTCAGTCTCTTGTGCCAAGGGGACTGTATAACGTGGACAGTGTCATCTCGCTAAGAATTTCTTAAATGCTTAACTTTCCGACAGAAACACTCAGCCCCGAGAGCCCTCACTTTAAACAAACTGTTGCTTCTTGCTCTAGCGAGGAGCAGATTAAATTACATCATAACAGATACGCTACGCTTTCTAGAACCTTTTCTTTGTTAATTTAATATATTTATTTAACGTAGGTTGCTGCTCACTACGCTTGTATTCGATGTCACTTTTCCACATATTATGTAGAGGGAAGTGACTACGAAAAGTTAACCCATCAAACATGTACTCGACACTCAACGTGTGAACCCCACCTAAAACGGGCAAATAATGAACCTATTGGTTTATACACCGATTCCAACTATTATTACAATGACAATATGTATTTATAACAACAAAGCATATCTAAAAAGTACGGTAACAATAAAACTAAAGAAAGAACCATGCTATACCTATTTTACTACGAACTCAATTTCTTCAAGAGTGGTGTATCTACTAAGGAGTATATAGTAATCTGTGTGTTAGGGAAAACCCTTCAAGTTGTACAAAGGCTTTTCAAGAACTAATTTAAAGCTCCAACAATTTATAAATTATTCTAACTCCTTTAAACACTTACCGGAGTCCGTGTCTTGTGATTCCTGAAACAAAGAGTAAAAATCGTAAGTGCGATGGTCAAAGTTTAAAAACTACGTTTTAAAGGCATAAGCTGGCAATTAATAATTGTAAAAATAGTGAGATGATTGTTAATAAATGCCGATTATATATATATTATTTACTTACTTATTACGTACAGAGGCTCTAGTGTAAGTTACTTTTGATGTACAAAAACGTTTACGACGCGTAAGTGATAATGTTATTTATATGGGAAACGCAAACGCGTTCGTGACGTAAAGTTACGTTAAAAACTTACACTCAGGGCTCAGTTTACTAATAATAAGCAATTAACGTTGTGTCATTTTTAGACAGTTTATATTTCTGTCTAAAAATTACGACACTATATAGTAAAACACTACTTCCAATATCACAAAAAACATAACCCCATTCCGATTCCGACATTCCGGTAATAATACGTATACTGTACATTACAAACCTACATTTTACTACATGGAGAGTTACCGACGGTTGAAAGCATATAGATACATCTGCTCAAGTTGTCATACCTATGTCAAGGGTTCAAACTGAGAAGGGTCCGTCTTTGTTGAGATCGCTATATTTAAAGTGTTGGCGTTAATAAAACAAATATAAATTTTGCATGCACGACTGTACCATAGCTAGCCATTATTTTTCGCTGTATAAAAAATACCTATTGACTAAAAGCTTTAGATTTGTCAGTTAAACAATCTTACAGTTTCCAAGTAGCTCTAGTTATCACCATAATTTCAGTTATGAATTATTTAGATCATGTCAGTAAAAACTAAGTACCAGAATCTGAAATTGTTTTTCCAGAAGCGTTTCATTAAACTGAAGCCTGTACAAAGTAGTTAAATGCAAATGGCGATGTGTTTCAGTTATAAATAGTGACAACAATGGGAAAGAGTAATTGCCGCTATTTCTGAAACGCTGTGACATAGATTATCTTCAGATAGATTCTGTGTTGAGACGCGCCCACAGCGCCGACTGACAGTATATACTTACTACGCACCTCTGGGCAATATCATAACAACAATCACTTTATTATTTATACATTATCTACTCGCTCCGGATTTAAGTCACTTACGAGACTCATTATGACAATCATGCTTTCAAATGTAAGTTTACTTGTAAGCGATGCGATACTGCAAATTGGGTGTGTTAAGAGTTCGAACCTAACATAAAAATTTGATCTGGTATTTTTATCGTTATGATAGTTAAACTTGAAACCACTTGCAGTGCACCTCGCGTGTTAGCTCGATCGAAATGCCAAATAACACGATACGCAAGCGAAGGCATCATGGGTAAATCATATAAATACCAGTTCAAAATTTAAATCTTTACATTTACACCAACATCATAATAAACTCTAGATATAATATACTATAACTCCAAGATATATAATATAGAACAATATCTTAATTTGGCACGTCAAGACAAAACTAGTGAACACTGAATTTTGTAGCATTAATTATATGTGTCATTATCCAGGAAAAGGGACCTCATTGTCGATGGCGCTTACGTCGAATCGCGTTGCGTTTGTATTGTATCGTCTTGAACAACGACATAAGCGCCATCGACAATAAGGTCCCTTTTCATAGATAATGTTACATCGCAAATTTAAGTGCTTTGAGTTCGTTACATGCTACATCTAGCGGGGAACCTGTGCAGCGACGCAACGACAGGTAATTGCTATGTAGTAGGCAGGTAGTTAACAGCACGTCATGGCGGCTGGTATTATTGCTAGTGCTAGTTTAACTCAGGACTATTAATATTTACTAAGTTTTAAAGTATTCATGCTGCTCCCACACTAGCACACTATAAATGTTATATAATATGGGTTTTCTCTCTGTAACAAATCGATATTAGTTGATACTGTCCCTGTCAAACCGTGTTATATAAAATTATGAGCGGAGAAGATAAAATATTTAGAGGCTGTAGTATAAGTTTCTTTTGACGTAATAACGTCTCGAACGCGTAAATGATATTGTTATTTATATGGGTAGGTAACTCTAACGCGATGGTGACGTTTTGTTACGTTAAAAACTTACACTCATAGCTCAGAACCCTTGTGGTATCTGTTCCTAAGTTACAACGTAATCTTACAACGCGTGGACTTTAAGTTTCTAGTGCTATTGACAATAGGTACCTATACAAAACCGCGTCCTTCGAACTGCTGTCTACACGAATTTTTTTTCGACGCCATTTTGTCGAATATCGTGTGTTACTTTGGGGGCTTCGCCAGCGAACAGATTATATGCAACTAAAATCTATTGCGGCTGTGACTCACTAGATGGCACTAGTAACTTAGCCAGCAATGAGAACGATATATATTGTATGGGCATTGCATATCCAAGTCTTTTATTATCCTTGGTTTAGTACGTACAGTGTTAATTGGGCCATAGTGCACCTCTTTGCTATCACCGGTATAGTTTTAGTTTTACCATTATAGCGGAAGAGGTATCGTAATTGAATAGCACTATAATATTGATTATAACGAAAAAGGTCTCTGTTTCACACATCAAAATATGTATTTTTTTTTCAGCGTAGCGTTTATTATATCGCACACCTAATCCTAAATGATATACAAGTAGTTACACTACTGAGTATTGTGGGATAGTTATAAAGTATATAGTTCAAATTCTGCGCCTTATCGAACGGCGACTGATTAAGCCGACCCCTCCGGCATGCGATATGCGACGCGCCTAATTGGCACAAGAATACGCACTTCTGCTCTTTGATGTTATTTGCATTATAGTTCGTCTAGGTTCGTTTACCGGTGGAGCGTAGATATTATATGTTTTTTTGTTTTTTGATACCTACCTTAGTAGATTTATTTTATGATGGTGATAACCTATTGATTGTAAACAAATAACATTTTAATTGTTACAAATAAAGGAAATGTGGGAACATCAACTACATCGGGCGAGATTTTCGGGTATCCGAGTCGCGACTCCGGGATGCAAGCCCGTCCCTCTACCAACTATCCTGCGAATTTCTCCATCATAACCTTCAATGAGCCTAGGAGGCGCCTAGCGACATCTACCGTAAATATGTTAACATTAAATTATGGTTTCAATTAACAGCTATGTTAAAAAAAATTGATCGTTACTTTTTTGCCTTGCCTTTTTCTCCGAGAGGCGTAGAATAGGTAGGTATTATTTTTTATATCTACAAATTTTCATTCCAATTCTAACTAATTCAGGGTAAGTAATTTCAAAAGTGCTGTCCGAATTTCAATATGGCGGACATGTAATATTTTGTGGAAATTAACACAACCATGATACCTTTCGTATTCATCTCCTCTCCTCTCTGTCCTCTGATTGGGGTAAATAAATTATTTATTAAAAGAAGGGCTATATAAGTATATAATCAAATAATTCATTACGAGTATTATCTAATTAATTCCAGACCTCCAAGAGCCTATCAACGTTAGTCTTAATAGGCCGTTTAGATATTAATTTTGTGGTAATGAAAGAGTCTTATTGGTACTTCAGAATAACAGTTACGTTACGGTTTGATAATGATCATGTAAAGATTCCTATCTGAAGGAATATTGCCTCATTGGCCGTCATTATCGGAATTAATAGTGCACTCATTAATTGATAATTTCAGAGCACAGAAAAACCTAATTGCCATTTTACTGTTTCTTGTGCATATCAATGATAGCGTCACGTTTTACTATTGCTATTTTACGATACAGCAGAGAGCAGAGGATACAAAGTCATACAGTCATACAATAAGCCTCTTCATGTAATCATAAGTTCAGCTTCTCTTTATCGTGACTTAAATTAGAAATCGACTATTGTTTTGTTTTTAACCCCTGACACAAAAAGAGGTGTATTATAAGTACCCCTAGTCTAGAGTCTAGAGTCTATGGCACTGTAGCTCAACCAATCTGATCTGAACCAATTTTGAGTCATCTTTTCGGTTGTTAGAAATGTATTATTAAAACCAGTTTGGCAGTTACAAGATCATCAGCTTTTTTTTCAGTTGCAGTAGTCTTTTTTGTCACGAGTTTTTACTTTTATTTATGCAAAATACTCGTATATGTTAGTTCTCTTCAGAATGTCTGGTAATGGACGCTAGCAACCCAATGGTGACATTGTATCCACAAAGTCCAAATACTCATCTACACTAATGTTGGGCCCAATGGTCATCTAAACAGTTAGTTCGAAAAAACCTCAATATCGTATGTAAGGACCTATAATATTACAAAGGCGAAAGTTTGTGAGTGTGTATGTTTGTTACTTCTTCACGTCTAAGCGGCTGGAGCGATTTTAATAAAATTTCGTATGGATTTAGCTGACTGGATTAACACATAGTCTTCGTTTTTTCCCTAAAAAACCGCGGGGTACAGCTAGTTGGAAAAAATAATAAAAAATAAAGCCGCTGTTGATATTTGAAAATTTGCCAATTTTGTTTTGGACTAACATTCTTTGGCAATTTATGAGCTTTACAAGGCAAATCTCAACCTAAATAGTCAAGATGCCAATAAATCTCACATTAACTTTTCCCGTTCCCAGAGCTCCAACCCCCCTTAAAGGCCGGCAACGCGCTTGTGACTCCCCTGGTGTTACGGGTGCCCATGGGCGACGGTAATTGCTTACCACCAGGCAATCTGTCTGCTCGTTTGCCGCCTATGTCATAAAAAAAAAAAAAAAAATTAACGCAAACAAACAGCAATATACGAACAATTCCTTCATAAAGCTATTATTAGGTAGCCCTTTGAGCACCACACATCAAACAAAAATGTTCCATAATAACTTTTTGGTTTATTTACACACATATCATAAACTCTCTATGATGAGTTTCAAAACTGCCCATTTCTGCCACCATAAAGGTACAGTCAAGGGTGTTAATATGTATATACTTTTCTTTATTAGGAGACCAAACAGAAATATACAGTCAGCGTCAAAGTAGTCAAATAGTTCGTTACACCATACAAATTCTATGGTGTACCAAACTTTATGAGTAGTTTGGATGCTACCAACTATACGACGCTGACTGTACAATTAGGTTCTACTAAAACTAACTTATACAACGTGTCCCTAAATTCAAGGATAAGCTGGCACTAAAAGATGGACCTGCTCATGACTAGTCGGAAAACAAATGCAAAAAAAAAAATCTGGAATTACTGGAATTTTAAATTTATTATAGAATTACAATGGTATTATGATAACTACAAGTTCTTAACTAGTTACAGTATAAAATCTAAAAAAAGGCCCTTGAGGCATTATATCAAGGATGCTGGCGGCATTTCCTCGTTGTATCGCAATGCTGATACTTTGTGCGAGGAAGCCGCCAGCTCTTTGGTCACCAGTTATGGAATTAAAGTAGTCTTGAGCAGGTCCATCTTCTGGTGCCAGCGTATCGTTCAATTTTAGGACAGGAATTATTCTAGAATATCCATTTTCCTCCACAACAGTCTTTACCGAGATACACTTTTTCATTCTGTATATCAAGGGCGTAGCGTGGAAAAATGTACCGGACCGGTACTTTGACCCTACGAGGCTACTTGGTCTACCCATAAAAACCTATTTTATTTAATTGATAAAATTTTAAAATCGAAGTTAAATGACTTATTTTTTCAGAAGGTTGTCAAAAATTCTATGAAACAATTATGTCTTCTATGAAAAGAAAGCACCGTATTAGATTTCACATAATATTTAT
Organism: Grapholita molesta; assembly: GCA_022674325.2. NCBI lineage: Eukaryota > Metazoa > Arthropoda > Insecta > Lepidoptera > Tortricidae > Grapholita > Grapholita molesta. Next base: position 12,212,701 of record CP053137.2, read on the forward strand.
ATTTAAGAGGCCTCTACACATAAGCATACGTACACAGGATAACCTTATAACTACTTTAAATTCGGAACGTATCAGCATTGCGATACAAAGAGGAAATGTCGCCAGCATCCTTGTTACAATGCATCAAGGGCCTATTTTATATTTCATGTAGTAGTTATTGTAAAATTGTAGTCAATGTATATTGGAAAAGAATATTACTTACAACTATTTTATGTTGCATGTACAGTCAGCGTCATATAGTTCGTAGCATTCAAAGTACTCAAATAGTTCGGTACACCATAGAATTTGTATGGTGTACCGAACTATTTGAGTACTTTGGGTGCTACCAACTATATGACGCTGACTGTAGTAGTTATTGTAAAATTGTAGTCAATGTACTGTCAGCGTCATATAAATGGTAGCATCCAAAGTACTCAAAAAGTTTGGTACACCATATAATTTGTATGGTGTACCGAACTATTTGACTACTTTGAATGCTACCAACTATATGACGCTGATATATATTGGAAAAGAATATTACTTACAACAAACATGTGGTAAACATTTGAATAATGATTAAAGACTAACAATCTTATATTAAGAGCAAACCGTTTCATATCGGTGATCCTATTAAGTAACTCGGTAATACGTACTGTCTTACTCTGAGCCTACAATCGTGAATGGTGAGCAACAAACTGCTTCCAACCCCATTGCAAAAATTAAAACAGACTGCTGACATCGATTTTATAGCATAGAATCATAGATCATCTTATAGGGAGATCTGTATAAGACAATAATGCCTAATATGGAAGAGGAATGTGAATTGAAATATTTCCCCTTATACCTAAATAGGTGCTTGACCATAGGGATAAGGAATAACAGTGAAAACGTTACGTCCATGACTTCACCGCTGAGTTGAGCTCTGCTGTTTGCATTTATAAATAGTGAATAGTCATTAACTTACGGGTCGCCGTAATAGGTAATAATGATAACACCTACGTTCATTAAAACGTGTGTGGACTAAACTAGTCATCCGGGGCATACTGTGTAGGTACAGTCAGCGTCATATAGTTGGCAGCATCCAAAGTACTCATAGAGTTCGGTACACCATACAAATTCTATGGTGTACCGAACTATTTGACTACTTTGAATGTTACCATCTATATGACGCTGACTGTACAATCATAATATAGTTACTTGCACTTGCAGTCAAAGTGGCAAAATACGTAAATTGCCAGCATGTTGCCACGTTATACAGAAAATGTATTCTTTTAACCTATATATAGATCTCATTATCAAATGGGGTTTCTATCACTGGCTACCCTTCAATAACTGACCCGGTACCGCGAACATCGAAGTTTGTAAATTTCGAGCATATGTCTTTTACACCATTTAACCTTTTGAACGCTTTTCCTCTCGCATCAAAATGTGACGTGTACGCCATGGTATGACTTGTGAAAAACAAATATAAACCTTATCAGTCAGCAGGACAATTGCTTTGACAGCGTCCGCCATAGCCACTTTAGTGGTCGGTGGCGTAGCAGGCACGACATCACGCGACCACTTTAGTGGTGCTTGGCGTTTAAAAGGCGTCATGAGATTGACAGAGACTATCGTTCGAAAAGCATGTTACTTTTTTGCCAACGGTACTTTTTAGGAATTGTCAACGGTTAAATCTGTCAAGGTTAACTCTGAGGCACTAGTGTGAGTTTCTTTTGACATAAAAAAACGTCTCGAACGCGTAAGTGATAGTGTTATTTATGTGAAACGCAAACGCGTTCGTGACGTTTTTTTTACGTTAAAAACTTTCACTCAGAGCTCTGGGTTAACGCTTAACCCTGGCTAGCGCAAATGGCGCTACAGTTTTATAGCAAAACGAGTAGGTACTTATTCACCAAAACAAATGCGTGGTTTATCAGATAAGCCAGAGGTTGTTGAATGAGCATCGATCACCAAAACACGACTGATACGGACTAATAACAATCTACTTGTCCCAATATATCCATCATGTCACCTAGCTGATAGATATATCAGAACTGAGTTCAGCTTCTAAAATACTTGTATTCGTTATCTAAAGGCGTATTCAAATGTTAGTACGTTAATAGTACATTTCGACAATCACTCGAGTCTTAAATAAGTTGTAATGTGTGTATCGAACCCAATTTTTCATAACAAGTGCCTTAAAAAGTGAAATTTAAGGAAACGAAGCGTGCGCAAAGTGCACTTTTTACGCACTAGTTAGTTGTCACCAGATAAACAGATTTATGACAGAAGATGTATTCAATAGTACATTTCGATAATAGTAAAAAAAAATATTTTTTCGACGAGGGTGAAAGTTGGAGCCCGAGTGAAACGAGGGTGACAATCACCCGAGTTTTAAAGAAGTTTTTACACGTGTATCGAACCTAATTTTTCATAGCATTTGCCTTAAAAAGTGAAATTTACGAACGCGAAGCGTGCGAAAAGTGCACTTTTTACGCACTAGTTAGGAAAAATATCTATCTATATTTCTCCCTCATAACAGCCACAACCGGGACGATTGCGTATCTGATCATTCTTACAGATCTGTTATTTCTTCAAGAACTTTATAGAGTTATTTTTTATTATGCAGAAACGTCTGCTAGCGAATATCTTCGATATTTAAATCGAAAGAAAAATAGAAAAATTTGACTCGCAGCGGGACTCGAACCCACAACCACTGGATCACTAGCCCAGTGCACTTTAAACTTTACTAAAAAACTTTATATAGTCCCATTAATAATTTTCGTTCGCATAGCAATTTAATTATATTTTCATGCAATTACCAGCAGAGTGGATCTCATAATTTCTCGTCCAAAATTGGTATAATAAATGTAATTTAGTACCAATTTTATCATAGCAATGCTACTTCAGCTGCTGACTTTACATTTCATACTTCAAAATATCGTAAATAAGAAAATGGAGAGAATAATCTATTTATCATAATGAATGCAAGAACGTGATTACGATACTATTGTGATACTAAGTCGAAATGTGTACAGAGATGAAGCATGCTTAGTCGGAGGGCTAGATTCGGTGTAGGTATACCATGATAAAATAAGAGCTGCTAGTAGACGAAGCCGATAGCATCTACGGCGGCTACTCACACTTACCCCCCTTCTCCTTACGTGGTTAAATATACATTGATACTTACGAATTTACTTCGCTCTTTCTGTTTTTGTTTTAGCTCTGCCTCTTTCTTAGCTTGCTGTATAAGTTGGTCTACAAACTCATTGGCCTGTCGCAGTTTTTCAGGATCGCCCTTGAATTGGGCTATCCTCTCGGGGAGGTCGTCGTTGTGCCTCATTTTAAACTTTACTTTAAAGTCAAGTCACCACAACGTCAATCGACACTAAGCCACTATAAAGATATATTTTTAGTGATTATTTTATCCATAGCGTGTACGCTGGTTGGTTAGAGCGTCGCGGCGGGCATGGCGCGGGGTGACTCCGACGTGCGAGTCGACTGCCAGCGACGCTTCTACTGGCCGGGACGCTCATGCGCTCTGACGACTATCTTGCGTCCTCATCGAGTATTTCCACCGCTACTTAAATCCAGTATAATTACACCTTTCGTAACACACACTTGTTACTGCAGCCCAGGTCAGTATCAACGGTTTACGTCGTTTGACTCGCCTGTGTTCTCTTGGAATGAGTCCCTTCGCCTGACTTATTACCCATAATCGTGCGCTCAGCTGCCTACACTGCACTGTGGGATTAAACTGTATGACAAAGCTTTACTATGACAAGCAGGACATGGTTTATTAAAACCTTATTATACAGGATGTACTTATTTTGTTAACAGTCAAAACTTACCATCGCACATACGTAGATTTGAGCGATCTAGGCGGCCAAAAACATTTTAGCATCAAATAATAATCAAAATAGGGTATTTATTAAAATAATAATATATATTTTTAAATTAAATATATTTTGGAATGAAATACAAGAGGTATTTACATAAAATCGACTTTATTAGAAAAATGTTCTAAAATTTAATACCTATATCAATTAACTACTACAATATAATTTATACATATTACTACATAATTATACAATTGACAAATATTTTTATCATAATAATTTACAAATGTATACATAGGTACTATAATATAATTATATATATAACAAAAAATAACATAAAATTATTAACTTAAAACACTAAAAACAGGCTGAAAGTAATGATTATTTTACACATCTCCAGGAAGTAATAATTCGATGGCTTCGCGAGAAAAAGCTTTACTTGAGCGTTTTTTTAAAGTCATCATACTGGACACAAGGGGATCGGATGTGAGTAACAATCTGTGATATATGTCGAGGTTGCACTCTTCCCTCGAAAACTTTCTTGCGAAATTTTGACGGTATGAGCGAAAATGCTTATTACGAGCTTCTGCGGCTTCTTCTGACAATTGACCAATGGGTAATATGGAGTTCTCTATAATTTTAGCACCATGGATCAAGATTTTGTGCATTGTTGGAGTCATGGGGTGCCATTCGTACTTTTCAACATACAGTCAGTCTACAGTAGCACGAATTTCCTCTGTCTTCCTTCTCTTGCTTCGTTCACTCGAATCCTCAAACGATTTTGATGGGCGTCCTTGCCGATTGCACGTTTCAATTGGAATCTCAAAAGTTCCTTCTAACCAAACCCGATTATTCTTTAGAAAGACTTCTTCAGTCCTTTGTGATTTTGTCCATTTATCTTTTATCTGAGATTTAAACATAGAAATTTTATGTTTAAGGCTCTTGTTACTTTCTTCGGTGTACCCATATGTCTCAAGAAGATAATTTTCTAAATACTCCAATTTTTCACGTAAACTTGGCAAATTTTGATCTTGCATCTTCTCAAACAAATACTTGCGTGTTACCACTTTTACACCAGATGCAGTGGACGACCCTGTAAAAAAATAACAACTTATAACCGAGGTGCAAAAACATGAACAGTTTTAGTAATTAAAGCAGGGTAGATTTCAAAGTAATTTTTTTTTGCAATAGGCAGGTCTTGGCAGAAACTATTATACATAACGTAATGTTAAATATGTCCTCAAATGAATAAAATAAAAATTAAACCTTAGACAGACTTAGAAATATTTCAAAACAGCTTTTGAAATTTGAAATCACTCAATATTTGCTTAAAAAAGTTGTAAAGTTTGAGCACCAATTATGTACAATAAACAAACAAAATATACCTTATGTATATGTAAAAGTAAAAGATATTTACCTGAAATATTGGAATCCATCACTTTTTTTTTACACTGAACACTTAAAAAAAATGTTTTGACCTGTTTAACACGATCAAGTTAAAGGCACCGATAATTGATACGTACACTGCGAGTGACGACCTAATTTCGATTACCTGTTGACCGGCACAAATGTTATCAAATGATGAGTAGGGGTGGGGATAGGTTCCCAAGAATTTCTATTAGATAAGGTAATTAAGCCCTTATCAGCATGTTGATTTCTAATAATTCGACTTTTGGCCGCCTAGATCGCTCAAATCTACGTATGTGCATCGCGTTCGTCTTTATGGGCAAACCTCCATATCATTCCAATTTTGAAAAAAGTAATTTTACTTATCGTCTAACCGCCCGGAGACCTATAAGAAGGTCTCCCATTTAATTTCATTTTTAATATTAATTATGACAAAACATAGTTGCATTTCGCCTCGCAGTTTTTGATCTCTGAGCGGCTAGAGGTTAAACTTAAATTTAGACCGACTAAGTAAATAACAGGACAACCAATTTCCCAGTGGACTATGAAACCCTAATATGAGTTTTAACAATCCAAGGTACGGCAAGTTGGATATCCAAAAAATAAAATGTTTTGGGAAATGGTTTGCTAATCATATTCATGTTCTTTTAACACTTTCACAGTCCATTGCCCCATACAGGAAACGACGATCTATGCCCCACACATGGGTCACTATAACGAACAAGGTGCGCACTGAAATCAAATCACTTCTGACTGCCTTCTATGGTGATCATACTTTATAGATAATTCTGATTTCTCTGTTTATATTTTAATCAGATTCAATAGCTAATAATAATAATAATTACCACATACATTTCATTAAATTGTCGAAAGGGCCTCTGCGCGTTGGCTCGATCTGGCTCCGTGTACGCCTCCCAAATGTCCGGAACACCATTGTTCCGTGTACGGAAGAGACATACAAATAATAATTATATTTTTATAAGATAAGATAAGATCAATTGCATGAAAAAGAGTAGGAAACAAATGTAGAAGAGCGGCGACTCTAACACAAGCATTTAGTTGCTTAAACAGAGGCCCCCACTCTGACTATGTGTAATGATCTAATGATATGAATGAATAAATGATTTTGATTTTCGAATAGCATTCTATATTAAATATTGTAGTAATCAAAGTGCTAACCTGGGCATGGTTGACGGGTTGGAATGTCCGATCGTGGGACGATGGAACGCCTTACATATGGATTCCATCCATCCCATATTATTTTAATTCTTATTATATTGTATTTTTAGTGTTTATAAATTGTAAAATGTAATATAGACTGAAATGGTTCGAAATAAATGAATATTGAATTTAATTTAATTTAATTTCTTAGTGATTCATAAATCATAAGTGGAGCACGGACGTACGATGGAAGTATTTTGCTTAGATGTATTGTGTATGTAGATATCATAACATATACAAAATGTTATGAACTTGTTAAAGTTTTCCATATAGCCAAAGTTTTACTTTAATTTCTTTGCTTTCTTGGCTGTAATCGCCAAAATAAAATATTCGATAATTTATATTTATAAAAGCTCAGTGAATCTTAAATCCGACCCTAATTTATAAATTATAAGTTTCACATTTCATCTTAACACGTTCGCTGCGATATTACTTATTAGGTTGATCGACCCTTAAATAAACTGCTTTATAAGGTGTTGTTAAAATATTAATATTACCTAATGTTGCTTCTATCCTAATTATCGGATCCCAACATTACAGATATACCCCATAATATACATACCATCTTAATTAAATTTGGTGGCGAGATGTAACCTTGAAATGGAGGAAAATCTGCAAGGAATACAAATAACCGTATCATGGATCTTAGAAATAATCAGACACCGCACTGCGCTGAAACTAAATATTAGAATTCTATGTAGAAGCCTACTTACGTAGCGAGCCATATTCGCGTAGACAAGTCGACGTGACATTTTCAATATAATTTTCCGTTAATCGATTTAATATAGGTGTGTCAGTTTGGTAGTGTCTAATTTTTAATAATGAAATTTAACATAAGAATTTTCACATTCTGAAATGATACCATAATGAATTGTAGTTAATTTAATTTAATTAGAAAATTTTAAAATATATTAATACGAAAATGTTACTTGTTTATTATTATTATGGTATAAATTAAGGTTATTAATGCGAAACTTCCTGTAAATCAATTGTCAGCTATAACGAATTAGTTAATATAGCTGGCAGGATTAGAAGGCAACTTTTATAGTCTTCAATCTTACGTCGAGGACTAAGTATCTGTAAATATTAGATATCTATGGACCGTGTATTGTGAAATTATACTCGATGAAGGCTGGTCTCGTAACAGGGCTAGCCTGCATGTTACTGAGCCTACAATGGACAAATAGTAGACCAGTAGAACCTAATAGACAGATCGTACTTACCTACCAGTGGCGACGAGTAAACTTTTTTCTTAGGCCTAATGGAGCCAATATAGCTTTAGTCTTACCTTCAAAGTCTAACATGAGTTCAAATAAAACCGGCGGAAACCGGCTTGAATAAATAAAAAAAATAAAAATAGTACAGGACATTCTTACACAAATTAAGTCCCACGGTAAGCTAAAGTAGGCTTGTGTTGGGGGAACCAACGAACGATACATATACCTACCTAAATACATAGTAAACACCCATGACCCAGAAACAAATACTTAAAAAATCTTTACTAATTACTGGTATTTGAACCCAGGACCATCGGTTTCGTAGGCAGGTTCACCACAGACAGAAATGCTAGTAAGCCCACGGTCTTATGTCAAAAGGCGTTTTGACCTTCAGAAAACCTAATCGCTGCATTTAGACAGTGTTTTTTTTTAATCTACTACCAACTTTCAACCCTGGAGGAAAACTACGTCATATAATCCATCTTTAAATATACATAGATAAGTGAGCAGCACTGACGTTTATCATTATACTTACTCTAAATTAAATATAAACGAACCACGAAGGTGACATAAGTGACACAAATAATTAACACATATTTATTAACCATGTTAGCGACACTCCCAAAAAACGCACAACGGTGGCTCATAGCATTTGACGTGACCAATTCATTAGTGTATGATTACGAAAAGTATTATTAAATACAGTCAATGTCACATAATTATTAGCAGATAAACTAGTCAAAAACATCGCTACAGATCCTTATTATTAGGATGTGTTTTATGTGTTACGAGGTATTTACCCCCTTTGCATGCTATAATAGTACATTACGATAAAAGTACGAAGAATAGAAAATTCTATTAGTGCTAACTGCTAACCTGTTATACCTTCTACCGTATTTTTGCATGCATTAATGTTTCTACCTTCCCGACACAAAAGGAGAGGAACTAACCAGAAGGCCTACCGTACAAATCGGAAATAGCGAATTTCGAACGATTAAACAATTGTCTCTGTCTCTCTATTTACGCCTTAATTGGAGTAAAAGAGAAAGATGCCCGAAATTTTCACTTTTCGCGGTAGGCCCTCAGTAAGTGACGGCGCCTGAGGCTCTCAAAAGGTGGTGGTTTATTGTTTGTTTACCCCTAAAAATTAAAAATTGGAGTAAGTATGAATTAGTAGCTAATAAAATTTATCGCCCATCTGTGATCTAATGGAACATGTCAACACTTGGCACAAGGATCGGGAGCTGGCGGAGGACACGGAGCAGACTCCTGCTTGGGTTCCGGCTTCACAGGCGTGCGCTCGTAGTAGCTGTGGCCGTCCCACCACCACGTCGTGCCGGGCGTCGGCCGGCAGGTGAACTTCAACTGGCATGACCAAGAAACACCAATTGTAATATAAAGCTTTCATGGTAAATTAATGTTCTCACTCCGGATCGTACCTGGTTCAACAAATTTCCAACGGTTGAGCCAGCTACGGTTCGGGGGGTCTTTGTCACTTTGTGACATTTTAATGAGTGCATGTTCTTCAAGACAAAAGTTGCTAGAGAAGTTTGCGTTTTCGACATAAGGCTTATATAGCTTAGCCACAAGGACTTAGCGATGCACTGGTAGCGGAGAACAACGAAAGGTCAGAAAGCTGTTTCCCTCCCTCACTCTCATGACGTCAAGATGAGTGCTGTCACCGAAATATGATGTTCAGTCAGTGGAACAACTAACTCCTTGAGTTAGTTTTATCGTCATTACTGGAACAGCGCAGCCGGCTTATCTGTGAAGCTCGGACAGGCTAGCATAAGTTTTGCTGGGAAAATGCCTATATTAGTAAAAAAAATTGGAGTTCTCTCATTAGGAATTGATAGGAAAAATAGTATATTACTACAGAGGCCGGGAAAAAAGGGGTTGCCGGCAACCGGTGATCGATGGGGCGGAAAGATTCTTGAGTGGTGAGCAGCTAGGTAGATCGACAACCTCAACTAAACAATCAAGAAGTGTTTTGATTTACCTCGCCTGGTTTTAGGCAGGTAGGCTCAGGTGTCTTCGTACAGTCCAAAGGGTACGGTGGACCTTCGCCTATGGGTCCTACTATTGGAGGCTTGACTCCATCTTTAGCGCTCCTGTCGCAATAATACTGATCCCAATATTTATTAATAGACTCAGGCCCTCGAAAAATGTTCGGGGGAGGGATGGATCTAGGAGATATACGAGGCGGGAACCGATTGTGAAGATTGTCAAGTTCATGTTTTCTTCCTAAAAGAAACTGACGAAATTTTCGCAAATTGGCACTAATATCTCTAAAGTCCCAGTTAACTTTTGACATGTTCTGGATTATATTCGACGAATATTTGGTTTATTACTTAGTTATTTTCTGACAATAATTAATGAATGACACTAAACTTGTAACCAAAGATATATTAATTACTGTACTATAATTATCTCTGCTTGTGACAAAATTAATATTTTTCACAGTCGTGAGTTCAAAGCTTTCAAAGTTGCGATCTTAAAAAAAAGGTTGAATTTAACTGAATGTAGAAAGAAGGTTGTAAGCTTGAAGATACGGATCTTACGGATACTTGCGGATTCAGAGCTTGAGTTACAGATATAAAACTACGGAACTCTACACTAAGCATGTCGGCTCCTAGCCGGGTTTTTAGGTCTCTCATCATGCACCAGTTGCATTTTCACAGTAAATTTTGTACTGCGTAAGTACTCAAAGTTGGATTAGTGTTTTATTTTGAACAGACGCGCGTAATGGAACGCAAAAATTACATCTGGCAACACAGGAGGCACTCTTTCGAGCCCAAGGAATTTTTAATATATAACTGGAATAAGTCTTGTGAAAAATGTCAATAAGGGAAATGTGCTTTGTTACCATCAATTTAAGGTTTAGGTACTTTCTCTCGCCGAATGTGAAGAAAAAATACGAGCCGAGTAGGACAGAAAAACATATTTAATATATACATATTTCCGATTATATTATATGATATAAAAGTATAGGCTGTATTTTAATCAACACGACAAAATATAGGCCTCTCCCATAGACTGCCACATGGAGCACACACACGGAGAACACTTTAACATACTGCGGCCACCGACTACCAGCGACCCGGTCATCGGTCCGTCTGGTATGTTGATGTCCGACATTACCGATTTACATATCTAAAAAATATGAAGAAGGCTGTTGTCGTATCATAATATATAAATAACCTATAAGGCTGTCAGAGAGAAAAGAAGATTGGTGTTTACTCCACCGACACTCTTAATTTTGAACACCGCAAGAGTTTATTTTTATTCTTTCACCATCTGGTTATTTATTTTTAATTTTAGAAATCAACGTCATAATCTCTTTTACCATTTAATTTCTTGAAATTTGATACAACAGACAATTTTTAATAAATTTTATAAGTATTCGAAGTTAAAATTTTTGGGAAGCAAAAAAACGCATGTAGTATGTCAAATAGATACAAACAAAGAACTAAAAAAAATCAAACCCTACTTCTGTGGGAATTATTTTGAGTCCTGTACCTACTAATAATATAATATTATCTGTTTAGCTTAAATGTGCGATAACTGCCTTTAAATTCAGTGCAATCGAACTTCTATAATAATATTTTCATAACTCTGACTAGTTGATGCAGGCAGTTCACGTAGTAAATTAAACATGCATCTTGTTTTGTCTTAAAAGACAAATTGGGCAGATTGAGTGAGATTAGGGCAGCCCGAGCTGCCGGCGTGGTGTCTACACCGATCTAGTACATACGAACACTATTGTATTTAATGGAATTTTCCTAACTTCTAAAATTAACGTGGTCACACTATAGAAAGAGACAAAGGTCTGCGTGGTAGCTATCTCACTAGGCTCGCTTTTTTCGGTCTAGTACTCGATCTAATTATATTACTATATCTATGTTTGAGCCACAGACCTTCTATTTTATTTAATATTATGGCCCGGTACCGCAAACATCGAAATTCGTAAATTTCGAGCATTTTTCTCTTTTACTCCTCCAATTAAGGCGTCATGACAGTGACAGAGACAATAGTCCGAAATTTACGAATATCGCGTTTCGCGGTAGCGCCGATATGTTTCTTAACTCGATGGCGCTACCACGAAAACGATATACGTAAATTTCGTACGATTGTCTCTATCACTCTCATGTCATGACGCTGCAATTGGAGTAAAAGAGAAAGATGCTCGAAATATACGAACTTCGTTGTTCGCGGTACCAGGCTTTTTTTCTGTACTGTGCTGTTAACACAGGCCCGGTACCGCGAACATCGAAGTTCGTATATTTCGAGCATCTCTCTGTTACCCCAATTAAGGCGTTAAGAGTCGAGTGACAGAGACAATCGTCCGAAATTTACGAATATCGTTGTTCGCGGTAGCGCCGCTGTTAGCCCTGTGAGCAGTGTGAGCGTCATTCACCACGGTTAGTAAAACGGATGAGGTGTTCACATATTCGCCATAGTACCGGTAGAATTAGCTGTGGTTAGGAGGAATAATGACTGGAGCACGCATCCGCGTACACCAGTAAGAGACAGAGATACTTTCGCTTTTGCAGCCCAAAATGTAACCGTTCACTATACTTTTGCTCTACAGGACACTCTTTATAACAAAATATAAGCTTATAGGCAACTCCCATTGAAAACACGAGAAAATTCCAATTTCATGTGTTTATATCCCTTCAATTTCTGACAGTTCTGAAAGGTTCAGTTTGAAGGGGAACAAAATATGTGAGATAATGACAAGGACGGCCGAAAATAGTGCGTCTCTGGCATACCTATGGAAAGTTACATAAGATCATCTCTTTCGATTGTGGCATTATTATTAGCACGCCCCGTCTATTTAATTGGTATATCTATGTAGTTAAGCGTGCTTTGTAATTATTTTACAAAATGAAACTTCCTATTTACGTACGAGTGCCAATATAAGCGTATGATTCTTATTCATCGGTGAGTTGACGAATGTCTACGCGAACATCTTGTATAGGCAAAGTTTCGTCACGTTTCGACGAATAGCGGATAGCTCGGTACTCGAGCAAGCATGTGTGATCGCGGAGTTAAAATACTGTAATATTTCTTTTTTCTTGTAATAATATCATTCCAACTGACATGCCTAAAAAAACAATACATATGGATAGCATTTTCAAAATATATGTTTGTTTTATTATATTTGTAAAAATAGTACCTACGCGACGTCATGAATATATGTAATTACTAAACGTGATATCAGAACGTTTCCTGAACTCCCGCGTTTTCCGACTATCTGTCAAACAGTTTTCATTCATCGTGTGTTGAAATGAACACAACTTAAAAGTATTGTTATTTACCGATTGAATTACTGTTATTACTGATAACATCCGCGCAGTGTGTGTTCTACTGTGCAGGAGACATCAGTTACTATACCACGCTATGAAAACGAACAAAGTCGTTGAGAATGTGGAGATCACACCATCTAAAAAGAAACTGACACAAGCCCGCTTGCCTTTCAAGCTTATTAGTGAAGATGCTTCAACACCTGTGGCTCCTCCGACGCGGAAGAGGAAACTGTCAGCCGACGGAACGGAGCCGGCCCCGAAGGGAAAGATTTGTAAGGAAAATAATGAAATTGATGATTTGGTAGAAATTAGTGATGACGAGTGTAAAGATAATCAGAAACTGGAAAAGGAGGCGAAGGTTATGAATCCTTTCGTAAAGCTGGTAGACACAGCTTGGAAAAAGAAATTGAATAAAACAAAATCTCCAAAAACACGTAAAAGTAGAAAAAGTGCTGCTAAATCGAACGAGTCAACTGAAAACAAAGATGCGACTGAAGAAGGTGATCCCGGGGACGTAGAAATGATGGAAGTAGACACTGAGACCCAGAACCAAACTGGGAAAAGCAAATCTCCTAAGGCAAGTCCAAAATCTAAATTAAATGAAACTGAAAAAGAAAACAAAGTTATTAATGATGTTCAAAATGATGTAGTAGTGCTAGAGGATTCAAATCATTCCACTGACGTCCAAACAAACAAAGAATCTGACACTAACAATCACGACTCAAAAGATTCAGAAAAACATGAATCGGATATTGATAATACTGAACCGGAAGAAACAGCTCCGATCACTCCCAGAACAACAAGGAAATCAAAAGCTGATGCAGAAAACGAAAAGTTAAACAAATCTGTTGAACCAGCTCCCAAGACTCCAGTCCGGAAACCTAAATCTGACGCTAAAGAAAAGACTGACAAATCAGTGCCTAGTGCTAAGTTAAATGAGTCTGCGTCCAATCCATCGACGCCAAAACGGAACAGTAGAAGCTCTTCTGTCACCAACAGCCTGAATGACTCCATCAATGAATCTGCTAGTACTCCAGCTAATTTAACCCCTAAACAGGTAAGTTTCATTATTAGCATTTTCCATGACGAAGACTGATATGTATGTCATGGACAGAGCAAAATAGACCTACCTGCACATACCTAAAGTTCAACTTCAGTTCAGCTGTAGCTTTTGTGTTTGTTAGACGACCGGTCTGGCCTAGTGGGTAGTGACCCTGCCTATGAAGCCGAAGGTCCTGGGTTTGATTCCCAGTCAGGGCATTTATTTGTGTGATGAGCACAGATATTTGTTTCTGAGTCATGGGTGTTTTCTATGTATTTAAGTATTTATAAGTATCTATTTATTATATATATCGTCTAGTACCTGCAACACAAGCCTTATTGAGCTTACCGTAGGACTAGGTCGATTTGTGTAACAATGTCCGAAATATTTATTTATTTATTATGTGTATCAGGATTATTCAACAAAAGTGTTTTGCACTTATTTTATAAAATAATATTCTCATACAATATTTTGTTGTCAATAAATAAATAAATATTACAGGACATCCTTACACAAATTGACGGAGCCCCATGCTCGAGGAGGCTTCTGTTATGGGTACTCATTTTTTTGTCTTTTTTATTTATATGTAGCAAACCATCATACAAAAAATATTCTTACAGTTTATATTCTTATTCTTTGATGTTGACTGTACCTATTCTGGGTCTATTTAAGAATAATATATAATATAATCCTAAATCAGTTAGTATAACAACTATAAATAGAACACTGCAGTATATTCATATTGGTTTTCTGACATTATAAAAAGTGTATCAGCCATATGCACCTAGTAGATATTGGAAAAATAGTAATATGTATTTGTTATGCATAAAATGCTGTGCTCTACCTGTGTGTATTTTAATCAGTAGCCTTAAATGGCAGGTGAGCATCATACTGTCTTAGTTTATTTCCACCTAAAAAAATTGAAATAGTGTTTTATTTTATTTTGCTGTTGATTCCTTCAGGGTAAAAGCCCCCCCATACTTTTTCTATAAATCCCTGTCTTGGGCTTTTGTTATCCAGTCCAACCCGGCTACTCCAGTTAAGTCATCTGTCTATCTTTTTTTGGTTTGCATTGCCCATGCATATGGACTGTAATATCACATGGTTTACCTTTCTAACATGATTATCCTTTATTTAAATTATTATTCTACATTTTATATTCCAGTTACAAAAGAAATTGGAATCAGCCAAGAAAAAGGAAGAGAGGGAAAAAGAAAGGCAGGAACGTGAGAAGAAACGGCTGGAGGAAAAGGAAGAAAAGGCCAGACAAAAACAGGAGAAGGAAGATGCCAAGAAAAGAGAGCGAGAGGAGAAAGAAGAACAGAAGCGAAAGGAAAAAGAAGAGAAGGAAAAACAGAAGGAATTGGAAAAAAGTAAGCATTTTATTTGTAAAATACATTTATTATATGATACTTCTACACTCTTGATTAACCAGCCCAAGAATTCATTGGTCTATGAGAGCCAAAAGTGTATAAGAAATGTTTAAATTAACACCTCTGCAACAAATAGTTACTATTGTAATTCACCATACATTGGTCAGTCAACCAATTATCATATTGAACATGCTAATAATTTTTATGAACCATAGTGAAAAAAGTGTTGATAATTTAACATTTGGCTTCTCAAACAGTTGTTAAGGACTCAAATGTGATGAACAACGAAAAACATAGCAAATGCTTTTATCAGCTCTGTGTGTTGTTATACTATAAATAAAAAATAAAAAAAGTTTATAAGGAAATTTTCCGTAAGGAAGTACGAGGTAATAAGGAAATTTTCCTCAGCCTAGTTGCCGGCAGAGGAATGTCACTATCCAAACTACCTCTACACTTTTTGTGCTGCCTTTTCTATCAGTTGTGGAAATCCACTGATGATTATAGGTCTTCTCCAAGATGACCACAGCCAGCAATCTCTGAACATGGGAGGCACCTACTGCGTGAGCTGCCTAATTAAACAAATAATTAATTTGATTTTCAGAACTGAGAGAAGAAAAGGAAGAACAAAAGAAAAAGGAGCGAGAAGAAAAAGAGGAACAGAGACGCAAAGAGAAGGAGGAGAAGGAAGACCAGAAACGCAAAGAGAAGGAGGCCAAGGAGGAAGAGAGACGCAAGAAGCAGGAGGCTTTGGAACTTGAAAAACAAGAACAAGAATTAAAGAAGAAAAAGGCTGCAGAAGCATTTGTTAACTTTTTTGTACCAAAACAGAAAGAAAAAGAAAAGGATCAGCCAAAGGCCATAGTTAGCCAAAACAGTATTCTATCTAGTTTCACTATAAAAGCAGATATGAGATTAGCTCCATTGATCCGCGTGGAAATGTCAGACACGCAAAAGAAAGATATGGAAAAAGTAATTAATGACCAAGAGTTAGAAGAAAATGATCTCTATTTGAAGAATCTGAAGAAGGAAGGTGTTAAAGTTGGCTGCTGGGGGAAAACGTGGCCGCTAACCGATAAAGAAGATGATGATGTTATGATAGTTGGTACGTATTTTACACTGGCTGATATTCCTTAGTCAATCCTCATACCAATATCAATTTTTTATGTCATTTTTTTTATTATGTCTCAAATTAAATCTGCTTACTAGTACATTTCACCGAATAATTTGGCACAAGGAATGATGGTGACGCCACATGAATTGGGTGGAGGTAATAGAAATGAAATAAATTAAAGTAATATTTAATTAACTTTAAACTAGGCCTCATTGAACTAAAAATGTTGAAATACTAGGCTAAAGCTTACTACCGTCTAGTTTTTTTTTAAACAAGACTGACCAGTGTTTGACCTCAGTTGCACCTGATGGTTAATGTCGACGAGGTCGAGGATGTAGCACGCTGGTTCAGTAACGGCCTATTCACTCTTGCCTTGAAGAGACCCAAATGATATATACCCTAATTATAGTTTCACCTTGCCATCCATTAGGCTGTAAAGGTAGTAGCAGTAATTGTTTTAATATAATTTCAGAGGACGAGTTGCCGCCGATAGAGGGCGCTGATGAAGTACTGGCTTGCGAGCCAGCCACCAGAGAGAAACTCCGGCCTAAGCTGTTCAGCTTCCACGAAAACAAGAGACCACCATATTGGGGCACTTGGAGGAAGAAGAGTGCCTTCGTAACAGCCAGGAGACCTTTCGGACAGGAGGTAAAATATTAATGAGCTGTCTTCAATTCAGTTTATCTATTAGATTAGCGATTCGCCCTGTACTGCACGCGAGACATGTACAGTCGCCATCAGATATATCGGAGCTGTGAAGGTGGTCACAAATATTTGAACATGCATTTTATCGCCTTGACAAAAGAGGCGTTGTTCCGATATTTGTGACCACCTCCACTCCACCACCTCCCCCTTGCATCACTGTCTCTTAATTGAAAACCGCATTGAAATTCAAGTCTACATTTACCATCAGGTATGACTGAGGTCAAACGCTGTTCAGTCTTGTATCAAAATAAAACCTCCAGACATGAATACTTAGTTTTGTATTAACTCTTTATCATATCTGTCAAGATATAATGCTTGAAATAAATGAAAAATCCGCTACCTCGGGCAAGTCTCGAACTCGTCATATCTTAATTCCATTTTTCCTTTGTTTCTGATTATTTATTTGATCTCTAAAGCATTAATCTTTCAGTCATCAATGAATATGTTTATTCCAGAAACAAGTAGACTACGAGGTGGACAGCGACGAGGACTGGGAGGAGGAGCAGGAGGGCGAGAGCCTGGACGGCAGCGTGGCGGGCGACGACGACGAGCCGGACGACGACTACGAGGTGGACAACGAGGTGTTCGTGCCGCACGGGTACCTCAGCGACGAGGTACGTCGTTTGTCTCTTTTTGATTGCCTGCTAACGGATGACCTTGTCCCTCTCACGATCTGTTACGTCTTTTAATCGCCCGTCGACGGATAACTGTGTCCGAAACGTCGCCTCGACGGCTTCATTGCTCGCCGCGATAATGGGTGTCGGTTGCACGTCGGGTTTTAGAAACTAAATAACACTGGCCGATAAATAACTGGTCAAACCATAGACATACCATTTAACTAGACGGAGCGTGGTAATAAGAATACCATGGCTGGTCTTATGTAACTTTAAATAAGTATTGCAGAGACGGCGCTATTTTCGTTCGTCCTTTTCATAGTCTCACATATTTTTGTTCCCCTTCAAATTGAACCTTTCAGAACTGTCAAAGTTGGAGGGATACAAACAAATACAATTGGAGTTTCTTGTGTTTTCAACCGAAGTTGAGATAATTAATACAGAATGAGCTAATGTTTTTGTTATAAAGATCCTGTAAAGCAAAACTATAGTGAATTGTTACATTTTGGGCTGCAAAAACCAAAATATCATTGATGCGTTCTCCAGTCATTATTCCTCCTAGGTTCAAACACAACCAGTAGCGTTTGAGATGTTAATTAAGGCATTTCTATCGCACATTACAGTCGTAACATCAAAACATCAACGCAAAATGTGATACGTTTGGTCTCCCTGAAAATGACACTGGTTATAAGTAGACACTAAGTGGCACGTGACGGCGTCTGGGAATCAACTTTCCGAGGATTTAACCTTTGGCGTTGAAAAGTTTATGATATTTTGCTAGATAAAGATTAATAGGTTATATTGCCATAACAGGGCCCTCTCGTTCTTACATATATGAAAGAGCGAAAGAGTCTTATGACATTTTTCTTTCTAACAAAGTCGCAGCAAACTCAGCAAGGACTATCTTGTCAGCTGCAAACAAACTAGCTGACCCGGCGAACTTCGTGCCTAAAAAGCGACAAAAGTAGTGATAGCTTTAAAAATCACGGGATTTTTGTGATTTTTTTGCACTTAATCCAAAATCATTTTAATCGGTTCAGCCGTTCTCCAGTTATAAGCGGTTGAACAAACCCCACTTTCTTTTATATATATAGATTCCTTTTTTCAGGAAGCAACAATGGACGAGGAAGAAGACAAAGACAATGTCCTATCCCTTTCCCCCGAAACGCAAAAGGCTCGCCTTAAAAACCTAGAGGACGAATTCGAAACGGAAATGAAGAAGCCAACTGAGAAACTCAAACCCAGGCTCTATGGTCTGATATGGGAGAATCAAGATGGTGGCAAACCAGAAAAATGCATTGATGCCCTTTGGAATTACTTTGGGAAACTGGCTATGATCATGGATGACACAGCAATCGATGGATTACTGCAACCACCTACTGAGTCACAGGAACCAGAAAAGAAGAAAATCAAAAAGAAAAAGGTGGTAACCGAGGGAGAACAACCAAGCCCTAAAAGTGATAAGAAAAAGAAGGTTAAACCAGAGAAAGAAACTAAGAAAGCTAAGCCGGAGGTGAAACAAGAAGCAAAGAAAAATCAACCCGGTATTAACTCGTTTTTAACTAAATTAAAATCAACGTAATATTATAAACTGGAAACGTTATCTGTTTATGTGATCAAAGGTGAATAAATGTAGACTGCTTATCTCTATACTAAGTTCATTTTAAATAAATGTTTATCTGCGGGATTTCAGAAGGTATATTTCAAATGTTTTTGTATTGCTGTTTTATGTGTATTGCTTTAGAAGCTTGCTCATTCCTACATGCGTCTGATTTCAGTTAATAATAAAATGACACCAGAACAAAAAAACACGTAACTTAGTTGTATGAAGCTTAAATATCTTCATTGGTCACAGATGTAACTATTTATCGTTTAATTATTTCAGACAAACAAGATATTGTGAACATAGCATTATAATAGTGTATTTTCAATTATTAATTATTATAGTTTAGTTTAATATCATATAATAATTTGTTAAGTAGCAAATAGACAATGTCATAATATGCATAGCTTAGGAAGCTACTATGTTTACAAGTCTGTTTGTTAATTGTTACAACAGATAACTGTATTTACAATCGTGCGCTGTAGATTTCTGAACCTGATTGGCAAAAAATACACTTGGCAAAAAAAAACACATTGGGTGCCACATTTCGCGCTGCCCGCGCCGCTTTTTGTTGTTTTGCTACAACGCGGATTTAATTCGTCCACCATAAATGGCTCTAATGTTATCCGAAACATGTCGCGCGAGTGACTAAATAAACGTGTAGAGCCGTGTTCATCATAAAGGTTAAGTTATGTTTTACGAACACAGTTGTCAAAGTAACAGATAAGGCCAAAACATAATTTAACTAGGCTTTTTGATAGAAGTTTACTAATAAGCGGGTTATATTCGCTTTACCGTGTATTAGTTCCAGCCGTGTTAACTGTTTTCTACATAAAAAAAGTGATACTATCTGAAAAGCCATTTTGTCTGTGTCGTTCCATCATGTAATATTTCGTCACTAATAAGTACAGTCGCCATCAGATATGTCGGAGCTATGGATATTGTCACAGACCTTCAGGCCCGGTACCGCGAACATCGAAGTTCGTATATTTCGGGCATCTATCTCTTTTACTCCAATTGAGGCGTCATGAGAGTGACAGAGACAATCGTCCGAAATATCGTGTTTCGCGGTAGCGCCGCTGAACAACACCTCTATTGTAAAGGCGATAAAGTGCATGTTAAGATATTTGTGACCACCTTCACAGCCCCAATATATCTGATGGCGACTGTACTTTGAAGAAATCTCTTATCTATCTCGTCTTGTTACGCGAAGTCGAAACGCGTTAACTATATGCATCCTAAATATAAGTACGGCCTTTTTCTTTTGATTGACAGAGTAAGATAAGAGCTTTTTTTTTTCAAGTATTAATGACTTTAGGTACAAACAAAGATCGTAGAATATCTGGATTAACAATGTCGATACTAAATCGTCCATGACTTATGCGTTGTTATAAATGCGGTTGCACCTATTGTGTTATAAATGCGGTTGGTATTCAGTTCTATATATATTATTCAGTGTAATATTCAATAACAATCGACTTCAAATTCACCAAACGGTGCTGCACGGCCGATCGACTATTTCCTTAAACAAAACTATTATGAGATTCAACCATATTAATTGTATAGATCGGGTAACTCACGTATAAGTCGAATATTGCTCCACATTTCGCTCCGTAACGAGGAGTATAATCATGAGCCGTTCATGTGAACGGAGTGAAACATGTCGAGCATTCGACATATAAAACGTGAAACCTCGCTTCTGTACAACTAATATGAATATGACTATTATCTTATTGTTATAAAGTCCATTGTCCAGTCATTATTAGAAAATTTTGCAGGAACGCGATCTATGTAGACATTGTCAATGCTGCTATTCTATGAGTCTATTGGCACCCATACTTGGTATTTAACGCATGTCACTACAGTGCCAGATTCCTCTCATTCCTAAACGGCAGGCACAAATAAAGTTGTAAATACTATTCGTTTTATTATCATGCAAATCTCGTTTACATTATAATTGTAGCATATTTTGAAATATATGATGATTTTAAAATGAAGTATTTTATTTTTCAAAGTTGAAGTTGCGCCATGTTTTTCGTTTTTTTTTTTTTTGGACCTGGGTATGTTCTTAGACTATGTCCAACAATGAGACCATTACGCTAAAGTCTTGAGTCTGGAGAAACCTATAATAGCACTGCTACCTTTCAGGTATGTAGTGTTGTGTTCCTGATGGTGAGTATGTACGCTTGTGAGACCCCTGGTGTTGAAGGTGCCCATGGGCGACAGTAATTGCTTACCATCAGGCAATCCGTCTGCTCCTTTGCCACCATTGTCATAAACAAAAGCTTTCTCGAAGAACTACTAGATGGCGCTATAAACAATAGGTAAACATAACAATAGGTTTTTATTGTATTTTTGGAGCGGCGGAGCTACCTTGAGGACGGTAGCTGTTCTTTATATGCCGGCATCACTGACACGCGTTGCTAGGGAGTCTGTGGCTGCAGTATCTTGGACATCGCTCCCTGTGGACATCCTTGGGGAAAGGCCCCCGACCGCCGAAAGAACACTTACCGTTATTCCCAAGTGCACCATCCAAGAACCCTTTACTTTCTCCCGGATTACTTTGATCAAGAAAGATTGGAAAGTGCCTTGGCACTCGACGAGGCTTCCCGTCATAGCTCCCTAAGTTGCCGGGATCATCGATATTCAAATACCATTTATCCATCTCTATCACTCTGCTGCATTTTATTGGTATGACCGAGACGGTGCTACCGTAATTTTAATAATTAGTTTACGAATCCTGCTCACACGCACTCCCTAATGGCGCCACATGCACAGCTGACGGGGCGGCCATAGTACTTTGATTATTTTGTTCAATAAATTTGAACCTTATTTACTTCCCAATAAGGATGTTTAAGTGCTGTTTTGAGAATATAACTAGAGAATAGACCGGCTGATGACGGGTGCTATCAACGGTTGCTTAATTAATCTTACCTCAATGCGTGTTGTTAACAGGCCCTAAATAATTATATTAAGCGCCATAAGCGCGATGAAATGAGATTATAATCGTTTGCAGTAAGTAATTGGTATAGATATTGATCATACAAATAATAACTTTTAATAAAAAAATAACTAACTTCATATAGATAAACACACATTAGTCAGATCTTGGTCTAATATCGTTTGCCACGTTTGTCATAAAAAAAAAATGGGAACACACGAGGGCAACGGCTTCTAAACACTCATTACGAGTAAAATAGGTCTGTCTTTTATGAAAGGTCTAATTTAAACTGCATGAAACAGACTGCCTAATTTACAAATATACTTAACTACTGTAAAATAACACATTGAGCGTAAGCATTTTAAAAAGTAATGTAAACATACCTATGCTAAAAGGTCACCTTTGGACCCAGGTATAATCCTTAAACTACGTCTAACAATGAGAGGTAGGGTACCATCACGCTTGAGTCTGGAGAAGCCCAACTGGGGAAGTACCTCCTCCTTACAGAAGACCACAGCCATAATAGTACTTAGCAGTACTATTATGGCTGTGGTCTTTCAGGTATGTAGTGTTGTGTTCCTGATGGTGAGTAAGGTTCCCAGAGCTCCAACCCCTAGGTGTTGCGGGTGCCCATGGGCGACGGTAATTGCTTACCATCAGGCAATCCGTCTGCTCGTTTGCCACCTTTGTCATAAAAAAAACCTTAATCAGTTCAATAAATTAGTTCAGTAATCAACCAAGTTTCGTCTTATTAATACTAGCACTACGCCGTACAATTACACTAGCCTAAGATTTGAAACGAACTCTTGTGACCAGTGACGCACACTAAATTAGGTATTAGAATAATTATTTTTATTCTTTAAAAGTTAATCCTATTAGGGCTGGGGGTAATTTACCGTATTAAATGTGCAAATATTATTAATGGCGGGGCACGGGGAGCAAGGGGGTCGATTGGGGCTCCCATTGTGCATATAATATCGGAAGGGGTTAATTTTATGGTTTAACATTTTAAACAAACAACTTTAAATATTCAGCAGTTCAGCGCTGCCCGATTTTATGGGAGCAGCGTATGGCGCATAAATAAAATCTTATTTGATTAAGTAATGCTTATGTTCATAGATAAGTATACATATAGATTTTTATTTGCATCCAAGTTCATTTGCATCTGATATTACGTTAGTACTCTTTATTATACTGGCTGATATGGTGTCACAATGAAAAGTTCTATGAAGGATCTTAACAACGAATTAGTCCGACCAGGAGCGTGTGTCTAGTGGCCAAGTTGAAATTTCCAGTCTTCAGCGATTAAGGATGTGTATTAAATTAATTTAAATCTAGTATCTAGGTATGGGTAAAAACTACGTTATGACTTATGTTAATATGATTTCAATCTTATACACGCATATAGACAATAGATAATCAATCATATTTTCATAATCGGAATGTACCTGAGCGCAATACCTAACGTTTCAGTTGTAGCAATACATCTGTTTAAATTGGCGTAGAGTGAGACTCAGGGTGCGCGTAGTAGCGTGCGTACTACGTAGCCCGTAGCACTCTAGCCATGGTATAGTTAAGTTCGCTTCACTCAGTTCAGTAGCGCGCGAGGACACAACACGGGTGTATGTGTATGCGCATATGCTGCGCTAGATTCGTTCGATACGTCGTACTTTTATATTAGTTGAAAGAAACTTGTCGTGAAAGAAAATTAACTTGAAACTGAAGTGTGTGTGGTGCGGACACGGTGCACGGATTGCGTACAGGTAGGTTTATATTAAAACAATTGGTGGTAGAGTGGACGGCCTACTTGATAGCAAGCGGTCGTGTAGCTTACGATAAGGGTTGACACACGCGTGTTATTTCAGCTTAATGTTTTTACGACAGTGCAAAGCGTATAATTAGGTACCTATGCTCTACCGTTCCAATGATTTCCAGTATCATTTGCGTAAGTCGATAGTTTTTTCTTGAAGACAGCTACACTAACGTGCCGCCAATGTTGATTTCGGCAGCTTTTATGGCGATTAGGAATGAAGGCATTTTACAGGACCTGCTTTTTTACGACCGTTTAAGAACTTTGGTTCTGTTTCAATTGGGAGTATCATTGGCAATTTGATTGAAACAGCGCATTTGCCTATAAGTGAATGTTTACACATTGATTACGGGTTAGTGGCATTTCGTACATTTGGTACCCTTCGCTTGGTGGCCATTTGGTTGGCTACATAAATTATGTTTAGTATCAACCCGTCTGAACACTACACAACTGTACAATATGATAAACTGCAATATTAATTAGAATAACGAAATCATTGGTACAATGCCTCAAGGGACTTTTTTAGATTTACTAACTAGTTAAGTGCCTACTCGTATTTTAATGAATGTAATTATTGTAAATAAAGATTTAAATAAAAATTACGAAATGACTTCAATAAATTTGATTCGCAGTTATAATCACTGCCAATATAAAGTGTGTAAGCAGGTCAGCGATGAAAATAATTGAAGCTCTCCACGTGGTTTTACTGAATACTTTTTTCACTGAATTATTGATTAGGTAATAAAAACATCGTAGGTAAGCTTCAATTATTAGTATTTTGGGGTATTGAATCCTAAAAGCTATTCTGTCAATCATTCCAGATTAGATAGAGGTCAAAAGTTCATGCATGTTCATGATTTTAAATTTCATTGCATTAGTTTTATCATCTAGTCCATAATGTCATAATTAATTTATCGTATGTTAATGATGCACATGCACCCAGCGACCTGTCATAATTATAGATAAGTAGCTTTATCTTCATTAAAAGTCGTTTATAAAATAATAGGCAATGAATGTATCAATGATTTAACTAAGTATTTATCATACATCATACATGAGAAGAAGTTAAATAAAATACTTTTTATATATAAATAGATACGTACCTCCCAGTCGCGGTGCGTCAATTTTTATCCTAATCATGACAAGCCAATGTGGCTTTGCCTTTTCTCCATGAGCCCAAAGTGAAATAAAGTGCGGAAATCTTAGTTAATTCGGCGGGAATCGACATATGTGCCTATGCGCGGCTGTCGCATGTCCGCAGCGGCGGACGCGCCGCCGCTGTTACCTAACAGGGTACCTACCTACTAATTGATTAAAATTACTTTTCTACCTACTTATAATAAATAGTTATTTGTGCAACAAGAGAGGAAAGTTGTTTTTTCTTGCGAGTGTTTATTTTGAGTCCCGAGTAAGCGAAAGATACTATAATTGAATCACGAGCATAGCGAGTGATTCTAGTGTTAGAATCTTGAGCGTAGCGAGGCACTCAAAAACACGAGATGTAAAATAACTTTACTCTAGTGTGACACATACAATTTTTCACCTCAGTACTGAGAACATATTAAAGGTTAAATAAGTTGCCAAAAATGTCATTTTTAGTACAAGCTTTTATTGCCGACTGCACTTTTTTTCATAATCGTCATCTACTCTTCGAAAGGATTCTAATGAGCCTAAAACACCACGGGTTTATCTTGTGTATTTTAGGAGTTGCTTTTGCTACCTTCTGACTCCAGCATCAGATCAGATCAGTGGTACCATAATATTGAATTGTAACCGAAATTACATAAATTTGTGTGCTAAATTTCAGCTCAATCGGTTAAAGATGTCTGCTTCAAATTTGAGTTTCAAGATTCCATCCGGATAAATATACAAATACATACATCAAGTTAAATAAAATCTTGTAAAAAAATTAACATCAAGTTAACCACATTCATTTAAGGGTTTTATCTGCAACTGCACTGGCTTCATTACTTAATATTTTGTTGAAATATTTTTCATTTTAAAATATATGTACCTACATTTCAAAATTATAATATTTGATTAATTTGTGAGGGTCCGACCGTGGTAGTGGTGTTAAGGGAGTCCATTATGTCCTATTATAATAAATAGATACATATAAATACTTAAATACATAGAAAACACCCATGACTTAGGAACAAATATCTGTGCTCATCGCACAACTAAATGGCCTGACTGGGATTCGAACCCGGGACCACCGGCTTCTTAGGCAGGGTCATTACCTACTAGGCCAGACCGGTCGTCAATTAAAAAGCTACTTTGTCTCACTCCCTGGAGTGACGAAAGTAGCAACTTTCCTCACTCTCTGAAAGTGAGGAAAGTCGCACTTTCCTCACTCCCTGGAGTGAGGAAAGTAAACATGTTCGAGCTGCTGAGGTGAAAAGGTATTATTTGTATCAAAAGGTATATATGTATAATCGTATTTATCGTCAAATAAACAGTCAACAGAAAAAAAATTGCCGAAATGCTGAGCAGGTATAGACAGCCGACCGTAGGGAGGAGGGATAATAATACGACGCCGGCAAGCCCTTTTCACGGCCAGGCATGTATAGTGCGTTTCACAAACATATGCAATGAAATAAATTAAATTAAACACCACTCAAAACACACATTTATAAATATCGACCACGAATATGAAATAGCTACACGACAAATATTTTTTTAATATCCCCTCCAATCTCTTCATGTTTTTTAATGGAAGCAGTACGTACCTATTAGGGCTATGTCATACACAAGTCAACCTGATATATGAATCTTAATTTTGATAATAAATAAAATAAATGCAGAGGATTTAAAATATTGTCTATGGTCTCTGGTGACTCACGTAAATAGATATAGACATTTTTGGACCCGGGTATGTCCTTAAACTACGTCCAACAATGAGAGGTAGGGCACAGCGAAGTACCATCCCGCTTGAGTCCGGAGAAGCCCAACTGGGGAAGTAACGTACTTCCTCCTTACAGAAAACCACAGCCATAATAACACTGATAACTTTCAGGTATGTAGAATGTTGTGTTCCTGATGGTAAGGTTCCCAGAGCTCCAACCCCCTTAAATGTGGGCAACGCGCTTGTAACTCCCTTGGTATTGCGGGTGCCCATGGGTGACGGTAATTGCTTACCATCAGGCAATCCATCTGCTCGTTTGCCATAAAAAAAGACTATATTTTAAAACATCAACACATTGTTTAATATAGAGGGCCTACCGCAAGCAAGCCTCCTTTGTCACTCTATAGGTAATTAACTATGCCTTAATTTTTTAACAAATGGTTTAATATTGATAACATACTTATGTTATACAAATTATGTTTTTAACATTAGGTTAGGCTAGTTCGCTATAAAAATCTAAGAACTAGAAGAAATACCAGCGGAAAACTAATCTTGTTCATTCTCGTCTATACTTGGACATTCCAAGATACCTCGCACCGGTCTACCTCGCGGGAATGACTGATCCCGTTTTACCCCTTTTGGCATTCAGAGTGTCGATTTATTCCTAACAACGTTGGAATACCTACGCCCTACGCCAGATGCTGCTTGTCTAAAACGAAGTACGAAACAATCTGCGAATTTCTTCGTATTAGTTATACCTGGCCCATATAGCGTATATAGTCCGTATTATCCGGCTCATGTTTGACCAGCTTTTGTCCTCGGCTTCGCTCGCGTTAAGAAGTATTTAAGTTATTTTAGCACACTATCGTTCAAAACGTAGTTTTGTATGCATGCATGTTTTTTGTTCGGTAAATGCCGTTTTATTCACAAATGTCTACGTCATAGTAGCTTTATGCATGCAAAGTTTCAGCCCGATCGGTTTAAAATAGACAAAGTTTCATACAAAGTTTCATCCCCTATTATCCCCTTGGGGGTAGAGTTTATCAAAATCCTTTCTTAGCGGATGCCTACGTCATAACATCACCTGAATGCCAAATTTCAGCCCGATCCGTCCAGTGGTTTGTGCTGTGCGTTGATAGATCACTATGTCAGTTAGTCAGTCACCTTTGAGTTATAGGTAATATATATTTAGATTATCACGAATATTCCCCAGTCATTAAACTATTTATGGGAACTATGATTATAATTTTTGTAACAAACTTAATAATTATATTAACAAGATTATTTACATTAAGAAGAGAAATGATTATATTTGATGATCTCACCTCTATGAGAATGTAACTATTATGATTTATGAGAATTCCATAAGAAATAAGGTGTCTACAAGCTATCTCACAACAACACGGACATCAATGATGTAATTATTAATGATTTAATAAAGAATTATATCATCAATACACTTGTGACTCGTAAGAATGTAATGTTTGTGTTCTTACAGCGTTGATAGGTACAATCATATAATGCATTACATTCCTACCAATTTAAAAAGCAGATTTAATCCCACGAATACAATTCATAATGAACTACTGTATCAGTCTTAGTGAAGTTAACAGTATAAAAAAAGTTTTTAGTAATATGTAAGTACAAAATGCATGGTCATCTTGCAATCCCGGACCGGGACCCGGGTATGTCCTTAAACTACGTCCAACAATGAGAAGTAGGGCACAGCGATGACCATCACGCTTGAATCTGGGGCAGCCCAACTGGGGAAGTACCTCCTCCTTACAGAAGACCACAGCCATAATAGCACTGCTACCTTTCAGGTATGTAGTGTTGTGTTCCTGATGGTCAAACATCAGATTTTTTATCAATGAGGGTTTATGTTCATTATAAGTAATTCTAATTAGTTGTTGTAGGGTGACCATCATTTTCGACGTCAAAATTTTTCTTGACAAAATATCCAAAACAAATGAATAGGTGCAAATGTTTCAGTTAAGTGCGATACTAAACGTTAAGTACAGTATCATTTACTGTATCTGTTGGTCCTGCTTACGTATCATGAAACAACCTGTATATATATAAGCATTTACGACTTTTATTATGCTCCACCTATTATAAACTATTATGACAATACTTACAAGAAAGGGTTGATGAAGGGTCTTATAATCATATGGCCTTCACTCAATTTGAATTCGGGGTCACAAAGGCTCCATTGCCAGCCGAAGAGTGCCGATCCCCGATTACATCAACGGCGCATCACGGACTGGCGCCCTTATTGCTCTCGAAGTCAAAACTGCATACCTAGGGTCTGTTACAACTATACTTTTTTAATAAGTATATCTAGTTGTAAGGTACATACCTGAATCAAGAAACATTAAAAATCAATACGCAATTCGGCACAATGTCGAGCACGCTTTAGCAATGCCAAGAATGTCGATTTTCTTGGCTTGTTTTCTAGCTATTAACGTTCTATTCCTGGCGCTCTAGCTGGTTTATTTGGACACCGATAGTATTGGCCACGCGCCTGTAGGGGAATCCACGCGCTCCGGATATAGCGCTGTGACGTCGCCCGCGTAGCTCCTCCGTCGACTTCCGCGGTCGCGATCCAAGCCGGCCAATTATCCGGGGCCTATAGTTAATACGCGTGACATGTGGAGCTAAATCTTGAGCAACTTCTCTCTCCATTTATAACATGTATTCCATGTACGCTTATCACTTTCTCAGAGCTCAACATAGCTAAGATTAGTGTATAATCACAGTTGGGGCATTTATTTGTGTGATGAGCACAGATTTTTCCTGAGTCATGGGTGTTTTCTATGTATTTAAGTATTTATATGTATCTATCTATTATATATATCGTCGTCTAGTACCTACAACACAAGCCTTACTGAGGTTACTATAGGACTAGGTCGATTTGTGTAACATTGTCCAGAAATATTTATTTATTACTATTGAAATGTCAGACTAGTCACGTGATTATTTACATATGGTATTTTTCGTTTCAATTGCGATTCTGGAATAAATTGTCATCTTGGCTACTAACGGCTAGCCCTTAGTCAGGGTAAATAAGAAGCGTTTGTCAAGCTCATACGTGATAAAACCAGGATAAAACGATCGATGGTGATAGTCAAACCTGAAGAGCTTTGAACTTCTTAAGTGCGTTAGCTCAGCTGACAGAAGTTCTCTTGCTACCCGAAGATATCATTTATAAACGATACCTAGAACATTATAAATTTATAAACTTAAAGACACATCAGGGCAAAAGCGTGTTTACTAAAATGTTTAATGTAGCTCATAGATTTAAATGACAATCTGGACTGAGAATGACAGATCATGGGCACAGGCCGCTATTTAAAAAGACACTTAAATTTAATCGTACCCAAGACACTTGCAGAGGCCATGTGTCCCTTGTTCCCACACTGACTGTACCGGCACATTCTGGGAAGCCATTTTTAGATATTCATTATTTAGCTTTGTTGATGATATTGAGAATTATATTACTATTTGGCAGGAATAAGGCGGGAATTAATTAGTACTTCAAAGTCGTAGTTCACTTGATTTTATAAACATCCGTTGTTATTAAATCTCAATGGACTGAAACTTAATGATATCTGCAAAACCACAACCACGGTGTTTTCAGGAAGAGGAAAATAATAAATTAATGTACCAGTCGTACACTTAGGCTTCAGTGACACAGTTGCAGATATCGAAAAACCATGAGAACTTTATACCCTATTCAATAAGGAGTATTATATTCTTAGGCCACACACGATATCACCAAAATATCAAAGGCAATATAAGTTATCATACCTAATACCTATCCATTTTATCACTTTGGCTGTCACTTTAGTCTATACATTTAGGGGTATTTAAAAAAAGGTAAACAATCTTGACGTGTCTTTTATTGAAAAAGGCTTTATAAAAATCAGTGACTATCACTTACGAAAGCAAAATAATGTAAATTAATGTATATGTGATTCATAATTGTCACACACTTGTCATGGTTTATTTTTCAAAACTGATTTTCAATAAAAAAGACATGTCAAGATTTTTTACCTTTTCTTAACTACCTAAAAGTATAAACTATAGCTATTTGACTCTGACTGTACCAGTCGTAAAAAATGTAAACATTTGTTCTAAGGACATCAATAATGTTTGCGCAACATCCCAAAATGTACTGAGATCAAGAGAACTGTCGACCTCGTCAGTCTTGCGCAAGTACTTGCTGCTCGTAGACTCATTGAAGAATTGTTACCTTAGAAGACATATTTTTCTACAGTTTTTCTAACTCAGTGACTGGTACAATATGATACAATATTATCATATGGTAGTTAGTACCTATTTGGACAAAACAACGTTAATTATCTTTTCCTATTTTTTCAAATCTTTAACTAACCAAATCATGGTCATCCTATGACCTATGCCATTTAATATGTCTTGGTTAGGACAGGTTAGGGTGACCAAATTGTAAGCAATTTTTTTCTGTAAGTAAAATAAAATATTATTATTTCTGATGGTCACCTAAAATGACCCCGAAATCGCTCAGTATTTTTAAACGTTTATACAGGACGATTAAGTTAACGTTTATGCCGGTTTTTTGTAAGGCTATTTACTTATATCACAATTTACATATATTCCCTTTGGATTGTTTGCGCGTTGCTCGTATTGGCAAACTACTTAGATATAGAGACCAACTATTATAAGACGTAAGCATTTTTACTGCGTAGAGGTTGAATAAGAAGCTTTTTTTATATAACTATAGTTTTTATTACATACTTACATACATTTCAGCCGTATGCAGTCCACTGCTGGCCACAAATATGCATATGCCTCCCACAAATATGACTTGTATTATCTTGGGGGTAGTTGCCATAGTCGCCACGCTTGGCAAGCGGGTTGGCGACCGCAGTAGCTGGAGATTGGATTCGACGGACGCTGCTGCCTGATCGTTTTTTATTATACTCCACTTATTATAGCTCTCTACATGATGACCAATCATGCCGGCCCACTAAGATGGGACAGCGTGTAAAGAGGGTGGTGGGTGTTGGATAGCCTTTGGCGCCATCATGTAGCAAGCAGCAAAATTTGCTCCTGTAAATAACCTAAGACTATGAAATTTTCAGTCCTATAGAACTCCCAAAAACGTTTATAAAACCACAATTGGGCGCTTTTTATAGGATTAAATAAACCTATACTCGTTTTATTACAGTCTTATAAAGTGCAATTCAGTTTTAATATCGTCATATTAAATGCTCTTGCAGGATAAGTTGCTCCTATAAGTGTCTAGTAAACGCAACTAACAAGCACAATTAGTCTTATAACGGTCTGGTGCATGCTGGTACTGGAGTAATCATTCCTATAGTGGCCAGTGGCTCCCGTGGTGATGTGTAACGTGTGTTTGTGCTCTAATAAAATAAAACTAAACTGGAAAAGCGTAAGTAAATGTGCTTATTGTATCATAATTATAGTATATAAAGGGAATTGTTTTTTAGCAGTGATTGAGAAGTGAATTAGAAAAAAATTACTTGCAAAATAAATTTTATTGATAAAGTAATAATCATAGAGACACATATTTTAACGCCCCCTTTTAAAAATACATAATAAAGATCTGCTTATTAATTATTTACTGGTTAAGTAGTACAAAGTGCTGACACTTGCCATTGCCATTGTGGATTTTCAGATCGCCTCCTTTAACAGTTAGTATCAGAACGTTAATAATACCATTCATACTAAGCCAGTGCTGTTATAAGACAAAAATTCCTGCCATTTTTATTTTTTAGGACACTTGTTTCAATCAGTCTTATAATGACAAGCATACAACCCTTAGAAGCCCAAAATTACGTATAATTATCAAACTTAATGCTAGTTTCATGCTAGTGATCTATTAGAAGTAACCATCAAGTCAGATCAGTCATGTTATTTTTTTGACCTATAACGAGTAAAATCAATAGCCTTTATAGGATTAATTGTCCCATTACAAATAGATATAAAACCTTAATAGGAGTAGCGGTTCTTATAAATGCTTTTATAGGATTAATATATGCGTACTTATAACAGCTATATAAAATGTATTTATAAGACTATTTTTGTTTGTAAGGGTCATATAAATTTATCCTATAAACGCTTTTAAGACTAAATTATAGGATCAATTCGTCTGAGGATCAAATCGTCCTGTATGATGTTGTTATAAGATTATTGGTCAAAAACGTGACTATTATAAGACTTCTATGAGAGCTCCGAGCCGGTAGGTCGTGTCAAAAACGTTTATAAAACTACTATAAGAGGTATTAGTCTTATAATTTTTTCTAATAGGAGAATTTTGCTACTTGGGGGAGCCTTTATACATAAATATATACTTTATAAATAGTAATTTACATATTTTAGTATATTCAAAGAAAACGATACGTCAAGGTACAGTCGATGTCAAAGATATATTTACACTTTTGTACCTTATTACAAAGAAATAGTGTAAACTTATCTTTGACGTCGACTGTACAAGGTACTCGGTAAAAACTAAATAATCGATAAAGAATTTAATTTGTGTGTGTAACGAAGGGGAATAATCGACCGGTGTTGGATCAGAGCGGGGGCAGACAAGCCCCTGTTTGGTTTTTTAACTACGTAATACTTAAAAGATCACGAATGTTCAATCTAGGGTCAAATTATAATGAAAGTAATACCAGAGTAATACACTTATAGTTTGTTAAATATTTATTTAAATAAAAAAACTATACGTAACTCTTCTTTGATAATACTCATAGTTTTCGAGGAAGTAATAGTACATTGTGCAACGAGGATGGTAAGTAAGGTATAGTAAACGCGAGTCTATTAGAAGCCCGACGACGAAGTTATACACTTACCACCCGTGGTACATACAATGTTTTTCATCACATTTGCGAGGAAATAAAATAAATTCGTTGGTAAAATATTAGTTACTAGTGTAGTGTAGTTTTACCTATCAGACCGCATCCACTATAAAAGATTGTCAACAATGTCAACTTTTTTCAATGTCTTCCACAGATAATGTTAACAACTGCGTTTTGTTTTCGAAGTTGATAGATCATCCTGCCAAATAGTATCAATTATCAAAATCAAATAGAAAACAACTATTTTTAATAAATACTAAACATTAAATTGCAGTCAAATTTAATATAAAGATATGTTTTATACACATTAAAAGTTGGTTGTAGCAAACTTTTGAAGATATGAAATACACCTTGGCTGTTTAGAAACATCCTCAGTCCAAGTGAAGTATAGGTTCTGTATATTTTTAAAACTAAACTTAACAGCCCGTGTGAGCTAAATCGGCTATAACTGTTCTGTACTCTCGCAAGTAACAACGCCATTGACGAGCAAGTGTGATGAAAAATACATTACGTGATCTGTGATACTTTAAGTCAGGGATAGCGAACCTTTATTATTACTATTTTGTGAAAAGAAATGTACAAAAAACTGCCATTAAATTATTAGGACCGAAAAAACCGCTTTCCACACATATCCTTAATTTTAATAAATTTATATTTGTACGTGGAAACTTTTCCCAAAAAAAAAAATATTTATCTAAAAGCACATTCAAATTTATAAATACTGATATGATTTTTATCTCATTTCATCTCAACTCACTCTCGTCTCATTGCGAACGGGATGCAAGAGAATCTAAATTTATAGGTAGGTTATACTTATGATTCTTTCAGATTCCGAATGCGCCTGAGCGTACGCAAGGCGCCGCGGGGCGCTAATTAAAATCGGCCCGCGCCCGCGCCTGTCATCCACCATGTATTTATTGTTTCTTGACCACCATCCTGTTTAACTTTTAAATTAATTTATAGAAATGAGAATTGGTCGAATTATGTGATTTATGGCGGCTGGTCACACTCTATTATAATGGTAATTTTTAGAGGGTGTAAAATTGTAGATATATCAAAGATTACTATCGTTTATTTGTTTTCATTATACTGCTGTTGTAATAACAATTGTTCCATTGTTAGCTGTCAAAATGTATTGGATAATTCGTCATAATATTTATTGATTGGTTGCAGACAATGCATTAATTTTCTATGTGATTATTGCTAACATTGTTGGTTAGTATCTATAGTTCGTTAGCATTGGCAAAACGTCAATAATATTATTAATAGGGATACTAGACGTAACTTTGATTTTCAATTCTTCATTAGTATATTAGGTACAAGTATTCAACTGGGTATAAATTAAGCAAGACAGTGGGAATCGTGCCATATGGACGTTTCTTCACAGTTAAATAGTGTAAAAAAATCTAATAACTTACGACTAAAAATGTAAAATTTTGTGTCTGTCTAGTGTCCACGCTTGGTCCACAGTCTTCCTGTGAAATAGAGCCCAGTACGCTGTGTGAGTAGAGAATAATGAAAACAATTATTATAAAAAGATCAAGAACGCACATCAGAAGGTTCGATTTTGCAAAAAGGTTGGCAAAACCTGAAATGTTTACCTGACATGACGTTGACAATTTTGACGTAGTGGTTTAGATAAAAATCTTGAGTAAATCTTAGTTGTTATTTTAAAAAGTGAGCGTAATCACTTTCTTCTCATCATCAAGCAGGCGTTTGCCGTATATTACTCGAGCGTCGAGCGTATACTATACGCTCGGAGCTTGCGTTCTGTGGCCCTCAAGTGAAAGTGCCTACTCATACTTCTATTGTCTATTACAGGAGGACCCTGACAATACCTGAGGTGATGGTGTGCCGGCCGCTGGTGTAAACGGTTCGTTGTATGTGTCCCGTTCCTGTGAGTGAGGAGTGAGGAGTGCACCATGTGCGCGTGGAGGCTACTTCTGTTAGCCGCGCTACCGGCTCTAGTCGGTAAGTTGCTCAAACTTACTAAGTTAGTATATCTATTAGATTAGAATAAACTTTTTCTGTTTACAATGGTTAACGGCTTATGGGAATGCCAGTTATATTTTTATCGCATAGTGATATGTTAAATTTTGAAGGAGTGTGAGTGGAAGAGCTACCGCCAAAAACGACATTCGTAAATTTCGGGCATCTTTCTTTTTTACCCCAATTAAGACGTCATGGGAGTGATAGAGACAATCGTCCGAAATTTACAAATATCGTTTTTGGCAGTAGCGCCTCTGGTTATGCTGATATTGGATATTGCATATCTACGTTCATTACGTTCAACCCTCATCTTTCGCAATGATCACAGGAAAGACACGAACGAACCTAACTGTCTGTATGACCCATTTGTATTTTTTTTGCAGTTGCTACTGTGTAGTTATGAATAAAAACGATCTTTGCTTGATTTGCAGTTACTGTCATAACTGCAGTATTTAGTGGGTAAATTCACATATCGTGTTTATTTAATATACTTCAAAACAAAGTTAACCAGAGTTACACTTAATAGTTTTTACGATTCCTGCTCATTCAAGAACCACAGTAGACACTGCAAATCAGTTAATTTCTCCTTATTGATCCTCCTATATTCGTGTGAAAGAAATGCAATTCCTTTGCATTCCAATGTACAAAAACTACCAGAAAATCTACGGATATTAAGTGTTTATTCATAGTGGAATACTTTACAAATGAAAAAATTGCTACAGTCCAGCCCAGCCCGAGAGCCGCGTAGAGACGGAAAATGAATTAGTTAATTGTTACCGCTTTTCAAATATTTGTGTGAAAGAAAACAAATAGATAACAGATCTTTGAATTTCAATGTTCGCAGAAACTGCCAGAAACTCCTCGGCAGTTAAAAGTAAGTGTATAGTCTCAGAAATAGTAGCTTCACACCACTATCTTGTTTGGTTTTATATGTTACTCGTAATTGATGCATAAAATACTATAACATGTAGAATTTAAACTTAGCTACAGAATAGAACACCACTCTCTCATGTCGCCATAAACCATATACTTATTAAAATTTGTGTGCAACGCCAACTAGGGCATGCAGGTGCAGGGCCTGGTTGGACAATCAGCATCAGAGCAGGATGTTGACTCAGGGTGGTGGCGGAAGAATGGCTAGTCTATCAACGGCAGCACCCATGAGCCGAGTTAGAAGGCTCACTGCTCACCTACCAACACGCACTGGACCAGCGCGGTAGGTTACTCGTCTAACCCCTCCTCAAAAAAATGAAAACACAAAAAAAGAAATGGCCCCTCGTGCCCGGTTGGTCCGATGACTCCGCTGACGACGGTAAGCGGAAATCATTCAGAACTCGGGGTGCTAAGAATCTCCGGGCGTCACGATCTCATTCCCGTCAAATAACCTCGGCTAACGGTGTAAAGGACTCCGATTATAAATTAAATATTCTTACATACAATACCAGAACTCTTGGGACGGAAGAAAGGTTAGTGGAATTAGAAAATGCACTCAAAGACATTAACTGGGATATTATCGGCCTATCTGAAGTTCGTAGACAGGGAGAAGATATAGTTGAACGACAGGAAACAATATTTTTCTATTGCGGATATTCAGGCGGATTGAGCGGTGTGGGATTTTTAGTGAACAAAAAATGGAAAAATAATATATCGGATTTCATATCATATTCGGACCGAATTGCAGTATTAAGATTCAAGCTATCCGGGAAACAGACGCTCACCGCTGTTCAGGCATATGCACCAACAGCATCACACTCTGACGAGGAAGTTGAAGACTTTTATGACCTCTTAAATAGAGCATGTGATGAACAGCGGGGAACGTACACACTAGTTCTTGGTGATTTTAATGCAAAGATTGGCAAGAGGCACGCACAGGATGATATCCGCACTGTTGGGCCACATGGTCTAGGAGTCCGAAACACAAGGGGCTCACGTCTTATTCAGTTTGCATTTGGTCAATCTTTTCAAATAGCTAACAGTTACTTTTTCAAAAAGCCACAACGTAGATGGACCTGGATTTCGAATAATCATACAAGAAATGAAATAGACTACGTAATCTCTTCCAATAACCAAATAATAAAAACGTTGAAACAATTAACAGCATCAAGTTTAGCTCCGATCACAGACCTCTTCGCGCCAAAGTGGTTTTCAGTACCAAAATTTATCGCCATCAACTACTTCAGAAAAGTTCTATACGGAAACACGACAAGCAGACGCTTATGATACATGAACAAGAATTTAACTTACAACTTAACAACTATTTCGAGATACTAGATACCAAAACAGTTGAAAATATAGATGACCAATACAGCATTATTATGAATAGCATTAAACATGCCAGCAATAAAATAAAACAAACAAAAAATAAATACAAAAAATTGACACATGAAACTCTAAGAGCTATAGAGGAAAGACAATTACTTAACATTTCTAGAAATAGTGAAGAATACAGAAGCAAAGACAGAGAAGTAAAACGCAGCATACGCAAAGATATCCGAAGTTACCGTACAAAGTTAGTTGAAATAGCCCTAACTAAACACACGTCACTAAAGACCGCTAAAGAAGGTTCATCGCAAGGAAAAACATGGATCACAGGTTTAAAAGATAACGCAGGCACTCGTCATGGCAACCGTGGCAAAATCATGGATATTGCAACTCAGTACTACCAAGCTCTATACACCGATAATTCGAATTCCCAAACATATTCAGTCTCAAGCGATAGCCTCCAACCCATTCCGCCCATATCAGATCATGAAATTCATGTAGCTCTTCGGAAATTGAAGTACGGCAAGAGCCCTGGAGAGGATGGTATCACGGCCGAAGCACTGAGAGTAGGCGAACCAACATTAATTCCGTATATCAGGAACCTCTTTACTAAAATCATTGACACCCAAACTTTCCCAAAACTCATGTGCCACTCAAATATAATTTTATTACACAAAAAAGGTGACAAGACTGACATAGGGAACTATCGCCCTATCAGTCTCGTCTCCCACCTCTACAAACTCTTCATGAAAATATTAGAATTTCGAATATCAGGACAGCTTGACCGCCATCAACCACCTGAACAAGCAGGATTCCGACCAGGCCTTTCTACCACCGACCATCTTCACACCTTAAATCAATTCATAGAAAACACCACGAACACAAAATTCCACTTTATCTCGCATTCGTAGATTACTCAAAAGCATTCGATAGCCTTTCTCATAAGTCAATTTTACAGCTCTGCACACTCAAGATATTGAACCTAGCTACATCAATCTCATTTCTTCTATGTACAAAACTAGCTCTGCCGCTGTAAAACTGCAGTCAACCGGTACATCATTTAAAATTCAAAAAGGAGTCAAGCAAGGAGATCCGTTATCGCCGAAACTGTTTACTAGCACGTTAGAGCATGTCTTTCAAAAACTTGCGCCAAGCTGGAGAGATAGGGGCCTGGTCGTCGGAGATAAAAGATTAACCAATCTTCGATTTGCCGACGACATCGTCCTGTTTTCTTCGACAGCTTCCGAGTTAGAAATCATGCTTGAAGAACTAAGCAATGCAAGCCTCGAGGTTGGACTGGAGATGAATATGTCGAAGACTAAGCTAATGACAAATAGCACCACACGTAAGATAGAGATAAACGGAGAATCGATTGCATATGTTCATGATTATCTGTACTTGGGCCAAATAGTCTCCTTCCAGGCACGTCAGGAGAAGGAAGTCGAGAGACGGACTGGAAACGCCTGGAGGAGCTATTGGTCCATGAAACATCTAATGAAAGGTGACCTCCCTATCTCACTTAAGCGGAGACTCATGGACATGTGCATTCTTCCAATACTTACCTACGGTGCTCAGACTTGGTCTTTAACCTTATCTCAAAAGTCCAAACTCGAGGTTTGCCAAAGAGCTATGGAGCGCAGCATATTAGGTGTAAAACTAATGGACCGCATCCGGAACACTACGCTGCGCTCCAAAACACAAATTGTTGATGTAACTCGGAAGGTGGCCAAGTTAAAGTGGGACTGGGCGGGGCATGTCAGCCGTATGCCGAATGAGTTGTGGGCCAAAATCGCCACTAACTGGCAACCACACAGCTCAAACCGAGGACCCGGCAGACCCCGCCGGCGATGGAGAGACGAGCTTGACTCCTTTTTGAAAGAATGGCCAGAGACGGCTCTAGATCGACTGGAGTGGAAAAAGTGGGGGGAGGCCTTTGCCCAGCAGTGGGACAGTATAGGCTCATAATAATAATAATAATAATAATAAAGGCGTAGGGATGTGACGACCCCATCGCCCACTGGTTTTGTCCAGTGCAATCAGTCAACGCAGGGCAGCTTGTGGCGAGCTGTTGGGGAGTAGCGACTCCACGTACCTAAGTGCCCCTGGGGTGCCCTGTCGGACAGGTGGGACAGGTCCCCTGCCTCTGGCTTGCCTTCACCGGCCGTCCAGAGTGGGGTCGCGAGAGCTGCGTTCTCGAGGGTAGATGTGGAAACCTAAGTGGCGAGTTGGCTATATGTTTAAAGTCCAGTGACACCTCTCTACCCTTAGCCCTATGCACCGGTGTTGCCCTTGAGCCATCTATGATGTCGCTTTTTGTGGGGGCCCATCTCGCACAGGGCGAGTCACCGTCTGCCGGAAATAAAATTGGATACCATTTTATTAGGCAGACGTCCGGTTTTTTATCCAATAGCCCAGTAGCTAGTCCATCCTTTCCACCCAATAGCCTAGTACATTCTAGATTCCATTATAACTCAATAGTCTTTGCACCATGGCGGGTGCTGTCTCTGTGCGCGTCCCATGATACGGACAGGGGCAACATCTGCTTAGTGTACCCCTTACATTTCATTAAATTGTCGAAAGGGCCTCTGCGCGTTGGCTCGATCTGGCTCCGCGTACGCCTTCCAAATGTCCGGAACACCATTGTTCCGTGTACGGAAAAGACATACAAATAATAATAATATTAAAATTATATGCTTTAAGTAGAGTATAAGTATATTATTTACTCGTATTAGCTTTTTCTGCATATTATGATAATATAGTTATCCTATTCGTTTGTTCCTCGTCGTCGTCGATTTAGCGACACCAGAGACATATGTTCTCACTATCTTGTGTTCTATTAAAAAGCATACATGGAATTGACCCTTTCTGGATAAGTGAATACTTGGTTTCATTTGATTATAATTATAAAATAATAATACAAAGTTAAAATAAAACGAATTTTGTATAACATTGCAATAACACCTGTTCAACAAAACCCTCTGAAACAGTTTAGTAAATACCGATCCCTCAAACTAACGATTTAAAATCCCTGGGTTATTTTTTGTTCGGCTGTCGAAAGGACAAAGGGGGTAGAGTGCCGCCGCGGCCGTGCGCCGGCGCATCCAGATGCATTCCGCGCACATGCGCCCGCCCAGCCACGGGTCACAGTTGGAAAAAAAAAATATTACAGGACATTCTTACACAGACTGACTAAGTCCCACAGTAAGTAAAATAAGTAAAAAAGCTTCTGTAACTTTGGCTGTAACTCCACCTTTATTTTATAACTCTGTACAAAAAAACCGCATTTAAACAGAAAGAGAAAAAGAAATTAGATTTAGAAATCTCATTTTATCATTTGGCGCGGCCTTTTTATCGTTATTCCAAAGTCCTGGTCCGAATCACGCTCACACTGCTCACAGAGCTTACGCTTACAGTGCTGACTGCTGGTCCGAATCAGATAAAGCGCTCAAGGTCACGAAAATGGCGTTTTGATTCAAACTTCTTCCGCCCATATGAATTGTAAGAATATAACGACAGGCGTGAGGCGTCAACTTGCCGTTGCTCATGCCTGTTAGCGTGAGCACCACGAGATTTCTGTAAGTCCAGAAATAATGAATCGGACCGACCGTGGGCGCTCAAAACACAAATTGGATCACGGCTAAGTTGAAATAATAACCTATAAAACTATAACGTATTTATTTATAACCAAATGTAAGCTTTTTCTAATAAAAGAATCTTCGCAGGAGGTGGTCTAAAAATTTGAATATTAAATTACTAAACATAAAGCAATTTGTATAGATTTGCGAGTGGGTAAGCCCGCATGCTTGGAGCACGTTACCATCAGAGAGCGGAGTGCTCGATCTTTGTTCGTGCTCGCATGTGCGGCGCATGTGCGCAATTGCGTATGCAACAAGATAAAAATTATACTCGAGGCGAAATAACTTATCATAACATTGTTATAACTTATAAACTGTACGCAAGTGTAACAAAGAATCGATCCTGTAAAATATATATGAATAATAAATAATATATGAATTCGAGCAAGAAAATCAAATATATATATATATATATATATTATATAATAAAAGCCTATTAACCATTAGTTACCTAATTTCAGTATCATGATAGACCTACTAAATTATTTACTTATGAATT
Organism: Grapholita molesta; assembly: GCA_022674325.2. Classification (NCBI taxonomy): domain Eukaryota; kingdom Metazoa; phylum Arthropoda; class Insecta; order Lepidoptera; family Tortricidae; genus Grapholita; species Grapholita molesta. The sequence continues at coordinate 12,254,950 of CP053137.2, forward strand.
AAAGGGGTTTGGATTTATGTGCCATAATGCCATATGCTTTACGATAGACATAAGTACCGTAAATATTGATTACAAAACAACTTCCGAACATGAGTTAAACCACACCACACTCACAAATTCCGTAGTAAACCAAATTCCGTTCTGATACCATCTTAGAAAATATTTGTAATAATACTAACCATCTAAAATCGGGTGAGGGTTGTGTTTATAAAATCATGACGGATATGAGTCAGAGAACTTCCTAACGGAATATTATTACGAATCTGCACATGGCTGCCTATGACTTGTGCTGTAGCGACAATAGCCGAGATTCCTGCGTGAGTCAACGCACGTGTGTCCCCGGCACATACGGCACCCATCGACTAATTTATAAAACTTAACGACCATACAGTTGGACCAGTATAAATCTGGTCTCCCATCACCCACAGTAGTTAAGAAACTACCGCTCAAAATAAATTTAGAAACACAATCTGTTTATTTATTGATAGATCGGGCGACGACCTCGTGCCTATCGGCAACTAAAAGGCGACATGCTGCCAGGTGTCCCAAATCTAATTATCATGCGTTACAACTTTGAATAAGTAAATACCTGATAACGCGGTACCTTATTATACAAAGTCAGCTAGAACAATACTGAATAATTAAGGTACCAAAAACAAACGAAATACTTAGATCAGTAAGCCCCTCGTGGTGTTGGTCATTCCAAAATAGCATAATATAGCAAAAATCCTTCTAATTAAAAGATAAATCAATTATTAGATCTTTTACTATATGAAATAAAACTATAACAAAATTTTCAATTTAATATTAAGTATCAGTTTATTTTAATACATAACCGATATGACTATGCCTTTTCTTCATGCGCCTCAGGAAAACTGATGGGAAAATTAGTCAAGATTACGGGAATCGGATTAGATGTGCTGCCACTTTAAGTACCTTTATACAACTATCTCTAGTGAAATATAAGTAAAACGGACTAGCCCAGCATGCGACATATTGGAAGGTAGGATTCATTATACACACACATACATTATATTCAGAGTATACCTGTCTGAAGTGCGATGGTGACTATACTATATACGATTGTGACGTCCCGGGGCACCTGCCCGCCCATTTCTCGCTCAACAATCGTTAAATTAACATAAATTCGTTAATTCTATTGTTGTCGCGGCGACCACGTGGCGTCTTTAGGGAGCTTTTTTTGGCCCGCTGACAGCGGTGGAGCTAGTTAATCCCATGTCAACTGACACTAAAGATATTGAGTAAAAGTGATTTGTGACAGTGAGATTTCATCTCGCTCAAAATAAGAGGCAACTAGGGGTTGAAGGACCACCCCCTAAAACCATTTGTCTGCAGTAATGTAACTTGCAGCACTGATCGAACGCAAAGGTCCTCCGTCATTCGTCAACCGCGTTACACGATCAGAATATCGTAAAGTTACGTTAAAAACTTACACTCTACAGCCCTGAGTGTAAGTTTTTAACGTAACTTTAGGTCAGCGTCACGAACGCGTTTGGGTTTCCCATATAAATAACATTATCACTTACGCGTTCGTAAACGTTTTTTTGCGTCAAAAGAAACTTACACTAGAGCCTCAGGCTCTAAAGAGTAAAATCGTAACTTATTCCAGTTAAAAAAAAGGCGATACGTTTTTCTGCAAAATAAGTTCAATTTCGGGGCGCAGGACAGGTGGCGCTAACCAGAGCGTCCATCGTCACAGTGCGTTAAATTAGTTTCTAATTCGGGAGCATACTTATAAACAGCTGTTGGCCTTTTAACATTCTACAAATGATTGCCGCCCGCGTCGCTTTGTTTGAGTTTGCGCGCTTTGATTTGTGGCCCCCACCGGCTGAAACGTTGCAGTGCACTTCATTATACTGTCCGCGCGTTTGTTAGATCTAAATGGCTTTAAACTTCGCTCATTATCCTACTTGGTATGTTTGTTAACCTATGTTGCGCAAGTATAGCAAGTAATGTGTTTATATGGAGACGAGGGCTAGGTACTTAATCGGGTAGTTGGATGGTTAGTAGGTATTACGACTGGAACCTAACTCCTGTCGCCTTTGCTATTGCTAGATCCATCTTGTCAGAAGAGGTTCGTAAATTTCGGACGATTGTCTCTGTCGCTCTTATGATGCCTTAATGGGAGTAAAAGAAAAATATGCTCGAAATATACGAACTTCGATATTCGCGGTACAAGGCCAGGTACTTACTATACAGATGTAAAGCTCACACAATATTCGTTGCTGGCAGGCAGGTATAAACTAGAAAAATATTAAATTACTAGGTGATGGCCGCGGTTTCGCCCGCATGGTTAGAAGATAATGTAACATATTGAGTCGTCCCGTGCGAATGAGATGTTGTCCCGCTGGAAAAAGTAGCCTATGTCACTCTCTATCATTTCGACTACCTCCACTTAAAAAATCACGTCGTTTTGCCCTGAAAGACGGACAAACAAACTGACACACGTTTCGCATTTATAATATTATTAGTATGGATGGATTTACAGTTCCGGTATATGTATAAATGAAAGCAATGTCCTGTTGCTGAGCTTATCCCTGTACGGAATGCGAGAATTGTGGCATTTGTTGCCAACTATGACACTCGTATAATTAAGTATATGACATCCAAACCTTCAAGAAAAGAGCGTATAGGGATCCTAAAGGCCGGCAACGTACTTGTGACTCCTATGGTGATGCGAGTGTCCATGGGCGGCGGTAGTTGCTTACCATCAGGCAATCCGTCTGCTCGTTTGCCTCCTATATCATAAAAAAAAAAAAAAAGTGTATTAAATATTAGGTCAGCAACCCCGTTCCAAAACTGGCACAAAACAAATTTTAAGACGATTATTAATGAGCCCGGGAAATAGAAAAACGAGAATGTGATTATTTTTACATTTAATGTGGGTCGCGCGTGGCACCAGCGCTAGCGGTGCCAAGTCCGCTGAATGAGTGTTCGTAACTTCGTATTATTAGCGCCGCGCGCTCCTAGGGCTATCTACCAAAACCTAAACTCAGGAGTTATCAAGTCATGACTTATCCTGACGTTAAGTAATGCGACGAAAAAAGTTTGTAGTGATTAAGTTCTTTTTATCGCAGTGCTTGTTGAATGGGGTTCAATCGAATAGGTAGCTTCCCTCAGCGTTTCTAAGGGACTACCAGTATTGAATATATTACGAGTAGCTCATCAAGAAGCATACGTTCCTTGATTAGTCGTGTTAATTGGGTATTTTTTTTTAACTCCCATATACGAGTACTTAACAACCTAAATACCATACGAGTACTTAACTAACTAAATAACTTACCTAAATAACAATAAAAGCCTAGGCATTATCTAAGTATATAATTTAAATACCATGACCGCATAGAATATTTGAAAAGCGTAGTGGGAAAGATGGTCGTTCATTTTTGTATGAAAATGAAAATTAGAAATTTTCATCTGATAACCCTATGCGCAGGCGCACGTGGTGAGATTTTGGTGTTTTGTGCGGAAACGGGCGCGGGCGGCCCGCATCCGGCGTCCGAGTCCCAGCGCAGCTGCGGACCGGCGTAACGCGCGTTTCTGTTTACGCGCTACAGTGTACACACAGTGCGTATACAATGTGTACCGGAATGCGATAGCTTAGCGCCGGATTCAGGAACGGCGAAGTTTTCTTTATCATGTCGATGATGAATATGCGTTCAGCCCGCCTGATAGTGGAAACCGCAACGATACCGATAAATTCTGGGCCTCAAAAACCGGATTACTCTATTTCTCTAGAGACCACCGCTGGTCATTCCACAGCCAAAACAAAGTAACGCAAACTTCAAAGTAACACAAAGTGTTCATCCGCAAAGTATACGACTATTTTGGGATATGAGAACGAGTACAAAGGTCATCTCTTGACAAGGAGCATACTCTTGATGTATGTGCCTAAGTTATCTCCTTAATAAATAAAATGCAATAAAGAGATGCATACTTATTACCCACCAGTTGGAGCAGTTAGTTGGTTAATCATGTTGTTTCGAAAGCAGCACCACTTTACGGTTTAGTAGCACGCGTTACGTAGTTTTACGACGTGAACACCGCACGTAAATACGTAGTAAGTACTATACTGCACATGGAATGCAATAGTTAAGCGCCCGGCGCCGCTCCGCGAAGATCTGTTCTAGGAACGCGCTGTTCGCTGGGATTACCTTATTTGCTTTTATTTGTGTTCTCGACGTTAGAAACACTACTGTTTGATGTATTGCTTATTTCACCTTGACAATTATATCTTCCTAACTAGTGCGTAAAAAGTGCACTTTGCGCATGCTTCGTGTGCGTAAATTTTACTTTTTTAAGACACTTGTTCTGAAAAATTGGGTTCGATACACGTGTCAAAACTTATTTAAGTAAAACTCGGGTGATTGTCACCCTCGTTTCACTCGGGCTCCAACTTTAACCCTCGTCGATTTTTTTTTACTAGTATCGAAATGTACTATTACTCCACTGTATACCTGTTTATTCGCAACGTTTGTTACTGGTAGATAGATACACGAGTATCTGAAGAGCCTGAACCGTTGAAGAAAGAAAGGGTTTTGAAATTTTAAATATGTTTTCCACAAATACCATAAAATTTTGCTTAGAAAGGATTTTTGGAAATGTAAAGGGTTTAAGTCAAGGTCGCAGGCTGCATCGTCGTTCCTTTTTGCCTTAATAAAAGTTCAGAATTTATTTGAAAAATTATATGATAATTTTATCTAGGTTAGCGCTAATTAATGAAATCCCATTTTAAATCTATGATGTGCACCTGCGCGAACCTTCGAAGTGGACAGGTGTTTGGCGCGAGTGATGCCATCGCCACTCTGTTAATTATCCACTCATAAACCTTAATCACTACGAGATAAGGTCTACCCATGGCCAGTAGTACCTGATGTTAATACACCACAATAAATGCGGTTGGCGCCGGCGCCACGAGTTTCTAGGAAGGCGCTGAGCGCTTCTACCCTTGCTGTTTGCTTGTGAATCTTGTGATCCCGGTCTTTAGGAAAACATGCTTTAATCTTCTCCATTCGCCCATGGCGATGAATGCAATATTCTATCAAACACTAGCTAAAGGGTGCATCAAGCTTATCCGTTCACTGGGTACAAAAGTGCTATGCTTTGATAGCTGTCAAATGGTTGTCAATTATTAGGCCATAGCAACAAGCTTTGGTAGGCCTAATGTCGTTGGAGTAAGGTCTACAATTTCAAATCAGTGTTGACGATGGTCAGGAGTAGGCGACGGAGCGTATCCGTGGGCGCCGCTTGGACGGACTGATCTGTTGCCAAGTGTCAGTGTGGAAATGATTTGTGCCAACCGCGATAAGAGGCCCCAAGCTGCTTGTTACGAAGTATCAAGACTATCTGGAGCGTAAAATGTTGATGACAGGTTATTGGTCATACAAACAAGTTATGTGTGTAGCATTTTTTCCTCTTTTATTGTCGTACTAGTCATGTAGAGAGGACAAATGTCTAAATCTCTGTACATACTTAATGTATATTATGATTGCATCTTCTGACACTCGACGTTTCTACCGCCGACCCCGTAAATATAGTATAGGAATATAATAGTATATACAAATCAAGTGGTGCGGTAGGGTCCTGGATTTTCCCAAGGCTACCTTCGCACAGTCCGCTTGCTCTAACATTCGCTTAACAACTGTTTATAGAGGTCAGTGAGGTCCACAAAATACACGGACCCCTCATCACTCTCCATGTGGAGCACTACATTTGCAGTAGGTATATCTGACTATAATATGCACAGCGTTGTGGCAAATGGGTATCATACACTTACATCCAACTGCAGAAATAACGTTTACGAAAATTACAATTATGCCCTTAAGTATAATACTTCATTTATATATATTTTACAATGTACCTGTGCAATTTTGTGTACTATTTTGTCGGGTGAATAAATATATATTCATACCAAATTTCAGCTTTCTAGTGCTACCACAGAACAGAGGAGCATCTGACATACAAAAAAAGACAAACGGACAATTGAATTTCTAATCATTACGGAAATCTTCTTTTAGACCAACTCTAAAAAATATATGGAAATAAATTGTATAATTGCAACAATAAAATATATGATCAGTTTTATAGCTTAAATATATTATTACAAAAATATTTTTTCATTAATATGGTAGAGTCCCATCTCTATCCCTAAATCAAGCCGAAAATGAAAAGGTTGAACTGAACTGAAACGTTTATGGCGGTTGAGATCAAGGCCGAGTCATCAGTAAAATGCGCACGCACTGTGGTTCAATGCCAAGCGTACTTACATAAACTATTTAAAATGTCTAAGGTATTTTTGGCTCACTCTAGACAACGGTTATAGATCATTGTTATTACTCGTACTTAAGTATCTATTTTGTATCCGTACTGTTAGACCTAATGTTAGACCTAAGACTATAATTAGGTAGATGAGTATTTATAATGCGGTAAACATTGTTTTCCTTGTATTTTAATGTGATAATTAGGGCGTCAGATATTCCCATAGAGAAATGTAAATTTTTCATACGTGAATATTTCAACTATTATGACGTCCTAGTACCACTTCCCCTTGATGCTGTATGATGCACACCGTTGCGTGACATTGATCTTGAGTTCTTATTACATATAAAACTATATATTTCCAGGAGTAGGCGCCGGCAACGTGGTCGAACCTGTACCTTCGTTTCTGCCAACACGTCGAACACTAAATGTAGCCGCTGGCGGAGAAGCGGTTCTTACCTGTATCGTATCACGCCTCGGAGATAAGGCGGTGAGTGTTCTCTGACTTCTAGCACCCTGGTAACTTTGGTACTGACGGTAGAACGTGAGCAGGTCAAGAAACAATAGTATTTAAGTATCTACCTACTGGCTGCGGGTTATTTATTTTAGGCAAGATGGAGCTAACATCGTTTTGCCTTTTCTTCATGCATTGAATTATGGGAAAGTTAGTTAAGCCGGAAAAAATCGGCTTGTATGGGCGCCGCCAGTTGTACCTATAAACCTTACTGAGCCTTGTGGGAGTTTTCAGAAAAAAATCTCTCCAATTGAAGAAAAGTGAACTATGTCAGTTTTGTGACGATATATAAGTATTAAATTTCTATAAATACTTACACTTGGTGCTCGTTTCATAAACTTTAGGCACTAATACAATGCAAAAAAGGAAAAAAACCGTACAACAGTCATATTTAATTATCGTCACAAATCTGACATAAATTAACGCTATTCACGTTAATAGGGGCCATTCATTTCTGAAAACTTCCTTATAGGACTAGGTCGAGTTGTGAGAGATTGTACCCACGTGATAGTCAAAGTACCGAAACGTCTTATGCCACTGCATGAAAGAGTATTTATACTATTTGGGTTATGCCAGGAGTAGCAGTAGGTTGCACACAAATGTGTCAACACCACCGTCTGTCCAATTCAGAATCTTTCTACCGTAAACAAACATGAATTTAGATTCCCATGGTAATGGCGTGTGATCACTAATAACACGTGTAGGCCTACGACCTTCATTCACTTTTAAATCATTTTACATTTCAACGGTTGCCAAACATTCGTTTGTAAATAAACCGTCATGTCACGATCGAGGAATGTTTGTGTCATTACGTATTCGGCAGTGTTAGTCACGATGGGCGTCGATGGAAACTGGCGCCTGAAGTCAAAATAACTTTTTGAAACACGTCGGCAATTCACAAATTTCGCCACAGTGAAGCTTGTTTTAAAGAAGCAGATAGCAGTTTTTCCACTCGCATAATTTCCCACTTTTTACAATTGCTTTCTTCTTCGAAATGCTTCTTTCAAGTACTATGTCTACGCTATGGTCATTTGTCATAACGTTTTTATTTCTAACTCGTTAATTTTACCTACAAGAGGAGGCGGGGCTCCTATTTCTGGGTGTTTGTCTTACGGGCGTCTTAAGACTCCTAAAAATGTCCTTCACGAAATATGATAATTATAAAATTTATAAATCTAAAATAAAGTGGGAGATTATGCGAATGGATAGTTCGGTTAAAATGCAATTAAGACAAAAATAACTGGCGAATGGAAAAATCGTCACTATTGATTTTCGGAATATACCTAGATTTAAAGTTCCTTTTACATTGTGATATTCATTTATTATCAAAACCCTAAAAAATATTTACTTAGCGTGTTTTTATCTACCGGAAATAAATAAAAGAACAAATATATTTATTATTGCCATATTCGAGATTATTTATATTCTATAATGTTTGTATCAATATATAAACAGCAGGCTATCCTGCCCAATGGTATTTTGTAGATGTCCATGGACCAATAAAACTGTTGCAGACATAATGTCGCACTTGTCTGTAGGAAAGGTAAACTAGGGGACTAACTTTTGTGATCAAATTGTATGACAGGTTACAACTATTACTTAAAACGGGATATTTACCATAATGTACGTTTTTTTTTATGACAAAGGTGGCAAACGAGCAGACGGATTGCCTGATGGTAAGCAATTACCGTCGCCCATGGGCACTCGCAACACCATGGTAGTCACAAGCGCGTTGCCGACCTATAAGTGGGTTGGAGCTCTGGGAACCTTATTCACCATCAGGAACACAACACTACATACCTGAAAGGTAGCAGTGCTATTATGGCTGTGGTCTTCTGTAAGGAGGAGGTACTTCCCCAGTTGGGCTGCTCCAGATTCAAGCGTGATGGTCATCGCTGTGCCCTACCTCTCATTGTTGGACGTAGTTTAAGGACATACCCCGGGTATCTCGTATCCGGGTCCGGGTACGTTAATTTGAATGAGTTTCCGATATTTCGGCACTGTTGCAAGCGCCATCATTGCGTTTTATTTAAGTAATAGTTGTAATGTGGACGACCAAGTTAGCTTAAAATCATATATCGTACCTGGTAATCGTGCTAATGATAGGGTTTGTGAATAGAGCCGCTGGAATAGGTGATATACAGCCGCGGGCGCAGCGCGTGGGAACGGAGCCGCTGTTATGATTGTTTATTTATACCGCGTGCGCTACATTTGTCATTATTGAAGTAGAGTAATGGGTGCTTTTTATAGTCTACTTGTAATATCTAAAAAATCTTATAAATGAAGAAAAAATTATATCAACTAAATTACTGAGACTGACCCGTTCGATAATCGTTCATGCGCATTAATTGCGTGTTATAGTATCGTTAGCAGACGCTTCTGCTTAAAAGAAAATTTATATTATAATGTTTGGTAGTTATTCGTAAGGCGAACGCTAATGAGAAAACGAGAAAGGTTTTTTTTGGTGCATGAAACCGAAAAAACGGCAAATCTAAAACAGTTAAACATGTTAAGTATCCGTTAATATCACTAGATCTATCTGAATTGTTTTTTTTTTTTTTATATTCTATGTAATTACTTCAATTTCAAATGACTGAGCTTATTCGAGTCTTGCGTTCGAATATCATAGTCATCTATTTTTATTAAATACAGGGAACAGCTTTCAGGGTTTCGGTCGGGATAACTTATTCATTTTTCTTTTTCTCGTTCGAATCGTCACATTTTACTTTTGACCATGCAAGAACTACATCGCTTATCTACTGAGTATTTACGTATGTGCGAGCTTCGATGCATTATGATATGTATAATAAGAATATCTGGTGAATGAAGTGCAGTTTTACTCGCAAGTGTGAAGAATCAGTGAACCCGTGACCTTGAGTGCCCACGCGCCGCTTTTAGCCGCTTCCGGGAAACGCAGCGCGCAGGCGCGGGCGCGCGGGCGCCTAGGCATTTGACAAATACTAATTGAGCCGGGGGGCGGCGCCGAGTGGGATAGTTCAAAGGAATATTACTCGAGCTTCTTCCATTTGAGAGTCATTTTTACATTACATGAGTTATGGTTGTGAGCAGTAATTAAGGAACTATAATAGATATGTCTATAAATATAAAGTAGGTATTTTTGACATGATAAGAAGAATTCTAGCACGGACGTATTAAATAAATAGATAATCACTAAGTATGTAAAAACACACGATGTGCAAGAATAAGTTTGCATTGGGGCAAGAATTTACAAAATGGTCGTAGTACTAAATCACCATGCATTGTATTAATAGGTAGGTAGGTGCTATGAAATCTCATTGCGGCAATGGTTAAATTTTAAATTATTTTACGGGAATGCTCGACTTTAAAATTGACGTTCTGTAAACATACTGAATTAGACGCCCTTGGCATTAGACGACGTTAAATCAACTTAAATGAATATTAGCGAATATGGCTGTTGCACAAGTTGATGCAAAGAGGCAATCAGGAACTGAGCTTGGATGTTATCGTCTACCTCCATCTTTATTCGGGTAGTATAGAAAGTTTCGCCGTATGGTTATTCGTCATTTGCTAATGGCTCGTCCTCTACATAACGGCCGAGCGCCGCGCGCCGGGCCAGCGAGATGGCCATGCGATGGTGACATTCAGTTAAGATCTAATCAGTTAAGATCCCTTTGATGTGCAGCCAAAAACTGGACAAAACGGCCATAAGCCTCTGACACCACTACCCTCTCTACACACTGGGCCGCATCTTAGTGGGCCAGCATATAAAAGAGCAATTAGAAGTCGCCTCTGTACCGATATGTCGGAATTAAATTCGGTATACACGACCGTCCACATATATATGTCATAGATATTAAAAGTGGAATCCTCTCCTCTAAATGGGATATACATCTGAGTAAGTGCGTGGAGAGATAATCGGTGGGCATAAAATTTACGCACGACGTACTGAGCGTCGGCTTTGATGTGACGTGCATCGCTCATTACGCAGTGTATCGTGCACGGCGTAATATATCGGTGATTTAAGTTGCGGTGGAGTTCAGCCGGCGGCGCCATAAATATGAACTGGGCATAGTTTCAGGGCAAGTGACACGATATAAATAGAAGATAGCGATATTAAGCATTTGAGTCTTAAGGAGAGACTCCCTATGTGTGTTTGAGAAATTTTGCTCCCGCGAACGCTCCACCTGTGGAATGAACTCCCTGTCAAGGTTTTCCATAGGTACTACAGTATGAGATTCTACAAAAAAGGAGTGTATAGGTTCTTAAAGGGTAGGCAACGAATACGGTTAACGAATGTTTGCTCCTGGGTTACGAATGTTATCTATGTATTTAAATTTATTTTATAACTTATTTCTTTACGAAATTACAGTGAAATTATTTAGTGGGTTTTGTTAAGTTCGATTACATAATGTTGGCATGAATCGAATATTTGCCTACATCGCGAGTTTAAATCAAGCCTTAGGACATAAATGTCACCACCTAAACACGGACACGCCATCGGGGCTCAACAATCCGTGCGAAAATGGTTTACCCATATATCTAGTGAATCTATTCATAGTCGAGAGCTGCATTGGTGCAAGTTTACTGCCGGTAATAAAATGAAGAGAGCATGAAACGGCGGAGTCGGTCGTAAAACTCCAACTGCTTGCATCTGCCAAGTCCGCCTTCGGCAGTCGATTCCCGAAGGCCGCGGTTGAAGGTTTGTTCTGATTTTGGTCCGCTGCACTGGAAATGACGTAAAAATTCGGTCAGATTCTCGTACTGCCGTAATGTGCGTCACAATCTGTCACTTTTGACGGGAAAAAGGCCCCAGCACTTAAAAATTACTTATTTATATATCATGTACATTTCAATTAATTTGGGTTTGATTGGCTGGAGCCATATCGTCGAAGTGACTAATGTGGTGTGGCTCTTATGCTAACCTATATAACTACATAGCTACATTATTATCAGAGATCGTATCGCTGGAGGTTTTCGGCATTCTATAACTTGCTTGTAACGGTGACAGTAATCCGTCTATTCTGATAGCCGAACCAAGTATTGGTATCTTATTTGATTGGAAGATTATTGATGTAAACTTTCACGGTTCACGGTAGCTGTTATGCGTAGTAGTTGATAAATGGCAACTACGACAGACCTTGCATCCTGCTAAATCTCCTGAAGCTTATATATTACTTGTTTGTATTCAGGTATCTTGGGTACGCGCGCGGGACCTCCACATCCTGGCCCATGACGGGACGGTGTTCTCGGCGGACCCTCGGATCGCGGCGGGCGTGAGGAAGGAGCGTGGTGTCGTGACGCAGCTGCTGCGTATCGCGCCCGTCAGGGAGTCCGACGCGGGCCTGTACGAGTGCCAGCTCAACACGGACCCCAAGCTCAGTCAGTTCTTCAATCTTACCGTCTCAGGTATGTGATATACGTGAACCCATCATGAAAGCATGACGAGCGACGATGAGCTTGATTTTATGAGCGAGATGAAAGTATTTATTTTTTATTTAAGATACGCAATTGCGCAGCTTGGAAGTAAGACCACTTGGCGCAACGCGAATATTGGCGCCAAAGGGGAGCACAGCAACCCTCGGTTGCTCGGCACAGCTGTGGCCGATGGAGACGCCTGATGCGCCGCCATTGAAGGTCGCTTGGTACCAGGACGGACAGCAGTTACTACCTCTGGTGAGTACTTTCGCCGTATACACTACATATACACTATACACGCCGTAATAAAAGTGTTAAGTTTGTTAATTTCTTCTATTAGACTTTATTTTAATTTCCCTTTCCCTATCAGAATACTTGGATTTTTTCTCTGATAACTACCTAAATTATTCAGATCTTGACATCACTTGTAAAAAATAATGTGTTGTTTAGGAAGGTGGAATTTCTCTCGACACGGAGCGCGGAGCAGGCCTAGTGACGTCGCGGCTGACGCTGGCTGCTCTCATGCCCACTGACGGCGGTCGGTACCTCTGTCGCGTCACGGCGGACGTCGACCAAGACCCTGACCTCTTCTCAGCGCCGGTCTCCATGCAGGGAGAGACTGCCTTCACGATTGTTATCACAGACAGTAAGTTTATTGTAAAATGTTGTATGTGCCAGAACAGAAAAGAGTCTTTTGATGACAATTTATAACGCACTCACTGTTTAGAACTTCTTATAATTATATGCTTATTATAAGAGGCCCGAATTTTCACGGCAAAACAAAAGACTGTCGCAAACTTACTAGTGTTGTTATGGAATTGAAGAAAATGGAAGAATAAAACTATAATCCAATAAAGAAACAAAACATTAATTTAAAAAAAATATGTAAAGTAAAAAATTATGTAGAACTTGATGAAAGTTCTACGAAATCCACGTCAGTAGACGCGGCATCATATGATACCTATTTTATTTGATATCTGATAGTGATAAGAATATGTGATCATTAATTTTTCTACATTCTCTGGGAGTAGACAGTTTATTACTATAAAAGCCATTTGTTATCTGAATGATCGACAAAGTAAATTAATCACCAGTTCGTGGATTTCGCGATAAAAAAATGCATCTAACACTAGTATTTAGGTTTGCGACAGTCTTTGGTTTTGCCATGAAAATACCGGGCTCTGCTTAGGTATTATACATACATACATTTCAGCCGTATGCAGTCCACTGCTGGACATAGGCCTCCCACAAATATGACTTACATCATCTTGGGGGGTAGTTTCCATAGTCGCCACGCTTGGCAGGCGGTATGGCGACCGCAGTAGCTGTAGAATGGGTTTCGACGGACGCTGCTGCCCGTCCGTAGGATTTTTCCCTTTGTCGCCTCTTACGACACCCGCGGGAAGAGATGGGGTGGTGCTATTCTAGTCAGCCGCCATCATACGGCACTGCTTATTATGTAACTTGCGATTGACAGTAACATTTTGCAGATATCCCTGAGATGGAAGCGATGCAGCGTGATCAATCGCCAACAACAGCCATCGGCAGCATGCGCCGTGCTGCGTCCGTGCTGACCGCGCTTGCTGCAGCAGCTGTAGTAGCCATGCACTGATGCAGCTTCAGTATTGCTCGATGTAGCTAGCTCTCTCTGCTGCAGACAAGAGGGGCTAAACACCTACCTGCCTTTGCCGTTTGACTGGCCAACTCAAGAGACACAAACACTGCGGCAACATAAGTGTTGGTTATGTGAGTGAAGGAACTTTATATTGATGACGAACGCAGTTTGTGGTAAAATTCGGAGTGGTTAAATTCAAAAGAAAAAAGTGCAGTGATCTAAAGACTCCATTAACTTTTTTAATTACGTCTTATTAGATCCCTATACCTATTGTAAATTATGAGCTGTATTTTAAACTGTAAGCCCAAGAGCTCGGTCAAGAGCCGACCAGGCTCGTTATGTAAATATTGTAAATAGCCAAATAAATTTATATCGCCAAGTACCTACCACTGTTTCTATTCTCATATTTATAGATTGGCACGCGCCGCTATATTTAAAGAAGATGGCTGTCCCTCTCCGCGACCGAAATATCACTTCGATGCTGGATCCACACTGGTACTAATAAGAACATTTTTCTGTTACATTTCGTCACTACTTTGAAAAATTCTCGTATCTGACACAGATACTCCAAGTTCAAATGCAGTAACTCTGTACTCATTCTATACATAGTTACCTCATTTTTCCTTTGAATGCCAGAATGAGTTACAAGGTTTTTGCAAAGTAGTGACGATTTGTAGGTATTTTTCAACTAAAAAAGCAACGTTAGAATATTAATTGGGTCAAAATCCATATGAAATACTGAGTTGTGGCTTTAGGGCTGTAGTTTTTTTATTGGTATAGGACATTTAGGTAGAACAGCCAGAACCATCTTTGTCTGCCACATATGACGCGTGGGTCGGAGATTGTTTAGATCGCTCACGCCCAGAGATTAAAGAAAAACCATGATACGGAATCGCAACATGAATTCTTGGTTGTTACATAGGTTAAGCATTATTATTTATTAAATAAGTCTACAAACCATAAGTTTGCACATGTTTTTTCACCGCGCTAGCTCGGAAAGAACTGTTTTGTTCTTTAAAAACAGATAGCAAAGTTGCATTTTATTAACTAGAGTGCAAAATAATTTCATACTAATCGAATGTTTTTTTTGTTATTATCGGGTCGGATGTTCTTTTATTCAATGTTTTTGAATGATGGATGCCAATCGTTTTGAATATTTTATAAAAGTTTTAGAGCATTTTTTTTCCTCGCGGTAGTGAAAAATTATGTGTTTCACTCGGTAGCAAAGACAAGTGTGTCCCCTCTTGTGCTTTGAGACCCTCTCAATGCTCAAGATTCCACTCTCATTTTGGAATCTTTCAATCTCAATAATAGCACGAGAAGGTAAACACTAACTTTGCTCCCTCCTATAACAAATAATTAGTTGTTTGTATTCCATATAACATCCCAACAATGTGGAGCTGCCTTTACAGACCGCCTAACTGTGCGTGCCACATAAACAAGATATAATGTCGCTAGCTATAACTCCAGCCGTTAATTACGAAATAGAGAACTAATTCGAATTTTATTGCTGAAGATCTACGGAGCTGAAATAGATTAGATTAGAGGATTATATGAATAAACAGTAAAGCCAACGAATGCTCGGAAGTAGAAAATGAATAATAGTGAACTAGTGATGAGATTTAAAATAATTCTTAATATGAAATTGGTAGACGAAATTTGTTTATAAATGTTCATTTAAATATGTAGTTTTTATTAAAGTATCGATCAAAACTTTTTAAGGGAGTTATCAAAAAAAAACCCCGATTGACTAGAAAAGTTTATATTTCTGTAAATAATTAGATTTGGTGCTCGTTTAATAAACTTTAAGCAGTATTATAAAACAGAAAAGGTAAAAAATTACTTTCCGAGTTCATGCTTAGTTATCGTTACATATCTAACCAGTATCAGACTTATTTTAATGTTTTTTCACGTCACGTTAATTGGTAAGTACACTTTTCTCGTAAAACGCACTTATTATTTTTAATCTTTATTATTTATTTATTCTTTTGAAATAAAGGAAAAATTTAAAAATCAATTCATTGAAAAATTTAAAAATCGGGCGAGACTCGAACTCATTACTCCGGGATCGAGATAAATGCCCGTCGCTGTACCAACGGAACTATCAGAAATACATCCCAATGGCTGCGAATTTCGCCACCTTATCCTTCAATGCTTCAACAATTTATTACAGGTGAATACAGTCAAATTTAAAATAAGTAATTTATTAGACAAATGCAAGCAGTCGTGCTTAAAATTGGTACATTTGTAACAGAAACTTATTTACACATAGAACCAATAGGTGTTAGAACCGTTAAAACAAGTGCCTGCTGGAAAATATTTCTCACAGGCGGTTGAATTATTTTGCTATTAAGAAAATGGTAGGCACCGGAGCGAACTATAGACCCATTTCGTCCCCACGTATGTACGTTACGTATATGAGCAGGCCACTGACGAGCCTTCCAAATGGATGCCGTTGGATTTATCCAAATGGAAGGCGTCCAATTGACAACATTTCATATTTTTAACTCCTTATTTTAATGAGTTTAATGGAAAGAAGATGAAATTTTAATGTACCCGTATTTTTATTTTTTTCTGAAAAAGTGTTTTTTTAATGCGAAAAATCCATTTGAAAAATAGTTCATTCTAAAAGAGCGTATGTCACAATGTTGGGAAAGTGACGTCACCAAGAATCGAGAGCAACTGAAAAAAAAGCTCGATACAGACTTGACTTGACACTGACGGCTTGACAGTCATATGTCATACGGTCAATCAAATTTTCTTTATTTCAGTTACCATACCAAATTGTATTAATTGAATGTATATTATGCTCCAATAAGTCATGTAACATGGCAAAAACTACAAGCAATATTCGTATGCATTTAGTAAATATTGTTTTATTGCCGAATGCAAAAATACTTTACTTTTACGCGACAGATCCATAGAAATACAACATAGCCATACAGTGAAATGTAAATAATAAAGATATTATGAAAAAAAGCTTTATTTTAATTAAAATTGCTCATATTTCCTTCATAGAAGTTGTCGAAGGTTCGTCTATCTTCTTTACTAGCTACATCAAAAATCATAATTGGTGTTTGCAACCCCCTTCAGAAGCCTTGCAGTCATGACAGGAAACATCTACATAGTTACCTGAAAACCCTATATACATGCAGTCACTTTGTTTAGCTTCGAGCGGATCCTCTGCTCTGGACGGACTCGCCATTACACTATACATTTTCCTGAATCTCTGTTCACTTCGACATAAACGACAACGTCCGACGAAGACATGTCCTCTAGCCCCTCTTATCTGTGCTAAGTTATCCATATCACTTGCCGCTGTGGCCTCCATTATCATCACCGTTTCCACACGCGGCAGATTCCTGCTGTCCGACGAAAAAACCCTTCGTAGGGTTTTATTTTATTGTTTCAAAGGTAGATAGATCGGTGTTCGGTTAAAGAATGCCAAGTCTGTAATTTTTACAGAGGTATCTAAGTCCAGTGAGTGAATCAAGTATTTTGTGATTTATTATCTCAAACAACGTATGAATGTAGGTATTTAATTTATGATGCAAGTGAGCATGAACAAGAAATAGTTATGACTATGACAGTTGTTGACAAACAAATTATCAAACGTCAACCATAAGAAATGAGTACCGGTACAGGTAACTTTTTAATTATTTTATGACTAAGGTCTTATTTTGGTAAAGTGACGTCATACTTCCGGTTTACACAAAATAACGTTTTTTTTTCAAAAGTTCAAACCAATAAAATCCAAAAAAATATTTTTTTGCATATTTAACAGATGTTTAATAAAACAGCATTAGAATTGAGACTTATTGAAAATATGAAATGTTGTCAATTATTTAGCATACTGACGATCCATCCATTTCATAAGTCCAGGGATGTTATTTATTGCTACGTGTTTGTATGTGCTTTATCCGTGCCGTACAAATGGATTTGTTACTACTGGGAACTAACTGTAGCAGCCATTTACGTAAAAAGGCTTAAAAACCAAAAAGGACGTGGACGAAGAAAGTTAAGAAAAAGGCAAAGCTACACTCATATTGAGCGTTTATAACTTGCCATAAACATGGATGATTACGATACTTCTATTACTTATAGATAAAACGAAGTCTCGGTCTGACATTTTTACCTATTATCGTGTTCGTGTATTTAATTGGCGGCAGCGCCGTGCAGACTGAATAAAAATGGACGTAGTTTTGCTCATTCACGGAGCGTCCAATACCCTTGCCATGAGTTGTGACATTGACGTTTTCGATAACGAGTATCGAGTTTACTATCTGTGCATCTCGCTTGTACTATTTTAGGGCGAACGAGATGCATTCAATCCGATTGGAATTCCACGCTCAGGATGCCGTCCAAAAAACTTATAAGTTTTTAACATTCACGGACGGATTTTGGAATGCAGCCACTCCATTTGGACTGTTGGAAGCATCGTCAGCTTTACCAAAACTCGAAGGTACCTACATATTTTTTTAGTTTACCACTTTCCAGCCATGATTAAATACCTACGTGAGTATATTCATACCAAATCTAAGCATTCTTATACAACCTGCCAGTAAGCTAATCCGCGTACAGACGTTAATATACAGTCACTATACAGTCCAGTCCACAAAATGTCAAGTTAATATTTTGTAATAGCCAGAATATTCAACTTGCTTTTTATGCAGACACAGAATCCTACAAAATATAATAATATCGAAATTTAAATGATTTTTTTTTTTACTTCTAACAGTGTTTATCCGCTCGTGCAGAAACTATTAGCTAGCGAAAAAATTACTCGTTACGCTCGCGGTAAAATTTTAAAGTCTTGCACTTTGCCGAGTGAAACATATTTTTTCCCCTCACTACCCCAAATTATTGGTATCAACAATTTGTCATAAAAAATCACCATATAAACATTCATCCGACCAGCTAATGTCAAAAAAAATCCTCAAAATGTGTGCTAAGCTACTTTGCACTCTTGTGAATAAAATGTAGTTAGTATTGGTTTGGTACTGTCTTTAAACACGAGCTTTCCGGGGAATTCAAGTAGTTAGAAGGTGAAAACAACTATATCGGTAATTAAGCACTACTCGTATTATTATTATAAATACATTTTTGAACCAGTTGTTACCTTTTTTCGTTAATAATTATATTTTAAATATCATGATTAAGAACCTTTTTTTTTTTAAAGTTGATTTAGTACCTAATTTAAGTATAGAGGATCGTTGGTCTCGTCGAATGGCACATGCATTGGAGCCCCAAGGCCAGAGTCGTGCGGACGGTAAGTGGCCCGATGGTCTTACGCTTGTCTCGTGGGTGAAGGGACGTAGCTTGATGGGACGCCACGTGAATCAGTACTCAGTAGGTACTTTTGCTTCCACTCATCTTGCGCATACGGTGAACAAGGCTGGCACTGCATCGAAAAGTGCGGCCAAGTTTAAGCACTGCAACTGTACGAGCTGCGTACGAGCTTGTCGCGTTTGCAGTAGAGACAGATGGCTGGCCCTTGGTGTACCAAAGCTAAAGACAAAGAGTCTGTTTGTAGGGCAACTTTGAGGGCTTTCACTCACGTGCCACTGACCTTCAAACTGGTTTGAGCAGTAAAAAACATCTATCTTAATTTTAAGCTCATAAATCGACGGGTGTGTAATGTAAGTGCTAGCTAATACGTCGTGATTGGCTATATAGCTGGTAGGTTACAACGTGTCTTCCACGGGCATACTTGTGCCAAAACAGTCGGGAAGTCCTGGTAGAATGTTCACTATCTTGTGGTTACTCTCGTCCCCACAAGCAGAGAGTGGGGATGGGATGTGGGGAATCTCACATGTAGGTAACTTTGGGGGTAAAGCCACCCTAGTCTAGGGGGTACCTATGTATAAAATAAATGCATTTTCACTACAAAAAACGACAGACAAAAAAAGGTTAAGTATGTCGACTTGACCAAATTTGAAGTTAGGTACTAACCTAACTTCAATTTTGGCTTCGTAATCACAATAATTTATTATCATGTATCACATCACATTCTATTTATGCACTATCTGCACTGATAAATTGATAATACAAAAGCAAGATATTATCCTACATCGAAGGGCGATTTACTGAAAATTCCCAAGTTCCAAGGAACACATTTAGATCGGGGTAATTGATAATTCCCAAGAGTTTATGGTGTATAAGTCTGGTTATGAATCTACGACCTGCTGGCCATCTTGTTGCTGTACCGTTATGGTCAAATTTTTTGACGAAATTTCAACTTCTACCACATTCAATACAGGTGGAAGAAGTGGTCCAAGTTACAAAAGATCGGAGTGACCCATTCCGCCGCCGCCTAGCCAAAGGCAAAATCAACAATCTGCTAAAGTGGCAAGGTACCATGCCTTTGCCCACTTCAATTTCTAAATACTAAGTAACTAAAGTTAACCATGAGTCTTGCTTTGTCAAACTTTTCTACAAGCTTAAGTCTTAAGTCGAATGTCAAATTAAACTTTGTGTGGAAACATCGTTACAAAACGACCCTTTTGAAATGCTCTTGAGCACGTTTAGTTAGATTTAGAATATAGATTTAAAGCGCAAATTTGGCATTGACTTAAAGGGTAGGTATCTCTTGCAGGGTAGAATGTAGATAAACTGCTGCTTCTCAGCGAATACAACATAACTACTAAGTTAATAGAATTACTTAAAGGATGAGACAAGCTAGTAGTAGGAGTAGCACTAGTGAAGTATTCTCTTACTTATTAAACAAGAAACTTATCCTAGGAAGCTAAGTACTCTTTTGGTTTCAGTCGCCTGTTGACAGTTGTATCCTTGACGACGACGTCCTTGTCGTGTGTGATGTTAAGTGAGTGTTAATTATATTATTTGGTAGTCACCGTAACTCAGAGTGCACCGCGGCCCGCTGCCGCCCATGGCTCGCGCCTGCCTGCAGTCACTGACCGCTCGCGTACACTACATTCGGAGGCTCGCCCGGCGCGCGCGCACGCTTCCCGCCATTAAAACTATTCACCAATCTAATTATTACTTACTACTTACTTTAACTACCGTTTTCAAATTACTAGTGGCAGTCATTTTTTCAATAATCGGTCTACATTAATTTCGCGTAGTGCTGAACTTTATGTTGAAATTGCGGAACCAGGGTTTCAGATTTGAAAGGTGATAACAATGGTTTATGGTCCACGATTGTGACCGTTTGTGTTAATGTGAGTTTCCCTTCAGTTTGGTGAATTTAGTGTCTTATATTATTTTAATACCAGTAAAAGTTCAACAGAAGTGGCGTTATAAAAGATTCAATAATTAGGTAAGTCCAATTTGAAATGTATTGTTGAAAATCTTGGTAAATTATAAATGTTACGATTAATAACAGTCTGTTACATTAATCGTAGATAATTACACATTTATACAAACAGGAACTGAGCTGATAGATATCTCGACCACCACGGGGCAACGTAATAAAATAACAAATAAATAAAGGAATATTTTATAATTTATAATTCATACAAAAAAAAAACTAGAACTCATACAAAAGCAACCCTTTTTAAATTATATGACTTTACTTTATTGTGACATTACCCATGGGTATAAAACAATAACAACTGCTTTCGATCGCCGCTCAGTGCTCAGCGGCGCTATCGCGAAAATCGTTATTCGTAAATTTCGAACGATTGTCTTGTCTCTGTCACCCTCATGACTTGTATAGAAACGATCACGAATGACTTATTAAATAAGTTATTCCATTGTTTTGATTGTGTTTCTACAAGCTCCTACCATCATCTCAGATTTGAATGATGCACGTAAATATTAATCATCATCATCATCATATCAGCCCTTTATCGCCCACTGCTGAACATAGGCCTCTCTTCTACTGTATTGTATCTCCCCACTCCCAAGTCCCTTAATTTCTTTGATCATGAATTTTGCACCCTTTTTTCTCGTAGCCTATGTCCCACTGCTGGGCAAAGTCCTCCCCTCGCAATCACCATAAAAACCATAAACCTCACACCATATCCCCATATACTCTTTGCCGGCAGACATTGCACTAGAACCTAGAAAACATAAATTTAAGAACCGCTTGAAAATGCATCTTTTTAATATTATGTAACCCGCGTATTGTTCAATTATCAGTTATTTTATTATTGTAATAGTCTAGACGTACATCTCCAAATTGCAGAACGCATTATATATCTTTTATAAGTAGAGACTCCGGACTCCACAGTCAAACTGTGAAAACAGTTTTGTGGAGCTATGTATAAAACAAAATGTTGTACTGTATTTTTAATAATAATAAATAAATAAATAATAAATAAATAATGTAGTTCTGCTTCTGCCCCAGCCGATTTGTTCGGACTAGTCAGTGGTTAGGGTTACTTTACCCTATCGGTCCGGGTGCATGCGGCAGATGTGTCCAGTCCGTATGTCACACCTTATTGAACATAATAAACATATGTAGCTATACCTAGAGCTTGTCCCAATACTCCCAATAGTCAATATTATGCTTCAAGGCTCCAATTCTGTATTCTAGAGACAATATTTATTTTAGCACTTCGTTTACGTGTTATTAGCGGTACGGCGGTGACACGTACTTGGATAAGTCGTATAGAATAACTTTTTAATAACTGGTACTGATCATTATATCTTAAAATGCAATCGCTTTTGCTTAGCGTGATGATAATTTTATTATTCTAACTTCTAACCACTTACCTTATCTCTTAATTAGTTTCAAAGGTAGCACGAAGGCATTGTCTTTGTCTGCGGGATTATTCTACTGACAGAGGAAGGTAAAAGTACCAGTACTCGACACGTGAATGTCCATTGAATGACATGTACACGACACACTTTTGTCACCTCTATTGACAGTGACTTAACATTGAAAGTGGCAGCCATTGAGAACGCTGTGCAATTGTTGAATTCCTAAAACTTAGGGCCGATACAGGCCGACTGGATCCTGACTGCACCATTCCTATATAAATTGCAGTTGGGTTGCAGTCCGTCTGTATCGACCCTTACTGTAGATACACTAAGTATACATTTCTGTATACTTAGTAGTTGACTTTAGTGACTGGATTTCCAACGTGACGTCACAAATTAACCGAACATTTTACAAGTCGAAACGCTTACAGCACGG
Source organism: Grapholita molesta (assembly GCA_022674325.2). Taxonomy (NCBI): domain Eukaryota; kingdom Metazoa; phylum Arthropoda; class Insecta; order Lepidoptera; family Tortricidae; genus Grapholita; species Grapholita molesta. The sequence continues at coordinate 12,277,858 of CP053137.2, forward strand.
TCTTTTTGGGTAGACTCATATTTATATACATTAACTCTTAAAACCGCTGTTTCAACCCCAGTGATAGGCGTGACAGTGGTGTTTCTGCCTATATTTGCAGTATTCCATTCCATAATTCATATTAACATTAATTACTATGAGTTGAGAAGTTGAAGAATGAGAGTTAGCCATATCAATAACATATATTACATTTTTTATATGGGAAGCACTAACGCGATGGTAAATTAATATTACGTTACTTAAAAACTTACACTCAGGGCTCTGGATTGATTTTCGCGCGTGAGTCAAATTTTTTTTATTAAGGACATAGGGTATTGCGATTTAAGTACAAAACATAAAATTTAATTGGGTTATTATAAATATATAAATTTTGTTTCATGCCTGTGATATTACAGATATTGGTATGGTAATGTTAAGAATTTTAAAACCTTATTTTATCACTGTAATTATGAACCCAATTAACAAAATAAGTAATTGGCTAATGTCACGCTAAATTTCATGTGATAACTTACTACGATATTAAATTACTTTATTACACATGAAAACTAACTACGATTTTAAATTACTATCGCGTAAATACTTAAATACCGTTTCGTCGTTTACAACTCGATACTTTAAGTGTTTTAATTGGTCGAATCGAGCGCTCGGAAATCAACAATTTTGCCCATAGCCGGAACATTGACAAATACATTCTGTTTAGATCGGAGACATAGGTACGTTGGGCTTTTACTGCTGCTGGAATCCTTTATCTTAACACGTTCGCTGCGTTATTAGGTCGATCGACCCCTAAACAAGTTAAACTGCGATGTTAACTAACTCTGCCGCAGCGAAGTTTTACGGTCGGTGAATTTACGTCGTGCGTAAATTTCATCACCGATTATTTCTCCACGCACTTACTCAGATGTATTTCCCATTTAGAGGAGAGGATTCCACTTTTAATATCTATGAGTGAAATATGTGTGGACGGTCGTGTATGCCGAATTTAATTCCGACATATCGGTACAGGCGACTTCTAATTGCTCCTTTACATGCTGGCCCACTAAGATGCGGCCCAGTGTGTAGAGAGATTATCGAAACCCGTATCGTTATCGAAAACCGTAATGTCTCAACTCATGGTGTACGGGTACAGGAACCGACTCCGTAGAACATGTTAAAGTATATTACCTAGTATATAAGTAATAAAAGGATTTACTAATTAGTACTTATGTACTTATGTACTAATTAGTAAATAAGTGACCGATCCGATAGCATAACCCTGTTCCCCGGCAGCTAAGAACCTCGCTAAGAGCTGGAGTGGCTGCCGACGCGGCCGAAAGTCTCAAGAGGCACGAATATGCAGCAGTAGATTTTAGTTCCATGATTGAGCTGTTTAGGACAGTCTTAAGCCCGTTCGGTCTTGGAGCCAATTCAGTTGACAAAATGCTTAGAAAACGCCGGACAAACGCTACGAGTGAGCAGTGTCTCTAGTGTAAGTTTCTTTTGACGCAAAAAAACTTTTCGTACGCGTAAGTGATAATGTTGTTTATATGGGTAACTCTAACGCGATGGCGAAGTAATGTTGGCGAAGGAGCTCAGAGCTGGAACTTCCATAACTTCAGCCAGTCTTCTGGGCAACACCCTTCCATCTGGCCCAGAGTTTGAGCCAATCATTTACATTTAAAATGTATGTAAATCCTTAAGTATATAAAGATTTTCAACTTGCCTTTTAATCATTTGTGACATTATCTAGCAAAAGGGGCGTTATTGTCGATGGCACTTACGTCGAACCGCGTTACGTTTGTATTGCGGCATCTTGAACAGCGCCATCGACAATAAAGTCCCGCGACATGTTTCGGAGAACATGGGCCTCCATTTTCAAGCTCTAAGAGTGCTGAGTGTCCGTTCGGTTCGCCGCTCACGTCCGAAAAATGTCGCGCGAGTGACTAAATAAATGTGAGTAGAACCGTGTTAATCTTTAATTTAAATAAGGTCCCTTATCATAGATAGATATCTTATCTTAGGTGTTGTGTTCCTGATGGTGAGTAAGGTTCCCAGAGCTCCAACCCCCCTTAAAGGCCGGCAACGCGCTTGTGACTCCCCTGGTTTTGCGGGTGCCCATGGGCGACGGTAATTGCTTAACACCAGGTAATCCGTCTGCTCGTTTGCCGCCTATGTCATAAAAAAAGAAAAAAAAAAGAAAATGTCACGTTTATGTACCCACTTCTTATTTCCTAATGAATGAATTATTCGTCCGATTGGAGATAACATACTGAAATATAATTTTGATTCAAGCCAGACACAAAACACATAATTGTGGCAGTTTGTCTTAGTAGTAGCATCATGCGAAAATAATGTGTGCCATCCTTAATCTTCAGGTTCCATCTTAAAATGTTTCCGTGGTCCGACTTTCTCTTCACCGCGTGAACAAACATTGGGCTGTCATCTCTGCACACAATACATCTCGAGAATACCTGCTGTATAAATCGCAGTTTCTCTTGGAAAAAGTGTTGTTATATTTACTAGCGCAATGTCATCAGCAGCAGTGCAGACTATGTAAATGTTGCTCTGTTATTCGTACCAACTGTAAACAAATCGAGAGAATCGATTTTAAAATGTGAATTAGCCGCTTCTATATAATTATTAATTAACGACTGTAAAATCGATTAAACATTTATAATTTGGAATTTATTTCCTAAAACTTACGGTAAATAATTGAATGAGTTTTCTAATAGCTGTTTTAGGCTGTGATTTCCACCAGAGAAGAGCGAGAATGCATTACGACTTTTCGAGGGTGATTTTATTTCCCTTTTAAACAAATAGATTATACGTAAACAATCTAAGGTAAACAATGGGATTCTGTACCTTCTTAACACGTTGACGGACACTTCGTGAGATGTCACGGCCCTTGTTGTTGGGCCCTTTAGCCTATAACACATGACGATATGTTATAGGCTAAAGGGCCCAAAGGAAACAAATGACCACGCCACGTCTGTCGACGAACTGTCCATGAAAGTGTTAAAAACACATTTGTCTCTACATACCCTCTCTCATCCCTAGTGGAAACTAAGTTTTATATCATATATCGTTGACTTTACCCTAACATTCAAATACTGAAATAATACTTATCATAATCGATTAATCGCCTTTACGATTTAACATTTAAGAATCGTTAATTAACCGCATGTGTTTATGTGTTATTTAGTTTTTTACATTACACTCAGTCATACATAATATTTTTGATTGCTTTTTGTACTACTTTTAAGGTACAGTCACGTTTAATAATATGTATACATTTGAGGACGTATGTCTGATCTGAAGCATAAGGATCGAAATCGTGAACATATTTTTGGAGCTGACCGTACCTACCTAAAAGAACTATACAAATTAATATTTTCCATAATTCAAGTGTGCAGGGTAACAGTCACATTACTCACAATTAAGGATTAGGTATATCATTTATTTTCAAATAGTATATGTTAACTAAGCCAATCATACAATATTTGTATAATTTTTAGTCAACTTGAATCTAAAAAATGCCCTTGAGGCATTGTCCCAAGGATGCTAGCGACATTTCCTCTTTGTCTCACATTTAAAATAGGTATCCATGATTTACATAATACAATAAAAACAGTTTTAACATGATACGAGTATCATTGATTTGAATTTAAAAGCTGACGAGGAATACCTACTACTTACTTGTCATATTTCACATGATGTCAATTATAACTAATATAAGTATCGAATTGGGCAGCCTTTTCATTTATTGCGTAAGCGAAAATTGATAACCTTCCCAGGTACCTATAAATAATTTAACATTCACTGTATTTGGAAACCACAAACAGTTTGAGAGTAACGTTGGCCACGAAGATTGGAGAAAAACTACCTACCATCATAAGACCCAGCCAGCCGTAAGATGTCTACTGCTGGATTAAGGTCTCCCCCTTGGATTCGGTTTCGATGGACACTGCTGGCCATCCTTCGATTCGGTTTCGATGGACACTGCTGGCCATCCTCCGATCCGGTTTCGACGGACGCTGCTGGCCATCCTTCGATTCGGTTTTGACCAACGCTGCTGGCCATCCTTCGATTCGGTTTCGACGAACACTGCTGGCCATCCTTCGATTCGGTTTCGACGGACACTGCTGGCCATCCTTCGATTCGGTTTCGACGGACACTGCTGGCCATCCTTCGATTCGGTTTCGATGGACACTGCTGGCCATCCTCCGATCCGGTTTCGACGGACGCTGCTGGCCATCCTTCGATTCGGTTTTGACCAACGCTGCTGGCCATCCTTCGATTCGGTTTTGACCAACGCTGCTGGCCATCCTTCGATTCGGTTTCGATGGACACTGCTGGCCATCCTCCGATCCGGTTTCGACGGACGCTGCTGGCCATCCTTCGATTCGGTTTTGACCAACGCTGCTGGCCATCCTTCGATTCGGTTTCGACGGACACTGCTGGCCATCCTTCGATTCGGTTTCGACGGACGCTGCTGGCTATCCTTCGATTCGGTTTCGATGGACACTGCTGGCCATCCTTCGATTCGGTTTCGATGGACACTGCTGGCCATCCTCCGATCCGGTTTCGACGGACGCTGCTGGCCATCCTTCGATTCGGTTTTGACCAACGCTGCTGGCCATCCTTCGATTCGGTTTTGACCAACGCTGCTGGCCATCCTTCGATTCGGTTTTGACCAACGCTGCTGGCCATCCTTCGATTCGGTTTCGACGGACACTGCTGGCCATCCTTCGATTCGGTTTCGACGGACGCTGCTGGCTATCCTTCGATTCGGTTTCGATGGACACTGGTGGCCATCCTTCGATTCGGTTTCGATGGACACTGCTGGCCATCCTCCGATCCGGTTTCGACGGACGCTGCTGGCCATCCTTCGATTCGGTTTTGACCAACGCTGCTGGCCATCCTTCGATTCGGTTTCGATGGACACTGCTGGCCATCCTTCGATTCGGTTTCGACGGACACTGCTGGCCATCCTTCGATTCGGTTTCGACGGACGCTGCTGGCTATCCTTCGATTCGGTTTCGATGGACACTGCTGGCCATCCTTCGATTCGGTTTCGATGGACACTGCTGGCCATCCTTCGATTCGGTTTCGACGGACGCTGCTGGCCATCCTTCGATTCGGTTTCGATGGACACTGCTGGCCATCCTCCGATCCGGTTTCGACGGACGCTGCTGGCCATCCTTCGATTCGGTTTTGACCAACGCTGCTGGCCATCCTTCGATTCGGTTTCGATGGACACTGCTGGCCATCCTTCGATTCGGTTTCGACGGACGCTGCTGGCCATCCTTCGATTCGGTTTCGATGGACACTGCTGGCCATCCTCCGATCCGGTTTCGACGGACGCTGCTGGCCATCCTTCGATTCGGTTTCGATGGACACTGCTGGCCATCCTCCGATCCGGTTTCGACGGACGCTGCTGGCCATCCTTCGATTCGGTTTTGACCAACGCTGCTGGCCATCCTTCGATTCGGTTTCGATGGACACTGCTGGCCATCCTTCGATTCGGTTTCGACGGACGCTGCTGGCTATCCTTCGATTCGGTTTCGATGGACACTGCTGGCCATCCTTCGATTCGGTTTCGATGGACACTGCTGGCCATCCTTCGATTCGGTTTCGACGGACGCTGCTGGCCATCCTTCGATTCGGTTTCGATGGACACTGCTGGCCATCCTTCGATTCGGTTTCGACGAACACTGCTGGCCATCCTTCGATTCGGTTTCGACGAACACTGCTGGCCATCCTTCGATTCGGTTTTGACCAACGCTGCTGGCCATCCTTCGATTCGGTTTCGACGGACGCTGCTGGCCATCCTTCGATTCGGTTTCGATGGACACTGCTGGCCATCCTTCGATTCGGTTTCGATGGACACTGCTGGCCATCATTCGGTTCTGTTACGGTACTGTTACTATAGGTACTTATTTTTTTACTTCTGCAGTAGTGACTGTTATATTTTTTACCTTGGATATAACATAATAAAATCCAACGGACGGACAGCAGCGTCCGTCGTCCAATCTACAGCTACTGCGGGCACCAACCCACCTGCCAAGCGTGGTGACTATGGCAACTACCCCAAGATGATAAGTCATTTTTGTGAGAGGCCTAAGTCCAGCAGTGGACTACGAGTACATACGGCTGAAATGTATATAGGTATATAATATAACATAATACATCTACTCGTAGTTTTCTCAATATAATCCTCAACGCTTTTATCTCAAAACGTTAGAAATAGTAGGTACCGTTCACCATTGTCGTGTCTGGCGATAATATCGACCGACCATGACTTGTATCGTAACAATTGCGGCGAGGGAGATACTTGTGTTGCATTAACCACAAAGATAAATCTTGATAGATCAGATTTCTATTGGGAAAATTCGATACTGAACCGATTTATAAGCATAGAGTAGGTACTCAACTTGTGACATTTTAAACTTTGTCAGAAACGAAGAAATGGTATTTTAGAAAAATAGATTTTACAAATGAATCGTGGGTATCGAGTATCGACATTATACATTTCGTACAAAAATAATAGTTAAAAACTTTTGTGTGTTATTTTCGTCGCCAAAGTTTTTTGAATTCGAGTGCACGTCTCTCACAAACCGGCATTTAGAGTGATGGAAGAGATTTAGAGATTACTGCGATCGCTAACCCGCCTACCCATAGTATTTGAGGTTCAGATATCGCTATGGAGCAGCCCTATCTCCAACAGTGGACGTCCCACAGTGTTTCGTCTAGAAGAAGCTAGCTGGACAAAATTATTTTTTTATGTTTTTGGATATTATATAATGCATTATGAACTAATTTAAACTTTTCAGGTATAAATTACCAAAAATCGGGAAAAGAGGGTAATAAAACCAAAATTATTTAAAAAATCATACAAAATGAATATATTTTATATAAAAAAAAATATATAGAAAAAATAGAAAAAATATAAACACACAAATAAGGAAAATAAAGAAGAAGCCTATTAATCTTCTTTATCGGAGTCATCTGTGTGGCGGATGCGTCCGTCCGTGGCTGATTTTAAGTCAGAACTTTTATTTATTAAAAGGTATAAACACTGCTTCCACAGATGTCTTAGGAGTTACGTATAAAATAGCCAAACTTTTTCTCTACTTATACAATTTACAAGTTTATACCCATTAAGTACTCCTACACTACTAATTAACTACTACTGTATTTACTCGCTACTTGAAATGCATGACAGGAGATGTGATCTATGGAGCATCTAGGCTTTAGTAAGGTATTCACTTCTTTATTTGTAAAACCGAAAGCGGCATGTTCTTGTGTACGGCATGTTTTGGTGGGTTTTAACTGTTTTAAGTAGTAGTTACACAGATTAACATCAATTCACTTGTGTTTGAGTAGTGTGATTGCGTCAGATCCGCTTTCCATATTAAGAAAAAATGCTCACGTTTATTTGAGCAAATCTATACAGTTCACAAACTCACAAAGTACCTAGTTACACTAAAGTCTAAACTATTAATACCTAACCGACTCGTAAAACGCGAATTTACATTCCATTCCATTACATTCACAGTGCATCATGGTTGTCCTTCATTATTTTTTGTCCGTCGCATCATGTCGCATCTAACTCATCGTATTGAACTAAGCAAAATATCGAGGAAATTAATTATTAGTTTCGGTATGTACGCCACATACATGCTCTTGTGGCACGGACGTGGACCGATTGGGACACCATGGATTATCTTGTCAGAAAAGTGCAGGCCGTTTTTCTAGACACGCAACGCTTAATGACATAATCCGTCGGTCTCTTGCCACCATCAATGTGCCTGCTCTTCTTGAGCCGACCGGCATTGTCAGAGATGATGGCAAGAGGCCTGATGGAGTGTCTTTGGTTCCTTGGAGCTAGGGACGGATGCTGGTGTGGGATGCTACCTGCGTAGACACCCTAGCGCCGTCTCATCTCCAACGGACTAATGTAAAACGGGTGCAGCGGCGGAAAATGCCGAAATTCTTAAACGTAACAAATATAAAAGCCTGGGCAGAGAGTACCATTTTGTACCGTTTGGCGTAGGTCCATGGGGTCCCAGCGCGCACAAACTTTTTGCAAAAATCGCGAAGAGTCTGGTTGATGTAACTGGTGACCGAACAGCTGGCGGCTTCCTCGCACAACGTATCAGCATTGCGATACAACGAGGAAATGCCGCCAGCATCCTTGGTACAATGCCTCAAGGGCCTTTTTTAGATTTTATACTGTAACTAGTTAAGTACTTGTAGTTATCATAATACGATTATAATTTCTGTAAATAAATGTATTTAGATTAATTCAATTGATGTTTTCATATTATCGAATTCCGATCTATAATCATTGGGTACAAATAATCAACTTATAATATAGATAATTACTAAGGTACGAGTAAGATATACAAGTGAGGTAGAGGTATTGGCCGTATTCACCGGATTTCGTCAAGTACATATTAAAATTTTGGTGATAAAGACAGCGGCAACTTTCATTGCATTGGGGTCTCGAAATCTGGTTTTTCATCATTTAAAGCTGCCAACTTTTTCAGAGAAATGATATACATCCATAAAGCTTTTTCTACATTTGCACTAAGTTTTATTACTTCTCTTTTTCTTGCGCCGTAACACAACACAAAATCAAGATAGGTAGGTACATAAATAGTTACCGAGATAAGTCTCGTGATTTACTGAGGTTGAAGATCTGAAGGTTTTACGCTTTTTCCGTGGTCTTTAGTATTAGTTTGTTTAAGCAGAAATGTCTGAAAATAATTAGATTTTTGACATCTATTTGAATGTATGTATATGTAGAACCGATAGCCGTTGGGACGTAAAGGTTCTCGAGTGCGACCACGCAGGAACCGGAGGTCACAGCGTGGGCAGACCCCCCACAAGGTGGACCGACGACTTGGTAAAGATAGCGAGAATCCACTGAATGCGTGTGGTGCAAAATCGGCCACTTAACTTAGGGGGAGGCCTGTGTCCAGCAGAGGACGTGCTTCGGCTGACATGATGATGATGAAGTTAGTTCATGTTGACGATGACGACTTAAATGCTTGACATACGAAAACCATCATAACGAAACGGTTTTGTTTTTGCCATATTAGCTATTACAGATGAGTAAGTAGGAGTGAAGTATGAGTTAAAGTAGTACTTAGCATAGTTGGGCTAATAAAGATTTAAGAAAAAATGTACTTGTCTCTCATGGCCTTGTTTCATTGCCATGTGAGCAAAGATTTATCTTGAATCTAAGTAAGCATGAGGTCACATTTAAACGAGCAAACATAGGATTTCGAAACTTGATCATGTTTTTACAAATTTTTCGGGTTCTTGTAACTGGAGTTACTTGACCTACTACTATAGGACACGTGAAATACTAAATATAAAAGTAGAAATAGATGACATATACTTAAGAAATAATGACGAGGACCTCCGGCGTTCGAGACGGGATTCGGACCCGCATCTCCAACTATCGCGGCTGACGCCTTAACCAATTCGGCCAGCCGTACACAGCGGAACCCGTCGAAATTAATCAAGTATACTAATCTTGTTAATTTTTAAACGGTTTTGGGACTTTTGGGCACCGTTTTACCAGCTCTAAGGCGAAACACTACGTATTTGCGCCTCCTATATTTAAATTTTTAATTTATATAGTAGTATTACTACTTAAAAATCAAAGCAAATCAAAATATTTCATAAAAAAATAATTTGATTTGTTCTTACCTTCATACTAAATATAGATAAAAAAATACGAAAATAACAAAGTAACACCTCGAATTTTTCTGTGTTAACAATTTATATATAAGAATAGGAAGTTGATTCATTGCTACATGCAGAGTGTATTTTTCATACGGGCGTATACGTTGCCCACATACAGTGTGTAAATCTTATACGGGCGAATCTCTCAACGGAGGGTAGAATAATAGGACATAAGAAATATACTTAGATAACTTTTCCTTAGAAGCAAAATTAATTTTTTTTCCACATAAAATAAAATCTGCCCGAAATGTAATGCAACACACTAGAGTTAAACACTCGTTGACAGTTAGTTTCAAAAGCTCATATCATATCGCGTAATGTTAGCAGTACATTACTGCTCAGAAACTATACAAAAATTAATTACATATGTATAATAGGTATAATTAAAGAAAAGCCTTTTGGTTAATGATTATACTGGTAAATCCTATGTCTGGTTTAATTCTTCGCCCGTATTAGACTTACACACAGTATAGTACCTAATACAACTCTTATTATGTTAAAAACGTGTTATACATTTTTTATTTTACTGTACAGCACAGTACAGCTTCCAAAGACCAGTGAAAAACGAAGTGAAAAAAACAAAACCACCAGCATTCGATGGTTGGTTGCATCCATCTATTTACGTAATCGTCGTGGTCAACATTTTCTAATATAAAAAGTAAAAGTTTAACTAAGTTGTTCGCATTGTTCGGCTGAACATCACATTTCCGATTTGCGAGCGGGTTATGGAGGCGAATACCCGGCGAGTTCACCTCGTACGAATTTTGTATAGAAAAAGTATCGCGTGTCGCTCAAGTGTGATAACGCTCCTACGTATTTACGTGATTAAGTCCCGTTTAACTTTTAATGATGTGTAAAAATTGTGAGAATTTAAATCACTAGATAGATATATTATAATCTCTAATATCTCTACTACCCCTCCATCAACACATGAAAGTTTTATCCAATAAATAATACGGAATCGGTAAAAAATAAGAGAAAATTGTGCTACGATAATGATTCTAACTAAAATTTAGCCTGTACTACAGCTAGATAATAAAATATAATGGAGGTAGGTAAGTATTTTTGTAACTCATTCTACCGTACAGCAAAAAATGCATTGCTGTCATTAGGCCGAGAGCCGGATTGCAAATGCCGCCATCATTAGGGCATGGTCCATTGCTCTTTAGGCTTCAAGCGTTGCATCAGTAGTCAATGCAATTCTGTTTGATTGATTGCAGATGTGAGCTGGACAAAGTAGGTATATATTTACCTATTATGTTTCAGAAAATATTATGAATGTTCGGTTACGGAGACCACTCATAGTCCGTATTTCTGAATAGCATAGGGTAGAAGTTCAACAGAACAGGCCCGGTACCGCGAACATCGAAGTACGTATATTTCGAGCATCTTTCTCTTTTACTCGAATTAAGTTATCAGTAAGAGTGATAGAGACAATCGTCAGAAATTTACGAATATCGTGTTTCGCGGTAGCGCCGCAGATCCTGTACAGGCGTAATATTTCCCAATTGAGAAGTAACGATGTCGATGATATTCGTCTCTGATCTGGCCGATCAGTCTCAGGTCTATCTAGAGCAGTCAGTTGCTAAATCATTATACACAGCATGTGCATTAAATGTGTCATTATCTAGGAAAAGGGACCTTATTGTCGATGGCACTGACGTCGAATCGCGTTGCGTTTGTGTTGTATGGTCTTGAACAACGACATAAGCGGCATCGGCAATAAGGTCCCTTTTCATAGATAATGTGACAAATAGCGATGTAAACTGTTAACAGTCTTGTTAAATTGAATATTTTAATCGCGTATTGAGGGTGTATCACTTTCGCGTGGGTTAACGAAGAGATGCAACACAAATGTTTACGAATTAGCACCATCCATATCCCGTGGCATTTGTGATTAGTGCCTCCAAGTCTATAGTTACTATTAGCACTTAGTAATATATTCTTGATAAGGCGGGCTGCAGCGTCTCTTTAGAGATACGACAATTGTCGCAAAATTCCGTCATAATCACGTGTTGCAAAATATCGAAAAGTCTTCTAAGGATCGTGACAATTGTCAAGAGCTCTTAACCAAACTACTACCTATCTATTGAAGATATATTTAATAAAAACGGTATTCTATTAAAAATAACCTGATGGTGGCAAACAAGCACACATCCCACGGATCCCACCCCATGGGAAGCGATCAATCAATAGACACCTGCAAGGTCAGAAAACATATATATGTCGCGAATCGTGACAATTGTCGTTGTGCTGAAATAGGGGCCAGATGTGGACATTCGTTGCAGATCGGAAAAATATTCTTGATAGTTTTTATTTTGTACAGTCGTATGGTACCTACGTTGAATAATGTTGACATGTCTTAGTTCCCTCTTGACTGTACTTTATTTTATTAACTCAGTATTGGTACACACAGTTCACATGAAGGTGTGAAGTTTGCGCATTACATATAGTCTCTTTGACATTTGACAAGAGAAAATGATGAAACACATCTTTCGTCTGTCCTTATAAACGTATCACTGGTTACCCATTGGGCATTGTCACGGCAGACGATATATTCACAAAGATAATACATCTGCAAAAGACACTGAAAGCTCATTTCCATGCAGATTTCCCTCTAGTTTTGACCTTCCTCGATGCGGCAAATGGCCACCACCTTATCCTTGACACGCTCATTCAAATCTGTATATTTTGGTTGGTTGCAGATCGGTATCTCATTCTTAAAGCTGGGTCCACATTTGTATCATTTCGTCGTTTCGTATCTCCGTCGCGTTGCACCGGCACCGAGACGCGATATCAAGATCGCTAGTGTGGACGCAAAAACACTGGCACGGTACCGCGAACATCGAAGTTCGTATATTTCGAGCATCTGTCTCTTTTACTCAAATGAAGGCTTCATGAAAGTAGAGACAATCGTCCGAATTTTCCTAATATCGTTTCTCGCGGTAGCGCCTCTGATGCAAATTTCGGATCGGAGCGGCGGCGTGGGAAAGCTGTCTTGTTTACGCACCGTCGCCGCATCTGAATTTGCAGCAGTGTGACAACCGCCTTACCTATCATTCAATTTAACCAATCGCAGATAAAATATATTAATATTCCCCGAATCAATCAGTTAGTCCAAGAATTAGTCTGTCATTTTCTGAAAACCAGACTTATACTGACAGAGCGTGCGCGCAACGGTTGACAGTTGCGCAAATTAGGTCACCTTATCTTTTATTTTTAATTTTTATATTTCTGGGGTTAATAGACTATGATAAAACTCTATATCTATGAAGTCGCAGCTGACTACAGATTATCTGTGGGATAATTAATAACAGTTAATAATTAGAATCACCTTAACCATAAAGCTTAAGTAGTTTAATTAGTTACTAACTACTGATCGTAGGGTTCCCCGCCAAAATGGCTGCTTCGCTGTTTGTCTGTCTGTCACTTCATCATCTAGGGATTTACTTACGCTATCGTTTTATAACTTGAAAAGTAATAAACATGAGTAGTCTGCAGGTATTTTTTCATTATGTCCAGTCGCCTGTGGTCGAAGGGTGCCACCCTTAGGGCGATACCTGTGATAATTTTCGTAAGTGAGCGCAGGCGATGGTGTAGTCGAAATGTCACCGAACGAGTTCAAATTCCACCTATTATATCTAGAGGATATCATATTGAAAAGCTTTACTTACACTTTTTTTTAAGTTTTATAAAATAACTTGACTAAATAATCGAATCGGTGGATTTTTCAAACCAGAGATGCGTCGGCTTTCGTAAAAGCTGTTGCTTTCTTAAAAATTTGTACCTACGCCAATTCCTAAGATTAGTTGCTAAACCAGGCTCACATGAACCGAGGCAAAGTGCCGCAACAACGCGGTGCGTTTTTCAGCTGCATATACGGAACCCTCAGTGAGCGAGACCAAGTCGTATTTGACCGGTTTTTTCGCCGGCCTGACGCAAGCGTCACGCACCGTGACGGTGACGGCAACTGCAATTACCATTCTCATTACCGTTTGTCACTTGCTTTTGTCTTTATTCAAACGGTTTGTCGACATCGGTCATTACCGTAGCTGTAATTATGGAGAGGCGACACGCTAGGAAACATAAAATCTAAGTAAAAAAAAAAAATTACACTTTTGCGCATGTTCGTAAAACTTTGTCGATCCAGAAACGCTACTGCCACAAACGATATTCGGTCAATTTCGGACGATTGTCTCTATCACCGTCATGACGTCTTGATTGGGATAAAAGAGAAAGAAGCCCGAAATTTACTAATATCGTTTTTGACGGTAGCGCCACTGAGGGCCTACCGCGACCGCGAAATCGCAAACTTACGATTGCCACTCGAATTACGCCTTAACCAAAGTACAAAAGAAAGATGCCCGAAATTTGGTACTTACGTACAAAAAAAATACTTATTGCCTTTTTTAGATTTTATACTGTAACTTGTTAAGTAATTGTAGTTATCATGGTGCGATTGTAATTTCTGTAAATAAATACTCGTACATGACAAAATTACTTACAGACATCGATACCATTGTGGTCTAAATCCAAATGGAAGTAAGATATAAGCTGAATTAGACGATGGGACAAAACTGGGTTTCACATACGAAATATTTTTGACTACCCACGCAGGTAGTCAAACCGCCTTTAGGTACTTTACTTAGCCTTACGACCCGCTTTTATGATTTGATTTGACTACATAACAATGATAAGGCTTGTAATGAACATAATTATATATAAGAAAGCATAGTTAAGCAATAAAGTTGCCCTTCGTATCGTATGCGCCATATAAAATTACTTAATACTTAATATAGTAGAGTACAAGTGAAGGGCCAGTGAAGGTACGTACTAGTTACTCGCGTATTTCTACATAGAACACGTTCCTTTAGGACTGATCTTAAAATAGAAGTTTTAATTTAAACTATAATTATACTTAACTTATAATTAAAAGGTTATTAACAATCTTAGAATGTCGCTAAAAACTTATTAAATTGATATACGAGGACTTATCAGGGACAGTCTTGGTCAGTATAATTAAGTTTCAGTTTAATGTCTATAAATGATAGCATAAAAACCTATATATTTTAAATAACTTGTTAACTCTGTGATCCAAATCCTATTAAAATAACCTACGTAGTTATAAATAATATCCAACTGGCTATGATAGCGAACGGCAAGGCAACGCACAACGCATGACGTCTTTAAATTGTCTGACAGCTGTCAACTGTCAGATCACTAATGTGTCTCATGCATGCTGCCGGGCGGCGCCACTGGCGCCACCACAGTTTGACCACAGTGCATAGCATAGAGCTAAGGTATGGAGTAACTAGTAACTTTATGGTCTAGCGTAGTTTGTTGCCTTAAATGGGTAATAAATTATCAGGTTAGATTTACGATTACTTAATAATAGCAATTACAGGTAATAGGCTGCAATAACTATTACAAACGTATAACGAATATTAGGTTCTGCATTATAAACCAGTATAATATATATGTATATGTTTGTATTATATTAAAGTTCAATAGGGAAATACATAGTATTACGTTAATTAAGTATTCGAAATAAGGAACAGTACCTGTACCATGAATTGTGACATTCCGGTTTTTGATAACGAGTATCGAGTTTACTATCTGTGCATCTCGCTTGTACTATTTTAGTGCGAACGAGATGCACACATAGTAAACTCGAGACTCGTTATCGAAAACTGTAATGTCACAACTCATGGTACCGGTACAGACCAAGATTCTTCAAGGCAAGGGTCGTTACGGCTATGACCTGCCGCAACACCTTTGGGTGTTCGGCTGCCCAATAAGACAACATCATTTCTCGAATATTGGATTTCACATTGGGTTGCAAACAATTACAACTATCTATACATTTTCCTGTCCTGAACTGACAGCACCTTTAATTAAATGTTATAATATGTTCAGTGTGCTGTCAGTATATGTATAACTAGCGACAGTGCTTACATTCCACGATACAATGTTTGTACGATAAGAACGCCTGATGGATTATATGTTGCAACGCTGGCTTCCGACGTTCCGACAGCTAAAACAGCGATTAGGGAAGTTGGTAAATCCAGATCTATCAGCTCAAACAAATTACTTCACTTTATGCAATAGTTAGCTACAAAAGTAGTTACGTTTCCTACGTCCATATCCATACGTGATTAATGCGTATCGTATACGACATGATGTATGTGTGTAGCTCAGGTAATAAAGAAAATCTGAGTCCCAGTAACTTGAAACTTTGTATGTATAGGTAACATACAAAGTTTCAAGCATACCTGTACAAGTAGGTGTAGTCACAGTAGGTAAAAATGGTCGACGAAGATCCAATATTTACAGAACGATATACGCCTGGTCAGTCTCTTTAATTGATCCTTATTGCTTCTACCCTCAGATACGCCCAAGCCCAAACATTCTATGCATATTAATTAAAACTATAATTTATTTGACTTACATGAAAGGGACCAGTTTTATTTTCATGCAACATCTTATTTTGTTCATCAGGGTTCCATAATGTGGGACGGGTGGGTGGAGATCGCATACCAGGCGGAGTGCGACCGCCATGAGAGTCCAGAGTTCGAAGAGGAGGCCTGGAACCTCTGCGCCGAAGACCCGGACAGCAGAGCTCGCAAGATACAGGAGCTGCGGGACATGATATACGGTACGTATATGCAAAATGAATCAGAAGTTTTTTGTGACAACTCACAAACTACGTTACTTAAGAAAATGCGTTATATTATAATTATCACGAATATATGGTACGGATAAATCATCTCTTTTAACAACTTGAAAAATATCTTTGGAGTTGCTATAGCTAATGGGAATGCACATTTCTTAACGTATTAGAGACTTTGAATACGTAGCTGTATAATGTATGTTAGACTGTTCAGTCCAATTCAATTATTATTAATTTTATTCAAATAGGCCTAGCAACAAGCACTTCCGAATAGTTAAATACACATATCACCTTAACCTAATAATTACAAAATAATATTTACACATACATATACCAATAATAATGTCACAATAAGATCGTCAATGAAATTTTTCATAATTTAAAAAAATCTTGTACATAGATACTAGTCTAGAACTGTCTAGACTCAACATCTACACTAATATTATAAAGGCGAAAGTTAGTGAGTGTGTATGTTTGTTACTTCTTCACGTCTAAACGACTGGAGCGATTTTAATGAAATTTGGTATGGAGTTAGCTGACACCCTGGATTACACATAGGCTACGTTTTTTTCCTAATAAACCGCAGGGCACAGCTAGTAAAATCTAAATGTGAAAGTAAACTCATAAAAACAATAATTATAATCGTATGTCCATCAGTGTACGCCCATTGCTGACGACGTTTTTTAATTAAAGATTAGGTACAAAGAAAATGTCTATTGTCTACAGTATTAATTAAAATATCATTTTATTTAGCTTCCCTCCGTTCTGTTTGACACACAACACAATGAACACATAACATTGATTACGACACTTTGATAGTAGCAATAATTATTGTTGGACTTAAATAATTTAAATGAAGTTGAAACAAGCCCAAAAAGGCAAACATATTGAAAGCACAACTAGCACGATCTCTTACCATGAGTTGTCGCATTGAGGTTTTCGATAACGAGTATCGAGTTTACTATATGTGCATCTCGTTCGCACTAATATAGTACAATACAAGCAAGATGCACAGATTATTTATTACTCGATACTTGTTATCGAAAACCTTAATATATCGTATCGTCGTCGTCAGTAAAGATAGGCAGAATGAAAGTTATAAGTGTTATAAACAGTCAAACTCTACCCTTACCATGAGTTGTGACTTTGAGGTTTTCGATAACGAGTATCGAGTTTACTATCTGTGCATCCCGTTCGCACTAAACTAGTACAAGCGAGATGCACAGATAGTAAACTCGATACTCGTTATCGGAAACCTCAATGTCACAACTCATGGTAAGGCTACTTATTGTGAAACGATCTTGGCCTACGAAAGTTCAACGACATAGAGAAAAATGTAGTAATGTGTAAAGTAGGCTCATCTAGCAAATTAGCGAAAACAGTGCAGTTAGCATATCATTTTGAAAAAATCCACAGTATGAGTTTTATTAGTAAAAGCGCTAGAACTATATATAAAAAGTATCAGGAACTATAGAACTATGTTGCATGCTAGTGGAACTCCAAAAAAAAAGTGATCTGCTGGAACTTGATATGCCATCTTCACGGACATGCAAATGGACGCGTTCTGCCGCCGTCAAACCCTGTATAAACATATTTCAAACTTGATGGCTGAGAATGGTTCGAGTATTACGGCCAAACACATTCACACAATTATCAATAACAATCGAAATGGTCTCAAGGATCGTGTTCTGAAATTCTTCGAAATAACGCCAAAGTCCCCCGGACCCGGATTGGACCCGCGTATGTCCTTAAACTACGTCCAACAATGAGAGGTAGGGCACAGCGATGAACATCACGCTTGAATCTGGGGCAGCCCAACTGTGGAAGTACCTCCTCCTTACAGAAGACCACAGCCATAATAGCACTGCTACCTTTCAGGTATGTAGTGTTGTGTTCCTGATGGTGAGTAAGGTTCCCAGAGCTCCAACCCCCCTTAAATGCCTGCAACGCGCTTGTGACTCCCCTGGTGTTACGGGTGCCCATGGGCGACGGTAATTGCTTACCACCAGGCAATCCGTCTGCTCGTTTGCCGCCTATGACATGTAAAATAACACAGGCTGGATAGTTTATAATATTTATTTCTAGGAAGATTTGATCCAACACTCGGTATAATCTACTTAACAAGATTTAATGCCAGGTTAATAACAATCTTAAGCTATTTAAAGTATCTTAGATCTGGCCAACACGACCGATCGTTAGGAGTGCCCGACCGAGAATGTCCTGCTTGCCAGTCCTGGCATGTCGCCCCACCTGGGGTTAGCGGTAATCGGACGTGACGTCACCAGAATGGTCAAAGCAACTCTTTTTTTAAATCAAGTATTTATTTCTAAAAGTATGAAACCTTACACTCGACCATCCTGATGACGTGCATGTCCCCAGGCACGTATCCGGTGAAACCAAACCTTACACTGCGCCTAGGACATCCTCAGTACAAGGAAGTAATAATTGTATTATCAAGAGAAAACTGTGTTCCAATCAAAATTATTCATCTAAGATATTGTAACAATAGTGATTCATGTAAGTCTAATAACAACATGACAATTATAACGCCTACATATTTACAACATGTGGATTTGTTGAGTTACTTAAGTATATTTCTGTTAGTTAGTTAAGTTTATTCTGAATTACGTTATGTTAGTAAAGTATTACATATAATACTAAAAACCAACCATATATCCAAGCAACACATTATCTTAATGATTTAAATAAAATAGCCAATTATGTGTTCCTTATACATCTTCCTAAGTACTATATAGTACATGATCCAGATAGCCATATATCCGTGTATCTAATCAGCCTTGTAGCCTTGTAACCATATAACCATGTAACCATGTAACCATATAACCATATAACCATGTAACCATGTAACCATGTAACCATGTAACCATGTAACCATGTATCCTTGTAACCTTGTAACCTTGTAAGAGTGATAATCTCGTTCCAGGCCAAGCTAGACACGCCGGTTCGTACCGGTTCCGCGCCTTCTAGCATTTGACCTGAAACGAAACAAACAAAATACATTTGTAGCTAACTAATTTACTCACTCCCCTCATCTGTATCATAAGAGGCATCTTTATCACTGTCAAGATCGTTATCGACCTCTAATGAGGCTATGTGGATCCACGGGCGCATTCGGTCCGCGGCTACTGTGGTTTTTCTCTTATTCTTCATTCCCTCAAAACCCGAAATCGGAGCCACTTTATAACGATCATTGCCTAATACCTTTGTGACCTTATATGGACCCTCATATGAAGGCATGAGTTTCGTACTGTTGCCATTATTATGGAAAGCGACCTTAGCGATTTTTACTAAATCGCCGTTATTGTAAGAACGCGCAGGTTGCCTACCACGGTCATAACGTAATTTTTGAGCACTCTGAGCCTTATCAGTCCTCTCCTTAACCTCACTGCGAACGGACGTTAGGGACAATTCAGCTTGCGGCTTAACGATCACTTCATTTAACGCGGGGTTATATTCGCTTGACATTTCTACGCCAAACATGACTTCGGCTGGTGCCTTACCAATAGTCTTTTGTAACGTATTATTTAAACCCCACTGAATTCTCCCTAATTCCCGATCCCATTCTTTTTCATCCGTCCCGAGGCCTTGAGCTGTGTGCGAGTCGAGGATCGTTCTGTTGTATCGCTCGACTTGTCCATTCGCTCTTGGACTCGCCACTGCGTTAAGAACGTGTTTGATGCCTCTGTCTAGACAGAACCTTCTAAACGCGTGGGACGTAAAACATGAGCCCCGATCGCTAATAACACGTTCAGGAGCTCGGAAAGTATCGAATATGTCCTGTAAAACCTTAATCACGTTCTGAGTTTTGGTATTTTTAACGGGCCTTATGAACAAGAACTTTGTGAACGCATCTACTACTGCGAGGATGTGTGTATTTCCTGCTTTCGACCGGACAAAAGGACCAAGATGGTCTATATGCAGCGTATGAAATGGTTTACCTATCTTTTCTATTGGGTGTAAAAGACCCTCTTTATTATTTGTACCTTTTTTCGCGTATGCGCACTCTATACAAGCTTCTACATATTTTTTTACAAACCTTTTCATTTTTGCGAACCAATAATTTCCTTTTATTCTATCTAACGTTTTCTCAAAACCTACGTGACCTATATCGTCATGATTACGCTTGCATATTTGCCATCGTGCTCCTTTTGGAACAACCCATCTTGTGCATTTCTTATCACCTCCAACGTATTTAAATAATTTATTATCCTGCAAAAGGTAGTTTGATTTTATATATTCTAGGCCCCTGGGGTCTAGATTACTACTAACTATATCTCGGATACGGCACAATTCCGGATCACCCATTTGCAAGGTGAGGAGCCAGTCATCATCGCAAATCATCATGACAGCAGGATATTGTTCCGGACTAGCGGTATCTAAGTCTACAATGGGATTTCTGGATAGCGCGTCAACGTGTCCCATTTTAGTTCCAGCCCTATATTCCACTGTGCATTGGAACTCTTGCAGTGCTAACCACCACCTTGCTATCCTAGGTATGAGATCGCGTTTTTCAAATGTGGAGCGTAATGCACTACAATCTGTGACTATTTTGAACGGTTTTCCTAATAAGTAAACTCTTAGTTTTTTAAGTGAACAAATCACGGCCAATGTTTCCAATTCGTAGGAGTGGAAATTCCTTTCCTCCGGCGTAGTTTGACGGCTATAGAACGCCACCGGGTGAAAAGACCCCCCACTACCTGCGGCTCGCTGTAAAAGGATTCCGCCAACACCTAACTTACTTGCATCTGTGTGCAATTCAGTCTCAGCATCAGGGTCAAAAATAGCTAATACTGGCCTATCAATCAACTTATTCTTTAAGATTTTAAAAGAATTTTCCTGGTCTTCTCCCCACTCCCATACGGCGTTCTTTTTGAGTAACTTTGTTATCGGCTGAGCTAACTGAGCAAAACCTTTAATGAATTTCCGAAAATAACTAACAAGTCCAAGAAATTGTCTAGCATTATGCACATTACTGGGTTGTGGGAAATCGACTACGCACTGAATTTTCGCTTTTCCGGGACGCATGCCTGCTGCACTAATTTCTAGTCCCAAATAATTAATTTCATTTTGTAAGAAGCTACATTTAGATAGGTTAAGCTTAAGGTTTGCCTTTCTTAGCGATAAAAGAATTTCCTCAAGTCTACTTAAACACTCCGCGGAAGTCTTGCCATAAATTAGAAGATCATCAATATATACGGTGGCTTTACTGAATCTAGCCGGACCTAAGACACGATTCATCATGCGTTGGAATACGGCTGGCGCGTTTGCCAAACCGAACGGCATACGGTTATATTCGTATTGACCGTCCGGTGTGACGAACGCAGTCAGATGTTTACTACCCTCCGAGATTGGTACCTGATAGTATCCGGACATCAGGTCCAGCGTGATGAACCATGCCTGACCGGCTAAACGTGCAATCTCGTCTTCTATTACGGGTATTGGGTATCGTTCTTTTACGGTTATAGAGTTTAGTAATCTGTAATCGACGCAAAGTCTTGCATCACCATCCTTTTTTCTGACGAGAATAATTGGACTGGCGTAGTTAGATGTGGACTCTCTAATCACACCGGCTTTCAACATTTCATCTATCATAGCACGGACCTTTTCGCGTTCGTGGTGTGATAACCTGTAGGGCCTATATACAACAGGCCGTTCACTATTTAACTCTATGGTCATCTTAGTCGTATTAGTGCACCCCAAACTAGCTAGACTATAAGCAAAACAGTCTCCATAACGATTGAGAAGTTCTAAGAGCTTTTCTTTATCGTTTTCGGTAACGTTCTCACCGAAATGAAGTTGATCCCGGTTAATCTTAGGAACTCCCGTTTCTCTTTCAATAATATCATTTGTATATTCGTCTCCTCTAGAATCTAAATCCGCTAACCTATACACCGCTTGTATACGTTCCGCCCGCGCAAAAATAAAATTCTGTTGTAGATTACAAGTTGCAGCACAAGGTATGACCATTACGAAAAGGTTACCCTGTTTTACTTCATATACCCCGCCACAAACTATATATTGATCTTGAGGTTTACCTACAACCTTAGTATTTAGTACTATGTTCCCATTAAAGATTGTCCCCGTAGCTGCTCTAACGTTAGCTACCCCATGTATCCTACTACGCGCTACAATCCTCACTCTCTCTAATTTCTCGTCGTCACGTTCGTCTAAATAAGGAAGTTCACTACCTATATGTAAAAATTGCAGCTTATTAACATCTTTATAAATCACAATATGCGGCTGCTCAGTATACGACTGACCTATGAGTACGGGTTTCTCTAGCAATTCGTCAGTAACAATAACAATTGTTATAGTCAGCTCGGCTGAACCTAGAGAGTGCACGAGTTTTTCCCCGAATCCTATCATCGCAGAAGGAACATGATCGTGAGATATTCTGAGGACAGCGAAACTAGATTCTCGTATAAGAGTGACCTCACTACCTAGGTCGACAAATGCTTCCATTGTCTTATTATTAACTTGAACTGGCTTTCGAAATTTATCGGATGGATTAGATCCACATATACGCATTACCTTAGGCGCTGTGTCAGTTTTGGTCAACCCCGAGTCTGGCTTAGGCTTGCACATTTCGGATTTATGGCCGATATGCTTACAAATACTGCATCTAACTAAAGGCCGCGGACAACGAGTATAAATGTGGCCCTTCTCCTTACAATTATAACAGAAAATGTTAGGGTTAACTTTACTACCAGTCTTGCTAAACGTCTTTTCGTGTCCCGCGGTTACGTTTCTATCTTTGGTGGTCGGTGAGTAAAAATACGGCTCCTTATTATTACTTAGTAAGAATTTTAGAAGTTGCTCGGGTTCCTCACAGCGTAAAGCTAACGCACTGGACCGCATTGTTCGTTCACCGATACCATGAATAAGACAGTCGACCGCCCGTCTACCAGAGATGTCACATTGGTTGAGCAAGGCTAGTTTCTCATAAAAATAATTTTCTATAGGCTCCTGAGGTTTGCTTCTACGTTTCAACATGTCATCTAATAGTTGGCCATAGTTTTGCTCTGAAGGGAATGCGTTGACTAATTTTGTTTGCCATTCATCCCATGAGAATAAGATGGTGTTCAGACTTTCGAACCAAGTTTTAGCTAGACCTGCCAGCTTTTGCATGGCAAAATGTATAACAGTTTTTCGTCCCAGCCGTAAACTTTAGCGCACTCATTTACTTTCTTTAACCAGACGTCGATCCTTTGATTTTTCAGACGGGTTAAATTCTGGAATAATATTTTTGTGATCAAGGTTTCTGTTGAAAGGGGTTTGGCTCTGTGTGAACGGCTGAGACGGCAAAACGTCCTTAATGGATTTAATTATTTTAACGATATCGTTTGAGGAGAAAGAAGGACTACATGACCTTTCATAACGACGATCCTTGCTCGCTGAGCTGCGCCTCGGCCTGTCGCCGAACTCCCGGCTGCGGCTGCGGGGCTCGCGGCTGTTTCCGGCCCTCGGTGCCCGGCTTCGACTGCGGCGCTCGCGGCTCGACCAAGCTGATTGGTCGCGTTCCCTCCTCCGCGAACGGCGGTGCTTGTCTTGGTGTCGCTGCAACTCCTCCTCCAGCTGTCGAACTCGCTCCTTCTCCTTCTTGAGGGCTAGGTCCCTTTCCCTCAACCGGCGGCTGTGGCTACGACTACGACTTCTGTCCCGAACGCTTACTTCACTGCGTTTTGATCTCGAGCGATCACGCCGGGGAGTTTCTAAACTCCTGTTTTTCCTTTCTCCATCCATTGTCTGCGAACTTATCACAAAATGGTATTAGTAGACCAGTAATTATAATAATACACTAGTAATAAAAGCAGAAGTTTCGAAATAGAGGGTAGAGACGACCCAATAATACTTTTTGGCAATATCTCTTAAACGGTGCGTCCTAGAGCAAAAACGGTTAAATTTTTGCCCCCCTTTAATACCCCCCATATCTCGCAACATTACGATCCAAAATTGTACCCCCCCTTTTTTTTTTAATCCCCCCCCATATTTATTTTTTTACCCCCTTTTTTAGGTACAATTTTCGATATTGGTAACAAAACAAGAACCTTAGCCTTTCCTTAAGTTTGTAGAATGATTTTGAGAAAATAACAATAATAAATTTAATTTAATTTCATACACGTAGCTTCTTTTTACCCTCAGGCACACGGTCTGACTTGACACGTGAGTATAAGAATGTAATGTTTATATCACTGTATAATTCGGTTAAGTAATCTGAACTAAGAAAATAATGACGTTTTATCTTATTTAAGTGAACAAAAATAACATGGACGAGTACTTACGGAATTTCTTTATCCCACTTCTGAGTTGTAAAATAACACAGGCTGGATAGTTTATAATATTTATTTCTAGGAAGATTTGATCCAACACTCGGTATAATCTACTTAACAAGATTTAATGCCAGGTTAATAACAATCTTAAGCTATTTAAAGTATCTTAGATCTGGCCAACACGACCGATCGTTAGGAGTGCCCGACCGAGAATGTCCTGCTTGCCAGTCCTGGCATGTCGCCCCACCTGGGGTTAGCGGTAATCGGACGTGACGTCACCAGAATGGTCAAAGCAACTCTTTTTTTAAATCAAGTATTTATTTCTAAAAGTATGAAACCTTACAGACATAAAAAAAAAGACTCGTTCACAATTGACGATTGTAGTGTGAATTCATCCTTAGACCACTGCGCAAAAAGTAACTATTCGGACTGTTCAGTAAGCTGTTCTGTAAACCTGGTTGGACTGTTCAATAAACCTGGTCATGTCACCCCAAAAATGGGACTCTATCCAACCAGAAGAAAGACTATACGGTAAGAGGGTGTATTGGAAGTTACGTGCAGAGTGGACTGACGTTATTGCTGAAGCTATGTGGGTAAAACATAACATAGATTGTGTCTTTGTTTCTAAAAATAACACTGTCAACAGATCGGCCATTTCCCGCTATTGTTGAACTATTGAAGGGTCTTGCAGTGAGTGCGGAGCGAAAATTACTGGCATTTACATTAAATACTTAAAGAACCAGTTCAAAATATTGACATCATAATAAAAATGAACATAGAGGGTATAAAAAACTCACATACAGGTAAGAAACGCCGTCAGTTACGTGGAGTTCGGAGGCGAATAGTAGCGGACACTCTTATAAACAACCGTCGAGACGCTATCACTTGGCGTCGCAAAGAAGCTGCTCGCCTGAAACATTTTGGCGGTAAGAATCCGCCAATTCTACTGTCAAACGATGTTTTGCGAAAAGCAAAAGCTCAACGGCTAGTAGAAACGTTTGGCTTGGAGTTTTCAGAACCCGCACTAAATTTATTGAAAAGTGCCGAAAATGGAAAATATCTAGGATGCATACACCATGTAGCATTATTAAAATTTTGCTGCGTCTATTGGCTACCCGAACAACTGCAATACAGCGCGGTGTCGTAATAATTCAGATGCACAATTCATTATTGATGCTACTGGTGGTGTAGCAAAGCGAGGTAAGTTACATGACCCGCACATATTTTTGTACCAATGTGTCCTGGTAACGAAAGAGGGCAGCGTTCCAGTATTTCAAATGGTATCAGCCGATCAACGGTCTCTAATCGTGGCCCATTTTCTAAGATTGATACTTGCATCCAACGCACCGATCCCACCGATAGTAAATGGTTACCGATTTTGGTTGGTCACTATTAATTGCAGTGGCAGAAATATTTGGAAGATGCGCAAGTTTTTCTGACTATCTACAGAAGTGTTATGAATTATGATGTCCGCATAGCTAACAAAAACACACTGCCCTCTACGTTTATCAGGCTAGACATATGTCACCTTTCGGCTATGGTTTCGAAGTGGGAGTGCTTGAACGGTAACAACAAAATGCTAGTGAAACGCTTTTACAAACGGTGCGTGGGACAAGCGTCAAAAATCAATATTGACAACTTGTCATACTTTATTGAATCCCTCCTCGTTGTTGCATTAAGTGAATATGTCGGGCGAGATGCAAACAACAAACCGTTACCCTCTGAGGAAAGGAGGATATATCTCACCGAAGTAATTAAAGGGATGTCTTGCCATGATGATCCAGAACCTGAGGTTGTAAATGATGAACCTGACCATACAGAGGAGGAGATAATTATTACTGGATGGAAATCTTTGAGCAAGCAAATAATGTTGCTATGAAGTCAACCGATGGCGACACCATAAACGCGTGCTGTAATATACAGTTCGCCAAAAAAATAAAGGATCGTCTGCTACCATATGTGCCCCTGTGGACAGGCGTGATGGTGCCACTTTTTGGAAGAGGTGAGGTCACTGCTACATCAGCTGCTGTGGAGTCCGAGTTTTGTGACGTGAAGCACTGAGATTTCAAGGGAGAATTACCCATGAGAATCGACCGGTTTGTTTTCCAACATTTGGATCGCATCGATGAAAAAATCATAGAGCGATCAACAGAATGTGATGCAAACGTGGTGGCATCTGCGCCGTATTCTAAAAAACCTGCACCTGTGTCCGCTACTCCCGAAAAAGAAAAAGTTTTCATTTCCTTGTAGTTATCATAATACGATTGTAATTTCTGTAAATAAATAAATATATTTGAAATATCAAATAAATGTTAAAATTTTATTTTAGCATTTATTGATGATTATATTGGCCACTATTAGCCCAATTAACTTCATCTCAATAACCAAAAACATGTGTCAACATCGCTACCGTCGTTTTTGAAGACGTTCATAAAACCTGGCCCGGTACCGCGAACTTCAAAGTTCGTATATTACGGATATCTTTCTCTTTTACTCCAATTAAGGGTGTCATGAGAGTGACAGAGACAATCGTCCGAAATTCACGAATATCGTTGTTTGCGGTAGCGCCGCTGATCGTCATGTAGATAAATAATTGACGTTTTTTTTGTTTATTACCTATTGGTGTTTTTTAAGTAAATAATAAGCGAAGTCTCTTTGTTTGTTATTCGATTTAATAATTTATTAAAATTTGCATACAATAAACTGTATAATAGGTGCCATCTTGAAGTGGTCTTTGTTCTGTTCAACAAAAAATAAAAGGCGTCTTTCGGTCGTTCGTTACATATGTCCAGCAAAAGTTTAGGAAGTATCAGTTGTTAGAAATATTTAACATTTAATTCCAGAAATATCAAATAACATGTTTCTATTAATAAATTGTATTAATAATTTTATTATTTGTATTAAATCAATATTATTAATGATGTTATAAAAAACAATCTAATTTATAGAATAAAACTAGCTGAAGCTTAACTAATGAAGTCTAATTATAATAATACTTAGAATACCTACTTCTATTCTTGGTTCCTTAATTGGGAGACATATATTTATTATTTGTACATTCATCACTATTGTGATGTCATAATTGAAATTCCTTAAACTTTGTAAATAAGGCAAACTTATAATGTATTAAAAAGAAACAACAACAACTTACTATCATGAAATAAATTAAACTAGCAATCCGCCATTAAAAAAAAGTTGGGTCGTGGGTTGTGTACGTATTTAGATTTAGTCGAACCCAACGAAAAAGACGCGTCAGTGTGTATCAAACAACTACATGTTTGGTATATTCACCTACACCCACATTCACAAAGAGACTGTCTCTCTCTATCTTTCTCTCTCTCTCTCTCTCTCTCTCTCACACACACACGCGCACGCATATACATTAAAATAATAAACAGCGGCGCTAGCGCGAAAAACGATATTCGAAAATTTCGGACGAGTGTCTCTGTCTCTCTCATGATGCCTTCATTGGAGTAAAAGAGAAATCGAACTTCAATGTGCCTTTACGATTTAGTAGTTCTTGCTTGACTACGAATTCGAACGAGCTTTACGAAATTAGCCTTTAACACATAACGATAAGAGTCATTTTGATCTCGTGAAAGACGAGAGTGCAAAATTTCAAATCAGTCATTCCCAAAAACCCCGTACTAACTTTATTTAATTCGCTTGATTGTGTTGCCAATAAATTGTTACGTTATGAAAGATTTTATTCGGTACCAGGCTTGCATGAATCTTTAGAAGTAACTTTAACGCCTTGTTTACAGAGCGCGGGGAATGCCAGCCGCCGCAGATGGACGACGCGTTCTTGTTGCGGTTCCTGCGCGCCAGGCGCTCTGTGCCCGCGCGAGCGCACCGACTGGTGAGTTATGTTGCTCTAGTACTTATAAATAGATGGAAGTCATATAACCGTATTTTAAAAAGCTGTAAACGGGGTTACTTTACTTACACCGTACACGGCAGCGACCGTTACAAAACTGAAAAATAAATAGGTGGTACACGTGAGTTAAAACTTTTCACCAGCGTGATGGGAGTTAAATTAAATCCCGGTATCCCACCGGAGACACCTTTTATTTTTTAATGTCCCCATATCGAACCAAGAAGAGGCAAATTATAAAGTTTTATTTAATCAGTCACAGTTTATCAATTTGAATAAATTAATAATAATAGCCGTCCTAAATCTTTTTTTTAAGTGCCTTCCTTTACGAGTGTGATGAAAAATATTGAGTGTGTAAGTAACAAGTATGAAATAAACAGGACCACGGACAGAAAACCCCGTTGAAAACGCCTATCGACATGGGCTAGTGTGATTAGAAACAATGCAACGGCAAAAAGTCAGAATCTTGTATCAAATAATTTTCTACGAGAATGTGATTGTTCCAATAGTTCTCAAAAGCTTTTTCAGGCCGGACGTGATAAAGTGTATTGTTCCAGATGGTCCGGTACTGCAAGTTCCGAGAACAGAACCCACACCTTTGGCGAGGAGTCGACTGGTTCGGGATGCGACGGCTTGGCAATGTCTTTGAAGGTGTGCTGTACGACCGCCCCGACGTTGGCAGACTCATATTGTGTCGACTTGGTAAGGGTGCTACTGTATGAAGTATATACATATCCAAACTCTTGTTTTATAACTCCAGTTCTCGAAGTTGATATACAAGATTGAATAGAGAATAGATATGACAATAGAGTCAATGTTTAGTGATATATTCTAATTCTATGTTGTTTAATATCTAATATTGGTAGTCCTACGCAGTGAAAAAACGTAGCAAATAAAGAAATAGTCTAAAGTGCGCTTAAAATTTGTCTTTGATTAAGTAGTCCCTAATAGCTAATTAAAAACATCGGTTACCACCTTGCTAAAATAAAGATTTCGCAGAATGATAGCAACCTCTACTAGCACTCTTGACAATGTTGAAGTCATCATCTTATTACACATTTTATAGAAACCTAATAAAAAAGAAGATCAACTCAGAATCACGAGTTGTTTGTTAAATTGTTAGTCTTCAGGTTACGTTATACATTGATACACTATAAAAAAACTATCCAAATTGAGTATATAAAACATACTACTTACTCTTACTTTTCTCTTCTAAGACTGCCCCAGATTTATGGTAAGTTTTACAACTAACTGATTAAGCCAATACTTAAATATCCCATTATGCGTTTCCAGGTCTCTGGGACCCAGACACGACTCCAGTAGAAGATCTCATCCGAGGCACCCTTCTTCTGCTCGAAGTGGGGATCATGCAGCCGAAGCTGCAAGTACTGGGCGGTGTAGCCATGGTGGACTGTGCTGGCATGACTATGAAACATATGAAGCACCTGACTCCGAGCATCGCCCTTCAAGCTATGAGCGTGTTAGGGGTAAGAACATAAGTACGCAAAATTTTCAAATTCATCACAGTTTTTTAAACATACATGTTTGATTTTTCATGCATCCATAAAAAGAGCTGATAAGGTTTGTTATCTAGGCAAATATAACATCTAATATTTATAACATGTACGCAATAGGTGTGCATAACAATAATAAAAATCTTTCAATCCCAGTACGCGTTCCCGCTGCATCAACGCGGTGTCCACGTGGTCAACTGCTCGCGAATCTTCGAGACTTTGTTCTACTTCTTCAGGAGACTGGCACCCACTGACGATCTCTGGAAGAAGGTCTACTTTCACAACGATCTGGTCTCACTGCATAGGTATGCTTGATAATAATAATGTAAGTTTGTAGGTACTAAATATAGCAATACGAATTATGAGTACCTTCACCAATGCGTCCGTTGCAACTTTGTCAGCGCCCAGCGGTCTTCGAGACTATTACATAGAAAACATTCATTACTCAGAAAAAATATCTATGCTCAGAAATAGATGCCCTTACTGGGATTCGAACCCAGGTCCGTCGGCTTCGTCAAGGCAGGGTCAGTACCCACTAGGCTAGACATGTCATCATCGAAACATATAACATATTTCGATGACTACGAAGTTCGAGACTATTCTACTTTCTTAAACAACAGTTGCCAAGACTTGTGACATTGAGGTTTTCGATAAAAAGTATCGAGTTTACTATCTGTGCATCTCGTTCACACTAATATAGTACAAGCGAGATGCACAGATAGTAAACTTGATACTCGTTATCGAAAACCTTTATGTCACAACTCACGGTAAGGGTACAGGCATTCGCTAAGGTTTCGTGGAAAGTGTACTTTCTTAGCAACTTGACTAGTCTGCATCAGTTTGTTATTTGATAAAATAAGATTCCATTGAGAGTTCCTGAAGTTGCAGCAGTAACAAACTTCCTTATCCCAAACTATCCTAGATAGTTCAAATTCTATATTTCTTGATTTCTTATTATTATCATTATTTTCTTCTTTTTGCAGTTAATGTTTTTTTTTTCTAAACCACATGCCCGGTTATTTTGCAAAGTTATCCTTCACCAAAGAATTGGTCATTAATATTTCTTACTTACACTAAAATGACAAGATTACCAGGTTATGACCAGAGGCTCTGGTGTAAGTTTCTTTTGACGTAAAAAACGTTTACGAACGCGTAAGTGTTAATGTTATTCATATGGGAAACGCAAACGCGTTCATGACGTAAAGTTACGTTAAAAACTCACACTCAGGGCTCTGGATTCGGACTCACCACCTCTAATCGCTGATTTTATGTTTATAAAACCAGCGGTCCCATGTTTATGGGACCTTTTATTCCATCGAACTATTTTGTTTTTCAGGTACATAGACCCAGAATGCCTGCCCATGCGATACGGAGGGAAGCGAAAAGAAACTTCGCTGTATACGTGGTTGACGAAGATCAAGCATTACAGAAACAAGAACTTTGACGACGACATCTGCAAGTTGGGGTACACCGCCGACTACGACGAGATTTAACGACAACGTAGGATTAGCGTACCCTTAACGGCCCGGCCACGACATTGCGCGAATTGCGGCAAGCGTTGCATCTGTTCATTGCGTGTGATCCCAACTAACCGCAATGCTTTGCGCGTCTTGACCGCGCAACTTACAGATAAAACGCTTGCCGCGCCGCAAGTCGCGCATTGTCGTGGCCGGGCAGTAACAGATGAGATGCAAGTATGGTTATTTTAAACCTTTAAATGCTCATGACAACATTCAACAACAATTCTCAAGAATCTTGAGTCAAGACATTCAGCAATAAGAGACAATTTCGTAGATAACGACAATTTAAAGATAATTACCTAAGTCACAGGTCACGGATGTGACGGATTCAAAGAATAGTTATTTGTTATACAAGGGCGCAAAGTCAGTGTTTACCCTGGCACGAGAGGGGAACACAGAACACACTTTGTATGCAACAAACAATTTTTCACCTCACAACCGCGAGGAAAACTTTGCCTCTAAAACTTTAAAAATGTAATCAAAATCATTGATATTTATCATTCAAAACCATTAAATAAAAGAACATGCAACCAGCTGAGGTCAAAAAAACACTTGATTAGTTGTGAGCAATTTGTATGAAATTACTTTGCACTCTTGTGATTAAAATGCAACTTTGGTATCTTTAAGCTAGCTAAAGATAAAACATTTATTTCCGAGCTAGTGAGGTAAAAATACATTTATATACGAGTAAATAGACGTATTGAGGCATGTGTTAAGTGTATGTATGTTAATATATAAATACATGTTTTTTTAACGTCACAAATTTAACAAACCATAGTTCGAGAGGGTTTACTGATTGTAACTGTAAGAAGTTGCAATAGTGTGTGCATGTGTTATTAAGATAGATTCTGTGATACTGGTAATATTCTCCGTCCATAAATTTGACAAATGTAAACTAAGTACTGTGTATGTCGACAATAATTAAGTGCCTACTAATATAATATTTAAGAAATGCTCAATTAAATTGTATACTTTTATATTTAAAACACAACGGTGCTAATGCTAAATATATTTTTACTTTGGTCTTTATAAAATAAGCTTTTATATTTACATTTTTTGCTGTGTACAAATATAGTATTAGTAATAAGTATGGTGTTTATAACCAATTTCATACTGTGTGGGCGAAACATCAACGAAGTTAACGCCGTGTGATCGCAACTGATACTTTTTGATACCATATTTGTCACGATGTCATGTCGACAAGCATCGTATCAGTGCAAGTCACTGTCGACTTGCAAGTGAAAGCTGTTACTCTAACTAAATAACACATTTTTTTAGCAATCTGTAGATAAGATAAAGATAAGATAATATATAATACATTAAAACTAATTGACATGATGTAAAAGCGGGTAAGGCGGCGGAAAGCGCCGAAATTTTTAAACGTAACAAATAAAAGAACCTAAGGCTCTAGTGTAAGTTTCTTTTGACGTAAATAACGTTTACGAACGCGTAAGTGATACTGTTATTTATATGGGAAACGCAAACGCGTTCGTGACGTAAAGTTACATTAAAAACTTACACTCAGGGCTCTGGACAGAGAGTATAATTTTGTACCGTTTGGCGTAGAGACGTTAGGTCCATGGGGCTGCAGCCCGCACAAACTTTTGCAGAAATCGCGAAGAGTCTGGTATACTGGTGGAAAACTGGTGACCGAAGAGACGGCTTCCTCGCACAACGAAATGCTGCCAGCATCCTTAGTACAATATCTCAATGGCCTATTTTAGATTTAATGTAGTATGTAAGTAGTTAAATACTCGTAGTTATTATAATATTGTAATTATTTACATGTATTGCGAGGAAATGCTTCACCATTCTCGTCACCTTAGATATTTAGTTTTTTTTTTCAATTTTAAGTTACTTTATAATGTAAAAAAACCTGTAGTCGTTAATATAACTAGTTATTTATCACTTATATCAGAATAAATTGAAACTTTAAGCATCTTTAATAAATACCTGCTTGATAGAAGAGTTATTTTAGCTTAAGTTTTAAATGCATGGTTGTATTTTAATACTTACTTATTGAAGCCTTATAAAACTAAGTGAGTACTTATTTAAAATAAAATTATATTTTTATAAAATCGTTCTTATTTATTTTCGCAACCGAGATGTCACAAGCGAATTCACCTTTAATTTCGATTCCTAATTCAATTAATCGAATTCTAGACTAGAATGTCCGTGTCTTGGGACGCACATACAGCACCCGCCATGGTGTAAGGACTATTGAAATGAGTGAACTACATAGTTACAGAGGCTCTAGTTTAAGTTACT
Organism: Grapholita molesta; assembly: GCA_022674325.2. Lineage (NCBI taxonomy): Eukaryota > Metazoa > Arthropoda > Insecta > Lepidoptera > Tortricidae > Grapholita > Grapholita molesta. Next base: position 12,311,733 of record CP053137.2, read on the forward strand.
TTTGAAGTATAAAAACGTTTACGAATGCGTAAGTGATAATGTTATTTATATGGGAAACGCAAACACGTTCGTGAAGTAAAGTTACGTTAAAAACTTACACTCAGGGGTCAGTAGTCACTGCGACGCTACCTCGAATATCGATATTCGTAAATATCGATGGTCTCTGTCACTCTCATGACACCTTAATTGGAGTACAAGAGAAAGATCCTGGGCTATTGGATAAAAAACTGGACGTCTGCTTAAAAAAATGGTACACCAGTGTATCCGGCAGATGGCGACTCGCCGCTGCCGTCCGCGAACACTGCCCCATAAAAAGCGATATGAAAGATGGTTCAAGGGCAACACAGGTGCAAAGGGCTGGGTGCAGAGAGGTGTCATTGGACTTTACACATCGTCGTCTCATCCCTACGTCATTTTACTATTAAAAAAGACAAGGTACATGATTGTTCAGTGGCTATACATACTTATATATTAATTTAATGGCTGTATTAATTTGCCATAACCGTATAGATTTACTTTGAGAATATAACAGCTATAAAGAGACTGATATAGATGTAAACAGGCCCTAAGTAACATTTATAATTTATTCATAGGTACATATCTAGTTCAATCGTGGGGCAAATCTACTTTTATAGTGATCTTTTTTATACAATTTAATTCAGTGCAGCGACATCTGTAAGTGTTTTCATAAGACTCCAGTTAAAAGAAAACAAAGGACTGGCAAGTAACTCGTTGTACATGCATGATTCACTGGAACTCGTATAGGGTCATCACACGGAAGGCATACTGATAAACCTTATCCACTAGGCCAGGCCAGTTGTCTTTGCCGATCGGAGTGGACGGATGACAGTTGCGAGTTATGCTCTCCTGGTCTAATTATTTAATTACAAAGTTTAATTATGTTACAAACATATAATAAATAGGAGTGATAATGATATAATCATAATTATCATAAGTTTTCATTTTGTTCGAGTGGATTAATTAGTTATATTCGTTTTATTTTTATTACACACGTGAATGTATTTTACAAACAAAAAGGTATGTAAGTATATTATAATTAAGTAATTTGTATTAGATTTTGATTTACACATTTAGTTTAATTGGCGGTATTTTAATTAAGTTTAATTGGCTGGTAATCAATATTACTAATCTGTAATCAATGTGTTTACAAAAAGCGACGTTAACCTTGATTACAAAACATAATTAGTATAATACTCGTACATACAACAGTGACAACAATACAAAATAAATAATACTTTATGAAGACAATATTTTTTTGTAATTAAACACAAGGTCTCAGATAATTTTAATAACGCGTAAACATATTTTATAAGTAAGTATTATTGTGTGATAATTTATATGTAACCTATATATTTGTTAACTGAACTATGAAAAACATGTGATGTGTGTACTAAAATATATATATACGATGAGTAGAATGCTATGAGTAGAATGACGTACCTGGTTACTTGGACATTATATATATAATGTCTATAAATAAGTAAATATTTCGGGACAATTTTACACAAATCGACCTAGTACTACGGTCAGTAAGGCTTGTGTTGCAGGATGATACCAGACGACTATGTAATATATATATAATAGGTTGATACTTATAAATACTTAAATACATAGAAAACACCCATGACTCAGGAACAAATAGCTGTGCTTATGAAACAAAATAAATGCCCTGACTTGGAATCGAACCCAGGACCATCGGCTTCACAGGCAGGGTCACTAGGCCATACCGGTCGTCATATACATACGAAATTTTTCGTTTTATGTTAATAAGCATTGTCTTGAATTCACAATTACAGATTACGAGAAATTTAATTGATGATACTTAATACATTTTTCCTAACTAATGCGTAAAAGTGAACTTTGCGCATGCTTCGCGTGCGTGTATTTCACTTTTTAGGGCACTTGTTATGAAAAATTGGGTTCGATACACGTGTAAAAACTTCTTTAAGACTCGGGTGATTGTCACCCTCGTTTCACTCGAGCTACAACTTTCACTCTCGTCGAAAAAAAAATTATTTTCACTAGTATCGAAATGTACTATTTCATCTCACTAGCACGGAAAGACCGTTTTGTTCTTTAAAAACAGTTATTTCCGAGCTAGTTAGCTGGTTGGATGTTCTTTTATTTAATGTTTTTGAATGATAAATGACGGATGCCAATAATTTTGAATATTTTTTCTAAGTTTTAGACTTAATTTATTCCTGTGACAAATCGTGTGTTTCACTCGGTAGCAAAGTGTGTCGCCTTTCGGGCTTTGAAACCCTCCCAATGATCAAGATTCCACTCTTTAAACCACTCGCTATGCTCGCTATTTTGGAATATTTCGCTAGCTCGGATCTCAATAATAGCACGAGAAGGGAAACACTATATTTGCTCCCTTGTGTAACAAATAACTATTTCTGACTCGGTAAACAACTTTGCATAAACATCCTCGTGTCACCTAGAAACAGTATAATCTCATCTGAGTACGTACACAACACTCGCGTTACCCACAGCTATGTAGACTGGCGTCACTATTCACTATTTAATCAAGATTGAATAATAACTAACAGAAATACAATTTATTTAAGACTAGAATATTGTTCATATATATTATTTATACATATACCTAGTGATCGTAAGACGTAAATATTTTTTCCTAACTAGTGCGTAAAAGTGAGCTTTGCGCACGCTTCGCGTGCGTAATTTTTGCTTTTTAGGGCACTTGTTATGAAAAATTGGGTTCGATAAACGTGTAAAAACTTCTTTAAGACTCGGGTGATTGTCACCCTCGTTTCACTCGGGCTCCAACTTTCGCCCTCGTCGAAAAAAAATTTTATCACTAGTATCGAAATGTAATATTAGATACAATAGTAAATATAGCATTACTAATACAATAATCAAAATATTAATTTATCTTAAAAAGGATAAAAAAAAAACATTTCATTGAAGGCATAAAGGTCGAACGTGCAGATTAGCATATTAAAAAAAAAAACTTATTGTTTAAGTAAGTATTGGAACATAAAAAAATGGTTGTGGTATTTATTGGTTGTGGTTGTGTTCATTGATTAACACGTATACTTTAGTCAGAATTTCCTTTGTTCATTTCATGTCTTACTTTATTGAGTCATTGTAAAGAAACATAACCTGTACTGTATTTTTCTTTTATATCTCTATTATATGAATTTACCTGTACATTGAGTTAGTTTTTTTATCACTTAAGAATAAAGTTAACACTTAGTTACCAATACAATCACCTAGCAACCGCTAAACAAACAGCAAAATAAATCATCTCATGGAAAAATAATTTTAAATTCCGTCAATTACTTTAAATACAACAAAGCAAGGATAGTGCATGTGTTTAAACATTACGGGTATTGTTTTTTCTCCGCGGAGGCCGCGGCCCGCAGGCGTAGCGCCAGCGGAGCGCTAATACACTACACCCGACGGATGTCATGGATGTCATTTTGGAAAAACATCAATATTGTTTACTCGTATTCGCAAGAGAATTAATAGAAATTTCGATCTTTTCTCGTCGTCCGCATCTGCCTTTTGGGAAAATGTTGCGTGTGACTTGTTCCGGTGCTTTCTAGAAGAGTGCATCAATTACTAGAAATACCTACGGCTTATTCAGCAGCTAAGGAACTCTTGCTACCTGGAGCACTGCGGACGACCTAACCCGTGCTCGAGCGAAGGTGCTGGTAATAGCGCCCTATTTTTATCTTTTCGAATTTATTTAAGCCTTAGCAAAGCCCTAATATTACTTATTTGTATATTTAAGCCTTAGTATTACCTATTTGTGTTTTTTTGTGGTTTTTTAATTTTAACTTAAATTTAGACGGTTTTACTATTTTTCAAGGTATTGTTGATGCCCCTTGTAAACCTTTCTTGTCCATCACGAACTACTGCATCGTCGGAGAGTCATCTCCGCTGCCCTGAATGCTCTGAACCACGTTTTTTTAAAGGCCCTAGAGGTCTTAACATCCACATAGCCAAAAAACACCGTTTATGCCAAACTCAACAGTCATCATCCTCACTAACTCAGTCAAATCCCCCGGCACCTTCACCTCACCCCAGTCGTCAAATAATACAAGATCAGACGCACCATTTCATCAAATTTTAAGTGACCTTAAAAACTCACGCCCGGTATTAAAACGAATCCCTCGTGGTGCCCGTATATCTGTTGCTAAATCTTTAAGTGAAACCATCAAATCAGTCCTATCTGACAACTCAACTAGAAACTGGGAACATCTGCTAACATTCACCTTTAAAATACTACATATAAACTCAAAGTCAAATTCAAAATCACTAACTAAAATAGTTAAAGACAATTGTTGCAATGTTACTTCTCTCCAATCTACTTCCGATATTTTTAAAAATCCCCATAACAACTTATTTAAAACAGTTGAGAGCAAGGTGGCTGATGGTGACATCAGAGGTGCCGCTCGTTTGCTTTTTTCTGACGATGCAGTAGCCCCTACTAATTTTGACACATTCACAGCTCTTCAGAGCAAACATCCAGCTCCAGCGTCTAACCTGGCCCTCCCTGTCCCTCCGCAACTCTCCGACCCCAATCTTAGTGCCACTCCACAAAATGTCCTTGGAGCAGTCATGTCCTTCCCCAATGGCTCCGCAGGAGGCCTGGATGGCCTGACACCGCAGCACCTAAAGGATCTTCTGTGCAGCGGCTGCGGAGAAACGGGGGAAGCACTTTTGAAGGACCTGACGGCCCTAGTGAACATCATGCTGGCCGGTCAGGTTCCAGACGGGATCCATCATGTTCTATATGGAGCAAACCTGTGTGCCTTGATGAAAAAAGACGGCGGCATTCGGCCTATTGCCGTTGGCACCACGCTCCGTCGTCTCGCCGCCAAGATTGCCTGCCGTTCCATCCTCAGTCAGCTTGGTTCGGATCTTCAGCCTGTTCAATTAGGTTTCGGCTCTAAGAATGGGTGCGAAGCCGCAGTGCATGCCGTGCGCACTTTTCTCGAGCACGAAGCAGGAGAGGTCTTACTGAAGCTGGATGTTTGCAACGCCTTTAACTCTGTAGACAGGGGCGTTTTGTTGACAGAAATAAAAGAAAAAATACCCTTGATTTATAAATTCCTTTGGCAGTGCTACAGTTCCCCAACCAAATTATTATATAAATCATATGTTCTAGATTCATCTGTAGGTTGTCAACAAGGTGACCCTCTTGGCCCAGCTATTTTCAGTCTTGCAATACATCCCATCATCAAGGAACTTAGTGCTAAATTAAACGTTTGGTATCTGGATGACGGGACCCTCGGCGGCGAAGCAATTACTGTTCTCAATGATTTTAAAAACGTTATCACACTTATGAAAACAATTGGTCTGTCTCTAAATTTTACAAAATGTGAACTTTTCATTGCTGCTTCCTGCCCTAATAAAGAAAGCACTATAAATTTATTTAAACAACTTGCTCCAGGCATTAAAATTATTACAAAAGAATCGCTTCACCTCCTTGGGTGCCCTGTCTTAGACCAGTCCTTTGAAAACTTTGTCGATAACAAAATTCAAAATTTCAAAACAACTACACATCGTTTGTCCAAAATTAACCTTCATTCTGCTTATTGCATCATAAAACATTGCCTATTCGTCCCCAAATTCACATACATTCTTCGCGGATCCCACCTTTGGAAATACCCTGATCTAGTCTCAAAATTAGATTCTTTAGTCGTGGAAACTCTCACATCCATCTTCAATATTTCTTTTGATGATAGAACCTGGACCCAGGCTAGCCTACCTATTAGGTTTGGCGGCCTCGGTATTCGCAAAATTTCCTGTGTGGCACTACCTGCGTTCTTGTCTTCGGTGCATAGTGCTCGAAACCTTATAGGAAAAATATTAGCCCCTTCCATCGGGTCCATTGAGGCTGCACACTGCTCCGAGGCCGAGAACGTTTGGTCCGTAACTTGTCCAAGCACTGACCTTCCTGACAACCCCTGCTCGCAAAGGCGATGGGACGAGCCGCTCTGTCAACTAGTACGGAAAAAATTATTGGATACGTCTCCTAGTCCGACTGATCGCGCTCGTCTCCTCGCTACTGCAGAGTGGGAGTCAGGCCTTTGGCTCACAGCTTTACCGTCCCCCAATATTGGCACTCTTTTAGATAATACCACCTTCCGCCTAGCAGCCAGTTTACGTTTAGGGGCACCAACAAACCACCCACATCGCTGTCAATGCGGCGTCATGGTGGACAGTCTAGGCCACCACGGACTCTCATGTGTCCGCAGTGCTGGAAGGATCCCCCGCCACGCCAGCATTAATGATGTCATCCGAAGGGCCCTTGTCAGCGCCAAACTGCCGGCAGTTTTGGAACCCAGCGGTTTGGCCAGAGACGTCGGCAAGAGGCCCGATGGGATGACGCTGGTGCCTTGGAGTATGGGCCGACCGCTAGTTTGGGACGCTACGTGCGTTGATACTCTGGCACCGTCTCATATTCCAAGCACTAAAATTAATGCTGGTGCTGCGGCAACCTCGGCAGAAGACTTCAAACGCCGCAAGTATGTCGCTCTGGGAAGTAGCTACATATTTGCGGCGTTTGGCGTCGAAACTTTGGGGCCGTGGGGTCCAAACGCGCGCCGACTATATAAAGATCTGTCGGCGCGTCTAATAGAGGCCTCGGGTGACCAGAGGGCTGGCTACTATTTTGCACAGCGGATAGCCATCGCTATCCAGCGTGGGAATACAGCCAGCCTTCTGGGCACCTTGCCCGTTGATAGCGATTTGGGCCAAGTTTTTTATCTCTAATTTTGTTTATGTAGGTTAAGTTGTTAGGGTTATTATTTTCTTTATTATGTTTTTATACTTAATTGTAATTGTTTCAAATTAAATAAAATTTTTGTTTCTAGACTTATAATTTATAATATATTGTCAAAGTAACCAGTTATGTCATTCTACTCATAGCATTCTTGAAAAAGTAGCAAGAAGTAGCGAGAAATAGATACTAGTTTTTATTTACTGTAATCTATAATTACAGTGTGTTATGTCTTATGACATGATATACTAAAAATGTAGACAACTACGGACCCAAAAGAATGTTCCATTAAATACTTAAATACGTAATGCATAATACACTACGTACAAAACTTGTACTCAGACTTCAAACTTTCTTCATTTTTATAGGAACCGTGAATCTTTGCGAATTCTCTCTATATTTATCGCTCGATTAACATAAAATAATTAGTTATTAAAACTGTTTCAACTACTGCATCTGCGACTCCAGGAAGAACTTATGTTTATGACTTTAGGTTGTTTTAGTTCCCATACAAGTACTACTAAAACTAATAGTTACAGTCACGCACAATTTAAAATCGACGAATAATCGCAAAAACCTAAGCTCAATGACGCCGCCATTTTTAATTTTATTGTTCTAATATAAAAACCATGTAACAACAGCGTAATATATTGAATACAAGTTTGGTTTATTTATACTTAATGACGATATCAAAAACTCGTTTCCGAACGATTAATTTGATAACTGGTCGTGCGCAATATGTTTTGGTCGATAGAAGCAAAGTGAAGACCTACGTCCACTTATAAGTTTGTTCCATTATCGCTTCCTTATCATTGTTTACTGATTTATACACATTTCAACACAAATATCAGTCATTTCCAGACCGCGGGCATAAATAGAGAGTGACTTTGCGAGTTGTGACACCGTGTTAATTTAAAGTTGTGTGAATTTGTGATTTAATTATGTGATAAAAGTAGTTTATATTTAATCAAGAGTCGTTTGTACTGATTACATAAGAATAAGTGATATTTCTTTTTTATTTACTTATGGATACTTCTTTTATGATTGGTTCGGGACATCTATGTATAGACGTTTCCAAATACCCAATTAGAGTGAGTTGTTAAAAAAAGTTAAATTGATGTCAGTTTTGTGTAATATCATAATATGGCTTATAATATAGTTTATGAAATTAACAAAAAGGACAAGTTTTTATTGACAATTTACGCTTATTAGGTACATGACTCGTAGTTTGGTGAAAACTCCCCTATAACTAATACGGACATGATGTCTGATATATGCAATGTGCCCTAAAAACAAATATATCTTCAAAGAATTATTAAACAATTATTTTGCTATTTTACAGTTGTTTCATTATTTGATGTGTACTTTCAGTTTTAAAATGCCTTTCATAGACATCGCGTTCCAAGCAGACGTGAGCAGATACGAAGATGCCGACTTCGAAGAATTCTCAAGACGGAATTGCGACGAGAATCCCGATACCAGGGACACAGCTGTCAAGGAGCTGAGGCATTTACTTAAAGGTACTGGAATGGTACGAGATAGATAGAAATCACAGAGAAATAACATACTTCGCAATCAAAAAGCTTGTGTGAATGAAGTGAGTCAAAAAGATGTGAATGAACTGAAATTATTATCAAAGTGTATCATACAGACTCATCTGTCTGCACAACGCCATCTAGTCGGCACGTTTCCTACACTATAGGCACATTTATGTGATATACATTACAATAGTTATTTGTTATACAAGGGGGCAAGGTTAGTGATTACCATCTCGTGCTAATATTGAGACCCGAGCTAGAGAAAGATTCCAAAATTGATACTTGAGCATAGCGAGTGGTTCAAATATTGGAATCTTGAGCATTGGGAGGGTCTCAAAGCGTCAAAAGCACGGCAGATACACTTATACTAAATTAATAATCGTGGTAATAAATGTTTTGAACAAAAATAACGATATGAAACTTTCCTGTGCGATAATTTTCGACATTAATTTTTTTTTCAATTCGAGTGCACTGCAACTCTCAAAAATCCAGATTAAGTTCTTAATTGTTATACATAATGCATATATTATTTGTAGTTTAATCAAAGGCAACATCTTCTCATATTGTTTTTTTTAACGAAATGACGTAAAATGTAATGTTTAGGAATTGTTTAATTTGAGATATTATGAAAATGTAAACGAATACATAGTTCGCATAATATTATTAAGTATTATATTCTATAATTCTTATAATTTCTGATTTTCTCACAGTACACTATCGCTCATATGAACACAAAAACTCACACTACAGCTCTTCTAAACTTGTGTTATATATAACACACACACCCTGTATGCAACACTAGTGAGGAAATAGGGACTAGTAGAAATAGTGTACCGACTAGTGCGATACACCAAGGCTCCATGATAGCTAGGAGGCATTTGCTCTATAAGTTTTGTTGCAGAAAGGGGAGAATGCCGACCTCGACGAACGGATGACGCGTATCTATTGAGATTTCTGAGGTGTAGGAAATTTATTCCTGCCTTAGCACATAGATTGGTAAGTATATTTAAAATATTGTTTCTTTTTTTCGTTTTCTTTTTAATTATTTTTTTTATCTAAAATGCACGCAAAATATTTATTTTTATTACCATTATCATTTACAATAAAAATCCGAAAACTACAAAGTTATACTTATATATTTTAAACTAAACAATAAAACCGGACTCAAAATGCGCACATTAGTGTTCGCACTGGAATGCCCGCACTTCCATCAATTTCTCGCCACAAGAGCAACATAATTAACTGTTCAGAAATAGACTCTATATCCTTGCAATTAGGTTTGCTATCGATTGGTACTATGGAGTAGATGATCTCTCGGTAATTTTATACCTTAATAGTATAGTAGTTACATTTCTAGCTAACTCTTTATCTATTGTAAACTTACAATAATACTGTTTGTCTATTGTAAACTTACAATAGACAAAGCACGCAGAACAACCTAAACTTATAATACATACGTACCATTTACAGTACGCACCTATATCTACAAAATTCTAGGACCATTTTGAAAAATCTATTACCTAGTTAGCTTAGTTTATTAAACGTATTCGGTAAACTTGGTTGTAGAGTGGTTCTGCTACAGAGCATCTTTCCAGCAAAATGACTTTTTCACCATTAACCTAGTAAAAATAAGTAGAACTTCGTAAATACGACTACTTATATTTAAAATAGTGTGTGGTACGTTTTCTTTTGTTGCACAACATTATAAATAGTAATTCCTCTTTCTACCCACGTTTTATTGAGTCGTCTCGATCGTGACTATCATGACTAATTACTAGGCTTGGGACTTTTGGATACTCGCTATGGTTCTGGCATCCGCGGAGTCGCCTTTATGTTAAAAAAATATTTCGAAGTCAAAGTTCACAATAATTTGTATGTAAGTATGTAATTATAATAAAACATTCTACCGCTAGTAAACAAAATAAAGAAAAAAGCTTTAAATAACAATAACAAAAATGTCTTCTATCTAATATTAGTCGATACTTCTAAATTGCCGATGAGGTACTGGCTTTAGGAATCAGTGCGTCATAATTAAATATCATTTATTACTATTTGGGTTCATCATTAAAATGGTAGTAGGAATGGATAATTATCATTTTTTCCATATTTTGCGGGGTTAAACGGGTTCTGGACTTATCAAATACTCTTTTGAGAGTTGAAAAAGACCTTTCTGATGTTAAAGTAGTATTTTCTAGAATTTTTGCCGATTCGTCATAGTTGTGGTGCGTTGTGGTAAAATTCCGAATAGTATCGTAGTCGGGATTCCGGTCTACGGTCTCCGGTCTCACTCGATGCGGTGATTTTAAAAATATTTTCTTTACATTTGTAATCAAAGTATTTACAAGTGTATGCTCCGACCTAATTTGTTCTGAAACTCTATGAAAGGCATGAGCTAGACAAGTTACATGTTTTAAATGGGTATGCCGTTTCTTTAGAAGTTTTTCAGCGGCGATCATGTAACCAGCTGCATCCGTACAAAACACAGAAAAATTGTTAATTTTATTAAGGTAATCGTCCTGCCATAAAAATCGTAAGCTCTGTTCCACCAAACTTGACATAATTTCGCTATTTACCTTTTCAACCACTAGACACATTAACAAATATGGTCTTCGTGAATAATCATTCAAAGGCTTTGCCACTATATTTACTATACTGTTTCCGATGCTGTCCAAAGTTTCGTCCATTGAAAGCCATATATAACTGTCTAAAAAAACGTTTCTTATCTTAGTGATAGTGCTCACATACGCCTTTTGCAAATAAACGTTTTTTAGGACACTTTGCTCAGGTAACTTTCTATTTCCGCAAGCACAACAAATATATTTGTTGAAGAACTTTTTAAATTCTGGGTGGTTAACTTTGTTTGTTTATTGTTAAGTATAGATCATGACACCTGATATGTTTTATTTCCAGGCTTTGACTTTGACTTAGAAATATTTTTTTTAACATAATGGCGACTCCGCGGATGCCAGAACCATAGCGAGCATCCAAAAGTCCCAAGCCTACTAATTACATAAATCAGTACAATTGGTCGTTTGTGACTTTTGTGAGTGAAATAAATGGGTCATTTGTAACTCAGGTAACAAGCGACTTTCTATTATTACAAGCCTTTATTTAACTTGCCATGTGAAAAGACTCAATTTTGCAAAGTAATTAGATTTGTAAGAGTAAAAAAAAACAATGTCACCTTAAACTAGGTGACATTGTTTTTTTTTTAAATGTGCTATGTGTAATGTATTTTAATGAATAATGTAGGTATTTAGTTATTTGGAAATATAAAAAAATTAAACAGATATCTTTAACGGATTGAGCTGATTTAGCACTGCAAAATTAACTAAGTTGGGTGACAATGAAATAATATGGTACCACTGATTTGATCTGATGCCGGAGGCAGAAGGTAGCCGTAGAAATTCTTAAAATACACAAGATAAACCCATGGTGTTTAGGCTCGTTAGAATTTTCTTGATTAGTATGATGATGATGGTGAAAAAAAAAGGACCTACACAGTTGCCTTCCAGTTCTACAGAAAATGACATTATTGACGGCACTTAAATTCGTCATTATTGACGAAACTTATTTACACCTAAATTCGCTTCCTAAGATCTTTCTTAGTTATATTTACCTACTTAGTCGTTTTCAGTATCTTTTATTTGTTTTCCTTTCGATGTTACCTATATTTATAAGTAATAACTTTATCTAGTAATAAAGTATAATATACTTATGTCAGTTTCCCTACAAAAAATATTATAACAAATTTAGGTACAGTCAGCAGCAAAAGTGAGTGAGCGGTTGAAGTGTTAAAAATGACCTACACGCGCTCTTATTCTCTTGACAACAGAGATGTGAAGTCATTTTGAAGACCTCAACCGCTTAGCCACTGCTGCTGACTGTACAAGCATTTTTGAACTGAACATTGCGGATTAATATTTATTTTATTTATTATTTTACATAGATGGTGCGCTACGAAGATTTCCGCTCAAAGAACCCAGATTTGTATGACTGCGATGCATTCCGACTGCAACGTGTCAAAGACGTGATCGCATGCACCTTCCCGGACAACCCTGTCAACGGCAGGATTACCATCATGAGACTCGGTAAAGCTTAAAATAAAAATAAAATAAAAAATCCCTATAAATAAATATTTTGGGACTAACTATACATCCAGTCCTAATACCCTACCATTAAAATAAGCCACCTAGAGCTTAGCCGATAATATATAAAAGAGATACATAAGTATAGATATTTAAATACCTAGATGTTTCTATTTTATATGTAACGTCCATTTTACCCAAAACCAAATTTGGTGATAAACGCACAAATATATGCCCTTGAAATATTTTTCCATTTATTTTCAAAATAAATGAATTTACGTGAAGGAATATTTCGGTTAAGCTATAACTAACATGTTTCATTTTCGATGCTGTCCAACAAAAGGTGGATGTATGATAAAGGCCATAGATATGTAAAGGTCCATGTATCAAACTTAACTCAATACTTACAACAAGAATTGGTATCGCCATTCAGCGTGGCAACTCCGCCAGCCTTCTGGGCACCCTTCCGTCAGACTCCGAGCTAGAGCCAGTTTTTTATTTGTAAATAGTTAATAATATTTTATTTTTTAATTTAGATTTAGTTTTAGTAATTTTGAAGACTATTTATAATTGAATTGATTTTATTTATCTTTATGTGTGTTGAATAAAATTCTCTTTAATTACAACCTTATTACAACAAGCCCAACAAGGTGTAGAACTGTATATTATATAATTATGCACGTGCACCTAACCTAATAGACACTTCAAAACCATAACTAGTACTACTAGCGGATCTAATTTAGATTACTTTTTGCATAGCCTGGTACACTTTAATGGCTACTCCGCATGATGGCCCCGCTCTGGGCAAGCGAAATGACCATGCGATGGTTCAAAGTGTTCAAACCCCACTGCACGATGGCGAAATTCAGTTGTGATCTAATCTTTTTGGCCCACTCCCTTTGACGTGTGGCCGGAAATCCGAAACCTCGGCCATCGCCTTGCTATAAACCATTCAACACAACTGCCAGAGGGTACGCCCTATAGAGCTATACGCCCATCTTAGTAGGCCAGCATGATGGGCCATAAAATATTACAATTATCCTTTTCTTACAAATTGATCTCAAGATACAAATGGAATTTACTGTAAACTTTAAACGGATGTAAGTTTTTAACGTAACTTTACGCCACGAACGCGTTTGCGTTTCTCATATAAATAACATTATCACTTACGCGTTCGTAAACGTTTTTTAACGTCAAAAGAAACTTACACGAGAGGCTCAGAACTTTAGAAACGTTATATTTGATTCAGTCGGAGTTGTTTCTTTCATTATGAAGTTCACCATAGCTTACTCAGCATTAAGATAGTAACACAACATAACAATTAACATTAGACCAACAAAATCTTAACAGAACTTATCGGTCTCTGTGATGATGATGATTGATGAAACATCGAAAATCGATAAGCTCGCGGAACAAATTAAAATGACACGACCATAAATAACTCATTTTTCACAATTACGCGACAAGAACATCTTCTTTTATAAACTGGTTGTACGGAAGTTAAAAATAATAAGCCCTTTTGTATTATTGATTACCTGTTTCTCCTTATATTTTCAAGGCAAGTGGGACATGGACAATACCCCGGCAGAGGACCTAATTCGCTGTGCGTTGCTGTTGGATGAGATATGCGCGATGCAGCCAAGGCTGCAGATCCTGGGAGTGACAATAGTGATAGACCTCAAGGGACTGGGGCTTAGACATATGAAATATTTGAATATGAAGATTGCTAATCAGTTCGCTAGCTTATTAGGGGTAAGTTCGATGTCATTTATTCAAACAATTTGCTGGCACAAGACAGTACGTAACATGGGTATCCAAAGTAACCTAACACTTATATTAAAAATTGTATGTTGGTTGGTTAAAAAATGAATAAACAAAAATTTTAAGCTTACGATTGTTAATGTAAAAAAACAGTCTCTTCCAAATTATTATTTAGAATCGACATTTGAAACCCACCTGCGTTTTGCAAACAAAAAACCGGTATTCCCACCGAGACTAACGGTTAAACCCAAACTAACAGGCAATCATAAACGACAGAAGCATCTTTGTTTTGCTCTGATGCTCAAAGCCAAACATGTATTTTACTATCTACTCACACATCACAATACGTATGAGCAATGATTATCTCTTTCTATCGTGGGTTAGAAGAACGAGTAAGATGTATATGAATGAATCGATAGCTAAAAGAGCATGAGTGAGCTAAAAGAAAAAACAAATAAAATGCGCTCTCAGATTACAAGTAGTATTTATATAGCTTAAAGTCAGTTTACACTGGTTTATAAGTAGACTCGCCCAAGCTCTTACTAAAAACATAATTATAAACGAGGTCATTGGCGGGGGAATTCAGGGGAATGCGGCCGACACTAAAGGGTTAACTTGCAACACCAAACTTACCAGGAACACATAACGTTGTTACAGGTAGCGTTCCCGCTTCTACTCCAAGGCCTACACATAATCAACTACAACTGGTTATTCAACTCGATTCTGCCAATGTTCAAACAGTTTATACCACAAGCTGGTTGGGAAAAAATACATTTTCATTCGAATTTGGAGTCTCTCTACAAACATATACACCCCCAGTACCTGCCAGCAGATTATGGGGGCCACTGTAAATATCTAGTCACTTGTGAAGAGTGGTTATCTAAAATTGAGAAGTATAAAGACGACTTCATGGTACAAGATTTAAAAGATTTGGGTTACACTGTAAATTAGATTTTGGAAAAAGAAAATGTAATAAATAAGACTGATATGCCAATATTTGAAATGTTAATTAATTATAAAGAGTCTGATACTGTTTAATAAACAAAATCAATATAACGTGCCAATACACTTTATGTCAGTTTATGATTTTTATGAATGATGATTAAACTTTTTTTAAATTATAGGTTATTGTTTTTAATTATTGTGCCGTGTGATGCCGGCTGACTAGAATAGCACCACCCCTTCTCCTTCCGCGGGTGTCGTAAGAGGCGACAAAGGGACAAAGGGAAACGGAAAAACCGACAGATGGGCAGCAGCGTCCGTCGAAACCGAATCTACAGCGACTGCGGTCGCCAACCCGCCTGCCAAGCGTGGCGACTATGGCAAATACCTCCCAACATGATACAAGTCATATTTGTGGGAGGCCTATGTCCAGTAGTGGACTGCATATGGCTGAAATGTATGTATGTATGAATGTGTTTTTAATTAATACATTGAATTGACATAAATTATGTACTTTGAGAGACTCGTAATGTGGGTAGTTTTTATTTTAAGAATCGCGAAGGGTATATATAAGTTCCTAGGCCCATAAAACCATGAAAGTGTCACAAACTAATTAAACTATTTTTACTCTCTAATAAATAAATAAAGTATGTGGAATGTCTATTTATTTGCAATGACATTTTATTATAATTTATAACAAACAAGTATAGTGAATAATGATATGTGTATTTATAATTACGCCTTTAATTTCCCGCGTAGTTCTCTTAAAATTTTCCCTACCTCCTCCTTACACATACACATTATATTTTACTGCCATTCTATTTTAAACTATGAAGTTAACTCTAGGATTTATCTTATCCAAATTAATCTAATAACCACCCGTATTAATATTTGTATGGGTAACTAACAAACACCGATATCTGCTAATACATACTCGTAATTCTTTCAGTAGAGTAACGAACAAATCCGTAAACAGTATTAAAGTAGGTACATAATATGTAGGTTTCAAAAAAATTGTCACCCTAAAGACCCAGGTGACCTAAGGGACATCTTCGCCTACTCGACGGATATCACTACTAGCGTAGGCAATTTACGATATTTTTTGATATTCATTCATATTAGCGATTTTTTATTTATATAATTTTTCAATGTTTCGAATTCTAAGATTATTGAATGAATAATACTACAAATATTTAACAAAATACACTTACATGAGATATTTCTTTTTTTGTGTGCTTTAGACATCATATGTTAAGAAACCAATTTAAGTATTAAAAAAATAATATTTTTATTTATATGATTAAATCACGTTTAGTCTGGATTAAAACGATTATAAATACTTTTGCTATTATAAAGTATTTCCAATTTTGTCATTTTCTACATAACTACAAATGCTTGGGCACATAGGCGCGTTTTGTGAGCGTGACACTCCCGTCCGAATGTGTGCCTTATTTCGTTACATTAGCCACACCGGTGTCACGCTGCGCTACCGCCACGCTCACAAAACGCGCATATGTGCCCAAGCCTTAAGTGTTTCATTTAATCCAGTATACGATATGGCATATTTAATGCTTCCGAGGGTCGCCGACTGACTTACAAGCCATATCCAGGAGCCTTATTGACTTTCCTGTGATGAACCCGGAGAAGCTCCTTCTCCATCGCCCCAAGCACCATCGGATCCGCATCATCAGCATTATAATCCCCTGGTAGTCGTCCTAGCAAATAATTATTAAAGATGTCCTCATTCTGAGGGGGACCATCATACTGATTCATTTCAGTAGCTTCTTTACGAAAATGCTTCATATGATCTGGTGTCTCGCTCGTTCCGTGTATAATTAATATGTTTTCTCCCACTTCTCCTATGTTGGCTCCGTCAGTCTGAAAAGTTATCCTTGAGTAATTTACCACCTTCAAAATATGTAATACTTTGTAAATTTTTTTGTCAAACAACTGAACCTTTGATAAAACTGAGAGGAAGGGCACAGCGAAGTGCCATCACGCTTGAGTCTATAGAAGCTCAACTGGGAAAGTACCTCCTTCTTACAGAAGACCACAGCCATATAGCACTGCTACCTTTCAGGTATGTAGTGTTGTGTTCCTGATCGTAAGTAAGGTGCCTAGAGCTCCAACTCCCCTTAAAGGCCGAGAACCTATCACTACGAAAATAACGTTATTTAATTACTTACATTATCTGAAATGACAGCTAACCACACGCCTCTAGGGTTCTCTCCCCACGTGGCGACGGACATCAGAGGCCAGTTCGAGAAGCCAGCGTCAGAGGTGTCTTCAGGTCGGGCGCTCAACAGTTGCACTGTCGTCCCTGCCAACATAATACGTTCTTTTGTATTCGTAGAAGTCGTACAATACTTCGGTTACGCAATTTTGGTTGGAAGAATTTAAAAATGAAGTACAGTCAGCAGCAGAAGTAGCTAACCATTTGAGGTGTTCAAAATGAGGTCAACACGTCTCTATTGTCAAGAGAATAAGAGCGCGTGTAGGTCATTTTGAACACTTCAAACGGTTAGCAACTTTTGCTGCTGACTGTACCTATACCTATGTTCTCCAATTTTGTTTACGATCTCTAGTTCAAAAGTAAAAGGGGAGGGGGCAGAATTTTTTAAACTCTTGGGGCGATTATATATGAAAATATTAACTTCATCGAAAAATGTTGCATCTAATCTCAGCATTAATTTTCGAAGACTTTATCGATTATGTTATGTCCAACATAATAGAGTCTGGCCAATGAAACCTCATTTTAGGCGGGAAATTAATAAAATCTTGGACTGGTCACACTTGGTGTAGTAGGAATTATAATTATATTTGATACTAGATAATTATTTTTAAATTTCTCTGCACAAGTAATTTGAAAAGCAATAAAAATGGCAAATAATGTTAAACAACTTTGACTAAATCTTCGTATATTTTTCAAAGTCGAAACACAAATAAAAATAAAGTAAAACATAAAAAAAACACAAAAAATACCTTAATAAATTGTAATATATTGTAAAATTAATAGCAATTTCACAAAATTCAAATCAACAGTACCTAGTATTTGACATTTTGTAAGTTTAAGTTTGGCCTATGCCCAGCAGTAGACATCGATCCTTAGGCTGACATGAAGTTGCAAACGTCTTGTAAGTAGGTAAAGAAATTGCATTGGCCACTCATATACAGGCATATCCAGCCAAGATGTTTTAATATACTTTATATTTTTAAATCAAATTGATTGTATTGCAAACACCACTGATTTCTTCTAAATATTGTTTTTACGTTTAACTCGTTACGTTCCTATATTTTGAATTAATTATTTTTTTAATGAGCTTCGGAGCTTCTTGCAGTTTTTCGTATATTTCACCTTGTACCTACTCCCATCAAGTTCGTAATTATTTACAAGCTTAAGTAGTAATTTGCGGACCCAACTTGCCATCGTTGTTATTGCATTATTAAAAAATAACGTTCCTTCTTCTTATTCTTTTAATATATGGCCTCAATCGATGATTTCGCCAATGTCAAGTAAAGTAACAAGTAAGTAAAATAATGTATCAAGTTTGCTCGTGACTCTCTTCGGTAGTAGGCCTTGCGTTTTGTAAAGTGGTAGCTGGCCCGGTACCGCGAACATCGAAGTTCGTATATTTCGAGCATCTTTCTCTTTTACTCAAATTAAGGCATCATAAGAGGGACAGAGACAATCGTCCGAAATCTACGAATATAGTGTTTGACGGTAGCGCCGCTGGACAGGCCGCGACACCTGGACCATGATGATGACCAAAATAGTGGTTCAACGCGTTTTGAAATCAATTCTTCAATAGCTGCCTAATTCTGCGTTAGATCACTGCATAATAAGCTAAACACACTAAACTACGACAATGAAGAAAAAACAAAAAATATATTCTCATTTATTCCATTTTCCGTCAATCGAAAATATATAGGTACCCTCAATAAACCGTGAAAATTTTGAATAAGTGACATAAACTGACAGCAGACTTCTAGCTTTTTTTAAAATCATAAACCCTTTTGATACCACAAGGAAATATCTGTAAAAAAAATTGGTTAGCCAAAACTATATTTGGAAATAAAATAGAATGAATTTCTCAGGGCACATTTTATTCTCATTCCGTTCTGTCTCTAACGTTGAGCCAAAGGACTAGGAGCGCATAACAAGCGAGGAATCCTCCTTTCCTTGTCTCCGAAAAATAAAAATGCAATGATTTTCATTCATCAAAACATCAAAAGTCATAACTCGCATTTAAGTATATTTTCGTACATCTTATTCTGACAACCGATCGAAAGATACGATTAACGCGGTAACGCTACAGACTATACATATAGTGCACATTGCTAAGGAAAAAAGAAAAGAAGGCTGGGAAGTAAGAGGTTAGCAACCCCTTTTCACGCCGAGGTATAGGTATAGTGCTTTAGGTATAATGCAATATTAAAAAATAAGAAATAAAGATCTAACAAACATTTAAGATGAATAAAGAATAATAAAAAAAAGAAATAAAAGTTTTATTTATAGAAAAACTAAAAGTAAACTGGCCAAACAAAACTGTAAAATTTACAAAATTGAAATTGATAATTCAGAATGTCATAGCATAGGCCAGAAAATTAAACCAATATTATTTTTAATGGCTAAATTGCCAAGATACTCTGTCATTTTTTTGTGGAATGGTAATTAAAAAAGTGTACCTTGCTTACCAAGTTAACCTTAACGATTTCTCGTGCCTCTCGTCTGAATTAATAATATTGGTCACATTTGCTGAATCGTTTTATGACATTCTGCCACTAATAATAATAAAAAAAAAAAATATTTTTTTGGAAAATTTTGGGTTTTAATAGGCTTTTATTTTTGCTAAAAATATTTTTTTTATTTCTTGGGGTTTTATTAAATATTTATTGTATTGCATGTATGAAAAATGAAAATAGCACTATACAGTATGTAAACTTACTAATACCATCTATTTGTTTAAACTTAAACTAGTTGATGCTCACCTCAGAGCCCTGAGTGTAAAGTTTTTAATGTAATATTACGTCACAAACGTGTTTGCGTTTCCCATATAAATTATCAATTTATCACTTACGCGTTCGTAAACGCTTTTTTACGTAAAAAATCTAAAAATGAAAAAAATATATTTTTCGAAATTTCGTGGTTGTTTTGTCTCGAACGTAATAGTCGGGCCAAAGTACTAGGGTCTCATAACAAGCAAGGCACTCGCCGTTTGGCAGGAGATACAAAAAGCAGAAAAGATGCTCATAAATTTATAAACAACATAACATAACATTCAAATACCAAAGTATGAAGATATAAACAAAATATTGATAATATTCAAAAGGAATCTCCGTTGCTTTAGTTCTGTATGTAATAATTACCATTTTAGGTTAATTTAATTTATTTGTAGGTTCCGTAGGGAGGTAGGCGAACAAACTATGCAAGTAACAAACACATCTAAGAGCTAATAGAGTCAAATTAAAAAGTATTTTCGAATATAACGAAAAATTTACGACAGAAATGGAATTTGAAAATTCGTCATAAGACTCAAGTCAAGGAAGGAGACACATAGCAAAAAGTTGTTCAACTGACAACAAGTTGACGACGACAGTTTTTCTCGTTTCTTGGCTGCTCTTATTTCGTCTCTCAAACGTAACAGTCGAGCTAAAGTACTAGGACCGCATGACATGCGAGGTACTTACCTTGTGGTGACGTCAGATACGATTCGAGCGCCCCGCGCTTGCTGTAGCGGACGTTCATAACGAGTTCTACGTGTTCTACGTAGTTAACTGGGCAATCGTAGGCAGCGAAATGTATGTTTACTTGTTGCCCTGAAGATATTTTTATATAGCTTTTGTGCCTGGAAAAAAGCGTTAGTGGGCGTGGTACATATACAGTAGGTACCTATGATGTCCGCTAGTAAGTTTACAAATTATAATATTTATAATCGTAGATCTATTATAATCATACATATACGAGGAATTACAAGTCAAGGTTCAGATCAAAACAAAACATCAGTTCGAGTAAGTGTGTCAATGAAATGATAAGCCAACCATATTTCAATGTATATTTATAAATATAAATTGACATTGACGTGACGTATCAATGATATTCTATTCAGTTTTAAAAATATAACTTGCAAACTTTCTTAGTTTTGTATTTACATGCTTATTCAGTTTTAAAAAGATAACTTGCAAACTTTCTTAGTTTTGTATTTACATGCTTTTTTATTATGACATTAACATAACTTTTTTAGGACGATACTAGAAGTATTAACCGACTTAGTTAAAGACTTGTCAATTTTAGTGCGAACTGGTTAGAAATGCGATGTTAACAAAATTGGCATGGCGCCTTACGTAGCTCGTCATATTTTCGGTATAAGTATTAGGAGAACATGCTTACTCTGGCAGTATATGGCAGATGCGTTTCTCAGGAACCGTTATCCAGTTCAGAGCTCTAGAAACCAGGGATTCAGCGTTGAGAAGTCCGAAGCCGAATCGAATGTCAAATCGTAGTCCGACACTAATTATTATAAACAAAAAAAAACGGTTAGTTTTATGGTTTTATTAAATCTTATAATATTATATTTCTCTTCCCTAGCTCGGAAAATCCTCTATTATTCTGTAAAAACAGATAGTACAGCTGCATTTTAGCAGGCAACAACTTATGCTAGTTAGTGCTTTACCTGTTTATTTGCCACCCGGGATTACCAGCTAATGTACTGAATTCTGAAGTCCAAACAATTAGGTGTTGAACATCTCGCCAAGTTAAATTTGAGCTAGAAACATAAAAGTTATCGTCACAATCTATGCCCAAAATCCATTACGGACGGAATAATGGACCCGAACCCGAAAATGTAGAAGAGAAACGGACCGTACAGTCCAAAGTACCAGAATAGCAGCAAACAGGAAGAGAGCTTACGTACTTAGCTTCTAAAGCGAGAGCTATGATACCGGCTGCGAGAGGCGCGGCAGCTGAAGTGCCGGTGTGGTCCAGCGTACACGTGTCGTTTGTATCCGTCGTCGCCTAAAAATAAAAAATAACAAAGTGGATAATTTTTTTACATAAAATATCTAAATTGTCAGTTCGAACCCCGCCCTGGGGCGTTACAATAAGACAATAACTTTCTCAGATCTTCATAAACATTTTATACACAGATTGCCCTAGTCCGATAGTATGCTAAACCGCCTTATTTAGCATACTGTAGGACAAGGGCGACATTGTAGGTAATTTTAATTATAATATGAAGATATAATATTTAATAAATAGCTGCGTCAAACAGTAAAACCCTTTAAAAATAACTAGTGCCTACGGCAATTATGAGTATCTAGGCTAATAATAATAGTAGTTTATGTATCTGTGCATAATGCCTAATTATGTATAGTTGCATGCTACACTACTTTATCTACACACAATATCATAAGAGTTTTAAGATGTGTTCAGGAATCGTAGGTAAATCACCTGCATTGTTACTAGTGCTACTTGTAAACATTAAAAAGTCAACGAACAAAACAAATGACAGCTTCGAATGGCGGCGTTTCGTATTTCAGTCAAATATTTTTTTAAACCATAGACAAGCGAATAAACTCCCTATTCCATTGTCATTCGAGTTAAAATGTCTTTCGATTTATTTAAAAAAAACATAACGAATTGGCGTTTCGTATCAATGACTGTTTTAATATCTTTCTTTAGATACTAGAATAGACACCCCACTTGAATTTGACAGCTGTTCCAAATTCAATCCAACTCATAACCTACTGTTTTCATGAGGAATGTCAACATTACATATCAATTCATTTCTGATGGTTGGTAATGCTGGTCATTGCCTACGGTTTCTGGACGCATTTTAGAGCACTAATGATAATGAGTACGTAGATAAATTTACTTTTCATTACTTATACCTAGTCCATATACAAGGCATAATTGGGAGAGGTCCAGCAGTGAACGTTTTACGGCTGATGATGATGATGACTTTATCTCGGTCGGATTGGGGGAGCTTTGCTTTGCTACCCTCACGCATACGCAGCCGTCTATGGCGAAGAATCTAGTGTGAGTGACGAAAATTCACGGATTACCGACAAAAACTATACTTATTCATAAATTTTGGGCATCTTTCTTATTTACCCCAATAGACGTCATGAGAGTGACAGAGACAATCGTCCGAAATTTACGAATATCGTTTATAGCGGTAGCGCCTCTGGCTTTCAGTGCATTCTTTTAAGAATACGAGTACCAGTTTGGTTCAACTTACTATCTTCTGATCCTTGTGGGCTCCTGATGAGTATGCAACAGCGAGGGTGGAGGAGCACACTTCTCCGTACCACGGGAACAGTCCATGTTGCGAAGCACTGCCGATTGACACAGTGTAGATTGATGACGAATATCTGTCGAAGAGTTTTTCTTAATTATCCTGGGCAAGGTTGCCCACCTTGTTGTGGTTAGGGAAATGTAGGTATAAGTGACCTTTAAAATGACAACGGTTTTCTCAAAAAACTACAGCGTGGGATTCTTCAAGAATTCAAGAGAGGCATAGTTTTTTTTAAACCAGGTTACTACATTTCGGGCAGATGCTAGTTGTGAATATTTTTATATAGATACTTCATTAGTAGTTACTTACCCATCACAGTTACAATTATCCTGATGGCTCCCGCCGTTTCCGTTGGCCCAAACATATATAACTCCTTTACCGTCACGACCCTGGAAAATTATAATTGTAGTGTTTTTTTAAAGCACACTAGCTACGTGTTTCCATTCAATTTATGTAATTGATGTAATAGTTGCAGAAGAGACCAGAGGCCATAAAAAAATGAGAATATATACCTATAAATATAAGGCCGGGAATCTCACGTCGTGGTCGTCTCAACAGGCTAGGGTTAGCGAACCAGCGACAAAACTCCAATTAGCTTGACACCACCACTCTGAGATTAGTGAGATTCTTCGGTTTAGACCGCCTCAACCAATGTCGCTAGAAGCGAAGAAGGACTCGGCTCGGCCCCTTTACTTCCGGCCTCTCCAAGTTTTACATGATATCATATCATAGTGTTCCAGTGTTCTAAAGATGTCTATGTTTAGTGTTGCTAGAGCCATCTATTGGTATGCAAGATGAAAGTATAAATAAATATGCAACGAGGCGGTCCGGTCCTTCCAATATGCACCCTCGTCGTTACCGGGGCAGCACGACGCGTTAGACATTTGTAGTTAACTAACTAGCAGCGACAGCGCAGCGTACCTGAGTGATTCCTCTTATAAACGCCTGCATGGCAAGGCGGCCCGGTCCTTCCACTGTGCGCCCGTCATCATTAGGGCCCCAGGACGCACTGTAGATGTCGACTTTATCCCAGGCAAAACCTAATAAAAGTAATCACGTATGTTAAGTACATTCAAGAACATAACACAACAACTTATCAATATGTAGAATGCCTATTTTGCTCACATGATCGAAGCAAGTAAGGCCTTACCTACTTATTGTGAATTATTCATTCGTATTTTTGATGGTACCTATATGTATATTCCTGAATTGTTTTATAAGCAAGTTCGATGTTTCTTTCCAAGTAATAGTTTAGAACTTCTTATAATAGGTACTATAAATAGCTACATACTTTCCAAGTCCGTACTCTACCATTGACAATGAGTAATGACAATGGTGATCACGTATCAATAAAAAACATATATAATCATATATTATTATGTATCGCACATTATGTGATCGTCCAGCACTGTACTGGAATTGTCTAGAATGATGTGAGCCGGGAATAATATGACAAATAAACAAATAATGTAATCGAGGCTAGGTGCTACAAGTGCTTTGTGCTTCATGTGTTCCTAGTCGAAATTACCGAACGGTGAGTTGGCGTCTGCTACCGCGACGAAGTGATCCGGACCGGAAGGAGGACAGCGTACTACGTACCGTACAACTCGTACAAGTTTAGTCATTATTATCATTAACAATTTGAAATACTTAGTTGCAAATGTTATTTATTATATGTTATGTATTATGTATTATTTATGTTTTTTTTTGTAAGTAGTTAATCTAAATTCTGAATTAAAAAGAGCCATAACAAAAATGAATGACAATGACAAAACAAGGAATAATAAGAAAAATACTTCTTCTTATTGCTTACATAGGCGGCAGTTGCGTCTTTCGGCATTCGAAACAAAACGGCAAAGCTCGTGCGCCGTTACGTCATAATTTTATGAATATCACCAGGATACCATACATTAATGATACCGCAATGTAATGTTTGTAACACATAATTTAGTATTATGAATCGTTCACCAATTACATAATCAAACCCTGGCGAGTATAACACGACACTGATAAAAAATAACAATGTAACTTATTTAAATGACTGTAAAATGAACAACAGCGTATTTTTTTATAAAATATCAATTTCGAAAAGCTATGAGAGACAAGTATTTGAATTTTTATATTATATTATCATTATTATGACTAAGACGGTTGGACTGGATGAATTTATTTATTAGTTCGGCGACCAAATTCACTGCGCAATCGCACTTGGCATCTTTGCACACAGGTCCTGTCATGAACGACATTTTGAGTTGAACGTGAACCGAATCTACCAGGCGATCATAACATCGAGACGGTGTACGGTACCTATTCCTTCGCCTTCAATGCGATCGGTGATTCGCCCGTCGAGCATGCGGACCCCGCCCACTTTCGCCCCCCAAGCCACGCCCACACCGCATTTCACGTTGTTCGCCGTCATGGCTATCTACAAATAAAACAAATATTAATTTAATGCTATATTGTTATTTTTACTGATTAACAACAGTATTAAAAAAAATTAGATAATATGCTTATTTTAAAACCTTACTCTACCCTGCACAAGGCCGTCCGTAGACTAGGTATACATAGGTACATAATAATTTCAGCGCAAGAGGATCATACCTACCGTAATTACCGTAAACGTAGAGATCACCCTTTAAGGCTTGGGTACATAGGCGCGTTTTGTACGCGTGGCGCAGCGGAGAGCGACGCTGCCGTCCGAATGTGTGCCTTATTTCGTTACATTAGCCACACCGGTGTCGCGCCCCGCTGCGCCACGCTCACAAAACGCGCCTTTGTGCCCAAGCCTTTAGGTAGGGCGTAGATAAATTAAAAAGCATTCAAATGCAGTCCAACACCATCCCTAAAAGTTAGGTACAGGAAACTTCTAACCCAGAAATAGCCTAACATGGTCGAGTTTTTAGAGGCTGGCTAGTTAAATATTGTTGACGACACGCCTGTGTACCTATCACAATTGTCTATGATAAAAAGATTACAATTCTGCTGTCAACTTGTGTCACTTAATCAAATTGTTACCGAACTTATCGGTTTATTTTTTATTATTGACGATAGTACCTATGACACCAAGTGAGGTCCGCAAATTACTATTTATGCTCGTATTGGTACCTACCTAAATAATTACTTACGACCAAGTGCGAAGTCGGTGGGAAGCGGTAGTCAGTCAGCGTCATATAGTTAGTAGCAGTCAGTATGGCTAAATATATGTGACCGTCCATGGCTAAAGGTCCCTTATGGCAGGTATTGAGTTAAGCACAGATCCTAAATCTACATTAAATAAGCTATCTTATACAAAAAAAATCATGACTCTAAGTCCCATACTTTTTTTTATAAAAAACATTAAACGTACACATGCTAAAACTGCATTTTTGAGAAATCGTCAAAAGAAGTTTGAAACTAGTTTTAAGTGTGTTCCCATTGGAAGTTACATAGATTATGATTGATTTCGTATCTCAAGAGTTTTTTCTTTGGAACTCAGTTATTGTTTTTTTAATGTGACTTCCAGATCATGAAAAAATAGCCTTTGAAAATAGCAAACCGCTCATATGGACGAAACTATTAAAAAAAAATTTTTCGACTTTTCCTTTAATATGTTGTAATCAGAACCACTTTATATAGTAGAACATATTTGAGCTTACATTTTAGGATAGAAACAAAAATCACATAGGCTACGAATTATTTTTTTTAAATTAAAATGTGATTATTATTATCAGTTACATCTTTCCTACAACAATAACAAATTTGGTATAGTATGTTCTAAATTATATTTTAATCAGTCCACAGGAGTATCACAAAAGTCTTATTATTATTCTACAGGTCACACTTTTTTATTTATACACGATCAAAGTTACGTAAAAATCACAATTTCGCTCCCATACATTTGAGGTCAAAAATAACGGTCAGACCCCTTATTTCTCATTGTTGGAATATGAAATTATTGCGATAAATGGAACTACTACCAATTTATTTGACTGATCTCCATTACATCAAAAGCCGGGAAAATGAGGATTTTCAGCCAAGTGGGTATATACGGCCGAGCGAGCGTGAATGAAATTTGCAAAATCACAACTAACTGTTTGCTATGACACCCGCCATCTTTGTCTCAGTATGGATTATCAACGAAAAAAAAGTTACTTTGCAGACCTAGGCCTTTATATGAAATTCCATTTCCGTCCCCTTCACTTGCCGCGCTAAAAAAACCATACTTCCGAGTCTATTATAAGGAATGTAAAGTCGATATTTCATTGCATGTTTGAGAAAACATCATTTCGTATTCGGTTCCTGTGGCCGAGTTCACCACAGTAGCTACATGTAGGTAGGTTTTTTACGTTTTGTAGGTAATACATCTAGTGCAGAAGCCGTCTAGAGATGTTTTGAAGTCAGTCGAAAAATGTAGTACCTACACGTAAAGTAAAATTTCAAATGATCGTAGGTACTTAGGTACCTAAAGCCCTTTTTGTTATTATACTTATGTATATAACTTAAACTTGTTTATAATATCAGATATGAGTCCCATGGATTTGCACGCATTTATAGGCTGCAGTGACTGCTTAGGTACCATCAGGACGGCCGTATCCTTGTTTGCCACTGACATAGTGTACAAAATAAGTAAAATTTGTAAATAAATACTTGTAAACAATTTTAATTATTTTATCTTTTTCATTTTT
The DNA here is from genome assembly GCA_022674325.2 of Grapholita molesta. NCBI lineage: Eukaryota > Metazoa > Arthropoda > Insecta > Lepidoptera > Tortricidae > Grapholita > Grapholita molesta. The sequence continues at coordinate 12,339,798 of CP053137.2, forward strand.
GTATGCAATTTCCCATAAGGGACCTTTTCTACTAAACTTTGGACTCAATTTTAATAAAGAAAGAATTAACGTACACAGCTGACACCAAGGTACAAACATACCCCTATTTGTATAAATTACTATTTTACATAGAACTAAAAAATGATAATTTTGAAGGGTTTTACGAAAACGCCAATATCTCCGTAACTAGAAACTGCCATAAGGGACCTTTTCTTATGGACGGTCACATATGAATACACATCCTTACTGCTATGTAAATAAAGATCTGTATCGATATATTTGGCCATCCCGACTGTAACAAACTACATGACGCTGACTGTACCTATATAATGACAAACTGCAATGTTTACAAGTCGTAAACAATATATAATATTATATGAGCGGCCAACGTGTCGAATTGACGATGCAATTTCTTTACCTAATTATAATTAACATAAAATATCTCTATCATTCACAATAATATATCTGTCACGCTCTAACAAGTATGTAAGTGCGAAAGTGACGATAGACGTTAAAATGGCAAACCATATTCTGATCTTCATCGTATATTTTGGTTGATAAAATCGAAACCGAAAAACAACCTAATTCCACTTTGTCGGTGTCACTCCTAACGGATTGGGAGGTCATCGCCTCAGGTGGTGCCAAAATAGGTAGGTATACCTATTAGGATAATAATGTATGCTCCTATACACATTTTGCACGGCCCGGTCACACTAGCGGCGGCCACTCGACTCGACGTTTTCCTAGCGATTCCATAGATTGTATTTACTTACATCGGCAGAGAGAAAGAGAACATATTCCCAACGTCTACTTGCTCGTCTCTTGCTCTGAGGAACTAAGCGGTTGCCGCGCGGAGAGAGTAGGTATGTACATCATAGTCGCCAATTGATGGGCTGTTCATTCCGGGGTCGAGCATTGATGGGTTGCGTTTTGATGGTTACCGCCGTGCGGGCGTTGTATTGTATTCGGCGATCAAACTATGCGCATTTATTATTCTCCTATCTCATAGAATTCGTCTTAAGAACCTTTTCCATTTGAATGTCACATCGGCTATGCGGAAACGGGGTGATAAATAATTTTGTATAAAACATGATCAAAACTATTGCCGAGGATTTTATTCCGTGTCGCCACCAAAAATCTAGCAAGCATAGAGCGAACCTTTTCTGTAGCTGTAATGTTGCTAAAAATATAAATATAAAAAAATAGAAAAATATGCAGGGGCGCTACCGCGAAACACGATATTCGTAAATTTCGGACGATTGTCTCTGTCACTCTTATGATGCCTTAATTGGAGTAAAAGAGAAAGAAGCTCGAAATATACGAACTTCGATGTTCGCGGTATCGGACCAGGATTTAAACTTACTTCTCCTGCGCATCTGGTGCCGTGCGAGTTGCGCCTAAGATCTTTCTGTGACGGGGACGGATCTGGGTCGCCGTCGTTGCAATCCCAACTGATTTCAGGATCCTGAAAACATTTTGATTGTGACAAACATTGTGATTATCCTAACATAAATAACTGAAATGCTTATTTGATTGGACATTTAAATGATTGTATATTGGAGAAGTGACGCCAACTTGCGTCAGTGAAGCGGCGACGCGTCGCATCGGCCGCGAACTTACCAGGGTAGCATAAGTCATAGGCAGCATTAAACGCGTCAACAGTGTGTTATTCCAATTTTAGTTGTGACTGTATTTTTGGATCAAATAAATTGTGATTTAAGGAGATATTACGAGTAGCTTACAGGCAAGTACAAAACAATTTTTTGTTTATATACTAAAACCTGAATTTCAACTAGCATAATTATAATAACATCCAGTATTCCGTTATTTTACAGGCACTTTTAATTCTTACCCCATATAACGTCAATTTTCCCCTACTACCTACATTTTGATTATTGTAATTGTATTCATACAGTAAAAAAAAACACTAACATCTACTAAAAAAAGATGTCGAAGTACTTTCTAAATGAAACGAGGGTTTCAACTGGTCACTTAATAATATTATTAATAAGAAAGACTGATTGATAAATAAGAAGCTTACCGAAGACTCCCTTGGAGCCTTTTTGCTTACAATTTTCATCATGCATCTCGGATCTACCAGGCTATCATACTGCTGAACAAGTAGCTTACACTCAATCCTCATTCCTCACTTTATTTGCCTTCTTTTCTTTGTTCTTTCTGCCTTCGTTTCTACAAGTGCAACGCGCCCGTGGTGAACCCATCGCGGGCGCTGCGGCCACATCTCATCTATCAGGATCACATGACTACAATGCAGTGTGAAAAACTACTCATTATCGTCGTTGTTCCGCACGCCCTCTACCTACACCAACACAATCTTCCAGAACAATTGAAGTTTTTGGCAGATAATGAATGGAAGGACGATATTTGTCAACATATCAACAAGGGTGTGAATTAGATGAAGATGGCAATAAATCGAGAAGCGTGGAAGAATGGAGAGGAGGTCTATGACTATTAGAAAGTCCTTGTTGCTTAAAAAAAATGTAGTAAAAATTGTAAAACCCCTCTTTCTGCGTCGCAGGTTACAACTGTTAAAAGCGATATTTACTAACGAAATTAGTTGTAAGTACCTAGTGACAATGATAATATTGGGTGTTGGAATATTAATCATTTTTATAAGTTCAATCGTAAGTCGCCCACTGCTGGACATAGGCTCCCAAAATATGACTTGTATCATCTTGGTGGTAGCTGCCATAGGCGACACGCTTGGTAGGCGGGTTGGCGACTGCAGTAGCCGTAAGTAGATTGCGTTTGGACGGACGCTGCTGCCCATCCGTACTTGGAATATTGATTGCACACGGCACTTGGAATATTGGTTGAACTCATTCTTGGAATATTAGTTGAATTAATTTTTTTTGTACTTACATAATTGTCACGCAAGTCGGTGTGTTTGTGTTCCACGCCGTCATCGAGCACGGAGACTCGTACGCCGCGACCGGTGTAACCCATGGCGTACACGGGTAACACGTTTAGGTCTAGGCGGGGTAAAGAGCGCACGGTACGAGAATCTTGCTGAAAATTGAAATAAAATCATTGTAGTCTTAAATCAATTGTAACCATCCATGACACTTAAACACAATAGGCTTACCGCTCACTACTTCGTTAATTGGTTCGTCTATATTTAAAATATTATGTATACTATGTTAAAAGGAGATAGACAATTTTCGAATTTCGTTTTTCGCTGTGGAGGCCTTCAAAACGGAGAAGGTTTTCAAGTCGAAGCGTATATTTTTTACGTTACACTGGGCGGTAAGAGAGATTTACCGCCCGAGGGCGCGATGGAATATCTCACTTTACACCCAGATGAAGACGTAAAACTATGTACGCACCACGGGCGGTAATAAAGAATGCCTCAGATCGCTTGTTTATGGTAAATAACTGCGTTCTGAGCCATTCTTTGTTTTACCGCCTTAGGTACGTAATATACTCATGTATAACTTGGAGATATACATCAAATCGTTACCCTGATCTGTTGTGATCTGTGATAGTGATAGCGGTCTTCCGACTTTTAGGTTATACGACAAACACTAAGTACAAATTCCGTCAAAGTTGTTTCCATTATTTGCAATTTTATTTGATTTCAATATACGTATGCAGTTATGCACAGAAAATAAAAATATTTTCTAGTATCAAAATTATAATTCCTATTACATCAAGTGCTACTGTTCCACAGTCCAATGAATTTCCCGCTAAAAAAATATGTAAAGTTTCATTAGCCAGGCTCTTTAAATTTAAGAAAATGACTACAACTTACCAAATACCATTCTTCGCCCCACAATTCGTCGTTAAATATAGTTCTAACGACTTCCCTCTTTCCTCTTTTTTCCACCTCTTCATTTTCCTTTTTTCGTGGTTGAGAGTTTATCCTCTTCACTCTTTCTAGAGAATCGTCTGGTTCAGGGTTGGAGTAGCGTTTTACTCTTGATTTGGAGAATAATTGCTCTGCCCATCTTATCTGAAAGTGGAAGTTGCAAAGCAAGTTTGAAATATTAGGGGCCTATTGAATAAAAATTTGTAACTACTAATGCTACTGATAATAAGTTTTGAAACATAAACTCTTGCCAACTATTTAGTTTGTATAGTTTAAGTAGTCTTCCTGCAATCAAACTGGGTTTGTTAACAGTAATTTAATTAGTAAATAAAATGAACTTTCTTCTTAATACAAGGAGTTGGAAAAAGTGCTACTATTAGCATATCACAAGTTGTATAGTTAAGTTTACAATTTTTATACCTCGAGTTGCCACAACATGATGACGAACGACATCGAATCTAATCACGGCCGAAGAACCGACATCGCGGCTGACCCGTCGAGCATCTTTCTTTTTTTTCATCTGTTTTTTTTTTTCTCTTTAATACTTTTTCCGCGATTTTGACAGGTTAGGAAGCTACCATTAAATATGGTGAAAAATAACGGCAATATTTTATTATTATTAAATTTATAAATTAATATAAAATGTTGACGAACGCAAGCTTAGTTCGATCGGTAAATAAAATAACGACCACGTGTACCAATACCCGGACGTTCGGAGTACCAGGCGTTCAGAAGCAGCAGGGAGTTAATTGACCTACCCTCCTGTCCTTGGTAAGTGCTAGTGTGGAGTCGCTCGTGCGCCGCTGCACACTATGCCGGTACTTCAGAAACGAGTAAGTGTGAGGGAAACCGACCACCTGTGAAAAATGTAAATGTCGTGAATAAAATGGTTAAACAAAAGATAGATGAGAGATGACACAATTATTGCTTTATACAATCATACTTTGATGCTCGTTTATTGTTATTATATTCAATCCTTACCGGTCTATGAAATTGGCAGTTAGTTTGAAAAAACCTCAATTTCATATATAGGGACCTAATATAACCAAACCAACCACAACAACATAAGACCACCAGGGGCAGCAGCATCCCTGGTGTGCGGTGGAACACTGCGATCACCAACCACCTCGTCTAGCTTGGCGATTATGGCATTACCATGCAAGGCACTTTTTGGTTTGCTACGTGGGAGGTATATGTCAATCACCTGTTTCGGCTGATATGATATAGATATCATATACAGTAGTATAACTCTGCTAACATTTGTCATAGGTACAACTAAGGGCGCAATAATATAAGACAGTAACTAACGAAGATAGGTAATATTGTTTGTACAGTCGCCATCAGATAATTATATCGGAGTTGTGCACTTTATCGCCTTGGCAATAGAGGCGTTTCTTGTTTAGATATTTGTGACCATCTCCAAAGCGCCGATATATCTGACGGCGAATGTACAACACAGGACTCATCACAATATTTAGACACCATTGGATTATTTGGGCTTTCTCAAACTTAGGTACTATGTACAGAGTTACTGCTATTTGTAAAAAGTCTATCTTTATTTAATATCTATCTATCTTTATTCTATGTATTTAATTATTTATATGTACCTATCTATCTATTATATATATCGTCGTCTAGTACCTACAACACAAGCCTTACTGAGCTTACCGTAGGACTAGGTCGATTTGTGTCAGATTGTCCGGAAATATTTATTTATTTATTTATTTTAATATTCCATATTCAAACTGCCTATGTTATTGTCATTATATTATATACCTTAGATGGAATTTATAAGCATAACATTATAAAAATCGTTATTTTTCATTAAATTTGTATCGCCTGGTAGAGCTAAAAAAGATGACTAAATGTATATAATACAGCTTAATATTTTCCAATAGTATACAGAATATACTGAAGTATTACCATAACTTTACACATACTGTAAAATGTAAAATAGAGCTCTATATCAAATTGTATTCGTGTTATAAATCTTCAATTTTGGTTTTTTCAGGGCCTTTCTCAACTACAGTTTTAGAGTACCTAAACAAATTCAGATTACATAGCTAATTAATGTACAGAGCATTTTTTCTATGACTGCAGATGAAGAACAAACAAAATATAACAGTAATAAATAGTATATTACGTACCCAGGGTGGTAAAAAAATAATGGCTCAGATCGCGATTTGAGGGCTTATTTATTACCGCCCGTGGTGCGTACATAGTTTTACGTCTTTATCTGGGCGTAAAGTGAGATTTTCCGTCGCGCCCTAGGGCGGTAAATCTCTCTTACCGCCCACTGTGACGTAAAATATATTCTTAAAGCCTTAGTTTATAGAAATATTTTATATGTATATAATAAACAACATAACGAAAGAGTTGGATATCGACATTTTTAACAGCATCATCCCGGCTGTGAGGCGCGGGATGACTGATCGGTTCTTTGAGTGAGCGTGCCTTGGATCGTAAGTCGGATCGTAGTTTGAGAGTGGTTGTTTAGGTTAGTCATGGTCTATGTGATTTGTAATCACATTTTTGTTGGTGGTGCGATGATGTGCAATATGTGAGCACCACAACGTTTTTAAGTGTGTTATTACCGGCGGGAACCTGTAATTGGCTCTCTGCTATTATATATAAGTCCATTGTATGATTTGTAGCTGTTGGTTCAACTAATAAATAATAATAATAAATAATAATAATAATAAATAATAATAATAATAAATAAAACAAAGTCAAAATGCAACAAAAAGCATTATATTGTTATTTTCAGCACTTCGTTTCAGGCACTTCCATATAATATACATCATGCATACGAACATTATGAACTAGTATTTTATATTGTAAAAAATCAGACTTATTTCAGATACGTTACCTGAAAATCAGTGGATTAAAAAAAGAATACGGGTTTAATACTCATACGTGTGCTAGCTGTTGTATAAAGTACCCTCGGCTTTCCTCCCCGAAATGTACCGAATTATATATCTGGCATATTAAAGTACTGGAGTAGACAAATAATAATGACAGTGATAATGATAAATACTTGTTAAATAACTAACCATCTCTCTCATATCTATCGGCCGGGGGTTTACAATATTGGGCACACATTTCGTGCATGTGTGCAATATTGATTAGCGTGAGCCTCAGAAGCGTCACGTTCACCCCTTGCCAAATATTGCATCGGCTGCACCCGCCCCCTTTGTAGCATTTTTTACTCCTGCGTGCTTCTATTGTCCTAGTATTTGACGTCTAAGACAATGGGATGTAGGCGGCGCCCTACGTCTCCGATTTGGGCGGGGATGATCTCTGAAACTTGCCTAAGCGCAAAGAAAATTTACATATGCTATGCCCGCAGGTTACCCGCAGGTTTATTCATATCATCTCTATGGGTATTCTATTTTTTTTTCTACTCCACCACTTAAATCTGTCAATTAGATTATTGTCAGCGGCATCCAAATTAACTCCATTCGAGTAACGATAAGAAAGTCTATTTGTCTATCTATAGGTTCATAATGATAATTCTGCTGAACAGCGGCGCTACCGCGAAGAACGATATTCGTAAATTCCGGACGATTGTCTCCGTCACTCTGATGACGCCTTAATTGGAGTAAAAGAGAAAGATGACCGAAATATACGAACTTCGTTGTTCGCGGTACCGGGCCAGTAATCATATGAATATAGAAGTTCTGTAATTTTTTTTTAAGTACAACTTCCATTTAACAGGTTTGTTTTCATTTGCAGTAATAAGTAGTTTTTTTAAATAATGTAACATTTAGCTTCATAATTTAAACCAAGATGAAAAAATAAACTAAAATGTAATTTTTTTTTTTAGGCTACTAGGTTATTTATTTCAAATATATGATACAAATATATAATATCCATAAATTTTAAATTACATCTAAAACTAACTACTATAATTATAATTAAATTGAAACTAAACAAAAATTAAACCTATATAAAACTAAAATAAATTTAAAAAATTGGGCCCCTTCGGCATAGTGCCAAGGATGCTGGCAGCATTTCCCCGCTGTATAGCTAAACTTATTCGTTGGGCGAGGAAGCTGCCAGCTCTTCGGTCATTTGTCGAGTCCTTTAGATGCTTAAATGTAATTTATATATTAGATATTGCAAAACAAAGGTAAAAATAAAAACTATAATAATATATAATTTTACATTCGACATTTAAATATTCTTGAACGCAACCACATTTTTCGTATTTGAGAACCGGCTTATTTTTTATTTCTCTTGTCTATGGCATGTTCGGCGTGTGTTGTGTTTTGTGTTCGAAATTCGAAATCTGTAAACTTTGGCGAAACTATTTCAGTGTTTTGTAGTTTATTACCGGTCGACGCGCGACGTTTTTGTGCAAAAACTTAAGTTATTATTAATGATTCAAATTATTAATGTACTTACTCCCGAAGAAATCAAGGCTAAGGCGCTCAAAGTGACTGATATTTTGTTTACTCTTAGTTAAGTGTAGTTATATTTATTGATACAAATATTCCCATTCATTATATGAAGTGGGTAAGTAACCCATTTTATTGTTCTCAAATAGATATCTATTTGGCTGTCGTAGAAAAAGTATAGTATACAATCGTAACATTATGAAGGCTAAAAATCTTAGGCCACGAGGCTTCGCGGAACTCAACTTTTATAGCCTTCATAATGTTACCGCTGTTTAACATACTATAAAAGTAAAATATAAAAATACCTAACAAAACAATAAAACATAACGTAGTTACGTAGGCTGCCGCCGGCAACGGGACAGGGTCCAGGATACCAGTGGTTAGGGCTGCAGAGAACCGCCGGACTATTTAGAGTAGGTATCTAGTTTATTAAAAGCACTATTAGATTTATTTCATTCTGATTTTTATGAAACCAAAGTTTTGTCGATTCTCTTCTAACTAAATATTAACAGGGATCATTACTGCAATGTTTTGCTGCCAGAGAGCAGCACTAGCACAGCTAGCAACAAGTTTGTTTTAACGGAGTGTTTTAATCTCTATGGTTATGGTTTATGGCGGTTTTTTTGAAGAGCTAGGAATGGAGAGATTAAATAATTATGGTCACGATATTTTATAATGTTGAACGCCTGTAAAAATATACCACTGCGTAACGTAACGCTGCGTAAAAGAACTTTGCTAATATAAAACCAAAGGAACGTTTTCAATTTATATTATTGTTGCCGTTGTTTATTACTTTATTAGGGTAGTAGGTAATTTTATTTAACACTACTATAATGTAATGTTTATTAAAGTAGCTAGATTAATAATTATATAATTCTGGTCCACTTAAATAATTGTTATTTTATTTTTATATATTTATTGGAATTAACTCGAATTCGTTTCAATTCAACACAGACAAAGTTGGGATGCTTGTAGCCTAGTGTGAAGTGCCTGTAGAGGACATTGACCTTGCCGTGTCATAAAATGGATGCCGTCATGTGATGTCCCAAACGAAAGTACGTACTAGGCTATCATAACATGTAAGATAGAGATCTACATGTCTACATATTGTTGCCATGTAAAATAACTGCGGTAGTTTTTCAGGTTGTTGCCACAATAAAAATGTACTGTGTTGTTACATATTTCAGGGAAGTCTAGTATATAATTCAGAACACAAATATTATATCATATTCTTAAATATCTCACAATTAGAACCATGTTATTATTTTATTTTAAATGTACCTAACTACATACAGAGATACACACGCACAGACCTATATCGATTATTGTTCTGTGTACACATGCATAATATGAAGTTTATACTTTTACACTGGTCGCACTACTAGCATGTACAAACATACACATATCAATTACATGCTTCAGACCAATCCTCAGTGCCACAGAAGTGTTTGCACCATAAGCACGTCACACACATGTATGTCACGTGTCACGGTTTTGGAGCCATGTGAGTTTTTGCAGTCACATATGTACTAGGCGAACAGAATCCGAGAGGAGTTTGCACGCACATGTGTTGTGTGCGTGTTTGGGGTAGGTCAGAGAAGGGTTGTGCGGAAGTGTGGGTACTTGCAAGAGATAACAAAATATTAGTATATGTAGATCCAGAAGATCGCAGAAGGGTGACGGAAGGAGCATACCCAAATTATTTGGGTATAATAATATGTTCACTTCAGCAGCTCGAACGAAAGTTATTTGTCTAATAACAGTTATGAAAATTCGATTTTTCAGCGAGCGTGAGACATAATGACCCGAAACTGCAATAATACGTTCCAAAACGTAGGTATATACTTACGAGTAGTCGAGTACTAACAGCGAAAATAATTTATTATGAATTTTATTTAACAAAAGTGTAACTCTGTAAATCTTAAAATAATTTACGAGCCTAATAATTTTAAAATAAAACAAAAATTGAAAAAAAAAAAATATCACAAATAAAAAGTATTTAGTTTTCTTACGTTTATTCCATAAACACGTTTACTTAAATCAGAGTCTAGTGTAAGTTTCTTTTGATGATTGAATGTTATTTATATGAAACTTACACTAGGGCCTCTGGCCCATAGTCTAAGTCTGGCCTCGATAAAAAGTGAAACGCTTGACGGGCAAAGTGAAAAAAAAATGTGTGGAATCGCATACGAGTTTATACGTTTAGTAGCATTTGTTTTAAAATTAATACTTTGTTTTTGAATCACAATTGGACCCGGGTATGTCCTTAAACTACGTCCAACAATGAGAAGTAGGGCACAGCGTAGTACCTACCATCTCGTCATCATCTTAGTCTGGAGAAGCCCAATTGGGGAAGTACCTCATCCTTACAGAAGACCTCAGCCACAATAGCACGGCTACCTTTCAGGTATATAGTGTTGTGTTCCTGATAGTAAGGTTTCCAAAGCTCCAACCCCCCTTAAAAGCTGACAATACGCTTGTGACTCCACTGTTGTTGCTGTTTAGTTGATTCAGATTCTAATAGTAAAATGACTTACATGTCTGAATCAAGAGATTAAGAAGCAGCTTTAACTCCGGAGAATTTAAAAAACCGAAAATAATGAACTGTGCCTATGTTACTTTATTAGTTCTTATTGTTGAAGTGACAAGTATGAGCAACTTGAGACCCAAGCAAAGTTATTTACACCTCGTGCCTTTGAGTCCCGTATAAGATTTACACACTGTATGATATACCTGGTTTCATTGTATTAGGGACCGAAAATTAATCAGGTTTAATTACCAACAGTGAACAAACAGCTGTGTCTGCCTATTTCTGCATACGCTAATATTTTACGCATTTATAAGGCTTATTTATTATATTTTACGTGTCTGTCTAACTGGGACAGCGCCCCAAAACCCACACGGATTCACAGCAGCAGCAAATATAACATAAAAACTTGTAAAAGAGTTAGAGTTCGAGCCACGCGTTACTATTTCTCGAATATTTGGTTAGAACCGCCGCTAAACATGTGACAGCCATATGTTCTAAAATAGAAAATAAACACTTCCCTCTCTAATTGGTATTTTTAGCACGACGTAACACCAACTGTATATTTGCTGGAGCTACTAAAATGTCCATATCTCTGTCACTCGCAGGCCGACGCTTAACTTTTCAAAATTAGTTGTCTCTCTCGGTCGCTGAAACTGCTGAAATATTACTACAGTGTTGTTATGAGTGCCTGGTAACCGCGACGCCAAATCTACTGTTAGCGCCGCCCTGAAAAATAATTTGGGGTTGCCGTACTGCTGAAATTCAGTGGATAAGTAAGTAACTAAACACTAGCATTTGAACTTACTACGGGGCTTGGAGGATTTACTAAATCCTTCAAGACTACGGGTGACCTATAAGGAATCCCTGACGAAAGGCAAAATAATAATCTTTTGTAACTAGGATTAAAAGAAAAAAAATGATAAAAGTAAAAGTTAATAACTATAATGGTACTCTACTTCTTTCTTGTACACTTTATTTAGTACACAGCAACATCGGTGGACCTTGTGCCTTATATAATAAGGTCCACCAATGTACAGCTAAGAGTGTTGCTATTAGTACATATCTACCATATTAATAAAGGGTCGGGCAGTATCATCAAATCATCATCTTACCACCCGCATATGGATTTCCGCGAACTTTATCAGATCGTCGGTCCACCTTGTGGGGGTCTGCTCCCACCGCGCCTTTTGGTGACGGAGCACATTGCACGTATTTAGGACCGATAGCAGTTGCGGCTTTACCACTGCCACTTAAGTAAAACCACTAAACTTCGCTATACTCGTAATTTTTTGGCCCCTTTGATAAACACCCTTTGTACACCCTGACCGTTATTTGTTATACAAGAGAGCAAAGTTAGTGTTTTCTCGGGCTAATATTGAGACCCGAGGTAGCGAAAAAATCCAAAATTAATGTTAAAAGAGTGGAATTTGAGAGTTGGGAGGGTTGGAAGGGAACAAAACTTTGCTGCCCAGTGAAACACAAAATTCTTCACCTCACTTTTGCGAGGACTAATTTTGCAATATTTCGCTAGCTGGAGTCTCAATTTTGGCACGGCAAGGCAAACACTAAATTTGCTCGCTTGTATAACAATACTATTGTATTTAGTTTTATTGCAAGTGTAGCAAGCGCAGTCTTGGACAAGTGTCAGACTCGATAAGCCACTGGTCTGGCCACAGCAGTCACAAAGCATCTTCTCTTGAACATAGATGCCTAACATGACTTGAACCAGATGATCGTAACAACTGCGAGTGATCTGAGGTCAAACAATACTGGAAAATACATAAGGATGTGCTCAGATGCTAAAACGGATTTGTGTCTCTTCAAGTAATTTGTTTCTTATTAGATTTATAGTTTTCACTCTCAATAAATTCGTTTAAAAAACTCTTAAGCAGGACGTCACAATTATTTATTCACTTCACTAGTCAGGAACGCTCTTATTTATTTTTTAAATACATATCGCCATTCTGCATTTTATTCACAAAAGGGCAAGTTAAGAAGGACCAGAATTCTTCATAGCAAAAATCAAACTGTCTGAGGGATTGACCAAGCTGTTTGCCATAATCACCGCGCTTGGCAGGCGGGTTGGCGATCACAGTACGTTCTGTAGATTGGGTTTCGATGGACGCTGCTGCCCCTTCGTTGGTTTTTGTCGCATCTTACGACACCCGCGGGAGGAGATGGGGTGGGCCTATTCTAGTCTGCCTGCACCGCACGACAACTCTCCTAAAGATAAAGACTACCTACCTCAAGGAAAATAACATAACTAAGTAATGCTTTTTGTAAACATTAATAAATGTCAGGAAAACGTTGTAAAAGAATAAAAACAATATCAGAATTACAATTTCAGAAGTAGTAATTTCTAATAATATTGCATAATAATTAGGAACCAGTTCTTTGAATTATATTTTTCAGGTTTACTACAATCCAAACACGAATAAAAAGACTATGCAAATGTGGAGGCCGAGGTAAGTAAAACAAATGATTCAAACTGACTGCCGATCGTTTGTCACTATTACAGGACTACGTCAACGACGTCCAAGTAACTATATGTAGATTAAGTCACTATATACATGTAGTTGAGTTACGTACAAGTGGTTTCGCTATTGTCTTGTAGAAAACTGATTGTCATAAATTCATCAATCTTTTCGTATAATTTGTTTTATTCTGAATCTGTAGACTTTTCAGGGTTATTATATAACAAACCTAACCTAGATATTTAGGAGGTGATGCCTAAAGTCCTGGAAGTTGGAACAGTTTCAGTACTTTCAGTAAACAACACTGCGAAATGATGAATTTGCATGTGTGATTTTAACTCGTGTGTACGGATTGTTTAATACTAGGTCTGTACTTGCATGCGATTTTCCAAACATGCGGCATTTGATCGACTAATTTAAATTTTATCTGGACGAAATGTATCAATTTAGTAGTAAATAATACTACTAAATTGATACATTTCGATAAATTTCCGATCAACTTGAAACTTTCGAATATTTTTCACAATAAGTAAATAAAATAACAACCATTAAAACGACACATCTAATTTCCTAGAAAAACAAAAATTAAAACTAACAATAAAATTGAACTTGACAGGCAGCGGCCTTTCGGTTTGGTACCGAGGACGCTGGCAGCATTTTCTTGCTGAATTATCAGGCTTATACACTGAGCCAGGTAGATGCTAGCTCTTATATACCAATATTTAATTGTTAACCTTAATCTGTGTTGCATGCTGCTTGCTCTCATATCTCGTATCTCATAAATTAGGTATTGGTATTACTAATAAATATAAATTCGGTAATATTTTATTTATATTATTTACTTTGAAAGGTTCCTTTTTACTTAATTTATAAAACTTTTTATAAATAACTTAGTTAAAGTACCTTTGTCAATTGTGTACTTTTTAATGTCATATCAATCGTATAGACATCGTACAGAAGTTGCCTTTGCTACCAGGTAAGCATAAATAACGTAGTTTTAGGTAACAGTTTGATGTTAGAAGTACATAGACGCGCACAAGGCAAGCATGACCGTGTGGATATATCGCATATATATGAAAGTAAAACTTTATTATCAACCATCAATCGATATATTTGTATGTGATACGTAGTTTACTCTACGTTGCTTCTAAATTCCTGTTCAAATTTAGTAAAATACGTAAGTGTATACATACTATGATTGTATATGGTTTGTATTGTATACTAAAATAAATTGAATGCGAGTCCAAGTTATGTTGTTATCTCATTTTATTTGTAGAGGATACTTATTAAAAAATAAGCGTCACGGAACAGTTGAAATTCCTAAAATGTTGGATTTGCAAAACATTTTGTTTGTAGCATGTATGTTTATATGACTGTGAAACTATTTAAACCGCATATCGTCGCTACTTTGAAAAAGTCTCGTATCTGACACAGATACTCCAAGTCGAAACGCAGTAACTCTGTGCCCATCTCATACATAGTTACGTCATTTTTCTTTGGTTTGCTAGAATGAGTTACGAGGTATTTTCAAAATAGCGACGATATGTTGAGTTGACACAGACCCAGTACCCTGAATGACATGAGTTGTGACATTAACGATTTCAATAACGAGTAAGGGTACAGTTGCCATCATATTTTGCACCACGTGGCAACTACGACTTCGCGGGTCTCCTATTTATGCTCGGATTGCACTTCGGGCATTTAAAGCTAACAACAATATATTTATAACTAACTAACTAACCTAACCTACATTATACTTGCAAAGTTTCTTCCGAAGAATAATAAGTTCTTCTTGCATAAATTACACATTTTAAGAATTCTACTTTTTAATATTTCAACATTATAAGAATTCAACATTTTGTGAAACTAAAAGTAACAACATTCTCGAAAAATAAACATTTCGGAATATCAACAATTGAAATAATTGTAACATTTTTAATAGGTGACTCGACTTTATGCTACCATAAAATTGTATACCTATTCAACAATTCATCACATCATAACATACCTAAATAACAAAATTTCAATTCCATCATACGAGTACATCATCATCAATATCATTATTTGTGCAACATTTGCCCAACCAAACTAATAATTTAAAAGAACGTACATTTCATGCGTACTTACAATAATACTTTCTTCAAGAATCGGAATCGGAATCGGATTAATTAAAAAGAAAATACCTACAAGTCAATTAGGTATAATTTCGCTATGTCTGTCTGTTATGCTCAGTGACCTTTGGTAGTCCTATTATTTGGTTTGATAATGTCAATGAGATGGACATTTTCTTTATAAGAAAATTTTTCCTGGATGGAAATTTTCCCTGGAACACCAACCTACCTATCTAACAAAACAACACAAAAAAATTGCTTGAATCCTAAATTGTGATGTGTTGATAATATTGTCTTCGGTTGCCGCGATAATTACTCATGAAATAAAACGACTAAAACGGATTATATTGCGTATACTAATTTAATTTTTATCCCGACGTTCGAAACCCTTTAGCAGCGTTCGTGGTCATCGGGTGGACGAAGTTGTTTTATTTCATTGTGATGTGTTGCTTTGTGATAGATATTCGGAAAATAATAAAGTTTCGCCTTACATAATTGGTAATACTAATCATTGGTAATAATCATAATTGAACTCGGCTTGCTCTCGGTAGGTGTTTTAGATTTAATAGAGTAGTCAAGTAGTTATTGTAACGCCTAGCCTAGCTTGCATTTTATTAACCGACGAAAAAATAGGAACAGGCTCTCAAGTCGACGGTCATATATATTTTTGATGTTTTTTTATGTATGACGACTGGCCTGACCTATTGGGTAGTGATCCTGCCTATGAAGCCAATGGTCCTAAGTTCGAATCCCATTCAGGGCTCTTATTTGTGTGGTGAGCACAGATATTTGTTCCTGAGTCGTGGCTGTTTTCTATGTATTTAAGTATTTATATGTATCTATCTATTATATATATCGTCGTCTAGTACCTACAACACAAGCAAGCCTTACTGAGCTGACTAGATCGATTTGTGTAAAACTGTCCCGAAATACTTTTTATTTATTTATTATTATTTATGTACGACCACGCGTATGAACTTTTTTGAAAATAAAGTATTGTGTGAAGTTTACTAGATTGTATTAGCTATGAGTTCATAAAATTAATTAAGCGTCCAATAAGTAAAGCCATGTTACCTATCAGTTAGTGGTGATATGCCGCAATATACTGCCGCCCTTATCTGTGATGGCCACTCGAGATATTATCGGCGTCACTGGTTTGATTTTTTATCCTCATAAGGCCCTCCATACTAAAATATTTAATAGTTAAAACCAATCTTACTACGCCGTGAATTAGGTTGAATTTTGCTTTGTACGAAAAAGAATAAAACAAAAGAAATTCTACTCTATTTCTTTTTACAAAAGATTTAATTTTCAATGAAAGGGAGTGTACATTGTACTCCACTTTAGGTCTTACGAGGCTATATTCAAATAAGAAGGTATTTTTTAGAAAAACGCAAAGAGCAATTAAACCATCCCATTTCATAATAAAGTTTTGTATTACAGTATACAATTATCCGATCCTTACCCCTCTTCCTAAAATTCTATTTAGTGGTATCAGCGAGCTGCCAATTTACTGGCATGTTATAAGCCTTTTGTAATTAAGAGATTTCTGTTTTTAATTAATAATTATTTTTGGGCTGAGAAGCGTGTTACTCGACTCACGATACAAGGAAAACAGGGTAATTTTTAGTGGATGTGGATTGTCGACGGACCAACGCGCAACGGCTTTGCAACCCAAACTGTTTAGATTGTATGATTACAATGCTAAACTATTGTTATTAATGATATTTTGAAATACTTAGTATCTGGTAGACATGAGTATTTTTTAAATCTGAACTGAATCTTAGTTAAGTGTGGGAAAAGCATTTGGGAAGGAATGCGAATTTACCCCACGACGCATAAAATCCATTCAATTAATTTCTCTTTTCCTGATTAATTTCAATTTGTAACTGAATTTCCAATTTACGTGGGGTTCTTATGAATGACGGGGCCTGCCCACTACTCACAACTAAATAAGTGTAAGTCATAAGTACCTGCTATGATTATATGTGTACGTCATAACTTGTTCGTTCGTTTAACAAATGTTAGCTAAATAAATACATATTTACGCTGCCTAAATGTTTATTTATACTTCGCTTAGGGAATTACAGGTTCAATATTTTCTGAAAAAGTAAAATTCCCTTCATATTTATTTCAAAATTGTTGCGAGTGCCCATGGGCGAGGGTAATTACTTACCATCAGGCAATCCGTCTGCTCTTATGTCATCTTTGTCATAAAAAAAATTCTCTAAATATCATCGGAATGGTTGGAATTCCGACATATTAATTAATTAAATTGACTGAATTTTTTTTTCATCGTGTTTGGATAAATTTATCAACTATATCGAGGTTCATGCAGACCCTGGAGTACACAGAATTCACTTAGTCAGAACCACAAGAAATGTTTTCTAGGGTGCAATTATATGCTCACTCCGGGTACATAAAAGGTTAACATACGGTAATTTACAAAATATTAAAATCTTGATATGGATTTATGTTGCTGCTTAATAAATTAAATTAAATTTATTACATAAAGCTGGTAGCCCATATAAACTTACCGGGCCGCCATAGACATATCCCAACTCTAGAGCGATCAGCTGCGCCACCTCCTCATCGCCATCCACCTGCACCGTCCATTCATCCATGACATGCTCAGCCTGCTCCAATCCGGTATGAACTCTGTGGTACCCGTGATGTCCTGGTTGCATGGAATCATATTCCCAGGGATTATAATATGAAAATACCTGATTTAAAAGACTAGTCACTAGTAAAGTTTGAAAAAGTAACATAGTAATAATAAGAACTTTTTTTTAGTAAGTTATTTTTATCTTGGCGCCAAGTCTAATACTGCCGGTCGCGCGGCAGGACTACGAAAACTGCGATTTTTCCGGCCGGCTCACTCAACTGGCGTTAGGTACTGTGTAGGTACTGTCCGGTATTGTCCTTTGACGCATGATTTTCAGTGCGCAGGCAAAACCAATCAGTCTATTCTCTAGCTAGCGATTCACTTGGTGGTGGTTTGTTATTGCGTCGCTTTCTTTACTCGCCTCGATTATCCCGATTTTACGTATCCAGTCACCTTAAGAAATACCATAAACGTTTTAAATTAATTTAATTTTCGTTTTATGTTCTTGGACTGATCGCGCTGTTGGGGTTAACTGAACTTAGTTTTCTCCTAGCCTAGAAGCCATACTTTACTTTGCTTCTGAGAATACATATGTTGATTTTTTAATAAAATTCAACTCCAAATACCATTAAACCACATACCTGCCAAAAATATCCCTTAGATTGTAACATGGTATCCAAATGAAGTAAGCGTCAAAAAGAAGGCCACAGAAACCAAAAATCCTAAATGTGCCTGGACCTACGGTAAACCCTGTTTCGACTCTACAAAAGTACTTTATTACCTAATGTCACAATATTCACGGTCTTACAAGAAATAATGTTTAGTAGCTTTTAAATAGACAACCAGCAGAATTTTTTTATTTTATTCTATGTAAAATAGGACTCCCTTTTATTAAAAGTTGGAAATTCTTACATTTACTGCGAAAAATGTAGTTTGAAAGTGGCAATTTAAATTCGAACCAAGTAAAGGCTTCAGATTTGTGACGTCGTTTGTGTTTTTAGTGATACAGCGTATATTTATCACATTTATATAGTATCAGTTGAGGTTAGAGAATTGTAATGATTGTATATGGACGGTTAAAAATATAGATGGCGCCACAGCTCTGCGTTGTATTCTTTTATTAACTTTTTACTGGAAAACGTTCAATAAATAAAACAGTATCAAGTTCACGATCTTATAAGTACGGATTATTTAAAAAGTGTCATGGCAACACTAACTAAACTAAACAAGCATAAGCCTCGAAAAATACATACGTACAGTCAGCAGCAGAAGTGGCTAAGCGGTTGAGGTGTTCATAATGAGGTCAACACATCTCTATTGTCTAGATAATAAGCGCGCGTGTAGGTCATTTTGAACACTTCACCCGCTCAGCCATTTTTGCTTCTGACCATTTTTGCAACATCCCTATTGCACTT
This sequence comes from Grapholita molesta, assembly GCA_022674325.2. Taxonomy (NCBI): domain Eukaryota; kingdom Metazoa; phylum Arthropoda; class Insecta; order Lepidoptera; family Tortricidae; genus Grapholita; species Grapholita molesta. The sequence goes on from CP053137.2 coordinate 12,359,162, forward strand.
GTCCTATCTATAGTAGAAAGCTGAACTTTTGCGTACACTCCTAGCGCCATCTAGTTTATAAAGAAGAAACTAGATGGAGCTAGGAGCGCGCGCAAAAGTTCCGGCGTAACATAACCGTACTCGTAAACGTACATAATGTTACGCCAGTTATGTTATGTAGTTATGTACGTGTACTTGTACATAGTACGTAAGAAAAATACTATTTATACCTAATATGATTATTGATTATTTGCTCTCCACGTCTATGCTGCTATTTTGCCCCGAATTATTCTGTCTTACGGAAAATTCAATTACTGACAGATAATAAATAATTAATAGAACAAGCCTACTACAATTTTTACCATGTACCTGGTAACATCAGACATTTTGTTACGTGGATCAATTTTACTCCTTAATCAATGATTAAAACAATTTTACTCTTTGTTTAAAATAGGACTTACTTGTTTAAATCACAAGAAAATAAGACTTAAAAGTCACTTTCTTAATTGTTACCCGAAAGGGGAACGAAGTTCCATTGAGACCATTTTATAATTACCAAATTTACGGTAAAGCAAAATGTAGGTAAGTTTTAAACTTCGGTTGCAGATAAAAAATACCAAGGCGTTATAAACAGGAGGATATTTTTAGTGTTTTATTTATAAAATGTTTCGAGTGTGTCAGTAGATCATTTCGTTCGGCCATGAGCATCGATGTAACATCAATAAACTGAACTAAACAAGCATAAGCGAACATGAATTCTAGAGTTTTAAGATAGTTTCATATTTTGTATGAAAGTGACAAGTGACCAGTTGAATGGCAAGCATAATACCTTGAAACGAAACATACGAAATTAGCGTCATCATCGTCATCAGCCGAAGGGCGTCCATTTCTGGACATAGGCCTCCCCCCAGGCCGACCCACAATTGGCGGTTTTCAAACAACCTGCATCCAGTGGATTCCTACGATCTTTCCAAGGCCATGATAATTTGGTCGTAAGTCCATCTTGTGGGGGTCTGCCCCTGCTGCGCATTCTGGTACATGGTCGCCAGTCGCCACTCGAGAATCTTTGCGAACCCAATGCGAAATTGGCATTAAAAAACTTTTTATGTCATAACTGCAATTTATAAATATAAATGATAAAAAAAAAACTAATATTAATTTTCTACAACGCTATTCATTACAGTCTGTGGCCTTTCTTGTAATTTAGGTATTTTGGAACCACTTGTTTTATTTTTACAATTCTGTCAGATCAAATTATATTAGCATAATATAAAATCACTAGACACGCGGCAGCTTGTCAAGCTTGTCAGCTTGCCAGTTCAGCACAAGTGCTTGCATGCTTGAGCATGGGAACTGGCTATCCAGCGCCACTTTCGACCCTTCTATAACTCAAAACCTCTTTAACGTAAACACATAAAGCTACGTATGTTTAATTATATATATATATATCCCTAAGGACATTTATCTTAATTATAAAAAAAATGATATGGCCGCTTTGCCTCAGATCTCTACCATTTATTGTATTGCTGCGTAAAGCCTAACGGAATTATTCACAAAATTTATGGACCTGTATTTTTGGATCTGTCTGCCAATTGTCTTGTCAGCATATCTACAATCGGCGGTGTGTCGATTATTAACTAAAATCAACTAATCATACATACACAATTACACATACAGATTTATCCGCCGCTCAGGCTTCAGATTTAATCCCCGGCTGGCTTCACCATGGACACTTAGGTACAGACGAGGACATGATAACAATGATACAATAGACATGAAAAAATACATGAGTTGCTTAGCTATATAACGTTGCATGCTACTTGCCTTAGTGATTCGTACCTGAAGCCTAACATTTTTTTTCGTTCCCTATCCCAGCTCGATCAAAACCGTTTGGTCACCCTCTGTCCATGAAATAACCTACTGCAAACTGTATCTATGTACTGGGGCTATTCCTGGGCTGCCACGCAGCGCCGCCCAAACTTTATCCAAGTACCAAATATAAACGCAACTATTGGCTAGGTACATTCTAGTTCATAAATATGTATACTACTTTACACCTTATTTGAATTGATTAAGGTGATAATATGAATTGAATAGGTACATATTTATTAACTGGACTGTATCTGAAACAAGCTGTTACCTAGGAGTCACATCAGACCGTCGTCGGACGTATCTTGTGTTTGCGCGTTGGACAAGTTCGTTAATGTGTGAGGCTGACACTGAATGTGTCTGCCGACAACCATGTCCAGCATAATGAGAAACTGGCACAAATGTGCTTGATTTCATTCTTTATGAAGGGTCATGCACACACAACAGCAGCCTTTCGTGTAGGATACAGGTACTGTCAGCATTTTAAAATTATTAATTATTTTCCAACACTTTTAAAGTATCTGCCTTTCGAAGAATGCCAGTCTTAGTCTTAAATACTGTAACAGTGTTAATCCGCTCTACATACTGTACACCTACATTACAATAACTTTTCTTTGTCCTTAGTTGTTCAAACTCTTAAACAACCTTATATCAAGTCCATGGAAAAGAAATTTCTTAATTGCTTTGATTATTGAAAACAAAATGACATATCTTTTTTTAGAGACTATACTTACCTTGCGAGTTTATTGTACATAAAAAAAACGTTTTTTTATTGCGTTTGGACAACTAAAGGAGGGAAGCGAAAGAAACCATCGCTCCAACTGATATATATTTTAAGCAAATGATCATTCGAGGGAAAAGCAAAAACAAAACACCATCCACAGTTTGTTCAACGAAGATGATCTGTTTAGCAATTCAATTGCGTCCGCTAATTATTCGTTCTTCGTTTACTATGAATAGGAATGAATGGGTTACTGTGCGATGACCGATGAATGAAAGCTAAGAGCTGGTTTAATTGCGATCACACGCGCATGGGTTGGTACACCATTCGAATTTAAAAGTGTATAACTTTGATATTATCATGTTCATACATCTCGCAATAGTACAAGCGAGATGCAATTGAGAAAAAATCGGTATCAAGATCAGAATAAAAAAATCGTACATCGAACCCAGTGACCCGGACGAAGATAAGATTATTCTAAAAACTATTCTTCGTTGTTTGAAAAGACAATAAACTACATAGGCGACCAAGTAAACTAATGGATAAAATAAAATAAAAGAAAGCCTGTTTCTTTGAGCTCCATTTAATTATTCACACTGTTTTGTTAGTCTAAATTTCTTATCTGATAAGTGATAACTACAAAACACTAAACTTTAGTGTGTCAATCTCCAAGCTATAACGAAGGTAGTCAAGTTCAATAAATATAATTATTTTTTATGCAATTTCAATCATTCTGTTCAACATTTAAATCGAAAGAAATATAGAAAAATTTGACTCGCAGCGGGACTCGAACCTACAACCACTGGATCACTAGCCCAGTGCACTAACAAATGTGCTATACGAGTGTAAGTGTGAATGTCGAAGGTATTCGCTAGCAGACGTTTCTGCATAATAAAAAATCATTCAATTCAATGTAGTATTCCATACTCCCATATATATTACTAATATTATAAATGCGAAAGTAACTCTCTCTGTCTGTAAATGTATGTATGTATGTATGGCTGGACGACGAAGTCGCGAGCAAAAGCTAGTCTGTACATATGTATAGTATAACGCATTTTCCCAGCGACAAAAAAAAAAAAAAAAGGTATATATATATTACCAATAAATATAAAATTATGTGTGCACGTGAAGCATTAACTAAACTGTAGGTAAGTATACTTATAGTTACATTAAAACACGTGTGAAATGTTATTATGATACCCACACTCGTATTTTAACGCCTTACTTTATCAGTTACTTAAACTACTATTACATGCAACCTCCTTAAGAAAGATGTAGGACATGAATTCAATTTCGTAAAGATTTTTTCTCAAACATACTACGAAATATATGAGTTAATGGCACGAAATGATGCCAAGAAGTTGCACATTTATGGACTAGGCCGTGAATAAATGTATGGAGTTAGTATGAAAAGCACATTATTGTCCGCAGCTCTAACTTTTTAAATTTGCCAACTAAGATTAGACTGACTCTCTCTGAATCTCTTTGAAAGCATAATTGGTATTATAATAATCGGTTAAACATGGTGCTGGAATAGCTTTTTCCAATGTCAATTCATTAAAAAAAAAACGAAATCTATGAACCATAGATAGTTATATTTTTATAAGCAGTTAAAAAAGGTGTACGAATAGCTTTGTCGAATTTGTTTTTTTTTCGTATAAAAAATAAAAAAGGCGGCAATTCAAAAAAATTATTACTTCATTGCTTTGTTGTTATTTTAATTTTATTATTTTCTTGAAATGTTTGAGAAAAGCACTATACAGCCTTCGGCCTGAACAGGGATTAAAGGACTCAATTTATCCGTCTACCGCAATCTCGTCGTTACATGCCTTACTTCACGGCCTCTGCAGTAATGTACTATTATTGTACTAGGAGACTAATAAACTTAATACAAATCTTTTAGTATGACTGGGCACGCATGACGCAACGGGAGTGCATTTTAATTTGACCAATTACCTCACGCCTACGCCAAAGTTTGAACATCAGTGCACGAGCGCATCGGCACGCAACAGTCGCGATGCGCGCGTTCGGCTCCGCGGCTTGCTTCATGCTCTTGCTGTGTTATCCTAGCCTAGTAGATTGTCACCAAGAAGGGTACTACGCTGAAGAAGGCTATCCTGATGACATTTTGGATGTGTGAGTGATTTATGTGATCCCAGTGTTTTAAATATTAGATTTAAAGTTAATCGAATAAAAAAAAAACTGTTTCGGCAGAAGTTAGCAACAATATACAAAGATTATTAAACAAAATTATCAACCGAATAGGAGGGAAAAAAACTAAACTTGCACCAATATAATTAATACAATAAACTGACTCTTTTTAAACGCCGATTTATTATAAATCATGTAGACTATGACTTATATAAGAATTTCAAAAACGAAGAAAAAACTGTAAGTTTTATCCGATTCTCTACTGCTTATTCTAATTCCAGGAGTTCTTTTGTAAAGAAAAAAACAAAAGTGACAGTAAAGTTTACATTCCTGATATATTATACTAATGTTAATATTTAGGAAGAGCTCTTAACCAAGGTTTTATGTATTTTATGACCTATGAAAATTACAATTAATATGTGATATTTTTTGTATAATTCATAGGAACTCGAATGAGCAAGCCAGATCACAAATCAAACATATGAAATAAATTGCAACCAGTCCAAATTTTTAAACAAAACAACACGCGCTTAAAAACCGAAGTGAAACCAAAGTTCAACGACTGGCGGCGAATAAGTACAATGCACCATGAGCCATGAGCCCTTACATACCTCTGCACATGCGCTGGTATAAATAGTGCAAAGTTCCCTTTGGAGCTTTCTTGTTGATCCGCGAGACGAGATTGCATCTCACGGTCTAGTTACACTCGGGAGTCCAGAGGTTCTAGTATAAGTTTCTTTTGACGTAAAAAAAGTCTACGAACGCGTAAGTGATAATGTTATTTAGGATGGGAAACGCAAACGTGTTCGTGACGTAAAGTTACGTTAAAAACTTATACTCAGAGCCCTGAGTATAAGTACCTACTCCAAAGAAGCTATTTATGTATGTCTAGGATCTAAGTAATGGTCTTAACAGTCTAATACAGACGTAACTGTTTCGCTTTTTAAAATTTGTTAAATCTTCGCAGGTTTTTAATCAGTTAATTTACCAAACACAATAATAGAAATAACGATCGTATTATGATAACTACAAGTACTTAACTAGTTACAGTATAAAATCTAAAGGCCCTTGAGGCATTGTACCAAGGATGCTGGCGGCATTGCCTCGTTGTATCGCAATGCTGATACGTTGTGCGAGGAAGCAAACCAATTAATTTATAATTCGGCAATGTTTTTACTTCGCTTCATACCTATAACAGCCCGCAACAAACCCGACTTAAGTCATAAGATTATAGCTAAATGATTGTCTAGTTGAATTACAGCTAATAAATAAATGATGAGCCCCGCGGTAAACCACACTTCCTGGTGTGTAATGCTGTGTAGGTATGTACAGAAATAACATAGACAGAAAAATGGTATTTCCTAAGACCTCGACTCCAAGGCACTTTTTTCCGAAAAATGCAAATATTTAAGTTTGTAATATTTTAGTTTTTCTTTTTCATCAACAAATGGCAAGTACATAACAGTCATTGTTTATTATATAAAATATAAATCGTAGTTTGTAACCTGTTATATTTTATTTATATTTTGTTTGGGTTATATAATAAAGAGTACCTATTGCTATGTTATGTTATTGATTTACGTATTTTCTAAGAGGACATAGGTACTCGTGTTTTTTTAAATGTGTCTTTTTATAATAACCAATATAAAAAGGTAATTACATGGCTTGAGGTTATAGGTGTATCAATTAGGTAATCGTATGCGTCTGCGCGCCACGTTTCGGAGAGCATAGGCCTCCATTTTTCTTGCACTACATAAGAGTACCGAGTGTCTGTTCGCGTCGCCACTCGCTAAATAAACGTGAGTAAAGCCGTAATTTTTCATAACATATTTCAGAACATTAAATTGCACACACATATAATATAATACAACAACACGGGGTGGCCCATTCAGATCGGCCGTATGGGAAAATCTGAAACTATAAGACATGTCCTTAAAATCGATGACATGGTTCCTAAGAACAAAGCTATTTAACAAATCTATGTATTCTAACTCTATGTAGTAGGTATATCTTATAATTTCAGATTTCCCCATACTGACTGATCTAAATGGACACCATGTATACATATAATAATTAGGTAACTCTGGAATAAATTGTCGTGTGCAGTATCTCCGGACCGATATGACATCCAAACCTTCAAGAAAAGAGCGTATAGGGATCTTAAAGGCCGGCAACGTACTTGTGACTCCTCTGGTGTTGCGAGTGTCCATGGGCGGCGGTAGTTGCTTGCCATCAGGCAATCCGTCTGCTCGTTTGCCTCCTATATCACAAAAAAAAAGGTAAAATACAACTATGTATATCTATAATTTATATAGTTGACTTGATGACAGGAGCCATAAAAATTGGATATCTTTTGTAATCATACGCATTATCTTCTAACAAACAGTGTGCTAAACTTTTGGCTAAACTAACGACATGCGCAGTAATTGTTTGTTTTGGGTCACCGTTGCAAAAGCTTGTAAACAGTTGTATGTATGTCCTTTCCGTGACGTCATCGTCGATAAGATAAGTCGCCAAAGCGAGACAGTGGTATTTACAGCGTGTCGTTTCATGTTTACTACTGTTTGGTGTGTTTTGATAACGGTGTCAGGAAAATTATTGCCATAGTAAGGTCTTTTTTTATCAGTACAGTTATTTTTGGAGCTAAACACAACCTACCAAGTAATGTATATATAATCTCATATCTTATTTAGGTAAAGTACCGAAATTTCCAAAAAATAGTTATTTGTTATACAAGGGTGCAAAATTGTATTTTAACTGCGAGTGTGGGATTGAAACACGAGAAAGCGAATGGATTCTATAGTTTAACCACGAGCAAAGCAAGTGGTTTTAAAATAGAATCCTGAGCGTAGCGAGTGTTTCAATACACGAGAAGTAAATTACAATTGCACCCGTGTGTAACACAAAACTTTTCCCCTCACTATAGCGAGGAAAGTGAAACATGCAAAAAAACGTTTTGAAATCGCATTGATGTTTTCTTTGCGTTTAGATACATTTAACATTTTTACAAAAAACAAAGGTGCCTTTAGCTTATTAGCTTAGCTTGTGGTGGCCAGTACGATTTTCGAATGTTCTAATTCGATTTTCAACTCGGTGCGTTAGCGAGTTTCGCCCGCGCCCGCCGACGCCGCGGCGGGGGCAATTGAACTGTACTTCGCGAATTTAGACTTTAAAACCATATCAATAAGAGCTATGAGAAGTCAACTTACTTTAATCACTAGCGGATAAAATGCGTGTTTACCCTCTCGTATTAAAGGATAAACAAGCGCTTTACGAGCTAGTGAGGGGAAAAAGTGGCTTATACATTGTGTGGTTGGACATCAAATTGGATATGTTGAACTTTGTGACCTGTTCTGTTTATATTTTGTTTGAGTTATGCAATATAGAGTATAACATTATCACTTACGCGTTCGTAAACGTTTTTATACGTCAAAAGCAACTTACACTAGAGCCTCAGAGGTTGTGCGTGGAAGTTACGTCAAGCAGACGTTTGTACAGTTATTGTAATACTTAGTAACGTTAACTTATTTAACTTGTAGGTATATCATTTAGAAATAAATTTACTATTTAATTAGTTTATTTTATAATTTAAAGTACACAAGTAAAATTAATATAACATTAAACTACGGACAATGTAAAATAACAATAATGAGTTCAAACAGTTAAAATCTAAAAGATAATTAATTAAAGATAAATTTAGAAAAATAGTGACCTAATTTACCTTTACAAATGCATCTGCCAAACCACAAAGCGGTTAGCTGGCAGAGCAGGCTCCTTTATATATTTTAAGTCTTTTATTTGTTCTCACGTTGATTCCCAACATTGCTTAATGTTGTGGCCATTGACCTCATTAATTTATTTTATAACTCATCAAAATAAAAGGGAGACCGCCCACATCAGTCGTATCGAATATCAAATTGTCTTGATATATCAACTTCTCACTCACTCACTTACCACTTTGTAAAATTGTGCAACTAGATAAAATTAAATACAGCATCCAGCAATGAAAACTGGTTACATGATTAGTGGGTAATTTGCAATTTTATAAACTACACGAAGTGACACGTTTTAATTTGTTTTGAGTGTCATCCGGATGATACGTGCAGCGATCACGTCTCAGTTGATTGATTGTTGATTTCACGTTGATTTTTATATGGAGGCTTAGCACAAGAGGAGCGTGACAATATCTCGCGGTGAGATAGACTACCGTAATTTTGTAACTATTTATTTAAAGAAGGACGGGTAGTCTATCTCGGCGCGAGATGTCGCGCCCTTCTTAGTTGTTTTTTTTTCTTTCAGCGTTTCTTGACCAGAACATGATACCGAATATCCGCCCTTACACGGATTACTGCTATATTTTTGTTATGTTCAATTCATTTAATGTCATCATCATCATCATCATCATGTCAGCCGAAAAACGGCCACTGCTGGACATAGGCCTCCCCCAGAACGACCCAAGAAGACCGATCCTGCGCCTTCCACATGCAGCGGTATCCCGCGACTCTTAACTAGGTCGTCGGTCCACCTTGTGGGAAGCCTACCTACGCTACGTCTTCCAGTTCGTGGTCGCCACTCCAGAACCTTTCCGCCCCAAGGCCATTGGTTCATTATGTAAAATTGGTTAATTTTATTGTTATTATAAAACCAGGTCAGTAACATATGTATAAATTGACTGAAACATCGGAAATAACAGATAAAACATTTAATTCCAAGAAAAAAGCACGTGGCGCTCGGCATTCCTACAATATCCACTATTTGGCTTAGGTACTATTATAGCTTGACAAGGAAGCAGTGTATTAAAACTGAAATATGGTCCTATTATACCCAGACATGAACATGGTTATGCAATACCAGTTATATTTTTTTACTAGACTGAAATGTGTACAAATGCCCCTTCCTCGTCCTTGCCGTCTAGCTGAAGAGTCTATCATATCACACAACACAACAGTCCTATAGAGCCGGCAAAGATTTCACCTGTACCCTCACCATGAGTTGTGACACTTGTGACTTTGAGGTTTTCGATAACGAGAATCGAGTTTACTAGATACCTGTGCATCTCGTTCGCACTAATAGTACAAGCGAGATGCACAGATAGTAAACTCGACACTCGTTATCGAAAACCTCAATGCCACAACTCATGGTAAGGGTATTGTTATCGACCGATGGACAACTAAGCTCTAATTGATTAAATTATTTATGGTTCGCATAGTCTACAAGGTAGCGTAGGTCTAAAAATATCCCAGTTTCCCGGCACCAGGGTAATCAGTGGCTCGGAAGCGGTGGCACCGACTTCCCGTTACGGACCTATCAACGTAGAAATCCCTAGAATATATAGTCAGTCTAGAATGAAGACGGTTAAACCGTTTAGCTACAAGAATGAAGGTTCCCTATTAACTGCACAACTTTATTGAGAAGTTAAGTACAATAGTTGTTTTGTTAGTGATATCTGTGCATTCTTTTAAAAGCATGTTACAAAAACAACTTTCTACCTACATTTTGAAAAAAACCGTTTAAAATATTCGTGCCATATATTTTACATTATTTTAGTCAAGGTAAGTATTATGGCTGACACTTCATTTTTGTCTAAGTTTTATAAAGTTTTTTTTTTATTGTTTGTTTTATGTGTCCTGAAATAATCTATTCTTATGCTTATATGTTACATGAACAGTCGAGTTTATAATCATATACAGTTGGACCTATGTATGTATGTCCCTCGAGAGAACGCGATATCTTTTTCTCTAGAGATTACTCACTAACCCGAGTATTTGGCCTACCTACCCGATCTAACCGATCTCATAGATCTTAAACTGGCGAACAAAGAATGCGGTTATGTCTATAGACATGTTTTATCAAAATAAGATCGAGATCATCAACGTTTCAATAGCTGCGGTAGCGATTTTAGACGCATAATATAGACAGTTCTGTTTTTTTAAGTCTACAGGTGCTGTTAAAACTTCGCAGGTTTTAGTTTTGTCTTCATATTTATTTCATGTGGTTTGACGACAGAACCGGTACCGCGAACATTGAAGTTCGTATATTTCGAGCATCTTTCCCTTTTACTCCAATTAAGGCGTCATGAGAGTGACAGAGACAATCGTCCGAAATTTACGAATATCGTGTTTCGCGGTAGCGCCGCAGGTCTGGCGGTAGTAACCTTGCCTATGAAGCCGACGGGTTCAAATCCATCAGGTCATTTAATGTGTGATAAGTATAGTTAATATTCCTGAGTCAAGGGTGTTTTCTATGGATTTCAATATTTGTATATACCTATATATACAACAGAACACAAGTCTTCTTGAGCTTACCCAGTGGCACACTCATTTTTTGTAAGGAGGTAGTTATTGTAAACTATTTTTTATTAGGTGTGCTTACTGCTTACCAAATTTTTTTTTATTTTCAGCGAGGAAAGTGCCACCGCGTGCCCGACAGAGAGCGTGCTTCGTTCGAGGGAGATGTGTCGCGCTGACGGCGCGGAGATCGAGTGCATCAAGTTGCATTGCTGCGACACCCATCGACACGTGGCGGGGCGGTAAGGACCCTGGCCGTAGCTGAGATGACAGGCGTTTATGGGATATTTAAAAAAATAGTGCACCCAATTAGTGAAACTTGTTAAGACAGTGAAATCACTGGCAGTTTTGTGACGACAATTAATTTTCAGCATTAATTTTCGATAAACTTGGTTTTGATGTTCGTTTTATAAACTTCAATCGACTTCAAAGGCAAAAAGTCGATCTTCATAAAGATTTCATGCTTAATTGTCGTCACGAAACTGACAGTAATTTGACTTGAAAGTTGTTAACAACTTTCGCTAATAGGGTGTACCATTTTTTGAAAACTCCCTTATGAAAAACACAAATATAAGTGTTCGGAATGAGTGATCGAATGAAAAGTAACGTGATCTTTGCCATAAGTACATTTTTATTTCTGTCTTCAATAAACGATTGCCGTCTTGGCAGCCCTTGAATTTCAAAGAACACCCAAAGTCTGAAATCGAACCGGAAGTGGCAGCAGAGCAGTATCATAATTTGTATGATACTGTAGAAGTTTAGGTATATTATTTGTTTGTCGCGTGGTTTAGAATTTATACATACATGGGACATTGAAATGAAAATGGGACCGTCTGATCCTTGGCCATCCACTACACCCAGGCATTTTGTAGACTTACACCGTCGTCATAACTTGCCATCACAAAGACGCACAATACCCGACTACTCGTACTGTCCTGATCCGGTTTAAATGACATCTTATGCGTCGACGCTACTCAAACTCGACTGGCTCCCTCAAACAAGGCCCTCCCACTCTTTTTATGTAACACCAGCGTTTGACCTCAGCCGCACCTGATGGTAAGTGACGACGAGGTCGAGGGTGTAGCTCGCTGGTTCAGTAACAGCCTATTCATTCTTGCCTTGAAAATACCCAAATTATATCTTTACGGGACTACAGATGAAGCGAGCGAATTCCATTCATTAGCAGTCCGCATTAGGAAGGTAGAAGCGAATCGCTTCGTGCGAATGAATGGAATATTCACAACGTAAGGTTGAAATCGCTCCCCTCGCCTGGACGTCCGGTGGTGGATCGGAGATGGCGGAATTAAATCGAGCAAATCCTGCGCATATATTTCCTTACAATTAGATAGGCGATATCTTGGCATTGCCAAGGATAACACGCTGGGGCTCCTCTTGCTCAGTAGTATTAGAACAAAGCGTGGTAATGAATAAATAAAACTTAATCAGCTAAGGACAATGCACCAACAGCTGCCAACGAATGATCTGCGAAGTATGATTGCTATGCGTTCCGCAGCTTAGCATTACCATGAACGCTTAACAGATTGCTTTTGTTCGCTTCACCCATCGTCAGAGTAGCTAGCTACGTTCAATCATGCGCTTTTTACATATAGGTACGTAGGCGTAGGAGATTAAGATGATTGTGTATTTAAAGTAAATGTTAGTAGTTTAAGTAAATCTATACTAAGTATACTTTTAGTTTACTTTACACCACCCTGATAAAACCTTAGATATTGCAAATTAAATAATTATTTGTATATTAAGCAGAAATGGCTGCAACTGGAAAGATAAAATAGAAAAAAATTACAGCTCCAAGTACTCGTATAGCACAATTAGTGCACTGGGCTAGTGATCCAGTGGAGCAAATTGAGCATATCAAGTTTTTTTGTACTCTCAAACTGAACACCTAAGTCATAAATGTAATATTTCAGCTGCATCCCAAATAATGTGGAGCCCTGCAGTCTAAACCTGTGTGAGCAAGCCTGTGAAGAGCGCGGCGAGCGGCTTTGGTGCTCGTGCCACGCGGGGTATCGCTTCCACGCAGAGAATTACCGTCGCAGGACGCAGCCCTATTGTGTGGGTAAGTACTCACTCTAGCCAGAGTTGTTCTAAATGTGCTAAAGATAAGCCCTTTAGCACATTTTGAACAACTCTATTCGTATACAATATTTTGACGGCTTCAGGTAGCTTGGCGTCATGAGCGGTTGTTTTTAACACCCCTATTTATATTTTTTTTTATGACATAGGCGGCAACCGAGCAGACGGATTGCCTGGTGGTAAGCAATTACCGTCGCCCATGGGCACCCGTAACACCAGAGGAGTCACAAGCGCGTTGCCGGCCTTTAAGGGGGGGAGCGGAGCTCTAGGAACCTTACTCACGATCAGGAACACAACACTGCATACCTGAAAGGTAGCAGTGCTATTATGGCTGTGGTCTTCTGTAAGGAGGAGGTACTTCCCCAGTTGGGCTGCCCCAGATTCAAGCGTGATGGTCATCGCTGTGCCCTACCTCTCATAAAATCCCTATCTATCTATCTCCCTATGCCCTACTTAGAACAAGGCACTGAATGGTACTAAACATGTTGTAGGTACTTATCATTATCAAATTTGAAAAATACTGGACACAGTCGGAGGGCTGTTTACAGATCGATAAGGGAGCTTAATGATGTCTAATTCTTCGCTGCGGCATTATCCATAAATCTTTTAGGAGCTCCATTCTTTTCGCCGTCATAGGTTCTCTGAGCAATGTGCCCGGCCTGTCACTTAAGTCTTGGAACTCTGCTTAACCTAGGATAACCTGCGGCGGATCTCCCCTTCCACTATCCCTCAAAGACATCACTCATAAAATAACCTGTCTTTGCATTTACCTGATGGAATACTTACTGCTTTCAGACATAGACGAGTGCGCTCACAACAATGGCGGTTGCGAGTACCGCTGCGTGAATGACCCAGGCGGGTTTCATTGCGAGTGCCTCTCCCCGAAAACTCTGGCTAGCGATGGTAGGACTTGCGCACGCCCTCTCGTTATGCCTATGCCGGTAAGGCCCTATAATATTATATATCTATAGGTAGTTTAATCTGTCTGGCATTTGGGATTTTGGAACAAAGGTACGCTAGTTAAACTTGCTTATATTTATTATTGAAATATATTATCATTTCGACCACCACGGCTTTCTTCGTAGTCCTTGTAAAGCATACTTCATGGAAACGAAACTGTAACCATTTTTATTATTATTCTTATAACCATGAGTACCAGGATATTATCAGTTGCAGGAGCCACTGCCTCTGATCCGGGCCTCGTCTCGCTGCTACGCGCCGTGCGACTCCGTGTCCTGGCTGTCACGGAAGGTACGGTCGCTCACCGACCAGTTACACTCAACTCAGGCCGCCTTGAAGAAACTGATGGACAATCCACTTTTGAAAGAAGGTAAACTTACTTACATGAATGTTATTCGAAGAGTTTTTCTTGGCTTAAAATACCTACATCATTTTTTTTCTTCCCCTTACATTCCATTTTTATAAAGTAAAAATCTCTCAAGTGCATAGATTATGTGCCCTTTCTCGAGTACAATTTTCTCTTACAGCCCTTCATACCACTCAATTCACATTTGTCTGAATTTAAAAAAAAAAAAAAATTTAAAAGGCTATACCTATTAGTAGATTTAATTGTGGATTTTACGTATTTTTTTGGAATCTTAATTTGAATCTGACCGACCGTTAAACAAACTGACACTTTACTTTCCAGATGCCGACCAGTTTTCTGACGGCACTTACGCCTACAGAGTGCTTGATTCTACTGCACCGCTGGAAGGGGGTTACTGCCGCTGCGAAAGAGGGCCTAGGGTGAGTATGAATGGCCCCTCACTCCGTAGTAGGTATCTTTTTACTAAGTAATCATAAAACCTTCCTACTAAACATGTTTTATTAAGGAAAAAATCAAACCTTCAAGACTTATGTATATACCTAGATATTTTTCTAGCAAGAACGACATTTGCTTAATGCATGCCACAATAAAAATATCGACAATCCTGTTATCGATAAATACATACTACTTCAACGACAAGACGTACACGCAGTCTTATATCGGCTACGTACCTAGAGACGCCGCGTGCCACCGATCTTGAACAAATTGAACGTAATCCGTACATTTTGATTAAATTGACTTTTATTAATTGCAATGAATATTTCCAAATTGTTTTCTGAAGTATGTTAAATATAAATAAATAAATAGTTTTGTTATTTATTTTTAACCCTATTACCCTATACTTGTCTTTGTATGTATATTACATGTATGACATTGAAGTGGCACTTATCGATAACAGGACTGTCGATGTTTTTATTTTGTCAATCACTTACAAGAAATTGTTCGTGCTAGAAAAATATCTAGGTATACTTATGTATCTTAGTTTATCTTAAAGATTTGGATATTATTCCTATAGTTTGAAAAAAACTTTACAATACAGGGACCACCTGGTGCTCCAGGTATGGAGGGCCCAAAAGGCGACACCGGTGCCAGAGGGCCAAGGGGTGCCCGTGGACCCAAGGGATCCATGGACCTGATGCTGCTGCTGCTAGCAGATATCAGGCACGACATCAACAACTTGGAGGCGAGAGTGTATAAGGAGGGTGAACAGTGAGTACTAGTACAACAAAAATGGTCTTCTGGTCGAAGGATTTCTTGGCAAAGATAAAATAATCGTAGAGAGATACCTGACTTATACAGAGTGTCAAACACAATGCGAACCATCTAGTTAAAATCCCACTTGAGCTTAGTGTGTAATTTTTGGTTCAAACAAAACAGTTCGACTAGCCTGCGTGGTCGAATCAGAAATAAGGAAATCCGCAAAAGAACTAGAGACCGACATAGCACAGAGAACATACGATTTGGTGCAACCCGCCCTGTATCACTAGCTGTCGTATCTTTGTCTATAATTACTAATTTGTAGGTTATTTTGGAAGTTCACGCATGCGACATGCTGTTGAATCAAGCATTTCTTCCGGACATCTTCCGGCTTAAATACGAGTGAATAAAGACTCCTTAATTTGACACAAGTGGTATTTTCCAGTCCAGAGCGATTCGACCTGCAGAAAGCATGGCGCCGGCAGCGCAAGCAAGAGAGGCTGGACAAGGAGCGCAGAACTGACCAGGAGTTAGAAGCTTACACAATACCGCCGGTCGTGACTACGCAGGGACCCGTGGAAATATCGCCAAACGGTTTGTCAATGAAAGATAAAGGTTTTCCTGTCTAAGTTTTACGAGAGCCTTTCTCAACCTACTCACATCAGTAGTCGCCAGCACTAGACTATCTATCTTTACACATTAGTCTAAATTTCTAAATCGAATCCTATTTACACATTATCAATGATTCCTTAACCTTTTGAACGTTTTTCCTCTCGCGTCAAAATATGACGTGTACGCCTAAGTCTCGAATAGTGAGGAACGGACCTTACCTGCCTTGGCATTAAATGCGTTTAACCAGCCACCTATTTTGCTCATACCTATAAGTACGAGTTATATGACCTCATAATGCGCAGACCTGTATGGACCTGTATTTAGAACTGTATGGGTGAATTCATTTTATAGTGACACCCTAACAATGGCCGTCATGCAACTGATCGGCTTTCGTCTGCAGGTAAATGTTAGCTTAGCGGCCATTGTTTGTAAACTTGCAGATCAACGGTTTTCCTTGGGCTCATAATGAAAAAGCAAAGCCATATTGGCTCCATCTTGGCTAAGAAAAAAAAATTACCCACCGGCACTGCTGCAGTAAAGTGTCTGTTTGTGTCACAGGATTAAACGGAGAAATATCACACGACTCGGACTCCGAGAGCACAACCGACTGGAGCCTGGTGAAGGGGGAGACGGACCCCTCGGACCTCAGCATGACCTTCCCCGACATGGACGAGAAACTGCTGGAGTTCCACCTGCTGGCCAACTCCACGCATCCGGAGGACGACGACGACCTGGACACTGATTATGAATACAGCTTTTATTGATTACAAAAGTTTAATAAAGTTGGACTTTTATTAAATCTGCCTTGGCTGTAAACTGCGTTTACAATGTACAAGTTGGATCAGGGTATTTATTGTCCTAAAACGGCGACCGGAAACCACTGGAGGACGGGAAACAACATCCGTTAAGTTGAATCAATCATCATCAATCAAGTCGCCAACGATATACCAAGTGTGGCAATGGCCATAATGATGATGTTCTTAAACATATATATTATGTTCATAATGATGTTCTTAAACCCTCCATGCTTAGAGATAGCTCCCTATGGCTAGTATACAGGATGATCAATCCAAATGGGTCAGTAGGGGGAAGTCAGAAACTATGAGAGATAGCGAAATCTGTTCTTAGGAACCATGGCTTCGATTTCAGATTGAATAATAATGGCATTAAAACTTTTTTTATTCTCTCATACATAACCGGGAATGACCCGGGGACATGTGCTAATCTGCCAAAGTATGGTTTCAAGGTACAGTCGCCATCAAATATATCAGAGCTGTGGAGGTGATCACAAATATCTGAACATGCACTTTACCGCCTACCTCGATAGTTCCGATATATCTAATGTCGAATCTACATATTTTGCATTTACCTACACACATATAATAAGTCCTCTATAACATGTTCAATAACCGTAGACCATGACGCCCAAGACCAACATTATAGCAAACATTTAAAAATCGTCAATTTCCTTGTATAGTATACGATATTCAATTCTACATACGAAAACCATAAGGTGTACTTTGGCTCACTACGGGCGGCTTGTATCAGTATTGAGTAGTATGCAATGTCACATCAATGAAATCACTTTGAATAATTAATATTGATATAATCTATGAATAAACAAGAATATAACTCCAATCGACCATGAACTCTGTACCAAGAGTAAGAAGGTATAATTTAGCTCGCCACAGACGGCTGGTACTGGGCAGCCAGGCGGCGGAACTCGTTCGTCTTGGCGTTGTAGTCCTTCGTGAACGGGTGCTCGGGGTGGCTGTCCAACAGCTGGGCAATGTAGCGGGAAGCCACCTAAAAAGTTATGATGCCCTGTTTAGCACAAAGGCGTCTGACAATTCTAATAAAGAAAAAGTAGGGATGTGCATTTTTCATTTTAAATCAATAATATTTCATATATTATGTTATTTTTTTATCCTCGTAACGCCCACCATACTAAAATATTTAATAGTTAAAACCAACCTTACTATGCTGTGAATTGGGTTGAATTTTCTTATGTACAAAATCTAATGAAACAAAAGAAATTCTACCCTATTTCCTTTCACAAAAGATTTCAACTCCTTTGAAAGGGAGTTTACATTGTAATGCACACTGGGCGTTCCGAGGTTATACAAATATTTTAATACAGCTCTTGAGAGCTATACTAACCATTGAAACTCGCAATCATCAGAATTCATAATATATCATCTTGTTTGGCATTTGGCACTTCACTTAAAACTTAGGTTAAGTCAGAATTGCGTCAAGGCATTGTCTCTGTCGACTTTTAGTAAGATAATACTGTTTCTTGTAGGGGTGATATCCGAGGGATGTACCATGCATTATTGTCAGGAGGAAGAGACATAATTTTAATTAATAAAGCTTGTATACACCCACAATATACCGACGACCAATATTGACGACCGGTTTGGCCTAGTTGGCAGTGACCCTGCCTATGAAGCTGATGGTCCTGGGTTGTAATCCCAGTCGGGGCATTTATGTGTGTGATGAGCACAGATATTTATTCCCGAGTCATGGGTGTTTTCTATGCATTTAAGTATCTATTATATATATCGTCGTCTAGTACCTACAACACAAGTCTTACTGAGGACTAGAGTAGGACTAGGTCGATTTGTGTCAGGTTGTGCCGAAAATATAAATTTTACTTTTGTAAGGCAAAATATGTATGTACCCACATAAACTTATTTTGTTAATTACCTGAATAAGGGTAAGGGTAAATAAGTTTTCTGCCAACATCAACAAACTGTTTTACAGTTTGGCAGATAAGTAGTTAAGTAAATTGTAACATTTTTGAATCATCTTTTGAATAAATAAATATAAAAAAGTAGCCTCCTTAGTCGATATCGTTATAACAAAGCACCGTACCTCGGGCGGCTTGGGCGCGTGGCGCGCGGCCACGGCCAGCCCCAGCAGCAGGTCGGGCTGCTGCGGCGCCCGCGCCTGCGCCTCGCTCAGCATCTGCTCCGCTTCCTCCCACATGCCTGAAATAGCCACACCAATGTATGGATTCCTGGTACATATTTTAATTTTTCTACACACATCATAAATCCTATAACGTGTTCCAAAACCGTAGGCATGAATGACCAACATACAAACATTTAAAAATCATCAATTTCCTTGTCTATAAATCCCTCCATAATGATTAATATCAATATTTGTTTTGAACTCTTAAGTAATTAAGGATCTAATAGCTGATTTTACTTTATGCCCTAAAGACTAAAATACGTGTTTAGAGAACGTAATTTATCAACAGATTCAAATATTACCTCTAGAAGCAGCAGCTGCAGCCCCGACGGCGGCCGGGCCAGCGCCGAGCGCTCCCAGCCGCTCCGACAGCTCCATCACGCTGTAGTGCGCATCCTGCACGCCTGGTCCACCCTGAGATCAATAACCACACATTAGAAACGATAAAATAAAGGTTAAATAAATGAATAAAGACTTTGACAGTTTGTGATGATGATGATCGAAGAAAATTGAAATTACATTAGTTACTCCAATGCAATGTATAATTTGTATTTTGGATTGGAATTGAATCATAACATATGAACCAAGCCTTCCTAGCAAGTTCGGCTTAACCCGACAGATGGCAGCAGCGACCGTCGAAACGGTCGCTAACCCGCGTGCTAAGCGTGGCGACTATAACTACATCTCCCAAGATGATACAAGTCTTATATGGGAGAGACTGTAATGATGATGATGACCCTTCCTATTGATGACTTCCAAACTTGTACACACAGAAAATTGTGATAAGGTAACTAACCTGTGACAAGTTCAGCCAAGCCTGTGCCAGCTGGACAAGCGTGCTATCATCGTCAACGGCTTGTATGGAGGCGAGTTGCTTCTTGCCAAGGTCTTGTCTGTTCATGGCCAGCAGACACTGCAGGGTGAAGGCGCGGAGCTCGATGGCCTCTGCTCCGTGGAGAATTCTGTAAATAACACAAACAAGTGAATTTTAGTGTGTTCCGTACCTAAAGGAAGTTAACTAGATGTGACTATACAAAACAGTCATTTTATATACTAAAATATATATAAAACGGGCCACTCACGTATTTTAAGGTCGAATAACGCTCGACATATGTTTTGGTCCAATTCGTGAACCATATTCATGAGCTCCGTACCTTAACCGTAACCTTAAAATACGTTAGTGATCCGTTTTATGTATATTTTAGTATGTCTGAGTCTCGGGAGTTTCCATTCAGTCATTTTATAGTTTATAATTTTAGGTCAATTATTGGCTATTAGGTGCAGGTCCAAAGTCACAGAACCCGAGTACTGTATTTAAACTGTATGTTGAAAGACTTACTTCAGCGCAGCCTCATAGTTCTCCTCGTGGTAGTAAATAGTAGCCGCTACAATCAGGAACACTTCATTTACAAGTTCTGTTCCCTTCTGGACCTGAAACATTGTTAATGGAAGTTGAAGGTATGGTGACAATTTTATTTTAAAAATAAAAATCATTTAATTCAGATGAAAGTCTAAATATGGTTAGTATTGAACAGAGAAAGAAAATTATGCTTATTCACGCTGTTTCACTACATAACCATAGGTGAAACACTTAACTGATGGACCATGTCTATGTAGTTGTGCAGAGAATTAATATGGAACTTAGGTACATCAATTTTTTTTAATAAAGAACTCTGACATGTGTTTACACATGTTACTACTACATAGGCCAAGTGATTTTTTTCACCTATATTATAACTAACATTACATTTATTAAGTTTTTGTTATATTGGAGCTAAAGAACAATTTTTTTTTTTTAACTTTTGCAAAATATAGTTACTACAAAATAATATCATACATTATTATTTCATTTCCAAATTTAAAAAAAAGAAATAGGTAACTATATATTTCCATATTATCTTGTTTTAAATTAGTTCTAGTTTAGATAACTAAACTATTAATATTACATGTGACTTATCTATTTTGAAATTTAAAATATTGTTATCTCCAATGGAAGTTAATAATGATGAATCTAAAATGCAAATTTATCATCATCACATTAAACATTTTCAAAAATGTTTAGTATGTAAGAAGTATTACTGTACAAGACTGTTATAATGTACCCTTAAATTTACTGATTTCCAGGAATTGTCATGGAAGGATTTACTTTCTATTATTTTCTTAGACAACCAATTTGTTTAACTGTACAAGACTATTTATTCTTAGTTTCCTATGATAAACCCTGTTACAGGGACAAGTCTGAAAATCAACACCGGGTAAAACTCCTAGCACATATTGACACTACTCTGTACAAAATGCCGTTTAATTAGCTAGTATATATAAGTAATAGGTAAATAGCCGAGGCATAGCCTCTATAAAACTCCAACATACTATCCACATTAATTTAATTTTTAAACATTAAGGACCTTTTATCCTTTCAATCTACTTTGTATAAAAAATTGGGACCAGTTGGCCAACAAGCACTGTAGATGAGCTGCTGATAGTAAAATTTTAGTAAAAATTTAAAATTTCGTAAATAAGTTTTTTTTATGATATAGGAGGCAAACAAGCAGACGGATTGCCTGATGGTAACCAAATACCGCCGCCCATGGACACTCGCAACACCAGAGGAGTCACAAGTATTTTGCTGACCTTTAAGATCTGTAGGGTATTGATGTTTACAACCATCAGTATTGTAGTTTTGATAATAATCTTTCTTTTATTTTTAATAGAATCACAGGTACTTACTCTAGCATCAATGTCTGCCACAACAGCCAATTTATTAGCTCCTGGTGACAGGTAATCCACCAAACTCTTTAGTGGCAGCAGCATAGGGTCCGCTGACTTCAGCTCTTGCAATACTATCCTATAATTGCCTTGGGCGATGTACGCCCGGTACAGAAAGGCATCGCGCTGAAGAGCTACTAAGGGCGTAGATGGCTGTAACAGTGGCAAAACAATGCGTAAGCGAGCGATATTGAGTGAGCTCAATCACTACTATTAGTGAGTCAGTTTAACCATTTAAACATCGTAAATTATAGAAATGAATGCATGCGTGATTTAAATACAATAACTAATACGAAAATATTATGTACATACCTCGAACAAATCATGCGGATGACGTAAAAATGACGTAGCTAATTTTGCACACAGCATGATGTCTGTATTGCAACATCCGTATGACATATTGCACGAAGTAACAGATTAACCGCGTATGTATACTTTCAAGAAATCTATACAGAATTAACTGAATGATAGGATGATGTACTTAGTGAATAAAATAAATGTTACGAGATTTGTTTACGTAAGTACGATAATTGATAATGAAAGTCAATATGTTATTAAAAAATATTTAATGACATTATGTATACAACTATTTCTCCAACAAGTCTATAATTATTATTATTCTTTTGCGTCTTTTGAAAAAATTGTAAATAATTACGAAGTCACTTTATTGTTCAACTGAATGACAATGTCAGTCAAAGATGTTATGTACCTACTCGGCTCATGTCAGGTGGCGATTTCGTTTCATTAAAGAGGTTGATAATTGATAAGTAGTAATTGTTTATGAAAATATTTTTGAAATCATCCTATGAGTGGTTTGACGTCATCCGCATGATTTGTTCGAGGTATGATTATGTATTTCTCCCTAAATTAAGGAAAACATAGGGTCAAAATAGTGTGTGATTGGTCGTTAAAAAAGCGGTTTATAACTATCATATTAGTCCTCTTTTCAACGAAGTAATAATGTAATTAGATTACTTACGGATACATTTTGTGCCTCATTGATTGCTTGTTGATAATTTCCAACATAAAATGCACTTTTAACATCAAATAATTCATCGACATCATCTTGCTGACGTGCCATTTTGACAGCGAATAAGCTGGAGTTGCCATATGCAAAAAATTTAACATGAAGAGACTGACGAAACCTAGAATGGTGTGTGAATGGTACATATATCTATGAAAGAATTTTTAACTTTATTTTCAACAAAATATATGAAGATTTAAGGAAGCCAACGATAACAGAATTATTACAAAATACTGTAAATAATTTAACCAATTAAACATTATTAAACCAAAGCATTCCCCATTTCATTTGTTTTTGTTTGTTACTTAGCCAAAAGATGGCGCTTCTGACCGCCGTTTCATCAATATTGAGATTTAGCCTTTATGTTATGAGGCGAAGAGAATATATTTCCCGCCATTATTTAAACTTTATATCAAAGCAATAGGGTTCACTTTTGCGTAATAATTTTTGACACCCTTTTATGCCAGTTAAAGAGTTAATAGTTTTTAACAATCAAACTACTAAGTCCTTCTTTTTCACCCAATGGCCTAGCTAATAGTACAATTTTGATTCCAACACATCCCAATATTCCTTACACCATGGTGGGTTTTGTTTACTTACGTGCGGTGCGGCCCATGACATTGAGAGGGGCAACATCCGCTTAGTTATACCCCTCACATATTATTAAATTGTCGAAAGGGCCTTTGCGTGTTGGCTCCGGCTGCGGAACACCATTGTTCCGTGTACCTACTGGAAAATCTACTCATTTTATTACAAATTATAAATGGCGGCTTTAAGCACTTTTCATTTAAATGGATAATAGGTAGTCGTCTAAGTCTAGCTTGCTTATTATAATCAATACACATTAATTTAATGTTTTTTACTCAAGTATTAGGATATTAGCCCGAAACTTAAAACTATTCGTTTTAATGTAGGTATTAGATAAAGATAAAGATAAAAGATAAAAAACATTTATTTGTGACAACACATATACAAAAACAATGTCAAACAAAGAAAGAAAAAATAACACACCTGGTGTGCATCACAAAATGGACTCAACTCAGCATATTGCCAGCTCAGGAGCCAGCGCTGATCTTCCGCTGAGCCCATTCGGTGATGCCACGACAGATAACACACAAATTTACCTACACAAAACATACTTACAAATTCATAATTATAAAATAACATCAAATTATTAGGTATTAGGTACTACCTCAAATAAGGGATGAAATGTAGTTTCATGCTGCTGTTAAAATTTTTGTGAATAATGTTATAACCCCAACCCAATAGGAATACCTATCCAAGTGGTTTCCCGGTGGATGTTTCTCACAAGACTTGCTGCCTCATTACATTACTATTCTTATAATTTTTTTAATTACTGTTATTGTTATTGGCTACTTATCGCCTCAAATAAGCATGCAGTTAGAACATTAAATAGCTTATTGACTTAAAATATATAAAAGGCTTTATCATTTTTATATTGATCAATATTTCCAATACCGTTGGATCCAATACACGATTGGAACAAATCGACTCGATTACAAACTTAAAAACTCTTAAAGCTTTTAATTTAATAGTTTTATGTCCGTCGACTTCTCTCAGTTTTAAGTAATATATTTAACCTCTGTTGAAAACAATTTCAAGTTAGTTATTATAATAAAACTTCACAGCACCTAAGTGTGCACTGTTTGAAGTTTATATTTTTATCATTTCACTGATTTTGACACCACATACAGCGCCTCTTTTTCTCTCCTGTTCAAAAAAACAGGGATAGAATTTAGCTACTCATGCTCTTAACCTAAGTTTGGAGATGTCGCATGAATGTGTTTACTTTAGGTACCTACTTATGCCAGCAGTAATAAAAGCACGTGACTCAGTACACTGCATTGCGGCGGGATTGAGGAGCACGCGGGTTACGCGTGTGTAATAAAATACCCGCGGGAATCACATTGCAATTTCGTACAAAATATGTAGGATCATTATACTTTTTACTAACTTCAAATAAGGGAAAGGCTCTTAATCCGGCTGTATTTTTATTAACCATGGAACTTTTTTCTTGAGAAACGCGCTTTTTGGATATTTTTTCCAAAAGTGAGGTGTCACCGCCAAAAACGATATTCTTAAATTTCGTGCATCTTTCTCTTTAACCCAATTAAGATGTCATAAGAGTGACAGAGAATCGTCCGATAATTTACGAATATCGTTTCTGGAGGTAGTGCCTCTGCGGCGCTACCGCGAAGAGAGAAACATACCCGAAATATAGGTACCGCTCGTGATACTAAGTAAGGAGCGCCGAGACCCGTTAGCACATGAAAATGGAGACCTAGACTCTCCAAAATATGCTACACGAGTGACTAATCAATTTGAATTCAGGTTGTATTTAACAAAATGTTAAAATGACTATAACGAAAGTTTAATGCAGATGAGCGATTGTATTGTATTGCGTATAGTTGATCATCATATTAACACCTATGCACCAAATGCCACCAAACCACATTAAGTTGTGCCGTCTCCACGGATTCGCTAAATTTGGAACTATATGCCCTCGTCAGTGGTCAGTATTGGAGAGGTAATCCTCACTCTGAAGCACCTTTGAAACCAGCGCGGCGATTGTGTCGCTGATAACTGGAATTTATATTAATGGGCGAAAATTCATCATTACTACGTCTGCATAGTAGTAGATTTCTACTACCGATACCCTTATTATATATGCCATTACCCGTCAAACTAAACTTCGTACAGTCGGCAGCAAAAGTTACTAAACGGGCCAGGCTAATTAATTTTTATTTAATTTTTAATCCCAATTAACTTGACGCGTTCTTAGGCTGCTTTCTACCAGAGATGAGCGAGGATGCGTTGCGAGGAATGTGTTTTTTTAACAACCAATAGATTACCTTATTCGCCTGTCCTCGATAAGTAATGTGATTCTACCTAGTGGTTCTTAAAAACATATTCCTCGCTAGCCGCTAGATACAAACGCTCGCTCATCTGTGTTGGAAACACAGCCTTATTCTCTTACCAATAACGTCTTGTCAAGCTCATTTTGAACACGACGCCCGTTTAGCTACTTCTGCTATAGACTGTACCTGATAACCTAATGAAGTTGAAACTTAAGTCCTGAATATAGACCCAGGTTATTCATTAGTACCTCGATACCTACAGAGGCACTAGTCTTAAAAAAAAACGTCTCGAACGCGTAAGTGATAATATTATTTAAATGGAAAACACTAACGCAATGGTAAAGTAACATTACGTTTAACGACTTACACTAAGGGCTCAGAGGCTCTAGTGTAAGTTTTTAACGTAGCTTTATAACACGAACGCGTTTGCGTTTCCCATATAAATAGCATTATCACTTACGCTTTCGTAAACTTTTTCGTACGTCAAAAAAAACTTACACTAGAGCCTGGTCACTAAAGATACTCGTAAAAGTGTTATTTTCCATCGCCTACAGTTACATAATGTTTACCTAAAGTTACGAGATGACGCCATTAATTGTATTTATAAAGCTATTTGTAAAGAAAAGCCAATTATGTAGACATACAAAAGGATTTATGCTGAAGGTGAAACGCATATTTTTAGCTTGTCCTTAGTGCCCTTGTCAGATCAAAAATCAGAAAATATACCTACAAAACCTGCCTATTGTAGTTGATTATTTAATTAACAATAGCATTTTAAATGTACCTCTAGCAAATAATTAATGGATTGCCCTAAACTTCTACATTATGAGAGCAATCTTAGATTCATATTTACTGCAAGTTGCAAAACAAGGTATAAAGGACAGATATGTTAATGTAAGCAAGAAAATGTTAAGGAATGTTATTTTAACTTAAATCTATCTATATTAATAAAAGAAAGTTGTGTTAGTTCCGGCTTTAATAACTCGAGAACGGCTGAACCGATTTGGACGATTTTGAGTTCGTCGTGATCGGCTTGGTCAAAAGTTTATTAGTATGCTTTAAAAAAGAAAAAAATCAATAGAAAAAATTTATAGACTTTCACACGGTACAAAGTTCGCCGGGTAGTTAGTTTACATATATTATATTTTACCACCATATTAACTTAGAATAACAGAGTATATAATTTGACCAATTGTCACGCGAGCGATGCTGCTCGTGCCCTGTGGCGCTACCGCTAAAAACGATATTCGTAAATTTCGGGCATCTTTCTCTTTTACCTCAATTAAGACGTCATTAGAGTGACAGAGACAATCGTCCGTAATTTATAAATATCGTTTTTGGCGGTAGCGCTTCTGCTCGTATCACTTCGATAAATCACTTCAACCATTGATTTCCAAACGAAACGACAGGAAAGTACCTTTCAACGCAGTAAATAATAGGAATAATACATGCGAATAAAACCGTTCCCACCGGGCCCGTCTTCAAGATTCGCGACTGCAGCTGTCGGCCCGGTGCATCCACAATGCACATGCACTTGCGTAAAGCGACGCTTTGAAGTAAGGGGGGTACGTCGTTTAGGCCATTTTGAAGGGACCAAGGGGAAAGCTTACATTCAAACATTTTTTATACTTACTTACCTATGTTAGATTAGGACGCAGCCGTCAAATGGGGTAACTTGGGACGTGGAGGATAAGCTTGTGTTTGCTTCTCGAACCACCAACCTCCTAGTCATTATTTATATCTAAAATAAAGTAGTTTTTTTACTCCGAGTCCGTCGTCGGTGAGGTGGCAAAATCCAAAATCGTATATAAGAACTACTGGTATAGTCAACCAATTTGATTTCTAGGCCACTTCTAACCTTGTCACAGTGACGTCAATAAGAGATCTTTTGCGATTTTCATATAGATTTTCACTGTGACAAGGAACGAAGTGGCCCATAAATCAAATTGGTTGCCTGTTGGTAAGCATAGGACATAAGAGTATATTTAGATAACTC
Source organism: Grapholita molesta (assembly GCA_022674325.2). Lineage (NCBI taxonomy): Eukaryota > Metazoa > Arthropoda > Insecta > Lepidoptera > Tortricidae > Grapholita > Grapholita molesta. Next base: position 12,387,040 of record CP053137.2, read on the forward strand.
TTACTCAGCATTACAATGTTACGTATAGACGTCAGCATTTATAGAAGATAGATAGTTAGGGGTAGTTAGATCGGTAGAATTTAATTAAATTAATTAAGTTTGGTTTTTAATAACTATAATTAGATCCGTACCGCTAATTAAGTAGAAAATAAAAATAAACGAAGAAGTAAACAAGGGGTCAATAAAGTCAAAGTTGATAAAGGTCACTCCTAGCGACACGTCGCAATACAATGTAACTATGTATATTTATTATATAACTTCAGCAATCCGGTTCCGGAACAGATTCCGGAAAGCCGGAACGTCCAAAGTCGCTCAGCAGCATGCGCGTGGAAGATTGTGAGTCTTGAAATTAGTCCAGACTTTCTTCCCTAGTAAAACTCCAGACATCATTATAATAGGCACATCTAAATATTCACTAAAAATCAAGATTTTATTCATACAAAATAGTTCAGCCCGCAATGTAATGCAACAAACTCGAGTTAAACACTCTTAGATATATGATTATGCTAGCAAATCCTATGCCTGATTGAATTCTTTGCCCGTATAGTGTATAAAATTAGTCATCGACGTTTCCTTGTTGCTTATATTTATAAGTGCGAATCTCTATTCTACTTATAAATCTCATTCCGCTTGATATGAATAATTAATAACTGAAATATTTTTTAATGAAATTACGAATGTATATTTAGACAGCTCACGCTAAGGGTTAAGGGTGCCTTTCAAAGCTACGCTGCGCTGTCTATTTGTTAAGAAAAAAAAAAATCGGGACAATGTTACACAAATCGACCAAGTCCTACGGTAAGCTCAGTAAGGCTTGTGTTGTTGGTATTAGACGACGATATATATAATATACATATAAATACTTAAATACATATAAAACACCCATGACTCGGGAAGAAATATCTATGCTCATCACACAAATAAATGCCCCGACTGGGATTCGAACCCAGGACTATCGGCTTCATAGGCAGTGTCACTACCCACTAGGCCAAACCGGCCGTCAAAAGTAATAGATAGTTGACTCCATAAATTAATATGCCTAACGGATATCATCACTATATGGATGCACTAGGAGAGCAGCCATCAGAGAGGAATGCCGACGTTTTGTGAAGACACCAACACCTGAAGTGATGACCACGACCACTCTGTCAAGAGAGACACCGACAAAGAAGAACGGACATAAAAATACTGGGTGTTTGGCACATGTACCGACAATTTTTTTTTGGAGGATTTGTGGTATCATTTCCTTCCTTTTCTTCCTTGGAACCTTGATCCTTAGAGCCATGGATCTGGAGATACGATTTTTTTATTTTTTTTTTGTTAATTCTTAAAAAATCTAAAATAATAAAAATCGTAATCATACCTACAAAAAAAATTTCGGTACATGTGCCAAACACCCAGTATATACTATTTTTTTTTCAATAACATGCACATAGCTTCGTAGCTTAGCTTGGCCGATTTGTATGTGAACGTAGCACAGAATATCTCTCGTGGAAAAGCACCAAACATTGGATTAGACCATTTAATTTTGAATATAGTTGGTAGCTGTACCCTAACCATGAGTTGTGACTTTGAGGTTTTCGATAACGAATATAGAGTTTTTTTTACACCAAAAAGGAGGCAAACATGCATGCGGCCCGCTTGATGGTAGGCGGTCACCGCAGCCTATGGACATTTACAATACCGAGGCATCATTCACGCGTTGCCGACCCCGTAAAAACCTCTTTACACCCTTTTTGAAGAACCGCTACTTCGCACTAAAATAGTAGGTACAAATGAGATGCACAGATAGTAAAAACGATACTCGTTATCGAAAACCTTAATGTCACGGCTCATGGTAAGGGTACTGAGCGGTTACGGCCTGGCTACCTCCACGCTGCCTCTGACCTTTCGTTCTCATCTGTAGCCACCGCTCTCGCTGCCCCGCGTAATCTTGTTTCCGGGCTATACGGCGTGCTTCCAAACCAGGGGTCGCAGGTTACAATGAATTAATGCGATTAACTACTAGCTTTCTGTATCAGTGAAGAAAAATATTGCGCGAAACTTGTATTAAAACAATTGCAATCAACGCGAGTGTTATCAGCTACGCGAGCGACGCGGGTTGGGCTATTTGAATACTTTAGTTTCTTTTTTCTCTTGTATAATCTCGTATATTTGTTTAATTTGTATTATATGTCATTGTCTAAGTCTAGTACTAGGATTATTTTTGTTTTTGTTTTGTATTGTGTGTATTTAAAGATGAAAGATGTTTTTTTAGTTTGCAGATAATATCAAGTCTTTGTAGAAGTACATGATACCATAAATGCAATAAGTTTTCACTTATCTGTAGAAATTCATGAAAAATTGTATAGAAAATCTCACAGCAGCTCATTGGAAATAGTTATTTGTTATACAAGGGTGCAAAATTGTATGTTAACTGCGAGTGTGGGATTGGAACTCGAGCAAGCGAATGGATTCTATAGTTTAACCACGAGCAAAGCGAGTGGTTTTAAAATAGAATCCTGAGCGTAGTGAGTGTTTCAATACACGAGAAGTAAATTACAATTGCACCCGTGTGTAACATAAAACTTTTTCCCTCACTACAGCGAGGAAAGTGAAACATGCAAAAACACGTTTTCAAATCGCATTGACTTTTTCTTTGCGTTTAGATACATTCAACATTTTTACAAAAAGTGCCTTTAGCTTGGTTAGCTTGTAGTGGCCAGTACGATTTTCGAATGTTCTAATTCGATTTTCAACTCGGTGCGTTAGCGAGGCTCGCCCGCGCCCGCCGCCGCTGCCGCTGGGGCAAGTGAGCTGTACTTCGCGAATTTAGACTTTAAAACCATAGCAATAAGAGCTATGAGAAGTCAACTTACTTTAATCACTAGTGGATAAAATGCGTTTTTACCCTCTCGTATTAAAGGATAAACAAGCGCTTTACGAGCTAGTGAGGGGAAAAATAATATGTTTATGTTCCATTAGGTTTATAAACAACTAAACAGTAGTTAATTATAAAAATAGTGTAATCTTACTTTAAAATCCTTAACGTGCCAAGAGCCTAAATTATTACCTATTACCTTGCATGTCCTCGAGTTGATACACAAGATTTGACTATTGAGCAACAATTATCACTGTCGTAACGAACTCGTGTTAAACACTCTTAGATATATGATTATGATAGCAAATGCTATGTCTGATTGAATTCTTTGCCCGTATCATGTACACACTGTATAAAATTTGATTACCAATTAATCGTTCACTGTTATTTATAAGTGCTAATCTCTATTCCATAAATCTCATTCCGCTTGATATTGACAGCTGAATCTTAGGGTTAAGGATGCCTTTCCGAGCTATCCAACGCTATCAATTTGTTAAATAATATTTAGATGACTCCATAAATTGATATGCCTAACGGACATCATTACTATATGAATTCACGAGGAGGGCGGCCATCAGAGAGGAGTAGCGGCGTGTTGTTAAGCTTACCACCAACACCTAAAGTGATGACCACGACCACTCTGTCAAGAGTGGCACCGACAAAGAAGAACGGACATAAAAATACTGGGTGTTTGGCACATGTACCGACAATTTTTTTTTGGAGGATTTGTGGTATCATTTCCTTCCTTTTCTTCCTTGGAACCTTGATCCTTAGAGCCATGGATCTGGAGATACGATTTTTTTATTTTTTTTTTGTTAATTCTTAAAAAATCTAAAATAATAAAAATCGTAATCATACCTACAAAAAAAATTTCGGTACATGTGCCAAACACCCAGTATATACTATTTTTTTTTCAATAACATGCACATAGCTTCGTAGCTTAGCTTGGCCGATTTGTATGTGAACGTAGCACAGAATATCTCTCGTGGAAAAGCACCAAACATTGGATTAGACCATTTAATTTTGAATATAGTTGGTAGCTGTACCCTAACCATGAGTTGTGACTTTGAGGTTTTCGATAACGAATACAGAGTTTTTTTTACACCAAAAAGTAGGCAAACATGCATGCGGCCCGCTTGGTGGTAGGCGGTCAACGCAGCCTATGGACATTCGAGGCATCATTCACGCGTTTGCCGACCCCGTAAAAACCTCTTTACACCCTTTTTGAAGAACCGCTAGTTCGCACTAAAATAGTACAAGCGAGATGCACAGATAAAGTCGATACTCGTTATCGAAAACCTTAAGCCCCATTTAGACCATACAAGAACTTGTATACGATTTGCATTACATTGCGGGGTTACATAAAACGACCGAATTCACCGTACGCCGATAGCCCGCAATGTAATGAAAATCGCATACAAGTTCTTGCCTGGTCTAAATGGGGCTTTAATGTCACGACTCATGGTAAGGGTACCGAGCGGTTACGGCCTGGCTACCTCCACGCTACCTCTGACCTTTCGTTCTCATCTGTAGCCACCGCTCTCGCTGCCCCGCGTAATCTTGTTTCCGGGCTATACCGCGTGCTTCCAAACCAGGGGTCGCAGGTTACAACCAATTAATGCGATTAACTACCAGCTATCTGTATCAGTGAAGGAAAATATTGCGCAAAACTTCTATTTAAACAATTACAAATCAGCGAGTGTAATGGGCTACGCGAGCGACGCGGGTTTAGTTTCTTTTTTTTCTTGTAGAATCTCTTATATTTGTATTATATGTCATTATCTAAGTCTAGTACTAGGATCATTTTTGTTTTTGTTTTGTATTGTGTGTATTTCTAAAAAATAATTTGTTTTTCTTTTTCTTAATTAGTAATTTGAATTGCTTTGGTTTTTAATAATAGTTATTACACTATTATACGAATTATAATATAAAGAAAACTATAAGAAAAAAAAATACTAGGTCCACTGGCCTGAGGTACGATTTGAACCCGCACCTCCAGGTTTCATGGTTGACGACCTGAATAAGTACCACATCACACAGCGGTTACAGTACCCATTGCAATTTCTTAAGTTTATTAAATCTTGTAACGATTTTCGGCACCGTTGTCCATTTCTAAGGCGAAGCAATACGTTCGTTTGGCCTTTTCAGTGACATGTATTCCTTTTGCTTTGTTGTTTTTTGTTTGTTTATATGTTCTGAATAAAATTCTTATATGCTAAAAAAATCTAATGTCTCTATAATGTCGGGACACAGGTTACTTCTGGATAGCGGGATACCAATAAAAGACGTGTTTTCCGTTCAACATGTAATTGAGAAAGATCTGCGAGACTTTGACACATGTCAACATATATTTCGATGTACTTACCTAAATATGACACGGAAGTAAATAACTTGCGACCGTTAACTGTAAGTCAAATCATAATATGAGAAACGTCCAATCCATAACCGGCTGCGGAGCTGCAGGCGGTCTCATTACAAGAGCACAAAACGAAGTCCTTGGGGGAAGTAGCACCCCTGTAAGCTTCTTAAAAACCAGTATAAGAATTGCTTAAGAGCTAATTGGCTTTATATCTACAATACTAACCTAATAACAAGTATATACAATGATTATTAATATTCACATTCTGTAATGTTTTTTTAGTTGTGATCTGAGTGTAAGTTTTTAACGTAACTTTACTTCACGAACGCGTTTGCGTTTCCCATATAAATAACATTATCACTTACGCGTTCGTAAACGTTTTTTTACTTCAAAAGTAACTTACACTAGAGCCTCTGCAATTTTTGTGACTTTGCAATTAAGGGCACGAGACCCGTTTAAGTCATAATTAAAAATTATTTTTTCGGCGTAATACAAAATAAATAACGATACAGGATATGACTATACATGTAACATCAAAATACCACTCAGTATAAATCGTGACACGACTGGGCATTCAGAGTCGTTGATTTTCAAAGCACTCCGAAAAAAATAAGAATATAAAATAAAACAACTAAAACGGATTATATCGCGTATACTAATTTAAACTTCATCCCGACGTTGAACTCTTTAGTAGCGTTAGTGCAGGTCATCGCGGCAACCGAAGACAATATCATAATATACATACCTACTTAGTTAAAAGTGCTATGACTAAAACTAACCATTATACTAATTTCAAGTCATATGTTAAACTATAAGACACTGAAATGAATGTAACCCATTAAACATATACAACAAATGTAATTTTTTGCCGTTTTTGGCTGGATATTAATAACCGCAAATATAAGTATTTACTGAATAATTAATAATAGTTATATATGAATAATAAATAGTAAACAAAAAAAATATTTATTTTATAAAAATTACTATTCATAAAAGAATAATAATTGCTTGCCATCACATCCACAGCGCAGCGGCGCTACCGTGAGCCGTGAGCAACGATATTCGTAAATTATGGACAATTGTCTCTGTCACTCTCATAACACTGTTGGAGTAAAAGAAAAAGATGCCCGAAATATACGAACTTCGATGTTCGCGGTATCGCTCCAGGTTTCGTCGTGCCGTAGAAAATGCATCTACCACAAGTTTCGTCAAAATAAATTAAAAATGTGATTTTTTACCTTTTTTTCCTATGGTTGTATAGATTAATGGCATGGAAACCGAGTCGGACTCGGACTTGGCTGGTTTTAAACTAGCATCAGGTAATGTCGCTGTAAGTGTGTGTATATACATGTTATTTCCAATGTGTATTTCTATGTGTATAATTTACATGAAATAAATAATTTGAATTGAATTGTAAGGGAAAATCTTGTTAAATACAACACGCGAATACCTATTCACGGTGGGAATAGTGCAAAGGTCATTCACCTCGCCCAGATGCTGCTCCCCTTGGAACCCGTAAGGGTCGAAAGTTTTCCTAATATGACAGCCTGTGTTACACACGAATATAGGCGCAACATTTATATTCAACTTTATTTATATTCGCCAATAAGGCTTATATTAGGTTACCCGTGTTGAAAAAAATACGACTTTTTTAAAGTTATTGCTGAAGGGGCCCTTAATACTTTATAGGTATATACGTAATGTTTGGATTTCCATGTTTACGTAGTTTTTATGTTTTTTGAACTTGAAGTGCTTTCTTTATGTAAAACGCAGAAGAAGCTTTTAAAAGTATTCTGTTATGAAAAATCTTTAGGTTTGCCATTATATTTAACACCTCGCGTCTTATTAATTTGCAACAACGAAAGTGTAAATGTACCTAATTATTAAAGGTGCTAACTAACATAAAAACACATACAGCCGAACTTATAAGTATATCTACCTTTTTTTAAGTTTTTTTAAAATATTGACGAACTTACTTGGGGTATGAGTAAAAACAACATAACTTGGGAAACAAAGCTAGAGGTGAAACCCTATTAACGAAATAATTAAGTAACTGAGATCTTTTAAAACCTCTTTTAACTCTAACCTACACATTTTATAGGTGAAAAACCTAACTGAAGCACCATGTCTATGTAGTTGTACAGATAATTAATAGGTACGCAACTTACGTCAAAATTTGAATATAGAACGCCAACAACCATTTTATTGGTGAAAAACTTAACTGAAGCACCATGTCTATGTAGTTCTGCAGAGAATTAATATGGAACTTACTCCAAATTTGAATATAGAACGCCGACACGCTTGTACACACACGTTACTACTATGAGAGGTAGGGCACAGCGATGACCATCACGCTTGAATCTGGGGCAGCCCAACTGGGGAAGTACCTCCTCCTTACAGAAGATCACAGCCATAATAGCACTGCTACCTTTCAGGCATGTAGTGCTGTGTTCCTGATGGTGAGTAAGGTTGCCAGAGCTCCAACCCCCCTTAAAGGCCGGCAACGCGCTTGTGACTCATCTGGTGTTGCGGGTGCCCATGGGCGACGGTAATTGCTTACCACCAGGCAATCCGTCTGCTCGTTTGCCGCCTATGTCATAAAAAAAAATACATAGGCCATAGGCCAGGTGCTTTAGCTAAGTTTTTCACTTATATACGTCTGTTGACTTAACGTGACAAAAATACACGAAACAATTATTTCTTAAATAGAAAGAAATATTGAATAAAATCATGAATATTTGTATTCGACGTGCCGCTGCTCGTTGCTCTAGTTAGGTTGGAACATGGTTGGAACGTAGGTGTCTATTAAGTAATGGTTGCATAAATCCCTGCCACAGAGCCAAAAAAACTCGACTTTCCATATCATTTATCTCCCAAAACTTAATAGCGTTAAACGGAAGTTATTTATACTTTTAAATAGATTCGCGATCGAAATTGGACAACATCCGAGCCAGACTCAAGATGAGGCCAAAAAAAAGTAGTGCACGACACAAAGAGCGTACCATCTGCTATCCGGAGTTTTTGTGCAGATGTTAAAAAAAAACACTACCTGTACTGGCCCTTTATTGTACTTGAGGTACCGAGTGGGTTGGCAAGGCGGCGGGGACGATTGGGACGTTCCCATGGGACTGAGACTCGAGTCCTGCGGTTAGTTATTCAATGTCAACGCTTTGCGTGCATAATGCCGCTTGCAGAGCTCAGTGATTCATCAAGCTTATAAATTAGGTAGTATAATATATACATATATATATGTATTTGTTCTTATATATTATTATATATATTATTATATTATATTGTCAGTGTGGTTGCGTTCAGAAACAATAAAAAAAAAATGCAGTTCTTTTTATTTTAGCAGCGCGTGCCGCGCATACACTTATGAAGTCTGAGAATTTTATTTTAATTAGTATTTAATTTAGTTAATGTATCTTAATTGTTCTTGTTGTCTATCGTGATTTCACTTAAATGGTTCCTACGGAAGACCAGCGCTGGTTACCACACCAGCTTCATGCTGAGTAGGGACCATTTCGTGACATACATCTTTTAATTATGTATTTGTCGTCTGTTATTTTTGTATGTCTGTATCTACTGTGTATGTCTCGAATAAATAATTTCTATTTCTATTTATATATTCTGACCTACATACATTGCTTCAGATAAACTCTAATTATTTACTAAACTTTATATTCATAATTATACTGAATTATCTACGCAATAAAAAAAAAAACTAAAATCGTTTATTACGTATACGTCCATAATTTTTTTAGTAACGATACAAAAAGAAACAAAACAAACAATAAAAAGTTTTAAGCCTATGTTCGTTAAAAATAATAAAAAATAAAATAATAATAATAAATATCAAGCGGTCCACTAGCAGGACCCAGCAGTAAACATATTATTTACTACTTGGCCCTACCAATTACCATGTCCACAGTACTTCATAATAAAGTTTAGCACTGGAGCCGTAGCCAAAATCCCAATCAACTACAGAAACTGTAACATACGAAACGAAAATAAATAAAAAATAGATGGAAAAGGTCACGCGACTTTTTGTTCCATTTGTCCATATTTATCGTTTGTTTGTGCACAGCACTTATTACAAAAAAGCCAATCGATATTTATTTTTTTCACTGGAAGGAAAAAATCATATTATTAAATAAAGTATTGAATTTAAGGTGTAGAAAATGGGTTTTTTAATGGACGCAATTATAGTATATTTGTATTGTATAAGCACTCGTTTATCTCAATACTGTGGCATATAGGTCGAGTTATGCAAAAAGTGCATATGTCGACACCGACATTTTTCAGTAAAGGAAAGCCACGCTTACCACCTGCCAGAGCGAATGAAGGACGAAAGTAAGCGCTTATGGGCTGTCATACAGTACGCACTCTAGCGCAAATAATATACAGTCACCGTCAGATATATCAGAACTGTGGAGGTGGTCACAAATATCTAAACTACGCCTCTATAATCAAGGGGACAAAGTGCATGTTCAGATATTTATGACCACCTCCACAGGTCCAATATATCTGATGGCGACTGTAAAAAACTTTAATTTTAATTTCCTAATAAAAACTATATGTCTTTTCTCGCGTTGCTATCATTGAACTTAAATTTTACAACTTCTCTGTCTCTTTATCTCTCTATTTCAAAAACAATTGTTAGAAAGAGAGCCAAGATCGTAATACATATGTAATAATATAGCTTTATATATCTTAAGTGCCATTACATTCTTAGATATAAATACACGTATATTTCTATTATTTTTCTAATGGCATTATATTCCTATGTTATGTCCTCCCCTATTCCAAAACTAAGCCACCCTATCGACATTGAACCAAATGTACAATACAATGATCAACATAGAAATAGTAGAATTGCATTCTCAATACTCCCTTGTCCCTCAAATGGAATCGGGGCCATTCATGCAAGCGTGAAGACAGACTTTTTATCTATGTTTTTCGACTGAAGGTACCATCTTGTATTGTAGTACGAAATAATGTATCATCAAGATTTAGATAAGCATTGTTAAGCTTTACGCGTTTAATGTGATGTATGTAAGAAACACGTGGATGGAATTATACGTGGTTCCCGCGTCTTAGTTATAGAAGAAGGCCGCGAAAATGGAAATTCAAAAATTGATAAAATAACTCTTTCTCCATTGAGCTTGGGTATATCGATAAAGAGGCAAATAAACGAATGAGAAGTGATTCGCTGTAGGCCTGCAGCATTTGATACTATGTTACGCTAGCTATATTTAATACAAAACTATCATGACAGTCAACCATTTTCTGATAGAACCGGGTATAATTCACGTTTAGTAAGTAAGGAGCAAAATATTGAACTGTTCACGTTGGCTTCTCTATACAATGTTACCCGGTACTATACAATTAAGACAGGCATTCAATAGCTTATTAACATAATTATTTATTGGTAAATTTTAGTCTTTCATACCTTGAAATTGCTCCAATCGCCCATTTATTTATTTAATAAGCAGGCGGGCAGTTATGACAACTGATGATGTCTGTATCCAGTGCTCACTAATATAATGTAATTTCCGAGCTGTGGTATTAGATTTTTGTGTGCTTGTCTAATTTATTTTTCAAGTTGTTGACATTGGGAGCTGCGACACCATCCACCGGGATTTTGTTTCAGGGCCTCACTACTATTTCGTCTGATCGCCGCTTTACTGCTATATTGCCAGTTCTTTAGTGAAAATAATACAAAAACTTATTTATAAACAAACAAAACAAACTACCAGGCCTACACAGTGCGGCTTCAGAAGTTTGCCGAAAACCGGGTGACTTTGACCTCCGGATGCGATGGCGGGGTCAAACATGTCAACCGGTAATAGCGATACGAAATATGACGCGTTTAAATGTACGTTTAAGAAAATTGATGAGAGTTTTAGTTTTGAATGAGTTCTACTTAATGTCACAAATAATTGTCAGTATAATAGAGTAGGATTATTACAGATCACAGCGGCGGTGTATCCATATAAGCCGCTTCCCGCGAGCGTGACTTCTTCCCAGTCAACTATTCCACAGATATACCTACATCAGTTTAGTTGGGAACATGAAGAAAAGGCAAACATTTATATTGGCTCTATCTTGCCTAAGAAAAAAAAAATTACCCGTCGCTACTGATAATGGTAAATTGATTTTTTTTTCTTAGCTGTGAGTGTGTCCCACTGCTGGGCTGTTTTCCATGACTCCCAATTGCTCCCAACGCTGTTTCTCAGGGTCAGTTCCCGTTAAACGCGTCTAGGTCGTTCCGCCATCTCCGCCTCCATTGCATGGTGCACCAACCTGGCAGGAGAATCGTAATCACCGTTCAGGGGTTCTCGATCCCGGTCTTATGCTTCATTCTAGATAACAGAGTCCTTCAAAACCTCTGCAATCCTATATAGTTTTCAAAATGAGGCTATTTGAGTCACGAATCTTTCTTTTTTTAATGGATTAATGAACTGGCAAGAAAGACATGGTACATTCAGGTACTACATGATACCTATTTCTCAACTTGTCTTGGGTGTTGCTGCTTTGTTTACAAGATGTTTATTTGTGATCCTTCTTATAGAGTTAGCACGAGTTGAAGATTGAGTAAGTGCTTTCATATAGTAATCTTTCAATTTCAAGATAAAAAATATATAAATACTTTCTATAGCAGTCAGTTTAAGAAATACTTAATTCGTATTGTTTTTATATTTAAATAAATTGAGAGCATTTCATCATAAATTTATAACTAGGCATAGCCATGATTATAATTAACAACGTTCATCCACTTCGATCTAAGCAAACCAAAATGATCGTAGCGTTCACTATACGTTATTCTTACAGGCTACGGGTTCAAGATATACCGTGTAAGCTATACTAATCAAAACTGTCACTTAAAAATATACATTAAAGCATTGGGCGCTTACTCCCTTATTAACGATATTTTAAAACAAATTCAAAGCTTCGGAACGTAAGCGCCAATCACCTTCGGTTCTTTGTCAGTAGCAGCACTTTGCGAATGTCCGCATGAGTCACTGACATGCCGCTTTTACCTGTGAACGGGAACTGTTTGACGCCCAGCGTTTGTCTGCGAGTTTTGAAAGTTGGCTCTTTGTGCCACCATTATCGGACATATGACACCCTAAAGCGAAATGGCAGTTCAGTTTTTAAGTGTTCAAAGGACGCTAGTTTTAAAATATGCTTTGTAAAGGACATTTTGGGACCCGGGTATGTCCTTAAACTACGTCCAACAATGAGAGGTAGGGCATAGCGATGACCATCACGCTTGAATCTGGGGCAGCCCAACTGGGGAAGTACCTCCTCCTTACAGAAGACCACAGCCATAATAGCACTGCTACCTTTTAGGTATGTAGTGTTGTGTTCCTGATGGTGAGTAAGGTTCCCAGAGCTCCAACCCCCCTTAAAGGCCGGCAATGCGTTTGTGACCCCATGGGCGACGGTAATTGCTTACCACCAGGCGATCCGTCTGCTCGTTTGCCGCTTATGTCATAAAAAAAAAAAAAAAAAAAAAAAAATTGAATATAATTTATGTATACTGGTTTAGATTGCTGCTTGTAGCGGCGAGTATACCTACCTACATAGGTATATTAAGTAGAAACAAGCTAAGAGCCGGCTTCACTAATTTTCCCACATCTAAATAGTTTTCAGGCTCATGAAGAAAAGACAAATATATGCTCCGTCTTACCGAAGAAAACAAAGAAAAGGTGATCCACCGCCACTTGGTATTGCTTTTTATGACTTGGGCAGACATCTACCCAGAAATGACGACCGGTCTGGCCTAGTGGGTAGTGACTTTGCCTATGAATCCGATGGTCCTGGGTTCAAATCCCAGTCAGCGCATTTATTTGTGTGAGCTCAAATGAGGTCTTTTCTATGTATTTAAGTATTTCTATGTATCTATCTATTACGAGTATATATATCGCCATCTAGTACCTACAACACAAGCCTTACTGAGCTTACCGTAGGACTAGGTTGATTTGTGTAAGGTTGTCCCCAAATTATTTATATATCTTTATTTTATTATATATGCACAAGGTAGTAATTTGAAATCGCAGTTCGTCAGATCTGATTATCACCACTCCTGAGAGCTTAAGTTATTAGTTCTGATAAGGAAAGATAATCTATTTATTTATAACCGTGGTAGTTTTATCAAGAAGGGTTCAGCATTGTTCGTTATCGAAGTTTTTCTGTTTCGTTATCGTGTTGTATATTAACACCTTTGCATTATTTTCTCAGGTAAGAAGTTGTGATAGTTCTTTTCATTTTGAAACAATGGGGTAACAAAGCTTTCTAGAATTTTAATGACACTTGCAATAATAGGTACTTAGACCGATTTCAAAACGTGTTTGTTTATTTCTCCGTATATATATAAAAAAAAATCCGTAACCGTACTAGAGTACCTACCGTAGAGCATGGGATTAGCTTGAATCTTGGGTTGGTAACATCGATTGCCATTTATTACTAGATTAATGTAATTTATGAACACGAGCTTAAGAAGAGTTCAATATTGAATGTTAGTTTCGCCCTTAACATAAATAATTTAGTAACACACTTTGATCTATATAATTGTTTCTAAAAACAAATCTAATAATTTTTTCATTAAATATTTTGATTTGCATTAATTTTAAAGTAGTAATAATACTATATGAATTATAAATTGAAATAGATGTCATAATACATTTTCAGCGGGCGAGGCAGGATTTGAACCCAAATCTCTAGCTATCGCGGCTGTAGCGCTGATCAATTTGTCCACCTGAATACCGTCTCCTAAATCCTGCCTCGAACCCAGGAGGACTTCACCATTTTTTTCTTAAATATATGTCATCTATTACAATATATGTAATCGTAATTAATTATAACAACCGCAGCCTTTTTACCTAATTAATGTTTTCATTATGATATTTTCCCCCTAAATAGTTTGTCTATTTTTAATCTAATTCGCCGTGTGATGCCGGCTGACTAAAATAGCACCACCTCATCTCTTTCCGCTGGTGTCGTAAGAGGCGACAAAGGGGAAAATACTACGGATGGGCAGCAGCGTCCGTCGAAACCCAATCTACAGCTACTGCGTTCGCCAACCCGCATGGCAACTACCCCCAAGATGATACAATATAAGTCATATTTGTGGGAGGCCTATGTCCAGCAGTGGACTGCATACGGCTGAAATGTATGTAATGTATTTATGTAGATAGTTTTTAGAGTTAAGAAAAAAACTCTGTGCTTGCTTTTGGCCATAATAACCTCTTAATTGGTTCTCATGTCTCGCCGATATTCGGTGATCTCAGTTAGCTTCCCAGATACCTTATCAGTTCGACGAACTGCTTCGGCACTGAACCCACTTCCGTTTGCCCTTGAACTACCTACTACTGGTCTAAGTATTTGTTAATTGCGATAAATATTTTTGATGAAATTAGGAGGCAAACGAGCAGACGAATCGGCTGATGGTAAGCAATTACCGCCGCCCATGGACACCACCAGGGGGGTCATAAGCGCGCTGCCGACTTTAAGGGGCGGTTGGAGCTCTGGGAACCTATAGTCACCACCAGGAACACATATATTATAATTGTGCTAGATAACAGATTTATGCAACCTGTAAGTTACCCATGACTACCATCTACCAGTGGCGGCAAGGCCATAGAACCCATTATCCGTCGACTTGACTAATTTCTATATGACTTGCTTTAGGCTGGCTGATGATGAAAAATTTAGATAAATCAGCTCCGGCTTACCTAAGAAGAATTTTGACTCGCCGCTTCTGCCTTCTACTAAACTGCTTTTGAATAAATTGAGCTTTAAAAATACTTCAGCTTGGGAGATGAATGTAAGGCACTTTTTAATCTCTGAGAGCTAAAAGTTTACTAATCTGTATCATACAAAGATTATAACACATACTTAACCTAAGTAAGAAATTCATATGATTTTTCTACACATGTTTTCAGTAACCTTTACACAAGTAAATCATTGCTATGTTTTAAAATTTTAATTAAGTAGCAAAGTTAAATAAATGTTTCCAATTAGTATTTGAGGTCGTATATTAAGTAATGAGGTCAGTATTGCCTCAACGAATCCGATTAAAAATACGTTTCACCCGGCGCCTACCACAACACTTTTTCTGAAGTGCAACGCCCGCAGTTATGTAAAGTACATAAGTCGGCAGTACGTGTAGTAGCCGGGTAGTAGTCAGGTGGCGTGCGGCTCGTAGTACAGGGCGGGCGGAAGCTGTGCGGATGCCGCCCTGATGCAGTCGGCCCCGCGCCCCGCGCCCGCGCCGCACCCGCGCCACGCGTGCGCGCTGCGCCCGCCGGCCGGCGAGCGACAGTCAACCGCCGCGAGCCAACCAGCACGCACGCGTCCATGCCTCCGCGCGGCACCTAGACGATCGAACGCACATTTTAACCCAGTGACGAGAGGGCGACCTCTCTTTAACCAGCAAAATAGCTTCTCAAGTGGAAATGCCGTCGAGCCTGTTCGGCGAGCTCGGCTCGGTCGGCGGCGGCCTGGTAGAAGACCAGCGCGCCTTCCAACTCGCGCTGGAGCTCAGCCTCCTAAACTTGGGAGAGAGCCTGCCCACGGCGAACCCTCTCGCGAGCCCCCTGGGGTTCGCGCCGCCGCCGGACGACCGCGCGAAGAAGTCACAAAACATGACCGAGTGCGTCCCGGTGCCGTCGTCGGAGCACGTCGCCGAGATCGTCGGCAGACAAGGTAGGTAACAGCTGTTGAGACCCGGCCTCCACCCTTACGTAAGGGCGCACGCACGTGTCTTTAGGTTATATTCGATCCTCCCCTGAATCGCGAACTTCGCACCGAATTCACAGATTCTGTGCTCTGTAGGTAGTGTTTTGTTTACCTACCCCACGAGTGATCGTTCGTGCTCCGAGACGGCTAAATGTATTGATTGCTTGTTAAAAGTAGCTTAGGTGCCTAGATTTGGGTTAGTTTAATGTATAAAATGTGTAGTAGTCGTTGCTTAACGGTTTGTTTGCGCTTGTTAATTTGTGCTATGAAAGTATGAAAGCTCGCCTACAAAAGTGAGGTTAGGTGGGCGATACAAACGCGCGTTTCAGAGGGTACCTATAAAGGTTTAGTTGCGTGTTTACCGTTGCTAGGCAGGTGTAGCCATCGTTGTTAATCGTGTAATCATTTAGCTCTCGAAAAAATGTTCAAGTGGCAAAAAAGTCGGATTTAATTAAGGCCACCTACCCTTAGGCAAAAAATCGGGGGATGTTGTTTTTTCTGTTGTAAAACACCGACAAAGGCGTGGGTCGGTTTCTCGAGAATTCTTGAAATGTGCGCGAAGATCGCATCTATTCTCCGATTATTTTTTAGATTGTAAATGGATCGGTTGTGGGATGTTAGGATAGGCCCTGGCCGCTGCGGTGTTGGAGCTAATAATTAACATTGACTGTGTTCGTAGTGCCGCAAGTCCAACTTTATGTGGAATACCTGCTTGCTTAGGTGTTCTAGGAGCACCGTGAAGCTATTCGTATCTAGCAAGTCCAGATAAAGTTCGACTGTGTTGTTGTTTTTCGATATACCTACCTAGGTATAAGAAGTACCTATCCCTGTGACTTATGTAAATAGGTAACACCTTTGCCTATAGTAGACTTATTTATCCTACCTATGTTCCCCATGCGAAGCACATTGTTGCACTTGCATGCACTTGGAGCTTTTTCCTTAACTTACCTACCTATGTTGTTGTTGAAACATCTTAGTTATACATGTTAATTTACTTTCATTGTTAGCGTTTAGTACACATTTAATACAACCTAGACATTTTTCAATATGAGCTTAGTTTTCCAAGATCTGTCAGTGTAGTCAATACCTAATTTGCCTACCGTACCTACCTACCTACCTAGTACTAGTTGCGCGCCAACTAAGTTTCTGGGCTAACCCCCGACTTGGCTAAACTTCGTACCTACGTCGCTAGTTAGGCATCTACCTACCTACTTACGGGGTTGGCGCCTACAAACTAAGCTACCCGTGCCGTCTATTATACCTATGTACGTGATCAATTATAATGATATACCTACAAATGTAAGTAGTAATCTCTTTTCTAAGTAAAAAATGTGCGTGATAGATACCTATTTCAACTAACAATAAGCACCTTGATTTTTCTTTATACATTTTTAAAGGCAGGGATACATATTAACCCACTTGGCACTCAAACCAATTGATTAATGTATGCTAGACAAGACAAGATTAAAAAATTCAACATTTGCATATAAAAAGTAACAAATATAGGAATACTTCAACACAAACATACTTACAAAGCTTTCCTCGACTACCAAACACACAAGCCATACAATAGGTACTACACGACCCGTGCAGTACAGCCCAAGTAAAGCCTACATAGGTTCCTATAAGAAGGCGTTTTGTTACTAAACCTGTAACCCCCATCGCCTATCGGAAAAACCAATATAAACGTAAACACCCCATCACTTATGTATGAACTTTTATCCCCGAGCCGCCCAGAGGCCTATAAAAAATTATGCATTCCATTCCATTTTGAATTTTAATTATGACAAAACAATATTGTATTTGACTTGGCAGATTATGATCTGCGGGCGTTTACAGATTAAACACAGACCATAGTAACTTCTACTGGTTTCACATGCGGCGATCGCTCTGTAAGCTTTTGAATTACATTAACTCCTATATACGCATTTATAAAGACTTAAAGATCTGCACGATGTATAGTCATATATGCCCTTTCGTTGTTGAAGCGATGCACACAGACTTGCATCCAGACATCGTAAAATAAGAGCAAAAAATCAGCCAAGCGTGAGCGGAGCTGTGTTTATATTAATAAAGTTAATACATATTGTTCGGTCCTATAGACGACATTTTGTATTGGATACCTTATTTATAAATTCAATGGTTAATTTGTAAAACAATTGTTACGTATTATGTTGTGTCGGTTATTCATGTTTCGGTTTTTGGTAGTTATGTCATATTGACAGACTGCAATTTTCGGTCATAAATCTCTAGGTTGGCTAAAGTGTAATTGTTCCTACCTACGAACAGGGAATGTTAATAGCCTGCTTTCTATAATTTCTTTAAAGGCTCGACTTGTCTTTGCCAATAATGTAATGCTTAAGAATCTGCAAGGATTATACATAGTATACAAACCTAAGTACCTACGCATTATAGCTACATACTATCCTCCAAATTCGTCAGTTAAAGTACCTGATGTTAATGCAACTCCACCATGAAAATCATAAGTAAAATAACCACAGCAGACATGAAAATGTAAACTTTTGAGTAACTGGCCCTACCCCACACACCTAGCATGTGTATACACTACATTACATTCCCAACACATTCCAAAGTATAAACTAACATCCAATATAACTTGAACTAAACTTCTTTTCAAACTGCGCGGCAGCGATTAATCTTACACTGGTTTAATTTCCTGCACTTGGAATTTAAGTTTTGAATAGCAGCCCTCCAGACGAGCCCTTTCATCCTGCCCTAAATATACATAGCACGTAGAACCCTGTCTGACTACTGCGCCGCGATCCACGCACCAATGTTTGCCAAGACTCCGGAGTCGCTTAATGTGACAAGGTATCACACGTTTAGTTCGTTATATTTAGGAGCCGTGTTTTGTTTTGTACGCGATATTAAATCAACAGCGTTTCGCGAAGGAGTTTGTAATTTAGGGTTCTTTAAGAAACGATTCTTTTGTTGTGGTTTCATTAGTGAACTTCTAGA
The DNA here is from genome assembly GCA_022674325.2 of Grapholita molesta. Taxonomy (NCBI): domain Eukaryota; kingdom Metazoa; phylum Arthropoda; class Insecta; order Lepidoptera; family Tortricidae; genus Grapholita; species Grapholita molesta. The sequence goes on from CP053137.2 coordinate 12,405,984, forward strand.
AGTGTTTAGACAAACACTTCTAACGTCTTATTGTTTACAAATTACAGTAGCAGAAATAAGGTATATTTCTAATACATTTATTAAGGTTGTGACTTGAGGCTCGATCCATCACAAAATGGACAAAAGGAACGACGCAAAACCCACAGAAATTTATAGTTACTCCTCTCTAGTCTATGGATCATGCGAGATAAACGCTCGTTTGCCACCCCCGTGTGCCCGTAAATAAAACATATACATAACATTCATATCACATGTCATGTACTGTGTCTGCAAGCTCAACCTTATTCAATGCACTTAAAGTCCATTTTAATCGCGCAATTTCCCAGTAAGCATCCATAATAATAGCGATTTACGCTCAATGAGTACTTTATCTTGGGTTTGTTTTCTTTCTATTGAATCTCAGGTAGCTCTGCCTGAGTTCCAAGAATCTTAAAGCAATTCTTTTTTGCAGTCGGTACAATGGTCAGAAACTCAATACAGCCTTTATGAGCTTTCACAGGATTTCTACCTGTAGATAACTTCCAAAGCTGTGAAAAAAATATTATGTTCAAATCATTTATGGTATTTAATTTAAAAAAAAACACGAAGATATAGTAAAGGGACATTTCAATGCACATGTGAACGTCAAGAAAACTGCATCTGGTTCCAAACCTACTTTAGACTTCAGAAGATCATATTACTACTGAGAGATTCGTAGATACTTGTTCTTTCAAGTAAGACATCTCAAAATACATGATTATGCGCAGATCCACTAGAAAACATTCATCAAACTGTGTCAGTTAATCTGACAATACAAAGTTAAGATTAATTAAATGCCATGCGGTTTAGTTAAGGTTTCTGGTTTGGCTCATGCATGCTTTTGTCTGTCAAATAACCCTTTAACATAAAAGATTTTTCGAATAGAGCTGGAAACGGTAATTTCAAGGCTTTTACTGCTACAGACTTACAAGCTACAACTTAGCAGCTCGTACTACATAATGTCTAAGCGTATTACAAAGTTATAGTAGTTAAAGCTTAGTAATTACTAACGTAGTTTTGGGGGTCCAATTAATCCATTTGTAAATGCTTAAGTTAGATATCAGTAATTCGTCTCAATTTCTAAAAAGGAATTAACAACGCAGTCTACTTTAACATAAATAACAAAACAACTAGTCGGTGTTGTTCAATTCCAATCTTTGCGTCCTTGCCTTAAGAATATTCAAATTCGGACTACATTTTTATAACTACAGTGACTATCTTTAGGTAAATAATTAGGTTTAAAAATAGAGAACAAATTTTATAATTAGAATTTTAATAGCATTTCGTGAAATGCGTCCATTTGCTAATTTTATTACCTTGCTGTGTGAGGACTGAGGCTTCGCTCATACTACTTTGCTTGTTATGGGTCTGCAAATTCATAGCCAAATTTGTCAATACTAATATTGTCTTCGGTTGCCGCGATAATTACTCATGAAATAAAATAACTTAAACGCATTTAATCGCGTACTAATCCACACGTACAATGGTCCACCCGCGATGACCACGAACGCTGCTAAAGGGTTCGAAACGTCGGGATGTAGTTTAGATTAGTGTACGCGATTTAATCCGTTTTATTCCTTGTCAATACTAGTTTTGTAGAATACGGGTACACTAAGAGTGCCAAGTTAGAAGAATGACAGTTATTGAAACAAACTGTGTTTAAAATTCTTGAGTTTGCGCGCGCGTCACGTCCGGTCGCTATCGGTTTCGATTGGCGATCGAACTGACCTCCTGTCGGCCTCTCAGATCCATTGATTTGTAGCACCAGCGTGTGCTTTGCATGTGTCAATTCCATAAGCGATACTTCTTTATCCTGTCGCATTTACATGCACGCAAGGTGTTTTACATTTAAAAACTTGTAGCTTTTAAAGTTGTATTTGCATCGACGCTTTTTGACTGCGAAATGTCGGTAAGTAGATTGTAGATGCTTTTGTTGAATGGTCAGCGCGATTTGAGTCAATCTGTCAATATTTTGATAGACATCCGGCGCCAGCTCTTGTTTGCAGTCATGTTTACAGGACTGATATGGAATTTTACGACCAATTCTAAATACTGAACAGACTTCTTCTACATACAAGGGTAGTTCTACATACATTACAGCCCAAAGAATCTGGCGGACTCAACGGGAATCAGTAATGAATTATAAAAAGGGCTGCCACAATAGATCATAACTGGTCGATGGCATGCGGCGCAAATAATAGCCCAAAAGCAAATAATAATAATAAGGGTAGTAACTTATTAATCAGTTCAATTCGGATTGCTTCTCCTGTATTCACACAACATTATCCACTTTTAAATGTTGTACAGGACTGTGGCTAGAGGTACATGCAATCCATCCCCGTCGTGACGAGCGGACCGGTTTCACATCAATGACTGCCCCTCTCCCCGCCTCATCTTATGATGTTCGGCCTTTTATACACAAATAACTCTCGATTTTGACGTAACCCAGCCGTTTCGTAGACCAAGTGGTTCACTTGTACTTTTTTCTAAGTACGCTAGCTTTTCAATTTCTTTAACCTTCAATTCTTTCTTCTCTGTAACTTATGTGAGCGGGCAGAGTAATCGATGCAATTATCGATGAAATAGCTTAAGGTACGCGTGCGAGTGGAATGTACCAAGATCGCAGCAGCAGCCGAGCGGTGGCAGAATCGGCAAGATTCGCAATGTAGCTCGGTATGCGTTCCGGTCGACGCCTCCGACTCAGGGTCAAGGCTTCTGCACGCTGCTGCGCCGCTGGTACTTTCGTCTTGCTCTTACCCCGCTCACCGGAAGGCTAAAAGCGAAACTGATACTTACTAGCTCCTTTTCCCACGAAGCGCCTGACCATACGCCTTACTAGCCGTTGACCCCACACCGCCACGTAAAATCATAAGCGTCCCGATTGAATTGAAACCAATAAATGTCAGCTTACTATTCGAACGATCGCTAAATTGGTTTTAAAGTGGACTGCTTTAACGTAACAAGATTACACAAATCTCCCTATCCGTTGACAATTTTTGAATGAAACTACTAAAAAATAAACGAGCATGTGTCCCGCGTTGAGACATCCCGAAATTCCAGGGCCGCGTTTTTTGTTATACTTGACAGATGCATTCTGGGACGCCGCAAGCATCTTGCATCCTTATCGCTCGAGAAAGGGATCTACGATGCTACGATGAATTCGAGGGTTATTTTTGTGCTCCTTACATTTCTCCGTCCTTGTCTCTCGCGGTGGCGCCAGCATGCGGGAAGAGGCCTGTTGTTTGTATTGTGCGTCGCTCAGCATTCTCAACTGCTACTTTTTGTGATCTTGAACTAGCCGGAGCACCGAGCTAGAAATCATTGCGCTGCGAAAGAAGCAGCATGACGTCACGCGGCACCCCCACGTCTGCGAAACTTAGGGACCCTAATGAATGACTTCCTAATTGCCGAGCAGTACAAATAAACCCGTAATCCGGCACGACGACGGTTGCCATTTAATTATAAACCTTGAGCTCTTTTGTTTCTGAGTTGTGAATCGAGTGTGCGGCGTCGCGACGCATACAACTTCACGGCTCGGATGTGCGGTTAGTTGTCGATCGCGTGCTGACGTGAAAATCAATCTTATTACTATTGCTTTTAGGTCACATTCTTGTCGCCAGACAGATTTCAATAGGTTACTCACTGGCGAGCGAGCGAGCCGATGTGCTTGCAGGCATGTTGACAATCCATCTCGACTGTCAAGGCGTTAGTTAGACACAGTCTCCTTTCGATTACCGACTATAATAACCAAGTCTCATTACTGCCCTTGCCACAGAGGACTGCACTTACAGAGCAACTGCCTCTAAAGACCATGCCGCGACTGCCCACAGTTGTATGATGCTGTTTTTCTGCTAGTACAGTATTCTGTGCCCTCACTATGTACGCAATTTCAGGCAGCAATTTAAATGTCGACTACATTACTAAACAAAAAAGCTGTTTCGTTTTCTTGTAAGGTTTAATGACAGGATACGGAGGAGGACGCAGATGTGCGAATGTATGAAAAACGGTTCCGTCCTAGCAACAGCACATGTGTGTACGCATGTTTACCGAGAGTATATGATTATGATCGTCTCTCAATCTGTATAGCGAACACCGGCAGAATACTCATCATACTGAATGGTTGTATGAAGGCAGTGCTTTTTTATATTTGCAGTGCATCAATTGTATTGGAGACCGTAGGTCATGTTTTTAACTTGAAATCATCGACGTGTATGTCCATAGCACACATACACAGTGAATTGTAAGTATTTAATTTGTCCGTCTGCAAAGCACCGGCCCTGAACCACGTTCAAGGATTTCACTGGAGTACACATATTGACGAGAGGTCGACTTCATGGCATTTAAGTTGCCAAACAGTTTTACATGTATAAGTATTCTGTACAGGTTCAGCCTTCAGAGTAGTTTCAACTAGTGTTTAGCCTATAGTCTCTCTTTTAACCCTCATTTAAGACTAATTCATAATGCATTAGTTACGTTAAAGTGAACGTCGTTACTAGTTTAGTTTCGCTTCCATCTGCCAACCGCCGCCGGCGCACCTGCACTCAACCGTCTTCTACATACTACGGTTACTTGAAAAAATGTTACCTTGAGATGTCAGATAATGTACTATTGCTGCGTTTAAGGCTTGGGCACATAGGCGCGTTTTGTGAGCGTGTCGGTAGCGCAGCGTGACATCGGTGTGGGGCTAATGTAACAAAATAAGGCACACATTCGGACGGCAGCGTCGCGACCCGCTGCGCCACGCTCACAAAACGCGCCTATGTGCCTTTAGCTATTTTTTTTTGTTATTTTTAAGCCGTTTAGGTAAAAGGACTAATTTGATGAATAGTCAGTTTTTGAGCAAGCATGGTATTGCTTTGGTTTCCGCTTGACGTCGTATGTATATGTAGCGAGCGATAAGACCCCGGTACCGCGAATATCGAAGTTCGTATATTTCAAGCATCTTTTTCGTTTACTCCAATTAAGGCGTCATGAGTGTGACATAGACAACGTTTGAAAGACAAGTTTACGAATATCGTTTTACGCGGTAGCGCCAATGGTATATTAAGAAAAGAGAACTTCATTTTACCGGTCCTTAACATTTAATTAAACATTCCTAATATAGCCTCTTATTTACAAAACTATTTTCATATTGAGTTCTTTAAGACAATTTAAACACTTGTTCAGGTCCTTTTTCGTAGTACGAGTTGAAGCAGATTCCAAGCGTTATAAGTAGATATTGTTTAATATATACAATGGTTAGCAACATCTCTGACCCTCAATTACATATACTTCTTATGAATACAGGGGTAAAATTATACTGGAAATGTGCTTATGAACAAATGTTTTATTCCTAGACTTTTGTTTTTACTCCCTGTCTCCACATACTGGGTATGATTGCTATATTCATACTCACAAGCGAGGCGCAAGTTATGGCACAAATTACAGACCGAACGATACATGCCATGTGGCGATCTGCATAAAACTAATGACGATATGTAAAAAGATATACTAGGCCAGGCCATTAGGCTTAAAGCTTTTTATAACAATGCGTTCTGATTTACACATCAATTTTACTTAGTATCATTTGGTTTTGGTATATAAATAAGAGGAATTTCCTCCCGCGAACGCTCCGGCTGTGGAATGAACTCTCTGCCGAGGTTTTCTCTGTGGAGTAGTCCTTATGTTTTTAGTAAGAGATTCTTGAAAAAAGGAGTGTATAGGTTATTAAAGAGTGGCAAACGCAAAGGCAACGAGCATGTGAATTCTCAGGCGTCCATATGCTACGGTATGTGCTTACCATCAGGCGGGCCGTATGCTTGTTTGCCACCGTCGTATAAAAAACGAACTTTTTTAAATGTTTGTATGTAGTTAAGTACGAGTAGTACTCGTATGTACGCATCAGATAGACCAATACATACCAATTAAAAGTAGCCAGTTATGTTCAACGTAACAATTAAACTACTTTTAAAAATGTAAAGGGTATTTTGTCCCTCGCGGAATGCAGTCCCGCTATTCTTAAATTAAAAGGGCACGATTATGTACAAGTTACAACCGCCGATACGCCGTTCTTGCGTCCGTTGGCGGCAGCTGCGTCGGCCGTTGGCGTGAGAACGTAGGTACCTCTACTATACCTGTGTAAATAGGACGTACGTTCGTTATAACTGCAAACACTTGTGACGTTTTATAATACCCTGGTGGCATTGGCGCTATAGTCTATTTACAAAATGACTAGAAATTTTAAATTTACAATTAATTCAACAACAACAACAAAATAATATCAACAAGTAATGAAAATGAAAATGTATATCGTTAATATACCCGTCTGAAAATGTTATAAGCAATTTGTACCTTACAAGTAGTATTTTAATATTGGTTATTTTTGAATGACTTTACATTTAATATGATACCTACAAAGTACGTGTGTTATTACGTACTATAAAATCACAAATACTATAGATGTTAGAAATTGTAAAGCATATTATGAATATATGAACAATAATAACATGGTATATAAGTACTTATCTGTTGGAGTAAATTAGCTCAACTAAACTTGAACACGATTAGAATGTGTTTTTCCTCATTTGCATGAAACTGAATGAAATAAAACAAGGAATTTGCCTGTACTTGATTTTAATTGTAGATAATTATTAACAGGACACAGGAAATCGCAAGTTATGGTACCAATACTAACCTAATTTAATATTAACTTTCCTCTTAATAAAAACCTAAAAGTCTACGGTTTACCTAAACGGGTTATTAATTAGAGGAGATTAATTATTTATACTTTTGCTATAACGTCTTACAACTCGAACGGCTACGTTGAAATATACTCCATGGAGCTTATCGCTTCTATCACAATAAGCGGAAATATGTAACACATTCATTATTACATTACATACCCACTTAACTATATGCTGGAGAATCGGCAACACAAAGAAACTTCAAGGACTCAATGAAAGATCGTACAAAATTACCCGAAATTATAAAAAAATGTTATCTTTCCCTTTGTTAAAACTCCATTATTGTGAAATGCTTTAACACTTGCAACAAAAGAGCCAACTAACTTAAAACGTAGCTTGATGCCAATCGATTTTCGCTCTTAAGAACTTGAATTAAAGTCGTCATTTGCTTTTATCGAATTTAATGGTGTAGAACCAAAAGGTGTATCAATCTTAACCCATGCAATGCGCATCCTGCATTTTGACTTGGCGGGATATTATAACTGTACCCTAAAGTGACCGCGTCAAGGGCCTTTGCGTGCTACCTGGGCCCCTACCTGCCTAATCAGGACTAATGGCGATAAATTAAATGTCCTTCGAACGGGATTTATGGCTTCACTTCATTATTCTTGCATTTGCGGCTTTTATTAGGTTTTAAATGCAAGTTCACGCTAAAATGAGATGTTATTTTTGGGCCATTGAAACTTTTTTAAAGCTATAAATGATTTATCGTGGTTAGGTCGCACTTCGGAAAATAAAGTAGTGGAAAATTTGAGACAGCGCGTAAACTGACCAGAATTAACCTAATGCATTTATTCTAGACTCTGACAACTCGGCCGTAAACTGATCCTAAGCCAACATGGTTTTAAGCAACGGATTGATTGAAGCAACTCTGAAGTAGGGCCTCTCGATCACGGAGGCCTTTGTCTATCATGACAATAACCTCAACGTGTAAAAAAATAGTGCGGGCGGTCGCTGAACCTGCCGGGCTGCCGGCAACCCTGCACGCGACATGAATGTCATCGGTGTTGAGTTTCGCAGCCTCCGCGCACTGGGTGGCTGATACCCGATCCATGGAAATGTTCAATAGCAACCCTCGAGAAAAACGGTTAAGAAACGCCGTGCAAACGTGACTTTTTCGTTTTCGTTCGGTGTCGAGTTGCCTTTAGATTTTCGTATGCTGGCGCATTATTACGCGCCGTTAATTGTCAGCTTTTTGCGCAACCACCTGCTGTAATTAAAGATAGTCCGGTATTGTCGCGACACGCTCACCTTCGATCAGATATTTATAGACGGCCAGTCTTTCCAACACAAAGTTGTCACGTCGGATCAGTTCATCGGCCATTGGACTTGAACTATTGTTTTTTATCGAATAACCTAGGGGTGTATGGTACGTGTAAAAGTAACTTCAGAATGGAGTAAACCTAAGCACGCCTTTAAGGAGAAACGTTTTAAAACTACGGTTTATTGCGCATATTGATTGAAATGAATTTGATTTTAAGGAATTCAAGTACATAATAGACAATTTTAGGCCAAAACATTGGAGAGACTAATGTAAGAACATACTGCATCGCATTATACATAAAGCGTGTTACTGTTGGGAATAACTGATGACAGCCGTCCGAGACGTCCCAAATCTTGTCGAGTGCAGGAATTAAATGGGCGCTTATCCCGACAGCGCTTTGATGTCGCTCTTCCAGCTTACGTACTACGCTTGTAATTGTAACCTCCATCAGAATACGAATTGTTGGTGTCGGTGTTAGCATTAAATCAAGCAATCAGCGGAGACATTTTTTCAATTATTCGCAGCGGTCTAAATTACAGGCCGGCGCGCGTGCGTGCACTTAACTTTTGCTTATTTCCTTAATAACGAGCGAAATAAAGGCGAACTTGGTGCCTCAGGTGTCAATTGCGATGTAAAGCAGCGAAATTACACGAATAATTATCTTATTGATCCATCAAGCTTTTGTAATTTTAATCACTAAAAGGTCTGCAGAAATGACAATATTCCTTGGAATATTCATTGTGAAGATGTACCTACTCGTTGCAGATCTGATCTTTCAAGATAATATAGTAGTCAGCCGTTTGACTGCTGAAATGTTGAGACCAGGGAGACACAAGATTGGCGGTTATCAACCATCCTCATCTCATCGCGATCATTCGGTTTGACGAAATAAAACTTCGCAGGTGCTCACACGGCAGATGTTTTGGACGAATCACGGTTTCGAATTCCAAAATATGTTCTACGATTTTACATGGCCCTGGTACTTAAAACTGTTTCGCTTTCTTATTTTGAAACAATCACTGAGATAATTTTACAGCTGACCTTTAAAGTAATATCATATCAGAGATTAAACGTAAACAGCTCGCTGTATTTCGTGTAATTACTTTACAATAACGATCCCATTGAGCTATAAAGGAATTGTTCACCCGAACCCCACATCTGCCGGTGGGCAGCTATAGACACGTGTAGCTATAGCTGATAACTACGCACCGAATCTAATTTGCCCGTTTCAGTATGTTTCTCTTTAAGATAGCGTGGCGTGCTTTTAATGGTTCTATAGTTTTTGTATATAAATTAATGAAAATTGCGTTCATCGGAGTGTGACGGGACCGTTAACCGCAAAGGCATATGTCTGGTTGCTTTGCATACAGTACCGGGAATCGAACGAAATTCGAAAACAAAACAAATTGCATTTCCGGGGCGTCGGCAGATGGCGCTTCTCGTCAGCTGCTGGCGGAACGGCGACGGAAACCAACTACCTCCAATTATTTTATACTCAATTATATTATTTTAACTATAAGTTTTTATGATATTTAAACACACGTGCACTAAGGCACGTAGTGTTTCATACCTACACTAACGATTTGAGACATAATGTTTGTTAGAAAAACGCAGATATGGCTAAATTAGTGATCCTGAAAGTGCAACTCCTGCCGAATATTCTTATTCGCATCAGCTCAGCGCTCAGCCCTATCCACCATCATTGGTTTTCGAGAACTCGTCGAGATAATAGCCGTATTAAATAAACTATAAAAACGATCACTGCCGATGTTCGGACGCTGGCAACTGCAGTTCACAAAACGTCGTAAGTACGGATAGTGAGGGTGTACTTAGGCCGTTGCGGGTTGGGTGGAATATTGTTTGGACGAGAGCGAGAGTCGCAGGGCGGCATTCCGCAGTAATAGTCCTTAGAGCCCATCGCTCGCGACAATCGTACCTCAAATATAGCGCTTTATTCGCAAGCTAGCTTTCGCCTGCGACTTTCAATTGCCAACATTCGATTTAAGTTATATTTTACCCCTTATTGAGATACTGGATACCCGCTTTTGGCTGTCTTCGGCCCCAAAAACAGTTTTATTTTGTCCTATCAAAGATACCTATACAGATTCGTTTATTTAACTTCAGGATATAGTTAATATTCTTATTTATTGTGCTTGATTGTCAGTGAGTCACTTTCTTCAGGCTTTCTGCACTTATCTTAAGTAGCAAATATTATGTACTCCCAAAATATGTTTTGCTTACGTAATTATCTGTTCGATCTAAAGTAAAAAATCTTATCTGAGTACTTCAGGCTTACGTTAGACCTACAAGGTCGGTTGTACCTGATGTAATTGTTATTTTTTTATAAAACATTTACTATTCGGAGTGGTAAGAGGGATTTATGCTACGAATGACTTAACATTTTACTTTGAAATTTTTGTTCTCACGGTACAGATACCTAAATAATTTTACGTTTATATTGTATAACTTATTTTCATATTGTTTGCCGTAATTATTAATTACTTATCGCTTGGTTTTTTAACAACATTTAAATATGAGTATCTACTGACTACATGCACGATCTAAATTCCTTTGAAATCTAGTAATAATTATGCCGATGTGCTATTATTTTGATACGTTTTTATATTAAATTGTAAATTAAATAATTGACCTACTGGCCGTAAATATTGACGGCTTAAATGACATAAGCATGTCGCATAATTAATAGCTGTAATAAAATTGCTAACTTATTATAATAGTGATGTCAAAACAACATTAAATTAAAAATCAGAACTATAACATAATAACTCGTAAAACATTTTTTTTAATGAGATATCTACTTAATTTATCTTGTAATTAATTCTTGGGCCCCTAATTAACGATTGGCTTAACCCCATTTCCAAATCCATATTTTTATATTGTGGCAAATAAATTAACAAGATAAATTAAATAACAGTAATAAAACGCAAAACTTCTTTATGGTATATCAAAAAAACGGTGTATACTCAGGGGGCTGACTTTTGAGTGTCGAGTATGTACTTGAATCGTGACATTTTAAACTCTGTCAGAAACGAAGAAACAGTATTTTAGAAGTGAGTATTGAAACTATACATTACGTGCAAAATGAACGGCGAGAAACTTTTTGTGCGATTATTTTCGTCGTCAAAGTTTTTTGAATTCGAGCGCACGACTCCCAAGAATCGGCCCCCAGGCCAGCGACAACTGTCACCTGGCGTATTTTTTTTATTTGACTTATACGTGTTGACATAGAAACACTCCGGCTGATTACCGGGGGGCCCGCGGGATCTCGGGAGGGACTGAACATTTGGATGCTAATACTTAATAGATGCGTTAGAGTGTAAAACCGTTTTCAGTTGATTCAAAACAAATAATAACGAACATAGTCATTAGGAAAATTTATTTATTGCCAAGAACAGTCAGCTGACAAAGTTGCTTGTGAGTAAATGAGCTTGCACCAAATTATCGTTATGAGATGTTAAGACCATTCTGAACACCTAGCCCGTTTAGCAACGTCTGCTGCTGACTGTACCTGACACCCATGGCATGAACTATGGAAGTATGATACAAATTTAAAATTTTCACGTAAATCGGTTTTCATTGTCAGTTAAATTCAGTTTTCAGCTTACTGTCTGTGAGACCCTGGTATTTAAAACATAAAAAAACCGTTACAACAAAAAAATATAATTAATAACGCCAAACACCGCCGATTCGATAATTAAGAATATAGAGTATATTTTAAAAGTCGGCAATAAATAACACTGATATTTAAGGTATGTCGGTACAGCCATTAAATTGTCGGCGACATTGTTCGGACTAATGCCGACAACGGAATCGGACCGTGTTGTTCACGTTAGTTGCGAGAGTTGAGTTCTCGAGCGCTAGTGTAACGTGACTTCGGAGTTCTAAGCAACTAAGCTTATTCGGGGAGCGTCCTTATACTGGTTTACCTCTGCCATTTTGTTCCGCGATCGGAATTTTATTTGCCTAATTGATGCGCATGGTGTGCGCCCGCCAAGTCTGAGAACCGGACATTCTTTGGCCAATACACCTTAGCTTAAGGCTGTTTCATTTAGTCTCATATGTTCAAACGATTCTACTATTCATCATGTTAAATTTCTGTTTTACAAAAGAAACTGAAAAAACGCACTTGATTAAAATTACATCAACTTTTACCAACGCGACAAAAGATTAGCTTATCCTTTAACAGATTCTGACGTGCCATATAAATCTGACAGTATTTTGGAACAATAAGATTACGGCCAGTATAGGTGGACCTACTCGCGATTTTAACAGCTTGGCAATCATAAGTATTGTCTAGTAGGTAATGCTAGGTATTGGAAGGGGTCAATGTACGTTGGTCTGTCGGGAGCCTCCGTTTGATCCGAACCGCTCCCAGCCTCGTTTTCCACTTAAGTCGCACAACGATACAAAATTCATTTAGATGTTTATCGCATTTAAGACGAAAAACTAATAACGTCAATGCCAGTTGAAATATGGCTCGCCGGCGGCGAGCCGTTTTAGGTATTCATCTTCATTCTTTAAATTAATTAATTTACATGTGTAGTAAAATTTGTAACCAATTCGAATATATTCCAGCTGAAACAGTAGTGTCTCATTAGATTGTTCATAGTTATCGTTTAATATTTTTGTTATACTATTGCCGTGTGAATTAAATACCAGAATTCTCGACCGTCTGCTATAGCGAATTCTGGATGGCCGACTCAACAACGTTGACTAGACTAAAGCTCGACCCTTTGACTAGCTGCGCGTACATAATCCCGTCGTAAAACGCCATTTGTTGGCAGTCGCAATCGCCACTTATACTAGTCAGTCTATTTATTTGCAAGTAGCAGATGTTGCTTGACCAAACAAACAATATTTAATGTCAAAAAGTTAATTGAATGCTTAAATATTTTTAATAAGTTAAGGTGCGGTCCAAAATGCACTTATCGCCATTATTGACAAAAAGGCAAAAATGAGCAATCTTGTTTTGTAACCGAGTGCAACGGTCGGGGAGTGACCGACCAGGAGCGCAGCGGCGGTCGGAGGTCCGCAAGTGACCAATAAAACGACTAACAATTAAATTAATTGCCATGCGAACGTCACGTCACGGGTCGTGTCCGGATTCAAATAAGAAACACGGCATAGCCGATTAGTTTGTTAATTTGTTTGATGTTTTTTCGATTATTATACTTGCGATCGTTTTAGTTTAATATAAATTGGATATTTTGATAACAACCTTTCTGAAATAACATGTTACTTAATTTTATCATAAATTATCAGTAAAAAAATTATTACCAGGCAATTCAAGCATGCCGTGATCGAGCTACTTAAGACAATAAAATTATAAATAAGTAAATGTAATGTGACATTTTACTTTCCGGGTTCGAACGCCAGGTGGAGCTGAGAACAGAGACCACCGCGGACGCACAAAGTCACTTACAAGTAACTTTGCAGAAAAACAGGTCACCGGCTCGGAATAAGTCATGCATGCATATATTATCGTTAGATTTATATCATTTGCATTAAGTATCAAAATATCTGTCATCCGGCGGCTCCTTTTATCTATGCAGCCTTGGTGCCGCGGCGGTCGTCTTGTGGAAATCTTCGCGCCGCGCTCGACTTATTGTCGTATGGTAATTTGTTTATACGCCCAATTTGGCGAATCGTCAACTTAATTTGAGCAGGCGTGGTGAGGTTTAGCGGTTTGTTATCGTTGAAACCTTATGCGTTTTATCAAATCGCGATTTGCTATTTGAATTAAATAACTAAATCTGAAACTAAATTTGAAGTAATTTTAAATAAGTACTTAATGAAAAAAAAAAAACTACTTCACATATTTATTATTTAAGTTCTTTAAATTCTTCCTATTTCGACGGGGTAATATTGCTAATCCGGACGTCCGTGTAGTTTGTCTCGTGAAGGGCATCCGCGCGACCTGACGACCTATTGCAAACAAATATAAAGGCCCATTCACGCTATTCACAGCCTTGAACTAGTTAAACGGGGCGGGATAAGTCTCCAGACAGACCAAAAAAAAGAATCGCTCGCTTAGAGCAGACGTATGATTATCTTATTATAATATTTTGCTCATATCGTCCGTAACTGTTGTTATTTGAGACGTTTTTTGCCCTCGCGTCAGCGGTGCAACGCTGCCATACTCAAACGAATAAGGCTCTAAAAACCTTTGATCTTCAAATGAATTAAGCCTTTTTCGCTTGCACCCCCGGCCCGGGTCACACGCGAACCGTTTGATGTAGGTTCCTAATGACCACAAATCATAAACGGGCTATAGTGTATCCAAAAAAATATTGATATTAATCTAAATTTTCCGTTAGACCAATTCTACTTTATTTTTACTTCTTTTGAAACATTAATTTAGCCATTATTAGTAAGTAAGCAGATTGATCAGTAGACTACCAGGTAACTGACGGCGGCGCGTCAAAAACGTTTTAAATATGTCTATTTTTTATACGTTTTTATCGTGTTTGTAATGGTATCATATTAACTCGTTTCACTGTGAGTGTATAAATAAGTAGGTATTTGTACAACATAATGACGGGTTCGGTGATTGCCTATCCGTATTGTAATTATGGATCATAAACAAAGCTATGTTTTAGTGTCCGGAAAAAACTGCCAAAAGCTAATCTGTTCACAGCAATTAACCTATCAGGCGTTATTTAGTGTTGGAGGCCGTGTTCATGTGTAGGTTCACATTCCATTTAAATCAAAGTCTAGTATCTATATTAATCGGTATCTCATTTAGCGAAAATGCACGCCTAGTCGTCACACCATTCTGAACATTGTATGTATAAAATAAATTAATAATAACTGATAATAATTAAAATTTCAATTTAAATAAAGATATACACAATGTCAATCGAGTTATTCTTCGAACTTGGCCTGACTCTCCACCGTGTGTCTTGACGACAGAAGGAACTATTTGAGATACATGTTAGTGTTACCAATACATTATATAACACCGTTGCGTGCGCACCCAATTTTACCGTTTATGTTGAATAAAAGAAACCAATGCCATTCATATAAATGAACAAAGGGCTATTTTATGTCAGTAAACTGTACGTGTTACCCCTGTTTTGACATCTTTTAAAACTTTTACGTTGAATTTGGGCGCAGTGCGAGATTGCTCGTATTAGCCGATATTACTGACACGGTCGAGCTGCACAAAGGAGAACGCCAATTTAATGAAGGATTCGTGATGCGTGAAGCGAGATACTTACAAAAGCTCTTCGGGAAAGCGTTTAAACGTGGAGACAAAGCATTCTGAACGGTGCAGGAATTGTACTGCTTTCCTTGCACGTCTGTATTGAAAGATTAAAAAAGGGAAACGGTTAAAGATGAATTTCACGTCAACAATTTGAAGTGAAGTTTACTAGTTTTACTTCAATATTAGTCTGTTTGTGTCTGTTGTTCTAGGACGCCACGACACCCCTTTAAATACACAAATAACAAAAAAGGCTGTACTGGAGCATTCCAACGGGCAGCATACTCGTAATAGACAAAAAAGCCTTCTAGGCAGCTCCCACACATTGACGGCTTCCCTGTGGCTGGTAGCTTCATTTGATACCTCCAGCCGTCCTCGTGAAGTCGTGATCAGGTGTTGTACCTTACAGTAAAAGATAGTGTTAAAAAAATCGTTTGCGTTTAAAACTGAAGGGGCTCTTAACCAGGGGTAAGAGCCCCTTCAGTTTTAGAGAGGAATTAGTGCCACCGATTGGCAATTGGACCAGATTAATGCATCGTTAAAGTGCAACGCGCGGCTTCATCTAAATGAGAAGTACAATCATTCCAAATTAATGGGAAACCAATCCCATCAACAAAATGACGAAAATGGTCGCCATTCTCTCAATGTCACAATATTTTTAGGAATGGAGAAACAAGCGTTCGGCCTGCCTTACGGTAACACCCAAAGCCTTGTCAAATGATGTCGCAAGAGCAAAATCCTTTTTAGCAATTGACGTCGTCAACTCGTCACAGATTTTTGAACTGAAAGGTTATGCAACGCAGCTATTTTTAGACCCACTTGATTTTATATCAACAAAGTACCTAAGTCGTGTTGACAGATCTTTAAATAGTTACTTATTGATTGTAAACGAAGGAGATAAGGCTATTTATAAATGCATAAATAAGATAGAAGGCCGGCTCCCACGTAATCGACATCGAGGTAGGTCGGGACAAACACGGACAAATTAACCCCAACGTATAAGGTCAGCAATTAAAATTGAAACAAAAACCGCGCGTTTTTATTGCTATAAAATCACCGTAATTTAATATATTAGTTCATAAAACCGTAAACGTGATCTTATTATGATTCCAAGAAACTTATTGGTCATCTCAGACTTGAGATGGATAACTAATTTGAGTTTTCTGTTATTAAAACATCAGACAGATGATTGATGCAGTATTTTCGGTCAGATGCGTGACCTTGCTAATTCGATCATTGTTTTCGCTTGTTTGATCGGCTAGTTCATAATCGCTGTATATTATACCTACTACATTGTTAACTGATTGAAGCAAATTAACTTTAAGCTCCTGTAAGCATATTTTTATATTGACTACAGTATTCAAAACAATCACTGCATAACATGACTGCAAAAAAAAAACAATTCAAACGTTCATATTGGAAAGATTCTTAACTATTGGAAACTTACCCATACGCTTGTTTGGTACCATCGTAGTCTTATTTAGTTTAGTACCTACCTACTTACTTCATTTATTTCGTAATGGCCTCGTACATACGCTACCAGGGCGGCATGGGCAGTGAGAGTGCAGAGGTTATGAAATTGCGTGCGACCGCAAGGCATCCGGCGGACAAAGACGCGCGCCGGACGAAAGCTCGCCGGATGCGCGTAATGTGCAGATATTGGTGTGCGCGGACGCGTAACTATATATCTACCTATTTAACTCTTATTGTCCGACAAGTATCCTGACTTCCATTTTGAGTCTTTTATTCATCGCTAGTTTATATCAATATTTTATTTTGTAGTCATTTCCAGTATCTGTCATACATTCTTCCCTGATGTCCGCATAACAATCGATATCAAGGGATTCTTTCATTTTACTCAAGTCGTTGACTTATTACTCGGTCTCGGACAGTTCAATGATAACAATGTTATTGTATGCTTTATCGCTGTGTTAATAAACACGGCTGCTCTCGTTAAATCGATTATCGCCCAAACGTATTCTTAATTCGGAACGCGAGCCGGTTAACTGGCGAACTTGAATTTCGAATGCCCAAAAGAAACGAGTCCAAACTGGATAGGCGACCCTAACGCCCTTCGTTTGTTATGTCGCCCCTCGCTCCTTCACTAGGTTTTGTAACGGTATAGCGTCACTTTCGGGGCCCGGTGCTGTCATTTCGACATCTAATAACCCCCTGGTTTGGGCTCATAATTTATAAGGCGGCCGAGGCGACCGCTTTTTACCTCCGCCGCCGTCTGGGAATCCGCAACAAAGATTCCGTTTTGCATTCCGCGGTTCCACCGACCGATTCTACCTTTCGTTCGATTTTACAAATCGATGAGCCAAAAAATCTGTGCGTCACGTTCATGGACGAAGTTTCTCACGTTAATCCTCGTCCTAGAAAACTAATCAGTCTTGCTGAGCCCGCTGAAATGAGTTTCCTGTAGGGACGGCTGCGTACAGCATATGTTACGTTGAAACAAAATACACGTACTCGGTAAAATAAAAACTATTGGATTCAGGTGTAGGAATCCAAGATTTATTGTTGTTATCGGAATCTGCTGTTTTAGCAACGCGTCCGTCTAGCAAAGTTTGTACGTACGTGAATATGACGCGTATGCTTCCCTTTTGTCCGAGCACAAAGGCTCATGCTCTAGGGTACAGTTGCGCGCGTGACCCACTTTTGGCACCATAAAGTGCCCATCAAATTTCGTCTCGTCGGTTTCGGGTGAAGCGGGGTTGTTGCTTTTTTTAAGTTAACACGGGCCCGTTGCATTCCCCCGTTTACGAGCGGCTGACCGGTGCTCGCAAAGCTCGTAAAAGATCAGATTTTATTTCTTATTGTTCGCGTTTCGCGAAATCTAATTGAAGGCGGCAAGCGACCACCGCAGCCTTTACGCGTTTTTAATTTTACTGCCCGGGACTTATGTCCCGCCGGTAATCAACTGGCGGAATTTGTTCATTGCTTTTTATCACGTAGCAGCCTTAAACTGTTTCGTGATGATATTGACGGCCGGCTGCAGTCCAATAGCCCGTACCACCTCAGAAATATCGCAATCTGTGAAGAGATTGTAAATGCCATATAAACTCCCCCGACAGTCGACAATGCTTAACGCATTTTTCTGTTGAATTTCGAATTGTATGTTATCCAAGCTTAAGTACACGAATTGCGGTTGTCTTTTCCCCGGGGTCCGCAGAGGTGGTAATCAAGCTTAATAACGATAATGTCCCGTCTCCGCGATCTGCCGACAACTCGTAATGTTTTCATCGTACGTTCATGTTAAAAATAAATACGAAATTGTCATGTAGGTAGTAGGTACTCGATTATATGTAAAAATGTCATCTGCGCTTTGCCATGTCCTTAAGTCTATTTATTTTCATTAAGGACTTGTTTTGGAGGCTGGCCGGTTAGTAATTGAACCACGTCGTGTGGCTACATCCATTTATCGGCTTATTAAAACCCGATAATTGGCACAAATTGGATGTAATTTAAGCTTACCTTGTATGATTTATCCGTACTATTAAAAACGACAAATGACAAAAAGCTGATAAATAAATTATTGTATTTTTCACCGCGTTTCGAATATGTCCGTGTGTACAAGATTAACGACGTGATATGGCATAGTCGTCGTATTGTTAATAGGTTACCTGTAAAGTGTGATACATTATTACAGGCGTCTACTAGCATGTTTTGACTAAAATTATCTGTGGACTCTGTGCATTACAAAGCTTAAACCCAGATTGCAGATATTTATTCATACAATGGTTCGATGTACAACGAACAACGCGTGGTCTCACGCGGGCGGCGGCGCGGGCAGCCGCGGGTCCACAATGTTTAGTGTTTGTGGTGACCCCGGCTAGCTGACTCACTTAGTATTCGCCTCCAGTGCAAGTGCGTCACGCGCCTATCGGAAACGCTAACGGCTGAGACGGGTATTTAAATATACCACGTCCAGTGGCCTGCGACTCTTCATTCCACATTGATTCCTGCTAATCAAGACAATGCCCGGCTTGAGTCAGTCGCGTTGAATTGGCTCTAGTAATGACTATTGCAGGGTATGATAGCAAATAATAAAAAGCGTTGTCTTGTGTATTCAAATCGGCTTTTCGTTATGCAAAACAAAAAAATATCGAATTTGAATTTTGGAGCGCGATAGCCAATGTATTGATTTATCTGTTTGCGCAGCATCATGCTTTGTGCGTTTCCGCGCAGTGTTTGTGTTGCGTTGCGACGCATATCTCGCTCGATGTTTACTGAAATTCTTTCGTTTTTCTCGAGACAAAGATCGTGCGTGAGTAAATTTGAGGTAGGCTGTATGTTTTTTACTCGATTGTTCGCGATGACGTACGACTTATGCCGGTAAGACTCGTGGTAATCAAATGAAAACACTACACGCAACGTGGTAAATCTTAAAGCCCCTTTATACCCATTTTCGCTTAGGGAAATAACAGAATTCAATTAATATACGATAAGTAAACATGTTCAACAATTTTGTTCAGTAATATATTCGTAATTTTAAAAAAGCAAAACCTCAAAGGCTAGTCGTAGTCTTGTTGCCGTGTTGTTTCCTGTATTAAATAATAAATGTGTATTCAATGTTTTTATTTCTTTTGCAGGTAATAATCGAGTCATCGCAAAAAATGTTGGTCTTAAAAAACCTTGTAAGTTAACCAAATCTTATTAGAAAGAGCGGACAAGAAGAATTCCGGCCCTCCTGAGGAATTCCTATTCATTCCTAATTTCCTGTCAAGAATATTAATCAGAACAGAATGTTTTACCGAAACAATACTCAGGTTTATTCAATTAAAACACGCCATTCACATTTCAGAATCAATTACGAATAATGTACTTGTTATTCGTGTTTTAGATATATTCTCTTATGTGGTATCGACAAATGAATAATATGGTAGTAAACGGAGAATAACCGCTTAAATTTTTTTTTAATTAATGAAAAAGAGTTAAACGGACAATGCTTAAATCATCAGTTTGAACTTCAAGTTTTCTTTCTTTATCGTCTGTCCGTCTTTCTGTGTAATTTGGCTCACTTCTCACTATCCGGCCGAGAAAGGGTCTCCCTAAAATTTGGCATGTGCCCGAAATCGCATACGTATAGTCAGTGTCATATAGTTAGTTACAGTCAGTATGGCCAAATATATCGATACAGATCTTTATATATACATATAGCAGCAAGGTTGTGTATCGATATATTTGGCCATACTGACTACAACTACTTATATATGGCGCTGGCTGTACCTGTACGTAAATACCTATTGAACACACTGGACTTAAGATATAAGAAATTCAAAAATTCGAAAAATCAGAGGCACTGCATATTTAGTTTATTAAAGCTTCTTTTTTGGTTGAAAAGGCTTTTTAGTTCGTTTTTAAAGCCCAGCTCTAGCTCCTACTAACAAGTGTTATCAAAATATTAAAAGTGATTTAGTAACCGGTATGAACATCTGCTCCCATCATTTAAATCCACCGATCTTTTGTTTTCCATTAGTTTATTAAAGTTAAACACGAAAACGGACTTTTATAAGAATCGATCAATTCGCTAACACGAACTATCAAACTCGTTTGCACTTATTATCTTGTATCGCCATGTTCAAATAGAAAAAAGGCCATATAATTTTTAATAGCGCTACTATTATAGCAACCGACCTATTCAAGTTTCGCCGCCGATACATGAATAATAATTTTAAAATCACATGCAAACTAATAACTTAATAGATTTTCAAATGACACGCAAACTTATTAGAATTTCTACAATCTCCTAGAATTGCATCATCTGTAGTCGACAAAGCCTCACGCGGCGCGAGTCGCGAGTAATGAAGCCCCGAACTGACCTAGGCCACGGCACTTTCTTCTAAACTCAAAATGTAACCGTAACTATGATGGCGGCGATTTCCGGCGCCCGTGACGTCACTCGCCCGCCGGTCGCCGCCCGCTGAGCGCGAGCTCGACAACTCGCGCGCCGCTTCGCAGAGCGCTAACTCAGACGCTTACTTTCGTTTACTTCCAATTTCGACGCCTAACAATCCTCTATTTTGTTTTTTAAATCAATGCTAATTTAGCTAATTGAGAACGTGCTTCTTAATATATTCACCTGGCAAAAATTGCACGTATCGAATGCCACTTATAATGCGAAATAAGAGCAAAATCCTGGGTAATTTTTCACACGATACGGCGCATAGTTGCCCTAAGCGCGGGGTGAGCGAACTCGCACAACCTGTAATTTCGGACCGCAAAAGGAGTAAAACGCATCGAGATTGGTGATTAAAAACCTTTGTCGGGTCTACTAATATTTATATTTTCGCGATTCGCCCGACATCTAATTGGCCGGCCGTATATTTGATGTAGGTGCTCGCCCGCGACCACACCGGCGCTTCATTAGTTTTCCTGGTAGAGAAATCATAAACTTCTCAGTTTTTATGAAGCTCGTATATGTCGAACCGTGACCGCTGACCGTGCGAATCCGCCGACAAACAATTTACTTCGGCGCGTCCTGCCGACCTAGTACCTACATATAGGTCCCTACCTAAATAATTTAATTTACACTTAATAATGTAGAAATTTTTAACTTATTTCGTAAAACTGCATCAAGGAACGTCTGGAGCCTACCAGTCGCGTGCCTTATATTTATTAACTTTGCTTGATCGTCCACTACATTTAGGTGTCGCCTCTTGCTTGAATTTTACAGCTTCATATAGGCCAATTGCGATTATAAACCAAGGCCATATTCAATGAATGAATGGAAAATGTAAGTCGTTATTTTTAAAACCATTATCTCGACTCGTTTCGGTATATTAAAAATAGCAAAATTACAAGTTATCGCAGGTGGCATGAGTAACTAGTTTGAACTGGCGGGAACTCTCGCTCGCCCAAGGTCTGGGATATTGAACCTGGCCGGTGCAACAGCACTGCAAGGTCCGCCGCGAAAGGGACGGATGCTATCACTCATTGTTATGGGGGAAATGTCGCGGCCACACGCGCGCTCGAACCTTCGGTTCCTAATCCGCTTGATCCAGAAACAGCGAGAGGATGAAACCTACTTCCTTGTTTCGACGAAGTTAGAATTGGCATTAAACTTAACTGAACAAAGTGTTTCAAAGGAGGGGCGTGTGCTGACGCATCCGTCTGCACTCTCATGTCCTTTTTGTTAATGCGCTTTCGTTCGTTGTTTAAGCAAACGTTTATGCCAATATTAATCAGAAGTGGCGCAATTAAATCCGCCGGTCGGACCGGTCTGCCGCCATTCGTATGTTCCCACGCGGTTGATGTCATTTTAATTATGAGTGGCCTTGGGACAGGGATGTCTGGGGTAGCTCCTGGGACCACTGACCCACTGGCTGTGACCGGATTCCTGTCGGTGGTTTTCGCCCCGTCAGCGCGTTCCGCACCGCCGACTCCGAGGAAAAGTTAAGGTTATATGAAAGATGTATACGCGTTTAGGGTCTTTGTAACGCCGTGTTTAATGAACTACATTCGTACAGTAATCAGAAAATTACAGAAATATTAATTTTGAAGATCTTGTAATAACATTTTTTATATATTATCTACTATATATTAACGCGAAGTTCTCGAAGCTTCGGATCATATCGTATCGTTCGTATAATGGTAGTCAATCCCCAAATAGATCAGGAACGTCCTTAGTTGGATTTTTAGGCAAATACTCTAGTTGTCGTGTGTGTTTGGTAAAAGCGCTAGCCTATAAATTCCCATCGAACAGGAAGCGCAGGAGTAGACACAAATCGAAGGTAAACTTCTTAAGCGTTCATTGGCATTAATAAGAATTAATAACGTTCGGTTTCGGAATGTTAGCGTCATCCATCCGCCTCCCGCGGAGATGGCGTGAACTCTTTATCGGTCGATACCACACTTATAAACCGACCCAAAGATTTAATAAAAATTCGAGTCTTCATTTGGGCTATATTTAGCTTACATAGGTTCCGACAACTTTATAAAAATAAATAAATACCAGGATCAAAACAAGAAATTGCAACCGAAACTTATTGAGTTTAAAATCGTTATTGGTTGACCAAACTTGTTGTCGTCAAAACTTAAGTACAAACGTCGATAGCCACGGCGTCAAAACAACCCGCAATGTTCTACTTTCCGAACATTCCTATCAGCATATTGTACCGAATTATCCGTTGCGCAATATTGTACACAAGACGCTTTGAGCGTAGACCACGTGTGGCTGCTAACACGAGCTAGTTCAAGTTCTCACGACGTCACGGTAACGAGTACGTTCACACCCGTACTGCAGTACCCAGAACCAAAAGGACTCAGCTTGAACGTTGAACGCGTGACATGAGCCGTTCGTGTTTGAGGAGAGAAACGTAACCAAGCCCCGGCCGTGTGTCGGCCGCTGCTTATTTATACTTGGCAAACACTCCAGATAAGCACTGAACGGCGCGCCTGTACTTCCCACATCTGCCGCGACCTTGGCTCCTGGCTTGTATAACTTCCTTATCAGTCACACTCCCCTGGCTTCGCCTCCGCTGCTTACCGGCAAATCTCACCAGGTTTTCCGGTGTCGATAAAGCTTTATCAGACAGACGTCGAAAGGCCAAAACCAGGTGAAATGCCATAAATTGAAGTTATTAACGACTTTCATCATAAAGCGCACTAATAAACCGCTCCTCCTCGTTAACATATTTAGAGATTTCGGCACCTGTGAACCGGTTTCGATATCAGTTCTTTTCTGCCTTTTATCGTGCTCTAAATCATGAGCGTTAAAGTTTAGCGAAACCGAAAGTGTATGTCGCTTGTGATCGCTCTTCTGGACAGGGGAATATCGCCCCTGTGGCGTGCCAGGAAAGCCCAAAACTCGTTGAGTTATAAGAGGCCGGTGGGACAGCAGCGACCGTTTTGTTGACACTATGAACGATGTGGGCATGCGCGGTCCTTCCGTGAGTTTATTATTCTGATTATAAATTAAACTGCTCGTTAATCGTCCCTTTAATCCGTCTGGCCGTTGACTCCGGTAATAGCTCACTCGGTCTCGAAAGTTGTTAAATCTAATGAATGCGTTGTGTTTGTTTATAAGAAAGAAGCTTACAAGTTCGCTGTGCCCAGTCCGCCAGAAGGACTTAACTGGTTTGCTTCTCGTAGTTAGTATGCGTCCTTTAGGGCAATGATGGTACAATGGTGGTCGAGTCACCGGCGCGGAATGTGGCTGCATCTCGGACAGCCTCCGAGCTCGTATAACTCTTTCCCTCGGCTAGTACCCTAGTCCGCCGCTCGGTAGATATTGATGTGCGATATCTTTTTTATACTTCATTGTTAGCCTCCAAATGATACACTCCTTGAATATTTAGCCATATCCGCTGACTTCACCGCTTATAAAAAAACGCGAATAATTAGTCAATAAAAATTCAACCGATTATATAGTTGTTACACGGGTGTTACGTAATTGGAGTAAATGACCTAAAAGTTAGTGGACTCGCCGAAGGTCTTGAGGACCTCATGGGGTTGACTTGCCTCACATGGTGCAATTAGGGTAAGTCTTATGAGCTAGCGTAGCATGACGTGGCTTTGATATAGGGCGTAATAAACAACAGACAAGAAAACTATTAGCTTCCAACTACATGACGGGTTATAATTCGGAATTAACCTAATAATACTCGTAAGTACTTAAGCTAATAATTATATTCTAGCAGTATATCGCTCAAGTATTATTATTTGCTTCCACTGCGGTTCAAGTAGAGGTGAGTGAAGTCTGTTCAGTTATAAGCGCGCGTTGGACGCCGCCCTTGACCGAGCGTCGAGTAAACAAATTGAATGAATCGCGTAGCGTATGAGCCATTCACGTGAGCCGTTAAGGCATAATAATTCAGCAAGTGTGGGACGTACGTACAATTGCATGGTGTATCCATACCAGCTACATACTTACATACTATAACATTCATAAATAAAGATTTTCAATCAAAAATGCATTGAGTATTCTTTCACTAGTAACTTAGTAACACAAATAAAATCCACATAAAATAAATGGGTTCCGTAGCTGTATATACATTAATTAGTCGGTAATGGCCAAAAATTTTTCGTAGAAAGTATATTTTAAACAGTTTTTTCAAAATTTTTGATTACCACTTCAAAAGAGCAATAAAACATATTTAGGAATTTAGAGGAGAGGTACTAACAGTACACTAGTTGACAATTTTTTTGATTTTTGAGTGATTGGTTCGGAAAACATTCACTTTATCAAAAACTAGAATACTATACTTAGTTTACAATTTATTAATGGCACTCAAAACACACGTGTTGAATTATACGTTTACATGCTTAAGCCAGACGAACAGACGGATATAACCATTTTGGCTATGGAACCAGCATTTAAATGTTAATCATGATTTTCTCGAACAATTGTCACCTCAGGCTGACTTAATGTATACTCCGGAAATCATTCCATTTAGCTGTATTCATGTGTTCGTTCCCGTGCGTCTGATTTAGCTATTCTGCGTATGTTCAAATCGCGTACCTGCAAAGACAGTGGTATAGTTGTGTGACTTGTGTGGGCCGGCGGATGTGCGCGTCACGGCTCGCGGCGCGGCGCCCCTGCTTGCCTCAAGACATTGATACCCGCAAACACTGTTCCATTTCATTTGCGGCCATTTCTGTTTACCTGATCCTAGTGAGCACGTGAAAGAATGTTAATTGTGTGTGTCAAAGAATATTTAATTACTGGTTCTGCCCAGGTGTCACAGATAAGTTCCACAATCGAGCAGGTGTTTAAAAACCTATTTTCATCGGTGCCTAAGGTTTCATCTATTAATTACTAAAAAATTATTCTTAGCGAAAATGCCGAGTTATTATTATTATTGTGAATCAAATTGAGATAAAAAAAATAAAGACAAGAAACGTAAATGGCAGGGCGGAGATATTGTCACGCAACTCGGAGCACATAACTGCGGAAGAGTATGGGGTGCAGCACGCCTGTAGACAAACAGCTCGGTGCATCGTGCATTCGAGCCTCGGCTAGCGAGCGACGCGCTGGAGCGCGGGTCGACGTTCGCCCGCTCGACCGATCGCCGCCGAAGGTCAAGGCTGCCCGACGATCGAGATCCTACTCCCAACTCCGAACGCGCCACTAGTACCGCCGCAACGAAAGAAAAAGTGACAGCCCAAACCTGAATAGAATGCGAGGACGAATAAAAATGAAAGCACTGTTTACCTTATGCGCGCCTAGTACTAGCCCCAAATAATTAACTTTTTTTCTTATGTTGATTCTTGCGCAGATAAAGCTGGACAGTTTTTAATCGATTGTTAGTCATTGCTCGTTTATTCTTATTAGTGTCGAGCGGAGTGCGTGCAAACATCGCGATGGGCGCAGATATCCTGCGCGTTAGGTCACCGCGGCGGTCACTGAACTCTTCCTGATTTGTGTACCAATCAACATAGATCAATTAACCTATTTATGCCGGTGCAGTGCGAATCCGATGCTCACAATCACGTTGTCAAATGGGTCGTGAACGTCGACGTGAGCCGAAAAGGGGGCCTAATGGGTCGGGAGAGATGGCGTGGAAACGGATCGCATTTGAGAAAAAAACTAATTTCTGCGAAGTCTCGGACCGGTCCGGCCACTTATTTTCTACTTGTTACTTGGCTTTGTCTCGGATCTCGAAACTGTATCGCATTATACCGCCGCTCCCTAATTAAAATGTTCCGAATTGGATCGCTCGTGGTTATGTTTACGATCTGTATCATTTTTGTATAATGGGTTATTTCGCCCATGGCCGCTGCTTTATGATACATGCTGTTGATACAGGTTATTTTCCATTAAGAACATTTAGAAAAATGTTAGGTACGGTGGATTTGTAAGAGGTTTGTTTTTTCTGCTATTATAGCGAGATGTTAGTCATGACAGCCGTTTATGAGCCAGGAAACGTGTGTTCTGATAGCTCGTTAAACTTGCGTGTGATCGGTTTGGGCGGCAGACTAATTTGTTCACAGTTTAACGCAATTCACCACGCGTCGCGCTTGCCCAAATTAACACCTAAGACCTCGGAACATATGAAAAAAGCCTAACCAGTATAGTCTTAAATCTTTATTCAGGTCTATCGTAATAAACAAGAAGACTTATGACTCCAACAACACCTGTACCTACTTTTTTAGTGTTGAAATATTCCTAGCTGCATTACTCGATTGAATTTCAGTAGTAGTCGGATAAATGTTTGAGCTCGCTAAACATCCTCCGCGGCTCCAAACGATTCAAACTCGCGCCAGCGATAAACAATAAATACTTAGTCTTTGTATAATACTAGCTTTCTCTGAATTTTACTTTAGGTATAGATATCAGTAGAAACACGAATTCCAATATCTATTATACCAAAATCTATTAAGAACCTTAATTTGCCATATCTGCGACTTGTGATAATAATTCAGGTTTGTTTTTGATAACTATGTAACGAAGTCACTTAATAGTATGTTTAAAGCTAAAAAACTCAGTGTTGGGGTATTGTCGCGATTGTGCCTTTCGATTGCGCTGGTCTGGTCTAGTACGCTTCGCGTACATGTCTCAGGGCCTCCTAGTAGCCCTATTCATAGTGCCGTCTCGGATGCACCTAGCCCGTCTAAACTCTAAATGTCACTCGGTCCCGAGTCCACATTTACTCGCTTTAAAATAGACCGTTCGCGTTCATCAACCTCTTGCATTCGTCACCGGCAAGCGCGTCGCCGATGACCTTTTCCATTGCCGCCAATGCTTTAAACAATAAACCTAATCACCGTACATACTGCGCCATGCACTAGAAACATAGCGACACATGCTCCCGCAACGTAGGTCTGAAAACTTTTTCATACGTCCCCTCGCGCTGACGCATTGAGGTTACTAATATGTAGTTGCGTTGTAGGATAAAGTTTCCCGGTAATTTGTGCTGTCAAATCAAACTCGAAACAAATTGAGTGTTCGTTTCAAATGAAACCGCTAAGATACACTGCAATTTCGATCAGTCATAATGACTGTGCAGCAAAAAATGTTGACACCTTTGAGAGGTACAAAATTAATGTCGATTATGCATTTAATCTCGAGCGAATCAGTTACGGTAAGCGAATCAAAAGGATTTACGTGTACGGAGTCCGGGAGTCAAAGGTCTCGTAATTGGGACAGTGTTTGTAAACATTCCGTAAAATTTACTTTTTTCCGCGGCGTCGCTGAAACAGCTGCTTTTTATTATACGATCCGAGTTTTATTACACCCGCGCCATTTATCTAGCTAGCCGGAAGGCGGTCATTGGGCTACCATACGAATGGTATTCGCTCCGACACCGCAGCTCTATTCTGTAAACACATGTTTTCCATCTTTCGGCATGTGTCATTGGAAGAGCGCGCCGGCCAGTCGTTGGACATCGACATTTGTGCGGCGCGAGTACCTTGTTATTTAAAGCGGCCTGACAGGCGCCAACTTTAGATTAGACTGCCCTCATCTGCATTCAGCAGCGTTATTTGCGGAGCTAATATCGTATCCATTCAAGTCCTGGTCAGTTGAAACAGAGTAATCGGCGTTCTCGTTTCGGCTGCCGGTTTTGACAGTTAAGTTGATGAGGTTTTTTTATTAAAATTGGAATTGTTTATGAGCTGTAGGGTTTAATGTATGGCTGATGGTGGCGATAATGAAGACCTTAAGCTCGGGTTTCGCGAGCACGTCGTAAAGGCGAGTTACCCGACACACGCGGACGCGCCGCGCCAAACGTCGTATGTGTCGTTAACACATCTGCGCGTACGATGTTGTGGAGTTAGTGTGGCTGCGCGGGGCTACCACCGTGCCCATGGCTCCTCAGATTCCATTTCAGCTTAACGTTTAACACATCTGGGCAGCTGCGAACCGCCTGCTGGCTCTGCAGCTTTGTTTACCTCGTTACTCTCCGTAACTTAATCCTGCTGCCTGACCTTTGCCATTTTTCCCTACGTAAAAACACAAAGGCGTATATTACCATAATAAATCGAAACGCTCGATCATACGAATGCGCCGTGTTCGATATTCCGTAAGTAGGTACAACTTGTTTTAAACATACAATAACACGGCCGTCTTAAATCTTATTAAAAGTCTTTACTCGTCTGACCAGTATCGGATTTATTTCAAGACGTTCGAGTAGGTGGTACTATTTTGCATAAGATTATTAATTTTCGATGCGAATGCGAAAGTAAATTTGCTTTTCATACAAAGGTGTCAGTTTTAATAAGGCAGGTTTGATGAGATATCGTTTTTATTTATTAAATCTTTATTACAATAATTTTACCATATTTATAAGAAAGCAGGTACAGTACAAATGGTTTTACCATTAACCAATGTCAAATAGGACACGATCTGTTTTGATAACATTTTGTTTTTACAACTAAACTGTTACACACAGCGAGTTGGTTCCATTCCCGACAATGCAAGCCGCTGCAGCCACACGTGTCTCCGCGGGGGCGGCCATGTTATTCCTTAAATATTCGCGAACGCATCCATCACTCCAGCCGCTTTCTTTCCGGACATACTAAGGGTCTCTGTACATTTGAGATTTTAACCCTAACCTCCTGTAAGTTGTATTATTTCTGTATTTATTTAAACAACTTTTTTTATTCGTTTGATTGCGATAAGGCTTAATTTTCCATTTCAACTCGAGTACAATTAGAACATCATTAGATCATTACTATTTTTAAGATAAAAGACTTACAAAACTACCCTTTTATGTATAGAGACTGTCAAACCATTATCGATATCGCAAAAATTGAAACACGTAGGTAATTCTAATCTTCTTTAACATCATCGCAATAATCGCTTAAATCATTTTTTACAAAAGCTAGCATTGTTATCAGCGAAACAATCTCATGTGTACAACTTACGCGCAAGTTAATGTGGACGCTGGTCGTAAATACGTCGCGTACATGCATATGTGTGGCGTCTGCGAGCTCGTCTGGCGCAACCCACAGACTACAACATCATCCACCAGTATACTAACACATTAATATCATTCATATTACAATTATTTTACATACAGACAATGTTAGACATTTCTGCTGTAATTTGAGTAAAGCTGTTTAAGGCGAATATTGTCTTCGGTTGCCGCGATAATTACTCATGAAATAAAACAACTAAAACGGATTAAATCGCGTATACTAATTTAAACTTCATCCCGACGTTTCGACCCCTTAAGCAGCGTTCGTGGTCATCGGGTGGACTCCCGATCGAAGGGTTCGAAACGTCGGGATGAAGTTTAAATTAGTATACGCGATTTAATCCGTTTTACTTGTTTTATTTCCTGTTTAAGGCGAAATGAGATTACCAATAACTAGGGCTAAGGTAGCATTATCTGCTGATATTTAGAAACAAATTAGCTTCCTGTACCAAATACGGGTAAGTACCGTTGGTACCTGTATTTAGAACATCACACCGGTTGGTTAAACTAGCATCAGTATTATAAAATATTCATTTAAAAACATAAAATCCTTTATCACCAATCGAAAGTTTAATACAAAATGAAGACGTAAAAATCGTTTTTAATTGCTTAAGGTCAATGTTTTAATTGGCTTTTAAGAAGTGAATGCGATTATAAATGCATAAAATCCTCCATTATTATTTTATATATTTAAAAGACACCTCCCGCGAAGTATTTAGTAAAACTGTATAGGTTAATATATTGTTAAAGGATTTAATTTATGTACCTATTTATTCAGTTACCGTCAAAAGTTTATGTACTTTTTAAGAATATTGATGCAAAACGATTAAATAACAAAAGATAAACATCAAGTCGAAATTGGATAACTAAAAAGACTTCATGTTACATCGAGCGCCATGGTTACTCCCAGGCGGGGTGCAGGCGGTCAAAGTACGACTACGACGTTGTGTTTTTTGCCGATGGAAGTTTTTCGCCGACTAACGACTCGGTTTGATCGGTATTGGTAGGTGTAATCGAACCCATTCACAAGCCAACGTCTATCGTAGATTAACACGTGTCTTAGACACGTCTGCTTGAAACAGTTTCATTATTTTACGTATCGGTCAACCGTCAAGAAACTATTTTATCTCAAGCTAGGAACCGTGCCTTTCAGCGTTTGAACATCTTCATAAATTACCTGGAAAATAAAATGCGTCCTTATTTAATAAAACATATTGATGCTGATTAATATGACTCATTATACGGTGGATCCAATCAACACTGTAGAAGTTACCAGCGCTAAAAACTATAACAGTTATCAGGCGTCTGCTAGCGTCACCATCGTCTTCTATAAAAATCAGACGAGATTTATAGATGGTTTTAAAATCTTGTCCCAAGTCTATCCGTATCTGCGGTTTACTGGATCTACGCGTTCGGTAATCACACTCTGGCGCAGGTCAAAGCTAAATGTTGAAGGCCACGGCGCACGCGCGTGACGTCACCAGCCACCCCGCGGACACCCTTGCTTCACATGTCCTGGTTGGTAATATCATGTTATCCCGCTGTTTTCCACTTATTTTAGTTATACAGTTGTTTACATACGCTTCTTTACCAGCGTGAGAAGAAAAAGGATTTTTTTCAAATCAATCGCATTACATTTTTTGGACCTTATAAGAACGACCTATCCGATAGTAACCCTGAATATTGAAGGTGGAAATGACGAATTGATTAGTATCGTATAATTATGATAAATACTTTTTCTGGATTATCTAAATATTTAAGTATTTATACATAACGGATGTATAGACCCAACAAAATCTCGAGCAATAAAATTGGCTTTATTCACACGGCCTTACTATATCAAATACATTGTAAGCATCAAATGATGCAGAAATATGACGGTTTTATAGCTAACTTTTTGCACGATTGAGGGCTATTAGATATGGCATATTAAGTACCAGGGAATAATGATATATTCATTAAGACAATTCTTTTAAAAATCTTATGAAATAATTTTCTTTTCATTTTTAAAATCCATCTTCTCTAGACTCTCAAAATATCCTGTCAAATAAAATAAAATGAAATGGAATAAAAATAGAGCTTCACTGTACTCAGTGATGCATGAAACAGTCGTTTTTGGGACGTTGACGTCTCGCATGTAATCCTGGTATCAACGCAGGTAGAACACTGAATTTATAAAGAACTTTTATCTTGTATTCAACATCGACAAGTAGATTTATAAAGACTGATATTATTTAATACAACGCTACTTCACTCATTGTTGTTGTATTAACTTTGCATTTTAAGGTATAATCGGTCAAGGCTATAGAGTCTCAAAAGTACAATATGCTAGGTATAGTTAACAAACTCCCACTGTAACGCACATAACTGATGGAGACCCTAATGGTGCTGTCAGTTTATAGAAATTGTCAGTCTTTGTATATTTATTTGTCCCTGGTATCAATTAATCCAGACGTCTGGCTGTATAAAACATGTGACTGAACTTGAACGAAGTAAATTAGTCCTTTGACCCTGTGTCTGACGATTTGCTCAAGCTCGGAACATTTTCAATTTCCATTTTCGTGTTCGGTTTTCATTTGATAAAAACTTTGTCAAAATTTAAATAGATAATAGGCCAGAGACAGGCTTGAATAAAGACAGACAAAGAACAACGAAAGTACAAACATTCAACTCAATTTATTTTTATCTATTCTATGGTGTGTTCTGACATCTTCTAACATCTTTCTAACAAAAGCAACAGCCATTTTAACCCGAGGCTCTAGTGTAAGTTACTTTTGACATAAGAAAACGTTTACGAACGCGTAAGTGACAATGTTATTTATATGGGAAACGCAAACACGTTCGTAATCGTAACGTAAAGTTTCGTTAAAAACATACACTCAGGGCTCTGAAGTCGGCATGGACAAGGTAGCAGGAACCTCTTGGACCAAACAGGGCGGGATCGGTCGTTTTGGCGATCTTTGGGGGAGGCCTATGTCCCAGCAGTAACGCTTTCGGCTGAAATAATGATGATGATGATTTAACCCTTGTGAACTGGCCTAGTTGGAATCAACCTACTTAGAAACACACTAGAACAGGTGCTGACAAATATCCAATCAACTAATAATATATCACGTATGATTGAGTTTTTAGACTAAATTACTTAAACGTGATTTTGTGCAAAAACTTAACGTTTATGCTCCGTCGTGTGTCTACAATGACATTGGATTTAAACTAGTTATGTAATGTCCAAGTTGGCTCACGTTCCGACTTCTCGTGAACTTAGATCAGAGTGAAATCGCAAAGAGTAGTCTTCGAATGAAGATTAGGTACATGACGATATTTGTTTCGGAATGCGCTTTCGGAAAAGTTGTATTTCTTTATGGTTATAGTTTTTCTTGTTTTATACACAAAAGTGTATAAAGTGTTGTAAATAATACGATAAAAATTAGACAATGAGGAAGCGACACAAATAATAAAAGTATGTCTTCAATGGAAACAACTAATGAAGTATGTTATAAAAATTAAACCAAAACATAACCTTTGGAGACAGCCTACTGTCCATCCTTTACTCTGATTGTAGCTAGCCGGAAGCGGAGTCATAGGTATTCGGCAATGAAGCAGGTCGTAGCACTGACTTATCAGCATCTAAACTACACGCGGTCATGGTGGCCTGGTCCGCGAAACATTCCGCGCGAACTTACACCTCACTTTGATATGCCGGCAGACTAATAAAAAAGAATACGTTATTGTTATTGTGTTGACTATACTCGTGCAAGCCATAGATGTATTAAAAATGTTACGCAATTGATTTGGAAATTGAGATTAACAAATTTACCCAGTTTATCCTATGTCGTTACATTCATGAGTTTTTTTGCCCCGAATTTGCAGTGCATATATGTATGCGGGTCAGTACCCGATAAGCATAGCTTACCAATTTTCAATTTAAAGTGCAACTGTTTTCTTAACTTTGTCTTTTAAACCTTGTCCGATCAAATGTTCCGAATACGAAATATGTATAAATAAAAACGTGTTATTGAACCTATTATTTTATTCAAATTAAGGGTATTGCTTTAGAGGTCATAGAGAACTAGAGGTACGTACGCTCACATTTTACCTAATTGTCAAGTCACTTGCTAAATGCATTTGTGATTTAGCCGTGAAATGAATAACCGATGTCTTCCGATGTTGTATCTCGGCCGATTTGCATTACACGGCTAAGTTACGAAGACAGGCAAGTGGCTCAGCAATACCTATGTGACTACATAGAATAGAAGCCGATGATTTGGCAGGTTTTCCTCATTGACCTGCCTTGCACGTGCCAACTAAGGTTAACCGAGCATTAGATATTCCGTAAATGCGAAATGTTTAGATTATTCTGACAAGCATTTTGTCAAACATCAGTGGATTTATTTGGCAACGATACTAGTGTAAATGAACTTACGGGTACTAGGGAGACATGACCGACCTGGAGTGTTGCTACAATTCAGCAGGTATCAGGCGTTTATAAGCTAGAAGCATACTAACTGGCTAGCTCGGTGATTAGCCGTGAGCTGGCAGGGAGCCAAGCGGGGCACTTTAGTACGTTCACCCAGGCATTACAATTTTTTTTTCGGTGCATAGCTAGGATATCCCAAATATTCCCCGATGTAAGGTTCGTACACAACATTTACATACCGCAAAACTTTATTTTATCTAACCAGTTTATTTTATGACAATGATTGTACCTATATAGATGCTTATCTCTCGAACGGTCTCGAGAACACACACACTTGTCACAAGTTTCGGTGCGATGCACTGACGCAAAATAAAGCGTCTATTGTCCTTCTTAAAACATGTTGAAATTGCAAATAAGAGACTGCAAAATCTTAGCTATCGGATTTGCTTATACTTATAAGACTTATACGTATAAGAGAATTGTTTTGCCAACACGTGCTGGAATTTAAACATTTTATGGCTATTTATCATAAGGTTTAATGACATTGCTGGTTCTAGATTTTTCTACGTGACTTAAACGTCACGTCACTCAGTTCCCACATAAATTAATAGCTGATAGATTTCGTTTTAAATCCTCCGCGAATTTAATGATCTATAAAATGACGTAATGAAAGCTGATCCGTCGTAAACGGGCAAATTAATTCGGTACAATGATTAATCATATTCACAAGCCACTATTGTGTTAGAACAGTCCACGTTTAAATTAGAAGTTTGACAGAGAATATCTATATTAAGGTGACGTCTCACTGAAGAGAGATAAAACGGTGTACATCCTTTGCTTGTTTTTTTTTTTGGGTATTTTAGGTATACCTACTCCATGTCATTGTCTTACCCGGTTGAAAACCTCATTCGAAACAAACATTCGCCAGACCCTTTTGGTTCTCCTGTGTTGACATAGAGGTTTTCATGACCGGCTTAGCCGAATCTGCGTCGACAGATGTGAGAATCATTGAATCCGTAATGAATTTTTGCAACGGTTTTGCAAATGTCTATATAACAAAGGGAGTCTAGCATCTCATTGATATCGGATCATAAAACATGATCATACATTTTTTATCTCATTAAGTCAAATTCACTAAGAAGTTGACACAATTGTCAACTTCTTAGTGAATTAGTATAAGCCTTTATGCAATCAATCAGCACATCCTTAATACTCCCATAACATTACAACCGGTAACCGTGCGGTCCACTATAAGTGAGCTTCCGAATACAAATAATTACTACAGCTCGTGGGATCACGTTATGCTAGTAAACCCATTGGTGTATATTCCAAAAGGCGCTTCTGCAGCCTTGAGTTCCGAATTGAATGGGCACCACGTGTGGTGACGCACTCGTCACTCATAAGTACAATTTACGCGAGTACGATATCGTTAATGAGGTTTTAAATTGTATAATGTATTCTTTAAGAACGTTAAGCGGACGTCAACACAACTAAACAAATGTGCGAATTATGAATCTATTTCGTGGAGTTAGTTGTAGGTATACTATATTTGTCGGAGTTGGGTGTAATGACATTGGAAGTCCAAGGCCGGCAGAGACGTGCACGGCACTTCCTTCTCGCTATTTGTATCCTTGTGTTTAGCTTAAACCATTAACGTCCTTCCTTTACTAAATAAACAATTGCTTGTCATATCTCATATATATCCCTGGAACTGCCTACCGACTTCACTGTTACTATAAACTAGGTTTTAATATATAAACTCAATTATTTAAATACGGTACGAGTAGATTCAAATGGTTCATCTTCGGTTTCACCCTTGAACCTGCCGGGTGTATGCGAAGGTTTCCAGTAATTCTGTCTTTGGAATCAAGTAGGGGTCTTAGTAGAGTTAAGACGAACTAGGTTCCCATTGCTTATGAATCGTTCGCAAATATTCTGTTCAGGCTAAACGTTGAAATGCGACATCAATAAAAGTGTATAAACGGTGCTACATTTATTCTAGTTAACCTGAAGGCAAATGCTTGTTTAGCTCTGGTAATGGCAGCTTAGGTGACGAGACAGGCCCCTCGACCTTGCGACATTACTTACCGCAACATTCAAGTGACCACTAGTAGACTTTATGCTGTTGCAATAAGGTTTACAATTGTTATATGTTATAGGTTATTATACCAATATCAGTGTTTTATTTATACTTTTTACATTTAATTTTTTTATATATCTGTTACATCTTAATCATGATTGAAGCCGATTGAATTTAAATTTGACAGCAAAAAATACTTATGTGTTTTGACAGGTTGCTCTTTGACAGCGACATTTTACTTGTTATAATTTAATTATTTTGGTACTTTATTACCAGTAAACTAGTTTCTAATGATTATTGTTTCTCGTTTTCAGGTAAACAGAAGTGGCTTTGGAGAATTAGAGAAGTATCAATTTTTTTTTCTATATAATATTAACAAACCTAATAACCACATATTAGAAAGGTAGTTTATATGTAATAACAACTCGGTTAAATACTTGCTATTTCGTAGCCCTTACTAAACTTAATTAACAGTTTGCTAATAAGTGCGCCTTGCGACACCCAAGTAGACAAATAAACACATTAGCACGAACCATTCCTCTGGCAAAGTCGGTTAACTTTCAATGCCTGTCGACCGTGAAAATCGTTTGTGAGTACTAGGCTCACATGAAGTACAGGTGTTATACCCGGAAACTTCAATAAAAAACCGTTGATGACTGTTAAAGCGCGACGCTATGCCTATGCGCTAATACTTTCAATTTTCTAACTTGAAGTAACCGAAATGTCTCGAACGTTTGCTACAAAAAGAACAAGCACCAAAATAACCACGTTCGTACCATTTCCCTTTCGTCAGATAGATGTCTATCTCCGGCGATTAGAGAAAGGCGGCAGATCCCTCCTCTCGCTCGTACCCGCGGGAATCCCTAGACACCACGTGACACCATCCACTCACAAAAGGTTATATCTCAACATCCGGCGCAAATTAAAATAATGTTTACGACTTACGAAACAAGGTCGCAATTGTCTCGGTACCAGTAACTCGGTTAAGGGAACTTAAGAATAAGAACGAACTAGTTACTGTTCGCTGGCTTAGGATATTGAACTCTTACCTTTAGTTATAAGGTAGATTCTACTTTAATAAGCTTTGTGTTTTTAAAGAGGAGTTCGATATTTCGAATTCCTTAACTGAATAATGGTGCATTGCACTAATATAAATGCAATTTTGCGGAGCACATTTCCAGTTCTTTATTTGGAAATATTATTTCCAATAATAAACAAACATCCTCGACAACACGAATATGATGTCTTGAACTTACAAAATACGAAAAGAATAAACCAAAGTTTATATTTAGACAGAAACTGTTTCACGGAAACTTCTTGTGTAGTCAAATCGTTATTGAAGTCTTCAAACCCTTGTTGGGCTATGATAAATTAGCTGAGTGTACCAAATGTCGGCCGTTGAACGTGGCTGACTTCAGTTCGATCGACCCTCCTCGGCCGGATCCCCCTCTCGCCTTTAAGACACATCATTAATCATTTTACGCATCTCAAGGCCGCTGTGTGTTCAAGAATGAGATTTATTGTCAATGTGGTAAAGTTGTTTTTGAATCGCGCGCCATGCGGAATTTGTGCCCGTTTTGAGCGAGTGAGGTTGCTTGGCGGCCTACCTCTTACTACCTCTGCACCCCCGGTGTTATGTAAGGTGAGTGCAATGGCCGCTCGAGCGATTTTCCTGCGCGCTTAATTTCCCTCAACCTTAATTCTAGGCACTTTGCTCAAAATATGTAGATGATTCACGTTTCGTTTACTTCTATTGCGCTTATAATTCTGTGACAAAATGTCTGCCTTCGTTAGCTTATTCTAAGGGTTTGGCAAAGGGAAGTAGCAATATAAACGCTACCATAAGCACATTATTTAGTTATTATAATTAACCCTATTCTCCTACTTTATACGCCAAATATTTTGCTTACCTACTGAGTTTTATCAATAAAACAATGCTTTAAAACATGATCTATCCCTTTGCATGAACTGCGCATAATAAATTACAATTAAATCAGAATCATACCTAATATGAACATAATACACTTATCGCGAGAAAATCACATCAGGCTTCGACATATTGAAATGCAGCCTGAAATGCAGTGCGTAATCAGCGTTTTAGAACAATTAGCGCGGAATGTGGGTTAAATTCGCAGGGGCTACCAATGCACCGGTCGCTACCCCGGGGTCGTTGGCCGCTATCGATCGGGGGTGCGACGCGGCACGCGCCCCTGCGGCGCCGCGCCGCCCGCGCCCCTGCCCGGCAGACACGCGGTGCGCGGGAAACTCACTACCGCATGCGACATTTTGGGAAAACTTTAAGATATCGCGGAAGACGGTACAATCGATTCAGATAATAGCGACTCTAAAGCGTTCCAACTTCACATACAACTAATTATAACAAAACTGTGTGTTACATACAAAACAAAATGCATTTAAGTAACACGTAAAAATAATTTCACACTAAAAAAAATCTAAGTTAAAGATATGTCACAATATGATATTTTTAGAACAAGACGACATATTTAATTAATCGAATCAGGTAACAGCAGGAACTCCAGAGCCAAACCTACGCTATTTTAATACAAGTAAAAGAAAAATTCAAACAACTGTATCATGGAGAGTGGGTACAGCCCGGCATGACGTCACTGCACAACGACGCTGATCTTCAACGGTACCTACAGTCCAAAATAAATTGAGAGCGAGATTCAGACAAGGACCGAAACCTCCAAAATTTTCTGAATTCAGTTCTAAAAAACAAGAAAACTGAACTATGGAGAATTCATACCCTTTGCCGGACTGCGGTTCAGTAGTCAGTACGTTAGTGTCGTTGAACGAGTGTTGGCGTAACGCCAAATTGCTATGACGAATACGCTTCCTCTGTCTCACGAACTATTAATCACACGAATAGAGACAAAAATCAAAAAGAAAATATCCATAGTAAGCGACGAAGATGAAAATGATTCCCGGGCATTATGAGCAGGAAGTTATAGCATTGTATAGGGAAACAGCTGTAGTAGGGCGGGAAAGCGTGCGGGGCAGCGGAGCGCGGTTGGCGACCCCTGGCGTGTTGTTGTACTGACATCTCTCGATTTATATACCCGCCTGGTGATTCCTAGTCTTCCGCGTATTGATGTGGTATCTAAAAGACGTTTTATACATCTTTATAACGGTGTTTTTCATCTTTATAACGCACCTATACAAGTTTATATCCCGAAAATCGCGTATAGATAATTTTTTTGAGTCGTAAAACAAAGTCGTTTTCAAGTCTCAAGTATGCATAAAACGTAACAATTCAACGAAAATAATTTGGTTGATTCAGTGTAAATAACACTGTTTATAAACAAAACAGCCTAATTTCCGCCGCGAAGCGTGACTTCAATTTTAAATGTACGAGTATTGATTTATATTAAATACATACATAACAAGTAAACTTGTATATGTGTGCGCGCCATCCATTACCTTGTCAAACTTTGCTACTCCGATTCAATCTCCACGACACGTTCAGTGTACGTCAAAAAAGTTTAAGTATATAATTTTAGTCTTATCGCAACGCCTTAAAATATGTGACGTCGTCATATATCAGCCTAAACATTATTGTGAGTGACAGACAAGCATATTATGTAAACGACACTACTTTATTATTCTATTTTTGGATTAAGTATCTGTCATATTACTCAAACGTAACCAAAACAGGCAATATATTTATAGTCAGTGAAAATATTGATTTACAATAACAAACATAAGTAATTCAATTACATTAGATCGGTCAAGTCGTTCGTCTAAAACGCGCTTCCTAGAGATATGTTCCACTAGCGAAAAATCTATAATGTACTGTATTGTTAACTTCCTTCCCGCTCGTTCGTATACACGTCGCGTGAGAACGATAGCGTTACCATGGATTTAGTAAAATAGAGCCCTGTCATAGAGCTTTTATCCTCATTAATCAGCGTGCGAGCGAGACAACTGCTTCATTTAGATGACTACGCTTTTCCAGGGCGTATTTCCATCTTGCTTTTCGAGTTTAACTACTAGCCAGTGTAATTTGACCCCCGATTGTGTAGCAAGAACGCGCATCAATTATGTAAAACAACTGTTTTGTAGTAGATTTTTTCCTAAAATAAGGCGTACGATAGTTTTTTTAAATAAATTTGTTATAACCACCGATGAAGAAATCATACCTGTCATTAAATTGGACGTTGCGAAATTTATCTTAAAAACCGTTTTCAGAACTACTGGTGTACTCGTAGAATTCTGCCGTACTAAGCATAAGTTGAGTAACTCCGTTTAATTTTTTTATTTCAATATGTACATTCCTGTTTTACGGGAAAGTATTTATTTGCACGAGATTTTAAGATTAGTTACTGCCCTCTTGCTTAGTCGGGCAGAATTTGAGTTTGTACTTATACGAGTTCAAAACAATATGCTTTTCTATATTATCTTTAGTGAGCTTGACCGCGGGATTCGTTAGTTACGATATGTGTAATATAAATGTAAACAGAGGTCATATTATAGTGGTATGGAGGGCGATGCGTTCAATACATTGTAAATAACACTGTATCATTCCGATCGTTTACCGCACAAGAGTCAAGGGTTCAGATGAACATGGTCCGGTACTGCGAACATCGAAGTTCGTATATTTCGAGCATCTTTCTCTTTCACTCCAATTAAGTCGTCATAAGAGTGACAGATACAATAGCCGAAATTTTATGAATATAGTTTTCTGCGGTAACGCCGCTGCATAGTAAGATGGACAAAGATTTAAACTAACCGATCAAAAATGAAAGATACACCTACATATATGGCTCGAATTTACATATATGAACATATGGTACGAAACTGCATATCATTTTTCTCGGATATCATTAGTTTTTTTGTGGAGAAAAACTCGCATATAACGAACGGTAGGCTACCTTACCTTACCTTAGGTACGAGACCCCCCTCGCCCGTATTCGCGAAACCATGGGAAATACCCGGCCTGCATGTTTCATAAGGGATAGTTCACAGAAAAGGCGGGTGTGATTCCGATTTCCAATCTCTGCGCGTCTCGCTCGCACTTATAAGTTAGGAAGATATCGGTATCGTGTTAAGATCATATTTTCAATAGCGGAATATACTTTCTATGGACGACCATGGTTGACCTACATAATACCTGAGGGATAAAATGGTTAAGGCTTTGATATCGTACCTTGTTTTAACAGCGAACAATTTCACTATTTACGGTTTAATATAAGCAACATATTTTAATAATAATACATACGTATTCCAAATACCTGTTTGACCTAAGTCTGCTAGTGAGGAATCCTAACAACTTTGTTCTGAACAACCTGGAAACAGATTCTAGCTATTTTTTCTACGGCAACTCTTGCTACTCATGCCGCCCATGCACGCTCTAGTATTAATATATCTACGTTATATATTTTTTTATTGCTTGGCGGCTTGTTTTTCTTATACGAAATAAAATGTATTTTTTGTATTATACATTGTATGTTATAAACGAACCCAGGCCTAAGCTATGTAGAAAAAGAATCAGTGGTTCGTAGAGCTTTCAAACGCAGCTTTTAGTCATAAAGGCTTATGAGGATATCGAATTCATGGCGCTTAAGCCCTTTTACTGTGGCAGTAGCGGGCTCAGTGACCCGGTTGCTACGCCGTAGCAGGGTGCACTGCCCGCGTAGGCGCGTAGCACTGTTCTACGGTGTATGCACTAGTTCTATGCCTGTGTTTTAGTACTTGGTGCACCTAGTTATCATTGTTCTCATTACTTTGTCTGCGAACATTTAACAAATGTATGCAAGTGTGTTGTCTGATGGTCTAGTTGATGTTGTTCTAAATTATGGCTTGAAATTAGAATAGATAGCTTATTAAGATCATAATAATGCTTATTTTCTGTATATAGAGCTTGATAAATGGATCCTTTTAACGTAGTGGCCCATCGTTTAGGCAGTTTTAGGTGTTGCCAAGTTTTTTAAGATGCGAATTCGTTGCGAACGTAGCATGCCTAGCTGGCCGAGAGCCAACTCTTATCATTTAGTGTTCTCCTGGTACATGTGGTTTTGCGTTGCGACTAACTAATTCCGTTTTAACACGTTCGCGGACACGGATAGCATTCGCGTAGTCGTTCCGTTTGTTACCTTTGGCCTATGACAGATGTCGTCAGTTATTGCCCGCCAACGTGTTAAGTTAGTATCGCCGTCAAATATATCGGAGCAGTCAAGGTATTCAAAAATATCGGAGCTTACACTTTATTGCCTTGATAATATAGGTGTTGTTAAGAAATTCGTGACCACCTCCACAGCTCCGATATATCTGATGGCCACCGTACTTTAGCTGAGTTTTGTCAGTAGTATGCGATTATACAAGGCTTATTAAAATAACTGAAAGGATCGACGATAGATATCTGTATCCTCCTATAGTAAAATATTTCTAGGCTTTTGCTACATTTTTTACTAGCTAGACTAATTCGAACACTTATTCATGCCTGCGTTATTAAATCTGTAAGAAAAATCTAGTTCACTTTTTCTCCTAATTGCGCTCGTCCATTTTCTTCTAGCGCTAAATTTGTCACCCATTTCCATTCTTCTGCAATCTCGAAACGGGC
Source organism: Grapholita molesta (assembly GCA_022674325.2). NCBI lineage: Eukaryota > Metazoa > Arthropoda > Insecta > Lepidoptera > Tortricidae > Grapholita > Grapholita molesta. The sequence goes on from CP053137.2 coordinate 12,449,154, forward strand.
AATGGATGTTTTCGAAAACCTTCCTATTAATCATCCTAAACGGCCGATTCTGAAAGCCCCGATTCATTTTTCACCAGAACAACCCCATTATACATCCTACAGCCTTCTACTTAGGACCTAAAATAACTTTTCACTCACCTAGTTTTCGAGCGCTGACTGTCCCACCCAAAAATCGACTTTAAGCCCGGGCGCGAGGGTAGAAACCAGGTTAAAGGTCACGCGGGGTTAATGTACGAGTTCAATGCCCTGAACGAAGCGAACTACCCCCGATTACGATAGCACAGCCTGCGATGGATGGCCACGTGTTTCGCCCGGATTCATTGAATATGATATGCTTATAAGGTCGACATTTTAGCCAACAGATTCACGTCATCGGTAAACGTTGACCGACTTACTGAAATATTATCTTTGTTAAGGTTTAGTTATTATTTCTATCTTCGGCTTTATGTTATGAGAAATCTTTAGGAGTGAATTTACTTGTTGTATTTTAATGTTTTTTATTCTGGATACGAATAAATGTTTCGTATACCTAAAGCTATTTTCTTAAATATTGTGTAAATAATAATTTCTAAGGAAAACATTTTTATATAAATATTTACTTATATACTATGTATCTATATCCACTATCAAATTCATCATTGATAACGAAGTTATATTAGCCAATAGTAATATAGTCATTGACACAGCAAAACTTGTGTTTATATTTCAGTTCAGTGGTAATATGAAGTCAAACCGTAATATTGTACTGAAATGGTCAATATGATTCAACGTATTTTACTATCGTTTAATTAGGGCAGTCAATAGTTATTTCCATTCTCAGCAGTTGCTAAAACATTCAGACTTCAATCAGATCATCCATATCCCTCGTAGTTCAAAATAATTTTACTATTACTAGTTAGTTAGCTATGGTGTGCAAATGTCCACTTTCACTTTGGGTCCTACCTCCCGAAACGGACTAATCACTGTATCCCTTTATAATAAATATTACGTCACAAACTGTCAAACTGAGCGAGATGGCATTATTTACAATATGACAACGTGACAGCCACCGCGTGGGCGGCGTTGCCGCTCCGTGCGCCGCGTGGCGGGGTGAGTAGGATGGGTAACTCTATCCAACATTGATACTTCGTCTGAGGTTGCTACGGGGTGCTTTGCTACCTGATTGATTTATATTTATTACGAATTATGAAACATTTAATAAATTAGCGCTTGTTTGACTTAAAATAAAAACTAAGCCCAAAAGTTCCGTATCAAATTCTGGAGCTCATTTATCGTTACGGCGTATTTCAAATATGTAGTTGAGTCGTTATTATTTGTCAATACTAGATAGAAACTCGAAACGCTATCATTACTTTTTACTATATTTGTACAACATACCTAATAAGTCTTACAGGTAATATCAATAACAACTCATACTGAGAATAGGTATACAGTATGTATATCCAGTGTGTGTACCTAATATACATATTTGTGACAACAAAAATAAAGCCCTCGCCTTTCTTAAATGAGTTAGACTGATCTAGATCTAGGCGCTCCGCTACTGACACATATCCATAATAAATTATACTTAGTTTATTCTCTTATCAAATAGGTAAGCACTACTTTACCAACACTGCTCTAATATTGATATAAAAACTACCACCTAGAATCCATTTATGTACGCTCTCCGATTTTATACGGTACCGGTCACAATACAAGGGTTATATACGTCTAAATAGGATACAAGCTGTACATGTAAGAGATAAGGTTATATTGGAAGGAGGCGAGCACCGTTCGTGAACTTGAGCCCCACAGGGTCCGGGCCCCGCAGCCTCCAGACGGGACACCACTGACTATAAGGACCTTTGTCGCTGATACACTTTTATTTTAACTTATAAATATGCTTTTAATTACAATATTACGGGTACTTAACTATTTACTACATTAAATCTAAAAAAGGCCCTTGAGGCACTGTAATAACGATGATGGCGGCATTTCCTCATTGTATCGCAATGCTGATACGTTGTGCGAGGATGCCGCCAGCTCTCCGCTTAGATTTACTTAATTGAAAAATCTATGCGTTATTATCTGACAATTTTTATTAGGGTAATTAAACGACTAAGTGAGGTTTTATATTTTCAATATTAAGGATATTTAATAGGTATAAACTAGATGTTAAGAGCTGAACATTGACTTTACGAAATTAAATAAATTCAGCGATAGAAGCAAATATAGGTACGTAGTAATTATGAACGAACGACACCTATCGCCGTGGACCTGATATCACGGTCCAGGGATGCCAAGCGATGCTGACTGTTTAATTACATTTTTATTAGTAGACCTACTTGTCTTTTGTAGTTTAATAAATCTCAACCCAAGTTTCCAGTTGTAGTGTATACTTGTGGAGCTAAGTAGGTAACTTTATTTTAGTATCGAATTCATAATACGGTTGAACTCCATTTGAATTTATACAGTAGCCTTCATGTCTGGCCTTGGCGTGCGACCCTCGGAATTACGATCATTTCATACAAATCCCATATGCCTTTAGACGACAAATGTTACAAGTACATAGTATTTCATAGCCAAATGACGCTTTATTTGTTTAAGAATAGGCCCGAAATGATGTATTCAAGTCGTCTACCCGTTTTTGAATACAATGTAGTCTAAAACGGAACTAACTGAAGGTACCTACCTATTTAATATTGAGTTTAAAGCTTGTTTTGTATAGCTCTCAACTGTTTACAATTAGACGAGTAATTGAATTATGGCTTCCAGCATGATTTAAGAGTAATGTATATTTAAAACTCGGTACGATTGAAGATTTCTAGAGTCGGGAAATTTTGTTATACCTACACACAAAATATTGTCAAAAAAATGAACAAAACAAACTATGACAGACATTTATGAAACCTTAGAATTTCCTTAGGGAAGTACTGTTTAACCATATAGGGAATTTATGCAAATTCTTTGGGTCAAGTTTATGTGGTCGCATCTTGGATGCTGCGTGCGACGTTGCCACGCTTTTGCCGCAGTGGAGGCGCGACGGAGACGGCGATAGGGGGGCGCGACAGGTGCTATTTTACTTAGATTAGCGGGATATTGCTCACGCGAATATGTATGTGGTCAGGGCAGTGGGTCTGTGCCGACTAGCCGGTGTAGATACTGCTGTTGCCTTGTACTCGCGGAAGATGGCGCGAGTTGTATATTAATGAAGGAAATGATCTATATCGGAAGACCAGCTGGTCAGGCGCGCTATTTTAAAATGTATCAATACGTATTTACATACTACTTATGACTTTAATAAGTTTCACAATTTCTTACAATTTAAAATCGGTCATATGAATATCCAACGCCATCTATGATGTGTGATCTAAACGGGCGCCATAAAATTAACATTCTTTTTTATAAAAATCCTAGGTCCATAAATAGCTGGTGGATGCCAACTCAACCAGAACAGCGTATTAACGTTTGATCTCTATTGTTTCAGGCTGCAAAATCAAAGCGCTGCGGGCCAAGACCAACACGTACATCAAGACACCGGTGCGCGGAGAGGAGCCCGTGTTCGTGGTGACCGGGCGCAAGGAGGACGTCGCGCGCGCCAAGCGCGAGATCCTCTCCGCCGCCGAGCACTTCTCGCAGATCCGCGCATCGCGCAAGTGCGGCGCCGCGCCGCCGCCGCCGGCCGGCGCGCCCGGACACGTCACCGCGCAGGTGCGCGTGCCCTACCGCGTCGTGGGCCTCGTCGTCGGCCCCAAGGGCGCCACCATCAAGCGCATCCAGCACACGACGCACACCTACATCGTCACACCTTCCCGCGAGCGGGAGCCCGTCTTCGAGGTCACAGGCCTCCCCGAGAGCGTCGAGGCCGCCCGCAAGGAGATCGAGGCGCACATCGCGCTACGCACCGGCGCCGCAGGCGGCCCAGCCGGCACCACGCCCGTCGCGGACAGCGAGCCGCTCGCGCAGCTGTACCGCGCCGGGCTCGCCTCGCTGCTGCCGCGCCCCGAACAGGAAGCCGCCTTCTCGTCGGCGGGCTCGTGCTCGTCCGGCGGGTCGTCGGCGCGGCTGGGCGACCTGCTCGGCATCTGGTCGTCGACGGAGCGCGACGAGGGCCTGGGCGAGTCGCCGTCGTTCGAGTCGCCGGGCGGCGGCGGCGCGGCGGGCGTGTGGGCGTGGGGCGGCACGCGGCCGTCGCCGGCGGCGTCGCCGGCGCGCGCGTGCGCGGTGTGCGGCGAGCGCGGCGTGGCGGCGGCGCTGGTGCCGTGCGGACACAACCTGTTCTGCCTGGAGTGCGCGCAGCGGCTGGCGGCGGCGGGCGCGCCGTGCCCCGCCTGCTCGGCGCCCGCGCACCAGGCCATCCGCATCCTCTCGTAGGCTGCTACCTCGGTAGTTGTACTGACGCGGGCGCGGAGACGGGGGCTACCGCCCGACACCGGTGGTTTTATCGAGCACGTTTTGTAATAGGGATCGATCTTTTTTACTTAAAAATCGTTATAAAAATATTTAAAAAAAATAAAAATCGCGTAATCGAAATCCTGGTGCCAAAAGTCGGCGCCTCGCCGGCACGGCCCGTCCGCCGCGCCGAACCTACCTATCGTAAGTCGGCAGAGTTATTCACGATATATTTTCTTATTATGAACGTTTTTTATTAAGGCCGCAGCTGAGCGCTGGCGGCCGCAGAGAGAGCGAAGTACGTTACGATAGAATTTCGAAAAAAAAACATAAAATTTAAAAAAAGTTGTATAATTATTATTATTGATAGCGTAAATGAGAAATCGAAAATTTATAAAGCTTACCTAACGTAATAGCGTAAAGTATTAAGATATAATAATATATTAGGCGACACGGGCGGCGCGGGGAGCGCGGGGGCGGGTGGCTGTTGACTGTTCAGAGTCTAGGGTAGGCAATAAGGCGCGAGCCGTAGCTAATGTTGTTGGTAGTGAAGAGCGCCCGCGCCGCGAGCGCGCTGTCGGCTCCCCGGCGCGCCATTGCTCATACTATTTTTGACTATACGATTATTCGCTTAAAGGATATTATACATACGTACTACACACTATGATTATGATAATATTAATATAATGTTTGTTTTAAGTGTGTTTTAATGTTTAGATTTTTATTGTAATGTTTTTATGAATGATTTTTATCTGTATGATTATTATTGATTATTATTTTATGTGTTGACGATGTTTTTTTGTGATTATGAGAGCCCGCGTCGCGGGCCGAGGCTGCATGTTCGTTTAGTGGTTATAGTATATATATATCGAGTAATAAAATTATAGTAATAAAATAATAAAGAAATAATACGACTCATTCATTATTATAACTATTGTAGTCCGTAGCACGAACATTGACTAACCATTACCTATTGATACTTATTAAGTATTATTATTACATTATTGAATAAATTTAAAGAATGCATAATTATATTTCATAGGAATCATTATTCTGTATAATCTAGTTAATGTAACGATAATAAATATGTTTGTATATGTACGTGAGGGCGTTGTTTTGTTCCCGGGGGAGGGGTTTATGGATGGATATTTTTTTATTTTTTTACCGTTATAAGTTTTTGACTTACTCATGTAAAGATACGCGAGATTTAAAATACTGCCTATTAGATTATATTTTAAAAATAATGTTGCGTAAACCTCCCCCCTGCGTGTAGATCCAGTGATTTCGATAATTTTATTTTCATAATAAAATGGGTAGAACGCTTTAGGTTCAAATAACGTTGTGAAAATTTGTGAATTTTTGTAGACTACATATCTTATTATAAATCTAAATATAAACTATAACTTTCCACCTGAATGTTTCATTTACCCTCCCCGCACCCCGCGGACCCCGCGCCGCCAGCCCGTCGGGTACAACCGACGTGTGCGCAGAGAACACCACCTTAACTATGAGTTGTGACTGAGGTTTTCGATAACGAGTATCGAGTTTACTATCTGTGCATTTCGTTCGCACTAAAATAGTACAAGCGAGATGCACAGATAGTAAACTCGATACTCGTTATCGAAAACCTCAATGTCACAACTCATGGTAAGGGTACAGACTGGTGAAGGGTCAGCTCGTTGCGAAACCTTTGATCATTTATACTATGAAACCTAGAAAGAATATTATTTGAAATAATCATGAAACAAATGAGTACATGGGTTATATTATCTATCTAACCGAAAGTAGAAGCAAAGCTCAATTGTCATTTAATTTAATTTAATGAACTATACATATCAAACTGGGAAATGAGTTTTCAGACAATAATAATGTTCCCAATTAGCGTTAGAAAAGTTAACTATGTCAGTTTTGTGACGAGAATTAAGTATTAGATTTCTATAAATATTTACATTTGGTGCTCATTTTATAAACTTTAAGCTGTAATACAAAGCAAAAAAGTCAAAAATTAATTTCAATACAGAGTTCATGCTTAATTATTGTCACAAAACTGACAGAATTTAACGTTGTATACGTCACGTTAATTGGGGGCACTTGTTTTTGAAAACTCCCAATTATACATTCCAACTTGAAATGATCATGATATGTTATACAATCTACTTTGAAAAATCTAGTACTTAACTTGTTCTTTCAATCAAAAGAAGAATGACGTAACTGTGTGGGATGCGTACAGAATTACTGCGTTTGTACTGTTACATCAATCATTCGCACGTGACTACCCACCTCGGATGTCCAGTGCTGGACATAGGCTTTCCTCTAAGCCGCCTCCGGGAGCGATCCAGCACACCACAGCCATCGACTCCCAGCGACCGAGTACGACGATGAATACGACCACACATCAAATAAGTATTTTTTTTCCCCAGTTTTAAATAAGGCCCCAACTGGAAGTATATTTGAACATTTATAAAATTCTAATAAAATACAGCAAAGCTAGGTATTATAATTGCTACTTAACTAGTCTACATTATATATAAGTCATATATTTGGGGCATTAACTCTAGGTGCCATGAAGCCACAGCGCCCATAAACTCTAGAAGCATCAAAGTTGTTCGCCGTAGGCCTGGCAGCGGGAAAATGTCGCCAGCCATAAGGGCGCTGGGCACCCCTCCGCGAAGGTTAGATTTGGAGAACTTGGGTTGCTGTACAAGTATATAATTATGTTTAAGTATATGCGATATAGTTTTTTAGTGCTTTGTTCATTTAATAAATGATCGTAGACAAAGTAAAAAAAAAACATAAAAGTCAGATAATCATACAAGTTACATAATGAGATCAATATTTGATAATTTACCTACTTAACATCTTGAACTCCAGACGACAAAGAAATATGCGGTGCCTGTGACTATCGCATTTTGTTGAGCGAAATTGAACTTTACTGAATCACCCGAAGGTCCCTGTTGCATTAACGAAGCTAACGTCCATAGACGTCGTTGGCATCCATGGCACGACTTACCAGTCACGGCCACAACCGTCTTTGGTGGTAAAAGCGTATGAAAATCATTTGGCTTTCGTTAGGAACTTGATAAAAATCATTTGGCTTTCGTTAGGAACTTGATAAAAATCATTTAGCTTTCGTTAGGAACTTGATAAAAATCATTTGGCTTTCGTTAGGAACTAGATAATTCGCCTGCGCTAGAAGTGCTACGCGCGTAGCGGAGCTACGCCGCGTCTAGCACGCATCTATTTGCACTCTATCGCTACATCGTAGCACGCGCTACGGAGTGCATAATCTACGACTTGCATGCGACAAAAATAGTATGTGCCTACACTGTGTGTGTCTTTCATAGCGACACTAATTTTAAGGGCTGAAAGTATAAGTCCTAATGAACTGAAATTAGCATATAAAGTTAAAAAATAAATAAAAACATACAAAATAATTGGGCACACATGTTTAAGTAATACATTTAATAAATTAAACTTAACAATTGACATGTGATTTCAAATTTTTGCATTACATTGCTGCTCGAGTTTTTTTTTAATTAATTACTCTTAGTTATAAAATTTCTTATTTTTTTTTAATTTCTTTTATTATTTTTTCTTAAGTCTTATTGTTTACGTTGTATTTTTCTGTAAATTGTTGGTTATTAATTATAAAAGGTACACGTTATATTCTTTTGATAACTGTTTTTATAAACAGCACTTTAAACTATCGTTACTTATAACCAATGTCGTTATGAAAGACACACACTGTATATAACTGAGTCTTAGACTCAAGTCTGTCTATACGAATAACCCTAGTTTAAGTAAATACTAGCTGTGTCCTGCTGTGTCCCGCTGTGTTATCCGCGGTTTACTAGGGAATGAACGTAGCCATGTGTTAATCCAGGATGACAGCTAACTCCAAACTAAATATTAAAATCGCTCCAGTCGTTTAGAAGTGAAGGAGTAACAAACACACACACTAAACTTTAGCGTTCATAATATCAGTAAAGATTATTAGTTTATTAAAGATACGAATAGGTGGGGACCGCTCGGGAGCAGTGGGACAATGGAAATGGGCGGTATATTGACCCTGAGTGATAATGAGTTAGGTCGACTCTTGTCTATGCTTGGTGGAACTGATAATAGCCAATATACGAACATTAATTGGCCTACCAACTATATGTCATAACAGCATCGATGTATAATAAACGTAGAATCACAATCGGCCCCAAAAAATGGCTTACAACTTGGGCGGCACATTTAGTTATCTTTGAACCGCTATCAGTGCAAGTGTCAACAGTGACTGAAAAGTTATTACTTTATCAATAGTGAAATTTGATACTTAATAATTAGAACACTGAGCTCTTTTTTTGTTTATATTATCTAAAAGAAGATTATAAATTAGCATTATTAGCATAAACTGGAACGTGATAGAAATGTCATTTAGTGCCATATTTTTGTACATAGTTTGTTCGCGTGTAGGAATTTATTTCTTTATGTCAGTGCATAACAGATTTCAAATTAAATACATATATATATATATATATATATAATAGCACTAATATAATATATATATATATATATATTCGTGTTGATTTAATATTCATTTCATTTCATTTATTCAAATAAGTTAATATGACATAACAGTAAAACCAATGCGTCATATAACTAAATACATATATAACATAAAAAAGCAAATACAAAATTTAATGAAACTATCTACATTTCGGCAACGCAGCAGTGGGGCTTTGTTGCACAGATAGTACTGGAACTGGAGTAGGATTCGGCAGATTGCCCCGGAACCTCCGAAACACTACCCCCTTCGGCCAGAAGTCCGCGCTTCCAATGGTGTCCAGAAGCGACCGCGGCACGCGCACCACAAACGAGCTGAAGTGCACGTAATGGCGGGCCCGCAGCTGTTGCACCGTCAGCGTGAAGCCAGTCCTCCGGCGAACGTACTCCACCACATCATCAGCCACGGCGGAGTAATGCAGGCGTGACACGTAGAGCGCCCTGCTCGGTATGGCAACTCGTAGCCCAGTGTTAGCCGGCTCCGCAGTGCCACACAGTGTCTTGCGAGGAGCCCTTCGCGTCCTAGACTTTTTTTCCACCAGCGTGAATCCCTCCTTATCCACACTGGCATGGGATTTCCCCGTAATGGGACCCCGAGCAGCACGCGCCTGAGAAGGCACGTTGACCCGGTCAGCTGCAACAGGCTTGCCGGCGACGTCAGCATAAGCACGCTGACGCGACTTAGACGAGGCAGGAGGAGGCCCCGCGCGCAGGGGGTGCGCGGGGGGTGATGAAGGTACATGAATGTAAGGAACATGAATATTAAATCAACACTAACTTGATACTGATATCTCAAGAGCTAACCTGCATCTTGTTGGGTATGTCATTAAGTGCAACAATTACTAGTGGAGTATAAATAGACGGCCTCCCTCCCTGCACCTGCGCGCTTGCGGAGCCCACATCCTGACAAATAAACACCCACAACAAATATACGAGTAGGTAGGTACGGGGACAAGTGACCCCATCGATTGAAATCGAGTATTACTGATCATATTTAGACACTAAATGAACCAAAAATTAAAAGTAAGAACCAATCAAATTATTTTTTATGAAATATTTTGATTTGCTTTGATTTTAAGTAGTAATACTAGGTACTATATTAAACTGTGTACGGGTGGCCGAATTGGTTAAGGCGTCAGCCGCGATAGCTGGAGATGCGGGTTCGAATCCCGTCACGAACGCCGGAGGTCCTTATCGTTTTTTCTTATGTATAATATGTCATCTATTTCAACTTTTAGCCAAAAATATATTTTTTTAACGTGGTGTTAATTTTTTAAGTTAATGCCGATTTAAAATGAATTAAATTTGAAATTTCATCATCATCACTTCAGCCGTAAATCATCCACCGCTGGTCATATCATATCATAAGCTTCCGCCAAATATGACTTGTATCATCTTGGAGGGTAGTTGCCGTAGACGACATGCTTGGCGAGCGGGTTGGCGACGCAGTAGCTGTAGATTGGTATTCGACGGACGCTGTTGCCCATACGTCGGTTTTATTCCCTTTGTCTCCTCTTACGACACCTGCGGGAGGAAACGGGGGTAAATTAATATTTATTATGAAACTAATATTTTAATATTATTACGCAATACAACAGAACATCAAACTACACCAAAAAAGCTGATTACCTAATAATTGAATGTCTTTTATTCACCCCTTCAATGAATTTCTAATAAATAAAAAAATAAAAAAAATTAAGGCTGATCTCACATTCGCGATTTGCGAGCGAGTTTAGTATGGAGGCGTATACGCCGCGGGTTCTTCGCGTACGAGTTTCGTATCTTTCATTAAAACATGTTTACATGCCAGACCCAGAAAGTTGTCATTTGGGAGTCCAGAAAAATGATGTTAACATTATAACATTAACATAACATCAATCAACAGAAATTCCAGATTTTATATTTAAGTTGTTAATGGAATTATGGGGAAGTTGTTTTGTTACTAAAACTTGTTTCTAAAACTGTTTTTTTATGAAATCCCAATAAAAAAAACACTTTTTAAAAATCTAACAGTTGAAAGTCAATATTTAAAAAAAGTATATACTACAACAAAAATATACACTATACCTCTCTGTGTTATCATAATTATCTTCCACGCGTTGTCCCGGTACTTGCCACGGCTCATGGGAGCCTAGGGTCGGCTTGGAACCTAATCCCAGGATTTGGCGTAGGCACTAGTTTTACGAAAGCGACTGCCACCTGACCTTCCAACCCAGAGGGTAAACTAGGCCTTATTGGAATTAGTCCGGTCTCCTCACATGTTTTCCTTCACCGAATACCGACTGGTAAATATCAAATGATATTTCACACATAAGTTCCAAAAACTCATTAGTACGAGCAGGGGTTTGAACTTGCGACCTCCGGATTGCAAGTTGCATGCTCTTACCGCTAGGTTACCAGCGCTTTGTATGTACCTCTCTGTGTCTAAATATTGTGATAATTAGCCGACAAGGTCTGTTAGTATATAGATAGCTCATATTTAATTAAATTATGTTATAGAATACCATACGCCATAAGTGACTAATACTAGTCCATCATACTTCTAGTTTACTCCATTGTCAAGCGGCAGCGGAACTAGCAGATGCACCTTCAGAACACACAAAAAACACCAACCAACCAAAACCTGCGCGCCAAACGATTCTGAAACCAATCGACATCACATCAAGGTCGATGTTTGTGTTGAGGGAGGTAAACATAAGTTGGCGGGCGTGATCTCAAAATAGGATCAAATTACAATGTATCCCGGCTTGGCGGAGTGTTAGCACTCGGCTAACAAGGCTCGCTTACCGACATAAGCAGCAACTGTATGTAGAATTATGAGCACCAGTGGCGGCGCGCCCATACAACCGGATTCCCGCCGGCTTACTAACTTTAACTGTTTTTCTTTAAGGCTTGGGCACATCGTCTATGTGTCATCGGGGCGCGATACTGGTGTGGCTAATGTAACGAAATAAGGCACACATTCTGACGGCAGCGTCGCGTCCCGCTGCGCCACGCTCACAAAACGCGCCTATGTGCCCAAGCCTTTAGGCTAACTGCAAAGCCATATTCGCTTCGTTGTCTATGAACAAAGTTGAACCGCCGCCACTGATGAGTATCTGCAATAATATCTTTCACGGCGAAATATGAGTAATAACACTAATAAGGTTTTATGTGTCTACAATAAGATTGTGCCCGATATGTCTGACTACGTAAAAGTAATAAAATTATGACTGGTACGACGAAATTAATGTACAGTGAGCATCAAAAGTAGCGTATGAAACAGCGCACCAAAAGTATTTAAGTACAGTTTTTTATTTGCCTCACAAATAGGGACGGATTTCTGCTTGTTTATTGATTGAAATGCCATAGACACTTTGAAACGCAAACTATACAGAATATCTCATTTGTAAAAAAAACACAGGATGGCAGATACTTTTACACCGTTGTTTTATTCATTACTATTGATGCTGACTGTACACGTACCTAAAATGGCGCTAGCAGATGTATGACACAACAAAATTCTCCAAAGAAAATCATTTTCTTAATCTTTTAATATATACTTCTCCCCCAAGCTTAGGGGATGTATAAAGTAATAATAAATAAATACAGGACATTCTGAATTGACTGAGCGCCACGGTAAGCTCAAGAAGGCTTGTGTTGTGGGTACTCAGGCAACGATATATTCTTAAATGTATTGAAAACACCAGAAACAAATACCTGTGCTCATCACACAAATAAATGCCCTAACTGGGATTTAACCCAAAACCGTCAGCTTCATAGGCAGTGTCGCTAGGTATACCTCTTTAGGCCAGACCTGTCGTCACCGTCAATAATTAAAATGTCTCGTATTGTATAGGTAGTTTTACAAAAACAGTTGAGGCGAATGGATTACGCACACAACTATATGAAGTACTGATTGAATGAATGAAATTAATGAGTAATTTCAAAATCTTCCTATAATTACATGAGATGTTGTGTGCGTGACTTCAACTCTCGTGAAACCTAAAGGTCAAAGTCTCGGCAATTTTATAGCGCCATAAGTTTCTTACTCCGTCATAATTTCGCACATGTAGGTACATATATAATATAATAACTCACACCGTCGCAAACCTAAAGAATAACAGAACGAGCTAACGACGAGCCCGGGGCGCCGCGCCACTACACTGCGCTCACTAAATGTATGTGTCACTATGTAATGTTACGTTTGGATACCGTGCTGGTTGTACAAGGATCGACATTTGATTAGTGCTTGCCATTATAAAAATATCGACAATCCTGTTGTCGATAAGTACATTCTACTTCAACGACGACGTACACACAATCTTTTATCGGCTACCTACCTAGGCACCGCGTGTCACCGATCTTGGACAATTTGAACGTAATCCGTAATCTTTTGGTCCAATTTACTCTTATTATTTGCAATGTATAGTTCGAAATTGTTTTCTGAAGTATGTTAAATATAAATAAATAGATAGTTTTGTTATTGTTATTTATTTTTATCCTACCCTACTTTACCCTATATTTGTCTTTGTATTACCTGCATGACGTTGAAGTACTTGAAGTGGTACTTATCGGTAACAGGACTGTTGATATTTTTATTTTGTCAATCACGTACAAGAAATCGTTCGTGCTAGAAAAGCATCTAGGTATAGTAATTGTACTCGTATACTTTTCATTATGTAACTAAATTATAACTCATTTTAATGAGAATGTTTCTTTTTTTCACAATTAGCAAATTCCACAGATATTGAAAAATATTTGTAGTATACATAAAATATAATTATTCCGGTACCAAATTCATTTTGGTTGTCGATTGGCACGCTGATTAGTCGAACGCGCTTCATAGTTAATTTCCATAAGTACCCTAATAACTAGGGCGCCCAGTATTTAGGGCCCTAGTGTCAAACCAGACGGACCGGTGGCAGCCGGTAACGACCGGTTGCCAGTGACACAGGTGGTTCCCACGAAGGGTAACCGACTTTAGGCGACGGTTAAATTTAACCCCTAGTTACTAGACAAATGACGGCTGACGTGGAGTGAGTTTTGTTTTTTTTAAACAATTATATCAAACAACTATAGTCTCTGGGTGAAAATATATGGCTACTGTTTGAACTCAACTTTGAACAGAGGGTCTAACGCGAAAATCGAAGATCCCAAATTTGGAACGATTATCTCTGTCATTCTAATTATGCCTTAATTGGAGTAAATAAGACAGATGCCCTACATATTGGAACTACGATTTTCACTGCCAACAAATCCTTTAAAATACATAAACTTTTAACAATTTTTATAATAAATCTTAATAAAGAATTCAATTAAAAGTTGAAATAGATAACATATACTTAAGAAAAAAAAAAAAAAAAAAAATCCCGTCTCGAACACCGGAGGTCCTCGTCGTTTTTTCTTAAGTATATGTTATCTATTTCAACTTTTAATTTATATAGTAGTATTACTACTTAAAAAACCAAAGCAAATCAAAAATATTTCATAAAAAATAATTTGATTTGTTCTTAGATTCAAAGAATTTAATTCTTTTAATAAATGCAAAAGGGTAGACTACGGAAAGTCAGGACCATAATTATTCGGCAGTTAAATCTATAAATTAGCAAATTTCTAAATCTTCCATTGTTAAACGAATGTTGAATTCATTTGTATCGTTAATTTTTTGACGCGTAGAGGGAATCTTATAAAAATGCATAAATTTTGTATAAAAGTAATAATATTTTAAGATTTCTTTTTATCTTAATGTATTGTGATTTCTGTGATATTTGATAATTTATTATTATGCAATATGTATCGTTCATTTAAGTTAATTTCAAATGCCCCTTTAAATGTTTCGTTATTAAATACATTAATACACTACTAACAGAAACACGAAAATTCATAGGTGATGTACATTATGTTGATGAAAAAATAATGAATCCTGTTGTGACCGAATACTAACATAAGATAATATTGATGACTTAAGAGTCCGAACAATTAGTCTGAGAACGCGACTCAGATGGCACCCTGTATAGACTGAAAATTTCATGTACACTAATCACCAACTAATAATATTATCCTTGTAATGACATCAACTTGTTATGCATAACATATTTTTTATAAAATCAAGACATTAATTAAGTCTACCACTTGATCTCGTAAGTAAATATGTAAACTCGTCTATATAAAAATACGTCGTTATTATTGTTTCGAGTAATGTAGCCAAGAATATCTCCAGTGAACCTAAGATGTATTGACATCTGTACAGTGTACACCTTATTAAATTACAAATATAACACCGCTTTCGCCATATTTCTTTGATTTCTTTTATAAATAATCTATTAATGGACTTGTTATCATAATAGCTTAAGTCGAACACGTGTAATGTGCATCATTCGTCCTTCGCGGCGCACGTGCTTGTTGCCTAGCAACCGTATACTGTACAGGCTACCCCTCGAGTTCATCTCCAACGTTTAAGAACTATGATAATAACGTGTCTGAACTTTAGTCGCTGGTCGTAACAGTAACCGAAGTAACGATTGATTGATTACATATATTTAATATATTATTTTTTAAACACTACATAATAAATTACGTGTAAATATTTAATAAAATTAAGATTATGAATTATGAGTTATGACACAACAAAATAATTGTTACTTTAAAAGGTTTTTATACCTATTATTAATATTAAAAAATGTTGAGCCGTTTTTGAGTCCTCAAAAAATATTCTCTAGTCTTTATTTACATACGAAAGTGAGGGACTGGTAATGACAGAGCCCTGAGTGTAAGTTTTTAACGTAACTTTACTTCACGAACGCGTTTGAGTTTCCCATATAAATAACATTATCACTTACGTGTTCGTAAACGTTTTTCTACGTCAAAAGAAGATTACACTAGAGCCTCAGAACCCTATACTGAGAATAAGCGCTTGTCCTATTATTTCAACCGACGAAAAAGGAGGAGGTTCTGAAATCGACGCGTATATTTATATATTACTTTTACCCGAATCCGAAATATAAAATAAACATTTCGACAAAAAAACTATACGGAACCCTCGCAACCCTTTAAATTTATTAATGAAAAACCCCTCACCGCTCAAAATTAAAGATTTATCTTAGCTTTAAAACTTCCTTCCGATATCCGCTCACACGTTTTTGTATGAACAAAAAAAGAACATATTAAAGTAATTGAGATCCAGAACAATATTTAATCGAGTGCTCAAAAAATATACGATTTTAATAACGTTAAAGCGCATCAAGTAATTGCATAAGTTTCTTCTAATTTAAGCTCTATTGCCGGATAGCAAGATTTAAATTGCTGTCGGTGTATATACGACTTTGTTCATTTTTAGTTTTAAATAAGTGCGTTCATCCTGCGTATGGGAACAAAAAAAGGGATAAAAAATGTTGAAATGTGAGGAGCGGAAGCTCGGGGCGGACGTGGCGACCGCAGCCTCCGAGGTTCGGCCCTTCACGTGGTTATGTGCGTTTGGAGAACGCTTGCGGATTTATGCGAGCCTGGTAATGCGTACCGATGTTAAAAATGCAAGAAAATGAATTAAAGTCGTAAATACTTTTTTCCTAACTAGTGCGTAAAAAGTGCACTTTCGCACGCTTCGCGTGCGTAAATTTCACTTTTTAAGGCACTTGCTATGAAAAATTAGGTTCGATACTCGTGCAAAAACTTCTTTAAGACTCGGGTGATTGTCACCCTCGTTTCACTCGGGCTCCAACGTTCACGCTCGTCGAAAAAAAAATTTTTCACTAGTATCGAAATGTACTATTACAAGCTTTATTTAGCTGACGGAATCGTTAGTCTTATAAATACGATTCTAGAGAAGTGGAGAGACAGCATTTTCATTATTTTTTTGCAGTAAATAAATTATGTAAAAAAATTTATTCATTCCTAAGAGGTGGTGGTGGTGGTGGAGGTATTTCGGTGTCGTAAGAGGCGACAAAGGGAAAAATCTTACGGACGGGCAGCAGCGTCAGTCGAAACCCAATCTACAGCTACTGCGGTCGCCAACCCGCCTTGCAAGCCTGGCGGCTATGACAACTACCCCCAAGATGATACATATTTGTGGAAGGCCTATGTCCAGCAGTGGACTGCATACGGCTGAAATGTAAGTTTCAAGTTAAATAAAAGCTATATGGCTGAAATGTAATACTGTTGATGAAACATTAAAGTCGTTTGTTTTTCGATAATAAAAAAAATTGAGAATGTTAAAAAGATGTATTTTCTTTTATGATATAGGAGGCAAACGAGCAGACGGATTGCCTGATGGTAAGCAACTACCGCCGCCCATGGACACTCGCAACACCAGAGGAGTCACAAGTACGTTGCCGGCCTTTAAGATCCCTATACGCTCTTTATGTCAGAAAAGTGACGAAAAAACAGTCAATATGACGCAACACACCTTCATATCAAATCAAGTACCCATACCGCTTCAGCTCATATGTAACTGACAATCATAACACCCTAGCATGATGTTTGTGTTACAATATGCCCTAACCCAACCTTGTTCTAGGAAAAAAATGCTAAGAATAAACATTCAGACTATAAAAGTGACTATTGGCTTCGTGTGAAGTACGTGGTAGGGGAAAAGCTAGCAACGATAAATAGAGCGTGAAAAAATTATATTTTAAGGTCAACATTTTTATTCAAATTGAGAGTAAGCAATGATCAGATTATATCTAGCGCAAAAACGTGAGTTTAGATGCATAGCTATAGGTGTACATGTGTGAGTGAACAAAATATAGATGAATTGCATCGTTAATATCTTTTGGGATTAGGTACACAAAGGATTAAAATGGGACCTTATTAGATTAAAAAACCCAACTGTCCGTCTGTCTGGCGTCAGGCTGTACCTACCTCATGAACTATAATTAAAATTTTTAGCGGTAATGTATTTCTGTTGCCGCTATAACAAGAAATATTAAAAACAGAATAGAACAAGTGGAAAGTGTTTTTCTTTTTTAGTTTTTGGCTAGAAATATTCACAGAATATTTAAGCCGATGATCCATAGGCGAGTTGGCGGTTTAAATCGTTGGCTCGTCGACTCGCGTTGGTGATCCATTAGCGTAGCAAACAGTCAACTCTCATCGTTGGCGAAGTTTTGTCGTGTTTCCAGAAGGAGTAACTTTGTTACTTGGGTATACCGTTACATCAGGATATAGAACAAAAAAGAGGTCCGTTCGTCACAGAGGTCACAAAAAGACTGTCGGCTCGCCGGCTAGCGTGATCCACTGGCAGTTTTTCGCATCGCGGACTTAGAATTTCAAGCATGCACCGCCGGCGAGCAAATCTGACGGTTTTTAAGTCCGCAGACTTTTTAGTGGCAGTTTTGACTTTTGGCTCGCGACGACGCCGGTAAACCGGTTTTCTTCAAATGTAAATGCTTAAATCAAAATAAAACAAATGAAGGGGCGCTCCCATACAACAAACGTGATTTAATAATAAAGTGTGTAATGTTGGGTACGATAATGGTACGGTACGGGATCCGCACGCGAGTCCGACTCGCACTTGGGAGGTTTATTCGACATACTATCTAGAGTGAATGTCTGCTATAAATACATATGTAGTCATGCGACCCGAAGCTGCACAAGCATTCACCTGCGACTTCATTCGCGTGGATTTTATAATGCCATTTCTGGAGGTAATCTTCAAAAATGCTTTCTTCGTAGCACTTTATGACTTTTGAGAAATACTTGATCTAATATACCATCAATTTCGTCGTTAGGTACTTATGTATTTGCCACGTTGAGTATGTTCATTTGAGCCTAAACACTTCGCACACAGGTATTACGATATCGCTATCGCCCTGAAATCTGTGCACGCGATCTACGAATTATACGAGACTGACGTCCTACTCGAACACGCCGACTAGAAGAGACGTAAGTGATAACCGATAAAAGGTACGGTCTAGTGGGTAGTGACCCCATGAAGTTAACGATCCTGGGTGCAGATCCCAGTATGGGCATTTGTTTGTATTTATGATGGGCACTGGTATTTGTTCCCGAGTCATGGGTGTTGTCTGTGATATGTAGTATTTGTATATTATATATGTCTTTAGCTGAGTACCCCCAATACAAGCCTTCTTGAGCTTACCGTGAGGCTCAGTCGATTTGTGTAAGGATGTGAGTATGATATTAATAGAGAAATAATAAATACTTAAATACAAAGATAAAATCCATAACCCAGGAAAAAACACTTATAATAAACAACACTAACAAGGATTATAGAAATAATGGATTGCAATATCTATACAAGCTATTCTGGCCATTGGTCTGTTTTCGGTATTATGGTGGCACAGTGCCATCTATGGACTCATGTTGAGTTATTTTGACAGCGTGACATCTCTATAGAACTAGTTGAAAGTGAAACGTGATAGATGGCGCTAATGCGTTTGCGGGAACACAATTTTTGACATTGTCAAACCATTATTTTATTTATATGATACTTGCACACAAATAAATGTCCTGATGAGGATTTGAAACCGGAATCTCCTGCTTTACTGGCAAAGTTAGGAGGCTGTTTGTCTCAAGATATTTATGAACACGTCGGCCACTTCAGTACAAGCATATCCGAGTCCCTGACGTCTGTAGCGCGCGTTACGCCGTTTCAGTCCGGCCGCCGACCCAGTTCGGGTGACCTCTGACCCCTTAAAGTGCAGACGCCGAGCAAAGTTCACAGTGAGCTAAAATGTGCCGTAGAATGCACTGCTACGATTCAAGGAATTTAAGAAGTGTGTGCGCGTGTGTCTAAACACACACGCATGCAATGTCTAAATATTTACACAAAAAGGAATTCGTATAAATGTCTAATACAACCTATAATAATACGTAGGCAGTAGTATTTTTACTCCAGATAATTAAATTGGTTTAAGGCACTGAAACCATAGGGCTGGGGCACACTAGCAGCGGCTACTCGACGTGGGCGGCGTCTCCGTAGTGTGCAATATTAAATGGGAACGCCGAGAAAACGTGGGACAGAACCGCTACTTTGCCCACGCCCCTAATGAAAATACACCGAAGAGGAAGTTCCAACATTTTTTGTTGTTGAGATTATATTTATGGATAGCTTTTTTATCTTCATTTACAATATTTACATTCCTTAAAATACGAGTACTTAACTAGTTATTAAATTTAGGCCCTCGAAGCATTGTACCAACGGTGTTGGCGGCATTTCCTCGTTGTATCGTAATGCTGATTCGTTATGCGAGGAAGCCGCCGGGTCTTTGGTCACCAATTAGATCAACCAGATTGTTATTTATTTTTGATAGATAAATACTGTACTCCTATCTCACTATGTCCATAATATGTCCATGTGTAATAGTAGAATACGTTTAATTTTAAAAGTTTAGAGCATTTGACTCGTAACCAAAGTAAAATAGTTTTTAGGAACAGTGACGGAGCTTCAAATATATATATAAGCAAGCTTATTTGGTTTTCTTCTACTTGCAAAGAGTTAAACATGAACGGGACTTAACCGCGTATATTAACTTTAAAATTTACCTCCGACGTTTCGAAGACGACGTTGTCCTCGTGGTCTCGGATTAAGACTAGATGTTTAATAATGTGTACAAACCGTGACAGTTTAAATCAGTATTTTGCAAAGAGTTGTCAAAAACGCATGCATAGTGAGATATGAATATTTAACCAATTAAATAGTCATTAGTTCTAATGTCGATTGTATACTATATCACATTAACCCTCCCCCTCACCCTAACAGCACATAATGACAACACTGTACAGAAAACGTACGACTTTGAGCTCGTGCAGAAGAATATGTTTATTTAAGTGGATTTATACTGAATTATTATTTAAAATATCAGAGCCCTTGCTCTAGCATTAAATATACCTACTTACCTAACTGGCTATTTTTGACGAACTTCTTAGCTAATTACAAACTACGAAACTAACCAGCTTTTTTCTAGATCTCATTAAATTCGTAGTTAACAAAGCTAATCGTTGACTTATATTTAGAGGTATTAGAATGCTGTCTCTTCCAGTACGATCGTACCGCTGGTAGGGGGCCATTTCTTCCCACTCGTTTGACAAACAAGATGGAATTCGATTAAAAGAGATCGACGCGATTGACTGTAGAAGAGATCGATGGTAACACGCTATCGATAAATTTTCTCTTCACTTTTGACCCCGAAACTTTGGACCGAGAGGCTAAGCAAAAAAAAGTCACCGGATTATTAGGAGTAGGTATTCGTAAATTAGCAATGGAGAGGGATATATTAGTCTTTTCATAAATGAGACTATCCACAGCAGAACCCACCCCAACGGCCATCAGTATCGCGAAACCAAACTGATGGCCGTTGGGGTGGTCAGGTTTTCGAATGGCGACCATATATCGAGGTTGTAGGCCCCATACAAAGTGGAATAAGGCACTGGTGAAAGTGGCCGGAAACCGCTGGACGCGGGTGGCGCATAACCGGGCATTATAGGGAGGCCTATATCCATCAGTGGACGTCTTTCGGCTGAAATGTTGATGGTGATGATCCATAAATATAAGTTTAATCTACCCGTAAACACCTATCGCCCGGCACGCCGTCCATTTTCTTTATTAATATAACACCCTTTTGTATAATGATTTCACGTCTGCACCAAGTCTCAGCTTCACACGTGGATAACAAGTAATCGGATACCGCAGTGGCACAAAGTGACGTCATGTTTTAAAGAGCCCATTATGGCGGCGTCCCGTGTCAAAAGATATTGTTATAGCCATTAGGTTTTATACGTAGATGTGTCAATTTACTTCACAAGTGAGTGCATCTCAGAAATGAAAGCGGCTTTATAAATACGGGTAGTATGAACCACCCGTATTTATAACACCCGTTTATAACACTTTAGCGTACTTGAGATAACTTAGTAGGCTTGTCATTTTTAGGGTTCCGTAGTCAACTAGGAACCCTTATAAATTCGCCATGTCTGTCCGTCCGTCCGTCCGCGGATAATCTCAGTGACCGTTAGCACTACAAAGCTGAAATTTGGTAGTAATATGTATATCAATCACGCCGACAAAGTGCAAAAATAAAAAATGTTTTCTTAGGGTACCCCCCCTATACGTAAAGTGGGGAGTGATTTTTCCTAATCCTAACGTGTGATATATTGTTGGAGAGGTATTTAAAAATGAATTAGGGTTTACTAAAATCATTTTTTGATAATGTCAATATTTGCGGAAATAATCGTTCCAAAAGTAAAAAAAAGTGCGTCCCCCCCCCTCTAACTTTTGAACCACAAGTTTCAAAAATATGAAAGAAATCTCAAAAGTAGAACTTTACATAAACTTTCTAGGAAAATTATTTTGAACTTGATAGGTTCAATGGTTTCTGAAAAGATCAATATACTATATAAAAATTAACCCCTATTTCTCTTGGTCACGCTATAACTTGCGAACGGCTTTACCGATTTGGCTAATTTTGGTCTTGAAATATTTGTAGTAGCTCAGGGAAGGTTTAAACGGTGACAAAGTATGAAAAAAGATCGAGTAATATACTAAAAAAGGAAAGTATCGTTCCCCCATACAAACTTATCAACTCGAAAAAACTGTAAGCGCCGCAGGATTTCATACATCTTACGCGTTTTTGGTAAAATGGTCTCTGCTTTCACTCGAGAAAGACAGAAGCGCCGCAGGATTGCATATATCTTAGGCTTTTTTGCGAGAAAAATAGGTACTTTATATTATTCCAGCACTAAAGTCGTTAAGGCGATAGTTTCTTACAAATTGTTAATAAATTAGCCCTTATTCCCTAAGATATGGCTGTCAAAATCTCCATTGAATGACAAGACACACTTCCTCACTTCAGTTCAGGCCCGGTACCGCGAAGATCGAAGTTAGTATATGTCGAGCATTTTAGTTTTACTCCAATTAAGGCGTTAAGAGTGACAGAGACAATCGTCCGAAATAGAATTTCGTATGTATAATTTCGCGTTTAGTTTTAACTGTAAATAAGAATCTGCACTAATATTCATCGCCCAATGCGACCTTCCCCTCCGATGTCTTACTACTTCAGATGGGTACTGAGTGTGAGTGAAGTAGTGAGACAAATACGAACATTTCCGAGAAAATACGATAGGAAAGGATTATTCACTACATCTGAGCCATATGTTTTTAACGTAACGAAACGTCATCATTAGCGTTAGTTACCCATATTATATCAGTATCACTTACGCATTCGAGACATTTTTTACGTCAAAAGAAACTTACACTAGAGGCTCTGTACTTTAAGCTCGCGCGCATAGTTTACTTAATTTGCCGATAGATGTCGCTCCAGGTGGAACGCTCATACCCTAGATGGCGGTTTTAAGATTCTTACTGAATAATGGGGTCGGAGCATACATGCCCATACATTGGGTTGAAAGTGTTGAAACTGACTGACTTCAAATGACGCTGACTGGTTATCACTCCATGTTACAACCCCTTCTTACTACTCGTGGTGGGACTGAAATTGACAACATTTTTTCGAATTTTCCATGTATAGTTGGGATCTATAACTCTTTCTTTAGTTGTCAGCGTCCTTTGTGGGCCCGTTTTTAGGGTTCTGTACTTATTATATATATTAGGGTTCTGTACATATTAATATTAATATGTCAACAACAATGTATCAAATAGCCCATTTTTAACTCTTAAGTGGGAACACTTACTGTGACGGACGAAAAACTACGGAACCCTACACTGAGCGTGTCCCGACACGCTCTTGGCCGGTTTTTATGTTATATTAATATTATGTAACTAAGTATATTACATGGGAGTTTACAAAATTTGGTACACTCAATTAGCAAAAGTTGTTTTTTAAGAAAAGTTAAATCACTGTCAGTTTCTTGACGACAATTAAGCATGAAATCTTTATGAAGATCGACTTTTTTGAAGTTTATAAAATGAACATCAGAAACTGACAGTGATTTAACTTTTCACTAATTGGGTGTACTATTTCCTTATTGAAAACTTCCATAACATGAATATGAATAATTTATAAACATAACTACACCTTTTGAAACAGAAATGTTTAATACTTAGGTCTGAACCGTAAACAAGTTAATTAGTATGTCTCTTCAGTACACGGAACAATGGTGTTCCGGACATTTGGGAGGCGTACGCGGAGCTAAATCGAGCCAACGCGCAGAGGCCCTTTCGACAATTTAATGAAATGTAAGGGGTACACTAAGCGGATGTTGCCCCTGTCCGTATCATGGGATGCGCACAGAGACAGCACCCGCCATGGTGTAAGGACTATTGAGTTTTAATGGAATCTAGAATGTACCAGGCTATTGGGTGGAAAGGATGGACTAGCTACTGGGCTATTGGATAAAAAACCGGACGTCTGCTTAATAAAATGGTATCCAATTTTATTTCCGGCAGACGGTGACTCGCCCTGTGCGAGATGGGCCCCCACAAAAAGCGACATCAAAGATGGCTCAAGGGCAACACCGGTGCATAGGGCTAAGGGTAGAGAGGTGTCACTGGACTTTAAACATATAGCCAACTCGCCACTTAGGTTTCCACATCCACCCTCGAGAACGCAGCTCTAGCGACCCCACTCTGGACGGCCGGTTAAGGCAAGCCAGAGGCAGGGGACCTGTCCCACCTGTCCGACAGGGCACCCCAGGGGCACTCAGGTACGTGGAGTCGCTACTCCCCAACAGCTCGCTACAAGCTGCCTTGCGTTGACTGTTTGCACTGGAGAAAACCAGTGGGCGATGGGGTCGTCACATCCCTACGCCTATTAGTATTATTAGTAACTATGCCGGGGCGGGGGAATTCGTAGGATTGTTTTCTTTACCTTAACTTTTTTCGCATTGTTCTAATTATAGTTAAGTTTTTTATTATTCTACGTGCAACAACGTATATAAATACTAGTTTCTTGAGATATTTATTATAGTAGACCTATAATATTTTTAAACAAAACAATACATGAGTATGTCACATACAAGGCCTCGTGGTGTACAGAACTGTTTGACTACTTTGAATGCTGCCAACTATATCACGCTGATTGTACGAACAAAAGCCCCTGTAAACTATGGAACCTCGCGTCATGCTGTTTTTTGTAGAGTTACTCGGATTAATCTTTTTTGCGTAAATTACGATCGTCGGATTTAACTGAAATGTCGTACGTAATAAGAAAGGACAGCTGAAGTCGTAAACGTATGCTTTGCGGCCGCGGAACCCTAACCACTGATGGTCATGCACTTGGTGACGTCACAGGGCAGATGAGTCGCCATGTCGTTAACCGCCGCGATGGCAGGCGACGCCGCGGCGCGACGTTAGCCTTTTATTGGCTAAGGACAGTGCGAAAGTACGCTATTTCGTTTTAAGGGCGGAAAGCATGCAATTATCTGGGAAATAAACTACAGGGGTACGTGACCTTTTATTTGTGACTTTTGCAATAGTTTTATGATATTTATATAAGTTGTTGATTATTAATTGCATTTCAAACACATATGTAGGTAGGTATTTTATTTATAATTTATTTAATTTAAGTTATAGCAAATCAATATCATTTTACAGTAAGCCTAATGAAGCTTATGTTATAGCGACTAGCGGCCAAACTTTAGCATATATGTACTTAAATACATATAATGATATTAGTGGGGCTGGGGAAGATGTCTGGAACCACGATCTGAAACTGCTGCCATCGCCAACCCACCTTCCAACGATATGGGGAGGCTTATATCAAGCAGCGGACGCCCATGGCTGAATGTGGTATACATATAAAGCATAGATATTATCCATAACCCGAGAATAAATATTCGTGACAAACTCAAAGAAGTACTCTCGCGAGAAATCAAACCCGGGATCTCCTGGTACCTATAGGCAGAGGCACCACTGATTCAGCAAGGAGGGTGTCGAAGACGTGCCGGAGAAAATTATTACATAGACAATTTTTAAGATTAACAGGGCAATTGAAATTTACCTTTCTTTCTGTAACTGTGACTCATACAGGAAATCCCAATGAGGCATACTGACGGAGTTCCTGTTACCGGGTTTAAAAATAGTAATTCTAGATATCTTCTTTAAATAATAACGTCATTTCGTCATTCAAAATGCTTCTCGGGTCAGAAGTGTAGGGTATATCCGGTGTAGTTTTTATTTTTCTTCTTTTGTATATTCGACGTGTAAAAGTCAGCTTGTGGCCTACTTACTGAATAAACGAGTTTGAGTTTGGTCATTTATTCATATTGCATGTACATGTACATAATAAGGATCCAAGTGTTACTACGTATAACCGCGTATATTTTGAGCTATTACTTACTTCAATCGTTTTGAGAACGGATTGCAAAATCCTTTATACGGATCGTCGGTTTTATGGTAAAAAAAGTTTGTGTAACTGCAAATATCAACAAATACCATGATACGTTGCAAATGCTGAAATCGTTTGACATTCGTAGTCTAGGAGGAATAATGACTGGAGAACGCATCCGCGTGCGCCAGTAAGGGACAAAGATATTCTGGCTTTTGTAGCTCAAAATGTAACAATTCACTATAGTTTTGCTTTGCAGAACATTCTTTATAACAAAAATATTAGCTTATTCTGTATTAATTACCGTAACTTTGGTTAAAAACCGAAAAAAACTCCAATTTTATTTGTTTGTTCCCCTCCAACTTTGGCAGTTCTAAAGGGTCCAGTTTGGAGGGGAACAAAAATGTGTGAAACTATGACAAGGACGGACGAAAATAGCGCCGTCTCTGCCATACCTATTGAAAGTTATATAAAACCGTCCCTTTCGATCGTGGTATTATTATTAGCACGCTCCGTCTAGTTAAATGTTATGTCTATGTTCGTAGTGGACATTCAAGTTGACAAAATCAACCAATTGCGGGTAGTATGAAAATCTTCGTGACCACGAGGAGCATGTCGTTTTCGAAACGTCGCGGTCGTTATTAAAAATTGTTATGTTTGTGCTAATGGACTATGGAATATATTAGTTCATAGTAATAAAATCACAGTAGTCTACTTTTTAAAAATTCTCATCCCTATGTATCATAGTCATAGTTGTATAGATAGTAAGGTCTCTTAATGAAATAATATTAAAATAAACAGTTGAACTTTGTGTGCAAAAACGGCTTCGCGATTTGTATACAAATGAAAGCTTCGAGAGAAGGAAATAAGCACGTACCCACTCGATGTGATAATATCGTCTTTATCAAACTGTCGTATTTAAAGTTCGAAAGCTTTACAAATAAGAATTTTAAAATAAAATTTAGCAAATAAAAATAATATCGGCGCAATCTATATTTAATAAACCACAAACCACAAGTCTTTTGATCCAATCTATTTTTATATTTTCTGAAGTGTGTAAAATACAAATAAAACAATTTTGTTATTATTATTTTTAACCCTATTTCCTGTATGGCGTTAAAAAGGTAAGTACTTATCGATAATAGGACAGTCGATGTTTTTATCTTGTCAATCATTTACAAGAAATCGTTCGTACTAGAAATATATGTAGGTGTATTTTTTATACAAGGGAGCAAAGTTAGTGTTTACCTTCTCGTGCTAATATTGAGACCCGAGCTAGCAAACGATAAAAAAAAAGAGTGGAATCTTGAGCTTTGGGAGGGTTTCAAGGCACCAAAGAGGAACAAGGCTTTTAGAGCCCGAGGAAAAATGATTGTAGAACTGTGGGAAATTTAGTTAAGCCGGCGGGAATGGGCTGGAACTAACGCGCCGCAGTTAATACTCGTATAATAAATACCAGGACTCCATGTACGGATTTTAACTTTTATACTCTGGATACTCTGTGAGTGTTTTATGCGCTCGATACTCTGTGAGTAGTGTGTGAGTGACCAGGTAAAAACCAAACATTCTACAACAATTGGGTACCTACTACCTATGCCTTAAACTGCAGGTGTAGGTGTGAATGAAAATTTATAAAGTAATTAAAATACTAAATGAGATGAGACATAACAGGCCAAAATATATATTTATATGTATTAATGAAAATAGAATAACTAAAGAAGAATTATTTATACCTAGCGTTGGTAGCTAGTTCCTGAAAACTTGCATCTAGAATACAGGGACAACAATGGAGCGCTCCAGACAACACAGCTAGAATATCGTTACCAGTATCCGAACTTCGTATTGTACCGCTCTAACGGTGCGTATGGAATGTATTACTGTTATATACATAAACGTACATAAAGGTACGAAATATATTGATTTTGAATTAAAATGCCTTCAGTTCGGTATTAGTGAGATATCTTATATTTACATCATGGCAATTTTTTACCTATCGGGACTTTAAACGTCGTGAGTTGTTTAGTTTAGTTGATAGTTGTGCTAAGAACTATTATAAGTATGCCACCGCCGTGAATGTACGCAAATTATCCTGATACATTTATAAATCACTCCACTTGAACGGAAGCGCCTCTAGGATAGGCATATACATATACAATATATCGTTCTTGCATTACTCGTAGCTTATATCACAGCTGGAACAGATCTCAGTTGCATATAATTTGTTCGCTGGAAAACGCTCGCAAAATAACTACACACGATACTCGAGAGATGGCTGTTTGTGCACTTAATACCAAAAATATACGTTTTGCCAGCAGTTCGGAGGAACGCGGTTTTGTATAGGCATTGTCAATGCCTCTTTATATCATCCTTCGTTTATTCTTAGGTGATTTCTTGCCATAGGGCGGGCAACACTCTTGTTCGCCTCCGAGGTAGTATAAAATATGTATATCGCTGAAAATTCCCTACCCAGCGCTAGTCGCGCTATCGTTAATTACACTTCTAAGGTGTTAATGTGAAGTTAATGTACTGGTAACTAATTTATAACCATAGTAAGAACGCCAGGTGAACAACTTTGCAAGTTTTGCGACGAAAAGTTTGTCTGCAATTAGTAAAACATCGTCATTCAAATATTTACACGTTCCGCGCATATTAATAATTGTATATTTGTCCCAAATTGTAATTACAAACGTGAGACTTACTCATTTTTACACCTGAACTTTACTCGAGTCTATTTTCAACATACAAAAAGACCACACGAAAGGCTATCTGCGTGCCTCGCCATGGGTGGTTCAGAAAATAAGCATATATTTTTGTGTATATTTTGAAACCAAAATAACTATTAAAATTTTTTTTGGCTGAAGTGTAGTTCAAACTGTTGATAACGGATTATTGTAATTTGGAAATTAGAGTAAAGGACACAGTTCAGATAAGAAAGTATATTGACGTTTTGTTAACTTCGTTCTAGCAGTCAGTTATTTATTTTCTTTGGTAGTTAATTTTTGTAATTGTTTGATATTATGTTTTCTTATATAATAAAATAAGGCAATTTTGTGTAAGATTTCAATAATGTTTAAAATTTTTTTAAAGATTTTCTTGCCGGTCATAAAAGTCATTTTTATGCTCGGGTCAGAGGTGTAGGCTTAGAACCGGTGTAGTTTTTATTTTTCTCTTTTACTTTTTTACGTATCGACGTGTAAAAGTACCCTTGTGGCCTACTTACTGAATAAACGTTTGAGTTCGAATACATTGAAGATACAAAAAATCAAGTCGTTTGAGCAAAGTTTAGACTGCAACTCTGAGGAAGCAAGAGCAAAATTATTGGCACGATGGTGTTATAGTAATAGTTATATTTATTAGAAACGAGCAACCATTACAGGCAATTCATTATTTAAACTTTGGAGAGTACGTTTACCTTACATACATACCTATTACCTAAATCAGCTATAATTACCTATGTCAATGGTGTTCTCTCGTGCCCGCTGTGCTCGCCGGTCTTCAATAACAAGATCGGCTACGTTAGCCAAACGAGAGCCCACGAACGCCAACAAAGGAGCTGAAGAAGTCGCCGTGGCCGAAAACGGCTAGGAGAACATATATATATATATATATATATATATATTACCTAAATAGGTACTTATCTTTATTGGCATTTCCAAATAATTTTATAAAATATTACTGAGTGTTTTGGAATAAATCTAAAAATAATACCAAAAATCTATTGTTAGGAAAACCTCCATACTGTATAACAGCAAATTCATTAACACTTAAATATGACGCATCGGAGACGCCCGGGGCGACTCCACCCCTGAGCTTACTACAGTTAGATATTAGTCATACTTTATACCTAAATTTAGTCAGCATGGTCATTAGGTAATCAATAATTACCTCAAATGTTCAAACATGGTTTGCCTGGGCGAGGCTTGTATATTATTTAGTCGACGATTAGTTTGTCGATAGATAGGTTGTACCTACCATTACTACTTTGTTACAAACAGATTTTTTATGGCAAAGGAGCAGATGGATTGCCTGACGGTAAGCAATTACCGTCGCCCATGGGCAACACCAGTCACAAGCGGGTTGCCGGTCTTTAAGGGGGGTTGGAGCTCTGGGAACCTTACTCACCATACATACCATACTCACCATCAGGAACACAATACTACATACGTGTAATTTTATCGCACTAGGCGACATGTTTCGGATATGCTCTGGTACCCATTTTCAAGCCGAGTCAGGACACACCACAGGAAACATGTCGCCTAGCGCGATATAATTACACGTGAGCTTAATCCGTTTGTAACATGGCTCACAATAGTTTTAATTATATGAATGAATGAGGTGTTTACAATTTGAACTAATACGGTCAAGGGTATAAATATTTATATTTGTTCTTCACCTTATATCAATGGTATAATTTTTACTTCCCCATTTGAGCTTTTCCAGACTCAAGCGTGATGGTACTTCGCTGTGCCCTACCTCTCATTGTTGGTCGTGGTTTAAGGACATACCCGGTTCCAATTTTTTATATGAATCAAGAAAGTCGGTCCCGACTTGGAACCTTAAAAACAATAGCAACAAATAGTACCCTACTCGTAATCTCGTATAAAAACCTCGTTCAGTAACGCGTGTTCAACAAGCAACTGTCATTCTATCGTTTCTTCTAATCTATCATATCGAAAATGAATTCAATCGGAATTAAAATAAGAGATTCTGGAGTTTAAATGTCGTATTTTCATAGAGCCATCTTTGAATACGACAAGGATCATACAACAGTGCTAAGAGGCCCCTGACCGACCAAAAAGCCCATCAATTACTTACAAAACATCTTCTTTAACTAAGTTCATTATTGCAAAAATGAACCTTATTTTATGCCAAGTTAAATCCATATACGAAGTACGGCTGAAAATGGGCTGCGGGCTCCAAAAATTAAGTCTATATATTTTGATATTCTGCATGTCATCAAAAAGCTGTCAATAGGCGTCCCCTAACAGCTAATCATTTATTTAAATAGCGACTCAATTTGTTCACTGTAAGGCTCTTTTTCGTACGCTTCGCGCCTCGCTTCGACCAATTTTCCCCCGTGTTTATTTTGTACCGTGATTCTGAAGAATCACGTACTTCCCATTCATTTATATACATATTTAGAAAATGGCAAACAAAGGTGATGGATTGGAGTATCAAAGACACATTAAAATTATGTTCCGTGCCATTATTCTTAATCTTTTACGGTTCACTGGAAAATAATAAGTTATTCAAATTATTTTGTGAATCATACTAGAATTTAGACTTCTGGTTTTCCAAAGTAAATTTCACTGATATAATCGTTTTTGGTTCCCAGATATTTGTGTATATTCCTCAGGCATACTTGTAAAGTAACGCCTACGAGTAATTCTTATCTTTCCCATTAGCTACCTACGCAGATATCTAGAATTCGTTTGTATTATTGCCATCATTGGGGAACATCGTGCATATTGTATGAGCTCGCAGACTGAACAAACACCTAGCTGCCACCAATCAAGTACCTAGACCAGACTATGCCTGTACCAGTATCATTGTTGCGTTCAGAAATGATAACAAAACAAACAATAGTCCGCGCCGCACTCACGACAACACTGCACACAGATAACCAATTCACGACTTTCAACGTGAGCGCTCGAAAATGGAACACCAGCTTCACACAGAGGCGCAACGCACTCACACAAGAGAAACGGCCGGGGAAATCTCCCACACTACCAGAGCATCCACTGTAATCCGAGCTACCTGCCCCCTTTTCACAAGGTGGTTTGTATCGCTCTGAAGGGTGATGAAAGTCGAGCCCGGAGCTCTATGTACATTGGCGGTTAGAGAGGGCGATAGGAGCTGCACGCACACAGGCGCGGGTAGGTAAGGTTTCCCGGGCCCGGGCGTAGTACTAGAGACACATTGATCCAGAGGCGGCGGCACAGCGTCTGGCAACATCGATTGTGCAGTTTCCTGCAACGGCCGTTGCCTGGCAACCGCCCACCACCTGCACCACCCGCCCCTCGAATACTCCGCTTTATTAGAATTTTATTTGCCTTACGTAATTAGTTTGTTAAACAGAAAAAGTTACGTTATGAAACGTTATGTTGCTTTATTACGGCTTTGTGTTTATGTTTACGAGTTGCGGTGAATTTGGATCTTTTTTTTTTGGGTTTTTAAAGTTTTCGGTGGCCTTTGAGATTTACGCAATAAAGGGAATTCCCTGCGGGCTGATTAAAATTTGAATTTCGTAATGGAGATTATGCAATTCATTAATGGAGACTTTGTAAGAATTGTTAGAGTGGATTTGGATACGTTAATAAATGTGAAACGTAACTACCATTATTTCATGGATATTTAAAACGATATCAGAACGGTTTAATTTTTACATCTATTTATGTATTAAGTCTTAATACAAAGATATAAAAATAGATGTAAAAATTAAACTGTTCTGATATATTGTTAAATTAAGTGATAACTATTAAGTTAGGTAAAAACTATGGTATACTTGCCAATTTAATTACCTATCAACATGGTAAATATGATAATCGAAATATATATATTTATGAAAAAAAGAAATACAATTTTATAATAACTAACTACTTACTACATTCAAACTAAAAAAGGCCCTGGAGGCAATGAGCCAATTAAGGATTCTGGCAATATTTCCTCGGTGTATCGGAATGCTGATGCGTTGACCGGGCGCATCGTGATTTTTCCAAAAGTTTGTGCGCGCTGAGACCCCATGGACCTAGTGCTTCTACGCCAAACGGTACAAAATGGTGCCCATCAGGCTCTTATATATATTTCTTACACTTACGTTTGAAAAATTCGGCACTTTCTGCGGCTTTTACATTATTCTTGTTCCAAATCTCCAACTAAATAACTCCAGTTCGTTGGAGATGGGACGGCGCTAGTGTGTCTACGCAGGTAGCATCCCACCCTAGCATCCGCTCCAGAAAGGAGAAGCTCCAAGTAACCAAAGACACTTCATCAGGCCTCTTACCTCTGACAATGCCGGTTGGATCAAAAGGAGCAAGCACATTGATGGTGGCAAGAGACGGACGGAAGGGCCTGTACGTTTTTGACAAGGTAATCCATGGTGGGATACCGGTCGGTCGGTCCACTTCCGTGCCACAAGAGCGTACATACCGAAACTCCAAGTCGCAAACCAGTCGCCAGTCTAAGGGAGGTAGGATCCAAGAGAATGCCGGTATTTGGTGAATGAGATGTAGCCAGTAACCAGCTTACCCGCCTCCGACCGCCAATAACCTCGCAAGGTTTGTATTGTTGTTTAGGAGGGTATTGTAGCTTAAATGACAGTAAATATTGCCCCAGCTCCTTTGTGGGTTGTCTGAAAATTGTTTACCCGGGCATATGAAATAAATCGTTAATAAATGTTATGCAACTTCTTTATAGTACCTAATAGATTCATTACATTCCCCATATTGCATAACAGCTCTAAACGGTAGAAATGAATGAAATCTTAAATTGTGAAAACATCCTGTTGAATTTATTCATTCCGGTTTCCCAGTAAATAATTTATTATCTGTCGCAGTAAATAAGGGTTTCTTCAGCGGCGTAATCCTATAATTCCTGTTTGAAAACCGACTCCATTGATAGCCGCTCGAATTTAATTACCCGAACTGAAGACTTGTGTTTAGGCTTCTAATTGCCCGTAATAAGAGAAATATTTTATAGATATATTGCAGAACATCCTAAACACAAATTGACTGAGCCGCACGGTATAAGCTCAACAAGGCTTGTGTTGTGGGTACTCAGCTAACGATATATATGCATAATATACAAATACTTAAATACATATAGAAAACACCTATGACTCAGGAACAAATATCTGTGCTCATCACACAATTACATTTCCTAATAATAAAACTGTTCCTCGAAGAAGTATTGTTAACAGTAGTTGTTAGTCCTAAAAACAATTCAACATTTGATATTCAAAATAAATTCTATATTAAATAATCTTTTCTGTGACGCGAAGACAAAATTCAGGGTTTTAATCAATTCTATATTGGAACAAAATTTAACATGATAAACTTTTTTCACAGGTTAACTTTTGATCAATACTGTATATTGTTCTTAAATGAAATAAATCTTACTAAATATTATAAATACGAAAAGAAAATTTATATATAAATTCAAAAATTATATTCCACCGTAAACTTAGCATATTCCTCTAAAGCCTATTGGACATAACACTCTATGTACATAAATGATTATACACTGTGGGATTCATTGTAACTCTAATATGCTATGTTATTTTAAAACATGTTTACATTTAATTTTGTTGTTGTTGTAAATTTGTTTTTTACATGTAGATCTTTTCTAGGCTAGTATTTTAAACAAGATATATTTTTCGTGTATGTTTCTACTCTCATTGTGAATTTATTTCAGTGATAATATCTCTACGACACATTTTTGGTAATATTAACATTATTATGCACCAATGTATTGCTCTGAATTAACTACTAGCTTAAGATATTCAACTGTATTATTTATTCGTTGATGTTGCATTCGGTTAATCTTTAACTTCTTTGTCAAGAGTAGTTCCTGTAGAGCCTGGAGTAGTTCTTTAACAATCCCGAAAAGCCTTATAAAACAAATGCCAGGTGGAATTGCGGGTTTTTGACCTCATCGATAGCAGTTATTTTAGGCCAGACAGTATCGGCAGTCAGGCGAGGTGCTATTTCCGGACCCTAAACTTGTATGTCATATTTTTAGAATGTAGTATTGCACACTAAAGGCTAAGAGTTAAAGCTTCGATGTCACGTGGTTGTAGTTATATGTAGAATGTATAGAGGCGTGTCAAATATACGTGTAGGAATGAAAAATAAACCCAAAACTACACGTCCGCTGCGTTAGAAGTAGTAAGCATTAATTGCGATGTACACCTAACTGTCGTAATGTTTAGGTTTTTCTTTTCACCATGAACTGTTGTTACTTATAGTAATGGAATAAAAAAAATACCAAGCTAGTGCGATACCTATTGTGAATTGAGGTGGTGGCCTAGCAGTAAGAGCGTGCGACTCGCATTGCGGCGGACGCAGGTTCAAACCCTGGCTTTTACCAATTAGTTTTTAGCGAAGGAAAACATCGTGTGGAAACCGGACTAGTCCCAATAAGGGCTAGTTTACCCTCTGGGTTGAAAGGTCAGATGGCAGTGCCTTTCGTAAAACTAGTGCCTACGCCAAATCCTGGGATTAGTTGCCAAGTGGACCCCAGTCTCCCACGAGTGGCAAACTGCGTAGGACTACGCGAGGAAGATGATGATGTTACTGGCATTGAGATCCCTATCGACTGCGCCAATTAGTTGTAATGTTGTAGTTACTCGAATAGACAAATTACACATTGCATATACCAAGAAGCATAAATAACCGACAAAAGTATTACAGAGGTATATGTGATATTCGTAGGTAAAACATCGCAGAACATCCTCCATGTTTATTTTTCGTGGAAAAATCTCTGGGAAGTAAACACGCTGCGTTGTAGATAACCACACATTGTGTATCACTTGTTTTATTAATATAAAACTAGTAGAAGGTAAAATACTTTCTTAGGTATAGGTATTAACTCTAGTCGATATAACGAATCTTAACTGTGACTCTTAAGGACACAAGTGGATAGATTGTGAAGGGAATAATTGTATTCATTTAATAAATCGTCCCATTTGGAAAAGGAAAATGGATAATTTTCGGATATATATTTATGGCTATATGATTTTGTAACTGATAGAAGCCGAAACACGATTGTTTAAATTTTTCTCAGTAGTAAAAAAAAAAGTTGTGTCTATTGATTCTTTATAATATCTTCCTTAGCCAACGTTAGCTGTACAATATAAAACAGCGGGACTTAGTTAGAACCATGATATTCTGTTTCTTGTAAAGGCCGACAGAAGCAAAATGCCTATTAGGTACATATCTGTAATACATATTAGACTGTAAATTATTTAAAAATATACTACTAAAGAGCCTTGCGTCTCGTTCTTTCGTGCATGAGAGCCATAAATACCTCCAATAACAGATCGATGTAGAAACATTAGAATCTCCTCTTATGGTTAACGGAAAGAAATGACACACCGTGTAAGTTTTTGTTTGTTATACAATTTGTTCACCTCGTCGTGCTAATATCGAGACCCAAACTAGCCAGAGATTCCAAAATTGAACCTCGAGCATAGCGAGTGGTTCAAAGAGTGGAATCTTGAGCATTTACTACCGTGTAAAACTCATAATTTTTCACCTCACTACACGGCTAGTCAATTGTTTATTATACAATGAAAAATATAAAGTTCCTGATGCAAATCGGAATTAATCCAAAAAGTACGACGAAGGCATAAGTTTGCAGGACTCGCAATCAGCGCAGCAGCAGTTTTCATTAGGCGCCGGCTGTCCGGAGCCAGACACAAAAGAATTGCGAGAACTGCCGCTGGCGGTGCGAGGTTTTGTCCCCTTCCGCTGTGGCGCGGATAGTTTCAACCTGTCAACATAGGGACATTCTTTTACAAGCGACTTGTCCTACACATTTATTTATTTTTCACCTCACTAGCTCGGAAGTAACTGTTTTATTCTTTAAAAACAGATAGCAAAGTTACACTTTATTCACAAGAGTGAATAAAGTGTAACTTTGTAGAATAAAGTGTAACTTAGTAGAGAGAAAAAAAAAGACTCGAGTGTTTATTTGACTTTAGCTGGTTACATAGACGTCAGCTGGTTATATGTTCTCTTATTTAATGTCAATGATAAATGATGGATGCCAACAATTTTGATTACATTTTTAAAGTTTTTCATGATTTTTTTTCCTGGTAGGTGGACGTAGTTTAAGGACATACCCGGGTTGAATGATGTTGGTCACAACATAGTGATTATTAGGTGGGTTAGGACAGTACAACACGCTATTTAAGCTACGTTTATGTGTAGAAATACTAAGTGATACATTAATGGGTTATTATTTCGAGAGGTTTAATTGTGTTTAGACTCAAATTTTCAGTTATAAAATTATAAATATATCGTTTATTGTTTTTAAGTTGCTTAGGATATTATCACTGAAACTTGTGGTAAATGCATTTTATTCTATTTTATGTTTTTTTCCACAATAACTTAAATTTTCTGCACATAAGTCAGTTACGTGGTCAGGTTCGGATTATCCCTGACTACTTTGTAGTATTCTAAAAAATGCAAAGTATAGAAAAACTTGCTGTTTAAAACATGGATTGAATGTTCACAATATGATATACCATGCATGCAATCATAAAAAAATTAGGACATTGATAAGACTATTTTTTTCTACATTTCCCGTTGTTCCAAAATATACCATCATTTTCGTGGCCACACTTATTAAGTAATATTTTAAACAAAAAAAGAGGTCAAACCTCCTGTAAATCCTTTTTTAACTATAAGCAACTTTGAAAATAAGACTGCGTTAAATATGACATATAATGTTTATCGCAAGCCATAATTATTTATCTATAATTAATGTAATAAAGGTTCAATTTAGATTTGCGTCAAAGATCCAGCGTCATTTTCGTTACGGTTGCGACTTGGTGAGTATTGGGTAAATAAATATAATGTTTTATTGGTGCTGTGTCATTTGCAGTTAAGTTATTCAATATTGATTTCATTTGCTTCAAACCTATAGGATATTTACTGCAGAGTTGCGAAAGTGATATGGGCCACGAAACTGAGTAAAGACCACGAAAAAGATGATTTTCCCTACAAGTAGAAAAAATACAGATCACTTTTTACAGAATTTTCTACTTTTTACAGTGTAATCGTTTATGCCGTTTTACGAGACCATAGCTAAAATATTAAATAAAAATCTTCTTTTTTACTTAGATGACGATAATTATTACAGTTTTGCTGATAAAGTAAGTTTTTCCACTTTTAATCATTAGTAACTGGTTGGGATCATCTGCAGCGTGACGTCAATTTGATTAATCGGCATGAAAAGTACCGACCCGTTTAATAATTATATATCGGTATGTCCGATATTGTTACTGTTATTCCTGCACTTATTGTTTTACATGATACATTTTCGAGGATGGGTTTGGGATCTCGGATTGCCAGAAGTTTTAGGGAAAGAACTAATGTACCTACACTGAATGTACACGTGTGAAATGTATATATCTAAATATTAAAAAAAAACTTCATCATTTAGAAGAACAGTTTGTTGTGTTGTTTCGTTGTAACATAATTTCGTTCGGGTCTACCGTAGTAGGTCTACCGGGTATATATATACATATATATAAGGTATTGAAAGCTGGTTTTGTTTGTGGGTTGAAGTTATTAATCTTACTTTAGTAATTTCTAGATAGTATTTAAAAGGTTACAAAAATGACAATTTGAAGTCGTCATTTTCGTGGTCAAGTTTTAATTTTTTTATATATATATATATCGATTGTATATTTCTGTTGATATCTGATTCATTAAATAATACTTATTCGTTTTCTCATTATGATCGGATTTTCATTCAAATAGTACAATAATAAGATTTTGAAATTTTAAACAAAATGTTCTTTTTCGTGGTCATGGTGCTCATTTTCGTTACTGTTAAAATTTGAATTTTGCTTTTTTTAACCAAAATAAACTTTATCGATCTCTGATAATATAAAGTATGTTATCGGTATATACCCTTATGTTCAAAATAAAACAGACCACATCAAAATGTATGTTTTTATTTCTGTAACATTTATCTTACACCTCAAATAATGACCCTAATATATTTTTAAAGTATGAACTGAATGTTCTTGTGGGTGTGTACTAGGCGGTCCCAAGTAGAGCACGATAGGATTTGGACACGACGTATGTAATAATTGGGTTTTTAAAAATGTTTCTGAACACCTCATTGTCAATTCCCATGCCATCCCGTTCAAATTAAAATAGTAAAACATTGCGCTATGCTAGAATAGATGTTTCTAAACATACGATTTTAGTTTGCTAAAATGTTTCAAGAAAATAGAAGAAAATTCATTAATATTGAGAGGGTTTTGTGGTGACAAACCTTAGCTATTATTACGGGCCCGGGGAGCGACTAGTTGCCCTGGAAACGCAATGGGTTAAGTGACAGTATATAAGCATGTTGTACAGTCAGCAGCAGAAATTGCTAAGCGAGTCAGGTGTACAGATTGATCTTGACTCGCTCTTATTCTCTTAACAATAAAGTCGTGTATAGCTGATTTTGAACACCGCTTAGCAACTTTAGCTGCTGACTGTACCTTCGAATCTTAATAAGGAAAACTTTTGTTTGCGGAATCGTATATGTATATTATATATAAATGAGATTAATAGCAGTGGGTATATCAATGTAAATATTTGAATGTTATTATAAAATTTAATTGGCATGTTTTTGTAAACATATGTCAATTGATTAGTGTCTAAATTTTTACATCAGCATCAGCCTATTTTAATTTTAAATTATTCTTTTGTGGATGGCCAAATATATTATGACATCATGTTCCAATATATTGTGCTTAAAAAATAGCTACCTACGAGCTCGTTGCAAATCTACAGATAAAATATTTTTGATTACTGATTTT
This sequence comes from Grapholita molesta, assembly GCA_022674325.2. NCBI lineage: Eukaryota > Metazoa > Arthropoda > Insecta > Lepidoptera > Tortricidae > Grapholita > Grapholita molesta. The sequence goes on from CP053137.2 coordinate 12,488,838, forward strand.
GTAGATGTGTAGGGCTCATTAAATATCCACTTCATTATTGTATCCATCGCTCTTAGTACCCGTTTAATTTCAAGTTCTTTAATATCATATTACGAATATCTGCCTTTTTACGCGACTTCTGCCTATAATCTCAGCTCCTTCAACCGCTTAAGTGGATGCCAGTACACCCCGACATCACGATTTTTCTTATTTTTCTGTTTCGCCACCTGGTACATTACATGAAGTAGTTGAAGAACTCGTATGTATGTAAAAACTATGTAGTTTCGAAAATTGCATCTCACTGAACCCAGTTTAAAACCTGCACTATTGACGCAGATACCAGAGCCTCAGACTGTTAAGCTGGTGAATAATGCAAAGACAGCGGCACTTCACCGCCGACGCGTCAGGATTTAAGGCTAGATACCTAGCTACCCCATGTCAGATAAATAACTAGGATTGAAAATAGTCGACCAATTGTATGTATGTACCTTTCATTTACCAACACAGTTACGATACTAATGAAAGGTACTAAAAAGTACTCCCTTTATCGGGATTCTAAAATAGAGCCGTCCTTCGTAGGCATATATCTGCTGACCATTAGCTCGTAATGATGATGCTCGTAAAGCGGGTTAGGGAGGATACTTGGCGGATGTAAGAATCTAAACGGTTTATTTACAATAGTCTCTCCATCAAAAACCTATCTATAATTACGTTTGAACTCCATTCCTCCAGGGTCTGAAAGTACGAGTAAGAAAGCGTGATTACAACATGGTGTACTCGTATTCATTACGCGTCTAACATTGGCCAGTGTCTCAACAATCCTGTACGTGACTTCACATCCTGGCTGCAAACCATTTCCGCACATATGCCCGCGCATTTTCCATGTACGCTTACATAACATAATGGGCGACAGATCGGATGCACCAGACGGTGTCGAATATTACAGTAAGCTGCAGCTCCTCTTGTAGGTTGTTACTTGGAAAAGCTCCTTTGCAGCATTGCGTGGGCCCCTATTCGAATTTTGCAAATTTATCTAATACTAGCTTTTGCTTGCGACTTTGTCTGCATAAGAATTAGTATGTCCTTTCCTGGGGCTAAAAAAATCCTTTACTATGGCTTTGAAGTAAATCAACAAGATACTTATAGTACTTAATTTACCAGTAACAAGCTTCTTCCTACAACGTAAAATAAAATATTAAAAATGTTGCTTATAGGTTAGGTTTTCCTCTTGACAGAGATTATTTCTTCATTCGTTGATCTCGTTTTAAGCTTGCTAGTATAAATTTATTGTATTGGTAATTGCTATTTTTGCCTCTTAAACACTACGCAATTGATTTCGTTACTCATATTTATTTATTCCGTACGATGCGTATTTTTTACTAGTGCATAGTGACAGTTGAGACAGCATATTTCTTGGCCAATGTGAACGTTGCGATCGATCCCGGGATTCCCCCACTACATATTTTTAATTTACCTATTTTTTATATTTTAAAATGGCCAAATTTACAAAATGCTTTAGGTGGTATTTTTTTAGGCTATGAAAATCCAACAATACACACTTAGCCACTTACTAAATAAACTTATCGTCCATGCTATTTAACCTATACCTATAGTACACTATCAAAGTAAATAGAACGCTTTGTTTTCCTCGGGTAGTCCAATACTTTAACTGCAACTCCTCCGTGCATGCACAAAACGTTCGATATTACCCACTCGTTACGCCATATTCTCATCCCATTGCACTGTATACTCCGACCAGCTATTAATTTCTCTGTACGCGCGCCGCAATGGATGAAAAGTAAGTTTTACGGTGGTTTCAGAGTTCAGTGGTAGAAACGTCTCGCCGGCATGCAGTGCCAGACCTACCCCACGGCGGACTGCGTTGTCCCCCCTGCCCAGTGCATCATAATCACAAGAGCAAATGTCATACGAAATGTGGAGGGACCAATTACTAATTGCACGAGCATACCCTGTCAGGTCACGCCCTATTGGTTTTTGAATACGACGCCCTCAATACTTGCGGTCTTAAACTATTTTAATTTAGTCCTCTGGTATGTCGGTTATATTAGAAACAATTACTTATAGGTACGCCGTACGGTACATCGATAACCACGTAGAAGTTATTTATATGTAAAAGCCAATCCCCGTTTCCCTTGGTCACGGCATCACGCGTGAACGACGGAAACGATTTTGCTAATTCTTTTTTTATGTTGTGTTTGTTATTATCAGGAAAAGGTTATTAAGATGATATATACATGAAAAAGTCAAGACAATTGCGCGGAAAATTAGAAAATTTAAGAATACTTAACCACTACATTACATTTTTTCTAACGTAAATAACCTTAGTGCTTTTGAAATTAATTAAATTAAATTTAGCTTCATTTATTAGTTGCTTAAAATTATAAGTATTATAACACTTCAACAACTTCAGTATCCTTCGTACAATGCCACGAGGGCCTTTTTTAGATTCGGTAACTAGTTAAGTACTCGTATTCTAATGAATGTGATTATTATAAATAAATATCAAGGTAGTCTTTACTACTTAAATATAGTTTAAATTAAATACACACTTCAATATAACAATTAAAATAACCTAAAATCCTAAAATCTGATTCAAAAGTAGAAGCTCACAACACTAGTAGGTAAAACCATAGATGTAAACAGGGTCCCTACATTCCGCCCATAAACAAGATAAAAGGCAGCAGGTGCGGCGCGTGGGTCCATGCACTAAAATGTGATTACTCTGAATCTATACTAGCCTAGTACCGCGCGAGCCGGGTTGCAGAGGCGGTTGCCATGGGGACCGCCGGATGCGACGCCATTGCATCACGCTAATTCGACTGGGTTTGGCGAGACATGGCCACACTGAGTATTCCTATACAAGGTACAGTCAGCAGCAGGTATTGCTAAGCGGTCCTGGTGTTCAGAATGATTTTGACACGTTCTTGTTATCTTAATAATAAAATCGTGTCCAGCTAATTTTAAACAATTCGCTCGCTTAGCAACTTCTACTACTGGCAGTACATCATAAAAAAAATTTGGTAACAACAGTTGGCTTTATAGATAAAATACTGGCTGTATTTTTTTTACATGATACAAAATTATTTTTTTCTAACTCCATAAATAACTTGCAATTGAATGCTTCTAAGTACTTTCGCTGAAATCAGACAAAATATTTAAAATCTTTTATTTTTTGTTATTTACTTTACTTTTAACAGCTGTTTCTGGATATTATAACGGTTTATTAGGCTATTTAAATTAGTAATTTTAATGGACTGTTTTAATCATAACTGTCAAAAACATTTTTTTTTTGTGATTTATGCTAGTTTGAAAAGTAAATTAGTTAACTTTACATTTTAAATATCTTATAAAAGCTTTAATATCATGATATCCTTTACAAGTAAAAAATACAGTCCGCCTTTTGTACTTTTGTGTTTTGTGCAATAAAGACTAAATAAATAAAAAATAAATATCTTGTCACTCTCTAGGCAAATTGATCCAGCTCTTGTATACTGTGTGGAAGTCTAATACGGGCGAAGAATTAAACCAGACATAAGATTTACCAGTATAATCATTAACCAAAAGGTTTTTCTTTAATTATACCTATTATACACATGAAATTAATTTTTGTAAAATTTCTGAGCAGTAATGTACTGCAAACATTACGCGATATAAGCTTTTGAAACTAACTGTCAACGAGTGTTTAACTCGAGTGTGTTGCATTACATTGCAGGCCGATTTTTTTTACATTGATAAAATTTTAATTGCACTTCTAAGTAAAAGTTATCTAAATATATTTCTTATGTCCTATTCTACCCTCCGTTAAGAGATTCGCCCGTATAAGACTTCCACACTGTATGTCACATGCAGTTACCTAGTGTCAATTAAAATGTTGTCGCATCGGCAGTAGATACAGTATAGATACTTACCTGCTGACGCGTAGGTAGCTATTATTAGACCTAGACGTCTGTGTTCTGTTCAATACAGCTCGATCGATACTAAAGTTATTTTAGTTAGTGCAGTCAATATTGAAAAAAATATTCTAATTTGGATATAAGTACTAGATTGTATAGGTCTAATTAACGGTTTGACGACCGGTCTGGCCTAGTGGGTAGTGACCCTGCCTATGAAGCCGATGGTCCTGGGTTCGAATCCCAGTCAGGGTATTTATTTGTGTGATGAGCACAGAAATTTGTTCCTGAGTCATGGATGTTTTATATGTATTTAAGTATTTATATGTACTTATCTATTATACATATATATCGTCGTCTAGTACCTACAACACAAGCCTTACTGAGCTTACCGTAGGACTAGGTGGATTTGTGTAAGATTGTCCCGAAATATTTATTTATTATCTCGGATGTAAGCATCTTATTGCGAAACGTACATACGAGTATCTGTTACAATAGACATACATTTAGGTATTTTAACCTGGGTATTATTTCGTTCTCCGATACTTCCAGCGTGCTTCTTGTACTTACAAGTGGGAAATATCAATTTCCGAAGCACCGCGGGCAGGTGCGGCCTACTTGCAAAATAAACTGGCAATTCAATATTCAATATTGAATTTTTATATTCTCTCGCGGTTTCGATGTTCCTGTAGACCTCGTGAGATCTGTGAAAAGATAATGTTTTGAACGCATACTGAGGTAGGTCAAACGACAACGAATATTGTTTATTATGACACAAATTTAATTTTGGCTAGATGGGTTCCTTTTATTTGGCGTAATTTGTGTTGTCCAAATCTAAATAGTTAGGAATACCAAATTTCGCATAATTGATTTACGCCGAATGTAGCTAATTTCCAATTTTTTTTAGCAGTCGAATACTAATTTGTTCGATAATTACACCCCGTTATCTTATGCTCAGTTTAGGAGCAAGTGATTGGGCAGTGACGATAATCTAAGTCGATAAAAAATTAAGTTGACTTACTCACTCAATAATATGTCAAAAGATCTTGGGTGCAATTTTTGAAATAGTTACCAAGTGATTTCCATAGAGAATGAATGAGAATCTCTATCAATTACTCGGTGACTTTCAAAAATCGGACCCCAAATTGACGATATTCGATATTTATAATTGTCGCCCTCCGATCTGACTAAAAAGAGGAATGAATGTGTCTCTATAGCTTTCACTAAAGAAGAATTTTAGTTTGACAAATAACTTTTATAGATAAATATGAATTGACTAATTATGTGAAGCAACATCACTATTTGAGTTTGCCCCCAAAATGAGCATTAGATAACGGGGTGTATCGATAATATATTAGAATCTATTGAGACCAAATGTCCGAGATTGGGTTAGGTTAGAACTGTGACCACAACTGGACAACAAGGTGGGTTAGGTTAGGTTAGGTTAGAACTGCGACCACAACAGACAAGCACTCCTGGAAAAAAAAATCGTAATAACACCATTCGATCTTTCCAAATTATGCGTAAACAAGGGGAATCGAATATTGGTAACTGTTTTTATTCCTGACTGTATATTTCTTTGGATAGTCACTCAATATAGCCTCAACACTTATGAATATACCTAGATATTTTTCTAGCACGAACGGTTTCTTGTAAGTGATTGACAAAATAAAAACATCGACAGTCCTGTTATCGATAAGTACCACTTCAACGTCATACAGGTCAACAAGACTAATATTAGGTAATAGGGTTAAAAGTAAATAAAAATAACAAAACTATCTATTTATTTATATTTTACATACTTCAGAAAACAATTTTGAACTATTAATTGCAAATAAAAAAATAAGTTGGATCAAGTGTACGGATTACGTTCAATTTGTTCAAGATCGATGTCACGCGGCGTCTAGGTATGCAGAATGTGTGTACGTATTGTTGTTGAATTACTATGTACTTACTTATCGATAACAGGATTGTCGATATTTTGATTGTGGCAAGCACAAAGCAAATGTCGTTCCTGCTAGAAAAATATCTAGGTATACTTATGAACTAATTCTAAATAGCCTAAAATCAATGAAGTTTATTTAATTGTTTATTTATTTTATTTTATTTAGGTAATTACAATAACAATAATATTGTCATATATCGAAAAACTGGTGTGATTTGTCTCGACACCGAATCCGCACTCGTTTAATTCGCATAATACTCGTTTAATCTAGCTATTCAGATAATTGAGATCAAAGGCCATAAACACTCTGTAGGTAACCATATCATTTAACTACCGTTGTAAGCAAACAAATACAAAAATAAAAAGGTATGATGCTGTTGCCTAAAATGTAAACAAATCATAATAAACATTTCTGACAAGCAGGCTCCCGAGCCGCTAAAAAGCAATCCTTTAATGCATTTCATTAATTAGTGCGCACCCGCTACTGCGAGACCCTCCGCAGATCTGATATTCCATACCCATATACTTTTTCATTCCTCTATTTCATTCCTGAATCATACCTACACGGGCTGGACCTGTGCAGTGTGCGTCCTTACTGAGGACGCGAGACAAGTTGTTGCAAATGAACCAGTGTCGTGTGAACTCTGATTACATTTATATTTCATATTATTTTTATTTACGTGTTTTTTTTTTAATTTTCATGTCACCCGACATCCGAAGAATCTAAATTAATTCTCTAATCAGTTCTTCTCTCTAATTGAACATAAGAACACTTGCTGTTTTTTTTTCTCACTAACTTTGATTATGCTGATAAGTTTTATGTTTCGGTTGTTGTTGGATCAATAGTGCAATAAATAAAGAGGCAAAGCTGTAAGGACGAACATAATACTTTTAACTGCGATGAGCATGCGAATCCTGGCCTCTACGAGTTCGTATACCTGCGAATATTGGAATAAGTCAAGATAAATAATCGCACTCATAATTAATTCTTGTAAAGCCTGAAGAGCCACCTTTTTAAAAATCATAACTAGGATGATGGCACCAATGTTGGACACATTAAGCTGAAAGGCACCAATGATGGACATTTAGTTCTAAATTCAAATACCATAACGTTATAAATTACCAACAATACACAACACTTGACTCCTTTGAAATAAGCAATTTTTGAGAACTATGTAATAGGTACATACGTGGGACAACAAAAAGCGCTATCATTATCGAAGTAAGTAAGTAAATCAGCAAGTTCGGACAATTGCTGCCATACCCAAACCGAATCTAAGCTGAGCCTAGTATTCGCTGTAACGTTAGGAATAAAGCCCTAGCCCTAGTACATAAGGGTGATTCCAGACGACGGAATGCGCTTTAAAAGGAACTAAATATAATCAACACGTCTCGCACCCCAGCAGACGTCTGTCGGTTAATGCTATTGGAACTTTTGCATACGCCTGTATTGACGGGGGACACTGGAAACGCATTTGTCACGGCCACAAAGTCAAAGGTTAAAAGTCGTTATATATTGCCGTTGTATGTATGTAGAAATTTATTTAGACCTCGTCTGGAAGGTCCTCTAGAAGGTCCCAGATTCGAATCCTGGCCAGGACATTAATTTCGTTGTTTCTGGGTTATGATTATGTTTATTCATGTTCGTTACCTATCTATTATAAAACCATCGCGGTTTTTTACTTATATTACAAGCTTTATTGAGCTCACCGTTGTACTAATTCGGTTTATGTAAGATAATCCCGAAATATTTATTATTTATTGTTTCTATCTACAGAGCTCTATTTTTATATACAATGGTATGTAAGTATTGTAAGTACTTAGTTTAAATTATATTAGATTTTTGAAAAGGTACACATCTTATTACTATAAATATGTACTATAAAAATGTAGGTACGTTTAAATGTCTATTATAGTCTAGGAACTTGTTGTAGATCTACATGAATTTCGTCTAGTTATTAAAACTTCTACTGCTCAAAGATTAACTGAATAATATTCATTAAAGGAAAATAATTACCTTTGTAGTTATACATTGTCTAATATACTTTTAAGTTGTGTTTACAATCGTTATAATTAAAATATGGACAGTGGGAGTAATCCCCTCGGACCATTTTACTCAAAACCGTAGGTCTTAGTAATAAATCATTTCAATAAGTGAAATCATCACACATACATGAGTAGAACATATTAATGCAAAATTAATAGCTAAAAGCCCCTCTCATAATCAAAAACCATACAGCCATACAACCAAGTTTTCAATTAACGGTCAACCCTCCAAAAATACTAAATCATATCAAACGCAGATCAGACTTTAACTCGATTGGCCAATCAACTATGACCTCTAATGAAAGGGGATAAAGATGTAAAATGTTGATTGAGATGAATGGTATCGGTATATGCGTGATGGGGTTCAGTTGACGGGGGTCCAGACAGAAAAATGCACTTGGAACCCCACGTCTAGACTGCAGACTGTCTGGCGAGCCGCGCAAACTGTGGAGCTCGACGAATTCTTCAAGGTCGAATGAACCTGGAACCTGTTAACTTGTTACAAGGACCAGAAACATTGTACTCCTTTGTTTTTATCTCTCCTGTGGTCGATAGCTAACAACTGAGTTTGTGTGGCTATAAGTTATGATTATGCCACCCATTAAGATATAACAGGAAAGGGTATTGTAATGGGGGTTCGCGCCTAGATGGAGAGATAATAAAGATGACTTCTATGATATTCTTTTATTGGGATTATTTTATACAAGCCAAATCGACTACTCGCTTTGATTGTCTCCCGCAGAGACCACTAGGAACAGTAGGAACTCTGTTGTTACATATTCGAAAGAGAATTTAAATTAAGAACTGACATTAGGCCAGCCCGTAGTCTGTGAAGGTCACAACCTTCACAGTATATATGAATCCATTTAAAATGTTAGGGCTGGCATCCCTAGCAAGACGTGAAAATAATTTCGTTTTGTATTGTCAGAACGCCCAGTGTTTTTAATATAGTGAGATTAGTGAGTAGTCGAGTTTTGGTTAGACTGTAGAAACTGAAGTTTGTAAGCCAACTCATGTAGGTAATATGAGTACATATAAATCTTACTATTAATTGCACAATCTGTAAAGTCAACATTAACTAGTTTAAGTTTGAATTTGTGCTAATATATACGTTATATGTCTCTCGCTTTATGTATATTCTATGCAGTTAAGCGGTAAACCTTCTTAATATTATAATATAACAGTATTATATGTCGCGTTCATAGCGACTTAAATCATATTCCAATTTCTATAGAGACGTAATACAATGACCTTTTAAAGTAACCGACCTCTTTTTATGCTGGTAAGTAGCACCCACGCTTTTACTTACAATAGACAAAGAGTTATGTAAAATATTTATGTTAGAGACATTTTATCTTAATTTTTATTTACTTAACTGCCCAACAATACGTGTTACGTATGATAAAGTTTTGTAAAAAAACGTACAGTGTTTGATATTGCTTTTCAGCTGTATGACGTCTGCTAGCAGAAAGTCAAAGGTAATAAAATATATACAGCAACTAAAAACGCTCATTTGTCTCAGATTGCGATAACGTGGAAGTCCATAGTGTTTGCGTTCCCCGCAAACCTAGTGGTGTATAATTTAGTGCCGTAGTCTGGGCGGCTATACTGGCTGCTAGCTAGAAGTGCGAGGGGTAGGTCAGGTATGGTTGTTGTCGATGTATACTACTAGGGAATGTGAGTATACTCGTATACTAACAAGTTCGATTTTTGTGACGCATGCATTGTTTTTGTTCATAGAGAGTAGCCGTATACAAATTGAGGGTAGCAAACATTACATTATTTAAAGTTTTCATCAGTCAACCAACGTGACTACTGAAAAAGTTCCATGTTGAGAAGTAAAATACTTAGACCTGTATTATATAAGAAATCATAGTAAAATGTTAACCAAGGGCTGAATGTCACCCATTTCCGACGAGATAGTTTAGAGTCGGAAATAAGTTTGACTTTCACTCGAGTTAAATACTCTACTTTTCATTTCGAATAAGTAAAAAAATGCAAAAAAAAACTTTATTTATTTTTATTAGATAATGAACTAACTACTAAAAAAACACTAATCTTACGACATCAGTGTGTTGTAGTTCTTCAAATTTACGTCGTGTTTCAGGTGGTGGTGGTAAAATGCAATAATAACACTAACATTATTTGAGTAAGTATATCAGCCATATTATAAATAAACGTCAACATAAGCTATAATAATTTGTTATAAGGTATGTCCAGTATTATATTACAGTTGTTTACAATAGAGAACAATGTCATTGTTATATACATGTCTTGTCTAAGTATTCTGCCGTCAGTCTTTCAGAACCTAGATGAATGCAATGTTTTTCACAATTAGCGATAATGGAGGTTTTATTATACAATAGAAGGATAACGTTACCCAATACCTGAATAATGACAAGATTCAAAGAACAACCTTTTACCAACTTGCGTCATTAATGGACGTAAATACATCTTAGGATTTAATCTGCTGTTATAAAAATAGATTACTTAGCGATAACTAAGGAGAAATGCCGTGCCGTGGAGTGCCGGCTGACTAGAACAGCTCCACCCTGTCTCCTCCCGCGGGCGTCGTAATACAAAGTGAAAAAACTGACGTTTGGGTAGCAGCGTACGTCGAAACCCAATTTACAGCTACTGTGGTCCCCAACCCGCCTGCCAAACGTGGCAACTACCCCCAAGATTATACAAATCATAATCGGGGGAAACCTGAGGCGAGTACTGGCATCAAACCCCGATAAAATTTTAACGTCACATTTTGTGTAAAACATATTTTATTAATTAATTTTCCGGTCGTTTGTATTTTTATTTTTTTATTAGATTAGGTAGTTCCAACTTTATATTTTTTTACATAAACACAGAATAGTAAGACATGCCACCTCACCCCGTAGTTTTGAAGGTGGAATTTCATACAAAGGTAATTGGGGAAATTGTTGGTAAGACCCCTTGGGATTATGAATATTATATAGCTTCATTTGTAATAAGGATGTGTTATTTAGGTAGCTGTAAAAAAAGTTCCTCACCCCTCTGCCCTCACTACTCTCCTCATTCTACGACGACGACTACGACTAAAAATGTTTATGGAATGAGAACTAATATCTATATTCTTACAAAAATCATAAACAGCCATCCAAAATACATACAAGATCTATACCTATCCAACTTAAAATCAATTAAGGAGATTAGATTTTTTTTTATGTCTTCTAAAAATCACGACTGCGTTTTGTAAAACTTGGAATGTGTGCACTCCCAGAAAAATAATAATAGCTAGTTAAGTTTCCGAACCCTTACTGTAAATTAGCCATAAAAGGCTTTAGCAGTAAAGTACACATGAAACTGCGATATAATTATTTATTTTGAACTTTAATAATAATAAAAAAAATCATGGCGTAGGGATGTGACGACCCCATCGCCCACTGGTTTTCTCCAGTGCAATCAGTCAACGCAGGGCAGCTTGTGGCGAGCTGTTGGAGAGTAGCGACTCCACGTACCTGAGTGCCCCTGGGGTGCCCTGTCGGACAGGTGGGGCAGGTCCCCTGCCTCTGGCTTGCCTTCACCGGCCGTCCAGAGTGGGGTCGCTAGAGCTGCGTTCTCGAGGGTAGATGTGGAAACCTAAGTGGCGAGTTGGCTATATGTTTAAAGTCCAGTGACACCTCTCTACCCTTAGCCCTATGCATCGGTGTTGCCCTTGAGCCACCTTTGATGTCGCTTTTTGTGGGGGCCCATCTCGCATAGGGCGAGTCACCGTCTGCCGGAAATAAAATTGAATACCATTTTATTAGGCAGACGTCCGGTTTTTTACCCAATAGCCCAGTAGCTAGTCCATCCTTTCCACCCAATAGCCTAGTACATTCTAGATTCCATTATAACTCAATAGTCTTTACACCATGGCGGGTGCTGTCTCTGTGCGCGTCCCATGATACGGACAGGGGCAACATCCGCTTAGTGTACCCCTTATATTTCATTAAATTGTCGAAAGGGCCTCTGCGCGTTGGCTCGATCTGGCTCCGCGTACGCCTCCCAAATGTCCGGAACACCATTGTTCCGTGTACGGAAGAAAAAAATCATAACCCTACCCTCGTAATCCCTACTTACTCCATTTTACGGTAATTGGAATTCCTGATATGCATAAATTGAACGAATAATCTAGCACAATATTTTGAGTAAGCCGCGGGTGCTATGCAGCCGTGTCGTGTATAATTTTATCGCTCGTGTGCTAAACACATGGAAGTACGGAAGTGGCCGCCTTGCGCGGCGGTTGCCGCCCGTGCCGAACCGCAAAAATTAGACGTTATTTTAGCTGAAAATCTAATTCAATTCGCTTGCTCTACCTTTTTTTACTATAACAAATATAACGATATTTTTGTAATGCGAAATGGACTATAAATATGTATCTATACAAATACTTTTTTTAGATATTATATCAAGAGAACTTAAGTACGAATGTACAATTTTTTTTTGCTTAAGTCACAAGTGCAGTTTCAATACATTCCTTATCATATATTATAATCATATCTGATGCTCATCGTTAGAAACCCGTTTATAATAACTATGACTTATTTTAGTCATAAGATTTAAACTTAATTAGATTAAACTGACTTACACCGTTTCCCCATATAATTTATAATATAATAAGAAATATAAGCTACGGTGTGAGTAATCTAAGCTAACTTAGTGCGTGAAAATGGAGGCCTATGTTCTCCCAAACATAGGCCTCCGGGAGTGACTTAAGTAATCTTTTTGATTTCAGTACAAGCAACCTGATAATAAAGTCAGTTCATTACAGATGTGGTAAGTACCTGTTAAAGTTCAAATAAATACATTTTGCATATAAAAACTCAGTCTACTGTTAGTACTAATATAGAAAAACTTTTTAAAAGATCGGATTTTGGGCTTAGTTTGGCAGTTGCATCGGCGGGCGAGGCAGCCCGGGCGCCGCCGGGTTCATTATCAAAGTTCAGTAGTACGCCACACATGCACCCCGAGTACCATGGACAGAATTACCTACCCATTTGTAAACCTTATTACCACCCAATAAAGTTTGATTATGGTCAGCACTGTTGTCCAATCACGATTGACTTCCGCCCGGTAGCTTTTTGCTAGATATGTCGAATGAGCGGACCGTCGGTAGATGTTACATAAGGTTTATATTCGGCCAGTTTACTATGGCGATAGTCCTGCTCGCCGAAGTTCGAGGGTCTCGCCGGCTGGCAGACGCGGGTGTCGAACCGTGCCGACGTCTCCCGGAAACGGCCGAACCCGGCAGCTCTGACAGGGCAGGAAGCGCTGCACTGTGGAAATGTGCTAACCGCACCACGTTGCACTTGCCATGCGATATTCAACCCTGTACCGAGTTGCCGATGGTTTTATCTGCTTGCGCAGATATTAGTGAAATTGACTGTCTGGGCAAGAGACCGACGCATATTTGACTATTAGAAGCGAACAAAGCGTTATTAGGAATTTACTTAATACATGACTTTCAATTACGATATTAATATTGATTGCTGAAAGCAGTTGATTGCCTACGAATTAACAGATTAAGTATGTAATATTGTCTTCGGTTGCCGCGATAATTACTCATGAAATAAAACAACTAAAACGGATTAATTTTTGGACCCGGGTATGTCCTTAAACTACGTCCAACAATGAGAGGTAGGGCACAGCGATGACCATCACGCTTGAATCTGGAGCAGCCCAACTGACCGCAGCCATAATAGCACTGCTACCTTTCAGGTATGTAGTGCTGTGTTCCTGATGGTGAGTAAGGTTCCCAGAGCTCCAACCCACTTATAGGTCGGCAACGCGCTTGTGACTCCCTGGTGTTGCGAGTACCCATGGACGACGGTAATTGCTTACCATCAGGTAATCCGTCTGCTCGTTTGCCACCTTTGTCATAAAAAAAAAACCATCCACCCGATGACCACGAACGCTGCTAAAGGGTTCGAAACGTCGGGATGAAGTTTAAATTAGTATACGCGATTTAATCCGTTTTAGTTGTTTTATTTCAAGATTAAGTATGATTAGCTTGTTCCCTGTTTCTTTGCTGGCTTAGTTTACCATACCCGCGGGAGACGGCACAGATGCAAATCCATTGAACATTTCTTCGGATTCAATGATGGTGCAGCCTCACCAAACTCGTCTATCTCTTGACGGACTGGGGAAGTACCTCCTCCTTACAGAAGACAACAGCTACCTTTCAGGTATGTAGCGTTGTGTTCCTGATTGTGAGTAAGGTTACTCCAACACCCCTTAAAGGCCGGCAACGCGCTTGTGACTCCCCTGGTATTGCGGGTGCCCATGGGCGATGGTAATTGCTTACCACCAGGCAATCCGTCTGCTCGTTTGCCTCCTATATCATAAAAAAAAAAAAAAAAAAAGATATGTGGGATACAGCACTGCATTAGCGTCATTTTCCTGTTGAACATTTTTTTTATATTTTGTTAATAAAATGGTTCAAGGTGCCATATGTACAGTTCCCAGTTTAGTTAACAGTACTACACTGTAACACTTTTTTTCCTTTTTCGCCTCTAAACGCTTTGAACAAGTGTAATTACCCATCGATTTTCCGACACTACACCCTTTCTATTGAATTTCCCGAACGATATTAATGGACACCATTTATAATCCGTGCCTAAAGAATTGAAGCCAAAATGCCGTATTTAGAAACGAATATTCAAAAGCAGTAATACCAATTTAATTGAAACATCAAATCATTTCACTCACGCCGATATCTACGTATTAGAGGGAGCGAGCGCAATGCGACTAATACAATTTCGATTCGACAGTTAACATTACAGAATGGCGCCCGTTTCTCGATGTATGCGTAGCACGTCTACGGCGTAGCGCGCGGCGTAGGCGCGGCTAGGGTTAGGCCTTTCTGTTGGAAGAAAAACGGCGTAAACGCATGTGATTTCGTATGATATTGCTATGTTTTTAATTTAGACGGTTATTAATCAACTATTGAGCAGGGATATTTACAAATTGCTCCACCATTACAAGCTACGTATTATCAATTGGTCCAAGTAATGTTTGGGCAGTATTTATTTATCGTAGCGATAAAAATAAACGATTAAAGATATTATTTTGATGCAATATTTATATAAATAATTTAAATGCAAGTGTAACTTTATTTTTGCATCATAAATGGAACTGGTACTCATAAATGGAACTAGTAATGAAAATCAAATAGTAATGCCTATAGAAAGTCTTTTCTCCAATTAGATAATACTTAATAAAGACACCGAGGTTAGTTTAGTTCAAGGTTAGTAAAGTAAAGATATTACCAATACATATATCTAAAATCTATATATTAAAATCTATATTTTCATGAATATTTCTGAAAAAGTTTATAACGTTTCCTGTCCCATACTAAACGATATGACAAAGTCACAAATCCAACAGTAAATTTAATATTGGGATGTGACCCCATAGTGGAAACATGGACGCCTACAAAAAAGCTTCGTGCCCTCACATTGGGATCACTCGGACAGAGCTCCTATTAATGTAAACATACATTTTGATTAGTACATAGTCCTTGTTTCCGTTATTCGATACATTTTTTTAAATACAGTAATTTGTAAGATGGCTGCTGGTACAAGTGATATATATTACTCTGAGTAGCAAATCCCGCATTACCAAAATGAATCCCATCCGTCTTTTGCCCGCGCCTCCCAAAAATATTCTTTACATGCTTGCACGCACGAAACACAAAAGGGGAACATTAAATTATATGACAATCGAGTAGATTAATGTCGACTAGTTTTCCAAAGCTACACATTTTATATTTTATCTAAATGTATTGAGCGTTAAAGGCAAAATATTAAAATTGGAGTAGGTCTTAATCAAATTACTAATTAGTACTGAATTTTACCTCTAGAGGGCAACCGTCCGCCTGCCAGCCTCCAAAGTTTCCAAGTTCGCGTGCCAGTCCCAAAATTTGGCTTTGATACTAATATTTAAGTCCTAACTCCATGATGAGTTCACCTAGCGGTATTTTCATTCACCGAAAATACTAAATATTAAGTAACTTGAGATTCCAACGTGACAACGTGAAAAACCCCACGTTTTACGTATCCGTAGACGACCAACTAACGCTTACCTTACAAACATTTTATTATATTTAGATTGTAATTAACTAAATATACAATCGAATAATACGCGCGCGCGTTCTCTGACGTCATATTTTTATATAAACGATAAGAATCCATTTTTATAATTATTTACATATTTTACGTACAAAACCCGCAGCCACTACTACTACTAATCATTTAAAAAGCCGGCGCGCCTCCATTCTGGGTGTATTTATGTTCGTGCTTACGGAAAATAGCTTATTGCTAGACTTATTTATTTATTATTTATTTACATACTTATTATTTATTATCCTATCGAAAAACTACCTCCGTGACCGCTGAAAATCTGAATAAACCCTCCGTGCAAGCCTCTATTAGTCAACACAGCCTCCCGCTACCAGGGCTGCACGCCGGGCCGGCGGTGGGCCCTGCAGGCGCATTGCAGGCGGGTGAACGGCCGCGCATCGATCCACCCCCGCGCGCCGCCCCGCCCGCACTTGCGTAGCCACCCGGTTATGTAACCATGACGCGGTTAGCGTGATTTCTTCCGGGTTTCCGGGTTTCAGATGTAAAATTGTGGGAATTACAAAATACCTTATGTGCGTTCGGGATTTAGGATTGTATCCCACTCAGCGGTAATATAAACGCATTGCCGTTGGGCCTCTAGGAAGTGTTCGCTACGTTTCGAACTGGCGGGGAAGTAAGGAGGGCGGCAAACACGTGCCACGACTTAGAACTATAAGCGCAGCATAATAAATCAAACAAGTTAAATTTCGACGCTTTCAATGGAAATTTAAAGTCACCGTAACATTTACTCGTAAAAAAAAATTCAATGGTGAAAATAAATGAAAATGAGCGTACCAATATATTAATAGCATATAAAAAAATTGAATTATATCTACCTATAGACATTTTTTTAATTGTACCTAAAGCACCATTCTAACATTTACTTGCGCCAAAAACTTACATGTGCACGACATCTGTAACTGTTCAAAAAGTTCTTCAAAAAACAACGAAAATAAAACTCAAAGGAAATGAGAAATACCTCCTTGTTATTGCATCTGGAAAGTTTTTCCTGTTTCAGAACTCAATGCATATTTGGGCGTCCCCCATCAATTATTACGACCTATCTACCCATTCTTGTACTTTGAAACTCAAACTGGTATTTGTTTTGTCAGGGTGTGTTGTTTTGTCTTTATTTAAATATCAGCACTTTAGGGCTCGTCCAGAAATCATGTCATCCTTTATAGGAGAGGAGGGAGTCGGAAAAATATCAGCACTTTAGGGCTCGTCCAGATCGTTTATAGGAGGGGAGGGAGTCAGAAAAATATCGCGATTGATCACGAGGAGGGAGGGGTGGTCCTAGACCATATCATGTATAATTTGTTGCCAACAAAAATTTACAAAAATCCATTTTACCCGACGTACATCTTATACTCGTAGTTTGTACTTCGGACAGTTTCACTAGTGTTTAAATATACACGTGATTTTACATGGGTCAGGGTGGTAGTGTAAAAACGATAACACGATTTTTGGACGAGCCCTCAGCGGAAAAATAAAAATATATATATAAATATATCTAGGTGACAGAAATCTACATGTCACCCTGAGGTTTGTTATTTAATAAAGTTGCTTGTTGAAATGGCCTTTCTTTTAAACCGCGATACTGGATGTGGTTTAACTCCTGTTTTATACCTCACATAATATTGAAAGTATTTTATTCATTTAATTGTCAGTTTCTCGTCTATATTTCGAAACCTCAGCAATACGTCACTAGCATCGCCCGGACCCTGAGGTCAACAACCCCGGGCGCTACCGGAACTTGTAGCTAAATCTAATCGAATTGCGGAAATAAACAAATATTGGAAATCTGTAAACTCAGAGGACTGACCCAGTAGGAAGTCAGGGCTATTTATAGTTACAGCAAAGATGCATCATTGATTGAATAAATGTGCACAGTCTAAGTAAATTACGTATAGTCAACCAATTTAATCTCCAGGCCACTTCGAACCTTGTCACGGTGACGTTAATAAGAGATGTTTTGCGTCTTTCATATAGATTTTCACTGTGGCCTATTAATCAAACTGGTTGACTGTACCTCTATCTCTGGTCTAACAAGAAATAATAAAATACGCTGGCAACCTTCATTTGTTACGCCATAATCGCATAGTTGTTGCCAGAGCTCAACATGAGAATTTGATAAGCGCCATCTAGTAAACCTGAGGGCGCATACCTGCTTGTACATAACCTTAATGTACGTTACGTATAAATGAATCCCTATCCCTTGGTCACAGCATCACGTGTGAACGACTGGGCCGATTGTTGTCTTTCATTGTTATGTTTGTTATTAGATTTTCTAAAAGGTTCTTACGATAGAAAAACAAAATTGCATTTAAGAATACTTAACCATTAAATATATTAAATTATTACTAATGTTACCTTTTTCAAAAAGGGTGTAAAGAGGTTTTTCCGGGGTCGGCAACACGTGAATGATGCCTCGGTATTGTAAACGTCCATAGGCTGCGGTGACCGCCTACCATCAAGCGGGCCGCATGCTTGTTTGCCACCTTTATGTTATTGAAAAAAAAATACCTTAGCAATTTTGACATGACATATACAGAAAGCGTGCTGCAAGTATAGGAGTATAGGATGTAAAAAAAAATATAGCGCATATCAGGGCAATTTCACTTTCAGGGACACCCAATTAACTTAATTGTCAAATAAAAGTTAAATCAGTGGTCAGTTTAGTGACGACAATTAACCTTTAAATTTCAATATAATCTACTGTTTTATGTTCAATCCATAAATAATACGTGTTATTGTAATAGAAAAATGCGAATAATGATGATTTAAATAAAGATTTAAAGCTTAATTGTCGTCACTAAAGTGACCACTGATTTAACTTTTATTTGACAATTAAGGTAATTGGGTGTCCCTGAAAGTGAAATTGCCCATCAACGTCTGTCAGGTCCGCCAGACATTGACAGGTATGTTCTATTTATAAATGTAAAACGTGGAAGATAAATTCCATTAATTTTCATTCGTACTATGCCGATACTTCACTGCGTACTCAGTAATCTCCTCGTGCGTAAAACGCCAGTCCTGAATGGACCCGGAATCATTAATATTAAATTAAGTTTCCGAAGTAAATAACAATAACTGTTATCTGTTTGCTTTAACTTATGTATCAGAAATTAATTGTTTTCAACATCTTTATGGAATGGAATTATTTACTACAATATTTATTAACGCGGGTAACACCGCGGGGCACAGCTAGTTTATTTTAATTACTACCCCGGATTGATGGCAGTAAAAATATGTCAATACTACCGATAGTAGCGATTCATTGTATTTTTTGTATTCAAGGTACATTTCTTCCTTCGTCGATCCGGGGTATTATAAAGCAGATAGGTATTAAAGATACTACATAATAAAAAACAGAAGAACCGCAACATGCAATAATGAGCATCATAATGCGATGACCCAATAAATACGTATAAAATTAAAACAAAAGAGGAAGCTACGGCAGCAGCCGTAGCGCCGTAGCGGGGTTACGGCGCCGGGCGCGGTCGCCGACCCCTGGCCGTGAACGGGGGCGGGGGCGGGGGCGGGCGGCCACGTGCGCCCCCGCCCAGCTACAGGCTGCTCCCGGTGCAACCAACCTTCCCGGTTATTTATAACAACTGCTTGACTTGTTTATATTCCAAGAAGTGGATGTTTGACTCGGTTAAATTAAATATTTTTACTAAAAGCCCATTCATGGAGCATCTTTAACATTTTCTCTTTGTTAGAATCAAAATTATTATTTAATTTAATATAAATAAAAAGTTATAAAGGTTAATTTAGTATTAAGCAGAAACGTCTAATCACGATAAGGAAGGTAATCGTACTAGTGCTCGACATGCTTATGGTATGGTAGATAAAATTGCAGTCTTTGGGGCTCCCGCAGACTTTCAGTCTTTCACCTGAGGTAAAAGGGCTTCATTCGATCCTGTATTTCTAACCATTTTTAAGGGTAGTTCTGTGGAGATTATGTACGTCATCATTATACATAGTGTGTGTAAATGTTTTTTGCAACCATTAGCTCTGCTTAAGTTACAAATGAAAAGCTAGTCGACCTATATAAAAGATTGTATCCCATTTATTTATTGATAATAATGAATACCCCTTCTTTTGCTTCATAAATAATCAATATCTTCTCATTTTCAGTGTAGGGTTCCGTAGTATTCAACTGATTAGGTACAATATCATTTTCGCTGGAAAGTCTTTATTTCAGGTCAAATATAAGAGTGTCATTTACTTCCAGTTAAACCCCAAATAAATATCTCCGGGGTTTTTTCCAAATAAATATCTCCGGGGTTTTTTCCAAATAAATATCTCCGGAGTTATTAATATAGGGTAGAACCGGAAAAAATAACTCAAAACATGTAGGGAGGCTGAACCCTAAGAACAAAAGGACAACTAGATTTCCGAATAATTTCTGTAATTTACAGAAAGAACCATTTCAACAGAACCCAAACAACCCTCGGGAAATTTTCACCCGCTTAGTTGATTTCTGAGAAATTCTAAATTTAGTTTTCCCGATAAAAATAATCCATCTTAAGAAAGTTCTAGATGTACCTATTAAGATACTATTAATTTTAACTTCAAAACATACCTATAGTATAATTTAGTCTATATTTGGCACTTGATGTAAAATCAAAATATATATAAAATATATATTACGTAGGTAGTTATTTTGCAGCGAATTATAGTAAATGGTAATATGTGTAAAAGTATAGGGTAAACCTCCCTTTTAGTCACGCCAGTGCACCCTGTGAGGTGACAACCTCTATTTTATATATGACATAACATTCTAGATGGGAACTATTGGTATGTAGTGTCCAAGAAGATTATATATTATATACTAGCTTAGGATTCAGCAAAGCATTTTGATTTCGGACAAGGAATATGTCATATGTCTACTCTTATCGTATCCGGTCAAGAAATGCGGGGTTGCATCGTCAGTAACAAAGCTTTGAGCCGGTACAGCAAAGAGCAGCCTGTACTTGCACGCACACAAGCGCCCCTGCACACAACCTCAGCCACCCAGTTCCTGCAGCCGCCGGGCCTCCGTACGGACGCCACACCTCCCCTGTGTGTACGCGGCGGCACGCACACATCCCCGACCCCGGGAAAACTGGTGTACTTGTGTTACCTCGCGACTAGCAACGGGGTTGGTGGTGTGCGTGGAAAAACTGTGTTAATGTGAGACTTCCGCGTTTTACTGTATTTGTGTCAGCTGCACGAGTGTGTGCGCTTGCGCGTGTGTGAGTAGGGTGCATCGACTCTGGTTCCGCTTCCGCAGGGTACAACGCCCTGGGCTTGATTTATGGGCAGAAAGGTTTGCGTGTGACGCTCTGTATGGAAACGTTAAGTTGTAATCAGCCTAGTAATGATAGTCAAATAGTATTGATTTAATAAAGGGTGCAGTAGTTAGGGTGGGACATTGTATTTCAATCGATTTTTCGCCTATACATACATAATTAATAAACTTTATAAACTTCAAAAAATAAATAAATCTGTGTAAGTTTTAACAGTACCTACTTGACTATATTGTATTGAGCTAATAATAACTTCGACACAGATTAAGTTGGAATTTATGTCTTAAATTAACGTTAACTATCTCAAATTATTTCACCATTATGCAGATTTACAAATCTATAATTATTTTAGACTCTCTTATGGTATTTTGTGTTATAGGCTAAATACAGCCCGTTGTCTTAAGTCAGTAATATCAAGTGCAGTGTAGACATACCGCAAGTTTCCTTGCTGCCTGCAGGCAGTGTTACGTCACGCCGCCCGGGCAACGCCGAGCCGGGACGTCCGAGCACGTGACGCGATCAGCGCGCGAAACGACGAACCAATTCAATTTCAATATCAATCACTAGATGACCCCGTAACATGTAATTATTTCCTACACAGGTCAATGCTATTTAATACCTATAATTTATATTTAAATATCGTTATATTAGCTGTTCAATCATTCATTTTATGCAAATAAATAATTGATTTATTGATGATGTTGTCTCTCTCATATTGATATTGTAAATCCAGATTGTATCTATCTATTTTTACGCTTTAACTGCTCGAAAGATGTATTATTACCTAATACCACAAATTGCTTTTTCAATTGCATTTTCCAATGATATGATTTACCTCAAGAAAAAAATACGAAATGTTAATTCACCTGAAAAAAGCTATTTCGACAAGCAAACAAGCGGTCTTACCACAACTTATTGGCGGCGCGGGTAGCGTTTTCAGAGTGCAACCGGTACAGTCACCATCAGATATTTCGGAGCTATGGAGGTGGTCAAAAATATCGGAACATGCACTTTACCGCCTTGACAATTGAGGCGTTGTTCTGATATTTGTGATCACCTTCACAGCTCCGATGTAGCTGATGGTGACTGTACAAGGACCACGTTACTGTCAGGCCACAACTGTCAAGCCACTTGCAGTAATTCGGGGATAAATATAAGAAATTAAAAAATATCAATTACTTTTTGGGAGAAGCCATCACCCTCAGTAAAGGTGAAGCACCTTTACTCAGGCACCAATGCTGGACACTTTAACCTGACAGGCACCAATGATTGGCACTTAGTTCTTAATTCAAAAACCATAACGTAATAAATTGAATATTTACCAACAAATGCACAACACTTGACTCCTTTGAAATAAGCACTAATGTTCACGATTGGTTCCTTGTCCATAACTGGCGCCATCACCCTAAGTTGTTAATGTTCATTACTAGTTCCAAATCAAAATGATCTAGTGATAAGTATAGTTAGTACATTACACCATAGCAAACTAACTATTTACTTCTTACTCTAATAGTCCCGTTATACTATGTGTAAGTCTAATACAGGCGAAGAATTAAACCAGACAGGGGATTTACCTGTATAATTATTGACCAAAAGGTTGTCCTTTAATTATACCTATTATACATATGTAATTAATTTTTGTAAAATTTCTCAGTAGTAATTAATGTACTGCGAACATTACGCGATATGATCTTTTCAAACAAACTGTCAACGAGTGTTTTACTCGAGTGTGTTGCATTACATTGCCGGCCGAATTTTTTTATATGGTTTAAATTTTAATTGTACTTTTAAGCAAAGTTATCTAAATATATTTCTTATGTCCTATTCTACCCTCCGTTAAGAGATTCGCCCGTATAAGATTTACACACTGTATATGTAAGCGACAAGAATGCAAACAACTGGTCCAGTGCAACTGCAATAATATCTAACAGGAAACCGCGCTCGCTCCTGAAACATGATTTATTCATTATGTAAATATGTGGGTATATAAATTAATTTCAGGAACGTCCGCCCAGGCCAAATACAGTCAGCAGTTGAAGTACCTATGCTGGCGAGATGTTTAAAATGAGATTTACACGACTCTATTGTCAAGAGAATAAGAGCGTGTCAAGATCATTCTGAACACCTGGCCCGTTTAGTAACTTCTGCTGACTGTACCTACAAGGCAACAACGCGTTGCTTCGGTCCGTCACTCACTTATCGCTGGTTAACATTTAACCATTGCCTACTTAGTTATTATTATCCAATAATATTTAAGTAAGCGTCCGGTTTTAGTTTAAATATCGAATGTTACCTAGTACTTATAATAGTTATAATATACGATGTATTCTATTTCAATGACGCGAAAATAATAATCGCACAAAGAGATTTTTTACACATGTATTGCATCTTCTATTCTGTTGTAACTCAAGTAAACTAAAGCAACTAAACTTAACTCTTGTTTTATAATGATATTATATTACTAGCACACGTACACTACATATCGTCACTACTTTGAAAAAACCACGTGAGTCATTCTGGCATTCAAAAGAATAATGACGTAACTATGTATGGGATGAGTACGTAGTTACTACGTCTCAACTGATAGTATCTGTGTCAGATACGAGATTTTTTCAAAGTAGTGACGATATGAATGTTTGTGGGCTTTAAGTGAGAAACTCACTGCCCAAACTATACCTATTTTTACGATCATCCCTGTGAACAAATATTGTAATATGCCAGTTTAAGGTAAATGTCCGGGTGCCCGACAGCGACCCAATGGATGCCACTTTCAATGTCAAGGCATTTGTCAATAGAGGTGACGCAAGGGTGTCATCCATTGGGCATTCCGTGTCAACCACTGGTACACCTTATTGTTTACATTTGACTGAAGATTTTTTTAATTATTTTTTATTATGCAGAAACGTCTGCTAGCGAATATCTTCGATATTTAAATCGAAAGAAAAATAGAAAAATTTGACTCGCAGCGGGATTTGTCCCGCTTTAAATATTGAAGATTTTTTACTACAAATACGCACCCTACTGTAATATATAGTCAGGTAGTTAAGTACAATAGATGTAGGTAGCTGTTTGTCCTTTCCTTACACTGTAGTTAAACTTAACTCGCAGATATCAATATATGAAACCACTGGCACATATCGCGATAATTCTCAAGCCCGTCACGTACTAAACTTTCCCGGCACACTCCTTCCCGCCGAATTGGAAACTAATGAGAATAAATCACATCGCATATATATTTCCATAACCCCTGTGGAAGTAAATAGAAGGAATTATGTTAGGCATGAAAAAAAATATTCGATCACAATCCATCTTAGACCTAAACTTGATTATTTGTTTTTATTATATATAAATATTGCGCGCAGAGATGGCCGATGGGGTCGAAAAGTGCCCGAGTGGAAACCACGGACTAGCAAACGCACAAGATGGATAGACGACCTCATTAAGGTCACCGGAAGACACTGGATGCAGGTCGCTTCCAACCGGTACATGTGGAGGTCCAAGGGGAGGCCTATGTTCAGCAGTGGAAGTCTGGTAGCTAAAATCATGATGATGATGATACCTAAAAAAATAATGACAATGACTTAAAAATAAATAGAACGTCCCCCAAACTCGTTTGCACAGTTTGTTTGTTATTACAAACATATAGGTTACTATATTTACAGTGACATTTGTTGGGAAATCAGGTATTATTTTTAGACCGACTTTTTTTGCCGTTGGCTCTATGGGAAGACTGTTCGGATCAGGTAGGTACGAACCATTAATATAGCATACCTCCATTCCTTTCCTTTTTCTATTTTCGTTTCCCATCGTTAGCTAATAAACTCCCCATAGTTCGCCCCCGAGAAGGGGTATTAAATATTTAATTTCCCGTTTTTCAGCGGAGCAGCGACGGGGCGCGCAAATTGATCTGTCTGTCCGTCTGTCTATACTCTATACATTAACTTTGCACTGTCTATTTAGTACGAGAAACGGATGCATTTTTGAGAACTTCACGAAGTAAGTACCTACTGGTAGTTATGGTCGCGTGCATTTATTTGTAACCCAGTTAAGATTAATAGTCCTAACAAACTGTATTCAAATGATTTTTTGTGAAAAGGATTACAAATTAATGCTCGCGACTGTACAAAACATCATAAAGTAGTCCAGCATTTTTTTTTTTATAATATTTTTTACCTAATAGCCTAATACTTAGTTTATGCTCTACTTTCAATATGTATTATTTCATTGTCTCAACTTAGAGCAGAAAAGAAAAATGAAATTTCTCTCTAATCTCACCATGTTTTTTTTCTACACTTCCTTATCATTTAGATTAGAACCAATATCTGTGTTCATCACATAAATAAATGCACTTACTGGGATTCAAACCCAGAACTATCGATTTTTCTTTTAAACTGTAAGTTAATATGAATAGCGCAAGTAGTAAAAAAAAAAAACAAATTAAAATAAATAGTAACTGAAATTGGTCTCTCAGCCTAGGTCCGCAGTGTATACTCTGCGTGCATATACAGTGCGGTGCGCCAGACAGAGCATGTTTTGATTTATTTTCCGAGGGCTCTCAATAAAGGCTTTGAGTCTGACGGCTACACTGGCTACAGCCGTGATAACGTTGCTGGATGCACCGACCAAGAACTTTGTTCCCTCTCATTTGTTTTCAAATCGTGTATCTACTGTCAACAAGCAAAAATATAACGCGCCTATGGCCTGGCAGTCCAATCGTAATACTGCAGTGTAAAACAACAATAACTACGGGTGTGGACCTAAAAGTGGTGTTCAACGCGTTTGAGATCAATTCTTCATTAGCTGCACAATTTTGTGTTAGATCAATGATCATGCATGAGAAGCTATCAATATGACACACTAAACATCGTTCTTCTTCTTCTTTAAAAAAATATGGCTTCCATCAATAAATCAATCGATGATTTCGCCAATGTCAAGTAGAATATCAAATAAGTAAAATAACATATAAGTTTGCCCTTAGAGCATGACGTTGTTCGGTAGTAGGCCTGGCGTTTTGTAAAGTGGTAGCTGGATTTTACAGAAAGCTAAGAGGCGGCCGTAACCCCAGGACTGCCGGGTGATGACCAAAATAGTGGTAAAACACGTTTTGAAAATTCTTCATTAGCTGCACAATTCTGCGTTAGATCACTGCATAATACGCTATCAATATTATACACTAAACTACGTTTGAACAAAAAACAAAAAATATATTTTCAAGACGACTTCGCCATTTTGAGGCTCAACCGTCAATCCCCAAACATCGTTAATGAATAAAAAAACATAAAAAATTCTCAAGACGACTTCGCCATTTTGAAGCTCAACCGGAGAAAAGTCATTGTCAAACAAAACAAACAAAGAATTAGTTGTATACAGTGAATTTCTGTTAGGTGGTATTAAACAAAGGGAAATATTTGAATATTTCAAGCAGATTCTAGCTCAATAGTCTCTGTATAAACACTAGCAGTGAAGCAGTCTCTATCCTAATACTATCGATCCACCGGAGAAGCAGTGATCAGGCAAGTTTCCCAAAATACCTCGAAGCTTCATCGGCAAATATTATTGACTCACGATAAGTATACCTAATGGTTTGATAATTACGCGTCTTAGTTCATACAATCGTATGGTAACGAAGGCGCAATTAGACGTCATCATTTGTAAATCGGCTTTAGACTTATAAATTGGTGATCCTGTATTAGAATTCTGGTATAGTATGTGTTGATGTGAAATGTCTGTTGTATGAAAGTAAATGTATATTGCTAAATATGGAAAATATATTATGGTCAACCGATATCATGGGATGGTATAGACAATACGAGTGACATGTAAAATACTAATTCGTGACACGATCGACAAAAAAAAGATCAGATTCATTTTACCTACTAAATTTTTAGTTTTTTTTTTTAACCTCATGTTGTTGGGTAATTAATACAGTGTGTAAATCTTATACGGGCGAATCACTTAACGGAGGGTAGAATAGGACATAGAAATATATTTAGCTAACTTTTAGAAGATACGAGATTAGAAGTACAATAAAAAAAATATCCATATAAAAAAATTCGGCCCGCAATGTAATGCAACCACTCGAGTTAAACACTCGTTGACAGTTAAAGTTCATATCGCGTAATGTTCGCAGTACATTACTGCTCAGAAATGTTACAAAAATTAATTACATAGGTATGTACAATAGGTATAATTAAGGAAAAACCTTTTGGTTAATGATTATACTGGTAAATCCTATGTCTGGTTTAATTCTTCGCACGTATTAGACTTACACACAGTATAATGATATACATGTGTATACTTTTACTATCTAGTAATACGTGTCCTAAACATAATCCATATATTGAAACTATTTATTTATTTATTACATACAGCCAGATGACCGTCGCTTTCATAAAACTAGGGCCTTCGCCAATTCCTGCGCTTAGTTGCCCAAGTGAACCCCACGCTCCCATGAGCTGAGGCAACATTCCGGGACAACGCGAGGAAGATGATTTACCTAATTGTATTTTGTCCTCAGGGACCGCCTTATTGCTCCTTAGGTTCCATTTCACCGTTTGTAGAAATGTAGAAGCGCAATCGAAACGAAAAACTATGTAGTTTGTTTTCGATTGCATTTTCTGCAATGCCGTTGATCGATTCCCAGAACTCCCCTGCTTTCATGTTTGTTATTCTCAATATTATCTCTATAACAGTTGAAAGATGTTAGGTTCAAATAGTGTTACGTAATCTAAAATCAATGACACTACAACCTTCAGACGTTCTAGTAAATTGTAGACTTATTTTGTCTCAAAGTGTAAGGGCATAGGTATTTATTTATTTCAATGTCGGGGCTAAGTCCGTCTCGCCAATTATATATCTACTTAATTCATTTCACACTCGCGTTGACACTGATTCTTATAAAGGACGTTCCTTGCTTTCATTTGGACTTATTTATTAATTCATTCTTATAACATATAGAAATTACAAAAACTATGTTCTTATTTTTTTTATAAGTATATTTATTTTTACGATAATTTACTACCTGAACATGCTTTGCGACAACTTTACCTCTTTCAGGTCTAAAGAAAACTTCAAACAATATTTAGCGATGATGGGTTTACAACCTATAGGAAATTGTCCAATTCTACTCATGTGCTACTAGCGTATAAGACATAGATCAGAGTTAGACAAGCATACCAAACGCTATATGTATTTCTTTAGTCGTTAGATTTAGTTTAGTTTTATTTGCAAATATGCATATTTATATTTTTCTTTTGTTTGGTCCTTTTATTAAACTGTAGAACTGTGTTAAATATGTCAAAAGCTTCTTTCCCCTTCTTTAAAAGAGCTTCGTTAATAACATGTTCCCTCTTCTGATCTGAAGCCCAGCCTGACGAAAACTAAGCTTTACTTTATTCCTCCAATCGATCGATAATAGAGCAATCACAAATAGATTTCCCATAATACCAGTGAGTCATAGTGCACCGCTTCGAGGGTACAAACAAACATCAGCACTCTTAACTAACCAGCGATGGACCGTATGTCACTTGTATTAAGGTTTAAGGTCAGTTCATAGTAGATATGGACGATGGTAGACCCGCTCGGAAAGGCCCTGTTGATTGTTATTATAAGTACTGAGTACTGTATAGATATAGACATTTTGTGATATGTATTTTGTAAGAGGTGGAGGCGGCAGACGTCGGGCTAATATTTGATCTGCCCCGAACACCGATTCCGGGATTATGGTGTAGCTGGAGCGAGGCGAAGAAAGAAAAGGAAAATTGCATTTGAGTTAAAAGACCATGCACTTATTAAATCTTCCCGTTTTTCCCTATGGTTGACTGGTAGAGAATGCCTTATCTGTCTGCCATTTGTCCTGTATTGTGCAATAAAAGTTAAATAAATAAATGATAATTCTAGATGAAGAATTTGTTTACGACAGTTACGAAACATAGGCTTTTTAGTTTAAAGTTTACAATGCCACAGCTAGTTTTTTGAGTAGGTATATGTATAACCAACGCCTTAAGGTAAAAACGTATAAAATGTAAATGTGTCTCTATTATCAGTTAACTGCTTAACCATTAAATGAGTGCATTATATGATAAAAGGTGCACGGTGGACAATGAAGTCCCTATGTTGCGAAGCTATTTAGGTTTACAAAGGCGTAAATATTCTATTATGGTTCGTAATCCTATGTTTTCAGATGATAAGGCGATTATTCTAAGATTTTAACTAACGTGTAGCATTCAGGCTCAGTCCCGATAAATGATTAATTGATTATAAATGGGTCATTATTTGAGGTGTAAGATAAATGTTACAGAAATAAAAACACACATTTTGATGTGGTCTGTTTTATTTTGAACATAAGGGTATATACCGATAACATAGATAAAGTTTATTTTGGTTAAAAAAAGCAAAATTCAAATTTTAACGGTAACGAAAATGAGCACCATGACCACGAAAAAGAACATTTTGTTTATTTTTAAATGTTATAATTGTACTATTTGAATGAAAATCCGATGATAATGAGAAAACGAATAAGCATTATTTAATTAATCAGGTATCAACAGAAATAGACAATCGATATATATATATATTAAAAAAATTAAAACTTGACCACGAAAATGACGACTTCAAATTGTCATTTTTGTAACCTTTTAAATACTATCTAGAAATTATTTGATTAAAGTAAGATTGATAACTTCAACTCACAAACAAAACAGCTTTCAATACCTCTCTATCTTCAAGAATTATTTCACACGTACATTGTGTGAAATGTATATATCTAAATATTAAAAAAAACTACGTCATTTAGAGGAACATTTTGTTGTGTTGTTTCGGTGTAACAAAATTTCGTTGGGGTCTACCGTAGACCTGCACGGGAATATAATAATATATATATCAGTGCAGGAATAAAAGTAACAATATCGGAAATATCGATATATAATTATTAAACGGTCCGGTACTTTTCATGTCGATTACATCAATTTAACGTCACGCTGCAGATGATCCCAAACAGTTACTAATGATAAGAAGTGTGAAAACTTACTTTATCAGCAAAACTGTATTTATTATTGTCATGTAAGTAAAAAAGAAGATTAGAAGATTTTTATTTAATATTTTATGTTTTCCATTGTAACGTCTCGTAACGACGGCATAACGGCATAAACGATTACATTGTAAAAAGCAGAAAATTCTATAAAAGTTTTCTGTATTTTTTCTACTTGTAGGGAAAATCATCTTTTTCGTGGTCTTTTAATCAGTTTCGTGGCCCATAGCACCACGAAAATGATGACCACGAAATTGAAAAGTTCTTACTTTCGCGACTCTGCAGTAAATATCCTATAGGTTTGAAGCAAATGAAATCAATATGGAATATCTTAACTGCAAATGACACAGCTCCAGTAAAACATTATATTTATTTACCCAATACTCACCAAGTCGCAACCGTAACGAAAATGACGCTCGATCTTTGACGCAAATCTAACTTGAACCTTTATTACATTAATTATAGATAAATAATTATGGCTTGCGATAAACATTACACGTCATATTGATGCAGTCTTATTTTCAAAGTTGCTTATAGTTAAAAAATGATTAACAGGAGGTTTGTCCTCTTTTTTTGTTTAAAATATTACTTAATAAGTGTGGCAACGAAAATGATGGTGTATTTTGGAACAACGGGAAATGTAGAAAAAATGGTCTTATCAATGTCCTAATTTTTTTATGTTTGCATGCATGGTATATCATATTATGAACATTCAATCCATGTTTTAAACAGCATGTATTTCTATACCTTGTATTTTTCACAATACTACAAAGTAGTCAGGGATAATCCGAACCTGACCACGTAACTGACTTATGTGCAGAAAATTTAAGTTATTGTGGAAAAAAAGATAAAATAGAATAAAATGTATTTACCACAAGTTTCAGTGATAATATCCTAAGCAACCTAAAAACAATAAACGATATATTTCTAATTGTATAACTGAAAATTTGAGTCTGAACACAATTGAACCTCTCGAAATAATAACCCAAATATGTGTGTTTAAAATGGGCTTGTAATGAAATAAAAGCTTTGTATCAGCGTCCCTTAAATTCAAAAGCGACGCAATCCAAAATAATACCTTGTCGCAATTTAATTTTTCTAATGAAGTGTTTGATTTGTCATTGCAACAAGATCTTATTTTGAAATGTGTCGCTTTTGCATTTAAAAGAGCTCGTCTCGTGCAGTTGTTATTTCAGAGATTGACGATAAACTTCTGTGTAGTAAATTTTCAAAAATAGTTATCTTATGTACCCGGGTACCTTCGTAACCGTAACTGATACACGAATCAATACAATTATTATCAATTCAAATGAACGAACCCAAATGAGTTCAGTTCAGTTACAGAACAGGCAGACGTCTCAAGGATGATTGATCGGATGTCACCGATGATGATTACATGTTTCTGTGTGCCTGCAGTCAATTGCAAATATTTAATGCTCTCCGAAGTTGCCTGGATAAATTAGTCTACACATATGCAGGCCGCAAACCCTTATTTCCCGGCGTCTGTAGTAAGAACTATTATGGTTGAATGTCATGATGCTTTGTCACAATAGTACTTTACTACAAAGGCCGGGAAGTAAGGGGTTGCTGGCCGAGTAGAATGGAATATAAGGCCGACCACCTCTTTTCACGCCGATGTATGTATTGTATAGTGCCTTTCCTCGAAAATGCAATAAAATTAATAAATAAAAAATCTAAAAATAAAAAAATATACGGCTGAATTCCATCACGTGTCATAAATATATGTCAAAGGGACATTAAAAAAGAGCCACTTTCAGAGCATAAGCCTGCAACTTTGTCTGAAATAACAAAAACAGACCCATCGTATCTCGCCGCGCTCGAGATGTGATAATAAAGAACATAATATCAATATTTCATTGCATGTTTGACAAAAAGAAACAACTAATGTCAAAAGACGCCTCAAGGCCACCAAATTATTATTTTTTTAATTGCCGAGATTGATTAGTTTGTGTTTTTTATGATTAGGTAACAAAATTAGTAAGCAAGCGTCACTTCACTCTCTAATTAATATATGAGTTCGCCTACATGCATCTTGGCTGCATTTTTTACAAGTGAGTGAACTGAAATTGGTTCGAGGTCGATCGAATCGTTCTCCGAAGAGTTTCTGAGGACAACGGCTTACCTTGGCCAATTGAACCGTCAGCGTTGTTACTGAAATCACATTTAATTTACAGACCTTAACTTACTCTTTCAAATGAAAGTATGCGATGTCATTGACTACGTTTCATATTTTTGGGTTGTTTGTGTTAGGAACTAAATATAACTGACGTGGGTTGGGTGGTCTGTTTCTTCAGAGTAAGCCAGTTTTTTGGGAAGCCGTTTGGAAATCCCCAACGCCTAATGTTTCCCACAACACCTGTCTTTTTGTATGTGTTAGAATAACCACGTTTGACGAATTATTCTGTGTAAAAGATCTTCGATATCAAATGATAACTTTGACCAGTGGTCAAGAAGGAACATTTGATGCCAGATGGGAAATGTTATTATTAATGATGTACTTACCTATATACATTACATGATACATGGTGAAATTTAATCGATAACCAGGAACTAATTTTTCTAATTCAGTAATCGATGGCGATCACATACATGTAGCCCTTACACGGAACTTTTTTTTTGTCATACCTAATTGAAGACGTAGAATTAAATTTTAATTGAGAATTATTGTCACCCTACTAGACGTGTAGTCTGAAGAGTAAAACCTCTTTCACATGTAAGTCATAGCTACAAAAACTTAAAAACAAAGAAGAAATAAGCATTTGCCAAAGCAATGACGTACACTAATTCCCTTTAATAAAATTATGTAGGGTGTCCATGTGTGAAGTATTAATTTTAATGATTTTATTAACTGTTAGTTAGTAACATTAATTAGGTAGTGAAGTAAATACCGTGTGAGATCTATTTTATTGAATTCTATTCAGGTTAACAATTAATATTTTCCAACTCCTGAATGCCGATGAAATTTCACCGTGTATTTATTTGTTTATTTTTTTTAGTCCCCGATATTTCGGGACCCTCCCGATATACGTGCACCATCATCCCGCAGTAACAGTAAAGTAACGTGGCGGCAAGGTTTATTTACTTAGTTGTGGTTTACCCACACGTCGGAGCAATCTACCCTAATAATCTACCTCTCATGACACCTTATTGGAGTAAAAGAGAAAGATGCCTGAAATATACGAAGTTCGATGTTCGCGGTACCGCTCCTGGCTCAGTTTGGTTTTTCGTTGGCGTCGAAGGATCTTTAAGTGCTGATGTAGTTTGTATGGCTGACGCTTTGAGTTACCAGCTTGAGGTAGTACAGTTAATTACAGTCAGTATGGCCAAATATATATACACATCTTTACTGCTATATGAATCGATATATATGCTCATTCTATCTATCTGTATCTGTATCTCTATCTGTATCGATATATTTGCTCATTCTGAGTGTAACTAACTATATGACGCTGACTGTACAGTCGCCATCAGATATATATCGGAGCGGCTATGGTGGTCACAGGTATCTGAACAAGCCTCTATTATTAAGGCGATAAAGTGCATGTTCAGATATTTTTGAGTACCTTGGCCGCAGCGACATATTTTGTTTCAATTTTCGTCACCGATATCAATAAAGCGTCACCAATAGCTTTAGTTATTATTAATGTATTATTTAACATAATAACTTTAAAACCTACAATTTTTCACCAAAAAATGTGACATCCATAACTATAACACCAGAAAGAAAAGAAACACACAAGAAAGAAAATGCTATCAGAAAGTGTCGTGTGCGTAAAGTGTATCAATTATTTTTTGGACAATGTATGTATTGATTTATATAACAGTTCTGATGATACCTAAAATTTGCCCTACCCAAAAAAAATCTTTGTAAATAATAATTTTTGAATAGATGTCAAATGCACGCAATCATTAATCCTACATGGCGGCGCGTCAAAAACTTCACAACGAATCGATGATACATTGGTACTGAAAAATAGACACGCCTGTGGGAATTGCTTCTATAGAAGACCCGCCGCTAGTACCTACTTGTATATTTTTGCACCTTATTATAAAGAAATAAGGTAACAATGTAAATATTTTTGACTTCGACTGTACCTAATGTCAATGTAAATTTAACTTACGTATAAATACATTATATTTTTTTTAAGTTAGGTACTATTTATTTTTCACCTCTGTTTAGTTTTGATTTTATTGTAACTCGTAATAATGTAGACCAATCCAAATTATATGCCTTTCGAGTCTCTCGCTATACTCAAGATTCTAAAAAAATGTTTTGCTTGTAGCTTAATATCAGTGGCCGTTAAAGCCACAAACAGGTGATGATATCAACATATTTTTTTTTTTAACTATAAATGGAAGGAATGTTAATGGTTACCTACAGTGGTCCATACTACAACCGCAAGGAAAATACAAACTGTCAATCAAACATTACAAATCGAATCGAAAATACTAAACAAAAACAAGTCAAAACTAAAAAATAAAAATCACCCTACTTATATAGTGGATAAGATGCGTTGGTCCCACTAGTTTTCAAAGGTTAAAGGCCTTTTCCAGAAGGTGTAGTCAAAAAGTAAAATCTTCCTTTTGGTCAAAAACTACAACTCTTTATAATACCCATGTGACATGACCTATAAATCTACGGTCCGCAACACTTTCCATAGGGATCTCTATTACGTTGCTTCCGCTAATACCAAAGTGTTTAATTGTATTACTCGCGTGTCATAGTGCCCTGGTACATGGGTTGCGAGGGTCGTAATGGGGTCGAGGACTTTCACACCCTTGCTGCATTAGGTACCCAACAGACCAAAGAAAACTAGGTTTAAAATTTATAGGAAGCAAACTGTTTACAGTTTAGTATGCACACATAGAAGTATGTTATTAGTAAATAGCAATGGTAATGGTAAGATTTATATAGGAGAACTTAGCTAAAGCACCTGGCCTATGTATGTAGTAGTAACGTACCTATACACGCATGTCGGCGTTCTATGTTCAAATTTTATCATATTAATTCACTGCACAACTACATAAACATGGTCCTTCAGTTAAGTTTTTCACCTACGAGTACCTGTAATACGCTGAAAATAATAAAATACCAATTCGGGCACCTATATTAAATAAAATGAAATTGTATATTACGTAACTATATATGCACTATATGTAGGACTGCAACTCTTTGATACCTTGTATGCATTTATTATTCATGATTTCGTCTGATAACTCTTTCGATTTTCATCCCATTTTTAGGGTTATTTTAGGGAACCCTTATAGTTTCCCTATGTCTGTCTTGTCACCAGCTATGCTCAGTAACCGTTAGTCCTAAAAAGCTGTAATTTGGTATGAATGAATATGCAAATCAATCACGCAAAAAATCGTCAAATAAAAAGTCGAAAAAATGTATTTTAGGGTAGTTACCTCTCCCTCCTGCGAAGTAGGGGCTATTTTTTTGGGTCTACCCTAAAGTTTGAAGTGTCGCAAGATACGTACTTATTTCAAAAAGAGTTGGGGTACCTATACTATAAACATTTTTTTATTTAAAGTGAATATTTTCCCAAATGTGCCCAAAAGTCGTGAAAGCATATCTTTATAAAGAGTTGTCAGGAAAATTATTTTGAGCTCGATCGGTTGAACAGTCTTTCAGTTACTTTGGAAAATTAGGAGACCCTACACCAAGTTGGCCGGTTTTTAAAATATAGGTACATCAAACGTTAAATTGATTTAGATAACATGCTCTAAGCTACCAAAGATTCCTGCTTCACCCGAAATCCCCGAAAACAAAAGAATATTTAGTTAATTTTCGACCGCTACGATGGAATAAGTCTAAACGTACAGTTGCCGTCAACAATAATAAGTTGCTGTTATTACCGACTGTATTATTTTGCACAATCATCATCGAGTAGGATGATCGAGAAGATTCTATCGAGCCTATACACCACGGGTTTATCTTGTGTACTTTAGGAGTTGCTATGGCTACCTTCTGGGTCCAGCATCATATGGTACCATAATATTGCATTATCACCGAACTTACATAAGCGTGTTTTTCAGCTCAACCTTAAAGATATCGGCATCAAAATTGAGCTGCAAGATTTCACTCGAACATACTTAAATATTGCAAGTTAAATAAAAGCTTGTAATAAAATAAAAGCGTCTGTATACAATTCCATACCTTTGAGTCTCACAATGACAACATAACCTGGCGATATCGTAGGCATCCGGGGAAGTATAACAAAGTAGATATTCAAATATGTCGGTACAAATCTTTATTATTAGCATTGCAGTACGATATAGTTGTTTAGTCATTTTCACTGCTACCTTAAGTGATGCATACTTAGTGTTCAACGTGTTATACAAATCATGTAGAAAGTAGCGGTAATTGACGAAATGTAAATATTTAGATGCTAAGCATTAATCTTCCAAACGGAAATCAACGATCCAATCAAATAAAAGGGAAGTACCTACAAATAACTACCGAGTTTTTATAGCTACCTATTGCTATACCAGTTGACGAGCCGAAGACAATCCTGCTTGTTTATTTAAAGCGATTGCTTCCCGAGCTCTGTCAGCCTGGTACCCAACGAGGGTGCGCTATGGGGGAACCTGACCTAGTTTCCCGAGGGTGCTCCGCTGCCGGCTTGCACCATCGATCCAACCTTCCCCTATGCCATCACGTAATCGCCAATGATTTATAAGTGGACGTGTTTCCAAGAAATGAAACGACATTTTATCTCGAAGATTATGTTTGTCGGTGTTGAATGAAATTAAACGAGACGCTTGTATTGTTAAGAAGTGTAAAATTACACGAAAAAATGCGCAATGTTTTTCCTCATGGGGATTATAATGAGATTTATTCGTAACGTCCATTAAACAAAAATTTAGAATGAGATTTTTATAAAACACCGTTTTGTTCTATAAACCGGTTACCTACTATGTGTTGTGCTTCACAATAAGTCTATTATTTTCGTAACCTTTCTGATCGTTTCTGATCTTTAACTACGTACTTCCTTACTTATTCTTCTAATCAATATAATAATTATGACCACGTCAGCCTGGCCGTCGTAATCCTTCTTGAAGTGTTATTTCCAGAAATATTTTATTCTACAAAACTAGAAATATTATAAGTCTAGAAAATTAGAGTATAAACAGTAGGTACACTCACTCCAAACAAACGCTAAGTGTAGGTAATTTTTTAGTGTTCCGTAGTCAACTAGGAACTCTCTTATATAATAGTTTCGCCATAATTGGTCAATGAACCGCTCTGGGAGTTTAAAAAAATATACCGCCTTGTAAGTTTTGAACTGCAAGTCCAAATAATATAAAAATAATATGAAAGTAACTACAGCTTTCATGGAAAATAATTTTTAACTTGATCGGTTGAACAGTTTTTGAGTTGCGGATCTAAAACTACAGAACCCCACACTAGCAGGGCCGGACATGCTCTTGGGGGCTTTTATTTTTCCACTGTTCCGGACTTTAGTATGTACCCGACTATACTTACTCAACACGCCAAGTGTTGCTAACGTGTGTTTAAGTGTTCGACGGGTTTGACAGGTGTCCAGCTAGACCCCAACCTTCCATTGCAAGGTCATTTTTGTTTTATTTGGACAACAATAATCACCGCAAAAATAGCACGGGTGCGATGGCCCCTTGAATGAGGGTTTCGAATTGCCAAAAAACATTTTTTTTTTTCTTCTTTTAACAGTAGCGCCGAAAGTAGCAACGTTGTCTCCATAATTATAGAGAGCACACGACACGTGCTGTGAGGTGTTGGTAGATAGGTAGGTATTTTAAAAATTATTGGGGTTCGCCTTAAACATATTTTGATAATGTAAATATGATCGGAAATAATCGCTAGGGAAGTAAAAAAAAAAAAGTACTAGAGGACACAGAGGAAAGAGGAAGCTTAAACGTATTCGGAATTCGGATTAGCGAAAGGGTGTTTTTTAATTCAACTTCTACTACCTACTTTCCGGTCTAATCACACAGATTAATCCCCAAGCCAAATCATAAAAGCACAGAATTCCTATGCACTTGCGAAGCTACAAGTTTGTACGCGTTGAGTCTCTGTTTGTTTAAGAAATTCAATCAGTTCCGTCAGAGAGGACTGGGTGACAATGGTAGTTAACAGGATCCTGTAGGTACTGTGTCCATATTTTAAATACTAAAATACTCGCCGAAGCATACCTAATATAATGAAAACCGATTTTAATATTTATCCATCTTAATAGCAGTTTGGGGATCGGATCAAACAATAATCACATAAACAATAAAATACAATTTCAAATTGCATAATGGCAAGGAAATTACGGTTAATTACGTAAATATGCTACTTTCACTGATAACAAAGGATGTTGTCGAGGTGCCGCCATTACAATTGCATTTTAACCATAACTCTCGCACTTCGCCGTCTCATTAATAATGTCGACGGAAACTAGCCTTTGCTCATCGGTGATAAAGTTTAGTTTTCACGTGGGCGTGCAAAAGCGTTGAGAGTTTGCATAAGTTATGCGTTTGGCCCTGGATAAAGGCTAATGTTCGGGGCACAAAAGGAAACAAAAGCGATGTGTTTGACCGCGGCAGCAGGCCGGTCATTACGGCGCGCCCGAAAGAGCGTAAGTGCCCTGCGCCCGTTAATACACTTAAGTCATTTGAGGGCACGTCTACGGCCCAAGGTGCGCTCACAGCTGGCGGTGCACCTGCCATCTTTAACATTTCTTTAAGTTTTTTTCGCGTGGAATTATTGGCCTATTTTTTACGACGCAAGCTGGCGAGCAGCTGACGCCTTTGTTAACCCGCGCGCGGTTGAGGTAGAAGCACCTAGGATAATAACCTTAAGATACGGCAGCTGTCTTAGATTGAAAGCATTGGCCCGGTGTGGGTGCCACGTGGGTATCTATTATTTTTTTACATCCCTTTGATTCCTTTTTAATCACCCATAAAACGTCCTTTATCGCCAAACGTATTCTGAAAGGAATAGGTAATTGATGTTGTCATCAAATCGTAAAACTAAACAAACTCCCATTAAGCGCGGATTTAAAATAAGTACATAAATTAAATTTGGCAATACATAAATGTTAACAAAATATGAGTCTTAAATCTTAATTTCTAAGTCAAAAATATTCATGGTGTAGCCTATAGCTGATACTATTACATACAGTCAGCGTCATATAGTTGGCAGCATTCAAAGTTGTCATATAGTTCGGTACCTACACCATACAAATTCTATGGTGTACCGAACTTTATGAGTACATTGGATGCTGCCAACTATATGACGCTGACTATACTATAGGTATATTTTATTTATGCCTAGCTTTAAGTTCTTTGGCCTACATCAATGGCGGCAGGTGGTAAGACCGTCCGATTATTAACATGCAAGTTTACTCTCAGATATGGTGCCAAGATTCTTTTGACCGGTTTGGGTGCAGCTGGTGTTTTTTAAATAAGTAAGATTACTAGGAAAGGAGTATCGTAAGTTTACTTACGCATAGTAGCTGGCAAAGTTGATAGTACCTAGAGGGCTCGAAGTAACCACAGTCGCCAACCGTATCTACCTCGTACACTTAGCGTCATATAGTTCGGAACATCCAATGTACAGTCAGCGTCATATAGTTCGTAGCATTCAAAGTACTCAAATAGTTCGGTACACCATACTTATTCTATGGTGTACCGAACTTTTTGAGTACTTTGGATGCTACCAACTATATGACGCTGACTGTACTCATAAAATCGGTACACCATATAATCTATTATGGTGTACAGTCAGCGTCATATAGTTGGTAGCATCCAAAGTACTCATAAGTACCATAGAATTTGTATGGTGTACCGAACTATTTGACTACTTTGGATGCTACCGACTATATGACGCTGACTATACTGCTATTTGACTACTTTGAGCGATGCCACAGCGCGGATTGTACAGTCAGTATGTACACGAGCAAACTATCAAAATATGTATACATCCACCTTATCATCTCAGCTTTAAGGTGAACGTTGACCTTGACTGGACCTACAATAGTACAGATTTACTTACAACACAAAAATATTGAATAACAACAAATCTTCTAAAATAAGATCTTAATTAGTATAGATGCAAACACACCGGCCAGATAACCCTAACCTGACAATGAACGATATTTTATACAAAAAGCAATCGTCATTAATAAATTATAATAGAAGTACGAGTGACTAGTTTTAGTTAAGTACCCATTTATTTCATTAAGTAGATAATTATGAAATTGATATCACTGATTCGGTGCGGTCATCGTTATTAAATAAAAATAGTAGGTACCTAGTACCTAATATGTGCTTGTGAATCAGTTCATAATCAGCAAATAGCATTTTCGGACTTCGAATAATTTAATTCACATTTTTTTATTTTTTAGACACTAACTTTGGAGCACCTAAAGTACCTATTTTCCTCACAGTATAGTACAGTATAGGCAAGTATAATGTAGGATGCTGACTGCGCATTGGAAGGATATACCTATGCTATCTTGTAGCCTAAATGGAAACCTTGAACTTCAAGTCAAGAGCACGCGTACGCACCCTAACGCATGTTTGAGTCTGCCATCTAGTAGAGTAATTTGACAACTCGTGCTTGCATTTCGCGCTAAGCTGAAGAAGGCACCACAGGTTTGTGCTGCCTTCTTCAGTTCACCCGTGGCTCTACAGCATATTAGCATTGTTTGTCTATTGTTTTTCTTCTCGTGTTTCGACCACATTATGATGCTTTTTTTTATGACATAGACGGCAAACGAGCAGACGGATTGCCTGGTGGTAAGCAATTATCGTCGCCCATGGGCACCCGTAACACCAGAGGAGTCACAAGCGCGTTGCCGGCCTTTAAGGGGGGTTGGAGCTCTGGGAACCTTACTCACCATCAGGAACACAACACTGCTTACCTGAAAGGTAGCAGTGCTATTATGGCTGTGGTCTTCTGTAAGGAGGAGGTACTTCCCCAGTTGGGCTGCCCCAGATTCAAGCGTGATGGTCATCGCTGTGCCCTACCTCTCATTGTTGGACGTAGTTTAAGGACATACCCGGGTCCAAAACGGGTCCGGGTATGCAATGTTTCAAGAAAATGATAAGCTGCAATGACGCTGGGCTCTTGCCACAGATAAAATAATTTCTGTGGCTCTTAGATACCTAGCAGAAGATATACTTATACCTACTTGTCCACTCTCCTAACACTGCTAACACAATAGCTTGGTAACAGACAATTTTGAACTGGGTAAGTATCTGGTAAGGTACTCGTATACCCATTGGTGCTCTGAATTAGATAAGTTTTGGTTGATTCCTGTATTCATAGCTAAGTTAAAGCTGTATAAGTATACAGCTCCTAGCCTAGTCGATGCTTACGATGGTGGCTCGAATCCTGGCCTCGACATTTATTTGTGTGTTTATTACGAATAGACTTAGTTAATCGACGTTATCTAGTATATATCTACATCTAGTAAACTGGTTAACCCCATGCCGAATTGCGAATTTTTATTTTGCGAAGAATAGGGTGAAGCTAGAAGTCACCATTAAATGAAAAATGAAGTCACTAACTACCTATTAAAATGACTATTATAATATGCCATTTATTCACTGTTTTTATTTTTGAAAATTACTGTCTTACAAAAGTCTCTTGAATTTGATTAATCAGTATAATATTAGCCTTCGTAGGCAACAACTATCTACAGTCGCGATCATTAAGGTAATGGCACCAATGTTGGACACTTTTAGCTGACAGACACCAATGACGGACACTTAGTTCTTATTTC
The DNA here is from genome assembly GCA_022674325.2 of Grapholita molesta. NCBI lineage: Eukaryota > Metazoa > Arthropoda > Insecta > Lepidoptera > Tortricidae > Grapholita > Grapholita molesta. Next base: position 12,530,959 of record CP053137.2, read on the forward strand.
AAAAATCATAAAGTTATAAATTGAATGCACAACACTTAACTCCTTTTAAATAAGCACTAATCTTCATGATTGGTTCCTTGTCCACTCATTACTGGCGCCGTCACCTTAATTTATATTTATAACCCATTTCCCAAAAAAAAACTGAACTTTAATACAGTTTGACAGGCCTCAACAATAAGTGGGTCACAAATAAATGCACGTAACATTTGCGCATCTTATAGGTTCCGGGAGTACCACAGAGCTATAATTGGGGAGTACCCAATTTTAATTAATTTTGAACGATGCAAGATGTAGCTCCGGGTGGCGGGCAGCGGGCACGCGGCGCTCGGAAAGCTGCGGTCAGCGAGTTTTAAGGTAACTGCGCCCGCACGTGCCCCTGCATCTGCCCGCTCGTTAACTTTATACCTTGCCTGCAGGCCTTTCTGTTCCCCATCGCTTAAATCAAGGTGTATTATTAGAAATAAACCTTTTGAATGTTATCTAAATGTTTGTTTTTTCACACGCAAATACCGTCCATGGTCAAATCCGTGTTTTTTTATGACAAAAGTGGCAAACGAGCAGACGGATTGCCTGATGGTAAGCAATTACCGTCGCCCATAGGCATCCACAACACCAGGGGAGTCACGGGCGCGTTGCCGGTCTGTAAGGGGGGCTGGAGCTCTGGGAACCTCACCATCAGGAACACAACACTACATACCTGAAAGGTAGCAATGCTGTTATGGCTGTGGTCTTCTGTAAGGAGGAGGTACTTCCCCAGTCGGGCTTCTCCAGATTCAAGCGTGATGGTCATTGCTGTGCCCTACCTCTCATTGTTGGACGTAGTTTAGGGACATACCCGGGTCCAAAATATTAGTATCAAAGCCAAATTTTGGGACTGGCAAGCGTACTTGGAGAGCGTTTGTACTTCGCTGTGCCCTACCTCTCATTATTGGACGTAGTTTAAAGACATACCCGGGTCCAGAATGTCCGTATAAATAATATAAAAATCTGCAATGAGACGAAACTGAACTTCGTCTATTTTGGTTTTTATAAATGGACATAGATAGTGTTGTTGTAGACCAGTAGGTACTCTTATGTATTTGGTATGGTAGTATTAGCAAAATCTATCGGGCCATACTCAGTGTAGAATTCCGTAGTTCCATAGTTTTCGATCAGTAAATCAAAAACAATTTAACCTATCAAGTTCAAAATATTTGTCCTTGAAAGTATTTTTGGATCTGCATGATTTTTTTCATATTCGAGCATTTCTCAAAAAGTTTGTACATTTGCATCACGTCTTCGATTTTGATTAAAAGCGGTAGACTGATAGAGTAAGTGATGCTGTGCAAGATCTACCATGTTTCTCAAAATGTCCCATAAAGTTTGTATGGAACTTTTCTTTTTTGTTACCAAGTCTATAGAAATTTGGTGTACATTTTTTTTGAGAATTGCTCATTCTTTGACTAGATCAATTATCTCCGAAGATATTAACTTTATACAACGTTTAAGGCAAACCGCTATTTTTTTTAATACCTACACAAACCTCACAATTTAGAGTTGAATCTAAACAACCCCCTCCCTTCCCTTTCACATTTAGGGAAGGTGCCCTAATCATTTTTTATTCCATTTTTTATCTGACCCTAATCTCCGCGTGATAGATTTACAAATTCATACAAGCTATCATTATAGCTAGAAAAGGATCTGTAATACCTATAATAGGTCGTAGGTACATACTATTGGAATTATCGAATTACTTTACATTAAGTAATAAAAGTTTAAGGAAATAATTTCTCCTCACTAGAAATTATCATTTTAATGTAATTATTTTTATTGAAATGATATAGGTATTCATATATTAACTACAAATGAGTGTAGGTACAGTCAGCGTCATATAGTTAGTTGCAGTCAGTATGGCCAAATATATCAAATATATAAAGATCTGTATCGATATTTTTGGCCGTACCGACTGCAAATAACTATAATATCACTGACTGTACAATAAGCTAACGTTCGTAGCAACCAAAGTAGCCAAATATATCGATGCTCATCTTTATTTGTAGTCACCGGCAATAATATATTACGATGTCAATACCGCAAAAAAATCTGATATCAGGTATTGTCTATGCAGTAAGGTTGTGTTACGATATATTAGATCAGGGGTTCCCAAACTGTGCGCCGCGGCGCCCTGGTGCGCCGTGGACAGTTCAGAGGGGCGCCGTGAGTCAATCATCTATTATTATCTAACTACAACGACGATAGATTCATGTTGTGTATGTTTTACTCTCTACCTACCTCCCTCTAACTAAACGAACCTAACCTGACTTCTATTATTGTAGGTAATGTAGGTAATTATTTCTTTCTACTATATCTTTTTGAAATAGCTAGAACAGGGCGCCGTGACAAAATACTAATTTTGTAACTGCGCCGCAGGTTGAAAAAGATTGGGAATCCCTGTATTAGATCATTTGAGCTGCTACTGACTATATGACGCTGACTGTATACATCAACAGGACTACGTCAACAGGACTACAGTCGTTCTTTAAAAGTGCGTGTTTACGAAGTAATGAAGGTAGGTGAGTATAATTACTTTGTCATTTCTATTGATTTTGAAAAAAGTTCACGAGTTATTTAGCGATGCTAAATACAGACATAGTTGCACCTGAAACGTTTACAAAAGTGCAATATAATTTCCAGCCTGAATATAAATGCTAATGTATATCTACATTAAGTAACGTAGATACGTAAGACAATTTTGCAAAAGTGTAATATAATTTGATCCCTAATCTGTGTTAACCCTTTATAAGGCCCCATTGACTGAGACATGGTATCGCAGAATTCGTTGCAGCTCTCGGAAGCCTACATTTTAAAGCCTATTTTAAGAGCAAGTTAAATTTCCAACATTGTCAAAATTCGTTCACTGGCAAAGTTTCAAAAATATGTACCGAGCAACTCTATTGTACAGTAAATAAGGTTGTAGTACGTATTTATGAAAGGATTCTTTCGGTACGTATTTTTGCACTTGACTGTACAAGCGACATTTTGCCATAATATAAAGACAGTATGGTTGAATTTCCAAGTGAGCATATGTGGTCGATACAATATCGCCTCTGCCTGGGTTAAAGTAGATAAAAATGTAGTAAGTTGCTTAAGTAGGTGCAGTGTAGGAAAATTGTTAAAAATGGGGCATATAGGCTCTGGATGTGTCAATGCGAGCCGAAGTAGCTCATATACGTCGTCAGCGTTTGTTAATTAATGCGTGCGTACTTTTGGATATACATATTACATATAGAAATAAGAGTATTGAACTGGAATTTGTTTTTTGCGACAGAATGAACTCACGTACAGTCAGCAGCAATAGTTGCTAAGCGTTTGAAGTGTTCAAAATGACCTACACGCGCTCTTACTCTCTTGACAATAGACGTGTTGACCTCATTTGAGGAGTAATGCTTAGCTACTTTGCTGCTGACTGTACTAGGGAATTACAGGTCAGGTACAATCAGCAAGTCAATTCATGGGTGACCGAAGTAAGTTTATTTTACATTGCCTCAAAAACATTATGCCTCAGTACATTTCACAATCTAGTTTCAACGCCAGTGATTTCCACATTTCCACCGAATACGCGAATTAAAATTCAACCAAGTAACGAACTTTGTTACAATACAACGCGTTCTTTAAAGGAAGCTGGTAAATCCATAGTGTATTATTCAGTCAATAATGAGACAACATTCTATTAGTTTCAAGGAATGGGGAAATAATCAAACCAGATTTGGCGAATTTGCCTGCGGACTTCGCCAGCTCTGGACGCACCTAGACAAAATAAAGTTCATGTTAATATAAAATGTACCAGCTCCTTGAAATTACTAGAATATTCACTCAAATGGAACAAAAATCATTTGCACAAAAGTAATGAGTTAATTAAATAGGTACATTGACTCCTAAGTGACCACACTGGAGCGGTACCGCGAACATCGAAGTTCGTATATTTCGGGCATCTGTCTCTATTACTCCAATCAAGGCGTCACGAGAGTGACAGAAACAATCATCCGAAATTTACGAATATCGTCTTTCGCGGTAGCGCCTCTGTGCTTGCAGCGATAGCACCTCCATTTTAACATTCGTGGATAACATTCAAGACACAGTGCAATCAAAGATGGCGGCTAGTCAAGATATATCGGCGATAGAGATATATAGGATAATCCGCGTGCTAAAAATGTCAATATAGGTTAGACGAACCTAACCAAAATGTCAAACAGTTGAGTGCACGTTGGACGGTCCGATATATCTAATCGTGACTATCATTCGCCACTATACTATAAAAATAGTACTTGCTAAGCTAATTGTTGCCGGTGCTGTCTAAAAAATACCAATTATTGCCTGAAAAGTATTAGTTATGCATATTTTTATCACACTTGCATGTAAAGTGTTAAAGCACGCAAATGTACGAGTAAGGTTATGTAACTAAGGGAGAAATTAAATATTATTTTCATTATATCATTGATTTCATACAAACTCTGTATAAAGAAGTTCACTTGCAGAAATGCTATTTTATTTGAATGAAATAGGTATATTAGATTTTATTTGTATTGGTTCGAAAAACTAGTTCCATAATGTTCAATTATGGTAAATGAAGAATTAACCTTTTTCGTCCTAGATCAAAAACTTAAACAGTCAGCGTCATAGGTGGTAGCATCTAAAGTACTCATAAAGTTTGATACACCATAGAATTTGTGTGGTGTACAGTCAGCAGCAGAAGTGGCTAAGCGGTTGACGTGTTCAAAATGAGTTCAACATATCCCTATTGTCAAGAGAATAAGAGCGCGTGGAGGTCATTTTGAACACTTCACCCGCTCAGCCAGTTTTGCTGCTGACTGTACCGAACTGTTTGACTACCTAGAATACTGGCAACAATATGACGCTGACTGTACAATAGTTCTGCTCTTGTAACTATTATTTATATATTTAGATTCTAAAGATGTTTTTTATTTTCTTGCAAGTGTGATCAAATAATTTTAGTAATAGTAAGCGACATCAGTATTATTAACTAGCGCCATAATTTGTTAATTGTTTTGTAATAAACCATTAACAAAACAATCAATATTACCTTTAAAGGCCTATTACATTTCACCTGTTTATTGGTCACTTTTCGTTGGACAGAGATGATATAAGTTACTAGAAATAAATGAAATTATTGCATATTTTGCTTTGCATTAATTTTTAAGTAGTAACACTACCATGTATAAATTATAATAGATGTATATATTATGTATATGAGTCATATACTTAAAAAGAAAAAAAATACCGCGCCCAATAGTCATAGGGTTTTGGATATCTATCTGTTCTTATGACAAGATAGATGTCCAAAACCGGATTAACCCTTTCAGGTGAGCAATCACAATTAAGTTGTAGTTAAGAAGTATAAGACGACGTCAATAGACGTTGCTCACTCGAAAGAGTTGTGACTTTGTCCCTTACACGAGAAGGTGTCACACGAAACGGATGAACTACTAGGCGCAATATTAACAAGGTACTAAAACTAACTTCTCCACATTCAGCACGTACGCACACGCGCGCAATCGGCTCCAAACCTCACCTCGATTTCACGCTGTATGGCGTTCGAAAACTTTAAATTATAAAAAAAAACAAATCCCACAAGTCCCACAAGTCCTGTGGGGTTGCTATTCTAAGTGTCTGGCACATAAGGCAATGCAAGTATTCCCATTAATTTATTATACGCAACAAAGGCTTACAATTACATTTATTTACAAAATTTACACGAAAGTAACGCATTAAACAATTTGTTATAGCTGAAAATCTATACACAAAGACAATTTTGCAACAGTCTGCAGCTCGATATACAAGAAACGGAACTTTCATAAAGTCCGTCCGTATTACTAGGTATTTAAATAACAGCTATGGGTTAATAATATTACCTCTTTATATGTTTCGTAGTCATTTTACGTTTGTATTGAAACAGAGACAATCACATACTCATAGTCCAGCATTCGTCCATTTAAATAACTTTAATTTAACTACGAATCTTCTTTGTTTATTAACTCTAGAGTACCGACAGCGGGCGGCCGGCGACGCGGGCCACGCGGGCCGAGCAGGCGGCATTTGTACTTTACTATTCTTTTTAGATCTCGTCTTCGTGAAGGCTATATGATTTATGATTAAAAATAATAGATATCTATGCCCTATATAAAATGGTTATTATATACATTTGTAATACAAAATTTTATTTAAGCGAACACTCACTAGTATCTCGCTAACGGCATTCTGTTAATATTTTATTGTCGACCTCAATCGATGCAGTAATTTCGTCGGGGTCAGTACAATATTAGATTTTTTTTACAACTTCCACTGGCAACGACATATTCGCTTGACAACGCACAACGCTTAAATTGCGCCTTCATTCCTTCAGACAAAGTTTACTGTCGCGTGTATTATTACGGCGGTCAGGCTCGTATAGTTAGGTTAATAAGAAATCTTCATGATTACGTTTTCGATTATGTAGGAGACCACTTTCGGTTTATATCGGAACTCTCGGCACTGGGCTATTTAGACAAAGCGAGTATTTCGTCGGTAACGTTCCGCGCCGGCCGCCCGGCGCACGGGCCGCACACACTCGACACTAGTCGAAGTCAATGTCCATGTTGTACTGCGACTCGCGGTCCGCCGAGTTGAGCGACGACGTGGAGGTGGAGTCCTCGGCGCGCGAGCCGGCCCACAGCCCGCCCGCCGTGACGGAGGCGTCGGACGACGACGACGAGTCGGCCGGCGCGTCCCAGCCCGGCCCCGCGCGCCGCCGCGCCAGCCGCCGCAGCCGCACCGTGGGCACGCCCGTCACTGCCGACAACAAACGCTCAGTATCGACCCAGGGACATGAGGACCTCGCCGGTCTACGCGCGGTACTCACGCGTGGAGCTGGGCCGCGGCGGCGGCGCGGGCGGCCGGTCGGCGCCGGGCTCGGCGGGCTCGGCGGGGTCGGCGGGGTCGGCGGGGTCGGCCGGCTCGTCGGCCAGCAGCGAGCGGCGGCAGATGGGGCACGTGGCGTGCAGCTGCAGCCACGGCTCTATGCATGTCGAGTGGAAAATGTGCTCGCATTGCAATTTGGACACCGTCTCACCTGAAAACACAACATTACAATTATCTTCACCGAATCAGATCACAGAACTCATTCATATGTTCCACCGATACTGAAATATGAATATATGCCAGCACACATCGAAGCGTATGCGCTCATAGTCTGGCAAGGGAACTGGGAACCAATAAGAAATACCGTCTATTTGCTCACCTATGAAAAAACAAACATAGACTTTAGAAAATTATTTCGAACTTGATCGATTGAATCGCTTTTTTGTAACGAACCGCAAACTACGAAACCCTACACCAAGCACGGCCCGACATGCTGCCGGTTTATTTAGTATGGTCTTATAGAGAGTATTATTTTCTAGTTTCTGACTCCCGAGTCAATGAAACTTTCTTTGAAAGAAAGTAATAAGCGATAGTATAAGTAATCAGAATTTCTCCAAGCACTCTTAAGTAAGATGACGGGTACCCTGGGTAAAGCTGGTTTAAAGACGAACAATCCTTGGCAACAATAAATTATGGTTGGCTATGTCGTAATAGTGAAGTCCACTAATGTGAACAAGTTACCGGGAGTACCAGGCACACATAAGTAACAAAGAGGCTCACCCAACTGGAAGTTTTCCCAGCACACGGAACAAGATGTGTTGGCGGCGGCCTGCTCCTCCGTGACGGGCTCGCTGGGGATGGCGGCGATCTGCTCGCGCGGCAGCGGCGGCGGCCCGGCGTTCTCCAGCTGGCCCAACAACTGGGTCACCACTGCGTCTAAACCTGCAAGTTTATAAACTATATTTTAGATGCCTGTGTTGCAAGTGATGCAACCGTTAACTGCGTGCGTGGCTCAATCAACTATATTTTATCACACCATGGTTACAGCCCCCTGGGTTACTCTTAAGACCACAGTTTAAGTTTTAATTTCAATACATAAAGACAATTTATTGTGGTGATAAGTCGATCCCATAATGGGTCACCTACCAAGCGTGTTAATAGAACGCGTTAGAGAATGCGCTCTATTAACAGCGAGGGTACAGTCGATATATCATAGGTAGAAGTATCGATACATTTGACATAGTATCAATCAAGGTCAAATGTATCGATATGGCCAAAGTGCCTAGAAATCCTTACCTCACTAGCCTCACCTCAAGTAGACAAGGTGCATGTATACATATTTCGAAATTTACATTTATTGTCAAATATTGTATACTACAAATAATATTAACTACTATTAATGTATATTATATAAGCCATAATTGAGGAAAAATAATTAAATAGGTACAAAATAGTTAAATAGGCCTTGACAGTAAAGTCGATATATCACAGGTATCAGGTACAGTCAACCAATTTGATTTTTGGGCCACTTTGTTCCTTGTCACAGTGAAAATCTATATGAAAGACGCAGAGCAGACGGATTGCCTGGTGGTAAGCAATTACCGTCGCCCATGGGCACCCGCAATTCCAGATGAGTCACAAGCGCGTTGCCGGCCTTTAAGGGGGTTGGAGCTCTGGGAACTTTACTCACCATCAGGAACACAGCACTACATACCAGAAAGGTAGCAGTGCTATTATGGCTGTGTGTCTTCTGTAAGTAGGAGGTACTTCCCCAGTTGATCTGCCCCAGATTCAAACTTGATGGTCATCGCTGTGCCCTACCTCTCATTGTTGGACGTAGTTTAAGGACATACCCGGCTCCAATCTCTTATTAACGTCACCGTGACAAGGTTCGAAGTGGCCTAGCAATCAAATCGGTCGAGACGGACTCACCCTCGCCGCCGAACACGTAGTCGCCGGGCGCGCCGACCAGCACGAAGGGCGCGCCGGCGGTGACGGCGGCGCCGCCCAGCGGGCCGCTGCCGCTGATGGAGTACACCAGCTGCTCCAGCAGCGTCTCCGGCCGCCCGCCGCCGCTGCGACCGGTTTGTTACAGTTAGATAAACGTTGCACATACGCCGGCTTACGGCAGATAAATGCCATGCTAGTGGCTAATTTGGCTGCAGTCGCAGCAGTAGTGCGATTTTAAGAAAGTATTTTTCAAATAGCTTGAACTTTCTTTAGTGTTTCAATGGTGAAAGCACTAAAAAACCTAATTAAGTTAATTCCCCATAGATTTATTTAACCTTTTGAACGCTTTTCCTCTCGCATCAAAATGTGTCGTGTACGCCAACATATCGACTAGTGAAGAACAAATATGAACCTTATCTGTCAGCAGGACAATTGCTTTGACAGCGTCTGCCATAGCCACAATAAAGGTCCGTGGCGTGGCAGGCACGATAGCACGCGACCACTTTAGTGGTTCTTGGCGTTCAAAAGGTTAAGAAAGTATTTTTCAAATAGCTTCAATTTGTTTTTTAGTGTCTTAATGGTGAAAGCACTAAAAAACGTAATTAAGTTAATTCCTCATAGATTTAAGTCTACACTGTCATCTCTATTTACATTTCAGTCGTATGCAGTCCACTGCTGGACATAGGCCTCCCACAAATATGACTTATATCATCTTGGGGGTAGTTGCCATAGTCGCCACGCTTGGCAGGCGGGTTGGCGACCGCAGTAGCTGCAGATTGGGTTTCGACGGACGCTGCTGCCCGTCCGTAGGATTTTTCCCTTTGTCGCCTATTACAACACCCGCGGGAGATGGGGCGGTGCTATTCTAGTCAGCCGGCTCACACGGCATCTCTATTTATTTTAACCATTAAGTTACTAGGAGCGGCGCAAGCTGCCCACAACTCACCATCTCCTCCTCTGTCACACTAGCCGCATTTGACGACTATTTTGCCCATTAATGTACTAGCTATCAACTATTTATTTTCAGCATAAATCAGCACAAAGTGTAGCCCACAAATAGTGGTAAAAAGTGTCTATAGTCAAATTAATGTAGCGAAACCAGGTTTAACAAAAGATAGAAGGAGTGGAGAAGACTCGACGATATGCTAATAAATAAATATGGTGTCACTTACCGCTGTCGGCCTCCCGACATAAGGAACGCTAGGTCGCTAAGCATAGGGTGACTGGCACTCTGTAAACACAACATATGACTACATTAGTAAATAAATAAAAATAGATTAGTATCATGTACACACCGACTTATAATCTCAAGTTTATTTAATCAATCACTCTTTGCCGAGATATTCGAATATAATATAAGTATAATTAACTAAGTGTGTTGTGATGATATTAAATGCTATTATTTTTAAGGGTCAGAAAAGGAAAAACCGTTTGTTTAAGTCTGTACGGCATGCTTGTGCACGGCCTTATATCACACTATAACGTGGAGTTATAACTCCTGCCCGAGACTGCCTAGACATAGTACTAGTACCTAGTAAATTAGGGATAAATAAAACGCCTACACAAAATCAAATACTAAATTTATCATTACACGGCGGCGCATCAATGATTTGAGACTCTTCCGTAGCCAATAATTTTTCTACGTAAACAATTCCACACCCTTTTCACACCCTTTAGGGATGATTTCCATAAACCTATCCTATTTCCTTTTCCGGGCCTTGAAAGAATTTCCTTGTAATCAAATAATGGTCATTCTCTATTTTTATCCGTATCAAATTCGACAAATATATATTTTACTAGTGTCTGCCTGCGACTTCATCTGCTTTGTCTTACTTCCAGTAGTTTATTTTCAATGTGGTGAAGTTACACAATTATCAAATTAGTGTACGCGATATAAGCCGTTTACAGTTGTTTTATTTACACAATATCGTTGTAAATTATAGGAGTATAGCCTATGTGTTATTCTGATGTATAAACTACATTATTTGCAATATGTATTTTGATTGTTATTTTTCTCCGAAGGACAAAGATCCGTTGGGCAACCTGGGTTTGGCTGTGCCGCTAGCATGGGAACCTGCCATCTATGGTCAAAACTTCAGGGTGTGTTGTGATAGTTTCATGGATACAGTGACTTCGGTGCGCTTAGAGCCGTTAGTGGTAGACGTCTTAGCAAAGCAAAGGTCTCAGACCGCCCTCAACAAATTTTGACTATATGAGCGGCGCAGCGCCGAACGGCAGTGCGTGACGCGGCGGCGACGCGAGCGGCGAGGCGAACAGACACTCGGCAATCTTAGTGCTTGATAATGGAGGCCTATGCTCTCCGAAACATGTTGCGCGAGTGACTAAATAAACGTAAAAACTAAACGTAATAAAATAAAAACTATTTTTTTGGAAAACAATAGTTTTTGCGTGAGAGTAGCAAATACCCATACAAAGATACTTACAAACATTCGCGTTAATAGGATTGTGTCAGGTTCGTGCATTGGCAAGTCCACTTACCTATGACATTTTTTATTATGGTAATTGAAGATAATATCACTGTAAGATATTGCCAAATTTATTAACACATTGTTTACTAAAGGATTAGGTACTGTATCGAAAACAAACAATTGAAATTGATAGTTATAAATATTACCCAGCAGATTAGTAGCATAACAATGGTATCAGTTAAACAGTGACGTGGTTGTGGTGCAAGATGATAGGTTAATGCCAAGGTCACTACACTTGCTTGTTGCATAGAATATGGTCTATGTGTTTAGGCCCTCTTCTGTTTATAAGTTAATGTAATAAATTATATGGTATCAATTGATTCGCTTTGTTATAAGGATCACATTTATATAGGACCAATTGTCTTAACCCCTTGAACGCCACAGAAGCCTAAGATTGTCAAAGTAATTTACCTGCTCAAACTCAAACGTTTATTCAGTAAGTAGGCCACAAATGCACTTTTACACGTCGAGTATACAAAGGTAAGGTGCTGACAGATAAGATTTATAATTGATATTCGATCGTCACTTGGCGCTTTACCTCTCGCGTCAAAAGGTAACGCGAGAGGTAAAGCGTTCAAAGGGTTAAAGCTACACAACAGTCCGAAATGAGAGTCAAAGTCTGACACTCGTACTTTCCGCTCTTAACGTCTACAAAATGACACGGAACTATGACGTCAATCCTTTCTAACCGCTCTTGTTAAAATAAATGTAATTACCGGAAAATATTGCGTTTATTATAGTTTCTAAACCACATTATTATCGCAACTTAAAAATGATTATTAAAAAAAATTGATACGTGTTTCGAGATGTTTGAAGCATTCTAATATTTTTTTATTGTTATGTTCATGTTATACAGCCACTATCATATAGTTAAAAGCCGTCAAAATAAATATTATATCGTTACACGTCCTTAATGCTATAAAAACAAAGATCTGTTTAAATATGTTTGGCTATTCTGCTGACTGTATCTATTTTATTTAATCTTGTTACAAATTGTAACAGTTGGCAACAACCATATTAGGTTTTCTCGAAATGAACCACTGCGCGGCAACTTTCCGTTCCGGGCTAACAATACTAAAAACTGCATAATAAAATACTTAAAAAAGAATATTTACACATTAAATAAATTCTAGGTTATTCGAGTTTATAACCGTAAACTTATTAAGGAATTGGAAAGATATTTTAATGAAGTGCCTCACGAAATGCAAACATGCATATGTATGGTAGATAAGAAACTGGTTATGTATTTATTTTAGTACTGATAACAGAAAGCATGGCCCTGTTGTGATGTGTCGTAGGTAAGTCAGTAAGAGTAGGTATTTTTTTTTAATAATATTATGACAAGCTCGATCTTATTGTAACATGCATATCCACATGGATACACATTCCGTAGCATATATGTAAATTAATCAATTAAGAAATTAGTTGTCATATTACCTTGTATTACAACCTTCTGATAGGTTTTGGTATAGTACTTGGTTAGATTTATCAGAGTTTGAAGTTAAGTGTATGTATATATATACTATTTAAAAAAAATCTCCAACTACTCCTACTAAGCCTCTGATACTATACTACATAATTGACAAAACAATGTTATATGGGTCAATTAATTAATGCAGCTGCTCAGAGCACTTGCCTTCTATTAATATATTGACATTGTTGGGTTAATATCTGGTGTCTGGGTACAAATAAAATTTCTCATTAACTTTTATATTAACAAAATTGCTTGTAATTTGCTCAGAAGAGTGATAACTTGATGCAAGTGTGAGTTTGCTTTGTAAGGCCTACCATACGAAGTGTTTATAGTTAAAATCAGGGACCGGCCCGCTATACCTTATAAAGGGTTTTGTATGGGTTTTACTCAAGGCTTTACTCACCATACCCTTATTCGCCAATACCCTTTCATTTTACTTTTAAAGCCGTTATAAAAGTGCTAACCCTTATAACTAAGCGCTATCCCAATACCCTAACAAAACCCTAATCATCAGCTCACCAAAACCTTACATATTGCTTATAAGGGTTAGCCTTATAAGAGGGCTTCCCTTTTACATACAAGCGTGCTAATTGAAATTGTCTACCTTGTTCATAAAGCACACATTGCTCTGATCTGACGTTTTCTTTGACTTCTTTGATTTGATGTACGCGCGCTTTTCGAAAACTAGCGTAGACATATACTAAATCTGTCTCTTTCACGCAAGGATTAACTACGACATTACTAAAGGGAAAACTTTATAAAAAGCGCTAAGTAATAAGGGTAACCCTTTTTAAGGGATAGCAAGGCATAAAGGATAGCAGTTAGTGATTGTAAAGGGCTAGTTTTATGTTTGGCTTAGTCATATGGTAAGGGATAGTCAAATATATGGGCTAGCAGTTCAAACTCGTAAGTCTTTCAATGTGTTAGCCGTGTTTAAGGGTTGCCCTTTTAATGGCTATTGCCGCGGAAAGGGTTGTCCGGTCCCTGGTTAAAATCAATCTTATTATGGTTTGTCTTTTGTTTGTTTGTTGAATTTTCTTTTGTACGAAAAATAATGAAACAAATGAAATGCTACTTTTTTTTTTACAGAAGATTAAAATTCCATTAAGAGGCATTTTACATTTTAAAGTACACTGGGTCTCAAAAAGATATGTCTATATTCATTAATGTTTGTTATTATTGACACTGTTTGTGTCTTTTATTATGGAAATTGTGTGTTAGAAAAAGATAGAACAATGGAAGGTTGGTAAGTTTTGTAGTTTTGTGTTATTGTAAGAGGTGTATTAGATAAAGGGGTTAGAGTCCAGTATGACAAAGATATGTCACATGTCAAGCCACTGTCAAAGTGAGGGAAAGCCCAACCTACCAGCCCAAATTTAATTCACTTGATAATTTGGATTAAACACCTAATTAATTTTTCACATATGCATTACCAAAAAAGGACAAATAAATAAATACTTCGGGACAATCTTACACAAATCAACCTAGTCCTACGGTAAGCTCAGTAAGGCTTGTGTTGTAGGTACTAGACGACGGTATATATAATAGATAGATACATATAAATACTTAAATACATAGAAAACACCCATGACTCAGGAACAAATATCTGCTCATCACACGAATAAATGCCCTGACTGGGAATCGAACCCAGGACCTTTGGCTTCATAGGCAGGGTCTCTACCCTCTAGGCCAGACCAGTCGTCAAATGGTATGATTGTAAAATAATTGAAGCAATATTAAATAATCTATAGGTATTTTTTTTTTTATGAATATAACACGATCTCAATATTATTGTTTTATGATGAAAATGATTTGATGATGAAACATTTAGTTTCTATTGTAGTACTAGGTACTAGCTAGTATTACAACTTATTACCTAGTTGTTACTTGATTTGCATAATATTTTCAGCTAATAATTAATATATAGATGACAGACAAATTAATTTTAATTATTTGATTATTATCAACTACTCAAAGATTGTCTGAAAGACACCAGGTGTAGCTATAAGTAATGCCTACTGCCTGCCTACATGTGTAATAAATAATATTTCTATTTTGTATATATTATTTTATATTATGACTCACATCACATGTGACTCCCAAATTGTTATATTCCAATATTTACCTAACTATGAAATATATTTTACTTATTTATTTAAATTTATGGTACTTTTGATACTATTATTTGTCCTAACATGTAATATTACATTTTGTAAATGTATAGTGTACCACATGCATTTATTAAAATTTCTACTAATATTGCTCAATTCTTTTACTTACAACTCTGATTCTTACTTGTTTTGTTTCTCTTCATTACTAAGTTGTACATTGAGAAAGTCCTGCAAGGAAAGTAATCAGTAATAATTGGTCATACTTGATGTGTATCATCTGAATCATCTAAATTGCTCATGTCAGCATCACTGAAGTCATCTCCGGAGAGTGCTGAGCCCTCCGTCTCACTCTCAAGCTGTTCAATGAATCCACTTGCACAATATGGACATCTATAATCCTGGAATGCAATATACATATTTTTTATTATTATTTTTTATAACAATAGAAGATTCATGCAGTAACAACAAATAATTAACATTCATTTCACTGATTTTTTTTTCTCGCTCCATTATGATTCTAATATAAGTCGAGTAAGTTCTGATAAGAAAATCATGTCCTGAACTGCTTACTATGTCCATAAATAGTTTATACTGAGTATTGACAGTTCAACATGATGTAATTTTTATAAAAATTATGATATCAATCGGAATACCTCTGTTCCGGCATTTAAAAAACCCACTGGTTTAGGTATTTTAGCGGGTGCAGGTCCCAGACGTGAGGATTATCAGACGTTAGTCACACAACCAAGTTCACTTTACCGACAAATAACAATCGGATATTCGTTAATTATGACCTTGGCCGGTATGGATATGGACCCCGGACGTGGCATAGTGGATTTAGAGCACAATATAATGATAAAAATAACTTTATTATTGATTTTACCTGCAAAACATCCTCAAATTCTATGTTACACCTATGGCAAAAGAAGCGAGCGGGAGGTCTCCGCTCCACGACAGCGTCAGCCATTCCCTGGTTTTGTTAACAGCTTTGCAACCAGATGATAAACGATTTTATTGTATATCCGAGAACTGTGCTTTCAAATAATGAACAAAAATTTATCAATCGCCATTTTTCTGAGACATGCACAGTCTAACTTTTTTTGAATTGATGAAAAGTGATGGACTATAGAGATTGGCTGAATATAGACATAAACGTAATCCGTATAAAAATAAAAGTCGCGCAATGATATTGCGCTGATTTTAGAGCGCTACTGTAGCAGGCGTTTTGTTATAATGTAAAAGAGAAAGATAATGCATGTGGAAACATACACTACTTTTTTATTTGCTTGCATAATAAGTTAACGTCTTGTCTATGAAATGTTTGTGAAAAAACTACGTGGTACCCGATTTTAATTTTAATCTTATTACGCAGTTTATAAATATTTGTTACAATTACATTTTTAATAATAAGTTAAAATCTTTAAAGTGAATAAATGTAATCTATAAATAATTTCCAATAAAATGCTGTTATACAAATATCTTTACATACCGTATAATAATCCATTTAAATTCTCATCTGGCAATTTTAGAGTTATCTGTCGCTGTCGTTTCGTTGCATATTGGGGCATGGGAATGAGAATTTTAAGAAATATTACTTATCTCTGCCTACAAATAGAAAATTCCCCTTTAGGGATAAATTTTTAGTAAATTTGTTAATAATTATGTTCAATTTATTGTTTCTGAAGGTGTTAAGGGCTAGAAGAAGAGTGTCGAAGTGTGCGTGAAAAGTGTTTGCGGGATAATTGTTATCAAATCTTATGTGGATTCTACACAAATCATGTGAAATATTGTAAACACTATCCAATTATGGCTAAAGGTGTTATGACCCACGTTTGTTTCTGTGTGCTGTGAATAAACTGTTAAAAATGAATGAAAAGAAAACTGAAAAAACCTTTAAGAGCTACATCAATGTATCTCCATCAAAGGTAAAATTAGCTAAATACATTAAAATTAGTATTGCTCTCCCGCAGTTTTAATAGCTGATCTTGTTTCATTTGGAAATTTACATTTTTATGTAAAAGATGTCTGCTTTGGAAGTAATTATATTTCTGGTCTAGTTCAATATTTATTAAGTAAATAAAATGTTTTTACAGAACAATGGAGAGAGAAATGGATCAGTTCAAGAAGTGAAGCCGAAACTGTTGAATGGTTAGTTTAAATTATCTGTCATATAATATTTTAACCCATTTACCTTTATCGGGGTAGACATTTATAATATCATAAGAAATTTACATATTGCTTGACCAAATCTTAAGATGAAATATAAATGATTTTCTCCAGTTTCACATTTACATACCTACCTTATTTTAAATTTAATTACGGGACTACTATCAGCCAGTCACAATGCTCCAACTTATTAATTAAATTTATTATGATAAATTTTTTATGACACTGAAGGGTCAATTGCAGAATTTTTGTACCTTTTTTTCAATAATTTTCTCAGTTTCATTAAACAAATGTATCGTTCATTGTCATAATGAACCTGAGAATAGTTTTGATTTTTATCATTATTGTTACAAAGTTACCATACATAATGTCATATTAATTGATGTAACAAAACTGAGAAAAATTATGGGACAAGCAAAGGTACAAATATTCTGCAAGTGACCCTCAAATGCTGCCTTCACAGAATTAGTGGCAACTCTAATATAAAGATGCCGAGTGTTAAAAGAAGTTATGCTACACTGTCATTAAAATAATGCATATTGCTGCACCATCAGACACACATATGACTCTGTGTATCAGTGTTACCATAGGACCCTGACTGAATAGCACAAACAGGTAGACAAAAAAGCATAAAATCAACTCAATAAACAGGTGAAAAAGCATGTTGAGCCATGCTCTGTGTAGAGTTCCATAGTTTTCGATCTGTAGCTCGAAAATGGTTCAACAGACCAAATGATAAAGTAATCAGTGTAATCATGTTATTTAATAAGGGTAATGCCCTGTATCTGTTATACAATTTATATTGTGGCATTCACCAAGATTCAAGTTTAAATTAAAAAATGTGCAATAAAAAGAAGAGTATAGATAAAAAACTTAGTTAAAGGATCTGGTCTATGTGCTAATAACAAATATATGCCAAATTTTGATGTATGTTCCATATTAATTCACAGCACAACTACATAGACTTGGTCCTTAAGTTAAATTTTCACCTATATATACCTATTTACATAAGTTCTATCTTCAATATGACTTGTGACAGTCTGAATAAATTACTTTACATTATAAATAGATCAGGAGTACTATAAAATTTAGGTAGGTATATTAGTCTTGTCTTGGATTGGATTTACCATTATAATTTCTCACATTTTTTTTGCCTTGCAGATTTAATTTTTTCACATTCTAAATAGTGGGATGATGATAACAATGTAGAAACACATAAATGGATAATTTGCAAAAATTGAAACAGTTTTGAGTATCATAAATCATAAAAGTATTATTAGATATTTCAAGGGTCACAGGGGCGGGTGCAGTTAATTGATTATCTTACTGGTATTTTATTTTCCACAATGGTGATGCATGCAACAGCATGGATGCACTTCTCTGACACTGTTACCTACTATTTTTCGATTTCTTGGTAGAGTAGGTATAAAGTATCCATCATGAATACAGAGGACATGCATGAATATAGTTATATTTCATTTCATCGCGTTTTGCGAATCTTATATCCAAAGTCCTCATTGAATCCCAATATAACGTCAACAGCATCATACAGGTGTGGCCGCCAAAAGTTGTACCATTAACATAATGAACGGCAAACTCGAAACAAAGCCGTCACATACATTTTACGACCGGTCTGGCCTAGTGGGTAGTGATCCTGCCTATGAAGCCGATGGTCCTGGGTTCAAATCCCAGTCAGGACACTGATTTGTGTAATGAGCACAGCTAGTTGTTCCTGAGTCATTGGTGTTTTCTATGTACATATTTAAGTATTTATATGTATACCTATATTTATTATGTATATATCGGCGTCTAGTGCCTACAACACAAGCCTTACTGAGCTTACCGTAGGACTAGGTCGATTTGTGTAAGATTGTACCAAAATGTAAAAAGATAAATTCTTCATATTTTGCGTAACATGTCTTTTCCTTTCGAGGGGTCGTTGATAAATACAATTGTAAATAAAAAATGTTACAAATTTGTTTATATTTCAAATTAGGTACGCGTTTTGATTAAAAAAAGTTGCTAACACCGCATTCGCCGGATAAAGTGGCCGTTGGTTAATTAGCAATAGTTTTTTAGTGAATGAAAACAACTACATACACATGCGAATAAATGTGAATGTGAAGTCCCCAACCAGTTTTGGTCTAGCGTGGGATTTAACTATGGTTACCTAGTCGGAACCTTTCCGTATATAAGGTGATTTCGGTTCTGCAATAATAAAACATCTAAAGTCAAAAATATATACTAATATAAAAAACAATTGTTTAAAAAGAAATCAATGTAGTCGATAACAAAATTTCTGTGAATCTTTATATAGTAGGTAATCTAAAACCGAAAAATCTGCTTGGCAGTTTCCACCGCGGAGCGTCACTAAACACCAAATATTGTTATTTTTATTTTTGATTTCATTGACGCATTAGTTAGGTCAGCTCAGCGTTTCGGTGATGCAATAGCCGATAATGCGCTCATTGCGTATGCCTTACGTGCGCTTAACTGTATCGCCATCTACGACAACAGGAATACATTTGCTTGACCACTGGTAGGCTTTATTACCACGCAATAAGGGTTACGTATAGTCAGTAAGTCCATGGTTCCTGAATCTCGGGCACGGAAGCAGGGGAATCGGCCCTGACATCCGTTTTGTCAGTATAACGCTACAGTGCAAGTGTGATGGGTGTTTTGAGACCAGGTAGGAGAGTTTATCCTAAGTTTTGTCTTCTTGTTAACTAGTACCTTGACTGCGGAAGCAGGGGAAGGTGCCCCATATCCATGTTTATAAAATGGGGTTTATGAACGCGCTAGTAGATATCATTTCTTTTCCAGGATAAATAAATAATAAATAAATATTTTGGGGACTATCTTACACAAATCGACCTAGTCCTACGGTAAGCTCAGTAAGGCTTGTGTTGTAGGTACTAGACGACGATATATATAATAGATAGATACATATAAATACTTGAATACATAGACACCCATGACTCAGGAACAAATATCGTGTTCATCACACAAATAAATTCACTGACTGGGATTTGAACCCAAAACCATCGGCTTCATAGGCAGGGTCACTACCCACTAACCCAGACCGGACGTCATTATTATTCAGGATTAGATCCCTTTTTTCCTTGCTCTGTAGCTCCTAACTGCACCGGCGTATAGTCCACTCGTTACTTCGGCAGCGCGAACCTTGATTTTATAACAACCCGTAACTTCTACCCGTCCTGTGGTCCATATAATATTATAATATGGGGCAACCCTGGGATAGGTAACAATATAATATATTTTTTATCGCGACCTGCAGGAGTTGTGCTCATTTGTCTTCAAATATAGTGTTTCACAGACCTTATGAATTGCCGTGAGCTTAGATACACATTTCGTTTCTGTGCTACTCTATACAAACTCAATACCCATATGGACTGTATGATCAGTATGGAAATGAGAAATAGGCAGTAAATAAAGCAACTTAGTAGTCTGGCTGCTGCGATAAACTATGAACTGACGCCAATCTATTTTTATAGAATAATTACTAAATTATTTTAATACTATAATGTCTATAATCGATCCTGTTTGTCAATCTCGGAGGTAGAGACTCGGGTTCCTTGAGATACCTACCAAGCAGCGTTAGGAGTCCATACAAGCTAATTCCCGCCGGCTTCCTACTTTCCCGCAGTTCAAGTTTTTCTTGGGAGCCATAAAAAAAAAGGCAAAGAAAATTACCGTCCCCACTGCTACCTACTAAAATTTGAACTGACCCAACATCTAAAGAAACACTAACTACGTCTGTATTTAATCCGTTGTCTGCAAGAAAGTATTTAATGCGTATTAAAAATATCTGCAGACATCAGACAATATCGACCATAATTTAGCACTGTTTACACAGCGAGATGTTTTTGTTCCTGCAGAAGTGAGTCAATGCAAACTTTTCACGGTCACTTCCACGCAACCGCCGAATGATAACAGAAGTTAACGGTCCAGCGCGTACGGTGCCCTCGACGCTACGCAAAGACAGACGAGAAACTTATAAAGACTGTTTGTCACATTCAAACTTGGATGCCGGATCTAGTGATCAACAGATTCTTCAAATAGCTTTTGCCCACACCTTCGACTGCGTAATTGCGTAGATACAAACTTCCTTTAAAAAATGATTTTTTGTTTCTAAACTATTATTTGCCTACAGGATTCAAATTACCACCATACCAAATTTTACTTGAATCATTTCACGGGTTTAAGCCTGAAGGGTTAACAGATAGAGAGATAGACACTCCTTCTAATTCATAATATTAATGTGTATTACGTCACTAACTACACTTATTAATTAATGCTTCTTGCATTAATTCTTCCGCAAATATAAGCGTTTTTATGACTTTCTTAGCTTGGCATTTGGGGCGCATAAAGCAACGCTAATGCTGGGAATGATAAAACAGGGCATACTGTCTTTTCTCCTAAACCTGAGGGGAGAAATCTTTGACTAGAGGACTGCAGCCTGCAGCAATGCTGTAGTACGTTACAAAGTGTAACTAACCAGTCTTTATAACTGACGTGTCGATGGCAAAGGTTAACTTATCTTCAGCCGCAAAAGTAGCTATTGGCCAGCACGATTGCGTTTATAGCCGCCCATGACGTCAGCCATGAAATAGTCACCTACACATCTACAAGATATTTCACAAAAAATGTTGATATAAAATGGTACACTTTGGATGATATGAATATGACATCAGCAGGCCGATCATAATTCATAAATGATAAGTAAGCCTGGAGTTTTTATAGCGCAAGAAATGTGTACTGAACACTTTCTTATTTATTTTCCATCTTATGTGACAAATGGTTACAAAAGGCGTAGTCCTCATGCTACACTGGCATATCGCTTGCAAGGAAGTTCTTAGCGAATGTATTAGGTATGCGCTAAAATAACTTTTCTGACTCGTCAAACTCGGGACGTTAATTGCAAGAAGAAAAACATGCGTTACCTGGTACAGAATGTAAGTTGAGTCTTAACATACTTATCGTCATCAATAATTTAGCAACCTGTTTTTTGAACCAACAAGATGTACAGATAACTAGCCTGTCTATCTAACTAGGTAATCGATTATATTATATATATTGATCTAATTTTCTCTAGGCTTTGTGTTTTATTTGGTAGACTTGTTTGACTTGTAGATACCAACTTTATGGTCACATCTCGAGAAGAGATTGCTGGATTCTTAGTTTCTCCAGCAAAACTTACAAAAAAAAATTGAAATAATCTAAGAGTCGTTTATTTTTCACACCGCCGGCCATTATGTTCGCTGTTCGCAACAAAAGGTTACACTTAAACAAATAATTAATTCTCTTTGTTGAAACACGCGCAACAATGCTAGTTCACTTTCCATTTCTCAGATGCGTAATAATTATGGTACATTTATTTAAATTGGAATTTGACAAGAGTTATTACATTATTAAGTCAGTTTGAAGTGCGGATTGTTTATGTTTTTCCGTCTCTTATAAACCCTTTACTTCTACACATGTCACATGCACGAGCTACGTTTCCTGGCCACCTAAGGCCTACACCTACATGCAAAAGTGACATACAAGCCAATTTCCACCGGCTTTACTAACCTAGTCTTTCTTGGGCTCATGAAGAAAATGCAAAGCCATATTGGCTCTGTCTTGCCCAAGTGAACAATTAGCACGTCGACACTTGTACTTACACTAATGAAGTCTTCATTTCCATGTGCATGACACTTTTGATGTGATATTCTGCATTCGTACATTATGTGATATGTCCTTATTTAGTTACCAATGCGACGGATATACGGGGATTTTTAATATTTTGTTACAAGAATTCCTTAATTAAAAATGCGGTTATATACATCTCCTTATAGTGTTCTTCGGAAAATTAGTTTTAATTACCAATCAACTTATTGACGAAAATTAACTTTAAAACTTATTTTGGTCAGCTTTCATATATGTAATAACGGTTAATTGGTAGAATTAGGTATTAAGTTTGATTGCGATCGGTGTTGGTAAACAATACGTATATTGTGTGTGGAGTTATAATGTAGCTATTCGGCGAAATGATAAAATTTGATGTGAATGTATTACAATTTTTCTGCTAATATGGTTTATGGAATTAATCCTAAAAATTCGACAGGTTTGTTACGGTTAACACCGGATGATTCGATTGTTTGTGTATTTGACTAGTTGTGTTCGAAACTGTCGACCTTTCCACTTTCCAAGGATTTATAGCATCGTTTTATCAAATGTTTATAATTTCGATATTATCCAAAAGTGAGTACCTATAGTATTAGGCCGATACTAGGCGAGGCCTAATGAAAAGTTTAGTACCGGTAACGTCCCAGATGCGAGGCAGCGAGACTTACTTTTCTCAAGGTATTCCCCGCCTTGTGATTCGCCATTCGCCGTTAGATGACAGAGGTGGCGACAGGCGTGACACGACATGACATGTCATTGTACTTTTATTGCGCGTGCGTCTAATTAACCCGTTACCTTAATTGGTCCTTCGCGCCGGTTCACTGGGGTTTCGCAGACTCCATCATAGTGCGTAGTTACATTGTTTAGTGAGATGAGCTTAGTCACTCATTTGAAGGGTCTTAGTGGTAAAGCCGCTCTGTTTAAACAAAGACTCGTATCGCGATTAATTGTCTCCATCTTTATAGTTTCACCTTGGATCCCTTGTTATGTTGGATAGGTCATTCAAGAATAGTACGAGTCTTAAGAAACTATTTTTTTAGAAACTCGTTACTTTTAGAGATAATCGCATCGTTGGTACATCCAAAATATGACCGAAAAAATATGAAAATTGTCATTACAACTGACCCGTTTTTGAGTTATCACGAAAACTTATAAACACTATTTAGGTAGGTACATATTATTCAAACAAAAAGCTGTTCTAATGTGCATAAAGAACAACTACGGAACCCTACAATATACTAGTACATGCAGTGATATTCACAGTTTAATTATAAAGCTGAATGTTTAGCGCATATTACATGATTTAGCCATTTTTTTTTACATTATTTTAGTTCAGATGTAGAAACACGAAATTTCATAGAAGTTCCCACAGATGTGAATCCATTATCCGCAAAAACGTATCTGTTTCCCATTACCTTACCTCTTCTTCGGCCATCTAAAAAAACACACCGATTGAACTTCTTTCAATTACGAGTAGAAGTGTTAATTATTAGAAATAGGTACTTCCCCGGAAAAAAAATATTTGCTAGGTGTCTATGTCTATGGGTACAACTCAATGAATGTCAAGTCTGTATCGCTAATATCTAATCTTATCGTGAAAAATAAGCATAGCTTCTGCCTACAGCGCTGCAGCATTCTTGGTTTCTTGCACTTATCTATATTGACAGTGTTTATAAAACAAATAAAAAATTGCTATAATATATTATAATTAATATAAGTTTATCATAATAAATACTACATATAGGTGTCCATCTGTCTATGGACAGTTATTCATACCTATTGGTGTCCGGTATATTAATGATTTGCACAATAATGTGGCTTATAAATCAGAATAACAGCAATAATACATATAACAATATTATGTAAATTTACCATATTGAAAATAGATTACGAAGTAGTACTAATTTGGCACAGACGAAGTAGCGGGCAAAAGCTGTATTTTATATTTTAGTTATACATATTCGGCAAGATCCTATTAATACTAAGTTATATTTTTAACCGAGGGAAAAAACGGTTCTCAAGTCGACGCGTCTCTATCGTTTTTTTTGCCCCTTACCTTAAAGCTTTTTTTAAGTATGACCACGCATTTTTTTTTAGAAAGTAGTTTGATTTTGTTTTTTTGAAAGGGTATACCACGAAATTATTCCCATATAAATTTGAAAAAAAAAAAAGATCCAACCTTAAGGGTAGGAAAATAGGGGATGATTGATTTTTCACTCGCCGATTGATCACGCATAACTTTTTACAGAGTAGTCTGATTTTTATTAATTCTTTTTTATTGGATAGTTGCTTTTTAGTATATCTTTGAAGTCGGTTTTATTGTTGTTAAAAGTTTATTGTTTCTTTTATTGTTGTTTTTTGTATTATTCGTACATAATAATTGAAAATAGTTTACTGTGGTAGGTCCTTTGAACTCAAAGTTTACTTTTATGTATGACATTGAAATGCATTAGTAGCATTTTTTAAACATGGTACCTAAGTAGTGTTAATCATTAGTTTCTTATCACCACTTGCGCCATTCAGGGTTAGCCGGTAACCCAGAGTTAAGCGTTAAAAATGTGTGAACTTTATCGGATAGCCTCGGGTTAGTTAGCTAACTCTGGCTAGTGAAAAAGAGTCTCAAGAAATTAAATTATCCGCCGGGGCGCCCCCGCCTTGGGCCCCAACGTAAAACTCCCCAGCGGGCAGATAAATTTTCATGCAAACAGTTTAATTATTGTATATGTTTGTCAGGCGAGCTGATAGTGGGCGCGGCGCACAGCGTGGTGCTGCTGGCGCCGCTCAGTGACCGCGACCACGGCCGCTTCGGCTCCCTGTTCGTCACCAACTACAAGCTCGCCTTCGTGCCGCTCGAGAAATCTGTCGACGATGTGAGTATTGCCACTATCGCCCTCACAGCCCCGCCTTTCAATTGCTATTTGTCAGAAATTAATCTCGCCATATCGAAGTTTTTCATTCCTAAGACTCATAAAGAAAAGGCGAAGCTATATTGGCTCCGTGTTGCCTGCCGCCGCTGCTATAGACGTACCATTATTATGATTTAAACGTTTGAAACGAAAAAAAACCGACTAAATAGTAGGATATGATATCTACGGTACGCTATCAGCCGTCTTGAAATGTGTTACGTGGTTTGAGTGATTTAGGGAGGTGTCATTTAAAAGTGCAAGAAAGATTTAGCAATTTCTGCTTAAACGCCTTATTCAATTTCCTAGAGTATGGTGCTAGGTATAGTGTAGAATAGAATGGATCTGTTAAGTCATTTGTAAGTCATATCCTGTTCATGGTACATTGTAGCAACTTACTCGCTATCAGATCGATGCTTACCGGTGCGTATAACAACTTTAATTTAATGCGGTCTAAAAGTTCGAATCAGCTTCTTGCCGCACGTCTCTTGTCCAATTTTGTCCGTACCCGTGTCGAATTAGATTGGTTCAAGCACTAACTTACATTTAAGTTACGGATAGAAATAACTGTATTTATAAAATCTTACTTGGCGGCCTAAGCTGGACTTTCTACCGTTTCTATATCGGCTACAATACTCAAAATACTCAAAAGTATCATAAAATAATAAAATAATTCGAAATCTAACATTTTGTTTAACAGACACATCCATCAGGTTAATGTAAGTGGGTCCACACTAACACGAGCCTCGCGACCAAGTTGCCGCGCGAAGCAAATTAGAGCAGTGTAGACTCCTCGGTTGAGTCACGTTCCTGGTTATTAGGCTCACTGTGGATTCATCTATCAACATGTTTATTTTTGGACCCGGGTATGTCCTTAAACTACGTCCAACAATGAGAGGTAGGGTGCAGCGAAGTTACCATCACGCTTAAATCTGGAGCAGCCCAACTGGGGAAGTACCTCTCCTTACAGAAAACCACACCCTTATAGCATAGCACTGCTACCTTTCAGTTACTTGTTGTGTTCCTGATGGTGAGTAAGGTTCCCAGAGCTCCAACCCCCCTTAAAGGGCCACGTGCTTGTGACTCCCCCGGTGTTGTGGGCGCCCATGGGCGACGGTAATTGCTTACCATCAGGCAATCCGTCTGCTCGTTTGCCACCTTTGTCATAAAAAAAAATTAATCTCATGCCTCAAATTTGACCTCCATGTATTAGGAATGCAGCCAACGGAACCACCTCCTCGGGCCTTACGAGGCGGCGCTGACGAGCGTGGGCGCCGTGTGGCTCACGGACGGCGGCCCGGTGCGCCGGCGCCGGCTGCTGCCCAAGGGAGACATGCCCGGCAAGGTCAAAGGACTGCAGGTTATATGCAAGGTATGACAGCCTGTTTCGATGCCTTGTGAGCAGAAATATGACAGGCATTATAAAAAAGGATGTATGAGATAGTTTGAAGTAGTTTGTTGTGTCACAAATTTCGTGTGACTGTACGTTTCTTCGCTTAATTTCCGAGTCTCCATCGCATGTGTTTTTGCACTTAAAGGCCATTAAGTACATATGCTATAAATGTCATAGTAAAATGAAATAAAAGCTTAATTAGGGGAGAACTCTTTGGTAAAATTTGGTTTATTAGTTCTATTTAATACCTCTTTTCCCCTACCGATTTGTCTTCATAGCCTTCTGAATGTTAATTTCGTCGGGAATAGTGCAATATCGCGTAACCAACAAATGCAATAAGATACAGTTTCTTTGTACATTGTCTGAATTTCGAACTCTATCGGTAATTGTAGTTACGCGGTATTGCACTATCCCCGTCGATTTATAACAGACTGACAAAAATCAGAAAATAATTAGGATTATATTATTTTCATTGGATTTGCTAGTGGAAATGTTTTATTTAACAAAAGCAGGTTCAGTAACCCGATAGAGCGATTTATCTAATCAGCTTAACTGTGCCATTGAGCGCTGTATGGTTTCATTATCACGCCAGCACGACTGCCATCTCAAATAACTGATTCATGTGATAACTTTTTGTATAATTCGGTAACTTTCGATTATAGTAGTTAAATGATAAATTTATTGTTTAATACTTGTGAGGGTTCGCTATTTTGTTAAATATATATATTTTTTTCATTAGCCAATCAGTGTTAAAATAAAAATAAATAATGCTCGAACAGATTTTCATTACTAGGATATAATGTCGAAAAGGTAAAGCGTAGTAGTACACTGTACTGTAAGTAAAGTACTTACTGGCGTAAATTTCATCCTTAAGCGACTTAAAATATTCATGTTATCGGATAAACCAAGTCTTATAAAAAAAGGCTGAAATATCTCCGACTTGCCCAAAAACTGTTTCGACCGCAGCACTTACGAACTGCTATTGCAGATTACTGTATTTGTTAACCCATAACGAAATAATTTTCTCGTTTCAGAACATGAAAGTCCTCACATACAGTTTCGCTAACTCGCCAATCGGCCACGGCCGCAAAGTCGCAATGGCGCTCATACACCACGCGTTTCCCAAGCGACACGATCTACTGTTCGCCTTCGAATATAAGGAGCCTTACTACCCCACGCTACCGTCGGACCTAAACATGTTCATACGACCAGCGGATTGGAAGCGGGAGCTAGAGCGATGCGAGTGCCCGCACTGGAGGATTACGAGTATAAACGGGACGTCGGACGCGTTCATGCTGACGGCGGGCGAGACGCTGATCGTGCCCAGCTCCGTGCTCGATTACAACCTCATGGAGAGCGCGAGGCATTTCAGGTTTGACATTTACATCAATCGTGTTGTGTGGAAACGTTGGTGACCTCTTGGTAAAACATGCTACGCTTAATAGTACAGTCGCAATTTTGAAGCTCTAGCCCGAGTTATTCTTACTTTTCTTGTAGGAAAAGTGCTCAAATTTGTAAACAATAAGACCGCCACAGGGAGTGATCTCTGAGCATGGGGGGTCCACTGCCGAACGCACGCTTGGCAGGCGTTGGCGATCGCACTTTGATCGACCGCTCTAAAAAGCGCTACTGCCCATCTTCCGGTAGTTGCTGATGGCAGGATTATTGATTATTATTGTTAAAGACAATACCCGGGTCCGAGGCCAAGTTGTAATCAATTCTTATTTATCTCTAGATTTGTGTAAATCTATACGAGTAGATCATTATTTTTAACAGCCCAGCGTCCACCTGCGCAATAGAGGAAAGGGTCCACTGATACTGCTCATTGTTATCTAATCCCAAACCTAATATTAATTCCTTTGGTTCTCTGGGGCAATTAAATATGGCGAATAATAAATTTGCGGCGATAATGTGGGGTCGATTAAGACGGTCCCCCGTCGGACGGAAGCCCGTGCCAGTGTGAAATGTTAGAAACGAAACGTTCTAGTCTGTTGGTTCTTGTGCCGCAGATCGGGTCGCGTGCCGGTGTGGGCGTGGGGCCGCGGCGAGGGCGCGGCGCTGCTGAGGAGCGCGGAGCTGCTGCCCACGGAGCAGGCCGCCACGGCCGAGAGCGTGCTGCTCGAGCAGGTAACGTGTTGGCGATTGACGATTTGCACAATGAATGCTTCCATTTTGTGTAAAAGGAGCGGAGTGGTCACGTCACGTCAGGTCAGGCTCTCGCGCTTGATGTTTGGTGCTCAGCAGACCTTACTCATACTGAACCAATTTTAATTCAATTCCAATTTTTTTCTCACAGAAAACCTTGAAATCGAATTCTCGGTAGTTTTTGTTTACTCGATTAAATTGATCATGATGCGGAATATAGCAAAGTATTATAGGTAGTTCCACGAAAGTTGAGGCGAATGGATTACGCACACAACTATAAAGTACTGATTGCAAAATAGTGAACGAATGGAATGAATGAGTAATCTCCTATCATTACATGAGATGTTGTTGTGTGAGTGACTTCAACTCTCGTGAAGCTACCTATAAGAAACTTATTCGGATTTGTTCAGTATTCAATGCCAATCGCAAGCAGTGTCCCAGAGGCTACAACATAATTTTGTCGCTTTAAAGTGTAATATTTTCCATGGCGCCTGGAACACAGTTTTACCTTGATTGTTTGGTAATTAATTTGTATACTTCCTGGAATTATTGTCAGCTATTTTACAATCTGCTCAACATTTGATTAATGAAAGCAATAACTTTATCAGTAAAAATATAGCTGCTAAATTAAACATGTTTTCCAGGCCATAAATATAAAAAAAAAATTAAATATGTAAAATGTTTGTAGGTCCGACGTTCCCACCCCAAGCTCACACCTCCGCACGTGATCTACCTGTGCGGGAACAGCTTCCAGCAGCAGGGCAACGCCGCGGGCCCGGGCGCTGCGGCCATGACTCCACTCCCGACCCTCGGGGCGCTCCAGGCCTCGTACAAGAAACTAGTCGAGATGTGCACCCCGACGACTCTTGGCGGATTCTGGGTGAGTCTTCGAAAGCTATGGACTCCTGGTAGCTAAATGCGCTGAATACACGCCACCTGTTATCTGACTCCGTGTAACGCTGGCTTGCACAGCTAAATTTAGGTGTTTCAGAGCTCCTATAAAACTATTGTAAAAGTGTACAGTCAGCGTCAAATAGTTGATAGCATTCAAAGAAGTCATAAAGTTCGGTACACCATAGAATCTGTATGGTGTACCGAAATATGTGACTTCTTTGAATGCTGCCATCTATATGACACTGACTGTACACGCTGCTTGAGTCACCTCGATACCTGTGCACCTTAAGAACGAATTATACAAGAATAAATAAATTTATGTTACTAATAAATCTTATATATGTTTTTTTTTTATTTGACTATTTTTTTTTTAAATGTTTTCACATACATACCTATTACCGAATATCCGCTATAAATAAACAGCGAAACGAGCCGAAACAATATTTTCCTTGTTTCGGGCCACCAAGCTTTAAAGGGACTGATTTCAATATTGGATAAGAAATAAATGTTAGGGGGGGTGATTTTGTCGATAATATTCACTGTATACGTACGTGGTTAACGACTCCAATATAGATGACCAAATAGATCATTTAGGCACTGGTTCCACCGCGAGCTAGTAAGCTATGAGCTATCAGCAATTTCAAGGGACAAAAGATAATCGATACCGTGTAAATAAAAGAGACATATATTTCATAGCCGGGCGATCGTAGTTCATTGCCGGGCGATGAGCTATAAATATATATATCTCTTTTATTTACACGGGAGCGATTATCTTTTGTCCCGTGAAATAGCTGATAGCTCATAGCTTACTAGCTCGCGGTGGGACCAGTGCCATATTGAAGACCATGACAGAACTTATTAAAACCTTGTACCTACAGGTGCAAGACTCCCAATACTACTCGCTGATGGAGGCAAGCCGGTGGTTACGGCACGTGAGCAGCTGCCTGGCGTTCGCCGACTCGGCGGCCAAGCACCTCGCCGACAACGTCACGGTCGTGTTGCAGGAGGGTAAGTTTTGTACGGCACAAACCATTTGGCCACCAACGAGACAAAATATGAAACGTTCGATTCGCTCCCTTCCTCTGTATTCCCGGAAAGATGATTTGGTTCTTTTCAAGGCAAGAGTGAATAGCGTGCTCGACCTCGTCGACACTTACCATCAAGTGTGACTGAGGTCAACCGCTGGTCAATCTTGTACAATCACCATCAGATCACAAATATTGCACTGTACTTTATTGCATTGACAATAGAGGCTTTGTTCCGATATTTGTGACCACCTCCACAGCTCCGATATATCTGATGGCGACTGCACTGACGTAAAGAATTAGACTCCTTCACGCAAACAAATTATGTACAAAAATATGGCACTAAATGACATTTCTATCACTTTCCAGTTTATGCTAATAATACTAATTAATAATCTTCTTTTAGATAATATAAACAAACAAAAAAGAGCTCAGTGTTCTAATTATTAAGTATCAAACTGATAAAGTAATAACTTTTACGTCACACTGGGCGGTAAGAGAGATTTACACCCAGATGAAGACGTAAAACTATGTACGTACCACGGGCGGTAATAAAGAAGGCCTCAGATCGCTTGTTTATGACTCTCACTTCCTGTTCGGGCCACAAATACCCGCGATCTGAGCCGTTCTTTGTTTCACCGCCCTGGGTACGTAATATACTATTCAGTCATTGTTGTTGCTTACATTATGTAGCAGTGACATAACCAACTATTTTAAATTCGGCTAGGCGACGGCGTGGACTACTGCGCGGTGGTGTCGTGCCTGACGCAGCTGCTGGTGGACCCACACTTCCGCACCATCTCCGGCTTCCAGTCGCTCGTGCAGAAAGAGTGGGTGGCGCTCGGACATCCCTTCTGTGACAGGTATGCTTATCATTAGGTTTGCGGCCATTTTTAATTTGACATCGCGCGTCATATAGTTGCAGTCAGCATGGCAATCCTTGATGTTATATAAATAAAGATCTGTATCGATGTATTTGGCCACTTGGGTTGTCTCTAAATATTTGACGCTGACTGTATAATAATTTAGTGCTCGAAAGTATGATAATCACGTGATCAACTTCGATCCGATTATATCAAGCCATTAAGATTATTAATAATGTAAGCTAAAATTTTATTATACAGTCAACCCAAGTCAAAACATTTGTATTTAAACTTACATTAGACATATTTAATAATTAACGATTAACACGGTACTACTCACGTTTATTTAGTCACTCGCGCGACATGTTTCGGAGAACATAGGCCTCCATTTTCAAGCACTAATAGTGCTGAGTGTCCAATCGGTTCGCCGCTCGCGTCACCGGCCTGTCGCGCACTCAAAAAGTCTTTTTGCCTTTTAATGTTCATCAATTTGACGTTGTATTTTTTTCCCGTCCTTCCCTTCCTCTCACAAGCAACTACTTAGGGCTAAAAAATCTCAATTTCAGTTAAATCACATACTTATATCGCTACTAGATTTTGTGGCACTAAAACAAATCATTTCATTTACTATAGAGCCATCAGAGGCAAATGTTAATCAGTCTGTCGAAATTCGTTGGGCAATGGACCCTTATCAATCTCAGCATGCGTTATTTTTTGCATTCAAATTATCATCAGCGATTGTTTTCCCAGGTTCGGGCTCCCCCGGCCCGGGAACCCCAAAGACTCCAAGGACACGGCCGCCGCCCAAGCCGCGCCAGTGTTCCTCCTATTCCTGGACTGCGTGTGGCAGTTGCTCCAGCAATTCCCGGACAAGTTCCAGTTCTCGGAGACGTACCTCACCACGCTGTGGGACTGCGCGCACAACCACCTCTTCGACACGTTCCTCTTCAACTGTCCGAGAGACCGCGAACTGGCCGTCGCCAAGGTAACACTGTGTTCCTCTCATTCCTGGACTCCTATCTTGGTTAGATCGACAACGCGCTTCCGACACGCCTCGAGATCCAAGCCATTAAGCTTATGACTGCCACGACTTTTGCGCACAAAAGTAGCGATACTCGAATATACTACTGGGGCCGTCTGTGGCGTTGAAAAAGTTAAAACGATGGCGCCAACATACCATACTTGTACCA
Source organism: Grapholita molesta (assembly GCA_022674325.2). Lineage (NCBI taxonomy): Eukaryota > Metazoa > Arthropoda > Insecta > Lepidoptera > Tortricidae > Grapholita > Grapholita molesta. The sequence goes on from CP053137.2 coordinate 12,564,144, forward strand.
TAGAACCTGCAGTGTCGCACTACTTATAACGAGTTGTATCGCCTTGTTGTGGAACTGCGCTTACAATTATTGTTTGACACGTTGTTCCATTGCACTGAAGACTAGAGGTCCGAGGCGTCATTGGTTAAAATTTTCATAGTTCATACAAGGAGACGGGGAACGGGCGGGAGCAATTAATACAATACGTTGGGTTCATTCGACCCTGTATATGTATGCATAACTACAATGTTAACTAATTAGCTGAGCGAAGGTTTCAATGGTTTTACGGAATTTACTCTCGCTAAATTTGTTTAGGAATAAATATATAATAAAATTACCCAGATTTATTGTAATGAAAGTTATTGTACTTAGGGTGGTTTTGGTCTGATGTTTTTGAAGTATAGTGGAATTTCTAATATTCAATTTTATTTCAGAATTTCGTCCAAAGGCCTGTTTGGGATTGGGGCGAACAGTTTTCGGAGAAAGACAAGGCACTGTTCTACAATCCTCTTTACAATACGTCGGATAAACCAGTAACGACACCAAAGCATAGGATATGTAAGTCCCTTGTACTTTCAACCTGTACATTACAAATTACCCTCGGTTTGGAAAATTAACATTAATTTAATGAAATAAATTGTTTTCTGAGCCCTGGGTGTAAGTTTTTAACGTAAGTATACGTTACGAACGCGTTTGCGTTTCCCATATAAATAACATTATCACTTAAGCGTTCGAGACGGTTTTGTACGTCAAAAGTAACTTACACTAGAGCCTCCGATGTGAATAGTAAATAAATGAGAGTACATATAACACGCAAAAGTGAACCCTACGAGAATGTTCGAAGTTTCATTATAAACTGTAGTTGACGGCTGGGGCCACCTATGACTCTCAAAATCACTTCGAGTTCCAGTTATTTTACATCAACATACGGCGAAAGCGAGGGGAGGCGTATGCCCAGCAGTGGGACACATTAACTTCGAAAAAAAAAGGTAAAAATAAAACTTAACAGAGTCTTGTGTTCTCAGCGAGTGCGTCGATGGCGGGTAAGCCGGGCGAGCTGCCCCGCCTGGAGCCGTGCACGTCGGTGGCGGGCGTGGAGCTGTGGTCGCAGTGCTACGAGCGCTGGCTGCTGCCGCTCGACGCGCCCTACGCCGGCCCCGTGCAGTACCACGTGTTCAACTGCGCCGTCAGAACCGAGGTGAGTGACCACATCATTACACCTCTCTGTCAGTTCAGTGACTGCGTTGGTAATGTGAGGCCGTATATAGCCAACCTCACAGACGCTCCGGGTTACAGCTACAAACTGAGTGCCCTCCTCAGACTTTAATTTTTACGTGTAAGTTTGCTATATAACACATATACATTTTTACACATACACAGATTTTATACATTTGTTTACTAAATTAAACCCATTAGAACTGTTTTTTGTACTTTCTTACGTTAGTATTAGGTATGTGTAATTTAACTTCGAATCTAGCCAACTACCTATTCTCATATTCGAAATGAAAAGTGGAGTGTTTAACTCGGGTGAACTGGGTCATTTTCACCCCGTGGTTGACAATCTGGTGTTGTCGACAGATACAACGACTAACGGAGAAGCTGTCGTCGCTTTCGATAATGAGCAACCGGCAGTCCCACGGCGACTGGTCGGAGCCGGCGCGGCCCGCCGCCGTGGCGCGCTTCTTCCCCTTCAGCGTGGCGCGCGGCGGCGCTCGCAGCACGCTGGACTGCATGCAGGTGAGTGACCCTCCACCACCCCCAAACTAACTACTTTTATTTAGTTTTAGGGTTGCCATACAGTGCTAACAGCTTCATGTGCTGACTGGTACCAGTTTGTCATCCTGAATACACGGATCGCTAGAGCTCTTCGCTGGCAGGCGCAGCTAATACCGCCGTACGGTCGAATTTGCCGTACCGCCGGCAACATTACCCTGTTCGTCATACGATAACAATGTCATCGTAAATCCTTGTGTAACAATAGCACAAGAAGTAGCAATTCAACTGCTCTCACGCCGTTGTCCTCTACTGCTCTAAGCTGGCTTTCTACAGCTGCCCTTAATTCACGTGTTCTACAATTTCTATATATTTAATTTTAAAATATATGGGTAGTTTATTGACCTTACATAAACGGAGTCCGCTGTGTTGTTTTATCACTCGGCAGGCTCCTGGCGGCGCCTACAACGATAAGCTTCAATCAAAACTCATTTACTAGGCTGACAAACGCGCGATGTATGCTTGGGTTCCACCACGCACATTCCTTAACACTATCACGCACAGTACGTCGACAGCCGTAGTATAGTATTTTATTTCCTTTGGCCTATGACAGATAACGTCACGCTGTCCGTGAACGTGTTAAATATGACTGCAAAGCTGTCATCCCATAGAGAACTGTAAAACTTTGCATACAAGACAATTTCGACGGCTTGACGATTATATTAACAGACGAGGCAATTTGGTGCAATCGACCCTAAGAGTGTGTAAGCTCCTTGCGTACGGAAGTACAAGTTATCGACATTTATTTTTGTTATACAGGTCAGTCTGATCGACGCCTCGCAGCTTCTGGACTCCCAGTCTCTGCTCAACGCCCCCGACTAACGTCCAAATTTGGAGTGTAAGTTTCAACAAATTGTGCCGTTATAAACATGTGAAACAAGCGAAAGAGGAATGTCATTTTACAATATTAACGAAGAAATTAGGTTTATAGTCCTGCTTTAATATGCTAAAGTTTATTGAGGCAGTACAGTCGCCATCAGATATATCGGAGCTGTGGAGGGTGATCACAAATATCGGAACATGCACTTTATCGCCTTGACAATAGAGGCGTTGTTCACATATTTGTGACCACCTCGACAGCTCAGATATATCTGATGGCGACTGTACAAGTGACACAAATTGTACCTATAAATTAGAAGTTGACTGTGTATTTTGGCACTTTTCTCGTTTGTATTTATGTTGTCCTTGAAATTAATACAATTATATAAAATGTAAAATGACTTCCAACTAGTAATTTAAAATTATCGAAATAGTTTTCTAGTATCTTGTTTTTGTAATTAAAATTCTGAAATTATTATCCATATTGTCGTGGAAAACGGAGTGGCGCAGTTTTTATAGAACAAAAAGTTTGTTTGTTAGAAACACTCGTATTTAAGCAGTTTATTACACAGATATAATTCCAAATACATATGTATGTATTATTTTATATTATAACGCTATGCTATAGATACAACAAGGAGTGTAAATAGTCTTATATTTAATACAAAGCTAATTAGTGAATTTGTCATATCGGCACAGAGCAAACTCTAACCAAGTTTTCTAATGCTGGCCTTAATTATAGCTTATAAAAATATCGCAGGAGTAAATTATTTTTTTAAGTTATTTTAAGCGATGAATTATATTGTAATATTCCATTGAACAAAATAGTGATATTTTTATATTTGTCAAATCGTAAAAAGTATGTAGCCATTATTTTCTTATCATGAATAAATGAATAAAAGAGACTTACTAAGTGTATTATAGAAAGCCATAAGTGGCTCTAAGTAGTTTTATCGTTTTCAACGCTACTACGGAGTGGAAACTAACCTTGTTTCGGTGTTAGAACACCATAAAAAAGTAACAATTTAATCAGTCAACCTCAGACATGTATATTTCTATTAGGCATTAATTTAATTTGTATAATCTTTCGCGGCCGTCGTTGAGAAGTTAAAAATACATGCTTAAATTAATCTTTAAAATACGTACAACAGTTTCACTTGGCAGGGATTTTTTTTATATTTGTTACCATTAAAGTGTAATTATTGTATTTTAACATATTTATGCTAACTAAAATAATCATTTTCGCCGCCATGTCAAAAAAATTGTGACGTGCGTCACACGCCAAGGGTTTTTGCATCCAAGCGAAAATAAACCTTAACCTCTCAGTACGTAGGTCCACGGTCTAGACTTGATATCAATGGCCTGGCGGCGCAAGGGTTAATATGGTCCCTCCACAGCAAGAGTAACACGAGTCACTTTCCTACGCGTCTTCCTTTTATTCAAAACGAAAATTTTAGTCATAATTTATCTTTACTAGATGTTAATGTATAACTTAAAAATTTATCATTAATTAAAAAACGCAATATTGTTATTCTTACTAGGAAAGGACCTACTAAGGACAATATTTAATACAAAAGTTGTGAAAACGGCAGCTACCGTTTGTTTCTCGACATTATGATAAGCCTATGCGGCTTTTTTCATTAATTTATCAATAATACTTTATTTGTTATATAAAAATCACAAGCACCTGGTGTAATTTGCAGTTTACAAGTTAGTTCACAAGTTTCTAAACTTAAATTTCATGTGTAACTATGCAACTGAAAATCTTACATCATTATTATACTAAATGGAGTCCAAATAAAGGCCATGTATCATATACCAATGAGATAGAATCGTTAGCAGTTGGACTCAACAGGCTTAGAGAAAGTTACACAACGGGGTGTGATGACCATATAGTTGCTTTAGTGACATGTGGTGGTATTTTAACAGCCGGAGACAGTGTTGTCAGATTCTTGAGAAGAATATAGACCCCGTGAACAACTCTGTCACCGCTGTTCTAATTTATATCAAAGTAGTCCGGCATCCCGCTAGTGTAATATAATTTATATCTAAATAATATATAGTAACGGCAGCTTGACTGGTAACTTCCTCGAGGGTCGATCGCGGAACCACGGGTAGAGAGCAGATAGCAAGCGTAGATATTTAGAGACGAAGGAAAATAGTGTCGATAGTGGTTATTTGTTATACGAGGGGGACAGTTAGTGTTTACTTTCTCGTGCTAATATTGAGACACGAGCTAGCTAAAGATGCCGAAATTGAACCACGAGTGATTTAAAATGTGGAATCTTGAGGGTCGGAAGGGTTTCAAGTAGTTATCGAGTCTTACATACATACATTTCTTAAACTTTTGAACATCGCTTCTGCTACGCAACACACAAAAGTGCATAAACCTTGTTAGAATGCACAAAGAAATCCTTTATAAGCTAGCTTCAAAAGCCGTAGTCCGCAATTGTATACGTCTCGAGTACGTGATAACGTTGCTTGCCCGATTAATACTCAAACGCGAGCTCATCTCATGTAGACCGACTTAGCTGGCACAATGGCAATGAAAACAGTCGTTTTATGGGGAAGTTTCTTTATTAACCGATTCTTGAGTGTAAAACTGTTATAAGTGTTATGACATTTACCGTGACTATAGGTAGTTCCACGAGAGTTGAGGCGAATGGATTACGCACACAACTATATAAAGTACTGATTGCAAAAGAGTGAACGAATGGAATGAATGAGTAATCTCCCTATCATTACATGAGATGTTGTTGTGTGAGTGACTTCAACTCTCGTGAAACTACCTATACTAAGTCGTAAAACTTATAAATAACTTATCTAATCAACAAACTATGTTATAAACTAATAAATATTTAATAGTCTAGTAGAAGTACTGCTGGTAGTCGCGCCCTGGTTCTGCGATCACCACTTTGACTAACTTTAATCGAAACATACTTAAGTTCCATAGTTTTGTTTTTTTATTTGCTTATTTGGTCTTACGACTTTACTTTCGATCGAAAAAGCATTTTCCGTGTCCAGGCTCCCCAGGCCAAGTTATATAGCATTAACCTAGAATGTAACAATGTAACTTGTTGACTTTGTTATCTGAGTGTATAATTGTAAATTTTGTAGCATAAGTAGTACGTATAATATTGATGTAATTAATATTTTTATCATCTGTTATTTAATAAAAGCAATATCAATAATCATTAGAAAAGATACGCATAAAAGCAGTTTTTGTTAGGACAGATGTGATAGTAAAGTATGCCATCAGTACCTATGGAATATCTTAAAAAGAGCGTACCAATATTATCTCGCAAGCAGAACAAGTTTGATTTTAACCCGTCTGTGTTAATAAAACAACCTAAAAAAATTATAAAGAGAGATAAGATGGTATTCGATGCTGTATATAATTTTATTGAATGGACCAATTGTCAGTAAAGACGCTGTAGGGCCGGATCAGCGGCAGAAACGTATTGTGCTAGAATCATCGTCGGTTCAGTTAACTGATTATTAGTTAACTTTATTGCGAGACAATGTCTGACATTGCTGTGAGAAGTGTAGCGCAGGGATCGGCCGGTACTATTTTCATACAAACTAATCGGTGTTCAATATTGTTATACTAAAAACCATCTAAGAATATAAATTACGGATATAATTAGATTTTTAGTAATACCGGTAACGGTCCCTGGTGAGTACGTACCCTGCGCGGTCTGCCCGCCATGGTGAAACGGTGCCATTTTGTGGTCGAGCGACCACACTTCCTCCCAGTGCAAATGTGACGCAGCCGCTGGGGTACGTTACGCGGTTATGAATGAAAATAAAAAGATATTGTACAATATTATGCGTTTTATTCCCTATTAGCTTTAAAGTCCTTAAATATATTGTTTAAAAAACAAGTGTTATATCCTTTACCGGATACGAAACAGTATCAACAGTATATTTAACAAATTACCTACATATAAGTAACATACTCAACGTCTATTTATTTTCCAACGATCCCTGCGGCGTAACATTTTTTTTAACCGCATCTCTGAATCCCACTTCTGACACCAGAATGTTACGAGGGTACGTCAAAGTTCGTTAAAGTAATATTTAAACTGTATTGCACAAAAGAAAAATCTTAAGTTACAACATGCGATCTTAATGCCAAGAGGCATTCTCTACCTTAAGGCAAAGCAGAGAAGTTGTAGGCGATGCTTACAAGAGCAAATATTATATAAGTATTTATTGAAAAATAAGGAATCAATTAAGTACACTTTTGTGCACCCTTTAAATAACTGACTAAACTTTAAAACAAACTGGATTCACTCACTAATCAGACTACACCACTGGTCAATGAGATCACTGTTAATTTGTCGCTAGGAATCTCAATTAAAATTCGTTACAAAGTCCGCTACCGATCTACTTTTATACGTGCGATAGGTTTTCGAGAGCCTTCACAGTAGGTCTACAGGTCGGTAAACAGCAGTTATCGAGATCATTCCGGGCCGCATTAAAATATGGTCTTCTCTGAATTATACCCCAACATAAAAGAGTAGAAATTAAAAAGTGTCAACACTGTAGTGCCATCCCTTTCAAATCGATCTAAGAAATAAGTTAAACACTACAGTGTTGCCACTTTTTTTATTTTTACTCTTTTATGTCGGGCTCGGGGTATACGCGCTTATATCGATGCCTCTCACACATTTCTCGATTATTCCAGAGACATGATCGATTAGTGTCGTCGCTTCCGCACGTACCCTATAGGCTATAGGCTGTTTCTTTTTCTCCCTTCTGGAATGTTCATGGGTCACGTTCGAGTCTGTTCGGTTATAACTGTCTCTCGTTTTAACGCACATACAGTCCTGCTCAGACTTTCTGAGATGTTCTGCAATGGAGACTCGTTCGTGTCTGGGTATAATCGTCTCCCTCGATTCCACTTACAGGCTGTCGCTCACTCAAGTTGAACGTTTTGAAACTTGAATTCCGGTAGGTTCACAGGAAAATTATTTAAGTCAACTAGAATTAATTTTATTAAGGAACCAGTGTTTTTAACTCTTGCTATTTTTGAGCTACTTATTTCATATATAATGTAATATACTGTACAATAATAGACATTAACATTGAAATAACTCTAACACCTTTTTACAATATGATATTTATATACTACATGTAAAAAATGTAACTTAAAAATATTTCCATCTATCAAAAAGCGTCGTAGCAGCAGTATTATCATTTATCAGTCAATGGCCAAATACGTCGTTGTCGTCACACACCTTTACTGCTATGCAAATAAAAATCAGTACCGATATATGTATTAGATATAGATCTCTATTGAAAATAACCCGTGACATCCCGTTTCGTTGGCAAGGTCAATACCACCTAGGTCTCTAGGCTAAACAATTATGTCCGCTAAGAAACCAGTTTTAGCTAACTATAATGGTAGGTGTAGCAACATACTCGTGTAGAGGTTTATTAACTACGCATGGAGTCCATTACGGTGGTTTGTGGTCGTCGCCGCTGGGGGCGCTGGGCTTGAGTCGCGCCGCTTGCGCGCGGTCGAGCCGCGTCTTGAGGACGCGCACGCGTTGCTGCAGCCGCGCGCGACGCCAGCTCCAGCCAGCCAGCCGCTGTCACAACAAGCCACTGTTACCACTAAGATTCTGGTTAACCTTTTGAACGCTTTTTCTCTTACGCCAATGTTGTGGCGTACACGCCAATATATAAACTAAAGTGTATGGCCAGCGCCCGGCGGTGCGCTATGGGGTACGTTAAGCTTCTAATTAATTTGGACCTGCCTACATAGCGGTCACTCGCCTTACATGAATTTGTTTAACATACGCGCGTTGCTAGACACGCGGCTCGAGTGTTTACTTTTAGAACACGATTGAAGAACGAATATAAGGGTATATTATAAACCTGATCTGTTAGCAGCAATGTTACTTTAACAGCGTCCGCCATTAACACTTTTAGGCGTCGGCTTGGTAGGCAGTGTATGGTAAATTTAGCGGTTCGTAGCGTTGAAAAGGTTAACCCTATACACGCAGTGTACTATATATCAAAGGTATTTGTCTTATTTTAATTTCAACCTAAGCATTCCAATTTGAGGTGCAATGGACTTCATACGTCATGTCATAAAAGCTATATTAACGTAAGGTGTAAAAGAAAAAAAATGCTATTCCATCTGGGTGATCTCACAGCCAGCATTAGGTATAAGGTAAGTAAAAATATCTATTTCAAAATAGTAACATAAAAAAATATACAGATTAAAGAAAATTAGTCTAAACAGTGCAGGGTAGGAGGAGGTGGATTCGGTAGGGCTGCACCGTCATTGAAGTTGAAGGTATATATTTAGTAGCAAAGTTTCCAAATATATAGCATAATATATATGTATACTACTTAATAAACAAAGAATAGGAACAATCAAAGAGAGCTTTGATTACCTAAGTACTACTAATAAAAGCTTAGCTAAGAGCTCTTACTAGCGTAACATCATGGTTCGGCATCACGCACAAACAACGAACTACGATTATTTATCCTTAACCTTTTGAGCGCCAGGCGATAAAGAAATATGGGTCAGTAGATAACTTAGGAAACGGCGGTATGCTTTCCCCTATCAATGCTCAAGGAAAGTAGGAGGAGAATTGGGTTTGGTTCTTTAATAAAAAAAACAATGAATTCAACAGATGGCATGTATTCATTCATGCGTTATCGAATAAGTTAACAACCAACAAATATATCTCATTCAAATTGCAATAACTAACGTTTTCTAATAGCTACACAAAGCACTCAAATGTCATTTATAGTACATGCCTCAAACCAGAGAATGTTATTTTAAACGGTACAAAAACATAGTCAATCACTAGAACACTCAGTAGTAACGTATGCGGAGTGAAATTTGGACAAAGTTTGAATATATAAAATGTAAAAAATAAAAATCTAAAAAAAATATGTGTGTATGTCAATATCAAGTCTATATATCTGTCAATCAATCTGGTAAGTTTCATAAGAATTGGATGTTTGATTTTGTAATTATGGTAAATAACCAAGAACGCCGTCGTAAAACTGTATGTAATTTCTACAGTATACATCCCCTATGGCCGAAATCGAAGGTGGTGGAACATTTTGTACAAATGGGTGAGAGTCGAAGCATCATTTATAATATTTTAGCGTCTTTGACCTTAAAAAACAACCACTGCTAGAAAGCCTGGTTCTGGAAATTATCCCAGCTTGAGCAAGTTTTCTGAGAGAGCTCGACTAAAGAAAATTACCGCCGGCCGTGTTGCTAAATCTTACAGAGAGCTCGGAAGAAAATTTAAATGTGACGGAAAAACTGGCGAAAAATATCTTGAAGACATGGGCATCGATAAGCGGTGTAGAAAATTTAAATCCACCGTCTCCGAAAATCAAAAATCCACTCAGAAAATACGGCTGCGTAAATTGGTCAAAGAAATATTTTACGCCAAAAACAATGTGAGTTGCGTCATGGATGACGAGTCATATTTCACGTTAGATGGAAACTAGTGGCAAGGCAATTACTGTTTTGAGAAGACCAATGGTCCAACTGATGAGAACGTGAAATATATTGAGCATACCAAGTTTCCTAAAAAAGTTTTGCTATGGCTTGCCATCAGGAACGCGGAATGTCCAAGGCGGTGTTCTTTGAATCAGGTTTAGCTGTGAACGCCGATCGCTACATAGAGCGTTGTTTGCCATTAGTGCGAGATTTCATAAATACGAGTCATAGAGGAGAAAATGCTGTGTTTTGGCCAGACTTAGCCTCAAGCTATTATTCCAAAAGGACACTTAGCAAAATGGCGGAGCTAAACACCCCACACGTACCGAAGACATCAAATCCACCTAATGTTCCGCAACTTCGCCCTATTGAAGATTTTTGGGCAAATCTGAAGAGGCGAGTATATTGCGATAATTTTCGGTCCAAAAATGTGCAAAGCTTGATTCGTAAAATAAAATTGGAGTTGTATAAAATGCCCACATCTATGTTTTCGACAGGGATGGACAAAGTTCCTCAGAACTACCGTAAAGCATCTCGCATGGGAGTAAACTTTTTTTTACATTAATCATTATTAGGTACTTTATTATAAAAACATAACTATTTAAAAAAATAATGGTGTTTTTTTTATTTAAAACAACATTGCACTTTGTCCAAATTTCACTCCGCATACGTTATTATCCTTTAATAACGCGAACACACTTGTGTAAATCGATAACCACATGAAAATAATCTTTATAAATTTTGTCCACAATTAACACATGTAATTTTTTTTTCAGAATTTGATCATGCGTAGTTTTTAAAATTAAAAATATATTGTGATTTTGTGTATGAAATAATGCTAACCGGTAAGAAGTGTTATGCCATAACACGTTGGGCCGTGCCATGCGACGAATTATTATTATTGTTTAATACTATACGAACATAGTATTTTTTTATTTGGAGTAGCTTAAACCTTTTCCCACCAATCATTTGAACTGGAGTTCATCGTTGCTCCCACTGATCCGCGAATTTTTTTAGGTAATGGGCGTCAATGAGCCATAGGAAACCTTAATTGAATGCATGAAGGTTCATTTTGAATTGCAATATATATTGCACTTCAATACAGGCGGGATGCATCATCTCAACACCACGGTTACAAAATGTATATGTCTTTTACGCCAGCTTGGGTCGAAATTAATTATACGTTATTTAGTATTAGTTTTTCTACTTAATAGCGTTTTAAAATATACTCATTGTAAATATAATTTTATTATTAAAAAAATAAAAGAAAAACTGTAACATGTAATTGAAACAAGTTTAATATTTAAGGCATGTACCAAGTCAGCTGATAACTATTATAAATGCATTATTACTATTATTAGGTATGTCACTATTAAAATTATTTTTGAGCCTACCAGCCAATCGAGTTTAAACAAACTAACAACAAAATAACTAAAACATGGAGTGTACTTTACTTAAACTTTGAATTAATTTAGGTACAATAATTTAGATCATAGGAACTAATATGACTTGTGTGTCCAGGTTTCACCATTTGACGTGCAATGAAATGTTATTTAAATCTACACATCATATACTAGGTATTATTGCTTTGCTAAATTGTTGACAAAAGCCCAACTATTTCATACATTTAATAAGTGCCTTTGGTCTACGCAGAAGTGTATGTTAACATGTAATATCACATACCTACAAGTTTTAACAGTTCAGTTTTGCCATTTTGCTAAATTAGATTCATACAGTTGCTTCTACTAAGTTGCCTCAACATGGCATTCATAAATACAATAGTATGCTCACGTTGGACCATCTTACTGGCCAATAGGAATGATGGCAAAAGAAGAAATAAATAATTAAAAAGTATTGAAGAAGTTGTTTTTCTGTTTGTAATCATAACATTAAAAAGATATATTGAATTTAAATGTCCCATCGCGTCTGGCCTTAGTACTCGTACAATTATAAGCGTCACTCCCGAATCCCGATATATTTAGTCTCCGTTGATTGACTAAAGAAAAAATATGTGTACAGTCAGTAACAAAACTTGCCAAGCGGGCGAGGTGTTATTGTAAAGAGAATAAGCGCGGATCAATATCTTTCTGAACAGCTGGCCCACTAGGCAAATTCTATTGCTGACTGTACAATATGTTTTGATATCTAAGAAACGAACTTATTAGAATTTCGTGTTTTTTACCCATCATCCCTATTGTTAACACTTAAATGTGGCCTTTACTAAGTTTTCTCTCATGATTTAACCCTTTTCCAGGCCTCACCGAATGGTTTTCCCAAAAATCTGAAATATATTCAAAATAGTTACGTTTCGGTTATTTATTTTAAATTGTGTTAAATTTTGGGATAGTCCAATCTAATATGAACCTTAAAGTCGAATGCTTAGGCTGAAATTAAATTGACATGCATATGGTTGATAAGGCGTACTATGCCTGGAAAAGGGTTAAGTAGTATCTTCTGACATAGACTCGGGCACTCGGTAAGCAACGTATGCCAGGCGGCGGGGTGAGCGGGGGCTAGGGCGGGGCCGGCGCCGCTAGCGCTCCCACGCGCGTCAGTTGTCGTCTTCGTCATTCTCAAACATCTCGCTGTAGTCTTGGGAGTGTTCGAAATCTTTCAGATCCTGAACAGAAGAGCAGCCGTTATAGTCAACGTGTGACATGTTAGATAAATGAGAATGAATAAGAATACAACTTTATATTGTGTTCTAATTTGTTAAGAACAAGCAAGCGTGGAAACATATATGCAAACATAGTGTTATTGTAAGCAGAGAACGATTAGTTTAAGTACTACTAGCTATAAAACCATTAATACAAAAACACTTTTAAGCATTCCTTTGTACAGTCAGCGTCATATAGTTGGCAGCATTCAAAGTAGTCAAATAGTTCGGTACATCATACAAATTCTATGGTGTACCAAACTTTACGAGTACTTTGGATGCTACCAACTATATGACGCTGACTGTACAGTCAACGTCAAGTATATTTACACAGTTTTGCACCTTATGTAATAAAGTCCAAAAGTGTATACATCTCTTCGACATCAACTGAATAACATTGAGCATTCGACATTCTTTAATTTGTTAAACTGCACAAACGACAGAGACAAGTTGACAATTGTTTTGTTGCATTCTAATTTAACACTTTGGCAGACAGTACGCCTAGAGGCGTCGCGTATGTTTTTGTTTCCTATGGCCTATGACAGATGACGTCATTTACTGTCCACCAAGGTGTTAAATTTATTTTATGTTTGGACCATATGTTGTCTGTAAACAAATGTTTTGTTATTATAAAACACTCAATCAAAACGAAAATGTATCACAAGTCACGTGATCATTTCCATATAATGTTTTCGTTTCAATCGCGTTTTTTACAAACAATTGTCATCTTGTCTATGACCCTTAAGGCCTAGTTCTCAAAGCTTGAAGCTCTCTAACTTGTAACATAAGCCAAAGTCTCTTTCTGATACCACTTATTAGAAAGGGACTTTTGATTGTTTTATTAATAAAAGCTTACATAGGAGCCAGGTGTAGTTGGTGACTAACCTGAAACATGCCATTGGCGACTGCGTAGCCAGTCATGGCGATGGCGGCGAACAGCGCCGCCAGCAGCTTGTTGCGCGTCTGGTGCGGGAAGTTCGCCGCCTCGCGGTCCGACTGCGTGCCTGTTGACTGCTGTTTTGCGTTCTGTCTGTTGTATTCTGCAAATTTAGTTATTGTAATTTTAATTTATGTTTTGTGACAAACATATCGTCACTGCTTCGAAAAAACCCCGTAATTCATTCTGGCAATTAAATGAAAAATGACGTAACTATGTATGGGGTGAGCACAGAGTTACTGCATTTCAACTTAGAGTATCCATGTCAGATACGAGATTTTTTCAAAGTAGTGACGATATGGACATCACGTCTGGATTAAATTAATTAATTTCATTTCATTTCATTCAAATTATGTCAAGTAGGTCAGCAATTCTATCACAAGTCTATTTTCACTTTTTAACTGCCATAGTTTAAAAATGAAAGTCGCTATTTAAAATTCTGTCATAATTTACGACTGTCAGCCGCGTCCCCACAGAACGCACGGCCTCGCGAGCGAATTACGTCGCGCGGCATTCCGTAAGTGTGGACGTGCGAATCTGCCGCGGCCGAAGCAAACGCGCGCTCTGCTGCGCTTGAGGCACGTCCACACTTACCGAATGCCGCGCCGAAAATCGTCCACTGCTGGGCATAGGACTCCCCCATTTATAAATTGTATCATCTTGGGCGGTAGTTGCCATTGCTACTCTACACTATGCTTGGCGGGCAGTTTGGCGACTGCAGTAACTGTAAATTGGGTTTCGATGGGTGCTGCTGCCCATCTGTTGGTTCTTTCCAAGGATGTGGGAAACAATATACATGTCTAATATAATACCCATAAGGCTGTTTAGCTATAGTACAATCAAACACTAAATAACACATATGTATCAAGTCCTGAAATTTGAGTTTGAATAGCTTTTTTGGTTGAACTAAAAAAAATGTGACAATACATAAAATATAGTCAGATAGAGCCTCTATCATCAGAATGTATTAAACAACCTTTTTTAAACCTTTATCAGTTAACTAAACAGACCCTTAATCATGAACAGGAAAATAATGGTTACTCACCGTCTGTGACCTGTCTGAAGTTCTTTTGATTAATCCTTGCCACAAACCTTGTGAGGTTTGCAATGCCTTTTACATGATTAGCCAGTGTTGCATTTGGGAAAGGAGCTTTGACTAGAGGAGCGAGGTATGCAAACACAGTGGCGTCAAATGAGGAAGGCCGGTTGCCAAAGAAATATTCACTCTCGCCAAGCCTGTCTGATAAAGTTTTAAGGCACTTTTCCGCTTCACTGTATATCTGAAAAGGTTCATTCATTCAACGGCAAGTTGATAATGGAACTGTTTAACAATTTTATAATATTTATTATCTGGTTCAATTTTGTAAGATTTTTGTCTAACATAATTATTGCTTGAATACATGGCTTAGAATTAAATATTACCATAATATTATATTTATATCTGACTATTAGAGAGTGCTTGTTGCTAAGCATACAATAAAAATCTTATTATGACTGTGTGATGTCCTTTTTGTTAATTAATTCAGTAAGTGCTACTTTACTAGTACAGCTAAGACTTTAATTTTCATAAATACTTTCAGAATGTCAATTAGGTACAGTAGGGTGTAAAGTAGCTACTTTCAAGGAACTCCAAAATAAAACAACTTACTGTTTTTTCTATTTCTCTCAGTTCTGTGTGCTCTCCATATAGAGCATCAATCATCTCTTTAGCCGCTGTCTGATATCTGGAGGGATAGTAGAAATTGAATGGAAGTCTCAAAGCCTTGGCATATGTAGGCCTAGTTAAATCTGAATAGTTCTTCTCATCCACCCACCATGCAAACTGATATGCAGGGTAAAGTTTTTCGGTCAGGTACTGGGTAAAGGCACTGGCTTCTGCTGCCTGCTTGGTGTTCAAGTGGACATCCGTACTGTAATGCTGATGAAATATTGGTCAATAAAAAATATTGCAAATAATTATTAATTATTTGCACCCCAGTGGGTTAAAATGTGGTCATTCACATTGAAAATGCTACTTTGGAGAAACAACTCGCCTTACCAGGGTTTTTAGATGATCGACCACTTCTTCAAAATTAGTAAGGACTGTGCGCCCATCGCGCATGACTGGGAGCCTGCCTTTTGGCGTGAAAAATGGATTGTTTGATTCCCGCACTTTAACTGGCACACCAATAAATTTCATGTAGGTCTGTGGATGGCGAGAAAATAAATTATTACACATACACCGGCCTCTACGAGACTGAGGTTATAATATGTAAAACCACTTACTAAAACTTTCAGACATTCTGAATCAATCGAAGCCAGTCCCCATTCTCCTCTCCATATATCCAATTCTATACTTGCCATTATTTTCTGTATAATTATAATCTATTCAAAAACTATTTTTTAGAAATTTTACTAACAGTCAATATTTTTTTGTAATACCATAAACTTTGCGATTATATATAGACCATTCAAATGTCACGACTCGTCATAAACAATTTTTATTTTTTTAGTGTAGTGTAAAACTCTCCCTCATTGATCCGGTGTAGAAAATTGAAGTAGTAGGAGCATACCAGGAGTAAATAACGAACTAATGACCAGCTGATCTGTCAACTGTCAATGTCATTAAACGTTACTCTACTTACTCTATGGTTGTTATTTAAATGACTACTACGTGCTATTTTTGTGTGTTTTTTCTATTATAAGACCACGTCTTACATTTATTGCACGAAGTTTATCAAAAGAAGTCGATACTTATAAGATTGATCTATCCGTTAAATAGTCAACTTTAGTAACCAGCTGTATTTCTTGTAGTTAAATTCATAATATTGTTAACATGTCTATCCAATGGACTTTTATTGCCGGCTATCTGTACTTCGAAATTGCAGTGGTTGCGATAATGATGCTGCCCATGGCTAGTCCGCGGCGATGGCAGCAATTCTTCAGATCGCGACTGTTCGCCATATTCCGTGAGCACGCCGCTTTCTATTTCTACGTGTTGCTCGGAGTACTAAGCCTGTTTCTAATGGATGCGGTTCGAGAAATGAGGAAATACTCACATACGAGTACCCACGTGCACCTCTCCACCGAGATGAAAGATAGTGTAAAACTCTTTAGAGCTCAAAGGAACTTCTATATCACTGGTTTTGCCATTTTCTTGGCATTTGTCATTAGGCGCCTTGTCACAATGATTTTGATACAAGCGGAGCTGCTAGAGAAGTCGGAAAGGATAATTAGAGAAGCCGAAACTGCTAAGGACCTTGCCAAGACTACTGTACTGGCACAAGCTCTGCAGTCTGCGGGGGACTCTAACAATCTGGAGAATTTGGAAAGACTATTGCATGATGAGCAAAACCGAGTCAAAGAGTTGGAGCAGGAAGTAATATCATTGCAAGAACAGCTAAATGAAGCTACTTTAAGATTGGCTGAAAAGAAGAAGAAAGTGATTGTGGAATTGAAAGATTAATATAAAATTGCTTAACTTTGTTATTAAAATATACTTAAAACCTAGTCAAACAATCAGGCGTATTATAAAACATATGTGACATTTCCAAAGAACAAAAACAATTTGTATTATTATTATTACATGTATTTTTGTTTGTTAGTAAAAGTTAGTCAACTTTAGGTATAGCCAGATACAAAGTTAAATGGGTTACCTTACAACCCTCTACAAATATGTATTATACTTGTGTAATTCTATAAATCTTATGTACATAAAATATTTTTTACAGTTCAACTAAGGGTACTGCTCTCTTAGCTTTATTATTAAAACTGTTTTCAATTAATATTTATTGTTTGTACTGACAGTCCTGGAGAAAATGTCTAGACTGCCCCAGTATTGCAGCAGTAACATATCTTAAGATGTTGATTTGATTGCCAAATCTGCGCAAACTGTGTATGGTCAGAGGGTCAGACTCAGACTTGCATTGAAGGAGACTAGATCTGTTGCATACTTGGCTCCCACTTTATACAGAGGACCTCTGAGCCTGCAGTCCGCATGTATGTTCACTTCCCCTGCAAGTGTGTGCAAAGCAAAAACACATACTGTAAGATTAAACCTTAAGTTTGTACAGATTGTTTCATGAATGTTAATTACATTAATTAGATGCTACCTAAATATTTATAGAATAAAACAATGTTTGTGAAATTCCTAAGGCTTTATTACAACTGTCCCGCATGCAGTTCATCTTATGTTATGGAATTGATAACAGAACACAATATTCTATAACTTTTTTACTTATTGTTTTTTTTATACCAAAAAATTTAATAAATTAGATATGAATACCTAACATAAAATAAAATATTGATGAATATCTTTATCGTTATATACGTATTTATCTATGAGATATCATTACGATATCTTCCTTCTTGTTATTAAAAGACAATGTTATATTCTCCTCCACCGGACGTAGAGCCCAGTAAAAATTGTACCTTAGTACTAAGTATTTATTATTTTTGAATAAACAATTTTATTTTGATACATGTACTGATTAAAAAAGTTAAATAATCCTCTTCCGCAAGATGAAGAGCATGCCGCATGAGGCAGAGATGTATTAGGCACTTTCATTTGGTTCATGTAGTCAAGTTCTGTCGAGAATATTTAACACTCATCATTCTTTCCTTCCACCAGTTTCCTTCCATAGTTTCCTTTATTAAAATGAAATCCTAGGGCAAGAGTCATAAACTTGGTAACTAAGGTTGACTGAACCGGCAAGATAGACTGCAAGTGGTACAGATGTAATAAGCCTCTCTACATCGGTCGAATGTCAACATGTTTGACATTGATGTGTTGACAACTTGACACTGTCGACAGATATTGTGTCAGAAAGTCAGAAAAAGGTGTGAAAACTCTTGAAAATCTCTAGAAAATAACGCGGAAAACAGACTTTCTACTTGTGTAGAATACGATAGCTTCTCAATAAATACTATTTTAGAATAGAACCGGAGTGTATCAGCTTGTAAAATAGTTTGTAGTGATTTGTTATTGTTTGCGAAGCAGCTTGCTGCGTTGACTAGGAAACGAACGGGACAGCGGACACCGTTATAGCTTATTTATGAATGTGGGAATCTTCAATAGAGTCAACCATAAGGTGAGAAACTTTACCTATACCCGTACTTATACACGTTTCCAAACTAGGACATAAGGTGTACTATTATACTCTCAATTTTATAGTTACTTACCTGCTTGCCTATTGATTGACTAGTTATTTAACGACCTGTACCTATAGCTTCAATATTCTACAGCTCGAAGCCCTAGTCTTATTTGAGCTTGAGTGTTAATTATCCAAATAGTATAACAGAATATTCTTGTTTGAATTGTGTTACTCTTGAGAAAGTTTTCCGATTTTAATGGCTAATGTTCTCACACTATGTAGAACACAAAACATTCTTGAGAAAGCACAATTTTAGACACTTGATATGTTGCTACTTTTTTGCTTTGAAAATGGTTTGATAATAGACCATGTTTCTAATATTTATTTACTAAATACATCTTATAAAAAAACTAAATATGTTAACTAGATAAAAGTACTAAGATTCTGATGTCAGTTAGTCATAGACATAACCAGGATTTTCTGGAACAACATAAATAGAAATTTTCTACCACTTCTTAATTTTTCCTTTCCGTTTGTTTATCTCATTTAACCTCGTAACAGTTGTAACACCCACCAACCAACCTTACAGTGCAGTGAATTGGGTTGAATTTTCTTTTGCACAAAAACTAATGAATCAAAATTCTACCCTCTTTCCTTTTATAAAAGATTTTATTTATTTATTTATATATTTATATAGCCTTTATTCGGAAAAATAACAAAATAAATTCTTAAAAAAACTACAGTAACCGGACTCTGAATTATGTTTCCGTGTGCCTTCTGGCAAAGGCCTCCCCCAGTCGTCTCCACTCTTCCCTGTCCCTGGCCACTCTGGTCCAAGTTCTACCAGCTATATTTACAATTTCATCCACCCATCTTTTGAATTGTCCACCCTTCTTCCGTTTGCAACCTCTTGGGTACCATATTGTTAATATCTTACTCCATTTATCAGGTCCTCTTATTGTATGTCCTGCCCACTTCCACTTAAGATTTTTTACTTTGCATACCACATCCTGAACTTTGGTTAAGTCTCTTAGCTCTGTATTCCTGATCTTATCAATTCTTCTCTTCTTGGCAATGCTTCTTTCCATGGCTCTTTGGCTAACCTTTAATTTATGGCACTGCGCCTTAGTTAGTGCCCAAGTTTGACACCCATATGTAAATATGGGTAAAATGCATGTGTGTATTATAAAAGATTTAAACTACATTGTAATGCACACTGGGCCTTACGAGGATAAGGAGTATTCATGTGTGCAACTCATAGGGTTAAGTATATTGTTTAAAAATCAGCGATGTCTTAGGTTAAAAATAGCTAAGTAATCAATTGGCCCACAATAAAATAGCAATAGCTAAGTAGGTAATGAAAAGGGCATCCCTTTTGCGTAAACAAATGTTACATTATCTATGAAAAGGGACCTTATTGTCGATGGCACTTACGTGGTACCGCGTTGCGTTTGTATTGCGGCATCTTGAACAACAGCGTAAGCGCCATCAACAATAAGGTCCCTTTTCATAGATAACGTCACAAATAATATTAAATACTTACTAAATTTTTGTGGATTTATAAAAATACATGGTCTCCTAACAATGCAACTACAGAATTAGTGCCCTGCTCTGTTATTTACAGCCATTCATTACACTAACCAGCTATTGTCAATTATTTCTATTATTTTCATTATACCTACATTATATGAGTCACATGTAGATAGAACTTGTTTGTTTTGTTTGAATGTAATTCAATAGTCTCGCACATGGCTAATTGGTTCTATGAATGCTGTGTTAGTCAGCAGTTAGCTGTCAATCATAAATAAAGTTTTTCGGACCACTTAACCAACATTTAACTTCTATAGTATAGTGATAGCTTTCTTCAGGTCTCAGTAATATATTTAATTTGAAAAATGTAACTGTATTTTGATGAAGAGTAGTAACTATATGGTGTTCTATATTTATGGTTCGTAGAACAAGGATTCAGGCGGTATGTACGCCGAGTGGAGCTCGCTGCCGCTGGAGGGCGGCGGGCACGGCGTGCTGGGCGCCGTAGGCGGTGCGGCCGGCGCGGGCCGCGACGTGGTGCTAGCCGTGGTGCGCCAGCTCACCTCGCACGAGCCCAGCCCGCTCACCACCGACGCCGAGGTAGGCGACCAGGCTCCCAGAAGCCGTGGGCAGTGAACAGCAGACAATGTTGAAGGAATAAACTGCTAGCTTGCTAATCCACTGTCGAAAATCGTGACTGGCTATTGTGACTAATCATCATATTTGAAACCACATTTTTCTAGCAAATCTCAGTAGCTGTGCTAGCAAAATACTAAACTACCCTTTACCGAGAGTCGAGTAAGCAAGCGTGCCACGCAGCTGCCGGCGAAACGTCATAACGGAATCTTTCAAAAGTAACAATTTTTGAAAGTGTTTATCTCTGCCATTTTAAAATTTAGAGAAAAGTTTTTCATGTAAAAGCAGTTTATATATTGACGCATTATATATGTAACAATAACTACGTGTCATAATGATACCACTTCACCAAAAAACCTCTGCCCTAGCTCCCCCTTTGCTAGTCTAACCTAAGGCTGATTTCTCCTATAAACGCCATCGGCCGCTTAGAGCGTCTGCGTTTGTGGTCTCGTTCACACATCGACGTTGGTGTCTTTATTGTTTAGAGCGTCAACGCTGACGTTAGAAGTCGCGCATAGCATAAAATAGGAAACCTAAGCCTAACGCTTTAAACTTTATGCGCATAGGCGCCAATGATAACCACTTCTGTGAGAATACTTCTATTACTACTACGAGTACAGTCGCCATCAGATATATCGGAGCTGTGGAGATGTTCATAAATATCGGAACATACACTTTACCGTCTTAACAATAGATGCGTTGCTCCGATATCTGATGGCGACTGTACAAAAGATTTAATAACAAAAGTGGGTAAATATAAAAACTGCACAAGTAAACACGCCTGCTATATCAACTATCATCGGTCTCGCGATTTGCCGGTTCAGTATCTGTAGCCCACAAATCCTGATAACCAACCATGTGCCCAGGTGGAGTGGGTGCTGGAAGTGATCCGCTTCGGGCTGTCGCTGCCGCTGCACGAGCACGAGGCGCTGCGCGACTGCGTGCGCGTGTGCTGCTCGTGGCTGGCGCCGCTGCTGCCGCCCGCGCCGCCCGCGCAGCCGCCGCCGCCCGCCGTGCCGCCGCCCGTGGCCGCCGCGCCGGCGCGCTACGCCCGGAAGATACTCCGCCATCTGCACAATCTGTTCGTGCCGAGGCCCAATGAGAGTGAGTCCACTTTAACTAACGGCCATTTTTAATCGAAACTAATTTCTATTGGCTATGGGGATGATTGATTAGGCTAACTTACATATATACGATTTTTACTTTGGAATTGTTAGTATACCCTGTTAATAAGCTGTGTGTTGTATAATTTGATAATCAAGAAATTTCTGAAACAACATTAGGTATATACGTATACTTAAGTACAATTATTATTTTTCATAAACAGAACACAATCACATGTGTCTGAGGTTAATTGTATTTGGTTTTGGAGCTCTGAAAATTATTACAATAATATAACTCCCTGTAAAGTTGTTAGGTCTCTAGCTAGCCCTTAGGCGAACTCTTTGTGTAATGTAAATTAACAAAAGACTAAGCTGTACTTCCTATGAGAATGGTTAGTTGGTTACAGTTTCAGTTTTGCCATAACATTTTGGAACAAATATGTTGTGTATATATATTATTTGCCAATGTATTACACACTACATATAATTTAACCTTGTAAATAGATGTAAATACTTACTTTAATTCCTAAACCATATTAAAGTTACAAATAAATTATGCTTTGTACATAATTTAACTATAAATAATCTCTCAATTAACATTTCCGTTTTCTGAGTTTGAGCACAAATAAATTACTTATCAATACAGATATGCCACTCTCAAGTAGCAGGTACCTACCCGCGGAAAACATTATTAAATTATGTCGAGACTTGGCGGTAATCGGTAATAATAAGTTCGGTAATGCGTTTGAGAGTGGCATATGCAGTTTTTGGTTGGTTTGTATATTGGTTTTATAATGCACCCATTGCTCTTTCTTTCAAGCACTCACATTCATATATCAGACGGAACTGGGTGAGTAACAGTAATGCTTGACATCTGCACTCATTCTGTATTAATCCTTATCTACATTTTCGCTAGAAGCTTTTGTAACATATACTAATACAGGGTGACTTCTGGGTTGTGATCCAGAACCAGTTTTTTCAACTGGTCAATTCCTACGATGTTATATCAGTATTTGTTCAAAACAACATTATTTATCATTTATCTTATCAACCAAAATAATCTTAAACTAACCAAATTTTTGACTATGGGAAGCAAGAAGTCAGGTTTAGTAGGGTGACCAAATTGTAAGCAATTTTTTTTTTTAACTTTATTCATTTTCAGAACTTACATGGTAGGTATTAAAACAGAGAAATAAACAAAAAAAAAACGGCATGCATCTTAAATCTAAATTACATAAGTTTTACAAAAAAATAAATAAACTGAACTAAGATCCATTTGTCGTGGCAGAGAATAGGCGCTGGCTCAGCATGATGATGCAGCCAGCCACATCGCTTACCTTACTTTACAAAAGCGTGCAACGCTTTATAAATGTTAAGCTTTTTCGACTTACCATCTGAAAATAATTATAATTTTTGGTGATAAAAAATGAATGATTAAGTAATTTAATTAGCTTCACCTGTAAACTATGTGTCTTGCCTTGCTTTCTTGCTCCACAACCCCGAAATAATTCTGTATTTGTGGAATGTAAAATTTTGGGTTTGTTTGTATTGCTTTCAATTTGTTATGTTATTAAATGCCCTATTTTCACCTGATTAGCATGAGACTATTTGTAATTTTTATTATATTTATGTATACATTTTAAAAATATTAAATTAAGCTAACTTACACCACCATCCTAGATGCTATGTAATCATCGGATTTCATTTATAATTGTCATCATCATCATCCATGAAATTTTAAACTGCCAACTAAGTACAGAACTGTACTTAGAGGAAATGATTTTGGGCAGGTTGGTAGCACTGCCACTATTCTCCAAAGGGAAATACTCCTTAGAAACAATTTTTTTTTATTCATTCATTACCTGCTTTGAACCACGTTATGTTCTGCCATCTCATATAGAACATACTTGCGCTAGCTTGAGCATTTAGTTTAGCAGTAGCAAGTTCATTCACCTCGCTTACGCCGCTCGCTACGCTTTGCAGGCGGCGACCTGATCGGCAAGCAGGCCGTCCTGTGCCACCGCGTTCTCCGTCTCGCTCGCACCGTGGCCGGTTCAGCGGACCTCGGAGCCGCGGAGTGGAAGTCCCTGTTGCTCCTGCTGCTCGCTGCGGCCCGGGCGCTGCTGTCTCCGCCCGCCCCGCACCACTCGTCCGCCGATCAGCTGTGCAGACGAGTGCTGGCGGTGCTGCTGGAAGTGTGGCTATTGGCGTGTCACAGGTGCGTGTGGTTTGTTTGTATTAGTGGTTATTGGTTTGGCTACTTATTGATACTCTACTTAGGCGTGGTTGAAGAGAAATCGATCCCTCTTTCTTCCCTCAACTTTTAGTTTGAAGAATTTTACATTTTTTTATGCTGCGGCAAATACTAGAAAAACGCATTCGCTGACAGCTCCTTTCACTGACCAATGTGCTGTCTTAATGATACTACCAGGGCAACATAATTGTAAAAGTTTTTCTTTGCAGATGTTTTCCATCGCCGCCTCTATGGCGAACGCTTCGTGAACAGTGCATTCGCTGGAGACACCGGGCTCCGTTGACCGAGCAATGGACGAGGGTTTCGCTGTGTCTCACAGCGAGGTTGTTGCGCCATATGTATGGCCCGCTGTTTCCTGCCATGCCCATCAGTATGTAGTCGTTTATATTTATGAATCAGGTGTCTGGTTTCTCTAACGCTTATTTGATAATGTTCTAAAACTTTCCCAGATTATGACAGAAAAGTCTCGGACTTACCTATCGCAACTTGTAAATCTTATATACATATAAAAAAAAAAAAAAAAAACAAATATTATATCCCATAAAACAATATGCCTCAACATTTTCCTCTATCTGTGTAGGCGAAGAAGACGCTAACCTGATCCCACCAGACATGTCTGCCGAGGCGGTCATGCAATCCTGGTACCGCATACTGCATACGATCGGTAACCCAGTGGACCTCTGCCGGCCGCACGTCATCAGCCAGACGCCGGACTTCCTGCAGGTATGAATACTGAATTTACTCATGACACCATAAAACCATAAATTGATGCAAGCATACGTAACCCTTAGTTTCATTGCGCGCTTGGATTTTAAAAGTAGTAAAGCGTGAAACTGCGCCTGTGTTATCAGAAATCCTATCGCGCCTAAGTTGGTAACACTGACATTCCAGTACTCGGTGCTGGAAGAGGGCGCGCGCGATCCATCGCAGCACCCGTGCCTGCAGGCGCTGCCGGCTATCTTCCACAACGCCATGCGCGGGCTCGCGGCGCACGTCGACGCCTTCCTCGGTACGTATGCTGCCCTGGTACCACAACATCAACTTACTCTTACGGGGGACTTTATGACATTGCAAATAAAGGGCTGGTTGCACAATAATATCTGTTAAAATTGTCATCGTTCAAATTAAGTTGTATGAAAAGTTTGACTGCAGTACAACCAGCTCTTTAATAGTACATTTCGATACTAGTGAAAAAAATATTTTTTTCGATGAGGGGGAAAGTTGGAGCCCGAGTGAAACGAGGGTGACAATCACCCGAGTCTTAAAGAAGTTTTTACATGTGTTTTGAACCCAATTTTTCATAACAAGTGCCTTAAAAAGTGAAATTTACGCATGCGAACCGTGCGCAAAGTGTACTTTTTACGCACTAGTTAGGAAAATACTTATTCAAAGCGTGTCAATTATACTCTCTGTCTAAAGTATCCATGGAGTTGTTTTTTAAGTATCGCATTCAGCTATTAGTAAATTCTATTGCGATACGATAAAGTACCAAACCAACTAGGTAAATTTTTTGCTGTTACTTGTTTCTTCCGAGAATTTACAATGGTATAGATATCTCTTGTACTGTATATTTGTGTGATTGTGTGCATTGGGTTTGGGTGACGGGAAACTGTGTTATACACCGTGGGTTTGTTTGTTTTCAATCTTTTTCTGTTATTTCGGGGATGCTTGCACATATCTATATTCACACGGATCGTTAGACCCTCAGATAAGCGTTTGGTTTTAAAGTTGGTCTTACTTTCTTGTATTGTGATGATTATCAAGCTACGTTACTTACTGGTTTCTTTACCTACATGTAAGCAGCATTTCAAGTGATAACATAAACGAACAATCTTGGGAGACGTTTTAGTATTAATGTTGTCGCTACAAAGAACTAACATGACGTAGTATTATTTACAATCCTTTGCTCTCAAATCTTTTATCTTAATGCATTGCCCTTATTTCAAAGAGTTTCATATCGCTTAACTATATTATTTCTAAATTTTCTAGTTTTTTTTTAATGACTTGAAATTCGTTAAAATGTAAATATAAGGGGGCATCTAAGCACCGTCATGGACTCAGGGTGTTGAGGTACAAGCGGGTATTGGGCACAGGACGGGGCTCGGAGCGGTGGTGGGAGGCGGGCGTGAGCGGGGCCAGCGCGGCGGAGGAGGGGGACACGCCCCCCGCGCACCGCCGCCTGGCCAAGTCCTACAGCGTCGCCGGGAAGGCCAGGGATAAGACTGAGAAAGGTATACACTGGTCTGGTTGTGGTAGTCAGGTACAGGGGAACAACGGGAGGGTGCTACTGCGGTGAAGAAGACAGGACGACCCCTCTACAGAGGCGCTGGAAATGCCAAGTATAAGAACGAGAAAGGTATGTACTGCAACAGTTTTAGGAAACCCGGACAGAGAGGTAATTAAAAGTATTGAGCATCGTCAGTCCGACGGAAAAAGCGTTCACGCTTCACGTGCAACGCTGGCGTACCAAGTTCTTTAGCGTCGCAGGAATAGAGCAAGCAAGTAGTCAGATAAGAACGAGCCAGTTAGATAAATTTGACAGAGCCTGCGCCCCGCCTCGCCAAGTCCTACGTCGCAACGAAAAAGGTATATACTGCTGTTTCAGTGTTAGCACGTTTAAGTAAACTACGACCAAAAAACTTTTCGTCAGTGGTCATACACGTGTTATGCGCGTTACTACAAAAAGTAAGTGTGTGTGTTGTGTAGTTTTCTTTGCACATAGTGAATTTAGAATTTTGGGGTTGATCTTAGTGTGGTGTATTTTTTGGTTTGCATAACTTTGGGTTCACGTAGTTCATAGACTATAAATTTGTTTTATTTTTTGTACAAATGTATATTACATTAGTTAGATTGTTTCTAATAGTGATGACTGTTTAACTTATTTATTGTGTTTAGGTACTCCGCGGTCGTCTTTAATCGGACTGACGGGCGGAGGCAGCAGGCCTGCTAGCGTGGCGCCGACAACTCCACCTAATTCGATGGTTTCGCAAGGTATGTTATCCTGGTACAAAACTTCTGTTAAGTTGTTATTCCCGATTCAAAATCATTTAACATGACGTAAATACGAATCCATCGTCATAGATCTTTAATTGTATTTTCAATCAATAAGAATTTGCTACCATATATTCGATCACCTTTGACCATAGACATATACATAAGACGATCTCTTTCTATCGTGGTAATAATAATAACACGATAGAAAGGGATGGTCTTATGTAACTTTTCCATAGGTACGGCAGAGACAGCGCTATTTTCGTCCGTCCTTCTAGTCTCATGTATTTTTGTTCCCCTTCAAACTGAACTCTTCAGATCTCTTAAAGTTGGAGGGATACAAACAAATACATTTGTAGTTTTCTTGTGTTTTCAACCGAAGTTGCGGTAAGGAATACAAATTAAGCTAATATTTTAGTTATAAAGAGTGTCCTGTAAAGCAAAACTATAGTGAATTGTTACATTTGGGCTGCCAAATAATATATAAAAGCCAAAATATCATTGTCCCTAACTGGCGCTCGCGGAAGCGTTCTCCATTATTCCTCCTAGCTTTTGACTGAACTTCTAATGCTATTGTTTACAGCGACATAATTACATAATTACTTTCAGTGTGTGACTCCGAGAAACCGCCTTTGACGCCAATGCGTCCGAAAGTGAACTCCATCTTCCACTTATTCGGCGAGTGGCTCTTCGAAGCGGCGCTTATCGGGACCACACCTTCCTACAACAACCAGCGTAAACAACTACCATTATTTCATTACAACTATTACTTGAAACTGGATAGTTACCATGTATTAATTTGACTGATTTTCCGATATTTCCGCACTGTGGCTGTTCCTCACGGAAGTACTGTGAGATTTAACGGTAGTCAAACCACACTCCGTAGCGATCTACCCTCTTTCTAATGCACTTTGTTTGTGGAATATCACTTTCACTACTACCGTTTGCATTCTCACTTGAGACTCGATCGCGTTCACGACAAATAGAAAACATAAATATGAATTTATAAATGATTATTTTTTCAGAACGAAGCGATGGCACTCCGCCACCGCCTTCTTTATCGGACGCTACAAGCAAATTGAACATGGCGGCGTACCAACCAGGTAACAATAATTTATTATTAGAAACGTGTTTACAAATTAGTGTTGTGAGTACGTAGTCCGTGAATTTGTAATTACCGGAATTACCTTATCATATTAGATTTTTCTGCATTAGCTTTATAATTAAATACAAAAGTACCAGGAGCGCATATCACCAAAGAAGATTCTTACCTTTATTTTCACAGGTCGCGCCGAAGCCCTAGGAGCCTTATGTCGAGTACTTTGCTCTAAGCAATGTCGCGAAGAAGTTTCAGCGCAGTACCTGGCAAGATGCTACGCCGCCATCCACCGAGGGCTCAGGGACCCGCCTACTGCACCCGCTGTGGTGCTCAACGCCCCTGATATATTCAGGTAAATTGCTTCGAATTTTCTTGCTTAACATACAGGCGCTATTGTGAGGGGTTTGAGTCCAGAACCTGGCGTGATGCTACGCCGCCATTCAATGCGTGTTGTGAGACCCACTATTAGTATTTTACTAAGCTACTACACAGGTTGCTTAACACTACGCCTATAGGCGTCGCGTATGTTTTTGTTTCCTATGGTCTATGACAGATGACGTCATTTACTGTCCATCAACGTGTTAATCCGTTCGCCACGCTGTCAAGATAGTAAACTAATTTACGTCACAGAGAATTACCGCCCTAGGACGCGATGGAATCTAATCTCACTTTACATCCAGATGATGATGTTAAACTATGTACGCACCACGGGCGGTAATAAAGAAGGCCTCAGATCGCTTGTTTATAGCCCTGACCAATGCCCGCAATCTGAGCCATTCTTTGTTTTACTGTCCTGGTTACGTAATATACTATTGTTATTCACTTAAGTCTTTACAATAATATGAACCTAATTAGTATAAAATAAAGTCCTAAGGGTCTACCTGCAGTACCAATTACTTTAATTAATTTAAAATTGTTTTCAATTTGAAAGTTATATTTCGTATATTTCGTTCGTTATTTAAACAAAATATTTTCTACTTTATTTCCTACACTATTGCGAACAAACTCAAATGGCCTTTAAGTAAGTGTTATTTCTGTAACAGACTGGACTTGGACGGGGTGCTGGTGTTGGTGCCGGACTTCATCACGGCGCTGGAGCACATCCTGACCGAGCGCGAGCCCCGGCTGGAGTGCGGCGCCATAGACAAGCGCGAGCTGCGCAAGGCCGCCATCAGCGCGCTGCTGTCGCTGGTCGCCTTCCCGCACCACTACAGGGGGCTGCCGGTGCCGGAGTTCCCCGGGTGCAACGAGTAGTAAGTGATGCTTAGAAACAGCCAAAACGGACACCAGGCTGCTATGAGCCGTAGCAAATGTCGGGATAACGCGAAGAAGATGATGAGAAACAGCCAAAACTTAGGGCTCTGCCTCACCGGGACGCAAGCATGGCTACCCCTGGCATCTAAAGGTCGCCAAACAGAGTAGTCATGGCTACTCTTCATTCAGTTCGTTGGAATGGACGTAGAGGACATCGCACTTAATAAATATGTTCGTCGATGAAGAATACAAAGATAAAATAATTATTTAGCGCTTATATATTTATTAAAAAAGCGTCCAAAATGGCGGCCGGTTGGCGACTGAGTGAGTGAAGTGCAGCTTATACGCATACATTTTAATGGCGACGTTGCCAGGCTGCCAGAGCTTTCAGTCGCCACGTAGAGCCGTAAATCGTGGCTACGCTTCCAAATTGGCGACGTTGCCAAAGCGTCGCCAAGTGAGTGAGAGCCGTTACATTTCTATATGAATTATTTGGATACGTAGCTGGTGACGTCACCATGGCATCCCGGTGAGGCAGAGCCCTTAATCGAATCTATGTTCTATCACCGACAAACACGACGCACTTTCCTTTGCAGCGCCGGCATGACTCTCGGTGATTACGCTCGCGCGAAGATCTCGCTAATCTGCGTGACAGCGGTCCAAGTGGAGACATCGGACGCGTTGGCGGTGCCGTTATTAAGCGCTTTGTATCTGTGTGTGAGACACAACGCGCACGTGTCGCCGTCTAGCAAGGCGCACAGCGCCCCGCCCGGCTCGACTATGTCGCATAGCACTGACTATAAAGGTAAGGACTACGCGCGGTTATGTTTCCCTAGTATTTCTTGGAATTTTATACCACCGAAATATCAGAAAATTTATCAGTTTAGTTAATAAAGCTGCAGTACATACACACGCTATTTTTATCTGCACTTGATTCTTATTCTACGAAATCATATCTTAATCATTACTGCCTAGGAACGAACCTACAATAGCTCCACATACACGCTATATTATCATTATACATTATTTACATCAAACCGCAAATCCTACATAGTAACAAGAGATCCATACAGCCACTGTGAGATATTTGTCCCGTCATCACTAAACAATGTAATTGCCAAACGGATCGGTTAATTTTTCGCACATACAAATACATACATATAATAAATAACCAAAATGGCAAATACTATAAATTGGAACTCTTTTCGCATTTTTCACACGAAACACTTAAATGCCAGCCGCCCTGCGTCCGCATCAAACGGTTTCATTTGTCGAGTCGAGCCTTAGGTAGTCATACATTGGATTGGGTATGGTATATTATTATAAGAAAGAATAGAGGTGTCACTACCTCACAACCACATAAAAAAAGGTTGATTATGCCATAACTAAACAAAGAACATCATATTAACACTTGAAACAAATCGCTTTAATACAAAATATGTCAAAAACTGATACTCAGCATAAATATTCTTCAGCATAAGAGGTACTTACAAAAAAACGAAGAGTCAAATTGCCGACGAATTTACTATGGAAACCAGACTATGACTTTTGTATCCAATGTGCGACTAGTCTAACCGCCCGGTGAAACAGTTTCTTGCGGACAGTGGTTCAATTATTTATTTTGTGTTACCATTATCACCGTTGAGTTGTCACCGTTGCTCATTCCGCTAGCGCGCTCCGACGGCGGCTCGGCGGAGCCCTGGCTCGACGACCCCGTCACGGACCTGGACCCGGCGTCGCCGCTTTTCGGTAAACTCACCTTTATACTGCATGTATTTAAAGCCTTATTCAGGTTGACTCTTTTTGTCGAATGTCTTATTTTCGCGGGACAGCTATTTATTTACCGAATCTATTATGTTTTTTATCCCAATTCAAGGTATCCTGCTGAAATTTTATACTTCGATAAAATAAAGTCCAATTCGCCCCTGTCTGATTGTACAGATAACTAGACAATTATAATGTGTTTCATTTCCTTTCAATATTAGATTTTTTCCCTGTTGGGAAAGATGTCGATTAAAATCATTATATAATTGAATTTTTCTGGACAATCAAACATATGGACTTGTCCAAAGTCATATCTAACGTTTTGCAAATTATCGAATTTATTTTACGTTACTAAAAACAAATCAAATTATGTTTTTTAAATATTTTTATTTGCTTTGATTTTTGAGGTCCTCGTCACTTTTTCTTATTTTTACCAAAGAGCCATGTCATTTGTAATCAATCATATTGCTTACATCATAGCTTTAGAAATCCAAATATTGTCAATTCTATAGTGCATTCTAAGCTTGGCGCGTGGCGTAAAGTCGAGTGCAATTTGATGCATCTAACATTGCACAATCCAGCGAGGTAACTTTGTACTTGAAGTTCCAACTGCCTTATTATACTTATTAAGTTAGGACTTCGACTGTTTGTATTTTAGTAAACACCTTCCCTGAAAAAAATAGTGTTCGCGGTGTTCGTTATTAGGTACATGGTCATGAGAATGCATCTCAGATAGTTTATAATTCTTAACCAAGTGAGAACAAAAATCAGGAGTTCCGGTGTTTTTTTTTGTTATATCGCGATCGCTGATTTAAAGTGGAGTGCGTGTCAGGTGCGGCGCTGGTGGTGCGCGCCACGTACCTGGTGTGCCACCGGCTCATCTCCTCCTGGAAGGGAGACCTGCAAGTGTCTCTGGCCGCGCTAGAGCTGCTCTCTGGTCTGGCCAAGCTACACTCTGCTAAACCAGGTACGTATTATCATACAATAAGATAATGAATCGCATAATCTAGATATAAATAACTAATTTGCATAATACATTTTGTTTTGAAACATTTATTAATCTTTTCAGGATTATTACACAACGAACCTAAACTAATGATTTGAACATGATGATGCCTTATTAGTTCCGATAATTACTTGGTTAAAAAAATACATTACGCAAAATTACGGATTACAGCAACAAACTTTTAATGATCAAATGTCGTAGAATTGGCTTCTCTTATATTTTATCTTTTCTGTCTTTACGTAAAAAATGTGTCTAAAATGACATGACAAAAATACAGGACATGTTTAGATTAGTACATTTTGATAGAAGTGTGAAAAGTGAGAATATGATTATATTGGTACGAGTTGTGTATTACACTCATACTTTCCGCTGTTGAGTCAAAATGTATTAATAAACGTGAGTACTATATATTTTCAAGAAAATATAAAGTCTTTCTGTTTTCACGCTCGCTAGATTTTGTCATTGGTAAGTCGTCATCTGATATGTTACCGCGCTTTTGCACACCCACCTGTTTTCCTTAATCCAAAAGAAGCAACTGCCTCTATCGAGACTCGAACTCGCGACTCGCATACATCCCATTCCCGTCGTTCTGCCTACACAGTTACTGAAGACACACCGTTATTGGCTGCGATTTTTTCCACCATATCCATTCGCCTTAGGCAGGCGCCTATTAGTAGTATAAGGGAGATTCATTCCTCCAAGAATATTAGCTTAGTTGATTGTTTTTCTACACTAATATTATAAAGGCGAAAGTTCGTAAGTGTGTATGTTTGTTACTTCTTCACGTCTAAACGGCTGGGGCGTTAATAAATTGGTATGGAGTTGCCTGACACCCTGTATTAACATAGGCTAAGTTTTTCCCTAAAGAACCGCGGGTAACACCGCGCAACACATATAACAATAAATGTAACTGTCTCTGTGCGCGTCCCATGATACGGACAGGGGCAACATCCGCTTAGTGTACCCCTTACATTTCATTAAATTGTCGAAAGGGCCTCTGCGCGTTGGCTCGATCTGGCTCCGCGTACGTCTCCCAAATGTCCGGAACACCATTGTTCCGTGTACGGAAGAGACATACAAATAAAATGTAACGTTTCATAACAGAAGCCGTAGAACGCAAGCGCGCCGTGCGGTGGATCTGCGACTACATCAGCATCCAGTGCAGCCGGCCGCCGCCCGCGCACTCGCGGGACCTGCACTCGTGCGTGGTGGCGGCCTACTCGTGCCTCGCCTCGTGGCTGTGCCCGGCGCTGCTGGCCGACGCCGACTGTCTGGCCGCGCTCATGGAGGTCGTGGAGCTGGGCATATCGGGCACCAAGAGCCAGGGTGAGAAGCAACGTCTGTAACTTAACAAATCTTTATAAACACATTTTTTCGGATTCGCAACCGATACCTCTTGTTCGTTGTTAAGGCCACTAGCTAGGCTAGGAGGCCATTATACAATTTATTTTTGGGTATTAAATACTGAATATAATTTTAGGTAAACCTGGCGAACAGCCGAAGATGAAAGATGAGAAGGAACTGAAACCTGTTTCTATGAGAGTGCGCGATGCTGCTGAGTCCTTGCTGATGCTCATTTTGGAACAGGTAAATGTCTTGGATCATACAAGGGCCGGACCAAGACTAGTTAGGGAGTTTACAAAAATTTTTATTACGATAAAAACTTGGATTTTATATGTTCATTTTATAAACTTCAATCGATATTACAGAATAATTAAAGGCAAAAACTCGACCTTCATAAAGATTTCATGCTTAATTGTCGTCCCGAAACTGACGGTGATTTAACTTTTCTTAACGACTTTCACTAATTGGGTACACTATTTATTGAAAACTCCCGTTAGTGCGTGGACGAAAATTTTCGACGGTGAAGTCCGGGTGAAGTAGTGAACGAAATCAGACAATTTTTAGACCGTCATATGTTTTCATGTATCGGCTTTTTACGCATTTAATCGCTGCAGTATGGCTGGTTCTATTCGCAGTCAGGATTAAGAGTATAGTGAAAAAACATATCAGAAAAGGCGATATTTATAGAGACATGGATTTTTTTAGGTGGGTTCCGAATCGCCAGGCTCCGGTTGGTGCCGGCTAGACGAGCGGTGGCTAGCGGCGCTGGGCCACGGCCGCCTGCGGCACTACGTCGCCGACGGCAACATTCTGTTGTCGCTGTTGGAAGAACCGCTCGCGAACAGTCAGGAACCGCAGCCAACGCTTATCGGTAAGTCGTATCGATGTCTCGTCGGTGGTCGGCTAGGTCGGCTGATTCAAAAGAATAATGTCCTAACTATATATGGGATGCGTAGAGTTACTGCGTTTGGATTTAGATTAGCAGCATGATTTGACAAGATTTTTTTCAAGATTTGTATATTTCAGATTATACGAGTGGGGTGGGTCTTTGGGTATAGTAGATGACGCGAGTGGGAGTTGCCGACTTCGGAACACAACCTACTATAACACCGTTACTATAGATGTATCGTCGTAACAATATTAATATGATCTCAACATATTACATTCCAACTTAAATTATAAAAATAAGCTGTAAAAAGGATTATAAAGTGTGTTGATAACGGGCGGTGTTCCGCAGTGATCATCCGCTGCGGCTGGGGCCGCTTCGCGTGGTCGCTGAGCAGCCGCGGAGCGCCGCGCTCAGGCGCCCGGGGCGGCGCGGCGTGTGCGCGGCCCGTGGCCATGCTGGAGCCGCCGCCCCGCGCGCCGCCCGCCTGCCGCCCGCTGCCGGCCGCCCCGCCTCCCTGTGCCGTGTGAGTACAGTAGTACTGCGGCCCGGGGCCATGCTGGAGCCGCCGCCCCGCGCGCCGCCCGCCTGCCGCCCGCTGCCGGCCGCCCCGCCTCCCTGTGCCGTGTGAGTACAGTAGTACTGCGGCCCGGGGCCATGCTGGAGCCGCCGCCCCGCGCGCCGCCCGCCTGCCGCCCGCTGCCGGCCGCCCCGCCTCCCTGTGCCGTGTGAGTACAGTAGTACTGCGGCCCGGGGCCATGCTGGAGCCGCCGCCCCGCGCGCCGCCCGCCTGCCGCCCGCTGCCGGCCGCCCCGCCTCCCTGTGCCGTGTGAGTACAGTAGTACTGCGGCCCGGGGCCATGCTGGAGCCGCCGCCCCGCGCGCCGCCCGCCTGCCGCCCGCTGCCGGCCGCCCCGCCTCCCTGTGCCGTGTGAGTACAGTAGTACTGCGGCCCGGGGCCATGCTGGAGCCGCCGCCCCGCGCGCCGCCCGCCTGCCGCCCGCTGCCGGCCGCCCCGCCTCCCTGTGCCGTGTGAGTACAGTAGTACTGCGGCCCGGGGCCATGCTGGAGCCGCCGCCCCGCGCGCCGCCCGCCTGCCGCCCGCTGCCGGCCGCCCCGCCTCCCTGTGCCGTGTGAGTACAGTAGTACTGCGGCCCGGGGCCATGCTGGAGCCGCCGCCCCGCGCGCCGCCCGCCTGCCGCCCGCTGCCGGCCGCCCCGCCTCCCTGTGCCGTGTGAGTACAGTAGTACTGCGGCCCGGGGCCATGCTGGAGCCGCCGCCCCGCGCGCCGCCCGCCTGCCGCCCGCTGCCGGCCGCCCCGCCTCCCTGTGCCGTGTGAGTACAGTAGTACTGCGGCCCGGGGCCATGCTGGAGCCGCCGCCCCGCGCGCCGCCCGCCTGCCGCCCGCTGCCGGCCGCCCCGCCTCCCTGTGCCGTGTGAGTACAGTAGTACTGCGGCCCGGGGCCATGCTGGAGCCGCCGCCCCGCGCGCCGCCCGCCTGCCGCCCGCTGCCGGCCGCCCCGCCTCCCTGTGCCGTGTGAGTACAGTAGTACTGCGGCCCGGGGCCATGCTGGAGCCGCCGCCCCGCGCGCCGCCCGCCTGCCGCCCGCTGCCGGCCGCCCCGCCTCCCTGTGCCGTGTGAGTACAGTAGTACTGCGGCCCGGGGCCATGCTGGAGCCGCCGCCCCGCGCGCCGCCCGCCTGCCGCCCGCTGCCGGCCGCCCCGCCTCCCTGTGCCGTGTGAGTACAGTAGTACTGCGGCCCGGGGCCATGCTGGAGCCGCCGCCCCGCGCGCCGCCCGCCTGCCGCCCGCTGCCGGCCGCCCCGCCTCCCTGTGCCGTGTGAGTACAGTAGTACTGCGGCCCGGGGCCATGCTGGAGCCGCCGCCCCGCGCGCCGCCCGCCTGCCGCCCGCTGCCGGCCGCCCCGCCTCCCTGTGCCGTGTGAGTACAGTAGTACTGCGGCCCGGGGCCATGCTGGAGCCGCCGCCCCGCGCGCCGCCCGCCTGCCGCCCGCTGCCGGCCGCCCCGCCTCCCTGTGCCGTGTGAGTACAGTAGTACTGCGGCCCGGGGCCATGCTGGAGCCGCCGCCCCGCGCGCCGCCCGCCTGCCGCCCGCTGCCGGCCGCCCCGCCTCCCTGTGCCGTGTGAGTACAGTAGTACTGCGGCCCGGGGCCATGCTGGAGCCGCCGCCCCGCGCGCCGCCCGCCTGCCGCCCGCTGCCGGCCGCCCCGCCTCCCTGTGCCGTGTGAGTACAGTAGTACTGCGGCCCGGGGCCATGCTGGAGCCGCCGCCCCGCGCGCCGCCCGCCTGCCGCCCGCTGCCGGCCGCCCCGCCTCCCTGTGCCGTGTGAGTACAGTAGTACTGCGGCCCGGGGCCATGCTGGAGCCGCCGCCCCGCGCGCCGCCCGCCTGCCGCCCGCTGCCGGCCGCCCCG
Organism: Grapholita molesta; assembly: GCA_022674325.2. Taxonomy (NCBI): domain Eukaryota; kingdom Metazoa; phylum Arthropoda; class Insecta; order Lepidoptera; family Tortricidae; genus Grapholita; species Grapholita molesta. The sequence continues at coordinate 12,601,161 of CP053137.2, forward strand.
CCTCCCTGTGCCGTGTGAGTACAGTAGTACTGCGGCCCGGGGCCATGCTGGAGCCGCCGCCCCGCGCGCCGCCCGCCTGCCGCCCGCTGCCGGCCGCCCCGCCTCCCTGTGCCGTGTGAGTACAGTAGTACTGCGGCCCGGGGCCATGCTGGAGCCGCCGCCCCGCGCGCCGCCCGCCTGCCGCCCGCTGCCGGCCGCGCCGCCGCCCTGCGCCGTGTGAGTACAGTAGTACTGCGGCCCGTGGCCATGCTGGAGTTCGGAGGGTTCCTAGTTGACAACATAACAAACAATTAGGCAATACTATATAAGTAAGTGAAACTCATCCAAACTGATACTGAATTTGGTATAGTGTAGTAACTAACATTTAATTTGTCATAGTGACAGCGCATTCCCCAGCCTGGAGGCGGTGCTGCGCCAACTGAACGACCCGGAGGCGCCGACGCTGTTCAAGCTGCTGGAGCAGCAGGCCGCGCTCGAGAAACGTGTGCAGGAGACTGAAAACAACGCGGTTAGTTTAACTGATATCATGTCTATCATATTTACTTGTGGATTTCGCAGAACGCAATTGGTGACTTTTTTGTACGCGGATTGATGGGTCGAGCGTTATTGTCTAATTAATGGGCTGTTCATTCCGGGGTCGAGCATTGTTGGGTTGCGTTTTGGTGGTGATATTTATAACATTGTCAGCATCAACTTCCGGGTTAATTAACTTTTTTTTCGAGAAAAGACAAAAGTAAAGGCTGTTGAACTGGAGTTACGCCATTTTAGAATAAATAGATATTAGTAAATGAATAGTAAATTAAATTCAAGCCCTAGTGCAAAACAAAGCGTATTCCTCGTTTCAAACAAATTATAGAGAATCAATAATATTATAGGGTCAGAAATATGAAATGTTTACAAAGAACCCTGTTTCTACAAGCTGTTAGAAGAATCGTACAGCTGTTAGAAGGAGGGCCACATATCGTGGGCTGTATTGTTTTAATATTGTTAAGTAAGGGTTACACAATTACACATGAAACAAACAATTGGCCTTATTGAGACAGCTCACTTAATTTATCATAATTATTTTCACAGTGTAATGTCATATGGTTTTCTGGTTTGGGGTAATTCATTACAGTTTTAGCCAACAGACAGAGTGATCAAAGAGAAACGTCGCGTTCAATGACAAGCAATATAAGTTACTGTTTTATTGCACAGGTGCCAGAAGAGTGCGTGCCGCCGGAGCCCGTGACGGAGTTCCAAACCGCACGTTTGTTTTTGTCACACTTCGGCTACCTCAACATCGGTGGCGAGAGGAAGGTAACTAGCTTGTTGCGTAGTTGGTTTAAAGATAGAGATTAATACCAGTAGGAGCAGGCCTATGCCAGGAGGCACACTAAACTTTGGTAGAAAAACGCAAAGAGTCAGAGCGAGCGATACGTCATACCTAATATGTAGTTTTAATGTAACTTAATTTTTCTATTTAGACACGTTATTTTCTAACAAACATCTCTTTTTGCTGCTTTTCTGGCTGATTCATAGTGTTGCTATTTTTTTTTGTCGTTACTGCGTACTGTAATAGTAGATTGTTAATCAAGGGTAGAAAGTCACTCATTGACGACGAGGTAGTTTGGCGCTCGAACGAAGTGAGAGCGCTAATAGTGCGAGTCGGAAATTAGTGATTTTTACCCGAGTTAAGCATACTATTTTTCATTTCGAATGCGAGGAAAGTAAATACGATAACAATACTGATACGATTTTCTATTGAAACTTTCGGTAGGAGGCCTTCCATGATAACTTGACCTTTATTTCTAATTCCGTCAGGTGTTAGGTCGATTTTAGAATCACTTGAATTACCCGTAATTATTAATTTCAAAATATAACTATACTTTGTTTACTATCCAAGTGTTTTCAATAGTTGCGCCGAATCCAGTCTCTAACTTTTTTCTTGCAGCATAATTGTCCACAGATAATTGTCATGACGGACAGAATTTTTTTTTTCGCGCGCGTTATTGGCGACTTAATGGGTGTCTTAAACAGCATTTTAGTTTTATCGAAAAACGGCACCCTTTATTTTTAAAATTTAAGGCTTGTTTTATGTATAAAGTAATAGAATTTGTAATAAAATGGTCCTATTCGATGTACATAATAATGACTAATAAGAAGGTAATATTTCTCATAAGTAATTATACATTCATGTTCGCCTGTATAAGTTACTGCCGTTGCTTAGCTGCCCATATTAAAGTTTAAAAAAACTTCATAGGTTTATTCCTCTTTGTTACTGTAATATATAACCAAGACACTTAAAAATTTGAACCGAATAATATACATATTTGAATTAATTGACATATTTTATGCATGATAATCGCTACAATAAATTCCTATAATTTAAGAGAAAGAACTATTCTTATGTATTTGTTTTTGGCATCGGTAAATAAGGTTATTTTCGCCACTTCGTTCTACTGAGTGCTCACAAGGGGAGAACTAATAGGAACATGCCAAATTGCGACCCTAGGGCGGAAACGTACCACTTTCCACCCGCATAGTAGATAAACAATGACCCACTTTCCGTGCATGTGAAATGAAAAAATACATATTTCACGGTAGCCACATTCTATAAGAAAAAGAAGTAGAGAGGGAAATAGATGAGCCGTTTCTGACCGTGCACGTGCGCGCAGGGCCAGGCGCCGCGGCTGGTGGCGCTGGACGGCAGCGCGCCGGGCTTCGCGGCGGCGCTGCGGCGCGTCGACCAGTGCGGCGCGCGCGGCGTGCTCACCGTGCACGTGCTGCTGGCGCGCGCCGGCCAGCGCGCCGCCGCCGACATCGTGGCCAACGCGCGCCGCCGCCCGCCGCCCGCCTTCGCGCGCATGCTGCAAGGGTGACTAGCGACACTATCTACTCTCAGCGGTGCTCACCGTGCACTGTTTTTAAACTGGTTATTTACAGGGTTGGGCAGATTAAGTGTCCTAGCCTTATATCGTATATTTTTTCTTAAGTAATCCTACTTTTTTTACCGTATATATATGTTTTTAAAAAGGCAATATATTCGGCTTTATGATCGCTAGACTTCAACTGGACTTTTTTTTATTTTCTATTGTTTTCAACAATGGACGCGAAACGTGAGCTCGTTGTCGATTTGTTCGTGAAACATTTTCGCCCTTGCGAGATATTAAGAAAGCTGAAACATTTAAATTTCAATGCAAGGTTCATATCGCGCACCATCAAGCGATTCAGGAAAACAGGGTCTTCCCGAATCAGGCCCTAACCTGGACGCAAACCATCTGTCCGTATCAAAAAAGTGGTCAAAAACGTTCGTGAGCGTATTAGGCGAAATCCGGCTCAGAGTGCAGGTAAACTCGCGAAAGATATGTAAATATCCCGACGATCCATGAGTCGTATATTGCGACATGATCTTAGATTATAAGCCTACAAAAACAAAAAATACGGATTAACGGACACCCAGAAAAAGCTAGAGTCACAAAATGCAAGGAGCTACTAGCATGGCACGAGGGTGATGACATTATTTTTCGGATGAAAAACGTTTCTATTGTAAGATAGCCACAATCAACAAAGTGATCGTGTGTATGGCGTATCATTGAGGGACATACCAGTGGACAAATTAGCTGTGCAGCGATTTCAAAGTGCGTCGGCTGTCATGGTTTGGGGTGCAATATCGCCTGGAGGCAAATTACCACTGCTGTTCATCGATCGAGGAGTCAAAATCAACCAAGATTACTATATTCAGAACGTATTGCAGGGTCATTTATTAGAAAATGCCCGAAAGTTATATGGGAGTGATTACTTTTGTTTTCAGCAAGACAGTGCCCCATCTCACAAAGCCAAACGCACTCAAGACTGGTGTCGAATGAATTTGACGGACTTTATACCTTGGCAAGAATGGCCTTCTTCGTCACCAGACTTGAATCCGTTGGATTTTTCAATATGGGGATTTATGCTTAGTAATATAGGGAGAGCACACGACATGAATTTAAATTCATTCAAGCATCGGTTAGTGAAGATATGGAACGATATTCCAGATGAGGTAGTGCGTGCCGCGTGTAACTCCTTCTATGGGAGAATGCGAAAAGTAATTAAAGCCAATGGAGAGAAATTTGAACTAATGAATTATTTTAGTAATTTACAGTTACTGTTTTATATATTTACAAAAAAATATTTGAAATCTATGGAGTTGTTGTCATTTTATGAAAATTTTAAAGTAGGACACTTAATCTGCCCAACCCTGTAATACTTTTGCGGCTTTTAAACCTGAAACTAATGAATGTCCGCAGGCTAGGCAAGCCGGTGCGCGTGCGCGGGCACCCGGGCTGGACGGGCCACGTGGCCACCAGCTACGACGCGCAGCCCGAGTACATGGCCGCGCCGCCGCCCGCCGCGCGCGCCGCCGACGAGAACACCCCCTCCATCTACGACGGCAGAGAGCAGGTACCAGTGGCGGATCAATGTTTACCTTGCGCAAGACGGAGCTAATATCGCTTTGCCTTTTCTTCATAGGCTCTAGAATAACTGTTGAACTGCAGGAAAGTTAGTTAAGCCGGCGGCAGGTCTGATAAAAACATTAATTTCGTATTTACTTATTATTTCTTTATGGAGATTCAACAGCCATACATAAGACAGTGGAAGTAAGAAAATGAATACTGAGCTATATTCTAGTCGATTTGACCCTGCTTACTTATCTATATATAAATGATTACGTTTTTTATGTAATATGTACATATTTTCGTATTTATGTCAATTGTTGCCGCAGGTTCTCTAAATGTCGACACAGTTGTAAAGTTTTACATGTATTTATTAATTAAAAAAAGGATTAAGATGTTTACCTAAGTTACGGGAACACGTTTTTATCGACACTGTTTGTCTACTTCGTCGCTCTAAGACACCCAAACAGACCGATAATTATATATATAATTATTTAATCGAAACTCTTGACGTCTATAAAAACGTATTTTCAAACTATACTTCCTTTCAAAAGTGAGGGTGTTTTAGTGATTACTTTTCAGTTACATTTTTTATAAGGCATTATATTTCAGGTACTTTACTGGTCAGACTCCAGTAATGAGATAGCGTTTGTCGTGCCGTCGGGGCACGAAGTGGTGGACACGGACGACAAGAGCGACAACAAATCCGACACCGACGGCAACTGCCTGTCTACCAGGTACGACGATTTATCAAGCGCAACCGGAGCCACCGGTAAAGAAAACATCATGAGGAAACTGGACTAATCCCAACAAGGCCTAGTTCACACTCTGGGTTGGAAGGTCAGATGGCAGTCGCTTTCGTAAAACTAGTGGCTGCGCCAAATCCCGATAAACTGGATATTAGCATCATATAGTCTCGCGAGCTTTTCAAACTACCCGCACCTGGTATTACCTATCAACTTATTGCTTAAAGTTTACTTAGTTGCTTGGCTAAATCCCGTTTTGGTTTGTGTGCAAGATTCATATGTTTCGTTCGCTTCGATATTCGTCAATGTTAGGAAAATCTGAATTGTATCCACCATCTATCGACCAGGAGTTCAGAGAAAGCAGCAGGCTCGTGCTGGGACGTGTCGAGCAACAGCTCGGGCGCGCCGTCGTACGAGCGCAGCATCAGCGAGTCCGACAAGGCGGAGCGCGGCCGCGCCAGCCTCAACGAGAAGGTGCGCGCGCTGTCGCTCGACCTCGACAAGCAACCAGGAGCGCAGCTCACAGGTAGAGTTAGTGTAAGGCCTCAGTGGAAGTTTCGTGTAAAGTGGAAGTGGAAGGAAGTCGCTTCGTCTGTATTCCCGGAAAGATATAATTTTTAGTTACTGAACCACCGTGCTACACCTTCGACTTCGTCCACTCAGACCGGCGCACTCAGACCTTAAACTTACACATTACAGTGGTAAAACTTTACTAAGTATCAGTGGCGACGCATCTATGGAAGCCGATTCCCGACGGCTTGACTAATTTTCATATACTTGAGCGATTTACCATCAGCTCCTACAGAAAAGGAAAGCCATATCACAAGTATATCAGTTTTGTTTTTCTCAAATTGATTATGTCACATTATATTGTCTTTTCAGGTAGTGGTAGGCGTAACCGCGATTTCACAACAAAAATTCTGGTCATCTGGTTGGAAGATTTTGAGGATCACCTGAATCTACCTATTGGTAAGATATTTAGATTATAAAATTCCCGCATTTTAAGAGTATTTTATCAATTATGTTAACTTTCAGTAGTTGGCTCTTGGGAGAGTCGTCGTGGTGATAACGTACTTCACAATTCTACGAGTACACTCAACTTAAATCCTTCACTGATAGATCCTTGATTTGTGTATTTATAAGATTATTATTTGACGACTGGTCTGGCCTAGCGCAAACTACTACTAGTGACCCTGCCTATGAAGCCGACGGTCCTGGTTTCCACTAAGGGCACAAGCCTTCTTGAGCTTACCGTGGGGCTCAGGCAATTGGTGTAAGAATGTCCTGTAATATTTATTTATTTCTTGAGACGAGCCGGTCAATGTAAACTGTAGATTTTTCTCCAATTTTAAATCAAGGAACAGTGTCGTCTAGCATTTAGCACTCGGCGAATCTTCCCTCTTAAAAAAAATATTCCACACAATAACAGTACTCGAATCCTCCCTATACACTGCCTCCGACATATTTAACAGAACATTTAATAGACATTTACATTTAATAGACTTCTTATTGTAGTGATATTTAAATAGTGATTTAAAATAAACGATAATTAATGTCGACACAGTCCCACCAGCTGGGATTCGACCGAACCAACTTTCAAAACAGGAAAAATAATGTTCTTGTGGAAGGTTAAAAAAGTCGCTTGAATCGTCCACTGCTTCATCCGGTGTCGAATATCCACGTAATGCCTTCCGAACAAACCTTCCGAACTTGAAGGTGATCATGTAAAATGATAGAAACTGCCTGGGCTTCAATCTTCGGTTCGTTCCGTTGTTCACGCTGGGTAATGTTTCGAGATTCCTTGCTTAGCCACTCGACTCTGATGACGTTTTCTGCAGTGATTGCCGTTGCCCGTCGACCCGGTCTAGGATCATATTTGACGCCGCTCCGCCCACGCTTAAATTCACGGAACCAGTAACTGATCGTGGCAAGAGAAGGGGACAGTGCCCCAAAAGTATTGGTTAAATTTTCTGGGTAATCCTTGTACGTTAACCCTCGTTTATATTAATCGTAATATATCAGCACGAAATGCTTCCCGCGTTACCTCCATTGTAGCGAATGAAAAGTGAGAATTCCTTCTTAAAACGTAAAAATTATATCAATAAAGACTTCGCATAAAATTGTAGTCACAAAACTGCGATTAACTTGTCAACTCACGGTATAGTTAAGAATAGTTATTTGTTATGCAAGGCTGCAAAGTGGTTATTTGGCGTTAGTGTTGAAATTGAAAGCAGAGCAAGCGAAGGAAGCTATGATTGAACCATGAGCGAAGCGAATGGTTCAAAGATAGATTCCTGAGCGTAGCGAGGCTTTCAAGACACGAGACGCCAAATAATTTTGCAGCCATGCGGAACACACATCTTTTCACCTCACTACAGCGAGGAAAATCCGAGCGGGAAGAAAAACAATAAAAGAAACATATCGCGCGATTTTTCAGGGAAATCATATCGGCATCGCTGCTAGAACCACACATTTTTATAGTTCAAAGAGCTTAGCACAGGACAAATCCGACAAATTTGCGATTACGTGAATTGTGATAACTTAAAACTTTTTAAATTTTTCTTTTTTTTCGGTTGCGTTCAGATATTACAATATTAAGTACATGTCAATTTCTTTATCAAATAAACAATATAATTGTGTTTTATTTAATGGATTAATTAGCCAAAATATGTAAATTACATAAATACCATAACAGAAATACTATTAGTATTTACAATAAAACCAATTTGACATAAAATATTAGTATTTATAATAAAACCTATTTGACATAAAATAAAGTGTAGGTAAAAATAAAGAAGTTAAACATCTGTAATCAAATCATGTTTCTGATTGTATTATCTATGGTTAATATGAACTCAGGCTCGGTACCGCGAACATCGAAGTTCGTATATTGCGAGCATCTTTCTCTTTTACTCCGATGAGAGTGACAGAGACAATAGTCCGAAATTTACGAATATCGTTTTTCGCGGTAGCGGCGTCAGTCACGCGTTGAAGGAGTTTTATATTTAAAAAAAAGTTATATGCACCACAGAGAATTACAATAATCGGCTTCGAAATTCGAATGACTTTTCCACGCTAGCGGATAAAATAAGCTTTTGCACGCAGATTTCGCGCTATAAACTAAGGTTTTCCGAGCGAGTGAGGTGAAAATTTAATTTCCTACCCGTATTGTTGAGTTAAGGTCGAGAATTGTATTTCAGTAATAGTATTGAATTGTCAATACGTATTATTTGTCATTTTGCACATTACAGATAACCTCTTTAGAAGAAGTTCTCATTTCCTTTTCTAATTTTGAACACATGTGTTTGTATTTAAACTTTCGTGAGTTTTTATATTTTATGAATGCAAATGACTTTACTCACTCGCGCGACATGTTTCGAAGAATTGTTCTCCATTTTCATGCACTAATAGCCGCTCGCGTCGTCGTCGCCACACACTGCTCTCGATTTCAAAAGCGGTTGAGGGCGGTCCTTGACAGGAACCTTGTCGTGCTAGGACACGGATTTTCTTAGTGCTTATGTGTGAAAATTAAATTGAAAATGGAGAACTATTTTCCGAAACGTTACCCACGTAATCTTGCGGAAACTGGATGACGACCGTTTGCGTTGCCGCAGATGATTTGCTGCGCTACTGCGAGACCGGGCTACCGTGGCGGCGGCACGAGGCGCAGTGTATATGCGTGTCGCCGCGGCGCTCCGGGCTGCTGCGCGTGCACTCGCTGCCGCGCGCGGCCGGCGTGCTGTGCGACGGCGCGCTGCTGGCGCCCGCGCTGCTGCCCGCCTGCCTGCGCCGCGCCGCGCGCTACCTGGCGCGCCCGCACCGCCTCAACACGGACTTGTGAGTGTGCAGTGTTGACATGCTCGTGCCGCTCTGGCTGCTGTGCGACGGCGCGCTACCTGGCGCGCCCGCACCGCCTCAACACGGACTTGTGAGTGTGCAGTGTTGACATGCTCGTGCCGCTCTGGCTGCTGTGCGACGGCGCGCTGCTGGCGCCCGCGCTGCTGCCCGCCTGCCTGCGCCGCGCCGCGCGCTACCTGGCGCGCCCGCACCGCCTCAACACGGACTTGTGAGTGTGCAGTGTTGACATGCTCGTGCCGCTCTGGCTGCTGTGCGACGGCGCGCTGCTGGCGCCCGCGCTGCTGCCCGCCTGCCTGCGCCGCGCCGCGCGCTACCTGGCGCGCCCGCACCGCCTCAACACGGACTTGTGAGTGTGCAGTGTTGACATGCTCGTGCCGCTCTGGCTGCTGTGCGACGGCGCGCTGCTGGCGCCCGCGCTGCTGCCCGCCTGCCTGCGCCGCGCCGCGCGCTACCTGGCGCGCCCGCACCGCCTCAACACGGACTTGTGAGTGTGCAGTGTTGACATGCTCGTGCCGCTCTGGCTGCTGTGCGACGGCGCGCTGCTGGCGCCCGCGCTGCTGCCCGCCTGCCTGCGCCGCGCCGCGCGCTACCTGGCGCGCCCGCACCGCCTCAACACGGACTTGTGAGTGTGCAGTGTTGACATGCTCGTGCCGCTCTGGCTGCTGTGCGACGGCGCGCTGCTGGCGCCCGCGCTGCTGCCCGCCTGCCTGCGCCGCGCCGCGCGCTACCTGGCGCGCCCGCACCGCCTCAACACGGACTTGTGAGTGTGCAGTGTTGACATGCTCGTGCCGCTCTGGCTGCTGTGCGACGGCGCGCTGCTGGCGCCCGCGCTGCTGCCCGCCTGCCTGCGCCGCGCCGCGCGCTACCTGGCGCGCCCGCACCGCCTCAACACGGACTTGTGAGTGTGCAGTGTTGACATGCTCGTGCCGCTCTGGCTGCTGTGCGACGGCGCGCTGCTGGCGCCCGCGCTGCTGCCCGCCTGCCTGCGCCGCGCCGCGCGCTACCTGGCGCGCCCGCACCGCCTCAACACGGACTTGTGAGTGTGCAGTGTTGACATGCTCGTGCCGCTCTGGCTGCTGTGCGACGGCGCGCTGCTGGCGCCCGCGCTGCTGCCCGCCTGCCTGCGCCGCGCCGCGCGCTACCTGGCGCGCCCGCACCGCCTCAACACGGACTTGTGAGTGTGCAGTGTTGACATGCTCGTGCCGCTCTGGCTGCTGTGCGACGGCGCGCTGCTGGCGCCCGCGCTGCTGCCCGCCTGCCTGCGCCGCGCCGCGCGCTACCTGGCGCGCCCGCACCGCCTCAACACGGACTTGTGAGTGTGCAGTGTTGACATGCTCGTGCCGCTCTGGCTGCTGTGCGACGGCGCGCTGCTGGCGCCCGCGCTGCTGCCCGCCTGCCTGCGCCGCGCCGCGCGCTACCTGGCGCGCCCGCACCGCCTCAACACGGACTTGTGAGTGTGCAGTGTTGACATGCTCGTGCCGCTCTGGCTGCTATGCAGTCCCCCACAGATCAAGAAAAAATCCAAAGTGCAATTTTCATTAGTAGTAGCGTAGATCATATGACAGCAGTTAATAAGCTTACAGGATATGAGCGACTAGAGGTTAAAGCTGTCTGTTCAGACCTTTATTTAGTGTCGCATGACTCTAACGCAATGAATTATCTTCCAGATACCAGCCCCCGCACGTGCGTCGCCGACATCTCATTCAGGAGCTAGCTCAACAGTTCAAGAAGGATCTCACCGAGCCTGAACTATTGGAGTCTCTCTTTCGACCGCCCGCGTAAATGTACGGTATACCATGCGAAAGGTGTACGGTTCCACACAGTATTTAAGTTATAAATGTATAATCAGTTACGAAAAGTCACATAGCTACAAGTTAACACTAACTATAATCATATATTCAGAGATCTAGGACTATTATTTTGATCGTGCCTCTAGTTCGTTACTATCGTTTACTTACATGGCGACCTTGCCTGTCACGTGTCCCTTTCGGTTACGTTTTTATTACGACTCTGCTATATTCACAGTAGGTATTATTGTTGTACCTTAAAAAAACATATGACCATTTTTTGTCAATCAAAAAAATAATAATTACTGCGCTGCGTTTCAACTTAGGGTCGCACTTACGAGTTTTTTAAGTTGTGAAAATATGCAATTACAAATAGACTTAGCCACTTCAATGTAATCTCTTGTTACTAATTTCTACAATCAATTGAAAAAAGCTGTACTTGGTACTATTGTAATAATCTTTAGTAGCTATTTCAAATAATTATTAAAGAAGTGTTATGTATTGTAACTATAACTTTAAGACTGATGTATTGTATTGTGCTTATAAGCATTCCTTATTAATGTTGCAGTATTTTATTTAAATTATTTAATTAGCATAATCTATATCGTTAAATAATAATAAAATAATTTATTTAAGCTGGTTGTTTTATTGAAAATATGTTTATAAGTTGGCGTCGCCAGAGAATGCCGAGATAATTAAATTCTACCAATATATCTTATCTATGAAGCGCATATTTTGGTTGGTGATAGTTTAGTGTCTATGTTAATAGAAATTTTGATGCGAAATAACCGAATTTCATTGGCCTTGAGTAAAATAGTTTATTTTAGTACCAAACTACCAACTCTATTGTTTTAACCTTTTCGCCGCCACGTCAAAAAAATCTGTCGTGCGTCTCCTTAAACCTTACCTCTCCATACGTAGGTCAAAAATGTCCTGTAGGTCTAAAATCTTCAGACTTCTTATCAAGTCAATGGTGGTGAAAGGGTTAAGGCATCAATTTGGACAACGTAATCATGCCGATGATATATTTTTTTATTAACTCATGGGCCAATGCAATGACATTTTACATTTCGTCGAGGATAGTACAATACCGCATAACCAACAAATGCAATAAGATACAGTTTCTTTGTACATTATCTGAATTTCGAACTCTACCGATAATTATTGTTACGTGGTATTGCACTATCCCCGATGATTTGTTACATCGTGCAATTTACTGTAATTAAGAATGCAAACTCTTTTCATCACCAAACATAACTGCCCAGGCCGCGTCCGTTCCAATTTTAAAATTGAGTGACGCAAATCGATAATGAATCATGAAGTCGTGAAAATTTACATTAAAAAAACAAACTGTTTTGCTCTCGTGTTTTTTGATAAATATTTATATATTGACTAGATAGGCTTACATTTTTGTAAAGTTAAAATTAATGAAGTGAAGTGATGTTGATATGTCGGGTGCCCGAGGAGGACGCAGGGCGAGGCGAGCCAGCGGAGATAGCCCGGAACTGTCAGACGGCCAGCGAGCTGTTCGAGCTGATGACCAAGGACCATGACTTTGAGGCAGGTATGTAACACGTGCTATTCGATATTGACAGGCATTGTTCAGATATAGAAGAAGAACTGGCCAAAAGCGTGTCGACTTTTCTATTTTACTAGGCAAGATTAGTTAAACAACACGAACCCAGGGATTTTAAAGATTTTGACTTATTTTTTTACATAATTAACGAAAAAATTGTTTATTTTACCACATTGATTACGTGATTCATATATGTTATGGTATATACCGATGCACCATGCTTAAATTTAGCTTTCTAGTTTATGATTAGTGAGCTTATAAGAACGGACAGAAGGACATGGCGAACTATAAGGCCTTGATTGACAGTAGGTTTACGTCACCCTTGCATCCCTTTAATAGCCGTGAATGCTGTAGGCACTCGCAAATATGGTCAAATTAACAGGCCTTCTGAAAACGATGTAGATTCAGTATCTTGTGAGCTTTGAGGTACAAGGTCTTGACTATTTTATCTACGCAGGAGATGACCCACTTACAACCAGCGATCTCGTGCTACTATACAAGAACATTGACTTAGGGAACCAGCTGATGTCCACCGTTCGAAAAAGATCCAACCAGCACGTGGAGAACGTGTACCACAACGACCCAGAGACGGACTCGGACCTCAGCGAGAGCTGTAGTAGCGAGGAGCTCCGGAACATCATGTCTGCCAACAAGGAGAGGATTGATTTATTTACCAATCCACCCCTAAACTCCCTCTGTCAAAAGCTCGGCGATTTAGAAATACAAGTCTCAAATATCTCAAACCACCTATATGACGACCGCTACTTTCTCAACAAAGACCCATACTTAAAGGAACAACTCCAGAGTCTACAGCTAATGACCAAAGCGAATGAATGGCGCACCCTGTTCCCGACTTCATTACTCGACTACATTTGTTGCAAGCGCTTAGAAGATAATTATACTTTCTACATGGATAACATAATTACGCATGTTAAGCACACTATCGACCAATTAAAGCGTATTAGCAACGGAGATTATTTGCCGGAAAAGGTAAAGGAAAAATGGAGAGAATCTGACTACAGTGGCATCGCGAATGCATCGAATATTTTGACCACCTCTATCAGCATGCCTCTTCAGGTAAAGCGAAAGGACGAGATGACGACTGGCTGGAATGATATCGTTCACAATGAAATGGACATGCGATCGCTCCTTAAAATGATGGATAAGAAAATCGTTTTAAAAGTTCCGAGAATGATTAGTGGATCTTATAAAATTTTAAGCCTGTATCGTGATGACAAATTAATAGTTAGCTGTTCACGGCTAGGAAGACGAGAAGAGCGACCGCAGCCGCCGCGTGTGGAGGCGGCGCTGAGTGTTGAGCGCACCCCAGCGGGCCAGCTTGTCAGCAACATCGATTCCATCGTGGTCCTGCAACCCGAGCACCAGACTCTTGTAACAGGTTAGATTTTGTAGTTATTTCTCGTTGTCTCTACCATATAAAATTCTTTATGGTCCACTAGTCAGCATTGAATCCTTATAGTTTACCATGTCCCTCTCTTCTGATTACGGCTTTTTGTAAATCTATAGGCTCTGCCTACACTTATGTCTCTCAATTGAAGGCGAGTAAACAAAGGTTTATATTTACCTGCCAAAATACTTAGTTTAGCGATGGTACCTACATTCAACTTATTTTGTTTCAGATTGCACCGATGTAACGCCTTTAGAATATTATATTACAGAGGATACTGATATGTTAAAACCGAAAATCATCGAGGTGCCTGAAACAGAACAGAGTGTCAATACAGCCCCAGATACAGAATACAGCCTCAAATCTGATGAGTTCGGATCCCTTTGCTCACTTTCAGATGCTGCTGATTCTAAGGACAGCGATGATAAATCGAATTACGATACTGACAGCTTGAGCTCGGTGCCTCTCCCCGGCAGTCTGCATTTAATGGAGCAGATGCTGAGCACGACCGCACGAGTGGTCTGCGCGGAGGCCGCCTCTGACCACGCCACTCCTAACGGATTGAACTTCTCCATCGCAAGTCTTAACCGACAAACTTCTCTACCAGATGAAAGCACCTCAAATGCATTTTGTGTCAAAACAAAAAAGAAATCTCCTGAGCGACTTCGAATAAAGTCTCCATATGAAAACAAATCCCATATTATGGAGGAAAGAAAAAGGAGGAAACTGTTGGAAGTTAAACAACGGCGCGAGCGAAGACAATGTGCTTCAAATGATAATAGCAAAATTACTAAAAACAGGAATTTTCCTCAGGCAGTAAGTTCTGTAACTAAATTATCCATCACGAATAAAGCCTTTTATAACTCTATTTATGGACGCAACGGTAATGGTGAGAACGCTAAGAGAATGTCTACAACGACAGTTAATAATATGAAGGCGCGTAAGAACACGCACAGAATCGACGAAGAGGTCGAAGAGTCTGAAGCAGATGTGTACGGAGAGCATGGACTACCGGGCAAAAATTTCAAAAAAAATTGTAATAGCAATTTCTTGGAGGATACAGAAACGGAAATGTCATATCTGCAAAGTAAACAAGATGGTGATTTTCTGCGGGTTTCGACGTCCACGTCAGTCGTTTCCAGCGAATCCACATCTAACTTATATCCCCAGTTGGTTTATTGTTCCTCGTTTACAAACTTGAAGGTCAGCCGACAAGAGTCCGCAGCTCCAATAGAAAAGGAAAGGTAATCAATTGAATCATTAATAAGATACATGTAGTTATCAATATACATATACTTTGACACCGTGCCCAAGTATATGTATCAGGTGTGTGTGTATTAGATAACCCTATTTCTTCATTGAAAACACTTAACACCCAATACAAAAATTCTCCATAACAAGGCTAACATTGGATCATAGAGTTTACCTATATATAAATTTTGCTGTGTACTTTCCAGTTAGGTTTTAGTCAATCATAATCATAGGCAAATCAAGATGGGTGACAGCTTGAAGGAGATCATTAATACATATATATGAGGAAACAAAATGGAATAATTTGTCGATGCTCCATCTATTTTCACGAAATTCGAATCATAGTTTTTCCCTGACTAGGTACTGTACTAATTTTAAAATTAATGGTCTTCTTATGCGATATATTAGCTTCCTTCTGCCTTTTTACACTCGCTCGGTACTTGTACCCTCGGTTGCAAGACGGTTAATTCCTTTACATAACTTACCATAGGTATTAGGTACATACCTAATCAAGTTTGTAATTACAGTCTGGAGCAGATTCCAAAAACGATCGAGGCAATTAATAAAGATCCTACTAAAACATCTAAGATCGACAACGATAAAGCGCCAGCCGTAGAATGTCGTCGCAGTCTTGAAAAAATATACACACTTATGAAGAAACTTCAGGAAATCGAAACTGGTGAAACGGCGAAAAAAAAGGCTCTAACCAGCGAATCGAGGGGATTAATAAGTGAAAGCGTATCTAGTCTCAAGCGAGTGTCATTTAGCAGTCCTAGATTAGAAAAGAATAAAATCAAACGTGAGTTCCATAAAGAGGACTTTCCAACAGCTACAGTGCATAAAGTCGTTATTAGTGCAAAACCACAAACAACTAAAACCGACGATAAAAACCGCACCAAAACGAAATCCCACAATAAACCGACCCCAGAAAACCCACTAAAAGCCATATCGCAATTACTTCACAAGTTTGATAACGTACAGAAGTTGAGACCTAAAATAGCAGATCCTAAATGGGTCAACCGATCAATGTCAACAGAGAACGCCGACCTTGTGAAAATTGACAAGAGGCGATCGCGAATCGAGTCATTATTGAAAGAGGATCCCAGGGTCACCGCTAGAGGGAAACCGCGGTTAATTCGGGAGGGGACTGAAGTGAAGCCTCAAGTGCAGGAGAAGAGGATAAATGATTTGATAGACGAAGCGAAGGAGGCCCGCGGCGAGGCCGTGCGCGGGCCACCTCGGTTCAGCTCGCGGCTGAATGCCCTGGCGCAGCCGAAGCGTGCCTACGTGCAGGCACTTGCTGGGGAATTCCCCAGAATTAAGGTATTTTCGCAAAATATATTCGTATTTAATGTTTCGTGACTCGTTCTAATATTTTTTTTATAATAACGGACGGTAGTGCGTGACGTGCCGGCGACGCGAATGACCACTAGAACTGACGCTCGGCGTTTTCCGAAAAAAACTATTCATAAAATATTTCAACTAATCTGCTTGTGACTTGGTTTGCGTAGAAGTATTTTGGGTCATAATTAACTATCACCATCATCATATGAGCCAAAGGAAGCGTCCACTGCTGCAAAACGGCCTCCCCAAGCGACCAACAGCACCGGTTTTACCATGTCGAGTATAGGTAGTTTCACGAGAGTTGAAGTCACGCACACAACAACATCTCATGTAATGATATGGAGATTTTGAAATTAGTTCTTGCTTTAAAGGTACCGATAGCAAGTTCAACAGCGAATTGAGTGAATACGGACCAAAAAGTTTTTTTATTAAACCTTTTCAAACATGACTGAAGTAACTAAGTTACATTTTAAGTGTTTTTATTTACATTCACTCATTAATTCCATTCATTCTCTCTTTTGCCAATCAGTACTTCATATCATATAGCTGTCTGCGTAATCATTTCGCCTCAACTCTCGTGGAACTACCTATACCGGAATGGATTAACCCTCCAAAATTGTATCACATTTAATGACTCGAGATTTATATTTAGAGTTTCAAGTTATTATATATATTTAGTATATACTGTTACGTTGTTAGAGTCCTGTGGCTGTGCACGCGCAGAGGCCGTCGTCGCACACGCGCGCGCGGCGCGGCGGCGACAGCCGCCAGTCCCCCGTCTCCGGTGGAGCGCCCTCCTCCTACTTAGGTGCGTAAAGGTGAAACAGTTTTCTCTTCCTTGAGCTACTTTTGAGAGCTGGACTCCGCAAAATACAACGTGCCCATCTTTAATCTGTTACTAATTTGATAAACCCGTTGCATCAATACCGATTCAAAGTTCGATCCGATTCGAGGGGACCTCGGACGCCGGTGGGTCTGCAGCGCTACCCCGAACAATGATATTCGTAAATTACGAACGATTGTATCTGTCATTCTTATGACACCTTAATTAGAGTAAAAGAGAAAGATGCCCGAAATATATGAACTTCGATGTTCGCGGTACCGCTCCTGGTCACTTTTTCTTAAGTATATGTCTATGTTTTTTAATTGTTTATAAATATGTTTAATATGTGTAAAATTTAATTATCTCATATACTTATCTCACAACTCATCTTGCCATTAAGCTTAAGGGCCGGTATAGACTGACTGTATGCTAGCAGAAACTTGTAGGTACGGGTAATGCACGCCGACTGCACAATTTCGAAACAAATTGCAGTTGGGTTGGGTCATACCGCCCTCAAGTCCGTTAAAAGAAAAAAAAACTAGCCAGTCGTTGAGTGGTAACCGTTGTATGTTTGATGTATGTTATTGATGTCTATTCGGACCCGAAGTGCAGAGCGCACCGCCAAGCCGCGCCGCTCCGCCGCCGGCAGCCCGGAGCCGCGCGCCCGCGAGAGCCCGCAGTTCGCAACACTCGCTGCTGCCGCCGCCGACGCATTACATACATTGTTAGTACTGAGCTCTCTTTATAGTATATTTTGAATCGTATTTTAAGCAGCCTCGCCGCTTGTTAAAACTATGTCACATAAAACAATAGTACATTATTACAGAAGCCAATAAGTATACGCAGTTGCCGGCCTCTGTAGTACCTAATGTGGGTACTATTCCCGCCGCTATTAGAGTCCTTTTCCCAAACATCCAATGAAAACAATAAATAAAAAAACATTATAGAGAAACTATTACATGACATTATTACGAAGCAAGAAGCTAATATAGCTTAGTTTTTTTTAATGGCTTTGTCACAAATATATTGTAAATGGCAATAAAAAAATATATATTTTTTCTGCACACCTGTGTTTAGGTCATAGGATTCCACCTTCCAAACAAATTTCACCTGATATTTGGTCCAGTAAGTAGCCACTTATTTCCGGTCTAAGCCTGCTACTTTGTATGAAATTTAATTAAATAATTACAGACCCCTCGTGTAGCCGCGCCCGAGACGTGATCCAGCCTAATTAAAGAATAATATCAATATTTAATTGCATGTTTGATAGTTAGCAGTTAGCTTCTATAATGTCAGCCGATTCCCATTTATTTTCGTAGGTATTTTATATTTTTAGATAGATACACGACAGATCAGACATTTAGGTTATTTCAATCTTATTTACTTAATTCAATTGTTCCGTAGAAAGGAGAAGGCGGCAGTGGCGCCGCCTATCGTCCGTCGCGGCAGTCAGCGCGCAGCGGGTCCCCGCGCGCCGCCGCCGCCCTGCGACACTCAACTAAGTATGATTCGCTTTCAGCGTACCTACCATAGGTTAATGTTCTATGCAGGCAACCTAATATTCTGATTGTTTCCTATAGCTTTGGATAATTCATGCGGAACGGATAGTGCTCAGCACAACTACATTGGTCTTAAATTGCACCATGTGCTCAGCACCATACTCCGAGCCGAGCGGCCTCCTAAACCTACAAATGACACCAAAAGAGTCCCGAGCCGGCTGCACACCGCCGCCTCCCTCGATGTGGAAGAGGAACCAATAGAAACTAAAATCCTTACTGAGGAAATTCTGGTTGAAAAAACTGTCATTGAAGAAGTCTGTACAGAAGAAACAAACGATCCTACTGATGTTAGGATTGAAGAGGAGTCCCTGGATGTAACATTGGTCAAGTCGGTGAACGAGCTGGAGAAGCTAGAACAAGGGCTGCAGCGCAATCTCTCTTTCGGGGCGTTCGGCGGCCGCCTGCGCGTCAATAAGCTCACGCTGTCGCCGCGGCCCTCGCTGCAGCGGGCCGTCATGCACCAATCCGGGGACACCACTCTGATACTGAAATCCAGCTCAACCCAAAAAATACAAGTTACTTGCCAATCTTCTGACCAGAAATCAGATCTAATGGGATTACTGTCGAGGACGAGGTTTGACTGCGGATTTCCTGGATTCCCTTTGCAAATATCGACTGTCGGTTATACTTTTCCTACTACCGAATGTCAAATAAAGGAGATAAGGCCTAGAATGCTTAAAAGAGATACGTTTGAAACGTCTGATGGGAGCACATCTTGCATGGTCAGGAAGAAACTTTCTCCAACTACCGCCGTGATGAAATATGAATTTGGGAAGGATAGTGAACACGGTTCTGTGGACGGGGAATGTGTCATCAGGGAAATATACGCTAGCGATGATAATAAAAAAACTGACGTCAGTTCAGTTTCAGCGCTGACTGTAGGGAATAGCAATAGTATCACAGCATCTGTTAAAAACTGTCAACCTTTAGATTATACCACATCTTTTGACATCTTGGTGGGGCTGCTGAAGGAAATTAAAACAATTACTGCTTGCAGGAGCGACGGAGTCAACATTCCAACAGCAGAAAGCGTATCGAGTAAACCAGATTCTCAGCCGAGCCCCATCGAAGCATCTTCGACCTCATGGGGCACCATAAGTAATTCATATAAGAACTATACTAGACTAGACGACCGACTTGAATCGCCTGTCCTAAGAACAAAGTCGGTTAGCGCCGAAGCTGTAGAATTCAAGCCGGCAAGCGAAGACAAGGGAGTGTCGGCTGTCGACGAGCTGAAATACTCGGCCACGAATGCGACCCTACAGGCTGGGATTCCAATCAACATCGCTACATCCACCTGTACTAATTTACCTACATCAAAGTGTTCCGTGTCTCCTTTCATTCACTCTGAATTTTGTGACATAGGATGTAATACATTGACATCCGACGATAAAATTAACAAGCAAATGGGAATAGAAACGAAACGAACCTCCGTAAAATCACTAGTTCCTTATTATAATAACATGTTTAAGGACGAAATAAAGAAAGACGTAATTTCATCACCTGAAAATTCTGTAGCTATTGGAAGTAAACGAAATGTGGCTGCCGTCTATAACATTTTGGTAGACATTGCTCCAGTTGAGAAAAGCAAAAGAATTTTGAAGAAATGCGAAGAAGCAAAAAATGTAAACGACAAAAATGATGTGAAAATATTTTGTCCGAATGCTAATGAATTTGATTCCACGCTAAAAATGAAAAGAGACATTTTGGTGTCGTTTTATTCCATATTGGTGCTAACTGTGTTTGCCGCCTTGGCGTTCCCGGAGATGTTGCAGTACGCATACTATCATGTCTGAACATAATATATTGCGTGAACAAAATTACGTATGGAAATTTGTGGTCTCGATTAAGTTTGTGTTGCATTTATTTATTTATGTATTTATTAATCCGTGAAAGTAAAAGTTATTATAAGAAATTTCCTTGCAGTTTTATTTGAGATGATAATTATTAGCCAATGGTACTTATTTATTACACGCGGCGCACGTACCTACCCGCTACGTAGACCCGCAACTCGTCTGGACAACTCTATAAACTCTACTGCGCGCTCTGTGGCCGCATTTTAAAGACAAAATTTGGATTTGCGCTACATACAAATACATGCTACATACTACACTACTACAGTATTCCATAAACCGGTTAATAATAGGAATAACTGTCGCCATAGCCTGATATGATGTTGATGATGATAACTTTTATCGGAGCGGCTAAGGTATTCAAAGATATCTGAACATGCACTTTATCCTCATGAGATGAGAATGGAAGCGTTGTTAGAGATATTTGTAACCACCGTGGAGATATAGGTATCTACATCTATCGGAGCGGCAATATATCGTTTAGGGTTACACAGTTTACTATTATGATATTGTAAGTAAAACATAATACAAGAAAATGTTTGTAGCATTGAAAAACAATAAATAAAATAAAGGAAGGACACATATTGACAGCGCCCCACACGTTAAGCACAGGACAGGACAATAACTACAGTTATTGTTAAGAACGTTTCGATATAAACAGGCCCGGTACCGCGAACATCGAAGTTCGTATATTTCGGGCATCTATCTCTTTTACTCCAATTGAGGCGTCATGAGAGTGACAGAGACAATCGTCCGAAATTTACGAATATCGTATTTCGCGGTAGCGCCGCAGTGCTCCGAATCGGACCACGGCAACTTAAAACGTCAAGTGTCAATGTCAACCACTGACACTGTTGAATTGTTATTGTTATTTATGTCGTAATAGGCACGTGTAATTAAAGTGTAATTTCATAATATGAAATCTGAATAATTATTTTTTACATGTCTTGAAGAAAATTTCGTTTATCAAAATAAACATGGATAGCAAAGATGTAAAAGGATTTATCAAGGTAAAATAAACCGGTTTATAAACATTGTAATAGAAATTACGCTTTTATGTAGGCAATTTATGAGAATTTTTACTTTTTACAGGAAAAGCAGCATGATGGAATCCGCGCGGGACTCATAGATAATACAGCGCCGGTCAAGAAGATTATCGAAGACTTTGAGAGTGCGAACCTTCAAGCGTACGGGTTTCTTCATTCGAACCGACTACCTCGATATTATAACCCGAAACGGACGCATAAGCACTTTTGTAACCCTGGACACTTACTGGCGGCCTTCCCAGACGACTGGGATGGCGACCTAAGTCTCGACTTTTTTCAACCATTCCGCTACAAGTGTATGCAGCCAAAGATGATTGCACCAATAGTCAAAAGCAACAGCAAAGATCCTATCACTGAATTTCTGAAATTAAAAGATAAATGGAGTAATGATTTGCTCTGCCAGAAATATGCAGCATGTAAGTTATTACTAGTATAATAAAATTTATTAACTAAAATTCAATAATCCCCACAGGCACTTCTTTAAGGCTTAGGTCTCCTATAAACATTGTCGGCCGCTTACAGCGTCTGCGTCACAATGTTTACTATAGAAATACTGCTGTGGTCTCATTCGCACGTCAACATTGGGGTCTTTTTTGTTCAGAACTGTTGATGCTGACGTCAGATGTTGCATATAGCATAAAATAGGAGACCCAAGCCTAACAGAGTTGTGAACATACTGTACAAAAATATGGACCTTACAACCCCACAGCAGTTTAAACATAAAATAAGTATAAAATAAATAACAGACTCCTGGTACTTAAACTAACATCCCTTTAGATAGATTTATTCAACTAAGTAATAAAAAAAGGTACAGAAAGGGTAAAAAAAGGTACATCTCGTGTTGCTTTTGAGATGTACATACATACATTTGTATATATTGATTTTAGCCATTAAACTTTAAAAGTAAAATAAGTTATTTGTTCAAGGAGCAACTTCTTGTATCTAAAGTTAGAAGATATAATAGCCATTATTGTTAACATACAAAACTAACATTAACAACACACCTGCAACCAATTTTATAGAGGTACAGATCATATCTTTATTTGTATGTTATAATTATAAGTACTATTCCAATATTTTTGCTCACTTTGACTGTCTGCTGACTGTACCTATATTAATATCAAAAATTATTTTATTGATAGTTTTTGAGACAATATTTGTAAATATTATGTTATGAACAATTGTTTTCTATGAGATTTAGTGTAGAAAAAATCTTACATAAAACATTGCTGCCTACTATGTGTCTGCTTAAACCTTTGAAAAATTTGCGAGGAATAATATTACATCATTACCAAAACTAATTTTCTAATAAAAGGAATTGGAAAGGGTCTCTAATATTACAAGTTGTTATGCAACAGGCCCCAGGTTGTACAAAAGCAGACTTGAAGAATTAGCATACTATTACAGATAAAAAAAAAAAATACTAATGCATCCTAAACAATATTAAATTTCATGAAACCCACAGTTATATAATTCCAGGTTGCACTTTTTATAATTTATAATTTTTCAGTTTCACATAAAATACCACTGGTGGAGCATTTAAAAGAACACAGTGAGGACATTATCTCATGTCCAAAACACTTGGTGGACATGGCGAGGCACTGGGAGAGTGACCCAGACCCGTACTTCAACAGTTTGTACAACTGGTACTATTCAGGACACGGGAATATGCAGCTTGTATGTATTGACGGCAAGGATTATTTGATGTGCAGTGAAATCCATCACTGTTGTAAGTACTATCATAGACTTGTGTTTTGAATACACTGCATGTGCCTTTGAACTTACTTTTTTTTTCTAAAACTTAACAATTTAAAGTTCCTACTCTGTATACATATAAATATTTTTGTACACACACACACTGTGCAGAGATGATAAAACTGACTTAAACATTGAGTAAGAGAAATTGCAAGCACTTTATCATAGTTTGAGAAAAAAAGTCCTAGTAAATGTATGGAAGGATAAAAAAAAATTAAAGTATTTTTACTTTTATTTTTTTTTTAAGTTTTCAACATGACTTTTTTGTTGAGTTACTTTCGATATTACCAGTTTTTTCATACCTGTTACAGAATAATTTCTGAGAATATTAGAACTTGGTAATGTCTTTAACCATGAAGCAGGAGTTACAGGATTCACATTAAGCATTTTAAATGTGATAGATAGTCCTAACATAATGAATTCCAATTTATATGCATAAAGCTCTAAACATTAATACAAACAACTGATAATTGATACATACAGCTCTTCTTTTTTTTTTCCATTTATGCCTTTAGGTAATATAATCTTAGTTGTCCAGTACCTACAATACAAGCCTTACTGAGCTTACCATAGGACTAGGTCGATTTGTGTAAGATTGTCCCGAAGTATTTGTCATATATTTATTAATCTTAGCATTTTTTGTTTTAGATTTATTCAAATTCAATAGAGATAAAATGACGTACAGCAGGGACTCGGCAACAGTGTTCGATTGCGGAGAAGGCAACAATATCTGTGAAAGCATTTGCTCCTCCCAAAATATCATAGCTCTGAGGACTAAGTATAAAATATTTGTACTCGAGATTACTAACATAGATGATGAGTTGGAAATACAGCAGTTAAAGGTATCAGAATCAAAAACAGCATATACAGGTATTTCTTTTGATGACTATCATAAAAATATTTTGTATGTGACGGATTTAAATAACACATTGAAAATAGTTAATCTAGATAGACTAACAGCAAGAACTGTTAATTTAAAAAACTCTGTTAAAAGTTTAGTGAACAACTGGAGCACAGTGCTAAGCAATGAGCGAGCTTATTACACGCATGTGTCAACCAGGGCTATAACTCTGTACGACAAACGTATAAACGGCCCTGTACGCCGATGGAGCAACCCAGACAGAGTGTCGGACGACGCCTTGTGCAGTCTCATCGGCGCCGCCAAGTATTCCCTAAGCGGACCCTACCTCTACGTCGCCACAAACCACAATCTATTACTAATGGACATGCGATACCAAAAGAATTTAGCTCTGAAACCCATACAGAGGTGGACTCACGGCATGCAATGTTTCCCGTCTTACATAACGATAAGCAGCTATGAACGTGATAAAGAACTGATTTGTTTGTCGAGTCAATGGTGTGAGGATACTTGCGTGGTGCCCAACCACTTACATAGAGATTCGGGCGAGCCGGAATTTAAATGGATGACTATGCCTTATCGTCTGCCTACTATACTGGAGACGCTGGAGGAAGCCAGACTGGAGTCGCTGTGCACGGATGTGTACAAGTCTGTAGAAAACAGATTGGTGACTGCATTATCTGGTAGTCTTTTGCTTGAACACGGGGAGAAGTATGTCGTGCTCTCGCAGAATAGTCTCGGAGACATTACTTCACACGTGTTGTACCCGGACCACATGCCTCCTGCCGAGGAGGACGCCCCGCAAGCCTTGCACGACTGGAGCCAAGACTATGAGGATGAAAAAAAAGATTTCCTAGTGGCATCTATCAGAGACATTAGCGTCATCTGGAAAGCCCTGGAGAAAGTATCGGAAGGTGAATTGAATAAGCCATATGAAAATGAGACGACGAACTTTAGTGAGCAGGAGGTGTTGGACGCGTTTGAAAAGGAGGAGATAGAGGAAACACTATTGGATGTGTGGGTGCAGGACAGAGATGAAAGCAAAACCCAGGATAATGATGATAAGTCAGAGACGAGTTTATCACTTAATATTACTAAAGGTGATTCTGATTGATATTTGCAAGAATCAATTCACTAATAAATTGATTTACATGTTATTAACGATCCACCCCGAATTGGCATGGGTGACATGTATTGTTATATTATTATATGTATGAAATGTATTGTTACTGATCAGGATCACTCTAAAACTTTGTTATGTCAGGAAATTTAATGAGATGCGATGTTAAGCCCGCAGGAACATTGAATCGTACACTCGTTGCTGGCAACTTTTATTATGTGATAATGAACATTGCCTCACTTCTCTGTCGACGAACTGTTACTCCCGCCTATAAGGCCATTTTCGTACTTGACACCATGGCGAGTGTAACGACATGTCTAAGATGCGTTTCCACCAAAGCTAAGCGGGGTTGTATTGGTTACGAATGTTAATTAAATACAGGGACCGGACAACCCTTTCCGCGGCAAAAGCTATTAAAAGGGCAACCCTTAAACACGGCTATCACATTGAAAGACTTACCAGTTTGAACTGCTAGCCCATATAATTTGACTATTCCTTACCGTACGACTAAGCCAAAGATAAAACTAGCCCTTTACAAACACTAACTGCTATCCTTTATGCCTTGCTATCCCTTAAAAAGGGGTTACCCTTATTACTTAGCGCTTTTTATAAAGCTTTCCCTTTAGTAATGTCGTAGTTAAGCCTTGCGTGAAAGAGACAGGTTTAGTATATGTCTACGCTAGTGTTCGAAAAGCGCGCGTACATCAAATCAAAGAAGTCAAAGAAAACCCGCCGCCGCGCCGCCTTACTATTGGATCAGAGCAATGTGTGCTTTATGAACAAGGCAGACGATTTCAATTAGCACGCTTGTATGTAAAAGGGAAGCCCTCTATAAGGCTAACCCTTATAATCAATATGTAAGGTTTTGGTGAGCGGATGATTAGGGTATCGGGATAGCGCTTAGTTATAAGGGTTAACGCTTTTATAAGGGCTTTAAAAGTAAAATGAAAGGGTATTGTCGAATAAGGGTATGGTGAGTAAAGCCTTATGTAAAACCTATACAAAACCCTTTATAAGGGATAGCCGGCCGGTCCCTGATTAAATACGCCAAACTCGCAGCACACGCAGTTTGTTCAGGACGGTTCCAATAGCTCCCCTATCTTATTAGTTAAGAACAATCTAGACTTGAAATGCCCCCCAAGAGAGACCGACGCTGTCCACAGCAACCAACTTTAACTGCTGTTATTTTTTTGCTTATTGAGGAATTTGGCACTAGACCCACAGTTCTTAGTGCCAGTGTGTGAATCAATAAGACGATTATTAATTTAGTGCTGTGTTAAGGCTGATTAGTTTACGTTTTTGAATAAAACAAAAGAAAGCAATTCAACGCCTTTTATTAATAAACAACTATATTTCCTATTCTAAATGACTGACTTGCATTGCAGACACTCATCCAGTAGCATAACCCATACAAACATTTATACACAATGTAATTCATTAACATAACAACTTCAGACGCCATTCTCAATTTAACCCCGAGTAAGGTTTAATATGTGGCTAAAAGGAATAAAGTTGACAATGGCGCCTAAACTAACATAATATGTAGTTAGACTTCAGAGTCCGAATAAGAAAAAAATAACGTCAAGTGATTCGTCAATACAGCGCAGCGCTCCCATTCATACGTACGGTGACACAAAATAAGTTATACATAGCACATACTCGGTCAATAGAAAACAAATATTGTGTACAGTCAAGTGTAAAAATTCGTTCACTGCCAAAGTTTCAAAAATATGTACCGAGCAACTCTATTGTACAGTAAATAAGGTAGTAGGACGTATTTATGAAAGGATTCTTTCGGTACGTACTTTTGCACTTGACTGTAAACAAATATGGCTGACTGGCAACTGAACGCCAATACTAAAATAATATTTGTACTAAACAAGAATGTAAGTAAGAAGTTTATGGTCGAAGCTATGGAGGTAAATGGGTTTGTTTAAATTATTTTCGTTTTCTATTGACCCCGAATTGACATGTCAGCGTGCTGAATACTGCAACAGGAACAAGGCTTGTACTTGCAGCTCCATTGTGTCACTGCATAATTTAAATCCAAGTCAGCTGCCTAGTACGAGCAAAAACTGGAATAGTTACCGCTGTTAGTACTGTTATATATTAGTAACTATTATAAACTTAACACGTTCACGGACAGTACGTCGACAGCCGTGGCGTAGTCGTTTGTTTCCTTTGGCCTATGACACATGACGTCACTCTGTGTTCGTGAACGTGTTAAGCTTTTTTTCTTCAGGAGTTCATGCTTCCACAATGGGGTCACATCACATCCCCATACTAAATGCACAGTTAGGTTAGGTTAGGTGCGACTGTCAACGTTTTGTACGGAGAGGGAACGTGTTAACAAACGCGAGATATTTACAAAAACGACCTAGATATCATTAAACCTCTTCTATTTTAAGATAACAAACCGTTTTATATTTGAGCATATTGGGAAGAAATATTTTTACACGCATAAATTGTGAAAAATAATAGTTATTATAAAATGATGAATATAATAAAATTCCCGCTGGTGTATACATGGTTTTAATACTTTGAAGGGTTACATGTTACGAAGAATAAACACGAGAAAGAAACGAAACAGTTGTCAGGTTTGACATAAATTAGTATAATTCATTTTCTAGTCGGGCAGTTACAGATAAAAGTTATTTTTGCGAGAAATCGAAAAATGCCAATAATAAATGCTATAATATAATATTCGTATTGCCGTCTACCCAAATAACAACAAGTAACGGAAGATTTAAATCATTTTTATTATAAATAATTTAGCTAAATTCCTATTCCGATGTTCGTTGTTGGGATGTCTTACATCTTATAGAAATGTTAGATTTTGTCTCTAATAGGTACATTAGTAAAATCTGGTCTTATCTTAGTGTTTGCGTATAGAACAAAACATTTACGCACTTCAAATAATTTGTCTCTCTAGTAATAGACGAATCAGACTAAGGCACTGGTCCCACCGCGAGCTAGTAAGCTATAAGCTAGCAGCTATTTCAAGGGACAAAAGATAATCGCTCCCGTGAAAATAAAAGAGATATATATAGCTCATCGCCCGGCGATGAACTACGATCGCCCGGCTATGACATATATGTCACTTTTAGTTACACGGGATCGATTATCTTTTGGCACTTGAAATAGCTTACTAGCTCGCGGTGGGACCAGTGCCTTAATTAGTATCTTAGTTTTGAGCATTTTGCATCTGTTGAAGCTGAACTTGAGTTATTAAGACAACTCAAGTCACTAATTAAACTAAATTAAATACACAGAATTAGGATTTACAACGTTTATAACAGCAATAGTGTTTGCCTCGAATATTTTAATGATATTTTGAGCAGACATTGTGAATTCAGGTTTTATTTACTATCTGTGCCTTAAATATTTGTTCTGTATGCAAACTTCAAGTTCAGAAGCCCTTTTATTAATTCCAATGGCTTGTTGCCTGATATTAGTGACGAGAAGAACCACAACCAATGCGACATCCAAGACGTCTCCCACACATAGTCAGTACAGTAAGTAGCACTCAAAGTGGCAATATTGTGACACATCCTTACTGTTATATAAATAAGACCTATGCCGATATATTTGTCTAGTTTGGTTGCACTATTTGACGCCGACTGTACAGTCAAGGTCAAATGTATGGAGACGGCCAAAGTGCCAAAATATGTATACATATGCTTATTGTGTTAATATTAAAGTAAGGTTTGCGTGGACTCCCATACATTTGCATTAGGCCCATATTTCACCAGGGCATCATGACGGCGCAATCAGTCGCCCGGTGTCCCGGTGCACAGCTGTTTGTTGGTGGCGGGCGACTGGCTGCGTGCAATGGTGCCCCAGTGAAGGCCCCAGTTTAAGGCCTATATTTCACCGGGACACCATAGTTGCGCAACCAGTCGCAAATTGTATGCAGCTTTGCGCAACCAAGTGGACACCGGACGACTGGTTGCGCGCCATGGTGTCCCGGTTAAGTGTAGGCCCTAGTTAAACACACGTCGCACGCTCCCCCCTGCTGTACGCTCAACTTGAGCGTCCGCTCAGGCGTCACACTAAGGTGCATGTATGTCTACAGCAGTAAGCGGCGGTTTCTTTTTTTTGATAAGACGAAGTCAAATGGCTATGGCTTTGCCTTTTCTTCATGAACCTATGTTGAAATACGGGAAGAAGCTAGTAAAGCCGGCGGGAATCGGCACTGGGCACTGGTCCACCGCGAGCTAGTAAGCTATGAGCTATTGCAAGGGACAAAAGATAATCGCTCCCGTGTATATAAAAGAGAGAGATATATATTTATAGCTCATCGATGAACTACGATCGCCCTATGGCATATATATGTCTCTTTTATTTACACGAGATCGATTATCTTTTGTTCCTTGAAATAGCTAATAGCTCACTAGCTCGCGGTTGGACCAGTGCCCTAATACAGTCACTTTGGCACTTAGGCCCTGAATGTTCCACGCGGAGTGCCCAGCCCAGGAGCCCTAGCGGCGCGTGAAGGAGCGCAGCCAGCTCCTGGTGAGCGCGGGCTCGGGCGGCTGCTTGCTCTGCTCCTCCATCTGCTCCATCAGCTTGCGCTGGTTGTCGCGGAAGGCGGCGATGGGGTCGTCGAACTGGCTGTAGTAGCGGAGCACGTCGCGCACGTCTGATATTGACGACATCGCTATGGCTGGAAAACAAAACATTTCGTTTGTATAATAGTACATTACATCAGAGGCCGGGAAAATGAGGATTCCCGGCCAAGTGGGTATATATAGGATAGTGATACGAGGCCGGGAATCCGTGTTCAGGACGAGGCATGTACAGTGCTTTTCTCAAACATACAATGAAATAAAAGAAATGGGTCCATATTGGCTCATATACAATTTATTATTCGAATATTTATAATAATACCGCTTTGTAGTTATAATCATCATTTCTCCGAAAATTATTTCTCATATATTTTTTTCATCGTTATTTGTACTACTACCTTCATTATTCATAACGATTCATATTCCGTTTTTTTTTTACTAATAATGTTATCACTGAGAATGTATCTGTGCCCATAATGTTATCTGTAAGAATTTCTTTATTTATAAACTTATTTCATACAATCATTTGTACTCATATGATCAGAAGAGTTATATTACATGTTTTATTTATGTTTTCGTCGTCGTACCTGACGGTGACTCTGGGACTGTATTTCTTTTTTGACAGCGAGTCGGGTGTGTTGTGATCGCAAGATACCTAACACTCCTCCTCGCTTCGCTCGTCGTCGTACCTATCGGTGACTCTGGCACTGTATTTCGTTTTTGACAGCGAGTCGGGTGTGTTGTGATCGCAAGATACCTAACACTCCTCCTCGCTTCGCTCGTCGTCGTACCTATCGGTGACTCTGGCACTGTACCTCGTTCTGGACAGCGAGTCGGGTGTGTTGTGATCGCAAGATACCTAACACTCCTCCTCGCTTCGCTCGTCGTCGTACCTATCGGTGACTCTGGCACTGTATTTCGTTTTTGACAGCGAGTCGGGTGTGTTGTGATCGCAAGATACCTAACACTCCTCCTCGCTTCGCTCGTCGTCGTACCTATCGGTGACTCTGGCACTGTATTTCGTTTTTGACAGCGAGTCAGTTGTGTTGTGAACGCAAGATACCTAACACGCCTCCTCGCTTCGCTCGTCGCAATTGCAGTTTTAATGTTTGTGTATGACCTACGTAAAAATAACCTTAATATTATTTACCCAAATATTATTGCTTAAAATCGATATTTCGAGTAATGATATATGCATAAATTTTAGTAATAGAGATATTTATGTAGAATGACATTATGGATATAATAAATTCGAAGTTCCAATGAGTATTGTTTATAATGAAAATGTATAATGAACATTAGGATGTAAAATTGTATGAGATACATTTTCGGAGTTTCAATAATCGAATTCGCAATTTTATATGAACTTTGGCGCACCCAAAAGAAATGCTTCAAAAAATGAAATTTGCAAAATCACAATTAACAATGAAATCGAAATGTATTAAAAATTAACATCAGCTGTTTGGTATGACACCCGCCATCTTTGCCTCTGTATAGGTAATCGTCGAAAAAGTTACGAAATTCCATTTCCGTGCCCTTCAGTTGCCGCGCCCAAATAAACATACTTCAGATAAGGAATGTAAAGACAATATTTCATTGCATGTTTGAGAAAAATCTTTTATACGATTTTCGAGACGAGTTGATTCAAAGTCGGCGAGGTTGCGTGTTACCACGTCTTGGTTCCAATCAGGTATTGTATACCAATGTCATTTTAAGGCGCTCTTATAGACGTATTTTAGGTATTTGCGGGGGTGAAGCAGAACGCGGTGGAGGCGCATGCGGGGCGCCCCGCACCACGCCACGCGCGTCGCTCGCGTAGACAGTTGATGGCCTTATTCTGTTCGTAACCGTATTCTGGTTGAAGCAAATTCCAGAGCGTTCCGGAAATTATACAATGCTATTTGTTTTTAGAGATCCGTAAAAAGGGTAAAGGGAACCCCACTACTAAAACTTCGATGTCCGTCCTAGGTTGTCACTAGTTTGTATATCATTATATTAAACCATCGCCATTAAATTTGTTTCGCTTAGAACTGCTTGCCAAATCATGATAAATACATTTTTTTAATTCAAGTTTTGGACACGATATTGATAAAATGAACGAACAAATTTGAGGCCAAATTCATTTATTGGAATCCATTAATCCAACTCAAAAGATGAACTTTTTCAGTTCATCTTTTGGGAATAGAAACATCGGTTGATTGTTCAACGTTTTCATTCTAAAATAAACCCCAAAATAAAGGTGTTAGCGAAAGAAAGTGCTGTTCAACTTTGGTCATTATACAAGCATTTGAAAAATGTTGCCTATGCCCACAAGTTGACCTCCGGCAATCTATTGGAAATTAGTCACAATATTGAAAACATAACTTGAACAGCAAATATATCATTAAATAATAATAAAAACGTAATTTTTATTAACGTGAATGAAAGAGATACTCATATCTCTTTTTAGTCACGTTACTTAAATGAAAACGAAAAAATAGTTATGAGCCAATTAGTAAGACACTTTAATGCCAACAATTTAATGCATAACAAGCAATTTGGATTTACGCGGGGTCGTAGTCGAGCGACTGACGCTGGGGTTGAGCTGATCAAACATATTTTTGATGCCTGGGAAGAGTCATGGGATGCTTTAGGTATTTTTTGTGACCTTTCCAAGGCCTTTGATTGTGTCTGTCATGAAACATTGATCAGGAAACTGTACTACTATGGGGTCAAAGGATCGGCACTGGATTTACTTAAGTCTTACTTACAAGGTAGAATACAAAAGGTTGACGTGAATGGACAGCGCTCGCCGGGGTCATTGGTGTCAATGGGTGTGCCGCAGGGATCAATATTGGGACCGTTCCTCTTCCTTGTCTACATAAATGACTTGCCATACCTCACGGATACGCACCATGATATAGTATTGTTTGCAGATGACACCTCGCTTGTATTTAAAATCAAACGACAGCAACGAGCTTACAATGATGTAAACAATGCTATTTCGAAAGTAGTTGATTGGTTCAATGTTAATAATTTGCTATTAAATGAAAATAAGACAAAGTGCATTAAATTCGTAACCAGTAATGTAAAGAATGAGCTAGCAAGTGTCATTGTGAAAGGCGAGGAATTGGAACTAGTTGATAGCACAGTTTTTCTTGGTATTACATTAGATTTAAAACTCCAATGGGGTCCCCATATTGGTTATCTTTCGAATAGACTGAGTTCTGCAGCTTTTGCCGTAAGCAAGATCCGTCAGTTAACAGACGTAAAAACAGCTCGTTTAGTATATTTCAGTTATTTCCATAGTATTATGTCCTATGGTATTTTGCTATGGGGCAGTGCTTCAGAAATCGATACAATTTTTATTCTGCAGAAGAGGGCTATTCGAGGGATATATAAGATGAAGTATAGAGCCTCACTTAGAGATAAGTTTAAGGATATTAATATAATGACAGTGCATTGCCAGTATATATATGAGAATATTGTGTATGTACATAAAAATATTGTTAATTTTAGAAAGAATTGTGATATTCACAATATAAATACTAGAAATAAGCATAAACTCGCAGTACCCTTCACCCGGCTCCATAAAATTAAAAAATCATTTATGGGTAATTGTGTAAGGTTTTATAATAAGCTACCAATGAAAGTTACTGAATTGTCACTTAATAAATTCAAGAATTATGTTAAGAAACAACTTATTTCTAAAGCTTATTATAGCACACATGACTACATGAATGATAATACACCGTGGGAACAAAATTGAATTATAATGACTGTCCTTATGTGTTAACTTTTGACATTTAGATTTTATTCTAGACAGTTCTAGACTAGTATTCATATACAAGATGTTTAATGTTTAAAATATTTTTTATTTTATTTTTGATACTATTGTGACATTATTATTGATATTTATAAATATTATATTGTAATAATTTTACCAATGAATTGCTCTGTATTAATTAATTAATGAATTAATTATTCGATTAAGATTATATTTGTATTTGACTATTCGAAAGTGCTTGTTGCTAGGCCTACTTGAATAAAAAATTGAAAATTGAAATTAAATTGAATTGAACGCCGGCGAAGTGTTGCCACGTTACGGAAAAATACACGATTTAATTATTTAGATTATAAGACGTTTCGTTCATCTTTTGGGTGCCGGTCACCTTTTGGGGCAACTGCCCTCCCTAGTAATGAAACTTAATTTATAACATTATTACAAGAAGGATTAGGGGCTTCGGTATCCGTTGAGTTTGGAAGTGACGCACTGTCTCTCGGTGTCGGGGTTGTAAGTGCCGTTTCGGGGTTTTTAACCGACTTCAAAAAAAGGAGGAGATAATCAATTCGGTTGTATGTTGTTTTTGTTTGTATGTGTGTTACCTCAGAACTCCGTCGTTTATGGACCGATTTCAAAAATACTTACGTTGTTTGGAAGCATATACTTCAAGGTTAGTCCCATTGTTAGCAGAACTCAGATATCATGATGGGATCCACGAGGAATTAAGAGAACTTTTCAAATTTTAAAGGTACATGTATGCAAAAAAACCGTTAAAATAAACAAGATCACATATACTTGATTAATTTCGACGGGTTCCGCTGTGTACGTGTGGCCGAATTGGTTAAAGCGTCAGCCGCGATAGCTGGAGATGCGGGTTCGAATCCCGTCTCGAACACCGGAGGTCCTCGTCGTTTTTTCTTAAGGTATATTTGTTATCTATTTCAACTTTTAATTTAGGGATTTCTGATGAAATATTACGAGTAACCTGATTTGATGTTTGTAGCCGGAATAGGTAACGGAACTTCATGATCAAATAATGTAGGGGGATCCTATTTGGGCTTTATGAAATCGTCATGAGATGCACTTTGGTAACCATGCACGTATTTATGAGTGTCTCACGTTTTGATATGTCACTACGTCATTCATTCCGTGCAAGTATCAAATGTATATATGTTATATTGAAGCTGCCAAATTAAAATAGGTACGAATGCTTTTCAATATATCATCTACTATTGCGTCGGTCACCATGGCCTAGCGGTTTAATTATAAGAAATCATAAATCAAAATTTATAGAAACTCGTAACTTTTCAAAACCACAAAAAAAAACATAGTGAGTTCAAGCCTCCGTACCATTTTCGATTTTCATACCATTTTCGATTTACTAGAAATATATATAAACGGGTCACTCACGTATCTTAAGGTCGAAAACCGCTCGACATATGTTTCGGTCCAATTCGTGAACCATAATCATGAGCCCCGTGCCGCACCATCGTTGGCGGCGGCCCTTCGAGAACTTTTAATTTGCCTTTTCGATTTGCCTATAAGAGGGTGTTCGATTCACGACCAAGGTTGCGGCCCTGCACAAATCCGCACGCAAGACGCATGTGTTCAGCGGTATTAAAAGGAATTAAAATTATCATTGTTATGTAAACTAGATCCCAACAAAAACATAAATGTGTACAAAAAGGCCATATCTGAAAGAGTCACTGAGTCCGGGCGACTCATGCATGCCGCACGTTTCGCACAATAAGAGTAAGATAAGGACGCCATTAGTATCACGATGACGTCACGCTCTACCTCAGGCAGTGTATGTATACACCCTACATCCAGCAATCTCTTTTAGTTTTGACATTGACAAAACCGAATGGTGGTTACTGGTTGTGTTGAAAATGTATTCGAGCGTAGTAGTACCTACGTTAAAGAATTTTCCCCTCACTAGCTCGTAAAGCGCTTGTTTATCCTTTAATACGAGACGATAAAAACGCATTTTATCCACTAGTGATTAAAGTAAGTTGACTTCTCATAGGTCTTATTACTATGGTTTTAAAGTCTAAATTCGCGAAGTACAGTTCACTTGCCGCCGCGGCGGCGGCGGTAACTCGCACACGCACCGACTTGAAAATCGAATTAGAACATTCGAAAATCGTACTGGCCACCACAAGCTAACCAAGCTAAAGGCACCTTTTGTAAAAATGTTGAATGTATCTAAACGCAAAGAAAAAGTCAATGTGATTTCAAAACGTTTTTTTGCATGTTTCACTTTCCTCGCTGTAGTGAGGGGAAAAATTTTGTGTTACACACGGGTGCAATTGTAATTTAATTCTCGTGTATTGAAACACTCGCTACGCTCAGGATTCTATTTTAAAACCACTCGCTACGCTCAGGATTCTATTTTTAAACCACTCGCTTTGCTCGTGGTTAAACTATAGAATCCATTCGCTTGCTCGAGTTTCAATCCCACACTCACAGTTAAAATACAATTTTGCACCCTTGTATAACAAATAACTATTAAATCGTATGCGAAGTGACTTAAGGTATATTTTCCCTAAATGTTCAGATATTTATGATCACCCTCTCTGTGCAGATAACTTTGACGAGTTGTGTGTTCAGATTTAATTGAAAAACCACTGCTCACATATTTATGGCGAATTGGATGTTCAGATGTTATTGACCTCATTTACTGTAAAGAATTTATTGAAATTTATTGCTGCTCAGAAATATTTGAGTACCTCGGCCGCTCCGATATATCTGATGGCGACTGTACTAGTAACTTTACTGACTTGAAAAGAAGATAGAATATAAAAAAACTGTACAACACACAATTACTAAAACTGCACCAGACCTGCAAACTAACTACGTAAAAACGCATGTGAAATCCGCTACGACGCGGCCGGTTGAATGTTCTGGTACGTAGGTTACCGTTTAGGCATTCTAATATTCACACTAATCTTTGTCATATATCCTCTTAGTTCACTTAATCGTTTCCTCTTTCGCTTAACTTTATTTACACTGCGATTACCCGTATTGCTTCCTGTCTAAAGTAATATTACCGCGTTAGGAAAATGTGCACACGTCCTACGTTGACAGCGGTCACGAGCGTACTGGCGACTGGGCAATAGTCGGCCGCCGCCGCGCGCTGAACCATTTTATTTTGCCAATAACGAAATCAATTGGTATTATTGATGTACACAACTTATTAAAAATCTAAGAAGTGCAAATCGAAATCTACTTAAAAACTATTATTTAAAGCAAATTTTGTGTTGATATTCATAATAGTTATCGAAATATTTGGTTTAAGGTGTAAAAACGAGTTATTTTCAAAAAAATCTATCGAGGTTTTTATCAGCAATCGTGTTTTTGATGAAGCCAAAACTAGAGAATAGACTGAAATTATACATACAAAAAAATTGCAGTTGTAAGTTGTGTGAAAGTATTTTATTAATATTTTCTAAAATTGGTGTTTTCACTATCTAGAGCGCCTTAATACTATTTAACAGGTATTCAATTTCGGTATCTCAGTTTATGATGTATTCTCCTCACCTAAATTATGGAATTTAGGTACCGTATTATTAGGTATCTTCAACTGAGATACCGATACACACAATTAATTGCACCATTACAAACAGGCGGTATAATTATGTCAAAAATAAAATAAAATTACGTAATTGATGTAAAAAGGTTCGATTCGATTATGTTCATACATGTCTATGCCGCATTGGCTAGAAAAAAGGCAAATGTCCTAGAACAGAAAAGTGCCACTTTGCTCCTTGCGGAGAAAAAAAAGTGCCATATACAAGTTGGTGGTGTAAAATAAATATTTTAGTTTAACTGAACCGTTAGATACAAAATCCGACTTTGTGGCGTCAACATAGAAGTCCCAATAGGTCAACCAAGAGCAAAAATATGCGTACACTGCCACCCCACCCTATGCCATTGCTATAACATACAAAAGTGTCATTTTTTTTTATTTCTGACTATTCATAGGATAATTCACTAGTAACTGGCCACCCTCCATATTATACTAAAAATAAACTCTGTTTATAGGCGATTAGAATTCATTTTAGTGTGATGTGGGTAGTTATTGAAAGGTGGTCAGTAATTGAAAGCCCATTAGACAATGTGTTCTATTTATCATCATCATGTCAGCCGAAAGAAGTCCACTACTGGACATAGGCGTCCCCTAAAACAGAAATAGGTAAACAGAATTAATTTTCAGTATAAGGTGGCCAGTTACTGGAGATTTACTCTACCTACTCTTCCCCTGTAAATTGGATAAAAGACAAATAATGGTAACATATACTCACTCTGCAGCAGATTAGCCAGGTCAAGTAGCGCAGTGTCGTCATCCGCGCCCTTCCACTTCTGCAGGATCAGCGAGTTCTCCGGGTGGAACTTGGTCGCTTGCTTGTTCCAGTCTACCACGATCACCTGCACACACATTCATATTATATAAGAAAATATGTCTAGTAAAATCGGTTACTATGCATTTTTTTAGAGATTTACTAGTTTTGAACTAGTCCTACAGTAACCTCAACAGGGTTTGTATTGTAGGTACAGTCGCAATCAGATATATCAGAGCTATGTCATCATGTCACGAATATCTATACAACGCCTCTATTGCCAAGGCGATAAAGTGCAAGTTTAGCTATTTGTGATCACCTCCACAGCTCTGACTGAACTGATGGCGACTGTACTAAACGACGATACAAGATATGAACACTTAAATAGATAGATAATTTTAAACCTTCAACAAGTATCAGTTGTAAACATACAAATCAATTTCATTGCCAGTATTCCAACTTGGGACTTCATGGTTCATAGCCAAGCTCACTAAGGTTGTGTTCCTGATGGTTAGTAAGGTTCCCAGAGCGCCAACCCTCATTAAAGGTCTCTCTTGGTGTTGCGGGTGTCCATGGGCGACGGTAATGTTAGTATCATTTATTAAGTATTAAGTGGTATTTTGTGTTCTCAGTGAGATACGTATATGGAAGCAACTATATTAAAATGCTGTTTTTGTTACTGAAGTTATGTTCATCTTATGTGTGCTTTCTGTGTTATCTCCTCGATAAATAAATAAATAATAAAAAAAAAACTAACCTTCGACAGGTCCCGATTAAGGCCCTCCAGGTTTTTAACATGCACCCCGTCTATGAAGTGCGTGGAGTCCCGGAACAGCCTGTACGCTATCATCTTGTTCTCCGGGTCGAGCTTGTCGATGACCGGCCAGATCATGAACGCGTTCTCCGACGTGAAGATGATCACTTCGAAGTCGGACGCGGCGACGGTTTGGAGGAACTGGTCCACGCCGGGGCGCTTTTTGAACCTGAAAAATTTATCATATAAAAGTTAGTAAACATGTGTTACGAAGTTGATGTTTTTCGATACGATTGGGCTGGTGCATAGGTTTGCAATATTGCTCAAAAATGAGACATTACAGATACACGCTAATAAGTAAATAAAAAAACGACCGGTCTAGCTACCCTGCCTATGAAGCCGATGGTCCTGAGTTCGAATCCCTGTAAGGGCATTTATTTGTGTGATGAACACAGATATTTGTTCCCGAATCATGGGTGTTTTCTATCTATTTAAGAATTTATATGTATCTATCTATTATATATATCGTCATCCAGTACCTACAACACAAGCCTTACTGACCTTACCGTAGGACTAGGTCGATTTGTGTAAGATTGTCCCGAAATATTAATATATATATTTTTTTTTATATGACGATTAGATGTTTTTAATCCGATATAAATTTTATATGAAACCTGACCAAGACACAATTCATCATTGACAACCAATCTGGCGATTCTGGCATAGTGGGTAAGTGAACCTGCTTACGAAGCCGACGGT
The DNA here is from genome assembly GCA_022674325.2 of Grapholita molesta. Lineage (NCBI taxonomy): Eukaryota > Metazoa > Arthropoda > Insecta > Lepidoptera > Tortricidae > Grapholita > Grapholita molesta. The sequence goes on from CP053137.2 coordinate 12,640,745, forward strand.
TTTGGGTTCGAATCCCAGTAAGGGCATTTATCTGTGCAGTTACTTGTATATGATATATATTATTGGCTGGGTACCCATAACAATACCCTTATTGAGGTTACTGTGAATTGTGTATGGATATTTGTTTATTAACTTACCTCCATCCAGTCTGGTAGGACCAGTCAGGGTGAACCAGCACGTCCGTGAACTCGAGCACGAGGGTGTAGGTGGGTTGGTACTGGGGAGGCAGCGGATCCGGTAGTAGTTTCTCTCGGGACGGCTCTTTGATCATCTAAAACAGGAACCGGATGTAAAATTCATGAGAAACGTAAAAAGAAATGCGCAAAGCCACGATCTGCTATTGTTTAGAAAACTTACTTTATTGCGATTATTGATGAAAATCTTATTCGAAATGATATTATTCAGTGGTTATTGGGTTCATTTCTACTACTATGTGAGTGTCTTTAAGTATACAAGCTCATTTAAGTGTTGAGAATTGTGTAATTTCCGAGAGACGTCTTCGAGAAGTGTTTGTTTACATGATAAGACAAGTAAGGATGAATAGACTGTACATACCTTTTCATAGAAGGTGAGCTCCTTCCACGTCCGCTTCAGGTACTGCAGCGGCACGGGCAGGTGCGAGAACTCGTCGTCCAGCAGCGAGCCGTCCTCGGCGCGGCGCGGAGCCCCCATCTCCACCACCATGCAGCCGCCCATCACCGTCATGGCCCCGCCGAACACTGCGAACCTGGAAACATACCAATATACCATTTTTCAAAGAAAGGTTTTAAAGTAATATGAAAACCTGACAACTTTTTGTTAAATACCTACTTAGTCTCGAGGAAAAGCGAGGAAAAAATTATTGGATATGTACACTTTAACCTGGATAAAAATGCCAATTGAAGAAATTGTGTAAATTTCTGAAAATTGTATGTTATACTACCTACTCATCATGGGCTCTTTCCATTGATACTTTCCTTTTTTTACCACCATACAAGGGTGTTTCCTTGTAATTATACATGGGTAATATTATAGAAAAAAAAACTGGACTTTTTAGAGAAACACTTCCCTGGTCAATTTCTTATCTATGCTCTTTTATAAATTTAAGTGCTAATGTATTATCCGATGATGAAACAAATAAGAAAAATTTGATCAACATGTTACTTAAATATATCCTCCTAAGGCTAACCATACAAGTAAAATCCTACTCTAATTTGTCCTTTATAGAGTAGGAAATACAGTATAATTACTTTTGTGTCAAACTCGAAGGAAACAAATAAAATTCAACTCTATTCTCTTTTTAGAAAATTCAAATTTCTCTAAAGTGATTAGTACTACATGTAGGCTTGTGGGCTTTAGGAGGATAACAAATATTAGTAAGTAATCCAAAACAGACCCAATTTTCATCCTGCGCCAGCTCTTTTCATTCTCCTCTGTTTTCTCTTTGTTTTCTTTTTCAAACTTCTCCTGTTCACTTTTTATTTTCTGTGCCTCGTCTGTCACTTGGTTCTGCGGGAAGAACCGCCCAAGGATGTCCACCTTCTCTGGGGTCCCAGGTTTATTTTTATCACCTACAATTTTAAATTAAGTACAACATTAACAACATTTATCAGTTTATAAACTTTAGTTTTTGTTAATATAAAGTAAGGCTCTATGTAGATTGATTGGCTATTTCACAACATTTGTCTATTGTTCCTGTTTTTTTCTGAGGACCAAATGTCTGAATATAACTTTATATAAAAGTAATACAAAAGGTTACAAATTATGTTCATGCACAATGATGACAATGATTGCACCTCAAACAAAATGATAAACCCTCCCAACCCTTCCAACCGTATGGAGAATCATGAAAATTTATATTTCAACAGTAAAATGTTGCGTTTATGTATAATATATATGTATGTACATATACATATATTATATACTTTTTAAACAATTTATGAAATCAAATATTACCATTTTTCCATTTTTAGAATTAAAAAATAAAACTATTAACATGCTGTTTATTTGTATATATTAAATGCGTCTTTTTATATTTATATATCACCTTCAATAAACAGCATGAATGCTGATTAGTTTTAGTAAAATAAGTTAACAATGTGAAAGTATTACTTCATAATTATTAACTTAAAGTTCAGGAATAGATGTCTAGGCTGGACTTGTGCAGGGCCCAGTTAATTAATATTTAGTAGTTGGTTAAATTTAATGATATTCTCATTCTAAAGATTTGGTTAATGACTTGACTCTAAGATATAAAATAAAAGTACATCAAGCAAAATGATCAAAAGACACAAGACGATTTTTATCATATTAGAATTACAAGGAGTTCGCAGTCTTAGATGTAATTTATCAAGTTAATAGAAAATTTAGCAAACAATTCAAATCAAATTTTTAAATAAAATAAGAAATCGATCTAACCTATATTTTCGGTGCCGTAGAATCTAAGGGAATTCGCACTTAAGAAACACATTTTATGTCGAGTAAAACTTGTTTTTTGTAGTTTTGCTGTATTACAGCAAACCGCTTTAGTTAGGAAAAGCACTTTTCGTAGCGACATTTTCAATTTTCCAATTCACATTTATTTTACACAACAAATGTCAATCACAAAACGAAACGGCTGACCGCTGAAGCTGAAAGTGAAAGGGTTGTCAAGTAACTGAACTAAATGTCAAATTTGTCAAAAATAAAGCATTCTTCACATCACAATTGATTCAATGAAATAAATAACAATGTACTTTATCACCTACAGACGTGACAAAAGTTAAAAATAGTTTCATTTAGTTAAGATGCAATAACATAACATGATTTAATCTAATATTTTTATATAGTGTGTAGAGTTGAATTTTTATTAATGGCAACTTTGACTGAAATCGAAAAAAAAAACATTCTGAATGTTTCAAAAGATAAGAATAGTTATTAAATTACATTTTTTCATGCTTAAAACCAAAACCTACAATACTTTAAATGAAAAATAAGAATAACATAATTATCGAAAATAAATTGTTTTGATTTTTTAGTATGCTTCACATGTTTTGCATCATTCATAAAAAAAAATTACTACGTAGTCATAACTCATAAGTCTACTTGTTACGGTATTAGAGCAGACCGATCTACTGTCGTTATACGACACGATGACACTGACAGTAACTACAGCTAGTAGGTTAAAGTAGTCAAACAAAACGAAATATGAACTGGGAAGTAAGGGGAAAAATAAGAAACAGATATTCATTGTAATTTATTTAAGGAGTTAATATAATAATAAATTAAATGGCTACCAAAAAAATATCGTTGTCACAAAACAAACAGTCATCACTGATGAGTTTTGTGAAAAAAAGCAATCGAGAAACTTTACGAAATAATACCCCGTAAGTTATTTTATGATAATATTACATTATAAAGAATTTATGTCTACCACAATAATGTGTTTGAAATTAATTCTACATATTATGGACTTAAGAACGTAACGTGTTCCATATATTTATTATTTTTTCTTCATATTAAGTATATATGTAATTGGTATTGGAAGGAAAAAAAGGTAAATAATAAATAGCTAGTCCACACTAGACGAGTAGCCTCTGGAAGACGCTACGCGTGTAATAGCTCGGGTACTCCAGACGCGCCTCTTTTGCCAAACTTGTAGGCGCATCATCTGTACACTTCCTGAACTGCTTTGTGTGGCAATGTGCCCGTGAGGCTGCTCAGCCACTGTGAACTCGCCTATTAAGGTTGTTATCATAGCTTTGTCTTTATATAATTTAAATAATACCTACCTCTAAAATATCTATGTGTCTTGTGGGTAGTTCTTTTTTCTACAGTGTTATCAAACTGACATTATGTTGAGAACCCCCTAACAACTGTATAATTGTTATGATACTTTGTAAAACACAATTACCTAGGTTCTCATTATTCCTCAGTGGTGAAAATGAGCTGGCCTCAGAAAAGAAATCCAAGTTTGTATGGAAATCCAAGTCTACTTCTTCCTCCAATGCTTGTAAGTAATGTAATTATATCATTATAATTAATTTAAATAGTGTAAAACTTGTACCTAAATATTAAACCTTTGTTAAAAATATTAGTAGGTATTGTATTGTATTGTATTGTAATACGGGCGGGTTTCCGCAACTCAACGACTGGGCGCCTATTTTGCGTGATGGGAGGCCCGTTAGCTCAGCCAGCCCAACTCCTCGAGGAATCCAACCAGACCTTTAACGTCTCGTAGTACCTCGTGGAGATTACTCGGGGTACCGAGATATTTTGCCCTGTGTGTAGCCACTTCGCTGCACTCCAGCACCATGTGAGCGGCCATCTCTTCTGTCTCCAAGCATCCTCGGCATAGGCGACTGTCTGTAACACCTAAGTTGAATAGATGCTTGTTAAATGGTCCATGACCTGTTATGACACTAGTTACCATTCTCATTATGTTTGTATATGTAAGGAAATAAAAGGCTTTTTATTTTTATTTTTTTTTTATATTTTATTATTTTATTACCATTCTTAACTTGGTTTTGTTTAGATAGAGGAGTGTCCTGGTGAGGTTAGGCAAGGCTTGTTTATTACTAGGTATACCTAGGTGGGTATTTTGTAAAATGTATTTTCGTTTCAGGGACACCACCATTAAAACAGAATCCTGTTAGTATTACTCCACAGCAAGTAAGAAAACTCACTTTATTATTGAATGGGCAGGTGCTTTGTCTGCAAAACCATATATACAGGGTGGCTTATTCAAATCGGTCAGCATGGGGAAATCTGGAACTATAAGACATACAAAGATTTGTACATAGGAACCATGTCATCGATTTTAGGGACAAGAAAAACTGCATACATAGATAAAAAAAAATGTGTTCTTTTTTGGAATCAACCACTGTTGTTAAAAAAAAATTAAAACATATAGAATTACAATGCATTTTATTCATTTGAGATATCATGTTTCATGGTAACTTTTGCTGCCTATAACCAACACAATCCATATCCAAACGAAAATAATTAAATGTTTTATTTCCCAAAACAACCTGGTTCGATTTTCGATCAGAGTGTCTATGTATGCAGTTTTTCTTGTCCCTAAAATCGATGTATATTCAGAACCATAACAGACACTAATCAAAAATATATTTGTTGTAATAACATAAATAAAAAGTTTATAATTGTGCTTGCAACTTTTAGAGATTGCATGTCATATTTACCATCTAATACAATTTTTCCTGTGTAGTATGTTATTTTGGGTTCAAATAATAAGAATAGCTTACTAGTAATATTTAGCCATAAGCTTTTTGGAGTAAGGACTACTGCATTTTATATTTTTCTTATTACTTTACATATGTTTACAGGTTACAACCAGACCTGCCATATTACCTGTAACACCAATAGTAAACACACCTCCTTCATTCAACCAGCCCCTAAAGACAAGCAATGTCCCATGCAACAACAGCAATGATATGTTTGCTATGGATGTAGTAAGTTAATCCTAAGATATTGTATGAAAAATATATTTTACCAAGGATCTATGCATAGTAGGCAATGTATGTATCCTGTTATTGCACCTCATACTTCATACACCAATGCCTTCATATAAAAACAAAGAAACTAACATATAAACACATATGTCCCTCAAAGCAGCCCTCATAAATTGAAAACTTATTTGGGAATTTCATATTATATGTAGAATTTAATACACCTATTTTTAGTCATGCAACAATATAAAAATATACTGCATATGTTAGAAGTGAATATGAGGAATAAATAGCATGATTTTTTTTTATTTTAGGATGACTCAATGGACCTCCCAGAAACATATGTAAGTAAGAATAAAACCCAATCACCAAGGGCAGCTAACAAATCTATCAGAATCAGTTCCACTCCTTCACCCCAAAAATATGAAAACAAACCAGAAATTAATGACAAGGCTGTACAAAACAAGAAAATGTGCCAAACTCCAGATAAAACAAGCCCAAAGAAGGATAAGGATCCCCTGAAGAATCTCAAACTAGATAGCTCAATATCAGGCTTCTTACAGAAGATATCACATCATACAGCTTTGAAGAAATCCAGTGAGGTATGTAACCAATCGTAATTTTATTTTCCTCTTAGACTACAAGTCTAAGACAGTTTAGGCTGTGAATTCTTATCCCATATCATCCCTTCATGCCTTACATTACATAATAAAATTGTTTGCTATTATAATACTCAAATATCATAATGTTCAACAAGTACATCCCTAATTGCTGCCAACTTCACTATAGGTAAATTAAAAATGTATTTGTTTTAGCAATTTTCTGATTCTCACTCATACTATAGAGACTTAATGTTGATTCTGCCAATTTTAGGATCAAAGACTCGAAACAAAAGACATAGAAGACTGTAAAACAATGTACATAGAACTGTTAGAGAAAATAAGTGACGCGTTTGACAGAATACCAAATTGCATTAAAGAAAAATTTCCTGGATATGAAAACAGAACTTACGCCAAAATGAAACAGTTGAAATCTAAATTGAAGGCAGCTATGTCCAAAAAGCCTGATGATTTAACTCAGTGTCCATATTTAGATAACCAACCTAGCACTAGTAAATCAAATGTTTTAAATGATCGGGCAAGTCCATCTTTACTTGATGACTATGAAGACCTAAATGATTTCCAAATGCACAAAAACAAACATCTTTTAAACGGGGAAAAACCAGTACTGACATCTGATACCTCAACACCAGAATTAACATTTAATAAAGCAGTTCCAAGTAAAACGATATATTCCGATTTGATGGCTAAGAAATCTTTATCTTTTGAAGCATTTTCTCCTACAGCAAATGAAAGTGTGCAATCAGATGTAGAAAATTTAGACACATCTGAAAATGCTAATAAAAGTAAAGGAAAATTCGTATTTAAGAAACCTTCTCGTTTAAGTGAAGACACTACGCCAAATAGAGATGTACCTTCAAAAACTTTAGAAAGGTTTAAAAACGCATCGGAAAAACTGAAGCCAGTAGAAGCGGAAGAACCTCGGAAGTATACGCCTATAGCAAACAGCTCAGTCGGCTTCCAACCGGCTGAGTTTAGCAAAAATTTATCAAGCTTTAGTAAACCTTGCACAGCCGTTTCACCTATTATACAAGATCCTATTAAAGACTACGATGATGACGAATACGAAATACCTTTAGATATGGATGATGACACGGATATTATTCCGGAAAGTTCTAAAGTCAGTGTGATTAGTATAAGTGACTCTCAGCCAAGTATAAGCAACACGCAGATCGTGAATGGTAAAGAGGTCACAGTAGATGATGATGGGTGGCCGGAGTATAAGTTGGAGGATTTTGAGGATGACATGGATATAGCTCTGACGACGGAGCCGGAGGTCGTCAAGCTGATGGAGAACTCGACGCTGGAGACTGAAGCGCCCAAGTACAAGGGCATGGGGAACTTCCATGAGGGGACGCAGAATGATGGAATCACGGGTAAGTAATGAGTCAACCATGGTGTCAAATCTCATTGTCTAAAAAACAGTAAATGCGATAATCACAATACATACTTAAATAATAAACACGGATATAAAAATAAGTAAGGCTTGGGTCTCCTATTTTATGCTATACGCGACGTCTGACGTCAGCGCCAACATCTCTGAACAAAAAAGACGCTAACGTCGACGTGTGAAAGAGACCACATCAGTACATTTCTATAGTAAACATTGTGACGCAGACGCTGTAAGCGGCCGTTTATAGGAGATCTTAGCCTTACAAGTTTTAGAACCAAGGCTTAGTTACGAAAAAATTCAAAGTACACTTAATGATCTCCCTAATCAAGAACCCTCGGTTTTATGGAAGCATTTTCTAACAAAACGGTGATTAGAGTACACATTTTAAGTTAATACTTCATCATGTATTTATGGTTGGTATTTCACTTACAATCATATTCCAACTAAACAAGCACACTTCAGCTGTATCCACACACTATACACTGTATATAAAACAAGTTACGCCCTACATTGAAGGTTGAAATCCGCAGGTGAATTCGACGGCATGGACTACCCGCACTCGTCTCTGATGATGGAGATGTTCGGAGAGAAATTCGGCTTGCGATCATTCCGGCCCAACCAGCTGCAAGTTATCAACGCCACGTTGTTAGGCCACGACTGCTTCGTGCTCATGCCCACTGGTGGAGGTAATAATAACCTATGTCCTGGTTACATCTTCTGGGAGAAGACTCCTCGTTCTGTCATTTTGTTGCATTGCTTACTAGATATCGGGTACAGGGTCTAGGTACCGTCACGAGAGTTAAAAAAAAAAATTGGCACATAAAATAGTAAATGAATTTAATGAATGAGTGGAACTGAATACGTGTGTGCGTTTAAGACAATATATTTAATAAAAACATATTTTTTTAATAATTCATAACGAAAAAAAACAGTCCATTAAAAATGTCGGTGATTTTAACTCTCGTGTAACATATCCGTCTTCATGGGTCGAAATTCTCCCACCTTATGAAAGGTGGGTAATTTATTTCATTTCATTTCATTTCATTTATTTATTAGGCTCACAAAACAAATTACAGTCATTTAGTTTACAACATTAAATATAGATACATTTTTGTTCTGGACTATAATTCTTTACAATGTGGGCACAAAAAGATAATAAAAATACAGCACAAAACAATCGCTTAATGGTATAGGTTACTTTTTCAGTTGGTTAGAATTTCTTAATGTATGTTACGTTAGTGAATGACAAAATATTATATAACTTAACTTAAGTAAATTACACAGTTCTTGCATTGTAGTGCTACAAAAATAATGATGATGTTGTTGATCATTTATTGCCAACTTCACAGTTTACACAAAATTTTAGTAACAGTGTTTTTAAATATGGGAAAGCTATGTTTAAATATGTCAAGAGAAGAATGTTCAGCCACAATCTCATTGTATGATCGGCACATTCGAGTGACGGGATTATAATATGATGTGTTGTTTTTGTACACCTGGAGCTGAAATACTTTGTGGGAAGGATTTCGAGGCCTGATTCGCGTGATAAAATTAATGAGGGAAAGGAGAGATGGACAGTCTATGTATGAATGAATAATTTTGTGTAGAATTAGTAGTTCATTGCACTTTCTTCGTGATGATAGAGATGGTACATTGAAATGTTTGAGCCTAGAGGTATACGATTTGTACTCACGACCAAGATGTAATCTATAGCAAAGAATATTGAGGAACTTTTTTTGTACTCTCTCTATTCTATCTATATGCACATTATAATATGGAGACCAAATTACGCAACCATACTCTAAGGTGCTTCTTACCAATGAATAATAAAGGTATTTCATAATATTAACATTTTTAAAGTCTCTGGTTGTACGTGATATAAATCCAACAAGTTTAATACATTTAGAAATTAATGTGTCGTAATGGTAATGGAAATTTAGCTTTTCGTCAAAATAAATACCTAGATCACGAATAATAGACGTGCGATTTATCGTTTAATTGTTCAAACAGTAATTGTATGTTGTTTTTTGTTTAGAGGCTGTAAAAGAAATAACTTTGCATTTATCGGGGTTCAGAACCATGCGGTTAGCAGTGCACCAATTAGCAACTGTATCAAGGTTATTCTGTAAAGTAACACAGTCCTCAAATTAATTATTTCAGAAAAGATCTTAAGGTCGTCAGCATACAGTAAACATGGGCACGATAGCAGCTCTACCAAATCGTTTATAAAGACTACAAACAGGAGAGGCCCTAAATGTGACCCTTGTGGCACACCGGACGTTATTATAGTTGGTGCAGAAAGATGACCTTTAATATTAATAAGCTGACTTCTATTATTTAGATAAGAACTGACCCACCTCAACAGATTACCCCGAATTCCATAACCCTCAAGTTTTGCTAGTAGGATTGTATGATCGACTTTATCGAAAGCCTTTGAGAAGTCAGTGTATATTGAGTCTACTTGAGTTCTTTTAGCAAATGCACTACATAAATAATTTTTGTATACTAGTAAATTGCTATCTGTGGACCGATTTGAAACAAAACCGTGTTGATATGGTGATATAATCATTTTGAAATGTGAATAAAGACAGTTATAGAGAACAGATTCAAATAATTTAGAAAAAACTGATAAAATGCTTATAGGCCGGTAATTTTGACATAAGTTTCTATCGCCAGTTTTGTAAATAGGTATTATGTAGGCAGTTTTCCAAAGGGTGGGAAAAGTACCAGATGTAATTGATTTGTTAAATATTATACAGAGAGGAATGCAAAGATTGTTACAACAGTTTTTAATAAATAACGGAGTTATACCGTCTGGGCCTGTACCCTTGTTACAGTCAAGACTTTTAATTTTCCCTCTTATTTGATCAACTTTCACATGCGTATCACATAAATTAAGGTTGTGTGAGGGAACCATCGAAGGGGTGTACGTATTGTGAGAGTCAACTGACCTCTCAAACACCGAACCAAAATAGCTCGAAAACATTTCGCAGACTTCCGCGGGGTTGGACGATACCAGGTTATTATACTTCACAGAAAGGGGAATTGAATTTGAGCCTTTTTTATCATTTACATATCTCCAGAAGTGTTTTATGTTATCCTTGATGGAGGTTTGTACCGAGTTAACATAGGTTTCCTAACAGCGGGCAATAAGTTTTTTGCAGCGTGTACGTAGGAGGTCAAAGGCGTCGTAATCGCGAGGGTTTTTGAATTTTTTATAACGTCTATGATATTTCAACATATCTTTTAAGGAGCGAATTAAAGCATGGCTGAACCAACTGGGGTATTTACAATTCTTAATTCTTTTCATAGGTGTATGCTTCCTAATAGTTTCATTCAGCTTGTCATAGAATATCTGTACAGTGGCATCAACACCTAAACCTGAAAACAGTCCCTCCCAGTCTACTGCAGCCAGATCCTTGTTTATAAAATCGTAATTACATTTATAGAAGTTAAGCTTTTCGTTATGTTTTGGATCAATGGCCGCAGGTGGTGAAACCGTAATATTGATATCTATCAATAAAGTAGGATGATGTGCGTCGATTCGACTTAATGGTGTAGCGCTATATACCCCCACATTATCGAGACTAGTTAAAATAAGATCTAAAAACCTATTATTTTTGTTGGGAATATTATTAAGTTGAATGAGATTACATAAAGAAATGGTTTCAAGTTAAATAAGGAGATGTCATCATGTCAGTGATATATCATACAAAACACTTAGTACAGATGTAGTGCAAAACTAATTTCCACCGGGAAAACTCGGATTTCGATCAAAATGCGACGGCATCCGAACTGTTCAATGATTGTATTAAATTACTTACATTTTCATATCCATTAATATGGAACTTTATTGTTTAGTGTCAAACGTCAAAGTGAAAAATGATATTTAGCGCTACATCAGTATCAAATACAACGTCACCGTAAGCATTGCATTAATAAAAAATGAATATGTTTCAGGGAAGTCACTGTGCTACCAACTGCCCGCCATATTAACGCCGGGGGTGACAATCGTCATATCTCCCCTGAAATCACTTATTCTGGACCAGGTCAACAAGCTTCTGTCACTTGACGTAAGTTATTGATATTTAATTATTTAATTTTATATTGCTCTATTTTAACTTGCACAACACTTGCTATGAAAAATTAGGTTCGATACTCGTGTAAAAACTTCTTTAAGACTCGGGTGATTGTCACCCTCGTTTCACTCGGGCTCCAACGTTCACCCTCGTCGAAAAAAATTTTTTTTTCACTAGTATCGAAATGTACTATTAGCTTAACATAAAGTCTTAAAAATGTTTTTTGTTGCATGTCTTTTCTTTCGTTTGATTTTTAAACAAAGAAATTCTACTTTATTTTCTATACTATAGAAAACAAATTTATCTGGGTAAGGTAAGTATTTATAAGCCCTTTAGCTTAAATTCCCGAAAAACGCAGCTTTACCGTTTAACGTAAACTGTAGGTGTATCTCAGTATTTGGGCTGGGAGACTGTAAACGGTATATTTATTAAGATTTACAATGGCCTTTGACCTTTCGAGCAAAAAAATACTAACTCAACTCATATTACATTCAGCCGTATGCAGTCCACTGCTGGACATAGGCCTCCCACAAATATGACTTGTATCACCTTGGGGGGTAGTTGCCATAGTCGCCACGCTTGGCAGGCGGGTTGGCGACCGCAGGTGCCGTATATTGGGTTTCGACGGACGCTGCTGCCTGTCCGTAGGATTTTTCCCTTTGTCGCCTCTTACGACACCCGCGGGAGGAGATGGGGTGGTGCTATTCTAGTCAGCTGGCATCACACGGCAATACAATTAATATACAATTAATATGTTTGAATCTCACGATAGTTTTGTGTTTAAAGTAGCTTAACTCCCCTGCAAACATTTGTAATACTATATATTATTTCCTAAGATCCCGGCGGCGCACCTCTCGGGCGACGTCTCCCTGGCCGCGGTGGACGAGATCTACCACAAGCTGTCTCTCCGAGAGCCGCTCATCAAGCTCCTCTACGTCACTCCGGAGAAGATCAGCAGCTCGCCCAAGTTCCAGAGCATGCTGGACGCGTTGTATTCGCGGGGCAAGCTGGCCAGGTACCATTTGACACTGACAAAGTCTTTATAATCCTGTCCTGATAGCCATAAACGTCCAATTCTGGACATATGTCTCCCCCATAAATCCCTAACCTCTAGCAGCCCAGAGATCAAACTTGCCAGGCCAAATGCAACTCTGGTCTGTCATAATTAAAATTCAAAATGGCATTAAATAGGAGACCTTTTTATAGGTCTCTGGGCAAGGCAGCGATCTCTGCGCATGAAAACCGCTCATGCTATAATCGCCACGCTTGACAGGCTTGTTGGCGATCGAAGTAAGGTGATCCTTTTTAGCGTTTATGCTTTTCCTGCTAGTCTTTATAATGTTTTTTATTATTAATCTAGCCTGTCGTCTTTATATATACGCTCTGTGTACGTCCTCCTGGAGAGATACCTTGGAGACTGTAAATAACTTTGAATGCTAGCTAACCGTGGCCCAAGTTAGAAAGGTCATAGAGTCAAACATACGCGCCGCACATACCTACTGTTTTCTGTCATCCAAGTAGCGGGCAAAGAACTGGACGAGTTGTGATAAAACCCCAATTTTACATCACCTTGATACCGAAATATCGTAAGCTAAAACTCACAAGTATAGCGATAAAGACCCCATTCGTTCAATAGTAGTTGTAATGACCCGGTACACTCGCCATCATATCGGCGCGGCCAAGGTGATCACATATATCTGAACAAAGCCTTTATTTTCAAAGTGCATGTTCAGATATTATTGAGTACGTTGGCTGCTACTATATATTTGATGGCGACTGTATGTTTATAGAGATAAGGTGACAGAGTGATCTGTTTTACCATTTGAAACGAGCTTTCACAGTGCATTATGGAATATAGGTAAATAGAGCTCAGAAAGATGATCACAAAAAACCAGTTTAAAACGATTTCCAAGTTATATTATATACTTATGAAAGCGTGGCAAAGATTCGTGCGTCCTTCGGGGTCTTTAGATTTCGCCGCTTACACCGTAAACTCTAATGAATAAATTCTTCGGAATTGCCAAGTATTTGTAACCTGTGAAGGACCATTTATTTATTTATTGTTATTGATTTTTATGTGTATCTCAGTCATAAATATAATTTGTCGACAGGTTCGTGATCGACGAAGCTCACTGCGTGTCGCAGTGGGGCCACGACTTCCGGCCGGACTACAAGCGGTTGTTCATTCTCCGAGAGCGGTTTCCGACCACCAACGTCATGGCGCTGACTGCGACCGCCACGCCGAGAGTCCGCATGGACATACTGCACCAACTGAAGGTACTATCTGGTTTGTAAAAACACCCCGTTATCTAACGCTCACTTTGGGGGCAAGCTAAAATAGTGATGTTGCTTCACATAATTAGTCGATTCATATTTATCTATAAAAGTTATTTGGCAAACTAAAATTCTTCTTTAGTGAAAGTCCAAGAGATAACTCATTTATTCCTCTTTTTAATCAGATTGGAGGGCGACAATTATAAATATCGAATATCGTCAATTACTGTATATCGTCAATTTGGGATTTGATTTTTGAAATAGTCACCGAGTAGTACTCTTCATTGAGATCCTCATCAATTCTTTATGGAAATCTTGGTGACTATTTCAAAAATCGGATCCAAGATCATACACGTACGGAGATAAGTCAACTTCATTTTTTTATCGACTTAGATTATCTTAACTGCCCAATAACTTGCCCCTAAACTGAGCATAAGATAAAGAAAGTTCGTTACCTACATTTTTGTTAAGGGTTCAGAAGTGCTGTGACCTTCATGGTCGCGTCTGAACTGTCGAGACGTTCAACAACATCCTAATGCTATCGAAATTGTTGTTTTCCTTCTCAATTTATAATTGACAGCATTGTAATTTGTGGTGTAATATTTAAATTTAGAATTCGTTACGACACTCCCTCAGGTGACGAAGTGCAAGTGGTTTCTGTGCTCGTTCAACCGGCCCAACCTCGCCTACCGCATCCTCGAGAAGAAACCGAAGAACATCAACCAGGACGTCGCCAATATCATCAAAGAAAAATTCTTTCGGTAAATATAATTAAAATCCCTTTCACAAAAAGTACACCATAGTAATGGCAGTTACTCTGACTTTGTCGTGAGAGTACTTACGAAGGTAATTGCGAGTCCCATTAGGTATTCCCGGTATTTTGGTTGCATTTCCAATGGTATGACTGTATGTAACCAGGGAGTTTGACTTGGGGACCTTGGGTAACTAGACGAACCTTGTAAAATGTATTAGACATGTGATCTTTATATGGGCAGTTCATATGTCTGTACCAATCAAAATGGGAGGTGGAACTTTAATGGGCTGTAATAGAAACTGTCCCATCCAGGCCGCTGAAAGTTAATATTCCTCAATACCAATATTTAATTACTTGTCATATTTTGAATCCATTATTTAAATTTATAATTTTTGATGATATATGTGCTAGATCCTTGCCTAGACATTGAACTGATTATACTATTGTAATGAAGCCTAAATTTAGATATTATGTGGACAACTGCACACTGACTAATCAATGTAATGTTGTTGTAGTCTCATTAACATTTTTCTTTCATTTATACCTGCAGCGATTCGGGTATAGTGTATTGCTTGTCCCGCAAAGAGTGCGAGACTCTGTCGGGCGATCTACGTAAAGTGGGCATCCAAGCCGCGCCCTACCACGCCGGGCTGCCGGACAAGAAGAGAGAACAGGTGCAAGCGGGATGGGTAGCTGACAAGTTTAAAGTGGTGAGTACCAAGGTCCATAAAGTTCATCACTAAATCGCGTTCCCTTATGGGAATGATCGGGCTATGAGGTCATAAGCGTAATAGCGAGCAAAGTAACCGATATATCCCTCCGGATTGCTAATCTTAAGTGGCAGTGGACGGGGCACATTGCACGTCAACCGATGGCTGTTGGGGCTTAAAGGTTCTCGAGTGGCAACACGTACATTAAGGCAATGGAAGACACTCCACAAGGTGGGCCGATGACACGGTAAAGATCGCGGGAATCCACTGGATGCGTGTGGCGCAAAACCGGCCATGAATATAAATAGCAGTGGACGTGATATGATGATGATGACGAAACGTAGTAGGCTTGAGTTCTGTACATTTTGTTCGTCAATTTACGCTGTTAAAACTCGACTTCAAAGGAAGGAAAAAGAAATGGTTTTTTTTTATTTTTATGGATACTACTTAGTTACAAACGGATAAACTCACTATAATTACATCGCACTAGGCGACATGCTTAGAATCAGGACACACCGCTCGCTTTGAGGGTGAGCGATACACCCTCAACGCGAGGGTGACGTCACCTGACTGACGCTGTCCTGACTCGACTTGAAAATGGGTACCAGAGCAGAGCGTAGTACGTACGTACAGTTTTTATTATATTAAGATATGCATATGGCCATATTGATATACTTTTCCTTCACTGTACATGTCATCTATATAAAGTAACAACGAAGCCACCCACAGATCTGCGCGACGATCGCGTTCGGCATGGGCGTGGACAAGGCGGACGTGCGCTACGTGATCCACCACAGCATGCCCAAGTCCGTGGAGGGCTACTACCAGGAGGCGGGCCGCGCCGGCCGCGACGGCGAGCTCGCCACGTGTCTGCTCTACTACTCCTACGGCGACGTGGTGCGGTACCGGCGCCTGCTTGACAGTGAGCCCACTCCGTCTTTGTCAATGTGCAAAAACTGTGAAAGTTTAAATCAGTAAAGTTGCATTACTTTTGTTCTGTTTCGAAACAGCCTTATTTCCTAAGCCGTACATGCCAAAATGAACTAGCATTTATAGTTCTTTGTTATTATCATACAAGTTTACCAAATCTACGACCAATAAAAAAATTGCAACGCAGGCTTAGTCGGAAAATACAACACAAACAGATACAAAAAAATCGGCAACAGGCTTCGTCACACACTAGAAACTAATAGTTATAAATAAAAAATGTCCTCTAAATCCCTACTAACGGGCAGGGTGCCCAGACGGCTGGCCGCATTACCACGCTGAATGGCGATGCTTAGTCGCCGGAAGTATCATCAGTCGCGAAGCCAACTCCTTAGGCACTGGTCCCACCGCGAGCTAAATAAAAGAGAGAGATATATATTTACAGCTCATCGCCCGGCGATGAACTACGATCGCCGGGCGATGACATATACTGTGTGTAAGTCTAATATAAGCGAAGAATTAAACCAGACGTAGGATTATATATTTACCAGTATAATCATTAACCAAAAGGTTTTTCTTTAATTATACCTATTATACATATGTAATTATTTTTTGTAAAATTGCTGAGCAGTAATGTACTGTGAACATTACGCGATATGAGCTTTTGAAACTAACTGTCAACGAGTTTTTTACTCGAGTGTGTTGTATTACATTGCATTTTTTTATATGGATACAATATCAATTGTACTTCTAAACAACTCTTACGTCCTATTCTACCCTCCGTTAAGAGATTCGCCCGTATAAGATTTACACACTGTATGTCTCTTTTATTTACACGGGATCGATTATCTTTTGTCCCTTGAAATAGCTGATAGTTCATAGCTTACTAGCTCGCGGTGGGACTAGTGCCTTATAGACGCGACGCACGCTCGGTCCCCATAATCCTAGCGTTTCGACGCCAAAAAGCTCAAAAATGTAGCATTTGACTTATACGGTGATTGTTCGGCCACAGTGGAGCGCAACACGACCCCGGAGGCGAAGCGCGTGCACGTGGAGAACTTGCTGCGAATGGTGGAAGTCTGCGAGAGCGTCACCGAGTGCCGCCGCGCGCAGGTAACTCGCTCTTTTTTATGACAAAGGTGGCAAACGAGCAGACAGATTGCCTGATGGTAACAACACCAGGGAAGTCTCGAGCGCGTTTCGCGGAGTCACGTGCTCTGGGAACCTTACTCACCATCAGGAACACAGCAATACGGATCTGAAAGGTAGCAGTGCTATCTTGGCTATGCATGTCTTCTGTAAGGAGAGATACTTCCCCAGTTGGGCTGCTCCAGATTCAAGCGTGATGGTACTTCGCTGCGGTATAGTTTTGATTCTCCGGAACTTGAACGCACATTAGTCTTGTAATTTTTGTTTATTTACTATTTATTTTTATTTATATATCCACCTTCTTACGACACCAATTTCTTGTACCGGTTCAGTTGTTTAACCATATCACAAGCAGGGATTGTTGAGCCACTTGCGCACATATTAAATAACCGATGCCGATGACGCATTACGAACACAGGCACGTGGCTCAACAATACCTGTACGTAACGAGGTAACAGATTTCAAAGGTAATGTAATATACATATATAGCACAATTGGTAGTGCACTGGGCTAGTGATCCAGTGGTTGTGGGTTCGAGTGCCGCTGCGAGTCAATTTTTTTCTATTGTTTCGATTTCTGCATAACAAAAAATAATTTAGAAAGGACTAGCACATTGTTATTGATGAATACTCAATGAAAATTGAGAGTGTTCAAAACGCTGGCGGTAAATGTGTTTACACGTCACCCATGATGACGTAAGTCTAAGCGGTACTCGTATAGCACAATTGGTAATGCACTGGGCTAGTGATGCAGTGGTTGTGGGTTCGAGTCCCGCTGCAAGTCAAAAAAAATCTATTTTTCTTTCGATTTAAATATCGATAATGTAATATATTACCTATAGGTAAGGTGGTATATTTGTGCAGGTGCTAGGCTACCTCGGCGAGCGCTTCAGCCGCGCCGAGTGCGCCGCGTACCGAGCGGCCGCCTGCGACAACTGCCTGCAGGCTAGCGAGTACAAGGTTCGATCACCATCATTGTCATTGACACACGACACTTGTTACTATCTTAGGTGACTTTATGGGTTATACAGAGATTTAGGTTGCGCCTTATGGACATTGTGAAAGTTAATGATTTAAAGCCTAATATTTAGTTTTAGGTACACATCAAATTATTCTGTAAAATATGAAAATTTGTGCGGGTTTTAAACCGAAAGCTGGAGATGTGGGTTAAAATTCTGCTTCTAACAAGGGTAAGGTAAATTTTCTAAATGTTAACTTTTTCAATTTTCACCAACTTCCTCCTCTTATATTATAAATAGCACTCCCATAAGTCCTTGACTATTGGTAACAGAATCAAAATCGGATTTCCCTGTAATAAAAAGTTATACGCGTCAATTGGCGAACCTCCTCCATCTTTTTCCTAGGTTGAAAAAACGAGTTTTGGTTTTGATCATTCTGTATGACCCTTATACTATAAACAAGTTAAACTAAACCCTTTGACCCGCCTAACTTGTCGTTTAAAAACTGTCTCTCACGGACGCAATGTCGTTTCAATTCCTAAGTATGAGACTTTGAACCGGCAAAATAATGTAGTAGCATGTCAAGAAACAGCCTTTCGTGGACGTGATAAGCTGTTTTGGCGTTCAAAAGGTTAAAATGGCTATTTGAAATTGTATTAAATCACTTAGAACTGAATTCTTCTTGTCCTATACCCACCAAACAAGATAAAAATTCTGATCGAAAGATAGAAAATTATAGTTTTATTATTGGGAAGTGTACATATCAGTCAAAGCCTTGGATACTGGTGGGCTTAGTTTTGGTATAAGTATCACTCTATCATCCAACTTATATTTGTCTCTCAGCCTGTAGACGTGACCGAGGAATGCAAGCTGATCGTCCGCTGCATCCGCGACGCCAACTCCAGCCGCGCGTCGTTCACCTTGCTGCACATAGCGGATGCACTCCGGGGCTCCATGCAGCAAAGGATACAGTCCTTGCATAAGAGTCCTATGCACGGCCGGTGGGTACTTTTTGATCGCATTGTTCACTTTATGTTAATTGAACGTGAGCCGAAATCTCGGAACTACAGACAGTAAGTGTTTATAAGGAGGTGTTTAAGACAAGACAATATTCCAAAAATAAATACATAATATAATGAATACAATAGTAGTATAAGTGTAGTATATATAAAATGACAAGATTCGGATAGTTTTATCCAACGTTGCTTTTGATCAAAGACATTGGATACTTACTTTGATTTAAAATTAAATAAGTTATTTATGATAAGTGTATACATATTTATTTAAACAAAATTAATTAATATATTCCAAATAGTTTTGTATTTTAAATTAAGTCACTTTTTGCTTTAGTCTAATCTCAGGTTTTTTTTATACAAGAATGACCAGCGTTTGACCTCAGTTGCACCTGATGGTAAATGACGACGAGGTCGAGGGTGTAGCACGCTGTTTCAGAAACAGCCTATTCATCTTACCTTGAATGGACGCAAATTATATATTTCGGGGAATACAGACGAAGGGAGCGAATTCCATTTCTTAACAGTCCGCATTTTGAAGGTAGAAGCGAATCGCTTCGTGCGAATAATTGGAATATTCACAACGTAAGGATGAAACCGTTCCCCTCGCCTGAGCGTCTGGTGGTGGATCGGAGATGGCGGAATTAAATCGTACAATTCCTGTGTACACTTTCCAAAATATATCCTGTAAAACATAGACAAACTACGAACCCTGCGTCGGTGCTTATGGCTCTGTAACCTTACACTCACTAATTCAGGATCGCCAATAAGTCTGCGAGCACGGTGCTCTATTTAATTTTTTTGTTGGTTGAATTTAATTTAATTGATATAAACGTGGTTGATAAATCCACGTTGATAAATCCAGCTATACCTAGAAGTATGTTAATAGTATAACAGGTCAGCTCCACACCGAAAAATGGTGATTTGTTATCTCCTTCATTCCACCGTTTCACTAGTACCCTGTCTCTGTCAGATGCAAGTCGTGGCAGCGCGGGGACCCGCTGCGGCTGCTGCGGCAGATGGTGGTGCGCTCGCTGCTGGCGGAGAAGCTGGTGGTCACAAACGACATCGCCAGCGCCTACGTCGTGCTGGGGCCCGCTGTAGATAAGTACGTATCTCACGCTACCTTTTGCAGATTTGTACAAGAACGTATGAGTTGCAATCTCGGAAATATAGAGAGTAAGTGTAGTAAGTAAGTGTTTACAAGGGGCGTGCACCACTCTGGTCCAATTTGATCCGCGCTGGCAAACGAGGTGCCTAAAAACAGTGTGACAAGGACGCAGCTTCAGGTAAAAATCGTGGGTAAAAAGTGTAAAAACTTAACCATTCGTAACGATATATTGGAAACAAATTGATATGAAGTTATTTTGTGTCAGTCTGTTTTGCGATTTATATTTGTATGTCTTTTCCGTACACAGAACAATGGTGTTCCGGTCAAATGACCAGATTGACCCAACGCAAAAAAATTATTTTATGAAATGTAAGGGGTACACTAAGAGGATTTATATTATAATTAACATTACAAAATCACATATATAAATAAAAGCAAAACAGTCTGATAAATTATTTGTATTAAGAAAAATCAATAAAAAGTACTGAGGAAAAAGTCGAGAGCGTTTATATGGAAGATTGAGCAGTCCAGTTACCTCTTAAATACAACTAAGTTTTTGGGCTAGGAAGCTATTTTTTTTTTTTTTTTTTTATAAATGATAGGTTAGCATTTGGCCCCAATCTCACCTGATGGTAAGTGACGATGAGGCCGACGATGGAACATGCTTACCCAGCAAGTGCTTATTCACTCTCGACTTGAAGATACCCAGGTTGTATTGCTCCGGGAAAAGATCAGCTGGAAGAGAATTCCACTCCCTAGCTGTGCGAATCAGAAAAGTAGAAGCAAAGCGCTTTGTTCTGGTTGAAGGAATATCCACAACATAGGGATGGAATCTCAACGCACGCCTCGTCCCATAATATTTAAATGGAGATGGTGGAATGAGTTCATGCAAACCACTCGCACACTCGCCGAAATGTATCCTATAAAATACCGATAGGCATGCGACTTTCCTTCGGTGTTCGAGGCTTTGCAGCTTTGCCCCACCAGATCAGGATCGTCAATGAGCTTCTTGGCACGTTTATCTATTGAATCTAAGGCAGCAAGTTGGTACTTCGCGGATCCATCCCAAAGGTGGCAGCAGTACTCCATACACGACCGGACCTGCGCTTGGTAAAGCTGCAGAAGCTGTTTAGGTGTAAAGTACCGCCGCACCTTGGAAAGAATTCCAAGTTTCTTGGCTGCAGTTTTAGCCAAAGATTCAATATAGTGTCCGAAGTTCAAATTGGATGATAAGCTCATTCCAAGAAGTTCCAGGTGATCAGAAATGGGTACGGATACACCCCGGAAAGTTGGAGTCAGTTCAAAAGGACTCCGTTTAGTGGAGAACAGACAGGCCTGTGTCTTAGTGGCATTGAACTTGACTAGGTTGGCTTCTCCCCAGTCGGTTACCGCCTCGAGAGCCAAATTCAATCGATCCACCATGCTCTCACGACAAGACTGGACTTCATCCCTTTGGCCTTCGCACTGGACAAGTACCTATCTACAACCGTGCTGTCATCAGCGTACCCAATAATTCCCGGGACTAGCAAATCGTTGATGTGCAGCAGAAATAAGGTTGCAGATAAAACAGATCCCTGCGGAACACCGGCATCAATATCCCGTTGGTCGGAAGTACACCCATCTACGACCACGCGAATCGATCGCCCTCTCAGGAAATCTGCAATCCAGTTGCACAGGCCAAAAGGAATTCCATATGCTGGAAGCTTGCCAACTAGACTGGCGTGCCAGACCCTGTCAAAAGCCTTGGAGATATCAAGGGACACAGCAAGAGCTTCGCCATAACCCTCGATAGCCTCGCTCCAAAGATGAGTGACATAGGCTAGAAGATCACCAGTCGACCGCCCAGAACGGAACCCAAATTGGCGATCGCTGAGTAAATCGTTGTCTTCTAGGTATCTTAAGAGGCGTTTGTTCAGTACACGCTCCATAATCTTACAGAGTATGGAGGTGACCGAGATCGGACGATAGTTGGCTGGGTCTGCCCGACTGCCCTTCTTGGGTACAGGCTGCACATTGGCAAGCTTCCAGCCCGAGGGAACGACTTCAGCAGCGAGTGAGAGGCGATAGAGGCGAGTCAAAACCGGAGACAATTCGGCTGCACAGTTTCGCAGGACAATGGCTGGAATTCCATCTGGACCGCTAGCCTTGTTCACGTCCAGATTCCGCAGGATTTTTAGCACTTCCTTTTGGCGTATATGAACCACGCCCATAGAGCAGTCCACTTGCGGGAGAATAGGCGGTGTTTTTCCTGCGGAATCTAATCGTGAATTCGCAGCAAATAGCGAGGCAAACAAATTAGCCTTCGCGTCAGCAGTATGCGCTAGCGAACCATCAGGCTTCATCAAAGGTGGCAGTGATGGTCGACAAAATTCGCTTCAGTCGCCTTAGCCAGGGACCAAAAGCCTTACTTCCAGGCGGATAAGAGGCGAGTTTAGCCCCGATATGGCATATGTGGGCGAAGCGTGCCTTGCGAAACTGCTTTTTTACAGACTTAGCGGCCTTATTGTAGGCTTTCTTCAGCTTACGAGCATTGGGTGCTTTGCGCTTGCGAGCATTAACCCAAGCCAGGTACGCTGCCTGCTTAAGTGCCTCAGCACGGTCACACTCAGCATTGTACCACCGGCGAGCATCAAAACCGGTCGAGACATCAGAGAAGGGAATATAGTATTCCATACCCTGCCGGATGACATCAGCTACAGCGCTAGCACAGCTCGAAGGATCATGGGAAGAAAAGCACGAGGCACGCCAAGGATAAGACGCAAAAAAGTGACGCATCTCATCCCAATCTGCTGACCTGTATCGCCACACCCGTCTCGTACCCCTAGGGCCCTGATCTGGTGGGGAATATACGGATACAGCCTTAACCAGACAGTGATCGGAGGTACCCAAAGGGGCTGTTACTGCCACCGAATATTTGTCTGGATCAGTAGTCAGCAGAAGGTCAAGGCAGTTTGGTGTATGGGACTCGACATCGGGTACCCTAGTGGCGCAGTTTACCAACTGGGAGAGATTTAGCGTTAAAGCAAATTTGTGAGCCTCTCTTCCAGCATGGTCGGTTAATTGGTATGGGAACAGCCATTCTTGGTGGTGAGCATTAAAGTCCCCCAATATAACTAACTCCGCCGCAGGATACCTAATCTGAGCCTCATCGACTGCCTCACTGAGATAACTGAAAAGCCTTGTTGTCTCCTGATCTCCACTATGCGAACGGTAAATACATGCATAGACAATTTGTGCAACTCCCGTGTCCACCCAAATCCACACAACAGAGAGGCTGGAATCTTCAAGATTTTGGAGACGTTTGATACAGATATCATCGCGAGCATACACACAAACCCCGGCGCGAGGAAGAAACCTGTGCTCGAGAGTATACCCAGGGTAGTTGAGGTATGCCGCGTCATCCGGAGATCTGATCTGCGTCTCGGTGAGGAACAGCAGTTGCGGTTTTGCAGTCTCAAGGTGGTGGTGGACCGCAGTGATATTTGAGTGCAGACCTCGTATGTTAGTGAGGTGCACTTTAAGTGGGAGGGAGTGCAACCGCTGTTTAACTGTTTGCCTTTTATTGTATACCATTAAATTTGTGCGTGGAAGTGGAGAGCGAATAAGCAGGTGAATGTAAGTGGAGCAAGGCAATTCCGCCATTATGACCCACCGTATGTCTTTGCGCGCCACACACAAAGACGGCTGACCCGGAGACCGCGGGGACGCCCGAACCCCCCCTGAATGGTCACCTGGCCCTCCCATCCGGTCGCCAACCGGCAAGGTGAAGCCATCCCGGGATTTTTCGCTAGTTGGCGGGGCAGCCTTTCAAGGGTGGCTTTCCCTTTACTTGGGCCCCCTACTAACTGCGGTCGGCCAGCGGAGCACCGTGCTTCGGATCCCGCTGAGCTCCAGAATCAGACGCTAAGGTGTGGCACACAAAGACAAAGGCAACGGTATCCAAGGCAATCGCAACTGCTCGGACACATCCACCTAGAGGCAACCTCAGACTAGGTGCCGGAACACGGAATCCGGTTGGCGGCACGACTTAGTCTGAGGGGTGGTAACCAGCCACGGCCGAAGCCTACCACCGGTAAGTTTGGTTGTCCTTTTAGCACCACCCAGGGGTCACTTGTAGGGTTTTACAGATTTCGGGTAGTAATTCTAACCTACGGAAGCGGACAACATCGACCCCTAAGTCGGAGATGAGCTACCACACAAGAAAAATGCCAATTAAAATTGTTCTTATCGTACGTATGTAGCGCAACTCTGTTCTTAACTTTCCACGTCTATTTAATAACTTTGTTTTTCTTATAAAATAATAATCTAAGTTTATGTGGCCAGGCTGATGTCGGGCAACGTCCGCGTGGTGTTCCCCATGAAGGTGGAGAAGAGACCCAAGCTGCAGCTGAGCACGGCCGCGCCCGCCGCCGCCGCCGACACGCCCATCGCCGCGCTCATCAAGCGCATCGAGGAGCGCTGCTACGCGGACTTGGTGGAGGCCTGTCGGTGCGTCACACACCCATGACTGTCACTTACACTACCACTGTCACTTACACGTCTACTGTCACTTACACGTCTACTGTCACTTACACTTACACTGCCAGGGAGAACATGCAGGGTCTCCTCGCATTTGTCGACGCTGATTCGGTTAAAGCCGGTCGTAAAAACCTATGTGCACGCAGTAATAATACATATTTGAATGGCTTTGGTCTCCTATTTTGTACGATATGCTACGTCTGACGTCAGCGTCAACGTTCCTGAACAAAAAGACGATAACGTCGACGTCTGAAAGAGACCACAACAGTACATTTCTATAGCAAGCATTGTGACGCAGACGCCATACGCGGCTGAAGGTGCTTATAGGAGACCATAGCCTTACGGCTCGGCTACGACAATGCGCGACTTGCGGCGCGGCAAGCGTTTTGTCTGTTCTT
This sequence comes from Grapholita molesta, assembly GCA_022674325.2. Lineage (NCBI taxonomy): Eukaryota > Metazoa > Arthropoda > Insecta > Lepidoptera > Tortricidae > Grapholita > Grapholita molesta. Next base: position 12,666,075 of record CP053137.2, read on the forward strand.
TGCGCGGTCAAGGCGCGCAGTGCACTGCATTTAGTTGGGATCATACGCAATAAACAGATAAAACGCTTGCCGCGTCGCAATTCGCGCAATGTCGTGGCCGAGCCGTTACACTGTCAGGGAGAACATTCAGGGTCTTCGCATCTGTGGACGCTGATTCGGTTAATGCCCGTCGTAAAAACCTATGTCCACCCAGCAATAGCGAAAAACGAGACCTTCTCTATTCGTGGTCTCGGCGTATAATGTCGATCGGGGTAAAGGCGTCACCATTTGTTTAGAAAAGTAGATTCGCTATTAACTGCAAGTTATGAATTAATTAATAAGTAGTTACAAACGGATAAAGTCATGTGTAATTATATATTGCATTTTCCGACATGTTTCGGGTAAGCTCTGCTAGCTTAAAATGGTCGGGTTTTTATTTCTCACAATATCTGTCACGCTCCAACAAGTATGTGAGTGTGAAAGTGAGTGATAGCTCGAAAGCCGATAAAATGGCAACCATGCTGTCCTGGTACCCGTTTTCAAGCTGAGTTAGGACACCGCGGGTGGGGTATCGTCTACATATACTCGGCCGCAGTGGCGGCGCGCCAATTTTTTTCTTAGGCAAGACGGAGCCGATACGTCTTGGCCTTTTCTTCTTGAGCCCAAGGAAAACCGTTGAACTGCTGTAAAGTTAGTCAAGCCGGCGCGCCGCCACTGCTCGGCCGGCACTAATGTCCTGCGCCACCCCGCAGCGAGATGGCGGAGGCGCGCGGCACGTCGCTGGTGGCGGTGATGCCGCTGGCCGCGCTGAAGGCCATGGCGGCGCGCCTGCCCGAGGCGGCCGGCGACATGCTGGCGCTGCCGCACGTCACGCGCGCCAACTACGACAAGTACGGCGCCGAGCTGCTCAAGATCACCTCCGCTTACGCCGTCGAGAAGATGGGTGAGTACTAGCGTAGGTACAGTCAACCAATTTGATTTATGGGCCACTTCGTTCCTTGTCACGTTGAAAATCTATATGAAAGACGCAAATATCTCTTATTAACGTCACCGTGACAAGGTTCGAAGTAGCCTAGAAATCAAATTTGTTGACTATACCTCCGGGCTCGCCTAGCGAAGCGGTTCAAGTATCTGGGCGGCCGTGATGCGCAAAATCGAGCTGACGTATAACTCCTACGTTATAAAATCGATACGTGCAAAAAATTATTGGTTTTGTAAGGTGGCACAGTCTTGTCCTCTTGAGGCTCACAGATGTTTAGTAGAAGGTAATCGAAGATGTTTACTTACAGTCACAGATCGTAAATGTTTGGTACTGCGCTCTTACACTAATTTAATCTTTAGATGGTTAAGACAATATTTTATTTGACAATTTTATAATACTTGTTACTAAGTCTGCTTGAATTAAAAATTGAATATTTCATAAGTTTGGCTTCCTCTTTTGTCGAAGTTATGTTAATGCGTCTAAGTTTTAAACGTGGTAGTTTCATAGGAATACTTTGCCAGTCATAATACATCAAATAAAAAAACAAAGCAGTTAATAAAATCCCGAAATCTACATGTTACTTCCAGGCCTCCTGATGCAATATCAAGACGAGCTGGAACAAGAGAAGCCAGCCGAGGACGACTTCGCAGACGGGACGGACTCGGAGACGGACTGGGGCAGCCTGGCGTGGGGCGCCGACGCCAACGGCTCCGGCACCAGCACCGGCGGCCGGGCGCGGGGCCGCGGGAGGGGGTACACCAGGGGGGTGAAGAAGAGGTCTGCTACTCTCTGTTCTATTTTCATACATACATTACATTCATTTCAGCCGTATGCAGTCCACTGCTGGATATAGGCCTCCCACAAATAGGACTTGACTAATTTTCCCTTTGTCGCCTCTTACGACACCCGCGGGAGGAGATGGGGTGGTGCTATTCTAGTCAGCCGGCATCATACGGTATAGTTAGCCGGCATCACACGGCATTCAGCCGGCATCACATGGCATAGTCAGCCGGCATCACACGGCATTATTTTCAACATAATGTAATTATTGTGGATAATGACCAAACCAAACCGGGTCAACGAACTGGGTTTATATCGAACTCGTTATCTGTGCAGGTCGCGCGCCTTTGAAATAGTCTTCTCATCAGTATCGAAAATTCTCCAAATAAGTTTGCATTTAAGATTTTCGTTTGTGTAATAAAGATTAAATAAATAATTGATCATACCCATCTAGTCCAAAAATATTGTTATATAGTGTATACCATAATCATGAGCCGTTCACGTCGGCAGTCTGCGTCGGTTAGCCAACGTGAACGGCTCATGAGTGAAACATGTCGAGCAACATTCGACTTCGAAACGTGAGCTCCCCGCTTCTATACAATTAATAGGTTATACATGTAATTAATTATTCATATATAAACTTGGTTACAATACAAGTACTTCCTAAAAACTTCGCTGTACAACATGGCTCTGTTTCTGTATTAAGTATAATTATAGCCCGGAGCGTAGCGTCATCGGATGAACGTCAATTAGGTTATTTTGGGTATAAATAGCCAACAAAGTGTATAGAACCGACACCAACTGCGTTTAGATGCATAGATGGCGCCAGTGCCTGAATTTCGGTAACGCTATTATTTGTACAAACATTATCAATCTAGCTGTCACATAATAGTAAACCCTCGGGCTTGCGCAGGTTTAAGAAGAAGCGCACAGCGTCGGCGGCGAAGACCAAGGCCGCGCGCGGGCCTTCGCGGCGCGCGGCCGCGGCGGCGGGCCTCCCGCGCGGCCCGGCCCGGCATGGAAGTCCTCAGGTACTGCTATCATGTATCTACTGTATAGGACCAATGTGGACTAAACTGTGCTTAAATAGTGCAATATTGCAGACGCCGGGAAAGAAGGGTTTGCCGGCTGAGTAAGTATAGACGGCCGACCGTAGAGAGGCCGGATTGTTTTACGAAGCCGGCAAGCCCATTTCACGACCAGGCATGTATAATGCTTTTCTCAAACAAGTAAAATGAAATAAATAAAAAAACCCCACTCAAAAAACGAATTTATATTGTTTAAACTCCATATTGTTTAAAAAAATTGCTTTGCGGCCTAGATCTTCAATTTTGTATGAAATTCGTTTACACTTTTCTCGAGTTACTCGAAACGTGATACTTTGAAGCCTTTTCTTACGCGATTTACCCCTACCGGAAAACGGGATACGAAGAAACTGCGATTAGAAGTGATTTTTACCATACAAAATGCTACTTTTCTACAACAAAACATCGGGTATCAAATAATATTTACGCTGTTTTTTTACCATTTTCTTCTTATTATTATTGAGTTAAGATTTTTATTGTCATGCGATAAATATTTTTTCTCCAACATGCCATGAAATATTGTCTTTACATTCCTTATAATAGACTCGGAAGTATGTTTTTTTGGGCGCAGCAACTGAAGCAAACAGCTGTTCATTTTTAATACATTTCGATTTCATTGTTAGTTGTAATTATTATTTTTGAAGCCTTTCTTTTATTTCATTGTATGTTTGAGAAAAGCACTATACATGCCTCGTCGTGAAAACGGATTCCCGGCCTCGTATCACTATCCGCCCATGCCGCATCACTATATGCCTACTTGGCCGGAAATCCTCATATTCCCGGCCTCTGATGTAATGTACTATTGCCATCCTATTTGTAACGAGCACGATCACCTGCAACGCCAGTAACTTGTATTGCCTGCGGCAGCGGGCGCCGCGCTGGGCAGCATGCCGGTGCCGCGCGCCCACACCGTGCTCAACACCCGGCCCGGCGTCTTCAACCCGTCCAAGCTCAACCTACTCTAGGCCACGTGGACACCCGCTAAGGTTCACAAGCGGATGACAACACGTTAGCTGATTCTATTTAAGGTAATATCGACCTTACTCGCATGGAGTTAGGTTGACAACAATAGAACGATTAAATAAATAAGCCAACGCTGCTGTATTACTGTTTTTAGTATTATCTGATAAGTTTGAAGCTGTGCCTCTAGTGAAATAAAAACACAAAAACTTGAATATTTGTTGTTTGTTGATTATCGAGATCGTTTTTGATGAAGCTTTTTGGCAATTTACTGAATACCTCTCATTGTGGCAGCTATGGTTTTAAAAAAAGTACTTCATAAAACATGACTGACAGACCTTAAGTTATAATTTATGACTTCTTATCTTATGCCATTCAGTCTACGAAAAAGTGCCTTATACTGATTACTGACTTGACTTTTTAACTGAAAGAAGTAGAGATGAGGAATATTGCAACTTGTCAGACTTTTATATCACTGCCTTATTTTGTTTGGTAATGACTTATTCATATTATTCACATCAGTATTATAACGGAGATAAATAAACAATTTGTTTTAAGAAGAAACTTCTATTAATGACGCTGACAGCTGGCTGTTAAAAATAAAAATGTAATGTACTCGACTACCGACTTGTTTTTAATATTGAAAAAATTCAAATTGCCAGTGTCTTTAGGTTTAAGTGTGATGAAATAAAATAATTTTAAATGATTGAATTGTTATTTTGTGACTTTCTGTGTGGGATCTGGGTTAATTCTATTTACTTTCATAGTAGTAGAGTAGCACGTAGCAATTTTATATTAACATTTATATTATTACTATTAACATACGATCTTATAACCTTAAATTGTATTGATTTGAATATAAGATGTGGTCAGTCTAAGAAAAAACTGTATCTCGAGTTTGTGTTGTACAGCAAGAGTAGACGACGCTATTGTATAATAAATGTTGATCAATTTAGTAATATCGACAACTAAAGTCGCAAATAATAACGTCACAATAAAATAGTTCGGAAAGCAACTATAGTTATAAATACATAACGTTTGCGACTTCAGCCGTTGATATGGTGCCTTACTACCGCCATCTAGTAAACAACTGCTTAAGCTACAAGTCGATGAGTCTAGCTACTTTTGCACATGAACTATCACTTTCATGGCCTCCCCGCTCTGCGCTAGTTCCAAAGCTCGTTGTGTGCCGGCCAGCGGCACGTGGTGAGTGATGAACTTCTTCAGGTCGATGGCACCGCTGGACACGGCGGCAATGGCGGCTGGGTACCTGCAATTCAATAATTGATTTTACTTTGAAAAGCCCGACTCATGTGATTGTGACGAATCCCTTATTTGAACACATCTGTAGAAGTGCTAGATTCTAAAGACCGGTTATAACACAGAATTAGGATATACAGGAACATCTACCAAATAACCGGCTAATTAAATGAAAATCTTAAAAATCGTGACCAGAAAGGGTTGTTTCGTTTCCATTGACCATAACCCGCGGGAACCGAAAAATCTCACCCTCTCGCAAGCCTCTACCTTTTACTTCCTAATTGATTGCGTATGAATGAATAAGAGTTACGTATTAGCGATCCGGTAGGAGCCGCGTATGTCCACTTCTCTCAGCATCGCGCCGCTGAGCGGTACCTCCACGCTGGCGCCGCCGATTCCCACGATCAACACCACGCCGCCCGCCGCGGTTACCTGTAATTGGTAATCTTAGTTGGAGGTAATTCTTGAATATTTCAACTAATGTTCATTTATGCGCAGACCAGGGACAACTCAGGGCAAGTTATAGGGATTTGATATCGATAAAAAAATGTCGATATTTATTATTACTGGATACGTCAGTAATTTCTATTACTAGTTTTAAATTTACCTGGACCTGGAATAACTCGGGACAAGTTAGCTAGATATTGGTATCGATTAAAAAAGATGTCTATATAATGAAATTAAGACATGAGCTCATTGGCCATTCTCGATTACTATAAAAAGGTTCAATATCATATCTGATATCGAGCCTCTTAACATTAAGTGAAGTATATTTTCATCTAGACGGCAATCATTAATACCGAAGAACATGGATAAAATATTGATCGTATATTATGAAAACTATTTTAAAATAAACATCTAAATACCCGCTTAATTATTTTTATTTAAAAATGACTAGAAAATAAATAATATATATGTACGTCTAATAAAATTTTGATGTTATCATTAACATCGATATATTTTTTTATCGATAAAATATTTGGTCACACACTTATAGATGCCCCGAGTTATCCCAGGCATGTTTATGCGTAAAATAAAGTTTCACCAGCATAGCTGCCCTCGTGGCCGAAGGGTAAGCGCAAGCATCTATGCTGACATCTGGACGGCCGCCGAGTAACTGCTCCACTTTATCTGCCGTCTCCTGGTCGGAGAATTTACTGTCCACTAGCAGTGTGTGGTCGGCAGCCAGTGCTTTAGACACTTCCAGTCTCTTCGGGATCACGTCTGAAAAAGATAGCTGTGTAACTATATATACATATACGTACAGGATGGAAATAGATTTTGAGTCAGTGAGGGTTGCTACCAGATCCCGTGTTGCTAGGCGGAAATGGTCTTAGGAGACCTTCCTTAGATTTCAAATTAATGAAGATTGGCGTTTACAGATTTTGGAAAAAAACATACAGGGTGCGAGAAAATGGTCATTTTTAACAAACTATTTTTGATGCCAATCGATTTCAGTTCAAAAGCTTGCATGGGACCAAGTAAAAATTCCGGCTAGAAAACACATAAATCGAGAAAAACTTTCCCCATACAATTTGTATGAAAATAAAAGTTTTTTTTACATGTATTTTTTTATCGATCCCATTTCTATTCAGTATCAACTTGGGGTCAACTTTCGGCAATGTACAAAAATGCCAGTAAAAAAGAAAACTGTTTTCATACATTTGCTATGGAGAAAAAGTTAACTTTATTTACATTTTCTGTCACGATAATCAGTTCTGCTTCATTGAAGGATCATAATACGGTATGTTGTAAATTATTACTTATTTTTCCGCCTGGGGGGAATCTGGGGATCTGGTAGCTGCCCTCACTGACCCAAAATCTATTTCCACCCTGTATAACAGAGATAATCATACCAATTATTACAAGTAATGCTACTAACCGGTCATGAGAATCTTGCTGGCGCCCATGGCCCGCGCGGTCATAGCGCACAGCAGGCCGACGGGGCCGGCGCCGAACACGGCCACGCGCTGCCCGAGCCGGATGCCGGCGCGGCTGCACGCGTGGATGGCGATCGCCAGCGGCTGTACTGCGGCGCCTTCTTCCATCGACAGGTTTTCTGGCATTCTGTTGAGAAAGTTATCCTTGATATACCTATCTGTGGATAGATAGATAGTTAAAAAAATGGCTTCCATGCTGACAAGGAGTAATAATGACTGGAGAACGCATCCGCGAGCACCAGTAAGCTAAGCAAGCAAAATGATGTTTTGGCTTTTGCAGACCAAAATGTTCTGTATTAATTACCACAACTTCCGTTGAAAACACAAGAAAACTCCAATTGTATTTGTTTGTATCCCTCGAACTTTAACAGTTCGGAAGGGTTCAGTTTGAAGGGCAACAAAAATATGACACTGACATGGACGAACGAAAATAGCGCCGTCTCCGCCATACCTAAGGGAAGTTTTTTTTTTTTTTTTTTATGACATAGGCGGCAAACGAGCAGACGGATTGCCTGGTGTTAAGCAATTACCGTCGCCCATCGGCACCCGCAACACCAGGGGAGTCACAAGCGCGTTGCCGGCCTTTAAGGGGGGTTGGAGCTCTGGGAACCTTACTCACCATCAGGAACACAACACTACATACCTGAAAGGTAGCAGTGCTATTATGGCTGTGGTCTTCTCTAAGGAGGAGGTACTTCCCCAGTTGGGCTGCCCCAGATTCAAGCGTGATGGTCAACGCTGTGCCCTACCTCTCGTTGTTGGACGTAGTTTAAGGACATACCCGGGTCGGAAGTTACATAAGACCATCCATTCGATCATGGTATCATTATTAGCACGTTCCGTCTAGTTAAATGGTATTTCTATGCATTCTGATAATTTCGCTAATATCAAAGTGATTGTAGCAGATCAATCGAATAGGCTAGTTCGTTCCAGTACCTATCGGCTAATCTAGCTAATCCACGTGGTACTTCGTGGACTATAGTAGCACGTGGATTTGACAAGTAGATAAGTCTTACTTGTGGCAGTACTCCGGCAGATGCTTGTAGTAGGTGGCGAGGTTGCCCTCGACGCCGAGCGAGGAGCAGTACCGCGGCTCGGGGCACAGGTTGTAGCGGCCGGCGCGGCACGGCGCGCAGGCGCGGCAGGGCCGCGTCGGCTCCACGGCCACGCGCTCGCCCACGCGCAGCCCGCGCACGTTCGCTCCCACCTGCAACCATAGATACTTTACTACTGAGTACTAACCGCTGCTAGGGGCATGTTCATAGTATTTCATATAGTTGAGTAGTTGTTTTTAAAAACGAAACTAAGCCATATTGTTTTTTTTTTATATAACGACGGTGGCAAACAAGCATAGGGCCCGCCTGATGGTAAGCAGTTACTGTAGCCTTTGGATGCCTCCAACTCCAGAGGATTCACATGCGTATTGCCTACCCTAAAAGTTGTTGGAGCTCTGGGAACCTTTCTCACCATCATAAACACAACACTTCTGAAAGGTAGCAGTGCTATTATGGCTGTGGTCTTCTGTAAGGAGGAGGTACTTCCCCAGTTGGGCTTCTCTAGACTCAAGCGTGATGGTACTTCGCTGTGCCCTACCTCTCTTTGTTGGACGTATTTTAAGGACATACCCCCGGGTCCAAAAAGATTTGGCTTGCTTAGAAATGCTTATGAATTCGCTACTTTGGTTGCATCTAATTTATGCCTACTATGCATACATTTTCTTACATTTTTAATGACTAATTATAGGGTATAGTAATAATACTAGGTACCTACGGATTTTGCTGCGACTGCCTCATCGTCATCTCTAAGATGCGCTCTCGAGGTGGGTTAGAACTACAACCGAATATGAGAGAGGAACATTGTGTTGTGTCATCTTTACTGTAACCTACTAACTATAATATACCTAGTATTCGCCATCTTTAGTACTGTCGTACGGTCAGGGACTTTAATTGTTGAGCCATTTAGGGTTCACTTTACATTGGGCATTTCATAGAGTAAGTATTAAACAAAAGATAATAGCTTGAACCGTAAGTGGCTCAACAATTAAACCCGACCCGGGTATGTCCTTAAACTACGTCCAACAATGAGAGGTAGGGCACAGCGATGACCATCACGCTTGAATCTGGGGCAGCCCAACTGGGGAAGTACCTCCTCCTTACAGAAGACCACAGCCATAATAGCACTGCTACCTTTCAGGTATGTAGTGTTGTGTTCCTGATGGTGAGTAAGGTTCCCAGAGCTTCAACCCCCCCTTAAAGGCCGGCAACGCGCTTGTGACTCCCCTGGTGTTGCGGGTGCCCATGGGCGACGGTAATTGCTTACCATCAGGTAATCCGTCTGCTCGTTTGCCGCCTATGACATAAAAAAAAATTAAAGTCGGTGACTGTACCTTGGACACGACGCCGGCGCCCTCGTGCCCCATGACTAGGGGCTCGGTGAGCACGTCCATGCCGCACTGGCCCGTCGACCACAGCTTCACGTCGGACCCGCACACGCCCACACAATCCATCTTTATCAGGACTTCTGCAATGACAATGATCTTCTTTACCTGCATATACCACTTTTTTATTACGACCGTGACAAATAGGTGTCTTGTTGAGGCAAACCCAGTTTTAATTTGGAATATATTGCGTGATAATGCAATAGAGGGAATATAAACAATTGAAACCGACTTCATCCCGACGTTCGAAACCTTTAGTAGCGTTCGTAGTCATCGGGTGGACTGAGGAAAATATTGATTTAATATAAACATGGCAAAAACACCAGATATTGTATTGCAATAGAAAATCTGTAAAATCACGACTAACATTTGTATTGCGAGTCGCGGTTTTTCAAGTAGGAAGGTACCTTTTGTTTTTATTGTAATATCATGTTCATTCATAGCTAGTGTATTCATAGAGCGATTTTGCCGACATTGCCGACTTACCGTTTTCGTTGATCTCCGGTATGGGCCATCTTTCCTACAAAAATTGAGTGCATTAATAATATAATTACATATAACATAGCACAAATACTTACACTCTAGTATGCAGGGCGTTCCAAGACTACGAGATATTATGATGGGAGAGTATAGGTGAAAAACTTAGCTAAAGCATCTGCATGGTCTATGTAGTAGTAACGTGTGTGTAGACGTATGTCGGCGTTTTACATAAAAATTTTGACTTAAGTTCCATATTAATTTAATGCACGACTACATAAACATGGTCCTTGAGTTAAGTTTTACACGTATACCTACATTATCATAGACAGGATATTTTAAGACTTTATGACCTTTATGTTATTATTAAAAGTTAGAATCCAAGATATTCTTACTTTACTATATATCCTATCTACGATATTTAAGGTACATTCCCATCTTGTCTCATGGTCTTGTGACGCCCTGTCTCTACATTATGAACAACTAGGGTACAACTTACAATTCTAACATCTTTAACTCCATGTAGAATGGCTGCATAGTTTTCAGTCATTGTTATGTATGGTCAATAAGTATAGTCACACTGAAGTTGAGAGGCCGGTCTTATGTGAACCAACTGATAAAACAGTAGGTATGTTTTGTGCAAAGTGAACAAACTTATTTTACGACGCAATCAGTAATGTAATGATCTTTTGATCTGCGTTATGGTTCCGTTGGTAGAAATAACTGGAGAATAATTAAATATGCTTTGATCTTACAACAATTAAAATTTAGGTATAGTTTTTATGGTGAAAAACCATGTAGAATATGTAAAATCGGAAATGTCTTAATTATAGCTTCACCTATTGACCGATCTAAATAGGCCAGCCTGTATATGAATTAGCAAATTTTATCAAAATCAATCCTCAAATATTCAAAATGGTATCTCAACAATGCAATCTTCCCATACGGTCAAAATACCTGAAAAATCTGTATACCGTCGTCGTGTCGTCTGTATAGGTACCTAATGTTGTCACCGTAAAGCGTGTTACATAATTACATGGTATGTAGGTACTGAACAATACCTATATTTTCACACTATTCCACCTTTATTCATTACATGAAACTTACATATTATGTAGATAGGTAGTTGGTTAATATTTAATACAAAAATGGTGATAGTACGAAAAGCCTGAATTGTTATACAGGATGTTTTGTTTTTTAATTTAGGTTTTTTTCTATAAAAAAGTAAGTAGAGATTTCTTTATTTTTTGATACGTTATATTGATAAGTTATATACGACTTTCTGTGATAATATTTTATCATGTGTGAAAATAACAATATTGTTTAGTAAGATTAAACTTTGGTTTCATTGCTGTAATTGTAGTTTATAAGTAAGAAATATGCATGCTTCTTTAAGAAAAATGTACGCACTTATTATGTACGCTACAATTGTATTGACCACTACATTTTTGCAAATAAATGATTGATTGATTGATTACATCTACATTAATGAGAAATTTAATAATTATCCTTTATACACTTTTTGAAAAAAAAAAACCTTTTAGGGTTAAATGGATGTCGTGATTACTTTACTTAAAGTAATCGCAATGAATAATTGGCGTTGGCATGCTTAGGTTATATGAATATAATCATCATTACTGATGTACTGAAAATGTACAGTTAGCTGCAGAGAAAAGGTACCACCCTGCCATATGAGTTTGTATGGCACGAGGGTACCTTTTCTCTGCTGCTGACCAGACCAGTAGGTATAAGTACTTATGTCTTTTTATTGTTAGTATTTTATTTTTATTTTATTTTATTCGGGACATCAACAGCAATACAGTGATATATTACAGAGCATGATACAGAACATAAAGCCAATGATAGATGTCCTCAAAATTATATGCCATCAACTCGGATATTTGTATAAAAAATTAGTATCGGGAACCTTTGCTACTACTTCAGCTGTTACGTAAGCTCGATAACGACGTTGTTATTGTTTACAGTTTATATTAAAATATCTTTCCATAATAACTTATTATGGACTTAAGTACCTATTATGTAATCATCAACTCAGATAAGTACCAGCGGCCGAAAACGTTTTTATTTTTAACTGTTCGTAACGGCGCCATAGGTATTGATAGCGTGTCACCTAGATGTTGCAAAGATGTACCTAAACTGTATATATAATTTTATATTTTCATGCCGAAGCCCTCGTGTATAATATCATATATTCTGATCATATATTGACTTTCTATATGGGATACTAAAACAAATATTTATATTATATCTGTAGTTCTATATTACGTTATATAGGTATATACTATTGCTAAAGATGCGAACGCAGGTTGGAGAGTTGAAAGGGACTCTCTCCTTTCAACCCAAGACGGGGTTTGAACTTGCGACCTCCGAATTGCAAGTTGCACCCTCTTAACGGATTCTCAGGTTGGTGTATTAAACTGACACCTACATTTTAAAAAAAGTTTGTTAGGCCGAGTTGCAATCGTTTTGAACAGTATGTATGTATGCATTTAAAATTTAGAATATTCGGCGATGTTTATGTCGTGGATAAACTTTTTTCAATGGAGGTACCAAAATGGCGTTAAACGACAAAAATGTAACATGAATTAATACTGCGAGAATTTACAAAAAAAATCTGAACAACCAACTTAGAGATAGCTAAAACTTGCCAAACAATTCAAAAAATGGTGCAGTAGACCTCTTAAACAAAATAAAATAATCTGGAAATATATAGAAACAAAGCACCGTCAGGGACAACCGACAAGAAAACCCAACAAAAAGTGGGAATCAAAGGAATGTCGGCTAGTTGATATACATATAAATTGACCGATCTCCTCGCCAGATGTGTCAAAAAATATTGATACAAGCCAATCGAATGTTTAAAAGAAGAAGAAAATTTATAATACTCGTATGTATAAGTACTACAGTAGCGGCGCGGCGTGACAATTTTTTTCTTAGGCAAGATTGAGCCCATATTTTTTAGCCTTTTCTTCTTGAGCCCAAGGAAAACCGTTGAACTGCAGTAAAGTTAGTCAAGCCGGCGGGAATCGGCTTGTATGTTTATACGGCTTGTTGAAGTAATATTACTTCATATAAAAAGCAAAAAGCTCCAAAAAGAACAGTGGAAAGTAATTTCTACACGGCAGTTACAGTTACAGACGTTCTCGTTTGTGGTACTCAATGTTGTTGAGAACCACAATGAAACGTACAGTCGCCATCAGATATATCCATGATATATCGGAGCTGAGGAGGTGGTCACAAATATCGGAACAACGCCTCTATTGTCAAGGCGGTAAAGTGCATGTTCCGATATTTATTACCACCTCCACAACTCCGAAATATTCAGATATTTGGCGACAACTGCAAAAGTGTCCCAATAGTGACATCTTAAATAGTAGAATGTGGAGATGTTGATGTCGATGAAAGGCCACATGATTAATACATGCAGTACCTACTCCTTGAAATTCGCTACCAATCCGCCCAACAAATGATATACTTGGCGTGTACGGTTATTTGTAATTCAGGATCGGAGAGATTGCATTTCTATTTTTTTCTAATATTTTTAGTCTACTGTGGCAACTCCAAATAGGCAACCATACAAAATTAAGAAATACTGCCTCTATGAAATCATCATCAAATTGTTTAAATGGATGTTGTGCAGTATTTTTAAGTTACTTTTGATGACATATGTATAATATAGTTGAATGTTAAAGAAGACTGATTTATCTACGATTTATCTCTATAAATCGTAGATAAATCAGTCTTCTTTAACATGCTGAATTTCCTAATTTTGTACTATGGTCCCGTATTAGGAGTTGTCATAGGAGAAACTAATTATAGTGGAAAAAATAAGGTAATTTAATGCATTTTTTTCGTCTTTTCGATCCTGTAGATAATAGAGAAATATTGGGCTAATATTAAAACCAAACTGCGAAAACCATGCAAATCTTCGCCAGATTTCACGCGCTGGTGGATTAAATGTAGCAAATTATTTAAAAAGATGAATGAGAAAGTAAAGTTCAAGAGTTTTCCCGTTGCACTTTAGAAAAAGGAAAAATTGATTTTTACTTTATAAAAATATTGTTGTTTTTAATCTCATAAAGGATTTTGTTAAAAAAAGAGTTCTATCTTTTTACGTTTCATGCGAAAGAGTGATAGAAGGAGGTGATACGGTTTAACACAATGGTACAGTCAGCGTCACATAGTTGGTAGCATCCAAAGTACTCAAAAAGTTCGGTACACCATAGAATTAGTATGGTGTACCGAACTATTTGAGTACTTTGAATGCTACGAACTATATGACGCTGACTGTACCTACTTAGATGTAAGCTGCGTAGTCTCACCAGCAATTTATTTTATTTAAGATACCGCGATATAGCAGTTAACAGTAGTAGTAAAACACCATTTATAATAAAATATTTATTTAACATTATGTATATAAATAATTTAGATTTGGTTTCGCCAGCCGTTCCTTTATGTAGGCAGATTAAATAAGGAGTTGTTATCGTTTATAACTATGTACATATGTTTCATACCCATCTACATAAAGGCACTGCTCACATTCACAACTCTTTATTCTATAAATTACAATCTTAATTTACCCATCATATAAAGCATTAATGCAATTCATTAGATTTAAATTTTCACTTTCTTTTAAACTTTACGAGGCTTTCGTAAAAAATAAGATATATAAAAATTCAAGATTAAAAATAACATAACCCTGTAAACCCAATGAACTATGATTTCATCTATGTTTAAAATATATTTATTTAATCCTATTTATCAATTCAATGCACGAATCGATGTATGCACAGCCCGATCTGTGTTCAGAACTTCTGAGGGTTGTTGGTGTCTCGGGGTTGCACGTGGATCATGACTTTGATGCCGGTGCCCTTGTGGGAGGTCTCATAGGCCTGCACGGTCTCCTCCAAAGAGAAGTGGTGCGTGACTAATGGCTTCACGTTGATTTTGCCGCTGGCCACCATTGACAGCGCGATGGGATATCTGATTAAAGAAAATCAATATTATTATTGACAAAAGACACAGTAATATACAGGTATACCATTGCGGTGTGGCTTATATCATGCATTGCTATGTTTTACAGTAAACGAGAATCGGTAGTTTTATACAGGTAAAATATCTTGGTAGTACCACTGTTAAACACAGTTGAATCTTTCGTAATAGTCAAAATACTCACTCGTTGACGTAGCGGAATATCCCTCGAATGTCAACCTCGCGGCTCATGGCGCCGGAGAGTGGCACGGTGAGCTCCGGGTTGCCCATGCCTACGAGCACGGCGGTACCGCCCGACTTGGTCGCCTGGAACAAGCAAACACTCGAATAAGGAATACGATCATCATCTTTATTCTACAAAACGGTATAACTAGTTATGATAGCATATAGAAAGTGACATAATAAAAAAGTAGCTTATAGAAGTCTCAACACTCTAAATAAGTCTATCACTATCCCGCCCGTGTGTTTATATACCTGTATGGCGAGACGCACGGTGGCCTGCGCGCCGCTCGCGTCGAAACTGACGTCTGGGTGCTCTCCCAACAGTTCGTGAGTTCGGGCCACTAAGGCCGCTTCGTTGTCATCGCGGGTCACCAGCATGGTTGCGTCAGCGCCCATCTTTTTTGCGAAGTCCAGACGGGATTGGAGAATGTCTGAAAAGTACTCGAAAATTTATAACAAGAACGTCATTAAGGTCATCTGTAAGTATTTACCTACATACTTAAAAGCACAATGAAAACTATGATTGAATGGCTCCCAGGTTTACAGCTTTCAGAAAAGTAGTTCTGATGCTGATGCCCGGCCTTACTCATTGTTACACGCTGAATGCATTTTCATATTTTCAATTTCAGGTCTTAGCACCCACCTGTGATGAGCACTTTGCTGGCGCCGAACGCCTTAGCGGCCAGCATGATGACTAAACCGATGGGCCCCGCGCCCAGAACTAGGACAGTGGAGCCGCCCGTCACGCCGGCACGGCGGCACGCGTGGATACCGACTGACAACGGCTCCAGCAGCGCGCCCTCCTCCATCGACACGTGGTCTGGTAACCTGTGGAAGAAACATAGCAGGTGACTTTTTGGATCGGAAATGTCAACAAATCAGGAGAACGGGGAGTAAGAAGGAAAATCCTCGTCAAAATGGCGTCACTAATAACAGCTGAAATAAGAATACAGCTCTTGAGTAAAACGATTAAAAAGATATTCAAATCAGAGAATCAGAAAATCAGAGATGAGTAATATGTGCCTATTCCTTTCAAGTATCACTCTAATCCAATGAGTCCGACAATCGACAGTCTTGTGACCATCCAAATATAACTGTTCGAAAACCCAGACTAGTCTTTGACAATCGAAAGCCGTCGCGGGCCTTTTCATTCGAAAACACTACCTTTGGAAACGCGTGTTCGACGTTGTCACTCCCGTTCTAAGGTAGTCTTAACCCCTCGAACACCTTGTCCCATATCCGTCACAAGCCGTTTGTACGTTATATATTATGTTCAAAGTCACTGTTTCAACAGCAAAAATTTCGGCATTCCAGGGGTTAAGCTATATCCTGTAGCACAAGTACTCACTTGTAGCAGAAGTCGGCCGCATGCTTGTAGTAGCGCGCCAGGTTGCCGTGCACGGGCGGCGTGGCGCAGAAGACGATGTCGGGGCAGAGGTGGTAGCGGCCCGTCTTGCAGAACTCGCAGTAGCGGCACGGCACGCCCGGCTCGATGGCAACGCGGTCGCCGGGTACCAGGTGCTTTACTTTGGCACCAACCTACAAAATTGTTATAACATACGATTTAAACTCTCATGATTTTATAACACATTACACGGGACGGGATTAAAACTAAATTGTATAATCAACCAATTGGATTTCTAGGCCAGTTCAAACCTTGTTACAGTGACGTCAATACGGAATATTTTGCGTCTTTCATATAGATTTTCACTGTGACAAGGAACCAAGTGGCCTATAAATCAAATTGGTTGACTGTACCTAAAGGTAGAAAAGTGCTGCGACTTTCATGGTCCCGTGTTAATGTAATTAACGACTTCAGGCTTTCACATCACATGTTAGTATTGTATTTATACTTTATCCAATCCCATTTATTATTCTTAATTCGCCGAGTGATTAAGATACGGCTGACCTAACAGTGATCTGTGACTTAATCGTCCGATATCGCGCCACGACGAGGCTCAGTTGTTTGTCACTTAATTTGATTCGCACATTAATCAAATTTAACGCATAAATAAATTTGCGTTATCAATTCATACTTACCTACCACGTAGGTAGGTAAGTGGCGGCGCGTCAAAAACATTCGAATCTTATAATGTATGTTGTTTGTTTAAAAAGTGTTATTTTTGGCTACATAGGGGACATTAAACACACATTAAATTATTAATCTAGACCTCAGTTTGTAAAGTAACATTATCATTCATCGACATTAATTATAATTATCATGATGGCGCTATTTATCACCCCGCATTGTATTATCTGAATAATTAACTCAGAAACAAATTACCTAGGGTACAATGACACGGCGAAGTTAATCAGCATATCGCGGCATTTAAGTAATAAAGATAAACCAATAATATCTTTGTTTACTTCCAAAATTATGGTAAATAAGTAAGTAGGTAGGTACCTATTACCAATAATAAACTTAAATATTGGAATATTAATTAGCATATAAGTGTTTTTGGTGTGCATACTGTGATCCTACATATATGTTGGATAAATAATAATTTAAAATGATACAAAAATTCAAACATTACGTTTTCGGCGTTTAAATATACTTTACATGCATAACGACATTTGGATAGACAAATAAATATTTATACTCTTGTTTACGTTTAAGGCGTTAAAAACTGGCCAAGAGCATATCGAACTATGTAGAGTTCCGTTGTTGTCCATCTCATAGGCGGAGTTAAGTACCCTTACCATGAGTAGTGACATTGAGGTTTTCTATTACGAGTATCGAGTTTACTATCTGTGAATTTAGCTTGTACTATTTTAGTGCGAACGAGATGGTAAGGGTATGGTAAGGGTACTGAACACTTTTTTTGGTAGGGACTAAATATATGTGTACATGTAACTATTGGGTTATTTGCATGGATTTGTTGTGGATTCTAAAATTCTGTGATAGTTTTTCCTCAAAATTTCATCAGGTGTAATGGGTACATACGTGTACAGTTTTTTGGGGTCTTCAACTATAATTGAATGTTTTTTGTAATGTTTAAAAGTTAGAAAGTTTTACAGGTTTGTCGGTTTAATGGCAAATTTCAGTTTCTAGCACCTAGAAGTACAAATAATCATTGACCGCGAGCTAGAAGCTAATATAAACAAATTGGCTACGGAACCCTACAAACGAACGAGTTTATTACAATTTGTATAATTTAAACGGGTAAGTGACGTCAATGAGCGCCTACGCGGGTGTGTCTAGTGAGCAAATTGCGTCGATTCAACTACATATACTCCATCTAAGAAATAGCACGAAGTCATTCTAATCTGAACCTAAACACACTCGCGTGTAACTTTATATTCATCGTTGTAATGCCAGAGTTGTTTTTGTGAATACACACCTCCTAGCCAATAATAGCCTAAAATGACTTTCAATAGGTATCTGCCCGAGTACATTATCTATTTAACCGATAACCGAATTTCTAGTTGTTGCAGTAATAATATGTAATTTTACATTGAAATATTAATTATAGTGTTTCTGTACTTATTTTATTATGTTATCGAGCGCATTCAATCAAACCCAATCGTTTGTTTGCCACACTCGGCTAACTGATGAGGGTTGAAAGAAAGATAAATGTATCGTAATATAAAATTGTCAAGCATAATTATAATAATTGTATATCTGATAGATAATTAAAAGAATTATGCTTATAATATGATGGATTTTATCATATCACGCCGGGGTGATTAATGGAAGATACCCAGGTGGAAAAAACAAGGATTATAAAACTAAGTATCACTATTAGATATCGTAATCGGTCAGAATGTCGAAATGGGTGGCTATCAGCTAAATCACAACACCCTGGATTGTTGTTGTTGTAAAGTATAGAGTTTGTGTAGAAAACCAGTCTTATGGTTCCTACGGCACTCTTTCCATACAGACTTCTATCGAACGGTCGATTGATCGACTTGATTGATTACCTTGCCTTGTATGCTAAGACATATTCCATAAATAAAGTTGAAACGAATGAGACCTAATCATTGATAGAGTTTTAAATGCCGTGTTGTATTGTATAATTTTGTATAATTTAATACAACGGTTCTTAAAAACATCCCTCATGCCCTTAGGAAAAAAATAAACTGACTTCATCGTCAAGTACTTCGTTTTTGTTACTATATCTATCCACAAACTTCTCATAGCTACGAATGCATAACTTTTTCCGTAGAAGTAAAAACCGGTGTTTGTAGAAGCCTGTTTTTACCTTGGCAACGACTCCGGAGGCCTCATGGCCCATGATCATGGGTTCCTTGAGCACGAAGTGGCCGCAAGCACCGGTGTGCCAGTAGTGCACATCTGACCCACAGATGCCAACGCAGTCCATGCGCAAAAGCACCTCTGCAAAGAATTGATGTTATAAATATTAATTTAACATTGCAAATACGTCGTAAAATTGAATCGATTACAATTGTAAATAAATATTACTGGACATCCTTACACAAATTGACTGAGTCCGAGAAGAAGACTTGTATTGTAGGTACTCAGCCAACGATATTTAGTACATACTTAAATATATATCCCTATGCTCATCACACAAATATTTATTTGTGGATTGCAAGGGCATTTGGCCTGACTGGGATTTGAACCCAGAACCGTCGGCTTCGTAGGCAGTTTCACTACTCACTAGGCCAGACCTGTACCTGTGACCTATGACCTTGTAGACCTGACGGTTACTTTATTCCTCGGCAAGACTGCTTCCAGAAGAAAATGTAATAAAATTACCATATCATTACACCGTTTGGCTTACACGAGTTGATTAGGATGCCCTTTGGGCTACCACTGTAGACCGTAACCGAACACAAACTTACCATCATCGTTTATCTGTGGGATTGGTGTTTGTTCCTGTAAATAAAGAGAAACGGATTACATTTTGTAATTTAAATACTTGTAAAAGAGATTTTATATGTAAATAGGTAATAGTTAGTGGAGTACAATAAATCACTTTATTTTTCTAAGAGTTGTAGCTGCGTAATTTTTGCGTATAATTTTGCAGTTAACTTTTCTTAGCCTGGGGTAACCATCTAACTGCTTAACGCTGTTGCGAGAGAAGTTATAGTTAAGTCTAAAAAATAAATTTTGTAGGGTGTAAAAAAAATTCTACGTTAATTTTTGCAA
Organism: Grapholita molesta; assembly: GCA_022674325.2. Lineage (NCBI taxonomy): Eukaryota > Metazoa > Arthropoda > Insecta > Lepidoptera > Tortricidae > Grapholita > Grapholita molesta. Next base: position 12,686,323 of record CP053137.2, read on the forward strand.
GTGCATAAGAATGTTAGAAAACTAACTTGGTAGCAAATTCTAATTGCTTGTTTAAGAATATAATGGCGCGAAGCAATTGGCTCCAAGGTTGACGACAGCTTCGTTTTAATAGATTTCAATTACAAGTTTACAACCAAGAAACGCTATTAAACAGAACATTTCGAAGCAACTTAAACTATTATACAATTGCAATTGTAAATTGAAATAAATATAGTCATCACGGATCCCCGTGAAATTTCTCCAGTATATGCAATATCTGAACGGTTTTAGCCACCGTTGTCGATATACAGTAAGTGCTTATACCTCATACTCGAACAAGTAACGGATTCCGAACATTCTGATATAGCGAGAGAGATAGTGTTGCCATCTATGCAAATAGGATCAAACTCAAATCAAAATATTTAATAAAATAATTTTATTTGTTCCTAGTGGTATATACTTAATTGCATGTTATGCATACCGTAAAACTACCCAACTATAGTCCAATAGTGCAACTATATGGTCCAAACCTATAATTCGTAATTAAGTATCAATCCTAATATTCCTTTGTAGTTTTTTCTTCATTAATTCATTCATATGAACAGCCGTTGGCTTTTAACTGCGGAATTTAAATGATACTCACACATTGTTGGGAGATTTTGGACTACAGTTGGGTAGTTTTACGGTACCTATTACACTACTTAAGTATTTATGTTTGCAAGCTTTCATTACTCTTTGACTACTTTACAGGTTACCACCCCGGGACGCTATTAGTATTAAAAATCTGTTGGTTCGCATCATATGGTGGCTTGCTCGTTGGAGGTCGCCCCATTGTAATATCGCGTAGGAATTTATTACGGCAGATAGGTAAGTATTTGCTTATCACTCGTTGATATGTATCGTACGTAACAACTGTCGTATTATTTGTGATTTATTCACAAACACTGCAACTCATATTATGATAAATAAATAATTATCATAGCTTAGAATGATAAATATAATAACCATAAGCATTAATTTAATCAGTGGTTATCAGTAAAGGTCGGTGTGTTGATATTATACGAGCTTTTTATCATATCTACCTACACATGGCAGTAAACAATATTTTATAGTCAGTAGGTATTTATCTAAGGTATGACCCTACAGTGCAGCGGATAAAGCTTAGCTAAACAAATACATAATACCTACCAGTAAAAGGCAATGTATAGGTATATAATTCCGTTGCTATATACTGTAAATCTTTCCGTTACTATGTACTGTTGGTTGACTGATAGAGAATTAATGCCTTATGGAATTAGTCCGCCATTTGTACCTTCTTATTTTAATGTGCAATAAAGATTAAATAAATAAATATGTGTTCAAAAGTGTAGTACCTAAACACTATCGTGAGATTCAATTCAAACATATTAATTGTATACAAGCGAATAACTCACGTTTTGTAAATAAATACTTCGCAACGCGAACGGCTCATGATTATGCTCCTTGTTTCGCAGTGAAACATGTCGAGCAATATTTGTATATATACTATATATATATATATATATACTATATATATACCTACCTACTAACCTAACCTAAGATACCCTCGAGGGCAAAAATTATCGAGGAGACTATCTTTTCATCTCAAGATATTGTGTGAAGTATCTGTAATACAGCAATGCAATGTCGTCTCGTGCTAATCATCTTGAGCACCCAAGTATCTAATCTAGAAAGTTATAATTATCTAGGTACGACTAAACATAATTACTAGGTGAACTCGTCACCTGAGAATTAAAAACATGAATACAGAGGTAATTAGAGGTAACAAGCATTTTTCGCGATACAAGTATACATAATGAATATACCGGAATCCCGAAATACCGGAATATCGGACCGATTAGTTTAATTTGGTGAAATGTAAAAGTCTGGGCAGAGAGTACCATTTTATACCTCTAGGAAACGCTAGGGCCCGTGGGGTCCCAGCGCACACAAACTTTTCGCAGAAATCGCGAAGCGTCTGGTTAACGTAACTGGTGACCGAAGAGCTGGCGGCTTCCTCGCACAAAGTATGAGCATTACGATACAACGAGGAAATGCTGTCAGCATACTTAATACAATGCATCAAGGGCTTTTTTTAGATTTAATGTAGTAAGTACCTAGTTAAGTTAATTTAGTAAAAAAATGTCAAGTACAGAAGACTGTAATTTAATTGACTTTTTACCCGAATTACCCACATATTAGTGCCGGTATCAGACTTCAATACTGGTAAAGTCAGCGTCATATATTTGGCAGCAGTCAAAGTAGTCAAATAGTTTGGTACGCCACATAAATTATATGTTTGGTACAAACTTTAAGAGTAGGCATTATGGATGCTACCAACTATATGACGCTGACTGTACCTCGTACCTTCCTAATTACGTTATTTCTTATTTCTGAGCCCTGAGTGTAAGTTTTTAATGTAACTTTAAGTCACGAACGCGTTTGCGTGTCCCATATAAATCACAATATTACTTACGCGTTTGTAAACGTTTTTTTACGTCAAAAGAAACTTACACTAGAGCCTCTGATATTACATGCCAGCATGTTTTTCATATGTCTGTATTAACTATGCTAAATTTTTAAATACTCTGTACTTGGTTAGATAAAGAACTTAAATATGTAACAACATGAAAGCAATAAAATTTCAAATTTGTACCTCTTCAAATATTTTATATGTTCTTCTTCTTCAAAAAATACGCCCATATATTATTAAATAAGAAGTAAAGAATATAAAAAAGGAAATACGAGCGATACTAATGATTTAATTGATTTTGATTTTTAGGTCGCAAATAATACAAAAAATGAATGGAGTTTTTTATCATTTAGAAAAAGTGGTAATGACAAAATATCGTCTTCCAGTTCTCGAGAAATTAAGGTGACATTTCAGGTAGTTTGTTTCATAATTAATTCCAAATAATAATGTTATTTTTAATTTCATAGTAATGTTTTACATTATTCTGTAGTTTTGCTAGCTATTTTTACGACAGACGCTAATAATGTATCTCAACATATTTAGTTTTAATAATGGTTATTTTACATGTGTGAAATGTCCCACTTAGATCGGTTACAATGTGGGTAGTGATATACTGAAGCTGGGAGGTAGAGGACCTAGAGAGCTATCAGAGGCGCAACCGTCAAAAACGATAATTCGTAAATTTCGGGCATCTTTCTCCATTACCCCAATTAAGACGTCATGAGAGTGACAAAAATCGTTCGAAATTTACGAATATCGTTTTTGGCGGTAACGCCTCTAAATCACCCCCATGTATGTTACGCGATTTTTCGTATTTTAGGAGTTATGACTTTTATTTTTATTTTTAACTTATCGCCGAGTACGATGATATTTGTATTTAGTGACGTGAATTATTGCGGTAGATGCTTGATTTTTTTTGTGTGCTAAGCTGATAGATAGGCCAATTCAGTATGGTAACATTTACTATAAAATCTTTAAATGGAAAAAAATGTCTAGGGATGCTACAAATTAAATGACTCTGACTGTACCTATTAGTTATTTAGAGTACCTACTTAATTAATTTACAGAAACCGGCTTTTCCCCGGGCGGATAAAAATACGTTGTAATTTATGTAAAATAATTCATTTAAAACATGCCTCTATACGCAGTTATTGACAAGTTTACTTACAAGCAATTAACTGAGAAGGTGTAGGTAGTGGATAATTACATATTAAGATTTACAATTCTAACCTAGCTATCAAATAGTGGTAAGCCGGTCTGCAGAATACTGCAACGTCAGTCTTGGCAAACATATCGATCGCAAACCGAACAACACGTTTCTAATAATAACATTTTAACCTACGATTAGCGAAAGATTCTTAAGAAAATATCATAATACCACTACCGTGTCAAATGTAAAACAAATATATGTTGCATATCTGCGTCTAAAATTATTTAACTAGTTGGAATGGTTCCAAAATGAAAGCAACTTCGATTAAGTAACTTACCAATCTTAAGTCTTTCGTCTTGTACAAGACGGCGCTGAGGTTGTCTCCGGCCATGGCGTGTGTTGTCTGCGGCGGTCTCCACTGGACTGGCTGGAGAGACGTGGAGGTGTGTCTTACATATTGTCAACATCGCACCATAACATGTATAATATGTAACACTACGATAAGTTTTAGTTGGAATACATTGCAGTTGTACTATGAGCGTTATATTGGCAGTTGTTTGGGACGCGCAATGTAATGATGGCAAAGGTCAGTAGTCGTTGCCGGCCGGCGGATTGTGATAACGCGGGAGTTGGTCTAAGTGATTAACATATTTGATAAGCTAACAACACGCGAAGTTGTGGTAATTTTGTGTTTTGCATCACCTTTAACTTAAACGACTGAAGTCGTACTCAAAGTAAAGTACCTATTTTTTTGTAAATTCCAAGGCTGCCAGCTCATCAATAATAATTAATTAATTAATCAATTGGCAACGGAGTAACTAAAAGTCCGCCGAGCGTTAGTAAACTAACAACAAGGGATAATTGGGTAGGTTTTTGCTAAAAAAAATTTGCTCTTCTCAGCTGTGCCCTTGCAGGGTCCATAATTCATGTATAGTCAGTCAATTTGATTTCTAGGCCACTTCGAACCTTGTCACAGTGACGTTAATAATAATAAGAGATCTTTTGCGTCTTTCATATAGATTTTCATTGTGACAAGGAACGAAGTGGCCTAGAAATCAAATTGGTTGACTGTACTTGTGACGTATAATATGTTTTCAATAAATACATTTTCAAACAAATGCTGACGATTTTTGTACTCACACGAAAAAAAAACGTTCATGTCGGACAATAAAATATCCATAGAATCTTAGTATATCATTTAATATAATTATTAAAAAAATATTAGGTACATTATTTTAACTATCGGGAACAAAATATAATTAAAAAAAAAAAACACTTATTTCTCTCTCACTTTTGGAAATATCAAAGTGGACAAGGTTCTTAAAATAATCTTGGAACATGTACAATCATAAATCATAAAAATAGATCACCGTTCCGCTAAGCACTGGCCCGGTACCGCGAACATCGAAATTCGTATATTTCGGGCATCTTTCTCTTTTAGTCCAATTAAGGTGTCATGAGAGTGACATAGACAATCGTCCGAAATTTACCAATACCTATTTTCCCAGTAGCACCGCTGTGGTTGTTGACCGCGGACTCTCCGCTCGTGGCTTGGCCCCGCGCGCCTCGCGTCCAGCTGCTACCGCGCCACACGTACAACGTACACGCGCATGTTGTTCTATCAATGGACATTTTTTGCACTCGCTTCTGGCGCTAGGCGCTATTTATGCATGCTATTGAAAAATTAACTCTAAATCGAGGACAAACAGTTGTTTTTTCATTGATAAACTTCAGTAGCTGATCCAGTATTCAATGCCAGAGTAAAAGATTTTCGAGATATTTGCAGTACAGTCTACACATACCTATTTGTTCCTGCTTCTACGTCACAGAGAACTACCTAGGTTTACTGGTCTGTGTTCTACGTATATTTCACATTTAGTAAAGAATATTATTCGTTTGACATTCAGGGATTCTACTTACCTACGAAATACAACTGATTACTGCAGTTACAATTCTTATGCGAAGGGCAGTCATAATCCTGACTCTCGTTTATCATTTGTTGACATTATCTACGAAAAGGGACCTTATTGTCCATGACGCTTATGTCGTTGTTCAAGACGATACAATACAAACGCAACGCGATTCGACGTAAGTGCCATCGACAATAAGGTCCCTTTTCCTAGATACTGACACATTTATTGTTCACTACAACACAACATGCATCAGTAGGTATGGTACGTTTATTTTTCTTTATAAAACATAATGAATTATTTGTTGGTATCTATTTTATTTATCAGCTTTTATACAAATGTCTTTTCCATACACAGAACAATGTTCCGGGCATTTAGGAGGCGTACGCGGAGCCGGATCGAGCCAACGCGCAGAGGCCCTTTCGAAAATTTAATGAAATGTAAGGAGTACACTAAGCGGATGTTGCCCTTGTCCGTATCATGGGACACGCACAGAGACAGCACCCGCCATGGTGTAAGGACTATTGAGTTTTAATGGAATCTAGAATGTACTAGACTATTGGGTGGAAAGTTTGGACTCGCTATTGGATAAAATACCGGACGCCTGCCTAAAATGGTCATACAAATCATTTTTATTCTTTCTAGTTATGTATATTTTTTCAATAAATCGAGTAACTCTCAGTGTATCATACAGTATGTATTATGTAATTACCAGTGATCGGCACTAACGGTGCAAAACTTTAACAAAACTTGTTGAACTGAGGTATAGTAATACTTACTATCAAGAAAAATACGAATAACTCTGGCAAATTAGTGTCCAATTTAATTGCATATCGGAATCTCGACATGCCTATATTTGGATGTAAGAATATAATTGTTTTTATGGGTATATACATTCTTTTGCGTCCGCTTAACGAGTTTTGTTAAAGTTTTGCACCCATAGTGCCGATCACTGGTAATTACTTATATTAAAGTTCTAGGCAAGTTTTCTAAGTAGCATAATTGCTGCGCACATGTACATATTTATGACCTCTTACTATGCAGGGCAGACTGTAGGTATATGTATAGTAGATAAAACATTATGTACTTACATAATCATGCAAATGCTGTAACCGCGAGATCACGTACATGCTTTATGCCTATCTAAATATATACATATCTACTAATCCATTTGCATATATATCCATTTGTATATGTATATATTTATAAATATACAATTGTCGGCAGCCAGGACATCTCGGACCGGCTTGACACTGCGTAGAGATGTGGCCTCACTCTGCATTTTCTACCGCATCTAATACGGAGAGTGCTCCGAGGAATTGTTCGGGTTAATCCCTGCTGCTTCCTTCCACCAGCTCTCTACACGACAACACTTTCATCATCACCACTTGGAAGGTTGGCAGTCCTCAACTGTGCGTTTTTCCAGAAACTTCCTGCCTCGCATACCAAAACTTTGGAATACATTGTCGTGTGCAGTATTTCCGGACCGATATGACCTCCAAACGTTAAAGAAAAGAGCGTATAGAGATCTTAAAGGTCGGTAACGTACTTGTGACTCCTCTGGTGTTGCGAGTGTCCATGGGCGGCCGTAGTTGCTTACCATCAGGCAATCCGTCTGCTCGTTTGCCTCCTATTCCATAAAAAAAATCCATAGAAAGCAACCTGCCAATGAGAGCATAATGACTCCTCTACAAGATAGTCCATATGTACTCTCTAAAAGATGGGCCAGCGTGTAGAGAGGGTAGTATCGGATAGCTTATGGCGCGGCGGTATGGTGACGGGATGACCGCAGCGACGGGATTTCGGCCACATATCAAAGGGCAGTACCCTTACCATGAGTTGTGACATTGAGGTTTTCGATAACGAGTATTGAGTTTACTATCTATGCATCTCGCTTGTACTATTTTAGTGCGAACGAGATGCACACATATTATACAATACTATACAAATATTCTTCAAGGCACACCTCAAAAATGTAAAAAATATATACAGGAGCAGAATAAAAACAGAGGCAGACAACAGGCGGTCTTATCGCTAGAGGGCTATCTCTCCCAGACAACCTTTGAGTCTTTAATTATATTTAACCAAATAAACGTAAATAAATTAGACATCCTGATATTACTATTTACTTACATTCTTGTAGATAAGTGATGTTTGTGCACATAGTTCACTCAAATTTTATTTATTCGAGATACTAGTCATTCGGTACACAATCTCCAGTCAACCAGAGATAATAATAACACAGCGGTATGCTAATAATTAAATTCTTTTTATTACTGCTTTCATAATAAAGTATTCCATGTAAAATATGGCTACATAATATTAAAAGTAAAAAATCATAAATCTATGGTGAGTGCCTAAAAAAGAACATACATTTGCTCGCCATTTTCGATTGTGTTCTACTGAGATCGTTTAACGCATTCACTGCCACCGATGCACATGTGCGTTCATTCCCATACATTTTTGGAGGGGGTGGCAGCGAAAGTGTTAATAGTTATTTGTTTCATATGGGAGCAAAGTTAGTGTTTCTCGTGCCTTGAAAATCTCTCAGCGTTCAAGAAACCACCCCTGATTCCACTGTAGACACCACCACACACTTGCAACACTGCAGCGATTGCACGAGGTCATTGGTCCACCTAGTCTATGGACATTTAACACGTACTGCACTCCCATACCTCCCTGGTCGCCAGTTTAGAACTTCTCTGGTACTACCGCCATCGAGTGTCCGGGCTACGTGACCTACCCATTGCCACATCACCAGTGTGATCCTACAATGTTGGTTACTTTGGTTCTTATGCGGATATACACATTTCTGATCCATAGCTCCGAGCATAGCGCGTGATCCTCCCTGGCCGGCCCCCCAAGCCCGATTTGGCTGGAATTGCAGTACTTTTATGTACCAGTTATGTACTTTATGTACCAGGTCGGAAAATTGTATGTACCTCTTTAGTTTAGAAGATATTGGCCATTAAAAGTGGGCCGGCTGTAGAATGTATTCCCTGGCCGGCCCCCGCCCGAAACAGACGAAATCCGCCACTTCAAAATATGAATGTCAGTAACAAAATAATGTACCTGTCATGTACCTTCTGAATATACCATTTTTTTGTAAAGAAAATGCCTTATACGTTTTTTTTTCATAGATTAAACTATTTGCGTACGAGCGCCTGTGAAAAGTTAATAGCAACATTAAAAAATGTAAAGGTTAATCGAAAAGGCCCAGTTTGAATATGAACTAAAAATCATGATTATGCTGCGTGTTATGTCCATTATGTACTTAAAAAAAAACATTTACGCGCCTTTTTGCAATTCAGGAATATTTTAGTGTAATAGTAATTAATTAATAATAATTTTATTTTTGAGTCGTAATCTCAAACTGGAATTAAAAAATCTAACCTAAGTAATATTTTAAATAAAGTGTACCTATAATATTAAAAAAGAGAATTTTTACGCAGTATGATCTTTCAGTTCTACTTCAAGCTGGGCCATTTCGATTTATACATTTTTTAATGTTGCTATTAACTTTTCACAGGCGCTCGTACGCAAATAGTTTAATCTATGAAAAAAAACGTATAAGGCATTTTCTTTACAAAAAAATGGTATATTCAGAAGGTACATGACAGGTACATTATTTTGTTACTGACATTCATATTTTGAAGTGGCGGATTTCGTCTGTTTCGGGCGGGGGCCGGCCAGGGAATACATTCTACAGCCGGCCCACCTTTAATGGCCAATATCTTCTAAACTAAAGAGGTACATACAATTTTCCGACCTGGTACATAAAGTACATAACTGGTACATAAAAGTACTGCAATACCAGCCAAATCGGGCTTGGGGGGCCGGCCAGGGAGGATCACGCGAGCATAGCTCTTTCCATTCCACTCTGAGCGACTGTGAGCCGCCTTGATAAGTCCCATGTATTATGACACCAGGTGTTAAAGTCTAAATTCGCGAAGTACAGCTCACTTGCCCACGCGGCGGCGGCGGTAACTTAACTCTCGCAATTGTAATTTAATTCTCGTGTATTGAAACACTCGCTACGCTCAGGATTCTATTTTAAAACCACTCTCTTTGCTCGTGGTTAAACTATAGAATCCATTCGCTTGCTCGAGTTTCAATCCCACACTCGCAGTTAAAATACAATTTTACACCCTTGTATAACAAATAACTATTACCTATATTAATGTTAATTTACTGATTTCATACCTTCATCGTTACATTTCATTTGAATGTAATTGAGCTATCTCAAACTAATATTTATATTGTGGTGATATTTGGACAGATGGCGTAGCTTTTGGACAATGGCCCATACCCATATCAATGATACCAATTAATTATTAAAATCCGACAAGAATGTTAGTTATGTCACTTATGTTGTTGTAAACATCCCATCACTAGTATCTGACTTGCAATAAATGATTATATGACCTATGACATAATTTTCTGTCGCGTATAAGCCTGACACTCCCCACGTCTCTGCTTAAAAGTATAATTTAATTAAACAACAACCCTATAAGTAAACTAAATTTAGTTTATTATACCTACCTCGTCAAGGCGAAATCACCAATTAAGTTACATAATAGAAACATATCTATGAAAATACATGTTGACCTCGACAATGATAAGTCACTCACCCCCATAAACTTATCACCTCCTGGCAACTTACTTGACATTAAAATGTCATTGAAGACATCTTATTTGTTTTATAAAACACCATTGAATTAACTATTATCAAATTTTACAGTATATTTTGGTGTGACAGTATCGCACTAGTGGAATAATGAGTACATTACGTAATTATGTCGTAAATTAAAAGGGCTAATGTACTCAAATCTTTGTACGATACATATGCGAATAGGTATGTATATTCGCAACTCGTGTTGATTCACAACACTTTCTTCGGTCGTTTTATCTCCATTAATTATCTATTATTAACTTGATATTTTTTTAAACAATGTGATGAATTTATTTTCCTGTAACCCGTATTACCTGTAAACCCGCGTTTAGTTTCTTTTATACGAATTTATCAATTCATTAAAATAGGTTTTCATGTGTAATGTTGTATGGCTAAAGTACCCCGGCCTAACGGTACTTAGTTAAATTTTGAGGTTTCTTTAGTGTACTTACATTGCAAGTTTCACTAGCTCTTATCAGATATGCTACACTTGCCTTAACATCTGATTTCAGTGTACAACAATTATGTTTACCACAAAGTTACAATCACATGATCATCCTTATCTTTCCAGTGTGATCAGCAAACACCAGTCATTAAAAAGTTATCAGAAATTCATTTGTAGGTATAACAATATATCGTACATATCATACTTATACTGCAATTTTGTTCTGTTTATTCTATGGTAATATTTATTTGTCGAAATAAAACACATTGGGTGTAACGTACCAAATAAATCCGTATTCCAAATTTTAATAATTTAAAAAGACGTAAAGCAGCTAAAAAATAGTTGTCATCCGACTGCATTATTCCGCTAAATTGTTATTAATGCTGCTAAGTGTTTCCTTCTCCGTGTGACATCCATCATCAGCGGATTTGACAAAACATCCACCAATCTCTTTACACATGTTATTCTTAGAGCACTTGGTCTTATATATTCTCCTTCGACCTATGACGTCACGTGCGACCGTGGCACCGACTCACCTATTCCTGAGTCGCGTGGGCCCGTGCGCTGATGTTCCCAAGATGGCGGTCCGAGTCTCGGAGCTGAGCATCATGCGCCGGTTCTACGACTTCATGCTGACAGGGCAGCTTAACATTACTGGCAACTTCAGTGATGGCTGGGATATTAAGGTATACATATACTTTCCCACATTTTGACGACTCAGATCAAGGGGCAGCTGAATATTTGTTTTATTGTTCCGCTTATTAAAAGTTAACACACTAGGAGTTTTATTATATAGGAATTTGGGGCGATGGTGCGTAGGGCTCAGATCTATTTTTTTGTATACAAAACTGACCAGCGTTTGACCTCAGTCGCACCAGAGGCTCTAGTGTTACTTTTGACCTAAAAAAACGTCTCAAACGCGTAAGTGATAATGTTATTTACATGGAATACACTAACGCGATGGTAAAGTAATATTACGTTAAAAACTTACACTCAGAGCCCTGAGTGTAAGTTTTTAAAGTAACTTTACGTCACGAACGCGTTTGCGTTTCCGATATAAATAACATTATCACTTACGCGTTCGTAAACGTTTTTTTACGTCAAAAGTAACTCTAGAGCCTCTGGGCTCTGATGACAGTATGTGTTTACAAGGAGATGTTTAAGGTAATATAAGACAATATTCCAAATAGTTTTGGACATTAAATTAAGTCACTTTTTGCTTTAGCCTAATCTCACCGAGCAGTCGAAAGCGTAGGTTTTTTTTAAATAAGAATGACCAGCGTTTGACCTCAGTCGCACCTGATGGCAAATGACGACGAGGTCGAGGGTGTAGCATGCTGGTTCAGTAACAGCCTATTCACTCTTGCCTTGAAAATACCCAAATTATATCTTACCGGGGATACAGACGAAAGAAGCAAATTCCATTCCTTAGCATTTAGGAAGCATCCAAGCGCATTAGGAAGGCAGAAGCGAATCGCTTCGCTTCGAATTATCGGGTCATATGACAAATCGTTCATAGAAAACGCAATGGAAACGAATATAATGTAGTTATCCGAAGAACGATCGAAGTAACGTGGTTTTTACTATTGTCATCGTGTCTACGGTCCCAAATATCTTATCAGAAAACGTGACATCGGCTTCGAAGGACCAACAGAAAGATCTAATTACCAATTCTTATCAAATTGCTTATAATGTAACACAATATTTATATTATTATCTTCTTTTGACTATCTACGTTCACTAATTTAGTTATTGGACTTAATTACGTAACGCAAAGTAGTAAATGTCGTTACTTGACATCCTCGTTTTATGTGCTTTGTATATCCAGTTACGAAATAACATTAGATGATATGTTGTCCTATATTTGTTTCAACTCTTCTATTAAGATACCAGACGTAGTCATAAATTATAGGTAATTAGTTTAACCCCTCAACTTTTCTAGAGTACCATGTTTAAATAGGCTACTTCATATTTTAGGCAACGATGCAAAAATGCCCAGACATCCGGAACACCGACACTTGCGACCACTACCGCTCCTTCACGGTCGTGTCCGGCGGCTGCACCGGCGAGTCAGTGCCCGGATTCGACCTCTACAGCATGTTCTTCCACTACCTCAGCCCCAGGTACAGTCGCCATCAGCTATATCGGAGCTGTGGAGGTGGTCACAAATAACAATGCACTTTATCGCCCTTACAATAGAGGCGTTGTTCCGATATTTGTGATCTCCACAGCTCCGATATACTCGTATCTGATGGCGACTGCACATACCCGGTTTTTCTGGCACACTATCGACCCTTTACGGAAATGCCCGGCGCCTACACCGACGAGTATGTTCGCTCGCTCCGGCATGGTCTTCAACTACATCTGCTCCAGATAGGTACTCACACTACTGATTCTTCACGATTGTGTCCGGCGGCTGAAACAGCGAGGGTTTCCCCGGCTTTTACTTCTATAGCTTTCTCTTCCACTAACTCAGCCCCAGGTACAATCTAATCCAGTTACATCATAGTTGTCTTATTGGCAGAGAAATTTAGAGTGTAGCAGTAGCCGCAGTAATGTTACACACTCTAACTGATATCCCTCCAACTGCCAACTATCGGCAGATCACTGAGATGACATAGTATGAAACATACCTTTCCGAATCCTACGAGCAAAAACCTTAAATTGTAAAGTTCAAATTTCCAGGATGCATTGCCCAATAAAACCCGGGCAGTACCGCATAGAGAACTACCCGTTCTTCACGGAGGACAACTACCTGGCGGTGGCGGAGGTGAAGATATCCACCAGCGTGTTCGGGTACACGGTGCGGCTGGCCGGCTACAGCGACTCGGAGCAAGTCAGTACACTGCGACCTGCGACTACTCACTCACGGAATTTATAGCAAAATATTTACATTGAGACTGTCAACAGTTGCTACAGTTAGTAGTACATTTCAGTGCCAATATTATAAAAAAAAAACACTTAATACTAAAAATAATGGAAAACCAACTTTATTTTGATTTGAGCTGAACTAGGCTTTATATTCCGTTCGGAATGTTAGGGGTGCCTTTCCACCAGAACTATGCTCCTGTGCTATCTACACTAATATTATTTATAAAGGCGAAAGTTTGAGAATGTGTGAGTGTGTGTATGTTTGTTACTTCTTCACGTCTAAACGGCTGGAGCGATTTTAATAAAATTTGGTACGGAGTTAGCTGACAGCCTGGATTAACACAGTCTACGTTTTTTCTCTAATTAACCTCGGGGCACAGCTAATGTTTACATACAAATCGGTCAAGTTAGGCAATAAAGCTAACACATAGCTTTATTGCATATAAACGTAGCGCAGCATAGTTGTGATGGAAAGGCACCCTAGTGGCACCCCAGGCGCTGCAAGCAAGCAAGCAAGCGGACTGTATGGAGGAAAGGTAGCCTGGGGAAAATCTAGAAAATTTCCGCACCAAACTTGGTTATTAGTACCTACTGGAATACTCCTGCTGAGTACTGAGAGAGAGAAATTGGTTGGGGCGGTCTCAACCGAATCTGAATGGAAAAATTTATACTCTGCGATACCGAAGACGCTAGCAGCATTTCCTCGCTGATCTTTTAAGTTTGAACTCATTGACATAAGATCGATTCTCGTCTGCCTTCTACAGATATTGTGTGTGGACGCGTACCTGCGGCTGCTGTACCTGCGGGACCACAACTGGCTGGACCTGGAGGCCGCGGCCGAGCCCTCCGACGCGGACCAAGACGACGAGGCGGAATGATACTCTAGTTTATATTATGGTTTCACACCAGGACAATATTGGTCTCTCCAGGCCCCTATTTCACCACACAAATTGTCACGATTCCCGACATATTTAAATTTCTAGCGGTACAGATGTCCATTGGTTACATTGACCGCTTACCATCGGGTGGGACGTGTGCTCGTTTGCCACCAACACGTTAGCTTCAATAAAATGCCGTTATTTTTTATTATATCATCAATAGATAGGTACAATACAATTAAAATCAGTTAAGACTTCGGTTTTTCTCGGGTATCATCGCTTAAATCCAGAGTCGGAAATGACACGATATACATTGCCGCCATTACTTTTAGGTAGCATTTAATTTGAAGTATCATAAACGCAATGTATAAGCACCTGCCAAGATGACATTATTAACTGGTAGACCTAGGAAATTAGTTATGCAGAAGCACAATGAATTTGAACATTCATTATTTAATGAAGCTATACTTGTATACAGTATATAAATATATATATACATACATGAGTCAATATTTTACTGCTTGGTGTAAGGTACGATATTATGTCGCATTAATCATTGATAATAAAATAATAATGAAATTAAAATTAAAAAAACCGGCTTCAACCGTTATTTATTCATATTTCGTAAACGGCTTGGCCGATTTTGGTAATATTTCATTTTCATATAGTAAAACAACAAAGCTAAGCTCAAAATTTAAAAAAATATTTTTGTTTGATCTTGTTAGAAATGTCTACATTTCGTAATTTTTCCTTGATCTGTGCTATATGAGGGCGCTTCGTGCCAAATTTCAAGTTTCTGAATTCACGGGAAGTACCCCGTAGATTTTGCGAGTACCGAAAAATCTAAAATTTGCAGCATTAACGACTGCATAAATGTATGATATACGTCAAACTGTTATTATTTGACACTAAGAAGGCAGACTGTCAAACTAATAAGGTTGTGTTAGTTTTGAGCTACAAAGAAGGTTTCGTTGCTCATATCGTTCTTGTATCTACTGTATTCAATAAGACAACGAGTAATATATATAATTAAAGGTCAAATCTGTAAATTGATAACTCTATGTGATTGACGAGGGATTCACGACAATTACCGAGGTTGGTCGAAGTCTTTACTGATTTTAATTGTACTGTAGTAGTTAGATGAAAGGCTCTTGAGAAGCTCTGTCGCTGTGGTGAAATAGGAGCCAGGGCCTCAAGCTTCAACCCCGGCGCACGTAATGTTAATATGCAGTATGCCAACGCCGTGTGTCCGTAGTCTTCTTATATTCAATTAATGAAGACCGAGTCTGGCTTAGTGGGTAGTGAAGACTGCCTATGAAGCCGATGGTCCTGGGTTCAAATCCCAGCCAGAGTATTTAATTGTGTGATGAGCACCGATATATTCCTGAGTCATGGGTGTTTTATATATATTTAAGTATTTACATATTCAGTACGAGTTGGATTATGACTACATTCTGACCTAGTGGGAAGTGACCATGCCTATGAAGCCGACGGTCCTGGCTTTAAATACCATTAAGAACATTTATTTGTGTGATGAGCGCAGGTATTTCCAGTCCGAGTCCGAGTACCCACAACACAAGACCTCATAAGCTTACCGTGGGGCTTAATCAATTTGGGTAAGGATGTATTTATAATAAAACTACAGTGAATGCGACATACATGTACTAACTCAATCCGCCCACCCCCAGATCCCGTGGCTGTCCCGCACCGTCTCTCGGTTCTCCCGCCTCTGCCGCGTGACCGCACTCGCCTCTCCCTTGGCTATGGCTTTCTTCCTGTCCATCCTCTTCTGTCTGGTTTCTAGATTCTTCTTTACCTATTGACATGATTTAGATATCATTACTTTGGTCAAGACAAAGCGAGTAAGCTATAGTTTAGGTTAAAGAGTTGAGCTCCACGAGAGTTGAACACACACTCAACAACATAATATTGTGAACCCAAAGCACATAAATACAAAAAAATGGTGTTATTTGTTCCTATTCCTACTCCTAGTTGTAAAAAAAGCTATGTAAAATGCATTTTGTTTACATATTATATTTAAATAAAATAAGTGAGAGTACTATTTTTTATATGTATACGGTTCACCAACAATTGTTGACAGGAGTACATTCATAATTTACTATTTATTACATGGATAAATGTTTGGATGGATGTCATAATTAATTATAGACAAATTTACCTACTATATTAGTAGTATAGAAGCGGGTAACTCACTTTTTACAAGTCGAATGTTGCTCGACATGTTTCACTCGTAACGAGAAGCATAATCATTCGCGTTGGCTGACCGATGCAACCCACAGAGGACGCAGAGAGATATGCGTCGATCAGCCAACGCGAACGGCTCATGATTATGCTCCTCGTTAAGGTGAAACATGTCAAGCAATATTCGACTAATAAAACGCGAGTTACCCGCTTCTATACAATGAATATGAGTGGTATGGCCTCACGATAATTGTGTTTACCTGCTGTTTCACAACTTCCGGCGCTATGGTGCTGGCCGACGTGTACGACCGCATGGACCTGACGTCAGACAACGCTTTCTCGACCATCGCCAACCGGTACTTCTGCGAGTTCCTGCACACACGAAAAGTTTGCATTAGAGATAATTTAACACCTAGATAAAATAAAAAGTAACAGTCAACAAAGTTACTTTAACGCATTCACTGCCACCGACGCACATGTGCGCTAATTTCCATACATTTTTGGAGGGGGTGGCAGCGAATGTGTTAAGAATGGCAATAAAAAAGGTTTTGAAAAAATAAGCCGCGCTGATTTTCTTATCAGTAATATATTTTTAGGTCAGAGGGGTATCTGTCACGTTGACAACTGTTTTTGTCTGATAAAGACAAAATACAAATTAACTAATGTAGGTTTGATATACATTTATAAGGGGGTTAAGTTAAGATGTAGAATTTCCTTTGTTTCAATATTGAACGAAATAAAGCGAAGGAACTGTTCCGATTGAAAATTACACTACAACTTTTTTGCCAAATGTGATAATTGCCCAGGGGACAACTCTTTCAAGACTTAATTTTATTAAATTGCATTAAAATGAATTAGCACGAAAGTGCCAATACATGCATTTTCGTGCTAATTCAAACATATATTAATAGAACGCGATAAATCAATTCTTAAAACAAAATTTGTTGCTAATGGCTCTCGGCCAACGGGTCACAATAACAATAACATAAAAGTTGATCGGCCGTACTAGAGGTAGGCCAATAGTCCGTCTGCTTGTTTACCATCTTTTCTGGTCCCGGGTATGTCCTTAAACTACGTCCAACAATGAAAGGTAGGGCACAGCGAAGTACCATCACGCTTGAGTTTGGAGAAGGCCAACTGAGGAAGTACCTCCTCCTTACAGAAGACCCCATTCATAATAGCACTGCTACCTTTAAGGTATGTAGTGTTGTGTTACTGGTGGTGAGTAAGGTTGGGCGACGGTAATTGCTTACCATAAGGCAATCCGTCTGCTCGATTGCCACCTCTGTCATAAAAAAAAAAACTTAAAATATGGTCCTTAGTAGATAAGTTAAGTTACTTGTCTAGTTCCGTGAGCCGGTCGGCCTGTTCGGCGGCGACCAGCTCCGGCGGCTCGTCTTGTATGTCCAGTTCAACTGTCTTGTGCGTCAAGTGTTCTACGGATTTCTCGTCGCGTTTTATTGAGTCGTCGACCTGTAACAATAAACAGTTGTCAAGTGTGAATATTATATACACATTTGCACCTCGAAAATTAATTATCTATATGCTATTTTAAGTCTGAACGGGTGTTTGACAGATATTACTAAACCTTCACAGCGCTGAAATATGATAACCTTTAGGTTGTGTTGCGGTAATTTTAGGTAGTTTCTGTATGCTTTGCAGGGGTGCAATCAACATAACTATTATCACTTTTCTTGAATAACTTTTCACATCCGTTGCGTTATTCAAAAGACATCGGTCCCGACATCGGTCCGACATAGTGCGAACTAGCTCTAAGCTTACAGACAGCAGGAAAACACTGTGTTTTGAACAAAAATATCCAAAAAGTTTTACTAATGTTAACTTAATGGTATTACCAAAATTAAGCTAACCTACGCTACTTTATACTAAAACTACGTGATTTCCACTACTGGCGAAAGAGGCTAATACAAAGATATGTGAATATTTCCCATAGCCCCACCAAACATGTATAAACAGCATTGTGCATTATTTTGAAATGTATAAATATACACTACAACAATCTTTATTAATAAAATCTACACAAATGTAGCGATCGTAGTTTTTTTTACCTGTTGCCTAAGAGCCGCCAGCTCCTCCTCTGTGTACTTCTTGTTATCTTCTGTGTCCTGTGAGTGACTGGTGTCTTGCGCGTCTTCCGGGTCTGAGGCTTCATCGTCACTCACTTGTAGACCTATACCCAGTTCCTGTAACCACAGTAAGTCAGCTTTTTAATTTATTCGTCTACCGTTAACGGCCGGTTAGCAGTCATTACGAAACTTTTTTTTTTACAACGACGGTGGCAAACAAGCATACGGCCCGACTGATGGTAAGCAGCCTATGGACGCCTGCAACTCCAGAAGATTCACATACGCGTTGCCTACCCTAACTGGCGGTTAACCTCAAACACCATACAAACTAACTCATGTCGTGCTTTAAGGTATAGTCAGCAGCAGAAGTTACTAAGCGGGCCAGGTGTTCAGAACTATCTTGACAGGCTCTTATTCTCTTCACAATAAAGTCGTGTTAAGGTCATTTTGTACACCTCACTCGCTTAGCAACTTCTGCTGCTAACTGTAAAAGTTGAAACTAAAAATCCGAAATCGGTTGAGTGCCCCTGTAGAATAAAAGTTTATTAAACCTTTATACAAATACAAGGTCAATTAGTAATATACCTTTATTTTATTTTATTTTTTTAATACATTATTTGGCATATTTATATAAGAAGAGCTGAATTTATATAAGAAAGAAATCCATATCCAAGTCATAAAACTAAATTAAATGTAAAATAAATACCAGTATTTTCACAAACGTTACCTTTATTTGCCCTCAAATTGTAAGAAAGGATTACGATATCAAAGTATCGTAGAGATTTGATGTATTACTGTTTTGAAAAAATATTCTCAGGTCAGACAGAGGTGTACAATTAACACAGATAACAGCTTTTTTCTTAATTATTTTTTATTATGCAGAAACGTCTGCTAGCGAATATCTTCGATATTTAAATCGAAAGAAAAATAGAAAAAAAATGATTTGCAGCAGGACTCGAACCCACCCACCCCGTGGTTGTGGGTTTGAGTCCCGCCTAAGTAATAGTTTTTAATAGTGGATTACCTCCAACAACTCGTCATCGACATCCCTGGCGCGCTTGTACCCCGAGCAAGCCACCTCCTTGTCTAACTCGTCGTCTCGCTCAAGGTCGTGGAAGCGCGGGTACAGGCTGCTCTCGTAGCCGAACCGCTTCTTGAAGAAGTCTCGCACGCAGCGCACGTCGCGGTCGAAGTAGCTGCGAACAAAATATGTTATGAAGCCATAGACATACCTTTTTTTTTATGACATAGGCGGAAAACGAGCAGACGGATTGCCTGGTGGTAAGCAATTACCGTCGCCCATGGGCACCTGCAACATCAGGGTCCAGGGAGTCACAAGCGCGTTGCCGGCCTTTAAGAGGGGTTGGAGCTCTGGGAACCTTACTCACCATCAGGAACAACACTACATACCTGAAAGGTATCAGTGCTATTATGGCTGTGGTCTTCTGTAAGGAGGAGGTACTTCCCCAGTTGGGCTGCCCCAGATTCAAGCGTGATGATGGTCATCGCTGTGCCCTACCTCTCATTGTTGGACGTAGTTTGAGCCTTTGAGGACATACCCGGGTCCAGATTTAATTAGACAGAGCCTGCTAATAATAATACCACGATAATAACTTTCCATGGGTATTCTGCCATACGCGGCGCTATTTTCGTCCGTTCTTGTCATAGTCTCGCATATTTTTGTTCCCCTTAAAATTGAACCCTCCTTTTGTCAGTTGTCAAAGTTGGAGGGATACAAACAAATACAATTGGAGTTTTCTTGCGTTTTGAACCGAAGTTGCGGTAATTAATACAGAATAAGCTAATATTTTTGTTATAAAGAGTGTTCTCTAAAGCAAAACTATTGTGAATTGTTACATTTTGAGCTGAAAAAGCAAGAATATCTTTGTCCTTCACGTGCGCTCGCGGATGCGTCCTCCAGTCATTATTCCTATTCCTAGTAGTTAACACACGGCTTAGGCCTAAGTTATATTTTAATAATTAGTCTTTCGAGCCCTGTTCGCGTCGACGGCGCGTAACGAAAATACAACATATAAATACAAATAGATAGAAATGTTCATAATCAAATCATGCGTGACACAACATCAGGAAACGGGTATTGAGCGCGGCTAAATTACAAACATTAGAAAGTAGCTCAACTATCCCTGGGGCTGTAACGAAAAGGCTATAGTATATAAAAGTACAATTAAAATTAAAACAAATGACAAATCACATGATCTTTTCCACACACTATTTTCGTTTCTGTGGCCTCTCCTACAAACGATTGTAATCCTGGCTAGTTGAGTACCTGCGACTGAGACTCACAGTTCAGCGTTGGCGTGCTCGGTGGACACCATCTGCGGGAAGTCGATGATGACCGGCCTGCCGTCCTCGTCGATCATGAGGTTGAACTCGTTGAAGTCCCCGTGGATGACGCCGCAGTTGCCGAGCCGCACGATGAGCGACATCAGCTCGTCGTACAGCGCCGGCACGTCCGGGACGGAGCGGACCTGGGTGCTGCACAATAAATTCATTATAATTCCTTCCAAGCCACATGAAACTGTTTGACAAATACTAATAAGGGTTTTCATCTGTACACTCCCTCTCAATGGAGTTTAAATCTTTTATAAAAGGAAATAGGGTAGAATTTCTTTTGTTTCATTAGTTTTTGTACAAAAGAAAATGCAACCCAATTCACTGCATAGTAAGGTTGGTTTTAACTATTAAATATTTTAGTATGGTTGGGGTTACGAGACTAGGACAGTGTCGTTCTCGAAATGTCGGAGGTAATTTTTCTATATTAATATACGCGGTTAAGTCCAGTTTATTTGTAATAATGTGTAAAATGCGTGAGCAAATAATAAGGGGTACGAACAAAGTTCGATCGTTTTTGCATTACTACGTCCAATATTACAATGTCTTGGGGACGTGTGCGGCAGCTTCGGATAAGGGCACATATGTACGGGCATCCGCTTCGGATACCTACATCTTCTAAATGTCTGGAGCGCCGTGTCGTGAAATCACAATTATGAAAAAGTGGCTAATAATCTCATTCTACCACCTCTTTAAGCTAAAAAATTTAACACTTAAAAAAAGGATTTGTATGCTTTAAATCAAAGCATACAAACTAAAAGTTGAACGCAATAATACTTTTTCATATACTACCAAAGTATTGACAAGTCTATACTAATTAAAATAACTAATGCATACAGCAACACAGACAACAACAGAGAGATTAAAGTGGAGTAAATAAAAACAGGCTATAACTGAATCTACACTAATATTATAAAGGCGAAAGTTTGTGAGTGTGTGAGTGTGTATGTTTGTTACTACGTCACGTCTAAATTCGGCTGGAGCGATTTTAATAAAATTTCATATGGAGTTAGCAGACACCCTGGATTAACACATAGGCTACGGTTTTTCGCTCATAACCGTGTGTAACACCGCGGCGCACAGCTAGTAAATTTATAAAAGTAGAATTATTGATGTTATTCGTTTTGTTAACTTCAACTTGTAAATCAAATTACAGACGTAAAATTCTGTCTCATGTCTCATATACTTACAGTGGGCCTCCCCGCACGAGGTCCATGACGACGCAGTGGCGGTTGAAGTCCACCGGCCGCGGCACGGGGAACCCGCGCTCGTGCAGGGCCTTCATGTACGCGAACTCCTGATAATACAAATAAATGGAGGTTATTAATTGAACACTTAATACAGAAATGAAGACAGAAGTGAAGGAACGAATTTGTTTATAGTTTGCTTTCTTTGGAGAATGCGTATGGTATATCTATACCAACGGCTGTCCCAAAAAGGACGCAAAATTTGAATTTAATAGATTCTTTTGTTTTATTGTTATTTATTCACTGATTAATAAACTGCATAGTATAGGGTTACGTATGAAAAAGCATATCAGGCAAATGGCCTCCATGACTTTGGCACATATGCAATCTTTTATTGAAATTTTCCACTATTCTGCATAAATGTGGCTAAATTTCGTCGATGTAACGTCAAGCGACGTGTTGTGGTCGCTATGAAGAAGGAATCAGAGCATGGGTACTTGTACTTGAGCGTAGGAATAAACTTTTGATTGTAAATAACCACACAAGAACATCTGTATATAACAATATCTAACAATGATAAATCGCAAGTCTTAGGGGATCAATTCTGAACACCGAAGCGAGAGACAAATGTCTATTCAAATTAATCATGTCCTTTGCAGTAATTGTGTCTACGGGCATTTCTACAAACCCTTAACTATCAGTGGTCAAATAGTTTATTTTTTAACATTGCCAACCCATAAATGCAAAAAATGCTGACTCGCGCACGTAGGGTTTCTTAACATTATCTATAAAACAAGAGGAAAAAAACCGGTAAAGAATCACGATTTTAGTATTGGAGGCCCCTTAAATATAGTCTGATAGGGTCTCGTTTTTACCGTTTGGGTATTAAACCCTAAAAACATACCTTAGTAGCGGAAATTCGTGATAGGTAAAGCCAAGAGGCGCGATTGCGGTGCGCGTGGTAGTCTCGCTTGTCTTTTACGTTGCGGAAACATGTGCGGCCCAATCTGCAATTATTATACATACCTTTATAGAATCTTTTACATACAAATGAGCTTGCTAGGGACCTGATTATGAGAAACAATTGCATGCCAAGACTGAAAAGTTGGCAAATACTGCAGCTAGATCTGACACTAGTTTGACAGTGAACTCTCCAGACAAGAGGGACAGTATTTGTTGTAATAACTCTCGCAACACTACTGAAGATAGAATACCTGATTATAACTGAATTAGTTGATTACAGATAAAAATATTATTAAAAAATGCTATCTTTTACTGTACAAACTTAAATTTTGAACAGTGGTTACTTTTTATATTTGAGTGTATATGAGTACCTAAAGACCTTATTATTATACTTTAAAAAATGATGTAGCATGTGAATACACCACATAACTTGAACACACTTGTAATGGCAAATTAGAAACCATAGATCTAAAGACAGCAGTCATAGTGTGGAAGTGATGTACTGAGGTCATTTGACATTCTGGATAAGAACAATTTTTATATTACCCTGGATATGGATTATTGACTCTAATTTAGGTCCAGTGCCTACTATTCCTCAGAAAATTCTTGTGTGTATAACACAGTACTCATTTCATAGAATGCTTCAAGAAACAAGTGAAACAAACAAATATAATATATTCTTATGTATATTAGCTTACCGATGCAACTTTAAGCATAGTGGGTTGTGATCTTCATCTGCAACTGTGTAAATGTTGGACTCTTTGCCGACTCCAATCTGGTTGCCGAAAGAAGCAATCACCTTCCTGTTAGTCAGTGCCTTCAGTGCAAGATAATCATAGCCAGCATTGGTGAGTCGGTACCCATCATCTGCAGGAAAGAAATATTTTGAAGTATAAAATAATGGGACTAGATGTTAATACCAACTTGAACATACTAGTTAATCATGATTTTTCATAAAAAAAATACTTTTAATGTAGATGTACTTATATATTTATTACAAATAATATAGTTCTTACTTTAACATACATAATCCAGTGCATGAAATTTACTTGTAACTAATCTACTTGAACTACTGTTTACAGTAGTACTGTAGTAGTTATAGTTGATATTCTTACACTATGACATAGGAATATCCACTCTGAAAGTTAAATGAACAAAGGTCTACCAAATATATTCACAAAATATATGAATGCCAGATTACATTTTATACTATATCAATGAATTTTCAGTAATATATTTTCGAATAAAAAGCAAGCTAAAATGTTATGTAGACCTAACTAATAAATAAAAACCTCAAAACATACTATGATACTATACACTTTTATTTCTAATGTGAGATAATAATAGTTTATTGTGCTTTATTGGTTGGGCTATAGCAAAGGAGGTGGGACATCAAAAATATTTACGTTATAAATTAATGATCATTATAACACCTATATTTTATGATGCTATCGGATAAAGGATGCTAAAATTAAAATGTGTTGTATGGGCAACTTTTCTTAACACACCCAAGTTGCTGTGAAAAAGGAAATACAGCACCAGTCGACCAAATACCTACTTGGTTGCGCCCCCTTTGCTATACTCTGAGAATGAAACTCACAATGTTTTCCTCGCTCGTAGGTCAGCAACCTATGTTTACACAACTCCTTCATTAGTTTATGCACGCCGCCATGACGGAGATTCGCGATAGATGCTACAAGCGAACCTGGCACCAGTTCGTGGTTTTTCATACCCATTTCCACCTAACAACAATAAGTGAATTAGTAAGGTTAGGAATAATGTTATTTTATTTCACTTCAATTCAAGCAATACAAACCGCAGTCAAAACGCGGAAGTCCTCTCCCGTTAAATAACGCAAAATAGCCACATCTAGTTTTCCCATCTTGAATTCTGGGTAAATTAATATAAACACAACCTATTCAACGTCATGTGTTTAATTTCAACACAATTTAAATGAACGAAAGGAAGGAAAGAACGAGCAATTTGCGAAGCAAGAGCAAGAGCATGATACAATGACATGACACTCAAGTGACAGTGACAACAGTAGCGTTTTATTATCGCAGTGGCCCTTAAACAAGATTTATTCTGATTAATAACTGTTAAGTAATTAAAGTTAGATCCTTATTTTAAATAGCATAGCTTCAACATTTTTATTATAACAAAATGAAATGGCTCTTTATCTTAGCTGCATACCACCCTGAATTGGCATATGATCAGCTGATTGATCAGCTGCTTTTAGCTTTTTTTAGTGCACCTGTATGCACCTGAACGCAATGAGTAAAGAATCCTAAGGAGGTGAAATACCTACAAGAAAAACGTGCCAGCCTGGAACAATAAATGGCGTCTTGATAGTTATTCTAGTGCTGCCCTAATGTTACAAATTTAATCGATGAATCAAAAACTTGCTACGACGTTTAAAGACTTGTATTTATGTATGTGCATTTAGTTTAAAGTTTTTATTTATATTCGACTTATAAAACGTGAGTTACCCCCTTCTATACAAATATATTTATCTCACGATAGTTTTGTGTTTAAAAAAATATTAAAAACTAAGCTTAAAGTCCTATCTTTTAGAGGACAACCAAGAGTTAAGATGATATGTAAAAAATAGTTTAAATTAGTTAGTATTAAGTTATATTTATGTTTTATATAAAAACTGTAACCCGAGGTTACTATGATCAATTTTAGAGTTTGACATCTCTTTTTGGCGATCCTAATAAACTCAAAAATATGAAAAAAATTATAATAGGTAATCGGTTTTTTTCTCGTTTTTTATCTTCGCAGGAAAAGAAATAGCACTGTTTTTTCAGAAAAAAATTAAAACGTTACATTAGATCAAAGTTACATTGAAAATGGGGTTACTTTGAAACCACTGCTTTTTACTCTCATTATGTAAAGTAAACCATAAAAATAGAAACACAAAAATCGGTTCAGTACTTTTTAAGTTATTTATATTTTTATTACGTGGGGTTACTTTGATCACATATAGAATGAAACAAATTAGTGATTACTTAAATAGCTTTATTAGATTTTTTACTAAAAAAGTAAAGTACGTAGGTATCTTCCTATACTTGATGTTTGATCTTATCTGGTGCGTGATGGTTGTAATGATGGCACTGCGTCATCTCGCAATCGAATAACACCCAGGGTTTTATTGAATGAATCTTCATGGAAATGCAAGGAGCAGATAAAAATATCTGTCAAATTAGGCCGGATATTTTCTGTACCGATTGCTTCCAACCACTTCTTCGTTTTAAAGTCGCTTCTTGGTAGGCTGAAAAGATAAAAAAAAATGTTAAGATGCAGTTTTAAATCAATTTACAAAACCTTTCCTTGCTTGTAACTTGTATATTATATCTTAAAATGATCAACATTCATCTTTCAGTACATCCGTTTGTGGCGAGAGCTTGGAATTTATTGCTTCTTTTAGACCAATACAATAAGGAATAGGTTAAAAACTATAATATACATATGAACCGAAATTTAAAAAGTTAAGGAATTGCCGACTTAAATAAGAGATATCGATATCTATAGAACAACACTAGCCATCTACTGATCGACATATTAGATGTAAAAATATCCATAAATTAGCTAAAGATTACATTAATACGTAACACATCTTAATCTTTACAATAATAATATTGCAATTTGTACTTTAAACACTCAATAATGTTGATAGTAACCAATATTTCAATAAATAAATGTTACATACCGGTGCAATGATAAAGATCCTTGGTTTTTGTTATACCACAGCCCACTACACTACACTTTGGCATTATTATAAAATGTTTCTTCACTTCATTTTAAAGTTTTTTCACAGCAAAATTCCGTAAAACGCGAGATATCATTTATTTTTTAAAACAACCACGGTGTTTTGACAGTTCAATTACTATTAACTGAGTGGAACATAAAATGGCTCCCGGCCGCATTTAGGCATTTAGACGTCCGACAATGACAAGTGTTGCCAAATTTGAAACCCACCGGCGTATTGTTGTCTCTTTTAAATAACTGAAAATAAAGCTTTAGAAAAAAGAGACAACTATATTTTTCAGAATTCTATGTCGAAATGCATGATATCTGCATAACTGATTGAATATATAGAACAATATGCCAAGTCCATAGATTCCTTGGTCATAGCCTGAACGTCAAAGCCGTGGTCCGATTCGCGATTTGAGCATTTTAAGCAAGCTCACGGTCGGTCCGATTCATTCTATCTGGACTTACAGAAATCTCGTGAGCCTTTGACACCACGTGGCTGGCAGCATTTTAAGCTCTGTGAGCAGTGTGAGTATGATTCCGACTACGGTTCATATGGGTGGAAGGTCATGTTGACAGGCCCGGTACCGCGAACGTCGAAGTTCGTACATTGCGGGCATCTGCCTTTTTTACTCTAATTAAGGGTGTCATGAGAGTGACAGAGACAATCGTCCGAAATTCACGAATATCATTGTTCGCGGTAGCGCCGCAGTTCAAATGGCGCTGACGCGACGCTCATGCTGGTCCGAAGTCCATTAATTGTGGCGCTAAAGAGAAAAACGATATTCGTAAATTTCTGCCGATTGTGTCTGTCACTCTCATGACGCCTTAATAGGAGTGAAAGAATACGCTTGAAATATACGAACTTCTATGTTCGTGGTACTGGGCCTGATTCGGACTAGCTGTCAGCACTGTAAGCTCTGTGAACAGTGTGAGCGTGATTCGGACCACGGCTCAAGTCAAGTCATTATAAAGTTTTATTTTTTAAACGTCATTTAGCCGGATCAAACTATTCATACATACTAACTCTAATACAGTCTTTTCGTCCTAGTCTCTTTACCCGAGTGAATCGTGTGATAGTTTGTATATATCGTGATAGTAAAAGGAAAACATTACTTAATAATGATAAAACGAGGTAATGATTCTTTCGATGATAGTAATGAGTGTTGCTTCACTGACGCGGTCCACCCGCGATTTTTACAGAAACCACCTAAAGTTCTTCGTGGTACAGTATCAGTTTTTAAGTAGTTAATTTTTATAGCTATAATAATTATTTATATACGCTTATATAAATTACTATGTTAAACAATATTGTACACGGTGTTTTCATTTAGAAGAAAATAGTAAACCTGATTCAGATAGGACCATAGATGTATTAATTATAAGTTATAATTCATTATAAACATTATACTGTATTTATATAATTATTATGTATATATTCATTTTCTTTGGATAGGACTCCGTGACACAACTAAAGACAGTGCTATAATCAATTTTATAAAGTAAGCAAACAAAAATATGTAATTTTTCATAATTTTAACTTTTAATTCATGTTTTAATACTTACATGGAAATAATTTAATTACTTATTTACATGAAAAATACGCATACTAACTGTTTCGGGTGAGCAACGTCTATAGACGTCGTCTTATCCTTCTTAACTACGACTTAATTGAGGTTGCTGGCTCGAACTGGTTTAACCCATTCGCAGCCAAGCGTCTGAGAATGAACGCTTTCCGCCAGGCCCCCATACAACACATTTTTCGATAAAAGTGTTGACGAGACGCGTGCGTCATGGGCCCGGCTCAACCAGACCGCCGCTTACGGTAGAGGAAAAAGGATGGGATTATGCGACACTTTTGATAACCACGTTTCTTTAGCACAGCATTAAATATGTTCTGATTATATATTTTTTTCTTTATAATTAGTAATTAGGTAGAAATCTTTCATTGTGCTTTAAAGTCATACCTCTTGTAAGCCAAGTCACTTAATACACTCAACCAACACACACGCGAAAAGTAGAAGATAAGAAGGTGCCAACGAGTAAATCGAGACTAAATGACTTACGTTCGCTGCCATTGTTTTAGAATTTGGATATGATAGAGTGGAAGAAGACACTAAAACACACGTGCACCAAAACTGTCGGGTTAGATGCAGGTGCACAACTGCACATGTGCAAGATAACGAACAAAATTTAATAAAGTAATGTGTTTTCGAGCTAGTCAGTCTAGACAATAGGCTGAGCCGCTCTTCTTAAAGGCAGCTATTATACTTTGACAGATAAAGGTCATTTTTACTGATAAGGCCAAAATAAATGCCGACAAACGACTAAACAAAAAGAACAAAGGAAATTACAAAGTTGCGATTCAGAACGACTAAGTTTAAAATTATGTCAGAAAAAGAAAATAAAAAAAATGTTATATATTTATAATTATACAATTCTTGGTTTCTTAGACAGTAGTATAAAGTCATCCAGATTTGACTTATTTCTAAAATGGCTTAAGTACAAAAGGCATGTATAGTAAGTTAAGCCTTAACTTTGTGGTATAAGGTTTATTTTGTCTTGTTTCGTAAAGACAGAAAGTTTTTACAGTATGTGCCGGGCCACGATGACTAGAACCGTGCGTCATGCCAATAACTTCTATTACATATATATATTTACTATATTTAGTAAATACATTCAGTACGTTAAAAGGCAAAGATTATATTTTTAGGTTTTCAAATAAACTACATTTATTTTACTTAAAATTAAACGTATTTAATTTTTCGAACGGCCTGTTGAGCAGTAAAAAGTGAGTTATTATTTGTATAAATTTAAGAATCACATAACTATGGTTGTTGTAATTTACGTAGTAAGTAGAAATTCATCGCAATACGTTTCATTAATATTTAAAAAGAGATTTACTTATGACGCGTATACTAGTCACGGGCCTAGCGGAAGCGTTCGGCCATGACGCATATGTCTCGTCACGGGCCGCGAATGGGTTAATATTAAATTTAGAATTTTTTTTGGAACGGAACCTGACCTGCCAACCGCCATATTTACCATTACACGTTTATTTTAATTAGCACTTTAATGTTATACTCGATTCTTATAAGGGTTCTGACGTGTTATTCTCTATTTTATAATACAACTCTGCTTTCCCTGGACTCTGATAACTCTGCTTTTCGTGTGAATATACCTGCTCAACAAACAATAATAGTTTATTGTTTTATTGTTTTATTGTATTTATATCAATGGTCTGCACAAACTTAACTATACATTACATCATGCGTGAACTTGATTATCAGTTTTTGATGTAAAATGTGAGATGTTCACACGTGATGTGGTACAGCTCTATCTGCTCAGACTGAATTTCCTATGTCAAACCTTGGATTTGAAAAATCCCGCTGCTGCTTCTCTCTATATACATATATGTGACCGTCCATGGCTAAAGGTCCCTTATGGCAGGTATTGAGTTAAGCACAGATCCTAAATCTACATTAAATAAGCTATCTTATACAAAAAAAATCATGACTCTAAGTCCCATACTTTTTTTTATAAAAAATATTAAACGTACACATGCTAAAACTGCACTTTTGAGAAATCGTCAAAAGAAGTTTGAAACTAGTTTTAAGTGTGTTCCCATTGGAAGTTACATAGATTATGATTGATTTCGTATCTCAAGGGTTTTTTCTTTGGAACCCAGTTATTGTTTTTTTAATGTGACTTCCAGATCATGAAAAAATAGCCTTTAAAAATAGCAACACGCTCATATGGACGAAACTATTAAAAAAATATTTTTCGACTTTTCCTTTAATATGTTGTAATCAGAACCATTTTATATAGTAGAACATATTTGAGCTTACATTTTAGGATAGAAACAAAAATCACATAGGCTACGAATTTTTTTTTTTAAATTAAAATGTGATTATTATTATCAGTTACATCTTTCCTAGAACAATAACAAATTTGGTATAGTATGCTGTAAATTATATTTTAATCAGTCCACAGGAGTATCACAAAAGTCTTATTATTATTCTACAGGTCACACTTTTTTATTGATACACGATCAAAGTTACGTAAAAATCACAATTTCGCTCCCATACATTTGAGAAAAGGGCCCTTATGGCCAACCATAGACAAAACATATTGATAATTACAATACGGCACAATATTAACATAATTTATTTGCTAATCTTGTATCAAAACAGCAATCCGAAGAATAAATGTTATTATACATTTTCTAAAAATATTGATCTGTTATGAGTAATTTTCATTTAAAGTTACGGTTAAATAATCCACATAGTACCTACCTAGTGATCCCGAAAGCCGAACGAGACCACAATATCTGTGCAGTTAACAGTCCGTTACCACTAAGGAACCATTCATAAATCACGTAAGGACATTTTAGGTGATTTTTGATCCCCCTCACCTTCCCGGGTAGGGGTGTGTATGGGGGGGGGGGGAGTCAAAAATCACGGTCAGACCCCTTATTTCTCATTGTTGGAATATGAAATTATTGCGATAAATGGAACTACTACCAATTTATTTGACTGATCTCCATTACATCAAAAGCCGGGAAAATGAGGATTTTCGGCCAAGTGGGTATATACGGCCGAGCGAGCGTGAATGAAATTTGCAAAATCACAACTAACTGTTTGCTATGACACCCGCCATCTTTGTCTCAGTATGGATAATCAACGAAAAAAAAGTTACTTTGCAGACCTAGGCCTTTATATGAAATTCCATTTCCGTCCCCTTCACTTGCCGCGCTAAAAAAACCATACTTCCGAGTCTATTATAAGGAATGTAAAGACGATATTTCATTGCATGTTTGAGAAAACATCATTTCGTATTCGGTTCCTGTGGCCGAGTTCACCACAGTAGCTACATGTAGGTAGGTTTTTTACGTTTTGTAGGTAATACATCTAGTGCAGAAGCCGTCTAGAGATGTTTTGAAGTCAGTCGAAAAATGTAGTACCTACACGTAAAGTAAAATTTCAAATGATCGTAGGTACTTAGGTACCTAAAGCCCTTTTTGTTATTATACTTATGTATATAACTTAAACTTGTTTATAATATCAGATATGAGTCCCATGGATTTGCACGCATTTATAGGCTGCAGTGATTGCTTAGGTACCATCAGGACGGCCGTATCCTTGTTTGCCACTGACATAGTGTACAAAATAAGTAAAATTTGTAAACAAATACTTGTAAACAATTTTAATTATTTTATCTTTTTCATTTTTGTATGCAATTTCCCATAAGGGACCTTTTCTACTAAACTTTGAACTCAATTTTAATAAAGAAAGAATTAACGTACACAGCTGACACCAAGGTACAAAGATACCCCTATTTGTATATATTACTATTTTACATAGAACTAAAAAATGATAATTTTGAAGGGTTTTACGAAAACGCCAATATCTCCGTAACTAGAAACTGCCATAAGGGACCTTTTCTTATGGACGGTCACAATATATGCATCTAAACACATTTGAAAAGTTGTCGTTATCTGTCAATAGATGGCGTGACATGAGAAAACCTTGACTAATAAGCGCCTACGCTAGCTGACGCGGACGCCCGCCGCGTGCCCATATAAATTTTAGGGCCTACGCTAACTTACGCCCGCCGCGTGCCCATATAAAAGTCGCCCGCTGCCCGCCGCGCGGATTAAAATTTGTATGGACACGCGGCGGGCGTCCGCGTAAGTTAGCGCAGGCCCTTAATCCGCGCGGCGGGCGACTTTTTTATGGGCACGCGGCGGGCATCCGCGTCTGCTAGCGTAAACCCTAACTCTATACCCTATTATACTATTCAATACACTTTATGATATGTACACTTGATAAGATTGATAAGATCTATTTCTTTCAAAGCCCTACTATAAATATGTATTTATGTGTATGTAACTGCTTCAGGACATTGAGTGAATATTATTGTTGTGTCACTCTCACTACTGATAACACGTAAAATATATGATAACATTGTTGACTTCTGCAACTTACATTAACGACCATGATAAAGTGTCTAAAATGCTAGTTTATCTTGTTTGAAATAACTTAATATTTTATATTACTTTTACGATTTATTTAACAACTTAAATCGTAATCTATCATATCACTTGTTTTTTTTTTTAAATAATAGGTAGCGGTAAGATATTCAAATAATAGTAGAAAATAATAGTAAACTAAATAAACTGCATTACTTGATCATATTTTGACAGAGTGAATACCATATACATATTTCACATTTCTTTAAGTACTTGAGAACCACTTTTAAAAGTACCTATATGACTTTTAAAATCCAATAATATCATGGCTATTAATATTTGCCTAGTCTTTTTGTGGTAGTCCACATGGAAAGGTATCTTATAGCGCTTACGCTATTGTTAATGACGCTTCAATACTAATGTGACACTTTGCAACGTAAGCGCCAAGCGCCATAAGGTACCTACCTTTCCATGTGGACTACCAAATTTAATTTTTATGTTTGGGGTAGTGTTATAACTTTATAAGTTAGAGGTATTAGGCACACCAAATTGAAATTGCTCGTTTGTGACATATAGCTGTGACTAGAGCATGTTCTAGTACCTAGATTTGTATGCCAATAGGCGCGAAATAGTGAAACTTTCCTATATTTTTAACACCATGTATTTACCTATGTTGAACAAATAAATGCTTTGAATCTTTGAATCAAATAGTTTATGCTTTTGCTTATTTTTATGGTCTGTCTGTAAGTGCCACGGTAGGAATACTGTTTCCACAATTTAAATAATGCCAAAAAGTCATGAAGATTTGTTTACACCTCCTTGAATACAGAGAGCACTGATTCTGTTTTCGGCGGACGGATCAACGGACTAGCAGTGAAAACGTTGGAGGCAAAGCAACTGACAATTTTTCAGTCCTTATTGGACTGAATTAATTTTGTAAACATTAGTTCAAGCAACATCTTTATTGTTTCAGGGTTGAAGATAGCACTGATTCAGTTGGCTGTTGGTCCTGACAAAAGCAAAAACATCGCTCGGGCTGTTGAGGAGATCCATCGTGCCAAGCAGGCCGGGGCGCAGCTGGTGGCCCTGCCCGAGTGTTTTAACTCACCATATGGCACCAGTATGTTTTAAGCTAGATTGACCGGCCGTCTATCGCTGTTGCAGTCATTCAGCCCAGTTCCCTGTAGTTGGAGCTGCAGGTTACTGTTCCGACTGCGTTCCCATACCATGCTCCTCAAATCTTCCAATTGTCCTGCAGAACATAAGGACATCCTTTAGGTTCGTGATAGGTTGATATCTAAGCTATCATCATCTATTTCAGAGCCATGCTCTTGTCGGTGGAGTAATCGCCAATTCTCACTTTTTGACGACTTCTTCCTAAAAATACAGAAAGCAAGGGACAAGAGGCTCTGGAAAGCCTAGGACCACGGATCTCAGCCAAATAAGCTAGATTACTTTGATATATTTATGATAATGACAATGCAATGTTTTTTAAATAAATGTTGTTAATGAACCACAGAAAAAGAAGCAACTAAAGTGGGACAATCAGAGGATTCATATAAAAACGAAGATTTCTATTACAATGCCGCATTGTCTTTGAAAACATGAGTCTTTCATAAATAGTAAACATTGCGATTTTCCTGCTAGGTCGGGCATCGTTTACCTTGTATTGAATTCAATGAATTCAAACTTATTAAGTGCATGGTGCAAGAAAAAACATGTCATGAAATACTTCTCAGAGCCCGTAACTTTAAGACTATGTTGGTTTCAAATCGTCCAGTTAGAGTCAATGGTGTCAC
Organism: Grapholita molesta; assembly: GCA_022674325.2. Classification (NCBI taxonomy): domain Eukaryota; kingdom Metazoa; phylum Arthropoda; class Insecta; order Lepidoptera; family Tortricidae; genus Grapholita; species Grapholita molesta. Next base: position 12,721,036 of record CP053137.2, read on the forward strand.
ACGCGATTAGTCTTCTCTTTTAAGGATCGGATGCACAAACAAAGTTGGCGATCCCTAAGCTCAAACTCTTTGGTAAATAATTTAGTTCTATGGTGCTAACATGACGTAAAAAGGCACATTGACACCAAGATCTGCAGCTGTGAGCGGAAAGTATCGCCAATATTAACCTAATCATCAGAGGTCAGAATTGTCGTAGCATTTTTGAGCTGTCATAGGGATTTCTCGTTTATACAAATCGATATCGATAAATACAGAATTCAATATGTAAACATGATTACGAGCAGAAGTAAACAACATGCAGTCTTATCGTGATTGAGCGATCTCATTTCTAGGAAATTATAAATAATAGTTATATAATTACGTTTTACTGTTTCTTGTAAGTAATTTGTAGGTTTAACAATTTCAGTCGCTCTAAAAGTTATCTAAACGAAAACGCTCTTTAGCGGTAAGACTGCCTGTTGTTTACCTCTAATTTTAATTTTGTTTAAATGTTGTGTTCTATAATTTATCGATATAATTATGACTTCGGTAGTCGATAAATGAGAAGTTCCTATGACAGCTCAAAAATGCTACGAAAATTCCGATCTCTGCTAATCATAGAGTGACTAAATATTGAAATGATGTATATTCCTTCCAGAGTTCTTCGAGCAATACGCGGAGGAAGTCCCCGTCGGGGAGACGTCGCGCGCGCTGTCCCGCGCGGCGGCGGAGGCCGGCGTGTGCGTGGTGGGCGGCACCGTGCCCGAGCGCTGCGGCGCGCGCCTCTACAACACGTGCACCGTGTGGGACGCGCGCGGCCGTCTGCTGGCGCAGCACAGGAAGGTAGCCGTTGGTTCCGTGTTGGCTCACACAATCTCGTCATTTCATCATTTAGTGCCCATTCTTTTTTACGTCACACTGGGCGGTAAGAGATATTTACCGCCCTAGGGCGCGACGGAAAATCTCACTTTACACTTGAAACCCTATTAGGTCTAAATTAAACCGGCAAGTATAAACATTGGACCCGGGTATGTCCTTAAACTACATCCAACAATGAGAGGTAGGGCACAGCAGGGACCGGACAACCCTTTCCGCGGCAAAAGCCATTAAAAGGGCAACCCTTAAACACGGCTAACACATTGAAAGACTTACCAGTTTGAACTGCTAGCCCATATATTTGACTATCCCTTACCGTATGACTAAGCCAAACATAAAACTAGCCCTTTACAATCACTAACTGCTATCCTTTATGCCTTGCTATCCCTTATAAAGGGTTACCCTTATTACTTAGCGCTTTTTATAAAGCTTTCCCTTTGGTAATGTCTTAGTTAATCCTTGCGTGAAAGAGACAGGTTTAGTATATGTCTACGCTAGTGTTCGAAAAGCGCGCGTCCATCAAATCAAAAGAGTCAAAGAAAACGCCGCGTCACCGCGCCGCCTTACTATTGGATCAGAGCAATGTGTGCTTTATGAACACGGCAGACGATTTCAATTAGCACGCTTGTCTGTAAAAGGGAAGCCCTCTTATAAGGCTAACCCTTTTAAGCGATATGTAGATTTTGGTGAGCGAATGATTAGGGTTTTGTTAGGGTATTGGGATAGCGCTTAGTTATAAGGGTTAGCGCTTTTATAAGGGCTTTAAAAGTAAAATGAAAGGGTATTGTCGAATAAGGGTATGGTGAGTAAAGCCTTATGTAAAACCCATAAAAAAACCCTTTATAAGGGATAGCGGGCCGGTCCCTGGGGCACAGCGATGACCATCACGCTTGAATCTGGGGCAGCCCAACCGGGGAAGTACCTCCTCCTTACAGAAGACCACAGCCATAATAGCACTGCTACCTTTCAGGTATGTAGTGCTGTGTTCCTGATGGTGAGTAAGGTTCCCAGAGCTCCAACCCCCCTTAAAGGCCGGCAACGCGCTTGTGACTCATCTGGTGTTGCGGGTGCCCATGGGCGACGGTAGTTGCTTACCACCAGGCAATCTGTCTGCTCGTTTGCCGACTATGTCATAAAAAAAAACATACGGAAACGTTGGGGTATTTTATTTTGAACCTTAATATGTATTTTCAGTACTATGAAAGACATTTTCTCCAAACAGGTTGTGTTTGGGCAGCTAAAAAAATACGTGTCCGTTATTTTAGTCTACTCTATAACATATATCAAAATGAATCAAATCTGAGTCGGACAGTTGGGTACCCTTCCTTGTCAGTTACAACGGATGAACTCACGTGTACTTATATCGTATTAGGGTACCCATATTAACATGTCTAGTGCGATATAGGTACACGTGAGGTCACCGTTGTTACTGCGTAGTAGTAGCGTGACTCACAAGTTTTAATTATATCATCATTTGTTGAGGCCTAGAGGCAGAGAGCCCCCACAAACTTGCGCCACGCCTTCCTATCTTCAGCTATCCTTCCAGGGCAGCTTGCCATGGCCTTCCCTTCACGGTCTTCAACCTTGAACGCATTTCGAGGTATATCATTCAGTCTCAGCCTCCAAACTTACAGGCCTACATTTAAAACCAATTACTTAAATTAAATTTTCATTTATGAACAGAGTTGAACTTCTTTATTCGTTCGATTTTGTAAAAAAAACTAGCTCTACTTTATATCCTTGTATAGAACTGGGAACCAATTTCAATTGACGTTTTCCTTGTATGTTCTTATGATGTTAGAACGTTGCACAGTGGATCGAAATGAATAAAAAATGGACATTCGCATTTTTTTCCAATAATCCTATTTAAAAAAATGTTTTTCGGTTGGAAATGATGTAAGGAATAAAAGATGTTATATAAAATTTTTCAAAATAAGGCTTATTATAACCAGAAAAAAATTAAATGTGTTTTTTTTATATGAAACTAAAAATAAATATCTTATTGTAAGAAAACCGAAACCGATCCAGCTTTCAAACCTTTAAAATATCGTTGTCCTACTTTAGGACAGTGGAAAATAGTAAACAGCTTGGCTCAGTAGGTGCCCGTTTTTTTTTATAGTCCAGTCGAAAGTCAGTAAATATAACATTTTCCTTAGTTCTTTATTTTTTTAATTTCACTAAAAAAACGGTATATTCATGACAATTTAGTATAAAAACCACATAAGTTTGACATTTTGATAAAGGTAAAAACATTTTTTTACAATAAGACATCTATTTTTCAGTTTCATATAAAAAAAACACATTTAATTTTTTTCTGCTTAAAATAAGCCTTATTTAGAAAATTTTTATATAACATCTTTTATTCCTTACATCATTTCCAACCGAAAAATATTTTTTTAAATAGGATTTTTGGAAAAAAATGTGAATGTCCATTTTTTATTCATTTCGATCCACTGTGCGTTGCATGGTAATCTGGTAATGAATAATGGTACTTATTAAAATAAGCATCAATTTTATTTCAGATGCATTTATTCGACATCGACATTCCGAATAAGATAACGTTTAAGGAGTCGGAAGTGCTATCAGCCGGAGACCAGCTCACCACCTTCGAGGTGTACGGCGTGAGAATCGGACTGGGTATCTGTTATGATCTGCGGTTCCAGGAGATGGCGCATCTTATGGCCAACAAGGGTAAATATGTAATAGGTTATTTAAGCATTGTTTAAATATATATATCATAAGGCCACTTAAATAAAAACTTTAACGATATCATCCAAAATACAGTCTGAAGCAAGACAAGTTTAGTTAAACTGGTGATCACTCCAGTGCAAACTACAACAAAAAATATTTTCTATATTTCTAGGCATTATGGTTTAGTTAGAAAACTTTACTAAAACGTTTCTCCATCAATGACCTCTTGACTGACCGAACACTAAACAACACCGTCACTTCATAAATATGTATACGATTTTATTATTTTTACTATAACATCTTATTGCAATGCATTAATGTGAAGAAGATATATATTATTACTTAACCGCGTATATTAACTTTAAAAATTACCGTTAAAGTTTAAATCAGCATGTATATATACATAAGATAAGTTAAGATATATATGGTATATATGACACGGTTGCCTATGACAGAAAGGGTGGAATACGCGGAGTCCCTAAGCACCTTGGGACTCGACTACAGTTATTCTTCCCTAACGTGCATTTTTTTCCATACAGGATGCTCTCTGCTGATATACCCCGGCGCCTTCAACATGACCACGGGCCCCAAGCACTGGGAGCTGCTGGCTCGCGCTCGGGCCACCGACCAACAGCTGTTAGTCAATCTTTACGTATTCCCTTAGTTGGACCCGGGTATTGTCCATAAACTGCGACCATATGTATAGGTAATAGCGTCTCTTAGTGTGATGGAACCCGCCTGCCAAGGCGATTATGGCATGGAGCTCAGCTCATGCTCAGAGATTGCTCTCTGTGGTGGTCTTTGGGGAAGGCACATGTCCAGCAGTGGAGGTCCGTGAACTTCTACTTGGGAAGGTTAAATCGTAACACTAAACAAAAATGATATTGAAAGATATTTAAATCGAAAGAAAAATAGAGAAATTTTACTGTAATGACGTATACCAGGAAGGATAAGATAGAAAAAATTGACAAGTCCAAGCGGTACTCGTATAGCACAATTGGTAGTGCACTGGGCTAGTGATCCAGTGGTTGTGGGTTCGAGTCCCGCTGCAAGGCAAAAAAAAATCAATTTTACTTTTTTAAATATCGATGATAATGCTACCAGACGTTTCTGCTTAATATAAAGACATTGAAAGGACTAAAAATAATCATCTTCCTCGTTTTGTCTCGTTTTTCTGCGGTTCTATGGTATACGGATACCATGATCTTTGGTTTTAAAATGATGCCCTGATTTCTTAATAAAAAACATTTCATTTCTAAATTACTAATACATGGTCAACCATTGTCAATGTATCCATATTATAAGACATTACCATACTTACGATGTTCAGTCAGCTTCATATAGTTGGTAGCATCCAAACTACTCATAAAGTTTGGTACACCATAGAATTTATATGGTGTAACGAACTATTTGACTACTTTGAATGCTGCCAACTATATGACGCTGACTGTTCAACAAATTATTCAGAGTTGTAACTTTCTACAGTTGGGTGGCTCTAGTGAGCCCGGCCCGCGACCAGTCGGCTGACTACGTAGCCTGGGGACACTCCACGCTGGTGGACCCGTGGGGCGCCGTTGTGGCCACGCTAGATGAAAAGGAGGGCACGCTCCTGGGAGATATAGGTACAGTAGACACAATGCTTTTTTTGTTACTTTTGAATTTTATTAATATACAAACTAATTTGATTTGCTTTGGTTTTTAAGTAGTAACAGTAGGTGGCCGGATGATCTAACTATTTGGTCAGGGCTTGAGCCGAGAAAGCTGAAGGTGTGGGTTCAAATCCTGCCATGGAAACCGCGATGGGCCTGGTCACTTTTTTATGTATATTTCAATTTATGATTGATTGACATAACTTTTTACGGTTTTTACACGGGATTTACATTTTATTACTATAAAAAAGCGATTTTTACGAACGACATTATCCTTGTGGCTCAGAGAAAAAGTTTTCTTGTTGTTTGTTGGAACGTCGTTGCCATTTTTTCAAAAAGTCAAAGCGACATCTGTTTCTTTGAATACGTATTTTAGTACCACATATATAATAGCACCTGGCCTATACTGTGTGTAAGTCTAATACGGGCGAAGAATTAAACCAGACATAGGATTTACCAGTACAATGATTAACCAAAAGGTTTTTCTTTAATTATACCTATTATACACATGTAATTAATTTTTGTAAAATTTCTGAGCAGTAATGTACTGCGAACATTACGCGATATAAGCTTTTGAAACTAACTGTCAACAAGAGTTAAACTCGAGTGTCTTGCATTACATTGCGGGCCGAATTTTTTTATATGGATAAAAAAATTATTGCATTTCTAAGCAAAAGTTATCTAAATATATTTCTTATGTCCTATTCTACCCTACGTTAAGAGATTCGCCCGTATTAGACTTACACACTGTATAGGAGTAACGTGTGTTAGTAAGTTCCATATTAATTCTCTCCACAACTACATAGACTATCCTTCAGTTAAGTTTTTTACCTATAAAGTTATTTTTATAAAGGTCGAGATACTTAATAAAACCGCATTTATAGCACCATCTTATTTCCTTTTAGATTTGGATACAGTTGAAGAAGTCAGAAGTCAAATACCAATAAGGAGGCAAAGGCGAACGGATATCTACGACACCGTTGCTAAATAAGTATAAGGACACTATACCGGGTGTTTCCTGTAATAAGAGCAATAACTTTACAATTGCTTCTATCCACGAACGCAGTAACAGTTGTTCTACAACTTTAAGGAAATTTTGTAATTTATTACTTGTTATTTTTTCGAACAAACTAAACAGTATTTTCAATAAACAGCATCCAGTAGTCTAGTTGACGTTTACTATGAGCCTACAAACTTCATAGTTTTCACAATACATTGCTTGCTTGGAAAATCTATTTTATTCATATTTAGTAAACTATAAGTTATTTTCAAAAGTCGTAGAACAAATGTTGCTACGTTTGTGGTGTACAAAACAAGGCTTGTTACAGGCAACAACCGATATATGTTTAACATATGATTTGTAGCTTTAGGTGATCTATAATTTTACATACAGTCATGGCCAGATATCTGATCTGGCCACGACTACATATGAGGGATTTAAGCAATATATTATTAATAAACAATAAGGTACTACGTAAGGTGAAGTAGGGCAAGATTTGATTACTTTCTATGAGGGGCAACATTACAGGTGACTTTTCAATTTACCATTCGTAAAAAAACATTAAATCTTACTTAACTTTATGTTATAATTTTATTTGTATGTATATTGGTGCTTGCTAAAAGCGACTTACCTATGAATTATGCAGTATAATATTAATATACGATAGTATGCCAAAAAACTAAAATGTAAATGTATATAAGATTTATATATTTTTGTACCAATTTTATTGTTATTAAAATTACGATTTTAATCGCTTGTTTATTTGGTTTATATTCGCCTGCATTGATCTTACTGGAACTTGGAAATTGACTTTTTTTTTATCTGTTTTGTTTCCGACCCTTTGTCTCTTAGACTATGTACTCCGCTAGGCCTCTACATAGTATATAGTCATACAGTACCTAAATATAAAAACACGTATTATAAAATTACAAAAGCAAATCGGTCAATTCTCAAAAAACTATGAACAAACTCGGGTATGTCCTTAAACTACGTCCAACAATGAGAGGTAGGGCACAGCGATGACCATCACGCTTGAATCTGGGGCAGCCCAACTGGGGAAGTACCTCCTCCTTACAGAAGACCACAGCCATAATAGCACTGCTATCTTTCAGGTATGCAGTGTTGTGTTCCTGATGGTGAGTAAGGTTCCCAGAGCTACAACCCCTCTTAAAGGCCGGCAACGCGCTTGTGACTCCTCTGGTGTTACGGGTGCCCATGGGCGACGGTAATTGCTTACCACCAGGCAATCCGTCTGCTCGTTTGCCGCCTATGTCATAAAAAAAAAAGAAAAAATAGCCAATAACAGCTTTGGACAGGGGTTTGTTTAATTTAACTTAAACTTGGACTTAGTTTTAAGATAATTCGCACTAAATATGCACTAAATATTTATTTTTTGGAAACGGTTTTAATAATATTTAATTATTAATATTTTATAATATAGATGAAAGAAACCCACAAGTAGTAATATGAATCGTTATCTACATGGATGGCAAGTTCAAGATCGACAAGATAAACGTTCACATGATTTCATAACATTACTTATGTTATTTACTATCTGTCGACGACGGACATACATTATATGTCCGTCAACAGTCAAGGTGTAGAATATCACATCACACATCACATTTCAGCCGTATGCAGTCCACTGCTGGACATAGGCCTCCCACAGATATGACTTGTATCATCTTGGGGATAGTTGCCAAAGTCGCCACGCTTGGCAGGCGGGTTGGCGACCTCAGTAGCTGTAGATTGGGTTTCGACGGACGCTGCTGCCTGCCCGTAGAATTTTTCCCTTTGTCGCCTCTTACGACACCCCCGGGAGGAGATGGCGTGGTGCTATTGTAGTCAGACGACATCACACGGCATAGAATATAGATGCGATTTATTGCACAGTCCCCATCAGATATATCGGAGCTGTGGAGGTGGTCACAAATATTCACAAATATGTGAACATGCACTTTATCGCCTTGATAATAGACGTTGCTCAGATATTTGTGACCGACCACCACAGCTCCCACATATCTGAGGGCGACTGTACAATAATATTTTTATTTAACCCGGAAAATTGTGTAGATTTATTTTAATTCTACGTAGGTAAGTAAATTTCGGTGATCTGTCCTGGTGTTAAGGCCCTTTCCCCCCCAGAATTCTATTACGCAGAATTTAAATAAGCCGAATGGTTGGTACGCATAATTTGGAAAGACCGAATGGTGTTATTACGATTTTTTTCCCAGGAAGTGTGTTTTTGTCGTAGTCGCTGTTCTAACCTAACCTAACCTACCTTGTTTTTCTGTTGTGGTCACAGTTCTAACCTAACCTAACTCACTTCGGACATTCGACCTCAATAACAGTATGCCAATATATTTTCGGACAAAGTAGTATTCGGCTAATACAGAATTATGCTAAATAAAATTCTGCAACATTAATATTCGGCGTCAATAAATTATGCGAAACTTGGTAAGTATGCGTATTAAGATTCGGACAAAACAAATTATGCCAAATAAAGGGAACCCGGGTTAGGTACGTGAACTTCCAGGGTTTAATGAAAATATAAACTTTACCTAAACCTTTCCTCGAGACCTTTACTTTTCTCGGCTGACTCATTCCTCGCTCAAAGAATACGCATAATTAATAAATGGAGGAATGTGAACAGCTTTAGTTAATGGGTACCCTTCTGCTAGTGCCAGACTTGGGTGACTTAGTATTCGTGGGTATTTAGTGTATAAAATTTTGGGTAGGTATCTTCTTATTCTTTTAATTAGATTTATTTTATATAAAAAAAATATTGTAATGTAATACATTTCATTTAAGTAAGTATTGATAATAAAAAATATTATAATTAATTTAATTAAAGTTTAGACTTTAAAGTACTATCTATTAGGTTCAAATTCGCCTGCAGTAAGTTCAGAACGTCGCTTGCACATCCCCAAAACAACGTCACGCCGCTCCCACCTGTAATATACAATAAGTAAATTAGCAATAAAATATTACCTATAGATTATGACTTAGAGAGAAAAGAAGGAAAGAGATATAATGAAATTCTTTAGGTAACACGCGAGGTCAAAAGAGGTGAGGTAAGTAACGAACATTATCAGAATATGTGTGTGCGGTGTTTTTTATTGCAATACTAGTACATAATGCGATACCGACCGTGTCCGTAGTTGTGTATGACCAGTCTTCCATCCAGCACCTCTGACTCCAACCGGACTTCGTCCCGCCCGGGCCGCAGTCCCGTCCAGTGTCTCACTATTCTAGCTCCCTACAAATAAACAATATTAGCAGTTTGGCTTAACATAAGTGCTAAGCATCTTTTACTTCCTATACAGCGTGTCTTTCCGTATTATTCCTAACGAACGTGACGCAACGGACTAATACAAACCCAATACGAAGCAAGTTGTCCTACCGTGACCCTGGCCATCGACGACTTCAGCAAGCGCTGACATTCCTGGTAGAGGACATTCTAACCATTTCATCGCGTATGACACGAGAGGAGTGTCATCACATTCTATGGCGTAAGGCACGCCTACCGCGTCATGAAATAATTGTTCGGCGCTAGACAAGTTTTTGAAAATGGAAGACGCAACGAATCGGTTAATTGAAATGTGCACAATTTATAGTATGAGACAGCCAAGAGTTAATTGTTTGCTTATGTTAGTTAAGTACTTACGTAACATTAAGTTTTACCAAACAGGGGGCTGACTTTCGAAAGTCGTGCATTCGAAATCAAAAAACATTTAGGAGTAAAACAATAAATTCCACACACAAATTCCTAACAATTATTTTTGCACGAAATGTATAATTTTGATATCCACTATTATTTATGATTCTATAATACCATTTCTTCGTTTTTAACTGAGTTTAAAATGTGATGAGACAATTAGGTTCGACGCTCAAAAATTAGCGCCCATCATTCCGTAACATATTGTATTATTATTACTTAGCGATTACACTCTGTATTTATTGACTCTTGTGTGTGTCTTGTCAAAATAATCAATTTAAACTACGACCTTATACTCTTACTTTATAAACAAAGTGTAATAGATTGTTTTGGATTTTTATAAAACATGCTTGAATCAAGTCTCGCCACCGATTGCTAAGTTGGCGATTTAAATAAAATGTGCACCTTCAAGCTAGGTATTCGAGTGTACCATCCATCGAGAATGAACTGCGTGTCCTTCGGATCTGTCCCGGTATTGAAGTCGTGTGCTTGGCTCGTGCCGCCCAGCACCACCGTCTCGGAGCTGAAAGTTAGTAGCTTTTCTTAGTCATAATTATAACTTGCCGTGTGATGCCGGCTGACTAGAATAGCACCACCCCATCTCCTCCTGCGGGTGTTGTAAGAGGCGACAATGGCAACTACCCCCAACATGATACAAGTCATATTTGTGGGAGGCCTATGTCCACTGTCCAGCAGTGGACTGCATACGGCTAAAATGTATGTATGTGTAAATTATAACAGGCGACGTTGTCATGTATTATAACGAGTCATTATTTTCGAAGCTATGACTATCAAAATATTGATAAGTACCTACTCTACTATTGGAGGATACACTATTTTTTTAAGATATCTATCCAACGACACCCCGTACAAAGGGATTTCAAGCGAAAAGGTAAGGTAAGGTGGGAAAGGTTGAAAATTGTTTTTACGAGGGATACGAACAAAAGTCGCCTGTACCTTAATACTTCTGTATTGGAAGATATATTTCTCTTCTTCCGGAGTACCGGAGTAAGTAGATTATTCTCAATTTGGATTAAGACAATGTATACGTAAGCATATAGGTACAGTCAGCAGCAGAAGTGGCTAAGCAGTTGAGGTCAGGTTGGGGAGAATAAGAGCGCGTGTAGGTAATTTTGAACATTTCAACCGCTCAGCTACTTTTGCTGCTGACTGTACCAGTCGTCGACGAAAATATTGGTGTTGACAAGTAAATTATATACATACGTACTTGGGTATTATGTAGTGACCAGTGCTATCATCTAAGATGGCGTCGTTCTGCCACGGAGCATCAACCTGATAGACAAAAATGTCATTGTCGTTATGTCAAGTTGATAAAAAGAAGAAACAAACAACTTTAACCTTGATTGACGGTTGAACCTCAAAATGGCGAAGTCGTCTTGAAAATATATTTTTTGTTTTTTGTTCAAACGTAGTTTAGTGTGTAATATTGATAGCGTATTATGCAGTGATCTAACGCGGAATTGTGCAGCTAATGAAGAATAGATTTCTAAACGTGTTTCACCAATATTTTGGTCACCACCCGGCAATCCCGGGGTCACGGCCGCCTCTTAGCTTTCTGTAAAGTCCAGCTACCACTTTACAAAACGCAAGGCCTACTACCGAACAACGTCATGCTCTAAGGGCAAACTTATATGTTATTATACTTATTTGTTATTCTACTTGACACTGGCGAAATCATCGATTGATTTATTGATGGAAGCCATATTTTTTTAAAAGAAGAAGAAGAAGAACTTTAACTTAATTAATTGTGTTTTTTTTATCGCCAAATTTCAGTACAGTCCAGTTTTGCTTACGGGTGAAAATGCTTACAATTTCGCGTTGAATCTCGCTAGGACTAGGTACATCAATCATCTCTGGGACTACTTTTTATAAATAATTATTATATTTTCAAAACTTGAAACCTGGTAATCAAAGCTGAAGAGAATCGTTTAGTAACGTTGAATCTGATAGAAGTAAGGTTAGTGGCCAGTGTAGATACAGTCAGCGTCATATAGTTACAGTCAGAATGGCCAAATATATCGATAGACATCCTTTACTGCTATATAAATAAAGATCTGTATCGATATATTTGGAAATACTGACTGCAACTAACTATATGACGCTGACTGTACGTACCAGCGGGCGGCGCGTCCAAACAAACCGATTCCCTCTGTCCTAACTAACGTTCCCGCAGTTTAACCTTTGTCCTTGGGCTCATGAATAAAAGGCGAAACTATATTTCCGTCTTGCCCAAGAAAAAAATTACCAAATCCAAAACTCAAAATGACTACAATACAATTAGTAGTCAATTTGTGTTCTGGTCCGTGTGACACCGAAGCGTATCCACTACGTCTACTCACTCTTATGACCTGCCCTCTAATCGGGAACACCTTAGCATCCGGGACCAAATCCCTCGCTCCAAGACCAGTACAGTTGACCACGACATCGCAGCCCTCAAGTGCGGGGTCCCGCAAGGACGTCACTTTGGCCCGCTTTATTTCACCGCCAGCACGAGCGAAGCGGGAGTACAGGTACGACAGCATGGAGGCTGTGTGCACGATGAAGGTCGTAAATGTGTAGCCGGCACTGAAATTGAATTGAGTGTCTTAAATATGTCGGGGTCAGAATGCCGCGCTAATTATAGGCAAGGTAACATATAACGGGATCCGGGGATGTCCTAAAACTACGACCAAGACCACCAGGGGATGGGCAGCTGCATCCTTAGAGTGCGGTTGAAGCACAACCCGCATGCCAAGCGTGGCGAATTTGGCATTTACCCCTTATGGATAACACCCAAAAACCATGGCCCCGAGTCCCCGCGGCGGTCCCGGTACCATATGCCGGTGAAGGTCGCGGGATGCCGTTGGATGTGGAGGGCGCAGGACCGGTCTTTTTGGGTCGTTTTGGGGGAGGCCTATGTCCAGCAATGTATGGTTTTCGGCTGATGATGATAATGATGAAGGTAACCTATATAATATAACGAGAGGTTGTTAAAAAGTTTTCAACCCTGTAGAGGCAACAATTCCAAAATAATTTAGGGAATATTTAAAAAAAGCGGGTTATGTTCCAAGTATCATTAGGTAACTAACTCAAGTTGTGTTAAATGACGCTGTGCCACCTAAAGTAACTTGAATTTTTAAGAAATGCGATTGTGTAAAGAGATTGTTCAGGTGTTATATCTAATTTTATCCATGAACATGACAAACATTAACTTTAGCAGCAAAAAAAATATACCTCGAACGCAGGCTTTTCCCAACTAGTTCGTGTATCCTATCAATATGTAGTCTGATTCGGTTTACAACGTTAGTATTAAAGCTACTTACACGTAATTTGTAGAGTACAACTGGTTCAGATACTGCAACTGCCGCGCCCCTAGATCCTGGAATCCGAAGACCGCCGACGCCCACGCCAACGTTTTCTTTTTCTGATCTTTGCTCAGGGAGTATACCGGCCCCATGGTCACGTTGTGACCGCCTTCGAGCCAGTGCGAGTGCAGGAACTTGTAGGTTTCGCCGCCCCATTTGCTTTTAAAGATGTGTAAACAAAACAATAAATAAGATACGTGGCTAGTTTCTACAATAGTCCGTGGTTTGGTTGGTATTTCCGTGATGTCTTGATATCGCTTCATCTTACATTCCATTTTAAAGGGCCTCTGCGCGTTGGCTCGATCCGGCTCGGCATAGGTACGCATCCATTCCGTGTACGGGAAAGACATTCAATTAATAATAAGCGTGACTAAACTATACTTATGGAGATTTTTTTGATAAATACATATTAGATACTCTATTCCTCCATCTACTCCCGCGGGTGTCGTAAGAGGCGACAAAGGGAAATATCCTACGGACGGGCAGCAGCGTCCGTCGAAACCTACTACAGCTACTGCGGTCGCCAACCCGCCTGCCAAGCTTGGCGACTATGGCAACTACCCCCAAGATGACAAATCATATTTGTGGGAGGCATATGTCCAGCAGTGGACTGCATACTGCTGAAATGTAATGTATACATGTATTAGATACTCTATTTAATACAAGCTTACTTAAGAAGATGACCTGGCGTGTTCCCACAGCAATATGGGCACCACAGACCTCCAGATCCGTCTCCGGTCGTGTCCGGGCTGAACAGTTCTGATAATACTACCACCTAGAAAGAACAGGAGTTTTGAGTTTCGTAGAGCAATTGTACCTTTATACTCAGTAAACTTGTATGTGAAAGGTTTCAATAATCCACTAATGGCTCTTCCCTATCCTACTAAAGTCCAAGAAGAATAAAAAGTTTTTCATTAGTTTAAAAAGTTAAGTAGAATATTTTTTGTTCCAAAAGCTTACGAAATAAAAACTTGGAATTCTGTTGGTTCAAATTCATTTCTTTGGGGCCCGTGGGCGTGGGCCTTAAGGGTCTTTTATTTTTCAGTCATCGCGAAACTTGCCTAGTATCATTAGATATATATTTTTAAGTGTGTGTAATCTTACCTCAAAATTTGGGTATTTTTCTTTAATCCGTAGTGCACAGGCTATTCCATTTATTCCAGCACCTATTACACCAATTTTAACCATGACTAGAACAGTTAAGTTAAATTAAAATAAATAAGACAAAATAAAAAGAATAGATTATTCTTTGAGGCTCACGTTTATACTGACTAGTTAAATGCATTACCGTTGGCATGATAACTTTATCAATAATATGGTAAAGTAAACAATTACAATATCTCGGGGTTAAAGGAAAGGGGAATAAATAATCAACTAATGGTTCCTTTATTCAGCGATTAGATACAATGTGTAAGGCAATTAGCTAAAATATAACTTCTGTTCCGTAATGAACTCGTTAAACTGAAATAGTAAAATATGATATTTTAGTACTAGCGTCGTTTAGATCTAACTAGTGTTAAAAAACATGACTGATTTGGGTAATAACCATTTTATAACTTTTACTTTTGAAATATTTGAGTAACACACTATAGGCAGTAGTAATTTCAACCTAGGGCTGTACTGTTACTTAGACAGCTTAGTTTCAGTGCGGGCTACTTTGTAAAATTAGATTCACGCTCGTTGGTTAATTCTTGTTTACTCCCCTTGTACTATTTCGTTCCAATAAGACAAACTAAATGTATCAGTATCAGGAAAGAAAATAGTAGATTGTGTCACAAAGGAGTAAAATTTACATATTTACGGCGAGGGCGTATATTGAATCCTAAACGAAGGGAAGGGGTCTACAATATTTAAATTCTAAAATAGACGCCTGAGCGTAGCGAGGGATTTAAGTGTTAAGGCCCGGGGTAGAATCAATTTTGCTACCGTGTGATACATAGGTACTGCTTTTAACACCACCACTAAAGAAAATAAAATTTATCGGACACTATCGAGAAAAAATATGAAATAACCAAGATAAACCTACCCTGACAATGACTTAAGATTTATATTTGGATTGGACAATATCGAAAAAGACATGATTGGAACTAAAATAGTGAAGACATATTTATTGGAATATAATATATATGTCTATACATATGAAAATAAATTCACTGAAGACATTATTAGGAACTGACCTAAGAAATTAATTAAATGAAGACGAGGCAGTTTGGCCTGTGGTCTTAGCCTGTCCAATGGACGACCACAAAAAAAAATGAATATGACATCTGTCATCTGTCAGTGGTAGTCTTTTGTGGTGACCACCAAAACGCAACCCAACATTGCTCGACCTAGAATGTACAGCCCACCAATTGGCGACCATGATGAACTCGGATTGCTGGGTCGTTAATTCTCGTGTTTCCCTTTCTCGGTTCGTACAAATGCATTATGGGGCAGCAATCCGAAGGCACGTTTTCTACAGGGCAACAATGCTCGACCCATCAATCCGCGGCCAACAATCAGAGTCCCTGGGTTTTCAAGTTTCAATTGCAGGGATGTGCATTGTTGGTACGGGTTGATAAAGCGCGACTCAACAATTAAGAACCAATCAATTGGAAGCCACAGAAATATCATATCTGACAGATTCCAGATATGTCCGACGACGAGCGAAGCGAGGAGGAGCGTGTTAGGTTACCCACGAACAAACAGCCAAAACGGACGTTTTAATATGAAGCTATTCTAGAAAAGATTTGGTCACCGATTGTTGGGTCGTCAATTGATGAGTTGAGCAATACGGGGTCGCGCAATGTTGGTACGGGCCGAGAATGCACGACCAATAATTATTTTCACTTGAATGGACGCTGATTGCTTGGTCGTAAATTCTGCGCATTCTTGGTCACTCAGTCGGCACGTTACGGGGCAGCAATCCGAAGCCACGTTTTTCCCGCGGCAACAGTGCTCGACCCATTAATCCGCGTACAAAAAATTGGTCGCCAATTGATGGGTCGTCGTTTGTTGGGCTGCGTATTACCCGGACTCTTGTTTGTGACAGTGACACATTTCAAACAAAACCTCCCGGTTTGTGTTATAAAGCGCATCTTAGTGTTTTGAGAAACATAATACTTTATATAGTTATTATTCGGTGTCTAAAATTTTAAAATGAAGTAAGCAGTTAAATTATTTCATATTAAGTTGTCACCGTCTTGGTATTGTCTATTAAATTGTGACTTATATTTTGTGTTTTAGGTTGACTGTTGATGGTTTGTTGGTGTATTTCCCTTACGATTACATTTACCCAGAGCAATATGCGTATATGTTGGAGTTAAAAAGAGCACTAGACGCAAAGGTGAGTGAGATTGAAACAACCGGCTTGAATTTGTATACAACTTAGTATTTTGAGGTTAAATTGACTTTTGTTTTGTTTTTTAGGGCCATGGTCTTCTTGAAATGCCATCGGGTACTGGAAAAACTATTTCCTTGTTGTCTCTGATTGTTGCATATATGATTCAAAATCCACACCATGTAAGGTGAGTTAAAATGAGAAGAGGACAATACTTATTTTATTACTATTGTAAAAAAAAAAACTAAAATTCTCTGTTGTCTATCAGAATTTCATTCCGCTCCTATGACTCGTTGAAGGTGGTAGTGTTGCACATTAAATTCGTTAATTCTTATTCACTAGTACACCATTATAATCCTTAAAGTAATAGCAAATCGGGATAAAACTGCGTGTGAGTCTAGTAACACATTTGTTAGTTTATCAGTGAGTGACAGATAGTGATCTCTTTCTCGCCTGTGTGGGCCACGACAGCGGGGTATCCTCACCGCACCTCCTCCGACTCCTCCGAGATAATACCCGCCTGCAGTTAAATAAACGCATCAAAAATGACGTCTGAACTAACTCCGCCGAGCAAGTTCTCATCTTCGCCCGATATACCCATGTCAATTGAATGCGATAATTATGTGACCACCAGACGGCGTAAACAACCAGATATAAGTGACGTTTTATCCTCTTTTGAAGAACAATTCAACGACCATTTGGCAAAATGGGATGAGAAAATGTCAAAACACATACAAGGCTGTGTTACCGCTGCACTGAGCTCAACACTAACGACCGAGTTATCGAAGATATCGGCCGCTTTGGCAGATATAAACACTAATATACAAAGGCTCAGCGACGACAACATCAAACTAAATAATTCGCTCCTAGAAACTAATTCTCGACTTGCTGAAATGGACCGCGCCCTTTGTTTTTCGTCTCAGCGTCAAGACTCGTTCGAGAATAGGTTAAAAGCAATGGAAAAAAATATTTCTGATAAATCCGTCATGCCAAATGAACTGCAGGCGTTGGAGAATAAGATCGCTAACATGGAACAGCAAGCCAGGCAGTGCAATTTAGAAATATCGAACGTGCCTGAGAAGTGCGGTGAAAATCTCATAAAAATATTTGAGTTATTATGTCAAGAAATTAAACAACCTATCAGGACCTCTGACATAGTATCAATTCACCGTGTTCCACACGCCAATCAAGCTAGTCCTCAACCAAAAAACATAATAGCGAAATTTAGTACTTCAACGCAGCGTGATAACATTATTGCAGCCTACCGCGCTAAGAAAGGTTTGGACTCGACAGCACTGTCTATAGCAGGCTCTCCGCATAAGATTTACCTAAATGAACACCTCACGCTAAAAAACAAGCAATTATTTCGACTATGCCGCGAAGCAGCTGGGCAGCATGCATACAAGTATGTGTGGGTCAAACATGGGACAATACTGGCACGCAAGACGGACACATCGGCCATTTTCGCTATTCGTTCAATTCAAGAAATTACTTCTAAGTTTACATAGGTGCTTGTTGTTTGTTTTCGCTTTATTTACTTGTGTCAATATTTCCAACTATAGTACCTTTTTAAGGACATATTCATATTTTCCCGATTCGTGGTGTTGTGTATGCCATGGTAACATGAACATAAAAAACAATAAACTACTCGTTGATCAATTTCAATATTTCTACATAAACAGTGCGACGATAGTCCGCTTAATGCTAGCCACATATTTTACTCACTACTTACTATATGTAAATAAGGGATTCCTATCTACGGTGACAGTTATTAACTTAAATACACAATTTAAATGTGACCATTTTAACCAAATTATTTTCTTTTTGTTCCATAAGGTAAGGAAAGCATATTATGAATTAAAAATAGTAATATGTATTAATGTGTATACTGTGATAAGTTATGAATAAACAGCTTATATCGATTTATTATCAAAACTGCCGGGGTCTTAGGACAAAAATGCATACTCTTTATATGAATATCATGTGTAATAATTACGATGTCATAATTTTGACGGAGACGTGGCTGCATAGTGGTATCAGTGATAATGAGTTCATGGATTCCCGATACCGGGTGTTTAGATGCGACAGGGACCGCGAGGCGAGCGGGCGGCGCGACGGCGGCGGCGTGCTGGTGGCCGTGCGGAGCGAGCTTGGCGCGGCGCCACGCTGCGCCGCGGTCGGCGCCCCCCGCGCCCGCGCCCCTCGTGGACTGGTTGGTACTCGAGCTACGCGCGCGCGATTACTGCTGCATAATAGCCGCTACATACATACCACCTAATGCAAGCCCGGACATGTATACTTCCCACTTTAATTATTTATCGTTTATACTTCAATCGGCTGACGTTAATGATTATATTATTGCCGGGGACTACAATCTACCCACTTTAGAATGGCAACAATTTAATTCACATTTACAACCCACTATACGAGATGACCAATGTATACCCAATAAAAGTCTTATAAATTTTATGTCACTACTAAATTGCACACAGATCAATAAATTCAAAAATAGTCACGGCCGTATTTTGGACTTATTTATTTCCAACATTAATGATTCTAGTGCCACATTAGTTGCCGTCCCGTTAATCTCTCCCGATGACCACCATCCGCCATATAGTGTTTCATTAACCCTAAATAGTAACTTTAAGTCCATTCAAAGTAAACCGCTTAAACGATATAATTTTGTGAAGGCAGACTACACATCAATTAATGCAGACCTGGAACGAGTTGACTGGAGTGTCATTTTAAATCAGAAAAATGCTGAAGCTATTATATCAGTATTCTATGAAACTATTTTTTCAATTATCAAAAAACATACACCCATAAAAATAATAAAACGCTCATCATTTCCTGTCTGGTTCTCACCCGCCCTGATACATATATTTAAAAATAAAAATAGAAGTTGGATTAAATGGCAAAAATATAAAAATATATCTGATTACAACACATTCAGTATCTTCAGAAAAAGGTTTAAGTCAGAATCGCATAAATGCTACAAAAGATATATTGAGACAGTCGAGGAGAGCATCAGTGATAATGTTAAACACTTCTGGAATTATATAAATAACCGAAAAAATAAGATTGATGTTCCGGACAATGTGTTTCTTGGCAATGTTACCACTCAGATCTGTGATCTGTTTTCGGCATTTTTCCAGTCTGTTTTTGAACCGTCTTCATTACACAGCAATAATGGATATGACGTGAATGGCACTCCTGACAATGAACCTGTGTCTGACCTAATTATTAGTAGCATATATATAACGAAAGATAACGTACTTAAAGAACTTCGTGCTCTTGATACTACTAAAGGTCCCGGGCTTGACAATATTCCTCCAATATTCTTCAAATCAACAGCCACGTCTCTTTGCGAGACACTTCAGTACATCTATAATCGATGTCTAGTAGAAGGTGTATTTCCGAATATTTGGAAAGCAGCTCGTATCGTTCCAATATATAAAACCGGTTCTAGAAACAACGTTGAGAACTATCGCCCAATATCAATCCTGCCCACTCTGTCGAAGGTAAACTCAAACTCAAACTCAAACGTTTATTCAGTAAGTAGGCCACAAGGGCACTTTTACACGTCGAGTATACAAAAGTAAAAGAGAAAAATAAAAACTACACCGGTTCTAACCCTACACCTCTGACCCGAGAAGTATTTTGACTTTTATGACCGGCAAGAAACTCGGCGGGACTTATTTTTTCAAAACAGTATTACAAAAGATATCTTATACAAATTACATAAAAATGCGTTATTCATTAAGAAAACATATCCAACAATTACAAAAAAAATCTGCCAAAGGAAAAATAAAAATAATTATTAATTACTTAAAAGTCCAAATCTGACTGCTAAGAACGAAGTTAACAAAACGTTCCATATGCTTTCTTATCTGAATTGTGTCCTTTATTCTAATTTAGAAATTACAAAATTAGTAATCAAAATTTTCAAAAAATATTATATGTATAGTTATTTTGTTTTCAAAATATACACAAAAATAGAAATACATGCTTATTACAAATAAACCTCAGAGATGTATAAGGTCTCCAGGTGGTCGTCATTTTGTGGTCTTTGAGAGACTTGTTCATAATATTATCTACCCTTCATTACATAGTATTATCATCGAACAACAACACGGGTTTGTTCAAAGACGTTCAACAACGACTAATCTTTTAATATATACTACTTACTTATTTGAAAACATGGATGCTAATAAACAGACTGATAGCGTATATACAGACTTTCGAAAGGCTTTCGACAGAGTGGATCACAAAATACTTTTGGAAAAATTATCATATAATGGTATAAGAGGAAATCTTTGGCGATGGTTTAGTTCTTACATTACAAATCGTACCCAAAAGGTAGTAATCGGTGGTTACGAGTCTGAATCCATCTCTGTTAGTTCCGGAGTTCCACAAGGCTCCATTTTAGGGCCTCTCCTATTTGTAATGTTCATTAACGACGTCTCTTCTTGTTTTAACTTCTGCAATTTTCTGTTATACGCGGATGACTTAAAAATATTTCACACAATAGAAAATGACGATGATCATTATAAATTTCAACAAGATTTGGACAGATTCTCAACATACTGTAATAGGAATAAATTGAAGCTCAGTTTGAATAAATGCAAATCAATCACTTTTTCCAAAAAGATATAGGCTCAAAATACTACTTACAAACTTTGTGGGTCCACTCTAGACAAAGTAGAATCCATTAGAGACCTTGGAGTAATCTTAGACAGTAAATTACACCTTAATATACACATAGATACCATAATTAGTAATGCCTATAAAATGTACGGTTTTACAATGCGATCAAGTACTGAGTTTAAACGGCCGTCAACTTTCCTTCTCCTTTTTAAATCGCTTGTCCGATCCCAATTGGAATACGCTGTACCCATATGGAACCCCTATTATAGTAAATACGTTGATGCAATAGAAAAGGTACAATCAAAATTCTTAAGCCGTATACGTTACAAATGTTCTCGCAGCAGATTACCTTATGAACAACTCTTATGTCAATACAACTTAATCAAGCTTCTAGGCGACTGTTGCTTGGATCAATAATGATGTACGATTTATGTAGAAATAAATATGATTGTATTCAACTTAATAATAAATTGTGTTATAGAGTCCCGTATAGAACACACTGTCGCAAACAATGTCGCGTCTTTGCTGTTATGTCATGTCGCACTAATGCCGGTAAACGCTCACCACTTTACCAACTAGTGAATACTTACAACAAGCACTTTGTATCAATTGATATTATGGCGACACGCATCGGAACATTTAAAAAAGAACTTTTAAAAATAGCGAGACAACTTTAATAACCATGTAAACCATGTTACTTACTTTAAAAATCTACCTCACTCTAAAAATTGTCAAATCGTTAAATTTATTAGTCATGCTTAGTTTAAGTATAGATATATGTACTTAGTTACGTTCATCGCCACCTTTCAACTTTGTTTTGTATAAACTATCTGTGGTTAACGTTGTGGGTGGCACAATAACTTAACCTAGATTTAAACACAATTAATTATAAGTTCCTATTGTGCACACTGTTTGTTAACCCAAATAAATAAAAAAAATAAAAAATAGAATAAGAATATATTATAATATGTTCTTTAGGTGTATTCTAAGCAATGCTTATTTCAACTGCATAACTCTTGCTGATATGTACCTGTACAGTTAAGCAATGCTAAGGCCATAATGACTTCAAAGACTGGCAGTAAAAGAGTTAAGAATTAATTTAATACTTTTGTTGACAGTGTTACAGTAGCACACTGCTCAGCTCATTACAACCCCCTACCACTATCACCATGTGGTCAGCCAGTGGCCACAATGCTAAATACATTTTATAAAAAAAAGTCATTGATATTGTTTTCCTTATTAGACATCTATAATGTACAAAACACTATGAAATATATAAAAACTATGATAAAATAACTTAAGCTTGTGTTATTTGCAGAGCTCAGCGGGGTGAGCTTTTCAGAGATTGCACAACATGGACATGCCTTGTCATTCAATATGTGGTGTAATTTGATAACTAAAAAATATTTTAACTAAGCTGCTTTTCCACTACGATATTTACGTCGATATTATGTTGTGTTATTTTATTATTTTTATAATCAATAAAGTTTTATTTTCTTTTATTGTTATATTTCTATCTGAGGTGTGTCTATATTAACATCTACACTTGACAAAAGTGATGTCAAAATGGCTCACCCCGCCGAGCTCTGGTTATTTGTATAAAATGTGTACCTAAGTATCAACATTGACAATCTCAGTATGTGTGCATGTTTTTGTTTGTATAAATGAAAACCATGTAATGCTAGAAATAAAATATCTGTATTAAATATGTTTATTATCACACAATTTGAGTTTATAGGATTGCACCATCATTATACTAAATAAAAATAAAATTATGTTAATATATTTTTTTTTTAAATGGATCGTCATTTCACAGGAAGCTGATCTACTGTTCCCGTACAATTCCTGAGATAGAGAAGGTATTGGAAGAGCTGAAGAATCTAATAAAGTACTATGAGCAGCAGCAGGGTGAGAAGCCCAGCCTGGTGGGGGTGGTGCTCAGCTCGCGGAAGAACTTGTGTATACATCCTGAGGCATGACATTTACATTTTTTTTTTCCGTTTATTTAACCCCTTATATGCGGAAGTCAAAATTCTCCAATGAAAAACCTGATGAAAAAATGTTTTTAGTGTTTTATTTTATGAATAATTATTTTGGCATTTAAGGAGAAAATATGATTGATTGATGTTTTTGCAACTGTACTGATATTCCATGTCAAAAACAGGCAAAACAATTAATGTCATTTTTCTAGTTCCATACACAAACTGTAAAATAATGTTGATTTTTTCGACAAATTTCTTTTGTTTTCTTCATTATTCTTTCTTAATGGGTTGGCTCTTTGCAAATTTTAGTATGATAGCTCTCTACTAAATTTTCTCTACAGGTATCACGAGAAAGAGAGGGCAAACTGGTGGATGGCAAGTGTCACTCTCTCACAGCCAGTTATATACGGGACAAGCATGAAAGGAACCCAGAAGTTCCTATATGTAAGTCTATTACTACTATTATACTAAACTGAATGAGTACACAACAACACGAATACATATGTTGCTGTGTGTACATAAACATGCTTATTATACATTTAATTCTGTGCGGAAAAGAGAGATGGAGGTATTCATTGCTTCATTGTAAGTTGATTATCATTACTGTTCACTTAGCTGGAGATAAATTGTTGCAATAGCTAAGTCAGTAAATTACTGGTACTAGTAAATTTAAAAGCCTTTTGTTTGCAGGCCAGTTCTATGAAGGCTTCAACCAGGAAGGCAAGGAGTCCATGCTGCCTTACGGAGTATACACAATGGATGACTTGAAACAATATGGCGCAGACCGGAACTGGTGCCCCTACTTCCTATCGAGATTTGCTGTAAATATACAAGTTATTTTTAGCCTTATCATGCAAGTTGAATATGTGTATTATAACCACTATTTAAATCCTGAAGAGCCCAGTCATAGACATGCTATGTGTTGGTAATACAAGTGAAAATAATAAATTTTCAGTGACTATAATTGATTTTGAACCTTATTCTAACGAAACTAAGGCCCAAATTCGAAATAATAATAATGTGGTCGCAAAATCGCCTCTTGTCTTCTTAAGTATTAAGTGGGAAGGCATAATGAACATTGTATGAATGCAGGAAGGTTTATTTTGAACTGTGTTTTGTTTTGAACCAGTTTTAGCTTAATGTTTTAGATGACTACTAAACTAAAGTAGGGAATTAAGGGAATTATTTATATAACATAATCAACTCCAATGTCCCGAATTTGATGTCTGTGTATGAACGATTCAAACCACAAGCATGTTACTTAATTACTCAATTTATATTTGGATAATTAAACTAATTAAAATACCAACCCCATCCACATCGCAACCTTCGCCATTATTCCCGATACAAAAACATCTACCACATGCTTCGTTAAATTAACAGCACAAATCCACAACAGGTTTCACCAACTGCTACTTACTGTATCTAGGCAAGTTCACTTACATTACTCAGTTATACATAAACAAATACAAAGCCTTTTGTGTCACAAACTGCTGCCCTCCTAGGCACAAAACTTACGTCACACATTATTATTATCTATTTCCCAGGTAATCCACGCGGAAATCGTGGTATACTCATATCATTACCTCCTGGACCCAAAGATCGCAGAAGTTGTTTCCAAAGAGCTGAACAAAGAAGCCGTGGTCGTGTTCGACGAGGCCCACAACATCGACAACGTGTGCATCGACTCGCTGAGCGTGAAGATCACTCGTCGGACTGTCGATAAAAGTGTGTCAGCACTACAGAACTTGGAGAAGGCGGTGGCTCAGTGAGTGGTTACTATTTTACAACATCATACAGACCCAGAAAGTTTATCCAATTTAGGCTTCGTTTCCACCAGTGATGAGCGAGGATGCGTTGCGAGGAATGTGTTTGTTAAAAACCAATAGAATTACTTCATTCCCCTATCCTCGATAAATAATGTGATTCTATAGGTTCTTAACACATTCCACGCTACACATCCTCGCTCGTATCTGGTGCCAACGCAGCCTTAACCTGAATTGTTCATGCTAAACTGAACGCGTTTACGTTTTTGATGACTATTAAAAACTAGACTTAAAAAACATTCGTTACGCTTTACTTCATTGACAGGGTCGCCATGTAATAGCGGCAGTATTGGCCTTCCGCAAACGAGACAGAAATTAGAAATATTTTAAATTAATTTTGTTAAGAAAAGTTAAATTTTAATTTAAACGCAGTTTTAATATAAACCTTTAGCTTTAAGTTTAATTTTATCTTTTTTTCTTACTAACAACTCTGAAGCCTGTTCTTCGAAATGAAGATGTTTCATTATTTTAAATTATGTCAGTTTTACGATAGATCGACAATAGATCTATCTCATAATCTCCATTATGAGATGGATTATAGAGAAGGGATCATTTACATCGCGCTAACTTCGCATGCTCGACTTTGCGAGACTTGATCATTAGTTGTGTGTTTAAAGCCTCGAAAACAGTTACATATGTTTCGTTTCACTCAAGGTCACAACTTTGGCTGTACTCAAGCTTCGTCTGCAATGACAACTCTAATGGCAATTAACTTTTACTAGTGAAAGTGTTGGTTGACAATTGCATCACCGCCTTTAAATAATCTACTAAAGCTTAAACAATAAAATCAAAACTATATGGTTCTCAGGGACTCTTAATTTCCACTTAATACGGAAAGGCATTGCAGTCCATTTTGCTTATATATACCCCGGTCTCATATAAAGCGTCGACGAACGAGGCGCCCTTAAGTGCTTGAAATAACTGAAAATGTTTTTAAAATATGAATGTATATATACAGGATCCGCGAAGAGGACTCGGCGCGGCTGACGGCGGAGTACGAGCAGATGGTGTCGGGGCTGCGCGAGGCAGCCGCGCAGCGCGACGCCGACGCCATATTGGGGAACCCCATCTTGCCCGACGAAGTGCTCAATGGTAAGGGGTTATTGTTCGAGCGTTTGAACCGTTCTTATTACTCTGTAGAAGTGCCTGCATTATATTAAGTAGGTTTTGGTTGTCCTTTCCAGCCAGCTGTCTACCAGTAAACCTAAAAGAACACCAAACTGTGTGATCATTTCTACAGAAATCTGGACAGAGTAATAAGAACGGTTCAAACGCCTGAATAATAACCCACCCTAAGATTTATTTACTAGCTGGGAGGCAATTTAGGGCAAAGCCCGGGGGTATTGTTCCTAAACTGCGACCAGAAACTACGGGAGGATAGCCAACAGCGTCCCTTTAGAGTGATGGAAATTACTCCGATCGCCACGCGTGTCGATTATTTTTTTATTTTTTTATTTATTGTCCACAAACTGAGTGTCACACTTCAGTCAGTAACAAGAACAACAAACATAATTAAAAACATATGCGTGCACCCTAAAATAGCAGACACAACATGCTTAAGACAAACAGTAAGTAACAGTTTAACTTTAAAAACTAATTAAGGACATAACGAATAAATCTTAACAATAACAATTTAATTTTTGAGAACGCGTTTGAGTTTCGTCTTTGCAGAGGCCAGAGAACAAGAAAATATGTCGAAACTAGTTGTAACGCCCATATATGAGGCGATCATCCGATACAGAGGCGCATGTCGGTTAATGTTAGTGCGACAATGGGGGAGGAAAAATAGCTTTCTATTGCACAGTCGGCTACCAGCACGAGGGACAACGAGCTTGATGTTAGCAAGCAATTCAGGGCTGTCCACTAGGCCGTTTAAGACCTTGTGTAGGAACAAAATGTCGCTTGCCTTTCGTCTAGAAACTAATGATTGGACATTGTAGTGCTGGAGTCTAGTGTCGTAAGCTGTATAACTTTTACATTTGTTCTGCATATACGTCAGATTGTATAAAAAGCGTTTTTGGATGCGTTCGATGCGATCGGAATGTACGTTATAGCCAGGATTCCACACGACAGAGCAATATTCCAGTATACTCCTGACGAGACAGTTATACACAGGTATAATGACTGTTGAATCTTTAAACGCTTTTGTATGTCTTGTTACGAATCCTGAGAGCTGTGATGACCGTTTGACAATCCAACGACGTGTTCCCGGATGTTAAGTGCACGGTCAATAGTGACTCCTAGGTCGCGAATGCTGTTGACTTCGGCTAGTGCGGTTCCGTTAATGTGGTACGTAGCGGGCAAAGAGATTTTTTTACGTGAAAACTATTGTGATTATGATATTTAGACCCTCATTTGGGCCTATGGCGTGCAGTAGACGTTCATGGCTGATACGTACTTACTAGCTCTAGTTGGTTCAAATTTTTATGATATAATAGTCATAAGCGGTCGTTACACAAACAGCCTTCTGGGTGAATAAAGTTTTTCGTGTAATAGTTCCCTTGATAACTGTTTAAGACCTAGCTTGGCTAGCTGCCATTTTAATGAAAAAGTCCATTATATGCACTTTCGGCGTCAATTCGTTTCTTAGTGTTAAAATATACTTATATTTTTGACAGAGGTGGTTCCAGGCAACATACGCAATGCAGAGCACTTCCTGGGTTTTCTGAAGCGATTTATAGAATATTTGAAGACACGATTACGGATACAGCACGTCGTGCAGGAGTCCCCGGCAGGTAATTACGCGAATTATTAAACTAGTGACCCTCCCCAGCATAGCACGGGTTGTAGAGAACATATGCCTTCATTTATTACGATTTAAAAAAATGTAAGACGTATACGTTATAGAAAATAAGTAATTTTGTTATAATTAAAAACCTAATGACCTTTTCTTGAGTATTTGCGATGTATTAAAAAATCCTATCTTTTTTAGATGTCACTTTGGATGTAATTTCTTTAAAGCAAAATTCAAGTAATCGTGTTTTTGAATCTTATGATTTATTGAATTAATCCTTAAATATGTAACTTATGACACACAGACTAAAATTAATGAAAAACTATACAAAAAAAGAATCTAACAAATGAAATTCTGCTGTAATTTTTTCGGCGCTACCTTAATCGTGTCGCATTGGTCGCCTTTTCTAAAAGTTATTATTTTGAATAACTTGCAAAAGTAAGCCTTATGCCAGGCTTTGGAGGCCGTTAATCAGTAGAAATAAAATAAGTAAATATTACAAAAATATGATATAATTCAGCTATCGCAAGTTAGTTTGATATGAACAAATATTTATTTAATCTAAATCAAGAAAATAGCGACATCTGTTAGTTTTGCGCATTAAACTAAACGTTATTTTTATGTATATGGCAACAAAGTAATGTTATCCACGTGTGGCAGGTTTCCTAAAGGACGTGGCGGCGCGCGTGTGCATCGAGCGCAAGCCGCTGCGCTTCTGCGCGTCGCGGCTGGCGGCGCTCATGCGCACGCTGGAGGTGGCCGACCCCGGCCAGCTGGGCGCGCTCACGCTCGTGGCGCATCTGGCCACGCTGGTGGCCACCTACACCAAGGGCTTCGTCGTCATCATCGAGCCCTTCGATGACAAGACGCCTACGGTGTCCAATCCTATATTGCATTTTTCGTAAGCGAGCTTTTGATATTATTTTTTTTCTTCACTCACCATCAGGAACACAACACTACATACCTGAAAGGTGGCAGTGCTATTATGGCTGTGGTCTTCTGTAAGGAGGAGGTACTTCCCCCGTTGGGCTGCCCCAGATTCAAGCGTGATGGTCAACGCTGTGCCCTACCTCTCATTGTTGGACGTAGTTTAAGGACACACCCGGGTCCAAAAATTAAATTATATTAAATTATATAATCACCTTTGTATAATTAAATTATACAAAGGCGATAACTAAATGTATTAAGTAGATTGTGTGAGCGTGTGGTAGGGTCGCAATGAGTTGCTACCTCACTATTGAAAATTTTACAATTATCTAAATAAAGAAAAAAAATATTTGTTTCGCCTTGTGACATTGGCAAGGTCGCCATGTAATAGCGGAAGTATCAAATAAGATAGAAAACGAACACTTATAATTAAATTCGATAATAGTTACTTATATATGTTACAATACTTCGGGTTACCAAATTTTAGTATTGTACAAAGTATACAAAAATATACAGTATATCATAAAAGGAGTTCTTTGTTACAGATGTATGGATTCGTCGATAGCTATGAGGCCGGTGTTCGCAAGATTCCAAACCGTCATTATAACCTCAGGTACCACGTCCAGTCCAAATTATTAAAGAACATATTGTCACGTTGGTTGGTTTTAAGTCGTCACAAAACTGACATACATTTTCATTTCTTAACTCACTTACGCTAATCGAGGACTTTCTATAACTCTTACAGTCTATAATGTAAAATAAAAAAAATGTTTTAGTTAACGGAAGTAACTCAAACAACCGCCATGCTTTTTTTTATGTGCTGCCTGCATACATTAATTAACAAGTGTCGTGTTTGCCCAGGCACGCTGTCGCCCCTGGACATGTACCCGAAGATCTTGGACTTCAACCCTGTCATCATGAGCTCGTTCACCATGACTCTGGCGCGACCGTGTATATTACCTATGGTATAACTTTTTTTTATGTTGATCCCATAGATCTTGTTGACCGATCCCACAGAGTTAAAAGAAACTTAGTTGCATTAATACGTTTAGTTGAAAAATTAACTTAATGAAACTATTTCTATTTATTTTTCCACCTTTTACAGTAATTTTTAATATACAAGTTTTTTTTGACGATGTTATTGTGACATTGTTATTGAATTACATATACCTACTTACTATTTTGTAATAATAGCACTAATGGATTGCACTGAATTAATTATTTATTACCTAAAATAAGATGAATATTTTTATTTGACTATTCGAAAGTGTTTGTTGCTAGGCCTAATTGAATAAAAAAATATTTTTGAAATGAAATTGAAATAATTGATTCAAAGTGCGATTCTGGAGTGTATGACTCCGTCTCCGAATGGCATTAATTAATAAAGTAAAGCAATAAGTTTAATTCAGTGATTCTAGTGAAAAGCAGCACCTGCTTCATACAAATAGTATGCTACTTTTTCACTGAAGTCAAAACATAAGAATATTAAGAAGGCCCCAGTTGTACAAATATTTTACGTGAAATTTAAATACACTCGAGAGCCTCGAGTTGGTAATACACTAGAGAATATTTTGAATGTAACTCATATATTTAATAAACACAACTGATTATGAACCTTATTGTTAAGTAACTTAGGCTCAGATTTTAAGTAATAGCATGTGGTGCTTACGGATAATTTATGTAATGCTGTTTTGTTTCCAGATAGTTTCAAAGGGCAGCGATCAGGTGACGATATCGTCCAAATATGAAACACGAGAAGATGTGGCCGTCATTAGAAATTACGGCCAGTTGCTAGTGGAGGTGAGCGATTATCATTATTACACAATATAGGTAAAAAAATTACTGAAGGACCATGTCTATGTAGTTGTGCAGAGAATTGAAAATTTGAATATAGAACGCCGATATGCGTGTACACACACGTTACTACTACATAGGCCAGGTGCTTCCCCTTTACACTAATATTATAAATGCTGTCTTTCAAAACAACGGGATGCTAGTCTACTTGGTAATGACCTTGCCTACGACGTGGACGTCTCTGGTCGAATCCTGGCCAAGGCATTTATTGGAGTTCATCACAAATATTTTACCTTTGTTATGGACGTTATTTATGTATTTATTTACGTATTTTATCTATTACCTCTACAATGTATCGTCGTCTAGTACCGACAACACAAGCTTTATAGATTTTACTGCCGGACTAGGTCGTTTTGTATACGATTGCTCAAAAAATATTCATGTTTATTTTTTTATATTTTAACACTTCACGCTGTTGAATATTTTAACTACACTAGTTAATAGTGCAAACTCGCTTAAATACTTCTAAGTATTATGATAAATGTCCTGTTATTAACAGTAGGTGTTACTGTGGTACAGATAGCAGCCAACGTCCCGGACGGCGTGGTGTGCTTCTTCACCTCGTACATGTATCTGGAGAGCGTCGTTGGCGCGTGGTACGACCAAGGTACGCCACATCACTTTTCTGAGTGCTACGGGGTATAAACTGTAGTACAGTTAATATAAAATATATCGGTACGGCCAAAGTTCCTATATTAATATTAAGGTGCATGTATACATATTGTGGCAATTTGAACGTATGCATACTTTTAACCTTGCTGTGGAGGTGGTCACAAATATCTGAACAACGCCTCTATTGTCAAGGCGATAAAGTGCATGTTCAGGTATTTGTGACCACCTCCACAGCTCCGATATATCTAATGGCGACTTTACCAATGAAATTTGAAATATTCTGATATCGGAACAGAGAAATTTTGCGCCGTCGCCGTTTTTTAAGCAGCGGTGTGGGTACATCTTTAAATATCTTTGGTTTCGTTCGATTTTGAAACAAAATTATTTTTATTTTATTTTCTACATTATTGAAAACTAATGCAACAGGTAGTTTTATTGTACAGTGGGCCCTAGGAGGGCCCACTGTACAATATTAAATATTTTGACGCATAATGTCTGACCCATAGAAATACATTGATTATTGAAATATCCAATATTTCTCTCTAATTCGAGATTCGTTCCACGTATAGAGAATCTTAATCAATATGAACATATTTAACCCATAGAGTATACCCATACCTAAAAAATACCATTTTATATGTAATAATATCATAAATATTTTTTTTAATAATGACAATTTCTCAGGCGTGGTGGCGAATTTACAAAGGCACAAGCTGCTTTTTATCGAAACACAAGACTCGGCTGAAACGAGTTTTGCTCTCATCAACTATATTAAGGTGAGATAACCTTTGAATAATTTAGATTTAAAGGTTTACCAGGATACCACTCGTTTAACTTTCCTATTTACGAAATAAAGTAGTAGAACATGGAATTACATATGTCGATAAATTTGTTGCCTTAGTAACTTTGGGTGCAGAAGATAATTTATGTGTCGTATCGTAACAGTAGAAAAATAATAAATTAATACTATTAACGACTTCAGGAAAAAATTAATTCATCAATCTTTTTGTGTAGGCCTGCGAGAGCGGACGGGGAGCCGTACTGCTGTCCGTGGCGCGAGGAAAGGTAACGACTGGTTTTTTTTATTTGCTGTTATTGTAGGGAGACCGAACGTGTCACATTTTGCGTTTGTGTTTCTGCTTTGACGTTATTAGTGTAATTTAACCCTTTATAAGGCCGCAGTTATACAGATATGCTACGTGAAAGTTAAATACACTCCCATGTTTGTAATGCACTGGGGAACACATCTAAGGCAAAAAAAAACCGAAATCATTAATAAAAACATGTGGTCATTATATGCACTCAGCCCGTTAGTGCACTCGAGTTTTCAGATGATCTGTTTCCAATACACCTATTCATTGACAGATACGTGACATGCAATACTCAATACTTCTTCATGCAAATAGTTCTAATTACAATATTTATCGATATAGCATGTAACCTTTTATAATTGTATTAATCTTAAGTGGCAAATGATACACTTTCCTGATACTAAAAACAACGTAGTTCAGTTATTGCAAATATTGCAATTCACGATGGAGAGTGGATTTATCAAAATTAGACCTTATTATCATACCAATAACAGTCTTGCCACTCGCAATTAAAAGAGCTATAATTGAAATTATTAGATACAGCGACTTGTGTATTTTTAATAGTATAATGGAAACAGTGACAAATGCTTGCTTCCCTTAACGGGCACAGTGCATTCATTGACCACAAACTTTAGATTAATTAATTACACTAAAATTAAATTATGATCGAAAAAGTATAAATAAGAAAAGATAGCCTGATATATTAGCTATATAATACCATTATAGTTAAATAAAAAAGAGGATGTTCTTTCTTTGTAAATGTTTATTAACCGTTTCAGTGCGGATGACACGACAGGCGTGTCATCAATGTTTTTAACGAATGGCGTATGACACGAGAGGAGTGTCATTTTAAAATCGATTAAAACTTCACCAAATTAAGTTTCAGAAAGGTTCACCCCGAACAAAACTATTATTGTTTGTCGTGTAGAACAAGCTAGTAGCCTTCGTTTCAGAAATATTCAAAATTTTAAGTTTTTTTTTCAAATTCAGTTGTTAACAACCTTTTCATGCAGCACTAATTTTACTACTTAGCGTTTCAGTGCGGATAACACTACTGGCGTGTCATCATATTATAGAATGAATACCTATGTATATTATTTTTTGTAATTCCAGATAAATGATTTGTTACCTTAGAGCATTTAATGACTGGAGACGCCTTTATAAGTTTACCCTTCTGCCAAAAAACTTGCACAATTGTGCAGATTGTTGTATAGACTGACGTTTTAGCAATGCATTTGACACTTCCCTTGCCCGCAAAAACCGTCAGTCTATTTTGTACGAAAAATGACAGCCAAGGCGTCTCCAGTTACTACTTAAATCCTCTAAGTTTGTTACCTATAAGACTCAAATGAATAGTTCAAGGAGAAATGTCGAAGATAGTAAATGCATAGATTTAAATACGTCGCACTATAAAAATAATTACCCATTCCGTTACCCCACTATACATAATTAGCAGAGCCCGGAAAATCCATAGCAAAACAAAACACTGTCGTAATCAAACTAGTGTTAGAAACATTTTTTTATCGATATCGAGTTTATTGATGTCTTATGGAATACTGATTCTCTGAAGTTTATTATTTTCAATGAGATTGATTACCTCTTTGTCACCAGACTACGGCCAAGCCAAAAGGGAAGGGTTATTACTTAATATGAAATATAAATAAAACAAACCCTAACTTTACCACTTCTTTTGCGTTTGGCGTGAATGATTATAAAATAAGTAATGTACCTAAACATATCGGTATGATTTTTAGACGAAACTAACTCGATATCGATAAAAAATGTTTCTATCACTAGTTTGATTACGACAGTCTTTTGTTTTGCTATAGATTTTCCGGGCTCTGATAATTAGGAAAGTATAAACATTATACTTAGTAGAAAATGTTTGTGATATCTGAATTTTGAAAGTCACTTACCATCCATTTCGAGTAAAACTCGTAGTTTAAAAGCTACTAACAGTTTAAAACAATCTTTTGATCAGTTCACTTCCTTGGTTAGATGTCAACTGAACTCAATCAAGTCAAAATCAATGAAAAAAACGGAATTAATTCCGAATTTTATACACATGGCGGATGACACGATAGGCGTGCCATCATATTCCATGGCGTTAGGCACGCCTGTCGTGCCATGAAAAAATTGTTCGCCGCCACAGACTAAAGTTTTCGAAAATGGAACACGCAACGAATCGGTTAACTAAGTGGTTTCCAAATCGTCTCTGCCTTATAAAGGGTTAATGATGAAAAAACCTCCATTGACCTCTCGAACTTTATTGGTGGTGTTTGAAAACCGAGTCATTTTATATTTAAAACCTGACGTCGCACGCGGACCGCTGCCGTGAACGGACTGACGTTTGCTGCGTGCATTGAAGCTATTCAGGCGCCACTTTTCGCCACATTCTTTTGTTCTATCTCTATGTAGTTCTGTGATCAAAATCTTCTGATTAAACAACCCATGACGAAACATACGAGGAGGGATAAATAGAAAAAAATTGACAAGTCTAAGCGGTACTCGTATAGCACAATTGGTAGTGCACTGGGCTAGTGATCCAGTGGGTGTGGGTTCGAGTCCCGCTGCGAGTCATTTTTTTTTTTCTATCTTTCTCTCGATTTAGATATCGAAGATATTCGCTAGCAGACGTTTCTGCATAATAAAAAATAATCTTCTGATAAACTAATCTAAAAGTGGTGCAGGTGTCGGAAGGCGTGGACTTCGACCACCACCTGGGGCGCGCCGTGCTCATGTTCGGCATCCCCTACGTGTTCACGCAGAGCCGCATCCTCAAGGCGCGGCTGGAGTACCTGCGCGACCAGTTCCAGGTTCATACTGTCACTTATGGGAGTTTTCAAAATTTGGTACACCCAATTAGCGAAAGTTGTTAAGAAAAGTTAAATCACTGACAGTTTCGTGATGACAATTAAGCATGAAATCTTTATGAAGATCGACTTTTTGCCTTTAATTAGATTGAAATATCGATTGAAGTTTATAAAATTAACAGCAAAACCAATTTTTTATCGAAATTCAATGCTTAATTGTCGTCACGAAACTGATAGTGATTTAACTTTTTTTAACAACTCACTAATTGGGTGCACTATTTTTTGAAAACTCCCTTATAAAACATGAATATGTTTAGTCACCAAAACTTGTATTCAAGACTAAACGTCATGGCTACATATTTTTATTTATTTTATCTCATTTATTTATCACAACCACAATGTCACTTACAGCTAAAGACCAAAATATGACATGGACATACTCGGACATTCGTACGGACAATCATAAATATACCTAGATATTTTTCTAGCACGAACGATTTCTTGTAAGTGATTGACAAAATAAAAACATCGACAGTCCTGTTATCGATAAGTACCCCTTCAATTTCCATACAGGTAATACAAAGACAAATATGGGGTAATAGGGTTAAAAATAACTAACAATAATAAAAGTCAATATATATTTAAATACCTACTTCAGAAAACAATTTGGAACTATTCATTGCAAATTATAAACGTAAATTGGATCAAAAGTATACGGATTACGTTTAATTTGTTCAAGATCGGTGACACGCGGCGTCTAGGTAGGTAGCCGATATAAGACTGTGTGTACATCTTGAAGTTGAAGTAGTATGTACTTATCGATAGCAGGATTGTCGATATTTTTATTGTGGCAAGCACAAAACAAATGCCGTTCCTGCTAGAAAAATATCTAGGTATAATCATAAATAAACACAATCAGACTAGACTATACTGCCGTACCATCGTCCACACTGTTAAACTCTATTACAAAGGTATAAGGTCTACTGATGGTCAGTTCAGGGTGTTGCTGTTTGTACACTTTGTACAGTCACTTATTGTTGAGGTCTTGAGAATCTAATTAATTTATGTTTCAGATCCGCGAAAACGATTTCTTAACGTTTGATGCGATGAGGCACGCGGCGCAGTGCGTCGGCCGAGCGCTTCGGTAAGTGTTCGAACCTGAAAACACCTACTTAGATAGATCACTTGATCTACCATGAACATGAACCGTAACGGGTGGTTACCACAAACAACTAGTGCCAGATTCTCAAAGGCTTCTGATTGAAGTTTTGTTCCGAAATTACGTTAATACTTACTTGTTCATATCCGTCATTTAGACATTTTTTTACTTGAAATAGTAAAAACAAGTAAGCTTAGTTTTTTAATCTCTTATGGCCCACCATAAAAAATCTATCTTATTATGTTGTTCGAAAAGTAACAGAGAAATGTTATTTTATTTCCTTTTATAAAAGCTTTAAATTTAATTGAACGGGAGTGTACACATGCACACTGGGTCTTACGAGAATAAATATGGCCACCCCTAAGTGTACCTAGTGTATTTTCTTTTTAGTTTTATCTTTTTGTTTTTTCTTTTCTGTTTTATTTTTGGGTTATATGCACCATATTAGGATTAACTCGGGGTTAATCAGTTAAACCCATACATTGTTAACGCTTAACTCTTGGTTAGCGGCAAACCGTGAACAGCGCATATCGCTAATTAATGTATGTCTGTTGTACATTGTTGTTTGTAGCCGATGTCGACGGGACCGGTCATGCCTAGTCTAATTAAAAAAATTGTATAACTAGGGTCACATAAGTAGCCATACATTAACGTCGAAAACCTTTCTCAACCGGCAGCGGCAAGACCGACTACGGCATCATGGTGTTCGCCGACAAGCGGTTCAGCCGCGCGGACAAGCGCACCAAGCTGCCGCGCTGGATACAGGAGCACCTGAAGGACTCGCTGTGCAACTTGAGCACGGAGGAGGCGGTGCAGGTTCGTAGCTCGCTTTAGCTACAGATATAGTGAGAAATTATTTTCGGATTCTTTAACGGAATACAATGACACCCGAACTGTCAATGAATGATCGTATTAAATAAGTGACAGTTTCATATCCATTAATATGGAACTTTATCATATCGACGGTGGAAATTTCAAATGTCGTATGGGACATACTTTTATATGCGACTTACGACATTTAAAAATTTCCACTGTCGATATTAATAGATATAAAAATGACACTCATTCAATATTATCGTGTATAATTTATATATGTACCGCATGGCGCAATGATGACTTGCTGTACTTATTTAAATAAAAATAGAAAACCTGCCTCGCAGCGGGACTATTATATTATAGAGGGAATATTGTAATAGGTCACGACTACACCTAGATATTTTTCTAGCAGGTACAAAATTTGCTTAGTGCTTGCCACAATAAAAATATCGACAATCCTGTTATCGATAAGTACATATATAAATGTTAATTAAATAAATATATTTTTCCGTATTTGAATTATAAATTCCAAAAGTCGTTAGGATTTTAATAAGGTACGAGTACATACTCCAACGACAAGACGTACATACACTCACAGACTTATATCGGCTGCCTACCTAGACGTCGGGTGCCACCGACCTTTTGATCCACTTTTGATTGAATGTAAAATAAATAAATTTATAGTTGTGTTTTGTTATTATTATCTATTTTTAACGCACCCTATTACTCGTTATTTGTTTTTGTATTACCTGTATGACGTTGAAGTGGTACTTATCGATAACAGGACTGTCTGTTTTTATTTTGTCAATCACTTACAATAAATCGTTTCGAGCTAGATAAATATCAGGGTGTAGTTACTTTATCTTTCTAAAACTGTGCTTACGTTTTAGATCTGCAAGCGCTGGTTACGTCAGATGGCGCAGCCCTTCACGCGGGAAGACCAGCTCGGCGTGTCTCTGCTGACGCTACAGCAGTTGCAGTCACCCGAGCAGCAGGAGAAGATCGAAAAACGAGTTATATTGCACTGATCTGCCAACCCTACATTTCGAGGGTATTATGATAATTGATTAGACTGCACGAGGGCGTATAAAGGACACTGAGAGTTAAAGTCGATTTTGGCGTCTCACTCTTGCTCTCTCTGTCGGAAGAATGTATAAAGCGTAGGATATATATAAAATGCTTATCACTTCTGTAAATGTTGTGAAGATAAGTTTAAGTATTCTGTTATAAATTATAACAAATGTGTATCATAAGACTTCACTTTTTTTAATTATTTACTTTCCTCTACAGTTGTTTAATCCTTTTCCAGACAACGGCAAACCAATTGGTTGAATCAGTTCCTGCGATAGTCCAATCTAATATGATTACGTCATAGTACCTTAGGGATACCTCGAAGCATCTGGTCTGTGCTCAAAGTTGAATACCTAGAAAAGCGTTAAATCATAAGTTCATCGTAATCATCATCATCATATCAGCCGAAGGACGCCCAATGCTGGACATAGGATTTGGCGGAGCCCTAAGCGACCGGTTTTACGCCATCCGCATCTAGTGTATTCCCGCGATCTCTTTACCATGCCGTCGATCCACCTTGTGGGGCTCTAACATTTAAGTATAAGTTAGTAAAATATAAATTAACCTGCAACCAAAAACTTATTAGATAGAATATCATGATCACAATGTCATATTGATACAGTCAGCGTTACTAACAGTCAAAGTGGCTAAATATATCATAAAACATCCAGGCAAGTAAAGATCTGTACAGATATATTTGGTTACTTTGGTTGTTGCCAACTATTTGACGATGACATATACCAAGTCGATGATGTTACTGCACGTAAAAAATAAATAATAAAACAAAAAAGCATGGCTTTAACATTTTTTTATTAGAAATCAAAACAACACATACAAAACTGCTCTGTGGTAATAAATATAGCTTTAAACACCTATTACATATATAAATGTGCGTTTTTTATTACTGGAAACTTTAAACTTATGTGAAGAACAATCGAATATCCAGTAATTAACAAACAGCCGCACAAACACGTTAAAGAATGTCACATTTAGAAAATTGGGGTCTGTTTCTTATTTGCGACGAACAACACTACAACTGTCGTGGTGTAAGGCATTATTTATTTTAAAGTATTCGCGACTGGCTATAAGTAATATCACAGCCTAAAGTATAATAGTTACGCACTACTAGGGGAAAATCAAATACTTTCTTTTAAGAATTGTATTTTAGTCCATGAACATTTATCTGTTGAGGAGACTAGGAGCGCTAATACAACAAAAAAGTTACATTAAAGCATCTAAGACCTCATGTGTTTATGAAAGCTCGCCGGCCCTTATGGTCGCCATGTAAGTCAAATATTGACTGTTTTGTGTCAATTGTCATAGTGCTACAATAACTTCATCATGAGCCATTTTATCGGTTATAGGCCGTATTAGAGTAGTAGATCGAATGCTAGTCAAATCTCATTTCAGTGCATAAACCTCACTAGTTATATTGTAACCTGCCATACATACTATTCACAACTGTCAATAACATTCCACAATAATACTTTGTAAAATAAGAGAACGACAAACTATCGCGTTACAATAAGCTTAACAAATCACATTAAAAAATACTCCCTAACTGAATTTCATGCATTTTCTTGACCAACATTACAATTATATAATTAAAACTGTTTGAGTCGTGTTACTACTACTTAGAAACCAACGGATGAACTCACGTGCTCTTATACCTCACTAGGCAACATGTTTCGGGTGTGCTCTGATACCCATCTTCAAGCCGAGTCAGGAGTCAGTCACTCACCAATTCATGTCAACAAGTCGCCTAGGGCGATATAAGTACAGTCGCGTGCATTAATTTGTAACCCATTTCACAAAAAAAAAATCTTTTAACTTTATACAGTTTGACAGGTCTGTCAGTCTTAAGTGGGTCCCAATTGCCACAAATAAACGCAGGGGACCGTACACGTGATTTGATCCGTTGATAACTACGAGTAAGTAAAATCACAATTAATAATAAGAAATAATTTCAACAACCATTTTTTACTGATTAATAAAACGGAGGAGGTTCTCAATCCGACGCGTATATTTTTAAAGAATACGAACGTGTCCATGAACAAGGCAATCACACAAGAAAATTACATGTTAAGGCTACGCTTCCACCAGAGATGTAGCTAGGATGTGTAGCGAGGAATGTGTTTATAACAACCAATGGAATCCAATTATTTATCGAGGAAAGGAGAATAAAGTAATTCTATTGGTTGTTAACAGTCACATCCCTCTAAGTGTGTACTTCAAGTCTTCCCTTTACGCACTACACTGTAAACGCTATACCATAGTATGTTTTATAGTCAACATCAATGTTAGATGATGATTTTGCAAGTTTATCGCTTTAACTATATGGTCTAAAAGGCATCACATACCTTAGTTAAAGCGATATGTATGATGTTGACTGAATACCCGTAGGAATTAAACTAGCTGCACAAATGTATGGTGTATACATTATGGTTCAAATTGTATACAAGTAAAGAAAAGTTAAAATTGCGTTTAATTTTAGGGTTGTACATATTATGTAACATTAAGAAAATGTTTAAATATAAATAAAATAAACTATCCACATTCTCATTTAAATGACTAATAAATAACTATGACAATTTTATTAAAAGGTTCATCTAGGATCAGTCTAAAGATAGAGTTGAGAGCTTTGATGCAATAACTTCCATCTGAATAAAAATATAATCTCTAAAATAGTTTGAAGTCTATAACATTAAAAGCACTTGTAATTTAGCTTAAAAAACTATCTTTAGGGCTCTCAATTTGTCATTAAATTGTCGTAATTCATTATGTCAGTAGTCTTGACTGTTAGTTAAAAAAAGATGGAGCTTAGTTAACGTAATTAAAAAATATGTTAGGCGATTAACACTGCCACGCACCACGCTGCATGATGCGTCTTGCCGCAACTAAAATGATCTGCATGAACGCGCGTGAATGCATTTTCTGTGTGTTGGACTGTGCGTGTTTTCTATACAAACGGAGATACTTACAAGCTACGTTAGATCAGGCATTCACGCACTACGCTGCGTGGTGCGTGGCAGTGTGATAATCGCCTTATGTTCTTAATTTTTAAAGTTAATAAAACATTGTTTTGAATTTTGAATAATAAATCGGATAATAGGGTAAATCGCCAGTTACTGGCCACTTTACAATGACCGGCCACCTGAATACTGAAAATGTTTCCCTATAAACATAAGACATTCTCTAATGGGCTTTCAATTACTGACCACTCTTCAATAGCTGGCCACCTCACACGAAAATGAATTATAATCGCCTAAAACTTTTTGTCATGTAAAAGTCGTTCATAAATTTGTAAGTTTTACTAATTTTGGAAACTATAGGTCTAAATATAAGTAAAGATTGTAAAAATATCTTTGTATGACTGTTTGTTTCACATAAAATAAAATAAAAACAGAGTTCATTTTAGTATAATGTAGCTAGTTATTAGAGGATTGGTGGGTAGTCACTAGCAAATTAATTTAATAATAATCAAAGTTAAATGCCGGTATTTGTGTATTTAATTTGTTAAAGTATTAGATGTGAATAGAAGAGGCTGCACTCGGGGGTTGAAGTAGTGAAGGAAGCAAAATAATACCAAATGTCTGTAGTCGCTATTTTTCTCGTATCAATAAAGTTATTGTGAACAAGTTGTTCGATTAGTTCATTATGCGGTATTCAAAAATAATTTCAGTTCATGCAGTTAAATCGACTGAACGAAACATGTTATAATTGTCCGCGTGGCGTCTTGTAACATAAATCCGCAAATGCAGCCATTTAAACGTATTAAGACTAGCAGATCTATATTTTTGTCACTCATGCGATTACTCTTATGAATCCACACGACGTCGTCTCCGGTACGCTCGGGGACTTTAAATCATTGAGCCACTTAGGGTTTACTTTGCATTAGGCAGTTCATAGAGTAAGAATCAAAAGAAAATAGATCGAAAACCGTTAGTGGCCGAATAGTTAAAGTCCGGGGCTATTACGTAATTTTATAGATAATCTCACTCCACATGGTCATCGCCTCGTATCGGCTCACGCGGACACGCAGCGGTCTGCTACTTGTGCGCGCGCGGGTGCGGGTGCGGGGCGTGCGGGGGTGCGGGGGTGCTGCGGGTGCGCGTGGGACGGGTGCGCGATATGTGCGGGGCGGCGGCGCGCGCGCAGGGCGGCGGACAGCGCGCGCGCGGAGGCGGCGCACAGCTCGGCGCCGTCCGCCGCGCACACCACGCGGCTGTTGCCCGCCATGGAGTTGCACACGTGTCTGTGGTTAGAACGGCGATTGTTATTTACCTTCGCGACGCAGCATATTTTACTCTATTTTTTGGGCTAAGTCAATTTAACGGTAAGGGTCCCTCGGCAGATTTAAAGCTAGCGATCAAAGTTTAGTGTACCTGTTTAGCCTTTTTGAATAAGTCATTAAATAACGAAATGTCAATGTATAAACACGATAATAACGTGAACATGGTCCTTCAAACCGTTATGTACATACGTGTAATAGACACCATTTCAAAAGTTTACATTTCTAGAAATACAAAACCATTTTGAAGAAGCTGTAAGACACAAAAATAAATAAATTGAATATACATTTTTGAAAAAAAAAACTATAATATGTAAATTAAGAATGATGTACACCGCTAATCTAATACTACTATTATAAATTAAGTATGTCTTCCGACTTTCATTGGATATCAATCGTTAAAATATGAACTTTCAAATTTTTATATTGATTGACGAGTGCACTAAATATTAGAGTTTCTCACTTGACGGCGTGGTAGGGCAGGTGCTGCGTGCACAGCCAGTCCAGGCCGGCGTCGCCCAGCGCCGCGCAGCCCACGAACCGCGCCGCCGCCTCGCGCGCCACGAACACCACCACCTGGTGCCCCTCCTGCGAGTGTCACATTGTCAGCAAACCAAGGCGGGTCACAAGCGTGGCGATGGTGTGGCGTTCACTTGTTAATATATATATTTTTCAATAATCAAGCATCGGACAAACGCCCGTCATTTCGAAAATATAGCCCTGTTCCGTACAGCAGAGACTTCCTTATTTTACCTTCCTTATGTTAAAATGTTTTGGATAAACAGTATACCAATATCAACGATTATAATATATGGCTATGACGTCCGTAGACAGTGAACGTACTTTTTCAACGCATAAATGTATCCTAAATTCACATCGTTATAGGCTCACAACTGAAAATTTAGAAAAAAATTTGGTCATTCTATTTTATTGGCGAAAGTAAATTTCGGAATGTCAATCGTAAATTAATTTGTCACTGGATATAAATTATGATCCAATAAATGTATAAAATACTATTTTTTTTTATTAACATAAGGAAATCTCTGCTGTACGGAACAGGGTTATATTTTCAAAATGACGGGCGTTTGTCCGATCCTTGTTAATAATCGACGTACGGTAGAAGACGCAGAAGTTGCTAAGCAGGCGAGGTGTTTAAAATAATCTTAACACGACTTTATGCCGTGCCGTGTGATGCCGGCTGACTAGAACAGCAAGAAACCCGCGGGTGTCGTAAGAGGCGAGAATGGGAAAAATCCTACTGACGGGCAGCAGCGTCCGTCGAACCCAGTCTACTACAGCTACTGCGGTCGCCAACCTGTCTGCTAAGCGTGGCGACTATGGAAACTACCCCCAAGATGATACAAGTTATACTTGTCTTGTGGCAGGCTTATGTCCAGCAGTGGACTGTATACGGCTAAAATGTAACATTTATAGTTAAGGGAAAATAGTGTGTCAAGATTATTCTGAATACGTGACCCGTTTATAAATTTGCTGCTGACTGTATCTGTATTCTATCAACCACTTAAACACCAAATATTCAAGTATCAAATATCAAAACCATCACAAAAAATCTTGAAACGCTGTAGGTTGAGCCAACTGTACAGTCACCATCAAATATATCGGAGTTGTGGAGGTGGTCACAAACATATGAGCAACGCTTCTATTAGTAAGGCGATAAAGCGCATGTTCAGATATTTGTGACCACCCACGGCTCCGATATATCTGATGGCGACCGTACTTTGAGAAGATAAAACGACGAAAATGATGTAGACTAAAAGGGATATAGGTATAATATTATACTAGTATTTTGCATTCTAAACCGTCCGCGAAAAACCAAATTAAAATTTAAATACAGCAATCCGGTTTGACGGCAGCCACCGGACCACTCGTACCCAACTTGGTATAATTTCCAAACCCCACAACGAACAGACGGCACTGACCTGCTTGACCTTCATGAGCTTGGCGGCCGTGGCGGGCGCGAAGGGCAGCGCGGCGCCGGCGGCCGCGTCGTCGTCGCGGGCCACGAAGTACCGCGCGCGCGCGCCCGCCTTCTCGATGGTGGCCAGCAGCGAGCTGCCGCCCGCCGCCGCGCCCGCTCCCGCCCCGCCCCGCGCCCGCGCCCGCGCCCGCGCCCGCCGGGCTCTTGGGCCCCAGTAGCCGCCGCCGTCGCCCACCCGCCGCCGCGCCAGCCGCCCCGCCCGCCGTTCCGCTACGCATAAGATTCCGTTTAGTTGTCTGAGCGCGTAAACAAGCTTACGTAAGATTTATAGAAATTGCAGACGTAATGTTAAGGCTTGGTCACATAGGGCGCGTTTTGTGGCGTGGCGCAGCGGGGCGCGACGCTGCCGTCCGAATGTGTGCCTTATTTCGTTACATTAGCCACACCGCTGTCACGCCCTGCTGCGCCACGCTCTCAAAACGCGCCTGTCTGCCCAAGCCTTAAAACGTTCTTGAAGTAATTTGTATGTTGCTTTGATTA
Organism: Grapholita molesta; assembly: GCA_022674325.2. NCBI lineage: Eukaryota > Metazoa > Arthropoda > Insecta > Lepidoptera > Tortricidae > Grapholita > Grapholita molesta. Next base: position 12,765,935 of record CP053137.2, read on the forward strand.
TTGAAAGTCAAAATTACTTAAAACTTTTTGTGATTATTTAATTCATTTTTGGCACTGGACAACTGTTTTACGGGTCATACAGATTGATTAAAACAAAAATCGTCTTTTCTGTGGTCAAAAGTTAACGGCTTATGTGATTACTAGTCATCTTTTTGTGGCATAGTGTAACGTAAGAGGGGGGGGTATATGTTGATAAATCAAAGAATCAAAAATTAGGCTTCAAAACCCTTAACTTTCACAATGTCCACAGGAGAGACGCGAACCTAATTGATCTGTATGACCCTTAAAACTTGGTTATATATTTATTAAAATTCACAGCACATGCACTTTTGTTCTAATAATCAGCATGTTACCGTTAAAAGCCACTAGAGGCATATTAGTAGAATGCGAGAAACATTTCAGAAAACCAAAATATGCCAAGGGTTGCCCAAGGGCAACGAGACAGTAACAACAAGATAAAAGTTGATTTACCGTTTTATTCTTTGAGTGTTTCTTTAAATTACGTGATAATTACTATGTGATCAAGAAACTAAGTATGATAAAAGAGGTTATTTACGCGTTTAATAAGTTGCGGTAATAACGAATGTTAAGCCTCCCTAAAGCACCTGGGTTCCCCCTAGGTCCTAAAAACCACCGTCGGAGTGGGCACGTCGAGTCCAGGCCACCCGGTGACAGGGTTCGGATCATGAACACTTCGTTTTCTTTTTTTTAATAATCATACAATAATAAAACAATGAAACAAATACGTTTTGTAGAGAAATGACGTAACCGCGTCTTAACTCTGTATAATCTACACGCTTAGATAAATAAGCACCAATAATCTTAATCATCATTCGGTTATTTTACTTATTCTTCCACGTCACCTCCTTACATGGCGACCGTGCCAGTTGGGCTACCGCTTCGGCTACGCTGAGATTATTGATTATTGGGATAACCAATAATCTAACAATGTTAAAATATGCAATTGTTGATTGTAAGGTCATACACCGCATACGTCCACCAACAAAATGATGAAATGATGTAGAATATACATTATTAATAAGAGATCTTCAAGGAGAACATCCAACATTAGGGCCAAAAGGTGTAAATACCATGAACTGAGCATATTTAATAAAATTGATAGTAATTCACTATATAATTGATTCTCGGTTCGGTGCCTGCTGCTGTCATACGTTATTCCAGAGACAGCATTAAGATTACAAACATACACAGCAATCCGGAAATGGAGTTGAGACATGCAATACAAATTGAGAAGATCTTCCAAGATACATACACTTACTGGCAGCATTGATGACTAAACGATGCTATTAATTACGTATCCAAGTTAGTCTAGGCACTACACTTGGTCCACTACAGTATAACCTCAAGGGTCTTGGTTGTATTTTACACTACACCTGAATATATTTGTACCAGAACTATAAAAATTATAAAAAAACAAAAGTTGAGGGAAAGCCAAAATGAGATTTTACACTTACGTTTTGGTAGTAAGGATTCTGGTAGTAGTTCTGCTGATACTCTTGCTGGTACTGCGGGTAGTACTTCCCGTCGTGTCTGTACTGCTCCTCCTCGGCCCTAGTCCGCCAGTTCGGCGCGTCCATCGTCAGGGGCTTAGGCCTCTGCCCGATCCCTGAAGGCTGATTGAGACCCACATTCTTCTCTTCGGCCGCTAACACGTGCACAACTGTACTCAAGATCTGCTCGTCCAGAGGAGTCATGGGTTTAGCCGGATTCGACATGCGACGGATCACTAAAGCACAGAGTTTCTGTCTCAAGTAGTATACGCTTATGGCGTCTGAGGCGTCGGCGGTGAAAGCCATCCAGTCGTCTAGGGTTAGCACTGCGGTGTCCGGAGAGGAATTGTTCTCGTCTGCTTCACTATCGGAATCGCTTGATAACCCTGGAGGATTTGCTCGTTGCGTCAGAGCTCCAGGTGGTAACCTCAACGGTCCTCCAAACAGCGCCACGGTCAGGGGAGTCACCAATGTGTTGCACCGAATGAAACAGAACCGTCCCGCTCGGGATATCTCCTCGAACACAACCCAATCTGTAGGTAAGTTTTGGACAGATTTATGCGCGCCTGCGATACCATCGCCCCGGTGTAACGTTGAGCTCGGATGGAAAGCCACTTTCACCTCTTTGGAAGTCCTCAAACTCCCCGATTCTCGGTCCACGCGTGCGGTGGAAGGGTACAGACCGCTCACTAGAACAGCTTTGACGACGTGCCATTTTTCCGAATTGAGATTAACGTCTTTAATGTCACCCGATCCTCTGGCTTTCACAAGACACAGCGCGCGGAGTTGAGCGAGCAGCTGCGCTCTGTAGCCCACTATCATTTCCATGGTTGCCCCACAAATTAGGTTCTTGGCACAGAACGCTCGCTCGGCGCCGTTGGCTCTCGCGCTCTGCCACGCTTGGAAAGCTCTCAGCAAAGCCATGTGGTCGGAGTAGCAATCCGCCGCGAACTCCCTCCGAGCCATACTTCCTCGCTTCCTGTTTTCCGGGTTCATGGATATCTGGAACGGCTCCTTGTTGGCTAAACTGCAGACGATGGTCAGGATCGGATCGAGGCACTTCATGACGCACGCGTACAGGAGCATCTTCCCCAGTTTCGGCTCCACAGTGAGATCTAGAAGATGCTGCCCGATTTCCGTCAGGTCTTCCATAGGTGTTAACGCGCCTATCGTTTTCAGTAGCGTCACAGCGTTCCTGACCGCCAAGAACGAAGGGGGCTCGAGCGCCTTCGACAGAAAGTCCGCTATGGGCGTGTTGCCCGGAGCTAGCAGCTTCGTGTGGAGGCACAGCTCCTGCAGCGGCACCCTCAAGATCTCGGGGATGGAGTTGAGAGGAAGGGTCTGGAACCTGCGCTTGGAGCACATGTGGAAGCAGTGGCCGGGCTTGGTGCGGCCGGCGCGGCCGGCGCGCTGCTGGCAGCCGGCGCGCGAGGTCCACACGCACTGCAGGGAGCACACGCCGCCCGCGGACTCGTAGTACTTCTCCTTCACCTTGCACGAGTCCACCACGTACACCACGTCGTCTATCGTGATCGACGTCTCCGCTATGTTCGTCGAGATGATGATCTTCCTAGCGTTGGGGAGCGGGTTGAACACCTTCTTCTGGTCCAGCGTCTGCATGTTGCTGTGCAATGTGAATATTTGATATTTCAGCGCGTTCATCTCGGTGCAGTTCTGTACTAGGTCCCGAAGCGTGACTATGTCGTCGTATCCGGGTAGGAACACTAGGATGCTTCCTTTGGGAAGGTTGATGTGTATATGTTTGATGAGGGCCAGCATGAGGTCGTGGTCGATGAAGTCTTCGGACACGGTGTGGTGGTAGACGTCCAGCAGGAAGTGGTCGGCCGCGTTGTCGTCGCTGGCGTCCTTGGGGTCCTCGGGGACGCTGAGCGAGGCCAGCAGCGCCGCGCACTCGCTGTGCCCGGCTTCGAGGGCGTAGTCTCGAGCGGTTTTGCCGTTATTGTCTTTGACTGTTGGATCCGCACCTAAATACAAGAAATATATTTTTAAGATAAACAAGAAAAGGCTAAACGTTAAGAACATGTTACGCCAGCGGATGCTAAGCTGACGGAAACTTTCCAAATTTTGTAATAGGATAATTTTGACAACTAGTCATACTTTTGTATTGAGTAAAGTCAAACAGGGAAGGGTTGTTTTTGACACATTTTAGATCTAATAATCATTTTATATAAGTATTTTACGATTCTATGACTGCTTGTGTAGACTAAGTTATGATTTTAAAAACAGATTAGAAGTAATATGTCATCGTAGCTTACAACGAATATAATTGTTTTTTTATTAAATGAGGAATCTCTTTAAGGCTCGGTCAAACCAATGGGCGTGGCTCAGCGCGACGTCCGCGTCGCGTGATGCCGACGTGATGACTGTCAATAAAGGCCGCGCGCGGACCGCGCCGGCCTCGCGCTTTCAACACGCCCTCATCACGCGCGCGAACGCTGCGTGGACGCGGTGCGATGCGGGCGTGACTCTCGCACTACGCACCGCGCGCCACTTAACGTCCGACTGAGGAGACCCAGCGCGGCGCAGCGTGCCGCCGCGTCCGCGCCGTCTGGTCGCAAGGGGCCGCGCGGCGCGGAGCGCGATGGCAGCGGGACGCAGTCTGTTTGACGTCGCTAACCTGTTAGAGTGTTAGCATGTATTTAAGGCCGCCGCGGTCGCGCGCGCGACCGCGGCGTGGCGTCACGCCCGTTGGTTTGACCGAGCCTTTAACGTTAAGTAGCCTGCCGGGAAAATGTAGGGTCTGTTACGTCAGCGTAACAGTAGGATTGTTTAAAAAGAAAAGTTTGACAGTCGACTATGGGATGTAGCTGGAGGGAGGGAGCTACGTGGAAGGCGGTGGACGCACCGATCTGCAGCAGCTGGCGCGCCGTGTCGGCCAGGCCGTGGCGCGCGGCGGCCATGAGCCCGCGCCGGCCCGAGCCCGACTGCGCGCACTGCACCGGCACGCCCTCCGACAGGTACATGTACAGGATCTGGCAGAACGAGTCCTGCCGGCGGGACAGGCTTGATCAGTCGTACAGTATTATTAGTGTAACAGAAATCGCAGAGGGGCAATAATCAGATTATTTTTTATACAAGACTGACCAGCGTTTGACCTCAATTGCACCTGATGATAAGTGTCGACGAGGTCGAAGGTGTAGCACGCTGGGTCAGTAACAGCCTCACTCTTGTCTTGAAGAGACCCAAATTATATCTTTCCAGGAATACAGACGAAGGGAGCGAATTCCATTCCTTAGCAGTCCGCATTAGGAACGTAGAAGCGAATCGCTTCGTGCGAATGAATAGAATATTCACAACGTAAGGATGAAATCTCTCCCCTCGCCTGGATGTCCGGTGATGGAACGGAGATGGCGGAATTAAATCGTGCAATTCCTGAGCACACTCTCCTAAATGTATCCTATAAAACACAGACAAACTAACAACCTTGCGACGGTGCTCAAGGCTCTGTAACCTTACACTCACTAATTTATGTTTTGTAGTTCTGCGATCTTAGTCTTAGAACTGTTAACCTCGGTCTCATCAAATATAAATCATAGCCCAGTAGATACGAATCGCTAGTATTTCGTATAAATATTTTAGGTAAATGTTAGGTGTAATAAATTGTTTCTCTTTTATTTGAACGGGATAGTATACAACAAAATATATATGCAAATAAATGCACAAATATGTATGCAAATAAATCAAGTAATAACTTTATTTTCCTGATGAGCCTTGAACCAAATTACTTATTACCGTTTGTGTTTTGAGCAATAAACACATCCATCAACTACACCATACATATCCTCATCCATATTAGCCTTTTGCTAATTAAATATTTCATACTATGGTTATGGTACTTATGGTATATATCAGGGAATCCCAAACTTTGTTTTCATGGGACGCCCTTGGGCATCCTCCATTTTTACCTGGTATACATTACAACTTATATCTTGCAATTAACGGTGCGGTGCCGTAACTAGAATAGCACCCCATCTCCATCCACGGGTGTCGTTAGAGGCGACAGAGACAAACCCGACAAATGGGCAGCTGCGTCCGACGAAACCCAATCTACAGTTACAGCGGACGCCAACCCGCCTGCCAAGCATGATGGCAACTACCCTCCAAGATGATACCAGCCATATTTCGGGGAGCCCTATGTCCAGCAGTGGACGGTTTACGGCTGAAATGATGATGATATATTACAATGGTTTTAGTATTGTATGATCGAAATCGGTTCCGTCCGGATGCTACCCCGACTTGCTGACGTTTCCCCAACACTTACCAAGCTGCCTTCCTTAAAACACTCTTCTAAAAATTCGTCCATGTCTGCCTGCAGCGCTGGATCCAACGCCGGTTCCTTCTCTTCTTTACTATCCTTTGTGTTATTCTCTTCTGACTGCTTCTGGCCTGGTAATTTATCATTTCATTAATATACTTCTTAATTGTACATTCAGTCTTAAAAGCCTTATTGATAGGATTCTACGTAGAGCACATGGTAAAAAACCATTCTGTGGCTTAATCAATATTATTATAATATAATAAACGTAAACACAAAACTATCGTGAGATTCAAACATATTAATTGTATAGAAACGTTAACGGTTCATGATTATGCTCCTCGTTACGGAGTGAAACATGTCGAGCAATATTCGACATATAAAAACGTGGGTTACCCGCTTCTATACAATTAATAAACATAAAGATGAAAGTTTGAATATTTTACTTTTCTGTTTTAATACCTACCATGTAAGTAGTGGAAATTAATACAGGTTTTATCTATGTAAGTCTAGGAGGATATAACCAATATGGAGCCGACACACGCACTAATTTCTATCGGAAACATTCTGCCGTTTTCGGCAGGGGGGTGAGGTAACACACATAAATAATGTTAACACTAATGCATTTTTTTACGTGCGTCGCTACACACGCACACGACAAAATTATCAAACACTAGCATGAACTATATTCACACAAGTTCAAGAATTATGACCCGCGGCCGAGTAATTTTGGCAGAGGAGAACGCTAATGGCTACTCCAGATTGGTTATATCCTCCTAGATGTAAGTAGTGGAAATTAATAAAGTTTTTATCTATCTATCTAAAGAGAGTATAATTCATTGATCAGTGACTAAGTTTATACCCTCAAGATGCGACCAGTAGCTCTGCCCGCCAGACTTGAGTTTGCTTTTGAGCTCCCTCTCCGCTTGAACCATCTTTTTGGTGCGGTACTGAGTCAGCTTCAGGATGTCTTCCAAGTAGTATCGCTGCACCTCATGCAGTCGACCGGGGATGGTTATTACTGGGCAATTGTTGAAGTATCTGTGAAATAATTTAATTACAAATGTTGGGACAATGTTATGAAAATTGAAATATTCGTACAGTACTCAATGATTCTTGTCGTTTTTTATCAATTATATTTTGATGACAGGTCTTACGTCATCCAATAAAACTAATGGTCCTGGGCTCGAATCCCAGTAACGGTATTTATTTGTGTGATGAGCATAGGTATTTGTTCCCGGGTCATGGGTGTTTTGTATATATATCCTTGGCTAAGTAGGGCTCAGTCAATTTGTGTAAGAATGTCCTGTAATATTTTATTTATTTATTTATAATCTAAAATACATAGATACAACGTCTATTACCCAGAAACAAATATAAGGAATAAAAACGAAAATAATTGCCATTGCTAGTACGCCAACCCGGGACCTCCTGCTTGTAGGCATATATAACCGACTAGGCTACGATTCCATTAAACAATTTTAAACCTTTGAATTTATACGGTACTAATAGCGGCGCGTCCTGGGTACTAAGCGGTTTAGAAAAAAAAAACCTCATAACATAAAACAGTAAAAAATTTGACTTGCCGCTGCCTTACCGTATAAAACATGGTAATTAGCGGTTGGATTTACAAAGTTCATTGGGCAGATAAGTTTCAAGTCGAAATCGTGATTTTAAAAGTTTACACTTCCTAGTAAGGCCCACCGTACTAAAATATTTAATAGTTAAAACCAATCTTACTATCCAGTGAATTGGGTTGAATTTTGTTTTGTACGGAAACTAATAAAATAAACTAACAAAAGAAATCCTACTCTATTTCCTTTTATAAAACATTCAAACTCCATTGAAAGGGAGTGTACATTGTAATGCACACTGGGTCTTACGAGGTTATGTATGTATACGCTAGCTTTTTCCCGCGGCTTCGCACGCACAGAAGCAGCCCCTTTTTGACCCCTTAGGAGATGAATTTCAAAAAACCCTGAAATTACTTTTCTTGTACTCGAATAAGGAGTGTTTACACAACATTTCTAGTCTCTAGCTTTAAATTTTACACTTACCACATACACACTTTCAACCCCTTTTTTACCCCCTTAATGGTAGAATTTCCAAAAATCCCTTAGTGGGCGCTTAATCTAGGTTAAGCGGTTTGGGCTGGGCGTTGATCAGTCAGTCAGTCAGGACTTTCACTTTTATATATATAAATATTAATGACCTGGAGAATATCTGCGTGTCCATGGTGGCGGACATGAGCACCAGCTTGAGGTCCTTGCAGCGCGGCAGGGCGTCCCGCAGCGCGATGAGCAGGAAGTCGCTGAACTTGTCGCGCTCGTGCACCTCGTCCACGAACACGTGCGTCACGCCTGCGGGCACGAGGGCCGTCACCGTCAGGAGTGCTATTTGTGACTAGCCATAGACACACCATGTAACTAGACGGAGCGTGCTAATAATAATACAACGATCGAAAGGGATGGTCTTATATCACTTTCCATAGCTATGACAAAGACGGAGCCATTTTCTTACATCCTTTTCAGTCTCACATGTTTTTGTTTCCCTACAAACTGAACCCTTCAGAACTGTCAAAGTTGGAGGGATACAAACAAATACAATTGGAGTTTTCTTGTGTTTTTAAGTCGAAGTTTTAACATAAAAGTTTGGCTAGTGGCTAATACAGAATGTTATGGAATCATATTCAAATTTTTTGGAGTCTTTCAATTACAAATTCCAAATAGCGTTAGAAGTTTTTAATTTAAAGTACCTATGTAGGTTTCAATGTGTTATAAGACCGTAAAGTTTTTCGACCATAATCGAATTTACAAAAGAAATGAGGGTATGTGTAAAATAATAGTAGAAATGAGGTTATGGTGTAAACTTACACCAAGATTATTACCGAAAGCCCGCTCAAGTCAGTTCAAGTTGTCATGTTAATGTTGTATAATAATTACAACATTAACATGACAGATTAATACAGAATAAGCTAATATTTTAAGAGTGTCCTGTAAAGCAAATCTATAGTGAATTGTTACATTCTGGGCTGGAAAAGCCAAAATATCGTTGTCCCTTACTGGCGCTCGCGGATGCGTTCTCCAGTCATTATTTCTACTAGGTAACTAACCATAGAAGCGGCGTCTTTCTGACACACGAAATAAGAACGCACGGACGCATGCGATAATAACTAAAGTCACAGGACCATTTTGCATTTAACTAGATTTTATAATAAAAATATCATCTTCCTCGCGCTGTTCCGGCCATTTGCCACAACTCATGAGAGCCTGGGGTCCGCTTGGCAATTAATCCCAGGATTTGATGTAGACACTAGTTTTACGAAAGCGACTGCCATCTGACGTTCCAACCCAGAGGGTAAACTAGGCCTTATTGGGCTTAGTCCGGTTTCCTCACGATGTTTTCCATCACCGAAAAGCGATTGGTAAATATCAAATGATATTTCGTACATAAGTTGCGAAAAACTCATTGGTACAAGCCGGGGTTCGAACCTGCGACCTCCGGATTGCAAGTCGCACGCTCTTACCGCTAGGCCACCATCGGTGTAAAAAAAAATACCAATTTATTTTCAGCAATTGTTTTACGAATCATATTCACTTTTAACGTAACACACAAAGGGTTGAAAAAAATAAAAAATAAAAACTACAAACAGTCACGTAATAAAACAATTAAAACAGATTATATCGCGTATACTAATTTAACGTTTCGAACCCTTTAGCAGCGTTCGTGGTCATCGGCTGAACTGATGTCAATTTCATGATTGATTATCGCGCCAACCGAAGACAATGTTAAAAAGTCACGTATTACGCTTCTTTTATCCTCAGAAATCCGTGGTAAAAATCTGCCAGGTTACTCGTTCCACTGTGTTTAACCCTTAGGTGCATGAAGTTTCAATCAATTTTCTTTCGAAAGTGCCTTATGTATAATCAGCAGCAGAAGTGGCTAAGCGTTTGAGTTGTTCAAAATGAGGTCAACACATCTCTATTGTCAAGAGAATAAGAGCGCGTGAAGGTCATTTTGAACACTTCAAACGCTTAGCCACTTTTGCTGCTGACTGTACAATCACACAGATGTAGCATTTGACATTCTGTATAGACATGTCACATCTATAACTACATTCGTTTGAATACGACTTGTGTCACTTCAGTTTTGATAAAAGGTATCATTTTTGATACTGTATGCACTAAAGGGATAAGCATAAGGGTATCCCGCTCACCCGCCAGCTGCGTGTCGGTGCACATGAGGGTCCGCAGCAGCAGCCCGTTGGTGCAGTAGGTGAGCACGGTGCGCGGGCTCACGCGCGACTCCAGCCGGATCTGGTAACCGATGCTCTGTCCGATCTTCTCCATGCGTTCGTACGCCACCTGGTCGAGACGGTATGGATTTAGTTTTCAAAACGATAAGCAGTATGGAGATGGTCTACACTAATATTATAAAGGCGAAAGTTTGTGAGTGTGTTGGCTGGTTTTAATAAAATTTGGTATAGAGTTAGCTGACACCCTGGATTAACACATAGGCTACGTTTTTCCCTAAGGGGTAACACAGCGGGGCACAACTAGTATAAAATAAATAATGCTAATTAACGATTAATACGGATACGGAGAACACTGCGCGACGGGCCGGTGACGCGAGCGGCGAACCGAGCGGACACTCAGCACTCTTAGTGCTTGAAAATGGAGGCCTATGTTCTCCGAAACATGTCGCGCGAGTGACTAAATCGTGAGTAGTACCGTATTAATCGTTAATTATTAAATATGTCTCACGTAAGTTTAAATACAAATAAATAATGCTAACAAAAATTGAGAGCCTATATAATGCATAGGATGTTTTCAGCTTTACTTCTTTTTTCCTCTGGATTTTACTCCTTGTCGTTTAAGCAGGGAGGATTTGCCAATCATCCTTACTTGTCCAAAGTCTAATTCTTTGTTGCTATGATTATTTAACTAAAATCTTATTTGATATATCATTTTAATTGATTGTTTATTTATTAACATTTTTAAAATGAATGTTTTAACTATTATATATCATCGTAAGGCCCATGGCCTATTGTAGTACAAATCATTATAATGAAATTTGAATTTTAGACAATTGGAAAGGAGTTGAAATTCATTTGTTTCCTTCGATTTTGACACAAAAGAGATTCTAGTTTATTTCCTACACTATAAAGAACAAAGTCGAGTAGGATATTATTTGTATGGTGGGCCTTAGGAAGATATTTTCATAATGTTTGATATGTTTTTGTAGTGTGTGTACTACCTTACCCACACACTTGCATAGCTTAGTTAGTATATAATAGCATGTATGCGTTAATTAAGACAGAATAAACCTATACTCCACACGTAGTGGTTTACCTTAACACCACACATCATATTTTCTTATACAACTACGCACAATTATGTAAGTACTTTAAGATTTGATGTTTCACTGTATTAAAAAAATAAGTTCCGCCGTAGTTTCTTGCCGGTATCTTCTCGGGTCAGAGGTGTAGGGTTTGAACCGGTGTAGATTTTTCTTTGACGTTCATAAGTGCATGTAATGTGCCTAAATTGAAAAATAAAGATTTTATCTTTTTTTATTTTATGCGTTTGGACAATTATCGAGAAAGCTTTAGTGGTCTCACCCGCTCCGCGACAGAGACGGCGGACAGGCGGCGCGGCTGCGTGCAGTAGATGCGCGCGGGCTGCTTGTGTTGCTGGCAGTGCTCCAACACCAGCTGGGGCAGCTGCGTGGTCTTGCCGCAGCCGGTGGCGCCTGCTACTATGATCACCTGAGAGAGCAATAGTACATTACTTCAGAGCCCGGGCAGTAAGGGGTCGCCGGGCGAGTATAAGTAGATGGATTTTTACGATGTCGGCAATCCCTGTTCACGCCGAGGTATTTATAGTGCTTTTCTCAAACATGCAATGCAAAAGTTTTAAAAAACTCCAAGTAATAAAAGTATTATTTTTTAGAAAGTATTGTAAGGATGATAATGTCAACATTGTACCTATACCTAGTGGATCTTTGACAAAAATCATATTGTCATCAAGCAGCAATTCATTAAAACATGTGAAGTAATTTTGTGTTTATGCTACAGCTACGAATAAGCCATATAAATGACACTGTAGAGAGGCATATCGCCACTGCTTTGAAAAAACTTGACAGGAAAAGATACTAGTTATTTTCTACTAAGTTCTTGCCTCTATGACATCACTTCTGGATGACCTGATAATGCAGTCTTCAGTAATCAGGTTAATACATATTAATAGGAAAGACTCTATACATTTGTACTGCTTACTGTAAAAAGTATGTGTAATAGTGTATTTTTCGGAGGTAGCTTCAACAGCAATGACAAGGACAGTAGAAATTACCTGATTATGTGTGATAGCATTGAGCAACTCCTGCCTCTGCTCAAATACAGGTAACTTTTCTCTAAATTTTATTAGGTCTGGATTATATGTTGTACTGGGTACCTGTGGAATCAAAATAAGTATCTTAAATTTTATTCTGTAGACAGGATTATTTACCATATTATGATATGTTCCTCTATCTTTTACATTTTTATAAGTACAGTTCTTCTTGTAGTGCTATTGACTATACATATATATATTTGGTTTGCATTGATTACACTTTTGCAAATAAGACAAATAGATAAAACATTGTACAAGAAGGTTCAAATGGCAGTTTTAATGCTACGAGGCATATTCTAATTGTTCATTAACAGAAATATTCAATAGGTGCAGGGCCTTTTAAACTTAAAGGTGATACTTAAATATTAAAATATTAGGGTATACTGATAAATGGTAAACAAACATATATACCTAAATATTAAAATAAATATACATACATATATTGTAAGAATTACAACGAATTATACATGGAATATTCAAAAATTATCATGAGGTATGCAAGTTGGCTGTATAAAATAGCTATCATGGTCAATTTTTGGAACTCACTTGAGCAACCCCATTATTTAACTGTCCAACAGGCTTGTGAGCCAGCTGGGGGCTCCGTTCCTTCTCCGGACAGCAGCTCAGGTCATCCTTCTCTTTGCTGGTGATGGGGAATGTGTTGAACAGCTCCGTGATACTGCATCGCATGTTGGAGTCCAGTATCAGCTTGGCATCATTCTGGATTATTGTGGAGCCTATCCTTTTGTATATAGTTATGTAACGATTTACACCTGCAATAAAAAATATATAATATAAATACTTCATAGGGCAGTTCTAAATTGTAAACAACTAGTCTCGGAGGTGATTTTGTTAAAACATTATTTGTGAGCTTCTATGCTGTGAGAATGTATGATAAATTTCCTAGGATTTTATTATACATTCAGTAAATTGCATAATCAATTAACAAATATATTTATATATCCTATCTTATGGCCTAAATTTGGTGTTAATAAAAACTTTTTAAAGGAATAAATGCCATAACTAACTTCAGGTTGCTAAATAAATAGGCACTTGAACGTGTAAATTAAAGTTGCTGTATATAAGCCAAATAAGAATATAAATATAATAGCGATAAATAATCCAAAATGTAACCTATATTTTAAGTACAATAACAACTCACCTTTTCCGCGCGATTTCGACTTCAAGCCCAGCTTGGCAACAGTCTCATGAATGAAACCCCGCTCTTGCGCCGACAGAAATGTCGGGAACTTGAGCTCTGTATCATTTTCATCACTTAAAAACTTATCCAACTGGATTTTCAGAGCAATGCTAACAGATTCCGCTATAGGAAAATGCTTGTTCCCCAAATTACGTTTACCCTTTTTTGAACTCATTATTCTTAACTAATATTGAAACCCTGTGCCTTATACGATAAGTACATTACACAATAATTTCTAAATTAATGAAAATGTTTACTATATCGAAATTATTTTCAATAGTTATTATCCAAATTCGACAAGTGCCATAAACAAACAAAAAAGTCTATGTCACAGATATAATAATCTTTCGGTGCCAACGGATCGAGGTTGGTACGCTAAGGATCAATCTGTCGGTCCGACGTGTACATCCGTCCGAATCCAGATGGTGAACTCAACAAAAAAACCGGTAATGTATTTTCATAGGAGACCACTACCACTAACTACTCTGTGCAGTGCTTAAAAAAAAAATCCATATGTCACTTCTCATGCACGCAAGATTTTTTTTTTGTTTTTTTGTTTTTTTTGTTTTTTTTTTTTTGGCGGGAACGTTAAAAAGAATAGGCGCGCTTTTGAAATTAAATTTTGTAAATTAGTTTTAAATTCTAGATTTGTACATTTCTTTGTATATTTCTTATGTAAAATAGTCTATATAGTGTTAGTTTTGTACATATTACGTTAGTGCGTTTCCATAATGGGAAGCGCACGGGGCGTAGCGGCCGTAAACGATCGCGAGTTACGGGTGAGTCTCTTACAGAAGGAATAGATCAGGACTTACCTTCTTCATCATCATCGACGACTTCATATTCTGATGCTGAAAATAATGATCGTCCACTAGCGAAGAAAAGAGAAAAGGATAAGTACACACCTTATAAAGCAGGAAATTATAACAGATTTTATGACGAAAACTCGCAGAAGAAAGATTTTATTGTCTTCCTCAATCGCGAAGAAGATAACACTAAAATTACAGATAAGGATAGGTTGGCCATATCTAATGGCATCAGAAAACATTGTGTTTCAGGTGTAATGCATCTGAGGTCAATTAATGCATTCAAAATTGGTATAACTTTCGACCTCCCTAACAACGCTAATGTTTTTCTTAAGAACGAAAAGCTCCTAAACGAATTGAGGATGGTTGGTTCAATACCGGCTGCCGAAACAGAAGCCACTGGGGTTCTCACATCTGTACCTTGCGATTATTCCAATACAAAAATCTTTAAGCTTATTGCTTCTAGTAAAAAAGTTATTAGTGTGAGACGTTTCATGCGACGGGTAAAAGACGCTCAAGGTGTCGTTTCCTTTCTTCCAACACAGACAGTTGCTGTTACATTTGCTTCAACGCAGCTCCCCGAGTATGTTACTTTAGACCACTGGAGACATGAGGTAGGAGTTTATGTTCCTCCTGTTAAACAGTGCCTGAAGTGCATGAAATTCAACCACATTGCTAAATTTTGTAAAACAATGAAACTTGCTCAATTTGCTCAGGCAACCATAATTTTAAACAATGTGACAAGTCCAAAACTCAATGTGCTAACTGTGGCGGTGACCATATTGCAATTTCTACCACATGTCCACTTAAAAACAAAAACTAGAAGAAAACAAAATAAAAGCAAAAATGCAAGATATTCTGATCTTTTAGTGCAGCTCAATTTCCACAGCTAAATTCAAAATACATTGATACTCAAATATCCAATTTAATTAAATCTGACAAATTTATGAATTTATTAGTTTAAGCAAAGCTTGAAAAAAGTTTAAAACCTGATGTGCCCAAAAATTATAAAAGCATTAGAAAAATTTTATATAACACTTTTAAGAAAAAAACACCTTAACCTTTTTTATGGATACATTACATATAGTGCAATGGAATGCTCAAAGTTTAATTAGTAATAGGCTAGTTTTAACAAAATTTTTATATGATAACAACATACATATTGCCATAATCTCTGAAACATGGTTGAAACCACATCAATTTTTTTCTATCAAAGGGTACAATATTATTAGAAATGATTGTGGGAACAACCACAATGGTGTTGCAATTTTAATTCATAATATTATAACACATTCTCAAATTACAACTCATTTTGATAGTTCTTTACAAAATGTTTGTGTGAAAATCAAAATTAATAACAATGAATTAAGTGTCGTTAGTTTTTACAGTCCATCTAATACAAATCCACCATTTAATAAAAATAATCTAGACGTTTTGCTTAAGTCCATTCCTAAACCTATGATATTTGGAGGCGATTTTAATGCTCATCACATGTCTTGGGGATGTGTCGACACCCTGCCTCGAGGTAAGGATGTTTTAGATGTTATTGATGAAAATGATCTTGTTCTTTTGAATAATGGCAGTCCCACTACAATTGGTTCTTCATCTTGGCGAGCTAATGCTCTTGATTTAACTTTAGTTTCTCCATCTTTGGCACTTTCATGTGATTGGTCTGTTTATGATTATCCTCTGGGTAGCAGTTATCACTTGCCTGTAATTATAAATTTGGTTGTTGGAAATGAAAGTAATCTACAGAATAATATACAATGCAATAATGTACATTTACCATTTCAGCATAATTACAAATTAGTTAATTGGAAAATATATAGTCAATTAGTGGATTCAAATTTAAAAATATTGACTTTAATGCTATGTCTCCACCAGAATCCTACAATTTGTTTTGTAACATAATACATTCTGTTGCTGAACAGTCAATTCCACAGTCTACCTCCACTAATAAATGTAATAATATTGCTAAACCTTGTTTACCAAAACATTCTAAGTGTCCTAGTTTACCCTGGTGGAACTCAAAGTGTTCAGAAGCTGTTCAAAACTCAAAGAATGCTTATATATATTTTAAAAACAACCCTTCTGAGGAAAATTATATTGAATTTAAGAGATTGCGAGCTTTAAAAAACTAATACTTAAAACAGAAAACCAACAGCTGGATGGAATTGTGCAACTCATTTAATAGATGTACCTCATTGTCATTGGTATGGAAGTACATGCGTAAATTTAATAAATCATTTACTCTTAATAATTCTCTTGATGATAGTTGGATTCCAGATTTTATATGTAAATACACTCCTGACTTTGTTTTGAATGAGCCGTTAAATTATAATAAAACTGATAATATTGGAAATAATTATTTGACTGATCCATTTTCGTATCAAGAACTCCATTCTGCGTTGTTTTCTAGAAGAGATACATCCCATGGTCTAGATGGGATTCCATATATACTTTTAAAAATTAACCCCAAATTGTCTCATAATCTTTTAAACTTACTTAATCGTATGTGGAAGGAAAACTTTATACCTGAGGAATGGAAAACTGATTGTTTGGTTCCAGTTTTAAAACCTGGTAAAGATAAATTGTTGCCGGATTCGTATCGACCCATAGCTCTTACGTCTTGTATTGGAAAGATATTTGAACAGCTTTTAAAACAACGCCTAGAATTTTATGTAGAACAAAATGGTCTTTTACCTTACAACCAATTTGGTTTTCGCAGAGGTCGGTCTTCTCGTGAAAGCATTTGTCAGCTAGTATTAGATGCTCAACACAGTCTGTATAATAATCAATATCTTTTATGCGTTTTCTTTGATATTGCTGGTGCTTTTAACAGTGTTAATATTTCGGTTCTTTGTAACGAGTTGTCAGTGATAGGGATACCTGGGCAATTAATAAACTGGATACAAGCATTTTTGACCAATAGAAAAGTATTTGTTAAATTTAATAATCATTTATATGGTCCAAGATGCTCGTCGTTAGGAGTATGTCAAGGAGGAATTCTGTCTCCATTAATATTTATCTTATATATTAGACGATTGAATCTTATTTTGGGATCGAATGTAAAAACTTACAATATGCAGATGACTTAGTAGTTTATACATCTGGAATGGATTTAAGTCAATTAGCTTCTACTGTAAATAACGCACTTTCCAGTTTATATAAATACTTTTCATACCTTAATTTAGATGTTAATCCTACTAAATCAAAAGTCTTCATTTTCGGTCGTAAATGTGTAGCTACACCTAATATTTTGTATAACAGAATTCCATTGCCTATATATAGTGAAGTAAAATTTTTGGGTGTAACTTTTACTCCAAAACTCTCATGGACAAAATACATTAATAATATAACAACAAAAGCAAACAAGGCTTATAATGTATTAAAATCTGTTTGCGGGACTACTTGGGGAGCAGATCCCAAAATATTGTTAGTGTTATACAAATCTCTCGTTCGTAGTCACTTTGAATATGGTTTTCTTTGTTTTGCTGGAGATAGTAAATTAGTGAATAGTTTGGACAAAATACAAAATAAATGTATGCGCACAATACTAGGTGCCTTTAAAACTAGTCCTATTGCTGCTTTGCAAATCGAAACAAAACTGCCACCCATTAGTGTTCGATTCCGTTATTTGAAAGAAAGATTTATCTTGAAGCTTCATAGTTTGCCTAATAATGATCTTCTTACCAATTTAATTGCTTCTCAATCTGCTCCTTATAAGCAACATATGTTTATTTTGCAAGATTTTTCTTGCTTTTTCATTCTCTTGAAGAGTTTAATATACATTTGAACGATGATGTTCTTCCTTGTTATGCAGGCACATTCCAAAGTAAATATGCCGCAATGAATATTGTAATCGATTCAAGCTTGTCTTCTAAGGAGGAAGTTTATCTGTTATTGTCAGAATGGACTAATTATAAATTTATTTATACTGATGGGTCCAAAAATAATGATGCTGTATCTTTTGCAATTTACCAGACCGAAATCAATAAGGGAGTGGGATACAAAATTAATAAATATGCTAGCATCTTCACTGCTGAAGCAACAGCCATCCTTTTGCTTTAAAACATATTATGGAAAGAAATCAGTTGAACAAAAATTGGGTAATAGTCAGTGATAGTATGAGTGTCTTAAAAAGTTTGTCAAGTAACAAAATGAATGCTAACATTAACTACCTGATTTTTACTATTAAAGAATTATGGTGGAAGTTATCCTTAACTGACACTGTAGTACAATTCGTTTGGGTACCTTCGCATATAGGAGTCTTAGGTAATGAAAATGCAGATTTTTAGCCAGAACCATTGTTAATATTTCTGATTCATGCTCAAGTTTAACCATCAAGGAGTTGGATGTCGCTTTGCCGTATACGGATATGATATCTAATCTTAAAAAGCGCATGATTAGTAATTGGGGAAAACATTGGTATTTTTGTAGAGAAGTTGAAAATAAAGCTCATATATATTCTTTGTTAGACGTTCCTGTTAATAGTACGCCATGGTTCTGCAAGCTTAAACATTTTGTTCATAGAAATTTCTATACTATAATCAATCGAATGCGCATTGGTCATTATTGCCTAAATTTTCATCTTCATCGAAAAATATAGTTTCTTCTCCTTATTGTGATCGTTGTCAAATGAATGAAGTTCAGTCTCTCGACCACATCATTTTCGTTTGCCCGTCCTTCGGCATTCAGCGCCTTGTGCTGATGGATGAGCTGCTTAATATTTATGAGGCATCTAATATAATCCCGCTGTCAGTACCAGATTTGCTAAGAGAGCCTACCACGTATATGTCTTTGTATAAATTTGTACATAACACCATAAATAAGTTGTAAATATTTTAATACAATTTTTTAATTTTAGGTTCTTAATGCAGATAACATATAAATGTAAATTGTATATATTTAAAATAAATCTAAATATCGCTACTAGAATATTTCAGGATTGTACTGTTTGGAAAGGACAATAATTAAACTGGATTATGAGATTGAACGTACGGTTTTGACTTAATTAATGGATGATACATACATACTGAAATTGTATAAGAAAATAAAAGTAACTGAAGACATTGAACTCGGATTTGACCTAATATGAATAGTACTTACTGAAGACGTTGACCGGATTGAACTTATGAAAAAGAAAACAAACTACTTATGACAAGGCAGTATGGCTTAGAGCTTTAGCCTGTCCAGATGGACGAAAAAAAAAAAAAAAAAAAAAAATCATGCACGCAAAACACATGGAATTTTGTTATTTCTATAAAAATTGATTTTCTATATTTGATGTAGTTGCTAAATATATCAGCAATAATGTCGAAAAAAATCCAGCATTTAGTTGTGGATACCACAGCTTTTATAAGAGCAGCTAACCTTCAGGAGATGGCCGATAACATGTACACGGTTCAAGAGGTAATTGATGAAATTACTAACGATCGACAAAGAAGAAAGCTCGTCGTGCTGCCCTACGACTTAAAAGTTAAGGAGGTCTTCACAGAAAACATTAAGTTTATCACAGACTTCTCTAAAAAAACTGGTGATTATACTAGTCTTTCTGCCACAGATATAAAGGTTATGGCTCTCGCTTACCAGATTGAGAAAGAAAAAGTTGGTATAGAGCACCTGAAAACTGAGCCCACTATGCAAAAAACTGTTAAAGTTACTGGACTTTCCCACTTCAACAGTGTTGAAAATAAAACAGATTCAAATGAAAAAGAGCCTACTCCCATAGAAGAATCTAAGCCAAAGGAAGAACCGAAAGCTACTCAAGATCCTCCTAAGCCAGTGGACTGGTCTAAAATTAACATACCTGGAGCAAATGGTGCCAAACAAGGCACAGATTGGTCTACTATCAAAATAGAAGGTTCAGATTCTGTACATTTTGATGTACAGAACCTTCTTGGTGATAATGCTAAAGATAAGAAACTCGCTGAAGATATCGCCGATCAAATAAAAAGCTTGGATTTAAGAGATGGTGAGGATGTAGAGAATCTTATTAGTAAAGTGTCTTCCGAGGAAGAATCAGACAGTGAGGAATATTCAGAGTCTGATGACAGTGATGGAGGGGAATGGATAACACCTGGCAATTTGGCAGAAAAGAAGAAAGAAATGGACATGGGAGAATTTGAAGACAAGGCAGTGGAAGTGGCTACAATAACTTCAGATTTTGCGATGCAGAATGTCCTAAAGCAGATTGGTTTAAATGTCACAGCTATTGATGGCCGCATTATAAGGCAACTTCGTACTTTTATATTCCGTTGCACAACCTGTTTTAAAACTACTAGTGTGATGACAAAGCTTTTCTGTCCAAAATGTGGACATGCCACTTTAAAGAAAGTTGGAGTGAGCATAGATGAGGAAGGGAATCAACACATTCACATTAATGGGAGAAAACCATTGACTGCTAGAGGAAAACGCTTCAGTTTGCCCACTCCAAGAGGAGGCCAACATTTCCAATACCCAATTCTCACTGAAGACCAACATATACATAAAAGGTTTGCAACAAAAATGGCCAGAAACAAAACTAATGCACTTGACCCTGACTATACAGCTGGATTCTCTCCGTTTGTGATGAAGGACGTCAACTCTAAATCTGCTGTTCTCGGTGTCCGAGCAAACAAACAAGATGTCAAGTACTGGATGAAGAATTACTCTAAGGGAAAGAAGAAGTAAACTATTTATAATGAACACATATATTATATGTATAAAATGATACTGTTACACAGTTGTAATCAATGTTAAAACCCTTATTCCTAATTCGCATACAGTAATTATAGTATAAAAAATTTGGATGCAATAACAAGATAATGGAGCAAAAGCCAAGACCATTATTTTTGACACAAAACATTATATTGTATATCAAAACTTTTGTACAATATGAATTCTTATGTACAGATACTTAGAATTAAAAAAAGGCATCTTTTAATACCTAATATATGGACACATTTTACAAATTCACAACACTTAGTTTTTGGAAAGCTTTTCTTCAAAAAATTTGAACACGGAATCCATGCACGCGTATGACGTCATTTCGTGTTTTGGATGACCTGTAACAAAACATGTTTAGGTTACTTACATAAAAATATAAAATAATAAAAAAAAATACAGCAAGTTTTCAGTAAGCATCAAACGGGTTAATAGAATCGTTTTTCTTAAACTATTGCCATGCGGCATTTCCATCGCCAATTTTTCAAACAAAACTTTACACCAACAAGATTAATGACTGCAACTAATAATATTTTATGTCAGCTACCTATATTAGAAATCGATTTATGTAATCCTTATCTCGTAATGTCAATGTACAATGAACATACCAGCAGAAACCATCGGGATTTCTTTCTCTCTGGTTGGCATGGGTGTGTCCAAAGTTTTGTTTGACGATATCCAATTCTTTGCAGTCTGTAAGCAATTCAAATAAATACATAAATCAGCGTTAAATTTTTGCAATAGCAAACAAAGTATGCAAATAGTAGTAGTTAAATAGATTCAGATATTTGTACAGTCGCCATGAGATATATCGGAGCGGCTACGGTTGTCACAAACATCTGAATTACGATTCTATTGTCAATTCTATGCAGCAGCTTATGTAGCAGTGAGGGAGTTGTACGAACGACATTAGGTAGATCGCGAGTCACAACTGAATGCGATTAGCTCAAGATGGGACAAATGACTTACTAGAGGAGAGGCCTATGCTGAGCAGTGGCCTAAAATGATGATGATGCTGGGTGTGCGTGTGGTGTCCGTACCCCAACTACGAACTTATTTATAGGAAACACAGTGAGGGCTAGCTTTTATACACCAGGTAAGTTATTGAAAGCCCCCCGCTGAGGCGTGGTTAAAGTTGTATCTTCATAATACGTCTGTAAGCTAGGAGGATATAACCTATATCGAGTAGCCATTAACAGGCGTTCCCCTCTGCCAAAATTACTCGGCCGCCGGTCATAGTTCTTGAACTTGTGTGAATATAGTTTATGCTAGAGTTTGATAATTTTGTTGTGTGCGTGTAGCGACGCACGTAAAAAATGCATTAGTGTTAACATTTTTTATGTGTGTTACCTCACCCCCGCGCCGAAAACGGCAGAATTTTTCCGATAGAAAATAGTGCGTGTGTCGGCTCCATATTGGTTATATCCTCCTAGTCTGTAAGGGACTATGTACAAAAAAAATGATCGTGCGCTGGTACGGTTAACTCGCTACAGACCTCTGAGGACAGCACTGATCACAGTAATGTTCCGAAAAAACATAGCTAATTGGGAGGCATGAGGTGCAAAGAATGCCCTTGCTTATTCTTATTGCAGTTTGTCATTCCGAGACCTCAACACACATTTGATCAATCAATCGGATTTGATACCTGTATAGTGTTTACCTGTGTAACATATTCCGGTATACTCTTGCTAGAGAATCCATGTACAGAATCCGTCATCGCTATAGCCTTCACTCTCTTCTTGAAGTCATTCTTGTTCTTAATAGCCAGGTTCATCGTGACTACTCCGCCGTAACTGTGAGCCACGATCAGGATCGATGAGGCTTTTGTGTTTGCGACGTATTTGTCCCAAACGTACTGGGCGTGTTCGTCTGGTGTACCGCTTTTCGGTATTTTGTTACCGGTTATTCGGTAGTTATCGTTGGTGTTGAGAACTAGTACTCCATAGTCATTGGCCACTGCTTGTTTTATGTATGGTATTTGGGTGCCTTTGTCTAGGTTTTCGTTGATTATAAGGCTGAAAAAGTATGAATGAAATTAATTAATTGTGTAGAAGTGGGTAACTCCCGTTTTTTTAAGTCGAATATTGCTGGACTAGTTTCGCTTCTGAACGGACTTTTTCCTACCGACATATTGGGTGTACTACTATTGACAATATTGCTGAAAATTAGGGTAGTTACTCTCCTCTTTGCCCTTAGCTCTTGTCGTAGTTGAGTGAGCGGTCGTGGTGAGCTGCAGCGAAACATGTCGAGCAAGAACACTATGCATTTAGGATGAGAGACTGTTTTACTATACTATACTAAAGGTTATAACTATTAACTACACAAATCATATATATATTATAGAGGACTGGACATGGAGCACTGAGAACGGAACTAACTAACCCGCACACTGCCCAAGCAATGTATCAGGATCAGGAGAGGCATGTGTCTCATAAACCTTTGTGACCAATAAGAAACCTAATTTAAAAAATGGATGTCTAAACAGTATACACTTACGATCGCGCCCACTGGCCAGCACGCACAGCACCGGATCCATGTATCAAAAGGAGAAGGGTGTCCTTTGTTTCATACTCCTTAGTGGCAAATATGAAAGTGCCTGTCGCTGGCACGGTGTCAGATGGCACCTGTAGTCTCATCAAATTTTCCTGTAATGATTCATGACATTTTATTAAGTTTGTGTTCTATTCTGTGTTCTCTAGCATATTATCTTTCCAGATAAGACAGGATGCACTGGTTGCAATGGCATTCGACATAATAATTGGTGATGTTTACATTATTCACTTATACAAAACGACTCAAGTGTAGATAGTTTGACAAAACTTGACATATAAGCCAAAACAGTCAATTATGTTAAAAAAATTGGTTGGCTTATATATTTGTTAAAAATTAATAAATTTTGAAACATTTTCCGTAAATAAACTGACCTGTGTTTCTAATAGATGGTAGACATAGTCTGTGACGGCCATGCCAACCTCCTCGTAGTGCACCTGGCATTCCTGGTGCAGCTCACTCACATTAAACTCAAATGGGTCCTCACCGGGGACTCCATCTACAATCTTTTTAAGCTCTCCATCTAGAAAGTTTCGTAACATTGACTAAAACAGCAGACGAGGGGAAGGTTACATATTTTAA
The DNA here is from genome assembly GCA_022674325.2 of Grapholita molesta. Lineage (NCBI taxonomy): Eukaryota > Metazoa > Arthropoda > Insecta > Lepidoptera > Tortricidae > Grapholita > Grapholita molesta. Next base: position 12,789,955 of record CP053137.2, read on the forward strand.
GAGAATAACATGTATTTTGAATACCCCACTTTCTGCTTACTTGTTTTAAGCTTTCTAAAGTAGAAGCATATCATGTAAAATATTTGAAAAGAAATGATTGGAGAGGAGTAAATTGGTTCAGTTTAAAATTGCTAAATACCTATAAATATGGTATCGTTCTAGCAATACTCCAGCCCAGCATATTGCTGTGATCCGTGGTATTAGCAACTTAGTCACATAAATGAGCGTTGTACGCACTAGTTATACGAAAATTTTACCATCCAAACAACAGGTGGGATTGGCAAAACAATCAACCAAAAAATAAAATACTTACTCGAATTGAAAGCATATCCGAGGTCTTTCAAAGCCTCCACCGGCGGCTTGCGGCCCGGCAGTGTAGACCCCTGCACATTCATCTGGCTCCGCAACAAATACTTCGATACGTTCAGTCGGAACAAGTTTCGCAACTTCGACATTTATCGACTACTCATTGATGATGATCAATCAATACTGTATTCAAAACTGACCAAAAATTCAAGGATGATGCGCAGCTGCAGTCTGATACCCTGTTTTGTTTTTATTTTGTTAGCGCAACTTGAGTAGTGAATGTACTGACGATTCGACGTCAGAGAATGGTCAGAGATGAGTCAAATCGGATGTATCAATCAAGAACACTTTTTGAGTAATCAAAGTATCTAGACTAGAGAATTAGTTAAACTAAATTTTACTGATAATAAAATAAACCGGGTAGTGTTCACTATCATTTCACATGACATTGACAAGACAAGTCATTCAATATGACAATGACGTTTTTTTCGTTAATGTGGGTCGCTCCGAAACTACTAACTGTATACAGCACCTAGTACAGTCAGCGTCATATAGTTCGTAGCATTCAAAGTAGTCAAATAGTTCGGTACACCATACTAATTCTATGGTGAACCGAACTTTTTGAGTACTTTGGATGCTACCAACTATATGATGCTGACTGTACATTATGCATTTTTTTTATTCTAATATTAGTAAGTTAATTTATAAAATACCGCTCAAATAGAAAACTTACATCAAATAAGTTATCGTAAAGTCTCCATTGATTTGTACCTAACTTCTTAGTAGTCTGACCATGGGGTCATATGTCCACAGGCGAGGCCAAGACAAGGCGGAGTTACTGGCCTTACTCTATGGGCGGTCCATGGGCGGTTTGCAGCGCAGTTACTTTACTGCGTGCTTTTCATGTAGTCAGGTAGTCACAACTGTGTCTAATCAGCATCACTGTTGATGCACATGTCACCTTTAAAATATAATGGGGTAGGACTTATTTGGGACTTATTGCCTACAGTAGATACTTACGTCTTTCCGTCCGCTACCAACGTTTATATTGAATATTAAAACTCACCAATTAAAATTGCAGAAAATAAAAGAGTAATAAATGTTAATCTGGTTTATTAAAATTTCCTGGTAAAGGATTATCAATAACAAGCTTGCTTTTCGGTATGTCATGGGGTAATAACGATGGTTAGCCGCGGGGTTAGTTGCTGGCCTTCAACTCGCGCTTGCGCTGCAAACAAATCTGCATTTATTAAACTTGAACCTAATGGTCCCTTTTATACATTACCATTGTACGTCAAGTTACCGTAACTTTAAGTTTTTACTTTTTTTAGATAGATACAAGTACAACGCATTAACGAGTGTCCAATTGTCCATGGCCATTAGGGCGTAAAAGTTCTCTAGTGGCGACCACGTATCGGAAGGCGCGGCGTGGGCAATCCAGTGTCCACCTTGTGAGGGGATTGGATTCGGGTGGCTCAAAACCGTTCACCGTGGGTCGCTTTGGAGGAGGCATATTCAGCAATGGACGTCCTTCGGCTGATATGATGATGACGATACAGAGTGAGGGCAAATTTATAACAAATAGTAAGGTAACATTTTATTTTGTAATTCCACTGGAATTACTCTACTGGAGGTGGAACATATACGTGGAGTACACATTTTTAAAACGACATCATTGTTTTATAAAGGATTGGCCAACTTGTCAAAAGAATTGACAGCCTGCGGCGCTACCGCGAAGAACGATATTCGTAAATTTCGGACGATTGTCTCTGTCACTCTCATGGCGCCTTAATGGGAGTAAAAGAGAAAAATGCCCGAAATATACGAACTTCGTTGTTCGCGGTACCGGGCCTGAAGTATTTGTTTTTTTTTTGGATCTAACAGCTAAGTAGAGTTTCTGAATGTGTATTTCCATATGTATTTGATTTATGTACAATAGTAGACAAACATATCGATATAGGTCTGTATTTATAAAGCAGAAAGGATATGTAACGATATATTTGGTCACTTTGACTGCTTAATACCTGTATGGCGCTGACTGTACGGGAGTAACAATATGTTAAACTAAATACTACTACTTTTGCTGCTACTAAATATACTCAACTGCGGCGCTACCGCGAAAAACGATATTCGTAAATTTCAGGCGATTGTCTCTGTCACTCTCGTGACGCCTTAATTGGAGTAAAAGAGATAGACGAACGAAACATACGATATTCGATGTTCGCGGTACCGGGACAGAACGCTTCACTGACTGTACTCATGACATGTAAAATTAAGAAACATACAAAACATGGAATGACAATGTCTATAGAAAACCGAGTTCCACTTATCCTGGCACATTAGCAGAGCCCGGAAAATCCATAGCAAAACAAAAGACTGTCGCAATCAAACTAGTGATAGAATCATTTTTATCGATTTCGAGTAAGTTTTGTCTAAAAAAATCATACCGACATGTTAAGGTACATTATTTTATAATCATTCACGCCAAACGTAAAAGAAGTGGTAACATAAGGGTTTATTTTATATGAGTTATTTTATATAAAACGCAACGTAACTTATATTATCAACGTTACTTATATTTCATATTAAGTAATAACCCTTCCCTTTTGGCTTGGCCGTAGTCGGGTGACAAAGACCTAATCAACCTCATTGAAAATAATAGACACCTCAGAAAATTTGTATTCCATAAGACATCGATAAACTCGATATCGATAAAAAAATGTTTCTAACACTAGTTCGATTGCGACAGTTTTTTGTTTTGCTATGGATTTTCCGGGCTCTGCACATTAGCGACATCTATCATATTTAACAGCAGTACGTCTCAGTTCTATGGAGATGTCTCGCTGTCAAAATAACTCAACATCTATCCATAGATGGCGCTGCACCACACAGCACCGAAAATATAGAAATGATCAGCATGTTGGTGGAACGCGACTTTTGTATAGCCATTGTCACTCTATGTCTTGTATGTTCCTTGTTTAAATTATACTAAAATGTACAGGGGATGAGGTTTCTACGAAAAACAAAAGTATTTCTAAAAATACTTATTTATTACAAAATACTTAAAGCAACTTTACTCGACACAACTATATCATAAATACATAACAATAACATTCGTACATCTTCCATAATTTTCATAAAACAACATATATAGATATCTACATAATCTAGTAAAATATGATATTAAGTAGGAAATATAGGAAACATAATGGCCGAAACAGACAGTTAATTAAGTTAAGGCTGGGGTGCCAAATGCAAAGTTTTAGTACAATTTATTAATAACACCACTTCGCTTCACTACCATGTTTCGGGGAGCATGGGACTCCATTTTTAAACACTAAGTCTGTCCGCTTTCGATGTAGACGAACTACGGAGTACTTCTTAGCCGCAAATTTAGTTCGTGAGTAAAGAAGTATTTTTAATTTGACGACCGGTCTGGCCTAGTGGGTAGTGACCCTGCCTATGAAGCCAAAGGTCCTGGGTTCGATTCCCAGTCAGGGCATTTATTTGTGTGATGAGCACAGTTATTTGTTCCTGAGTCATGGGTGTTTTCTATGTATTTAAGTATTTATATGTATCTATCTATTATATATATCGTCGTCTAGTACCTGCAACACAAGCCTTACTGAGCTTACCGTAGGACTAGGTCGATTTGTGTAAGATTGTCCCGAAAAATTTATTATTATTTATTATTAAATGCGAATGCCGATTTTCACTGTTACAATCTTTAAAAATCTGAACCCATTCGTTGACAGGCGGGTAGTTGTTGGGTTAAAGACGCCGCACTTTCAGCGAAAATTTTAACTGTACATAATTTAGGGAAACCGTTCCATTCCAGAAAGTTCCGTCCTCCTCAAACCTTCAAGTACAGTCAACCAATTTGATTTATGGGCCACTTCGTACCTTGTCACAGTGAAAATCTAAATGAAAGACGCAAAAGATCTTATTAACGTCACTGTGACAAGGTTCGAAGTGGCCTAGAAATCAAATTGGTTGACCGTACCTCCACCTTACAGAACACCACAGCCAAATTGCATTAGATTCTACTCATAGTGTTCAAGTTCTTACCGGTGAGTAAGATCGCCAGAGAGATATGAGGCTTAAAGGGTAGGCAACGCGTTTGAATCGTCTGGAGTTACAGGCGTTTCATAGGCTACTGTGTCTATTTACCATCAGCCCGTAAGCTTGTTTACCAGCGTCGTGGTATAAAAAAAAATCAATTCAATATTTTTGAAAATGGATCATTTTCGCTAAGCTACGTCCTGATACACCGCCCGTCTGTTAGGGCGAGCAGTAACTTCGATATAAAACAACTACATATGTCTCTATAACATATTGACCGACACGGCTTTTTCGTACAAACCGCAGAAGTGAACCGCACAGGAAAGTACGGTTCATTAGGTCAATATAAAACGGCAGTATCAAATAAAGCGATATATTACACATGATAATATATCAATAGACAATAACTGATTACAGTGTATTCCATATGCATTTAAATAATGTTAACAGAAATGGCGTGGCTCCGCATCTAGCCAATGAGGTACTTAATAAAACTATCGCATCATTGACAGAACGTTAAACGAAAACGAAACGAATTACATTTTTTTAAACTGCATATGCATACACAAACACAACTTCTAAATACTTACAGCAATTTACAAATATTATACTTATATAAGTCTTCATATTGGAATAATTACATACTTACAATATAATTACCATAATTATCCAATATTCTACATTATTCAATATTATGAATATGTTATAAAGTAGGTTTAGAAAATTTAGCTTTGCAATAATGTCTTGATTATTCCTAACAGTTGTCACACAAATATCACCAATTTGTGTGACAACTGTTAGGAATAAACATTCAGTCCTTTTACGTCTGTTTTCATCGCATGTCTGCAATTAAGGCCTGTACCGAAATGTTTTTTTACATACTATATTTATGATATTAATGAAACTATAATAACCAGCAAAGATATTTTATTTTAGTTATATTATGGATAGTGTCTATTTATTAAAAATATATACATTTTATTTTTTGAGAGTTTTGCGGCTGAATAAGCGGATTTTTCTCTTCAAGCCTGCCATTAAGTTTTGCACAGTGGTTTCGGTGACTTTGTTGGCGTGTTTTTTCCATTTCTTTTTAAAATCTGCCTCTGATGTTGCTGGTGAACAGTTCTTACGCAGCTCTGCTTTTACTAATGCCCAATAACGTTCGATGGGCCGTAGCTGGGGGCAATTCGGGGGGTTCATATTTTTGGCCACACATTGCACGTTATTTGAAGCCAGACACTCTTGTGTGGCTCGGGCATAGTGTGCAGTAGCCAGATCGGGCCAAAACAACACATCCCCTTCATGCTGCCGTATAAATGGTAAAATATAACCTTTTATACATTTCTGGACATAAATATCTGCATTTATGGTACCTTTCGTGATAAATGACCCAGTGAGTTTTCCGCAGGAACATATTGCTTGCCATATTAAATATTTTTCTCCAAACTTCTCCATAAAAATATATTTATTTTGATCGCTTACATTGCCCTTAGATTCGGTTGTAAAGAATTGATCACCAGGCAAAGTCGAAAAATCTTTTTTTACATACGTCTCATCGTCCATGAGAACGCATGCTTCGTTCAAATCGCAAAGCAGCTTGTACAATTTTCTTGATCTTGTAACGGAACTATTGAATTGTTTTATCGACTGTTTTGGGGCTTTTACTTTTTTATAGGACTTTAAATTTTGACGTACTTTCGTTCTCTGGACCATAGATGTACTAGTTTTAAATTTTTTTGCCACATCCCGCACCGATAAACTACAATTTTTCTTATAAGCAGTCACTATTTTCTTTTCTAAAGTTTTACTTGACGGACCTTTCGGGCGTCCACTTCGAGCTTTGTCTTGAATTCTATATTCATTGAAGTATCGATTAACTATATTTCGCACTGTTGCACGACTTACATTCACCATCTTTCCGACCGCCGCTAAAGATGAATCAGGATTTTCCAGATACGTTCGCAAAACTTTTTCTCTCCGAGTTATTTTTTCGTCTTGCATTTTTAATAAAAACAATGCGTAGCCAAAATTAACAATGTCAATTGATACATCAATATGACACAAGCTGAATATTATAAACAGAAAAAAAAACATTTACCAGCCAGTATTTTAGTAATATGCAAACTTTGTAAAAAAACTTTTCGGTACAGGCCTTATATATACACGTTTCTTACTGGAACTAATGCTAAAGGATCGCAAGACTCGTAGAGGCTAACCTTTTCAGCGCCCAGGGGTCTCTATATTGGAGCTTTGTAAATTGAAATGTAAGCGAAAGTCCCTTACTATACATAGTTATTTTAAGATTAGAAAAATAAAGGTCAATTTTTTCAGTAATTTCGTAAATTGAAAATTTCGTGATTTGATTTATGATTCCATTTTTAACGTTATGGTCAAAGGCAAATATGACCAGCCTTTAGATTATTTTCCGACTTTTCTAATCTTAATAAAACGTGCTATAAAAAAGGTTAATTTTTTTTGAGAAATAGGCCCCAGTTTGTCGGTGTAAAACTGTGTAAAAATTTCAGATGCTAAGTTCTGTGCGCTAAATTAAGTAAGGGAGCAGCCCCACTGGTGCGTTCCATTGCGTTTTAGCTGTTGCACGATACGACTAAACGCAACGCATAAGTGGGGCACCGTCTCTAAAGTGCCCGGGACACATCTTTAAAAAAAAAAATTAAAGCGTAAAGTAGGGAAGACTAGTTGTCACTCTCCGACAATACATCCTCCTAGCTAACGTGGTAGCGCAGTAGACCGCGCACGTGTGTCACACCTGCTCGTCCAGCGCCACGCGGAACACGTCCTCGTAGTCGGTGACGAAGTGCACGTCGATGTCGTCCCTGATGAACGACGGCAGGTCGTCGAAGTCCCGCCGGTTCTCCTCGGGGAGGATGACGCACTTCACGCCGACTCGCTTCGCCTGTCGAATGCAAAGCGGTATGGAATTTAGAGCTTTGCTGTCAGGGGCAAGTTGGTTTCTAACCATTTCAACGCCATGTCAAACGCAACTCTGAGACACCTTCAGAGTTGTTCACCTTCAGTGTCAGTTTTGACACTGAAGGTGAACTTCACACATACTTGCATGTACAGACATGTAGGTTTATTTTCCGTGACATATAATTATACCTAGATATTTTTCTAGCAGGAACGACATTTGCTTTGTGCTTGCCACAATCAAAATATCGACAATCCTGTTATCGATAAGTAAGTACATAGTAATTCAACAACAATACGTACACACATTCTGCATACCTAGACGCCGCGTGACATCGATCTTGAACAAATTGAACGTAATCCGTACACTTGATCCAACTTATTTTTTTATTTGCAATTAATAGTTCATAATTGTTTTCTGAAGTATGTAAAATATAAATAAATAGATAGTTTTGTTATTTTTATTTACTTTTAACCCTATTACCTAATATTAGTCTTGTTGACCTGTATGACGTTGAAGTGGTACTTATCGATAACAGGACTGTCGATGTTTTTATTTTGTCAATCACTTACAAGAAACCGTTCGTGCTAGAAAAATATCTAGGTATACATATAATATATCAGAAGTTGGTGTGGAAAATGCGGTGCCGATATATAAGTAATTGGCGTCGAAAAGATTAAGGTAAAAATAGGGCTTGGAAAATTTAAATTCATATCTCAGACACTATAAAAATTAAAATATTTTTTTTCTTGTTATTTGGTCTTGGGTACTTTATGAAATTATTTTACATAAATAATCACAAAAATCACTAAAATGTATTACTATTTCATTGATGTACAAGTCAGCTTTAAATGGTTAGTAGCAAGCAAAGTAGCCAAATATATCGGTCATCATCATCATATCAGAAATCACATCCTCCAAAACAACTCACAAGTCCCGCGATCTTTACCGGGTCATCAGCAATCGAAACATATCGGTATGGGTGAAAAACTTAAGAAAGTTACCATGTCGATGTAGTTGTGCGGAGAATTAATATGGAACTTACGTCAAAATTTGAATATAGAACGCCGAAATGCGTGTACAGACACGTTACTACTACATAGACCAGGTGCTTTAGCTAAAGGGTCTAGCCGCATTCCTATAGTGAAACTGCCCCTGGCTGAAATGTATACCTTTCTTAGAAGCGTTACCTTTCTTAAGTACGTTGGCCTAATGTGTGTATGTGTAACCTACAAACGCCTTAAGTCGAATGGCCTGCATTAGTAAGACATTTTTACCTTGTTGCCACAAATGGATTTTTATGAAAAATATATATTTTATACAATATTATATTGTGCATTAAATACCAAAAAATTGAGGTTGTCCCCCTCTTATAAATAAAAAATAAAAAAAGAAAACAAAAAAAATTTTTTTTAGGCCGTTGTAAATAAGTTAGAACCTTGATTTTTTTTTTGAAAATGTATTGCTATAGTGCCGTGTATAATCCGAATTTCAAAGAAATCTAACTATTAGTTTAGCTTAGAAAAATTAAAAAAGATTTTTTTTTTTTTTTTTATCCAAACCAAGGGGATTTCAGGCTTGAAATATTGTAAAATGATATATTATAATAAGACCAATTAACGCTTCTAAGAAAGGTATACATTTCAGCCAGGGGCAGTTTCACTATAGGAATGCGGCTAGACCCTTTTTCATCATTAGCCTTTGTTACTGTAGCGGTAACTGTTACGGTATATTTGGCAACTTTGACTCCTACTAACTGTTGACTAGTGACACGAAGCATATTCACCCAGCTACAACCGGGCCGTCGTGTCGTCACCGGCACGGACACTCACCGCAATGATCTTCTCCTTGATGCCGCCGACGGGCAGCACGCGGCCGGTGAGCGAGATCTCGCCGGTCATGGCCAGCTCGCGCACGGGCCGGCGCAGCGCCAGCGACAGCAGCGCCGTCGTGATGGTGCAGCCCGCCGATGGCCCGTCCTTGGGCGTGGCGCCCTCTGGCACGTGCAGGTGGAGGTGGCTGGAATAGACCACGCACTCAGTACCCTTACATCATCTCAGCAGTGCATCTATTATTTATGAGAGGTAGGGCACAGCGATGACCATCACGCTTGAATCTGGGGAAGCCTAACTGGGGAACTAGCTCCATCTTACAGAAGACCACAGCGATAATAGCACTGCTACCTTTCAGGTATGTAGTGCTGTGTTCCTGATGGTGAGTAAGGTTCCCAGAGCTCCAACCCCCTTAAAGGCCGGTAACGCGCTTGTGACTCATCTGGTGTTGCGGGTGCCCAAGGGCGACGGTAATTGCTTACCACCAGGCAATCGGTCTGCTAGTTTGCCGCCTATGTCGTAAAAAAAATTCTACTAGTTCGCACTAAAATAATACAAGCGAGATGCACAGATAGTAAACTCGATACTCGTTATCGAAAACCTCAATGTCACAACTCATGGTAAGGGTACAGGACACGACGAGTTTGGATAGATCGTCCATCAGTTTCTGAACCATACATACATACATTTGAACTGGTCTGGCCTAGTAGGTGGTGACCCTGCCGATGGTCCTGGGTTAAAATCCCAGCCAAGGCATTTATTTGTGTAATGAACACAGATATTTGGTCCTGAGTCATGGGTGTTTTCTATGTATTTATTTATCTATCTATTATATATATCGTCGTCTAGTACCTACAACATAAGAACTGAGCTTACCGTAGAAGTAGGTCAATTTGTGTAAGATTGTCCCGAAATATTTATTTATTATTTATACATACAATCACGCCTGTTACCCAGATCCTGACGAATCACTTTCGCTTCACTCACTTTCATAACGTTTCTCATTCATACTTTAAACCTGAACCAATCTATCTTTTTTTTTAATACAACGACGGTGGCAAACAAGATGGTAAGCAGTTACCGTAGCCTATTTACGCCTGCAACTCCAGAGGATTCACATGCTCGTTGCATCATACCCTTTAAGATAACCTATATACTCCTTATTTGAAGAACTTCATACTGTAGTCCCTAGATAAAACCTCGGCAGGGAGTTAATTATTCAATATGTCTTTTAGGCCCAACGATTGACTGGTGACAATGCCTTATGGCATTAAGTCCGCCATTTGTATGTTTTATGTTATGTGCAAAAAAGATTAAACAAACAAACTAAATGTTCTAGCAACCTGTTATGTGCTCTCTCAAGTGAGTCACCTATAGTTAAAGATCTAAATTCTCCGGTTTGTGTTTGTGCATGCAGAACCTGGCAACCATTAGAGCAATGGGTGGACAGCGAAGAGCACTCTGTAATGGAATATTTACTTCTAGCATTATAACGTTGTTGTTTCCCTCCAAACGACTTCATGGCCGAATGGCCAGTCAGTTCTAGCTTCAGAGTATCATCCCCGAGTGACTTACATATCTAGTATTAAGGAACATGTTATCCGGGTAGCATGTAGTTCTTAGCGGGCGGACTCCTTCATCACGTCTCCGAGATGGCCGGTCAGTTCTAACGACATAATGCCCAGCCCGTGACTCACCTAGTGTTGAGGAACGTGTTCTCCGGGTGATGTTTGTGCATGTAGTTCCTGGTGACTGTGAGCGCGATGCGGGCGGACTCTTTCATCACGTCTCCGAGATGGCCGGTCAGTTCTAACGACATAATGCCCAGGCCGTGGCTCACCTAGTGTTAAGGAACGTGTTCTCCGGGTGATGTTTGTGCATGTAGTTCCTGGCGACTGTGAGCGCGATGCGGGCGGACTCCTTCATCACGTCTCCGAGATGGCCGGTCAGTTCTAACGACATAATGCCCAGCCCGTGACTCACCTAGTGTTGAGGAACGTGTTCTCCGGGTGATGTTTGTGCATGTAGTTCCTGGCGACTGTGAGCGCGATGCGGGCGGACTCCTTCATCACGTCTCCGAGATGGCCGGTCAGTTCTAACGACATAATGCCCAGCCCGGGACTCACCTAGTGTTGAGGAACGTGTTCTCCGGGTGATGTTTGTGCATGTAGTTCCTGGTGACTGTGAGCGCGATGCGGGCGGACTCTTTCATCACGTCTCCGAGATGGCCGGTCAGTTCTAACGACATAATGCCCAGGCCGTGGCTCACCTAGTGTTAAGGAACGTGTTCTCCGGGACCTCCGGGTGATGTTTGTGCATGTAGTTCCTGGCGACTGTGAGCGCGATGCGGGCGGACTCCTTCATCACGTCTCCGAGATGGCCGGTCAGTTCTAACGACATAATGCCCAGCCCGTGACTCACCTAGTGTTGAGGAACGTGTTCTCCGGGTGATGTTTGTGCATGTAGTTCCTGGTGACTGTGAGCGCGATGCGGGCGGACTCTTTCATCACGTCTCCGAGATGGCCGGTCAGTTCTAACGACATAATGCCCAGGCCGTGGCTCACCTAGTGTTAAGGAACGTGTTCTCCGGGTGATGTTTGTGCATGTAGTTCCTGGCGACTGTGAGCGCGATGCGGGCGGACTCCTTCATCACGTCTCCGAGATGGCCGGTCAGTTCTAACGACATAATGCCCAGCCCGTGACTCACCTAGTGTTGAGGAACGTGTTCTCCGGGTGATGTTTGTGCATGTAGTTCCTGGCGACTGTGAGCGCGATGCGGGCGGACTCCTTCATCACGTCTCCGAGATGGCCGGTCAGTTCTAACGACATAATGCCCAGCCCGGGACTCACCTAGTGTTGAGGAACGTGTTCTCCGGGTGATGTTTGTGCATGTAGTTCCTGGTGACTGTGAGCGCGATGCGGGCGGACTCTTTCATCACGTCTCCGAGATGGCCGGTCAGTTCTAACGACATAATGCCCAGGCCGTGGCTCACCTAGTGTTAAGGAACGTGTTCTCCGGGACCTCCGGGTGATGTTTGTGCATGTAGTTCCTGGCGACTGTGAGCGCGATGCGGGCGGACTCCTTCATCACGTCTCCGAGATGGCCGGTCAGTTCTAACGACATAATGCCCAGCCCGTGACTCACCTAGTGTTGAGGAACGTGTTCTCCGGGTGATGTTTGTGCATGTAGTTCCTGGCGACTGTGAGCGCGATGCGGGCGGACTCCTTCATCACGTCTCCGAGATGGCCGGTCAGTTCTAACGACATAATGCCCTGCCCGTGACTTACCTAGTGTTGAGGAACGTGTTCTCCGGGTGATATTTGTGCATGTAGTTCCTGGCGACTGTGAGCGCGAGGCGGGCGCACTCCTTCATCACGTCTCCGAGATGGCCGGTCAGTTTTAACGACATAATGCCCAGCCCGTGACTCACCTAGTGTTAAGGAATGTGTTCTCCGGGTGATGCTTGTGCATGTAGTTCCTGGCGACTGTGAGCGCGATGCGGGCGGACTCCTTCATCACGTCTCCGAGATGGCCGGTCAGTTCTAGTGAGCCCATCGGCGACTTGTCGTCTTGCTGAGCGTTGCGGAGCGCAGTCTCAATGTATAGTGTGCTGCCACCTGTTGATAAAAAATATACATACATTTCAGCCTTATGCAGTCCACTGCTGGACATAGTCCTGCCACAAACATGACTTGTATCATCTTGGGGGTAGTTGGCGCCACGCTTGGTAGGCGGGTTAGCGACTAGCCGTAGCTGTAGATTGGGTTTCAACGGACGCTGCTGCCCGTCCGTAGGATTATCCCTTTATCGCCTCTTACTACACCCGCGGGAGGAGATGGTATACCCTAGATATTCTAGTCAGCCGGCATCACACGGAAATGATAAAAGATAACTTTTTTATATAGAGGAGCCCTTAAGAAGGCATCGTTTACGAAAATTTGTTATGTGTTAATTGTATTGAAACTGACGCGTTGACTGAACGGCCGAAAACTTAGCACGATTCATGTCTTCGTCGGTAAGCCAATGCGAACGACTCATGATTATGCTTCTGTAGCAGAACGGAGCCGGAGCGAAACGTGTCGAGCAATATTCGAATTATAAAGCGTGAGTTACCGTTTCAATACAATTAATATGGTTGAGTTGCACAATAGTTTTGTGTATAAAATATGTTACATGAAAGTTAAATACACTCTCAATTTAATAATACACTGGAGATTATTTTGAAAGTAAATTATATTTTCAATATACACAACTTATTTTAAACCTTGTTATCAAGTAACTAAAACAGATTCTAAGTAAATATATGTGGTTGCTAAATCGCCTCTGCCTTCAAAAGAGTTTATTTAGGGCCGATTTTTCAATTGTAAGAAAAGCACATATCTGACAGATACCCATAGAGTTATTCGCCGAATGATTACCTATCTGACGAGAAAATCGGCCCTTATTATTTATTACCACCGGTTTCTTATTAAAGCGACTTGAAAATGAATTTACTTCATTTCACATTGTTTCATTAGCGCACCGTTTCGTCATACGTCACATTATATAACTATATGTTCTACTTGAATACGTTCCACTGAACTGTTTAGAGATGCTTTATAACTTACCCATGGCGGTCCAGGCGAGCCCCATGACGACGCCGGGCGGCGTCACGGCGTACATGCGGTCGTGCTTGAACGTGGGCTTGCCGACCAGTTCCGACAAGTTGCCGTCGTCCACGGTCAGGTGCTCCGCTTCCTGCTTCACTATTTTGTACGCCACTTTACGGGATATCTGTCAAACGGCTTTCATTTTAATCACCGACATTTATTGACGACAATCCTTACTGCTTAATATGAATATATGATTACATCATATCCATTTATTCCTAGATTTTATATACCCTCGTAAGGCCCAGTGTGCATTACAATGTACACTCCCTTTCAATGAAGTTGAAATCTTATATAAAAGGAAATAGGGTACAATTTCTTTTGTTTCATTAGTTTTCGTACAAAAGAAAATTCAACCTAATTCACTGAATAGTAAGGTTGGTTTTAACTATTAAATATTTTAGTATGGGGGGCGTTACGAGGATACAGTCGACGTCAAATATATATTTACACTTTTGCACCTTATTACAAAGATGCAAAGTGTAAACATATCTTTGACGTCGACTGTACATAGTATAATGCAATAATGTAGTATATAAAGTCTAAGAAAATACTGATGGAATCATATCTTCATATTTGTATACATCGCTTCCTGGATTGTAATGCGGTTTTTATCAATAAAAATATCGACAAAAACTGAATTATTCAAGAGGAATGTTTATTTGTATGTCAGTAATTAGTTAATTACATGTCATACGTGCAAAGCTAATGATAAATAAATTCATGTTCATTCTAAAGAAATAAAACAATACAAATTCAAATTGTCAAAATACCTACTGGTCTTCAAGTAGTTGTATCGTACACTAACATTCTAGCCCGTTATCGTACTAGGTAATGTTGTGTGTACTTGTATAAGGGAGTTTTCAAAATTTGGTACACCCAATTAGCGAAAGATGTAAAAAAAGTTAAATCACTGTCAGTTTCGTGACGACAATTAAGCATTAAATCTTTATGAAGATCGACTTTTTGCCGATTTTTGAAGTTTATAAAACGAACATCAAAACCAAGCTTTTATCGATATTTAATGCTTAATTGTCGTCACGAAACTGACAGTGATTTAACTTTTTTTAACAACTTTCACTAATTGGGTGCACATTTTTTTGAAAACGCCCATAAGATACGTAGTAATAGCATAAAGTAACTAATTAAGGCTTCGGCCATGATTGTCTGGTACGACGGCCATAGGAGAGAGCGGGATACCGCACTATGACCTTTCGCTCTTACCTTTAGCGGCCACGCAACTAAGTAGCGAGTACAACAACCCTTAATGGTTAAAGGCTACTATCAGCTATTCATTATAATGGAATACGGAGTGACCATGTAACTTAATGAGGTTCTTCAAAAAAGGAGTGTATAGGATCTTAAAGGATAGGCAACGCGCGTCGCGCATGTGAATCCTCTGGCGTCCATAGGCTACGGTAACTGCTTACCATCAGGCGGGCCGTATGCTTGTTTGCCACCGTCATGGTATATAAAAAGAAATTTAAAGGGAAATAAAAGAGGTGGAAAACCCACTGGACCCTGAATTAAGGGCCCTCTTAACCCAACTAGTCCTCAAATACCTTTTCTATATGTTTCTGCAGATTCCTGACGCCGCTTTCCCGGCAGTAGGACTTGATGAGCGTGGTGAGCGCCTCGGGCGTCAGGTTGATCTGTTCTTCGGTCAGACCGCAGTTCTTCCTCGCCGTCGGCACCAAGTACTGCTGGGCTATCGCTAGCTTCTCCTCTGCGACGTAGCCTGAACAAAAAAAAAACAATTCTTAACCACATAGTGTCAGACATCCACAAGCTAGATCGCTGGCTGTTATGTGCGACAGATCGCTTGTGTGGCGTATATATAAACAAACACCTAAAACTCGCGTATTATTGAAAAAAAACCGACGAATAGGCAGCAGCATCGGTCGAAACACAATCTACAGCTACTGCGGTCGCCAACCCGCCTACCAAGCGTGGCGACTATGGCAACTTCCCCCAAAGTTGATGCAAGTTTCAGCAGTAGACGACCTACGGCTGAAATGATGATTTATGAAATAATCATTAACATCTATATTAAATGATGATTATTTTTTTGTCAATATGTGAATTATACACAGCGTGTCACTCTAAACTGGGCCTTAAGGTGTGTTAATAAGGGCTACACTCACCAGACACATCAATCAGCTCCAATTCCATCATACAGCGGCTCCATTACATTATCCACCATGTTGGCAGTGCACATGAAAGGACGCCTAGATTACACCGAGTGTCAATCCAAACTATGCCTTATGGTCTGTCGATAAAGTCCACACTCACCGGACATGTCAATCAGCTCCATCCTATCCCGCAGCGGCTCCGGTATCTGCTCGACCACGTTGGCTGTGCAGATGAACAGGACACGGGACAAGTCGATCGGTACGTCCAGGTAATGGTCAAGGAAGTTGGCGTTTTGCTCCGGGTCCAGCAATTCGAGAAGGGCAGACGACGGGTCCCCGTGGACTCCTCTGTGAACAGAGTAATATTCTTGTTAAAAGATAAAAAAAAAAGATAAAAAAAGATAAAAGATCTTTATTTTTCAATTTAGGCACATTACATGCACTTATAAACGTCAAAAAAAAAAAAATCTACACCGGTTCAAACCCTACACCTCTGACCCGTGAAGATACCGGCAAGAAACTACGGCGGGACTTATTTTTTCAAAACAGTGTTGATACATCAAATCTTAAAGTAGGTACTTACATAATTATGCGTAGCCCGATAAGAAAACATATCAAACAGTTTATTACAAGATAAGAAAATATTAAAATATAAAAGTAAAAATAATAATGTATAAACAAATTCGACTTCACAAAATAGACATACTTTAATATGCTTTCTTATCTGAACTGTGTCATTTACATTATCTGGCAGTACATACAATTGTTGAATTAATTGCTAGGCGGTTTTGTTAGTTTCTGGTTTGGGCCATGCATGTTTGTCTGTCAAATAATCCTCTACTCTGTAATAGCCCTTAGACATCAAAGACTTTTTTAAGTAATTCTTAAGTACTGGGAAGGGTAATTTTAAGGCATCATCAGGTAACTTGTTATATAAATGAATACATTGCCCAAAAAATGATTTATACACTTTACGCACACGACACTTTCTAATAGCAAGCTTATTCTTATTTCTAGTGTTATAGGTATGGATGTCACAATTTTTGGTAAACAACTGAAGGTTTTTCATAACGTACATAATATTTTCATATATATATTGACAAGCTACAGTTAATATATTAATTTCTTTAAAAAGTTTTCTAACAGATGCACCTGCTCTTAAGTTATACATAAAACGAATGGCTCTTTTTTGTAATACAAATATAGTCTGTATGTCAGCTGCTTTGCCCCAAACCAGAATACCATATGACATTACACTATGGAAATAACTATGATAAACTAATCGAGCTGTCTCAATATTCGACAGTTGCCTAATTCTCCTAACGGCGAAAGCGGCCGAACTTAATCTATGTGCGAGTTTTGTTATATGAGGACTCCACTGTAGACTTTTGTCCAATGTTAAACCAAGGAACAATGTTTTATCTACTATCTCTAAGCATTCATTATTTAAAAGTATTCTAGTATCCACCGGTGTAACATTCGGCAAAGCAAATCTAACACATTTTGTTTTCTTAGCATTAAGCAACAGATTGTTAGTAGTAAACCAGTTGAGAACATCAGCTAGTGTGTTATTAATTACATTAAAATCTGTAGATTGCCGGTCAACCTTGAAAATTAATGATGTATCATCGGCAAATAAAACTATATCACAGCGGTTTTCTACTATACAAGGTAAATCATTTATATAAACCAAAAACAGGAACGGGCCTAATATAGAACCCTGTGGTACTCCTAATTTTACTAAAGCTCCTCTAGACGTAAAGACGTTCTGAAAAGGCATATGAAACGCTGTTACATTGAGCCTACCCAGTGGGAGGCGCAGGCTGCCCAGCGCCCGGAGTGGAGGCGCATTGTTCAGCAAAAGGTGGCTGACTTTGAAGAGGATAGAAGATTAGACGTGATGATCTAAACTCTAAAGGCCCGACCACTTGCGGCGATCACATATAATTGTTAATAACTTTTAGTAAATTACTAAGAATAGTGAAACAGTCAGAAGATTTTTAGTCCATAATTATGAACTAGATGAGAGACATTTATGTATACTCCTTTAGCAATTTCGCCGCGCTCATCGATGCACGTGTTTGCTTATAGCGCCCGCGCAATTGCGTCCGAAGATTATAGACCTACCTAGTAGATTTATAAAAAGGAAATGGACTTTTACATCCATGTCATTCAAAGAACTGTATGACTGTGTTGCTAATGGCGCTTATTCGTAAAAGTAATATTATATTACGTACCCAGGGCGGTAAAACAAAGAATGGCTCAGATCAGCTCAGATATTTGTGGCCCGAAACTGAGGTGAGGGCCATAACAAATGATCTGAGGCCTTCTTTATTACCGCCCATAGTGCGTACATAGTTTTACCGCCCAGTGTGACGTAAAAATATTTTCACCCTCATGTATAAGAAACAAAAAGTTTTCTACCCGTCTCCTTAAAGCACTATACTACTTTGTTGCGCATGGCGCCTACGTGAGTGCGTCTGAACTAAATGAGAGACACTCAGTATCAGTACCCTAGTTTGCCAATCAAATTGCCCGCATCAATAAAAACCAATACACTGGGTGTTATAAAAAACGTAAAAAAAGATCATCAAACCGGCATCTGTTCATGATTTGGATTTTTTTGCAATGGGGTCAAGTTTGTAAAATTAAATAAAAATTGAGCTGTTCCATAGAAAAGGTCAACTATAACTTGACGAAAATGTATGAGTTTTTTTTTCCAATTTACAAAGTTGACCCCATAGTAAAAATTGTTCCAAATCATGACCAGATGCCGGCCGGCTTAATAATCTTGCATCACTTTTTTATAACACCCGGTATGCACATTTGTGGTTGCACGTTTGTGCGCACAGCATCAGTCTAGAGTAAATAAGAGATACTCACTTGCCAATCTTGTCAACTTCATCGATCAGAACCAAGGGGTTCTCCGTGCCAGTCTTCTTCAGGCACTGCACGAGCTTGCCGGGCATGGCGCCCACGTAGGTGCGGCGGTGGCCCTTCACCTCGGCCACGTCGGTCATGCCGCCCACGGAGAAACGAAAGTACTGCCGGTTCAGGGCTCGTGCTATGGAGCGGGCTGGAGACGAGACGTGGAGTTAGAAAATGGAAATATACCTAAATCGTACAGAGCAGAGGAGGTAATCTAATGGGGGTTCGCGCCTAGATAGAGAGCTGATAATAAAGGTAATTTTTATGATATTCTTTTTATTCGTATTATTTAATACAAGACAAATCAACTACTCGCTTTGACTGTCTCCCATTGACTCCTACTCACTCCTCTCGGAACTCTCTGGTACATATTCGAAATAGAATTTAAATTAAGAACTGATACTAAGCCAGTCAGGAATCTCAATCATCAAGAAGTCTGTGAAGGTCACAACCTTCACAGTAAACTTTTTTCTTTATGACAAACGAGCAGACGGATTGCCTGATGGTAAGCAATTACCATCGCCCATGGGCCCCCGCAACACCAGGGGAGTCACAAGCGCCTTGCCGCGGGGGTTGGGGTTCTGGGAACCTTACTCACCATCAGGAACACAACACTACATACCTGAAAGGTAGCAGTGCTATTATGGCTGTGGTCTTCTATAAGGAGGAGGTACTTCCCCAGTTAGGCTTCTCTAGACTCAAGCGTGATGGCACTTCGCTGTGCCCTACCTCTTATTGTTGGACGTAGTTTAAGGACATACCCGGGTCCAAGTAAGTCAGTTACTTCAAGTAATGCTATACCAACCTATACTAGTCTTTCCGACGCCAGGTGGTCCGTGGAAGCAGAGTATCTTGCCCTGCGTGCTGCCCTTCAGCTGCGAGACAGCTATGAACTCCAGGATCCGCTTCTTGATGTCCTCCATGCCGTAGTGGTCCTCGTCGAGGATCACTTGTGCGTCTTTCAGCTCGAGGTTCTCTTTGGAGGTGATGCCCCAGGGCAGGGAGGTCAACCAGTCCAGGTAACACCGGGTCACACTGGAAAGTAATATACGCGTTTGAGTTTCATAGCACCATTTATAAGCGAGTATCACTGCTTATATATTTCGTTAAATTGAAAAGAGAGCACTGTTCGTAAACACCCTACTTATCAAAGAACTATATATATATTTTTTTTAATGATAAAGGTGACAAACGAGCAGACGGATCGCCTGATGGTAAGCAACTACCGTCGCCTATGGGCACCCACAACACCAGGGGAGTCACAAGCGCGTTGACGGCCTTAAAGGGGGCGGATTGGAGCTCTGGGAACCTTACTCACCATCAGGAACACAACACTACATACCTGAAAGTTAGCAGTGCTATTATGGCTGTGGTCTTCTGTAAGGAGGAGGGACTTCCCCAGTTGGACTTTTCCAGACTCAAGCGTGTTGGTATTTCGCTGTGCCCTTCCTCTCATTGTTGGACGTAGTTTAAGGACATAGCCGGGTCCAAAATTTATTTTCTTATCCAGTTTGCGTTAAATAGTAGCAACCAAAGAAGCCAAATATATCAAATACATACAGACTTTTATTTGTATAGCAGTAAGAATGTTATACGATATATGTAATCACAGACTGTCATTAACTATGATATATTTAATATATAAACAAACAAAATCTTATTCACCCACTACACAAATAAAAAACATCAGAAAAAAAATTACATCCTTCGCAACCGTATGGTTTTTTTCACTCAATACTCACTTGAACTCGGAACTGTGGCTCTCTAGGAAGTTCATCTTGTTGAGTTCCTCGTCGATGACGGTCTGCACGGCGGCCGGCACGGTCTTGTCGGCCAGGCGCTCGCGGAACTTGTCGCCGATGGCGTCTTTATCGTCCTTTTCTAATCCTAGCTCTTTTTTTATCACCTGCGAAGTGCGAACAAATGAGGTAATTAAGACCAGTATGGTGGTGGTTGCGATGAGATCGTGATCAGCAGGTTAAAAAAAATAAAAGGGTGGTGACGCCAGCGATAAGACCTTGAACTTTGAATCTGAGGGCCGCGCATTTTTTTTAGGACAAAGGCGGCAAACGAGCTGACGGATTGCCTGATTGGTGGTAAGCAATTACCATCGCCCATGGGCACCCGCAACACCAGGGGAGCGCATTGCCGGCCTTTAAGGGGGAGCTCTGGGAACCTTACTCACCATCAGGAATACAACACTACATACCTGAAAGGTAGCAGTGCTATTATGGCTGTGGTCTTCTGTAAGGAGGTACTTCCCTAGTTGGGCTGCCCCAGATTCAAGCGTGATGGTCATCGCTGTGCTCTACCTCTCATTGTTGGACGTAGTAAGGACATACCCGGATCCAAAATAATTATAATCCCGCCTCGTACAGGCAGCATGTTAGTAACAGTCTAAGTGGCTATTTATAGCCTCTAGCCGCCCAGAAATCAAAACTTGCCAAGCAAAATGCAACTATGGTTTGTCATAACTAAAATTCAAAATGGCATTAAATGGGAGACCTTTTATAGGTCTCCGGGCGACTAGAGGATATTGTATCACATAATGATTTGACGCTGATTGTGCTAATGAGTTTCTAGAAACTTATGTACTTACATACTATATAGAGCTGATTGATATGACATTTGATATTTACATGTCACTTTACGGGGAAGAACTTATAAAAAATCGTACCTTACTTAAAATAGGTAGGTAGCTATAAAAAAAGCTGCATTAAGAAAATTATTTTTAGATAAACTACATCCAAGCGTAAGAAGACAAAGAAAAACTTGTGAATGACATACCTTAAGTTGTTCATGAAGTATATATTTCCGGTGTTGTTGCTTGACTTTCTCCTCGACTTCTTTGCCTATTTTCTGTTGCAGTTTCGATAACTCGTACTCTTTCTTGAGCAGTGACAGTGACATCATAAGCCTCTTAGGAATCTGAGAACAACAGTGAATAAATTAATTAACTCAAGGACAAGTACTACCCTGTACCAAGTACCGTTGCCATCAGATATATCGGAGCTGTGACTACCTCGTCATAAATATCTGAGCAACGCCTCTATTGTCAAGGCGATAAAGTGCATAATCAGATATTTGTGACCACCTCTACAGCTCCGATATGAACTCTGTATGGAAATTAATTTATTTCATTTTTTGCATTGTATTGCTGCTAAAAGTTCATGAAACGACCAATAAATCTAAGTATTTAATCACGTTAATTGGGGACATTTTTTTCTCAAAACTCCCGTATACTAATATTAAGAGAATATTATCGAGTAATCCTGGACATTATCTTGAAGTAAACTGTGATAGAAATGAACAGACTATACAACACTTCAGAAGTTGGAACTCACGTCCATCTCCTCTAGAATGGCCTGCAGGTCTGCGGGCTCGGCGCCCGTCAGCGCGGCCCCCAGGTCGCTCAGGTACACCGGGTTGTCCACCACGCGCTGACCCTGTGCCAGCATGTGGTGCAAGGATTCCCTGTCAAGCAACAAATCAAAATCCAGGTTCACTCAAGCAGGTTTTTCTTCCACTTTAAATAGAAAGGAATAAAAATTACAAACTCATATTAGCATATTACCAAGGCTATAACACAAGGCTCATTAGAGCGTACTGTAGCGCTTATTCCATTGTAAGAATGCCTTAAAATTGTTAAATACAATTAAATAAAATGGCGACCATTCACTCACCTGTACAACGGATTCAAGTTGATAATATCCCTTATCGTCTTTATAACTTCTTGCGTCAATGCTTTCACCTCCTCAGTCTGCTGGAACTTCTCATGCATCAGATTCTCAACTTTGACCATCAAGACCTGGTCCGGGGCCTTCTTCTTGTCCGCAGCTTCTTCAGTGTCCTTGGGTTCTTCGACCACCGGCTTCTGTTTCCTCGTGTTCCTGTGTTTGCGGCGACGTCGCTCCGCGTCTGACTCTTCTCGGGTAACGTTAAACTCAACGTTAAACACGGGAAACTTTAGCTTCATTTCTGAAATGATACGGATCATTTCAGAAATGAAGTTATTTTACGACGGTGAGAAGTGGTAGTGGTAGTGAAGATAAGTTGAGATCGAGATTTGTTATTAAGCAAGTCCCTAGTATTCAATTTACCTAGAGCCATTAGCAAAAGAATAAATTAAAACTGGATTTTTCAGATTATGTAGCCACTGTTTTTTATTAAGCATCAACGTCTGCTAGCCAATATCATCGATATTTAAATCGAAAGAAAAATAGAAAAATTTTACTCGTAGCGGGACTCGAACCCACAACCACTCTTTCGGTATTCAATACTCTTTCGGGAGATGTCTACACGTCACCCATTATGACGTATACGGAAGGATAAAATAGAAAAAATTTACAAGTCAAGCGGTACTCAATTATGTAGCCATATTTACAATTGTAGGTAACTCCAGAAGTTTTTTCATAATATCATAACAATCATATCATCACATACAGGGATTATTTAAGTCGAAAGAAATATGCTAGCAGACGTTTCTGCTTAATATAAAAATACATACAGGGATTGTTTAGCGACGTCTTAATGTTCGTAATTTACAACCGACGTTTCCCGATGTTGTGTCGCACCTAATTGCACTTCTAAGTTACGAACAGGCAAGTGGCTCAACAATCCCTGTACAGTCGCAATCAGATATATCGGAGCTGTGGAGGTGGTCAAAAATATCGGAACAACGCCTCTATTATCATGGCGATAAAGTTCATGCTCCGATATTTTTTAATACCTTGGCTGCTCTGATATATTTGATGGCGACTATACATGACTGTTAAAAGATGCCCTACAACATGCCTTTAAATTTAAGTGGAACTGAGCAAGACATGTTTCAAGGTACCAAGACAAGAGTTGGACCAAGGCAACCACTGAATGGATCGGCCCACTGGGGAAGAGGAGTGAAGGATGACAGAGAAAAAGATGGGTGGACGACATAGTAGAGGTGGCTGGCAAAAACTGGATGGACAAAACTCATGATAAAGAAAAGCGGAAGATGGAGGAGGCTTTTACCTAAATAGGGACCACTCATAGGAAGGAAACGAAATACAACAAAATAAAATAAGAATGTAAAATAAAAGTGGAAATAAAGCTATAATAATAATATGTGACTGTTAGTTAATAAACTGTACACACCCGCAGGCCCCACTTCAATCTCCTCCTCAATGAACTGGCCTGTGATCTTAATCCTTCGATGGGCCATCACAACTAGCCGCAGCTTAAAGTCCATGTCCTGCATCTCATGTATTTGGGCGAACACACCAACCTGTTTAAAAATAATATGGTAATAAGATTCTTTCAGTTGACATTAATCCAGAAAAAAAATCTGATATTTGAGAATGGAACAACTTATTTTTACACCTTTATTGACAGTTTGGTAAGGTGTTAAATTAAATGGGGAATATTATGTAAAACTCTTTGTAGGTGGCACCACTAGCACAAGCGAACCTCTATGACGCATTATGTATATGTCATATAAATAATTCCATCAAAGGGTCAAAATCTATGAAATCCAGTATTTTGTAAATATAGGAGTGATCCCCAGTGTATGTAGCACATCTGCCTCACTACATGACATGGGGTACAATTGTGTGCCTAAAAAAGGATTTTAATTTTTATCACATATGTAACTAAGTTCCTTATTGGTTGATAATCATAGATATCTTAAAATGACTAATGTTACCTTACCTCATGCAAGTCATCAAGGCTGGAGACAATATCTGACTTCTCATCTTCTTTCTTGCGCAGGAATATGCCAATGTATGGCTGGTTAAGCTTCACTTTCCGCCTTATTAAGTCTATTAGGGCAGGATTTGAGATCTGTAATAGAATGTATAAGATAAACATAAACCTGGTATGTAGTGTAGAGTGATTATTCCAAAACAATTTTTTTTGGTAAATTTAGGCTTGATAATAATGAGGTAGATAGTTTCATAACTTATTTAAAAATAATAATAATAAAATATGTAACAAGGAGTAACAAAACTAACATAGAAACCAAAAGATGAAATAGATAACACATACTTAAGAAAAAAACGACGAGGACCTCCGGTGTTCGAGACGGGATTCATAGATGGCAGCACCAACTCTCTAGCTATATCAGAATCCCGAAAGGTATTCATATAGGAGGCGCAAACACGTAGTGTTTCACCTTAGAGCTGGTAAAACGGTGCCTAAAACCGTTAAAATAAACAAGATCACATATACTTGATTTATTCCGACGGGTTCCGCTGTGTACGGGTGGCAGAATTGGTTAAGGTGTCAGCCGCGATAGCTGGAGATGCGGGTTCGAATCCCGTCTCGAACACCGGAGGTCCTCGTCGTTTTTGTCTTAAGTATGTGTTATCTATTTCATCTTTTAATTTATATAGTAGTATTACTACATTAAAAAAATCAAAGCAAATCAAAATATTTCATAAAAAATAATTTGATTTGTTTTTAGTTTTAACATAGAAACCGCTAAAAATAATTTAAAACTATACGTAAAAATAAACTCTTACAAATAACCTAAATTTGGACCTTGTTAGATAACTATTTATTGCACTAAATAATAATCTGCCTCATACCAGAGGACCATGTCACATTTTCTTATTTCTTATATCAATTTATAATTCACATATAAGTATTACTACTCACAAAATCAAAGCAAAACAAAAATGTTTCATAAAAATAATTGGATTTGTTCTTAGTTAAATCATAAAAGTTACCCTTTTAAAATAACTCTGCCAGTTAACTTAATTAATGAGTATCATGTAAATGAAGTTTTTTTGTATATCTTATCAGTAAAAAAATGGTCTTCTGTTTTATAGCTGACAATTGTGTTTTATGGTTTTATAAAAACAATTTGCAATAACTTACTGATAAGAAGTCTGAAGGTGAAGAGATAAGTGACATATAACATATTGAGACAAGTAGATAAATCAACAAACAAAACACCTGGCAGTGGCTCTTTCTAATAAAAGGAATTGGAAAGGCACATCTGCTAATATTAGAAGTTGTTATGCAAGAGTCCCCAGTTATCCAAATCTTTTCACGTTGCCTGCCATGTCACGTCACGTTTTGGACACTTTGAGCACCATTGCAGCCAGTCCGATTCATTCTTTCTGGACCAAGCTTTCAGCACTGTGAGCAGTGTGAGCATGATTTGTACCAGGGCTACTCTGTGCTCTAGCAGAATGACACTTAATTATTATATTTTAGATTACAGTAATGAGTGCCTCTGATCAGTCAAATGAATCAAGTTCTTACACATTATAATATTTATAGTGATGCAGATAATTACCACTTTAGTAAAGTATACTAGGTACTAGATAAATGTGTAATTAAAAATACTTTTGTCTATCCCCTTCCTACTTGGATTACTGGATACATCAGTAAAATAATAACAATGGAAGAACATTGATAAAGAGCTTAAGTATAAATAAATATTTACGAGACAATCTTGCACAAATCAACTTAGTCCTACTTTCACCATCCTTTCCTATAAGAAGACAAATTCTATAAACTGGTAATCAATGTTGCTTTATCAACAACAAATACCACAGAAACAGAAAATAATAGAAGCCAGTTGCAAAGAAAATATCTGGAGTATACTTAATTTCAGAAGGAATTGTATTTTTTTTTAACGGGTCTAATGTAACAAGTAACAAACATGTTGTAATCATAATCACCTCAATCAATTTGATGAATCTTGGAAACACGGGGTTTCTGTTAATAGCGATGACCGGCACCTGCGGCCAGACTTCGGGCACGGCCACCGGCGCCGGCAGCTGGCTTGTGAACAGCGGCGTATCCTCCTTCAACTCCACATCCTCCTCCGGCGCGTCGTCCTTCTTTGCCGACGAATATAACCTCACGCTTCCCAATTGCCGATTTGAGATTATACCATTATGATTAGCACTACACAACCGACTTTCTTGCACCCACAATCTACTTCTCCCATAGCCTAATAAAGATTTCTCGGCTGATTTACTGTGTGATGCAACTTTGGTTACGTTACGGGCCAATCGAGTAGACAACTTTAAATTCGGATTGAATAACACCGAGTTCCGCAATAAAACATTTGCACTATGCATCTTCTACGTTGTTGGACGATATTTAGTTGGATTAAACACCTACTCCCATTTAAATTACTCAAAATCCTAGTATTTTTGAGGAAATAGGTTATATTTCCAGATTCTTCAGAAGCTTAAATGTCATTGACAGTGACATTGACAGTTCTAGGGATGTACTAATACTTTATCACCATTATGGCAGTTGCACAGAAATGGCTTGCACATATTCGTGTGCGCAATACAAATATTTTAAGGAAGTGTTATTATCTTTGTTAAGCACTCTAACCGTACTTTAATTTGGAAACTACCTAACCAAACTAAAAGCGGTTTTCTTTTCCGTGCGCAAAGGCATTTCAGCTGAGTAGCTGAACGCATCTTACTAAATGTCAATCACCCGCGGTCCGCTTGTGTTTTGTGTTGAAGATTGAAGTACTACTTTTATTAAAAAATTAACTATTCTCACGAAAATTATTCTGTATGCTTTGATTTTAGTGAAAAAAAATATTCAAAATGTCTTGCAATTATGCTGAGGGTTTATCGCCTTATGAACATAAAGGTGTCCTAGGAATCCCAGAGGTAAACAAATTTCTATTTCAACTATCTTGTTTTTTATTTTTAATGATTATTTTAGTTTGTACTTAATTTACTGATACATAGGTTTGTGTTTCTAGAAATTTGATCCCATCGATACATTCAACAAGAAATGTGACCTGTTAGCACAAATGATAAATGAAAGTAAACATGTAGTGGTTCACACTGGAGCTGGGATCAGCACTTCCGCGGGTATACCGGACTTCAGGTACTTTTAATGATAGTATTTAAAATAACCTTTGGTGCAAAGCAAACTCTTTACATTTAGGATTTGCAAAAAAGATTAAAATTGGTACTAAAAGTTATATTGACACTCAAGTTGGCAAGAATAACAGTTGCAATGCATTGCAGGTGCAGTATCAAAATGTTTTTAACTTTTTTTCCTTTTCAGAGGACCCAATGGTGTCTGGACATTGGAGAAAAAAGGCAAAAGACCCTCTATTAATGTTTCATTTGCAGAAGCAAAGCCTACCAAAACACATCTCATACTAAAAAAACTTATTGAATGTGATAAGGTGCATTACATAGTGAGCCAAAATATAGATGGGTTGCACTTGAAGTCAGGACTGTCGAGGGACTACCTGTCTGAGCTACATGGGAACATGTTTGTTGATGAATGCAACTTGTGCAAAAGGTGGGTCTGGTTTATTTGGCTTTACAATGTCTTCATTTTTTTTAGTCCTGACCTATAGTCTATACTTTTTTATTTAAAAAAAGGTAAACAATCATGACCTAAATATATGGACTATAGACATACAATTATGTTAAGCTTATAGACTTCTACTTGCCTAAAATATTTACCTACAATATATTCCTGACTTAAACATGACTATTATTCTGCACCTTTTATTGTGAGCAAATAAATTATAATATACATATTTTCTGCAATAATCAACTTGGTAAGCTCAAGATGGTGTACCTTATAGTACTAGGCTTTATAAGC
Source organism: Grapholita molesta (assembly GCA_022674325.2). Lineage (NCBI taxonomy): Eukaryota > Metazoa > Arthropoda > Insecta > Lepidoptera > Tortricidae > Grapholita > Grapholita molesta. Next base: position 12,818,379 of record CP053137.2, read on the forward strand.
TAAGGCCTTAAGACATACTAAATCCTTCTTCATCATTGATTTTGACAGGCAATTTGTCCGAAGTGCTCCAGTAGAGACAGTGGGCAAGAAATGCAGTGGTGTGCCATGTGCTGCAGCACTAGTGTGTGGCCGGCCCTGCCGTGGACGTCTGTATGACGGTGTGCTGGACTGGGAGCACAGCCTGCCGGAGAATGACCTGCTTATGGCTGAGTGGCATTCTAGGTGAGAACAGGTTATTTGCAAGAAATATTGACAAAAAGTGTTGCAGTATATTGTTATTATAAATGAATATTGTTTTGAGATTTTACTTACAAATCTTTTATTCAAATTTTTCCAGTATTGCAGACCTGAGCATATGCTTAGGAACTACTCTACAAATCATACCAAGTGGAAATTTACCTTTAGAAACTGTAAAATATGGAGGAAAACTGGTCATCTGCAATTTGCAGCCAACAAAACATGTAAGCAATAGCTTTGTATACTTAATTTTACTTTATAGCATTTTTAGGGTTCCGTACCTCAAAAGGAAAAAACGGAACCCTTATAGGATCACTTTGTTGTCCGTCTGTCCGTCCGTCCGTCCGTCCGTCTGTCAAGACCCTTTTTCTCAGGAATGCGTGGAGGTATGAAGCTGAAATTTATATCAATTACTCAGGTCTACTGTCCCTTGAAGCTGTGAAAAAATCAAACTTCTAAGCCAACGCAATCAAAAGATACAGCCGTTTATGCCGCAAATTTTCGACACTTGCAAGGGAATCAAAACCTACAGGGTGCTTCCCGTGAACTCAGAATCTTGAAATTTGGTACGAAGCAACGTCTTATAGCATAGATAAAGGAAAAATTACGAAAACCATAAATTTTTAGTTACATCACATAATATATTTTTTAATAATTTTAAACTTACTACCCATTTCCTCATAAACGCGTAGAGGTATTAAATTGAAATTCATACCAAATACTCAGGTCTATAATACCTTTAAGCTGTAGCAAAATCAAACTTCTATGTCAACGCAATCAAAAGAAACAGCAATTTAAGCTGCATATTTTGAAACTCGCAAGTACTCGCAAGGGAATCAAAACCTAAAGGGTACTTCCAGTCGACCTAGAATCTTGAAATTTGGCATGAAGCAACGTTTTATAGCACACATAAAGGAAAAATTCCGAAAACCTTAAATTTTTAGTTACATTACAAAATATAAAATAAAGGATTACTTAAACGATAAAGAGATCTTTGTCTTAAATTTATGCTCCTCCATCTTTCCCCATTGTAATGTTATGAATTTCATTTTGCAATAAAAATACCATAGTTATGACTCGATTGTCGTAATGAACGAACTTTGTAAACCTTGCAGGTTTGTACGGAACCCTCGGTGCGCGAGTCCGACTCGCACTTGGCCGGTTTTTTATGTTGAGTTTATCTTAGTAATTTGATACTCACCAACTATACTTATACATATGTATATCAGTTAATTTGTGTAGGGACATCCTGTAATATTTATTTATTTATATACAATTATTTAAAATTAAAATTTAAAAATCTACCATTGACCTACATACTTAATTAAAAAAGAATACTAATAATATTCAAATTTGCCAATTTCAGGACAACAAAGCTGATCTTGTAATTAATTATTATGTCGACGAAGTTTTAGAGAAAGTTACAAATATACTTGGAATAGACATACCAGAGTACTCAGAGGATGACAACCCTATGAAGCTGGCAGAGTCTTCAGTTGTTGACTGGACCATAGACAGAAACAGTGTTTTAACTTTAGAGAAAATGTTTAAAGCAAAATGTAAAGGAGTTAAAAAGAAAAGAATACTTATAAAAAAACGTAAAACTGATCAGACTATCAATGGAACAAATAATGATAATAAAGCTAAAATAGTTAAATTAGAAATAAAATCAGAAAATAATGAGAGCAAAATAGAAGACACAGAACAACATGTAAATATAACAAATGTAAATACACAGCAATTTAAAGATAAACAAAATCATGTGGATATTGTAAATGACAATGGACAAATTACGAGAATCAAAGATGAACAAGTTGTTGTAAATGAACAAAATGATGTGATTGTTGGAAATGACAACGAACAGCAAATTAAAGTGGAAAATGAACAACATGCCCCGGATATTTTACATGATACAGGAACAAATTGATACATCAGACTGTATAACTTTGTACTTGAATGCATACATTCCGGTGGTATTTATTTTGTATTTATATAAAGCCTTATAACATTAAATATATTTAAAAAATGTGTAAGGATTCAAAAAGTCTTAGTTGGATTGTTCATAATTACCGTTTTATTCAGACCGGTAACCATTCTGAACAGGTTCTGAAATTAATCGAAACTTACTAATCTGGCATAAATAAAGTTACAGGGTTGTGTTTATACATTGGATAAGTTGTCAGTATCTGGTCACCTTTCAATGACAAGCCACCTTATACTGAAAATGAATTCTGTTACCTATAAATAAAACACATTTTGAAATGGTAATATTAAAATAGGTTTATAGGTAAGCAACATGGCCAGTTATTGAAAGGTGGCTCCAGTTACTGGCGATTTACTCTGCTCTGTTATTTAGAACTACCATGAACAATAGATAGATAACAAGCCTTTGCTGAAACCTAATGTAAAAAGATCACAATTTCAATAAATAAAATAACAATTTTGCTAAACAAAAACTTTTTAATAAATTCTCTTTGGTATCACATAACTTTCATTTGGAATGTTTAAGTTATAATTTACATAATTGATTATGTTATGTGTATAAAAGTATAAAAATTCTAAAATACAAATATATTTTTTCCACTTAATATTTTGGCAGCCAATTCTACCTCCCTTGGCTTTAAGCAGTTGTACAGTCAGCAAACTCGTGAGTAGCTTATTTTGAACACCACATAGCAACTTCTGCTACTGACTGTACATCATATATATTACTAGACAAGCAGTTCTATTCTAATACAAATGAAATTAAATTTGATTTATTGCAGAATTCCCGTAATTACCTTTAGGGTTTTATCATTACATCAATTTGATTATATGAAAACATTGTATTGTCGCCAAACCAACGTTAGATTCATAAACTTCTGCTTAATTGGACACCGAAAATTGGCGCAATGTGTAAAAACCTCAGTAATCAAATGAGGTTTTTCGGTGTCGACGGAAAAACGCAATGTACTGCGTTTATGACGCAACAGATGGCGCTAGTTCGCCTATTCCTAGGATTGTTTTTATTGGTAAATTCTGTATAGACTGGTCAATCCAGGTTTTTACGATCGAACCTTAGCCTGTAATCATGCCTCTAGCTTAAAAAGTATGTGGCCTGGAATGCGATAGTGTTCACGAGTGGCAGAATCAAATTGTCCACCTGGTCCGTCATCGCCTCCACGAGGCTTGATGCCGTAGCTGCGAAGAGTGTGCGCAGAACTGCGTTGTTGCTGCCTATGACATCTGGGAATTAAACGAGGTTTATCGGGTAAGTAATAGCCTCGTAAGGCCCACTACCTGTGATACTAATTAGTATAAAGAAATTTGAATTCTATTAAATTGGAACAGAGTTGAATTTCATTTGTTTCCTTCGGTTTTGATACATAAGAAATTCTACTTTATTTCCTACACTATAAAGAACAAATTCGAGTAGGATTTTACTTGTTGGGCCTTAGGATGATAGTGCTACGTGGACCGTTTTGTTAACTATCCTCGTCTTACATAAAAAAAAACCCTTGATTTAAACATTCACGGTTTTTATAAATTAAATCAAATGAACGGGACTTAGTGCGCAACACGTTCAAGTTGATAAACAAGATCAAGTGCGGGTAGTTTGAAAAACTCGCGCTGCTAGTAGACGTTAATAATGTGAACTTTAGCCAGTCTTCATCTGAGACCAGGAGGGTAATGTCGTTCTCGAAACAACGGAGGTAACGATTTCTAAAGTTAATATACGCGGTCAAGTCTCGTTTATTCGTAATAAGTTAATAAAACATTTTCTTTTATATTCGTTAGAATAGCTAAAATCTTACCAAATAAACTAAGGAAGTAGACTGTTATGATCTGCGACAGAATGTTGAAGAGCGTCCCTTCCACTGTGCGGCTTTGACCTAAAAATTAAATATATTATTTAATAATATAAATTAACTAGAAAACCTTTGGCGTCTTGGATAGCACATTTGCTACAATCATTTAATATATCCCGATTAAGGCATTTGCCTGAATGTTACAACAAAATTGCCCTGCCGCGTGTGTTTGTATGTTCGCGGTGACTTCGAACATTACTTATTGCATTTTCTGTCTCAAACAGACTAAGTACACTGTTAAAAATATTTACCTATGCACCTCAAGTCAAATAATACATACGCTTCAGCGACGCTGAGTTACATGATACATGTAGATATAACGAATTTACTTCACGTTGATAATATTCACCTGTGCACCAGAGTCTAAAGCCCGCTCTACACTCGCGGCGCGAAGGCTCGCGAACGCCCGCGAAAGCCGCGAACCGCGAGTGTAGATGTTGTTCACGCCTTCGCGTTCGCGTTTCGCGTCATTCCCCGATCAGTGTCGGTTTTTGGCCCGCGATAAAGGGTATGCAAGGGTAGCTTAGCGAGTGTGGAGGCACACAGGTGTGAGCGAACCGCTGCGTAAATTCACGCCGTAAAGTCACGGAGCGAATTCGCGCCGCGAGTGTAGAGCGGGCTTTATAATAAGGCAGTACACCATAGACATTTAATTAGACGGAGCGTGCTAATAATAATACGCCCTCGTCATAGTCTCACATATTTTTGTTCCCCTTCAAACTTTTCTTCAGAACTGAATTTTTTTGGGTTTTCGACCAAAGTTGTGGTAATGAATACAGAATAGGTAAGCTAATATTTTTGCCATAAAAAATATCCTGTACAGCAAAACTATAGTGAATTGTTACATGTAGAGGGGCTACATAAGCCAGAATATCTTTGTTCCTTACTGGCGCTCGCGGATGCGTTCTCCAATCATTATTCCTCCTACCACACCTTCAGCATACCAGATCTAAGCTCTAATAGATAGTTCGAACTAACTACACTGTTGATAACATTGACCGATGCACCTGAGTTTAACAATTCCGTACCCTTCCATTTGTGCAGGCCGTACTTCTTGCCGAACCAGCTAGCGGCAGCATCGCCCACGCCCACGGCCAGCACGCCCGCTAGTCTCTCCACCGGTGCCGCGTCGTGCGGTGCTAGCAGACCAAAGCCGAGGCCGCAATACATGTAGATAGGCGTTAGAGCGAATTCTCCGCAATCCTGACAAAAAATAATCCAATATACATTTGTTTTTTGAGACATAATACATTAATTAACGATTAACACGCTTTTGACATGAAGAGAGGCGCGATACGGTCCGGCCACGACTATGCGCGACTTGCGATTGCGTGTGATACCACCTAACCGCAGTGCATTGCGCTTCTTGACTGCGCAACGAACAGATAAAACGCTCGCCGCGCCGCAAGTCGCGCATAGGCGTGGTCGGGCCGTTAGTGCGCGACGGGCCAGCGACGCGATCGGCGAACCGAACGGACACTCAGTAGGTACTCTTAGTGCTTGAAAATGGAGGCCTATGTTCCCCGACACATGTCGCGCGAGTGACTAAATAAACGTGAGTAGAACCATGTTACTCGTTAACCAACATACATTTTCAACAGCGTATTTAATCATATCATACCAGAACAACTCAATAAAATACCAAGACGTTACCTTCTCATCGCTGTATACGAGGAACGCCGATTGTAGTGCTGACGAGATCGGCTCTATATTCGATTTTCTCAAAGTCTGCAAAGCAAAGGTAACATTATTTGTCTATTTTTTTAGCAGTTTCAGTGTTTCTTATCAGGTCCGACCGAGTTCCGAGATGTGAAGTAACAAGTAACTAATATCGTTACCACCATAATGACTAGATATTTATGACTCCGTCTTCTCCGATCCACGGACACGTCACTGTCTTCACCCGACACTACGAGAACAACGTCGTTCTCGAAACGTCAGAGGTAATTTTTAAAAATATTTTTTACTTGTATAGAAGCGGGCAACTCTAGTTTTATAACTTTTATAAGACGAATATGACAGCTCGTGATAATGCTCCTCGTTACGAAGTGAAACATGTCGAGCAATATTCGACTTATAAAACGTGACTTGGGTAACTCATTCTATACAATAAATATGTTTGAATCTCACGATAGCTTTGTAATTTTTAAAGTTAATATACGCCGCTAACAATGTGCAAAAACTGAAAGTTTAAATCAGTATTTAGTGGACATATTATTTATCAATTACTGGTCTTAGCCTACATTCGTCGGACCTTAGTTCCTTATGGCATTGACAATAACATGTTAATATTTACCTCAACAAGTATTAGTAGTCCAAACCCGATACCAGCCGCCATCTCCATAAGCCTCAAATCAAACAGTATCCCTGTACCGAACACCGCGGCGGCCAGTAGATGGAACGTCTTCCTCGTAACCGTGGTGGCTTTGGTTGCCGACTTGGTGCGCACCACCACCACAGATATTGCCAATAATACTAGGCATAGCCAGAATGCTAGCAACTTAACCTGCAAGATTACTAAATACTTAAGAACTGCCATGCCAACTTTATACAATAAATACAAGCAAAAAATACAAATTTAACCATAACAAGCCCAATGTGAGCAATGCGTAAAGCGAATCAGAATGACGGTACATCTTATTTTCGGAATTGCAGTATGTCACCCTAAAAATACTTAGGTCGTGTGACAGTTTTGCTTATTTAACCCTTTCGCCATTGACTTGATATGAAGTCCTAACATTTCGTGTCCCACACGCCACGGCTTGATATCAAGTCGAGGCCTTGGACCTACGTACTGCGAGGTAAGGTTTATTTTCGCTTGCTTGCAAAAACCTTTGGAGTGTGACGCACGTCAGATTTAATAATGCATTTTTTTGTATGTTAGGATTATGTTTTGTAATACTGTTTTGAAATATAAGTCCTGCTGAGTTTCTTGCCGGTCGTAAAAGTCAAAATGCTTCTCGGGTTTTTTTTCTTTTACTTTTCATATGTGTAAAAGTGCCCTTGTAGCCTACTTTCTGAATATAAACATATGACTTTGTGTTGTGTACTTACTATGTATGTATTAATACTCACTCTTAATAAGTCCAGAAAAAGGAATATGAATAATTTGGGTAAACATGTTATTCCAAGAAATGCATACAGTTGTATTACTGCAAATGCAGCACCGGTGGTAAAGATGTAAGCCAACAATGTGACAGTTTTAGAGTCTTCCTTCAACAAGTTGAGGACTGTAACAATTAATCCCACAGTTGATAATGCTGTCTGAAAACAACCAATTCAACTTGCTTAGCTTTTTTTTAAAGTCTATATAATCAATGAAATCAAAATGAAAAATAAATAAATTATGATGTACAATGCAATTTATTGCCTGAAAAATTAGTGCCATTCACACTTGTCAGCATTTAATTCTTTTTATTGGATATATGAGAAATAGTTAATATTTCAAATACTATAGTTAAGTATTTTTAATTATTCTTAAGTATTTTTTTCTGTAACAATTTCTGTTTGGTGCAATAAAGAATATTACTACTACTACTACTACTACTACTATAGTTTCTAAGATACATTAATGAGAAAATAAACTTAGTGTACAATTCAAATAGTTAATTATTAACAGACTTAAATACTCAATTAAATGATTTTATGCTTTAAGTACTTACAAAAATAACAGAATTAACTAGTTCCACATCAATGCTTTTATCCCCTAAATGGAAAGTTGCCTGAGCCACCAACACTGTACCCGCTATCACTATGCTTTGTGCAACAATCACAGCTTCTCCGAGAGTAAATGTCTTTGCATATGACAGTAAGTGTCGGAGCAGTTTACTGAAGGCAAATGGAGATGGAAATGCAAATAATAGCACAAATGATAAGTCTGGAAAGAAAAGATTTATTCAGTGAGATGTTTTATGAGTTAAATTATTTTAGTTAATTAATTTTTCTTGCTATTGACTCATTTTTATCAGTCTCCTAAAGGCAATATAGAAAAATGACCATAATGAGCTTAAATATTCAAAATGTATTTTTTTTTTACTTATAATTTATTTAGGAAATGGTCACATAAGAAATAAAGATATAAGTTTATATTGCTTAATTAATAAACCTTCAGTTACATTTAGTCATTTTACAAGAATATGAAAAATATAATTGAAATATGGGCATTGAAATATAGGCACCCGCATGTCTATATGTAATAATTAATTATATCAAAATTTAAATTTAGTAATTAACACAGCAATCAAAAATAATTTTATGCCAATTTCAAATTATCACAAACTTGGTCTCAAAACCTACCTTCTTTAACAAAATTGTAGGCCAGTGCACTTGATATCAATCCAGACACAAAACAACCCGCCCCTGTTCCTGTAGTTAACACCTGACTTGCAATGGATATGAACAAGTTAAATAATACATTATACACCAAGAGTCCAACAGACATACAAGCTGCAAGTTTGTAGGCTGCCGATACTTCATACTGTAGGGTGTAGACAATAAAGACTGTTGGGAGAAGAATAAAACACCATAGCCCGTTTGCTCCTGGTCTGAAAAAAAATAAAATTGAAATATTGCAAAAAGTTCTAGATAGGCTGCTTGAAGAAATTGTGTTGATAATGTTTGTCTATGTTAACCCTTCAAAAATCCCTTTCAATTGACAAAATTCCCTATTTGAATATTCATAAAATAATAAATAGTGTTATTAAAATATAAATTAAGTGATAAACTTCAGTGCACTTTGACCTGGCAAAGATAATGGTTGTACTAATAATAAATACATTAAACTTATTATTCGCATAAATGTAACAGCCGAGCTGGATTGTATAATCCAGCGCAAGTAAGCGGTTTTTAAATTATTTTGTACAATTTTACCTTGTATTTATATGAGCTTCTTGTAACTTCTGTGTTACTACGTTGTCGAACTTTAAAATAGGTTTTAAACATTTTTCGTGAATGACTTTATTTGACATATATACAAAGTGATGAAATTTTGATTTTATATCCATTTTTAATTAGTCATTTTAATATTTATATTTTAAAAAAGTCAAGGAGATTGTAAGCCAAAAGTACACACATTATTATGACATTTATGAGTTTATGACAGCAGTGAGTATTATTTGCAGTGTTGCCAACTCGGAATTTCATTCAGGGCTAAAACTATGCTGAAATAAGGCTAAAATTATGCTAAAATTTTAAAATTATGCTAAAAACGGTGCTAAATAAAAATTAGTGATACATCAAATTAAAATGTGTTTATCACATTTTTATTAATAATAAATCTAGTCTCAGTTAACATAAAAACGACCTAAAAACTTTTCTAGTTCTAGAGTTTTAGTCGGGAACTGGCCTGCGAACATCGTAGTTCATAAATTTCGAGTATCTTTCTCTTTTACTTCAATTAAGGCGTCATGAGAGTGACAGATAATCGTTCAAAATTGACGAATATCGATTATTGTGGTAGCGCCGCTGGTAATATGTATAAGAACTATTCTTATACATGTTACTAAACACTATATCTATTACAAACAATCAATTAAGAAATAAAAAAAAATTAAGAAATTAATTAAATAATTAGTCATTAAGTAGCTATGTCCCCAAACCTGCAGACAAACTGTTCAAACGGTTTTGCAGGGACCTGTATAACAATATTGTTAAAAAATTTATTAAAGCATCTATCTATGTTACCAATATCAACTTTATTTAGCTATACGTAACTAGTTACGACAGTTTTAAAAATAAAAACAACATGAATTTTACCTGCTTTTTAGCACAGGTATATTTAACAATATATTAATACATATTATGTGGACGATTTTTCACCATTGAGAAATGCTCGTGATAAAGAATAACGTTTTTGACAAAACAATCAACAATTAAAACTTAACTTATTTAGTTTACCCACCGTGAAGTACCAACTTCAAAAAATGACTTTCTTTTCCTTTCCGTCGTTCTTCCTTATACGAGCGGTAAAAAGGCAAACAGACTAACGAATAAACGAAATATTACGGGGTAGGGCAAACTAAAAATGGATGGGTAAATATTATTGTCTACTGCTACTGAAAATTTTGTTACGGCTACTGAAATTTTGAATTTGTGAAATTATGCTAAAAATTATGCTAAGGGCTAAATGCACATTTTAGGGTTAAACCGGTCATACGCCACCCAATAATTCACGTCCAAATTTGAGTCCTTGTTTTTGTTAGCGGATTAATAGCAATTGATGATTATGCCTGAAGGCCTACCAAAGTTAGTTATCAATAAAAATGTTTTTATTTGCCGTCCGACTGAAAGTATCGACCAAATTTAAAGTATTTTGCACGGCTGTTTATCTTCGTACATACAACGTTGTTTTTTTAATATGGCAACATTAGTCGAATGCGTCATTTTGCTGCTCTTCCCCTCCGCCTCATACCCCTCATCGTCCCACTTGTCAAATTTGCAGCTGCACGTACACTGAACAGCTGAATATAAAATCGTGTATTACGTTTAAATTATTGATTATATAGTACTTTATCATTTAAGACAACATGGGAGACTCCCTCGACGGGAGTGAGAATGCCCCAGAGGCGCAGAATGTCGTCGTAGTCGACTTCCAGGACTTCGCAAATTATTTGCGGCGGGCCGCAACGGTACTTTTACCTGAAGACGACATTGTACCCCCGGCGCTAAATGCCTCTCTAGAGGATAAAGTAAACCAAGATTGCATTCGGAAATTCATTTCCGACCCTCAAGTTTCTTCACTGTATGTTCAACGGTTCTCCTCCAAAGGTAAGCTCCACCCGTAAAATTCTTATTAGCATAACTTTTATTGTTATACGCGTTCTGCATTACTCATGTGCGGTGGATGCGTTCATCGGAGCGTTATAATAGTTTCTCCGCGAATCTAAAAAACTTAATTTTGTACACAACACACCCATATATGTGTTCACTGTTCAGCTATCTACTAAATATCTTACGAATATTGAGGCACTGCCTTCTGTAAACAAATAACATATCTTCTTTTTTATATTTTTAAGTGCTATAATATTTTTTACCATCCCTATGAATACTGAAAATAAAAAATGACAGAATAATATACATGAACCTTGGTATATTCCGGCATCATCATCATCATCATATCAGTCTGAGGATAGGCCACTGCTGGACATAGGTCTCCCCCATTGCGACCCACAGTGACCGGTATATTCAGTGTTAATAGAGAATACATAAATTGAGAGATTCTTATTTGTACAGAAGATGACAATGAACAGCCAACAGAGGGTGAGGAAGAAAAAGAAGCTGTTACCTACCAGATCAGCACAGAGGTAATCTTGGACCATTTGACTATTAAACTTTATTCTTTAGGTAATATATTATAATTTTTAGCTAACTTATGTTGTCTACATCAAATATATATAAAGATATAGATAAGATATTATAGATAGTCTTTGTATTTTACGATTTCTTGCATGCATGGAGTAAAAAAATGACTTAAAATAATGTTCTTACTATACAGGTACACTTCACTTCTCCCCGAGTGGCTGCCTTTGTGTGCATCAAGCGAGGAGCTGTGATTGAGGCGGACAAATCCATCCACAGTCAGCTGCGCCTCATCAACTTGTCTGATGGCTCGCCTTATGAGACCCTACATGCTTTCATCAGCAAGACTATGGCTCCCTTCTTTAAGAGCTATGTCAAAGAAAGTGGTAGAGCAGATAGGTATGTGATTTTATCAAAACAGGTCATTCATAATAATATTCATAAATCTGAACACTCATAGGCAAATGATATTACTTGCTCATCTGATAATAAATGAATTCCAAAATCATTTCTGTCGCTTTCTACTTTGTGATTTTTTTTATAGCAGTGTCTATTCAGAAATACAGCCAAGCTATACCTACTACAATTGGACCTACTTAAGGTTGTAACAGACAATAGTAATTCTATTGACAAATTTTTTGTAAACTCCATCCAATTTAAGTTGAATGGGACTAAGAATGTTATAAATTGTAAAGGTGTGCAATTATTTGGTCCACTTGTTGTTATGTTATTTGGTTATGGGAGATATATGGGAGGTCACAAATATCTGAACATGCACTCTGTTGCCTTGACAATAGAGGTGTTTTTCAGATATTTGTGACCATTGGATGGCTACTGTACATTGTACTAAACTGCATAATATATATGTACGGTCGACAAAGACATTATACACTTTTTCACCTTATTACAAAGGATTAAGGTGAAAAAGTGTATACATATCTTTGTCGTTGACTGTACAAGTGTTACAGTTTTTATAGCATGACAGTTCTGCCACCAATTTTAATATTATTTAGTTTCTTACCCATGTGTGAGTGCCCACGTGGCCAGCCTAAGTGAATTACTCAATTGTCCCTTACCACCTGATTTGTCCTAGTCTAGCATATGCCATATTTTCTTCTTTACCTATTTAATTTTGACCAGGGATGGAGACAAAATGGCACCATCTGTTGAGAAGAAGATAGCTGAACTGGAAATGGGCTTGCTGCATCTGCAGCAGAATATTGACATTCCAGAGATCACCCTCCCAGTGCATCCTCTGGTTGCTGCTGTCATCAAAAGGTATATTCTTATGTACTTAGTCTTCTTTCTTTCTATTAGTTCTACTTTAGTCTTCTCCACTAGTTGTTCCATTTAAAATATGACACCTAAACCCCATTTGTCTCATAACCTTGAAACACAACAAATTATCATTTTTGAAATTTAATTAAATAAGTGATTTTATTGAGGGACCACCATACAGAGTCTGAGAACCTCAAACTAAGCAAAGCGGACCTGAATTACGCAAAGATATTGTTGCCGTGGCTATTTCGTATAACACGCAGAAGTGAACCATACTAGAATGTTCTAAGGTTCATTTGTTGTGTAATTGATTCATTGTGATGTAAATGTTGATGGGTAGATCAGATTATTGGCTCTCACATTTAACCTAAATACATAGTAATAAAAGTATACTATCCCTTTTCTAGACCCTACCAATCTGAATGGCTTAGGAATTTTGGAATAGTCCAATCTAATATGAACCTTAATGTCAAAGGTTTTGGTTGAAATTTGACACACATGTGGTCAATAAATACTACTATGCCTGGAGAAGGTTTAAAAACCATAGGTACAGTCAGCAGCAGAAGTGGCTAAGCGTTTGAGTTATTCAAAATGAGGTCAACACGTCTCTATTGTCAAGAGAATAAGAGCGCGTGTAGGTCATTTTGAACACTTCAAACGCTTAGCCACTTTTGCTGCTGACTGTACCAGGATTAGAGCCTCTGCTTCACACATATCTCGAGGTTTGGAAGCAGTTAATTGATAATAACGTATGATATTTCAGGGCGGCCGATGAAGGCCGTAAACCTCGTGTAGCCGATTTCGGTGACAAAGTGGAAGACTCCACGTTCCTTAATCAACTCCAAAATGGCGTTAATCGCTGGATTAAGGAAATACAAAAGGTAGGTTATGTTTATGTTTTATTTGTGACCTGTTGCTATGACATACTCATGGCTACTCTTTAGTGTAGGTATTTTATTATTTAATTTAATCCTCTCCAAGCCACCGTTCGTTGCGCGTTCGTATCTGATTTTAGCGTTCCTCATTATGTAGAGGAAAGCCGCTAAGAACAGAGATATGTTAAACTTTAATCCTAATATACTGTATTAAAAGTTAAACAATCAATTCTTTTCACATCTAAGTACGAATCGCGACACACTGATAAATTAATTAATTTGTCGTTTACGAGTGGCCGGCCAAAAGCTTACGAGGAACTCACACATATTTTGTATATTATAGTAGATTGTTTGACAAGGGGCTAAAGTAGGCCATAGTACCACGAGATGGTTATTTTCCCGAACGAAGTGAGGGAAAATTGTTCGAGGGGTAATATGGCGTTTAGACCCGAGTTATACATACTAGTTTTCACTTCGATTGCGAGAAAATAAAAAAAATAACATTACAATTTTATTCGCTCGCAATGAATTCTGAGTCAAAGATGTTTAATTTGGCAGTCTTTATATATTTTTCACTGCTTTGATACAGATAGGATATACCTATGCCGCGCCGTGAATAAATGCCATAGACAACGTATAATTGGGGCTTCAAAGAGTTTGCCAACGATTAAAACCTTTTTTTAATGCTTGTGTAGTAGGAACTAAAAAGCACCTAATGCTTTGAGAATTTGATTGCGTTTCCTCATTGGTCAGTTTTAATATTGCGGTACGTTCTGATTGGTTGATACTTTATACAAAGTTTTGTTTAATGATTTCACATTTTTAAACAGTATTCGCACCAAAAAAGAATCTAGAGTTGCGATTAACTTCGATATGTGTCGTGATTGGTAGATTTAATATGGTGAAGTGTTCTGGTTGGTCAATTTAAAACGTTTTGTATTTCATAAATATGTGTACATATTTTCCCAAGAGGCTAAATGTACTGCTTTAGTCCGCCTTGGCAAGCATAATATGACACACTTTTAGAGCATGAGAAGTGAAAAAATATTTTTTTATATTCACTTACTTAACTTTTTTTAGAACTTTATTTTAAAATGATAAGGTATCATTTTGCGTAACTTCTGACACCTGTATGCCCGTTAGAATGACACATTACTCATTCTGGACTTGCCAAAACTATCAAATTCATTCATAACTGGATTTATCAAAACATTTGTACTCAGGTCACCAAATTGGACCGCGATCCGTCCAACGGGACGGCGCTTCAAGAGATCTCTTTCTGGCTAAACCTGGAGAGGGCTCTCCATCGGATTCAAGAGAAAAGAGAAAGCATTGAGGTAAGATTTTAATTAGTAGAAGTTGGGCAAAAGAACTGGTGCATGATATGGCCAAAACCCCTGAAGGACCACATACCTTCTAGAACTTTCTCGATATTCTCTCTTCGTCTTCATTATGATGTAACAAGTTATAAAATACATTGAAGGTAAGAAGCACTTCTTAAGCAAAGAAATGTGCTAATCTACTACCTAATGTTATTTCTGAACGAATATCTCTGAATTATGGAGGTTAACCATATATTTAAGTATGTATAAATGTGTTGCTTAACTTCAAACTCGGTTAACTCCATTTTACTCTAAGGTTGATTATCTTTCAGATTATAATACATTTCTTAGATAATCAACCTTAAATAAGAATGGATTTACCCGAGTTTGAAGCTAAGCGACACAAATATACATATCTAATATATCGTCGTCTAGTACCTACAACGCAAGCCGCATTATCCTTACTTTGCTAGGTTGATTGTGTAAGATTTGTCTCAATAATATTACTATGTTTGTTGTAGGTGGCCTTGACCCTGGAGATCCTGAAGTACGGCAAGCGGTTCCACGCTACGGTGTCGTTCGACACGGACACGGGGCTGAAGCAGGCGCTGGCCACGGTCTCCGACTACAACCCTCTGATGAAAGACTTCCCCATCAACGACCTGCTTAGTGCCACCGAGCTGGAGAGGATCAGGTACTATAACCCTTTATAAGGCAGAAGCGATATATTGACCACATTTGCTCACTTGGAAATTCAACCATACTGTCTTAATATTATGGCACAATGTCGCGTGTGCTTGTTTGGAAATTTAACTTGGTCTTAAAATAGGCTTTGAAATGTAGGCTTGCGATAGCTGCAACGAGTTCTGCGTTACCGTGTCTCAGTCCATGAGGCCTTATAAAGGGATAAATACACTATTGATAAGCTGAAGATGAAAACGGACATGGACATTAGTACAACAATGTACAACACCTACTTCAACATATAAAAAAAAAATGCAAATCTTTTCTACAGTGTATTGGGTTTTATTTTCCAATCAAATCCTCCTTCTTGGATTTTATAAGAGGAGTTGCAGGCTTCCATAGGCTACGGTAACGGTACCATCAGACGGGCCGTATGCTTGTTTGCCACCGTCGTTGTATTAAAAAAAGGATTCTTGACCATTCAATATTAATCATGAGTGTAACTTGCAGATTGGCGGTGCAGCAAATCTTTTCGCATCTCCGCAAGATCCGTTCAACGAAGTACCCGATCCAGCGCGGGTTGAGGCTGGTTGAGGCTATCTCAAGAGACCTCGGACAACAGCTGCTGAAAGTGAGTCTATTTTTGTTGGACTATATAAATATAGACTTGTCTCATACTAGAAAAATGTATCACCCAAAATGAATTTTGATTTTAACAGGCCAGTAATTTAAGGGTCTATATACATACCGCGATTTTTAAATTCGCTGTTGACAGTGTGTTAATTATACATTTTTGTGGTACACACGTGCTCTATCCATAATTGGTCAGTACTTAAATGGAATATTTAAAACA
The DNA here is from genome assembly GCA_022674325.2 of Grapholita molesta. Classification (NCBI taxonomy): domain Eukaryota; kingdom Metazoa; phylum Arthropoda; class Insecta; order Lepidoptera; family Tortricidae; genus Grapholita; species Grapholita molesta. The sequence goes on from CP053137.2 coordinate 12,834,772, forward strand.
TAAAGAGTTTACCCTATAATTAAGAATTTTGTGTCACCATCAAACATACCAGAGGTCCAATTAGAAAATAAGTATGCTTGCAACTTCATTCTAATAGTAATATATACTGAACTTGTTTGCACTGGTTCACTATGTCTTGCAGAAAATTTATTGGCATAAATATCCTTAGGCATGTGATTCAACATTTCGCAGTGTGCTTTTTCTGTAACTATAAATGTTTCAGGATTATTATAAAACAAAACTAACCTAACATATATTTTATCTACACACATAATATAACCCCTCTATGATGCGTTCGTTCCTCGTTTGATATTATTATGAAACTCAGCTTCACTTTGCAAACCGCAAACCAAACTTGTATTTTTATTGCTTATATTATGTAGAAGTAACATAAACTACTATATCAGAATGATGCTTAAAATGTTTTGAAAGTTATACAGTTTCAGAAAACAACACATTCTGCGAAATGATGGATGTTGATAAATGATGTACTCTGACATTCAATGTAATGCCAAATGAGGAACCCAAATTATTATTACGACGGCGTTAAAAGATTTGTTGCAAACCCTAAACTCTACGTAGCGTGAGGTAATTTTTGCGTCAATAGTATGAAAAGTAAATACATTTTTGATCCAGGTACTTGGCACCCGACGTCTCATGCATATTCCTTTCGAGGACTTCGAGAGAGTCATGACGCAGTGCTTCGAGGTGTTCTCGTGCTGGGACGACGAGTATGAAAAACTGCAGGGACTTTTGCGGTCAGTTGAGTTACTAAAGTCTATTTATTTATCAGCCACGGAACTCTGAACGCAAATGTCCGAACATTTGCGTTCAGAGACAGCCACATGGAGCCATCTCTAGAGTACCATAGCCGTCCATTAATAAATAACCCTACTAATATTATTAACGAAAGTATGTGTGGATGTTTGCTGCTCTTTCACGCGAACAACAGAATGTATAAAACTTTACAATAACATGCTATAATTTACAAAGATGTTGTGTAATTTGGTCACATTGAAAATTAATACTTCGCGTAGCCTTCGAAGTACTAATCTGTGGCAGACGAAGTCGCGGTACATAAGCTAGTTTTTCATCTTTTAAAATATGGCTTGCATCCATATCAATTTTCGCCAATGTCAATTAAAGCAATATTGCTCTTAGAGCATGACGCTGTAGTAGGCCTTGGGTTTTGTAAATGGACTGCCGGGTGATGATCAAAATAGTGGTGAAACGCGTTTTGAAATAATTTTTTTTTGCACTTTCTGCATAATAAAGTAAGCTATCAATATTAATTACACACCAACCTATGTTAATGAACAAAAAGCAAAATATATATTCTCAAAACGACCGCCATTTTGAGGTTCTGTGGTATGGGAAGTTGGTGGAACAATTAAACAACGAGAACGCTGAATAAAGACCAACTATTTATTGAATAAATGGTTATTTTACAGTATTACAAAACACTAAGGTTGCAATATTACTTAGGTATATACTCAAGAACTAACTCCTTACAGTTCAACCAAAAATCACACAAGCTAGTTGTTGAATAAATTACGACAATGGACATTTGTCCCCACGCTATTTCATGGCATCTGGAACGCAGTTTACCGTCGACGAGCTCGGAGCTCAAAGAGCACGACTATCATTGAACGAAGACCTTTGTGCCAACAGAGACATCGTAAAGAAGAAGCGAGACGAACACCTGAAGATGGTGTGGCGAGTGTCTCCCTCGCACAAGCGGCTTCAGGCGCGCATGGAGCACATGCGCCGCTTCCGCCGACACCACGAGCAGCTGCGCACCGTCATGCTAAGGGTATACAAACAAAGCTTTATTATCTTATCTTTCATTATCATCCTCATCATCATGTCAGCTGAAAAACGTCCACTGCTGGACATAGGCCTCCCCCAGAACGACCCAAGAAGACCGATCCTGCGCCTTCCACATCCAGCGGTATCCCGCGACTCTAACGGGTCGTCGGTCCACTTTGTGGGAGGCCTACCTACGCTGCGTCTTCCAGTTCGTAGTCGCCACTCCAGAACCTTTCCGAATCAGAATCTTATCTTTAGTTTCTGGAAACGCTTTTGGATACATTTGAACTTGGCAATAAAAAACACACCTTTATTGATGAGAGAGTACTCTTACGCCCATGTTTTTAAGTTGATTTCGAAGACTCATTTATACGTTATGTTACTTAGTTGCAACATGCAACAGATTAATGAATTGTATGCACCTCTGTGTACGCAAGGAAGTGGATAAAAAATGACATATTTGCACGTCTATCCTGCTACTGACACTGGACACTGTCCTTCGTCGCTTTGTCTCTCGATTCGTCGATTAAATTAAGACTTGAGAAGGCGCAACTCTCTGGTACCAGTCAGGCTTTCGTATGCTTAGCAGCAGATGCACGTACCCTAATTGCTATAGAGTCTGCCTTGCACCAGTGACATTTGGTGACATTTCATCGCGCTCGATATTTCACGAACTTAGACGTTCGAGCAGGGGGCACGGTTGCGCATACGAAACTTTAACACTTTCGAAACCGGGCTCTACGCGGCGCTACGACATTTTCGCTACATACGGGTATCCTCATGTAATCGATTACGTGCCTACAAGCGGTGTGCCCGACAGGCGGGTTTTTGGTTGCCAAAGTGTTAAGCTAGTTGCGAAACGTACTTATATTAATATTGTCTTAAGATTTTATCCTACCAGCCAATGCCATAATCACTTCACTGGGCAAGCGGTCGCAGTATGTTCTAAGGGACCCTGCGTCCGGCGGTCTGGGCGCAGGTAAGGTTGAACACGACACGTGTTCCTCAGGTGCTGCGGCCGCGCGCGGCGGCGGCGGCCGAGCCGGCGGCGGGCGAGGCGGCGCCGCCGCTGGCGCTGCCCATGGACGCGGCCGACGCCAACGCCATCGCCGAGGTCAACCTGGCCTACGAGAACGTCAAGGAGGTGGACTGTCTGGACATCTCCAGGGAGGGCTGCGACGCTTGGGAGGCCGCCGTGCGCCGGTACGAAGATAGAATCGGTAAGTTTTATATATTAGGATGATAATAAAACTCTCCGATATCTTTATCCAATGTACGTCATCAAACTTCGTACAAACATTTGGCCGAATACTACGAATTACATTTAATTCAAAGTGGCCACGCTAATAGTATAGAAACATGAACGAAGATATTGGATAAATGGAGTTGGCAAATATGGGGTATATAGAAATTAGACAATTCGTTTCAATGTCGCATTACAGATAATATAGGTGAAATGAGAGGCAGTTGCATTTTTACATTACATTTCCTGTATAAATAGTTCTACAGTTTTTATGTGATGACAGATGCACTGCCATACTTATTGTTGATTATGGTGTAACCTACCCTTAATTGCATTGGTCTCTTTAATCACGCCTTGAAATGTATAAACATACTAGGTTTTTTTAAAATTAAATTTAAAAAACTCTCTGAATAGTGTTTCCGAGACCCTTAAATTAAATTCCTTTTGACTAAAATTAATACATTAGTCACATAGCTGACCCTTACACACTTAGCTTCATGGGAAAATTTATTATTAAAGCGTTAGCGTAAACGAAGGCAAAAACACAGAAAATTCTCTAATTGGAGCATACAGTTTATTCAAAATTGGAATTGGATGACTTGGATGGTTGGCAGTCCTCAACTGTGCTTTTTTATAGAAACTAAAAATAGAAATAAATTGTCGTGTGCAGTATTTCCGGGCCGATATGACATCCAAACCTTCAAGAAAAGAGCGTATAGAGATCTTAAAGGTCGGTAACGTACTTGTGACTCCTCTGGTGTTGCGAGTGTCCATGGGCGGCGGTAGTTGCTTACCATCAGGCAATCCGTCTGCTCGTTTGTCTCCTATATCATAAAAAAAGAATATAAAATAAACCTTACATCATAAAACATAAAGTGTATATTGTGTGTAGACCGCGTGGAGACCCGCATCACTGCCCACCTGCGCGACCAGCTGGGCACGGCCAAGAACGCCAACGAGATGTTCCGCATCTTCTCTCGCTTCAACGCTCTCTTCGTGAGGCCGCACATCCGAGGGGCCATAAGGGAGTACCAGACGCAGCTCATACAGAGGGTGAAGGATGACATCGAGGCTTTGCATGAGAAGTTCAAGGTGAGTTTCATAAAATAGTTGTAATAGAGCGCTGGTAGCCTAGCGGTAAGAGCATGCGACTTGTAATCCGGAGGTCGCAAGTTTAAATCCCGGCCCGTACCAATGAGTTTTTCGGAACTTATGTACGGAATATCATTTGATATTTACCAGTCACTTTTTGGTGACCGGACTTGCAATAGATTAATGGATTGTATGTATGCAAGGAAGTGACATAGAAAATGTCATGCACGCACGTCTATCCTGCCACTGACGCTGGACACTGTCCTTTGTCGCTTTGTCTCTCGATTCGTCGATTAAATTACGACTTGAGAAGGCGCAACTCTTTCGTGCCAATCTTAACCTTTCGTATGTTTAGAAACAGATCCACGTACGCTAACTGCTATAGAGTCCTAGACTAATCCTAATAAGGGTTAGGTCACCCTCTGGGGGTAAGACTAATCCTAATACGGGTCAGATGGCAGTCGCTTTCGTAAAACTAGTGCCTACGCCAAATTAGTTGCCAAGCGGACCCCAGGCTCCCAACAGCCGTGGCAAATACCGGGACAACGCGAGGAAGATGATGAGTTGTAATAGAGCAATATATATTTATGGATGGATCCAGATGGGAGGATGATATAGCAAAGGCGGCAGGCTTACTCTAGAATTGTAAACATCTTGGGATGACTAATTTTTCTCGTATGCTCAACAGTGGCTGCAAACCCGCTGAAATATATATATTCTAGCTCCTGCTTATGACTCCGTCGGCACGAAATGAGATAAATATGGTTTTTGAAATAAAACCTATCATATCGTCAGAATTGATTAGGTGTTTAAGCGCGAATACGTAACATAATAATTCCCCCCTTCCCCTTCTCTACTTCCGATATTACGATTTGTCGCTGATTACGTGTTCAATGTGATCAGGTGCAATATCCTCAATCGAAATGCAGCCGTCTCTCTCTGGTGCGCGACTTGCCTCCAGTGGCCGGCTCCATCATCTGGGCCAAGCAGATCGACCACCAGCTCACGGCTTACTTGAAGAGGGTTGAAGATGTTCTGGGTAAGTCAAAGTGTGCTGCAGGCTGAGGCTCGATGCCAAGGCTTGGATACCGGTTAAATTTCTAAACTGTTATCATGTACTTGGCGCAAAACCTATTCATTTCGGTTTCACTCGAAAAACCGGTATTTATAAACCGGTTTTTGGGGAACATTTTCATAAAGTTCTTAATAAAGTTCATATTTATAAAGTTCGTAACCAGTTTAGAACTTTAAACCGGTTTATTCCAAAAAACCATAAGTTGCTAGTAGCAATTTCCTACGTGTCTGTGTTTACGCGGTACACGCGGCATGTCGACCATTGTCAATCATCGAATAAACCGGTTTATTGAGGTTTTAATAAAGTTCTTCAAACGTTCGCGTTCTCATAATAGTTCGGAGTAAAATCGAAATAAACCGGTTTTAACAGCTATTTTTTAAACCGGTTCCGAGCCTTGCACGATGCAACACACCACCAAATGTATGTTCTAGGATTCTGTTTTCAAAATATTTACAAAGTTTTAAAAACCGGACTGCAGTGATACGCTCTCCCCGAGCGGTCCTGACTCGGCTTGAAAATGGGCACCGTAGCTTACCCGAAACATGTCGCCTAGTGTGATATAATTACAAGAGAGTTTATCCATTTGCAACTAAGTAGTATTTACAAAGTTATGCAGCCACGTCTTTTAGGATTTTTTTATAAATGTTATAGTAAGTTTAGAATGTCGTTTTTTTATAGGTAAAGGATGGGAGAACCATATTGAAGGGCAGAAGCTGAAAGCTGATGGCGATAGTTTCCGGCTTAAATTGGACACGCAGGAAGTCTTCGACGACTGGGCTCGAAAGGTAAAAAAAAAAACACGCAAATAAACATGAAATATAATCGCATTTTTTATATATTAAAATACACATATTGTCATCATCATTAAAACCTTTAACTTTCAAGATGTCCACAAAAAAGACGCGAACCTAATTGATCTGTATGAGTGTTTAACACGAATATTTCGTCAGGTGACAACCAAAACTCACTACAAAAAATAATAATCAAAAATCAACCTTATTTAGGTAATAATATATGATCCACTATCGCTATTAACTTGTGGTAGTAATGAGTGAGTCTTGGTTGTCACCTGACGATTTGTTCCTGAAAGTATTTATTTAAGTAATTATATATATTTTTTTATACAAGTCTGACCAGCGTTTGACCTCAGTTGCACCTGATGGTAAGTGTCGACGAGGTCGAAGGTGTAGCACGCTGATTCAGTAACAGCCTATTCACTCTTGCCTTGAAGAGACCCAAATTATAACACAAGCCTTATTCACCTCACTATAAGACAAACTCGACACTTACCATCAGGTGCGATTGAGGTCAAACGCTGGTCAGTCTTGTTTTTTTTTTTAAATAAACTATTTACGCAATATTGTCCCAATATATTTGTTCACAGGTACAGCAACGCAACCTGGGCGTGTCGGGGCGCATCTTCGCCATCGAGTCGGTGCGCGCGCGCTCCAGCAAGAGCGGCACCATACTCAAGCTCAAGGTCAACTTCCTGCCAGAGATCATCACGCTGTACAAGGAAGTGCGGAATCTGAAGAATCTAGGTTTCAGGTATGTTGGGTAGCGTGGAATGTAGTGTGGTGTGTCCTTAAACTACGTCCAACAATGTGAGGTAGGGCACAGCGAAGTATCACGCTTGAGCCTGGAGAAGCCCAACTGGAGAAGTACCTCCTCCTTAGAGAAGACCACAGCCATAATTGCACTGCTACCTTTCAGTGTTGTGTTCCTGATGATGAGTAAGGTTCCCAGGGCTCCAACCCTCCTTAAAGACCGGCAACGCGCTTGTGACTCCCCTGGTGTTACGGGTGCCCATGGGGTTACCATCAGGCAATCCGTCTGCTCGTTTGCCACCTTTGTCATAAAAAAAGAATGAGAGTAAAATGGATGGGTTTTCTTATTGTTATAGTGGTTCAGTATTAGTGGTTCAGTAACCTCCATTTTTTTCGTCGGTTAAAAAATAGACAAAGTTTAAGTGATCTTCATCGAAGTATAAACGTCTTAGTATATATTTTGTTTTTCAGAGTTCCTTTGGCTATCGTTAACAAGGCCCACCAGGCGAATCAGCTTTACCCCTTCGCTATTTCCCTCATTGAAAGTGTGCGTACCTACGAACGCACTCTGGAAAAGGTTAGTAATATTTTTTACCTCGTTATTTAAACAATTTTTACCCAAACATAAAACACGAGAGTTTCAGCACATAATAGATTTCACACTAAACGATTGGCACATATCTTACTTACACGAAACCAAATATACATAATCTAGTTTACATTTTAAAAATCATCAAATTATTGTGTGACGTCACTAACACGAATGCATTTTTTTTGTGTGTGCAGCTAAATAATAGGAATCATACGAAGGTAGTTGTTATTATGTACCGGCCGCGGTAGCTGCATGAGATGCCGTTGCTTCTATAGATGCGATTGTCATGTTCATTTAGAAATATTAGATGATGCCTAGCAACATATAAGTATAACTGTAGAGTCGAACTCCAGGCGTAATATCCCGAGCGGTGAGTAGCGGTGACAGGGAGACATCGCTTCACGCGTTTCTTTCTCACCTTTGGCCACCGGTCGTTGTCACCAAGGCACGCAGTCATTAAAGATAACGATACAAAATCGAGTTTATATTGGTAAGATTAGCTCTGACGTTTCGAGAACGATAAACTTGTCTGGATTCGGGACTAGTTTGCTGGAGCTGGCATAATCAATTACTGATAAACTAATACACCACTGACATTCCAATCAGGTTCAACATTGTAATCAACAGATACCTAACGACCATAAGTCCAAAAACGAGAGTTAGGTAACTGTCGGCCGAGTGACTACCTTAGTGTGAAATAACAAGAACAATTGCGGGTAGTTCGAAAATTCGCTGTCAACTTTGTCTTTCTTGAATCGTCAGTGGTAACTTTCAAATTTATATACGCGGTTATTCCCGTTTCAAGTAATATTCTTTAAAAGTTTAAATCGGTGTAACGCACGCAGCACGAAATCTAAACCATAAGTTAAGTGAAGAGTAAATCTTCAGAGCTTGTGCTTTGATCTTTGAATTTCTGAAAGAGTAGAACTTTTAAGAGCTGGAAATCTTTTTAAGCTAGCTATCTCAGAATTCGTGAAAGACAGAATATATTTTTTGTTGGCTTTTGTATATTTCGTCGCTCTTTTGTTCCCTGCTTTTGTTTACATAAGTATTTTATGTAGCATGATATGAAATATTTTAGAGATACACGTATGACACACACATTTTGTAACCTCATTTGTGATATAAAGTCGTTAAATAACACCTTGTAGACGTAGCATGATGTAGGTTGAATAGAAATGAAGCATTAACTAAACTGATGTAGCCAACTTGTGCCATTATTTATTGAATGCCAATGTTTTATCATGAAATATAAAATTATAATGCAGTTATTATAACTTTTCTATCAATCATGACCCAATCATAGATGTTGCACTTTTCTTGTTTACAGAAATTAAAATTGAATAAATAAAGTTAAGTTTAACTTTTGACATTTAGAATTACTTGCAACATACATTGTGAAGCAAAAAGACAAATTTTACATTAATAAAAACTTACATATGAAAAGCGACAGATGGGCCTAAAACGTTTGAGAAAATCCGAGTGCCGGTTTCTTGATCGCCCTTTCGCATGATATGATATGAATATTTTAACATTCGAAAGAAGTTTATATATTCTAGTTTCGATTGTTTTTTTTTTCATTTCAACAACCCTTCTTTGGATAACCCTCATCGATGTTAGTTTCGAAATTCTGAAAAGATTACGCCAAGCTAACTTTCTTATCGCATACAGATCCGCGACAAAGCGTCGATCATCCCGCTAGTGGCGGGGCTGCGTCGCGACGTGCTGAACCAGGTGTCGGAGGGCATGGCGCTGGTGTGGGAGTCCTATAAGCTGGACCCGTACGTGCAGAAACTGAGCGAGGTCGTGCTGCTGTTCCAAGAGAAGGTATGTGTTGGACCAGTTAAGTGCTGAAAGTGTTTTATGAATAAAAAGGTTCACCCGTTTGCAGGACTTAACTGGTTGAAAATTAATTTAGTATGAGGTAGTTGAAGAATGTGGTGGGAAATTCGCCATCGGGTGTATCTGGTAGAGTGAGGGGCATGCATCCCGGAGTCGCGAGTTCGAGTCCCGAGGCGGTATAATATTTTAATTTTTCCTTTATTTCTAAGAATTACAAGTATCTACTTTTTTATACAGGTATTTTTCTGACCTTGCGGCACATACTGTGCATAAACATAAGGCACTGGTGCCACCGCGAGCTAGTAAGCTATGAGCTATCAGCTAACTATTTCAAGGGACAAAAGAGAATCGATCCCTTGTAAAGTAGCAGCTCGCGGTGGGACTAGTGCCTAAGGCAGGCAGGGCATAAATAGGAGGTTACAATATCTGTACCGGTCCAGTCACAATCAATGTTTTTCATCACATTTGTGAGAAAATAAATGAAACATTTGCTTTATTATGTAACTTTATTACAGCCCCTAGGGGCGACAACATATGTGAACTGCATTTGTCATAGCAGTCCGTGGGCCACCAGAGGATTCCCCTATTATATTTGTTATCTGTTCCTGCCCAGGTGGAAGACCTCCTGGCCGTGGAGGAGCAGATCTCGGTGGACGCGCGCTCGTTGGAGACGTGCCCGTACTCGGCGCAGAGCCTGGCCGACATCCTGGGCCGGCTGCAGCGCGCCATCGACGACCTCTCGCTGCGCCAGTACAGCAACCTGCATCTGTGGGTTCAGCGCTTGGACGAGGAGGTACTGTCTTCTCAATATTACAGGATATGCTCACTAGAATAGCACCACCCCATCTCCTCCCGCGGGAGTCGTAAGAGGCGATAAAGGGAAAAATCCTACGGACGGGCAGCAGCGTCCGTCGAAACCCAATCTAACAGCTACTGCGGTCGCCAACCCGCCTGCCAAGCGTGGTGACTATGGCAACTACCCAAGATGATACAAGTCATGATTGTGGAAGGCCTATGTCCAGCAGTGGACTGAAACGACGGCTGAAATGTATGTATGTATGTAAATGTATGCTTACACAAATTGAATGAGGCGGTCGGCTCAAGAAGGCTTGTGTTGTGGGCTTCAGCCAACGATATGTAGGCCAGACCGAGCATCTACAGACGTCTACTGCTAGACATGGCCTTCCCCTATAGACTGCCATAAGCAGCATGGGGGGTTTAACGCCATAACCCCACCTTGGCAGGCGGGTTGGCGTTTGCAGTACGTTTTACTTTCTAAGTTGCGCTGCTGTCGTGCCGTACTCCGGTGGTTTCTGGTCGCAGTTGGTAGTAAATGTATCTGCTTCTTCTTTCCTTTTCTTTAGTTCAGAGAAAATAACCAGGTCTTCGTCATCTCGTAACTGTATTACCGTTCCTCGATCTATTTTGTACTTTCACTTTCGATTTTTTGTAACAGGTCGAGAAGAGCCTGGCAGCGCGGCTGCAGGCCGGCGTGGAGGCGTGGACGGCGGCGCTGCTCGGCAAGAGCAACGAGCTGGACCTGTCCATGGACACGTACTCGCCCGCCGAGCCCACGCACAAGCCCGGAGGCGAACCCCAGGTACGACACAGTCGTTGTTAGTCGCGCCGGGATTTTCTCTACCGCTCTCACGTATCGCTCTACCTGATACAAACTGAATAAATGTCCGGGGACATAGAAAGGGGTGATTCAACCCTTCACCGTTTTCCAGGCATAGTACGATGTCGACGTTAAGGTCATGTTACGACGATATAGAATACATTTAAGATTTTTGGGGATGCGACTTGGATTGGTGGGGTCTGGAAAAGGTTTAACACTTATTAGAATGCTTCTATAAAACTGTTCTTTTGTTATTTGTATTCATAATTTTGAGCTATTTTATACCAATACGAGAAAAACAATCACACGTAAAACTATAGGTTTATACATTTTAGAAACTTTTGTGATACCGTCATACAAATTATATGGGAAATTGTAATAATGGAAAAATAAATTATTGACTCCTGGGGCCTATTTCTCGAACACTTGTAATACAAGCGGAAGTCTCTTTCTAACAACAGGTGTTAAAAAGTGACTTCCGCTTGTATTACAAGTTACAAGTGTTGGGAAATGGGCCCCTGATTCAGCTAAAAGTGACATAAAATTAACACGCTAATTAGTACCTTTCAAGACTAGGTAGTGAAAGTTGAAATAGATAACATATACTTAAGAAAAAACGACGAGGACCTCCGGTGTTCGAGACGGGATTCGAACCCGCATCTCCAGCTATCGCGGCTGACGCCTATAAAAAAACATCAAAGCAAATCAAAATATTTCATAAAAAAATAATTTGATTTGTTCTTAGTTACTAGGTAGTAAGTTTAGTTAAACTTGTAGATCGCCCGCGTGGTCCACGAGGTGCGCATCACCAACCAGCAGATGTACCTGTTCCCGTCGCTGGAGGAGGCGCGCTTCCAGCTGATGCGCCAGATGTTCGCGTGGCAGGCCGTCGTCACCAGCCAGCACCGGCTGCAGAGCACCAGGTCTTTATTTCAGTAGAAGTTTGTTACAAAAGTATCTTAACACGGTATTGCCTGCCTCGTTGCACTCGTTCCCGCTTTTACTCGGCCATCTTAAACAGTGCCAGCGGGTATTACGTTCTTCCCCGACTTTTGTTGTATGGACATACTTGTAACTAGTTTTATTAGCAAAAACCGGCATTTCTTGCCATAAGAGCTGTTCACACTTGCTTATCCAAACGCGTAAGTAAGCTCACGTAAAATGCATACAATAAATGCAAATAACTCGAAACCAAAATATAGCTTTCATTGAAACTACTTGGAAAGCCTCAATTTAAAAAAAAATCTTTAATTTCTCATACATTAACAAATGTTTATTGACCTGCCGTGTGATGCCGGCTGACTATATTCCATCTCCGGGTGTCGTAAGAGGCGACAAAGGGAAAAATCCTACCGACGGTTAGCAGCGTCCGTCGAAACCCAATCTAAAGCTACTGCGGTCACCTACCCTCGTCCAAGCGGTGGCGACTATGGCAACTACCCCCAAGATGATATAAGTCATGTTTGTGGGAGGCCTATGTCCAGCATTGGACTGCATACGGCTAAAATGTATCTAATGTATTTTTATTTACCACAGATACCAAGTCGGCGTAGCTCGTGCCCAAACCGCTACATACAGGAACCTGCTGACCAAGCTGCCGGGACAGGCGGCGCCGCTGGAGAACGCGTACGACGCCATCGAGCAGAAAATATCGCAAGTCCGTGAATATGTTGACGAGTGGCTTCGGTAAGTTCGACTTTATATATTTGTCTCTTTTACTCTAGGAGGAATAATGACTCGCGAAAGCATCCGCGCCAGTAAGGGACAATGATAATTTGGCTTTTGCAGCCCAAAATGTAACAATTCACTATAGTTTTGCTTTACAGGACACTCTTTATAACTAAAATATTAGCTTATTCTGTATTCATTACCGCAACTCCGGTTGAAAACCACAAGAAAACTCCAATTGTATTTGTTTGACAGTTCTGAGAGGTTCAGTTTGAAGGGGAACATAAATATGTGAGACTATAAGGACGGACAAAAATAGCGCCGGCTCTGCCATATAAATGGAAAGTTACATAAGACCATCCGTTTCTATGGTGGTATTATTATTACCATGCTCCGTCTAGTTGCTTTGACTTATTCATGGATGTTCGCAAGGCTCGCTTTGTTCTAAAATTCAGTTTTCTTGGCTTACGAACCAGATTTTCTGATATCTTATCATTTCTAGTATTTCCTCCTCGATCCTTGGTTATGAACGACCTAATTAGTCGGTATACTCAGCATTGAAAATCAGAAATCATGTTGGCATAACTTGGATTTTTTACTTCTTCATTGTTTAGTATTCTCAAAATTTGCATCTGATTACAGTTATCAAGCCTTGTGGGATCTCCAACCCGAAACGCTTTACGGCCGTTTGGGAGAAGATATCACTTTGTGGATTAAGTGCCTCAACGACATCAAGTAAGTTTTACTTAAATCAAGTACCACAAAACATTATTTAATAGGATTTTACCTTAAAAATAAGCATGACCGTCGTGAGATTCCATCTTAAATCTCCTACCATTTCTCTCATTAAACACCTTTCTTCCAGGAAATCTCGCACAACCTTCGACACGTCCGACACCCGCCGCGAATACGGGCCGGTGGTGATCGACTTCGCCCGCGTGCAGAGCAAGGTCGCCCTCAAGTACGACGCGTGGCACAAGGAGGTGCTGGGCAAGTTCGGCGCGCTGCTCGGCGGGGAGATGGTGCACTTCCACGGCCAGCTCGCCAAGTCGCGCTCGCAGCTCGAGCAGCAGACTATTGGTGAGGCATTTAACCTTTACAACGTCAAAGGCGGCGTATTACGTACGAGGAAAGATGCGACTTGGATGCTATGACGTCAGCCGCTTTACAGCCATGCTTGCAATATATATCATAGCGCTTGATTCTTACTTTCCGTCGACGACCTGGAGGCCTATTTCTCAAACACATGTAGAAGTCACTTTTTGACACTCGTTAGAAAGAGACTGCCGCTTGTATTACAAGTGGTCGAGAAATAGACAAAATGTTAACAGGCAGGGTCGCCATGTGATGTGGAGTTTATATTTAAAAATCTGATAGTCAGAATTAACAGCTTCAATGCTAGTCGGTTATCATCCTTCCTGTAAAGATTTACCAGGGTCCAAGTAAAGACAAGATTATTTAATTTATCCGTGACCACCAATAAAATGTTACAGAGGCAGCGTCCACCAGCGACGCGGTATCTCTGATCACGTACGTGCAACAACTGAAGAGGGAGGTACTTGCTTGGGAGAAGCAGGTTGACATATACAGAGAGGCGCAGCGTATCTTGGAGCGTCAAAGGTGAGTTTTCAAACTTGTTGGTAGGTTATTAACGTTAGTTAATTTTTATTCAAAGTTTTTTGATTGCTGTTACGATGGTTTTTGACTCAAAATATTTGTTTTAGATTCCAGTTCCCAGCGCAATGGCTGCATGTAGATAACATTGAAGGAGAATGGAGCGCTTTCAATGAAATTATGCGTAGAAAGGATTCGTCTATTCAGACGCAAGTAAGTTTCTTTGATTTGTAATAAATATACATATTTACGGAATATCTCGAAGTCTTGTTAACTGAAAGTGTATTCAAGTACTCGCTACGTAATTTACGCGACTTTTTGACCGGCTCGATGTTCGTAGTTCATATACTTCGACGATTGTCATACGATACAATGGTATGTACGCTACTAACCATATTCTTTCTATCGTTAGGTCGCATCTCTCCAACAAAAGATTGTAGCCGAAGACAAAGCAGTCGAGACACGCACCCTAGAGTTCCTCACCGAGTGGGAGCGGAGCAAGCCCACGGACGGCTCCACGCGGCCCGAGGACGCCCTCGCGCGGCTGCAGGCCATGGAGGCGCGGTACACCAAGCTGAAGGACGAGAGAGACAATGTGGCTAAAGCTAAGGAGGCTTTAGAGTTGCATGACACAGGTAAACCATACCCAATAATGCTGCGAACTTTAAGGTTCATGTTTAGACTCTCAAAAAGTATTATTTTTAACTTTCACGTTTACACACTATTACAACTAAATGGACTTAACCACATTTGAAAATACCGTGTTGTGCGTAGTCCGAGTGACATCCCTAATGCGTAAAACGTGCAAACTTCAAGTTGATATACAAGTTCAAGAGCGGGTAGTTCGGGCGACTATACTCTGTCTGTTTAGGTAGTTAAAAAAAGGTAAACAATCTTGACGTAGATACGTCATTCACGTTTTATTGAAAAACGCTTTTTAAAAGTCAGTAACTATTACTTACGAAAGTAAAATAATATAAATAACCATATGTGATTCATGATTGTCACATCCTTGTCATTATTAATTTTTCCAAACCGGATTTTCAATAAAAAGACATGTCAAGATTCAGATTTTTTTTTACTACCTAAACAGACAGAGTATAGAATATTTTGATGTCAACTTAGCCAGTATTCACCCGGGAGCACGAGGAGAATTCTCGAAATGTCGAAGGTAATTTTGAATGTTAGTATTCGCGGTTAAGTTGTAAAAAAAACATAACTTCAAAATGGCTACCACGTGAAGTTTTGACAGTAGATTCGTTATACAGGAAGCTCGGTGAACAACGAGCGGATGACCGTGGCTCTAGAGGAGCTGCAAGACCTGCGCGGCGTGTGGGCGTCACTTAGCAAGATCTGGACGCAGATCGACGACATCCGCGAGAAGCCCTGGCTGTCGGTGCAGCCCCGCAAGCTAAGGTAATACCAGGAATGTGTATGAAAATGAGGGTTCATGTGATTTTGGGTTGCGTAGCCAAGGCGGACCTCTAGTATTATTTTGATTTGCTCCAAGTTGCATAACTGACAGCACAAACTTCCTCGCTACATTAGAATAGGAATGTTGACACATATTACAGCTTGCAACAAAATTAAGTGAAATTGGTTCACAATGACGAATATAATCAATTAAAATAAAATTGAATATAAATACTTATTAAATAATACTTATTTGATTTAAAGTGATATCTTTACAATGTTTAGTGTTTTTACCTGTTACATAATGTAGTAAACTGGAAAACAGTTAGATAACACAAAAAATGATATACCGAAACGAAGGTGATATATTATTGGCCGGTACTGTCCTTGAAAAAAACCAACGGGTTCCGTGATAGCAGGTACTTGTGTGTATGCTAATTGCTACTTTTGTGTCGCAGGCAGCAACTGGAGGCTATGCTCAACGAGCTCAAGGAGCTGCCGGCGCGCCTGCGCATGTACGACAGCTACGAGTACGTTCGCAAGCTGCTGCACTCTTACACTAAGGTATATTGTTATTTTTATGTTGTTTATGTTATTATTGGCCATCGTTTTTTTTTTCTAATATTATTACGAAATAACTGCTATGAAAGTTAAGTTGGTTTTGATTTTCGATTGAAATAAAGTTTCATTTAATTTTATTTTCTACAGTTATTAGATTCAAATTCAACTAAAATTATTTATGTGGCGTCGCTAGTAGATATACGTATGACTTGACAATAAGGGCATTATTCTTAAGTGAATGGTTTTTATCGATTTAAGTGTGTAAGTGCATTGGATAGTACCAAATGGCGAGAAAGAGGGGCGCCCAGCAGTGGGACACTCTTATAGGCTAATAAAAAAAAGTGTGTAATAATAAAAAAAATGACAGTTTCGTGATTCGCTGTCACAATGCCGTTCTAGTTAAGCTGAATAAATTAAAGCCTCATAGTTTACCGTCCCTGAGATGTTTAACTATGCAGTGTGTCTTTAGAACGTCTTAACTACTATCCACCATTATAGATTATAATTTATTACACCTTTTTATACTAAGAAAAGTAAGAGACCTTCTTAAAATCATATTTGTGAATGTTCAGAAGAGACGGCTCTGTGGACCATGAGCTGTAACAGTTTGACTAATCCCAAACCTATTCCAGGTCAACATGTTGATCGTAGAACTGAAATCGGACGCCCTGAAAGAGCGGCACTGGCGGCAGCTCTGCCGCGCGCTGAAGGTGGACTGGTCGCTCTCCGAGCTGACTCTGGGCCAAGTCTGGGACGCCGACCTGCTGCACAACGAGCACACCGTCAAGGACGTCGTCTCTGTCGCTCAGGGGGAGATGGCTCTTGAGGAGTTCCTCAAGCAGGTGACGTGATCTTTAAACTATATGACTAATATAAACTATAAGACTGGCCTAGTGGGTAGTGACCCTGCCTATGAAGCCGATGGTCCTGGGTTCGATTCCCAGTCAGGGCATTTATTTGTGTGATGAGCACAGATATTTGTTCCTGGGTCATGGGTGTTTTGTATGTATATAAGTATTTATATGTATCTATTTATTATTTATATCGTCGTCTAGTACCTACAACACAAGCCTTATTGAGCTTACCGTAGGACTAGGTCGATTTGTGTAAGATTGTCCCGAATAATTATTATTATTATTAATTAATATCCTCTTTATTTATCTTCTTTCTTAGATTAGGTTTTATACAATATTTTTATAAAAGTAAAATATAAAAATACATCTAAAACATATCAAAACAATAAAAACATTATAAAAAACCTAACCTAGAGTGCCGCCGGCAACGGGGCAGGGCCCAGGCTGCCGGTGGTTAGGGCTGCAGAGAGAGGAACCGTCGGACTATGCGCGCCGTGTCCAGGATTACCGCCTTCTGAATCTGACCCTTGATCCAACCACAACCACGTAGCGAGAGTCTCTCAAGATGTTGGTCGAGACTCTTCGCTATGAGACCGTTCGTGGAAACAACTATCGGTACAATGATCGCCGAATCAACTTCCCACATGGCGGTTACCTCGTGAGCCAAGTCTAAGTACTTGCTGGACTTGTCCTTCTCGGCCTTCACGAGGTTCTCGTCACATGGGACGGTGACGGCGCTGCGATCGATCTATCACCACGATTATTTATTAATTAATTATTTTTACGAGGGGCGTTCAATATATAATGATAATGACATATAAACTCTTTGGCAAAGTAATAAAAAAGTACTGGCAGGCATAGCCCATTTAACTATTATGAAAAATAAAAAATAATAACTTGACAGTCGTTTGTTTTTTTTTAAATAGAGTACATTCATTTCGTTGTGTCGGAACCCAATGATGAAAATGGAGAAAATTGAAGTTCGTGCGGTGATTAAATACCTTAGCTTGATAAATTTTACTACTGAGCGAGTTAATTTAGATATGCAAGAAACATTAGGGGTTTACGCTCCTCCTTATTCCACGGTTGCACGGTGGTGTGCCGAGTTTAAAAGAGGAAGATCGAACATCTATGACGACCCACGCTCAGGGCGGCCGAACTCTACAGTGACCGAACAAATGATAAAAAAAGTTGAGGAAATAATTTTAACGGATCGTCGTGTTACTGTTCGTTTTATAGCAGAAGAAGTCTAAATTTCTGTAGGGAGTGTTCATAATATAATACATGACTAGAGATCGTTATCAGCGTGCTGTATTGGTGGCAGAGTATGGTTGGCAAAAAAACAAATACACAAGTATTTAAAACATTATATACTTAACAAATTATGAAATATATACATATTTAGAATTACTTATCCAAATTACATTGAATAAATAACTAAAATGTGTTCAACAGATTTGGCTGTCAGTCGTTCACGTCGATTAGAAAAAATCCATTTTAAATAACTAAATGACCTTTCTACGTTGACAGAAGTTACAGGAAGGTAATTTAACTCTTTAAAATACTGCACGCAACTTTTGTTGACGCCCTCCGGCATATCCACCTCTTTTCCTTCTATCAGTTGCTGCACGACTTTTACAGTACTATAACCAGGGTTTTTCTTCAAGACATATTTTAGTTTAAAATAAACTTCTTTACCCGTGGGATGTAATCTCAATTTCGCCATTTTTTTTATCAAGTCAGAGACAATTTTCAATGAACTTTTAAGTTCTAGTTTTGGGTCCTCCAGCAATTGAATCGACTTGGCGATAATGTTGAAGTTTGTGTCAACGAACAATAAGTCCGATTTCAAATTGCGATCGCGAAAAATTTTCTTGGCCTCGACAATTGCTCTCGCTTCACGTGAATCTAAAGCATCGATCACAGCCTTGATTTCATTGTAATATTTGTTATAGTATGAAGCAGCGTTTAGCCATGTGCCCCATCTGGTTATCACTGGTCGCGGAGGAAGTGAAATGTTCGGATACATCATTCGAATTTTTTTCGTTCTAACTTAAGGAAAACTTTTTTTACACAGTCAATCAATTTGTTTATTTTAGGATAAAGACTCCTCACTTTTTCTGCGACGCGATTCAGTCCGTGTGCAAAGCATGTCACATGTGTTAAATTCGGATATTCCTGTGTAAGACATTTCCCCGCCTTGAGCATATATGATCCAGCATCAGTTATGAAAAACAGTAATTTATCTAAGTTTTCATTATATTGTTGACCCCAAAGATCTTTAAGCGTTTCGTTTACGAGTCCGGTTGTAGTTAAATAATTGGTTTCCTCCAAAACTTTTGATGCAAACAAATGCATTTTGCTGCTTGTTCCATCTAATGCCTGAATCAAAACGTTCGCCACTTTTTTCCCACATGAATCAGTGGTTTCATCAACGCTAAGGCATATCGTCTTATTTTGTAGTTCTTGCCTAATCTGATCCTTTTTTTCCTCGTAAATTTTTGGAAGATATTTTAGCCGTATATTTGATTCACTGGGTAAATTCACGTTATTACCGTATTTATTATTTAAGAGGTTCTCCATAAAATTCCGAAATGTTGGGTTGTCAAGTTTTGACCACGGTATATTACATTGAATCATAAAATCAGTCAAGTCTTTGTTGAACTGTTTTTGTCCATTTTTTGTACTGGAAAATGTGTGTAAATCAGTTTTCATATGCCGGTCCAAACTAAATAAAGAAGGATTAAATGTCGAATCACATAATTTACAAAATAACTTATTGTCTTTGATTTCAAAATCAGGGTTGTCTTTTAGGCTTTGCTGTAGCTTGTAATGAGAATGTGAATCGTTTATTCTATCTCGATGAGATTTTGACTGTAGGTGCTTGTTCATATTGTATTTTTCCTTTTAATATTGACATTGCAAATAGTACATCGCGTGCCTTCGTCCGTTGTTATAAAATCTGGGTATTGTGTCAAATCCATACTGTGAATGAGGATACTGAGATTATTCGTTCACTTTATTAAAGTCCTCCGTGCTCGTCTTACTTCGTGCACTACTTTTGAGTTTAACTACTCGAATAACAATTCTAGATAGTCATATCTAGAGTGCATTTGATTATTTGGATTAAAATAATATACACTTCGCGTAATGTATTTTTATGACATAATTAATGTCATTTGACGTATATTGTTTTAAAAATATATAGTTGGTCGGAAAAGGCTTTGTACCGTAGAGGTGTAATCCTAAGAAGGTAGGTAACTATTTATTTTGTAGTTAAGAACAAAGTGAATATTTCAATGGAAGTATTTGTTTTTTTTTGCCAACCGTACCGTTTGCCACGAAAAGAGCACCTTGATAACGATCTTTATACATGACCACTTGGGCATGAAAAAGGTATCAGCACGCTGGGTACCAAGAATGCTTACGGACATTCAGAAACAAACCAGACTGCGGGTTACAAAGGTATATTTGGACCTGTTACAGCAAGATCCTGACCGATTTTTGGCTTGTTTTCTAACAATGGATGAAACGTGGCTTCACTATTACAACCCAGAAACCAAGTAACAATCTATGACTTGGAAGAGGCCATTATCTCCAACTCCGAAGAAATTTAAGACAATTCCATCCGCCGGTAAAGTCACGGGCTCTCTTTTCTGGGATAGCCACGGGGTTGTTATGATTGAATATCTCGATCATGGAGCTGCAATCACGGGGAATTTATATGCGGAACAAATAAAAAAACTACGTAACGTTATATGCGAGGATCGCGGAGGGAATCTTTCCAAAGGTGTTTTGTTTTACCAGGGCAACGCTACCGCACATAAGTCAAGAGTTGCCATGGGTGCCATCAAAGATGCTGGCTTTGAATTGATGGAGCATCCGCCATATTCACCAGCCCTCGCTCCTAGTGATTTCTATTTATTTCCACGGTTAAAAGAACACCTCAGAGGTGAGAAATTTGATGATGATGATGCCGTAGTCGCCGCGGTACAGGATTTTTAAGGGGTCAAGAAGAAGATTTTTTTAAAAAGGAAATATTAATGTTAGAAAAGAGATATAATAAGTGTAAACTCTTGAAAGGTGACTATATTGAAAAATAAAATAAAATATGTCAAAAGTTATTTGCGTCCTTGTCATTCTCATTATATATTGAACGCCCCTCGTATATGACTATAAATCTTGAAAACAATTCCCAACGTCCGGCATTGGACCGACTGGCTCCAATCTGGCTATCAGCTATTTCAAGTGACAAAACGTAATGGCTCCCGTTCAAATAAAAGAGAGAGAGATATATACTTATAGCTCTTCGCCCGGCGATGAACTACGGCCGCCCGGCTATCACATATATGTCTCTTTTATTTACACGGAATCGATTATATTTTGTCCCTTGAAATAGCTCATAGCTTACTAGGGACTAGTGCTTAATACTGGCTCGTAAAGTCAGGGGCAGTGAATGCTCCTTCCAATAATATGTATAATGTTGATCCAGGTGCGCGAGTCTTGGCAGAGCTACGAGCTGGACCTGATCAACTACCAGAACAAGTGCAAGATCATCCGCGGCTGGGACGACCTGTTCAACAAGGTCAAGGAACACATCAACAGCGTGGCGGCCATGAAACTCTCGCCGTATTATAAGGTTGGTTATGGCTTGTTTTATGTGTGGACGAAAAGGAGGTATTATTTGGTGCGTACAGTCGACTATGTTTAGAATTTTGCACCTTGTTACGAAGGAGTAAAGTGCAAATATGTAAACATTTATAACTTCGGCAGTGCTAAGCAGGAATTGAAATGATAAAACGAAATATAGACGAAAAATAAATTGTGCGTCTAAGTCCGAATTTAGCTTGACGCGATGTTTTTTTTTGTACTATATAAATCTATGACAAGGGGATATTATGTGTTATAGTAATACATACGAATACTACAATAAATTAATAGACACCACAATGACTATGACGAGTCGACATTTTGATAACATTTCAGGTCTGACCTCATGGTCTTGTATATTTTTTTGATATTTTTGTTCTTATTGTAACTTCATAATCTTCTGCTGTGGGTTTTTAATTTTTTAACATTTTTTTAAGTTACTAAGCAGTGTATTATTTGTATATAGGTATTCGAAGAAGAGGCGCTCACCTGGGAAGAGAAGTTGAATCGTATCAACGCGTTGTTCGACGTGTGGATCGACGTGCAGCGCCGCTGGGTGTACCTCGAGGGCATTTTCAGTGGCTCGGCCGATATCAAGACCCTGCTGCCCGTCGAGACTAGCCGCTTCCAGAGCATTAGGTACCTTACTGTCTTAGTTAAAGAGTTCATATTGCTACAAAAAATATACCTGTGTGCTCTATTGGACTAATATTTAGAACTTTTTAAACTGATTGCATCGTTTTCCTTTTTGAACTAGTGGTAAGACTTAATCGAAGTTCACGATTTGAAACAGTTTCTAGAAACTCAAATACAGAATATGATTTGATACTTATAAGTTATGTTTCGGTGATGAAATTTCTCTTTGAGTCCAACTAAAAGGGAAACCTGTGGGTATGATGATAGTGGCTTTCCTACAAAATAGTGTAGGTGCCAAATATTTAGTTTGAGTTGACGCGCAACCCGAGAATTCTTTGAGCTGTGCCTAAACTCTTTATAAAGGGTTAAATTTTTCTTTGTAGTTTCTTATGTTTCTCTATTATTCTTTTTATTTTACTACATAGACACACCAAAAGTACATAAACAAAGCTTGCATATAACATTCAAATAAGTAAACATACTGATTACGGACCAATAACAGGTGTGCTACGAAACTCAAATAGTTTGAATGCACACTAAACAAACTTTCTTTTTTTTTTGTTAGTTCCGAGTTCCTGGGGCTGATGAAGAAAGTAAGCAAGTCGCCGATGGTGATGGACGTGCTGAACATCCCGGGCGTGCAGCGCTCGCTAGAGCGGCTGGCCGACCTGCTGGGCAAGATACAGAAGGCGCTCGGAGAGTATCTGGAGAGAGAGCGGTCCAGCTTCCCAAGGTTTAGTTTGTGATGTGTAGTACGTGTTGGAACCTATGGAAACTACATGTTCTATATCATAAGAGCCCACGCTAGCTGACTCGGAACCCGCCGCGTGCCCATATAAATTTTAATCCGCACGGCGGACGGCGGGCGACTTTTATATGGGACGCGGCGGACATCCGCGTCAGTTACCGTAGGCCCTTAATGTTGTATTGGCTGGTTGTTAGTATAGCAACGATTATCAAAATGCTTTGACGTTCCTAACAACACATCTCAAAAGTATCTCACGGTATAAACATGCTTTTATCTGAATCAAGTGGTTTTCCTCCAACAGTACGTGAATTAAAAAAAGAAGCATCTATGTTTAATAAAATCTATTTCATACGGTCAAAATATTGGCCAATTGACCGCCAAATATCATAATTAAACTCGCCATTTATAATTCGGTTAGTATTTACGAAAGTTTCATTTACCTTGTTACGCGTGTCTGACTAAAAGTTAATATTAACCCATAGCATCGTTTAGGTTACACCCTAAAAAGACCGAGCCAAAGTTATTAGTCCTAATTGCAATGCTAAGTTACAAATAGCGTTATAAATATGCTGATGTTTGAATTTGTATGAGGCGTAACAATTTACGTTATTAATATATTTTCTAAGTGAAACTCGGAATAAAACAACTAAAGATTTCTTGCCTATTAAAAAGTCGTCGCATTTTATTATGGATTTACTAGGTCTGAAATAATGTTGATACAACATTAACAATACATTATTTACTTAGATTCTATTTTGTCGGAGACGAGGACTTGCTGGAGATAATCGGCAACAGCAAGAACATCGCTCGCCTGCAGAAGCACTTCAAGAAGATGTTCGCCGGCGTGGCGGCCATCATTCTGAACGAGGACAACACTGTCATTAACGGCATCGCGTCGCGAGAGGGTGAAGAGGTGTGTATACATATTTTTTGGGTCAACAAATCGACCTAGGGCCTATTTCTAGAACACTTGTAACTTGTTATACAAGCGGAAGACACTTTTTGACACCTGTTGTTAGACCTTCCGCTTGTATTACAAGTGACAACTGTTCGAGTAATAGGCCCCTAGTCGCAGGACTAGGGGACTCGACGACGAGATATATGTATCCCCTAGTCCTTCGACTATAATCAATCTATCTTTGTCAATGAATATAGGTCGAAAACATTTTATTTCTTTGTTTTTGTTGTCAATAGTCAAAGCTATAAGTCATGGTGTCTATGCGGATTACTCCAAACAAAAAATAAAATTACAATTAAATGCCTTTCTATAGGTATGGGTAAATAAGTATAATTAATTAAGCATAGCTCTAAACCTACGGATCAGTACAATTAAAGGAACACACGAGAAGAATTGGTTCACGTAGAAAACAAATAGTTTTGGTTATGATTGATGTCCCTGAATTGTTTAATGTTCGCCTTGACGAACATAACCTTAAACCATCTTTTTGTGTTTTTATCTTGGACAGAATTATGTAAGCTATCGAGGATCATAAACGCTAGAACCCCCGATCTTGGCCATTTTCTGTCAAATTAAGGGTTAACACCTAACAACAGATACTTAATAAAGCCTTATTCTGTCACAGGTGTACTTCCTCTCACCGGTGTCCACCATAGAGAATCCTAAGATCAACTCGTGGCTGTCGATGGTCGAGCGAGAGATGCGCGTGACGCTGGCATGCCGGCTCAAGGACGCGGTCGGAGACGTCAAGCAGTTTAAAGATGGAAACGTGGACCCCCAGAAGTTTATTGATTGGTGCGATAAATATCAGGTAAGTTCTCACTGCAGCGACTTGCAGACAGGCAGGCTAGACGATTCTAGTCTCCAACGGAAAGCGGCGAAGTTATGAAACGCAATAAGTATAAGAGCCTCGGCAGAGAGTACGATTATGTAACGTTTGGCGTAGAAACTCTAGGTTTATGGGGTCCCATCGCGCACAAACTTTATGGAGAAATCGTTTGCGTTTCTCATAGCCTTGTTGCCAAAGCCGTTGATGCAAAAAACCTGATAAATGTACGCTTTACACTTCACCATAGTCGTCAGTTGCGATACTCCAAGAGACTCGAATATATGGAGTTGTATGCAAATCTTATACTTTTAAGTAATTCAAAGAGACCTGCGAGATAACTCTCGTTAGAATAAGGGGAAAAGTACTCGTAATTCAGTGAATGACTAAGCCGTTCAAAGGGGACTATTTTGGGAAGGTTATATAACAAAATGTTGGCGAATAAAACAAAAGATAATTGACATTAAAACTGGTAGCAAATGCAACTTTTACGCCAAGAACAACAAGGTGTCATAGCAGGAGAAGTGAAAGTTTTCCTGCTGACAGATAAAGTTTATATTGTGTTCTCCATCTCTTAAATCTACTACTAACTCTTAAATCTAAGCACCTACTTGAAATACTAACAATGTTAATGACCCAAGTAGTCTGATATAAATAAATTGAAATTACTCGAGCTGCAGCGTGTGTGTTTTGATACGAGACGGAAAACCTTCAAATGTATATTTACTTTTAGGCACAAATCGTGGTGCTGGCCGCCCAAATCCTGTGGTCTGAAGACGTGGACGCGGCGCTCAGCGCCGGCGGCGGCGACGGACTGAAGAAGGTGCTCTCCCACGTGGAGCACATGTTGAACATTCTCGCCGACTCCGTGCTGCAGGAGCAGCCTCCGCTCAGGAGGAGGAAGCTGGAACACTTGGTAAGCAGTTCCGTTCGGTATTAATGTTTTCTGTCTGATATCGTTCGTTTCGATGACGTCGTAAGGTGCACGAGTGGAGATCACGGACTAGCAAGCGCAGCGTAGAACGTCCAACCACAAGATGGACAGACGACCTCATTAACGTCGCCGGAAGACGCTGCATGCAGGTCGCTTCCAACCGGTCGTCCAAGGGGGAGGCATATGTTCAGCAGTGGACGTCTTGTGGCTGAGATGATGATGATGAGGATCGTTCGTTTATTATGTTTCCACGTGAGGCTTGCTCGATTTTTTGTTTCCTAGTCATGATGATGATGATTAAATAAGTGAGTATCAGCCTCCAAATCACGGTCATTAAAACCTGTGAAGTGAAAATCTAGGCGTCGAGCCGATGCGAGCTGAACGGTGTTCAATCGCCATCAAACATATCGGAGCAGCTAAGGTATTCAAAAATATCGGAACATGCACTTTATCGCCTTGATAATAGTGGTGTTGTTTCGATATTTGTGACCACCTCCACAGCTCCGATATATCTGACGGTGACTGTTCATGTCGCTATAACTGCGCGAATATGAAGGCTTAATCTATCCTAGTACATATTTAAATGTTGGTTGTAGATCAACGAGTTCGTACACAAACGGACGGTGACGCGGCGCCTCATCGCCTCCGACGTGAACAGCGCGCGCTCCTTCGAGTGGCTCTGCGAGATGCGCTTCTACTTCGACCCGAGGAATAATGACGTAAGTGAGCTATGTCATTACACTTGCTGTATTTCCGGACCGATATGACATCCAAACCTTCAAGAAAAGAGCGTATAGGGATCTTAAAGGCCGGCAAATTACTTGTGACTCCTCTGGTGTTGCGAGTGTCCATGGGCGGCGGTAGTTGCTTACCATCATGCAATCCGTCTGCTCGTTTGCCTCCTATATCATAAAAAAAAAGTCTCCACACACGTAACAATATTAATATGACGTCTCAATTATTAATAAATCTTTAACAGAAAGGAATATATTTCTGGTAGCATACCCGTAAGGATAACTCGAAACGAACACACGAGAAACCCCAGTTTTTCTAATAAAAAATGAATTATTAATATATCGGTTCACCTAATAAACTCAAAACTATTATGTGGGTCACCAGCAGGCAGCGGAACTTTGATGCCGATGACAAACGCATGACGTAGCGGCTGTACACAGAGTGTTTTTATCTAGATGATAGATAATCATTAATCACTAACAACTTATTGGCCTCTTTAGTTCACGGATGTTTTATTGACACTTGAGACGGTCAGTACTTATAAAAACATAATCACTTAACTGTCTTTGTCATTGTCATCAGAAAATTATCGAAAACAATATTGTACATCGTTATATGATTTTTTGTTCGTGAAGTTTAGAAATGTGAATTGATAAGGTACAACATTTATAATTAACTCATTATCAATATCGCCTGACCGCAGTCGATGCAGCCGTTTTTGCAGACATTTCCTTTCTTAGTTGTTAAAGATAAAAAAAGGTTTTTCTCTTGCTGTCAGCAAAATATAACAGCTAAACCTAGTAACATAGAAAAACATAGGTACATCGAATCACGCAAGTCAAAACTTTCCTTAGTTTATTTGAGTCAGGTTGAATATCAAGTTTGACATTGCTATTAACTCGGCGAGCTAGTGACAACTGTTGCATCTGTCAAAGCGTGATAAAAGTTAATAGTTATGTTGTGTATAATTTATAAGAACATCCTATATCCCTATTATTTTGCGTCATAATGATGTCATCGGCACCAAAGTTCCGCTGCCTGGTCACCAGTGTCACCACACATGAAAAAAATACAGTTTTAAGTTTGTGAATTTATGAATCAGACCTACCTGTTGTAACACTTAATTAAATGAAATTTGTATTTTTTATCAATTGTAACAGAGTTGCATTTCATTTGTTTGGTCCGATTTTAAAATAAATCATATTCTACTTTATTTCCAACTAGCTGTGCCCCGTGGTGTTACACGCGGTTTATTAAGGAAAAAAGGTAGCCTATGTGTTAATCCAAAGTGTCAGCTAACTCCATACCAAATGCTATTAAAATCGCTCCAGCCGTATAGACGTGAACAAGTAACAAACATACACTCTCACACACCCACAAACTTTCGCCTTTATAATATTAGTGTAGATAGAACAGACTTGATTGATTAATTCCAAATAAGCCCACGCCTTAGGAGGATATTATAATCGTAATCGCGTTTCGCAGGTCCTCCAACAACTGACGATACACATGGCGAATGCCAAATTCCTGTACGGTTTCGAGTACCTCGGCGTGCAGGACCGGCTCGTGCAGACCCCGCTGACGGACCGCTGCTACCTCACCATGACGCAGGCGCTCGAGGCCCGGCTCGGAGGCTCTCCTTTCGGTGAGACACACATACTATCAAACACAACATGAGACGAAGTTGGCGAAAAATGTTTATTTATTTGTTGAAAACAGAAACAGTCATATTAATAACAATTTACAAATGTATTTGATATAAGCGCAGCGTAGGACGTCGACCCACAAGATGGACAGACGACCTCATTAGAATTTGATTTTGACTGATTTATTTTAATTTTAATTTATATATCTTTTTTAACATAAACAAAACTGCAAAATTAGTGATTTTACGCTCATCCGGCAATAAATAGGTTTAATTAGGTATGTTTTAGCTGTACATATGTATCACTAACAATAATTTTAAGTTTTTGTAACTAACACTTATATGGGGCCTTGCCTGAAATAAATGATTTTTATAATATTTTATTTATTTATTAAGGTCGCCCGAAACCGCTGGATGCGGGTCGCTTCCAACCGGTACATGTGCAGGTTAAAAGAGGAGGCCTATGTTCAGCAGTGGATGTCCTCTGGCTGAGATGATGATGATGATGATTTGATATACAAGACAATGTACAGTGTACACTATCTTACTACAAATGAAACCTGTCTCCCATTGCATAACAAGTTGTAACTTGTAATATTAGCGAAAGATCCTTTCCCATTCCTTTTATTAGAAAGGGAGTTCCGCTAATATTATTATTAAATTGTTATGCATTAGGTCCCTGGAGGATAATTTATAAATATCATGAGACATTACCATGAGAAATGTTGTAATTAATGTCATGTTTATTTTACAGGACCTGCCGGTACTGGCAAGACCGAGTCCGTAAAGGCACTCGGCAACCAGCTCGGACGCTTCGTGCTGGTCTTCAACTGTGACGAGACCTTCGACTTCCAGGCCATGGGCCGTATCTTCGTCGGTCTGTGCCAGGTAGTTTTCAGCTACATTCAGCTCATACATCTACCTACCTAACAGCCACTAAAGCCGTCCATACAAGCAGCATGGGTTTCATGCCATAGTCGCCACGCTTGACAGCCAGACTTGACTTAGTTACAAACGGATAAATTCACGTGTAATTTTATCGCACTAGGCGACATGTTTCGGGTAAGCTCTGATCCCATTTTCAAGCCGAGTCAGGACACACTGCTCGCGTTGAGGGTGTATCTCTCACAGTTATTACACGTGAGTTTATCCGTTTGTAACTAAGGAGTAGTAACATGGCTCACAACAGTTTTAATTATACAATACATACCACCCACAAAAAAATATTGTATCTAAGAGAACTTTTGAAAACAACCAACTATCGTCGCGCAGTGATCCAAAGAGTGTTTTGGCCTCGAGAACGAGAGAACGCCAACTCTCGATCCTGTATCACTCAACTTTGTCGCTCCAGCGATTTAAAACGGATGTAATTTATATCGTTTTAATATAAACATATCGATCCCATTCCGATATTCGACAATCATCGATGCGCTTCTACTACTTTCATTCGAAATTTAAGTAATGTTAATGACACAGGTCGGTGCTTGGGGTTGTTTCGACGAGTTCAATCGTCTGGAAGAGAGAATGTTGTCGGCCGTGTCGCAGCAGGTTCAGACTATTCAGGAGGCGCTCAAGAGCCACCAAGAGGGTGATAATACGGGTAAGTTACTGAAGAATATAATTGGTTTATACCATTTTGATCTGTGTTTTTAATAACGTAAATTCGCTTTTACTGTGACAAAATATCGCGCACAAAACGATTTTTTTTCCCTTTATTACTATCTATCTGCAATCAGCTCCACGGCTATAATCAGATTTGATGGATTTTTTTTCAACGTTTAGAAAGTCTCTTATTTTAGTTTGGCTATATTGAGGCTGGTCGCATTTTCTTAAGCCGAAATATGCAGTCTTTGTAGCTACATGATTTTTATGGCGTTCAAGTCGCTGTCTATAGGTCACAAAGGACCCCTCTACTTTTTTTTATACCACAAAGGTGGCAAACAAGCATGCGGCGCGCTTGATGGTAGGCGGTCACCGCAGCCTATGGACGTTTACAATACCGAGGCATCATTCACGCGTTGCCGACCCCTTAAAAACCTCTTTGACTGTTGCGATTTCGACACAAAACGAATGATCTAAGTAGTTTTATCTCAAGATCACATGTGTCTCCTTAAAAATGACATTATGATTTATTTACTGTGTATTTTAAATTATTTCTCTATTATGAATGTATTTGGCTTGATTCTGAACATTGAACATGTTCTAGCCAAATCAATAACCGTCGAGCTCGTCGGCAAACAAGTCCGCGTCAGCCAAGACATGGCAATATTCATAACGATGAACCCTGGGTATGCGGGCCGCTCCAACCTGCCCGACAACCTGAAGAAGCTGTTCCGTAGTCTGGCCATGACCACCCCCGACCGTCAGCTGATCGCTGAGGTCATGCTGTTCAGCCAGGGCTTCAGGACCGCTGAGAAGCTGGCCTGCAAGATTGTGCCGTTCTTCAAGTAAGTGTTATTCATGACTCTCTTTCTCACTCGATCTTTCATACATATCTAGTCTAGACCTAGGAGGATGTAACCAATATGACCGACCGACACACGTAATAATTTACATCGGTAAATTCTGCCGTTTTCGGCGCGGGGGTGAGGCAACACACATAAATAATGTTAACACTAATGCAATTTTTACGTGCGTGGCTACACACGCACACGTCAAAATGATCAAACACTAGCATGACTAGCATAAACTATATTCACACAAGTTCAAGAACTATGACCAGCGGCCGAGTAATTTTGGCAGAGGGGAACGCCTGTTAATGGCTACTCCATATTGGTTACATTTTCAAAGGTTAAAGTAATCATAACGCTTTTAAACATTGTCTTAGTTAGCTAAACATGGCGCTCTAGTAACATCTTCAATCAACTGAAAATTATGATCTTCATTTTCAATTTTGGCCTTCACCAATATATAGCTGTCGGTTGCCTAGATTTACTGATAATGATATTATAGCAAACTAGAGGGCAGCAATGCACTTATTATGCCAACACTTATATTGCCAACTCCGTCTATCAGAATATTTTGTAATGCCCGATGGCCAATGAATTGTCTTAAAAAAACTTACATTAAACTATGAGTGAAAAACTTAACTGAATGACCATGTCTATGTAGTTGTGCAGATAATTATTATGGAACTTACGTTAACATTTGAATATAGAACGCCGACATGCGTGTACAGACACGTTACTATCTATGTACGGTGCTTTAGCTAGTATGTTTTTCATTAAAATTTGACTACATTATACATAAAGTAATATAAATATTGTGTAGGCTCTGCGACGAACAGCTGTCGAACCAGTCCCACTACGACTTCGGACTGCGAGCTCTCAAGTCCGTGCTCGTGTCGGCCGGTAACGTGAAGCGAGATCGCATCCAGAAGATTAAAGTAAGTTCTGACCCGACCTTCATTTTGCACATGTGTAAACTCCGGTATTTACACGTATAAAGTTCAACCCTTTATTTTGTATCAGTCTGTCTATTGATGGAAATTGTATTAGAATCCGTTGCGGTGTTTTAACTACGTACTGAACGTCCGTGTTTCAATTTTTTTTTGCGTATTATTACACGTTTTTGCGTATTATTGTGTATTATACGATTTTTTTTTAACTTCTGAACTGGCAGAAGTTAAAAAAAATCGTTTACGGCTGGAAGCAACATTGTTTTATAGACTTACAAATTGGAGAGAGGTGAATGGAACGACTAAATGAATGATTCAATTACAAATACGAGTAAAAAAATGTTGAGAATTATCTTAATAATTCATACTTATTTTTATTAAAAACCTTTGTCCTGTCCATCACAGATAAAAAGATAATAACTATGTACAGAGTTACTGTATTTCAACTTCAGAATAGCAGCGTGACATACATTTTTTTAAGTAGCAAATATGTACAGGTTTCGTTTTAACCCTTGTTTGTTTATTAAACTTTAATTTATTTCCAGGAGAACCTAATTGAGCGCGGCACCGAGGTCCCCGACGAGGCGTCGATCGCCGAATCGCTTCCCGAGCAGGATATCCTGATTCAGTCGGTGTGCGAGACCATGGTCCCCAAGCTGGTCGCCGAGGACATACCCCTGCTGTTCTCTCTCCTCAACGACGTGTTCCCCAACGTTGGCTACACCAGGGCTGAGATGACTGGTAAGTTGCCCAGTCAGCACCAATGGAAGCCGGTTACCGCGGCTTAAGTAATTTTTCCGCAGTACACCAGATTTCCATAGGTTCTCAAAAAAGGATTGCCTCAATCTTGCATAAGACAAAAAATTACCTGCCGCACCTTATAAGTTTCAAGTAAAGTTCGGTCACCAACCCGCCTGCCATGCGTGACGACTATGGCAACAGCCCCCCAAGATGATACAGTCATATTTGGAGGAGGAGTATGTTATGGCTGAAATTATGACAAAATAAATTAAGTAATAGTTCATACACTCCCATGAAGTAAATGCTAACTGGAAAGTAGTGACTGTATACCACGTTTTTTTTAGTAATATGACCGCCATTTTGGCTTTCTTCGTGTGCTCCTAATACGTATGTTTTCCACTAGGACTGAAGAATGAGATCCGTGCCGTTTGTGCTGAAGAGTTCCTTGTCTGCGGCGAGGGTGACGAGCAGGGGTCTACCTGGATGGAAAAGGTACGTCTCATGTCCTGATACAATAACATGCATCCATTAATAGCGGTGGTTATATGCGGTGAATTTACTAACGTGCCAAAGAAAAATTGTCAAAATTACGGAATGTTTCATTATAAAACATATTCTTGAGGAAATAACTTATGATTTCCGGGAACTTTTAGAAACTTTCCGCAATTTGCACGTTTGTCGGCGAAACAATACCATTTAACACAACCCGATGTGACGTCAAAAATATCGGCTCGAATATCATTTATGTTTCAAAATCGAGTATTTAAATCAGTTCAACAACTTTACTAAATTTTTTGAATTGAATTTACTTTAGCTACGGCTAAAACATGTTGTATAACGAATAAAATTGTTCTACTGATGGCGCTAGTAAAATTGTTCTACTGATGACAATAAAGGTGCCATTCCATCACTGGGGCGACTAATTAGGTTTAAATCAAAATTTCACACGAAACAAATCATTTTGTCGCAGATTATAATATGGAATCTTATCCTCATCTCGCTCCGTTAGTATAAACAGTTACGACATATAGTTATTCGCACTGGTTTGATACATAAATGTTATCCACATTGTTTGCACAGAAATTATTTATTAATGACGTTCATCGTAACCGCTGGTGACGGTATCATATGATATGATAATAGAATTAAACAGTCATTTTGCTATTAACATAATTAATTGCATTTAATATATTTAACAATCAAAAGACATTTGCATTATCATTTATATTTTTATTTATAATTACCGACTGCGTTTTCTAATGGAACAAAATTCATTGATTTTTGCCTTACTGCATATTTTGGAACAATGGTGCACATAATTACAGTGTAACCAAGAGAATTCAAATTGAAATAACATTATTTGAATCGTTCACTCGAAACTTTTTTCACTATCATTTTATGATTATTTTTACCACATAATTAAAGTAATTAGAAACAGATCAAACAATTTTATTCAATAATTTAATTTGCGTTGGTTTATTCGCCCGGTTGCTGGGTAACTTTTTCTTACGCATATAACATCAGTTCCAATTAAAAAAATTAAAATATTACAAAATTTCAATAGCGTTCATTAGAAAGCGCAGGCTCCATAATCATACGGTAGCCCGTGAGTGTGTATGCATATGCGTTTCCATGCTAACCGCTAACGGCACGTAGAGACGGCGCGAGGCGTCGCGCGAGCATCACAGCACGTGGATCGAGAAGGTCAGTGTGTGCACGGCCCTTCTGTGTGTTCTGTGTGTACTGTGTTTACTGTGTCACTCGACAGGTGTTGCCAGTTCTTGTAGTGGATCAGTCTTTTGCTAGGGTGGAAATGCTATATTTGGGTTGATATTTAATTTGTAAAGCAGAGATCAGTAAAAGTGTTGATTAGTGTCAAATTAAAGATGAACTTTATAAAAAAAATCTGTTCATAATGGAAATAGTATATTTTATTTGAATCATTATCGGCTACGTTTGTGCCCATTAGACCATATTTTAACATAAACTCATATCCCAATATTAGCTATTGTACAAGATTTATTAGACAACAAATTACTCGTATTTAATTTCTTTTTTAGTTTTTGTGAAAACTTGTTTGTCTTGCTTGTCTTTATATTTTAGTTAATTATCAACTTTCTAAACGTATATCGACCCCAATATAACATTTATATGCTTCTCTTTTTTGTGTAAACTTTTTTTGTTTCTACTTATTATTTCAGCTTGTTGTTGACGTGCGCTCTATATTTTGTAAACTCAATTTCGTTTTTCGACACTTCGTATATTTAATTTCAGTGTTCCACAGAAGTCTTTGGATCTTTAAAATGCACACGCTGAAAATCTACATTGTCATCTGATACTTATTGTACATGTAAATTTGTCAATACACTGTAGCAATATGTTCCTTTCATTTAGAACTAAATCACTAGTCACACCCATTCATCGTACACATTTTGTTAATTATTCTAAAGCCAAAATTTGGAACACATTACTCTTAAGACATATAACTTTATTCAATCACAAATAATTACAAAACTCATAGAGTTGTGAAGTAGCGTTGTAAGCGAAAGCTAATTTGGAATCCTATTGTACAGTCGATGTCAAATATATGTTTACACTTTTTTACCTTATTACAAAAGAGTTAAGTCCAATAGTGTAATCAAATTTTTGACGTCGTCTGTACAATTCATATTAATATCGACAGTGGAAATTTCAAATGTCGTAAGTCGCATATAGCATATAAAAGTATGCCCCTTACGACATTTGAAATTTCCACCGTCGATATGCAAATCCACATCATTTGAGTTAAAGGCATTTGAATAATCTACACTTGAATTTTGAATATTGATAGATCGCGAGTTCCTACACCTCGAGACTTAAAGGCTCTACATTAAATTCAACTCCCACACACGAATATAGATTGAAAAAACACAAGGTAAAGTGGGGAAAATATTGAAAGTCGCTTTAACGATGGGTAAGGTTGAAAGTCGTCTGTAATGCGTCGATACACAGAAGATATTACATCTTACTCCACGTAAAAAGTCATTAAAATATTGGCCCACTTTACCTTATTTGCAGAAGTGATCCTAACTTAGCAATTATGTGTAGGTACTCCAACTATATCAGATCTGCAAACTGAATCATGGCCTGATGATGGTCGGGCCTTCCGGGAGCGGCAAGTCTACCGCGTGGCGTGTCCTACTCAAGGCTTTGGAGAGGCAAGTATCTTCGTTTAATTTAAGCTTTCTCTGATTTTATAGTAATCCCTCCGTATTATGGAGTTTTGATCTATTTGGATGACATACCTTTTACATTCCTATGTTTTCCTAATAAGAATACGATACAGTTATTCCCTAAAACGGATGTAGGTCTATACTAAAATGTATTATGTACGATCCTATATGTCACGGCGCATTCGCCCAAATATTTCAGTTGGAAAATCAAGACACTTTTGTATATACATTGTATATACAGACATTCTGATCTTATTCTGGTGGAATGCTATAACGAATGATAATCTCCGTCAATTAAAGCAATTTGAATGTCGGTTCCTATGATTGTAATTCATGCAATAATTTTACGAATATCTTTTTAAATAATAATAATGTATACATCCAGATTCGAAGGCGTTGAAGGCGTAGCGCACGTAATAGATCCCAAGGCGATGTCCAAGGAGACATTGTATGGTGTCCTGGATCCCAATACCCGCGAGTGGACTGATGGATTGTTCACCCACATTCTTAGGTAAGCTCAGCAGCTAATGCCGCATAGAGACGACAAAATAACAATGTCAATGACACCTTCATATTCCATGGAAGTAATATAACCTGTAGCCGCCGGAGACCTATAAAAAGGTCTCCAATTGAATGCCATTGTGAATTTTAATTATTACAAACCAGTTGCATTTGGCCTGGCGAGTTTTGATCTCTGAGGCTCTAGTGTAAGTTTTTTTGACATAAAAAACGTGTACGAACGCGTAAGTGCTAATGTTATTTATATGGGAAACGCAAACGCGTTCATGATGAAAATTTACGTTAAAAACTTATACTCAGGGCTCTGGGCGGCTAGAGGATAAAGCTTTTACAGTATTTTGAAATCCTACACCGCTGAACACTGTTTTGCATCGTACGCAATTCTGTACGGAAACTTACTGAGAACCCTATTACCGTTTAAGATTTTTATTAAGTAATTTTAGTTTTTATTTCCTTGACTTCATATTTTGTGATAAAGCGGGTTTATATCAGTTTTCAAATATTAGTTCCCTGGTAACGAATTTAGAAATACTGAACGAAACTTCACCTTGTAAGCTCCTTTAATTTTAGTATTTTTTTTTATGTAGGAAAATAATCGACAACGTTCGAGGCGAGATCAACAAGCGGCAATGGATCATATTCGACGGCGACGTTGACCCGGAGTGGGTGGAGAACTTGAACTCCGTGCTGGATGACAACAAGTTGCTGACGCTGCCCAACGGCGAGCGACTGTCGCTACCACCCAACGTCCGCGTCATGTTTGAGGTGAGACACAATAGGCTAGTAGACTGTTTTTTTTTTTAGATTTTCTATCAATAGATCCCTTTCGTTATAGAACTACACAAAAACCAGAAATTAGCGTCAAAGTCTGACATTCGTATTTCCCGTGAAAACGCTCCTTACAAAATGATGATAACGTATGACGTCACTTATTCCTAGCCGCGCTCTCTTAAGTATGGAAAAATAATTAAATTGCTATTTTCACCGCGAAATATTGCGTTTATGTATATAGTTGCCTTACAATTTATTTTGCAGTAAACCGCGACAATTTGATGGGTTCCGCGGATTTTTGAAATTTCGCAATAAAAAAATCTGTTCTTTTTAAATTTTGTAAACGTGATATCTTTAAATCAAATAAGTATTTATACTCAATTTTATTTTTAATTGATTATATTCGTCATTGTGAACCAATTTCACTTAATTTTGTTGCAAAATCTAATATGTGTCAACATCCCTATTTTTTTGACAGTAGGTTCATTGATTTTCTATTGCCTCTTTATGATGACCAGAGATGTGGTGTGGCGGTATCTAGTTTTTAATTTATATATTTTTCAGGTCCAAGATCTTAAATACGCAACTCTTGCTACTGTATCGCGTTGCGGTATGGTGTGGTTCTCACAAGACGTACTCACCACGGAGATGATTTTCGAAAACTATCTGTTGAGGTGAGCTGTAGCATCGCAATGTTCTTACTTGTTTTTTAAATGTTTTTAAGACCATATTTTAGCATTGATATTACTTGTTATTATCAGACTGAGGAACATTCCCCTGGAGGATGGCGAGGAAGATTCCTTCAGTATCGTAATGGCGGCCCCGGCGGCTGGCGGTGACCAGAACGCCACTGAAAACATCTTGTCTCCAGCTTTACAGGTATTTTCTAATATAATAATGAATCGTGGTTTCTTTCCCAGAAACTTTGTTGGTTCAAAAGTAACCATATCAAAATTCGTCCCCTCAGTTGTACTAACTTCCTAAGCCCTATACTCTGTCTGCTTAGGTAGATAAAAAAGGTAAACAGTCTTGACGTGTCTTTTTATTGAAAAACGATTTTTAAAAATCTGTGACTATTACTTACGAAAGCAAAATAATGTAAATAACCATATGTGATTCATAATTGTCACATACTTGTCATGATTTATTTTTTTAAACTGATTTTCAATAAAAAGACATGTCATTGTTTACCTTTTTTTAACTACCTAAACAGACAGAGTATAAGTGAATGAAATAAATGATTTCGGCTTTTATTAAACTAGACAAGGATCCAGACATTGTTATTGTAATTTTCAGACTCAACGCGACGTGGCCATGATCCTCCAACCTCTGTTCTTCGGCGACGGCTTGGTAGTGAAGTGCTTTGAACGCGCTGTATCGCTGGATCACATCATGGACTTCACTCGGCATCGGGCGCTGTCCTCCTTGCACTCCATGCTGAATCGTGGCGTTAGGTGGGATAGATATACAGGATGTGAGCTAGCTAAAAATATGACACACGTCAAATTGTAGATCAGAATTATAATATATCAAGCCAAGTAAGTCTTGAGCGTCAACTTATTAAAGTTATTTTCTAACTGGGAACTATGCATAATATCATGCATAATATTAGCGGCAGTCTCTAGTGTACACTTGACATACTTGTATACTATGTAAGGACTATTTACTCGCGTAATGAGTGCAAGAATAAGTGTAATTAAGACCTGAACACTTAGTTCACCTAACCTCTGAACCCACACCTTACATGGCGACCCTGCAAGCGTTCAGGATTTTCATGCCTTGCATTAGAAAGATAGATCCGCTTATATTATTAGTTACGAATTGATATACAATGGGCCTCTGAACATAATAAATTAATAAATAATGCATAATTCTAAATATTAAACTAATTCTGTTCTCTTTGTTTCTGTAATGTTAATTTGATGGAATGTGTTTATTACAGGAACATTTTAGCTTACAACCGCCAGCACCCCGACTTCCCGGTGACAAACGAGCAGTTGGAAGCCTATGTGCCGAAATGGCTTGTTTATTCTCTCCTCTGGTCCTTTGCTGGCGATGCTAAGCTTAAGGTATTATATTTTGAACCTTGATTATATTACATTAAAGTACATATTGGAGCGAAGCTAAAACAAATATTTTTTTAGGATCGTAATGAATTGGGAGACTTCATAAGATCGGCGAGTACAATGCCTCTGCCGAACTGCGGACCAAATCAACACATAATTGATTTTGAGGTAAGTTATTCCTTTGTAAATTAAAACACCTAACGACATTAAATAACATATATTCTGTCTAAAATCGTATGGATA
Source organism: Grapholita molesta (assembly GCA_022674325.2). Taxonomy (NCBI): domain Eukaryota; kingdom Metazoa; phylum Arthropoda; class Insecta; order Lepidoptera; family Tortricidae; genus Grapholita; species Grapholita molesta. The sequence goes on from CP053137.2 coordinate 12,873,781, forward strand.
TTGCATTATACTGTATTAAGTTAATGTTAGTTCTGTGTGTGTGTGTATGAATAGAGTATTGATTGTTTTTTTTTTTATGTTACTTAAACAGATTTCCCAAAATTACTTGGCGATTATTCAAACATTACTCGATTAGCGATTAAATATGCATGTTATTGGTCTCAATCATCAATATTATTATCTAAATTGTTTTATCATTATTCGCTTTATTAGTCATCCAATTCATATAAACTGTTTAAGTAAAATTGAGAAATATAAAAAAAGTCGCGCGCGGTGTAATCCCTAAACCATCATACACATTTCAATTCCTCTTTATCTCATCTATAAACCGCAATCATCATCATGTGTAGGTGTCGATCACCGGCGAGTGGGTGCCGTGGTCAGCCAAGGTGCCGCAGATCGAAGTGGAGACGCACAAGGTGGCGGCGCCGGACGTGGTGGTGCCGACGCTGGACACGGTGCGACACGAGGCGCTACTGTACACTTGGCTCGCGGAGCACAAGCCGTTGGGTACGTAATTTGATAATCAGTGCTCGGACAAGTCATCGCAGAAACAGATATGGACGTGGAACAAAATTTGAGTCGAGACTTAAGATTATTATTATCTAAAGCGGACATTATCGTAATTTTACATTAAACCTTTTTAGTCGCATATCTGTCATGGATTTGTCAAAGTGGCATGCTTGAAACAGTTTTGGGGTGACAATTTAAATTAATACAATTATTTGAATAATTATGGTTATACGTATTTTAAATATGGTGCAAATCAATACAATGTAACCATCAGCATAAAAAAATGTTAACGGAAACACTTTCACACCATACATGGTACATTTTGGGTTGCAGTAATAAATGTCATTGAAAAATATAATTAAATAATACTGTACATAATGCGATCCTATAAATCTTGTTCTATTGCAGTGTTGCGATTGTTTTGCGATGACTTGTCCGCACTGTTGATAATTTATAGTCCCTAACATTTAAAAAATAAATTACGAGATATTTGATTTATAGGTATTAGATATGTTTTACAATATTTTTCTAGTATGAATAATTATCAATAGCAAGTGTAACTGTGCATATTGCAGTACTATGCGGCCCTCCCGGCTCCGGTAAAACGATGACCCTGTTCTCCGCGCTGCGGGCCCTGCCCGACATGGAGGTGGTCGGCCTCAACTTCTCGTCGGCCACCACGCCGGAACTGCTGCTGAAGACCTTCGACCATTACTGCGAGTACAGGAAGACCCCGAACGGCGTCGTGTTGGCACCTGTGCAGGTCCGTTCATAACTCAAGTTTATATTATATTGTCTTCTTGAAGACATTATTATGTACACCAGTACGGACTGGAGGTTGCAACCGAAATTCGGCGATGTGAAGACCTGTGGAATAAGCTCGCGAGCTTTCATTGTTCTTTGAATTTCTTTAAGAGGCGTCGAGACGAAGATCTTATTCCTACGTGCGTGAAAATAACTCCGAAAAATGACATTATCGGCCGTGATCGCATACTTCGGCAAGCAAACAAATGTAATATTCATCATTTATTTAAGAGCTTGGCTCTTGTTGGTGCAGTAATTTTCATTTGGGTCTATTCTCTGCCTTTTCCTTCAACTCTCTATAATTGAATCAAAATAAATCGGTGAACACACATAAAAATAAACATACAATCGATCATATGGATGTTCTCCTCTTTTTTTTTGTAATATTACAAGTCGGGTCAAAAATAGAATGGTTACTAAGACTAAAGAGCCTCAAATGTGTAGCTTGATCTCTCAAATGTAAGACGCTCGAGTTAAATGGTAACTAAATTTACGTTACCTTTAATTATTCATAAAACAAATCTAAATAAATAAATTTTAAAATTATTTATTTGATAAAAATAATAAAAAATAGAATATTTTTTTAAAATATAAAATACTTTTATATACGGCCCGCGGCATGAATTCGATGGCACGCAGAGCTATTTTATTCGACTGTCAATATTAAGGAACTTTATGTTAGCCATATTTAAATAACCTGAAAAATTGTATACCCTTATTTAGACACTAAACTGTACACATCTATTAAAATTAATAAATTACTAATAGATTTGAAACGATAAGGACGATGCCAGGTAAATTTTTATTTATCATCTATTTCAATGTATAAATTCGCTGATTATGTAACGTATATCATATCCGTCTTTTATTTATAAACAACTGACCAGCGTTAGACCTCAGTCGCACCTGATGGTAAGTGTCGACGAGGTCGAGGGTGTAGCACGCTGGTTCAGTAACAGCCTATTCACTTGCCTTGAAAAGACCGAAATTGTATATTTCAGGGAATACGTATATTTCATATCATTGTTGATATTCTATTTCGTCTTACCATAAGAAAATTAATTTGATATACAAAAAAAAATATTTTATCCTGGAAGCCTTTCGCACTGTACGTTTATGTTACTAGATACACAAGATGGTCAAACGTCGGTGCTTCACAAAACATCTACATTTCCTATAATTCCTATGATCGTTTCCAGCTGGGCAAATGGCTGGTGCTGTTCTGTGACGAGATCAACTTGCCGGACATGGACCAGTACGGCACGCAGCGTGTCATCTCGTTCCTGAGACAGCTGCTCGAGCACAAGGGCTTCTACAGAGCAAGCGGTAACCCTTTCGAACTTTTAACCTACAAACGTCAAAACTTAAAATCGCCATCTTGAATTCTGTCATGATTTACGAAGGTGTCTCTTTACTGTCGTATCCTGTCACGTTGTCCCACGTCTGTGACGTTGGTGTTTAAAAAATGAACCCCATGATGCATTGACGGCTACCTATTAGGATTTTGTGCAGACGTTTTGTCCTGATATATACTTTTTTGATTAAGATATAAACAGACACTAATCGCCAGAGAATCTGTCAATTGTATCAATGAGAAAACTACCACAGATGCGGCTGTTCAATGAATTAAGTTAGAAGTTGTTGTCGACTAGCTGGGTTGCAGCCTTGTATTTCTAATATTCTAAGTCACCTGTTCTAAAATTTGCATTCATTATCAGACACTGCCGTAACTTGGCGTCTGTCTTTTGTTTGCCATCGAACGTTATACTGTGTTTATAATTAAAATAGTATTTTTTCTCTCATAGTTCTTCCAACATAATCCCATACTTAATAATAGTCTCCAGTAGCTAAAATGTTTGTTTAATTACTCGTAGATCACTCTTGGGTCCACTTGGAGCGCATCCAGTTTGTGGGCGCGTGCAACCCGCCCACGGACCCGGGCCGCAAGCCGCTCTCGCACCGGCTGCTGCGACACGTGCCCGTCATCTACGTCGACTACCCCGGCGAGACCTCGCTCGAACAGGTACCTATACCTCCAGAAACTCCCTCTGTACCCTTACCATGAGTTGGGACATTGATAACGAGTATCGAGTTTACTATCTGTGCATCTCGTTTGTACTATTTTAGTGCAAACGTGATGCACAGATATTAAACTCGATACTCGTTATCAAAAACGTCAATGTCACAACTCATGGTAAGGGTACTGCTAGTCAGAGAGATGGGAGGAGCATACCCACTAAAAACAGCGGACTCGCGATTCCGTGTGGAGGCGTTATGGGATTGCAAACAATCTACCACGACGCCCCCTGACACGTACATACCTTCACTCCCAGATCACACTCGCTCACGGGTTCTCTGAGCATTTTACTTGTCAAAGGTTAATGTTGTATAAACAATGGGCATATATTTACGAGATGGTGCAGAATAACTAACTACCTATCAGGCATACGTGCCTCCATGTCCATGGGCCTCCGGACCTCCCACATAGACCGCCACAGAGACCAATTTCTGATCATGGAGGTTCAATGCCATACTCGATTTGCTTAGCAGATGCTTGCTTGGGATTTCCTACTATATTATAAATGGAAATGTTTGCAAAGATGTTTCAGTGTTTGTTACTCAATCACACAATAGCTGAAAGGATTTACATGAAACTAGCCGTACAGACAGATAAAAATCTGATTTGAGGCATAGGAAACTTAACATGTCGACACTAACATAAAGAAATAGACTCCTACACGCGAACAAATTATGTACAAAAATATGGCACTAAATGACATTTCTATCACTTTCCACTTTAGGCTAATTATGCTAATTTATAATCTTCTTTCAGATAATATAAACAAACAAAAAAGAGCTCAGTGTTCTATTTATTCATTTTGAATACAATCAAACTTCAGTATTGATAAAGTAATAACTTTTCAGTCATTGTTGACACTTGCACTGACAGCGGTTCAAAGAAGACGTAACTAAATGTGCCGCCCAAGTTGTTCGAGCGGCTGTTTTTAGAGCCAATTGTTTGGGGCCGATTGTGAATCTACGTTTATTATACATCGATGCATCTCGGTAAAACTTTCCCGTGGCAGCAGGCGAAGTCGAGGAAAGAAGCTTGTATTCATATTTTGACCAACAGATTTACGGAACATTCACCCGCGCCATGCTGCGGATGCAGCCGGCCCTGCGCGGCTACGCGGAGCCCCTGACGCAGGCCATGGTGAGGCTGTACCTGGCCTCGCAGGAGCGGTTCACGCAGGACATGCAGCCGCACTACGTGTACTCGCCCAGAGAGATGACCAGATGGGTGCGCGGCATCTGTGAGGCTATCAGGTAACTTTCCTGTTTATAATTGAAAGGAAATAAAAAAATTAAAAAGCCCTTTGGTACAAAACGCCGCCTTATGAGACAATCAGCGACATGTATCAGAATTCTAGTACATTTAAATGGACCCGGGTATGTCCTTAAACTACGAGATGAGACCAACAATGAGAGGTAGGGCACAGCGAAGTACCATCACGCTTGAGTCTGGAGTAGCCCAACTGGGTAGTACGTAGTGTTGTGTTCCTGATGGTGAGTAAGGTTCCCAGAGCTCCAACAACTTTTAGGGTAGGCAACGCTCATGTGACTCCTCTGGAGTTGCAGGCGTCCAAAGGCTTCGGTAACTGCTTACCATCAGGCGGGCGGTATGCTTGTTTGTGTATCGTCGTTGTATAAAAAAAAATGGTAGCAAAGTTCCGAGACATATTGAAATATCACCTATAACAGGGTGCTAAGACTGCTAATTCCTAGGATGTTAAATTTTTTAATTCCATTGATACTGTGCTAAGATCCACCGGTTAGCCACCTTATTTCACATTTTTTTTTCAACCTCACACCTATCTAAAGAAACATACTCTATGTACTTTTAAAAGCCCTGTAACTTGTTCTGTCAATCAAAAGAAGGAGGTCGTAACGATGTATATATAAAGTAGTGACGGAATGCCTTGTATCCCCAGGCCTCTAGACAACCTGAACGTGGAAGGCCTGGTCAGACTCTGGGCCCACGAAGCTCTGCGCCTCTTCCAGGACCGGTTGGTGGAAGATGTTGAGAGGCAGTGGACTGATGAGAACATCGATACTGTTGCAATGAGATTCTTCCCAGGTATGTCACTTTTTTTAACGCACACTAGGGACGTTTTTCCTTTCGCTTCAACATGTGACATTTACGCCAACATAGACTAATGAAGGACGAATGAAAAACATTGTGCAGCTTCTTTTTTTTTTAAACAAGACTGACCAGCGTTTGACCTCGGTCGCACCTGATAGTAAGTGTCGACGGGGTCGAGGGTGTAGCACGCTGGTTCAGTAACGATTTTTTCCGACTTTCTTCTCGGGTCAGAGGTGTAGGGTTAGAACCGGTAGATTTATGTGCCTAAATTGAAAAAGAAAGATTTTTATATTTTATATGTTAGCGGGAATGTTACTTTGACAACGTCCGCCATCACAACTAGATTCAGAACTCGAAGGACTTAAATGCTTTTTATTGAACATGCAGTCTTTGTATGAATCTTCGGATTTAGTTTTGCAAGTCTGGAGCAATTTGGTGTGTTATTTGTAAGTTATTTACTCCTAGGTTATTTTCAAAGCAAATGTTGATGGAAGGTAGATATGGGCGGTTGGAAAGAACCATAGTTTTTGACTTTTTGGAATAGCTTAATGAGGGTGAGGATTTACTATACCGGACGATAAAAGCTTTGTTATAAATGTTTTTATTTTTCCATCAAGGTATTAACCGGGAACAAGCGCTGGCCCGTCCTATTCTGTATAGCAACTGGCTCAGCAAGGACTACGTGCCAGTCGAGAGAGATCAGCTGCGTGAATATGTCAAGGCTAGGTTGAAGGTAATATTTTATTTTACGTTACAAAAGGGTTATATGAAGATATTTTTATACAACTGATTGTTTAAAATGATCAATTGGACACTGGCTAGCCCGACAATGGAGTCCAGTTGGACTACTTACCTTAAGTTTCAACACAATTAAAGTCCATTTCATTTATAATACATAGATTTCAGCCGTATGCAGTCCACTGCTGGACATAGGCTTCCCACAAATATGACTTTTGCAGGCCCAACGACGATTTACAATAATTAGTGAGAATCCTGAAAGTTTAATTCATCATATTGAACAATTCCACCAGGTGTTCTACGAAGAGGAATTGGACGTGCCCCTGGTGCTGTTCGACGAGGTGCTGGACCACGTGCTCCGCATCGACCGCATCTTCCGCCAGCCGCAGGGTCATCTGCTGCTCATCGGCGTGTCCGGCGCCGGCAAGACCACGCTCAGCCGGTTCGTGGCCTGGATGAACGGACTCAGCATCTTCCAGATCAAGGTATAAGGTTCTTCCATCTAACTTTCATCCTATATTGGCATTGCAGGATGTAAACAAACATTTTTAACAATATAAAACTAACTTCTTTGCCTTTATTCAGAAACGCCCAGAAAAACTTTTTGATGTAACATTTAAAATTTTGTCGAATAAAAAACTTCGCTAAAATATACACGACCGGTTTGGCCTAGTGGGTAGTGACCCTGCCTATGAAGCCGATGGTCCTGGGTTTAAATCCCAGTCAGGGCATTTATTTGTGTGATGAACACAGATATTTGTTCCTGACTCATGGGTGTTTTCTACGTATTTAAGTATTTATATGTATCTATCTACTATATACATCGTCGTCCAGTACCTACAACACAAGCCTTACTGAGCTTACCGTAGGACTAGGTCGATCTGTGTAAGATTGTCCCGAAATATAATTATAATTAATATTGGCATTGCAGGAAGTAAACAAAAAATATTAACGAATTAACGTTGACATCTTTATAAATGATGGCCTGTATTTTATTCCGATTAGTGACTAAAATCCCTTTTTGCGTGAAAGAGCAACATATAAGCTACGTCGTCTATGATATCTTTGAACAAACGGCTGAGACATACTATTATCATTTATTCAAATAAATAATGAACGTTCGAAAAATAGAATCCGTTAGCGTTGGTCTAGTGTCAGCTATATGGAGTGTTGTTCGTAGGTGCACAACAAGTACACGGGGGCGGACTTCGACGAGGACCTGCGCTCGGTGCTGCGGCGCGCGGGCTGCCGCGACGAGAAGGTGGCCTTCATCCTGGACGAGTCTAACGTGCTGGACAGCGGCTTCCTCGAGCGGATGAACACGCTGCTCGCCAACGGAGAGGTGACCGTCTACTGTTACCGTCACTGACATAAAGAAACTCCTACACGCGAACAAACTATGTACAAAAATATGGCACTAAATGACATTTATATCACGTTCCAGTTTATGCTAATAATGCTAATTTATAATCTTCTTTTAGATAATATAAACAAACAAAAAAGAACTCAGTGTCCTAATTGTTAAGTATCAAACTTCATTACTAAAGTAATAACTTGACACTATTGTTGACACTTGCACTGACAGCGGTTCAAAGAAGACTAACTAAATGTGCCGCCCAAGTTGTTCGAGTGGCTGTTTTTTAGAGCCATTTTTTTGGGACTGATTGTGAATCTACGTTTATTATACATCGATGGTTACCGTTAAACGAACAGATTCAAATGTAATGACACAGCATCGGGAAACATCGATTACTCCTGTCCCTCATATAAGTCGCTTTTGGAAGGCAGCCAGTCTTGCAGTGTACATCCTTCGATTGATATGATGACTGTGATGATGATATACGAGTAGCCTTCGAAATATACTAAATATCCTACATTAATACATTATTGCATACTGCAATTATCTTTTATCGCACCTAGGTTAAAATATTTGCAACAGTGTTAATACATACATAAATACATCACACATTTCAGCCGTATGCAGTCCACTGCTGGACATAAGCCTCCCACAATTATGACTTGTATCATCTTGGGGGTAGTTGCCATAGTCGCCGCGCTTGGCAGGCGGATACAGTAGCTGTAGCGACGACGACGCTGCTGCCCGTCCGTAGGATTGGATTTTTCCCTTTGTCGCCTCTTACGACACCCGCGAGAGGAGATGGGGTGGTGCTATTCTAGTCAGCCGGCATCACACGGCTAACAAGAAACAGTGTTAATAAGAAATGGCAATAAGTTTGATGTAATTCCGTAGGTGCCCGGCTTGTTCGAGGGCGACGAGTTCGCAGCGCTCATGACGCAGTGCAAAGAGGGCGCGCAGCGAGAGGGGCTGATGCTGGACTCCAACGATGAACTCTACAAGTGGTCAGTATATTGCAGTATTTTGCAGTAATACTAAATTTTAAAAATTACTTGCTGTAGGTTAGGTACACCACTCATGTCGCCTTAGTTAAGGCATAGTAAAATAATTGCCATTTTGACAACAATAACGACGCAATAATTGCCACAAGAAATCATGTTTTAGTAAAATTTTTGAACTTGAAAGGTATCATTTTTTTATACTTTAGATATTTTGCTGTATTGAGTTCTAATATATATTTATTTATTGGTCAATTTAGGTTACAATACACAATTAATTGACAATAAAACTACATGCTACCGTTCCTTGTCGTTGTGTTGTCCCTTTCACGGTAGAGTCGGCGGGTAGTTGGGGCGTCGACTTAGACAAAGGGGGGATCGCTAGCTCCTATTCGTTTCTGGTACAAAGACTATCCATTGCTATTCAGGGTGGTAATGCAGCAAAGCTGGCAAAACTATACCTAATTTAAAATTAATATAGCTCATCTCTTATGTATTTATCTAAAAGTTACATACATTTTGGAGAATGTGCACAGGAATTGCACGAATTAATTGCGCCATCTCCTTTTCACTACCGGACATCCAGGCGAGGGGAGCAGTATCATCCTTATGTTGTGAATATTCCATTCATTCGCAGGAAGCGATTCGCTTCTACCTTCCTAATGCGGACTGCTAAGGAATGGAATTCGCTGCCTTCGTCTGTATTCCCGGAAAGATATAATTTGGGTCTCTTCAAGGTGAATAGGCTGTTGAACCAGCGTGCTACACCCTCGGCCTCGCCGTCACTTACCATCAGGTGCGACAGAGGTCAAACGCTGGTCAGTCTTGTATTTAACGAAAAGTTATGAAATGTAACGTGCGTCCCACCAGGTTCACGGGGCAAGTGATGCGCAACCTGCACGTGGTGTTCACCATGAACCCGTCGTCGGAGGGCCTGAAGGACCGCGCCGCCACGTCGCCCGCCCTCTTCAACCGCTGCGTGCTCAACTGGTTCGGCGACTGGAGCGACGGCGCCCTGTTCCAGGTCGGACCATGTTTATTATTCATTAATCATACGTTTAAAACAAACAATATGTGACGTTCCATGACAAAATGTACCTTATGGTAGTTGGCGCTTACGCTGTTGTTAACGACTCTTCAATACTAATGTGATGCTTTGCAACGTAAGCGCCATATGACTTCAATTACAATTTTCGTAAAACTTATATCCTCCTAAGGCCCACCCTACAGTTAAAATGTTACTCGAATCCGTTCTTTATAGTGTAGGGAATAAAGTATAATTTCTTATGTGTCAATATAGAAGGAAACAAATGAAAATCAACTCTGTTCCAATTTTATAAAAAAATTATTTGATAAATTTCTTTAAAGTAATTACATAGTACTACAGGTAGGCCTGGGCCTTACGAGGATATAAAGGTATATCTGACGAACGCACAGTTCAGTGGCTTCAATGTCAGTTGTAAGCGTTTACGTGACAGTTTAGTTGCTTATTGTACAATAAAATTAACTGAATTACTTAAAATTAACATTAATTTGCTCACGAACATTTAAAACAAAAGAAAGTTTCATTTGACATATTTTCTGGTTCGTATAGCAATTTTTCAAATCAAATAATATGCGAAAACTGATGTAGCTGACTATTGATAGTATACTCGTATATACAGTCGCCAACAGATATATCGGAGCTGTGGAGATAAAGTGCATGTTCAGATATTTGTGACCACCTCCACAACTCCGATATATCTGATGGGGACTGTACAGCGCGTAGCGTGCTTGTAAGTAACGCGTGCCATTTTCGTAAATTATTTAAAATCACGTACAGGAATTCTTGAGCCGTTTCGACTCTGTCAATGCCCATGTTCGTAATTTTGCCACGTAAAGAATAATCTGCTCCCGATTGTAATGTCAAGCCCGATTCGTGTAATACACGGTTAAGTTAGAAACATAGGGAAGCGGCTCAATAATCCCTGCACAAAAATGGGGCTCGAGCGGGCTGTATATGGTGGAGTGGCGCAGGTGGGCAAGGAGTTCACGTCGCGCATGGACCTGGACTCGGCGGAGTACGCGGCGCCGGAGCAGTTCCCGGCCGCGTGCGGCGGGCTGGGCGCGCGGCCGGCGCACCGCGCGGCCGTGGTCAACGCCTGCGTGTACGTGCACCAGACGCTGCACCGCGCCAACGCGCGCCTGGCCAAGCGCGCCAACCGCACCATGGCCATCACGCCCAGGTGACGCCCTTGGTTATTATGCACGAACATTTCAGCTGTATGCAGTCCACTGCTGGACATAGGCCTCCCACAAATATGAATTCTATCATCTTGGGGGCAATTGCCATAGTCGCCACGCTTGGCAGGCGGGTTGGCGACCGCAGTAGCTGTAGATTGGATTTCGACGGACGCTGCTACCCGTCCGTAGGATGTTTCCCTTTGTCGCCTCTTACGACACCCGCGGGAGGAGATGGAGTGGTGCTATTTTAGTCAGCCGGCACCACACGGCAAATATATCAGTCAGCAAATATCATCGATATTTAAATCGAAAGAAAAATAGACAAATTTGACTCGAAGCGGGACTCGAACCCACAACCACCAGCCTTGTGATATACGAGTGTCGCTTGGACCTGTATAATTTTTCTATTTTATCCTTCCTGGTATACGTCATTACGGGTGACATGTAGACACATCTACCGAAAGAGTATTGAACCCTTTTAACGGCATGGAAGTCTCAAATTTTTGATTGAGAATTCATTAAGATATTGCAGAATTTATACAACCCAGGAGTGTTTGTTGACCACCAACACTACGGAGTGTTCGAAATGTCAGGCGTATTTTAAATTTAGTTTCCACGATATAATCCGTTTTTAGTTTATTTATTTCGTGTTTAATTATCGCGGCAACCCGTATTACAAGAGTTTCTTTTAGTAAAACCTTGTGACTGTTTTGAAAAAATAAGTCCCGCCGCCTTTCTTGCCGGTCATGAAAGTCAAAATGCTTCTCGGGTCAGAAGTGTAGGGTTAGAACCGGTGTAGTTTTTATTTTTCTTCTTTTTTATACTCGACGTGTAAAAGTGCCCTTGTGGCCTACTTACTGAATAAACGTTCGACCGGTCAGCAGTCTATGGCTCTCGAAAAGTATCATAAATCGATGACTGTTGTAACTTGTACATTATTCCAGACATTACCTCGACTTCATCCAACAAATGGTCAAGTTGTACGCCGAGAAGCGAGCGGACTTGGAGGAGCAGCAGCTCCACCTGAACGTGGGGCTCGGGAAGATTGCCGAGACCGTCGAGCAGGTTGAGGAGATGCAGAAGAGTCTCGCGGTCAAGTCACAGGTATGTGATACCGTCACGTATTATAAAGAAAGGAAATACAATTATGTATTAACGTGATACAAGGCTTGGAACCGGTTTAAAAAATAGCGGTTAAAACCTGTTTATTTCGGTTTTACTCCGAACTATTATAAGAACGCGAACGTTTGAAGAACTTTATTAAAACCTAAATAAACCGGTTTATTCGACGATTGACTGTGGCCGGCATGCCGCGTGTGCCGCGTAAAAACAGACACGTAGCAAATTGCTACTAGCAACTTATGCTTTTTTGGAATAAACCGGTTTTTAAAGTTCCAAACCGGTTAACTTGACAAGAACTTTATAAAAATGTTCCCCTAAAAACCGGTTTAAAAATAACGGTTTCGCGAGTGAAACCGAAATGATAAGGTTTTGCGCCAAGTACATGATGACGGTTTTGAAATTTAACCGGTATCCGAGCCTTGGATACAAGTAATATTACATACTAGCGGCGGCGGTCAATACAAGGCCACAGTATAACAATTTTCCTTGGGCTGTTGACGACAAAGCAAAATCATGATGGGTTCCGTCTTGCCTAAGAAAAACAGTGACCCATCTCCAATGTAACATTACGTAAAGCAACAAAAGTTAACTGGACGATAAAAGCGTAGCCTACTTGTTAGCCACGGCTAACCGCAATGCTGAGATATCTAACTTAAAGCTAATTTAATTACTGACACCAATATTTTCTGGTAATTATTTAATTAATAATGAAATAGTTTATTTGACCTTGTCATATATTTCTTCGTTGACTCTTTAAAATCGAAAAGAGTCATAAGTTCTTTGACAGGTCATTCTTTGCAGGTGTCAAGCTTACTTACCAGTTAGGGAACTGCCCAGCTTAAGTATGGAAGTAATTCTATTAGTTATTCTATACGCTGTTTTCTAAAATAATCATTTCCAATGCATTCCCCCTGGGACGCAGTCAGTCGTCTGTATATCAAGGGTTCGATTTTATTATTTAACTAATTTGATACGTGCACTTACGCTTTCAATATATTTCTTAGGAACTACAACAAAAGAACGAAGCCGCCAACGCTAAACTGCGCCAAATGGTCAAAGACCAGCAAGAAGCCGAGAAAAAGAAAGTTGAAAGCCAGGAAATTCAGGTCAGTCAATTTTGTCGAACAATACAGTCGTCATCAAATACAATGGAGCGACCAAGGTACTAAAATATATCTGCACATGCACTTTATCGCCTTGACAATCCAGGCGTTGTTTAGTTATTTATGGTCACCTTGACCGCTCCGATATATGTCATGGCGACTATACAGTCGAGTGCAAAAATATATATTAATTCAAATCGTACGCGTACTCGTACAGTCAGCAGCAGAAGTAGCTAAGCATTTGAGGCGAAGAGCGCGTGTAGGTCATTTTGAACACTTCAAACGCTTAGCAACTTTTGCTGCTGACTGTACCCTGTGAATTTTTCGCTGATATGAGCTGACAGTATTATTTATATAAGTAATATGCACGCATATTTTTACGTATGTCTGTATACGAGTAAGATGCAATTATTTTGGGAGCCTTATTGTAAACAATGTCTGCTTGAAATTAGGTCGCTTTGGAAAAACAAACGAAGGAGATCGAAGCTAAGCGCCGCGATGTGATGGCGGACCTGGCGCAGGTGGAGCCCGCCGTCATCGAGGCGCAAAACGGTTTGGTTCTTTGCTTCATTTGTAGTTACTTTTCTTCTCTGCTAATTGACTATATGCGAACGGGCTTGTCGTCTCTAGCAGCCCTACAAGGTACTGTACCGTGGAACTTTGCAATCTTATACTGAAACAAGTAACAGAAAAGTTTCCCAAAAAAAGGCCTCTCCTCGAAGTCCATTTGTCTCAGTCCTGTGATGACGATGATGATGAAAAGGGTGTAAGAAGAAAATAACTGGTTAAACATTTTCGATTTGCAAAGTTTAATTGTACAGATCCTAAAGCTTAAATATAGTATTTGGTTTTACTGCTAGTATTTTGGTTATACTCCATAGTTTTGTGTAGTGATAACTGATAACACGTTGTTCACATTTGTCGATTACCTTAACATCGGTAACGTTAGATCTGTAGTTAGAACAGTCACAATAAGGCGGTGCCTATGTCTCACTAACTTTTGTTTTCGATAGTATGTTCAAATCTTTGATCGATTTAATTTTGTATGAACATCTTGTACTGTTCAGCTTAGGCATATAAGGCATCAAATAAGTATAAAACAATGCAAAACTAGCATGAAAAAAAAACTTGCCTTATTGCCTCAGAGGAGCAAAATTACAAATGCACTATGATCAAAGCGTTAATATATTGAAGCACAGTATAATAGATGATCAAACGAACTTCTAAAGCGAAGTTCGATCATTATTATATGAGTCGTTTCATTCGAAGATATATCATATACCAGGTAGTTCTTTGAACCTACAGGCGACTTCTGCACAATATTAAAAGACAGTCAGTTGACTATTGAACTGAATTTTTGTTAAATCATTCATTCCCCTACCTTTCCCGGTCACCGCGCCCTCCTACTTGCTCATTATCTTTAGAGAGAGAAACGTAAAACTTTAAGTTATTGGGTTTTAAAGGGTGGGAGGGCCATTATATCTTCGAATGAAACGACTCATATAATAATGATCGAACTTCGCTTTAGAAGTTCGTTTGATCATCTATTATATTTCGTCGTTTCATTCTTCAGATATATCATATACCAGGTAGATGTTTAGAGTGTTAAAGTTTTACTTAAGGTGGAATGAAACAATATCTCGACACGAAATCATATATATTTACTTCGTAAAGTCACATATTCGACTATAATCTTAATTATCGATATTGTCAACAAATCAATCTACAGATAATCATTTAAAGATCATTGCTAGAAATCGACAAGCAAACGGATCTGGCGAATAGCCCTTCCTCCGATAACGGTCGATTATAGAAGCGGGCGAACGTGGTGGACGCCGCGCTCCTGCCCGCGGTGCGGCGGATGGTGTCGACGACGTGGCGGCGTGGCGCGCACTGTGCGCGCTGAACACTGTCATGTCGATGCCGCTTTCGGACAAAACGTCTTTGATCCATCTACTGATGGTCTGCGATGTTGCAGGTCTGTGGGGCCTTTTATATGTCATTAAAAGCTGCCCTTCACTGCCGGCTCTCGTATTTTTTGTTACAAAAATATAATCTCTGAGAGCCGTAGCAGGGCAGATAGAGACATTATCTTTAAAATATGGTAGGAAGAGAACAGGTTGTTCTCGTCCCGCGGCAGATGTTTTGATGACGTCAGTTATTCCAATTTTAACGCCATTTGTGGAAATAATTATGTTTTCGATTTTAATAAGCGCTAAAGTTTGAACCCTATGCGCCGTACAGATGGCCAGCAATGTCACTAGTTTTTTCGACAGTTTTTCAAGCCCTAAGCTTGTATTGGGATACCAATGAGAGATGTGATTTAGAACCACCTGGGGGTCCCATGTATGATTATACTTCGGTCCACTAGGTTTCTGTTTGTACGCACCTTTGAGAAGACGTTTCACGCAATCGTCTGAACCCACATTGTTTCCCAATAACAAAGATAGGGCTGAACGATGACTATTGAGAGTGCCATATGCACATTTTTTGTTAAATTGTTCTGTTAGAAATGACAGTACTGAAGCTGTCGCGGGTTCAAACACACTAATATTATTTACAATGCAAAATTGCCACCACAGCTTGTATGTAACATCGTATTGTTTTATTGTTTTGTCGGAAAGAGATGCCAACATCAGTGTTAGCGCGTCGGGCGGTGAGCCCCTCCGAGCGAAGGACTGTTGCAGAGCCTCGCGACACCCAGAGTAAGTCCCCTGTGTAGGGGGTGGCAGTCCCTGAAATGGGAATGAAGTAAATTTTTATTTGGGTTCAGAAACATTATGTCTGAATTAAGAAGGCTCTGCAATAGGGGGAACCATGGCTGCGATGGCCAGTAAGGAAACACCAAGATTCCATTTGCTTGATCGTCTACAAGTTTTCTGAGACATTTTAAGACTAATGAAAACGGAGGAAAGGCGTAGAAATAATTTTCGCTCCAGTTAATTGTAAATGCATCAACTGCTACCGCATCAGGGTCAGGTTTCCACGACACAAAACATGAACATTTGGTATTGGAACGAGAGGCGAATAAATCTATCTTTGGTTGACCGAAGCGTTTCACTATTGACTCGAACGCTCTGTCTGACAGTTCCCATTCAGTGTCAGGGTTAACTACCTTCCTGGACTCGGGATCGGCAATATTTTCTTTTGTATTTATGTAAGACGCAAAGATAAATACATTTCGCTTCTCGCACCACTGCCAAATTGTTCGAGACAAATCGTTTAGGTGGGGAAACTGTATGCCCCCCATGCGATTTATATAACTTATTGCGGTCATATTATCGACCCGCAACAAAATTGCACAGTTATTCACGTTCTGAGCGAAACTTTTTAAGCCAAGGTATACCGCCAGCAATTCCAAATAATTAATATGGAGATCCCGTTCAGAAGATTTCCACATGCCGTTAACCTTATTTTCTCCTGAAACGGCACCCCAACCTGTATTGGATGCATCACTGTATATTTCAAGTTGAAATATAGAGTGTCTCATAAAGTTATTTGACGTGTAAATATTATTTATCCACCATTTTAAATCATCTTGTATAGCAATATCGGGTTTTATTTTTGCCTCAAACTTATTATTGTTTTTTAATAACTCTAAATGTTTTTGCCGTTCTAAGGTTTTTGTGTAAACCCAACCGTATTTTACAGCTGGGCAGGCTGACACCAAAACTCCTATCAGTTGTGAAAACTCCCGAATAGTACACCTCGGGAGCGCTAGAAATTTGTGAGTTAATTGTGCAATTTTGTTCCGCTTATCTTCTGGTAAGGCTAAGGTCAAATTTTGAGTATTAAATTGGAAGCCTAAAAATTTACAAGTTTGTTTTGGAAGTAAGGAACTTTTGTTGTTATTAACAACGAATCCTAGACATTGCAGTAACTTTAAGGTTTCATTAACATTATTTTGACAATCCTGAAAACTATCCCCTATACAAAGGATGTCGTCTAAATATATAACCGATTTGTGGCCTCGAGATCTTAGGTTAGACACCACTTCTTTCATAATTTTTGTGAAGACTCTGGGCGCTACAGACAAGCCATATGGTAATGCGGAGAATTCATATGTCGAGCCCTCAAATTGAAACCTTAAGTATTTCCTGTCGTTTTTATTTATAGGTATAAGGAGGTACGCTTCCGTCAAGTCTATAGTGGCTAGAAAACCATTCCGAGGAATGAGTTTAGAGGCCGTGCGATAATCCTCCATTTTAAAATGACAGGGAGCGATAAATTTATTAAGGCTTTTTAAATTTAGGATAAAGCGTTTTCCTCCGTTAGGTTTTGGGGCAAGAAATATCTTAGATATAAATTGGTTATTAACCTCAATGCACTCAGATATGGCTCCTAAATCCAAAAGCTTTTGTATAGCTAATTTCATATCAGTCACTTCGTCCTGAGCAAACGTATTTACTGGAATAAACGTTTGTTTTACGTCTGACTCAAATGGGATTGAGTAGCCATATCTGACCCAGTCTAAAACCATTTTATTCGAAGTTATTTTTAGCCAACAGTTATAAAATAGCTTATTCGACCTGCATGTACCTGTATGACGGTGCCTGAGCATGTGCCTTGGTCGAGGTCGATGACTTGGTGGGTTGCGACGGTGGGAACGTCCGCTGCGGGTAGTTCGTCTGCCTGCGAGCTCCTCTCCGGCCCCTGTTCGACGCGTAACGAGGGGGCGCTGACCAGTTTCCCGAGTACGGTGGTCGACTGCTCGTAGGCTGAGCTGGAGTAGGTTTCTTTGGTGACGCTTTCTTAATTTGAAGACCTTGTTTTTCAATGGTCTTTGACGCCTTTATTTTTTCTGACAATTTATTGCCAAATACGGTATCGTCGCGTTCCGAGTCCTGAATAACTTGTAGGAACGTCTTATCCAGACTAGGGGTAATGAGTTTTATGCGGCTCTGAGTGGAGGACGCATGGAGGTCACACAAAATGCGGCAACCATTACTAAGGTGTTTCATAGCTTCGATTCCGTTGGTATCGGCCCCTTTAATTAGAATATCCATGGCCCTGTTCAGGGCCGTGATCCCGTGGCCTAGTTGCTGCTGCACTGCTGCCAGATTCTTATCCCTATTCCGGACCATATCGGGAACCGCCGCTGAAATCTCGACGTTCAATTTTGGTGCTTGTAACAAACGACAGTTGTCGGGCACAAGGTATTCTTTTTGAATCTTGTCCTTACTTTCCTTTGTCATACCTTTCTTTAGCAAAGGTAGCCAAAGCTTTGTTAAATTGTCGTGTATTTTGTTACTAAATTCAGGGGTGTCATCGGTTGATTCCCCAAGAGCCAAGAGCATTTCTGGATCGAGCTCAGGTTGGTCTAACGACATAGCTACGTCCGCCTGATTTTCAGGTGGCGAAATCGTGTTGCTAGGGCCTGGCGTCGATACGTCACCAGTATTATCTGGTGCGTTTGATTGTAATTCCGGTACAACAGGATCATGAGCCGGCATGGAATCATCTAGAATGTCTAGATTATGTTCCATTACACTGTCTACAACAATAAAAGGTGATTAATATTTTATATGAAAATATTTTCTTTTGGGGGTAGGTTAAGAAAATATTTGTGTCGCAGAGTAACGCGCATCTACTGAAGATTGCGCGTGTGTTCTGCTTTATTACATCGTTGGAGACTCGCAGTCAACCCCGATGTTAATTTGATCATAGTTAGAGACTCGCGGTCAATCCCTATGTCGGCTTTTTAATCACTTCTCAACATAAAGTTATAAAACAAATAACTTACCTTCGTCTTCCGATGAGGACGTTGTATAAATTATTCTGTACCGTTTCTTATGATCTTCAAGTTTTTTAACTTTTTTACGGTAATAGTTTAACTTCTCCTTAGCTGTGCGTTTCGGCATGATTGTAGGCTTTGCCGGATAGCTAAAGAGGCGCGTGCGTTCGTCGCCGTGCACGAAAAAAGAATGAGCAAGTAGGAGGGCGCGGTGACCGGGAAAGGTAGGGGAATGAATGATTTAACAAAAATTCAGTTCAATAGTCAACTGACTGTCTTTTAATATTGTGCAGAAGTCGCCTGTAGGTTCAAAGAACTACCTGGTATATGATATATCTGAAGAATGAAACGACGAAATATAATGTATATTTTAGTATCATAAGGAAAATATACTGATAAACGTTGCTAAAATTCCTTATTCCTTAAAGCCTTTAAATATTATATCTAAATATAAAACTAGTATTAAACACGAAGCCCAAACACAGCGGTGCGATCCATCAAGAAACAGCAGCTGGTGGAGGTGCGCTCTATGGCGAACCCGCCGTCGGTTGTCAAGATGGCGCTCGAGTCGATCTGCACGCTGCTCGGCGAGAAGGGCGACACGTGGAAGGCCATCCGCTCGGCCGTCATGAAGGATAACTTCATATCTACCATCGTTAACTTCGAAACTGAGAATATCACGTTAGTTTACTGATTCACGAGTACACTCTACATAAACGTTCGTTAGCTTTACGGCCAATTTACATTTTCACTCGTTAGCAACCACGGTCGTTCAGTGCTGTACATAGGTCTCCCTCGTAGACCGCTACAAGCAGCATGGTAGGTTTAATGCCATAATCTCTACACTTAGTAGACGAGTTGGCGATCGCAGAATGTCCCACCGCTCGCCTCGCCGCATTGTCACAAAATGAAACATTGCATTAACCAAGGCCGGTTTACTTGGGTTTTACTCCGAAGTATTATGAGAACGCGAACGTTTCAAGAACTTTATTAAAACCTAATTAAACCGGTTTATTCGACAATTATCGATGGCCGTCATGCCGCGTATTCCGCGTAAATACAGAGACGTAGCAAATAGCTACTAGCAACTTATGTTTTTTTGGAATAAACCGGTTTTTAAAGTTCCAAACCGGTTAAATTGACAAGAACTTTATGAAAATGTTCCCTTCAATACCGGTTTAAAAATAACGGTTTCGCGAGTGTAACCGAAATGAAAAGGTTTTGCGCCAAGTACATGATAACGGTTTGGAAATTTAACCGGTATCCGAGCCTTGGCATTAACTAGTCACAGCTCTAATATTATTATATTTAATGTAACATGTAGATAACGGACTTAAACTAGTTTGCCAAGTAGTAATTACAACATTGTGGCAAAAGGTTTGGGCGTCAGCATAATGCTGGCAGTGTCGTCATCAGAGCGGCACTTCAGCTCTGTTTTGCAGCCCAGACCTACATAGGAACTCTTGTGCCACCCATAAATCCTCTAGTGGTTTTCGGTCTCAGTTTCGGGACAATACACGTGTCCGGAGGTTCGCTCATAGTCTATTCCTTTAGTCTTGATTTGATAGATTTATGGCATGTGTTACCGTTATGTAAAATGGCTGTATTTTTAATGAACGTTTGTGCAACAAAAGTCATCGAGGTGAGACGGAAATAAATAACGAGTTTGACACAGAAAAAATGTCTTTAGACTTTTCGTTTGTTTGTGAAACTTGATCACGATTTCCGTTTGATTTTAATTGGACACAATATGCACTTAAAACAGCTGTTAAAGTTGCAATTAAATGAGTTAGTAATGCAACTAAGTATAGCATGATTCTATTCTAGATCAGGTACTGTAGCAATTATGGCATGGTAATATCTATAGCGTACGTTTTTCAATGTTCTATGTTCCAGTGATTTCCGACTCGCCTCATATTAAAAGCTAACATGTTCTAATTTTACAATTGGCATAGTTAGACTTTTTTCTTTCTATTAAGTAATTTACTTTTGGACAGTTAGTTTATATTTATTGGCAAACACATTGTACATGGAATGATTTGTTATTCAACCGTAAATGATTGTATTAAATTGTTTTTATAGAATTCTACATATAAGTATCGCATTGTATTTTATATTAGTTTTATAATTTAAAATAATATAGGTGTTGTTACTGTTATGTTATGAATGGATATTGTTGTAACTTTATTTTGTAAATAAGCTAAGCTTGCCTGCATATGTGACTGTTGTTATTAATACATCAACCTACATTAATATTGTGATCTGTAGCTAAAGGCATCAAATACCACTAATTACATCGTCTACTCGTATGTGACTAACTTTGCTAATCATAAACAACAAAATTAACAATCGTTTTTAATATTCTCGTATTTAATCTACATGTGTTTTATTATTATTTTAAGACTTTAAATCTAGCCGTGATATAAGTTTTTAATAATAACGCCAGCCGCATGTATCACAGACTGCTAAACGCCTTTTTTGTTTCTCTCTTTTTTTGTAATCTCTCGCTCTCGCTTCGTGCTGGTGACGGACGGCTGGACACTGCGTTGGATAAACAGCGGTGAAATCTATAAAGAAGCAGCACTTGGTGGAAGTGCGTTCCATGGGCAACCCGCCGGCGATCGTGAAGGTGGCGCTAGAGTCTATCTGCCTGCTGTTGGGCGAGAACGCGACGGACTGGAAGGCGATCCGAGCGGTGATCATGCGGGAGAACTTCATCAACAGCATCGTCTCCAACTTCTCGACCGAGGACATCACGTGAGACAAACTGTTACCAATGGTGTTAAATACAAGCTCACCGCAGAAGGCGCTCAACGGGCTTATATTTGTTTTCACTTGTTTTCAGGGCCTATTCCTGAAAGGCTTGTAACTGTCATTCAAGCAGAAGTCACTTTTTGACACCATTTATTAGAAAGGGACTTCCGCTTGATTTACAAATTAAAATGTGACGTTCCACGGATAAAGCTATCTTGCTTGCCGCTTACGTTGCGAAGCGTCATATTGGTATTGGAGCGTCGTTAACAATAGCGTAAGCGCCATTAGCCATTTTATCAGTGCAACGCTACAAATAAACCCCAGGTTCCAACTAAGTGTCAAATAAAATTACGTGCGATATAGCCCTATAAAAAGCGTATGGCGATTAAGTTGAACCAAAGTCTACACACGGAATTGTCAAAAGATCGATACACCCCTAGCGCCCTCTGAAGTGAATGAATTTTAGTTAGTCCCTTATTTTGTTTAGTTGCGGTAAGTACGGGTGTTTGGCGAGTCTTTAGAATTGCACCGTTTGGTTTGAGTGCTTGAAGCATGCTTTTGCACAACGTTCTGTATTCCTCTGTAACATTGAGTGTTGTGGTGATGGCTAATTAACATGTATAATTTTAGATAGTTCGTGATTTGAACGAATTAGCTGGTTTAATTCACAATTAATCTACCAAGTTAATTTTTCGGTAGAATTTGTTAGTGGAACTAATGATTATATAACCTGTATTATTCTGATTTTAGCCAGAAATCTACATCATATCCGGGTTGCATGTATTTGCCAATAAATAAATTGTGTTCGTCCTCTATTCACGTCCGTCTTCATCAAACTATCGACGTCGGCGACTATGACTCGACTGCTTGAGTATTTTTTTTGTTTCGGTTGCTACTTTTGTTTTTTAAACACTGTAATTGTGAAGAGGTATGTTCATGTAGATTTGTAGGTATTTTTTGTTTCTATTCAATTTAAGTCGCAAATTAAAACCAAATTGAAACTACCACCAATCTTTTTAAACATACCTCGCATTCTAAACCACAAAGTACATCCACTTCTTTTTTGTTGTATGGGTAAGTTACGTTTGTGTTTCAATACGTTTGTTTAAGAGCATGAGGGATTTATTTTCATTCATTTAGTATGTTTTGACGGACTTAGGATCGGTTTGGTATCAAGGGAGGTTAGTATTAAAGTATCAGTATTAATGGCATGTCTGTGTGGCCAGTGACGATGTCCGCGAGAAGATGAGGACCAGGTACCTGAGCAACCCCGACTATAACTTCGAGAAAGTCAACCGCGCCAGCATGGCTTGCGGGCCTATGGTCAAATGGGCTATCGCTCAGGTATGCAAATATGTTACTATATAGTTTTATATGACATAAATTCAAGATAATACTAGGCGGGGTTAAAAAAAACAATTGATAAAACTGTTTATGTTTATGCCAAAGGCGGTAAATTACATCGACTGAAAATTGTACCTCAGATGTTATGACTTCAATTGTCAAACTTATGCCATATATCACGGCGTCTAAGGGCTCAGCTTTACGTAGAGGAGCTGGGTGGAAACGTAAAAAAATATTAATTTATTACCGTATCCTTATATTAAGAATATGGCAATTAAATGCTTGGAACCAATCCCAGCCATTGCCAATTATGTAGCGGCTGCGCACATAAAACCCACCTAACGTGCTGAACTGGATGTGTTCCGCTCGTAGCCGATGCCAGCGTTTTTCGTAGAGGAAAGCCTCTACAAACAGAACTCCCCTGGGGAGTTCCTAACACTCAATGTGTTCAAAGATTTTGTAAACTTATCCCTCCAGATCGAATACGCGGACATGTTGAAACGCGTGGAGCCGCTGCGCAACGAGCTGCGTGCGCTCGAGGACCAGGCGCAGACGAACGTGACGGCCGGCGACGAGGTGCGCGACCTGATCGCGCAGCTGGAGAAGTCCATCGCGTCCTACAAGGAGGAGTACGCGCAGCTCATCAGCCAGGCGCAGGCCATCAAGACCGACCTGGAGAACGTGCAAGCCAAGGTGAGTGCAGGCTACTGTACCACCTTTTGAGGAGCTGATAGCCAATACCTGGGGTTTCCACATATGTAGAGGAAAACGCCTACCCACAGGGAACCCTCCTAGCCTAGGAGGATATAACCAATATGGAGCCGACACACGCACTGATTTCTATCGGTAAAATTCTGCCGTTTTATCGTGCCATACTTGTCCAAGATCTTGATTAAAGTTAAATGTGACAACTTGTAAAGAACGATCAAATAAATAAACAATATCGGTTCAAGTACAAAAAAGTTTGGAGGTAACACACAAAAATCATCGAATTGATAACCTCCTACTGAGTTTTGTTAACCCTTTTTTAGGTCGCATCAATCGTAATAGTTCTCATAAACCCCAAAATATATCCAAAATAAGTAGTTTAATTTTGGTGATAATCCAATCTAATGTGAACCTTAAAGTTCAATGCTTAAGTTGAAATTTAGGTTAAATTGTACTATATGTTGGGAAAAGGCTTAACACCGACATTGCGTCAATCAGCCAACAGAGCTAACTCACCTCACCAGTCACCCTAACACTGGGTCGAGATGAGTGAAAATGAATTAGTTGCGAATTAATATTGTTAAACTTCCAGGTGGACAGATCCATTGCGCTGCTAAAGAGCCTGGTGATCGAACGCGAGCGCTGGGAGGCGAGCTCGGAGACGTTCCGCTCGCAAATGAGCACCATCGTCGGCGACGTGCTGCTGTCCGCCGCCTTCATCGCGTACGGCGGGTACTTCGACCAGCACGTGAGTACCACCAAGTGCTAAAGTGATTCCAGTCTTCTGCACTGTTAATACGTTCCATATTTATTTGGCAGCGCCCAAAACGGCGTATTTAACGTGATGTTTGTATTTTTGTGTTCCGGATACTTATGCATAGTCGCATGCACCATCGCCGAATAACTGACTATGCGCCGAGTTTCGTTGACTATCATCAAAAACATAATGGACGTTAGTTTAGGGAAAAGGCGATCTATTTAAAGTAATTTATTCCAATGGAAAATATTTGAAGATGAATCCTTTCAACAACCTCCTTTTATTTTCTAGCATAGCATGACAGCTGCGACTTTTTCTTAAAACGCGACCGAAACTATAATTTACGTACTTGTGACTCCTCTAGTGTTGCGAGTGTCCATGGGCGGCGGTAGTTGCTTACCATCAGGCAATCCGTTTGCTTGTTTGCCTCCTATATCATAAAAAAAAGAATATCGAGGATCTCAGAAGGTTAAAGAACATTTTATATTAATAATGAACATGTCCACAGTACCGTCAGAACCTGTTCTCAACGTGGACGGCGCACCTGGCCGCGGCCAACATCAAGTTCCGCGCAGACATCGCGCGCACGGAGTACCTCAGCAACCCGGACGAGCGGCTGCGCTGGCAGGCCAACGCGCTGCCCACCGACGAGCTGTGCGTCGAGAACGCTATCATGCTTAAGGTACGAAACTTGAACGTTTATAAAACGTTGCTTTAAAGAAAAAAAAAACTTGTATTTTCTTTGGGCTTAAACTTTCCAAACCACATCATTTAGATTTATTCAGCGTGAGATGCGAACATGCAGAGTTACTTTCGCATTTCTAATAGTACAATACATAGATATTTTGACGACCGATCTGGCCTAGTGGGTAGTGACACTGTCTATTAAGCCGATGGTCCTGGGTTCGAATCCCATTCATATATAGAATATTTGTGTGATGAGCACAGCAGAGCATATTTGTTCCTGAGTCATGGGTGTTTTCCATGTATTTAAGTATTTACATTTATCTATCTATTATATACTACAACACAAGCCTTACTGAGCTTACCGTAAGACTAGTTCGATTTGTGTAAGATTGTCCCGAAATATTAAAAGAAAAAAAAAGAAAGGATTTTTTGTATCGAATTCCATTGTATGTACATACAGTGGAATTATTAATATGTGCACATGCAACAGACATGAAAAAACTTAGTAAAAGTAATCATAATTATAGTTGTCCACAGTATCAGACAGAAGTATGGTTAATTATTTACATGTTCATTCTGTAATAAAGTAAATAAACAATTTTTGAATATCGAAATAATTACTAAATTACCCGGGTTTAAGTGAAGCCTACCGTACCGAATTGTCAATAACATCAAAAGTTTAGTTATCTTGAATGTGTGATATACATTTCCTGCTAGAAATAATTAGTTAAATCCGATGACAGCGCTTCAACCGGTACCCGCTCATCATCGACCCGTCGGGCCAGGCCACGGAGTTCATCATGCGAGAGTTCAGGGAGCGCAAGATCACCAAGACGTCCTTCCTCGACGACTCCTTCAGGAAGAACCTCGAGTCCGCGCTGCGGTTCGGCAACCCGCTGCTTGTCCAGGTCAGACTCCACTTTTTTATATGGCGGTAGTAAACTAGCATACGGCCTGCCTGATGGTAGGCAGTCACCGTATCCTATGAACGCCTTTTTTTGAGCCAGTGTAATGCGTTACGCATACCACTACGTAACAAGAGACCCACGGGGTGGAGTCAGTTATTACGTATTGGTTATGTGGGACTCTCCGGTGAATGGCACCGACCTACCCACTAAAACACTGGGATGCTGCCGTGACCGTGCCTGAGTGGTGGTGTCACGGGGTCGCAGAGAATTTCACCGCGACACCACCGGCATCCTATAAACGCCATCCTAACAACACAGGATTCACACGTTCGTTGCCGACCCTGCTTTCTATCGACTTTACTTAAGCAGAAACACAACACTAAGTATTTATCGTTAAGCTTTACTCGCCCGGAGACCTATAGAGAGGTCTCCCATTCAATGCCATTTTGAATTTTAATTATGACAAAACATTGTTGCATTTGGTCTGGCAAATTTTGGATCTCTGGGCAGCTAGAGGTTAATGCGTTATCCAGAATAAGATAAGTCCGATTGTATATAAACATTGTCAATCCATGATTTCTAGGGCCTTTGCCTACCAAGTTAAAGTTAAGCCCGATTTAAGTCATGTTTAAGATTCTACGAATGTTATTTAAGTCATGTATAATTGTCAGTTTTGTGATGGCAGCTAACCGGCCGACAGTTTCCGTGGAGCAGGTCGCTACGCGCTACGCCCGTAGTTGATCCCAGCGTTTTTCCACTATGTAGAGGAAAACCAGACAAACAGAGAACTCCCCTGGGGAGTTCCTAGCACTCAATGTGTTAAGTGAAATCGCCCCTGTACAAATGTTTGCCTGTTGCCAGGACGTGGAGAACTACGACCCCATCCTGAACCCGGTGCTGAACCGCGAGCTGCGGCGCACGGGCGGCCGCGTGCTCATCACGCTCGGCGACCAGGACATCGACCTCAGCCCCTCGTTCGTCATTTTCCTGTCCACCAGGTGCGTCCCCGTACATCTGAATAATGCAATACACTTCACTCTCTCACGTATAATAGTTATTTTTTATACAAGGGGGCAAAGTTAGTGTTTACCTTTTCGTGCTATTATTGAGACCCGAGCTAGCGAAAGATTCCAAAACTTAACCACGAGCATAGCGAGTAGTTAAAAGAGTGGAATCTTGAGCATTGGGACGGATCCATCATTCAAAAACATAAAAAAAACACTCGATTAGTAATAAATAATGTGTATGAAATTACTTTGCACTCTTTTTAATAAAATGCAACTTTGCTATCTGTTTTTAAAGAACAAAACAGTTCTTTCCGAGCTAGTGAGGTGAAAATATATTCATTTCCATGCACATGAGATGAAATACACCAATCATTAAAAGCCTTTGATGTCGGCCT
Source organism: Grapholita molesta (assembly GCA_022674325.2). NCBI lineage: Eukaryota > Metazoa > Arthropoda > Insecta > Lepidoptera > Tortricidae > Grapholita > Grapholita molesta. The sequence goes on from CP053137.2 coordinate 12,901,077, forward strand.
TCTGATACTCTCATTAGTAACCTCATTTTTATCACTCTTGGGCCACAATGTACTTTAACCAACCAACGCCTACCCACAAAACGTTTTTATAGTTAAAATAAACCTTATCATACAGTTAATTGAGTTGATATTCCTTTTATTCATAAAATAACGAAACAAAAGTAATGTTACTTTAGTTCCTTTTAATATAAAAGACTTAAAATTGATTTAAAGGGAGTGTACATTGTTATGCGCACTTTTACACTTCGTACTGACTTGTTCTCTAATACCCACATTACATGGCGACCCTGCCAGTGTTTCCTTTACATGTGGCTTGGTTTAACTTTCCTGTAGAATAAGGTAGACTTTTGTAATAATATTGAAATATTTCCCGTGTTCTCGTTGTAACATTGACCTCCTCGTGCCAGGGACCCGACGGTGGAGTTCCCGCCGGACATGTGCTCGCGGGTGACGTTCGTCAACTTCACGGTGACGCGCTCCTCGCTGCAGTCGCAGTGCCTGCACCGCGTGCTCAAGGCCGAGCGGCCCGACATCGACACCAAGCGCTCCGACCTGCTCAAGCTGCAGGGTAAGGACGGTTTTAAAGAGGTGAAAAACTTAGCTAAAGCAAAGTAGGGGTGAGTATGTGTATATGTTCTATATGCCGTGTGTTCTATATTCAAATTTTGACGTAAGTTCCATATTAATTCTCTACCCAACTACATAGACATAATCCTTTGGTTCGGCTGTCTCAAAACATGCATATTTATGATATGTCATTTGTATTAATTTGTTTCCTGGCTCATGGGACAGAATAGCAATAAGAAATTTAACCTCGTAACGCCCAACATACTAAAATATTTAATAGTTAAAACCAACCTTACTATGCAGTGAATTGGGTTGAATTTTCTTTTTTACGAAAACTAATGAAACAAAAGAAATTCTACCCTATTTTCTTTTATAAAAGATTTCAACTCTATTGAAAGGGAGTGTATTAGTGTACATTGTAATGGACACTGGGTGTTACGAGGATAACATGAATATGAATAAAAAATTTAGCATACACTGCTAGTCAGTTAAAACGCAGTAAATCTATTTACTAAAAACTTACGGGTCTATCGTAAATTAAATTTAATTAGCATGCTTGTAGAAAACGCGAAAGTTCAAAGTTTTATATCGCAAGAACTCTCTGTAACGCCATATTGCCGTGCATAGTTACGACATTCATCTTAAACAGGTGAATTCCACCTCCGTCTGCGTCAACTGGAGAAGTCTCTGCTGCAAGCGCTCAATGACGCCAAGGGCAAGATCTTGGACGACGACTCGGTCATCGCCACTCTGGAGACGCTCAAGAAAGAGGCCGATGACATCGGTCAGAAGGTAAACTATGCCAACACTCACTTCTTCTAAATACAACTGTATCATACCAGAGACCATCATACTGGGTGTTATAAAAAGACGTGATACAAAATTATCAAATCGGCATCTGTTCATGATTTTGAATATCTTTTACTATATGGGGTCAAGTTTGTAAAATTAAATAAAAATACAGCTGTTCCATAGAAAAGGTCAAGTATAAGTTGATGAAAATGTATGAGAGAGTAGTTTTTTTTTTCAATTTACAAAGTTGACCCCATAGTAAGAATTGTTAAAAATCATGACCAGATGCTGGCTTGATAATCTTGTATCATGTTATTGTAACACCCGGTATAGTAAGTAGCAATCAAAGTACCTATATATTTGCCTGCTCTGATTGGGTACTAAGTTTTGATGCTGACTGTACAATTTTCACCGTGTGAAACTTATTTTAAGATTAATTACCTAATATCATTGGCCAATGTTACAGATATAAATATTATGTGTTTTATAGGTTGAAGAAACCGACAAAGTCATCGCCGAGATCGAAACAGTCAGCCAGCAGTACTTGCCTCTTTCTCAAGTAAGTAGAGTTTACATTTTAGCTAAGAGTAGGTACATTATCCACTCACGTGCTTTTGGTAGCTGTATTAGTTACCAGCTGTCACTCTTATTTTATTATAATAATAGAGGTCATTGGTAAATTTCAATCACGTGAGTGGTTATTGACGTTTCTTTCATTGCTTCGTCTCTACAATCTTGCAGTTCCCGTAACCTATTTAATATAACGCTTACGCCTGCCTACTCGACTTCGAGTATAATTACTTGAATTTTATCAACTGAGAAGGCAGTAATTGTATTTCACTTGTTTCGTTCGATTTTGATACAAAATAAATTTTACTTTATTTCCTATGCTATTAAGAACAAAGTCAAGTGGCATGTTTCTTGTATCGTGGACCACAGAATGATACAAGTTTCAATTGGTGAATCGTGCTTTCAACAGACATTATTTATGTAAACAGGCGTGCAGCAGCATCTACTTCACGATGGAGTCGCTGAACCAGGTCCACTTCCTGTACCAGTATTCGCTGAAGATGTTCCTGGACATCTTCAGCTCGGTGCTGGTGTTTCCGCAGCTCACCGGCGTGTCGGACTACACCGCGCGACTCGGCATCATCACCGAACAACTGTTCACTGTGGGTTTATAGTCTACCTTTGCAGTTTGTTGATGAACTCTGTGTCCCAGAGGCAATGGCATAGCTCCATAAGCTTGATACGCGTGGCGTCTGGTATATACTTTCGCTATCGCCGATTTTGGAGTTTAATAGGTAAAATAGGGTAATGAAACAGTGTAGGCAATCGGGCCGCAGATGAAGAAATATGTACACGTAGTGCTTTATATACAGTTTATTTACAAATATTTACAAACATTAACACAGAATTAGATAGATATTTACACATTTCCTACATATAGTAATCCACAAAAACATTCAAAACAGCGGGAGCAAAATATGAACTTTTTTACTTTTTATAAAAACAAAAGACGCGGCATACGTTGTGGCCAGTGCGCGCACCAACGAGGTTGGTACCATTTCCACCGTTTACAAACAGGAATTAAAAACCCAAAACAGATTCGGGCTTTGAGTGCGGAATGATCCGACCCATTAAAATCGCACCCTTGCATTGTACGGGTTTGTGGATACCTACTCGTAGTAAATGTATAAATGAGGGAATCAGAACGATCTGTCTTTAAGGTTTTTGTGAAGATTATTAGCGATATTAAAATTTGTTTCCTAACTAGTGCGTAAAAAGTGCACTTTACGCACGCTTCGCATGCGTAAATTTCACTTTTTAAGGCACTTGTTATGAAAAATTGGGTTCGATACACGTGTAAAAACTTATTTCAGACTCGGGTGATTGTCACCCTCGTTTCACTCGGGCTCCAACTTTCACCCTCGTCGAAAAAAATTTTTTTTTTACTAGTATCGAAATGTACTAAACTATACCGCGATAAAATTTAGATAACATTCGTTGCTGCCTGTAATCAGCTTGTTCCTAATACAATATAAAATAAGAATGCGTAAGGCTATTGTAATTTGGAAATGATTATTGTCTTCATGAGCGTTATAGCGCCATCTACTATTTTGATTTGGTACCAGGTGGTGTACGAGCGCGTGGCGCGCGGCATGCTGCACACGGACCGGCTGACGTTCGCGCTGCTGCTGTGCCGCATCCACCTGAAGGGCACGGGCGCCGAGGACACGCTGGACCAGCCCTTCGCCACCTTCCTGCGCGGCAAGGAGGGCTTCGTGTCGCACTGCGCGCCGCTCGAGCCGCTCTCGCAGCAGCAGCACGACGCCGCCGCCAGGCTCAGCTCCAGGTCTGACTACACATCCATTTTAACCTTTAACCGTTAAACATACTTTTCAAAACATTTAACTTAGGACCATACACATTTTTGAATAGATCCGTTTTTGTCTCATGTGCGACGGCATCAATTATTAGGTATCGTCGCTATCAATTAAAGGGTTTAAACGCCAAAGTGATTACATACACCTTCGTAAATAATGACATAATTGAAAATATTTTTTTAAGCGCAAAATTTTTAAAATATTATGAGTTCGTTTTTGATTGGCTGCAAATGCGTGCGGCAAGGCGAGGGCGAGACAAGTATGCCCTGGCAGGGTCGCCATGTATGGTGAAGTAAACCCCGGTGTGGTCGCAGGCTGACGGCGTTCCGGCGGCTGCTGGAGAAGGCGGGCGAGCTGCCCGAGCTGGCGGCGTGGCTGGCGCAGGCGGCGCCCGAGCAGTGCGTGCCCACGCTGTGGGACTCCAGCCCCAGCGCGCCGCCCGCGCCGCACACGCTCGCCATGTACCGCCTGCTGCTCATACAGGTACACACACCACCGGCCGTAGCATTTTGTATTTCATTGTATGTTTGGGAAAAGCACTATACATGCTTCGTCGTGAAAACGTATTCCCGGCCTCGTATCACTATCCGGTATATGCCCACTTGGCCGGTAATCCTCATTTTCCCGGCCTCTGATGTAATGTACTATTATATATATGTACTGTAAAGTTATGGTACTTTTTATATGACAGGCGTTCCGACCGGACCGAGTGATCGCGGCGGCCACGCAGCTAGTGGCGGCGGTGCTGGGCGCCGGCTTCATGGCCAAGGCGGAGACGGAGTTCGACCTGGCCTCCATCACGGAGCACCAGCTCAACGCGACCACACCTGCGCTGCTGTGCTCCGTGCCCGGATACGATGCCAGCGGTACTACATTATATGCCCTTAACACTTAGCCTGAGCAGATTAGTTAACGTTCTAAACAACGTGTGACGACAGGCCTGGTGACCCTGCTGATGAAGTTGCCACCGTCAGGGTGTTCAGCCAAACACTTTAAAACCAAAATGATCGCGTACCAAACGGTTTCAGAGGAATTTCCTCCCGCGTACGCTAACGTTGTGGAATGAGCTTCCTGCGGAGGTCATCAGAGGTTTTTACGGAGTCGGCAACGCGTGAATGATGCCTCGGTATTGTAAACGTCCATAGGCTGCGGTGACCGCCTACCATCAAGCGGGCCGCATGCTTGTTTGCCACCTTTGTGGTATAAAAAATATTTGTGTGATGAGCATAGGTATTTGTTTCTAAGTCATGGCTGTTTATGTATTCAAGTATTTGTATATTATATTTATATCGTTAGCTAGTACCCGCAACACAAGCCTTCTTGAGCTTAAAATGGGACTCAGTCAATTTGTGTAAGGGTGTACTGTAATATTTATTTATTCATTACTATTATAATCTCAAAATTCGCAACTAGGTAGGGTAAAGCGCCAGTAACTGGCCACTTTTCAATAACTGACCACTTTATACTGAAATTGAAACCTGTTTACCTTTAAATATAACATATTTCCCAATGGGGTTTTACTTACTGCCCACCTCACAAAAAAATGAATTCTAAACGCCTATAAATATAGTACATTTTTATTATAAATGATACTAACGAATTACCCTACTTTGTGGAGCAAATTAATAAACATCCACCTCGCCGAAAACCATACAACTCAACTAAATAATCACATAATGCTATTTCATATACTATATTCTCTTTGATAGTAAATTTAACGCACGAATCACCTCGAAGAGTGTTTGACATTACAATGTCACCTTCTATTAATTTGACGTAATGTTATTTTCGCGTAGGGATTGGGGCAAGTAAAGATGCAAATGCCGTACAAAAATTAATATAAACATGTTTGTTTTGTGCAGGCCGAGTGGATGACATGGCGACGGAGTTGAACAAGCCGCTGTCCAGCATCGCCATCGGCTCCGCGGAGGGCTTCAACCAGGCTGAGCGCGCCATCAACACCGCCTGCAAGACTGGCCGGTACGTACACACAGCAACAGTTTTAGCTGTACATCGGTGGCCCTTATTATATAAGGCATAAGGTCTACCGATGTACAACTATGAGTGTTGCTGTGTGTACTGTATCACTGACCAAACAAATACTGCATACAATTCTACATTTGGGAAGGGGCAGTTACGCGTCGCATTTTTAGCTGTTTTATACTGGTCCATTGACAATTCAATTTTATGAGACGACGCGCAATGCCCGGTGGGTGTGACGTTGGATACAATTTGGGCAGTGTGACGCGTCTTATGGTCCGCGGAGAATGAATCTACCATTAAAGGGCCGCTCTCGTGCTCACGTAGTCGCGCGTACCATTAGGAAATAGTTACGTATAACAGAGTTAATGAAATGTAAAGTATTATTTGTCGGATTTTTTTTTCCAGGTTATGACGGTATCTTGTGTTTACAGTATTTAGACGTATTTGTCTATTATATACATTTTCCTCTAGTCACTACATCACAAACATTATTGAGATAAGTGAGAGAAAATTTACCTCAGTGTTGGAGTAGGGCAATTTGAAGATTGTCCCACAAAATAAATTTAAACACGGAAATTATTAGCTTACTAACAAAACCCTTGCTCGAAAGCAATTCATTTTAAAGGACAACATGAGGTATGTTGTCAACTAAAATTAATATAAGGCTACCGCTACGGCTACGGCAGGCTACCTAATACGCTAACCTAATAGTCTGGGTGACTTCCCAGATGGGTGATGTTGAAGAACGTGCACCTGGCGCCCGTGTGGCTGGTGCAGCTGGAGAAGAAGCTGCACTCCCTGCAGCCGCACCCCGCCTTCCGGCTGTTCCTCACGACGGAGATCAGCCCCAAGCTGCCCGTCAACCTGCTGCGCGCCGGCCGCGTGCTGGTGTTCGAGCCGCCGCCCGGCATCCGCGCCAATCTGCTCAGGACTTTCGCTACGGTAACTACTGTTGTAACCCATATACTCGAATCCATATGATAATACAGCCATTAACTTTCGCCGACTGAAATATATCGTCAGTACTTTAAAAAAATCTCGTATCTCACACTGCTATAGGTAGTTCCACGAGAGTTGAGGCGAATGGATTACGCACACAGCTATGTATATGAAGTACTGATTGAATGAATGGAATGAGTGAGTTATTTCAAAATCTTCCTATCATTACGTGACTTCAACTCTCGTGAAACTACCTATACTCCAAGTTTAAAAGCAGTAGCTCTTTATGCATTCCACACGCAGTTACGACATTTTGCTTTTGATTAACAGATCAAGATACGAGCATATTTCAAAGTAGTGACGATATTATGTATATAAAAAAATATACAAGGTGTAACAAAAATAGCGGGGTTTCGTTTATATTCGACATCGTGTTCACAAAATCGTATTTTTTTTTCTAATCATAACACTATGCCGAATATTCTCCCGAACGGATCCCCGCTATTTTTAATGCAAACCCAATAACAATGTATTACTAATTTTGGGTAATAAAATTGGTTTTCATGTGTGGATAAAGTTACTGAGTATATCTACGTGCTTACTTTCTTATCTTGCTATACTTTCGTAACCAGGGGCAAATATTCGTGATAAACATACGAAATGTGGTTGTCAGGATTCGAACCAGGGACCTCTAGCTTCGTATGGTTTTCATTAACATGGTGCCATCGACGAGAGTATACTCTAATGTAGCCAATCCCAAGGATGTTATATTGTCTGAGCTCAGTTCTTAATAAGTCAATTGGTTCTAGGTGCCGGCTGCGCGCATGATGAAGCCTCCTTCCGAACGCGCACGGCTGTACTTCTTGCTGGCTTGGTTCCATGGTAAGTAAGGACTCCGGACAAAGGGAAATGAGGAGGCATGTCCAGTGTGCAAGGCCGACTAAGCTGGGCCGTTTAACATTACAATTATTACGTATACCGAGATAGTTACAATGTAGATTCATTTGACTGAATTTCCGATATTTCGGCACTTGCAAGCGCAATCCTCACGGAATAACACATACATGGTACATAGTTACTATCCCGTTTTAAGTAATTGATGTAATGTGAACGACCATGTTAGCTTAAAGTCGTATATCGAGGCCGTTTAATAACATGAGCCCAAACAAATCTTATAAATAACAGCTGTGTAGAGTAAACTACCGTTTTCTCCATAAAAGCATGGAAATACAGCCTGAAAACCATATTTTAATGAGCCATACGGCTTGTGATTTGGACCAAGAAATACTTCCATGCGGTTGAGAAAAATCTTCAAATCGTAGTTTCGAAAAGGTTCAACATTTAAACGTTGTGTGACAGGCATCGTCCAGGAGCGCCTGCGCTACGTGCCGTTGGGCTGGGCCAAGTACTACGAGTTCAACGAGTCCGACCTGCGCGTGGCCTGCGACACGCTCGACACCTGGATCGACGCTACTGCCATGGTACACAAATATTCACATACATAAGTACATACATTTCAGCTGTATGCAGTCCACTGCTGGATATAGGCCTCCCACAACTTGTATCATCTTGGGGGTAGTTGCCATAGTCGGCACGCTTGGCAGGCGGGTTGGCGACCGCAGTAGCTGTAGATAGGGTCTCGACGGACGCTGGTGCCCGTCCGTAGGATTTTTCCCTTTGTCGCCTCTTACGACACCTGCGATGGGTGGAGATGGGGTGGTGCTTTCTAGTCAGCCGGCAACATACGGCAACAAATATTCATACATCATACTTTTGCTCTTAACGAGGAGCTTCCTCAAGAACTGTTTGCGTTGGCTGACCGGCGACGACTGCGTGCTGCGGCTCCGTGACCGGGCACTCAGCATAGCGGAGAGCGCATACACGAGAAACTACCCTAATTTTCGGCAACTTTGCCAATAATAGGGTTGCACACTACATTTATTCATCATCATGTTGCCAACGATTTATACATTGCTGTGAAGGTGACGGGTTTGGTGACCTTAGAGGTCACTACACTCATTACGTCATCATTAGCTAAATGCCAAAGCATGTCGAGCAATATTCGACTTAGAAAACGTGAGTTATCTGATTGAGAATATGTTTGAGTCTAACGATAGTTTTGTGGATATTTAAATGGAAAGAAAAATAGAAAAAAATGACTCGCAGCGGGACTCGAACCCACGACCACTGGATCACTAGCCCTAGCCACATAGCACTACCAATTGTGCTATACGAGTACCGCTTGGACTTGTCAAGTTTTTCTATTTTTTCCTTTTTGGTATACGTCATTAGGGGTGAGTGATAGTTTTGTGTTTAAAACGTCTCGTACTTTCCTTAACAGATTTTTCCTCTCGCATATCCGCCTATTTTAGTATTAACAACTAAACTACTTAAGTACGTACCAATAGAGTCTAATTTCCTTCACCAGGGCCGCACGAACCTGCCGCCCGAGAAGGTCCCGTGGGAGGCGCTGGTGACGCTGCTCTCGCAGTGCATCTACGGCGGCAAGATCGACAACCTGTTCGACCAGCGGCTGCTGCACTCTTTCCTGTGCAAGCTGTTCACGCCGCGGTCCTTCGAGGCGGACTTTGCGCTTGTCGCTAATGTTGATGGGGTAAGTCATGCCATTTTGTGCCTTGTAACCTAGACGCTAGAGTCGCGTATTAATGTTAACGAAGTTTTGTGGGGCGCTACCAATTTAATATAGATTGTAAGCAGGTACAGTCTCCATCAGATATATCGGAGCTGTGGAGGTGGTCATTAATATCGAAACATGCACTTTACCACTTTACCGCGTTCCACAGCTCTGAAATATCTGATGGCGACTGTAGTTAGTAGTAATAGTTGTATTCCGGTTGCAAGCATACTGAAGTCACTTACCATTGTGCGCGCTATATACTAGTACAGTCAAGGTTAAAGATATCGACTCAGCCAAAGTGCCCAAATATGTATACATATACCGTAATAAGGTGAATTTGTACAAATTATGGCACTTTGTCCGCATCTACATCTTTGGCCTTAAGGTACCACCGTGCCGTACAAACTCGTATGACGGGGTGGTACCTTTTCTCTGCAGCTGACTGTACACACACCACTTATAAAAAAAAGAAACTTTATATTAGGTATTACAAAAAAAAAAGTCTACTTATGTAAACTTTAGATAATTGTTTTTGTGAATTGCAACACTATAGGGTAAATCGCCAGTTACTGGCCACCTTTCAATAACTGGCCACCTTATACTGAAAATGAATTCTGTTTACCTATAAATAGAACACATTTTCAAATGGGGTTTCAATTACTGGCCACCTTTCAATTACTGGCCACCTTATACTTAAATGCATTCTGTTTATACGTAAATAGAGTCCATTTTCAGTATATGGTGGCCAGTTATTGAAAGGTGGCCAGTAACTGGCGATTTACCCTATATCTATTTCACTCTTCAAAGCAAATGTATTTCTGGTGAGTTTTTTTTACCAAACTAGTACCTGCTCATTAACGATATACATATCAAGTTTTTATTTAAAAAATCAATCTAGGTTGCTAATAAGTAAGGATACCGCTCGTCCGATAAAGAGCGATTAATTTAGCCTATCGACCGCTACTTCACCAATTTAGTTATACCTACCAGGCTGCGTTGTACAAAGATTTGTAGCGACAGATATGTTTGATAAGAATCAAAAGAATCACTTCTTTTCCCGAAGAAAAATGAAGTAAAATGATAACATTTTACTTATATCAATTATTTGTCCGCAGGCCAGCGGCAACCAGAGGCACATTACTATGCCTGACGGCAACCGCCGTGACCACTTCCTCAAGTGGATCGAGGAGCTGTCGGACAGGCAGACTCCTTCCTGGCTCGGCTTGCCTAACAACGCCGAGAAGGTGAGTTTATGGTCATTCAATATTGGTATCGGAAACATTTGGTAACCAAATAAAAACAGCATATGTTGTTTATTTTAACTTTAGCAGTGCTTAACTTTTTATACCGCCATAAATAAAAAATATAACTCACTAGTTAGAATTCAGTTGTGATTTACGAATATCTTTTAATGTTTTAATCAATAATCAATTTGTACAAAATGTGCAAGGACATAATAATAAAATAATAAGTACGCTAACGGTACGCTAAGCGGCGGATGTTGCCCTGTCCGTATCATGGGACGCGCACAGAGACAGCACCCGCCAGTGTAGTGTAAGGGCTATACGTACAAAGAATATTAGTACAATTGTTTTTGATTAGGAACACGTATTCTATTAAGGTTCTAACGGTTTAGTCTGACGATGTGATTGTCAGCCGTTCGAAATCAGTGCGCTACGCTAGAAGCAAAGTTGCATGTCAGACGCCTGGCCATATGCTGTTTTCCGCCTCAGACTCCTCGGCGTTTATGCCATGGCGTCTGGAACAGTTTTTCTTCAACGGACTGTGTTATCAAAGCGTTTAAAAATTATATAACTGTGTACAGGTATTGCTAACGACGCAAGGCAGCGACCTGGTGTCCAAGTTATTGAAGATGCAGCAATTGGAAGACGAGGAGGAGCTCGCCTACAACGCCGCTACTCAGGATGACAGTCAGTACATTTATCATATTACGTGCTACACTTGCCGTTTTACTATAAAATCAACATTCTCTTCTCTCGAGTTTGTAGTAAGCGTGGTTTATATGACAAGTACACTTTCACATGTATTAAATACCCTAACACCAAATTCCTACCTATAATATGAATATGAATTAAAGCACACTTGTAGCTTAATACTACCTGGCAGGGTCGCCATGTGATGAGGTGTTTATTGAAACAACTCCGATTATAAGATTTATGAGGTAAAATGTCAGGTCTCTTATATACAGAGCTCGGAATTTTGACTCGCAAAATTTTAAATACAAATACTCTCTTATTTGTTTTTCTTTGTTAATTGTATTGATACAACCATCGTCGGTAATGAGTTTTTCAATGTACCTGCCACATGTTTTTCTTAGCTCACGCACAAACATGTATAACTATTACATATAGTCAGACACGCTAGTAACTAAGATAGAAGGCACAATTAGCATGATTGCAAACTACTAAATGTTGCAAAATAACACATAAGAGTCTGTAAAAAGTTAGAGAAATCACTAAAAACGGAAAACGCGTCGACGGAAAGCTATGTTCCTTAAACCTCGAATTTATATGTTCTTTAAAGTGTCATGCTAATTCGCCATTACATGGCGTCTTGTAGGACCAGGATGCTTGTCATTTTATCAGTTATCAAGTCGTGCGTTTCACACTTACATACGTGTTTGATTGTGATAGCTTATGGTGGCAGATAACTCTACCATAGATAGTAGCTAGTTGGACACAGTTTTCCGTTGACGAGCTGTGCTGTCAAAGGACTAAAAAGCAACACTTCGATGTACGCATTGTCCAAAGTTACACAAACGAGATAATTGGCTATAATTGTCTTTGTTTTTTCCACCTTACAGAAGTCGATGGTAACTATTAGATTTAATTGGATTATTTAATCGTTGTCGTTACCGCAATGCACTTGTTGCTTGCTCCGGTCGCCTTCCGTCTGCACTTTGACGCTCTAACCTACTCGCTAGAGCCAACTTTTGGGCAGAGTAGAAAATTCACGAAAAATGCGATATCAATAGATAAATATAAAAAGTTTCCTTTCAAATTTATTTATAAGATTATTAAGTTTGCAACGGTAAAATTACCTCCTAAAAATTAGTTCCTTACATTAGTTCATGGGCCTCAATTTGGCTTCCCAGTAAATAAAACTGGCAAAATGTGAAACTCATCTGGAGGTAAATGGTAGCTTGCATTGATAAGTTCTGTTAACGTCTATAGATGAAAATCGTAATCAGAAGACGCGCAGTCACGTGAACACGCCGGTGTTTAGTCACAGTGCCAGTTCTCAGCTTCTCTCGAGCTATCAAGCATGACCGCAACTATTCTCCATATTCTCGCATGCCTGGTTCGAGCACGAGTTTACTTCAACTTGCCTGTCCCTGTCGCTTAACAGTCTGTTTCCAAGCGGATACGGAACGGCACCGATGTGATACGGAGACTCCATATTGTGTGTATTGCAGATACGTTGGTGGTCGAGGGCGATGGCCGCCCGGCCTGGATGAAGTCTCTCCACCAGACGGCGACCGGGTGGCTGCAGTTGCTGCCTGAGAATCTACCGGTAAGGACTATTGCTATGCTTGTATCAATCGCAATCTGCCGTGATTACTATACAGGATACGGTGAATATCACGGAAACGTCTACCGTGTTTTCCAAATTCACATAAAACTTGTAATTACGGGAATTCCTATTCCTTCAAGGATCATATTTAATTTAATAAATTGACGACCGATCTGGCCTAGTGGGTAGTGACTCTGCCTATGAAGCCGAAGGTCCTGGGTTCAAATCCCAGTCAGGGCATTTATTTGTGTGATGAGAGACAATTTTTGTTCTATGTCAAGTCAGTCGCTCAGTTGAGTCATGGGTGTTTTCTATGTATTTATAAGTATCGTCGTCTAGTACCTACAACACAGGCCTTACTGAGCTTGCCGTAGGACTAGGTCGATTTGTGTAAGATTGTCTCGAAATATTTATTTATAATATTTGTGCCTGTGTGAGCGTTCATTAACCAAACTCGTGTTGTCAGACGCTGCGGCGCACCGTGGAGAACATCAAGGACCCGCTGTACCGCTTCTTCGAGCGCGAGGTCGCCGCCGGCGCGTCGCTGCTGGCGCAGGTGCACCACGACCTCAGGAACGTGCTCGCTATCTGTCAGGTGAGACACTGACGTGCAAATATATTTTAATTTTATTTATCAAAACTCTTAAGTTGACCATCAATAAAATAGGTGTTGTGCTCAACCCATATACTGGTCTATTTAATGATGGCCTCATCGGAAGACCAGCGCTGGCAACATGCTAGCAATATGTTGAGATGGGGCCATTTCGTGGCACTTCCTGTAATGTCATATCGTCTGTTGCATGTTTTTTGTAAATAGTATGCGTTTTACGAATAAAAAATTTCTATTCTATTCTATTTCTATTTAGATTACAGGTTCACTATAAATCCGATTATAATGTATAAAGGCTCGAACGTATCATACTAGACGTCGAAACCGTTTAAACCGTTTAAATTTTTAAAGTTAGTTTTGCCGAGCCCGCCAAATTAAACGCCATAATATAATTTCGATCATTTTCAGTTCCGCATCGTATTTATTTATATTTTGTTTAAAATGCGAGGTATTCTTTGTGAAGTTTAAGTTTCTCTCGCTTTCTCTGTTGTACTTTTTAGATTTTCCAAGATGTTTGTTTTACAGTCAATCAGTTTGTTTTCTGTAACGATAATATGGCACTAACTCGTGCGCGCAGGGCGAGATGAAGCAGACGAACGAGACGCGGTCGATGGTGGGGGCGCTGGTGCGCGGCATGCTGCCGGCGGCGTGGCGGCGCTACGCCGTGGCGCGCGGCTGCACGGTGCGCCAGTGGGTCGGCGACTTCGCGCGCCGCGTGCAGCAGCTGGCCGCCGTGTCCGACTGCGTGGCGGCCGACGCGGGCGCGCGCCGCCTGCAGGTACGGTGTCCGTCCGGGCCACGAGGGTGGCCGCGCTCCTTAGGGTCTATATACATCAGTGGCGGCGCTACGCCGTGGCGCGCGGCTGCACGGTGCGCCAGTGGGTCGGCGACTTCGCGCGCCGCGTGCAGCAGCTGGCCGCCGTGTCCGACTGCGTGGCGGCCGACGCGGGCGCGCGCCGCCTGCAGGTACGGTGTCCGTCCGGGCCACGAGGGTGGCCGCGCTCCTTAGGGTCTATACACATCAGTGGCGGCGTGTCTAATTTTTTCTTAGGCAAGACAGACCCGATATTTTTTAGCCTCTTCTTCTTGAGCCCAAGGATAGCCGATGAACTGCAGTAAAGTTAGTCAAGCCGGCGGGAATTGGCTTGTATAAATGCGCCGCCCCTGATACACATCCAAAGTAAACGTGTGGGTGGAAGACACTACCCCATATCCTCGTAAGGCCCATGGGCCTACCTGTAGTACTAATTACTTTAAAGAAATTTGAATTTTATTAAAATGGAACAGAGTTGAATTTCATTTGTTTCTTTCGATTTTGACACAAAAGAAATAATGCTTTATTTTCTACACTACAAAGAACTAATTTGAGTAACATTTTACTTGTATGGTGGGCCTTAAGAGGATATATGATATGTCTTCTTCAAAGTTAAGCTATCAGCAGTAAAGGTAACAGCTGGGTGTCCAGCACTACTAATGTTTACCTTGAAGTTGTTTAGGTATGTTGGCGCGTCTAGTTACGCGATTTATTGGTGGGTTTCAATTGCTTGTTGGCGTGGCGTTGCTCACCAATATTTAAGTTATTTTATTTAGTTTGTTTTTACTTCATTGCGTACCATTTACAGCCGGTTACCAGTCGTCTCATAACTGGCGGTCAATGTCAAACATGATGTTTTGTCACGGTGCTTACACTGACAGCCAGACGGCAATTAACCACTGAGTTAGCTAGTGCTTTAAAGTACAAGTTAAGATAAAATTACCCATTTATTTACAACGGAGTTTTGGTTAAATCATGAATGTCATCATTACAGAGTATCCCAGTGTGGTTAGGAGGTCTCCTAAACCCGGAAGCGTATATCACGGCTACCCGCCAGTGCGTTGCGCAGGCTAATTCGTGGTCACTCGAAGAACTACACCTACAGGTAATTTTTTCCGCTCAATTTAGAAATCAATAGGCAAATTTAAGAATATTTTTTTAATACATTTGTCATATTTTTACTAGGTAACGATACCGGAACCGGGCACGGAAGCCGCGGACTCGACGGAATGGTCGTTCCAGGTGACCGGGCTCAAGCTGCAGGGCGCCACGGTGAAGGGCAACCGCCTGCTGCTCACCAACACCATCATGGTGGACCTGCCGCTCACTGTGCTTACGTGGATACGGTACGTGTTATACTGATGGTGTCAGTGCGTGCACGGAAGCCGAGTGAAAGTCCAATTTTCCGGTTTTATGAAACTACTTCAAAAATAAGGATTTTGTTTACATTTATTTTTATGTGTTTGTTTTGACATCGGGAGAATAAATTAAAGGATTCTTTTTCAACTAGCTATGCCCTGCGGTGTTACCCGCGGTTTATTGTGGTAAAAACATAGCTTATGCCTATGTATCTTAGGGTCATTTCACACGAACCACAACCACGTGACAAGCGCGACCACGTGGTCAGGTGCAAATTTTGTATTAGAAATAAATAGTACAATTCACACGAACCACATTTTGCAGTCATTATCAACCACGTCTGTGGCAACGGCCAGCAACTACACAATTCACACGTAACCACTGCGTGACCACATTTTGACGCTGCGACGTGGTGTGGTTGTGGTCCTTGTGAAAGAACCCTTAAAATCCAGGGTGTCAACTAACACCTTACGAAATTTTCCTAAAATCGCTAAAGCCGTTCAGACGTGACGAAGTATCAAACATACACACTCACAAACTTTCGCCTTTATAATATTAATGTAGATTTGAAAACTGATTCTACTCTTGTGGTCCTATTTGTATCTGATAAACGAGAAGGGCGGTCAAAGGTTTCATTTTAAATCTGATGTAATTACTCGTTGGGCTGAATGCGCGATACTATTTCAAAAAATATAAAGTTTGTTTCGCTCCGCAGCGGGCCGGAGGCGCCGGCGGCGGGCGGGCAGAGCCTGACGCTGCCCGTGTACCTGAACAGCGCGCGCTCCGAGCTGCTGTTCACGGTGCGCCTGCCCGTGGCGCCGGGCCAGGAGCCGCACGCCTTCTACGAGCGCGGCGTGGCGCTGCTCACCTCCACCGCGCTCAACTAGGCGCTGGACTAACCACTAGCACGGATCGGATACGGAATGGATACGGATACAAACTACGGATATATGTTGCTTAACTTCAAACTCAGGTAACTCCATTTTGCTCTAAGGTTGATTATCTTTCAGATTGTTATACATTTTTTTAGATAATCAACCTTAAAGCAGAATGGATATACCCGAAATGGAAGTTAAGCGACACATATCGAGCTTAAGAATATCAACGTAAAATTAATCATTAAAGAAGTATTTTATTTCTTGTTATACCGGTTCTGTTCCTGTTTGGTTAACGTATTTTAACGCGAGTGAACCGATCTCTTTTAGGTCTACGACCGCGCTGCTATGTTGACCGTGACTGTTTGCTTCACATATGTGGACTTGAAGTTATCCGCGCACCATAAAACAGTCAATCATAAGTTTATAAATTAATTGTCCACGTGTAGAATATCCCGAATTCTCCCCGATAACATGCGACAAGCGCGGATAGCGTAGTTTAGTTACATTCAGAGATTATATAAATTACATCTTTTGTTAATTCCAGTGTTATAAGTTTATAAAAAAACTCTACTTTGCTCTAAGCATTAAACTATATTATTTATGTTATTAAGCTTGCACGCATATTTATTCTGGTAATAAATTGTAATCACTATTGAATGCAAATTAAAAAAAAAATGAAACAGCTTTTGTTTGATTTGTAATTTAATTTTACACAATAATACCTAAGGACTAGAAAGAAGAGGTTTAAAGTTGGCTGGTGCCTTGAATGGCAGTCTTCAGGCTTGGCGGCTTTTGCTTTGGTAACCTGAAACAAAATAGTTATAATTAGTCTCGTTAGGAGATTGATATCATCGATATCTGTGGCGGTTTCACGTTTTTGACATTTTAGATTTTTTATGTGTTCCGGTACATAGTCTCCACTCGAGAATCTTTCTGCCCCATCATCACTTTAGATCCTGTCTTCCAGCAATATGCCCCGCTCCAGCCACTAATGGGCGCGGGCGGGTGCGTGTGGCGCGGGCGCTGTGTGAAGGTGTTCATTTAAAACTAGCTGATCAATTGCGCCGCGGGCCCGCGTTGACACGCGCCCGCCCCGCACCCGCGCTGTGTGTGAATTGACCTTAAAGCATGGCAATTCTTTGAGCTTTGTTGGTGACTTTCGTTATTTTGCAGTTCTCAGCAGCATTTCTTAAAATTGCTCTCAACTATATTGCACATACAGCCTAGCTTTTAAATCGTTCAGTTTATCGTTCATTAGCATTCAACTCCATATTCCGTTTCCAAATTTTGATTACGATTGTTAAAGTTTTGAAGGAGGAAAATGTCGAGAGCGAAATCTCAAGTTTTGAGATTTTTCGTTGAAGTTGCAGTTGTACTTATCGCACTGGTTGTGAGCGCTTCACTCGCCAGCGGGATAGTCTGGGTTCCGGAACACTCCTTTTCGGGGCAAACATACCGGGTGTGTATAATTTTGCGGGGGGAGGAGGGGTGCACGAGGTCGTGCTGCCGCTCCCACTCGACGTACTTCTGGTGCTGCCGCTGCCGCCGCCGGTCCACGTAGCTTATCTACAACAAATTAATGTTGAATTAACGCATTTATCGCATACAACCCTTCTTCCCCTATCTGCCTGTGGCAACTATTTTAACACTTGAAACCGGGGTCTACGTGGCGTTATGACATATTAGCTACATACTGGTTTCCCCATGTAATCGGTTACGCGCCAACGAGCGGTGTGCTCCACAGGTGAGTTCTTGGTTGCGCAAGTGTTAACAATTCTTGTTCAGACTATGGAACGCTCTATGTTTTCGAACAGTCAAGGTCAGAGATATCGATACGAACAAAGTTCCAAAATATGTATACATGTGCTTTGATTGAGACTATAAGGTGCATTTATCCATATTTTGGAACTTTGTTCGTATCGATATCTCTGATCTTGACTGTACATTATACGCCCCGTCAGCATGTTAAGCCTAGTATGGACAAGTGGGTAGACTTATTCGTGTGCCAAGATTCACAAGTCTAAATGAAAATCGTCACTACTGAAAAAACAAACTCGTATCTTGTTCATTGAATCAAAGGTGGTAACTACTTGTGGGATACATATGTGTCGCTTAACTTCAAACTCAGGTAAATCCATTGTGCTCAAAGGTTGATTAGCATTCCGATAATTATACATTTGAGATAATCAACCTTAAAGCAGAATGGATTTACCCGAGTTTGAAGTTAAGCGACACATATGTATGTAGTAACGCTTACTACATAGTAGTAGTTTCAGCATTGTGAGTGTAGACATTCAAACAGTACCGAAATACTTGTATAGATGAATCAAATACAGGGTGTCTCACCACACAGCTAGCAGGGATCCAGATGAAGGCGGTGACGAGCACGACCACGCCCACGATGTTGTCCCGCAGGAACCCGAGCACGTTGTTGATGTTGATGTCCTCGATGATGTCCCAGAACCGTTCCACTACGTCCTGGATCGTCTTCTCGCAGACACCCTGGAATTAGCAGCATATCAAATTTTTACTTTGATTTTTATGACAAAGGTGGCAATCGAGCAGGTGGATTGCCTGATGGTAAGCAATTACCGCCGCCCATGGGCACCCGCAACACCAAGCGAGTTACAAGCGGGTTGTCGGCCTTTAAGGGGGGTTGGAGCTCTGGGATCCTTACTCACCACCAGGAAGACAACACTACGTACCTAAAAGGTAGCAGTGCTATTATTGCTGTGTGATTAATTTATGAGCTAATTTTTAACAGACCCGTATAAATTATTACCAGTACAGTATTTCAGTCGTACATTAAAAGCATTTTTTAAATCAGACCATTATACAAAGGTAAGTACAGTCAGCGTCAAATAGCAACCAAAGTAGTCAAATGTACAAAGAATTTGTATAGCTATAAAGCAAGGTGGAATTGTCATTCCATGTGGTGCAATACAATTTATACGAAACCGTGTTTCTCGCATCGTGGCAAACGCATTAGTGACATCCATCATGTTTAACAGCAGTACGCCTCCTATACTAGCTCTATGGAGATATCCTGCTCTCAAAATAATTCAACATGTGTCCATAGATGGCGCTGCGCCACATAGTACCGAAAAGAGATAGCCAGCATGCCGCAGTAACGCGACTTTGGATAAACATTGTCATTCCATGTGTTGTATGTTTATTTGTGTTTGGTCACTGACTAACTAAATTACGTTGACTGTACACAACTGACGTCAATTTCCCATTTAGGGGATGTAGGTCCCTTTTGTCAAGATTGATCCATCTTGTAGGTGTAGATTTTTCTAGCGTGTTATAGACAAAACAACTATTTCTCGAGAGAGGCTGTTGAGTTATTAGTCTTGTGAAGTAGTACCGCAGTGAGTCGTGCAACACAGACCTTATTGCAGAAGCCCTGTATGCAGGGCGTGCCGTCGGGCAGGATGTCGTTGTGCGCGACGGGGAAGCACGTCTTGTTCAGACTCTTACGGCAGCAGCGCTTGCACGCGTCCGCCACTGAGAAAAAGAAATGGCGATTAACCCTGACCTGAGTACTCGTTAGTAAACTGGCCCGGAACCGCGAATATCGATGTTCGTATATTTCTAGCATATTTCTCTTTTACTCCAATGAAGGCGTTATGAGAGCGACAGAGACAATCGTCCGAAAATTACGAACATCGTTTATCGCGGTAGCGCCGCTGCAGAGACGAGAATTTTCGCAGCTAAACAAAAAATATCGGAACAAAGCATCGCTAGCTAGTTGTTAGAAGGATTTTTTTACTATTATAGTATATTTATAAAAAATACAAACCCTAATACCATAAAAATTTTGAACTTTTTACTTTTTACTCCATATTTATTAACCGACTTCAAAAAAAGGAGGAGGTTATTAGTCAACACTTTTCTTCTATTCAAGTAAGCGGCCACAATAACACTGATAACCTATCTACCGACCACTCTATGGACCACTAATACTGCTGTGTTCAAAATGTCGGGGAGTAATTTAAATTTAGTATATGCGGTATAATCTGTTTTGTGCTGAATGTTTTATGTTGTGAGTACTAAGTTGTCAAGTGAAATATTAAGTGAGTCGCTCTTGTGAGTGACTCGGTCTTGCGAGTGCACACGGTAAAGTAAGGAAGTGCAGCGTACCGATGTCGCACATGCAGCTGTGCATGCCCTGCGTCTCGCAGTACGGCACGCACGAGCCGTTGCGGCAGCGGCCGCGCTCCGCGCACTCGTGCTCGTCCGCTATCGCCGGCGCCTGTCGCAATCAAAGTAAACAATATTTTGTATCATGCGGAAACGTGTGCTGGCGAATATCTTCAATATTTAACCCTTTAACGCTCAAAAGTCACTGTGGTCGTGCGTTCAAGCCTCCTCGCGGCTCGATTGTCCTAAAATCTTGTTAAGAAAAAAATACAAAAAGACGATGTTTTTGGGTGGTCATTTTTGCATTACAATTTTGAAGTTGCCCCATAAAGGGTTAAATCGAAATAGAAAAAAAACACGTTACTCATGATGACGTATACGAGTCTCACTGGGCTAGTGATCCAGTGGTTGTGGGTTCGAGTCCCGCTGCATGTCAAAATGTATGTCACTATTCGTAATTTTCCCCACCGGAATTTCTAACGCGGTTGGGGTACAGATCAAGCTTCTCGTTCAGGCGATTAAGACAATTAGTTGCAGGTCCTTAACTCGCCTTAACTGATATAATATTAGGAGTTCTGGGAACCTTACCACCAGGAACACAACCCTCGCTACAAGTATTCGCGTACAATCTAGTTGACACTAAAATCTGTTTTTTTTTTTTAAATATACAACAACGGTGGCAAACAAGCTTACGGCCCGCCTGATGGTAAGCAGTACCTGTATCCTAAGGACGCCTGCAACTCCAGAGGATTCACATGCACGTTGGCTACTCTTTAAGAACTTATAAACTCCTTTTTTGAAGAACCTCATACTATAGTCCCTAGGGAACACCTCGGCAGGGAGTTCATTCCACAGCCGGAGCGTTTGCGGGAGGAAATTCCTTTTAAACCGCTTAGTAAGGTTTGGGCACATAAGCGCATTTTGTGTGCGTGGCGGTAGCGCAGCGTGACACCGGTGTGGGTAATGTAACGAAATAAGGCACACATTCGGACGGCAGCGTCGCGCCCCGCTCACGCCACGCTCATAAAACGCGCCTATGTGCCCAAGCCTTTAGGCTCCAGGGTGCGAGGAAGAATGCACTGCCGACGACGCCGACGAGCGGTGCGGCGGGCGTGCGGTGAACGGGTCGGTACCTTGGGGCAGTCGGCCGTGGCGCCGTTGCAGGTGGCCTCGCCCTCGCAGGCCGAGTGCGCGGCCTCGCGGCACACCACGCCCGGCGGCGCGAACACGCAGCCCGAGCAGCACGGCGAGTTCTTGTCGCTGACAACACATTATGAACTAATCATCTCTATTTTAACACGTTCACGGACAGTACGGTCACAGCCCGTCGCGTAGTCGTTTGTTTTCTTTGGTCTATGACCGATGACGTCACGCTGTGTCCGTGAAAGTGTTAAGATCTCGATCCCGGCTTAGCTAACATTTAACAGTGCTTGTATGTACCACTTTTCAACAGTGCTTGTATGTACCACGTTACTTTTCAACCGACTTCAAAAAAAAAAGTTAATATTCGATTGTATGTATTTTTTAGAAAATAAAATGAAGGTTTGTATTTCTCTCCGGTTTGCGGACCGTTTTTCAAAATTATGTTTTATTTGAAAGAGTATTTCTGCTTCAAAATGGCAAAAAATGTTTGACCTGTTGTTATTTGAAGTATACACCTATTTATCAGAGTAAACATTAAATTATTAGTATAATGTGGTTTTACTCATCATAAGTGAATAATTTTACCTGCAAACGGCTCCTTGGTTTTTCCTTAGTTTGCAATTCTTATCGCAGCACATATCGTTATCCTCGGTGCCTAAGGAAATAAAATACAATTATCACGCTTACTTAATACTTACTGTTACTACATATAAAGGAACCATCCTAGCAAAGGCTATTTGAATATTTATCACGAAACCTGTTTTGGGCTATTGCGTTATTAATGTAATCAAATATTTTTTGTAACTATGTTGACTAAATGGTTTTGTGAAAACTTGTCGCTTAATTTAAAGTTGGTACAACATTTTTATTTATATGGGCCATCAATAAATTCTGTAACATTTATCAAATTAAACTTAAAAAAATACAGACGGGTAATAAATCAACACTTTTTATAAGTTCATTAGGAACGATGTACATCGTTCTTTATTACAAAAACTGTTGATTTATCCATCTGTATTTATATATCTAAATATTTGATTTGTTCTAAGTACTACCGTGTGTCGCCGTCATAGGAGCTTTAACTTTGGGGATCGCTTCTGCACCATGAATGTAGCAACATTTGTTTTACAACTTTAAAAAAAAATGTAATTGATTACTTGTGTTTTTTCGAACAAACTAAATAGTATTTTCAATGAACGGAATTCAATAATCTAGTTGACATTTACTGTCAGCCTACAAACTTCATAGTTTTCGCAGTACATTGCGTGCTTGAAAAATCTTCTTTATTTAATATTAAGTACTATAAGTTATTTTCAAAAGTCGTAGAACAAATGTTGCTACGTTCGTGGTGCAGAAGCGATCCCCAAAGTTATAGCTCCTATGACGTCGACACACGATATACTTATGTATTGTAGCTTCGTTTATCTATTTTATTTAACTACTCAGTTTAGAAAGGTTCTGGAGTGGCGACCACGAACTGGAAGACGCAGCGTAGGTAGGCCTCCCACAAGATGGACCGACGACCTAGTTAGAGTCGCGGGATACCGCTGCATGTGGAAGGCGCAGGATCGGTCTTGTTGAGTCGTTCTATGTCCAGCTGTGGGCGTCTTGCGGCTGACATGATGATAATGATGATGATGACTAAGTTTAGTATGTAAAGGAAGGGTACCCAGCAGGCCGGCGTCGCACTCCTCGCCGCCCTCGACGCGCAGGTTCCCGCAGAAGCTCTCCTCGGGCTCGCTGAAGCAGCGGCCCGACTTGGCCTGCAGCACCTTGCGGATCGAGCGCAGGCTGCACGGCGAGAAGCGCTGCCGAGTATCGGCTGATTAGTACACAAGTTAGGGTGCTTAGTGGACGATCTAGCGGCAGCCATATTGAACCAATGCAAGCGTATGCTAATGACTTCAGTCTTCGGAGCTGTACACATCAGTGGCGGCGTGTCAATTTTTTTCTTAAGCAAGTAGGAGCCGATATTTTTTAGCCTTTCCTTCTTGAGCCCAAGGAAAACCGTTAAACTGCAGTAAAGTTAGTCAAGCCGGCGGGAATAGGCTTGTATAAACGCACCGCCACTGGTACACACGTACAGCTCCGAAGTCATTAGACTATTTTTGTGCCGTTCGTATGTGCGTGTGCAGGCGTGTTATCTGAAAAGTGCACCTATTCTTTGTCACTCGTTGTCGGTTACGTTTCCCTGGGTCACTTCAAACCACAGTTTAATTGCATCTAAATACAGAGAACATTGCCGTGTGATGCCGGCTGACTACAATATCACCACCCCATCTCCTCCTGTCGTAAGAGGCGACAAAGGGAAAAATCCTACGGATGGGCAGCAGCGTCCGTCGAAACCCAATCTACAGTTACTGCGGTCCCCGACCCGCCTGCTAAGCGTGGCGACTATGGCAACTACCCCCAAGATGACACAAGTAATATTTGTGGGAGGCCTATGTCCAGCAGTGGACTGCATACGGCTAAAGAACAAATTCGAGTAGGATTTTACTTGTATAGTGGGCCTTAGGAGGATATGTCACTGTACTCGTACCGTAATTAACAATTAACATGGTTCTACTTACGTTTATTTGTGTCATTATCTAGGAAAAGGGACCTTATTGTCGATGGCGCTTACGTGGAATCGCGTTGCGTTTGTATTGTTTCGTCTTGAACAACGACATAAGCGCCATCGACAATAAGGTCCCTTTTCATAGATAATGTTACATTTAGTTATTCGCGCAACATGTTTCGGAGAACATAGACCATTTTCAATTAATTATTGTACCATGTCTCACAAAAGTTTAAACACTCGTACCTTGTTGTTGACGTCGTACCCGCTGACGCTGTAGGTGTACATGAGGTAGGAGCCGCCCTGGCTGGCGGCGGGCGAGCACTCGGCCACGTCGGGGTCGTGCTCGGAGCCCCAGTTGTGGCCGAACTCGTGCGCCGTCACCAGGTCCGCCTCGCGCGTGATCACGCGCTGCCCGTAGTGGTTGCGCGACGAGGACAGGCCCGAGTTCAGGTATAGGGTGTAGCCGTTCTTGAAGTATTCTGCAATTATGATTAATGATATTTTATTGTGTGTTTAGGTAAGTTTCGACCGTAAACTGCGGTTAGTTTGACTCATGGGTTAACATTAACTACTTATTAACATACGTCGCACTCCAGCGGGCAATTTGGTGGCATGTCAAAATGATAGATAAGGTTCACAAATACATCAATTCATTTTCAAATAATCAGAAGTATTTGTACTTAGTACTTGGTACCTAGTATTTATAATGTACAATTCTAAATATCTTAGCAACTAAGGTTGTACGTTAATTACGTGTTTATTTTTTAGTATTCATTCAATTTTAAATAAAAATACAATTCTGACTTAAGTTCGGAGTGCTGTCGTAGTATCCTATCCATTGCAAATTTGCAATAAATAGATATGCAATTTAACAAATAAAGCAAATCTTTCTATTAAATAGACGGCTCTGCAACAACTAATATAAGTTTGAACGACAGTCATAATGACACATGTCAGCTATTTATTCGTTTTATAAGTGGCCACTTAAATAGGCTATCAGTTATCACTGCAGAGTATCTACACGTTAAAGTAATAATTGATAACCAGTAACTAATTTTAATAAACTGTTACAAATACTAAGTACATTATAATACTTGTAAGTTAAGATTTTTTTGTAAAACATACTTTGCCACCAAACTGCCCGCTGGAGGGCGACGTATGTTTATTAGCAACGTATTTCTAACAGTATTTACAGTATATTTATGCTAGAGGAAAAACCTACATTATTATTAAAGTAACGAATATAAGAGCCTGGGCAGAGAGTACCATTTTGTACCGTTTGGCGTAGAAACGCTAGGTCCATGGGTCCCAGCGCGCACAAACTTTTTGCAGAAATCGCGACGCTTCTGATTGATATAACTAGTGACCGAAGAGCTGGCGGCTTCCTCGCACAACGTATCAGCATTGCGATACAACGAGTAAATGCCGGCAGCATCCTTGGTACAATGCCTCAAAGGCCTTTTTAGATTTAATAATTACTTAAATACTTGTATTTTAATGAATGTAATTATTGTAAATAAAGATTTGTTACCTTTAAACTAACTGATATCTGAGCAATTCTCAAAAAGTTTTTACATTTAGATCACGTTTTTTGTTACCGAAAGTCTATAGAAATTTGGCAACAAAAAAGGAAAGTACCATACAAACTTTATGGGACATTTTGGGAAAAATGGTAGATCTTGTTCAGCATCATTTACTCCATCAGTCTACCGCTTTTAATCAAAATCGAAGACGTGGTCCAAATGTACAAACTTTTTGAGAATTGCTCATCTAGTAAAAATATTATGATCTGAATGTTACCCAAATAATTCAAATTCACACAAATCAAAGTAACCATAATTTACGGTACAGTATTAGACTAGCTTAAATATTTTTTACAGACTACATGTAATCCCACGCCATTGTGACTGACATAAATACAAGTGCAAAGCTAGACGTATCGTAAAAACTAACCAGCACCTCATAAAATATATAAGTAAATAAACATACATAATAGTAAACAGATTCAACATAAATAACATAAGTAAAGTCATGCAAAACGAACAAAAAATCAACACTCACACTATTGCACCGAATAGCTGAAAACAAAACGAACGCAATGTCAAACAAACAAAAGTGCTTAAAAATAAAATTTAACCAAATGTTTATTGAAAGTTGATATATGTTAAAAATCTCGGTTTATCATCAAGTTATTGCAAAAAATATAGAACTATGAATTTCGTATCACCCACGAAACTTTAAGTCCGTATATCTATATATACGTATTTATGTTATGGGAGATGCATCGGCGGCCGGTTTGGTTTATGCGTTTGTTGGACCGAGATAGACAACCGGTCGTGCTGCTCTCGCATCGTAAGATAAATAAAGATTCTTAATGTAAGTTTTTGGCACGTCTAGTAATTCTCAATCATTGATATAGTTGTTCTTGGTCGAAAACGATCAAAAGCTTAACACTAGTTACATCGTGAGTTTTTTGTTATTCCATAAAGATCGGGTTCTGATTAATATCGCCACTGCCCCTGTTCTATTACTCGTATAAAGACAGCTCTCTTTTCCCCCTGGGACAATGCGTTGCGCGTGCCGTTTGAACTCGAGGGATTCAGGAGGGTATGGGTATGTACGACCCACTAAAAACCCAGGGCTAACTGCCCCACTGACTATCGGCGACGCGGTATCCCATAACAGAGCCGGGATTTTCCACGGCAAAACAAAACATTATCGTAATCTAGCGAGTGATAGAAACATTATTTTATCGATGTCGATAATTGTGTAGTAGAAGAAAAATATGACACCAAATAAAGTAAATATTTAATCAAAAATTTGTTACTACGATAAAATAATATTTCTATCAGTTCTATCACTGACTAGATTACGATAGTGTTTTGTTTTCTTTTTCGCTCATCAATTCGCGAGTGTTAAGGCAGCCGAGATGAACAGTAACAATATGAGATGATACAGCTAATATTTTCAGGCCTCGTCATACCCGGCGTGCAGATGCCCCCGACGGAGTTGCGACGCGGCGACCCCACGTACGCGAGCCCCAGGATGCCGCCTTCAAACTTGAGGTCCGTGAACAGGTGCGCCAGGCAGAAGTCCTTGTGTGAATACTCGCGGCTAAACACCTGGATACAACAAGAAATGGTAGAAGATGGAGCTTATTGAGTTTATTTGTTTAATAGAATATTCTTCAGAACCTTCACTAAGGGCCGATTTTTCAATTGTCAAATAAGCACATATCTGACAGATACCCATAGAGTTATTCGTCGAATAAGGCTTATCTGACGATTGAAAAATAAGCCAAGTATACAACGTTCGGACATAACAATTATTTCTGATGAATCTGCATAATGGCCGTTTCATTCAAAATTTTAATGTCGAACATGATGTCACGATAACGATTAGTTTCTAATTATATGTTCTTAAATAGTATAATTAAAACTGTCGTGAGCCAGGTTCCTACTAATTAGTTACAAACGGATAAAATCACGTGTCATTATATCGCACTAGGCGACAGATGTCCTGACTCGGCTTGAAAATGGTTACCAGAGCTTACCCGAAACATGTCGCCTAGTACGATATGCACGCGAGTTTGTTCTTAAATAGGTTCAAAATCTTCAAATTTCGAAATAACGACTTCCTTTCTCTTCATCAAACATACAAGGCCACAAACACCATGGCTTAGGTAGTTCCGTGCATGTCTCCAAATTTTGAATGTCAAAGACAAGTTTTATACACATTGAAATATGAACTCTAAGTCATTGGTCAGTAGGTCTCGTTTACCTCGAGCAGGTTGCGCACGTCCCACTTCTCGCGCACCATGTTGTAGTGCGCCTCGCCGCCGCGCACGCGCGTGGGCTCCGAGTGCACCAGGATCTTCTTTATCACGAACCCCATGCCTTTGAAACCGTCCATATCCTGTGAAATTATATTTTGGATTCTAGGAGGAATAATGACTGGAGAACGCATCCGCGAGCGCCAGTAAGAGACAAAGATATTCTGGCTTTTGTAGCCCAAAATGTAACAATTCACTATAGTTTTGCTTTACAGGGCAGTCTTTACAACAAAAAGTAGCTTATTCTGTATTAATTACCGTAACTTTGGTTGAAAACCCAAGAAAACTCCAATTGTATTTGTTTGTTCCCCTCCAACTTTGACAGTTCTGCAGGGTCCAGTTTGGAGGGGAACAAAAATATGTGAGACTATGACAAGGACGGACGAAAATAGCGCCGTCTCTGCCATAGCTATAGAAAGTTACATAAGATCATCCCTTTCGATTGTGGTATTATTATTAGCACGCCCCCTCTAGGTATGGTATGTCTATGTTTGGATTGGACTAAATCTACCAGGGTATAAGCAATACAACGGGTACGGGACCGGCACTGCACGGCCCTACATGCCGTCGGGGGGGAGATCAAGCGTTCCTGATTTCTCCCTTCTTTGTGTGGATGCCCTGGCGCTAAGCTGGGGCCGCCGGAGGGCGCCGTTGTAGTTGTTGTAAGAGGATGAAACGCCGGAGTGGGGTTTGGTGGGTAGGGCCAATCTCCCCTCCTCTGAGGAGGGGACAAGAGCGGCGAGCCCCACAAACCCCCCAATATGGCCTTCCCGCGGTCACGTTTACGTTTATTTATTTTTTTATAAAAAAACACAATTTCGTGCGTTGATGGTGTGCTTTTGATGATCAGTTCGCGGTGCGCCTTCGACGCGAACTTGGCTCGGAAGGCGGCTTGAAAATTTAAACTATGCTTTCTAACACATGTCGCGTGACAAAATAATCAAAAGATAATCAAATCAAAATTATCAAAAGATAATAAAATCATAGAATGGCTCCCTAAATGTTAATGACAAGATAAAATCTCATTAGTAAACAATTGGATTCTTACTTGCCGGTCCTGCCACACGGTGTCATTGTAGATCTTGTGTACTCGGTCAATAAGACTTATCTGAAAAGCATTTTACTGTTAGATACATAGTTTTATACCTATCTATCAGCCAAACGTCCACTGCTAGAGGTTTGTGCTTAGGATGTAATTTTCCTACCAAATCATTTAAGTTGTTTTACAACTTTCTGTAAAAACTATTTTTAATTTGTTGGTATATATTAGAAAATTTTGCTTTAAGCAAAATATGGCAAAAAAAAAAAATAAGTTTATTTATCCTTTCTTCACAGTACGAATCTGTATATGAATCTATTCAAACTGTTATCCGCTTAGCAACTTCTGCTGCTGAGTGTACATACAAAAAAATATTAATTCACTTAAAAATGTGAAAACATAAGTTTTTTCAGTAATTATTCTAATGATTTGTCTCAAAGCACCTTACTTAATCATCACACCACCTATTTTTCTTTTTTATGACGGCAAACGTGCAGACGGATTGCCTGGTGGTAACGTATTACCGTCGCCCATCTACCTATAATCTCAGTATCTCACTATCTCACTTACCAAATAACTGATGGTTGTTTTAGTATTGCTGGCGCCCATTTCCTGAAAGAACCTATAATCGGCTACGAGCAATAACGGGCAGCGAGTCTTGGTCGGGGTGTACTCATAATCACTCTGTCTCTTCACACGTTTATGTTCGTCTCTGTCGCTCGTGGAGTCCGGCTTGTGGGGACCATCTTCGTGGGTCACCTCTATATTGTCCAAATATTTGTCTCTTTCTGACTGCTCGTGTTTGTGCTCTAGCTGGTCGTTTTCATCATCTTCCTCTAGTTCTGTTTAAAAATGTAACAGTTAGAAGCTGTTTTAGACTTAATGTGCAAAGCGGGATTTGATAACGCAAAGGACCCTGAAGGTATACTATAATCAGGACATTAAATAAAACCCTAACGTTAAGACTTCTTAGTCAAAGCAGAGAGAGCAGGGAGCTGTTAGATTGCCATCAATTAATCATTTTTTTGCCGATTGCCGTGTGATGCCGGCTGACTAGAATAGCACCACCCCATCTGCGCCCGCCCCTGTCGTAATCGTAAGAGGCGACAAAGGGAAAAATTCTACGGACGGGCAGCAGCCTCCGTCGAAACAAAATCTACAGCTACTGCGGTCGT
This sequence comes from Grapholita molesta, assembly GCA_022674325.2. Classification (NCBI taxonomy): domain Eukaryota; kingdom Metazoa; phylum Arthropoda; class Insecta; order Lepidoptera; family Tortricidae; genus Grapholita; species Grapholita molesta. Next base: position 12,931,470 of record CP053137.2, read on the forward strand.
CGACACGCCTGCCAAGCGTGGCGGCTATGGCAACTACCCCCAAGATGATACTAGTCATATTTGTGGGAGGCCTATGTCCAGCAGTGGACTGCATACGGCTGAAATGTATGTATGTATGTAATCTAATCAATTTTTGCGAATGATGGCTTAATCCAGGTTTGATAATTTTGTTAGTGCCAAGATTGGATTAAACACAGTACGTACAATGCTTGGATGTACGGTGAACAGTGTGTGGGAGAGTAGGCAGGCAACCAGCGTAAAGTTTAACTTGAAAGTTAACTGCTTCAAGACTAAATGTGACATTATCTATGAAAAGGGACCTTATTGTCCATGACGCTTATGTCGTTGTTCAAAACGATACAATACAAACGCAACGCTATTCGATGTAAGTGCCATGGGCAATAAGGTACTTTTTCCAAGATAATGACACAAATATAGAAGAAGTACTTAAGTTCACAATTTCTTGTGAACACTTCTAGAGACTAGATCATGTTAGTCGGGAAAGCCGTACATGTACTTTTCGAATTGTGGGTGTGGTCACGTTTTCTTAAGTTTCTTGCTGTTTCAGTTTGTAATAGTTTAATATAAATATAAGTAGATGGATTAGGTGCTACTAAGACAAATTAAAATACCAAACCTTTTCCTTCTTTAACATATCCACAAACCCTGGGTTTGGTGGCATCATCAGGGTTTGCCCAAGTGAACCGAATGTCAGAAGCTCTGTATGTTATCATTGTCTTGTCATCCAGGTTCGGCAAATGGCGCCATGATGGCTGTGTAAAAAAAAGACTATTAGTGATAAATTGCTTTAAGATATTTTGTAAATGAAAATTTTTGTCAGAGTCACGGCTTTACTCACATTTTTTAGTCAGTTTGTGGGACATGTTTCGGTGAATATAGGCCTCCTATTTCAAGCACTAAGAGTATTGTGATGTTCTAAGAAACTTATGGCGCTAGTGACTCAACAAACGTGAGTAAAGCCGTTTTATCATTTACTTAATATTATAATGGCTGATAAAAGCTTAACACATTCTCTGTATGAGGTTCTGCGGTATGAGGCTGATGTTCTTTGTACAAGTATGGTTAATTGCAATGTTAACTAATTGCCACAGCAAAGGTGTTAATTACAAATCCTTTATAAACTTAGTTACAAATTAAGCTGCCTTTATATACAGGTTTAGGTGTCTAGGTATACATCTATATACAACAAGGTGGCATCAGTTACATCTGCTGCACTGAGTTTCATGATCTTTGATATTTGTTGAACAATTTTTTAGACTCTGCCTTTGTGGAATAGTTTTTGTTGGGGTCATTAGGTAGACTTCATTTGTTATCCATGTATATTATCAATTGCTGTTAGGAGTACATAGAAGCTAGCATATATTAAAAACTACAAGATAATTGCGTAAAATGAAGCATTCCTTTATAAGGGATTTGTTGAAAACTATTTTTGTTTAGCATTATTTTTTGGCAGCATAAAATTATTATGTAATAAAATATCTTGATTCTGTCTTTGCTAATAGGAGAATAACTATTAAAACATTAAAAAAGTATTTAAAAAAATTGTGTTAGGCTGTAGCTGTACAAAGTTCACAATGTCAAGTGTAGAATATTATTGCTGCACACAGCTGTTTTCATAACTTGTTTATTTACCGAGTTTTAAACCAATACATATGCAGTGCTATGTCTGTTGATTGTTGTGTTTTCATGACTCAACTGCAAGCTGCATTAGTGTGAAAGAGATAATAAGAATTCTGTATCTATGAGTACTAGTATTTCTTTGTGTAAGCATTACACCTTGCCCTGTAACTGCAGTTTCATTCATACCTCAATGTGATATGTCTCATCAGGGGTGTGGATGATGCCAGTGATGACACCATCCTCCATGTGCAACTTGACCTCGGATGACTTTTCACCAAACACTCGGCCCGTATAGAAAGTGTCTCTATCTGCAAGCACAGCATTAGATAAACAATAAATTACTCAAAAAGTTGCTATGTAATACTATTTTGTAATGTCTCGGTTCTAATTTGACAGTTTCTATGGCAAATGTAGCATCTGTCTCATCTTACCAACATGTACTGTAGTTTCTTTTCCATCACCATCAACAGCATACGCTTTGAAATTAGAATGCAATACAGATGAACGGGGATGGAGTATGAGTCTGAAGTCTTTGCCTAAGGTCCGGAAATGTATCTCCTTTATTGTGTTGAACAAATGATTGGAGTGCTTCGCACCGCGCTTCACGATGTTGTGCTGCAGACTTGATGCGTGAATAGTTTCGAAATACTTCAGGTTGTGATTTATAGAACCTGAAAAACGATTTTATTGTATTGTAAACTTTAATGTTAAATTTTTACAGAACTTTATAAAAGTATGTCTTTATAATACGCGTATTTTGGAAGAATACTTACATGTTCCAGTCACAATATAATAACATAAGACTATGAAATATACAAACACTGTGCGATGCATTGTTACTGTCTTTTCTATGTGTTATTATTTAAATTACTATGTTAGAATATGAATATATCTTCATCAGAATACTGTAATGAAATTAAATAATACAAGATGCTACATTCAGTTGCATTTTCCATACATTTGTTATTAAAATTATGATCATATTTACGGTCAATAAATGTATGCTTTTTATACGTATACCAGCTACCAGCTGTCACAGTGACAACTGTGAACATTGAACGGGGTATGTTCTGAACGAGAAAAACATAGATATGACACATCAATACTTAAAATATCAACTACAAAAAGTATAGTTTTTACTTATAATTCTACTGACTGGTTTACCAGACTATTAATAATTACGATAATTTAGATCACTTTAAACCCTGCACGACACTGTATAAATACCTACGTTATGAGTTAGGAACGACCACGGTTTGGGGTTTCGGCTGCGATCGAACGGATATAAATATAATATTGTGCTACGTTCCCGCCGAACATTACTGTGGGGAAATTTACCACTTTATGAATCACGCATTCACGCACATCTCTAGACGGTGCACCTCTTGTGTTTAAAAAACAATACCCATTTTCTATTCAAAAAGTAGAAGCAGAAATAAGATTAGATTTCATATCAAGCTGCGTCACGCAACGGTGATCGATCAATGAAAGTTCATTTTAATTTCAAACTAGGAAATCGTAGTAGGAGCAAAATTTTTTTACCTGCCACGTCTTTCTTGAAGTTTTTGTAAGCACTTCACAGTCAATGTGGGTGAACCGGTATAGTTAATTTTTTAATTAATTTTATTTTTAAGAGAAGTCCGTCATATGACAATAATTACCGATGAGATAGTGTAGGAAATTGGTCGGTAGACGGTCTTTCTTGATAGACGGTCTTATCCATATTGACCCACTTAGGTATATCTAATTAATAAATACAGATAGGTACATACAGGGTGGGAAGGGGTATACCGACAAATTGTAACCAAGGATTCCTGGTGGTATTACGAGTTAATTATGCTATATGAATATGGGTCTAAAACGGCTTAATTAACTTACTTTATTTTTAGAACAAAAAAAAATACTTCCTTGTGAACAAAACCTTAGTTTGAAGAGTGAAATAGAAAACGTGAAACTTCACGACCCCGACAAAATACGATAAACGACGAGTGAAGTCAACGTCAGTTGGCTACAACTTGGCTATTACTAGATCTAGGCAACAAACGTCAGATAAGATTAAGAAGTTATCTGAACTGAATTACTAATTACAACATTATGTTTCTAATACTATCAAAAGTGCGTTGGGATTGTTGGGAATAGCAATTCGACCGCATTAGTCGTGTGGTCACAAGACGATCTTGTCGTATGATTGTACGAGGACATTTTACGTGTACTATGAAGAAAAAAAACGTCATAATAATTAACAATTTTATTAAATTATTGCACCTAATTCTAAAATTGCAAACCGTAGTTTTTAACACATAGATTTAATGGTGTTCAGTAATGACGTTGTACAAACAAGTAACACAACTCTGTCATTGACGTTCACAATTCTTGACACATGCCTTGACGATAATGTGGGATCTTCGATATTAATTAGATTCATGATACGGTTTTCAGTCCGCAAGTCTCAAATCATTGCTACTCTCTCTCTGCATAAGCCGCTTTCACGGAATTGTAACATCTGCAAAGGTCGTATACATAATGCGGATTGCGACGACGAGGAAACAGTCTCGCACACTCGATAGCTGCTTGGTGTCCATTCTCATTAAACAGTATCCATACACAAACACGATATCTGCTAATTCATTAGAAGAAAAATGTTGCGGCATGATCATTTATTTTTTTCACGAGTAAACAATATTAACTTGACACAGGTGACATTGGTTATTATTTTGTAGTAATTTTAATGACGATTTCAATTTAATTTACGGCCAGTACGTTTTTCGACAGAAAAAGTTTGCATACTTGCCGACTTGCTGGTAGAAACTAGAAAGCAGAAAGTAAACTAAAGACAAAACTAATAATAAAATAAGTTAATACCTCTGTTTCTGATTAAAGATATCATATGCAAATTGTCTAGTTGTATCTTAGTTTGGAGTTGTGTACACAGCGAATGATAACTGTTCTGCATTAAGCATACAACTCACTTTCATTTATTCCAATACCCACCTAATAAAAACTCTTTGCTCTTTAAACTCAAATTTTAATAAAAAACTTATCCGTAGCCAAAATTATGGCAGGTAACGAGTGTACTTGTGTGAAGGTGTGTGTGATTACGTCATATTATTAGGGCGCGTTACCCTTGAGATTTTTTTAACTTGTGAATTATTTAAAAAATGAATATTTCGAAAATTAGGCTTTACTGGCCCATGTTTATATGATCTTTTTTTGTCCAAATAGGCATTAGAATCTTTGGTTATAACCTGTCGGTATACTCCTTCCCACGCTGTATAGGGACTGACAAGAGTCTGCCGTTTAGACATGAGGAAGTAACAAATATACACACTATATTCGGAATTCTGGGTGTCGACATCTCTAGCTCAGTCCAGTTCCGCGGTCATTTAGAGGGAAAGGCCAAGTTGGCCTCGAAGAAGCTTGGTGTGCTCAACAGATCGAGGCAGTATTTCAGTTCGGCCCACCGCCTACAACTGTACAAGGCGCAAGTACGGCCACATATGGAATACTGTTCTCATCTCTGGTCAGGGGCACCCCAATACCAGCTTCTCCCTTTGGACCGCATCCAGCGGAGAGCGACTAGAATTGTCGGCAGCCAGGATATCTCGGACCGGCTTGACTCCTTGGCACTGCGTAGAGATGTGGCCTCACTCTGCATTTTCTACCGCATCTATTACGGAGAGTGCTCCGAGGAATTGTTCGGGTTAATCCCAGCTGCTTCCTTCCGCCAGCGCTCTACACGACAACATTTCCATCTTCACCACATAGATGGTTGGCAGTCCTCAACTGTGCGTTTTTCTAGAAACTTCCTGCCTCGCACAGCAAAACTCTGGAATAAATTGTCGTGTGCAGTATTTCCGGACCGATATGACATCCAAACCTTCAAGAAAAGAGCGTATAGGGATCTTAAAGGCCGGCAACGTACTTGTGACTCCTCTGGTGTTGCGAGTGTCCATGGGCGGCGGTAGTTGCTTACCATCAGGCAATCCGTCTGCTCGTTTGCCTCCTATATCATAAAAAAAAAAAAAAAAAAAAAACTAACACACTCACAAACTTTCGCTTTTAAGCTTATAATTAATATTAGTGTAGATATAATAGTGTAGATAGATGTAAGTATTTGGTGCCGGCTGAGACACCACCCCATTTCCTCATGTGTCCTAAGTGACAAAGGGAAACCCACGGATGGACAGCAACGTCAGTCGAAACAGAATCAATAGCTACTGCAGTCGACAACCCGCCTGCCAAGCGTGGTGACTATGGACGAACATCCACAAACTTGCGGGTGGAGTGTACTCTATTTATATGACTAGAGAATTTATATAAACCTATTTTATAGTGACCCACTGCTGGGCAAAGGGCAAAGGCCTCCTCTCTTGGTTCACACTTCCGTATCATATGCTCTCTTCGTTCAGTCGTCGTGGAATGCGTCAAAGTCGTCCCACCACCTCCAGTGGGTAGGTATTTCCGACGTATAATACTTACTCGTACAATAATAGCATACAGCTCCATCGCACTGAACGTCTCTTACCGTCCAGCTAGCCTACGCTTGTAAATCTACCCTAGATCCGGAATTCGCTAGAAGACGCGCTCGGCTATTAATTCTCGGCGCTGGTACACGGGAATGCTTAATTACAACAACACTTCCAGATGACTGCCCTGATTCATGCCGCCATATTGGGTGCCGTCACGGCACTTGATTTGTGACACTGCAAGTGAGTGATGATGATAGCTATTACCTATTACATTTCAAATAACTGCGTAAGTACATTATTAAATTCTAAAAGGTGTAGGTGTAGTCAACCCGATGACCACGAACGCTGCTAAAGGGTTCGAAACTTCGGGATGAAGTTTAAATTAGTATACGCGGTATAATGCATTTCACTTGTTCAATTTCATGACTAATTATCGTGGCAACGGAAGACAATATTATAGAAGGGCCATTTTATTTAATGTTGTATTCTTAACTATATTTTCCTCAAAATTTTCATACATTTTTTATTACTTCTGTTCCGTTACCGCTATTTGAAATGTATGAAAAATAGTCACGGAATGGAATAAAAAATCTTGAGACACATTTTTTTCTTCAATCAGGCTTTCGAAAGAGCTCATGATTCTGAGTAGAAACCACACAAAAAAATCCAAATAAAATAAAGTTGAGTAGGTATACAACTTTAAATAAAATGGTCCAGAAAGCTGTTATATTTTATAATAACACAAAATTCAACATAGGTACCATTAGGGAAAATCCAACTCAACAGACAATATTTTCGAATTAACACTAATTAAAATCAAATAAAAAAAGAGTGAGAGGAAAAATGCAAAAATCAAGTTCCAGTCTATCCCAGTTCAGTTGATTTTTCCTTTATTTCTAGGAAAAGTGAATAGGCTGTTACTTACGATCAGATGAGTACAGTTCAAATATATTGTTAAATTTAAGAAAATATGTTAAAGCTGCTATGTAAACATAATATGTCGTCTAATTAATACGTGAGATGTATCTATTTTTTGTTTAGTTGGTAACTTAGATTTAAAAATTGTAGTGCCCTTGCAGGGTTCATAGCTGAACTTCTTTGTGATATAATATCTTGTGTACCTATGAATGCAATAAATAACTGATAACTGATAAGTCCAGGGCTGGACAGTCTTGTATAAATAAAAAATCTATAAACTGTTACGACGTGTTTATTTTCTTTACAATTTCATTCGATTACCTCTAGTTAGTCTAGATACCTATACAAAATCACCACCTACTCTTAATAAGTAACATGAGTATGACATGTCCACATAACAATTAATTCCTACAGGATTCAAGTACCCGAACTCACAGCGCCACATATGTAGGTATATATCGTTATGTTCAAAATGTAATTTGAAATTGAAACACCACAAACGGGTATTGTATGTCGCAATCATTGTCCGTGAGTGCAATGTTAACGGTGTAATTCTATGCAGGTTTAAGTATAGATTATATGACAAAGAAGGGGATACTCCACTCGGAAATGAAACGAGATTTCCTTTCGGTACCGTAGCTATGATGAAAAGCGCTTATATAAGACGCAATTGGAACGGAGGCTCTAGCGTAAGTTTCTTTTGACGTAAAAAAACGTCACGAACGCGTAAGTGATAATGTTATTTATATGGGTAGCTCTAACGCGATGGTGACGTTTTGTTATGTTAAAAACTTACACCTAGGGCTCGGAAATCAAATCGTCAGATGAGAACCAAAACTCACTAATTACTACCACAAATTAATAGCTTCAAGTGAATTATATTAGTACCTAGACAAGGTTGATTTTTGTTTAATGATTTGTTAGTAGTTAGTGAGTTTTGTTTGTCACCTGACGAAATGTACCGCAATGACTGCTCGAACGACAAGTCACGTGATCAACACCAATTAGGTACAGTCAGCAGCAAAAGTGGCTAAGCGTTTGAAGTGTTCAGAATGACCTACACGCGCTCTTATTCTCTTGACAATAGAGATGTGTTGACCTCATTTTGAACACTTCAAACGCTTAGCCACTTCTGCTGCTGACTGTACCATACATTATTTCGTTTCGCTTACGTGTTCTATAAACGAGCTGAAGCTCAAAGAATGAACTGGGGCCATAGCCAGGATGTGACTCGAGGATGTGACCCACGGGTCTTGTTCATGAACGGTTCTGGCGGCTTTATACGCTCGCGGTGTGCCACTTAAGAAAGTTGTCGCTTGAACGTTTACATCTGGTATCTGTACCTATCATTATTTAAAGTAAAGCGCCGACTGTGAAAATTAAAGTTCGAAAATTTTACTCCAACTAAGGCGTAAATTTGCGAAAATATTCTGGATAAATTAATTTTAATCGATTACTGATTCGTGTAACGTGTTACTTTAGTCTCTGCGTAAAACATATTTAATCTGTGCTTGCGTTGTGTTTGCACTGTAGCTGTGGTGCGGCGGGCTTCGACTAATCGTTTGATTCTCTTTGCGAGCTCAATCCACTGTTGTTCAGCATTTACACGTCAATACTGTGGCGCTCTATTTACTTGTCCTTAGAATACTGGAGTTCTTGCATTCGATAGCGTGCGGAATCTACACTGCATGATTGATTTTACACGTTACCGTGGGTGTTGACATGATTTGTCACGTTTTACCGCCACGATAAAGCTGAGGACATAATGTATGCAGTTGTGTGTATGATTTTAGTTCAAATACCACGGCAGCTTAATATCACGGATTCAATGATTAAGTACATACAATCGCATACATTTGCGTTATTAGTAACGATAAAAGGGACGGGGCGACATCGTCGACGTCTAGATATAAAGGCGACTATCAGGTACTACAATTTGGGTAGGTATACCTGATACCTGACACTATAATTTATGTCCATAAATACTACATTACAAACATCATGAGTCATTTTGCTGACCTCAGGCGACTGCGGAAGAAACCACTGGCGAAGAGTAAACATAGGTAAGTCTCAGTGGCATAACTTAAGGTCGACCAGGCCGAGCCTTTTTACATAGCTGAAACGGCCGTCGTCGCATGCATGACCGTCACCGGATGGGAAAACGACGCGCGACGTGATGTCCACGTGATATCGACGGGCGAGTGACGATCATCTACTCGCAACAAATGGCTGGATGGAACGACGCTCGTTTGAATGTTAATGTACGATTGTCGGCCCGCTCGGGCCCGCACCGCCCCGGTGAATGTCCGGCGGGTCAACGGAAGGCCCGGGCTCGGGAAGGCGACGGGTAGGAGACGCGTCGGTGTAACGTGAGTCATCCCTTAAGCGGTTTAAAAATTGCTTCCCGTGATAAATTATTGAAAAAAGATTTTCAAGATCAGACATGTAAAAAAGTTGGTCTGTATTTTTTATTGTTACATAATATAAGGGCGTTTTAAAAAAATTGTGCACCCAATTAGTGAAAGTTGTTAAGAAAAGGTAAATCACTGTCAGTTTCGTGACGACAATTAAGCATTAAATATCGATAAAAGCTTGGTTTTGATGTTCGTTTTATAAACTTCAATCGATATTACAATATAATAGAAGGCAAAAAGTCGATCTTCATAAAGATTTATTGCTTAATTGTCGTCACGAAACTGACAGTGATTTAACTTTTTTTACATCTTTCGCTAATTGGGTGTACCAAATTTTGAGAACTCCCATAATAGTGTGATTATATACGTTCTTCATCATTAACATTACCTATTTATTCATAAATTTGGATGTTTGAATTTCTTTTTTTACTTACTAATAAAAAAATACATTTAGGTACTAACCACAGGTACTAACGTTAGCCATTAGCCCAAATCAATTCTGTCTGGTTTTCGTAAAAAATGTTGAAGTACTAAATTGTGCCTAAGTCTACGGAAATCGAGTTCTAGGAACGGCCACTGTAATAGGGAATGTGATACATTTCATGCGGCACCTTGGGCTAGGTATGCCCGCTGACAGGTGTAATATATGGCAACAATTTAGATTGGATATCGCGCCAGACGTGCTTATCACGCTGTGGTGTTGCCAGCTTGTTGCCAATTTATATCTGACGTTGGTTTAACCGCTCGTTTCCGCAGCTGAATTTGTGGTAGCATGCCACCTTCGGCTTGGGACTGAAATGACTTTGTTAGCTGTAATTTGTAATGAAGTTCTTAGACGAGGGTGATAAATACTTATGTAAAGTGCCTTCATCAAGGTTAGGTTAGGTTAGGTTAGTGTCACACTGAATACACGGATTTATTTTTATTGGCACGCATCAGAAGCGCTACCGTGAAAGACGATAATTCGTAAATTATGGACGATTGTTTCTGTCACTCTCGTAACGCCTTGATTGGAGTAAAAGAGACAGATGCCCAAAATATACGAACTTCGATACCGCTCCAGGCACATGGCAGAAAAAATAGTAGTCACTAGAAAATTTAAAAATCTAATTAAAATCTACTAACCATTGGTTAACTGAACTTACATTCTGTCCGAGATTGGGAGTTACTTATGTGATAATAATAATACACCATAAGGCTGCTTGTACTAAATTGTTAAGTTCATTAGCTATTTATAAGCTGGTTCGATATATATTTTTTGAAATGATAGCCTTAATGTTTAATGTTGATTAGTTCGTGACAAAAAATATGATTTTTGACAAAAAGTAACTAGTTGATTTTAAAATCTACCTAAAACCTTTTTTTTTCTCTCCACTGGAAACACTGACAGTAGCAACGGGGCATTCGACTAAGATTTATCGTCTGATTCGCATTGCAACGTGAAGGCATATATAGCGAGGCGACGACATTTACTAAGCCGTGTTCGAATAGCTGACGGTGCTTGGTTTATGACAGTGACGTCAGCACCAGAATTGGACAATAATCTAGAATTTGACTATAAACTAAAATTATGTTGTTTCCTTTATTGTAATGTACGTACACATATAGGACCGAACTCTTTAGCGTGTCAGGCTTACAGCAGACGCCCCAAGTAAGTAGGTAGGTACTCTGTGATAAACCTTAATCTTTTGAACGCTTTTCCTTTCGCGTCAAAATGTGACGTGTACGCCACGGTATGACTTGTGAAGAACAAATATAAACCTTATCTGTCAGCAGGACAATTGCTTTGACAGCGTCCGCCATAGCCACTTTAGTGGTCGCTGGCGTGGCAGGCACGACATCACTCGACCACTTTAGTGATGCTTGGCGTTCAAAAGGTAAAAAAAATGTATTTAAAATGTATTTAGAATGAGATAAAAATACATCTGAATTGACAATATATATGTGCCAAAGTTCTTTTTTTATTAATACAGATAAATGGCGAGCCAGTAATTCAGGCCGACACACTAATTAACCCGGTTAAAAAACCTTTATGTCTGTGTAAAGTACCGGCAGGCATCAGAGGCGTTGTCCGAGCCGGGAGCCGGCAGTCGGATGATGTTTATTTTGCTATTGCATGGTTATAAAGGTTTTGATCTGCTGTGGGGAGATCGTAGCGTCAACATGACAAGTGACAAAGGCAACGTTAGCATATTCTGCATAAAATATTCTATGATAAAAAACGAAAGGAAACATAGTGACGTGATCTTTCCCAAATTTACGTAAAAAATCAAGTTACCCTTAGGAGAAGATTAAATCGAACACCCAATAGTCAAAGGGTTAACGGCGTAAGGTCGAAGAGTGAATAAGGTAAAAACTTATTCCTTTGAGAATCGCCATGAACCTTCAAGTATCATCTGCATTGAAACTTGTTCGTTAACTTTTGCCAAGTCTTTCTTTACGCAGTTTCAATTTATAAATACACTCTATTTTCCTTGACTTGGAGTTCATAATTACAATAGGTTGACGTTAAAGATATGAGCTCTTAAATACAAATGCCATAATATTGGCCTGTAAGTCATGTGAGGGGCATGCTACTGAATTTAGAAAAGGAATTTCAATACCAAATGTAGTAGTAGGAATCTTCCGTATACGGAATGATGGTTTCCGGACATTTGGGAGGCCTACGTGGAGCCGGATGAGCCAACGCGCAGAGGCTCTTTCGACAATTTAATGAAATGTTAAGAGTACACCAAGTATGAACATTATTACAATGCGCTCGAACTTAACTTCATTTGCTTTGGAGTGACATCGTATACATCAGAGCTGTGGAGGTGGTCACAAATGTCTGATCGAGCAATGCGTATATTGTCAATGCGATAAAGCGCATGTTCCGATATTTGTGACCATCTCCACAGCTCCGGTATATCTGATGGCGATTGTCCGTAGAAAATAATTTCAACATAATTTTATAGCGAAATTAAGAGGAAATTGCATGGCGCAGCCCGTGTTTAAGTTGTTTTTTGTCTCCAGCCTATATCCTTTACCCCGTCGGTAATGTATTCATGTATTCAACCGAAAGGTTCGGATCTGTTGCAGAATCTTGCAAATTGTTTTTACCAGCTTAACGGCTGCCCTTTGACCCGGAGTGTTTTTTGTCGCAAAGATATGTGATACATAAGGAGGAATTACAATATAGGTTTGCCCACAGCTAGACTAAGAGCTGGCACCGGAAAATAGTATACCGATTTTATACTACTTCAACCACTGATGTTCACTGTGAACGTCTACCATGGTTGACATTTTATAGTCTATCGCGCTATCCGTCACTTTTGCACTCATTTACTTGTTAGAGCGTGACAGATATTGTGACAAGTGATAAACCCGATCATGTTAAGCTAGCAGGACGTGGCTCTCCCCATAGAATGTGATAAGCACGTGGGGGTTAAATGCCATAATCGACAAGCTTTGCAAGCGAGTTGGCCCGTCATCCGGTGGAACAATACCTGGGTCCCTTAGTTTTATATTCTATCCTTATTACTAGAATGCCAGGAATTCTGCATCAGCGGAGGCCATACTGGCAGGCTAGCGAAACCTAGTCAGTTGAAGTTATAAATTAAATAAGCTTCTAACTTATGATTTTTGTCTTCGTTGGTTGGATGTGTGGGTAATTTTGAGTTTCACCCTTTCTTTGACAGTTAGCTTTCAAAACTCTTCAATGTGAGTATAATCAGAAGATCAGCACTGGCATCATGCTTTGTTTTTGTCACTACATTCGTGGCACTTTGAAAGAGTTTTTCTAACCATGTACTTTTACTTTGCTCTATATACAGTGTGTAAATCTTATACGGGCGAATCTCTTAACGGAGGGTAGAATAATAGGACATAAGAAATATATTCAGGTAACTTTTGCTCAGAAGAACAATTAAAATTTTATCCATATAAAAAAAATCGGTCGGCAATTATAATGCAACACACTCGAGTTAAACATTCGTTGACAGTTATTTTCAAAAGCTCATATCGCGTAATGTTCGCAGTACATTACTGCTCAGAAATTTCACAAAACTTAATTAGATATGTATAATAGGTATAATTAAAGAAAAACCTTTTGATTACTGATTTTACTGGTGAATCATATGTCTGGTTTAATTCTTCGCCCGTATTAGACTAACACACAGTATACGTGTCTATGAGTAAACCATTTCTATTTCTTTCCATACCTTTGTTGGTCGTCTCTTCTTTGACCACCATTGATAAATAGCAAGTAAGTAGAAAAAACAGCCCCATAACGGCCGTAGATTTAACCCCGGAAAATAATATTTTACGGGGTTGGATCCACGGCCGTTATGTATGTAGTAGGTATATGGTTATATCTATAGCTGATAGGGTCTTAGTAAATAGTTAAAATTTAGATTTATTATATATTTTAGTAATAAATAAATTTTGTTGCTGGAACGGAATGAAAATTACAATAGTTCGTGTCAAATGTGTTTCATAAGTTTATTTACTCTGAAGTACGAATTTTAAAGTAAAATAAAATAACACAATACACTCATAGATAGTACAGAATAACATTAGTCGTCACTTTTGGCCGAACCGAATCGAATATTAATGGAAATTAATATATGCAAAAAATAAACTCCCACTAACCTCGTTTGAAAGAATAACAGTGGCTTACTTTAGCATGAACAATTTTGATCATGAGCATTTTTGAATTATTTGTGTTATATTTTAGATGAGTTTTATGAAAATAATTTATGATATATCAGAAACATTTTTGTTCAGGTTTTTAAACGCAAAATTCCGCCAATTTACTACCAAATTTTGTCTAGATACCTACGACGACATTAACAACTTAAATGCAAAAACAAAAACGGTTCCCGGACACTTACGCGTTTATTTATTTATAATATTAAGTCCAGCCGGTCACGTTCTGGGAAATGGGATCACGTTCCGAACGCGCCACACAAACTGTGAACGCGAAACGGAGGATTTTTGGGGTTCCGTCACCAAACTGGAGTCGACAGTGAACTTTTATTGAAGGCTCAATCAACTATTTTATTCCACGTTTACGGTTCTAGGTCAACTTTTAAACGTAAAGACACTAAACATGCATTTTTATGGTAACCGTATGTCCTTTCCATAATGGGTCGCCCACCGAGCGTGTTAGTAGATCGAACGGGATGCCACATTTCTTCTAACAAACTATGCTCCATGTTCATTCAAGAATAAATGAACATTCATCTTATCTTACAAACTGATGACGTATATTCTGTTAGGGTGCTCATGGGCGACGATAATTACTTACTACATGAGGAATTTCGTCTGCTCGTTTGCCATCTTTGTCATAAAAAATATTTGACTCCACTTAGCACTGAAACAAATAAACATGTATCAAAAAGTATATATCGAGGGTTTGGTGGTCAAACCCGTTAAGTCGAGTACCTAAATGGGATTTTGAATTTAGAACTATACGTGAATTACGTAAGATTGTTACTTCAATGAAATATTATATCGAATTATCGGGTTTGACCACCCAACCCTCGATATAGGTCATTTTTATTTCTCTATACTTTTCACCGCCATGTCAAAAAAAAATCTGGTATGTGTCACACGCCGAAGGTTTTTTCAAGACAGCGAAAATAAACCCTACCTCTCAGTTCGCAGCTCCAAGGCCTTGATTCGTGGCGCGTGGGGCACGAAATGACCTCATGGCTAGCATATGATTGGCGCGAAATACTACTACTCGTTCTGCTTTAATTACTGTATTTAGAAAAGGACGGGTAGTCTACCTCACCACTAGTTACTGTTCTACCCATCATGTGCTAGGCCTAATGACTTCATATCAAGTTAGTGGAGTCGAAAGAGGAAACAGCTAGGAAACTTTACCTACTTCGTACACAATTATGGCGTGACACAATAAAATAACCTCCCCCCCCCCTCTCTTTATTTTTTGTAAACAGCTCACGCTTGGCAGTTTTGTTTAATACGTCACTTTTTACGCGGACTTTTTCCAAATTAAAATCCGTACGTGATGCTTTTAAAATGTTCTATTTCGGTTTATGAAAAATGCACATTTGGGAAGATGTATAGCCGCGTGTTGCAATGAAAAATTAACTTCATACATGCGTTGGTTATTTTTGTTTCGTTTTACAAAATAATGGCCTTTTCACACATGTTGAATTTTATAACAAAACTAAGTTATACCTACTCGTATGTATGGATAGATAATATCCCATGTAATAAAGTCAAAATTCAAAGTTACATTTTTAATTTTTATAATTTAATGAAAATGAAAGTGTTTTCACTTTGGGTGGCAAATGAAAAACATTTTTCACTTCTCATGCTCTAAAAGTGTGTTATATTATGCTTGCCAAGGCGGACTAAAGTAATACATTTTAGCCTCTTGGGAAAATATGTATACATATTTATGATATACAAAACGTTTTAAATTGACCAACCAGAACACTTCACCGTATTAAATCCACCAATCACGACAGATATCGAAGTTTTCACTCTAGATTCTTTTTTGGTGCGAATAATGTTTAAAAATGTGAAATCATTAAAAAAACTTTGTATAAAGTATCAACCAATCAGACAATACCACAATATTAAAATCGACCAATGAGGAAACGCAATCAAATTGTCAAAGCATTAGGTGGTTTTTAGTTCATACTTCACAAGCATTAAAAAAAGTTTAATTCGTTAGCAAACTCTTTGAAGCCCCAATTATACGTTGTCTATGGCATTTATTCACGGCGTATATATCCTATCTGTATCAAAGCAGTGAAAAAAATACATAGACTGCCAAATTAAACATTTTTGACTCAGAATTCATTGCGGGTGAATAAAATTGTATTTGTTAATTGTTGAAATGTTATTTTATCTTATTTTCTCGCAATCGAAGTGAAAACTAGTATGCATAACTCGGGTCTAAACGCCATATTACCCCTCGAACAATTTTCCCTCACTTCGTTCGGGAAAATAACAATCTCGTGTTACTATGGCCTACTTTAGCCCCTTGTCAAACTATCTACTATTATTTCATTCATATATAGTGCTTAATCTCCTTCCGCGTGTGTCGTAAGAGGCGACAAAGGGACAAAACCGACGGATGGGCGGCAGGGCTCGTCGAAACCTAATCTACAACTACTGCGGTCGCCAAACCGCCCATCAAGCGTGGTGACTATAGCAACTACCCCCTAGATAATATAAGTTATATTTGAGGACGATTTACAGCTGAAATTATGACTATAATGATGATGATAGTGCCTAATAATTTTGTCCGCCGGTTAGTACCGAAATATATTACATAGTTTCACATGTACCTAATCATTTTGTTATAATTACTTAATTTGGACAGATTCGATTTCTAACACTAAAGACAATAGGTATACCCACCTACATAGCAGCCGGGGATATAATCGCATTACTGCTACACAGATATGTATTTATTCAAATTGATTGAAACAATAATATCTTAAAAACTTTCATATAATTGGATAATATTCTAGATAAACAAATATTTTTGTTATGACATTATTTGAGCGCAATTCACACCATTATGTTATGTGCTCGTACTGTAGCGTTTTTTTTCGCGAATTCTATTTTGGTCCCTTGGGGAAAGTTGTTAAGTATGATCGTCTTTATCACTTTTTGACATTTTGGATCACGACCCACATTTCACCCAGTATATTACAGGACAACCTTACATAAATTGACTGAGCCTCACGGTAAAAGCTTGTATTGTGGGTACTCAGCCAACGATATGTATAATATAATATACATACACATAAATAAATATTATAGGACATTTTGGACCCGGGTATGTTCTTAAACTACGTCCAACAATGAGAGGTAGGGCGCAGCGATGACCATCACGCTTGTGTCTGGGGCAGCCCAACTGGGGAAGTACCTCCTCCTTACAGAAGACCACAGCCATAATAGCACTGCTACCTTTCAGGTATGTAGTGTTGTGTTCCTGATGGTGAGTAAGGTTCCCAGAGCTCCGACCCCCTTTAAAGGCCGGCAACGCGGTTGTGACTCCCTTGGTGTTGCGGGTGCCCATGGGCGACGGTAATTGCTTACCACCAGGCAATCCGTCTGCTCGTTTGCCGCCTATGTCACAAAAAAAAACATTCTTACACAAATTAACAAATGCTTAAACACATAGATAATATCCAATGAGGCGAGAAGAACTATCTGTGCTAATCACATAAATAAATGCCCTCAATGGGATTCGAACCCAGGATCATTGGCAGAGCCCGGTCGTCAAATCAATTAACAATTATGTAATGAAAAATCCATCATAACATGTTATTTATCGTAACATTCAATTAACTAAATTAGACAAGTCTATTGTGAATTGAATTTGTCGATTATTAATATATATTAAGAAATTTTGCAGGTTCTTGTATACTTATGGATTCCGTCAAATCTGGAATGACTTCGCCAATGTCAAGTTTGCTCTCAGAGAATGCCGTTGTTCGAAGTAGTATATTAGTAAAGTGGAACTAGCGGGTGTTTAGTTGACCTAGACGCGCTTCGAGATTAAATATTTATTCACGGCTCTTTGTTTGTTCACTACATATTAGCCTAACAATATTACACAATAATAAATTAATATCGAGACGACTACATCTTGGTTATCACTTGTCATAATCACCAACTGGTGTCACAGCAACTACTCTATGAGACATAAGAAACATTTATTCATGACAATCACAATACAGAAGGATACAATATATCTACGTATAGTGTATGATAGACCTGTATATTTTAGTTATTATATATCCATTTTTAAGGGAACACAAATAAACAATACATTTCCGTGAACATATTAATACTATTAAATTTTATTTGATAAATAGTTTATTAAAATTTATATTGTTTCACAGTAACTGGAGAAATCTTAATTTTAAATATAAATATTCGTACATTGAACTATAAGTTATAAATGTCAAAACTTAACTATGTTAAAGCTTAATTAATTTTTATAATAACAAACAAGATTTATAGTTAATTAATGAAAAATATACAGTTTGTCACCTCCCTGTTTACAAGGCTATAAGTTTATTATAAAACAAGGTTTAATGTACTTTTAGCTTTATAATATGGAATCTTATGAACTATGATGTACCTACCGCTTAGCTTAAACTGTCGACAAGAAGTTAATATTTTAGCTACGCGTGCTTTGATATTAAAAATATTTGTCTATTCTAGGAAATCGCAGCGCAACTATATTATGTATTTCAAGAACCGTCTGAGTTTAGTAGCATGGTATGGTTAGAAATAATAAAACCAGATATTAAAACCCCGACAAAAAAAAATCTACTATGGGAGCGCTGTATGAAAATTTGACAATTACATTAAGCAAATTGTTTTATACAGGGTGGCCCGTTTAGTTGGGTCTGTATGGGAAAATCTGAAACTACAAGACATACGAAGATTCTTAGAAGCCATGACATCAATTTTAATAAATTTGACATCTAACTCTCGGACGTCTTGAAAAATAAAATTACCATTATTTCTACGTAGATCAATTGTGTAAGTGTGTGTTTTTTATTTTTTCTTATGTATTAATAACGTTACATAAACGTGTTGAATATTGTGTTGAAAAAGGCGCTCGTTATTTCCATCGACTAAAATAAATTAAAGGATATGGAGTCACGGTTCCGAAGAACAGATCTTCATATGTCTTATAGTTTCAGACTTTTCCATACTGACGGATCTAAATGGGCCATGCTGTATAGCGATTTTATTTTCGCAAAATAGCGCGGTTATTATTTTTAAAGTCGGGGTTTATTTACTTCTTGTAAATAAACCCTGTCATGTAAATCAAACTGAATAGCTGGAACTGTATAGTCAACCAATTTGATGTCTAGGACTCTTCGAACCTTGTCACAGTGACGTTAATAGGAGATCTTTTGCTTCTTTCATATGGATTTTCACTGTGACAAGGAACGAAGTGGCCTATTAATCAAATTGGTTGATTGTACCTTGATACGTTTTAACTTTATACATATAAACATTTAATTCACATTTAAATTTTAACACACGAAAATAATACCTGCCATAAAATAAAATTAAACGTTACATATAAACATAAATATATCTTATTTTATTCCTTTTATGACCTAATCTATATCACAACCAAAAAGTCTTAAATGCCATAATCAAAATGGCAACGCTGACTTAAGCCGAGATATGCCAAGAAGTTATAGGTATAATTTCTCATAAGTAGAACGATTATATGTAGATGAAGATCGTACAGTCGCCATCAGATATTTCGGAGCTGTGGAGGTGGTCATAAATATCGGAACATGCACTTTGCCGCCTTGACAATAGAGGCGTTGTTCCGATATTTGTGACCACCTCCACAGCTCCGATATATCTGATGGCGACTGTATTAACGTGCTTCCAAAAACAATCCGTGGTCAGTATGCCTTTGCCGGTAGGTATTTTATAAATATAATTGTTGAGATTACTCCTTGAAAGTTTTGATTAGCTATTTAAACATCTTAATGTGAATACGGTTGAGTAAACGAAAAAGAGTGTCTTGAGTAAACAACATACTGTCTTTTTCTTATCACCCAAATTAAAAAGAAACACCTAGTCTATTTATTGTACTTTTACTGACAAAGGCTATAGAGCTATTACGCTTTACTACGATAGGAAATCGATATCATTTTAGGGAAGCTAATTTTACCTACCTAGTCTAACATATTCGACCTTTAGTTAAATACCTACCCAAACGACAAAAATTATTTAATCAATGTACCCACAATGTATATCGCGACTGTCTATCTCTACGTCTATCTACTCAAATATTTCCATTGCTACTATTTATTTACTTGGTTATGAACTATTTATTTCTTAGAAATAAAGGAAAAATAGAAAAATCAACTGCCCGGGGAGACAGGAACTCCTGACTCTGGGATACATGCCCATAGCTCAACCAACTGTTCTACAGATGCTTGCCCAATAGCAATTTCTCCACCATATCCTTCAATGCGCTTAGTGGCACTTTTTTCCATATTTCCTTTATTTCTAAGAATTATGGATTCGTTAGCAGACGTTTTTGCTTAAAATATAATTTAACTATTTATTTATTTGAGCCGCTTTTAATGTGAACTCTCTCTAGTCTCATTCAACCCCATAAGTTGACGAACATAGCCACTTCCACGCACGATTATATCCTAATGCTACTTACGTTATTTCAAAAGTAACTTAGGCTTACATTAATTATTCCAGATAAAAAAGTAAATACTTATGTCTTAACCTTAAATTTCAACTGATTTTAAAGAGTCGTCTCCAAATAATTATCTAGTGTTGAAGTTAAGCTTTATAATCTAGTTTTTGACGTTTCTCGCACATCAATGTCCTCTTGCACCTGCTTCTTGTCCTGGTCCTGGGCCTCTTTCAGGGAGTCCGGGAGCTTCTGGTTGTTGGTCTCCGGCAGCGTGAGCACCAGGAGACCAGACAAGGCGGCCATGACGCCGAAGACTATGGTTGGCAGGTACTCGTACACTCGCGCCTGGAAATTAAGGTCAGCTTTACAGTCGAACGTACTTTATATAGGTACATTTTGGCTTCAATGTTAGGCCAACATCGAAGTTCGTACATTCGTACGTTTGTCTTTTACTTCAATTAAGGCGTCATGAGAGAGACAGAGACAATCGTCCGTACGATTATTGTTTTTCGTGGTAGCACCGCAGACTAGAGTTATGATTTTGCATTTGACTTGTTTATAAGGAGTTGTAAAATTGCGCACCTCAAAATTCATACATCACCATCAGTTTAAAGCCCAAAATGTACCTATCGACCTACGACTACAATAGGCTCAAAATTGACTCATAGAATCTTCGTGACATGATCAGACAAGAAACCATTAGTTATAATTATAAGTAGTTAATAGTCTTAACCCGTCACCTAAAACTACTTAGGTAAGTATTATCCCTTTTTCAATTAGTATATTATTAAAAAAAACTTGGTGCAATATTAATACTTAAATGAATACCGAATATTTCATAGTATTCTTCACTTCAGTTCAGGTAACAATAAATGCTACACACGAAACTTGAAACGTGAAGAAATAGAAACAGAAGGCAGAAACAGCGAAAATAGAAAATTTAGAACGAGTGTCTGTGTCACTCTAATTACGCCTGAAGTAAAAGAGAAAGATGGCCGAAATTAACCTACTTCGATTTACGCGGTAGGCCCTCATATGTACCTACTTAAATAGACAAACGATGACGCGTTATACTACTAATTCAGCAATTAAGTAATGCCTTGAATAAAAATAAAAATAAATTATGACCAAGACATCTTCAGTACTTCACTAAATAATCATGAGGCGGCTGCGATTAGGTCCCGGCGTGGGAACAGCCAGTTCGTTGGGTCAAGGGAACTACGTCAGTGTAAAGGGCGTTGGCACTTATTTCTCAACATCTCAGGTAGGTACAACTATACCTACTGTGAGGTTATTTGAGATGAATGGATTGTAGGAATAGGTTCATCAATATCAAAGATATTTATACGGTCAAAGTGCCAAAATATGCATATGCATACATAAGTGTTGAAGCAATAAGATGCATATTGCATGTATACAAATTTTGGTACGTTACACGTATTGACTTTGATTAGATAGTCGGCATCAGATATTTCGGACCTGTGGCGGTGGTCATAAATATCGGAACATGCACTTTACCGCCTTGGCAATAGAGGCGTTGCTCTTATATTTTTGACCATCTCCACAGCTCTGATGGCGACCGGGCAATGAAAAAAGTGGAGGTGAAAAACGAATGTGTTCGTGGAAATATATTATGTAGATACCGACCTTCTAACTTTTTGTAGCTATCTCTACATCTATTAACTTGCTGAATGTGTTGTTGTTCACATATTTGAAAATGTGACATTATCTACGAAAAGGGACCTTATTGTCGATGGCGCTTATGTCGTTGTTCAAAACGATACAATACAAACGCAACGCGATTCGACGTAACTGCCATCGACGATAAGGTCCCTTTTCCTAGGTAACGACAAATATCAGTGAAGCATTTGCTTAAGGCTCGTAGGTTTGGCTGATGCTATTCACTGTCCCGGTATAGGTACTCGTACCACTGGGCTACTACATCTTACGTAAAGATATTTTAAGTTTCAAATTGATAGAAAATAACGAAACTTACAATGGCCTTTAGAATCATAAATAAGTAACCTAATTAGGGTAGGGTAGATAGTAGTAGGGTAGGTATAAATAGTTAGTATTGCTATCAGCCGTCCACTGCTAGATACAGGCCGCCCTCGATCACGTAAACCCACGTAACTATTGCCTATTCCTATTACCTATTCTTGATCTACAGTTACTTTTGTGATCTTTTTGCTCAGGTGTGTGTATAACGTTATCTTCTGTAAAACTCAATTTCTTTAAACACATAGGTAGGGACTTAAATTACCGTTTGAAAGTTATCAGCAAGAAACTCAAGGTCGTTCTTAAACTCGATATTAATTTAAGTAAGTAACCCTCAACATCGAATTCAAATCAACATGTCTAAAACAAACTCGTTAGTAAAACATTACATCAAAAACGGCGCGCTTAATCGTAAGTCGACGCTTTGGAATTCAAATGGAAGATGCTAAATCGAGTTTAAAGCCGAACTCAAGTTCAGTCGAACACAAATATCAAGATTTCGATGAAACATAAACAGTGTTGCAAACAAACAAATTTAACATCTGTAATCACCATGTCTTTGGCAGAAATAAGGACTTTTAGACTTGTCGATACGATATCGACATCTTGACTGACGGAGGCGAAATTAATATATATTGGCGTGTACGTATAGGAAAGGCATCACAAACCACTTAAAAGTTACTACAACAGACGTGTAAGGACTGGAACAATTTTATTTAAATATCAGGTTCTGCAAACTTTACTAGCGTATAAAAGCAGACTAAAAGACGGACAATGAGTTTTGAAGATTTTTAAAATATAAAATACCGAATCGTTATTTGACGAACATCGATGCTGGTTGTTAGACCTCCAACACCAACATCGTGTCGGAATATGTAGAATGTCTCCAAGAGTTCTGCGTAGCGCTTAGATTATGTAAACAAAGTGAGACTTAACCGCGAACATGACATTTAGTAACCTCAACGTGTCAAATGTCATGCAACATCGCTTGCCTTAAAGGAACGTCAATATAAAACTTGTCCTCGGCGCCAGTAGGGTCTGAACTTGGACCAAGTATTCAATGCACCCGTCGTTTTTTGCAACTTCTTGCACTAAGTTGTGATCATAGGACCGACATGGGGCGAGAGCAGAAGCAGTTGAATAATGAATGAATGAATTTATAGCTTTAGATGAGCTGTAAACAGCGAGAGTTACTTTTGCCACAAGCTAATTATTATCTCATTCAAATAGACGTCATATAGGCGATCGGTGCATCAGACCGGTTGTCCTGTACTTGATTAGGAAAACGCATACCGCGAACAGGAAACGTAATCGTAAATCTTACCAGAAGTGGCGTCATAGGGGCGACAGCGGACCCCGTTCTTCCTATAGTCGAGCAAAGTGCCAGAAGAGTTGTCCTGTAGTTGGTGGGAAACACCTCCGCCGCGAACACGTAGAGGGAGTTGTACGCGAGAGTGATGAAGAATTTGCCGCCGAGGTAGAACACCAGGGACCACATGCCGGCTGAAATTAAATACAAATATTTTGTACAGGTATGATTTTTTGCAGGGATATATGAGACGCTCATAACACATAAATATTATTAAGTAACGTCGTACTAAGATAAGTTATCATTAACTTCTCGCCACTTGGCTTCAACAAGAACTATGGATTGGCCTTCAAGCAAAGCAGGTAGTCTGACCATAATTAATTTTCAAGTTTGGAAGTTCTTGGAAGAGTCAGCAAAATTAACAAAACAACCTAAATGGTTTTAGGGACTCGTCCGCAAGTTAAGCGAAATACATTTAATGGAATTGAAAATGTTGATTGTTGATTATGCTAGATCGTAATTAAGTTTCTCGGTTAATTGTAGAAGTTGGTTAAAAGTTTTAAAGCTATACAACATTGACATTTTAATCAAGACTAATCGATAAACATGTTGTGGAGTGCTTACGTAATATTAGCTTGAAACAGAATTAATATAATTAAAAAAAAATACAACATTATGAATTAAATGAGCTTTACGAAGTTGTTATAATTCTTATCCGTAATGAGACATAATATTATATTGTCATATCTATGCGAGTCAGAAATGAGGAGATCCGTAGGCGAACTAAAGTCACCAACATAGCCTACTGGGTTACCAAGATGAAGTGGCAATGGGCAGGCCACATTGTACGCAGAGAAGATGGCCGATGGGGTCGAAAAGTGCTCGAGTGGAGACCACGGACTAGCAAGCGCAGCGTTGGTCACCCACTACAAGATGGATAGACTACCTCATTAAGGTCGCCGGAAGACGCAGTATGCAGGTCGCTTCTAACCGGTACATGTGGAGGCTCAAGGGGGAAGGCTATGTTCAGCAGTGGACGTCTTTTAGCTGAGATGATGATGATGATGATGATGATCTATACGAGCCGTGTATGAGCGTCGTATGTCGTAAATGAACAGAGTACAATAAAAAAATTACGCCAGAAAGGAACCCAACATTTGAAATCCGGTACGCAACTACAGTCGCCATCAGATATATCGGAGCTGTGGAGGTGGTCACAAATATCTGAACAACGCCTCTATTGTCAAAGCGATAAAGTGCACGTTCAGATATTTGTGACCACCTCCACAGCTCCGATATATCTGATGGCGACTGTACAAGCTAAACCATTATGTCAGGTTTAAAATTCCAAGTCAATGCACTAATGTTCGCCGCAGGATAAAAAAGATCATGAGCTCTTTTTTTAGTATGACATATCTTACAGGAAAACTTATCAATAATTCATAGCATGTAGGTAGTCAACATGTTTTGGATGCGTTTTTATTGAATTTGGCGATGGTATCGCGGTAACCACGTTGTGACCGTTTTATTTCTTTTTGATATTAACTTTGTTTTTTTTTTTTTTTTTTTGTGTATATTGGCTTAAATCAACCAGTTTACACCGTGACCTTGAACACGCTTTAAGGAAATCGCTAAGAAATATGGCATTTGAAATCTTTTACATCTAAAATATTATTCAAATGAGTATAGGTTTCCTTATAAGCATACATGAAAAAGGGTTGAACAAGATGAAGGTATAAGTACAATTTCTTGACTGTAATGCATTCTGAGTAATATCAGATCAAAATTAAATTATTAAACTTTTGATTCGGCTTTTAGTCTCCGGCAATTTTATGTCCTTGCTTACTGCCGATCTGAGAAAATCTAAGTGCAAATCAGTAAAAATATGGTTTCAACTTACCAGGAACAAATCCGTAGTTAATCAAGATCAAAGCCGTCAAGGTGAAGGCTACAGCAATCACCTTCTTTCTTCCATATCTGTCTAACAGTATAAGCTTGCAGACGTTTGCCGGCGCTTCTATGACGATCACAACGATATAGTTCAAATAGCTGTTTCCAGAGAGTTCTATAGCGTTTATAGATAACCCATAGTAGACTAAAGTTGAGCATGTCCAGAGGAAGGAAACGGTGAAAACTCTCTTCCAAATCATACTGGAAGTCAGAATTTGTTTGAACGACGACTGGTTGGTAGCTATGTTCTCGCACTTTCTTGCGTCTCTTTGCTGTATTGCTTGCTTTTCAACTTGGTCGTAATGTTCTTTTGGTACCACGACGTTGTTCATTTTCTCTGCTTTGCTTAAAACTTTCAGGCCTTCGTCGTAACGCCCTTTACTGAAGTACCACCTGAATCAAAAATCGTTATTGAAACTTTTTACATTATTAGAAATTCAAGGATATCTTTTAGCACTCCGCTCCGGTCTAAAAAAAAATTGCATCATGTTACTGACTGTTTATGGATGTGACTTCGTCATAAGTATGTAAGTATAAACACGTGTCATTTATTACGACTACTATAAATGAAAAAGTAACTAAGATATATGTATGTAGGTACCTAAAACTTTCAGTGAGCATCCACATATAGAGGAAGACGAAGACGGCAGGCGTGTAGATGATGAAGAGCAGATATCTCCAGTTCTGCAGCCACAGCGAGAGGAGAGTCACAGTCACGCCTCCGAGGATGAACATTGTGTTGAAGAGGAGACTAACGAGGACGCGACCTTTCGGGCCCACTAGCTCCAGGGCTGAGGACAAAGACAATAAATGTTAAACAGACAGCTCTAGTTGATCGGTCAAGAATGTAGCAGTCATTAACTAACAAGGATCCGTACGAGTTTACCCGTCTTTCTACTCTGTGGACGTACGACACTGCGCTTTTCTATAAGTGGTCACCAATCTAGAACATTTTGGTGGTATTTGGGGTAAAATAGTTGAGGAGGTAAGCCTGAGATAGGAAACCCTGCATGCAGTGGCTCAGATATTACATGTTTGAACCTTATAACGCAGCACACATTTTTTGGGAACATAGTACCTGCACTTCTTATTTTAAGGTAGACGATATCTTAATTATTTAAATTAACCAATTTGATTTTACAGGTTTTTTTAACTTGAACATAAAAAGATCTGAAGTCTTAGTACGATGCCAAACTACGAGTATTAGTTTTGTTAGCTAATACGTTTCATCAATTGTTATGTCAATGTTCTGTTTGCAAAAGGTCAATTGCCAAAAGCGGTCGATTTTATTATTGGCAAGGATAACCTCCAGAAATATATTAACACGTTATCACTAATATACGATAATTATGTATGTAGATTTTTCTTTTACCTCATTGTATTTATTTAGTGGCATGAACGTGTATATGATCAGCGTATGGAAAGAAACTAGAGTGTAGAACTCTCAATTATTTTGCTACCTATTAATACACAAAATTACAGTTACATCAAGTAAAATTGTAATCTGAGCATTTCCCAAAAAGATGCCAATCATCCAAGTTTTTTTACTTTGCTTAAATTTTATGTTTTTTTTTTCTACTCAGGATACTCTACTTAGGAAAATATTGTCTCAATGTTTTTTTTTTCTATTTTGCTACCATCTTCCATATGTATGGCGGTAACGAAGGGGGACAGAAATGTTTGAATCTTTTTGTTTTGTCTCTTGGAATCGAAAGAGGTCGTATATAGTGTCTGAATGAAAAAAATAGTTTTTGGACATTTGATAAAAGTGTAATTTTTTAGACAAACGCGTTTTCATTTTTAACCGACGAAAAAAACGGAGGAGGTTCTGAAGTCGACGCGCATATAAATATAGGTATGACCACGCAGAAATATAGAAAAAATATTACTCGCAGCGGGACTCGAACCCACAACCACTTGATCTAGTGATCATTGCCCTGTTTACGCTATACGAGTACCGCTTAGACTTGTCAAATTTCTATTTATCCCTCGTCGTATACGTCATAATGGGTGAAGTGTAAACACATCTACCGCCAGCGTATTGAACACCAGCCAGCGCATCTAAGTCCCTTTTATTGGGGCTTTTGAGTGTTCCAGCCCTTGATTTTTTTAGATTATTTAGCTTCCGATTCTGTGTTTCCTTAAAACGGCTTTAGGATGACCAGGGAAGTGTTCATGCCTTCCAACCTAAGTCTGACTTTTCATTTGCTTCAATGTTGGAGTGCCCTGGTACCCATCTAAGTATGACTCTGTTGGAGTAAAAAAGCACATTACAGGTGAGGTTATTGAAATAGGCTCTTACCGGCCCGTACCTTACCCGTTCGTGACCATGTGGTTATTTATATCCAACTTACTGGCACTGTCCCCAAGGCAAGTTCAAGAAACAAGAACAATTATTGGAAAGCCGGTGCACTTATTTTTTGCACTTTAAGAGATGAGTGAGCTGTATTCAACTAGTTCTAGTTACAGATCATGACATTGTGAATATATCGTTTTACTGGCTTTTTTTTAATCGAGCACTCGACTCAAAAAACGATGACTTCAACGATGTCACATAAAAATTTGTCACTAGTAGAATGTGTTATTTAATATTTTATGAAGAATTACTGCTGCGCTCACGTTTAAAAAATAATTATTAATTTTTCACTTTTTCGTAATACCTATTTCATAAAATATTACAATGAGTCACGATAGTTTAAATATAAATATGGAATTTTATTAGATACGAATATTTACGATAGAAAGTTAAAAGTCAAATAATATTGAAATTATTTTCGTCCTGAAATATTGGTGACAAAGTATTTTGATTTCGAATACCTACTCGAAAGTCAAATAATAAAAGTTAAAGAATATTGGCTAATCAATAATAATGATCTTAATCCCAATGGATTAAGTAGGAACTAAGAATGATTTGGTAATTTATGATTCATAATTCATTACAATAAATTCCTTTATTTTTCGTAGCTCCCCATACAAAATATGAAACTATCTTTTTATCAACTTCTGCTATTCCCCGTAGGATATCGGTTATGTCCTAAGTACGACCAGAACACAGACAGCAGAACATCTAACGTTAAACGCGACTCCAAACTTATTGAGAAGGTATCCGTAAACTTATTGCGATGTCACAAATTATTATAAACCAATGTTGAATACCGCTCCTGGTTATTGAAGCTTAACTGTTCACTAAAACGGGGTCATTAAACTACAGTCTGAGTATTTTTATTTTACACGCTACTTTTTTCGCGACTGCATTTTTTATATTCTTATTAAAATCAGCTTCAATATTTGTCTCAAGTCTCAACACACTGTACGAAGGTGATTCAGAAATCAACCAGCGTTGAGTCTTTTTAATTAAGAACAGTACTGAATTTGGTAATCGTGATTAAGTTTCAGCCTACGAAACAGGCCTAGCCTACTGTAGGGAGTGTAGGGGTCACAAATAAAAATTGTGTAAAATCACTGAATGAAAATAAATCATTTTTGATTTTTTTGAGTTATTTGATTTTTTTTAAGTAGGTTAAAGTTCAACAATAGTTAAAAGGTTGACATCATCCAGTTTTGTATTGTCAATGGGAGAGAGAGAATGAATAGAAGTGTTGTAATGAGTAGGCTATCATAAATTATAAAGAAATTATGGGTGGTAAAGACTTGTCGCCTACTTGCAACTATTACTTGCCTTGCTTATCCCGCGTTTTTGTCACGGCTCAATGGACCCGAAGGTCCCCTGGACAACTTACAATATTTATTATTCGACGTAAACACTAAATCTTATGATAGTGCCACCCGACTCTTCAAACCCAGAACGAAAATCAGGACTTCTTGCCACTACCTGTTTGTGACCGGTCGTAAAATCAGTAAAAATATAAATGTAAGAAAATGTGTACTTATTCTGTATAACGGTAATACGTAACAATAAAACATTTGCTATTAAAAAAATAGTTACACACGCAAATGTTATAGCCGTTAAAACTTAAAAGGCTTTTTAAGACAAATTCGGAACGATTTTATATTTATCGAGCCCATTTCTTCTAATCGTGTGCCGGATGGAGCAATGGTCTAGGAAATACGAGATATTTACTTCAACCTCAGCCAAACTAAATAGGTCGTGTTAAAAAACTGTTTAAGGTGTGTGTTATTTTAAGGCCAATATGCTTGCATTATGCTAAAATACTGCTTTTAACTGTAAACTTTTTAAAACTTTCTTCCACTAAACAGGTATTAAATGGTGTGTATTTAGCCAGATAACTAATAAATTGTGTTTGAGTAGCCGAAAAATATAGGTAAATATTACAATTCATAGGTTGACAACTAATTTAAGTCAACATGAGTTGTACCTTTACCATGAGTTGTGACTTTGAGGTTTTCGATAACGAGTATCGAGTTTACTATCTGTGCATCTCGTTCGAACTAAAATAGTACAAGCTGGATCCACAGATAGTAAACTCGATACTCGTTATCGTAAACGTCAATGTCACAACTCATGGTAAGGGTACTGTATGTTTTTTTTCTATGCTCTTACAGCTGTTGTTTAAGTATTGGAAGGAAGCAAATAATTACACCGACAACTGAATGTATACGTGGGAGGTGTATGAAATAAGTTATTTTAAAATATTTAGGATGGATTAATATGAAATACATATTCAAAATTATAATTATAACATTTATTTATAACACAAAGGACCTTTACACGAGCTGTATTGTATTTATAACATGAATAGGATGCTTAATTTTAGTTTAGATTTAAAAATATGTTTATAATTAGTGATATGGGTGACTTACTACCTGAAAATAACACTTTTTTGTAGCTGTTCACAACATTTTTTATTGACCTCGTATTAGGAGTTTAATAACTTGGCAGGTATGTATTTGTTCAGATACGGAAATAACAACAAATTAAAATAGTGGAAAATTATCTGGCGTAAAAAGTAAACGTATCATTAATTAAAAGTTCTATGTTCTATTTACATTAATAGTAAATCACGAGAGTTTATGGTAGTTCAATCAGAAAAATAAAACCTATTGTTAAATTAGAATGTATATAATACATCTAATGAACAAACAGTTGTTTTATAAACAGCAATATATAGGTATGTACCAATTTTGGGTATAATTGGTATGTGTCTCAAATAATTTATTCGCATACGGTTAATACACGAAAGGTTTAGGTGTGTCACATAGAAACACAGCCATTACTTTGCTACAGCTCCTACATTATTCCTTTCAACGTTTTAATTTTTTTTGCTTATTATTCTTTTAATGGAAATTTAACAAATACAAAGGACTTATCTTTTTTTTTTATGACATAGGCGGCAAACGAGCAGACGGATTGCCTGGTGTTAAGCAATTACCGTCGCCCATGGGCACTCGCAACACCAGGGGAGTCACAAGCGCGATGCCGGCCTTTAAGGGGGGTTGGAGCTCTGGGAACCTTACTCACCATCAGGAACACAACACTGCATACCTGAAAGGTAGCAGTGCTATTATGGCTGTGGTCTTCAGTAAGGAGGAGGTACTTCCCCAGTTGGGCTGCCCCAGATTCAAGCGTGATGGTCATCGCTGTGCCCTACCTCTCATTGTTGGACGTAGTTTAAGGACATACCCGGGTCCAAGCTATCAACGTATACCTACCGTAACGTAACCTATTCCTTTCAACGTTTTAATTTTTTTTGCTTATTATTCTTTTAATGGAAATTTAACATATACAAAGGAATTATCTGAAATATTTGGCTATTTTTAAATGGGTATTTGTTTCCTTAAATTCTTTTTACCCAAAATTAAGTCATGCAGATACACTACAAGAAAGTAAACCTAGAACAAAGCGGAAGTGACAAAAAACGCCGTTTGCCGGAAAGGCTTAATTAGCCAAGCGGAAACCTTAAGGTTGTTGCTAAGGTCTTATATTTTACAATTTTTTTTATACTTCCAGGTATCAGAAAATATACCTACTGCGTCATTCCCGTATATAGAACAATGGAATTCCGGACCCCAAATGTCCGGAATTCCATTACTCAGGCGTATGCAGAGCCGGATTGAGCCAACGCGCAGACACCTTTCGACAATTTAATGATATGTAAGGGGCACACAAAGCGAATGTTGCACCTGTCCATATCAAAGGATGCCCACGGAAACAGTACCCACAAGGATGTAAGGACTAAGGACTATTAAGATTTAATGAAATCTGAAATGTGCTATGCTAGTTAGGTGAAAAAGATGGACTAACTTTGGCCATTGGATAAAAAAAATGCCTAATGTCTTCCTTTTAAAATGCTATATAATTCTAAAAGAAGATATTTTATTATTAAATAGTATATCAGTCAGACGCCCACTGCTTTAACGCTATTATCGTGACGATTGGCAGGCAGGCTGGCGACAGCAGTATGTTTCACCGCTATAAAGGTACGCCGGTGCCCGTAGTTTTTAGCCGCAATTTAGGAAAAAAAATAATACTGTTCCGTGTAGCCATTTTATCAGGACGTCTTCTGCCAGACATACGTCACCATCAAACCTTTTTTTTTTATGACAAAGGTGGCAAACGAGCAGACGGATTGCCTGATGGTAAGCAATTACCGTCGCCCATGGGCACTCGCAACACCAAGGGAGTCACAAGCGCGTTGCCGACCTATAAGTGGGTTGGAGGTCTGGGAACCTTCTTCACCATCAGGAACACAACACTACATACCTGAAAGGTAGCAGTGCTATTATGGCTGTGGTCTTCTGTAAGGAGGAGGTACTTCCCCAGTTGGGCTTCTCCAGATTCAAGCGTGATGGTACTTCGCTGTGCCCTACCTCTCATTGTTGGACGTAGTTTAAGGACATACCTACCCACTATGTGCCGTGCATGGGGTGTAAATGCCATAATCACCACGCTTGGCTAGCGGATTGGCGATCGGAATGTTTCACCGCATTCTAGGGATGCTGCTGTCCAGGTGGCCTTGGCCGTAGTTTAGGGACATATACGGGTCCTCAGCAATGCCCATATGCTCGACTCAAAATTGAATATTGTCGGTCAGCCAACGCGAACGGCTCATGTGTAAACTCCTCGTTACGGAGCGAAACGTGTCGAGCAATATTTGACTTATAAAACTTACCCGTTACAATACAATTAATATGGCCAAGTCTGACGATATAGTTTTGCGTTTAGAATTACTTTTTGCTGATGCGCATATTATAATAAACAACATATTTCTCTAACGTCCGCATTCACTGACCTCTGTTATTCTTCCTTATTTGCAAATATTTTGCTACGATTTGTCCTCGAATGTTGGAAGGGATTGATAACCAGTTATGCTTGCGAGAAAACAACTTTTTCATTCATAAAATCACACAACATTGCGCAAACGCTTCTTACTATAAATCAACTTGAACCCGAGATCTTTGATATACTTTCTTGACGGAGGGTTGACTTATACTGGTTAGTGGTAGATGTCTTTAAACGTGGTGAACAACATTTATGTAGGCTACGCCTACAAAACAACATTTATATAGGTACGTCATATCATCATAATGTTATTAGCAATATTCATTGCGATTGTCAATACAATATTATCTATCTGAGCCTGGTTCGTACTAAGGGAAATTACCACAGCTCGGCAGAGGGGTGAGCCATTGTGACGTCACTTTTGTCAAGTGTAGATATTAATATAGATACACCTCAGAAAGAAATATTAAAATAAAAGAAAAAAAACTTCATTAATTATAAAAATAATAAAATAACACAACAGAATGGCGACGCAAATATCGTAGCAGAAAGGCAGCCTAAATAAAATATTTTTTTAGTTATCAAATTACATATGGAATGACATGGCATGTCCATGTTGTGCAAACTCTGGAAACAGCTCACCCCCGCCGAGCTCTGGAAATTACATATATAGTATCCAAACCAACTGCATTGGACAATTTATAGCCATTATGTCTAAAATTATAATTGGATTAGGTGTATTACGTAGCATCAGATTAGGGCGCATTTAGAGGCTTCGTTTTAGTACAGTCAAGGACATAAATGTATATAGATTGTCGGAACTTGACTTCTGTACTGACCACACGCTGACTGTATGGCTGCCAGGTTGTTACTTAGAGAAACATTAACCTTATTAGTAACAATTTCAATCTGCATCATAAAATGCGGCACGTTTATTTTGTTACATTTGACCGGTTTGAGTCCCGAGGCAAGTGTTTTTTCATAATATCCATAAATGAAGAATTTATTGTTTTTAAAAACAAAGGAAAGTCTACTTTACACAGAATGTGCTATTTACAATATTTAAGGCAGTTGCCATCCCTGTGGCATTCGACCTTTCCGCCCGTCCATTGTCTGTTTTCAGTACTACGGTTGTGCAGCGCCATCTATGGACTCATGTTAAGTTAAATATCGACAGCGAGACATGTCCATAGAACTATAGACCAGTAAAATTACCAAGACCTGGACATAATTCGATAACTGTAACTTTCTTTTTCTATGAAATAAAATATTGTTAGTTCTTTTTAAAACATAAAAAATTTAACATTTTAGGGTTCCGCATCAATGTAAAAAACCTAACACCTTGGGTTTAACATTAATAGTAATATGATCTATTCAATTACATTTCGGCGACCTTAATGAGGTCGTCTGTCCATCTTGTGGGTGGACGTCCTACGCTGCGCTTGCTAGTCCGTGGTCTCCACTCGAGTACCTTTCGCCGGAAGCAGGTCGCTTCCAACCGGTATATGTGGAGGTCCAAGAGGGAGGCCTATGTTCAGCAGTGGACGTCTTGTGGCTGAGATGATGATGATGTATTAGATTTTTAATTTCTTATGTTTTGAAGAAAACGTGATCGTAGAATAATACGGTCTTGGGTTTTTTACATTGACGCGGAACCCTAAATATAATGTTTAATTTTTTATATTTTAAAAAGAACTAACAGTATTTTATTTTAGAGAAGATTACAGTTATCGAATTATGTCCAGGTTTCGTTACTTATACTGATCTATTTTCGTAATTTTACTGGACTACTAGAGTAGAACTGACACCAACTGGTGTTATACGTGAAAGATCCGCCCTAGCGCGTTTGCCAGAATGTCTTTGACTGTACTTATACGGATTGTATATAATTCTAGTGGCTATCCATCCTTGTAGTATAATAAATAAATATAATAAATATTACAGTACATTCTTACACTTATTGCCTGAGCCCCACGGTAAGCTCAAGAAGACTTGTGTTGTGGGTACTCAGCCAACGATATAGAAATATTTAAATAAATAGAAAACACCCATGACTCAGGAACGAATATCTCACACAAATAAAGGATTCGAATCTATGACCTTCGGCTTCATAGGCAGCGTCACTACCCACTAAGCCAGACCTGTCGTCTATACCTACTATAATCATCTTTATTATTAATTATGCCAATTATACCAGTTGATAGGGTTTTGTTTGTACTATTGATTATTATTGTCTACAGAGTATTATTATTATTGTCACACTAATTGCATAAAAATGCAATGTAATAAATACCTCGTCAATTAATTCTTGGCCATTTGAATTGAGTCAATAATAATACATGACTTACTATATTACGTTTAGTTATATTGTTTGATTATTGATTACTTTCGGAAGAGTACGGTTTACGTAGTCATTCGCGCGATATTTTGTAGACCATATCCATTTCGTTGATCAGTGTGTGTTCCGTGTTTGTTTATAGATTG
The DNA here is from genome assembly GCA_022674325.2 of Grapholita molesta. NCBI lineage: Eukaryota > Metazoa > Arthropoda > Insecta > Lepidoptera > Tortricidae > Grapholita > Grapholita molesta. The sequence goes on from CP053137.2 coordinate 12,967,024, forward strand.
TTTTAATGAGTCTAATACAAACTATTTATCAAACACACGGTTTCACTTCCGTCCACAGGTTTTGGAGACCATATGTCTCCATATTCAATCACTAAAGCCCTATTTAGACCATGCAAGAACTTGTATACAATTTTCATTACATTGCGGGGTTATATAAAGCGACCGAATTCGCCGTACGCCGATAGCCCGCAATGTAATGAAAATCGTATACAAGTTCTTGCCTGGTCTAAATGGGGCTTAAGAGTGAGCGCCGTTTGCGTCGCCCACGCATGGCTCACGAAAGTTTAAATACAAAACATTTATTTCCAAAACTCACCCAGTACAAAACACGCCGTATAAACCCCGCCCCCGAACGCTGGCTCCAAAAACTCGAAGACCACGAACATGTTGTAGTTGACCGACAAGGCCCGGATCAGACCGAACACCCCGTTCGACACGCACGCGAACACCACGGCTAGTCGTCGACCGAATTTGTCGGAGATCAGCCCCGTGAGGGGGATGGAGACGAAGAAACCGGCGTTGTGGACTGTGCCGACCAGGGTTCGCTTCCAGTCTTGGCAGGCCAGGTTGAACTGGAACAATGTTATGTAGCTTTAAAACATAGGTAGAAAGAGCTTTGATTGAAGAAGTATCTCGAATCGAATTATAGGAATCCTTTCATTTCCTAATGAAATAAAACAACTAAAACGGATTGTATCGCGTTATTACATAGTCCGTTTTAGTTGTTTTATTTCATTTCCTAATGAAATAAAACAACTAAAACGGATTGTATCGCGTTATTACATAGTCCGTTTTAGTTGTTTTATTTCATAAGTATCGCGGCAACCGAAGACAATATAATTTCCTAATATTGTAATGATATGCAACGAGTAATGGTTGAGCATATGAGGCGTGAAATGCCATAATGTAAAATGAGCTAGTAAGAGACGTATAGCATCAAAATACAAAATATCATGCGCCAAAATACTTTAGAATACAGTCAGCAGAAGAAGTTGCTATGCGACCCAGGTCTTCAAACCTCTTCACAATAAACTCGGGTACACCTCACTCGCTTAGATACTTCTGCTGCTGACTGTACAAGTGGATAGTTCATGAAATTCAGAAAGCTTTATTCCGAATCTGTGCGATGAAAATGCGATCACAGATGAAATATGTACCTGAAATTGAATCATAGGAGTAAGTGATAATTTTTAACTCTATACTCGTATTTGCAGACTTGCAGTATCGTAATGTATGTAAAATAAATCAATTATTTATATAATTTATGAAAAGCAGTCTCACGTAGAATATTGCATTTAATTTAGGTACAGGAAATAACTCCACTTATTTTCCACTACCGTGATGAATGATGAATGTTGATTGGTGTAAAAAACCGTGAACGGGCACATAAACTAGCCACACAAACACAATACAGATAGATAATGTAGAGGCATACAAGAGCATCTCTATAGATGTCATAAAAAAATCAGATGGAGCTATAAAAAAATAACACATATTTATTCATATAGTTTTTAGTTGCACAATGAGAAATATAAACATGTATAATCATCTCTTTTCTGTAGGGTAATCAGAGTAGCTGCTTTTAAGCGAATGAAACATAAAACTAAAAGAATGAACCTGAAAAGAACGAGTTTTTATGGGTTTAGTAGGTTTTGGAGATGTTTTTTCATCTTTAGGATTTAATATTCGTAATGTTTTATTCCGCGCATACGGCAAAAGTATAATATGGCTAGTCTCTATACACGAAGTGGTTTAAATTTTTGAAATCTAATCTAACATGCCATTGACTATGTTTGTCCTTTTCCGGGTTATTTAATTTCTGAGGCTCTAGTGTAAGTTTCTTTTGACGTAAAAAAACGTTTACGAACGCGTAAGTGATAATGTTATTTATATGGGAAACGCAAACTCGTTCGTGACGTAAAGTTACGTTAAAAACTTACAGTCAGGGCTCTGATAGTTATAAAGGGGGTTAAAAGAGCCTCTGGAAAGCCAGCATAAAGAGTGGAACCTCGTATGAGGAAATCAAAAGACTGGCTCAAAAAATAGAGGATTGAATAATACTCCACCAACAAGAGGCTCTTAAATAAATGATGATGATAAAAATCGGGCATTTTTCTGACGAACTTATGCTAAGGGTTATTCTTTCTATTTTCAAAAATCCTTACTTAGTAGATCTCCATTACAATTGACAATAAGGCTGTAAGTTCTATGTAAGATATAGTGACTGTGTTGTAGACAGATGTGTTTTATTTAGAGACAATTAGGGTAAATCGCCAGTTACTGGCCACCTTTCAATAACTGGCCACCTTATACTGAAAATGAATTCTGTTTACCTATAAATAGAACACATTTTCAAATGGGGTTTCAATTACTGGCCACCCTTCAATTACTGGCCTTACACTTAAATGAATACTTGACCTTATACTTAAATGAATTCTGTTTATAGGTATATAGAGTCCATTTTCTGTATATGGTGGCCAGTTATTGAAAGGTGGCCAGTAACTGGCGATTTACCCTATAACATTCAGTAACTAGAACACGTTGAAATATTAATTTAATACAATGACATAAAGTGCGTAAGATATCGTTACAAATTGGGTCACCTAGAGGTACTGCAGTGGCCTGTATTAAGAAACAGTACACTATTTAATACCGAAGATAATTCTAGTACATTGATCGCTTATCTTTCCTTTATTTGTTCATCTAGAATTAGGTTAGCACTACAAATACATAACTGCACCACCAAGTAATTAAGACAATACATGCTAGTGAAATTTTCCACGAATCATTCAAAAACATTTAAAATAGTAACTAAAAAACGTTTGTAGAATATTGTTTTATATGTTTACACCGTCTCTGAAGACAAATTAAATTATTGTTCTGTGACACAAACACCCACTTTCTTGTCATATTGTCACTTGAACCTAGACATCGTGTTTGCGTATACGTGTTAATTAACTTAACTTTAACTTGAGTAAAGTTCGTAAACATGGTGGTAAATTAGTAAAGTCTGGATATCTAATTAAGACTTAGTTTTGTTAAATATAACAACCAAGCACAGTAAAAATAACGCTTTACTGCAGACTGACTCTGTTGTTTGTACTTTTGCTATTTTGGTGAGTTCAGACGGAATTCTGAAAAATAGATACACTTTGCTGTCAGAGATTTTTTCCTTATGCTTCACATTTATGAACGATTTTAGGTGGTGATCCTCTGTATATACTATAATAGTTATTTATTATAGAAGGCTGCAAAGTGGTTATTTGGCGCTAGTGTTGAAATTGAAAGCTGAGCAAGGGAAGGAAGCTAATATTGAATGAGCGAAGCGAATGGTTCAAAGATAGATTCCTGAGCGTAGCGAGGCTTTCAAGACACGAGACGCCAAATAATTTTGCAGTCATGCGGAACACACAACTTTTCACCTCACTACAGCGAGGAAATTTCGAGCGGATAGAAAAACAATAAAACAAAACTTATAGCGCCATTTTTCAGGGAAGTCATATCGGCATCGCTACTAGAATCGTTTATTTTTATAGTTCAAACTTTGAGTTCAAAGAGCTTAGCACAGGACAAATCCGACAAATTTACGTGAATTGTGATAACTTAAAATTAAAAAAAAAAAATTACAATATTAAGTAAACCTAACCTATATTTCAATTTCTTTATCAAATGATTGGTTATTACCTATGGTTATTATGAACTCACCGCGGTAATGCGAACATCGAAGTTCATATATTGCGAGCATTCAGCTCTTTTACTCCAATGAGAGCGACAGAGACAATCGTCCGAAATTTACAAATATCGTTTTTCGCGGTAGTGCCCCAGTCACGCATTGAAGGAGTTTTATACTTAAAAAAAAGTTACATGCACCGCAGAGAATTACAATCATCGGCTTCGAATGACTTTTGCACGCTAGCGGATTAAATAGGCTTTTCCACGCAGATTTCGCGCTATAAACTAAGGTTTTCCGAGCGAGTGAGGTGAAAAATTATAATAAAAAGTGTTATTAAGTTTTTAATAATGACATGAGCTGCAAAAAAATCGTATGAGGATCGCGTATTAGATTTTTTTTTTTGAAAAGGAGGAGACAGCCTAAAAGTAAGAAGTAAGCCTATCTTACTTCTTACTTTCAGGCTGTCTCCCCCTTTTCTCTTTATTTTAAACTTTCATTTCGCAGCATCTGCTTTGGAAACCAGAGTGTTGGTAATAATATGTTATCTAGTTATAACTATACGTTGCCACATAGTTTTCAGCATAACATCATCATATTTTTTAAATATCTATTAAGACTTCGAACAGAATATTCTCAGTTCGATCAAACTGATTTTGAATACCGAACACAATTCGATTCGACAAAGAAATTCCTTCATTTTTAATCGACACAGTTGCTATGCCTCGTAAAAATAATAGGCGGGCGAAACTGTGCGAAATCACAATTACCGCACGTGGAGCCGATGCAGGTAATTGGTTTCTGCTGGTTCACATTCGTACTCGAGAAATATAAGTAGTATTAACATGGCTCGCAGTGCATCCCTCTTGTTCTTATTGGTCTAAGTATGTGCACTGCTAATAATGTCAAATCTGTACAAGGTTTTTATAGCTCAAATGTGGGACCGGTTAACATGTGACCATAAATTAGGTCAAGTTCGATAAACAGCGTATTTTTATATACATTGTGTAAATCTTTTACGGGTGAATTTCTTAAGGGAGGGTAGAATAGGACATAAGAAATATATTGAGATAACTTTTGAAATAAATTTGGTCCGCCATGTAAAACAACACATTCGAGTTAAGCACTCATAGCACAGTTGACAGTTAGTTTCAAAAGCATATATCGCGTAATGTACGCGGTACTGCTCAGAAAAAAAAAACATATGTATTACTTACGTATAATTAAAGAAAAAACCTTTTGGTTAATGATTGTACTGTTAAATTCAAATTACTGAAAATTTACCAAACCTTCTCACTTCAATAGAAAGTGATGCTCAAGTAAGTTGTTAATTAATTGCTGATTTGAGTGTATCTTTGAGAACAGGAAAAAATAATGGGTACACGTCGGACAGGGTACCTTTCCTTATAAGTACCATGTTTAGTCAATATTGTTTTTAGTTCTTATTAGATCTGTCAAACAAGGCAGATACCCTTCTAACAGGTACAATCATAACAATGATTAAAAAAAAATACAGCATAGTATCTAAAAGTAAATGAAATACCTATTGTGACATAAGTTTCCATTTATTCCCATTGTATAATCCAGAATTTTGACAAAAACAGCACCTACTTATAAGTAACCAAAATACGTACGTCGGATAAAACAAAATAGGTGGGCCGAAATATGCAAATGTTGGAAGATTATTTATATCTACACGAGCTATTTTACCTGGTAGGTACACACAGCAACACTCTTAGCTGTACATCGGTGGACCTTATGCCTTATATAATAAGGTCCACCAATGTACAGCTAAGAGTGTTGCTGTGTGTACCAACTGGTTGTTGTGGCTATAATATTGCTAGCGGTCAAGTTCGTGAACGTGATTCCATGTATACATCGTAAACTTGACCTTGACATCAACCGGCGTGAAAAGTAATTATAATTTGTATTAAGTACATTCAAATCGCATTGGTAAGAGCCACTAACAATGTTTTTTTTAATACCACAAAGGTGGCAAACAAGCATGCGGCCCGCTTGATAGTTGGCGGTCACCGGAGCTGATGGACGTTTACAATACCGAGGCATCATTCACGCGTTGCCGACCTCGTAAAAACCTCTTTACACCCTTTTTGAAGAACCCCACACTGTAGTCCTTTGGGATTAACAACATATATTGGTATTACATTTATTTAATTTTGTATTTTATTTTTTGAGATTCAATTCGTTGCTTTGAATACCCGAAGGAATATGCATATAGAAAATTTTATGGAATATCACATCACACATTCAATCGGACCCGGGTATTTTTGGACCCGGGTCCAATCCGGGGACACAGCGATGCTTGAATCTGGGGCAGCCCAACTGGGAAAGTACCTCCTCCTTACAGAAGACCACAGCCATAATAGCACTGCTACCTTACAGGTGTGTAGTGTTGTGTTCCTGATGGCGAGTAAGGTTCCCAGAGCTCCAACCCCCTTTAAAGGCCGGCAAGGCGCTTGTGTTGCGGGTGCCCAATGTGCCCATGGGCGACGGTAATTGCTTACCACCAGGCAATCCGTCTGCTCGTTTGCCGCCTATGTCATAAAAAAATGACAAAAATATTCATATAAAAAGTCCCCATTTTTGAGTTCATATTACAGACTGCGGTTATTGGTAAATGTTACGTCAATCCAGCGATCATTATAGATGTGTGTACCTATCTCTGGAATCCAAATTTAAATTTCCAGTTCATTCCATCTTCGGTAGGTGACATCTCAAGGCCCTATGGAAACCCCTCTAAGCCGCTATTAAGGTTGCATCCACAACGCCATTAAGGAAAATATAGCGTTCAGTGGACCGTGAGTGATTCGATTCGCTATGCTCCGAGCGCCCAATGATGCTGGTTCCTATGTGCCAATCATTTAGACATTGCCTACCCGGTTGTACGCGGATAAAAGATATTCAATTAGTTCTGTACCTAACACTACTTAGTCAGAATGATTGATAGTTTTGCGCTCGTTGGTGCTTACGCCATATGTGTAGGTTACGGACGAACAGATACGGCATTAAGAAGTAGTACAATTATAAAACTTAGAAAAGATTACGATTTGAGGGTCAGTTGGCCAGTTGAACATCAGCACTAATATTTATTTTAGGGAATAGATTACGCGTCTTGCCGTATCATACAAAATTTACTAGGAAACGGTTTTGAGAGACGACTTCTAAAAAAGAGGCAGGTCTTAAAATTGGAATACTGCCACAAGATATAGATATTTACTTGACTTCAGAATATATGCCGTATGCTTATGGTATTAACTTAGATTATACCTAAAGTATTGAGTTTTTATTATTATTTAGAGCGCTGTTAGCCTAGCGGTAAGAGCGTTTGACTTGCAATCCGGAGGTCGCAAGTTCAAACCCCGGCTCGTACCAATGAGTTTTTCGGAACTTATGTATGATTTTTTTTTTTTACCATATTTATTTGATATTTACCAGTCGCTTTTCGGTGAAGACAAACCTAGTTTACCCTCTGGGTTGGAAGGTAAGATGGCAGCGCTTTTGTAAAAACTTGTGCCTACTCAAAATCCTGGGATGAGTTGCCAAGTGGACTCCACGCTCCCATGGCAAATGGCGACACAACGTGAGGAAGATGATGATGCTTATGTTATGGTATTAAGTTCACATTTTGTATACTTAGGTTAGTTTGTTGCACTAATAACTAAACAAACAATATAAAAGTAGGTACATCAACATGTTAAATTGTAATCCGTTTTTTTTTTGCACCGTCCCACTTGCAGGCGACTTCCTCCAAGGCGGGAGCTGCGGCTACAACAGCAGAACAGGCCAAACGGCGCAAATATTCAACTCTCAGCGAAGGCTACATATTTGCGCCGTTTGGCGTAGAAACCCTAGGACCATGGGAACCTAGCGCGAAGGCGCTCTTTAAAGAAATTTCCAAGCGCCTAATTGATGCCTCGAGTTATTTTGGTCAGAGGTTAAGCCTGGCCATACAGAGAGGAAACGCTGCCAGCCTTCTGGGTACCATGGGCAACGAGGGGGACTTGGGGTCCATATTTTATTTATAATTTATATTTAGTCTTATAATTAAGTTTTTTTTTCTGTCATTATAGTTTCATGGATAGTAGTATATAATGGCATATAGATAAAAAAAGCTATACATTTACGATAGCTCGTCTGCTTGCTTGTTTCACGACAGAAGGACAATGAATAAGAAACTACAAAAAATAAACATTAGCATGCAAAGTGGTAAAGTAATCGATCAAAATTGTGCAATCATGATCTCACAAGGATTAAAAAAATGGAAGGTTCATTGTAACTGATTTCTGTAACTTAGCAACACCATTGGTCATATTTTTCTTAATGGTTTGAGTTTTTTTGTAACGGCAATGAAACACATTGTTATTTAACAATGACATTTGACATTTGTGTGTTTTTGACAAATATTGATAATGATCTAAATATAAAGAAACATTCCCATGGGTGTTAAGTAGAGATGTTCCGACTAGTCGGCACCGTTTATAGTCGGTGACTTGTAGGTGATTAGTGGGCAAAAAATGCCGAAGATTCGGCACTTAATTACCTACAGAAAGATATAGGACGAAGGAAAGAAAATTACCATTTAAAACAAACTTATTTTATGTTTAAAGTTTTCATTCAAATACATCGATAGACGAAGCGACACGAACATTTCCGATTGCACCTGAACTTAGCTAAAAACCTTCGATCGCGATATCGGCAGTGCCGACTACTCGGCAATTCAAGAACCGATTATTTGGCTGACTGGCCAGTAAGATTGTCATAATATTTATTTATTATAGTCAATGGATCGGCGCATTACACATTACATGCAAGGCGTGTCGGTGGACGTTGAGAAAAATTCAAATATTTTTTATACAGAGCCGGTGTAAAATTAAGCGCAAATTGTAGCTGAGTTCAATGTTTATATACTAATAAAATAGATTATAAAAAAAGTTGTATATATTCGTAAATTGTACCCACAATTGAAATTGTGTCATAATCATTAGCTAGTATTTAGAGTAAAAATTATATTCGTCGACTAATATTGCAATGTGTGTAAACTAAAATTAAAATATAAATAAAAAATGAATTGCAATTTGTTCCTATAAAATGACTGTCCGGGTTGTCTGTTAGTCATTCTAACTTGACAAAAATAATCGTTTTGTAAAACAATGGCAACCCGAAGTTAACATCCGCGTGACAATAACTTAAATGTCTTTTTTCCTGTCATAATGCCAAAGCGGTAGATCATTTGCTATGAAAACTATTAGAGGACGCAGGCGAGCGAGGCGAAAATATATTACTGTTAAGGCGACTAATAACCTCAATGACCTTTGGTTCGTTATTACAAATAGAACAGCGGCACTTGTATATTGTGCTATTGGAAACCTGTGAACTTCACATAAACCGATGTGTTCATCCAATTTGACAAATCACACGGCAATATTTGAAAAACTAATGGCGTGAGACTGATTTCATCACAAAAGGTCCACTCTCTAAGGCAGGAAACAGTCAGATGGTGGATCCGACTGTTTTTTGAATTTGAACTTGTACTAAAGGCATCTAATAAAAAAAAATCTGAGTGTTGGAAATATCGTAGTGTTGTCGCTTACTGTGGGCCTCATAAGAAGGCTCAAAGTCACTCAAAGAGCAATGGAGAGGGCTATGTTGGGAGTGTCCCTGCGTGATCGCATCAGGAATGATTTCATTCGCAGTAGGACCAAAGTTACCGATATAGCCCTCCGGATCGCCAAACTTAAGTGGCAGTGGGCGTGGCACATTGCGCGTAGAACCGATGGCCGTTGGGGCGGAAAGGTTCTGGAGTGGCGACCACGAACTGGAAGACGCAGCGTAGGTAGGCCTCCCACAAGGTGGACCGACGACCTAGTTAGAGTCGCGGGATACCGCTGGATGTGGAAGGCGCAGGATCGGTCTTCTTGGTTTGTTCTGGGGGAGGCCTATGTCCAGCAATGGACGTCTTTCGGCTGACATGATGATGATGATGATGATGATCGTAGTGTTACGATATTTCTTTGTTTATTAGGTGCCTTTAGTAAATGATAAATGGGACATTAAAACTAAATCGGCGAAGGCTTAAAATATATTGAGGATGGAATTATAATGGACATAAAAGACATTATATAGGTATCACAAGAACTATGACTAAAAAATCAAAATAAATACCCTTGCTGGGTTCAAGTGAGTCATGGGTGTTTTCTATGTATTTGAGTATTTGTATTTAATTTGTATATTATATATACGAGTAAATTTTATAAACTGATGAAAGAAAGTGACCTGGCGGCTCTAGCTATACGCTGTATTTTTTAATACAAAGACGGCGGCAAACAAGCACACTACCCGCCTGATGGTAAGTCGTGCAGACGAGGGGAGCGGTTTCATCCTTACGTTGTGAATATTCCATTCTATCGCACGAAGCGATTCGCTTCTACCTTCCTAATGAGGACTGCTGAGGAATGGAATTCGCTCCCTTGGTCTGTATTCCCGGTAAGATATAATTTGGGTCTTTTCAAGGCAAGAGTTACTGAACCAGCGTGCTACATCCTCGACTTCGTCGTCACTTACCATCAGTGGCGACTGAGGTCAAACGCTGGTCAGTCGTTAATAAAAAAAAAGCAGTTACCGTAGCCTATGGATATCTGCAACTCCAGAGGATTCACATGCGCGTTGCCTACCCATTAAATAAACAACAATTAGTTAAGGTAACATTTCTATTAAATAACATACTTCTAAACATATCAGATAGTATAAGTATTCAAGTATGAAGTATTAAGACTTCAGATGATTGATTTGGATGGATCGATTAGTCTAATTTTTACACAATAATCAATAATAATTGTTTTACGAAGTTGGAAAAATCCATTATTTCCAGTCCATAAACTACATTAGGAATTTCAAACATTTAAACTATCATCATCTCAGCCGCAAGTCGTCTACTGCTGGACATAGGCCTCCCCCAAGCATGATTTGTATCATCTTGGGGGGTAGTTGCCATAGTCGCCACGCTTGGCAGTGGCTTTAGATTGGGTTCCCACGGACGCTGCTGCCCATCCATTTTTTCCCATTGTCGTCACCTATGACATCCGAGGGAGCGGATGGATGGTGATTTTTTAGTCAACCGGCACCACACAGCAAAACTAAATAATTAGCATAAAAGTACCTACGGCGTCTCAGCAAGCCAACGCTATAAGCAAAACTATCTTTCCTTTTTGTTTACCGATTATGTCATTACGCGGATCATCAAAATTTTGTAATTACTCCTCGCTTCTTTACATTAGCCAGTAGGATTTACGATTTAGCTATGGAGCCCGTGTAACTTAAACATTTTATTATCACAGCTGTAAACGCTATAAAAATATAGCAGGTGAAAAAACATTACTCATGTATACGCCTTAACACCATTCCATCCTGGTGCTATATAAAAAAACTCTTTGAATTCAGTAAATCACAGATATGTGCAATGAAACTGTACATCGCTGACCTTTAGATTATCCAACAATAGATGATTCAGGTAATGTTCAACAGTTCTGCGCGTAAGTTGGAAATTCCGGTCAAGCATAATATTTTTGTTAGGCGGACACGTGATTCTAACGACTTTCTCGCAGACATATTTACAAAGGCGCATGCATACTTTTTTTCAACGTGACATCAATTTGAGGTTCTTCAATATAGTGTAACGGAACGTTGCCTGAATAGCTGCATTTGCCCTTAGATTTGTCCATGAATACCAGACCGTAGTACATGCAGGCTGGTAACGCCCGCGACTTTCGGGCATTTGAATAGGTTTCATTTTTTTTAGTTTTTCCTGTCATAGATTTAAGTCAGTCTTGATTCTGATTCAGATAATATGGATAATTAGGATAATGTTATTTTGATTGTGAATTGTTAATTAGAAGTATGAGTACAATTTGTTTGCTTGCTTATCTCCCGCCAAACACTGAAGTGTTTTAATAGTGTATAGGTTCTTAAAGAGCAGGCAACGCGTATGTGAATCCTCTGGATTTGCAGTCGTCCATAGGCTACGGGCCGTATGCTTGTTTGACATCATCGTTGCATTAAAAAAAATGGATTGCAGTGCGTCTGGCTCGTACTAAATCGTGTGAGTAGAACGCAAGTAAATTAATATCTTCAAAGTGAAGCCATTCCCGGAATTTAAATGAATGAATCGTAATGGTATTTTTTATGTTAAATACAATAAATAAATGAAATCAGCCAATTGTCAAAAATATTGCAGCTTTGGACAGTGGTGACAGGGAAGACTTCGACATAGGCCATCATCGGTGAGATTATTTAACATCATCATAATGTCTTCGTATGTATTTGTATATCTTACCGCGGACAAACATAGCCATTCATTTAATATTTCACACGTACTCGTAAATTTGTATATGTATGTGACTGCATTTCATATGTATTGCACACAGACTAAATGAAATTAACATACCTACTGGGCAGAGATTAGTGGGCCAAGCGCAAATGAACCGTGACATTCACGCGCAATATAGACTTTTCAACTTATTAATAAAGAAGACACGGGAAGTATAACGTGATTAAATTACAAAAGAATTGAAATATTATCTTACTTCTTTGACAATAGAGTGTTGTTCCAAATAAACATATTCGTCGCACTCAAGCTCCACGGAGGTGTCGAAGGCATCAGCTGAACACGAGCTGTTGGTGGAGTTGCTGAAGCTGCCATAGCGGAGACACTTCGCGAAGCCGCCGTCTTCGAGCCGCGGTATGGTGTAGTTCAAGGCGTCAGGGTTGTCAACGCATTCAGGGACTGCACATCTAGAACAAGGAAAGTTAAAGTTAAGTGTCTGTATATGTACATAAATAGGTATATGTAACTAGCTGTGCCCCGCGGTTTATAAGGGGGAAAAAAATTGCGGGAAATAAAACATAGCCTATTTGTTAATCCAGGGTGTCAGCTAACTCCAGACCAAATTTTATGAAAATCGCTCCAGCCGTTTAGACGTGAAGAAGTAGCAAACATACACACTCTTAAACTTTCGCCTTTATAATATTAGTGTAGATTATTCACAGGAGACCAAAGAGCTGACAGCTATCTCGCTCAGCGTATCAGCTTTACGATTCAGCGTGGAAATGCTGCCACTGTCTTCGGTACCATGCCGCAGGTGCCTTTTTAGATTTATGTTAGTTTTAGTTAAATTTTGTTGTCCATTTTAATAATTAATTGTTTTCCAACGTATTTAGTTGTTTTTGATACTTAATAAAGAACATTACTCATACTCAAACGATGCGACGTTCTATATCTGAGTTCTACCGCCAAAATCGAAATTCACAAATTAACTATCTCCCCCATCGCTCTTGCATATGCGAGTGATAAAGAGGCAAATGGACGAGTGAACGTACCAAATGATACGCGGTAGGTCATCTGGTGCGCCTTGCGAAAAATTTGTACACACAGCAACACTCTAGGTGTACATCGTGGACCTTATGCCTTATATAATAAGGTCCACCAAAGTACAGCTAAGAGTGTTTCTGTTAGTACCAACAAAGTTGAGATGCCTATACATAAATACGTCCGATCAGTTACTAACGTTCGTGGCTCTATTGAAAAACGTGACAAGTCAAGTGCAGTTAGTATGAAACCCGTACTTATTAGATTTGAAGTAGGACCAGACTCAAGTTATTTATAGGCGTAACTTATATGGGCTGTGGACATAAATACTATGTTCCATGTCCGGTCTTGTAGTAAAAGTTAATGACAGGATAAGGAAAGATCAAGTGGTGGCGCCTCGCCTAAAACCTGTTCAGGTACAGTCAGAAGCAAAAGTAGGTAAGCGGCTGACGTGGTCAAAATGAGTCTTTATTGTTAAGAGCGTGTGAAGATCATAAGTGGCCCTCTTAACAACTTTTGCTGCTCACGTACAGCAGGAGCGGTGCAACAATTTTTTTGTTAGGCAAGACGGAGCCGATATGTCTTAGCCTTTTCTTTTTAAGCCCAAGGAAAACCGTTGAACTGCAGTAAAGATAGTCAAGCCGCAGCCGGCGGGAATCGGCTTGTGTAAACGCGCCGCCACTGCTGTACAGTTAGATTCGAAAAACACTGTATTGTACAGCTGTATATAGCTATATACATAATAATGGTATATTGTGACAAAGGTGCCAAGAGAGCTAACGGAATGCCTGATGGTAAGCAATTATCGTCGCCCATGAGCACCCAGTCACAAACGCGTTGCTGGCTTTTAAGATAGGAGTAATAATTGGGATATTGAAGTGCTGGAATAGAAAAAGGTATTTAATATATATTATCAAATATTTATTTATCCAACTGTACCATTTGTTACTCGTTCAAAATACTATTAGTTTGTTACCTAAACAGCATAAGTATACTGTAGCGACTATGGTTTTACTTCGCGTAAGTATTATGTACTTAGCATATATTATTAAGTCTATGTACTTAGCATATATTACAATATTTCCAACGCTTAGGTAATGTTTTAAGGAAAGCAAAAGTAAATTATGTACGAGTATTTAAACCTGCAAAACTTACTTAAGTATCAAATAGGTTAGTTGCATAATAAGTAATACGAAAATGCTATTCCCTGAGGATGGCGCTTGCAACAGTGCCGAAATATCGGAAACTCAGTCAAATTAACTTAGATTTGTTTAATGTACAGACAGGATATTAGAACTAGGACTATACGTACTATAGGAGCGCTGGTAGCCTAGCGGTAAGAGCGTATGACTTGCAAGCCAGAGGTCGCAGGTTCGAACCCCGGCACGAAATATTATTTGATGTTTACCAATCGCTTTTTGGTGAAGGAAAACAGTGAGGAAACCGGATTAATCCCAATAAGGCCTGGTTTACCCTCTGGGTTGAAGTTTAGATGGCAGTCGCATTTGTAAAACTAGTACTATACGAAATTCTGGGATTAGTTGCGAAGCAGACCCCAGGCTTCCATGAGCCATGGCAATAGATATGACAGCAACTAAAAAAATAAGACTAAATATGTAACGCGCAGAGGACATTTTCGACAATTTCATACTAAGCGGATGTTGCCCCTGTTCGTGTCATAGGACGCGCACAGAGATGGCATGCGCCATGGTGTAGACTATTGAGATTTAATGGAATCTTGTATGTACTAGGCTATTCGGAGCGAGGTGTTAAGGATGGACAAGTCACTAGGCTATTCGATAACAACCCGACGCCTGCCTAATAAAAACACAACCTTATTGTTATGGATTGTCAAGAATGTGTACACATATTTTTGCTCAACAACTTGTATCGATAGACCTTCTTAAAAAGTACATACTATTTAATACTATTTATAGTTTAAAGGTTACAAATTCGCCGTCCTTGCTTCTTCTAAGTTAACTTCACTATTTTTTTCACTGACCTTAACTCTATTTTTATTATAAAAAATACAACGGTAGTAAAAGTAATGGAAATCGTCAATAGATCAAGCACAAATAATTGTTCTGTATCGGAACGAATCGGAGAATGTATTACGGGCAGTGCGCGCCCAACAACTAACAATGCAAGGCCATTTGGTCTTTTACTCCAGTTTTGAATTTTTAAAGGCCAAATTTGTGACTGCTGGGACCAGGACTGGAAAATAGAGCGTTCGGATAGCTACCTGGCCGGATTTCATGTTTTATATTCGTTGCGCAAACGCACGGCGGGCTATTAACGTGAAAATGTAAATCATATCATCTCCTTTCATTTACTGGATACAAGAGCGATAGGGATGGATTATCGATTACAAACTATGATCGCATTATGCCTAGGTATGTATATGGAAACCAGTGTTAAATGACTTCAAGATTTATCGTAATCGGACATATAAATTGGTTTGACTGCAAATTTTGAGGTAATTAATCAGTTCCAATATTGTCTTCGGTAACCGTGATGATTTATGAAATAAAACAGCTGAAAACGCATGTACTAATTTGAACAAATTGGTTGTGATCTATTTAAATTCAATAGAAAGGAATATGATTGTGCATAAAACTTTTTATCAATTGTGAATTGTCCTTGAATTTATTTTTGTTTAATTCAATTGGTAGGTTGTTTTTAAAGTAAATGTACTAAGTTTAGGTGCGATACATGAGCCCTGAGTGTAAGTTTTTAACCTAATATTACTTTACCATCGCGTCAGTGTTTCCCATATAAATAACAGTATCACTTACGCGTTCGAGACGTTTTTTTACGTCAAAATAAAGTGTAAGTTTATTTTGACGTAAAAAAACGTGCCTATGATGTAGTCATAAGTTTCTAAACATAATTCGATGATCACATGACGTAACGTAAACACGTAGGCATTGTACGTTACTACTAGTAGTATTGTGCGTCTAGCATTTGTCTCGGTGTTGTAACGATAATATTATAATATACAACCCAATTTTGTAGCTGTTATACTTATGTGTTAAATACCTACTAAGTTTGATTATAATTTAGCTTATGAGGAATGATTTTTACGACATTTAAGCAAAAAGGCTAACAGAAAACCTGTTTTGTATCAAGTGGAAATATTTCAAACAGGTAGGTATTTGCGATTTAGGCTGCGCTGTGTCAAAACAAGACTGGAGGTCAGTTCTAGATATTCAATTTAGAATAGGCGATCTATAAATATCTTAAATTTGGTAGCGGCTATATTCAAATTCCATCAGTAATAATACAAATTAGCGGCAAGTAATACTTAAAAACATTGTAGCTGTGCAAGTGTAATCACTATCAGTAATTCTTCAGTTTTGTACTAAAATAACATAGCATATGTATTAGACAGTAAATAGAAGGATAAAAACATTGATTTAGTTGTGTATAGTTATGCAATTAGCAATATTAATAATACAAAAGTAAAATATTTATTGATTATTATACAATAAATAAATTAAATATTTGCCCCTGCGGAAATGACCTAGCCCTTTCGGACCAAATCGAGTATGAAAATGACTACGATAATTAACTTTTTGTATTGTTAATGACAGTTTTAATCTAATTACATCTAGCCGGTATCAGCCTGGTCCGAAAGGGCTAGGTCTGCCAAAAAGTCAGCGTTTTTCATGCTGCTGTTTTTATTCTTCTAATGTCCAGGTGAGGTAAATCATAGCTATTTTAGATTTCGGATGTACAAATATAAAAACAAATATTGAACGATCTAATAGTAGGTATAGCTGATTCAATTTACAAATCAGCTATTTACACATCAATAAACATAAAATTTGGTAGGTTTCCTACTAATTTAGTGTGGATGTTTGTACAATATTTATATTTGATGAATGATATACTAAATTAGAATGTGTACAATTGTACATGTGTGTGAGATAGGAAGACTACTGACGCTGACGGTACAAACCACATAATTTTACGAGTATATTGTTAAATTTGAACCCAGACAGTTGATATATTCATGCTGACTTTAAATGACCATTATTAAAAAACTTATTTAGATATCTAATAGCTATTGTAATCGGTCGCGAATGTCGCGATAATGACTCAAGTCAAGAAATAAAACAACTGAAACGGATTATATCGCGTATACTAATATAAACTGCATCCCGAGGTTTCGAATCCTTTAGCAGAGTTTATCGTCGTGGGGTGGACTGAGGAAATATTGTAAGTATATGCGTCATAATCCATTTCACTTGTTTTATTTAAATATATAACTTTTGGACCCGGGTATGTCCTAAAACTACGGCCAAGACCATCGGGGGATGGGCAGCAGCATCCCTGTGCGGTGGAAGCACTGCGATCGCCAACCCGCACGCCAAGCGTGGCATATACCCCCCTATAATGAACAACACCCAAAAGCCATGGCCCCGAGTCCCCGGCGGCCCTCGGTACCCTGGTTATGCCGTTAGAGTCGCGGGATACCGCTGGATGTGGAAGGCGCAGGATCGGCCTTCTTGGGTCGTTCTGGGGGAGGCCTACGTCCAGCAGTGGACGGCTTTCGGCTGACATAATTATGATGATGATGATGATATAACTTTAATTTCATCATTTGTTTTGATTCATGTTAATTGTGTTAGTGCCTGCGCCAATTCCTTGGATTAGTTGCCATGTGGACCCCAGGCTCCTAGGAGTCGTGGTGCAATGCCGATAACGCGAGGAAGATGATGATGCCACAGGTTAATTAAGGGGAATAATAGTTTCGTTTCTAAACTTATTTGCAAAAGTCTTAAGGGTGAACTAGCTATTCTATATTGTTATTCTTGTTATCAGCCACAACCATCACGAACAATATTACAGAAGCATAGGTAGTGGCACCATGTTCTAATACCATGCTTGATTAGGCGACCCTATATACAATAAGCTTAGTGTAGTGTACTTGTGCGGAACAGGGTTATGTTTTCAAAATGACGGGCGTTTGTCCGATCCTTGTATTATACGCAATAAAACTGTGATTTTAAAAGTGACCCAGGGGACAGTAACGAAATAGTATTGAGCAGATACATACATACAAAATATTTCCATTAAGGTCAGCATCGCGCATAATACCTGTTTCATCACCCCAGACACACGTGAATGGAAAGCTAATCTGATATACATCTATTACCTAAGATAGTTTCCTAAGAATCTGGCCTAAGAATAGATATCGGCACGAATCGCTAAACCGAATGATAGTCACGTATTAAGATAAATTGCCAATACAAATATTTTATGTTAGTATTTCATTCACTAAATGAATTAAGATAAATGTTCTAGTAGTAGTTTTGGAGACATATTACTAATGCTAGAAATCTTCCTCCCGTTGTCCCGGCATTTTGCAATGGCTCATGGGAGCCCTCAAGGCTCATGGTGCATGGGGTCCGCTTGGCAACTAATCCCAGGATTTGTCGTAGGCACTAGTCTTACGAAAGCGAATGCCAGCTGACCTTCCACCCCAGAGGGCAAACTAGGCCTTATTGGGATTAGTCCGGTTTCCTCACGATGTGTCCCTTCATCAAAAAGCGACTGGTAAATGTCACATGATATTTCGTACATAAGTTCCGAAAAACTCATTGGTACAATTCGGGGTTTGAACCTGCGCTACGATAATGGTTACTTACAACAAGGTAGTGGCTACAGTATGAGGTTAAGGTCAATGTGGGTAAGACCGGCATACTAAATTTTGAAGGGAATTCCGTCATATATGACACTTTAATACCTATGAGATAATGTAGGAAATTGGTTGGCAGACGGTCTTTCCAGATAGACGGTCTTACCCACATTGACCTTATTTAAAAAAGGAGGATGTAGGTTCTTAAAGGCAGCGCGCGTGTGTATCTTCTGGAATTGCAGGCATATGGGCTACGGTAACTGCTTGCTATCAGGCGGACCGTATGCTTGTTTGCCACCGTCGTGGTATCAAAAAATCGGTACCTATTTTTGGAGGACAGTTTCTATTGAAATTGTTTAAGCTCGATTCTTATTAATCTGTTTGCAATAATAATTTTGATTTTAATTACTTTGTGACGTAAAATAAAATTAGGAATAATTTCGATTTAATAGATATATATTAAAGGTAATTTTAAAGCTATTTCCCAATCATGAGTTTACGATTAATTAATGCTTGATTATAATTTTGTTCATATTGAGGTTGTATCGATAAAACAACTTTTAATTTGACGATAAAATACGTTTTTGATTAGGTTACTAACTATTGGTACAACACGTAAATAAATATTACCTTTGACCTTGTCAAACGGTTTTTGACAATTTACTCAACGGGACCTAAAAATATCCTGACTTATGAATGGTAAATAAATTAACATAAATTGTAATAAACGTACAATTTATGATCGACTGGATTTCTATTCATAAATATATATTTCGCAATAAAAATAACCAAAAACTCACAACTTTAGGATCATGTCTATGTGGTTGTGCAGAGATTTAATATGAAACTTACTTCAAAAATTGAATATAGAACGCAGACACGCGTGTACACACACGTTACTACTACATACAGGCCAGGTGCTTTAGCTTTGTTTTTCACTTATACAACAAGTATTTTTCTATTTATATTGTCCCTAAGTCGCGACCATAGACCACTGGAGGACGGGCAGGAGCGTCCCTTTAGATCTGTGGAAAACACTGTAATCGCCAACCCGCCTGCCAAGCGTGGTGGTCGGAAGATGGTCATCTCCAGCAGTGGACCTCTGTGGCTAGTAAGTAGTAGTATTTTTGCTTACCTATAATCCAAGTCCAACACTTCGAAGTTAAACACAGACGAGTACATCCCGGCCAGTAATACCGGTATCAAAATTAAAAAGTAATTCCATATATTAAACTTCTTAAACGGCCCCAAATCATGCAAAATATCGTCCACTGTCACTTCGTTTTGTCTCTTTTCCGGATCCATTGTTCAAATATAAATAAGCCAACGAAAACAAACACAAATCACGAATCAAACCCAGTTTAGATTTTATTAAAAACTAATGAAGTTTAAAATTACTTCATTCTATATTAAAATAAGTTTTTTTAATTAGTTTTGTCTATTTTCATCGCGTTAATATATTAATTTGAAAAGTTAACCGTTTATTTGAGCTTAAGTTTGGACCGCGGCCGTGCGTTCGCGCCGGTCGGTCACCGGGCCGAAAGTGCGCGCGCAAAGCACCGCGCGTAGGTTTACGAGTTTTATCGTTTGCGTCTAATTGTCTGCGCTATCGATTGAATCGCAATAAAACACGACCTTTCTTTGAAATTCGTTATAATTGGTATAAGTTTCATTATAGTTCTGTATATCAATTCAACCCTTTAGTCATAGAGTAAGGTAGGTATTGAATTAGTAATCACGAAATATCTATACGTCCTTGAGCACTTAGGGACATTAGTATAGATAAATTAGAGCGTCGAATTGCATTTGTAGTGGTTGTACGGGAAAAACGAAATTTCAAATGCCTATAAACACAAAATACCACTACATGGAATGCCTATAAGCACTAAACCACTACAGACGCAATTCCACGCTCTCGCTAACTTATCTATTTATATCAAACACTGTTTAGTTATACTAGACTTAAATATTCTAGATTTTTAACTGAATAACTTTACTAAACTGTATCCCAAACTGTAAACAAGAAACTGAAACTTTTTACTTATTATTAAATCTGAATAAATGAAAATTATACATTACTGGTAATCATAGGCAGTTTTAAAAGGAACCACTTTGAAAAAGAGAAAAACTCCAGTTTATAAGAATATGAGAAACATTTATAAATACACAGTAATACATTTTTTTTGTGTACTTATGTCTGTTTGTACCTCAATAATAATAATAAAAAAAAATGTTCATAAGGATAACAACAAAACATTACTTAAAAAATACAATAAATAAAATTATTACCTTCTAAACCTAGACTACTAGGCAAGCTACCTAGCACACAAACATCATTCCCGAGGTGTATTATGAATATCTCGATAGAAAATTTTGATAAAAGTATGTAGGTATGACAAACGATTCCATCGTTATATATAAAAGGACCTTCCTATAAAACATGGTTAATTTCATAACTCAAGAAGAAGAAGCAAGTAACACTCTTGCACACATGATTTTCGGAACTACCCGCATATGTATATTTGTAGGTACCAACAGGTACCAAAATTATTCACAGTTAAAGGGAACATTCATTATCATCATTAAATTCAAGTACCTTAACTACCGCGCTGATCCTTTCTTCTATACCTACGAATATCAGAATCTACATCAGAATAACCGTCACGCACTTAAAGAGAGGTATATTACAGTGAATCAAATATTATTCGTTGTTATTCTATCCTATCAGCCAGGGGACAGTGGCGTAGTTTATTAGAAGAAATGTGTTCGAGCGTTCGCTTAACACTTTTGGTAAGTAACACAATATGTACGGCCATAGCACAAAAAATGTATATTAACTGCGTTTACATGCATTAAATCAGTGGTTTTAAGAGTGACCCAGGGAACCGAATCCATTTCAACGAGTGAAATATAATAGTCGATTGAACCATTATGTACTTATTTATTTGTATTTAGCAGTATGTCAATAATGTTGACTTATTCGTGGCTTTATTATAGATAACGCATAAATACTAACATATCAGCCAAGAAAGGCCCCAGCTGGACGTAGGCCTCTTCCATTGGGTCACAGTTCAAGTACCAATACCCGGGTTCTTAAGAACAGTACCCGAGTTTAAATATTTAAGGTTATTTATTTTTCAGCTTGTATATGGCAGAGGGCTTAGATAGGGAATTAATTTACCCTTTCACCATGGCTTTGGGGTGTTGTTCCAATGGCTTTACGAAATACACGGTCTAGTTTAGTGATTCTTATTAGTTAACGAGCGCGTTGAGGGTCTCGGGAGAGCCCAGGAGAACCAGTGTAACGTGATCTTACCCCAACTGTGTAAGATATAGCAGTACCTATGAAATTCTTTGGAGTATTTTTTTTACTAAACGTGGACGAACTCCGGGGTTTTATGTTTCTTTCTCATTTAACACTTTCGCTGACAATGCGACAGTTAAGGGTCGTTAAGTCAACTATTATACATATTTCTTCCTGACAACATTCGGATAGTTATGGAGTTTAACTACTCTATTACGTATTTGAACATACAAACCTGTACTTTCTGTGAATCAGGCTGAAGAATTTATTCAATTGCCTTTTTACCGATTAGATTATTATTTTTTGTATTTAAACTTACTTAGTTTTTTGAATTTGTAACCGATTTCCCTCCACGGATCTGTATAGACATCAAGCTATAATTATGCGTTAAAATAATCAAATAACAATATTAGGTATTACTAAATACTATTGTTACTTTAAAATAAGGTGGAAATTAATATTACAATTTGATTGTCATTTAATTTATTTAACGATGTGTAACACGTTGTTATAATAAAAGATTCCATCTCTGTAGATGGACTAGCATCTGGGGTTTTAAGCGGTTTATTTGTTGTTGTGAATTGTAGCTTGTCCACGTTGATTTCGGTTTTTTCAGTGGTTAAGTAATATGGTTTAAGAATAGGTTGCAAGTCGATAGATGCGCCATTATAATTTTTAGCGTTGATTAGCTGGTCAGATGATAGGCATTATGGTTGATTATAGTCACCAGTGCTCAGCAAGCAGTCGGAACTTACCCTGGTTGTCAGCTCCGCCACTAAATCTTGTATGCCTGCTGCACGGACAGCTACAGTTTAATTGCAAATTCCTATATTCGCGTTCCCTTACGCGATCTAACGCTCCGCTTATTTAGTGCCAATGTGATTTACTACGCAGCGGCAGAATGACATCGACGCTGGGAGCGAACGGGTTGAAGGGTCAGTGTTTTGTGTACAATACGATTATGTTAAGTATTCAATTCGGCAGTTGTCGATTTTTCGGGAACTAGGGCCATGCAGGGCGCGTACCTTTCGTGCCGATGACAGCAATTGACGTCACGTTGCATATAGGATGATTCCAATTAGTCTTATTGCAGTCATCAATCATTAATCATCAATCATTTATTCATGTGTGTTTCATACATCATAACATAATATTTTATTGTGTAAAATCATAATATGATATCAGTGATAATTGAACATAGTTTAAAATTTAAGAAACTGGATCATGATGTATGAAACATGACGTAAAATGAAGAGTTGATTGATAGTAATGAAAAATAAAATGGCATGTTTTCCGCACTGATACAGATGGAAGTTGACATGGTATATCTGTCGAAATTAATATAAAACATATAGGAAAAAATCTTTACAAACTATATAATAAAATGATTCATGATTCATTTGATTGATGAATGATTGATATATTCAGAAAAATTAGTATCATCCTATATGCAACCTGACGTCAATTTGATGTCATCGGCATGAAAGGTACGCTCCCTGGACATATGCCTCAATAACTTTTTTATTTTCCCACCTTTTAAAAAAAAAAAAATGCCAGCTACCAAGGAGTTCAGAATCGTAATTAACAAGTTTATATGTTAAAATGATTTTTGTTTTACTTAAAGTCACCGAGTTATCAAACCGCCCTCGTATTCTCAAACTCTCTCCATACCAAATTTCATCCCACATTGGTTCAGCGGTTTAAGAGGTTTAAGGTGAGGAGGTAGACAAACAGACAGAGAGATTTACTTTGGCGTTTATTTATTTTTTTATTTATTATGTAGTAAAAACAATGAATAATGACTTAAAATTAAAAATTTGTCCCGCAAAACTGTTTTCACAGTTTGACTGTGGGATCCATGAGTGAGACATAATATTACTATGTATGTATCGACATTACATATCAAACGTGAAGTCACGGGATGTTTTCCATACATTGTTTTCGTTTCGATTGTGCTTTCTGTAAACGATTGTCTTCTTGGGTACGACTCCGAATCGGAAAGAACTTGATATATTAATAATTAAGTAATTCAAAAAAATAACCCACCACGATGAGATGACATTCGTTAATTTAGTGACCAATATATCAAAAGTTATACAGTAATGTAGTAGGTCTTGTAAGGACAACAATAATAATTTGAGATTTTTGGACCCGGGTATGTCCTTAAACTACGTCCGACCATGAGAGGTAAGGCACAGGGAAGTACCATCACGCTCGAGTCTGGAGAAGCCCAACTGCGGAAGTACCTCCACCTTACAGAAGACCACAGCCATACTCTAGCACTGCTACCTTTCAGGTATGTAGTGTTGTGTTCCTGATGGTGAGTAAGGTTCCCAGAGCTCCAACCCCCCTTAAAGGTCGAACACGCGCTTGTGACTCCTCTGGTGTTACGGGTGCCCATGGGCGACGGTAATTGCTTACCATCAGGCAATCCGTCTGCTCGTTTGCCACCTTGTCATAAAAAAAAAGAGATTACCAAACATATGCTTGATGTTTCTATAACGCATGTGGCACGTTTCACACATGTAGACTATACACCGTGCCCGTCAATAACCCGAAAGATTCATAACAAGCATTCCTGAGGTCAAAAGAAAGGAAAAACATTATATGACTTTAGGTCAAATTCGCCTGAGTTCCGGAGTTAATGCCAATTAAAAAAAAAACATAAAAATTATTGTAACTCAATGAAATATGCCCGTACAAAGACGATTTTACCACTGTGGCGCCTAGTCTAACGACATCCATAGAGACACAAATGTCAATGTGACAAGGAACACTTTTCTTTAACCAGTTATGATATTATGAAATAAAATAAAAAACATTTTGAGCGATATTTTTCCTAATCAAATTTACTTTCTATGCTTACGAACATTCAAAAAATAAAAAATAAAAATACAAAAAAAAAAATTTTTTTTGGTTAAATTGTCCAAAACTTGTATGACGTTTTTTACTTGTTTTAGCATCAGGAATAAGTAGTTAGAATCTTTCGGGTTATTAACGGGCACGGTGTATTTTGGAACATGAATCAATATTTGAAATGCTTTAGCTAAAGCATTCGACTCAACAGAATTGGAGGAAGCTGTATTCAGATTTTAAAATTTAAGTTAAAATGGGTCTCAGGGGTGCCGTGGATGTTACAAAGTGTACTGAAAGGTACTATAAAATAGTAAATCCCGTCCAGTTTTACTGTATTTGATTTACTTCGTGACGGAGAAACGCAAGAGCAGTACCTTTACCATGAGTTGTGACATTGACGTTTTTGATAACGAGTATCGAGTTTACCCCGATACAAAAGAGTAGAAATTAAAAAGTGGCAACACTGGCCCGGTACCGCGAACGTCGAAGTTCGTATATTTCGGGCATCTTTCTCTTTTACCGCAATCATGAGAGTGACAGAGACAAACGTCCGAAATTTACGAATATCGTGTTTGGCGGTAGCGCCTCTGTAGTGTCGTCCCTTATTTCTTAGATCGATAGATATTTGAAAGGGATGACACTATAGTGTTGCCACTTTTAAATTGCTACTCTTTTATGTCGGGGTATATCTGTGCATCTCGCTTGTATTATTTTAGTGCGAACAAGATGCACAGATAGTAAACACGACTCGTTATCGAAAACCTCAAAGGTACAACTCATGGTCAGGGTACAGGGCCCTATTTATCGAACACTTGTAACTTGTAATACTAGCGGAAGTCACTTTTTGACACCTGTTCTTAGAAAGAGACTTCCGCTTGTGTTCCGCAAGTGTCCGAGAAAGCCCCAGGTAATAATTACATGGAAACTCAAACGTATACAACTTTAAAGATTAGTTTTCTTCCTACTTTAAAGTTACTTAACTATCACAATCTTCCTCACATCAGCCGATATCGAACTATCGAATCCACGTTACGGAAATGTGCTTCTAATGTCATTGGATAGCAATTTGGCTCAAAGTTCATAGAAGCTAGCTCGATGCAAGAAAAATATCCTAGATATTGCAATCTGGAAAATATTGAAAAACTGCTTTAAGATTGGAAGGTGAAAAGTTCAACACCATTTCAGCCGTAAGACGTCTACTGCTGGACAAACGACAAGATCTCTAGAGGTAAAAAAATGATATAGTTACATGACTGATATTGTTGGTGGTGGGAAATTAAAGGCACTGGTTTCTATGATGTGGTTTATTTGGAGGCTGATGACACAATAAAATATCATAAATCAATAAAAAAACAAACAAGTACTAGTTGAAATAGATAACATATACTTAAATACTTAAGAAAAAACGACGAGGACCTCCGTTGTTCGAGACAGTATTCGCCCGCATCTCCAGCTATCGCGGCTGACGCCTTAACAAATTCGGCCACCCGTACACAGCGGAACCCGTCGAAATTAATCAAGTATATGTGATCTTGTTTATTTTAACGATTTTAGGCACCGTTTTACCAGCTCTAAGGTTAGTTTCAAACAAATACATTTAAAACAAAAGTACCAGAAAGTAGAAAAAGTAAAAATAATATAAAAAGAGGTGCGTTATGGATAGATACAGGCGATGTTCTTTTGGTAGTTATGAATAATGTATGGCGTGAAAGAAGTTCTTATTCTTTAAATACGGCTGGTTGTATTGTATTGTATTGTAGTTTAGTAAAATTGTAGTTTCTCATATTATTTATTACATAGGTACTACAAAGTTTGTACAAAAATTTAAAGACAAGACGGAGTCTATACTGCTTTGCCTTTCTTCATGAGCCCAAGAGAAGTTGTTGAAGTTGCGGAAGTTGCTGGCTTGAAGTAAAACCGGAGATAATCGGCACGCGCAACCACAGTCAACACCTTGAAATTTTCGAACTTTTCTCCACACCATGGTGTCGTACCGGTAGAAATACTTATTAAATTCGTCAAAAATTTAAATGTGACGATTGAGGTTATCTTTGCACGCACAATCAGAAGCAGAGTAAAGCAGAGTTGATAAATATTTATGTTCCACCTATTATGGGCACACGTTCGATGTTCATAAATCACATCCATTTAAACTTTCGTGAGCCATTTTTAATGATAACTTACGGCTTCACTCAAATTTATTATGTCACTTCGCGACATGTGTCGGAGCGTAGGTCTACATTTTCCATGTTATGATAATGTTATTTTTTGTACTATCTATATAATATTTATTTACAATAATCACATTCATTAAAATAGAGGAGTACTTAACCATTTATTAAATCTAAAAAAAAGCCCTTGGGGCATTGTACCAAGGATGCAGGCGTACCTTGTGCGAGGAAGCCGCCAGCTCTTCGGTCACCAGTTACATCAACCAAACGTTCCACGATTCCATCAAAAAGTTTTTTTTGCCTCCCCCATAGACCTCCACAGGGAGTATCTCAAGCACAAGCAGCCTCCGCTCAATCTAGTATGCCGTCGTCCGATACTGCGCTTTCCTATACGTGGTTGCTACTCAATAATTCTTCTATGCCAACGGCCATCGACTCTCCAAGCTACGTGGCCCACCCATTGCCTGTTTAACTATACAATACTGCAGACTATATTTTCTTGTACCAGTCTTCGAGTTCTCTGTTTAGTTATGAATTCATACACATATCCGATTGCGTTTTAAAGGATATAGAAGAACTAATTTTACTAGTAACGTACAATAGCAGTAAGAAATACAGATCGGTATATCTTGTCTTTAAGACATGTTCAGAATACGATTACTTGAAACCGCAAGACGCAATAAAATGCTCGCTGAATAGGAATAGCACCGAAGTGCAATAGAATGCACCATTGCTCTTCCATTATTTATATAAGTACATCCAATAAATCTCGGCTAATGTTATGGTACTCATACGAGTTCTATTCAGTCAAGTATACGCTATTTAAATAAATTTTTGCTAATATTTTTGTCCAAGAGAACCTCGTGAAGGCCGAGAAGGACAAGTCCATCAAGTACTTAGACTTTGTTCACGAGGTAACCGCCATGTGGGAAGTTGATTCGGCGATCATTGTACCGATAGTTCTTTCCGCGAACGGTCTTATAGCGAAGAGTCTGGACCAACATCTTGAGAGATTCTCGCTACGTGGTTGTGGTTAGATCAAGGGTCAGATTCAGAAGGCGGTAATCCTGGACACGGCGCGCAAAGTGCGGCGGTTCCTCTCTCTGCAGCCCTAAGCACCGGCAACCTGGGCCCTGCCCCGTTGCCGGCGGCACCCTAGGTTAGGTTTTTTATAATATAAAATTAAATTAAATATATCAGGACAATCTTACACAAATCGACCTAGTCCTACGGTAAGCTCAATAAGGCTTGTGTTGTAGGTACTAGACGACGATATATAATATAATAGATACATATATATATATACATACTTAAATACATTGAAAACACCCATGACCCAGGAACAAATATCTATGCTCATCACACAAATAAATGCCCTAACTGGGAATCGAACCCAGGACCATCACCTTCATAGGCAGGGTCACTACCCACTGGGCCAGTCAGGTCGTCAGGTCAGGTTTTTATTGTTTATATATATTTTGGATGTATTTGTATATTTTACTTTTATAAAAATATTGTATTTTTCTTGCTCGATGCGCTTATACCTATAAACTAAGAGCATGCCATAAAAATGGTATATAATTTTGAATGCATCGCAAAATTATTCTTATTACTACCAATATCATATCATATGTCACTCTGATCGTGAAACAAGATTAAGTAATATTGCGGACTAAAAAATAGTAGGCGATACCTATATCATATTTACACTTTCACTTGGCACTATTTCCAGCCAAGAACGACTGTACTTGAATTCAAACCATAATTCCCTCTAATTCCTTATTAAACCTAGTAGAATTATTTGACATTTACCGTCGAACTGTATTGAACTAACTACCACACATTCCAATCTGGTCTAATAATAAATATTGCATAGCAGCAAACTAAATCCACATTCAATGATTCATTAATGCACGAAAAATTAAATCGGAGGTGTTTTTATCTTAAGATACATTTTTCTTAACAAGCAAGGGGCGGATTCATTGTAGGTGCATCAATGCCAGAAGCAGTTTGATTGCACTTAATGGGAAAAGAATGGTAAAATCGCTGTATTTCGTACATAAGTTCTGAAAAAGTTATAGGTGCAAGCTGGGGTTCAAACCTGCGACCTCGGGATTGCAAGTCGCACGCTCTTACCGTTAGGCCGCCAGCGCTCTGGTTGATAGTAGTGAGACTAGTGAGCAATTCCATAAAATACGTATACGCTAACTTGCCAGTACTCCCATCCCTTTCGGTACCTACCTGTATGTTATATAGGTACTTATATATGTACCTACTATATACGTACCTATGTAACAAACAGTATGTACTGGTGGTCGAAGAGCTGGCGGCTTCTTCGCACAACATATCAACATTGCGAAACAACGACGAGACGCCGATGCCGCCAGCATCCTTGGTACAATGCCTTAAGGTTATTTTTTAGATTTAATGTAGTAAATAGTTAAGTAGTAAAATTGTAATCCTTGTATATTATTTCAAAATAAAGATACATAAAGGTACATATAGTATCAGATAACTAGCAATGAGAATCTCAACATTTTTTTAATGATAAAGGTGGCACATGAGCAGACGGATTGCCAAATGGTAAGCAATTACCGTCGCCCATGGGCCGCATCACCAGGGGAGTCACAAGCACGTTGCCGGCCTTTAAACATTTATAGAATGCAGTGATTTTTTTATAAATACTCAACAATATTGAGTTTCGTCTATCGCAATGTTCCCGTGTTACCCCGCTCCGTGAACTTACTGCGATATCCGATATTGCTTTATATGCGCTAGTGATGTAGGTAACATTTATAGATAAACTAAATAGGCCTTAGATTCATCTCTGGGTTCATGTCTTAATAAGTTAAAATGCTTACGAGCTTTAGGAATATTTAGAAAAAAAAATCCGTACCTATTGCTTTGTCTATCTTATAAATGAGATATGCAGTTATGCTAAAGAAAAATACGGCCCAGTAGCTATACTGATTTGGCACGATTCTAAAAAAATATATTGGAAACAGGTATGTCTTGTAGCAACAAATATTGATATAAATAACTAATATGCACTGATGGTGAGCAGTATGTGTTAAGAAGTCACGTTTGGGGGTAGTTAACCTTATTCAGAGATGTTTGTAATTGTGCAATCCTCGTTCAACACAACTGACTAGTATGTTAATAGTAAAGAATTAAGATATATTATTATTCAGTTGATAATGTGAGTTTTTGTCCAAAGAGATTGTATTGTGTACCTCTATTTTACTGTGTTTTTTACCCTTGAAATATCATTGGACATGTCTAAAAAACAATCATTTGAGTTTTGGAATTATTATTTTATATTATTCATTAAGCGTGCTCTTTGAAGCTTAATAATTAGTCAGGTTTGTTATCTATCGTATATTTTAGGTGGCTACAGTGATGTTAGATCATTAAAAACAATAACGGGCAACAAGTATGTAAATTAGCACAAACATAATTAATTCTGCAATATTATCTAGCACAACAAAATTTGCCACAAAAATGGAACTACTTGTTTCTTAATTATTATTATTATTGCATACCTCAAAGTCACTTTGTGAAAGAAACTGATAAAAAAGTATAGTACCGTCCCTATATTTATATTTATATTTTTGGTATTTACGGTAGTTACCTATGATATTTACGACCTACTTAAACAAAATATAAATTATTTTTGATCAAACAATTATCGACAAAAACTGTCTATTCAGCGCCCAGCCCTAATTTTGCAAACCTCTTTGTGGGATTGAAACTTTTTGACTCAGAAGGATTGTTATCCGCAAAGTGGCTCCAAACGTATGCGCTCAAAACAGCGAGAGGTAAGTCTGGAAATCTCTTCCAACAAGAATTTTGTTGATATGTGTGAAATCAAAAACTGGATATGATGTAAACAAATTTCTTAGTGAACGGCAAAAGTGGGTAAGACCGGCATACTATATTTTTAAGGGAAGTCCGTCATATGACACTAAATACCTATGAGATAATGTAGGAAATTGGTTGGTAGACGGTCTTAGCCACATTGACTTAATATTAATTTTATGATTAATTATGAGAATCTTTGCATATTAACGGCAACGGTTTTTATCTAGCTGAAATAGTTACATAAAAACTGCTGCTGCGACTGCTTCACATAGGCCTCCCCCAAGGATCGCCAAAACGACCTGTCCTGTGCTGTTTGCTTCCAACCGGTTTCCGCGACCTTGACCGGGTCGTCGGATCACCTTGTGGGAGGTCTACTCACACCGCGTGTAATGAATAATTACAATGTTATCATCTTTAAACTTCAAAATTATCTAACTTGATTCAGGTGGGTACAGTCAGCAGCAAAAGTGGCTAAGCGTTTTCAGTGTTCAAAATTACCTACACGCGCTCTTATTCTCTTGTCAATAGAGATGTGTTGACCTAATTTTGAACACCTCAACTACTTAGCCACTTCTGCTGCTGACTGTACATAATTATGATAAAAAAGTACCTACACGTTACATACACAGGAAAATTGTGCGGTTATACATAAAATTAATCGAATTGACGTTGTGGTAAGCCCCAGATCAATTCAGAGTGTCACGTTTTCTTAAGGCACGCGTATACTTGTTTAAATAATGTTGATATAGCCAGGAAGTTAATAATTATTAGTTTTTTGTTTCGAATAATTGACTACGAACGAATTAAATTATTTCTTCGTTGGCCAGCCATGCCCGTCTTTAAGGCTTGGTCACATATGGCGCGTTTTGTGGCGTGGCGCAGTGGGGCGAGATGCTGCCGTCCGAATGTGTGCCTTATTTCGTTACATTAGCCACACCGCTGTCACGCCCCGCTGCGCCACGCTCTCAAAACGCGCCTATGTCCTTTCTCTTAGCTCAAAATCACTCCATACCTTGCATCCCAATTGGTTCATCGGTTCAAGCGTGAAGAGGTAACAGACAGACAGGTTGAGTTACTTTAGCATTTAAGCATGGGTAAATTGAAATAGGCGACATTTGGGATTTCGATATAGGTACGCCTCAATAAAACTAATACTTCAACTAGTAAATTAACACGTTACAAACACCGCAAAAAATCATTAAAAATTTTTTTTTTTACAATTTTCTAGCCCTTACGCCGTTCCGATCGTTCTCCCCGTCCTTCTGTATCATCTCCATCCCGTTTTACTCCATCCCTACACTATCGGCCGTCCTGGCGAACATAACTACCCTCATATGCCTGTGTGCCTGGTAACTTTTTCTATGTCATCTATTTCAAAATTTTATCATATTTTTTGTTTATCCAATCCAAGGCACATTATTTAATTAATATACACAATGTTGCTACATTAAAGTGGCTCTTAAATTATTATTTACAAATAGTGTTGTACATATCTTAGTCATATATCAATAACCAACTGACGTAGTAAGTGTAGTAAGCAACCCTACTATTGACAATATTGCTGAAAATGAGGGTAGTTTCTCGCCTCCCCGCCCTCAGCTGTTGCCGGCGTCGAGTGCCGGATCGCGGAGAGCTGCGGCCCGCAGTCTGCGTCGGTTAGCCAACGCGAATGGCTCATGATTACGCTCCTCGTTACGGAGTGAAACATCTCGAGCAATATTCGACTTATAAAACGTGAGTTACCCGCTTTTATACAACTAATTTATATAAATAAATTTAAAATTCATCATTCGATTAGTCCGATATCGATTTACATATCTTGCCTTTGCTTTGATTACTTATATGTAAATAACAATTATTACTCGGAAAATCTTTTTCTCTGATTAACCTACCATACACAATGATTACCTATATAGGTTTCCTTAACTTGCTGCCCTACATACCGTTATTTTATTTGTATATTTATATCATATTTTTAAAGATTTCTATAAATCATTAACGTTTATTTTCTTACAAAATATAAGCTAAGCTGGGGATTAAAATAACTATTTAACTACATCAGATTAAATTTCTTTATTGACCCTTAACGGCGACCAGACTACCGGTAGACGGTAGTATCTCTTATCCGTTTAGACATGTGGTGGAACATACTGCAATCACTAACCCGCCTGCCAAGCGTAGTGATTATGACATTGAAGCCCCCATGCACAGAGATCGCTCCCTGTAGCTGTCTATGGTGGAGGCCCATTGAACGTAATTTAAGTATATTGTTTATGAAATACATACTGTATGAATATTTTATGAAGAGCTGGCGGCTTCCTCGCACAACGTATCAGCATTGCGATACAACGAGGAAAAGCCGTCAGTATCCTTGGTACAATGCCTCAAGGGGCTTTTTTAGATTTTATACTATAACTAATTAAGTACTTGTAGCTATCATAATACGGTTGTAATTTTTATGAAGAATTATATTATAGGACTAGAATTTGAGCCTACGTAGCCCCGTATGAGCCACATGGGTACCACGTAGAGTGCGGTCCCATGTATATGCGCGTGTCTAATTCCTAAAGCGACTCGTTTCTCTCTGAGGACTAGTTATTCTTAATTAAGGAATGTAGGTAATAAGCATAATTTTTGCCCAGTGCTTGAAATTAACGACCAACATTAAATATACGTACGAGATTTAAGTTCAGTCGACGTCAAAAACATGTTTTTCTACACACATACCATAAAGCCTCTTTACGACTAGCATAATGTCAAACTCCTTTATTACAATAATTTTCTTATCTGTGAAAATGGTATTAATTAATAAGCAATAATGCGATGCGATTGGACTTTCAAATTTCGAACGTCTCTAAAAAATAAAACATAAATTGGTTACTTATTATAGAAACTATATGATAATTGGACTTGAATCTAGCATATCTCTGAATTAAAAAAAAAACTACGGTTGCTTGTGTGACTTTTCGTTTGCGGTTTTAGAAATTATTATTGAGAGCTTATTGTGTGTAAATAAAGCAGTGTACATAATTACGCATAAAAATGCTCTGCTGATGGGAGTTACAAGTACGTAGCCGGCTTTTAACTGGGGTCGGAACCCTGGGAAACATACTCACCATACAACACAACACTATATATCTGAAAGGTAGCAATGCTATTATGGCTGTGGTTCTGTAAGGAGGAGTCACTTCCCCAGTTGAGCTTCCCCAGACTCAAGCGTGATAGTACTTCGCTGTGCCCTACCTCTCATTATTGGACGTAGTTTAAGGAACCGGGTCCAATGTTGGTACTTACCAATGTAGTCTTCTGTGCTCCATTAGAATAAATCAGCAATTTACTTCGTTCTTCAAACAGGGAACGAAGCTATGAACCCACTGCCCAAATCTTAAGTCAGACCATCTTATTCCAAAACACTGGTATTGGGGTGGGTAAACTGAAAGCCGAAAAAAAATTCTCCAGATTGCATATTTAGTGCAAGCGCCTACACATTTGACCGCAGGCGTACGTTTAATTCCCGACCCCGTAATTACTCCTTTGAGCCGTCTTTCTCAGCACGCGACCGCGATGTTTTTTGGAGTGTGAAACCGGCCTGCGAACTGCGAACTTTAGTGCGCTGGAGGAAGGAAGATACTAGTCTATATGTCCCGTGCAGTACTTTTACTGAAGAATTGCAAAACAACCCGGGTATGTCCTTAAACTACGTCCAACAATGAGAGGTAGGGCACAGCGATGACCATCACGCTTGAATCTGGAGCAGCCCAACTGGGGAAGTACCTCCTCCTTACAGAAGACCACAGCCATAATAGCACTGCTACCTTTCAGGTATGTAGTGTTGTCTTCCTGATGTTGAGTAAGGTTCCCAGAGCTCCAACCCCCCTTAAAGGTCGGCAACGCGCTTGTGACTCCCCTGGTGTTACGGGTGCCTATGGGCGACGGTAATTGCTTACCATCAGGCAATCCGTCTGCTCGTTTGTCACCTTTATCATAAAAAAAAAAAAAAAAACATTGTAACGATTGGCTCTAAAAACCAAAGTAACCGACGTATCCTGTAGAACAGCTATCGGGAGGCCCTGGCTGTTGTGTGCTAGAGACATCTTCCTGAGTTGGTATATGTGGCTTAAATGGCAATGGACGGCCGTGGCTGGTAACCACGACCGGGCCTGGTGGGTAGTGACCCTGTCTATGAAGCCGATGGTTCTGGGGTAAGATCCCAGTCGGGGTATTTATTTGTGTGAGCACAGATATTTGTTCCTGAGTCATGGGTGTTTTCTTTCTATTTAAGCAAATGTGTATCTATATTTTATACTAGCTTCTGCCCGCGACTTCGTCCGCGTAGAATAGTTACTTTTGGTCTTCGCTTATGATATATAGCCTTTATCTATAAATGGGCTACACACACACACTACCTACATTCCAACCCCATAAGCGATTAAAAAACGCTCATCTCATTTCATATCAAATGACGCTGAAATTACTCATCTTGTTCCTTATTAAGTACTACTGTGAAGAGTGTGAAATGTAATTCTTTTTTTATATACTTACCCTCTTTTTGAAAAATACTTTTTTAGTGCACATATTTTAAAACCGTTGTTGTTTTTGTCAACAGCGACCCGATTAACCATAGGAAACATACACATGTCGTTTTTCAGACTTTTTAAACCCCATTTTCTCCTATTAGGGGTTGAATTCTCAAAAATGCTGAAACACGTGTTTACTCATTAGTCGTTAGGAATACTATTGTGAAGTTTCAAATTAATTGGTGTAACTAATCATAAATCCCCATACAAACTTTGGACCCCCATTTCACCCCCTTAGAGGGTGAATTTTTAAAAATCCTTTCTTAGTGCACTCCTAGACCTTATAAGGAACCTGTGTGCCGAGTTTGGAAACTTTAGACCCAGCGGTTTGGGCTGTGCGTTGATTTAAGTGAGTCAGTCAGTCAGTCAGTCAGTCAGTCAGTCAGGACTTTGAGATTTATATATATAGATATAATGTCGTCTAGCACCTACAACACAAGCCTTACTGAGCTTACCGTAGGACTAGGTCGATTTGTGTCAGATTGTCCCGAAATATTTATTTATAGCTAGATATAATATATTATATCAATGTATAATATAGATGTTAAGGCAAATTTTCCATCATCTCTTTTCAACCAAGCCGTGTTACCGGAATGATGTGAGGAAACGGAATAGTAATCATGCTCGATAGGCAATTTTAAAGTACTTACCCTAATTAACTAGGAATCCTAGAACCACTCGTAGTCGGCAGGGTATTCACTCTCACACTGTGGAGCCTTAAAGGGCACGCACTGTGCGGCCTTAGGACGAATTTACACCTGCGACCTCTCTGGCTGAGGAATGAACTCCTTGCCGGTGTTTTCCCAAGCAACAGTATGAGGTTCTTCAAAAAAAGAGTGTATAGGTTCTTAAAGGGTAGGCAGCGCGCGTGTGAATGCTCTGGAATTGCAGACGTCCATATGATAAGGTAACTGCTTACTATCATGCGATCCATGTGCTTGTTTGCATCGTAGTATAAAATAATAATGATAGGAGGGCGAGTCACCGTCTGCCGGAAATAAAATTGTATACCATTTTATTAGGCAGGCGCCTGGTTTTTATCTGATAGCCCAGTACCTAGTCCATCCTTTCCACCTAATAGCCTAGTACATTTTAGATTTAATTTAACTCAATAGGCCTTACACCATGGTGGGTGCTGTTTCTGTGCACGTCCCTTAACACGGACAGGGGCAACATCCGCTTAGTGTACCCCTTTTAGTCATGAAATTGTCAAAAGGACCTCTGCGGGTTGGTTCGATCCGGCTCCGCACACGCCTCCCAAATGTCCGGAAAACCATTGTTCCGTGTACGGAAAAGACATTAAAAAAATGATTGCCTAACAAGGTTAAGTTATTATTAGCTATTCTATATCCTCCTAAGTCCCAAATAGCTTTACAAAAGACAAAATGGCGTTAATGGTTGAGTCCTGAGTTTTGAAAAAAAAAGATGTCACTATGACCGAAAGAACTTTTAAAATGCCTAAAGCAATATAGTCATTGAGTCCTGAACTTTTAGCAGCAATTTAATCTAATTTATACGCAACTATACCATTTTACCTAGAACAAACATTATTCAGTAATAAAGAAACTTTATTTTGTACTAAGTCAGTTAATCCATACTTTTGTTCTTTTTAAAGGACTCTCGTTCTTAGTGTGTATCAGGAAACATAATAATAATAGGTAAATAAACAAGGACGTTGGTTAAAACCTTTAGTTTTATCCAGTCTAATTACAAATAAAACAAGAAATCAAAAAGTAAAAGTTATCAAAAATATTTACCAGAATACATACGTGTACTCGTAACAATAACAATCTTAATTATTTTTTAATTCTAACAACATGCAACCGTGTGATGCCGGCTGACTAGAATAGCACCACCCCATCTCCTCCCCCGGGTGTCGTAAGAGGCATCAAAGGGAAAAATCCTACGGACGGGCAGCAGCGTCTGTCGAAACCCACTCTACAGCTACTGCGGTCGCCAACCCGCCAACCCAATACAGCTACTGCCTGCCAAGCGTGGCAACTACCCCCAATATGATACAAGTCATATTTGTGGGAGGCCTATGTCCTTTAGTGGACTGCATACGGCTGAAATGTATTATGCAACTTTGGTTGCAAACGAGCTCACATCCCGCCCGACGGTAAGTGGTAACTGAAGCCTATGGACGCCTGAAAAAGCCAGTAATGGACACTGTTCACAATTGTCGCAGTGTCCACAACACGTGTCGTTACTTTATATTTAATTATTCTAACACAGTTGTAATATTTACAAATTAAC
The DNA here is from genome assembly GCA_022674325.2 of Grapholita molesta. Taxonomy (NCBI): domain Eukaryota; kingdom Metazoa; phylum Arthropoda; class Insecta; order Lepidoptera; family Tortricidae; genus Grapholita; species Grapholita molesta. Next base: position 13,004,745 of record CP053137.2, read on the forward strand.
TTAATAAGAATATTATTAAATTCAAGCCAAAAAGATAACTAATAACAAAACACTATACAACTTTACTTTAGGCACTAAGACCGAACACACTTTTAAAAGGACAAATTATTTTACCTTGAAAAATCACCGTTCATGCCGCATGATCATCAAAAATACCACAATGTAGGTATACTTTATGAATTTATAAGTGCAAACACAGTTTTAATGAAAGTAAATGTCAATATTTGGCTAAAATATGAATGGATTTACTTACGTTGTTTCTGACCTGCTGCCATTATGACCTGTTGCTGGCTACTGCAAATAAATATGGCATCTTACTATGGTTCCATTCTATGCGTGCGAAAGGGATGACCATATAAACCTTAAGATAATGACTTTATGGTCTTAAATATCGCGGTAAATTTCGAAAAATGATATTGTACCTTTGAAAGGCATCTCGTGCTTAATGACAACTCTTGCTTTCGAATCGTCAGGACTTAACAGTGGTTGCCATTTTAGCCTTTTAAAAGCTATCTCGGTCTTTATAACAACTATTTTTTAAAAAGGTCAGGTCTTAGGAGGATATTGCTATATTGTTAGCTATTCTGAGATGTGTCTACCAGCAATTGTACCTGTGTCTTGCCATTCTCGAAAACAGATACAAGGAACCGGAATTTTGATTCAATGGCTTGGGATTTGTCATTCGTGTATCGTATCGCATGTTCCCGCATCCGGGATGTCTCGGGTGTAGGTCTCTTTGTCCGGTTGCTCCCGAAAATATTGCACTTCTGTGAAGCATAGGGAGGTGGAGAACAATATCGACATCGACACTGACACGTGTTAAAAAAACGTAAACGTTGTTAAGGAGACATTATTATTTTTTATAAACATCTTCATCGTATCAGCTGAAGGACGTTCACTGCCACATAGGCCTCCCGCAGGCATTACAGCGATCTAAAAAGTTTAACGAGCCGAGGTTTATAAGTAACGGTTATTTAGTTTTTGCTCCGAATGACATCATTTCTGATGCGATTGTGCAGAGCCTCTGGGAGGCTTTTTTATAAATAATTTAATTCATTAAATATAATTTCCTTATTCTAAGTAGTAAATTAAGTCGTGGGAATAAAAGCACAAATACCTGGAATAGGCGCCTGATAATTACCTAACTCGTGTTATGATTAAATAATATAATTTGCAACTATAAGGAAATAAATTCTTTACTAACTGATCATTGATCTTGTCGTAACACATTTCCTTATTTGAAATAATTTGTAGCAGCTTCTGTTATATCTTGGAAAATAAAAATTATTTTCGGTTTGTATTTTAGTTATTTAGAACATTAGTAACAAAATGATTCGAAATGAGCGTCCAAAGTGATTAATATCACACCCATTCTTTTTATAGCAGGATTAGCTCAATTTCACTTAAATATAATTTAATTTTAAAGAGGAACAGGTAGTAAAGGTGAATGAAATTAAATAAGTGACAGTTTACTAAATTAATTTGGGTGGATCTATTTGTGTTGACCACAAGTTAAGATCTCAATTTTGTTTTAAGACTTTAAAAAATCAAAAGACGCTTGTATAGTCATTAATACTTGCCAGTAGAAAACGCGATATCGACATTGTCTCCTCCTTACAAGTTGACACTGGTGCATAAAGGCTCTTTGTGTGATTGGGAGTTGGCGTTTAAAGATTGCACTGTTCTATAACGTCACTCAGCCTGATAGCCTCAACAGACAATATCTTAAGAGTGCATGATATTGCAGTGGGTCGCTTAATGTATACGAGTATGTAGTCTTCGTTTGTATAACATTGCGGCAGCAATAACCGCAGACACCTGTAGAAAAAATACTTCTGAGGGGGCTTGACTTATGCCTTGTAAGAATTATTGGAACTTATGTAAACTACATATTCTATATCATAAATGGTGTATTGGCTGGTTGTTTACTAACAACGATATTCAAAATGCTTTGACGTTCCTAACAGCACAACTCTAAAATAATACATTTCTTAACTATCCTCGTAAGGCCCCACGGCCTAATATTAGGACATTGAAATGTAATCGACCCCGGAGATGAACTTTTATTAACAAAAATAGACCTTTTTCTGGAAGCATAAAATTCTAAATATGATGTTTTATTTTTAGAACATGGGCTGTTATTTCACTTGTCCTAAAAATAGATTGATCCTTACGAGGCTATAGTATACGTCGGTTGCTGGAAGTCCGTGGCTGTATTAGGTACAAAAAATCCTGAGATCTTATAAACTGAAAATCTTAATGTAAGCGATGGCGGAAACTGGATCACAACAGTATCAAATGTAGAGCTTTGGAAAACCAAAAAAATTTGCTCGGGCCGCCAATAGTTAGGGCTGCAGAGAGAGGAAATGCCGGACTATGCGCGCCGTGTCCAGGATTACCGCCTTCTGAATCTGACCCTGTTTTTATTTCTTATTAAATCGTTTAGTTTCGTGGATGGGAAAGAGAGATAAAAGAAATAAGTATAAAGAGAGAGATATAAGTATTTTCTTAAGTTAACGTTCTAGTAGGTTATACGTATTATTCAAAAGTTTAAAGTTCCAGACCGGAAAACAAACGGTCTAAGACAACAAAAATTGTCGGGAAGTTTCCGCGGGTAAAGTGTGTTTCCGCGTCCTGAACTATCTCTCAGAAACGCCTATCTAGCTGATAGTTGGACACAAAGACTAGTTACATATATAGACACAAGCCGTTATATAATTAAAAAGGTGAAACGATGAAAAATTATGCACTCATTAAAATGCACCAGCGTCTATATTTTAGTATCTGATAAAAGCCGAAACACTATCGTTGAAAAATTCTCGATAGAAACAGGTCGGCTTTTTTCTTCTTATTTTCCTTATCTTACGTTAACCGTGTGTAATTTTGTTTTATGTAAAGACTGACAAAAGCTTAATGCATATAAACATTACAGAATAACAAATAATACTTAACCTTTAAACTAAAAGAATTCAACTAAAGAGCCTTGCATCTATTTCTTTCGCATGCGGTTCCCTTATGCGCGGTGCGCGTGTTTAATGCAAATCGATGTAGGGCTTTTAAATTTAAGATGGCGTCTATATTTTTTATTCATGAGACATAAGCTTAGGGCATTTGTCCAGCTAGGATAGCTTCGATGAGCTTGTGCCATGCTGCGTGCTGCTGGCAACTCTATAATAAATTAAACCTATATTTACATATTGTAGAGGCCCTACAAGAGTAATCAATCGATTTTTATTATAATCGAGTAGGTACTGTGATTAGCTAAGTTGAGAGAACGATATGTATGGAAACTGTTATAAACTTAATCTCATTATGAACATTGGCACTCTTTATAAATGACTCGTCTGTGGCTGTAGGGTAAGACTGAACGTTCAGCTCTGTAGTACTTTATTTTATTTTTTTCCAGTTTCCGCGTTGTTTCTAGTTTTTGTGGGGGAGTTTTCTGTCTCTTAAGCCATTTATAGTCGGTTGGAAAACAGTGGGATAAATCCTTTGTTGAGTCCATTGATAATCTACCGTTCTTTATCGTATAGTGTTTATTTATATATTACATAATGAATTGACCGGGAAATCTGTTACCGGGCTACACCGATTTTACACTCATCATAAAATCTTTCAAAATTTGAAAATGCACTTAATTTGTATTTGCCACATTTAACTGTGTTAATATATACAAAGTTTCGAAAAGCATGAGACTAGGGTTATATCCTACGGCGGAATTGAATATTACGTTTTATCGACTATCGATAAGTGATTTTCACTTAGCACGTCAGCACGTCGTATGTCACTATGTATTTACCTGACAATCTATAGTTTAAGTAAGGAGAGAACTTTTAAAACCGAAAATCAATATTTAAGAGGGATTGAATATTTTATCGAATTTTCCAATTAGTATTATGTAGATAACATTAAATTTATTGCATGAGTAAGTTCCATCAGCATATTGATTGTTTGTTTTCGGCTATAAATATGTGAGCGTATTTGGCACTTCAAAATGCGCTGGGGGGTTATTTTTTGTGTATATTTATTCCTATATATTCCGTTGACGTCCATGAGTTAAGAACATCAAAACCATTCCAAGTAAGTAGTTAATATGGCTTAAAATAGGATCCACTATCAGGGGCCTTATTGGCTCTATCATTCAAGTTCAAGTGGATGTAGGTACACATTTGAGTTGAAGCGTCAGAGTACAAATTACGGCTAAAATTTTGGTCCTGAACATACAAAAATTGGAAAATTAATAAAAACTATCGTGAAAATTATAATCACCTAAATTCTGACAGACTGACTGAAACACAGCTTTAACTCAAATAAAGTCAACCATTAAAACACAGAATTTTGAAACGTTTATTTATCAAATGAAACTCCATTACGGATGAAATAAAACATATCCGTTTTTGGAGATTACTATATTCAATTTCGCGTACGCGATATATACGGTATTAGTTCTTTTATTTTATGTTGCATCAACGGAAAACAATTTTTTCCCCATATAAGTTCAACCCCTGAAGGAGCGAAAACTGGGTTGAATGTTTTCACGACTTCTGAGTGAAAAAATTTGTAATTATGATTACAGTTTTATACAGATATACTTATATATATACTTACAGTAGAAAGATCAGCCAAATTTATCTTAACCCAAGAGTATGTCAGTGGTTTGAATACATGGAATGTAGTTGACAGAGTAGAAAATAAATGTTGTAATAAATGAAGTATTCATTCTATTGCTATTTTTGTTAGTTAAGAGCTTTAGAGAAAAGCCATAACAAGTTGATACTGTTCGAGGCTGAATCATTAAATAACTCTATTATCTATAAATCATTTTTTAATCTCAAGTACAAAGTAGTTCTGCCTCTGCCTAAACCACTAAACCAATAAAAAAAACTTTTCATACGAGGTAAACATTCTTTTTTACGTCATATTTAATGTTTTTTTGGCATTTAAACGAATGATAATGACATACTAGTACTAGTACCCTCCAAAATAATACAAGTCATATTATAGAAAAGCCCATGTCCAGCAGTGGATGACTTGCAACTGAAATGATGATGGACATACTAATAATAACCTAAAATCCTTAGACTTTACTCAAGCAAGTTCCTAGTACGGTCACATGCATTTATTTGTGACTCATTTAAATTTGACAACCCTATCAAATATATAAAAGTTCAAAGGATTTTTTTGCGGAATGGGTTGGTTACAAATTAATACACTCGACCGTACTTCCGTAAATACCAGTTTATGATAGATTACGAAAAGTGGGTCCACACTCCAAAGTTATCTTAGTTAGTTTGTAAAATAAAACCAAAACATACAGCATTTATAAAAGTTTATTGTAAAAATTGTGAGTTTTCATAATGCGTTCGTTTGTACTGACATTACATACGTAATTAAGTTATATTGTGTTAAGTTTTTTTTTATAAAAAATGCATTTATTGCTTTGACTTGCATTGGTCCCATTTAAATCTTACTGCTAAAATTTTACAGAAAAATCATCAATTCCTGCATTTACCAAACTAAAATACTGTCAATCGCATTGCGACACTACAATGTAAGGTTTATGTAAATATGTCACATTTATGCATAACATTAAACTGTCATACCGGTTTAGACATACCGTTAAAAGATAAGTCGTAAGTAATATAATAAGTACTAAATGAAGCTATCATATTATTATAATGATTCCAAAGTATAAGATATTTTCCACTATAATAAATAAAAAAATCATTAAAATGATTATCAACGTCTGCATTTGAAATACTTATTCGAGTTTTTTAAACAATAATACGTAATTATTCTTAAAAAGTAAATGATCACGACATAGCCCGGAGACCTTTGGGGCAGACAAAACCTAAACTGCCACCATGGATAGGAAAGCGCAGTATCGGATGTCCACTAACTAGATGGACGGATGACCACGTATTTGTCGCTGAGAGTAGGTGATCGTTCCGGCGACCCATGGGGGAGGCCTAATTCCAACAGTGGTTGTCCATGGCTGATAAGTAGGTGGAAAGTAATTTTAAGTGGTTTATTACGCTGATAAGTACAATCGGGTTACATAATAAATTATAAAATACAAGTAGTAATAGTAAATCATAATCATATATAAATCTTAGAAAGATAATTATAAAATAACATGAGATATTAAATTCCGGAAACACATGTATGTACAAACATAATAATCATCAATCACCAAGTAAGTAATTAAAACACATAAAAAAATCTATTTAAAACAGATATTTCAACTTTATTATTTGCATTCAAAAACTTTTGAACTTCAATAACGATTATGTATTAAGGCAGAACTTTGTTTATAGAATAAGTACTTGGAACTTTCTAAGCTAGTTTTACGACAGATTCTTCTACGACATTGTTAGACAATAAGATACTGAACATTGTAGTTTTAACAGCGTATTGTGAGGACGCACTCGGTCGAACTGAAAGTTGTAAAAAACTTCTCAATACCCATTTACATTTTACTATTCGAGAAAACTGTTCCTGGTAATAGCATATTTTCGCAAATCGTGTGGACGTTTATTGTATTATTTGTACAGTTGGTGGTACAGTCAGCAGCAAAAGTGGCTAAGCGTTTGAAGTGGTCAAAATGACCTACACGCGCTCTTATTCTCTTGACAATAGAGATGTGTTGACCTCATTTTGATCACCTCAAATGCTTAGCATATTAATCTATTAAGTATTGCATAATTATTAATGTATGTATATTATCACTGAATGATTGCCTCTAAAGAAACACATTTTAGTTTTTTTTTTCATTTTTGAGAGCCTATAAAATTAATTGCATTGATAGAAAGTAATTAAGATAAAAGCTTCCTATGAAAGCGATGAATAAATTCGTCTATCAGACGAATCAGAAAATTACGTAGTGCTTGATCTGGCAAATTGTGAAATTGGTCATGAAATAAAACAAGAATAATTTATACACATTTCCAAAATATTATTTTTGTTCCAGGTTAAGGCAATTTGTTTTCTATTCTGCAATCAGACATAGAAAGCACTAACAATATTAGTAGATTTTGGGCTATTCGCCAATAGCTGTACAACACTACAAAACTTTTCGACGTGAAGCAAATTAAATTTTGAATTCAAATATAAACGATAATATTTTGAATTTTGTTGCCAAATTGTAAATCGAATTATTAAAGTTATAGGGGTATAAAACCATGGTCTGAATACTTTGATGACTGACTTATCTTTCAGAGCCTGTTTCATTGTGACTTCAGAACAAAAAGTTGGTAGTTTATTGTCTTAGCGAGTAAGACAGCAAATGCAAATCATGACGTATTACAAGATTCTGTCAGCATATTGTTCTTGATGTGGGTCCCCGTTGCTTCCATACCAATTGTATTTATGTTATCTTGGTGTTAAGACTCGTCGACTTTGTTCCGTCGCTTGGATAATGCTTCTGCCTCCTCGATGGTGTCCGGGAGCCGCATGTTCCTGGTTTCAGGCAGGATGAGGACCAGGAGTCCTGAGATGACGCACATGCCGCCAAACAGAACCGTTGGCATGGACTTGTGGTACAGCGACTAGACAAAAAAAGTTCTGTTAAAAAGTGACCTTGAATGTATTGAGGGAAAAAAATATTTTTAAAAGTAAATTGTATTTTAGGCAAACAATAAGATTAATCAGTGTTTGTTTTAAATGCGTCTGCATGAAGTGTCAGACAAGACTTTATATGCTAAGTAGTCAAATTTAACTGCATAGCAACTGCGTTGAAAACGAGTTTTATATATAGGAGGCAAAACTATTCCGGATAGCAACTCAAAGACAGAGAGTTGACAGAGTCTACTGAATGTTGGATCGAACGATAAGCGACATGATCCAAACCATACGGTATTTACGATTGTCATCTTTATTGCGTCCCCAGATTCTGCAAGCTGTCGGGAGAAGCCGATTACCGCCCGTTTCATGTATGCCTGAAAGCCGCCCGAGTAGTAACAAAACAAATACAGCAGAGCTCAAGGCTAGCATCTCAGATATCGGTCTGTGATCGGTGTGTGTATTTTGGTACAATTTTTTTATGACAAAGGCGGCGAACGAGCAGACGGATAGCCTGATGTTAAGCAATTACCGTCGCCCATGGGCACTCGCAACATCAGGGGAGTCACAAGCGCGCTGCAGACCCTTAAGGGGGGTTGAAGCTCTGAACCTTACTCATCATCAGGAACACAACACTACATACCTGAAAGGTAGCAGTGCTATTATGGCTGTGGTCTTCTGTAAGGAGGAGGTACTTTCCCAGTTGGGCTTCTCCAGACTCAAGCATGACAATGTAGAAGGTGTAGATTTATGGAACTTACCAACAACGGCGTCATCGGAGCGATCAATGAGCCGATTCTCCCGGCAGTCGAACAGACGCTGATCAGAGTTTGTCTCATGTTCGTCGGGAAGACTTCAGACACGTAGATATACACGGAGCTGTACGCCAGGGTCACGCTCCACTTGCCGATGAGGTAGAGCGCCGTGGACCACCAGGCCGCTGTACAACGGAATCTGTTATGAAATTAAGGTTATGTGGTTTGCGCCTTGAAGGCGGTTTTTCACAGAAATACAATACTTAGGAACTAAGTAGAGAAGTGGCCAATATATTCGTGAACACTACCTGCGATTACATAATTAAAGAAATGGATGTCAGTTACGGTTAAAAATATTTTATTATTTAAAAAAATGATATCATATGGATTTGAGTTTCACTAATTTACCTACGATTTATTCAATGCATCTAAGATGTCCAGTTTGTGAAACGTCAGAAGTATTCTCCAAAGAAGAAATCTATTATAGTTTTGAAATTAATAATAATAAAAACTCCTAACATTATATTATATGCTATGCGAATATATAGAGTAGCGATTCAGTTATTTTACTTACGCACTAATTTATATATCCATACTAATGTCATGAATGTGAAATAACGTATTGTACGTGTGTAGGTATTTACGCTTATACCGCTAAATTGATTAGGTACCTAAATACAAAATTGGTATAAATACAGTTCCAGTTCGGAGCAATGTCATAGAATAGTTTTTATTCTGGAAATCATCCATTATTGATGATCATATTCATATACGCTGATGCTACGGGAAAAAGCAAGTACAAATTATTAATAGACACAGGCCATGGGCTCCCAGCGCACAAACTTTTTGCAAAAATCGCGAAGCGTCTGGTTGATGTGGTTACCGAAGAGCCGGCGGTTTCCTCGCACAACGTATCAGCATTGCGATAGAACGAGCAAAAGCCGCCAGCATCCTTGTTACAATGCCTCAAGAGCCTTTTTTAGATTGAATAACTAGTATTTTAATGCATGTAATAATTATTAATTTTATGAAATCGGGTAATTCAAGTTACGTCGACTATTGCTCGACATGTTTCGCCCTGTAACAAGGAGTTTTATCAAGAGCATATTCGACTTTTTAGCCGTTTGAATATAACTAACGTGTTTGAGTCTCACGTGTTTTAAAATAATCAATGCTCGGACATTTTTATTATGTTCTCACGCTTTTGATAGCCTTCAATTTGGTCTGCAATTATTATAACAATAACATAATTACGGTTATTTGGTCAAAAGGACAAACATGAACGTTTGTTACATAATGAGGCTTGAGTGTGATTTAAAATTAATCGAAATGAGTGCCATCAACTTTTTTTTTACACGGAGTTCTTAAAATATATATTTGTTATCTTTTGGGTTCTGTACAAAGAAACATACGTACGGAACTTGCGACGAGTAATATAGGTTTAAAAAAAAAGTAATATTGGCGCGTAAAACTAAATACAAATAAAAAAAAGACTATCGTGAGATTCAACTAATTGTTAATAACGTTATATTACTATTAATAACGTTAGTTTGTTTGTCCAGAAAATATTTCAAATGCCTGGAATATTTCATTAACAAAAAAAAAAAAACATTTAATATAACAAGCAACACTACTACAATACAATTAAAACTGTTGTGAGCCATGTTACTACTACTTAGTTACAAACGGATAAACTCACGTGTAATTATATCGCACTAGGCGACATGTTTCGGGTAAGCTCTGGTTTGTAACTAAGTAATAACACTACTGCAATGCATAATTGCGTTGTGTAACAAAATGGCAGTCAATAGGTCTACTAGTATAGTAATAGCCATACACCATTAGTATCGTAGGAGGAATAATGACTGGAGCACGCATCCGCGTACGCCAGTAAGGAACAAAGATACTCCCGCTTTTGCAGCCCAAAATGTAACAGTTCACTATAGTTTTGCTTTACAGGACACTCTTTATAACAAAAATATAAGCTTATTCTGTATTATTTACTGCACAAGAAAACTGCAATTGTATTTGTTTATATCCCTCCAACTTCAGACAGTTCTGAAAGGCTCAATTTGAAGGGGAACAAAAATATGTGAGACTATGACAAGGACGGATGAAAATAGCGCCTCTCTGCTATACCTATGCAAAGTTACATCCCTTTCGATCGTGGTAGTGTTATTAGCACGCCTGGTCTATTTAAATGGTATGTCTATGGTAGTATCACATGTATAGTGTTGACACGAATAATCTACGCTAATGTGTTTGCTGAATTGCGGTTTTACTGACTATTTGCGGTCAAACCAATCTAAACTTCAATGGTGACCGGCATAGTAGGTATTGTACACCGTAAAAAGGGGTGAGTAGAGATTATGAGGGCAGTTGTGTTAGAATAAGGTTGACAAAGGAGTGAGGAGGTTTTAAAATGTTATTGCTACCTAAATATTATATTCTTATTACAAATGAAACTATAGTAAAATTTATAATCCAAAAGTCTATAATCTTCTAAGTATAAACTTCATCAGACTTCTGTATGAAATCCCACCCCACCCCGTAGGGGCTAGGGTTAATTATGAAATGGAACTACCTAAAATCATAAAAAAAACTAACATACAAACGACCGGAACGCTTAATTAATATTAAGTTTGCATCAAAAAAAAAATCAAATCAACAATGTTTATTTTACTTTTACAACTTTCGATCTAAAACATAGTGATTGGTACTTCCTTTTAAGCTTTATTGCAGCCTGTATTGAGGTCTGCAAGAAATGTAAAAATAAATTTTCGAGGTTTATATGTCAGTTTTGTCCGTATGTATGTATATTATTTATATAGCAAAAATACTTCCTGTGTAGCTATATTTAGTGATTGTACTCACAAATGGTTGACTGTATGACTGTACTCTTGTTCATGAGAAATATGTCTGTTATACATTTCATATTAACAACAATCATTAAATTCATTATAGGCAAATGAGATAATAAAATTCTTGTGAACCCATCATTCATAACTACTCCCTTTTAACATTAATAACTTAAAAAGGCTGATAAGAGCACATCAGGGTATGAACATTATAATGAATGTTATAGGACATCCTTACACTAATTGACTGAGCGCCACTGTAAGTTCAAGAAGGCTTGTGGATACCAACAATAAATATAATATACAAATACTTAACAACATAGAATGACTCTCCCACCCATGACCCAGGAACAAGTACCCGTGTCTATCATACAAATAATTTATTTTACTGTGATTTGAACCTAGGAGCATCGGCTTCATAGGCAGGGTCACTACTCTCTCGGGGAGTGTCACCGTCGAGTGCGATCGTGATCCAGTGGCACTCCCCCAAACTGCAATGCGGACGTCGCCGCTGGGTTTTTAGTGGGTATTCTCCTCCCCTCCTCTTGGCTAGCAAGAGGAGCAGCGAGGAGAGAGTCCCACATACTCCTTCACTACCATCATGGCCCTAACCCAGGACCGGGGGGGATGCGCAAACGCATTTTCCCAGTGACAAAAAAAAAAGGGTCACTACCCTCTAACCCAGACCGGTCGTTCACATGCAAAGTTATTCGTACCCTTTAAATTGAAAACCTAAATCAAGCAAACAAATAAATATTATAACCTCTAATCCAATCATTATCTCGTATCTTAAACGTGTATAAAGCATGATTTTCCTCATACAGATCATTCTCGCATGATAAAAAAAGTAAGACCGGACTTTACGATCAGCAAAACCGGTAAATCATTGTTTTTTTAATGCGGTGTTATAATTATATGTGGACTGTTTTCCTTGAACTGAGTTACATGCTGGCTTACATTATACCTAATCGTAATTAATCGTAATTTTTACTGGCTTCTCTGTTACTGTGTGGTTCTTTAATCTGAATATGTAAGCTGTTAAGTTAAGAATATATTATTTGCTATCTTAAAGTTGTTCAGAACCTCGAGAAAATGACGCAATTCAGCGAACTTTGAATCGTAACTCTTCCTTGGAATTTCAGGTTTATCTTATAATAATTATGCATATTGTAATTTAGCATCGTTATCACTATGTGCATATATTTTTTAAGTGTAATTACTTATAATTAAAAAAATAAATATATAACTCGGAATTGTCATTCATTAAAGCGTTATGGTGAACATCGAAGATAAAAAAATTCAGGCATCTTTCTCTTTTACGTCAATGAAGGCGTCACGAGAGTGACAAAGACTTTACGGTTATAGGCAGCTCTCAAAATGTATTCTTGTAATTTGGTAATTTTAAATACTTATGGCGGATAAATCCAAAAATTGACACTTTGAATAGAATACATATTTACCACTTTATTGATTCGGAATTACGTGCACACACCGTATGACATGTTATGCAAAAATAGCACAATATACTTTGCTGTCAGAGTAAACCACTTTTTAAATTTATGGTTATTTTATGACCGGTAATTTGTTGTCAGCTCATTGTGCACACAATCGTGTCAGCACACACATCATTGTGTTCATATGATTTGTATGCCGTGTCACATTTAATAGTAACACGTGTCGGGTTCGTTGTGACAATACTATTGTTATCGGTGACGTTCCGAACAGCATGGTAATTTGATAATACATGAATTCTAGTGCACTTGTGACGAAATTACAAATTTGGAATCGGAATTTGGTAGTTTATTAACGGACTTCTGTCACTCACACTAGTGATACTTTGATATTGTAATGATATTTTCATATTAGATAAATTAAATCTTGACATAATAAAAGGCATTATTTTTAATCATGACAGAAATCATTCCTTAAAATTCAGTGACGATTCTTAGCATGATTTACATTTTGTAGTTATTTTTAATATGTACCTACCTAAGTTATTGTAGCTAAAACGAACTATGAAGATTACAAATAGGCTAAAAGTATTCAAATATTATCACGAAGAAAAAGTTTAATTTCTTCATTATGTAAACCTTTTCAATTACAAAATAGTTTTTGTCCGACTCTATGTCACTCGGTAAATTTTGATTTAAAGAGTGACTAATTATTCCTAATAACTTTACTAGGAAAGTATTGAGAGTACTCGACTTTTCCTAATTTTAATTTATTACTCTCGGGTTATGACCGTACAGTACCAAAATATGTGTTTATTGCTATGTCAAATATTACTTAATGAACTGGTCTAAATAGTGCCTTATCTTGACAGACAAACCAAAATGTTAATTTGTGACTATTGAAAAAAGGTAAGTTTCATACGATTTTCGGTATCAGTTGTATAGCACTTGTTCCGTTTGTACCTTATTGCACTGGAGTAAGGGGAAAAAGTGCAAACATATCTTTGACGTCGACTGTACTTAAAATGTCGTAAGCAGACTGTTTCATTATTTTATTTTTAGGTCTGTACTTCCATTTTATATGCCAAGTGAAAATAAACTTTATGTCTAGTGCCTATAATTCTTCACAGCAAAATACCTAAACCTAATAATAATGACTAGGTATACAATTATACTTTATATCATGGGCGTAAGCTTGCGCGTGTATAGTTTTTTTACCAAGCTACATAGAATGATAGACTAATGAGATATTATGAGTCATCAATGTTATTTGTACTATATATAGATTTAAACAACTGAGGTCTTATCCATTTTCGCTTGGCATATAAAATGGACGAGTGCATTTGAAAATCGACCAATGAAATTGTCCATTTTACGATATTTTAAATAAGCACATGTTGTATTTATTTGACGACCGGTCTGGCCTAGTGGGTAGTCACCCTGCCTATGAAGCCGAAGGTCCTGGGTTCGATTCCCAGTCAGGGCATTTATTTGTGTGATGAGCACAGATATTTGTTCCTCATGGGTGTTTTCTATGTATTTAAGTATTTATATGTATCTATTTATTATCTACATATATCGTCGTCTAGTACCTGCAACACATGCCTTATTGAGCTTACCGTGGGACTAGGTCGATTTGTGTAAGAATGTCCGAAATATTTATTATTTATTTATTATTATTTATTTATGTGTATTTAAAAATGGAAAAATGCAACTGATACCGTAATACGTATGAAAATTTACCGTTATTCGTTCAATACTCGGAGAATTAACATTTACATTTAAATCTTCATACCGGTACAAACTGTACATGTCAAAACTTATATGTCAAGCCTAAAACAGCTGAAAACTAAATATTCTAAATGTTGTTGTATAGTCAGTGTACTATAGTCAAAGTCTAAGATCTATACATGTACCTTGAGAGAAACAATAAGGTGCAAGTATATATATTTTGGCATTTTTGCCGTATCGATAGTTTTGACCACGACTATACAAAGTGACAACTTTAGGAAATCAACAAAGACTATCCTTCATCGTTTTCCCTGGGCCCAATTGTCAGCTACTCACCTCTTGGCAGGAAGGCGAACAGCACGCTGGTCACAGCGCACGTCGTGTAGTTCACTATCAGCGTCTTCTTCCTCCCATACTTGTCCAGCACTATCGCCACCACCACGTACGCCGGTATCTCCACCAGAGTCACCAGCATAAAGCTTAAATACTTGTTGTCACTCAGGGACACTGAGTTTATGGACAATCCATAATACACTAAAGAACACGTCATCCACAAAAATGAGCAGATCAATAAACGCTTCCAGATAATAGAAGATCTCATAGCTTTGGAAAACTGCGACTTCTTATCGTCAGTTTGATTCTCAGATTTTAATAGCGGGTCTCCAAGACTATCCAGTTCAAGTTTTCTAGGATCTAACCTATTGATTTTAGCAGCGGATTTCAATATTTTGACCGCTTCGTCTTTCCTTCCTTTGCTTAGTAGCCATCGTGCGCTTTCATTCATGAACCAGACGTACAGAGTGACCAGGAGAGCAGGAGAATAGAGGATGAAGATGTAGGTTCTCCAGTTGTCGACGAACCAGGCTATGATGGCCAGGAGTACCACGCCGATGACGAAGGCCATGTTGCACATGGCTGACACTATGACACGTTGCTTCAAGCCGACCAGCTCCACGACTGTAGGCAAATGGAAATTGAAAGGATTAGCAATCTTGTGTGTTAGTCGTGGCATCACCGAATGGGCTCAGCGGAAAATCAGCGCTGGCTCCTAAGCTGGCAATATGCTGAGTTGAGTCCATTTTGTGATGCACACCGGGTGTATTTTTCTTTGTCTGTCATCGTTTTTCTATATAATATGTGTTGTCACAAATAAATGGTTTTTTTTTTATCTTTTACCTTTATCTAACTTGAGAAATGAAGTAGGTCAAAATATTTTTTGCAAAATTACACCAATTGTACCCTTGGGTCTTAGGAATATTTTTTGTTCTCCTTATGCTACCTTACTAAGTCGTAAAATATTTGGTAGGTGGTCTTTGGTCGGTTACTACTTGTATGGAAACTATGGATTAATTCGTAATACCCTTGTGCACAAGGATGTACCCTTTTACACAAGGGTCTTACAAATGTTTTTTGTTCTCCTTACTTTACTACAGGGGTAAAATATTTGGTAGGTTGTCTTTAGTCGGTTATTACTCGTGTGGAAACTCTATGGAAATTACCTTGTTGACATCAAAGTCAAAAGGTTTTACGTCGATTTACGCATCTCAACGGTTCGTTATGGTCCAGATAAATGCATTAGGTTAGAAATCAGCAGGTACTGTAATTAAACACGTTCGCTATCCCTATACAAAACGATTGGCCAGGGTCACAACTCCCATTGTGAATTTAGTATGAGAACGTGACACCATACAGCCCCGTCTTTATGGTGTATCGTTGTCATGCCAACGGAAATATAGGGAGTTTATATACCGTAAGGACCGACTAAGAAGGAATTTTTGGAAATTCCATCACTAAGGGCAAAGAGGGGGTTGAAAGTTTGTATGGGGATGTGTAGAATTTAAAGCGAAAGATTTGAAACAACAAACACAAACACACTCCTTATTTGAATACGAGAAAAGTAATTACATCGTTTTTCGAAATTCATCCCCTAAGAGGTCAAAAAGGGGGTTAAAAGTTTGTATGGAGTTGGAGTTAAGTATGAACTGAGAGACTTTAAGCGTTGTGTTTAAACTCCTTATTTAATGAACAGAAAACATCAATAATAATTGCTACCGGTTACAGGCATTCTTCTGCGCGTGCATAGCCGCGGGCAAAAGTTAGTAACTATATAATTATATATTCGAAAACCAGTTCAAAATGATACTTTAGGCTATGCGCGTAAGGTACATACTTGCGGGTGTTTACCAAGCTTTATAGAATACTATAGTTTTGTTATATTTATTTGCGTATTTAATTTTGCGGTGGAAGGGAGGGCATTAATGCATGAAAAAAAAATACGCAAGTAAATATAACGGGTTGGTACTGATTGACTAGCACGTTATTAAACAGCGGAATAGCAAAGTAATATTATTGTTGTTAACCATAGTGCATAATGATATATTATAAGTTATCCTTATCAATGTCATTTGCACTATATATAGATTTAGACAGCTGAAGTCTTGTTTTTCCGAGACAAACTGTTCGCGATAGATGCGAATACTAAGAAATACCATATGGTCATTGATATGCTACGAATGGAACTAGAATTTATGTGGGTCACGGTTAGCCTGCTATCTTAATAATGTCATGTATGTAACTGTAGTACATAATTATCTTAGCCTCTATCCATGACGTGACCAACGTAATTTTTTTATAATTTTCTCTATTTTATTAAATTCATATTTTTCTGGCTCTTAATTGTGCTTAAAAAAATCCTTTCAACAGTAGCTTTAACCTTTTGAACGCCAAGCATCACTAAAGTGGTCGCGTGATATCGTGCCTGCCATGCCACCGACCACTAAAGTGGCTATGGCGGACGCTGTCAAAGCAATTGTCCTGCTGACAAATAAGGTTTATATTTGTTCTTCACAAGTCATACCATGGCGTACACGTCACATTTTGACGCGAGAGGAAAAGCGTTCAAAAGGTTAATGATTTACTCTCTCTGCTATGCTCTGCTAAAAGGTATTATACAGATTCCATTGTTATTCAGTTCCATCAGTCAGGAAACTACCGCAATAGTAGCAGTTTGATTCCGTGGTGAATAAAATCCCCATGTGGTATACATTTTTTATTTGGTATTGGAAGCAAGTTTAGTGATAAAACATTTGATTTATTGGCACCAATTCAAGACACTTCAAAGTTAATGTTTAAGTGGCACATTTTTGACATTTAATGACAACTAACTAACACTATACACATCTGAGATGTATGCATACTATGTGATGTTGTTGCAATTTCAAAAATGTTATCATGCTCTTAGTAAACATCCTATTTAACACTAAACACTTACTCAGAACATATGCCGACGGGTACAGCCCACCGCCAAACGCGGCCTCGAAGAAATGCATGACGACGTAAGTGGTGTAGTCGGGTGCAAAGCCCCGAAGGATCCCGAAGACCAGAGACGTGGTAGCCGCGAGACCGACAGCAATCTTGCGCCCGAAGCGGTCCGAGATGGCACCAGTAAACAGCATGGCCGCGAACATGCCGGAGTTGTGTATGGTGCCAACGAGGGCGCGCTTCCATTCTTGGCAGCCGAGGTCGAACTGAAGAGATGGTGAAAAAGAAGGATATTGAAAGACCATTTGGGAAATTTGTCGACTGGCCATAATACCCGCCGGGAAGGCAATAATGATGCTTTCCTTTAACGATTGTAATTTTTATAGGATTTTTGGCCAATGTGTCGTGTCTTATAAATAGTAAGAATTTTTTTAAACAAATCAGAAAATAACATCATAGCTAATATTTTTACGTCACGAGTATTTAAAACCAAACTTAACAATGCTACTGTTAATATATCATCAATATCCACTTTATAGTTTACGAGTTCGATATTTGTGGCATAGGATAAGTCACCAAACTATGGAGCCCTAAAAACTATATTCATCTCTTTCTTCTGGTGATAGTAGTCCACCAGGAAATTTATCACTTCAGCATATACATGTTCATGCATATTCATGTATATCGTGCTCTCAGAAGTGAGAAAGTTCCCAAACAAATATACCAATAGTAACCTGTACAATCAATAGTAACGAATAACAGCACATCAAAATTATCTATCATTCTCTAATTGCTTAACAGCGCATTAAATAATTGAGATGTGACGAAAGTTTTAACGCCATAATCATCATATCAGCCGAAGGACGCCCACTGCTGGACATAGGAGACCTCCAAAGCGACACACAATGACTGATCTTGCGCCATACGCATCCAGTATGGCAGAGATTCCCGTGATCTTTACCAGGTCGTCGGTCCATCTTGTGGGGGTACTGTCTTCCTGTGGTCGCCACGGCCATCGGTTCTACGTGCAATGTGCTCTGTCTACTAAATACGGGGTATATCGGTTATTCTGCTGCGAAATTTAAACGTATATAAACTGTAATAGGTATAATAGGTTATAAACTCACCTCTTGAACAAAACTTCGGTCAATCTCATACACGTATCTCTCACACGGCACAGTCCGGTTGGTGTTGAACTGGTCGGCGGTGCACCCCGGGCCCACTGGCTCGTATCTCACGCAGGACTCGGGTTGCTCCGACCCGGGCTTGGTGGGAATGGCGTATTTGAGCCACGAGGTGTCGTTGTATAGTCCTTCGCAGCCTGCTATCTCACATCTGCGTTAGAATACAACCTTATTATACAATGGCTTCACTTTCAATAATTTAGTTACTCGCGCAGCACGTTTCGGAGAGCATAGGGGACATTTTATTTCGGTCATGTTGCTCGCAAAACCCCAGCTAATTTGGAAAAAATGTTGGGAGATGGTCAGGTACACAGATAAAGACCGCGTGGTGGATCGCCTACCTTTTGGTCAGATCTCATTAAGACGCTCACTGGCCTGCCAGCACTAAAAGCTTTTAAAACTGTCGAGGACAGAAGCACATGGAAAATCGTGGTGCATAAAGTGACGAATATTTCTAACAAGACACGACATTCAGCATTAAAGATGCTGACTAAGAAAAGAGGGGACTTTTCCTCAAAAGATGTCGCTAAATAGGCCCCAGGTATCTATTTTCAAGCACCAAGAGTATCGAGCTCCGTTAAGCCGATGTATCTAATAAAATTGTAGAATATTCGCTTTCGAAATAAAACTGTGAACTTAATTGCTATACGATATCGATTGCCTTACTAAGTCTGCAACTCATACTTGAATTTGTGCTTTGTTTTTCAAATTCTAGCCAAAGCTTGTTTTTTGCATGCCTTAATGCATTTCAGGTATGCGAAGGAAGGAGACTCAAGGTGGCATTATGACCTGCATTTTCTGTCTTTTTTACCATTCTACCGAAGGAAGATGTTGTTTGTATACATATAATATTTATCTACTCGTATTTCTCTATTTGGCACCCATCGTTCAATACATTTCATGTTTGAAGTGCCATTATTAGAAGTGGTAAAAAAAAAAAAAAATATGAGCTGTGGCGCCAAAATATGTTTATATATACATACTTGGATTTTCTAAAAATGAATCGATTGTCCTTATCAGGCAAACAGGTCGAGTGCGTCAGGAGTTATCAGCCAATCGAAGGCTTTTCGGTAGCATTTAATAAGTATGCTCTTATTATTAGATATGGATATAAATATATGATACGATAAATAACAGTCAACAGTGTAATAATGAATGGCCACATTATTATAAACATTTGCATAAATTTGTTATTTAACTAAGAGGTGTAAATAATTAGTACGGAAGTTGTGTCAAAAATAAAAAATAATATTATATTTTCGTATAAAACGCACTTGTTTGTATATACAACGACAAAAAACGGAAATTTCCGTATTCCGTATTCCGAATTCCCGTATTGAAAAGTAACAAATAACCAGTGAGAAAACTTGAAAGATCAACTTTAAACATCCGTTTTGTCTGTCCAAGTGTCAAATATAAACGATGTGTCAATAAATTTAAAAAAATCTTTACTTTTTTTTTATTTAAGCTGACGCTTAACCTTAACGAATCTTAACCTTCAAATAAACAAATCTAATTAGGTACCTATTTAACTGTCAAGTGTAAGGACAAATGACAATCGTCGATAATCGGTCGTGGCATTCAGCTCCTATACGAGTTCTCAAATTGTAGTGTTGATCCCAAAATAAAATGTCCGATATATTCTATTTTATACAAAGATAACTCCAAAAGCAGTAGTATGTGCCACATGGTTGCAATATTATTTTCACTTCGGTCTTTAACAGTTGAACTTAGACGCCTTCCATCCGTTTAGGGATCAATGTAGGTACGCCCTCGCAGTCGAAGTAGATATTTCATGTTGGTCCCTTGTGACACAACTTACAATTTTTCGAATCATCATCATCATATCAGCGACTGAGAAAGACCGGTTTTGCGCCACTCGGACCCATCAGTGGATACCCGCGACTGCGGAGCATCTGATTGGCCGATAACGTGACAGATAAAAAAATGTCTCTCTCGTCGTCTCTGTAGGAAAATTTGCTAGGTATTGCAAGTTAGTATAGAATTTGTATGAAGTTCTTTTTTTGAAATTATTATAGATCTCTACAGCGTTATGAAACATTATAGTTGAGTTGGAGGTATCATAGACAGTCTGATATTGAAAAGTATGTGCTTGCAGTTTTGTCTATGTTATCGCAATTTAAACTAACTGGAAGACGCAGCGTAGGTAGGCCTCCCACAAGGTAGACCGACGACCTAGTTAGAGTCGCGGGATTCCGCTGGATGTGGAAGGCGCAGGATCGGTCTTGGGTCGTTCTGGGGGAGGCCTATGTCCAGCAGTGGACGTCTTTCGGCTGACATGATGAAGATGATATCGTAATTGACAGATTAAAGTAGGCGAATTATTTTTTATTATGCAGAAACGTCTGCTAGCGAATATCTTCGATATTTAAATCGAAAGAAAAATAGAAAAATTTGACTCGCAGCGGGACTCGAACCCACAACCACTGGATCACTAGCCCAGTGCACTTCCAATTATGCTATACGTGTACCGCTGAGAGTTGTCAATTTTTTCTATCTATCCCTCGTCGTATACGTCATCATGGGTGACGAGTAAACACATCTACCGCCAGCGTATTGAACACTAAACGGCATCGAAGTCTCAATTCATATTGCGAATTCATCAATAACAATGTGGTACCCCTTTCTAAATTATTTTTTATTATGCAGAAACGTCTGCTAGCGAATATCTTCGATATTTAAATCGAAAGAAAAATAGAAAAATCCATCCAGTGGTTGTGGTTTCGAGTCCCGCTGCGAGTCAAATTTTTCTATTTTTCTTTCGATTTAAATATTAAAGTAGGCGAGTACAAAAAAAATGTAATGAAATTCTGTACTGTGCTATTAACAGCGCAATAGCAAAGTAATACCTGTAATTTTGCTGTTGCGCTTCAAAAATGAAGCCACACTCGAAGAAACTGCTCAGCAATATCGGGAAGAGGAGGAGCACGAAATTGAGCAGATTGTAGCGTCCGTACGGTCCCAGGCTCTCCAGCACCGAGTCTAGATTGATTTCTTTCTTATCTTCCATCTTGCGGAGTGGTCAACTCTGGAAAAGGTAACTTGAGTTGCATTGTTGGATTTAACTTTAACTTTACAAATATTATTACAAGTTTTGCTGTAGAAAATTTTAGGTATAAAACAAAATCGGACTCTGTAAAAAGTTATGCGTGGTCACACATAATCAAATCAAATCAAATATATCTATTTCGAAGTACTAATGACGACTTCATAGTATGTTAGTGTTATTACTATGTCTTTCCCGTACACGGAACAATGGTGTTCCGGACATTTGGGAGGCGTACGCGGAGCCGCATCGAGCCAACGCGCAGAGGCCCTTTAGACAATTTAATGAAATGTAAGGGGTAGGTATACTAAGCGGATGTTGCCCCTGTCCGTATCATGAGACGCGCATAGAGACAGCACAAGCCATGGTGTAAGGACGATTGAGTTTTATTATTATATCTATGTTATTACTAGCAACTAATAATGAATGCTAACACTACATAAAAGTATTCATATACGCGTTGATTTGAGAAACTCCTCAGTTTTTTCGTCGGTTAAAAATTAGATTTCAACACATTTTAAAGAAGTATTCCTTTGATAGCTCAAAGAGGAAGTAGTGTACCTTTAGGGTATGCTTACTTAGTTATTATTTAGATTCGTAATTACATATCGTCACTACTTTGAAAAAACCTCCTAACTCATTCTGGCATTCAAAAGAAAAATGACGTAAGTATGTATGGATGAGTATAGAGTTACTGCGTTTCAACTTAGAATATTTGTGTCAGTTACGAGATTTTTTTAAAGTAGGCACGATATATTGGATTGAATTTAATCTGACGCCTGATAAATGTTTATCTTTAGCTTTGATTACATTTAAAACTGTAACTTAATTAATTATAACTAAGTAAACCATAATCATATTGTTCATACTGGCTTCGTGCCTGCGTGCTTAATTTTAAAGTCTAAGTAATAATGGAAGCATTATCAAGGATTTAATTAAATTCCAATAAACAATGAATCATTAAAAGTATAGTATTTGCTTTTTAATTACTTAGTTTAAATATAGGCCACAATACACCGAGTAATCATACTTAATCAGTGATACAGCTATGTTATTTTCGATATTCCAACCCGCTCCCTCGATAACTCAATCAAACGCGCAAGATAGAGATGAAAACTGGCATAGCCAACGTATTTGACACGTGTATTTATCACTGAGGCGTAGGGCGTAGTTAAATGCAAATTTGCTATGCTCGAATCGTCGGAACGAATTAAGTATTCCGTACATAACTGAGGTGGTCTTGAGTCTCATGACGCTCGTAAACAATGGGTTAAGCGTTTAAGAAAGATAAACAATTAGTTCGTACAATGTGGAATAAAAAAAAGACATTGTGATCAAATGCAAAGTATTTTAGCCCTGTTTGTCTTCACACTATCGACTATCGACCTCATCTCAAAACTCAAAGTCGCTCAACGAGCTATGGAGAGAGCTATGCTCGGAGTTTCTGTACATCGACTCAGAAATGAGGGGATTCGTAGGCGAACTAAAGTCACCGACATTGCCCATTGGGTTAGCAAGCTGAAGTGGCAATAGGCAGGCCACATTGCACGCAGAGAAGATCTGTACGACACACAAATGTAATAAAAGTTCGAGTTTGGTAAAATGAACATCTAGAGAACAATTAATACAGAGTTGATCTATTGTACTTATACTTAAAGACGAAAATCCACTTAAGTGGGCTTAATTGAGTGAGCCGTGGGTTAATTAGGGCTGCGCATGATCAACTCGTTAGTTACCGTTGTCGGTTTGTTAATTGACCCCTTAAACATGCATGGTCGAGAGTCGAGACATCTACAGTTTTAGACCACTCAACGCTTTATATAACTTTTTTCACATCATTATAATATTAATATCATTATGATATGGTTCTAGGTTCGAATCCCAGTCAGGGCATTTGTTTGTGGGATTAGCACAGATATTTGTAACTGAGTCATGGGTGTTTTCTATGTATTTGAGTATCAATATGTATTTATCTATTATATATTATCTCTCTAGTCTAGTACCTACAACACAAGCCTTACTGAGCTTACCGTAGGGCTAGGTCGATTTGTGTAAGATTATCCCGAAATATTTATTTATTTATTATGGAACTAAGAACAAATTAAATTATATTTTATTACATTTTTTTTAAGTTGCTATAAGTCTCTATAATAATTACAATATGTATTATGGAAACTAAGACTTAAGTAGTCGTAGTACTAGTTAGTGCATTAAATCTAAAAACGGCCCTTGAGGCATTGTACCAAGGATGCTGGCGGCATCGGCATATCCTCCTTGTATCGCAATGATTGATACACTGTGCAAGAAAGCCGCCAACTCTTCGATCACCAGTTACATCAACCAGACAAGACCATCATAAATTATAAATAGATGACATGAAAAAGCCACGAGGACCGCTGGCGTTTGAGGCGGGATTTGAACCCGCATCTCCAGCTATCGCGGCTGACGCCTTAAGGTCAAGAGGTAATCGTTGCTTTTTCTTATCTATTCTCAATTTTATATTAAGGGTCTGGATGAGTTGATAAAGAAATAAAAGTTGTCTGCATACGGACGATCATGGACATGAATGACAAAAACAATAGAATTGTTTCGTCTAGTCTAAACAAAATCGCGTTCCTATATGATCTTCAGATTGCTGAACATGTAGCATCTATGTGGTTAGTGATCCAACCAAACCAAGGATTGAGTGATTCATTTAATGAATCACTAGCTCTGGTACATTTTTGTCCCCGTCAATCTAAGGGTTGGAAGTAACAGTTATGTGTTCTATCCATTTTGCTGGTTGATTTGACGTATGGTTAAAATAAGTCGAGTTCTGTTCCCACACCCAAAATTAAAGGGTTTAGCGATGAACAAAATGAATGGAACTGAAACATTTGTTACTGATAGGTTCCGTGTGAATCTATAGCCTGATTTTAAAAACACGGTTGTTTATAGATATGCCCGGACTTATTGTCTTTTCGTTCTTGGACATTGGTTTCATCTTCTAATATTGACGACTGTTGTTATCATATGACATTGTGGAGGAACAGTGCCGACGATATTTGGGATGCCATAAATTCAGATGATATCATATAAGCGGAAGGACACCACTCCTGGACACAGCCCCCCCCCCGTGACACATCAGCGATCTTGAATTAATATAACAAAAGTGTAGTTGTTATAAACAAAAGTTGTAAATTTATGGATTTTTAAAAATTTTATTATACTTCTATGCACACAAGAGAGAGTACAAATTATCAGTTAAGTACTCGTAAAAACAAATGAAGCCATTAATGCGACCTCATAGCCCGCTGTTTGTGAACACATCATGCCCCCGTGATTGTTTGTTGTTTGAAGCATCATGTTTGCTGAGCCGGGATCAAATCTGTGTCAAAAGGTTACTAAAACAAACACGTGTCGACAAAAATCCGCTGTGTCCATGCGAAGCGCAGTTTAAAGCAACATTAACAGAGAAGCAAATTGTTGCCTGTGATTACTATGTAAGTAAGCACGTAGGTGCATTGCGTCATTGGAAAAGTAATTAACTGTTCCCATTGTCCACTTTCCGATATTAAAAACACGCAACTTGACGTCCATAAACAATTTACATGCTCTTTAAAGTCGTAAAATGTGATTTGTGGGCCTTCAGTGCCACTTCAACAACGAATGGTCTATTGTAGCAGCTATTTTAAAAGTTATTTATTTATTCCTGCTGCATCTATGAAGTTACGACCTAGATCTAGATCCTTGTACATCCCAAGGTTACACTCTGTACCGTCTTAGGTAAGTACTTCCCTCCGACATAAGTGTTAAACAGGAGTAATCGATGCTGTTTCCTCTGTACCCTTACTATGAGTTGTGACATTGAGGTTTTCGATAACGAATATCGAGTTTACTATCTGTGCATCTCGCTTGTACTATTTTAGTCCGAACAATGATGCACAGCTTAACTCTATACCTACTCGATATCGAAAACTTCAAGTTCTCAACTCATGGTAAGGAAACTGATTCTTTACAGAAACTGCAAGTCGTTTCTTGTTTTGTACCCATTCTATACATGCGTTTGTTCAACTTACAGTAGTCAGAATTCTAGTCACTGCATAGGTTTTGTGTCTTTTGAGTGTTAGCCTCTCTTTAGCCATTTTGTTGTTGAACCCTTTGCTTAGAACTTTCGAGTGTTCTTCTCCTTTAACGAGCTTCCACCACTCGATTGGCCTTGTTTTCTTGAGTATACCTAGGGGAGTATATCTTTCCCGTTTTGTGATTCCACGAAACGTTTCTGGAACATTATTTAATAGACACCTAGGTTTTTCATGAATGTGTGAGTTGCACCACGCACATTCAAGTAGGTAACTGATTGATTATCATTAAACATCATCTCAATGAAAACTGTCAAACTGTTCATACAAGAAAATTTCAAGTATAACAATGACTTTTACAGACGATTTAGTACACCTGACCTTAAACAATAACCATTTGGATTAAGGGCAATTTCACTTTCAGGGATACCCAATTAACTTAATTGTCAAATAAAAGTTAAATCAGTGGTCAGTTTAGTGACGACAATTAAGTTTTAAATTTCAATATAATCTACCATCTATGTTTAATCCATAAATAATACGTGTTATTGTAATAGAAAAATGCGAATAAAGATGATTTACATAAATATTTCAAGCTTAATTGTCGTCACTAAACTGACCACTGATTTAACTTTTATTTGACAATTAAGGTAATTGGGTGTCCCTGAAAGTGAAATTGCCCTTAAACACAAACTCTCGGGTTGACAATGACACATTCTCCCTTCGAATGCAATCCGGATTGACTATAATCCATACCAATATTATAAAAGCGAAAGTGTGCGTTTGTTTGTCCGTTTTTAACGGCAAAACGGAGCGACGATTTGACGTGATTTTTTAAGTGGAGGTAGTTGAAGGGATGGAGAGTGACATAGGCTACTTTTTCCAGCGGGAAAACATCTCATTCCCACGGGAAGACTCAAAATGTTACATTTTCCTCTAACCATGCGGGCGAAGCCGTGGGCATCATCTAATATCATATATTAGCGTGTTCAGGACTACCAGAGAGCGAGAGATCTGACATGTTAAGTAATCCGTACACCGAGAATACACATTGAAATCAATCGCAGACACCCGAGCCGACCTTCGGTTCGTATCTCGGAAGCACGCATCGACGCCCTCGTACAATGTCCAGGCTATGGAATGTTATGTGTTTGTTTTGATTTAGCATTATATATAATGGTAATACACGTCTATACTATGAACACATTTATTTACAGAAATTACAATCGTATTATGATAACTACAAGTACTTAACTAGTTACAGTATAAAATCTAAAAAAGGCCCTTGAGGCATTGTACCAAGGATGCTGGCGGCATTTCCTCGTTGTATCGCAATGCTGATACGTTGTGCGATTAAGCCGCTAGCTCTTCGGTCACCAGTGACATCAACCAGACGCTTCGCGATTTCTACAAAAAAATTGTGCGCGCTGGGACCCCATGGACCTAGTGTAATAGTAATATGTACGTAATAGTAGTTAATGCTACTGCTACATAAAGTGAGGCACAAAAATACAAGATTAGTTTTTCGAAATGAAGCGAAGCTGAACATCGTAATACCATACGATCTTTGATTTAGGAATGAAGTGTCCATCACTGGTACTTATCAACTCCATCATAAGTGCCCCTAAAATTGTTTAGAATTGCTTAAATAAAAAAAAGCATTAAACCGACGCTTAACTTTACATTAAAACCACTAAACCAATTTACATGAAATGTATAACAAGAATATATTTGAATCACAAAGAAGAACGTAAGATAACTTAGAAATCATACTTTTAACGCAAAGCCGTAGGCGATATCTAGCTTTATATTAGTTCCACAAACTTCACAAATACCAAATAAGTGGTTGCAATTTGTTTCATACATTTCACCATAAATATTTGGCAACTACCGAGGATGGATGACAACTTCGATAGATATTAATGGAATTCACGTTGATGATGAAACGGCCTTGACTCTGATCACACAAGACAATATACTCTTGGTCGTGATCAATTCATTTGATCGTTTAATGTTCGAATCTATTGCTAAAGTCAAATAGGTTAAGAAACCGTCATATTTCAACTTTCAACTATTCGTGGGGCCTATTCGAGTAATACAATTCATTTAGGATTTGATTTTTATTTGAACATAAACTGGCTCGGTACCGCAAACATGAAGTTTGTAACTTTCGAGGATCTTTCTCTTTTAAGGCGTCATGAGACTTGAGAGTGACAGTGAAGATCGTTCGAAAATTACGAATATCGATTTTCGCAAGCAATCATTTTGGCTTTTGCAGCCCAAAATGTAACAATTCACTATAGTTTTGCTTTTACAGCACACTTTTTAGAGCAAAATTATTAGCTTATTCATTACCGCAACTTCGGTTGAAAACACAAGATTACTCCAATTGTATTTGTTTATATCCCTCCAACTTTGACAGTTCTGAAAGGTTCAGTTTGGAGGGGAACAAAAATATGTGAGACAATGACAAGGACGGATGAAAATAGCGCCGTCTCTACCATATACATGGAAAGTTCCATAAGACCATCAAGGGATGTCTTTCCATCTGGATCGAAAGGTCGATTGTAGTATTATGATTATTAGCACGCTATGTCTATGATTTTCATGGTAGGGCCCGCAGATTATAAATTTTGATATTGCAGCTGTCAAAGATAAATTATTGTTTTACAATTTACTTAAATTACGTCCCGACGTTTCGAACACTCAGGTCAACGGGTCGATTTTAGTAGTTTTATTTTATTAATAATTGTTGCGACAAGCGAAGACACTAAAATATCGAGGGTTTGGTGGTCAAACCCGATAAGTCGAATAAATGGGATTTAGAACTTTACGTGAATTACGTAAGCTTGTTACTTCAATGAAATATCATATCGATTTATCGGGTTTGACCACGTAACCCTCGATATGTTTTATTTTATTAAATAGTCACTTACGCGAAATCCTCGCCACGTCACAACTCACAATAGTAGTTGTCATTATCCTCAAGCTGTGATTCTCATCAAACACAAACGACCCATTGTTTAAGTGTAATACAACATTCGCTTAACGCCATGTTGCCATGAGGCACGACAAGGGCAATTTTTTTTTCAATGGGGACATCTTACATAAAGACAAGCTAGTCTCACAGTAAGGCCAATAAAACTTTTATTGTTGATTTATATTAGCTTGCTTTTTTGTCCTAATTGATTGTCCCACCGCTGGGCAAAAGCCCCAGGATCTTCATGAAACCCGATTTAATGCTTCTTCCGGCCACTTGTTAGGAAGACTTCTGAGTCACACCGCACTCGCCCATCACATAGACGAGTGCAACATCCTGATTTTGAACAAAATGTTTTCAATAAATATAAACTAAGTATTTTATTATCGTTATATTTTTCATTATAATTAAAGATTCGTAACAAAACTGGATATCGCTTCGTATCAAGCCTATATAGAGCATATATTCAGTTATAAGTTCAGTGTAGAGCTAGAGTTAGAGAGCTTTTGAATTCATACAGGTCGGTTAGACACCAAGATTTTCATTTTGACTATTGAAGAGTCTTTACATCTTCTGTATATCAGAACTGTGTCCACTGTTACGCAGGGATCTCATGGGCCTATCCCATACATCACCATATGCAGCGATTCCTGAGCATGTGGGGTTCAATGTCATAATCACCACTTGTCAAGCGGGTTGAGTTGAGGATTCACCACAGGCAGCATATTCCACCGTTCTAAAAAGACGCTGTTGCGAGTCCTCCGGTGATGTCTGGTCGCAGCTCAAGCAGCATCATCAGCATTTTTCCTACATATGTATAAATAATAGCCGTTATTATTGAATTACCTATATTTTTTACATTTATTTTTTTCTTTCTCAAGTACAACTTTAACTCGTCCTTAACTAAGGCCTCCTCCAAAGGCTTATGTCTATCGGCCTCTGGATATCTGAAACCAGCTCCTCCTGCATTTCTTTAAGATCTTTTGTGCATGTATATTTTTGTTGGCCGCTTATCAATCTTATTTTACTCCACTCCCTTGTCCATTCGCTTAACCGATTCGTTGCTTCCATTTTCAAGAATTTTTGTCTGTGGCGGCGAACAATTATTTCATGACGCGGCAGGCGTGCCTTATGCCATGGATTATACACAACAAATAGCCTGGGCAGAGAGTACCATTTTGTACCGTTTGGCGTAGAGAAGCTAGGTCCATGGGATTCCAGCGCGCACAAACTTTTTTGGAAAAATCGCGAAGCGCCTGGTTGATATAACTAGAAACCAAAGAGCTGGCGGCTTCCTCGCACAACGTATCAGCATTGCGATTGCAGCATCCTTGGTACAATGCCTTAAGGCCTTTTTTTAGATTTAATAACTAGTTAAGTACTTGTTTTTTAATGAATACTTATAACATTTATAGATAACATTTACGCAGCAACATTGAAAAGGTTCTAAAATGTTGCAGATAAAATACTTTCATAAACATAAATTATGATAATACTAATGAGGGTAATAAAATAACTGGTGCAAGTTCAATCGTTGAAACCAAGGTTCAATTGGTTCTTATCAATTAAGAGGACAAGCATCCTTGTGTATCAATGGAAATAAAGTAAATAAACCCACATTATAACATAATGATGTAATGGACCTAGATTATGATGCTGAATAAATAATTATTGTCAGTGTGTATGATTATAAAGGCGCATGAAGGCTAAGATATGTTAGTTACACGTAAGTTATTGCTATCCTATTCTATCAGCCTCGGACGGACATATAGTGTGATCTCCAGCACACTGAAATGGGAGGTTAAAGCCTCGCTTTGCAGGCGGGTTGGCTCTAAGCGACGCTTCTGGCGGTCTTCGGGTTGTTTTTGTGACATCCATCATCAGTATAGTGACATTACTTGACTAAGGGTTTGGTTTGGACACGGGTATGTCCTTAAACTACGTCCAACAATGAGAGGTAGGACACAGCGAAGTATGATGGTACTTTGTTGTGTCCTACCTCTCATTGTTGGAGTCTAGAGAAGCCTAACTGGGGAAGTGCCTCCTTACAGAAGCCATAATAGCACTGCTACCTTTCAGGTATGTGTTATGTTCCTGATGGTGAGTAAGGTTCCCAGAGCTCGAACCCCCATTAAACGTGCTTGTGACTCCCCTGGTATTGCGGGTGCCCATGGGCGACGGTAATTGCTTACCTCGTCTGCTCTTTTGCCGCCTGTGTCATAAAAAAGTACTTATTTGTAGTTGTCACACCTAGAATTTACTTTTCAATAAAATCGTGACAGTTGTCGGTGTGGTGAAATTTAGGCCTGATTGACAAGACATCATAACACCATAAAAAATAGTTAAACCTTGTTTGATATCGCACAGCCATATTAATTTGTGCTTTTGTTTACCAACATACTTCAAGTATTCTTCTATAATATATTATACAAGTAAAATCGATAGTTTAATGCTGATTGATGGTTATTGGTCTGAAACTTACTGACTCAAAGCAAATATTATATACAGTTTGCCTTATCGGGTATTCTCCGAAATACACATACAATTCCCATGTCACGTAATATCATAAAAAGTCGATTACCGCTTCTGAGAGCATTTTGAGTGTCGCGATACGCTGTGAACATAATTATTAGTATGAAAATAATGTTTTGTACGAATAAAGGGCACTGGCCTCGCTGACTACGTACTTATATGAATTTATTTCTTTTTACTTCGTATTTTATAACATTGAGTGACGTATTCAGTTCCCGCGTTTAGAGACAAAGAAAGCTTGTCTTCAGTTATTTCAAACGCTTACAAATATAGGCGACTCGTTTACTTATGGATAGATGAAAGAAGAATGTTACTAAAGTGATTTACGAGTATCTATAACTTATATATAAATTCTAACTGCTTTAGACCTTTGACTAAATTTTAGTGTTGAAAATATTTGACAGTAAATGACGACTTCTTATTTTCAGCATTTTTAATTTTGTTGATTACTTTGATATTATACTGTTGGACATATGCCTTTTACCTGGAATCGCCGCATGAAAAACAACCTGGTAAAGGTTGATTTTGAAGTGGCGATTCTGTATCAGGCCTGCCGTCTTTCTAATGCCATCCGACCACCTGACTCGTGTCGTGGTATTTCGCCATCTCGGTCAAGAGTGACAATTATTGGGCATAAACATGAAGCTCGAGACCAGGCCAGGTGCTTTAGCTAAGTTTTTCACCTATACGGTACTTAGTAGTAAGAGGAGACATCTGTCGACGCGGATTTGGCTGAAGCCTATTGTAGGTGTGTTCGCACACTACCGTTTCTGTCCCGCGTTTTCTTGGCGTTCCCATGTAAAATTGCATGCTGCGGAGACGCCGCCTGCGCTGCGATTATGGTAACGCCAAGAAAACGTGGCGTGAATGCCGCTAAGGTGCCTAAAAACGTCAGCCGGCGTCCACAGAATGCTGTTTGTTTCCTCTTACTGCAGGACATTTACTGATCCAGCGTGCATCAGGTGTGACTGAGGTCAAACGCTGGTCAGTCGTGTATATAAAAAAAACAGAGGTTATTGCCAACCGGCTATATCCGAATCCGCGACTTCGAGTATACCCTACAGTTTTACTTTACAGATCTTAGACGAAGTTAGAAGGTTGCAGTTACCCTGGGTGTCTGAGCCGCCGTGTCTTCCTCATTCATTGGAATAAGCGGCCTGATATTTTTCTACGATGACTTTTCCCAATGGGACCTTTTTTATTTCTCTTTGAACGAATTTTATTCCCAACGGAGAAACCGATAGTGGTATTGAAAAAAAAGGGAAGTTAGATACCAATGTTTGGTTTATTGTGTCTAGAGTATACACAAAGTAGTTGATTACCTAGTGAAATATTATAAATATAATGTGAACCAAATGCCTGGTTCAACAGTCCGGTTACGGAGTGGATGCGACAACACACACAACAGACTTACTAAATACAGCTTATTAAACAGTCATACTATTATGACAATTTAAATTGGTTATCCCCACTTGTACATTTTAGAAAAAAAACATAAGAATATAACGGTCACTTTTCCCGCCGAGGGACGGATGCCCGTATTCGAAGTTCAAACGGACCAGCGAATTCGCCGGTGATTGGTTTGACAACTGTCAGAGACTTTTTTTTTATGACAAAAGGTGGCAAACGAGCAGACGGATTGCCTGATGGTAAGCAATTACCGTCGCCCATGGGCACCCGCAACACCAGGGGAGTCACAAGCGCGTTGCCGACCTTTAATGGGGTTGGAGCTCTGGGAACCTTACTCACCACCAGGAACACAACACTACATACCTGAAAGGTAGCAGTGCTATTATGGCTGTGGTCTTTTGTAAGGAGGAGGTACTTCCCCAGTTGGGCTTCTCCGGACTCAAGCGTGATGGTACTTCGCTGTGCTCTACCTCTCATTGTTGGACGTAGTTTAAGGACATACCCGGGTCCATAGACTGATCATAGTTAGTCAAAATAAATACATTTAAAATAAATTGGTTACATATATGTTTAATTAAATGTAAGTCCTAAAATTATAACAATAAATTGATATGACTATGCGGACGCGGTACGTAGTATCTCCATTAATTAAACCTAACAGTATTTCCATCGAATTGTTCTTATTAATTATTGGTTCTCCGAATGATGACAAAACAAATCAATTGTTATTGTTCCCTGCATAGTGTTAACAAGTGAAATTCTGCCCAACCACGAACTGTAGATGTTAATTGGAGTAGCTTGGATGAAGATATATATACGTTTTACTATTTACAATAGTATTATACAAGTATCAAACAGAACCAACATTAGATATTTTTTTATTAATTTATTCAGAAAACAAACAGCCACATACAGAGTAAACCATACAATCCCGTCTCGAACACCGGAGGTCCACGTCGTTTTTTTTTTAAGTATATGTTATCTATTTCAACTTTTAATTTATATAGTAGTATTACTACTTAAAAAAAAAACTAAATATTTCATAATAAATAATTTGATTTGTTCTTAGTTTTAAACCATACAAATTTTGTTACAAAATAGGCCTAAAAGTTTCCTAAATTACTAAATGAATATAAATAGTTATGTTAGTTGCGTATCCTCCTAAGACCTGACCTTTTTAAAAAATAGTTGTTATAAAGACCGAGATAGCTTTTAAAAGGCTAAAATGGTAACCACTGTTAAGTCCTGACGATTCGAAAGCAAGAGTTGTCATTAAGCACGAGATGCCTTTCAAAGGTACAATATCATTTTTCGAAATTTACCGCGATATTTAAGACCATAAAGTCATTATCTTAACGTTTATATGGTCATCCCTTTCGCACGCATAGAATGGAACCATAGCAAGATGCCATATTTATTTGCAGTAGTCAGCAACAGGTCATAATGGCAGCAGGTCGGAAACAACGTAAGTAAATCCATTCATATTTTAGCCAAATGTTGACATTTCCTTTTATCAAAACTGTGTTTGCACTTATAAATTCATAAAGTATACCTACACTGTGGTATTTTTGATGATCATGCGGCGTGAATGGTGATTTTTCAAGGTAAAATAATTTGTCCTTTTAAAAGTGTGTTCGGTCTTAGTGCCTAAAGTAAAGTTGTATAGTGTTTTGTTATTAGTTATCTTTTTGGCTTGAATTTAATAATATTCTTATTAAGTTAATTTGTAAATATTACAACTGTGTTAGAATAATTAAATATAAAGTAAGGACACGTGTTGTGGACACTGCGACAATTGTGAAAAGTGTCCATTACTGGCTTTTCAGGCGTCCATAGGCTACAGTTACCACTTACCGTCGGGCGGGATGTGAACTCATTTGCAACAAAAGTTGCATAATACATTTCAGCCATATGCAGTCCACTGCTGGACATAGGCCTCTCACAAATATGACTTGTATCATATTGGGGGTAGTTGCCATAGTCGCCACGCTTGGCAGGCAGTAGCTGTATTGGGTTGGCGGGTTGGCGACCGCAGTAGCTGTAGAGTGGGTTTCGACAGACGCTGCTGCCCGTCCGTAGGATTTTTCCCTTTGTTGCCTCTTACGACACCCGGGGGAGAAGATGGGGTGGTGCTATTCTAGTCAGTCGGCATCGTACGGTTGCATAATGTTAGAATTAAAAAATAATTAAGATTGTTATTGTTACGAGTACACGTATGTATTCTGGTAAATAATTTTGATAACTTTTACTTTTTGATTTCTTGTTTTATTTGTAATTAGACTGAATAAAACTAAAGGTTGTAACCAACGTCGTTGTTTATTTACCTATTTTTATTATGTTTCCTGCTACACACTAAGAACGAGAGTCCTTTAAAAAGAACAAAAATATGGATTAACTGACTTAGTACAAAATAAAGTTTATTTATTACTGAATAATGTTTGTTCTAGGTAAAATGGTATAGTTGCGTATAAATTAAATTAAATTGCCGCTAAAAGTTCAGGACTCAATGACTATATTGCTTTAGGCCTTTTAAAAGTTCTTTCGGTCATAGTGACATCTTTTTTTTTCAAAACTCAGGACTCAACCATGAACGCCATTTTGTCCTTTTTAAAGCTATTTGGGACTTAGGAGGTTAATTGAGTACCAACTGCAAATAGAAAATTAAATAGTTTACACCTTAATACCTTGCAAACAATATTTCACGAATATTAACTTTAAACATGGACAAACTATATATTTACAATGGACACAAAAAGTATAAAATATTCTATAATTTTCATTTCGTCGCGGCAAGGCAACGGTGCGTCGCAACACGCAGGCGCGGACTTAAGAATGATGTGATGGTGGAGGCCGAGCAATTTACATTTTTTTTTATATAGTAATTGTTACATATTTGTACTTAGTCTAATGTAGTTTATCACGAAAAAATTATTTTGATTTTGAATTTGACTTAAGGGAACTTTGAACATGGCAACCAATTACATAAATACAGTACAAGGAGTCGCATTGTAGGCCTTGCTAAAACAAAAAAAAAGGAGAAAGGGTGGGCAACGCATGAATTCTGTGTGCCTGTAAATACAGGAGTCCTTAGGCCACTATGATTGCTTATCATCGCCTAATCGACGTATGATAGTATGTCACCGTCGTAGCATAAAAAAAAAATACTCTTGAAACTTCTTGGCTTTCCATATCCAGTATCGTTAATTTTTATAACGCATGTTTTATGGTTTATGGTATAGGGACTTTTGGCATTGGCAAGGTTACTTTACCTTTAACTCTAGCGAATAAAGTTATGTTAAAAATTAAAAGTCAAAGTTCCAACTCGTCCCGCAAAAAAACCCGCTCAGTCAAAACAAGCAGCGAAGGTGACTCGGACAAAAAACGTAAAGTGTGCACAAAAACATATTTTGTTTTGTTTGACCAGTGAATAAAACATCTACTTCTGTCATTGCCTGGAGCCCGACGGATCAGGGAAGGTAGCTCTGGCGACACGCGAGGCTACATTTCCACCAGAGGGATGTGACTGTTAACAACTAATAGAATTACTTCATTCCCCTGTCCTCGATAAATAATGTGTGAATTTGGACCCGGGTATGTCCTTAAACTACGTCCAACAATGAGAGGTAGGGCACATCGTTGACCATCACGCTTGAATCTGGGGCAGCCCAACTGGGGAAGTACCTCCTCCTTACAGAAGACCACAGCCATAATAGCACTGCCACCTTTCAGATATGTAGTGTTGTGTTCCTGATGGTGAGTAAGGTTCCCAGAGCTCCAACCCCCCTTAAAGGCCGGCAACGCGCTTGTGACTCCCCTGGTGTTGCCGGTGCCCATGGGCGACGGTAATTGCTTAACACCAGGCAATCCGTCTGCTCGTTTGCCGCCTATGTCATAAAAAAAAATCCTATTGGTTCTTAAAACACATTCCTCGCTACACATCCTCGCTCATCTCTGGTGGAAACGTAGCCTAAAGATATAAGCAATGGACTCGGCTATGTCCTTAAACTACGTCCAACAATGTGATGTAGGAGACAGCGCATCATCATCGGCAATCCGCCTGTTTATTTGCCACCTCTATCATAAATAAAAAACTGAAAAAATGATATTTTTGGGGTCTGCCGTAGACATGAAGTGGGGGTGATTTTTTTTCCGCCTCAACCCTATTGTTGAAGGTCGGAAGATCTATTGAAAAGAATATTAGTCTATTAAAGTAATTTTTGGTCATTTAAAGAAATAGGCATCTCCCACATCTAACCTTTGAACAGAGGGTCCAAAAATCTGAAATCGTGGATGTGAGGCTTAACAAGCAGTTTCAAATAAAGACGTAAGTGCCGTATTAATTGCATAGAAGCGGGTGACTCACGTCGAATATTGCTCGACATGTTTTACTCCGTAACGAGGAGTAATCATGAGCCGTTCACGTTGGCTAACCTAGGCAGACTGTGTTTAAAACAAGTGCCGTTCAATATACAGTAAAATCTACTTATAGTAACGAGGCAACTACGGGTCCCTACATTGAGCACTGCCCGACATGATATTGGCCAATTTTTTCTGTTTTTAATCGCTTAGGTGATTCAATGGTCCCAGTTTATGTATCTAAAGCTAGTCATAAAAACTTAACATTGAATTTACCACGCCACGTTGTTAATGGGAAAAGCAAGAAAAATCGATTTTCTTACAAAAAGCACTAAGTAAATTGCTCATTTATTTGATAGATTGGAATTCGCATTAAGATTTTATTTATAGCATAGCTTCGAATAAGTAAGGTAAGACCTAAGCCTTTGATGCCTATTTCCCTTTACTATAATAAATTATTATAACAGAAACGTCATATGTTCCAAGCTACAATGAATTATGTTTATTGAAACTATTTCATAGCGGCCACTTAATTAGCAATTATAATGTACTTATATTTACAGTTATCTTGGCGACAATAACCTTAGTGCTCACAAAACATGTCTTCTTGTGTTAGTAGTAAATGTTCCGTGATTTATATTTTAGGGGCCCATGGTGGAGTTTTTGACTGTCCATTTACCGCGATAATGCCCCGTTTAATTTGTAATTTTATCTAAAGTATATAAAAAAACAGTAGGTCTAAAATAGTTATTACTCATAATTTAAAAATGTATGTCGCTCATATATCTAAAGTACAATCACCGGCAATATTTAATATGTTGCTCGTCGAAAGCCGAATATGTGACACATTCTTAATGCTCTACAAATAAGGTCTAGGTCATTTTTTGTCCTATGTTGTATTAACAGATTATTACAGTGGGCGATTGGCTTGACATTATCCGTCTCATTCTTAGTATGTTAAATAAAGAGGGACAGGCACCCTATCTCACGAGGTACTGTCGCACCAACTATATTGCCAGCCCGCAGCTCGCAGGTGACTTCATTTCATTTCTGACAGTCATTGACCGAGTCGAGCGCTCTCTTGAAAAACTTCTCTCTCCGAACGTTGTAAAACAAATACTTATTGTTAATAGCCCCGTAATTTCGCGTGTGGTTTTGGAAAAATCTAAGGGAGAGAACATTTACGTTTATCGATGTATCGATAAACCTAATTTTTTTGATAAAACTTTCCGATGATACATTCTATTCATTCTTTAATATGACGTATAAAATACAAATTAAACATCAAACATACTCATATGCCGGTGTCAATACATATTAGATAGGTATCTTATCTACAGAGTTGATAACCCGAGAGGTATTTGATTGCAAGTATTATTTACTTAAAAATAAATTAATCTCAACGACTCTTTCTGAGCTTTGAGTACTCCACCGATTTATCGATACATCGATAAACGTTAGTCTCTCCTTTAGACTTTTCCAAAATCGCACGCATAATTCCGGGCCCTAATTATTAATCAACAAACTTAAATCACGTCGTGACAACCTACCTATCATTCACCGCTGGACATATGCCTCCCCCAGAATAGCTACTGATATTTATCACGGCGTAAGAAGTTCAATGCCATCATTGCCACGCTTCGTAGGGTTGCCAATCGCAGTGTGTTACATCGCTCTAAAGGGACCTGCTGCTCGTACTTCGGTGATTTTTGACGGCTGTTTAGCACACTCTTATCATTTTACTGGTTTCCGTATTATAAAAAAATATGAAATAAAATAAGAATACAAAGTGAGAATAACATTATTAATAACTAATTAAAGTTGGGCCTCTTGGCAAAGTGCCCATTACGCAGGCAGCATTCCCGCGCACTACTGCGATTGCAATCCGTTGCGCGAGAAAGCTGCCTGCACGAGGGTCGCCTGCGACCGCGACAAATGATAATCGTAAATTTCGGACGATTGTCTCTGTCACTCTCTAACTCCTTAATTGAAGTAAAAGAGAAATATACCAAATTCAATGTTCGCGGTACCTGCGTTATTATCTCTGTTAGGCGTTTGCTCCTAGTCCTAGTGTCTCTTTTCCCAAATGGAAAGAACTTGTATTAGGCGTTGAGACAACAGTATTTTAAAACTATTAATTATTAGTGTACTATCGTTTGAGACGTGGGCCCCAGACACTAACTAGTACAAGTAAGCCTACAGATTACTTATAATTATTAGGATTATGACTGAAATAGGGTTATAAAGGTTATAGAATATAAATTAAATTGTCAATGAAGTCTGCAAATGTAAAAGCCGTCAAATCTGTTTCAAGGTTGACGGGTTTATTCACCTTTAGTCGAAAATAGAACTTTATGAGTCACGGTTAAGTTTTAGTATGACGCTTTAATGAATATTTTTATACGTACATGGTTTGTCTAACTACCTGATACAACCCGAGGTAATATTTTTGTTATCATTTTTCTGAGTTATAGGACCTCCTATATTTCCTCTACTGTATTAATGTTCATTTCAATGTATGTACCACTCAGATTCGGCTGAGACCGTCTCAACCAATCTCACTGGAAGCGAAAACTCAGTAGGAGTATTCCAGTAGTACAAGTCAAGTCTGGCGCGGAAGGGTCCTGGATTTTCCCCAGGCTACCTTCCCCCCACACAGTCCGCTTGCTCTATCGCACCACACGTGTGCATAAAGCCCAAGTTAGGTACCAAAAAAAAAATCAATGTATATATTGGCTATTTTATTGTTCTATTTATAATAGAAGTCGTAATGTATTTTCATATTATTCTTTGATATATCATACTATTGTTATATCGGCATAAATAATAAATATTATAAGACATCATTACAATAATTGAACACGTGAAAAAGTACAACAAAATGTTTTGACTTAAGATTTTTATTTTATTTTAGGACACAAAAGGATACCTATAATATAATTTTGGCACAGAATCGTTTCTTGTACGGTAAACAGATTAGATAAATATATGTATAAATACTTTTGAGTAGGGATAAGTTCGCTCTTCGAAAACAGTTTAGAGTTTGGCCAGTGAAAAAAATTGGTTTACTCACTTAAAGCATAGACGATTGAATCATACCGTCTCTTTCTTTCGCTTGCACTACGACCCCAAAAAAAGGGATGAGTATAGTTTATTTTTTCAACTTTAAGAGTAACAATCGAGTAATAATTGGTTAGCCAGACTCTAAAAACTGAAACTTGTATGTCCGTAACCCTTTGACCACCAAAACTTCGTCACTCAGAAATGAACTGGCCCGGTACCGCGAACATCGAAGTTCGTATATTTCGAGTATCTTTCTCTTTTACTCCAATCAAGGCGTCATGAGAGTCACAGAGACACTCGTACATTTACGAATATCGTCTTTTGCGGTAGCGCCTCTGTACTCAAATGTACGAAGGTTCTTTTTAAGCTGTAATTGTGGAACGATCTTGAATCACTATTTTATAGTTGTTAAATATTATAGGCAATTTCGATGTTATTAAGAATCGGTAAATTCAATACCTACAAGTTTCTTAGAAGATCAATAATGTTATTTCTGAAAAAATAAAATATGACTTGCCTGAGGATGTTCAAAACCATTTTCTTGGAATAACATTAGGATAAGAATAAATAAATACTTATAATTAATGTACTTATATTAACGTATCTTTTAAAGATCTATCGACGTGACGATGATGACGAATATGATATTTGACATTAACACGTAACCATAACAATTACCACTTTTGGTCACAGTGCAGCGTTTTCGCTATTCCTACTTGGTCTCTGCACCCAGCCAGTATATTCCGGGTTAAACATATGTGCCATACGGGACCAGTCGGCCATGACGAAACTACAAGGGTTTCGCTTTATTTTTGACTACGAAACCCTAAAAATGCTTGACGTACGGACCGTGCTCGGCTACCACGAAAAACGATTCATAAAATCGGACGATTGTCTGTCACTCTCATGAACCCGTAATTGGAGTAAACGAGAAGTATACTCGAAATATACGAACTTCGATACTCGCGGTACCGGGCATGACTCACACTTGCCTGCTTTTTATATTTAACAATGATTTTAGTAAATAACAGTGCACACAGTAACACCGCAGCTGCGCGCTGCGCCCAGCCCAAGTTTTTTTTTAATTATTACCCTTCAAAACAGTATCGTACGATTCTTACGTAATCCGACACAAAGGCAAAGAATCCCATTGTTATTTTTTAGGAGTGTTCTAATAATAGAGGCCAAATCTATTGTTGACTTTACTAAAGCGACAAATGCATTTGCAATAACATCGGTTTTCGTGAGAAAGCAAATTACCTAAAGCATAGACATCATTATTTTTTTATTATTGCCGGAAGATCAGTATGAGTGCTGGTTAGCATTAAAGGCTTCGTAAATATTTATGTTTAATTTTTATTTTATTTGAATGTATATACTTTGATCTTATTACTTTATCACGGTCACCAATAAATTACTGATAACCAAGTATTATTATCAGTTAAATCACCGTAAAAATATCAATTCGAAGTGAATAAAAGCTCCCTCTCTATCCATCTTGCAAATATTCATATTTGAATATTTCTGTTCATGAACCGTAAAAAGACGAATAAAATAACCAACTAAGTGGTTCCCGGCCATCTAGTTTAGACGTCAAAGTCATCAAGAAGCTCTAGGTCTAGGGCCTTGGTCAAGTGGCAAAAAAAATGAAGTGTCATCCCAGCCATATAGTTGCCACAGGGGACTAGTACAGGGCCGGCTCCTTATTGGCTCAAAAACAGTCTGGCAATCCAGAAAGGGAACGACAGCATCCTGGGCACCATACCGGAATTTGGCGAGGATTTTATGACATTTAATTTAATTTTATATAAGTTATTTTTAATATCCTTTCTTGTACAATTATTTTTCAAGTCA
Organism: Grapholita molesta; assembly: GCA_022674325.2. Lineage (NCBI taxonomy): Eukaryota > Metazoa > Arthropoda > Insecta > Lepidoptera > Tortricidae > Grapholita > Grapholita molesta. Next base: position 13,046,868 of record CP053137.2, read on the forward strand.
AAGATGTATTTGACAAAAAGGTTAATTTCAGATAATGTGAACAGAGGCTCTTCTGTAAGTTTCTTTTGACGTAAAAAAACGTCTCGAACGCGTAAGTGATAATGTTATTTATATGGGAAACACTCACGCGATGGTAAAGTAATATTACGTTAAAAACTAACACTCAGGGCTCAGTACCCTTACCATGAGTTGTGACTTTGAGGTTTTCGATAACGAAATTGAAAATCTCAATGTCACACCTCATGGTAAGGGTACAGGTATTCCATAATGTTAACCTATCGTACAGCAGTAAAAGTTACTAAGCGGGCCAGGTGATCACAATGATCTGGACATGTTCTTATTCTCTTATATATAAAGTCGTGTATCGCTCATTTTGAACACCTTGCGCGATTAACAACTTTGGCTGCCGTGCGTACATTACCCGATTTTTTTTTTATGACAAAAGTTGGCAAACGAGCAGACGGATTGCCTGATGCTAAGCAATTACCGTCGCCCATGGGCACACGTAACACCAGGGGAGTCACAAGCGCGTTGCCGACAATTAAGGGGGTTGGAGCTCTGGGAACCTTACTCACCATCAGGAACACAACACTACATACCTGAAAGCAGTGCTATTATGGCTGTGGTCTTCTGTAAGGAGGAGGTACTTCCCCAGTTGGGCTTCTCCGGACTCAAGCGTGATGGTACTTCGCTGTGCCCTACCTCTCATTGTTGGACGTAGTTTAAGGACATACCCGGGTACCAAATCCAAAAGAATCCGGATGGATTTACCGGTCTAGTTTAATTACTACTATACTCTAAATAATTATCGGGTTGTATATGTGCTTTAACTGTATATTTTCGGCATCAATATCGTTAGCGAAACATACGAGGCCAATAGCCTAATTAAAATTGCTTTTCACTTGGAGATAACTATTTACGTACTTAAGTGTATGATAAAAACGGCTCTTAACTTGATTAAACTTTATTACTTAATTAGTTAAACGAATGAGTCATATAACGACACAGACAAATTAACGAATAGATGTGTTAACTAATTGTACTAATACTAAGTCTACCAGTAAGAGCATTTATTTGCACAGGTATTATTTTTATATTAAGCAGAAACGTCTGCTAGCATATCAAAGATATTTAAATCGAAAGAAAAATAGAAAAATTTGACTCGCAGCGGGACTCGAACCCACAACCACTGGATCCAGTGATTGTGGGTTCGAGTCCCGCTGCCAGTCAAATTTTTCTATTTTTCTTTTGATTTAAATATCTTTGTACAGGTATTGTTCCTGTTTAAGGAGTTTTCTGTATTTATATTAAACAATAATATATAATATATTAGGTTTACATAATATACAAGGATTACAATTTAATATTACGACTATACCAACTATAATTTTAACTAAAGAACTATACAGTTTAAATATTTGTACACTTTATTTTATATTATCGTTTGCTGAATACCCACTACACAAGCCTGCTTGGGCGTACTGAACTCACTTAATTTATGTAAGAATGACCTATAAAATTAATTAAAAACAAAATCTAACAAAAAGGCGTACCACGAAATCGAAATTCAAAAATTGGCTCTCTCCCTCTCTAGTCTCTATATGCATGATGGATAAAGAGGCACACAGAAGATATCGTGCGTCATTCGACGTTGTGTTGACCGTGACCGTTCCAAAACGAAATGTTTATTAATGTCTAGCCTGATGTTGCATTAGGAGACGACTCAGATTTTACAAATATGATACTAGTTTTAGATCAAATCAATTAACTAGCTGTTTAGAAATCGTTGATAAAAATATGCGTCCAAATAAGGGGATTCCGGGGTAGTTGGCCATAGGGGAAAGATGGTTAATAGAAATTATTTATGCACTTATTGATTAGTTGTCGCTAGTCCAATTACAATACGGTCAATATTATTATTATGTTTTAGTTATTATTGTTAATATCAGTTAAGGAATAATATTGGACCATGTTATCTGTAATTTAATTAAATAATAATAAATAATTACGACAAAACTGAACAATTAACTAGCAACACTTGCTTTTTCTATTGGAATCACTGCCCTATAGACTAATTAATTACCCCGGAAATACCCTGCTTTTCAAATATGCCTGTGTGTATCTACTGTACAAGTAAGTATGATGATATATACTGTTGGTGGTGTTTCTCACCAGTTTTCTCAAACACGGAGTCAAATTTTGTGTCACATTCAGTCATGGATTTACAAACATTCAGACAATTGAGCGCTGAGGGCGTACCAAAAACATCGAAAATCTAAATCACATTATCCCTCTCTACATAATACACAAGAGCGATAGAGATGCATATAGTAATCGAATATTAATATTCGCTAAGGCCAGGCCTTCAGAGGTGAATGACCCAGAATATATTGCCTAATTGCAAGAATAAGTAAAAATAAACATAATCACGCAAACTTGTCTAACGCGTATCTGACGCAGTCCTCGTGTGAGAGTGTGAGACAGGAATATTAGCTATACTCTCAACATTACTACGAACTGGGATTTTATAAGGAATATCTACATTTATTAATTAAAATTTTAGTCTATATATAAGGATCGATAACCGGTAATATATTTATATAAGAAACCGGTTTTCAATTTCGGTATTCCAGTTTCGATAATGTATATAGGTACTCCTTGCCTAATACCATCTAAGAATATTAAAGAAAAATTAGAAATGAACTTTAATATTTCTGTGGCCCTTGTGAAAAGCTGTATAAGTTTCATACTGTTCGTCACTTCTACCCTTTTTTATTAGGATCACAGATTTAGATTTTTCCTGGTGCCACTAACGATCCCCGTATCCTTACCATGAGTAGTGACATTGACGTTTTCGATAACAAGTATCGAGTTTACTATCTGTGCATCTCGTACGCACTAAAATAGTACAAGCGAGATGCACAGATAGTAAACTCGATACTAGTTATCGAAAACGTCAATGTCACAACTCATAGTAAGGGTACTGTATAAAGAAAACGTGGCGGTCTGAGAGCTTAAGGTCTAGCATAGACCGAATGTCCTTAAGGATTTTAGAATTTTGCTTAACCGTCGCCCCACTAATATGTCACCCCAGCATCCCTAGTGAGCAAGCTTACCCTATTTTCAAACCAACTTTCAGGCAACCATGAAATGAACCATTTAGCGTTTGTAGAGAAAGGATAGAGCAGGAATGAACACTATATTTAGGCACCGAATCTTCACACATTTTAATGAATGAGCCAACGTTAGACTTAGTACCTATCGTTCATAATAAAAAATAGCGCAGACAGCTGTCATGTACTAACAGCTATAAAAATAACAATGTATAGTTCTACATACCTATATGTAACTTAAACGTCTTAAACTTACATCTGACGTCTATGAAATAAGTAGGTGTAGAAATAAGCTCGGCAAACCATGAACTACTAGAACCAGAGGCTCTAGTGTAAGTTTCTTTTGACGTAAAAAAAACGTGTCGAACGCGTGTTATTTATATGGGAAACTCTAACGCGATGGTGACGTTTTGTTACCTTAAAAACTTACACTCAGGGCTCAGAAGAATCACGAAAACCAGATTTCGGACTATTAGTTTATGGAAAGTAGGTACCTACCCTTAACTGTTGCACAGTTTTGGTGACTGCTCCTAATTTATAGGAAGCACAATAGCTCGCCTAGTAGCGCGAACATCGAAGTTCGAAAATTTCGAGCATCTTTCTCTTTTATTCCACAGGCGTCATGAGTGGCAGAGAAAATTGTTCGAAATTGACGAATATCGAGCGATAGAGCCGCGTTTTCAAAGAAATTCGGTATACCTACCCTTTAGTAGAATGTATTAATTTAATATTCTATAAAGAATACCTGATTAAACATTGAAGGCATTAAGGTCTTATTATTTTTATTATCTCATATTTAGAAAATTATAGCAATAGGTGGAATGGATGAACTATTACAGTAATAAAAACAGAAGGCGTTAAATATGTATTTAAGACATTCTTTTTCAGTTTCCATACAAATAAACAAATTAATAAATAGTAGTTATGTTAAAATTTGCCTTGTTCTCTAACGAAGACAAAGATTAAAGATAATTGACTTAACGGAAGACTTACAACCCAAATTGCTCTACCTGCTTGCGGCTATAAGCAAAAACCACACTTGCAACTGCTTTGTAACCATCTCCTCCTTCAGATAAAATTGCAATTAATACCCTAAAACTATTAACCTCAAATGTCTCCAGTTTAATGAGGAACAAAGTCAAACAATACAACAGTAAAAGCAAAACAATACTTACAGTACAATGCTTCACTAATTCATCAATATTCCGTGACCCATTTCGCAGAATCACTACAGTTCTATCGAATCGTTTTCTAACCACAAATACAGTCAAAACACGTGTGCACTAATGAATAGTTTGTGATGTCTCTGTTAAACACAGTTAAATAATTCGGGAGTGTTTGGCGAATTTGAATTTCGAATTTAATAGTATTTTCGTCGCACGACCGACCGGCGTGTGCTCCGTTCGCGTGTGGCGCTGCGCTGAGGCATAATCGCGGCGCGGGCAGCGCATTGGCTATGGAAGCCAGCCGGCGCGCAGGCGACTCTAATTGCATACTATTGGCTACTTCAACACTCAGGCGCACCAGTATATTTTTAACCACGAAATTGTTCACAACCGCGTATACCCAGCAAGCGCTTATACTGGTCGTCCTTACCCACAGGACTAGATAAGCGGTAACAATAGCGTAAACAGTGAAATGTCATATTTATCACGCCACCGGCGCACGCTTTCCAAACGAATTGAGGTTATGCTTTACGCGAGTTGCATTGCTTCTGTTTCTACGCTGGAACTGTTGACGTCTGTGCACACGCAGCATTGGACGCCGAAATAGTTAGTGACAGGATTGTTTCGTGGATTGATAAAGGAATGCACCACATGGTCGTCAGACTTAGCAAGTGCGTTGATAAGCCCTTTTTTAGGGTTCGGTTTTCAGGTTTTGCTTTACTTTGCTGTTTATGTTTACTTTGTTTTTGTCGATTTTGTAAGTGAAGCCTGAAGTGAAAACTCACAATGACAGACAGTTGATAACGTCTTAGTAGGTAGGTGTCGATGTCGACCTTTAATAATTTATTCATAATATTAAACACAGTACCTGCGACGAAGGTTTCCAATAATTATGGATGCCGCACCGCGGTGACAAAATTATCATTCCATTATAAGCTGTTGGTTTCGCATGGACAAGATAAATAATTTTTGGGTTTGATTATCTACCGTGTGCATCATAATCATAATTATAAAATGGCTAATAGTGTGATTATTTTGTGCTTCGATCGTCAATCTGATACTGATTTAAGCTCTCACGATTTTTACACATAATTACACACATAACTTTGTAAGGGATCCATCCATACAGAGGGTCTAGTGTAAGTTTCTTTTGACGTAAAACAACGTTCACGAACGCGTAAGTGATAATGTTATTTATAATTATGGGAAACGCAAACGCGTTCGTGACGTGAAGTTACGTTAAAAACTTACAATGGGCTCTGAGTTGATGCGTTTTAATTTTGAGTAGCATACAAGATCAGAGGTTTTTAAAGTAGTAATGATATACCTAATATTATAATGGTGTTTTATAGACATCATTGTCGTCCTAACTTTATCGTCACGGGAAAACGTGACTGTCGTCGACATCCAGTCGTCCACGTTACGTACAGTATTAAAGCGACCATACGGACCTTCTATTCCTTACATGGGTTCGCACTTGACCGTATTTTAATTATGATCGAGACTGGTAATGATAATGAGTTTCACACGGTGCGTTTGTCGCTTCGGCCATGACAGTTCAACTGTGGTTCACACATGCATAACTCCCTGTTCACATTTTGTCTGATGTTTAATGTCTTGGCACATGAGAACAGTAATCGGTTTCATACATTTGATATGTCTGCGTTCATATTTATCTGACACAGTGCGCATAAGCATATGTGTAAATAAATGTATGAACTAAACTGTTCTGATGCATAACGACACAACACATCAGATAAATGTGAACTGGATTTAGTATTCAACAAGGCCGGGCTGACTTAGTGGGTGACCCTGACTTTTGTGTCCATGACTTCTATGCTAGGTGTAACAAACTGAAACGTATAATAGAGCACTGTAAACTGGGTACACTCGTGTAGTGGTGGCACGACTAATCTATGTAGTCGAACTGAGACTCCACTTCCAGTTATCCACTTCTTCATAAAGTGTGGGACGAATGGGTGACCACCAAAACGCAGCCCAACAATGCTCGACCCCGGAATGTGCAGTCCTGCAATTGGCGACCATGATGGCTGGGTCGTCAATTCTCGGGCCTTTTTCGGTCCGTACAAACGCGTTTCGGAGCAGCAATCAGTACCCTTACCATGAGTTGTGACATTGAGGTTTTCGATAACGAGTATCGAGTTTACTATCTGTGCAACTCGCTTGTACTATTTTAGTGTCGCCAATTGCTGGGCTGCACATTTCGGGGTCGAGCATTGTTGGGCTGCGCTTTGGTGGTCACCCAATTGTAACACACTTCAGGAAGAAGTGGATAGCTGGAGTTCGCACTAAAATAGTACAAGCGAGATGCACAGATAGTAAATTCGATACTCGTTGTCGAAAACCTCAAAGTCACATCTCATGGTGAGGGTACTGCGTACAAAAAAAAGTGTGCCAATTGCTTATTTTTTGCATCTTATCCTTCATAGCTCAGTGGGCAGCCAGAGCCAGAGTCGTGTGTTCAAGTTTCGCCACAGGCAGTCCATTCATTCCATTTTTCCTTTACTTCTATAAGTTATCATGTTGGTATTATATTTTAAATTTCATAATACGTATATCTTAATCGTATTGGGCAAGATAAGTTGACATACATACTGACTCATTTAATAAATCCTTAACAATCTTAACATTATTTGACATTATGAAACTTTAATATTAGTCTTATCTTTGCCCGCGCCTCGTCGTACATGGTCCAACTTTTGATAAAACGTATTACTTATGGTTTATTTTTAGTATTTTACTAAATTATTGTGACCATTTAAAAATAAATTGATGTTTTGACATCCATAATGTTATAAAACAACTACAAGCGACCCAACGCAACGTATTCGTTTTAAGTTTTTGAATTTGCAAACCAATTTTTTGTAGAAAAAACCGGCCAAGAGCGTGTCGGGCCACGCTCAGTGTAGGGTTCCGTAGATTTTCGTCCGTCACAGTAAGTGTTCCCACTTAAGAGTTAAAAATGGGCTATTCATTGTTGTTGACATATTAATATTAAGTACAGAACCCTAAAAACGGGTTCACAAAGGACGCTGACAACTAAAGAAAGAGTTATAGATCCCAACTATACATGGATAATTTGAAAAAATGTTGTCAATTTCAGTCCCACCACGAGTAGTAAGAAGGGGTTGTAACATGGAGTGATAACCAGCCAGCGTCATTTGAAGTCAGTCAGTCAGTTTCAACCTAATGTATGGGCATGCATGCTCCGTTATTCAGAAAGAATCTTAAAACCGTCATGTAGGGTATGAGCGTTCCACCTACAGCGACATCTATCGGCAAATTAAGTAAACTAAACGTGCGAGCTTAAAGTACAGAGGCTCTACTGTAAGTTTCTTTTGACGTAAAAAATGTCTCGAATGCGTAAGTGATACTGATATAATATGGGTAACTAACGCGATGGTGACGTTTCGTTACGTTAAAAACATACACTCGGGGCTCAGATGTAGTGAATAATCCTTTCCTATCGTATTTTCTCGGAAATGTTCGTATTTGTCTTACTACTTCACTCACACTCAGTACCCATCTGAAGTAGTAAGACAACGGAGGGGACGGTCGCATTGGGCGATGAATATTAGTGCAGATTCTTATTTACGGTTAAAACTAAACGCGAAATTATACATAAAACGGCGGCGCTACCGCGAACAACGATATTCGTAAATTTCGGACGATTGTCTCTGTCACTCTTAACGCCTTAATTGGAGTAAAAGAGAAATGCTCGACATATACGAACTTCGATCTTCGCGGTACCGGGCCTGAAGTGAGGAAGTGTGTCTTGTCATTCAATAGAGATTTTGACAGCCATATCTAAGGGAATAAGGGCTAATTTATTAACAATTTGTAAGAAAGTATCGCCTTAACGACTTTAGTGCTGGAATAATATAAAGTACCTATTTTTCTCGCAAAAAAGCCTAAGATATATGCAATCCTGCGGCGCTTCCGTCTTTCTCGAGTGAAAGCAGAGACTATTCTACCAAAAACGCGTATGAAATCCTGCGGCGCTTACAGTTTTTTCGAGTTGATAAGTTTGTATGGGGGATCAATATTTTCGTTTTTTAGTATATTACTCGATCTTTTTTCATACTTTCTCACCGTTTAAACCTTCCCTGAGCTACTACAAATATTTCAAGACAAAAATTAGCCAAATCGGTAAAGCCGTTCGCAAGTTATAGCGTGACCAACAGAAATAGGGGTTCATTTATATATATATACTAGATGACCCGGTGAACTTTGTATCACTTAGCTTTTAATATAAACTATTTTTATTGAAATGTATTTTAGAGCCGGCAACTTTATAAAGGCATCATCAGATAGTATCGGCTCCATAGAGGGTGGAAAAAGGGGGCGAATCACGCATATATGTCCATGGTGCATGTCACATTATATTAGATTATAGACACCTTATGTTAACAAATAAGGTTGTATCGACTTCACATACGACTTCATTATTTTACATGTTTTAAATGTAAATACGGGATAATCCGACCTTTATGGATGTATGATGTAGACTTATAGGTAGCTCATGTCTCTTGTCATTCAATAGAGATTTTGACAGCCATATCTCAGGGAATAAGGGCTAATTTATTAACTATTTGTAAGAAACTATCGCCTTAACGTCTTCAGTGCTGGAATAATATAGAATACCTATTTTGCTCGCAAAAAAGCGGAAGATGTATGAAATCCTGCGGCGCTTCCGCCTTTCTCGAGCGAAAGCAGCCATTTTGGCAAATACGCGTAAGATGTATGAAATCCTGCGGCGCTTACTGTTTTTTTGAGTTGATATAATTTGTATGGGAGAACAATTTTTTCGTTTTTTAGGATATTACTCGAATTTTTTGCATACTTTTTCACCGTTTAAACCTTCCCTGGACTTCCATGAATATTTCTAGACCAAAATTAGCCAAATCGGTTCAGCCGTTCTCGAGTTTTAGCGAGACTAACAAACGGCAATTCATTTTTATTTATATAGATATAGATTTTTTTCAAAAACCATTGAACCTATCAAGTTCAAAATAATTTTCCTAGAAAGTTTATGTAAATTTCTATTTTTGAGAATTTTTTCATATTTTTGAAATTTGCGGTTCAAAAGTTAGAGGGGGGGGGGGGGGGGCGCACTTTTTTTTACTTCTGGAGCGTTTATTTCCGAAAATATTGAAATTATCAAAAAATAATGTTAGTAAATCCCTGTTCATTTTTAAATACCTATCCAACAATATATCACACGTTAGGATTAGAATGAAGAAAAAGATCACTCCCCACTTTACGTATAGGGGGGGTACCCTAAGAAAACATTTTTTTCCACTTTTTATTTTTGCACTTTGTTGGCGTGATTGATATACATATTACTACCAAATTTCAGCTTTGTAGTGCTAACGGTCACTAAGATTATCCGCGGACGGACGGACGGACGGACGGACAGACATGGCGAAACTATAAGGGTTCCTAGTTGACTACGGAACCCTAAAAAACGGAGTATTTCAAGATTCTACCAGTGTAACCAGACACCGTATGTTTTTATCAACATTCTAAAACCACGCTAAGACACAAAATAATGTCTAAAGCTAGCCTACAACCAACCCAGGCAATCGGCATCGTACCTCGCTCAAAGAATCCTATGATGCCTGCAATATTCCAGCGCTGAAGAACAAGTCTGCAAAAGCAGTTAGATCCAGACCGAGGATCACCAGCTCGCTCCAGCAAACATCGGCCGAATTCCTTAAAGAGATGGCGAGCTTCCACATCCCACGGCCCTGCTGAGTCCAATACTACAGGCACAAAAACAATACGTCCATGCCAGTGTAATGTGGAGTATTTTGGTCAATAACAAGCACCATAAAATGTTACATCTGGACGTCGACCCTGACGTAGACAGTAATCGCCTGAAAGCCTTAGATATGTGGTATTGCCGGCTGTTGAAGAGGATCTAGAAGGGCAAGAAAACTAATGACGAAGTTCTAGAAAGTAAAGAAATTAACACAGTCTTTTGAAAATTATAGAAAATAGAAGATGTTGAGACAACTTTTACGACATGACAATTAGAACATTATTTTAGAAGGAAAGGTAGTAGGAAGAGAAAAAAAGGGAAACTCAGACGAACGTATATTGGCCATGTAAAAGAAAGAATAAACGTCATGTCACTTATGTCATAGCAGGATGTTAAGAATAGAGACACATGGAAGTTGATCCAACGACAAGAGCTCTCTCAAATAACTGTACGTAAATGTAATGTTATAATGTAATCATTACGTCTACAGTGTGGAAATCTTATACGGGCGAATCTCTTGACAGAGAGTAGAATAGGACATAAGAAATATATTTAAATAACATTTGCTTAGAAGTAGGTACAATTAAAATTTTCTCCATATAAAAAAATTCGGCCCGCAATGTAATGCAACACACTCGAGTTGAAGTTGAATTGAACACTCGTTGACAGTTTGTTTCAAAAGTCCATATCGCATAATGTTTGCAGTACATTGCTGCTCAGAAATTTTACAAAAATTAATTACATATGTATAATTGGTATAATTGAACAAAAACCTTATGGTTAATGATTATACTGATAAATCCTATGTCTGGTTTAATTCTTCGCCCGTATTAGACTTACACACAGTATACCAATGTCTGGGATACACAGAATATGTATAGGTACGTAAAAAAATAATAAAATGGTTTGATGTATTTGCCGTTGATTCATTCAACGCATGTTGCCATAGTCTGCATTGTTACTAGCTGGCTAACCAATTTTTTATCTAGATTTACTTTAGTTCCAAGAATGAAAGACTAGTCTGCATGTAGCGATAAAATTTGCGTTTATCTCTCTTAACTTTGCGATCTCATTAAATACGCGATAGCAATTAGCATATAATCCATATCTCCTAACATAACTTTATTGCAATATAATGTTTATTGCACTTAATTATGCCTCTACATGTTCTGTCGTCGCGTAAATGCGCCCTTGAGCTCTTATTTACATGTTATAATTATATTTTGAATTTTGGAATAATAAATACGATAAAAATATCTAAAACTTCCCTCCATCATTTGCCTTCTAGTGTCCTTGGAATAATATAAAAACAATACCAGGAAATAAAGAAAGTAATATAACAATTAGGTATTAATTTGTATAAAACAAAGTACACCATTTGTTTATTTTTCGTAACCATATCTCTTTATCGCTATCGGGCTTGCCATCAATGCAGTACTCGATCGGTCAATGATCGATATCAGCTAGAGGACACAACACTGACCAATACAAACCACTTAGTTACAAACGGGTGTGTACTTATATCGCATAGGCGACATGTTTCGGGTAAGCTCTGGTACCTATTTTCAAGCCGAGTCAGGACACATCGCTCGGGCGAGTGTAACTATTTAAGTAGTAGTAGGTAACATGACTCATAAGAGTTTTAATTATATTAATACAAGACCAGTATAATATGATCTTGACTTATGTAAACACAGCTACATCTAGTCTTAAACGAGTTCTCAATTTATTTGGCATATAACCCTTGAGTGTGCATCATGTAAATTTATACCTACATTTTTAAGTTCAATATTATGCAAAAATGTATCTTTTAGAGGTTTTAGATAGGATAAAGGCGTCTGCGTATATAGTGCGTAGGGACAGTGCGTCTACCTTGGATACTTGGTACCCTAGGCAATATGCCGTGTGATGCCGGCTGACTAGAATAGCACCAGCACCACCCCATCTCCTCCCGCGGGTGTCGTAAGAGGTGATAAAGGGAAAAATCCGTCGGACGGGCAGCAGCGTCCGTCGAAACCCAATCTACAGCTACTGCGGTCGCCAACCCGCCTGCCAAGTGTGGCGACTATGGCAACTATCCCCCAAGATGATAGAAGTCATATTTGTGGGAGGCCTATGTCCATGTCCTGAAATGTATGTATATATGCATGATGATGTAGGAAATAAGAGTTAAAGGCCGTGCACACAGTGGGATTACTTGTAAATGGGCCTCTAGCGCCTAATTATTTATTTCCGCCTAAATCTAGACGGTGCTCGTGCCTCGACGGACGTCACAGTTTTACAACAGAGCTATAATGATAATCCATGATGGCGGAAGATTGAGATACTGTCAACTAATAAAGATTATCCAGCAGTATTCTTTATTACTCGTTAGGTAAGTAAGCATGTAATGTTGATAATTCTGTTTAAACATGATCAAAGTTTATGGGTGATATTTTGGCTCAAATATAATTTGTGTATTTAAGCAAACGGGTTATCGGCGACGACGCGTCCATTCTAGCCAATTCCTGCCGGCTTTAGTAACTTTTTCAGAATCCAACAGTTTTCTGTGGGATTATGAAGAAAAGGCAAAGAGAAAAACGGGCCCACCGCCACTGTGGGTTATAATCCTTTTTTAGAACATCAGTGCTTCAGACTGTAGTTATACTTGGCGGTTTCAAAAAAGCAAAAGAGGTGAGAAACTTAACTAAAGGACCCGTAAGCAGTAGGAACGTGTCTGTAAGTATAAGCATTTTGGCGCGTGGCGTTCTATATTAAAATTTTGACAAGGATCATTAATTTTAAACATAACACTATCGTGATAATCAACAGTATTAGCTTTGGTTTCATTCTACCTTGGCTTAACGCCTATTTCGTCAATATTTTATATAGCCATGGTACATTGAATCCTTAATAACAAAATGTCTCACTGTTAAAATGACAAAAAATCATTATGTCTCACTGTTAAAATGACAAAAAATCATTATGAATTTTTCGTAAAACCACCATTTCCCGAAATGCCTAAAAATTCAAATAACGAATGAGATGTAGAGCTACATCCTAAAATAGCTTAAATCAAGAATACCAGAAAAGCAAAATGTCACGGTCTCAAAATGCCTAATGTTTTTTTATGCTCAATTATAATATTCGTCGTCTTTCCAGTCTGAGCGTTGAAACTTTATGAATTTTACGTATTTTGGTAACTACTTGGTTGTTTTGAAAATGGGGAGTTTTGAATTGAACTAAGGGTAATGTGAAATTTAGTCATTATGATACATGAACGTATTCAAATTCCGCCTTATTAATAATTAGGTGTTTTGAGAAAAGAAAATAGACATTCTGGGATTTAGGTAATTTGACATAGAGTCGTTTTGAAATGTAGGTAGCGTTTTAGGAACTGGGTAAAATTAAATTAGGGTGTAATGAAACCAAAGCCAATAATATTTATATAGAAACAGGTAACTTACGTCTTATAAGTCAAATATGACTCGACGCGAACGGCTCATGATTATCCCCTTGAGTTACCCGTTTACATATTAATTCTGTATTATACAACTAAATAGAGAAAGTTCTTTAGTTAAGTTTTCCACCTATTGGAAGTTTATACTGTGTGTAAGTCTAATACGGGCGAAAAATTGAACCAGACATAGGATTTACCAGTATAATCATTAATCAAAAGGTTTTTCTTTAATTATACCTATTATACATATGTAATTAATTTTTGTAAAATTTCTGAGCAGTAAATGTACTGCGAAAATTACACGAGATGAGCTTTTGACACTAACTATCAACCAGTGTTTAACTCGAGTGTGTTGATTACATTGCGGGCCGATTTATATATATCGATAAAATTTTAATTGTACTTCTAAGCAAAAGTTATCTAGATATATTTCTTATGTCCTATCTACCTACCTTTCTTATCTACCCTCCATTAAGATATTCGCCCGTATAAGTCGTACACACTGTATAATCCTAATTCAACATCAGCTTGGAATCGACCCTATCAACATGCAAATCCGGACGTTCCACGTTTTTATCCGGCTGTCCGCCGTGTGTGATTGATTGGTCCGGTTGTCGGTTGTGTTTACCGGACAACATTTATTCTTTAACCAGGTCTGCACTGACCGTACGGATCGATTAAAAATATTTAACGTCACGTTCTTAAAGTAATTTTGATATTGGAAAACAAATGTGAAGGCGTTTAGGAGATGTATGCCGTTTTGTCGATTATGTACAGTCAGCAGCAAAAATGGCTAAGCGTTTGAAGTGTTCAAAATGACCTACACGCGCTCTTATCCTCATGACAATAAAGATGTGTTGACGTCATTTTGAACACCTCAAACGCTTAGCCACTTCTGCTGCTGACTGTACATAGTTATTTTTTGTAGTGATAAATGGTTTGAACGTATTTCGTAATGAAATTGAATTTATTTGTATAAAACGTCAACAATTACATCATAGCATCCCACCGCAGTTAAATTTTCAGGTAAACGTATTAATTACTGAATGCTTCATTGTTGGTTATTTCAAAATATTTCAATGATATTATCAGTTTTGAGATGAAATTAAAATCTCTCTTAAATAGAGACTTTCCTCTAGAATGTTGATGGTTGTCAGTTAGAGGTACGGTGTCGCATATTACAACTTTTGCAAAACTGACATGGTGTACCGTCAACTTATATGATGTTAGCTCTTGATTCTATCTTAAAAATCTTTTGTTTCGTTCCATGTTTTGATCCGGCAGTTCGCCATGTGATAATAATTGTATTAGTTGAGAACGTTTTTAACAATACTGTAAATTTGCCAAGGCATCGGAAAGCCGTTTAACTAATATATGTTTCCTTATAATAATCTACCCAGTTTATGTTTCTTGATTTTGATTAGGTTACATTTTGCTAACTTTTATTGTTCGTCACTCACTGTTTCGTATTTTGCTTCACGTGAAACGATTGGCTCTTTTTAAAGTGTTTTCCGACTAAGTTTGGGCGTCCGCCGGTCGGCTTGGACCCGAATTTGGCAACAGTAAGAGATTACGGGCTAGGATTTGAATCCCAAAAAGGTTAAATTGGAGTAGCGTTAGAGGGATTGTGATTAACATTGCCGTTGGATGGGAGATGTTTTAATTTGTTATATAGATTGCTTATTGAAACATGAAAAAAACATGGTAAGCTAGCTGTGTGGGAAAACAATAATACGCAAATAGCTTTTATATCCGGTTTCTACACGTTTTTGTACAGCTCCTTTTCGCATATAAACAGAGTTGAAGCGTGTTTGTTGTACTAAAACCATTTTTATGCAATTTTTAAGGTTTTATATTACCAGTTTAACAAAGCGATGGACTCTGCTTTTGCACCACTTCAAAGATAAGATAAAAAACGCCTGTGAAATTTCGATTAGCAATTCCTTTGAAACTAAAGTTTGCTTTTGTTATACGTTCAGGAAATTAGAGAATAATTAAGTAATTAATTCTTTTTCGGTATCCTGCTATCAGGGGTCGCGTAGTTTATAAACTTAATTATAAGCTTTTTATTAAATATATATACGGAAACTATATGAAAACTGTGAGGTAGAATGTTTATTTTGTTTTCCGCTTGTTTTCGTATGTAGGTAGGTACAGTTTTCAGTTAGTAGCTATTAATTAGTAGTAAGTTTTTAGTGTAGCGACGACAGTATGCACATGTATTGGCTGTTTTCGGTAGGCTTAAGTGCTTTTATATTAAATAAGTTATCATTGCTCACCACGCATTCCGATTTTCTGATTCCTCAATAAATGTGCGCTGTCTTTTCCAAAATTTCAGGCTAGCATCGCAGAATACTATACAGGATTACTAAATTGAATGAAAAAGAAAAATAATCAAGTCTTAGCCCCGAAAATGGGTACTTTAATACACATTCAAAATACACTCTTTATACGTTCACAAACTAATCAAAATTTGGCAACAGTAAATAGATGACACATATGTACAGTCCCAATCAAATTACCCGACCAGCCAAGGTATTCAAAAATATCGGAGCATGCACTTTATCGCCTTGATAATGGAGATGTTGTTCCGATATTTATGACCACCTTGGCCGCTCCGATGTATCTGATGGCGACTGTACTTCAGGGAAAATCATCAGAAAAAGTGCAATAGTAGGAAACCACACGACATTTATTTCGATTTATAATGTACAAGTATATATTACAGTTACAAGTTAAAAACAGAGTTTGGCAATAGTAGTTTATGTATCTGTGCATAATGAAGGGCATTACAACAAGAGTGTGGGTTTATGAAACGAGCCGAAGGCGAGTTTCATAATAATATCACACGATTGTTGTAATGCCTAATTATGTATAGATGCATACACTACTTTATCTACACACATATCATAAATGTTTTAAAATGTGTTCAGGAACCGTAGGGAAATGACCTGCACTAGTGCTACTTGTAAACATTAAAAAGTCAACGAACAAAACAAATGACAGCTTGGAATGGCGGCGTTGTTATTTCATATCTGAGTAAAATATTTTTTTAAACCATAGACAAGCGAATGAACCCTATTCTATTGTCACTCGAGTTTTAAAGTCGTTCGATTTATATTAAAAAAACATAACGAATTGGCGTTTCGTATCAATGACTGTTTTAATATCATTAGATACTAGAATAGAAACCCCACCTGAATTTGAAAGCTGTTCCAAATTTGAACTCATAACCTACGGATTTCAGTAGGTAATGTTAACATTACATCTCCATTCAGTTCTGATGGTTGGTAATGCTGGTCATTTGCCTACGGTTTCTGGACGCATTTTAGAGCACTTATGATATATACGTAGATAAAAGTTATTAATACTAAACATATGCAGTTACTATAAAAAGAAAATAAACATTTACATCTAGACAGAAATAATTTACCTAAAGGCCCTTTTAATAGTCATATAAATATGACTATTAAAAGGGCCATTCGTTTGTTTACTTTTTGTACTCCTTGTTATATCGATTATCGGTGTTTAAACAATAATTCTCAAAATACAGTAGTTGAATTGAAAACTTCTAAATAATAAAACATTTAATAAATTTTACTCGTTGTTCTAACTTTAAACATTTGTTTATAAGCTTTTTTATTTCTATTACTATTTGTTTAATGTTTGAGGTCTTTATATATGTGAATTGTTTTACATTTATAAATAGCGTTGTCCTAATAAGTTTGAATAGAAAAATTATTTGTTTTATTTCTGGAGCACGGCAGTGCCCCCGTCATAATGAGCTAAGCAAAGTGCAAGACTTAACTTTTTATTTTCGAAGTGATTCCTCGTTTTTTCCCCCTTTTATGTACATAATCGGCGAGCAATTATAGTTTTGTATATATATATTGTATTATTTCTGATATCTCTATCACCTAAGTTGTAAGGTATAAAATGCTAATACAGACTAGTGTGTGCATTAATAATTTGTACTTTTCCTATCTAAACTTAGTTTATTTAGATAAATTACGCTATCAGCAAAACGAAACTGATGGATTACAGAAACGCCATTTCATTTAACTATCGCAAAGCATATCTAAATATTTAACAAAATTCTTGTAATCTGCAGATAAATCAGGTAAGTTTTCGAAGGATTTACTCCACACTATTATTCTTCGGCCTCGCCAGCCGTTCGGCCTCTTCGATGGTGTCAGGTAGAGGCACGTTGAGGGTCTCCGGAAGAATGAGGACCATGACGCTGGCAGTCAGCGCGAGGCTTCCGAAGAATATGGATGGCAGGTTGTGGTAGTAGAGGGCCTGGAAAATGGGGTGGGTTTTACCATTAACAATGGCTCTAGTGAAAAACGGTATAAGTCTCATACCAGATGTTCGTCACTTGTACCCTTTTTTACTATGGTCACAGGATTGTAGCTTTAGCAAATGGCAAAATACTGGATGACCATTTTATGCTGACTAGCCACTTATTGCTGCCACGATTCGTTAAACAGTGTAGTGCAGAAGTATATACATTCTCATGGAAATGTTTAATTCGCTTCTAAAGCCCTCTTTAGACCAGGCAAGAACTTGTATAAGGTTTTACATTGCGGGCTATCGGCGTACAGCGAATTCGACAACCCCCATATATAACCCCGTAATGTAATGAAAATCGTATACAAGTTCTTGCATGGTCTAAATGGGACTTAAATACGTTCAACGACTTACTTTGCTGACGTAAGCCATGGGACGTATTTTTACTCACAGTGTCTTTACCAAAGATAACTAGACTGTACTTTATGGATGTTTTTACTATGGTGCAGACTTTTTTGAAAAGTCGCAACTGTAAAGTTGCGACGTACGTTTGAGAGTGCGTGGGTACGTAATCTGTAACCAGGAGTATACCTTTAAAACTACAGATGGTCAGTAAGAAACTGACGATTTATTCGATATTATATGGAATAAAAAAAAATCACCGAGCTTCTCAGTTGACTAAGGGCAAAGTCTAGATATCGCGGGGATCAAGTTTGCAAGCCATCTTCAGAGCCTAGTCTAGCACCTGGTTACACCCGCATTAGTACTGCAATAATGCTATCAATCATCTACTATGGCCCGAATCTTATTAAAATAATGTCTAGTTTTTTAACATTTCTTTCTGTATCTTTCAACCTATTCCATGATCGACTAAATGAATTAAACATCTTGGGGTTCAATAAATAACTGATGGGACTTACAAGTAGAGGCGTGAGTGGAGCTAGCGTGGAACCGACTCTGCCCAGCGAGGAGCATATGGCCAGCAGAGACTGTCGGACGCTCGTCGGGAACACCTCCGACACGTAGATGTACACGGAACTGTAGGCCACCGTGATCGAGAACTTTCCAGAGAGGTACAGAATAAGGGACAGGATCTTTTGATCTGTAAACAAATTTTTGGTATATATGCTTAACTTATTAACTGTTGTATATTACTAGCGCCGCGGTGGTACTCGCGGTTTATAAGGGAAAAAACGTAGACTATGTGTTAATCCATGGTGTCAGCTAACTCCATGTAAAATTTTATTAAAATCGCTCCAGCTGTGTAGACGTATAGACGTAACAAACATACACACAAACTTTCGCCTTTATAATATTACTGTAGATATTGCAAACAAATATAGGTAATAATTATTACTTATTACACTTTTAGGTACCGTAAATTACTTTGATTTATCTATAAACATTAAAGTTTGAAATCTTGATAGTAAATGCCTAGTAAAAAACTGTAGTTATGTGTTCCTTGGCATCGATATTACTCTTCAAGAGAAAGTAATTTGATATATCTGTTTGCATCACAAGATATCGCACTTCCAGGCACTATTACTATTTCACGCAACACTGTAAGCTACACGTTCCCCGAGCCCCTTCATTCATTTATTCATCCAATGTTTATTAAACAAGCTTTACTTCTATGTACCAAGTTTGAAAAGCCACTTAAATTATTTATGTGTTATCTATTTCTCGTCCGAGCCACATCTAAACAGCCGTGGTACCGAAATCGGCTTAACTTGAATATTCCATTAATTCAGGCTCTTGAGCACACAGGGATCGCAGAGTAAACAGAGGGGAAAATTCCAAGTCAACGGCTGTTTTGGGATCAAGGAGATATGGCGACATGAACTAGGGATATTTGAATTAAGAACTATCGGGTAACTAGTGGTGCGTGGGGCGTTGAAGCCATAACTGTAAGGGCAGTTCAGAAAATTTGATATTCTGATGAACTGTTTGATATTAGGTTTGGTAAGTTCATCATAACGTCGCGTGCATTTATTTGAGACCAACTTAAGGTTGACAGTCCTTTCAAGCTGTATTTAAGTTTAAAGGATTTTTTGGCGAACTGGGTTACAAATTAATGCGACCGTTCAAACGAACCTCAACCGTAGGATGTAGACCACATTTTTGGCCGACTGTACATCATGTTCGCCTATTATAAATATAAACCGTATTTTTCTTTCAAGCTCAACTTGAGTTAATTACTCTAAGAAAGGATACTCGTAGTATTTAACTCTTCCTATTTTTAAGATATTCAATATATAAATTTACACATGGAATTGGTTTTAAACGTTAATTACATCCATATTATTGTCACTTCAGCATTGTACATAAAATTGACATTGAAGTAGGTAATTCTAGCTTTAAGTTATAAGTTGCAATTATACGATGTAACATTCATTTAATATGTCTGTCTGAATAACGTACAGAAAATGACTATTATGAATGCAACAGAATCCGATATGGCACACAATTTCTAATAAGTCATTTACAAAACAATGTTCCGAATTGTACAAAAAAATCCCGGTGTATATCGGGCTGGATTTTAATATAGTCAGAATCTTTTTATGTTTAATACCAATTTCATTCTATCTAAATTTAATAATTGGGTACCAAATTGTTCCAATTAACTTACGTGTCAAGAGTTAGAAAACACTCACCTTTCGGTAAAAAGGATAGACCAATGCACAGACTTGCACTCAAAATGTACATAATTATCAAGATCTTCTTCCTCCCAAATCTGTCCAATACCAATAAACAAGCAAAATTTGCTGGGATCTCCACAAATCCCACCAACATAAAGTTGACATACTTGTTACCCCCTAGCCCCACTGAATTTATAGAAAGTCCATAATACACAAAAGTACAAGTTATCCATAAAAACGAACACACGATCACCCTGGTCCTTATAATCCTAGATTTGAGCACTTTTACAAACGTTGACGTTCCATCATCTTCTACATCTACTTTCTTAGTTTCTTGAGGTTCAGGTACTTTCATTTCCATTATTGGATTTAGTTCTTCGGAAATATCAACATTGTTCATTTTGGCAGCTTTCCTTAGGATTTCTGCAGCCTCCTGGTTGCGTCCTTTACTTAATAGCCATCTTACACTTTCGTTCAACAACCAGATGTACGACAATACTAAGACTGCTGGGGCGTATATGATTCTTAAAAGCTGTCTCCAGTCTTGGAGCCACCATGACAGGCCAGATAGGGACATCAAGCCAAATGTGTATATGAAGTTAATTAGAGTGTTTCCAAAGACTCTACCCTTGGGCCCTACTAGCTCCATTGCTGAAACGGAAAATACTGAATTATTTTTCAGACATAGGAAGCACGAATAAAAAAACGGAATCGGCAGTCTTTTTCAGAAAAAAAAAACAATGTTTAGTAGCTTGTGTCCGAAAAAAAAAATGTTTTTTTATACTGTGTGTAAGTCTAATACGGGCGAATAATTAAACCAGACATAGGATTTACCAGTATAATCATTAACCGAATGGTTTTTCTTTAATTGTACCTATTATACATATGTAATTATTTTTTGTAAAATTTCTGAGCAGTAATGTACTGCGAACATTACGCGATATGAGCTTTTGAAACCAACTGTCAACGAGTTTTTTCCCTCGAGTGAGTTGCATTACATTACGGGCCGAATTTTTTTATATAGATACAATTTTAATTGTACTTCTAAGTGAAAGTTATCTAAATATATTTCTTATGCCCTATTCTACCCTTCGTTAAGAGATTCACCCGTATAAGATTTACACACTGTATATAGTGACAGAACATCATGTGACTTGCCGGAATTAACTACGGCCACCTATGTAACCGCTGTTGCAGTGTAAAAAATATTTTATCAAAAGAGAGATAGTGATTTCGAAAAATTACCTAAAACAAAAGCAGTACTATATGCTCCGGCTCCTAGCGCCGCTTCCAAAAACTCAAACACCAGCATCATCAAATAATTAACAGAAAAGGATCTGGCGAATCCGAATATCCCATTCATGAGTGACGCGACGGCCAGGGCCTTCTTTCTGCCAAACCTGTCTGACATTATTCCTGTGAGGGGCAGAGACACGAACAGCCCTGAGTTGTGGATGGTCCCGATGAGAGTTCTCTTCCAGTTTTCACATCCCAAGTCGAACTGTAACAAAAATATTGTTGTTAGCGATATCTCGTTGCCATCCTACCCTGCCTACGAAGCTGGATGTCCTGTGTTTGAATACTGGCACACACACAATTCCTAGGTTGACTGGGTTGATGTACGCTATCTTATCTATTATTTATTGGTCTCCTAACTTAAATAAATAAATAAATAAACATTTTGGGACAATCTTACACAAATCGACCTAGTCCTACGGTAAGCTCAGTAAGGCTTGTGTTGTAGGTACTAGACGAAGATATATATAATAGATAGATACATATACTTCAATACATAGAAAACACCCATGACTCAGGAACAAATATCTGTGCTCATCACATAAATAATTGCCCCGACTGGGATTCGAACCCAGGACCATCGGCTTCAAAGGCAGGGCCACTACCCACTAGGCCAGACCGGTCGTCAAAGTACTTAAGTATCCACATGATGAATACCAAATATCTCAAACTTTTTAGCTCTTTTTAGCAACCTTGAGCTCTCGATGAGACTAGGTGGATTTTATTAAATATATACATTTGATATTGGCTGAATGCAATAGCTGTCATAGATAGCGCATCTAGTTTTATGTTTAGTTCATATCTAGGCCTGTGGCGCTAGCGGTACGATTTGTTGACACTCTTGTTCTATCAGTTTAATTTACTTACCGGAGCTGTTTTGGGTTCACAATATTTATATTAAATTTTATTTTAATACGGAAGTGTTTTGGTCTTCTATTCATACTCTATTGATTTGTGTAAGATTCTCCTAAGATATTTATGAATAATTTTAGGCTCTTATTGTATTTAATCGAAATGTGGTGTTACTTAGATACCGAGTAGAAATCGATTCGGAATGCTTCAGAAAATAGTAATACAATTAGCGACAGTTGTTAAAAACAGTTAATTTCCGTCACTAAGTTCGCAAGAAAATCTATATACTCGTATGGCAACAAAGTAATTACTAATTAGCTTACTAATACAACAATGTGTGTTGCATTTTAACTTGTATGTAAACACGCGTCGGTCGTTACAGGGTTGCTGGTATACGATATTTATAGTATAGATAAAATAAATATTTGTATTGACGATGATTTGAAACCGCATTGAAATTGCATTTATTTGTTGTTAGGTTTAAAACCTGATTTAATAAATATTATGTTTTTATTTATTTATATCATAATAAAATAAAATTCAGGGAACTTAAACTAAGATGCGCCACTGAAACCTTTTAAGGTTTATGCGTGGTGCAAATGTATAGTTCAAAACTAAATTTAAATATGTATGTTAGTGCCTTTTTAACATATGTTCGTACTTGTTATTGTTTAAATAATTTATTTGACGTATAGTTACATGGTTGGCTCAATTTAGACAACCCTTGCTCAGACTGAACCGCGTCAATATTTATATGTGATAATGCGAGCTCATTGACCTTTCGAGAATGTTAATTGCAAACACTCGTACGGAATAAGGAATCTCCACACGACAATGAAGACGCTATCTAGAAAGGTACATTTGTAAGTTGTCAATCTTTCATAGGAGTCGTCTTTCTTTATTTACGTGGAATATCTGATCTGAATCTGATCTCTTTCTGTTAAAATACCTAGTATTTTATTTTTTACATATTATAGGTACTGAACACTGTGGTAAAGTACTTACTTTAGAGTTAATGTAATGGTATGACGATTATAGTATTTAATTATAAACACAAAACTATTGTGATAAGCGGACTGCTAAGGAATGGAATTCGCTTGCCTGGTGGTAAGCAATTACCGTCGCCCATGGGCACCCGCAACACCAGGGGAGTCACAAGCGCGTTGCCGGCCTTTAAGGGGGATTGGAGCTCTGGGAACCTTACTCACCATCAGGAACACAACACTACATACCTGAAAGGTAGCAGTGCTATTATGGCTGTGGTCTTCTGTAAGGAGGAGGTACTTCCCCAGTTGGGCTGCCCAGATTCAAGCGTGATGGTCATCGCTGTGCCCTACCTCTCATTGTTGGACGTAGTTTAAGGACATACCCGGGTCTAAAATTTGGGTCTTTTCAAGTCAAGAGTGAATAGGCTGTTACTGTACTGAACCAGCGTGCTACACCTCGACCTCTTCGTCACTTACCATCAGGTGCGACTGAGGTCCAACGCTGGTCAGTCTTGCATAAAAAAAACCATATTAATTGTATAGAAGCGGGTAACTCACGTTTTGTAAGTCGAATATTGCTGGACTTGTCCGTCGCTCACGTTCTTTTTTTGGTCAGCTACCGCAAATAGCTCATGATTATCACGATATGGCGAGCAATATTACATAGGTTTTTTGGCTAAACATTGAGTATCTGATAGAAGCCGAAACTGTTGAAAAAAATGCTCAAAAACCATATTTTTCAAAAGAAAAAAAATGCAAAGTTGGGGCCTTTTATTCCTAGTTTTCCTTAGCTTAAGGTTACATACAATACAAAACAACAGGAATAAGTTTGAAAGAAGATATCTTGCAGAAAAACATTTCAGAGTACAAAGTAAATTGTAAACAAAAAACACTATTAAAGAGCCTTGCATCTCTTTCTTTCATGAAGGAGAGCCGAGAGAGAGTTAACTCAAATCGATGTAGGCCCTTAATTAATGAAATCGAATCATGAACGAGATAATTAAGAAGTTAGTCACACCAATAACTCTGAATGCGATCGTAATCTCTCAATCGCTAGACGTAAAACCAATCAGACAATGAGATTTATTGTTCCTAAGTATTTAGTCAAGAAAGGGTTACGATGTGAATCTTTTATCGAATAAATTTAGTGTCAAGATTTAATTGTTAGTTGATTTCCTACCTGGCCCCAATTTCACCCGATCGATTCCCGATATTTATAAATTTCTGACGTTCCAGGTATATTGGTTACATTGACCGTTTACCATCGGGTGGGTGGTGTGCTTGTTTCGTGACAATTGTCTGTGAGGTGAAATAGGAGTCTGTTATAGTCTAGCTCCATGTATATATCTATCAGTGATGTAACACATGTAGTTTTATTGAAACCAATAACGGTAGATGTTTTACATTTAGTTTATTGAAACCAGAAATGAAATCGGTACCGAAAACGGAAGTGGAACCAGACCGGAGCCCGAGTGATAGGTGGGCGAGATGTTAAGGTACAAATTAGGCAGGGTGAAAATTTGTGAATTACCCTTAACATCACGCCCACCTATCGTGGTGTGAAATCACACCACCAACTCATACGAATAGAGATTTTTAATAAAATATATATTGATTTAGCAAAACAACTACTACAACTACGATTAGTGCAGCACGTACAAGCGACATGAGCAAATAACAAGTATAAGATTTTTGAGAGTGAATGAATCGAATGAATAAAACTGAGAATGAAATTAAACAACACAAAAGTTTCTTACCATTATTTTTGCACATAATGTATAGTTTTGATCACCACGATTATTATGTCTTCGCGACTATTCATATATGCTTCTAGAATACCATTTCTTCGTATCTGAGAGAGTTTAAATGTCACGATTCGAGCGTCGAGTGATCAAATATCGGCCCCCTGGTTGTTTTTAATAAAAGTCTATTTTGGGAAGTCAAATTTGTTTATACTTTATTATTTTTACTTTTTATTATATTTTAGTAGTTTTGGTTATATCTTGTAATAAACTATTTGATGTGTTTTCTCATGGGACTACGCATGATTATGTACTTTAAGATTTGATGTATCACTGTTTTGAAAAAATAAGTTCCGCTGTAGTTTCTTGCTGGTCTCTTCTCGGCTGAGAGGGTTAGAACCGGTGTAGATTTTTCATTGACGTTTAATTAAAAAAAATTTTACGCCGCTCGTGTCCCCCGCTGCGTCGCTGTGACATTCGATATAACTTTTGTTTTACAAATAACAGAACCGGAAAAATGAATGTTTTAAAACAACCGGAAGTTCCGTCTTAACGGAACCGGAGGTCTGAAACATCCCTGTAGTATTCATACACGTAGGATTTAATTTTGAGTGGAATAAGGTCAATAAATATATGTAAGTTCTTAAACGGTAGTCACAGCACGTGTGAAACCTCTGAAACTGCAGGCGTCTATGTGCTGCGGTAGACCCGGGCTATCCTTGTTTGTCACAGTCTTTCACCGTTTGTCATATTTTTTATCTGATGCGATGTATATTCTGATGTTAAAATTCTTATGAACGTACATCAAGAAATGTATGTGCTATTAGTTCTCTTTTCGTCTCGTCTCAACCAAGATAATTATAACAAATAATCGAAGTAAATATAGGTAAACATAGGAATAACCTTACACAAAGCCCTAAGGCTTGTATCGTAGTATTATAAATTAACCAAATCCCCGAGTGACATATCAGCTAAACAATAAAATAATTTAGCTACTTATTGCTCAAGGGTGTGTAATGTTTTTATTTATTTAATATCGCAAGCTAGAGTGAGTAAACACTAAACTGATATCATTTGTACTTTATCACCGAGATAGGACATATAACACGCGATTATGTTTCACAATATGTCTGTCGGCAAATATTTTTATCGCTATTTCAATTATTTTGTGTACAGTCAGTTGGATGAAAGCATTTGCTGCAACTCGTTGGTTACCGACTTTTTTGATTGTTGTGATTTCACACCACGATAGGTGGGCGTGATGTTAAGGGTAATTCACATATTTTCACCCTGCCTAATTTGTACCTTAACATCTCGCCCACCTATCACTCGGGCTCCGGTCTGGTTCCACTTCCGTTTTCGGTACCGATTTCATTTCTGGTTTCAATAAACTAAATGTAAAACATCTACCGTCAAAGTTGTAGATTGTTTTTTGTGATAGTTGTACATAGTTTTTTTTGTGATATGTAGTTGTAGATAGTTTTTTGTGATAGCTGTACATTGTTTTTTTGTGATAGTTGTAGATAGTTTTTTGTGTTAGTTGTAGAAAATTTTTTTGTGATAGTTGTAGACAGTTTATTTTAGTAATGTTATAGTTATATAACACTCTAATTTCTGTAAAAATGTTTTAGTTTATGAAGACGGTTTTTAGAAGAATGTTATTTAGGTAGTCATGAGGCTGATGTGACATAATGACAATAATATATAGCTGGGTCACCCCACGTAAGCAGAGAGCTAATGTATATCAGCAGTTTTGTACGAATTTAGACAAAATCATCAACTATGGCTTTGAATAATTTTTATTTAAAATCATCGCTCATAACTCTCATAAGCAGCTATATGAAAAAATATAAAAACTTTCCACTCTTGTGTTCAAAATACAATTTTTTCCACTCGTTTCAAATAATAACCTTCTGAGTGAATGTCAAAACCAAAATAAGTATATTAATTAAAGCGGCATTCTTATCATGCTACTTTTATTATCGGTCATTGATAACCGTTTAAGTAACTGGCGCGTGGCATGAGCGTCTATTGGGTCACAATTTTATACATCTGATCTTTGACCCAAACCTGATTTGGTTCTATTAAATCTAATATCGGTGAAATTAAATTCCTTTATATTTTAATGTTGATTACGGTAGTTGCAAGTGTATCGCGCTGTTAAAAATCATCTCACTGGCTTTAGGCTTGGTCACATAGGGCGCGTTTTGTGGCGTGGCGCAGCGAGGCGCGACGCTGCCGTTCGAATGTGTGCCTTATTTCGTTACATTAGCCACACCGCTGTCACGCCCCGCTGCGCCACGCTCTCAAAACGCGCCTATCTACCCAAGCCTTTACGTAAATGATGTTTCACACATAAGCGTTTGGGACCGTAAGTCTCAAGTCTCGTAAGTCGTTTACTTCCTAGGACTGTAAATGAGGTATTGGACATTTAGTTTGCAACGGTGGCTGTACAGAAGTTACGATCTCTTGCCAAATAAGGCCTCCATTTTCTGGAGGATCGGGAAGAATGCCGGGATCGAAGAGTTGTGGCCGAATCCAATCCATCGGCGAGACGAAAAAGGAGGAAAAATATCTATTCATGATAAAAACAAAAACATAAAAATTACCACGAAATGGCTCCGACTCAACCAGCTAAAGAGGCCAGCGCTGGTTTTTCGTCGCCGCTACTTGTGAGTAATGTCACGAAAATCCGTAGATATATAATAAATGTAGATTCACAATCAGTCCCCAAAAAATGGCTCTAAAAAACAGCCACTCGAACAACTTGGGCGGCACATTTAGTTAGTCTTCTTTGAACCGCTGTCAGTGCAAGTGCAAACAATGACTGAAAAGTTAATACTTTATCAATAGTGAAGTTTGATACTTAATAGAACACAGAGCTCTTTTTTGATTGTTTATATTTTCTAAAAGATTATAAATTTGCATTATTAGCATAAACTGGAACGTGATAGAAATGTCATTAAGTGCCATATTTTTGTACATAATTTGTTCGCGTGTAGGAGTCTATTTTCTTTATGTCAGTGTGAAAATCCCACATCTTTCGATGGTTTCGCCACTTACTGAGTATGAAGATCGGGCTGCTAAGAGCACTTATTTGGGACGTCAGGCTAGTCGCCGTCCAGTGGGTCAACGAAGAGTGACAGTGTGAGGCGGTTCTATGCTATCCTAAAGTATAATGGTTTTTCCTACTCGGGACCCATCGAACCAAAAATAATATACTAAACACTGTGTAATAAACATATTTCTTTGTTATTGGCCTTCCACGGTCCATCCACACTAGAAAGATAGAAATACAGCTAGAAATTCTGAATGGTTGGTTAATAATCCAAGGAACATGTCTTGTCAGTGTCGGAATACGGCCAATGTTTGTTATATTTGTCACGCTGCCGATATCCACGCGAATCTGTAGCACACGTGTAGCAACAATTTGCATACATCTTATCATAACATGTTACAATGTAAATAGCTCATATTGTTTTATGCAGCACCTACCGGCCAATATATTATGTACGTGTGTACCTGTCTGTTTTGTATCAACGTTAACGATTTAGTTTATTATGTAGGGTGTAGGATACATATTTTACTAGTATGTGTGTGTGTGTGTGTGAAGCGATAACTGCCTATAAGTCAATTCAGTGATATTCTTTCTCAACCATCTAAAATTTTACCCTTTGACGCCTCCTATCTAGTAGTTTTATGTAACTTTCTATCTTAACCCACAAATACTGCCCAGTCTGAGAGCATTTTTCTCTTTTATCATATATTTTTATTTTCCTCAAGATGAGGCGTAATATGAGTGATAGAGACAATTGTTCGAACTTTGCGATTTCGATCTTTGCGGTAGGGCCTATGAATAGACGCTCGATTTGGGCGAATGGCGGAGCGGTCGGCGTGCATGTTAAATAAACGCAAACGTATGTGAGCAGCCGTATTGCAAACTGCTCAACTCCCTAAGGGCCCGCGGGTACACTAGCAGCGGTCACTTGACGGTTTCCTGGCGATTCCATATTAATCGACACGCCTTTTTGTATAAGCACGCCGAGAAAACGCGGAACAAAAACGGTAATGTGCCCACGCTCTTACAAATGGACGCAACCCTGTCTACTAAAGCGTCCATTCAGGCCAGTATGACACTGTAAAGCGGCATATGAAGCAGTGGTATAATTTCGTTTATAAGATACTTTTTTGTATGGTTAATCCTTAATCTGTCTTTGTGCGTCAGAAGTTACATTATTTAAGAAGTAACTAAATAAATCATACGCTTCAGAACCAAGATTACTTGAATTTTACTTTATAGAAATTACATACAAAGTGACCCCTAAAAAATACAGGATTTATTTAATACGTTGCAAATATTGAAGAGGGTCATAAGTTTTTTTATTAATAACAAAATTACCTATTTTCTATAACGTATACGTCTTACAATTGTAGCTTGTTCAGTATCATCTTTTTAACAATAGAACGAAAATTCCTAAATCGCGAGCGGTTCGCCCATCCTTGCCTGAGCCGCCATGATTAAATCGAGTAGCACGAAAAGCTCTATATACTTACATCTCTCACCGCGGAGTCCTCATCGCTGTACTGTATTGTATCGCAGTCATAGACGATGGTCTTATTGAAAGCAGCTGCACTACAGGTGTCATTGCTGTCAACTATCGCTGCATATCTCTTACATTTGGATAATCTATCTTTTTCAATAGGTATCCCGTTCGTGAGCCAGCTGGTGTCGTTGAGGCCTTCGCACTCTGTTATTTTACATCTGAAACAAAAAGTAAATTCTGATTATTTTTCTTGATTATAGGTTCAGCTGTGCTTATTAACCATATAGGAGCGTCATCACGGAGAGAATTCGTCACCGAGTGCCGACTATTTGAGCAGTGTGGAGCCAAGCGTTGAGCTTGATTCTCTCAGTAGGAACACTCATAAGGAAAAATTTTGAAGATAAAATTGATTGTATAAGTATTGTAGCATAAACCTTCGTGGACATGTTAAAGATCTAGAGGGGCACTGTACTATCTTTTTCTCATCAAAATTTTCATATAAGTTTTTTTTCCGTACACAGAACAATGGCGTTCCAGACATTATAGGGAACTTGTCCCACCTATCCGACAGGGCACCCTCAGGGGCTGTCAGGTACTGTAGCTGCCCTGTATTGACTGCTTGCACTGGTGGAAACCCATGGAACTCAGATGGTGTCGTCAGATCCGTACGCCTTAAGTGTAATAATCATTTAAATAAATAAATTATAGGCCAATTGTCTAATTGCAAACATGGGTTAAGGTTTATTCGTCATAAGTAGGTAAAATTGCCGTAGTGGTAAAATTGCTCTTGACTGATATACCATATTCGCACCTAAAAGTAGGCAATGTTAGAGCCCCATCTCCTCCTGCGGGTGTCGTAAGAGGCGACCAAGGGAAAAAACCGACGAATGGACAACATCCGTCGAAACGGAAACAGCTAATGCGGTCGCCAACCCGCTTGCCTAGCATGGTGGCAAATCAGTATTCTCCGTACCAAAATACCATTCAAAAATATCATTGAAAAAATCGGATTAACGATCCCTAACTCGGGATAGGCTAAGAAAGGCTTATGATAGAATTCTCACGTTTTTATGCTAATTTAGAGCATCTCTGATTCGTTTGTAGTGCTTAATTTATTTGTAAACACATTCCTCCGCCAGGGGCCTGTTGCGTGAAAACTTATAACTAATCAAATTAGCGGTACTCTCTTTCTAATAATAGGAATTGGAAAAGGACTTCGCCTAATATTACAAGTACTACAAATCAAATATTTTTTTAATATTTAGATTTGATTTGATTTTTAAGATTTGTTGTAGGTATAACTGTTTTGAAAATATAGATACCACTGAGATGAGTTTCTTGCTGATAATAATCTTCACTGTCATCACAGGTCAGAAGTGTTAGTTAGACCGGTGGTAGATTTTTTTGAATGTTCTTAGGGGCATTGTAAAAAATATGCCTAAATTGAAAAATAAAGATCTTATGTTTTTCTTATCGTACCCGTAACAAATATCAAATTAGTACCACCAGTTCTAAATCAGAATACGCCTTTAAACGTCGGTTCACCACTGGCAGTCTAGTGATCTCAATCCAGATCTGGGTCATCGCACGGAGGCTGTGGCAACGTGATTTGACGCACTAAATGCATGGGTCCTATTTCGAAATGTGGATCTGTTTTTCAAAATGATACTGAAAATGTGTTCATAGACAACCAGTAAGATTGCAATTGAAAAATCTTACCCTGCCTTTAGCTAAGAGCAAATATCCATGAAAAAAAAAACAAGACTTCTTATATTTGAGAAATTTTGACGGATTCCGCTGTATCCGTTGAACCATTTGGTTAGAGCGACAGCCGCGAGAGGTAGAGACGTGTGTTCAAATCCTGCCTCGGATACCAGAGTATCTCTCCTACTTAAGACTTTTTTTAAGTATATCTCATTTATTTAAATTGATAGGAATTCAGTTAGGAAATATTAAGAAAATAATATAAATTGCCCCTTCGTTGTTCGTCGATATTTTGTTTTGAATTTGATTTGTGTGAGACGATTTCAAGCCGAATGGATGCCACACAGTCTGCGTACGAATTACGTGTCCTAGTTGCCGGAATTGCATTGTTGATATTTGCTGGGGTGGTTAAAATTATTTAGTGGAAGCCCAGTTCTTGTACTGGGGCCGATTTTTGAGTAGTGCACTCGATTTCAAAAAACCTTGAGGATAAAAATAATAGCACAGAAAAGTTTCTTAGAATTAGTTTTGCATGAAATATATAATTCCGATATCTAAAATCATTAATTTATATATCATTTACACAAAAATATAAGATAAAAATATAGTAAAGATACTAACTAAAAACTAAACTATAAATAAAAATTTGACCTAGGTAGCGTGCCCAGAAGGCTGGCCGCGTTTCAGCGCTGCATAGCAATGCTAATCCGTTGGGCTGGTCACCAGAAACCTCTATAAGACGCGCCGATATCTCTTTGCGCGCTTTTTTAATTTATATCATTCAAGTTTGTAAAATACAATTTCTCCTTTCTGACAGAGTTTAAAAGTCACGATTCGAGTACTCGACGTTCAAAAGTCGGCCCCCTGGTCGGGAATAGTTTGTAACGTTGCGAAGATGGCGACTGTGAGGCGTAGGTATGTGAACAACTAGTGTGATGTGATCTTTAGATTTCTAAAATACATATGTATGTAACTGCCTGCTAGTTCAGTCGGTTATGTGACCTGCCTAGAAAACTAGTTAGAGATTGCGGATAGTGTATTTTTCACGATTGCTTCTGGGTTTTAGGTACTAGGTAGTTACCTTAATGTAAGTATTTATTGTCTATCTTGTATAGGTTTATATCGTCGACTAGTTCCTACAACATAAACCTTCTTAAGCTAAGTATGGGACTAATCCTACACTAGTCGACCTAGGTTGATTTGTATAATGTTCTAATGTTGTTCCATTATATATGTACTAACTGACTTTGTGAACTTCGTACCGTTCCACAGTGGACTGACTTCATACTATAGTCGTGACATTCAGGCTCGGTATCACGAACATCGAAGTTCGTATATTTCGAGCATCTTTCTTTTTTACTCCAATTAAGGCGTCATTAGAGTGATAGAGACAATTGTCCGAAATTTACGAATATCGTTTTTCGCGGTAGCGCCGCAATTATGGTATTGACACGTTCACAGACACAGTGTGACGTCTTCTGTTATAGACCAAAGGAAACAAACGACTTCGACGCGACGGCTGTCGACGTCTTAGACTATTAGTGTGTTAATTAATGAATGTTGTGTGATTTTTCGTGACTGACAATGACGGTTCTACTCGTGTTTATTCTGTCACTCGTTCGACATGGTTCGGGGAATTAAATCCGCAATACAACAACTCCGGTTTCGGATCACCCTGAACCGGTTTTGACATCAAAAGCAGCGCGCGGCGGTGCGTGATGCGCCGGGCCAAGTCAGCGGCGAGGCGAACGTACATTCGGCACTCTTAGTGCTTGAAAATGCGCGTCGCGCGCGTGATCAAATAATCGTAAAGCCGTCATTTTGATTCATAAAATATTACAATGACACACGAAAGTTTAAATACAAATGTTTATCGCGTCAAAAATATTATGCATGCACGTTTTCTTCTTCTCCACACGATACCGAATATGCCCTGAAACGAATCCCACTATTTTTATTACACCTTGTAAATCCTTTGCTTAACCCTTAATTTAGTGGTCGCTTACTATGGGCCTCATAAGAAGGCTCAAAGTCATCCAAAGAGCAATGGAGAGGGCTATGTTGGGAGTGTCCCTGCGTGATCGCATCAGGAATGATTTCATTCGCAGTAGAACCAATGTTACCGATATAGCCCTCCGGATCGCCAAACTTAAGTGGCAGTGGGCGGGCCACATTGCGCGCTGAACCGATGGCCGTTGGGACGGAAAGGTTCTGGAGTGTCGACTACGAACTGGAAGACGCAGCGTAGGTAGGCCTCCCACAAGGTGGACCGACGAACTAGTTAGAGTCGCGGGATACCGCTGGATGTGGAAGGCGCAGGATCGGTCTTCTTGTGTCGTTTTGGAGGAGGCCTATGTCCAGCAGTGGGCGTCTTCCGGCTGACATGATGATGACGATGAACCCTTATTTGGCAATAGTCCTTAAAATTCTAATCATAAAAAATACAAAAAGATGTTCTAATAATGTGTACTGCCGACTGTATACTGCCAAATTAAAGGTTAATTCAATTCAATTAAAATACCACTGGGAAAGCGAGCCAGTTGAATTAATCATATAACACAATTAATATCGTCCCGTGTGTGATTGATAGCGCGGGTTAGGCCGAGTGTAAGTGATGTCATGTGATATTATATCACGTGATATACTTGACAGTCATTTGTAATATGTGGTTGTGCACAATGAGCAGCTACATCCCTTATGGCGAGTACGTTGAACTCCAAATGTACGGGTAAGTTTAAGACATCGATGTATAGGTAAATAATTTCTTCTTCTTTTAAAAAAATATGGCTAACCAACACGTATCAAAAGAGATGGATAGTGCGAATAGCCGATAATAGGGCAACCATGTTATCTGTGGGGTAACTTCTTCTTTTAAAAAAAAATATGGCTTCCATTAATAAATCAGTCAATAATTTCGCCAATGTCAACTAAAATAACAAATAAGTAAATAACATATAAGTTTGCCCTTAGAGTATGACGTTGTTCGGTAGTAGGCCTTGCGTTTTGTAAAGTGGTAGCTGGGCTTTACAGAAAGCTAACGGCGGCTGTGACCCCGGGACTGCCGGGTGATGACCAAAATAGTGGTGAAACGCGTTTTGAAATCAATTCTTTATTAGCTGCACAATTCTTCGTTAGATCACTGCATAATACAATATCAATATTACACACCAAACTACGTTTGAACAAAAAATATATTTTCAAGACGACTTCGCCATTTTGAGGTTCAACCGTCAATCTTCAAGTAAATAATTTGTGTGTACATGTTACTTGTTTAAGTAAACTGACGCACACATCATTGTTTGAAGTCAAATGTTGTTTATTCACTTGTTATTGAAGGAAAATCTTTATTAATCTTGATTCAAAAAAACTGTTAGGCAGCACTAAGTTTGAGGGTCAGTTTGTTGAGTGTACAAAAAATTACAACTTACTTATCAACTTACCTGTCAATTCTGTTTAAAATTTACCTGTCAACTTTGTTTTAAACTATATTAAACCTGCAGAAGCGAACCACAGTAAAGTCCCCTATCATTCCTGATGCAGTAAATGCTCAGGATGCTCGAATATTCCATTTAAATATGTCTTATAAGATTCCAAATGTGTCAACATCCTTATTCTGAGAGATTTTATGGAAACGAGTCCTGAATG
Source organism: Grapholita molesta (assembly GCA_022674325.2). NCBI lineage: Eukaryota > Metazoa > Arthropoda > Insecta > Lepidoptera > Tortricidae > Grapholita > Grapholita molesta. The sequence goes on from CP053137.2 coordinate 13,082,069, forward strand.
GATATGATGGTTGCTATTTTCCGTAAAATTACGTAATTTTGCACTAAGCATGATGTTTGTATTTAAACTCCCGTGTGAAGTAGGAAAGTAATAGTGTATAAATTAATGAATTACATACAGCATTGTGACGTGAGTAAAATGTTAAGAAACTTGCTATCGTAAGGTATGTTACTAATTATAATATAACTAAATATATTATGAAAAAATCAAACAAGACAATTTAGTGTTATTGTTTATTGTTCATCTGAATGATAATGTCAGTCAAAGACGTTCGTATATTCGGCCAATTTGAAGTGGCGATATCGTTTAATTATGGAGGTTAATAAACGATAAGTGGTAATTGTTTGTGAATATCCTACGAGTGATTAAAAATTTGACGTCATCCGCACGAATTGTTGGAGCCCTGATTATCAGGATCGATTCTATGCATATGGTTCCAAATAGAATGAGCCCAGAGAAAAAAACTGGATTTAAGGTTAATTTTTTTAACAAAAATTCACTCGCCAGTGTGTGCCGCTTGACTTTGGACTGGAGTAAATCCATTCTGCCTTAAGGTTGATTCTCGGATACCAGAGTATCTCTCCTACTTAAGACTTTTTTTAAGTATATCTCATTTATTTAAATTGATAGGAATTCAGTTAGGAAATATTAAGAAAATAATATAAATTGCCCCTTCGTTGTTCGTCGATATTTTGTTTTGAATTTGATTTGTGTGAGACGATTTCAAGCCGAATGGATGCCACACAGTCTGCGTACGAATTACGTGTCCTAGTTGCCGGAATTGCATTGTTGATATTTGCTGGGGTGGTTAAAATTATTTAGTGGAAGCCCAGTTCTTGTACTGGGGCCGATTTTTGAGTAGTGCACTCGATTTCAAAAAACCTTGAGGATAAAAATAATAGCACAGAAAAGTTTCTTAGAATTAGTTTTGCATGAAATATATAATTCCGATATCTAAAATCATTAATTTATATATCATTTACACAAAAATATAAGATAAAAATATAGTAAAGATACTAACTAAAAACTAAACTATAAATAAAAAATTTGACCTAGGTAGCGTGCCCAGAAGGCTGGCCGCGTTTCAGCGCTGCATAGCAATGCTAATCCGTTGGGCTGGTCACCAGAAACCTCTATAAGACGCGCCGATATCTCTTTGCGCGCTTTTTTAATTTATATCATTCAAGTTTGTAAAATACAATTTCTCCTTTCTGACAGAGTTTAAAAGTCACGATTCGAGTACTCGACGTTCAAAAGTCGGCCCCCTGGTCGGGAATAGTTTGTAACGTTGCGAAGATGGCGACTGTGAGGCGTAGGTATGTGAACAACTAGTGTGATGTGATCTTTAGATTTCTAAAATACATATGTATGTAACTGCCTGCTAGTTCAGTCGGTTATGTGACCTGCCTAGAAAACTAGTTAGAGATTGCGGATAGTGTATTTTTCACGATTGCTTCTGGGTTTTAGGTACTAGGTAGTTACCTTAATGTAAGTATTTATTGTCTATCTTGTATAGGTTTATATCGTCGACTAGTTCCTACAACATAAACCTTCTTAAGCTAAGTATGGGACTAATCCTACACTAGTCGACCTAGGTTGATTTGTATAATGTTCTAATGTTGTTCCATTATATATGTACTAACTGACTTTGTGAACTTCGTACCGTTCCACAGTGGACTGACTTCATACTATAGTCGTGACATTCAGGCTCGGTATCACGAACATCGAAGTTCGTATATTTCGAGCATCTTTCTTTTTTACTCCAATTAAGGCGTCATTAGAGTGATAGAGACAATTGTCCGAAATTTACGAATATCGTTTTCGCGGTAGCGCCGCAATTATGGTATTGACACGTTCACAGACACAGTGTGACGTCTTCTGTTATAGACCAAAGGAAACAAACGACTTCGACGCGACGGCTGTCGACGTCTTAGACTATTAGTGTGTTAATTAATGAATGTTGTGTGATTTTTCGTGACTGACAATGACGGTTCTACTCGTGTTTATTCTGTCACTCGTTCGACATGGTTCGGGAATTAAATCCGCAATACAACAACTCCGGTTTCGGATCACCCTGAACCGGTTTTGACATCAAAAGCAGCGCGCGGCGGTGCGTGATGCGCCGGGCCAAGTCAGCGGCGAGGCGAACGTACATTCGGCACTCTTAGTGCTTGAAAATGCGCGTCGCGCGCGTGATCAAATAATCGTAAAGCCGTCATTTTGATTCATAAAATATTACAATGACACACGAAAGTTTAAATACAAATGTTTATCGCGTCAAAATATTATGCATGCACGTTTTCTTCTTCTCCACACAATACCGAATATGCCCTGAAACGAATCCCACTATTTTTATTACACCTTGTAAATCCTTTGCTTAACCCTTAATTTAGTGGTCGCTTACTATGGGCCTCATAAGAAGGCTCAAAGTCATCCAAAGAGCAATGGAGAGGGCTATGTTGGGAGTGTCCCTGCGTGATCGCATCAGGAATGATTTCATTCGCAGTAGAACCAATGTTACCGATATAGCCCTCCGGATCGCCAAACTTAAGTGGCAGTGGGCGGGCCACATTGCGCGCTGAACCGATGGCCGTTGGGACGGAAAGGTTCTGGAGTGTCGACTACGAACTGGAAGACGCAGCGTAGGTAGGCCTCCCACAAGGTGGACCGACGAACTAGTTAGAGTCGCGGGATACCGCTGGATGTGGAAGGCGCAGGATCGGTCTTCTTGTGTCGTTTTGGAGGAGGCCTATGTCCAGCAGTGGGCGTCTTCCGGCTGACATGATGATGACGATGAACCCTTATTTGGCAATAGTCCTTAAAATTCTAATCATAAAAAATACAAAAAGATGTTCTAATAATGTGTACTGCCGACTGTATACTGCCAAATTAAAGGTTAATTCAATTCAATTAAAATACCACTGGGAAAGCGAGCCAGTTGAATTAATCATATAACACAATTAATATCGTCCCGTGTGTGATTGATAGCGCGGGTTAGGCCGAGTGTAAGTGATGTCATGTGATATTATATCACGTGATATACTTGACAGTCATTTGTAATATGTGGTTGTGCACAATGAGCAGCTACATCCCTTATGGCGAGTACGTTGAACTCCAAATGTACGGGTAAGTTTAAGACATCGATGTATAGGTAAATAATTTCTTCTTCTTTTAAAAAAATATGGCTAACCAACACGTATCAAAAGAGATGGATAGTGCGAATAGCCGATAATAGGGCAACCATGTTATCTGTGGGGTAACTTCTTCTTTTAAAAAAAAAATATGGCTTCCATTAATAAATCAGTCAATAATTTCGCCAATGTCAACTAAAATAACAAATAAGTAAATAACATATAAGTTTGCCCTTAGAGTATGACGTTGTTCGGTAGTAGGCCTTGCGTTTTGTAAAGTGGTAGCTGGGCTTTACAGAAAGCTAACGGCGGCTGTGACCCCGGGACTGCCGGGTGATGACCAAAATAGTGGTGAAACGCGTTTTGAAATCAATTCTTTATTAGCTGCACAATTCTTCGTTAGATCACTGCATAATACAATATCAATATTACACACCAAACTACGTTTGAACAAAAAATATATTTTCAAGACGACTTCGCCATTTTGAGGTTCAACCGTCAATCTTCAAGTAAATAATTTGTGTGTACATGTTACTTGTTTAAGTAAACTGACGCACACATCATTGTTTGAAGTCAAATGTTGTTTATTCACTTGTTATTGAAGGAAAATCTTTATTAATCTTGATTCAAAAAAACTGTTAGGCAGCACTAAGTTTGAGGGTCAGTTTGTTGAGTGTACAAAAAATTACAACTTACTTATCAACTTACCTGTCAATTCTGTTTAAAATTTACCTGTCAACTTTGTTTTAAACTATATTAAACCTGCAGAAGCGAACCACAGTAAAGTCCCCTATCATTCCTGATGCAGTAAATGCTCAGGATGCTCGAATATTCCATTTAAATATGTCTTATAAGATTCCAAATGTGTCAACATCCTTATTCTGAGAGATTTTATGGAAACGAGTCCTGAATGGATATGATGGTTGCTATTTTCCGTAAAAATTACGTAATTTTGCACTAAGCATGATGTTTGTATTTAAACTCCCGTGTGAAGTAGGAAAGTAATAGTGTATAAATTAATGAATTACATACAGCATTGTGACGTGAGTAAAATGTTAAGAAACTTGCTATCGTAAGGTATGTTACTAATTATAATATAACTAAATATATTATGAAAAAATCAAACAAGACAATTTAGTGTTATTGTTTATTGTTCATCTGAATGATAATGTCAGTCAAAGACGTTCGTATATTCGGCCAATTTGAAGTGGCGATATCGTTTAATTATGGAGGTTAATAAACGATAAGTGGTAATTGTTTGTGAATATCCTACGAGTGATTAAAAATTTGACGTCATCCGCACGAATTGTTGGAGCCCTGATTATCAGGATCGATTCTATGCATATGGTTCCAAATAGAATGAGCCCAGAGAAAAAAACTGGATTTAAGGTTAATTTTTTGAACAAAAATTCACTCGCCAGTGTGTGCCGCTTGACTTTGGACTGGAGTAAATCCATTCTGCCTTAAGGTTGATTATCTAAAAAAATGGATAATAAACAGCCGTAGAGCAAAATGGATTTTCCTAAATTTGAAGTTAAGCAACACGTGTGTGTTAGAGCGTGACAGTTATGGTGGCAAACGATGAATACCCGACCGTCTTAGGCAAGCCGGTGGCTTCTTCCGCATTTGCAGTGAATAGCGTAGTTGATCGTTCAATCAGCAAAGCGCTTCGACGAGAAATATTTAACGGAAGTCGACAAGTCGATAGCAACGAGCGTACAAACGAAAATGTAAAGCTAGCACACACTAGTATCCGTAAAGAATCACTATAATATTGTGGAAAGCTTAGATTCCATTTTCAAACACTAAGATCCCGCTTTCTGTGCGCTGTTCCGCTTGGCTGTGTGGTGCCAGCACAACTTTATCTCCGTCGAGTGTCGTAAGAGGCGACAAAGGTTACTGCTTTCGTGGCTGACGCCCAATTAGACAATATAAAAAAAATACGTATAGTCGAACAATTAACCTCCATTTCTGAAATCGGTTGAAAATATGACACCATAACGCGGCATATGACGTCTGGTGTCTAGGACAAAGTTTAACGTCAATATGATTTGCCAACTTTGGTGTTCCAAAGGTCAAACGGTTACATTAGCTACACACGGGCACATCACACGGGTAGTCGAACCCTTTGATTTGTACGGTGAGTGTTCGAACCGTGGTGGGTTTAAGCTCGGACAGCGGACAGCGTCCGAGTCAATTTACCGCCGTATAGACGGTTTTGTACGCCGGACACATTCGACGGACATGCCCGTACGTATGTAGCTAGTCATTAGTTATACGTATTATAAATTTGTAGTTCTCATTAATGTACTTGCGTCAGCGATTGTTAATATTCATAGATGAATTAACTCTACATAAGGCACTGGTCCCACCGCGAGCTAGTAAGCTATGAGCTATTTCAAGGGACAAAATATAATTGGTCCCGTGTAAATAAAAGATACATATATGTCATAGCCGGACGATCATAGTTCATCGCCGGGCGATGAGCTATAAATATATATATATCTCTCTTTTATTTACACGGGAGCGATCATCTTTTGTCCCTTGAAATAGCTGATAGCTCATAGCGTACTAGCTCGCGGTGGGACCAGTGCCTAATGACCCCGCAAACATGTTTCCTCAGAACGCGGAGTCTAAAAAAGTGTCCTTCAAGTCTAGTTTGACATCGTCTATTATTGTACTACCGCATTAGGTTTGACGTGTGACATTTTATTTTTTTAATCAGCGGGTTTTTGCGTATTGGATAATGTCTAAAAGCCGTGTGGTGCCGGCTGACTAGAAAGCATCACCCCATCTCCTCCCGCGGGTGTCGTAAGAGGCGACAGAGAAAAAATCCTACGGATTGGCAGCAGCGTCCGTCGAAGCCCAATCTACAGCTACTGCGGTCGCCAACCCGCCTGCCAAGCGTGGCGACTATGGCAACTACCCCCAAGATGATACAAGTCATATTTGTGGGAGGCCTATGTCCAGCAGTGGACTGCATACGGCTGAAATGTAATATCTAAAGCCGAGGAAGGGGTTAACGGGATAAGTGACAGTAGAATATTGGGGTATTTTTTGGGAGCCATTCATAGACATACCATTTAACTAGACTGTGCGTGCTAATAATAATACCACGATCGAAAGGGATGGTCTTATGTAACTTTCCATAGGTATGGCAGAGACGGTGCGTAGTCTCTATATTTGTGTTCCCCTCCAAACTGGACCCTTCAGAACTGTCAAAGTTGGAGGGGAACAAACAAATACAATTGGAGTTTTCTTGGGTTCTCAACCAAAGTTGCGGTGATTAATAGAGAATAAGCTAATATTTTTCTTATAAAAAATGTCCTGTAAAGCAAAACTAAAGTGAATTGTTACATTTTGGGCTACAAAAGCCAGAATATCTTTGTCCCTTACTGACACTCGCGGATGCGTTCTCCAGTCATTATTGCTCCTAGGAGCCATTTTCTACTGAAAAAGAATTCTATGTATATTCAGCCGCTGACTTGTGTAGATTCCATCCAATAGGTAGGTTCATTAACTTCATATCTTTCTTTACTATTTCAATTGCGTTTATTGGTAATTCCTAAGCTTGTATATAATGCGTATTGCATACCATGTATAATGTAGAAACATTGATATAACGCCTGACCGCCAACCCGCAATTATGACGATGATGATGATGGTGAACACTATCTACTATTATAAAGAAGATTTTGATGGCTTTGAATAGGCTCTCCAAAACAACTAAACCGATTTGAGAAAATATTCCACGATTAGAATCCTACATTATTCTGGTTTAGCATAGGCGATAATATTATAATTTATATTATACTAGCTGACCCGGCGAAATTCGTACCGCCTAAAAAGCGACAAAAGTAGTGATAGCTTTCAACAATAACGGGGTTTTTGTGATTTTTTAGTACTTAATGTCTCAATCAGGGCTGTGTCGATTCCAACCAAACCTATCCAAAATCATTTTAATCGGTTTAGCCGTTCTCGAGTAATAAGCAGTTGAACAAACCCCACTTTCTTCTATATATATATTCTATCCATCAAATCAGAGGCTAGTTACTTATAATATTCAGTTACATTTATATAGTAGCACTAATTTACACTGAAATTTAATATTATTAAGTTATTTGGCTCATTGGATGTTACTGGTTATTAGTGACCTGGTAGTGCCTTGGTAGTGCCTTTTCGCATGATCGGCGCGTTAGCTTAGTGTGGATATAGTTTATAACCCCGGGATTTGATATTCAAAATGAAATATATGAAAAATAGTAACGGAATGAAATAAAAAAGCTTGGGACACATTTTTTCTCCTATCACCACACAAAAAAATCCAAATAATAAAGTTAAATACAGGTACAACTTTAAATAAAATGCCCCAGTTACCTAAATGCTTTGGAATTTGTATATGTTATAGATTTTAATGCCTTGAAAAAAAGTATCGTAGGCGCTACAACCAGGTTCTTTTGCTACTATAATTTCAAAGAAAGTTAGGAATTAAAGATGTTACAGAAATAAATTATAAATGTAATAATTTAATAATTTTCATTTAATATATTGGTGTTGACGTTTCGTGTTTTATTTTTATATTACTGTGACTGTTAAATGAAAGTAATTTTAATTAATGTCAAAAAAATTATCTGCGTTAAATACTACTCGGAGAATCTTAAGTCTAATCCATGTTATGGACAATGTTTAAAGTCATCCACCCGTAATGGCACTACCAATTACGATCACTGCTGATTTATGAATTTAAGAACCCCTTGAGATAAAAAAACTGGAAAATCCAAGCATCGGATGCATGCAAAAGAATAATCGGCGGGCACGTTTACCGTAGTCGCGAGAGATAACGAGTATCGAGTTTATTATCTGTGCATCTCGTTCGCACTAAACTAGTATAAGCGAGATGCACAGATAGTAAACTCGATACTCGGTATCGAAAACGTCAATGTCACAACTCATGGTAAGGGTACAGTGTCGGGCAAGTCAGTGGATTTTTCAATTTTGTTTACCTGTCATTAGTAGACATTTGTAGTTAATACAAAATGAATTTAATATACCAAAACACCAAAGAACACATTTATTGAATACCTACACATAAAGTTTTATTAAAAATTACATGTTGGTAGTAAAAAAGCTTTCAACCAGCTTGGTTGTAAGCAGTTACCTACTGTCATAAGATTTGTGACATTTGTATGGAAGAAGCCATACAAATGTTGAATAGCCATATCATTAACTAATGGGATTTACTTGGTTCTTCAATTACATGAATTACTTATACAGGGAAATCGATTAATTATCGCGTAGGTCAAAAGGAGTGCTTAATTATGCTTTCAGTTATTTTAGTTTGCTTCCCATAAACTCATGGATGTATAAAATAATTAGGTACGGATGCCTCGGCATTGTATCAATATTATGACTCCATTATTAGTCATCATGCAAGCACATATTGACTTGTCCGATTTGACTGAAAACCTCCTCCTATAGTAATTCTTTTTTTCATCGTAGCCGTGCGGTATCCATGAATTTGTACATCTATGATTCGACCGTACCAAATAATTAATGCAGAGCTTTAGGAATAAAATATTGATAAAAAAATGCTTTACTTCATTTTGTTTATACACGTGTAAGAAAAAACTAACATAGGTAATAGGTAACATATGTGGGCACCACTTTAGTGTGCCATGTGGCATAGAATGCCGGCTAAGAATGGCACCACCCCATCTCCAATCGCGGGTATCATAAGAGGCTGTAAAGGAATCAACAGCTATTGCGGCCGCCATCCTGCCTACCAAGCGTGGCAACTTTGGCAACTGCCTCTAAAATAGTATTAAATCATGTTTGGGGGAGGCCTATGTCCAGCAGTGGACGTCTTCTTAATGATGACCACTTTAGTAAACCTCTGTGACAGTATAGTTGGTTGGTAGAAAATGACTTGAGGCATTAAGCCTGCGGGCGGCTATACATCACTTACTTATCAATGAGTTCCAGTTATTCTGTTTTTCTCAATTTTTCCATCACATTTAAATTTGTCGAAGAGAGATTTTCTTTGAGAATAAGATCGCTGGTGTCTCGCAAAATATTGTAATTTGTGATCATTTTGTAAGATAATATATTACGTTATTGAAAAGGTTTAAGAGTTTTCTTTCAATTTAGTTTGCAAATTATATTTTATCATTTACATTTAACGTAAGTATAGAATAAATTTTCTCTTGACGTAAAACCGATACTATATTTCAGTAGTGTTTTGTTAAAATTTATTGAAAGCGGTGGGCGGTGAGTTATTAAAGTTTCAAATTGAAATTCAATGTCAATGGAAACTTGGATGTCAATAAAAGCATAATTTGTCAATTTAAATACAAGTTTCAAGTAGTCAGAAATATGTAGGGCTTTTAAGTTTGTGCACTATATTAGAGTCTGGCTAATAAATAATAACCTACTTTATTGGCGGGAAATTCATAAAACCTTGGGCTGGTAATACTTGGTTTAGTAGGAATTATGGTTTTGATACTAGAAAATTATTTTTAAATTTTATTGAATATAAAAACAACGTTGACTCTTTGTATATTTTTCAAAGTTGAAACACAAAAACCTAAACGAAACAATATGCCCATACAATATGCCTTAAAACTTATAGTGATTACACAAAATTCCAATAAAATTTCATATTTTGTAAGTTTCAAACATCTGTATAATATATATAAATTGATAGCGGACTTTCAGCATTTTTTATCATAGAAAGTTGGTGATACAACATGGAAATATTTGTCAACAACATGTGGCTAGGCAGATTATATTCAAGACAATAACTTAACTAGTAGTCTTATTTTGTCTAGGTAAAATAATCAAACAATTACCCTAGTACAGGTCAATGTGATGTATGTAGTTTTAGAGCTTGGTGCTCTACTGAATCCAAAGCGGCCAGCTGATACTTGGCAGACCCGTCTCAATAATGGCAACAGAACTCCATGCACGATCGAACCGGAGCTTGGTAAAGTATTAGAAGCTGTTCCAGCGTGAAGTACCGCTTCACCTGTGACCCCCAAGTTTTCTAGCAACGGATTTCACTTTGGCCTCATTAGTGGCACTTCTAATTTGTGGTTAATTTTAACCCAAGTGCCCCGAGGTGGTCCGTAATTGCTAAGGATACATTCTGGAAAGTGGGAGCTAAGTTAAAAAGGCTGATCTTGTGTACTTAACTCAACTTTTTGGCGGTAAATAAACATGCCTGAATTTTGGAGGAGTTAAACCTAACCAAGTTTTAATCATATAGGAAATTTTCTATTAGAGTATTGTATAAATTTGTGTTCTCCTGATATTGCTGCATAATTATGTGCGCTCACGAAGTGACTGACGTTGTGAGATTTATTTGTGGTCAACACCAGAACTGATATCATGGTTGCCGTTTTATCGTCTATCGCGCTATCCATCACTTTCGCACTCACATACTTGTTAGAACGTGACAGATATAACAAAATTATAACCCGACATTAGGCTAGCAGATATGCAAAGAAAAAGATCTGTTTGGTGTGTGGCAAAGCAATAATTCATTTTGAAGCACTTCTATCCGTTGGTGAACAAACAGAACACCTTCCTATCTGCCAAATATGTCGACTGCTGGATGAAGGCCATAAACTGCCACAGTGAGCGATCTCTAACAAATTGTTAGTTTTTTTAGCAACCATTAGCCATTGCCCAATACTCTAGTCGCCATGCTTAGCAGGCGTACAGTATTTCAGCAGGATATTCCATTACTCCACAGGTACGCTGTTACCCATTCTGGGCGCAGTTTTTTTTTTATGACAAAAGTGGCAAACGAGCTGACGGATTGCCTGATGGTAAGCAATTACCGCCGCCCATGGTCATTCGCCACACCAAGGGAGTTAAAAGCGCATTGCCGGCCTTTAAGGGGGGTTGGAACTCTGGGAACCTTATTCACCATCATGAACACAACACTACATACCTAAAAGGTAACAGTGTTATTATGGCTGTGGTTTTCTGTAAGGAGGAGGTACTTCCCCAGTTAGGCTTCTCCAGACTCAAGCGGGATGGTACTTCGCTGAGCCCTACCTCTCATTGTTGGACGTAGTTTAGGGATATACCTTTTTTTTTTTTTTTTTGTCGCTGGGAAAATGCGATTGCGCATCCCCCCGGGCCTGGGGTAGGGCCATGATGGTAGTGAGGGGGTATGTGGGACTCTCTCCTCGCTGCTCCTCTTGCTGGCCAAGAGGAGGGGAGGAGAATACCCACTAAAAACCCAGCGGCGACGTCCGCATTGCCGTTTGGGGGAGTGCCACTGGATTACGATCGCACTCGACGGTGACACTCCCCGGCAGCCCAGCCGGCGATAGCCGGGTATCCGCTCCTTAGGAGAAGAGAGCCATGTCGCAAATGTCTCTCTTCTCAGACGGGTAGGGCCAAAAGTGTGGGTTCCCCAACCCAAGGCCCTACGATGGGGAGGAGCTAGCCATTTGCTTGGGCGTACTGTGCACGCCTCCTCCCAAGTCGTCTACGCCGGAGCGGTGGCGCATCCGCGTCGTTTTCGCGCTGCCGCTCCGCTGCTTCCTTCTGTAAAATGACCTCCTCGCAGAAGGTCGCAGTCGCCCTCCAGCACCTGTCGCTGCCCAGCATCGCTCCGACAACGCTTTGCAGCGAGAGATCTGGCACTCCAAGCGCCGCTTGCAGTGTAGCCCTCTCCGCGTCCCAGCGGGGACACTCCTCCAGCGTGTGCTGGGCCGTGTCATCAACTGCCCCGCAGTCGTGGCACTGGGGCCCTTCCTCCCTTCCGATATTGTGCAAGTAATGCCCGAAGCACCCATGTCCGGTCATTACCTGCACTATCCTGTAGCTGAGGGCCCCATGCCTGCGGCCCAGCCATTCCTCGAAGTGTGGGAGGATAGCACCTATGGTGCGGATTCCATAGGGGCTATCCTCCAGCGTGGTTTTCCAGCGCTCCCGGAGCCTGTCCAGGGCGCGCCGCGAAGCCCTCTCTGCCTCCTCGGGGTCCGGAGGCTCACCTCGTTCGCGTGCCTCTGCCCTCCTCTGGTACCTTTCCGTTAGCACCTGAGCGTCTAGCTCCCATGGCGGGGTACCGGCGAGGAGGCACACCGCAGCGAAGGCCGTGGTGCAGTAAGCCCTCACTGCCCGCTGTGCCACTACCCTCTGAGGCCGACGGAGCAAAGGTTTTGTGCGCTCCGTTAATCGATCCGCCCATATCGGCGCCCTTTCCTCTCACGGCCACCATCGTGTCGTCAGCGTAACAGATGGTGACCGCGCGCGGCAGTTGTGTCCCTCGGATCGCCCAATCGAAACCGATGTTCCACAGAAGGGGCCCCAACACCGAACCCTGTGGAACACCACACGCCATGGCATGCGCACGCCGACCAAACTTTGACTCAAAGAGCACTACCCGCTCGGTTAGGTAGTGCTCTATCACCCGCCTTAGGTACAGGGGTACCCCATGGTACCGAAGGGCCTCACCTATGACCGGGTATGGGAGGGTGCCAAACGCGTTAGCGATATCTAAGGACACCGCCACCACTCCCTCCCCCTGGCCCTCCGCGTGTTCAACGTGCCTTCTCAGGGTCCTCACAGCGTCGATAGTGGACCGTCCCGCCCGGAACCCAAACTGGCGATCAGAAAGGTTGGGTCCGATTCTGGCCATGTGCTGCTGGACACGAGAGGCCAAAATCTTCTCGTACATTTTGGCCGTTTCGTCCAGAAGCACTAAGGGACGGTATCCGGCAGGCGAGTCCGCTGGTCGTCCCTTCTTGCGCAGCAGACATAGTCTCCCCTCCTTCCAGCACCTCGAGAAGCGCCCCCCCTTCAAGCAGGCCTCAAATAGGGCCTTCAGGCGGTCTCCGAGGTGCTTTAGGGCTAGGAAAAGCACCTTCCCAGGCACTCCGTCCGGTCCAGGGGCCTTCCGGCAGGCTCTCAGCCGTTCTAGTGCCAGGTCCCACTCGGCCTCGGTTATTCTGGGTATCTCAAACGGAGGGCCCTCCGGCTCGTTCCTCTCCGGAGCTGCCATGCGAGGGGGAAGGAACTCCTGATCCTCCGGCGGAAACAGGGTCTTGACTACTTGGTCAAGAAACTCCGGGTCCATGGTATCCGTGGAGGGAGCTCTCGTCATCTTGTTCCGTACCATCTTGTACGGTCGCCCCCACGGATTCCTGTCCAGCGTGTCCAGTAGTTCCTGCCATGCCTCATCCTTCCGTCGGGCTATGAGGATCTTGAGTTCCTCCCTCGCCTTTTTAAGGGCCTCGCGCAGCTCTGCCTCTTCCAGTGGGGTGTGCCTCCTCCTTTGACAGCGGGTGTAGGCCCGGCGGGCTCTGTTACTGGCAGCGCGGAGGGCAGCAACCTCCTCCGACCACCAGTACACTTGCCGTTTGCCAGCGAGCCGCCTGGCTCGGAGCATAGCCGCATCGCACACCGCTGTCAAGGTCCCTCTGAAAAGCTTGGCCCGCTCCTCAACGTCAGTGTCATCTGACGGAGGTGCACACCAAGCCTCTACCATCGCCGCCTCCTCTACCAAATCCCTGTCTAGGGAGGACAGTGCCCATCTTGGGAAGCCGCCTGCTCCAGCTCCGCCGACAGTCACAGGTGGAGCAGCACCCAGTGCTGGGGAGACCCTCATACGGATGTAGAGATGATCGGAGAGGGTCTCTACTTCCTCAAGGACTCTCCATTCGGAAACACGTGCGGCAACGGCCGGGGTCGCAAAGGTGACGTCCACTACGGACCCCCCGTTCCAGCGCACGCACGTGTTTGCATGTCCCTGGTTCAATATGCCCAGCCCCATCGCTACTACCCAGTCGTGGAGTTTGCTCCCCCTGGGATCTGTGGCGACACCACCCCACGCTTGGCTTTTGGCGTTAAGGTCGCCAATCACCATCACGTGCCTTACAGCAGACCTCCGGATGACGCCCTCCAAAGAGCCAAGAAAATTCTCGAGCCGTACCAGTGCGGCCTGAGTGGGGCAGCATACGGCTCTGTCACCACTACCAGGTCAATGCGCCACTCTGCCATATGCTGCATGAGCAGGTCTTGGGCTCTGAGACAGTGGTTGGCATTGCACTGCAGGACCTCCAGTTGATGTGGCGGCCTCAGCTTTCCATTTCACTCATCCCCTCTTTGGCCGGGCTGGCACTTTCTTGGCTTTGCTCCGAAGCTAAGGCGGAGCTTCGCCTGCCTCTGGTCTGCGGTGGGTTGCAGGATTGCCTACCCATTATGTGGCCGGCTGGGCGCTTAGCCTGGTGGCACACTGCACAAAAAGCCTTTTCCGTGCACCCAATCATTTTGTGCCCCGGCTTACTGCACCGGAAGCACAGGCTGCCTCGGTCTGCCGGTGACGGACACGTGGCTCTCGTGTGCCCCGTCCCCAGACATTTGAAGCAGCGCAGTGGCGTCGGTTGTAGGACCTGCACGGCCGCACTCGCCCATCCGACCGAGACTCTCCCAGTGTCCGCCAGCTTCTTCGCCACAGCAATGGGGCACTTGACGAGTGTCGAGCCTGTGCCACTATAGGTAGCACGGATTGCGCCCACCTTCACCTCCTCCACTCGACACCCGCCCTCGGTCGCTATGGCTATAGCCACAGCGTCTGGTGTTGCAGCCTCATTGAGTTTTGACACTCGCAGGCCAGCCATCTTTACAGGCATGTACACTCGTGCCTCATTCCCCACAAGGGCCTCAATCCTTTCCCGCAAGCTGCCAGCAGCCCTGCCATTGTCGGTATTGGGAACCTCTATAATCCGGGCACCGTCTGCTGTTTTCCGGACCCGAACATGTTCGAGCCCGAACTCTGCCAGCTTGACAGAGGTTGTGGCCTTACTGAGGATCGATGCGTATGATGCCTCGGACTCAGGCTTTAAGGCCACAACGATGCCCGCCGTTGTAGGGATTTTTAAGCCCCTCGTTTTTGTGGCCCGCTTTTTGGCCGGTGGGGGAACGGTGGCCTGCGGCTTATCCCTCTTGGTCTTCCTCCTATCGACCAGGATCCATTCTTCCTCCGGCCACGTCACAGTCTGCTCATACGTGGATGGAAGCGGCAGTGCCGCTGTTGGCCCCTCGGCTCGCGGCGCGGGAGCGACTTGTGCAGGCCGGGCTGGAGGTATCCTCGCTTTGCTGCCTGGAGCGCGGGTTCGGGGCGCAGCAGTGCGAGCCTGAACCGACGGGCTCCACGGATCCTGGGGTAGGCCACCCATCCGTGCCGTGGAGGAGGCCGTCACCTTAGCTACTGTCCTCTTCTGGTCCCCCTTTAGTGGCGGACGGTTGATAGGTTCCGGCGGGAGGCGGCTCTTAAGGTCGTCGATACGAGCATTGACCATCTCTCCTATGGAGATAAGTAGGCTGCTGTGGATCTCCTCCCGGAACTCTTTAAGGGCCTCCTTCACCGAGGCCAAGACGTTTTTGCCGCTACCGTCACCGCTGCTGCCTACAGACGCGGACCATCCCTTCTCTCGCTCCGAGAAGGCCGTCCTCATGGCCTTTACCTCGGCCATCGCAAGGGCCAGCTCCTCCCGCTTGCGCTTATTGTCTGCGCGGAGGGCGTGCAGCTGGTCTCCTCCCTGTGCCGACTGAATCCGGGTGAGGGCCTCTATTATGACGCCGCATTGGTCATTAATGGCGCTGCGTGCGTCTTTCCTGATGCGGAGGGACCCGTCAATTTGCTGGAGGACCTCTGTGGCAGCCCTTTTCGCCGTCTCCACCGGATCGTCCTCCGTCACCTCCGCCTTCTTCCGCCGCTTGGCCGAACTGCCCTTTGGTTGGGCTCCTCTGCGGCCACGGCTGGCAGCCATCTCCGTCTCCTCTACTGCGTCTTCGAGGACTTGGACCTCTTCAGAGTCGTTCTTAAACCATCTTCCGAGTATCATGAGCTTCAGTCGACAACTGCCTTTGTCATTGTTCTTGTCTTATCGGTCTATAAAGGACTAAATAAGCAGGGTAAAATAGGACGTGTGGCCCCTGTGAGGAATATCGGTAAATGTCAATTGTTTGTTGAAATCCGGCGCAGGCTTTGTCATCAACAACAACACAATGAACATTAACTACGCAGACCGCCCTGGACCATAGCCGGCTCAAAAGTCCCCATGACACTAGCAGCGTTGCCACGCTGAATTGCCAAGGAAACTTGTTGAACCAGGTACGACCCAGAGCGAGAATCGCAACCCCTTTCCCTAAGTCGACGACCCAAGTCCCTGACAAACTCCAAATCCTCCGCACCCCACAACCCTGCATTGTTTGTCTCAGAACTAGTATTCACTCCAACTTTCAGCTCCAATCTTAAACTGTTACAGAGGTAATGTAAAAAATATATTTTCTTTACATTTTTTTTGCAAACTCGTGTATCTCCTAATCCATACTAATAGTACTTATACTACTAAACCTGTAGATGTTTTAATACCTGTAAGCTTTCGCACGTCATGTTCTGCATAACCTAGCTTACCCTAAATACGTCAGCACGTCAGTCAGCGAACTGGCAGCACAGCTACCTACGAACATTAATGTTTTCACGATAGTATTACAGGAGAATATATAAGAACTGTTTACTAAAGATACTGTTAATAAGTACATATTCCGCGTCAGTTCAGGATTAAAAATGTATTGAGTATTTGGTTTTATTGTTTACATGTATTCGATTTCACTGCATAGTTTTTTATTATGTCTATTTTTGTACAAGCGCTTCTGATAATCTTTTTTTTGGATTGAATAAACAAAAACAAAGGTTACTGTTTGCGTTTTCTCTGTACCTACAAAAATAATTTTATTATTGATACGAGTATGACACACAATCAATTTTCTTTCATTTGTACAGTTTGTTTAGTAAATATATTTTACATCACACTGGGCGGTAAGAAAGATTTACCGCCCTAGGGCCCGACGGAAAATCTCACTTTACACCCAGATGAAGACGTAAAACTATGTACGCACCACGGGCGGTAATAAAGAAGGCCTCAGATCGCTTGTTTATGACCCTCCGGTTCGGGCCACAAATACCCGCGATCAGAGCCATTCATTGATTTACCGCCCTGGGTACGTAATGTACTATTGTGTTCAGTGTATCGACTACCAGTTTCCCATGGTAAACCAGGCAACAAAATGATACCATATTTAGTTTCATCCGCAACGAGCTATTTGTAAATGGAAAATTTTGAGAGACAGAATTCGATGCTACATTTATTTATTCTCACCAATCCTAGTTTAATCAAGAAAATCAAATAAATCGTTTATGCCTAGAAATTGATCACGTTAGGTTTTTACCCCAGCGGCAAGAATCGCGTACCCTTAGGGATCTTAATGATCATCAAATCGGTTCTAAAATAGCAAAGATGAGCTCTTTGTACTCTTAAACATAGATAAATCGAGCCACAGACGTCCACTGCTGCGGCGCTACAGCAAACAACGATATTCGTAAATTTTGGATGATTGTCTCTGTCACTCTCATGACGCCTTAATTTTTTTTATGACCTAAGGTGGCAAACGAGCAGACGGATTGCCTGATGGTAAGCAATTACCGTCGCCCATGGACACCCGCGACACCAGGGGTTGGAGCTCTGGGAACCTTACTCACCATCAGGAACACAACACTGCATACCTGAACGGTAGCAGTGCTGTTATGGCTGTGATCTTCTGTAAGGAGGAGGTACTTCCCCAGTTGGGCTTCTCCAGACTCGAGCGTGATGGTACTTCGCTGTGCCCTACCTCTCATTGTTGGACGTAGTTTAAGGACATAACCGGGACCAAGGTCTCCCCCATAGACGCTCCCCAGCATACTTCAGCTTCCGTCTCCAAGTTACCCTCGGTGCCCGAAGACAGACAGTGACTCCTATACTCGTCATTCACAATAGGACTTATCAGGCGGTTCACTCAACGTGGAATGGAAAGAGCTATGCTCGGAGTATCTCTACGCGATGAATTCAGAAGGTATTTGTAAAAGGGATAATCAAAATATCCAATTTAGTCCCCAAATTTGCACTGTAGAAGTGCCAAATAGATTGGACAGCTATAGTCGGTAAAGCAAAAAACCTCCTAGAGTGGCGACCACGGATAGGAGAGTGCAGAGACAGAAAAAAGTTATAACTTAACTAGCTTTTCCTCGCAAATTCGTCGGCCAGTCCGTCTTAAAAGTATGATTGCGGGATAAAATAAATTATCCTATGTCCTTTCTCGTAGCTCAAACTCTCTTCATACCAAACAATCCAATTGGTTCTGCGGTTTAAGCGTGAGACAGACAGCCAGAGTTACTTTCGCATTTATAATATAAATATGGATGTAACTAACGAAATCCAAATTAATTTTAATTTTATTTGCTCTTACTGTATTTCAAAACTTCTTGTAACACGCTCTGAAATCTAATTGTTTACTCGGTTCCGTTGTTAACTCAAAATTCGTGAAGCAATGTCATACTCGCACCAGTATCAAAATGCACTATTATTTTGTCATCTACCGTCTTATTTATTCAAGACACACGAAAACAATTTCACACAAATTTGCCTAGCGATGCGTCGCGCACGCGTCGACCGCAGAAGGCTCGACTCACATGCAAATGTATGGAAATTACTGCACAGGGCGAGGAGACTAGCAGTCTGATTTGAAGACGAGATGTACAGCTCATTTGGAAATCTGCATGTGAGTGATTTTCTACAGCGAGTTTTGAATGCACTTAGTAAATAAAAATAATAGTAGATTGTACAACAAGGGCATAAAGTGATCTATTATATATCTGAGGCATTTTATTGGTCCGAGAGCGGCGAGGACCAATATAGTCGAGGATAAAAATAGATACTTATGCCGGAGTTATACACTCTGCTTTTCATTTCGACTGCAAGGAAAATTTTCAGTTGTAATACAATTTTAATAAAAGAGTATTAAAATATGTTTAGAAGAGTATTTAATTAAAATTTATTTAATACATATTTTTCATCAGCACAGTAGCCCTCAACGTCGAAGAAACACTCCATAGTGTAGATTTTTTGACAATTAGTCTAAATATGTGTGAAACACACTATGTTAAAGTTTTTATTTACCTGCTTTTCAGATCTCCGACCCATAAAGTTTTCATATGCGTTAAGATAGAGATGCTTTGATTTTGACGACAATATTCCTTCTACTTTCGTCATTATTCTGTTAAGTTAAAGTATTAAGTATGTCTAATCGTTAATAATTATGGGAAATAATCAATTTTCATTGATTTCGTTCCTAATTAAAATACAATCCCCGCTAACAACGTTTTCAATTTCAACATGTGAACATAGAACTATATAGTACGTAGATACTCAATTTTTGTCCAAATCATAAAAAATAAATCCTGTTATTTCTGATTTTATTTAGTAAAAACGAAATTTGAATAATTATAATTACCTAGAATAAAATTAAACAACAAGTTTCAGTGTTCTACGAAATTTTACTGCTCAATTTAATTTTGTTGTTTGACTGCGTTGGCTGTTGGGCCTCAAAATATTAGTTTTAGAAAAAAAAAAATACTTTATGCACAAGAGCCTAAAATGCGACTTTACGTCGTCCACGCACGACCTAATGTAGAACTTTACGAGCATGAGAAATGAAAATTACATTTCAGCCGTATGCAGTCCACTGCTGGACATAGGCCTCCCACAAATATGACTTGCATCATCTTGGGGGTAGTTGGCATAGTCGCCACGCTTGGCAGGCGGGTTGACTGCAGTAGCTGTAGATTGGGTTTTGCTGCCAGGATTTTTCCCTTTATCACCTCTTACGACACCCGCGGGACTACTCCAGGTGCGGTTGTGCTATTCTAGTTAGTTCGCACGGCAAAAAATAAAAAGTTAATACATAATAGTCTATACAAATTGCAATGTTCGAAAGCTTGCGCTGCTAGATGATATTGATGTGAACTTTAGCCTAAAGCCCAATTTAGACCAGGCAAGAACTTGTATACGATTTTCATTACATTGCGGGTTATGGGCGTATGGAGAGTTCGGTCATTTTATATAACCCCGCAATGTAATGAAAATCGTATACAAGTGCTTGCATGGTCTAAATGGGGCTTAATCTGAGACCACGAGGACAACGGCGTTCTTGAAACGTGGGAGGTAATTTTTAAAGTTAATATACCCGTTTGTTTGTAATAATAGTATGTTATACAGTCTTAGTATTTCGATTGTCGAGCCATTTAGAGAAATTAAGAGTGAGATTACGAAGTCAGAAATAACTTTTTCTGGCATTTGCAGTATTTTAATATATAAATAAAGTAAAATTTAAAGATCATTATTATTCATTAATATATACAAGTTGTCTTACCTTTTAACCCAATAGCCTACATTTTAGTTTCCGTTAATTCTAAATAGTCTTTACATGACAGCGGGTGCTGTCACTGTGCGCGTCACATAAGACGTACAGGGGCAACAACCGCTTAGTGTACTTACATTTCATCGAATTGACGTAAAGGTGCGCGATTCGTGTGCGAATCCCAATTGTCCAGAACACTATTGCAATTGGTCCGTGTATGAAAGAATTACTATTACTGTATAACTGTTGTAGCCTAATCTGATCCAAATTTATATTTTGATCGTGAAACAGCTGGATAAAACCCGATTATAGTTATTCATTATTATAATCCGCCGGTTGTTTGTTATCGGCTCTATTTGTAAAGCTGTTTAATTTGTTAGGACTGTGTGTTTTTATGGTACAAATATTTCGTTGCTTGTCACCAGTTACTTGGGTCACTTTCTAAACCTCGATTTTAAGGAATTACTTTCACTATTTATGTTTTTGTGTCTACCAAGAAAAACAAACGCGTGGGAAATTATTTCTTCTTTCTTTGCAATATTCCCCGCAATTTCGCAAATTTATTTTATTTTATCATATTAAAGACATACTAACAAGTAACAAACTTAAACATAGGTTGCAGCTATACAATATATTGTCAATTTGCGATTTATACTTCAAAGATGTTAGCGAAGTACATAAATATAAGAACAGCAGTATCGTATTCATTCGTTATTTGATACTAAAGTAATAAGTAAGACTTGCTTAGTATTATTTGATAAATAAATTAAAAATAGTCAAACTTATAAAATAAAACAAGTAAAACGGATTATATCGCGTATTACTAATTGAACCATTCGACCACGAACGCTGCTAAAGGGTTCGAAACGTCGGGTTAAAGTTTAAATTAGTATACCCGATATAATCCGTTTCAGTTGTTTTATTTCATGATGATGTAATTATCGCGAGAACCGACGACAATATTATAGCCAAGCTTATTTTAAGAAAAAAATACTTTGTGATCAATTATAAATATGCATTTATTATAGTTTGTTTCTGTATATTTAATAACAATTAACTATCTACATAAAGGCTTGTGTACTCCTTAGTAATATTGTATGATCCTACACAAATATTACCCGCATTCAAGAGACAGTTTAATTCACTGGCATATATTTTCCTTGTTAACTCTGCCACAGCAATCTTTTCCTTAAGGTAATGTAATAGAATTTAATTCAGTAAAGCAAATCAGTATTAACTCCACGATATTGTACGACCGTGCCTGCAATGCCAGTGTGATTGACAGGGAAATAAAGTATGCAGTTCATTGCAAAGGTTACGAGAAGGAAATTATAGTGGGAAGCCATTTCTTTTGTTGAACCTACTATAAAATTTATTTAAGTTGTAAGTGTATACTTCATTTAATTTTCATGAGTTTCTCATCAAAATCAAACTGCCCATATCAATGATACTTCGTTGCATTTGGTTTTAAACTATTGTGCTGTATAAAATATGTTTGTTGTTCTCGAGTCGCCAAGAGAAGATTTGAGCGTTCCTCTAAAAAATTGCCACATGTAACGAATGAGTTTTAAAAAAAAAAAAAAAATGTTCCCTCTACTTAGAACTACTCGTACAAGCCTTACTAGCAAACAAATGCTAATTCCATAAAAATTCCATATTTGTATATTTCCTCATTTGTTACAAAATATATTGAAGATTGAAACAAAATAGGAAAAAAAAAACTGACAATATTTTAGAAAGAGCTCGTGGTTGAGTAAGCAGGAATTCATGAAAGAGATTTGACGCGTAAGGGTCAAATCTCTTTATCTCTATCTTATCTATTCTCAATTTAATTATAAATTCAGAATAGATAAGATAAGAAATACATTAGTATACATAGTCTTATTACTTAAAAATCATGATTTGTACTTAGTTGAGTACATTTTTTTCTGACTTCCAGTTAAAATGAAAGTTCGATTAAAAAGGGCCAAAGTAACTTTTTATATCCAAGTAGTAAGAGCGAATAAAACTTCAGCATTACATTCTGCGAGCATTTCGCTCTTACTTTTTTACAACATGTTTTCGTAACATAAAAAATGACGTTAAATATTTTGCGAAAAAACGTAATAAATTTCGTCGAAATATCATTCGATATTTACATTATTTACCTACCAGTCGCATTTCGGTGAAGGAAAATATCATGAGGAAACCGGACTGATCCCAATAAGGCCTAGTTTACCTTCTGAGTTGGAAGGTCAGATGGCAGTTGCTTTGGTAAACTAGTGTCTACGCCAATTACTGGGATTAGTTGCTAAGCGGAATCTAGGCTCCCAAGAGCCGTGGCAAAATGGAATCGAGGAAGAAGATATGTTATGAGTACATCAAGATTATTATGTCAGTTTACTTGCATAACAGTTTGCGAACCTGTTTCTTTGACGTAAGTCAAGAGTGAAACTAGGCCAAGGACATTGACAAAGTTATCAGTACCTCCACCAAAATTGGTATCCCTGATACTCAATAGTAACTTTGTTTACACATGGCGTCATCGATGACAAGAGTAGTCGCAAAAATAACTTTGTAAAGAGGACCCCTTTACTGAGGGTCCCTCGACCCTTGGCGCATGCGTGTTGGGTCACCGGCGTGGCGTGATCTGATGAAATATAACCTAAGATTTCAGAATTTTAAGACAAAAAGCTTATTAGAAAGAGTTTTATGAATAAAACAAACATTCATTTTAAGGGTTAGTATTTTTGAAGCGGTCGGAGTTGTAAATAAACGGTATGCGGCGTTAATATGCAAGATATATTATTTTTTTCTCGCTAAGTATAAAAATATAGATTAAGTACTGCTTATTATTTTAAATAAAAATAATCTCACCTGTAATTTATATCGGTGGCCTCAAACACGAACACAGAACCGTACATTCCCGCCAAATAAATCGGAAACAGCAACAACGCATAGTTCACAACATTATATTTCCCGAACGGTCCCAACTGTTTTAGAATCCGGTCCAAATCTATTGCCTCCTTACTCATCTTGAGCACTAAAACTGATTTAAAACCCTTAAGATTAAATTAAAAAATAAACACGCGTCAGCTAACGCCTTGACATCCGCGGCTATGCATTTTGACATGTGCAACGCACATGCGCAGAACTGCTTTGTGTAAGCTTTTTTTATACACGTTTTTTTTTTCTACCAAAACAAGTGAGTTCAAGCGATAACACAAATCGTACGCGTTGTCAGGGCACGCCACAGTAGTGCAGTGTTAAGAATAACTAAAATCCTACTGACTTCGAAAGCAGTATAATTTCTGCTTGAGACAGAGACAGGGATATATTTATAGTAGGTTTTAGGGAGCGTGTGAGCAGGACGGCTCTATGTTTCACGGGTATGAATAGATAACCGGTATTTGTTTTTAATTGTTGGTAGCGAGTAAATATGGACTCAGATTAGATTATAAATATTTATTACTTACGTTTGTGAACATAAATTAACACAATTAATTGATTGGTATATTATTTTTGACGTTCATAAGGTGTAATGTGCCTAAAATAAAAAATAAAGATTTTTCAACTTTTTTTACTAATATCTTCACGCTTAATTTTTTAAGGATATAAATATGGTTTCCTAAGAATATTATAAATAGTAACTCTCTCTATTTTTATATCATGTGGGAATAGGCGGTGAACATACCAAACGCTTTTGTTACTCATCTTGCTCTCCATAATAAAAACTGTCGAGGGCAAAGATTTAAGCAGCATGCTAGTTATTTGTGACATTATCTATGAAAGGGGACCTTATTGTCGATGGTGCTTATGTCGTTGTTCAAGACGATGCAATACAAAATTATTAAAAACCTAAAAAACACTAATAGTGTTGGATACGACAATATATGCACGAAAGTCGTAAAAGAAGTATCGCATATAATAGCTAGCCCCCTTAGTCATATTATTAATCTAAGTATTACAAGTGGAGTTTACCCGGATAAATTAAAGCCTATTATCGTGAAACCATTACATAAAAAAGGTGACAAAACTAATATAAAAAATTACAGACCTATTGCACTAGCAACAATTTTTTCAAAAATTTTTGAAAAGGTTATGTACGAGGCACTTTACTCATACTTAGATAAAAATAACCTTTTTGCAACAGAACAAAAAGGTTTCAGAAAACAAAAAACTATAAATATGGCTATATTCGATCTTCTGCAACCCATTATAGATAGTATGGACAGGAGTAATCATATTTGTGCAATCTTCATGGACATGACCAAGGCCTTTGATTATGTAGATCACACGATTCTCCTTAAAAAACTTAGTGCTTACGGAATACGAGGTAATGTGTTGGATTTGTTTAGATCATATTTAAGTAACCGAGATCAATGTACAGAACTCAGTCAAATCTGCTTGAATAGTAAGCAACAAAAAACTTATAGATCTACAAAACGCAAAATAAAGTACGGCGTGCCACAAGGAAGTGTGCTTGGCCCCTTACTGTTTTTGCTCTATATAAATGACCTACCACGATGTATCAAATACCCCATGGTCTTATTCGCTGACGATAGTACTGTAATAATAGAATGTAAAGACATAGACAATTATGAATCCGAAATTAATAATACAATTGCTGACATAATTCAATGGCTTAATCGAAATAATTTATTAATAAACCTAGATAAGACAAAGATTATACATTTCAGGCAACGTAAAACAGCCCCTCTCATTAACTGTAACTATGAGGGTATACTGGTAGACTCTGTTACAGATACTAAGTTTTTGGGAGTCCAAATAGATGAACATTTATCTTGGAAGGTTCACACCGAAGAGACGTCCAAAAAACTCAGTCAATATGCCTACGCCTTACATAAACTGTCAAAACAAGCTAGCCCTCATGCAGTTTTAATAGCATACCATGGTTTTGTGACTTCAAAACTCAGGTATGGTATTATTTTTTGGGGCAACTCCACAAATAAAGAAATCATCTTCAAGGCACAAAAAAACTGCATTCGATCAATGTGTGGCCTAAAAACAGATGATAGTGTTGTATCGTATTTTAAGAGTTTAAGAATATTGACATTGCCCTCGCTATTCATATTAGAGGCAGTTATGTTTGTAAAAAATAATCCAAACTTGTTCACCAAACTTAGTGATATTTCCCATAAAAATTTAAGATCAATGTATGTACACAATATCTGCTCAACTGATTTCAATACAGCACTGAAGAAAAAAAGTGTGTATTATTTAGCTAGCAAAATATACAACAAATTACCAAATAACCTTAAGTGTCTAAATGTGTCGGAATTAAAAAATAAATTAATGACATTATTAGTAAACAAATGCTTTTATACCCTTGCAGATTATTTTGTAGACAATTTAGAATAAAAAAAAATGACATAAAATGATTAATCTTTATTATTGCGATTACATGAAATTGACACACTGATTTTTTTAATTCTCATATATTTGATAGCATTGCTGTATATTAAACTGTAAATAAGCAATTATATAGAGTGAGCATGATAGATATATAAGCACATGCATTATACTTTAGTTTTTAGGAATAAGGTTAATAATATTTGTATGCCTGTTGGCAAAATATAGTGAAACTATGTTCAAAATTACCACCATTGTAACTACCTATATTTACAAATAAAGCTTACTTACTTACTTACTTACTTACTTACTTACTTACAAATCGAACGCGATTCGACGTAAGTGCCATTGGCAATAAGGTCCCTTTTCCTAGATAATGACACATTTTCATACATTTTAGTCACACGGTTAGGTGAAGAGGAAAGGGATGAAATTTTATTAAGAACAAATCATTTTTTTTATGTTTTGTTGATTTGCTTTGATTTTTAAGTTGTAACACAATGTAAATTATAAATTGAAAATACTTAAAAAAAACGAGTGACGAGTGAGTAGCTGTAGATGCGGGTTCAAATTCCGACTCGGACGCCGGAGGACATCGTCAATTTTTTTTTTTATGACATAGGCGGCAAACGAGCAGACGGATTGCCTGGTGGTAAGCAATTACCGTCGCCCATGGGCACCCGTAACACCAGAGGAGTCACAAGCGCGTGAATTTGAAATGGATGGTTAATAATTTTTCATCACACTTGCTCGTCAATGGCGTTGTTACTTGCGAGAGTACAGAGCAGTTATAGCCGATTTAGCTCACACGGGCTGCTAAGTTTAGTTTTAAAAATATACAGAACCTATACTTCACTTGGACTGAGGATGTTTCTAAACAGCCAAGGTGTATTTCATATCTTCAAAAGTTTGCTACAACCAACTTTTAATATGTATAAAACATATCTTTATATTAAATTTGACTGCAATTTAATGTTTAGTATTTATTAAAAATAGTTGTTTTCTATTTGATTTTGATAATTGATACTATTTGGCAGGATGATCTATCAACTTCGAAAACAAAACGCAATTGTTAACATTATCTGTGGAAGACATTGAACAAAGTTGACATTGTTGACAATCTTTTATAGTGGATGCGGTCTGATAGGTAAAACTACACTACACTAGTAACTAATATTTTACCAACGAATTTATTTTATTTCCTCGCAAATGTGATGAAAAACATTGTATGTACCACGGGTGGTAAGTGTATAACAAACTTGAGTCATTAAAAGCCTCGTTCGCCAGTTCTAATAGACTCGCGGTTACTATACCTTACTTACCATCCTCGTTGCACAATGTACTATTGATTCTGGAGGACAAACTAGAGAAAGAAACACAAGGTTAAAAACCGCAAACTTATATTTGTAGAGGCCAGAAATACACCTTAGTGATTATAAACAGTTAGTATACATCTTGATTATTAATTGTTTATTATTATTGTATGATCGATCATTGCACCTGTAGTTGGCCACTTTGGGGGAGGCTTTGATACTGTCAAACCGTCTTAATTATATAACATTATAAAACTAGTGAAGGAGCTCCATTAAATTAGGCGGCAAAAGGTGCAATTATATTAGATTATGACTATCGGTCAGGCCTAGTGGATAGTGACCCTGCCTGTGAAGCCGATGGTCCTGGGTTCGATTCCCAGTCAGGGCATTTATTTATGTGATGAGCACAGCTATTCGTTCCTGAGTCATGGGTGTTTTCAATGTATTTAAGTATTTATATGTATCTATCTATTATATATTATCGTCGTCTAGTACCTACAACACAAGCCTACGGTAAGGTCAGTACCTTACCGTAGGACTAGGTCGATTTGTGTAAGATTGTCCCGAAATATTTATTTATTTATTATATATGATCTTTTAAATTTTCATTATTTTTACCTCCTTATGCATTGAAATTCTTAAAATCTTAAATTTGTCGAGCTCTTTTGCATTTAAAAAAATATCTTTCATATTTCAGGTAGTCTGGGAGTTGTTTTTTAGTTTGAACAAAACACCAAATCTGTTTAATAAACGCTTTTACGTTATTATTATGTTTCGGGACCACGTTATGCCCTTATTTATTCATAAAACTTAGCCTGCGTCAGATACATTTTATCTCTTTCATATAAGAACAAGAAACCTCATAAAGACGGAATTGATGAGGAATTATTGACATGTTAAGTCTGAAAATCATTTAGGTAGGTAAAAATATTTTTTGGGACCATCTTGCAGAAGTCGACCTCATTCTACAGTAATCCGAATGAGGCTTTTGTTGTAGGTACTAGACAACGATATACAGTATGTGTAAAGTAACTAAAACCATCTGTTTAAACCAGATGATGCTCACATCGTATTTAGTGTTTTACCACATTTTTAGTTTGTATTTGTGAAATATTTATAATTTTATCATTGTAGAAAAAATATAACATCTTACCTTTTCCGAAGTCGGTTAACTCTAAGAGTATCATCCTGTTATGTAATACATTGTGACAGATGACCGCAAATCCGTTGTTAATACGTTTCATTAGAATAATTTATCTATTAACAGAGGTTTTACGATCTTGTTACAATAAATAAAAGTGGTAACTAAATTATTTTCAATTTCTCATGTAATCAGCAGCAATCCATGTCATTTATGTAATTAAGATTCACTGGTGGTGACTGATGTCACTTTATTGATACTTTGTTTTTAGGGTTCCGTACCTCAAAAGGAAAAAACGGAACCCTTATAGGATCACTTTGTTGTCCGTCTGTCCGTCCGTCCGTCCGTCTGTCAAGACCCTTTTTCTCAGGAACGAGTGGAGGTATGAAGCTGAAATTTATATCAATTACTCAGGTCTACTGTCCCTTGAAGCTGTGAAAAAATCAAACTTCTAAGCCAACGCAATCAAAAGATACAGCCGTTTATGCCGCAAATTTTCGACACTTGCAAGGGAATCAAAACCTACAGGGTGCTTCCCGTGAACTCAGAATCTTGAAATTTGGTACGAAGCAACGTCTTATAGCATAGATAAAGGAAAAATTACGAAAACCATAAATTTTTAGTTACATCACATAATATATTTTTTTTTAATAATTTTAAACTTACTACCCATTTCCTCATAAACGCGTAGAGGTATTAAATTGAAATTCATACCAAATACTCAGGTCTATCCCTCTCCCAGGTCTGTCCTTTAAGCTGTAGCAAAATCAAACTTCTATGTCAACGCAATCAAAAGAAACAGCAATTTAAGCTGCATATTTTAAAACTCGCAAGTACTCGCAAGGGAATCAAAACCTAAAGGGTACTTCCAGTCGACCTAGAATCTTGAAATTTGGCATGAAGCAACGTTTTATAGCACACATAAAGGAAAAATTCCGAAAACCTTAAATTTTTAGTTACATTACAAAATATATATTTTTTAATAAATATAAACTTTGTAAACCTTGCAGGTTTGTACGGAACCCTCGGTGCGCGAGTCCGACTCGCACTTGGCCGGTTTTCTTTATTATTCTAACAAAAAAGTTTGGTTAGCAATCAGACGACTACATTAATTTTCAATGTGACGTTTCTTGATTGTAAACAAATAGTACAGGATGTTATGGAATTATAAATTAATCAAATTTACTTTTTGTATTTGAATTATAAATTCGAAAAGTATAAGATTTTAATAATTTGTATACTACAACACTATTCATCGCCTAGCCATGCCAGGGTTTAAATAAATGGTTTTATTAACTTGACATACTGGTATATAATACTTAATAGAAACTTAATAAAAAAATATTACAGTACATTCTTACACACACTGATTGAGCCTCACGGCAAGCTCAAGGAGGCTACAAATACATACATAAAAAAAACCCATGATTCAGAAACAAATATCTGTATTCATCACACAAATAAATGCTAGTATTGGGATTTGAACGCAGGGCCTAGGCCTGATCTGTCGACAAAAACTATACAGGGTGTCTCGTTCAGATCGGTCAATATGGGGTAATCTTGAAAACACATACAAAGATTTGTTCTTAGGAACCCTGTCGTCGATTTTAGGGACAAGTAAAACTGCATAATTGGATTAAAAAAAAATTGTGTTCATTTTTGGAATCGAATTGGAATGCATTTTATTCATTATATATATCATGTTTCATGGTAACTTTTGCTACCTATAACCAACACAATCCATATCCAAACGAAAGTAATTAAAAGTTTTATTTTCCAAAACAACCTGGTTCGATTCTCGAACAGAGTACAAGTTTTTTTTTATATCTATTGAAGCAGTTTTGCTTGTCCCTAAAATCGATGATATGGTTCCTAAGAACAAATCTTTGTATGTCTTATAGTTCCTGGCCGAACTGAATGAGACACCCTGTATATTAATACTTAAATGCATAATAAATGCCCTTGCCAGGATCCCAACCTAGGACCCTGGTTTTGTAGACAGGAACACTGTCGGCTAGGCTAGGAGATTAGTCTATTATTTACGATGACTATGTCCTATTCAGCTTAACATCTACATTATTGTATAGACCATAATATGAGACACACTGTTTATTGGCGCACATTGTCGAATAAAGGGATTAAAGGATGCTTGTTGGTAATTTAGTACTTAGTCCATAAATAAAGGTATAAGTGGACAAGTCCTGGTCAGGCGAGCCCACTAATTGTTAAATTGGATGATTGCTTTAGCATTTTATATATCATCTATTTTGATTATTCGTGTAGAAATGGATTTTTTGAAGCGAAAAATGGAGATCCGTTATCGTATAGCTAGAGAATTAGTCAAAACGATTATTTTTAAAGTATGGTATCTAATTATCGATCGATTAATTTCGTTATGGTGCTTAATATAATAACGCTATTGCATCAATTATATAAGAGCTATATAAAACTCATAAGAGTCAATATTAGAAACACGCACTTTCCGCTCGAAACGTTCTATAACTAGTATAACTGTCTATAACATTACCGATATGTGACGTTATACCGCACAAATTAAACTACGTGACATATTTGAACTTTCTTTTGACCATGAAATAATGAGGTAATAAGTAAGTTACCTACCATAAAATTTATTTTTCAATTAATGGTACCATTAGAGAATTATTCTTATCTAACAGATTTTTTTTAAAGTTCTCTTTATTAAGGAATAATGGTCATGTTGTATATATTTACCTTCATTTTGTTGGAATATTTGACATTCATCATCATCTCTTTTATAACAGACTCAGCCTATTCGGTAGTGACCCTGCCTAATCATGGTGTATTTTTCACAAATCATCATACATGACAGACAAAGCAGCCTAAAATATTTTTAAACTGCCCCGCTATCAATTCCCAACCCACACTAAGACCCAACTTTGCAAAACCGAGACGCCATTTAATTCCCAAGTACCAAGGTCCCAGGAATTATAAGGGTCCCGCCGTGGTCTACCTGCGGAACCCGCGCTACTTGTTAACTCTAACTTTATACCTTTACATGTCGAGAACTTGCGGTACTAAATCACGAATGAACCGTTACAGGGCTGGTACCGAGAACGTCGAAGTTCGTATATTCTGAGCATCTTTGTCTTTTACTCCAATTAAGGCGTCATAAGAATGACAGTGACAATCGTCCGAAACTTACGAATATCATTTTTCGCGGTAGCGCCACAGTTTTGTGCTTTAACTTTCAAGTAGAATAAAAAGAAAATCGCCCAAAGGCCAATAATTTGTTTAGAACATTTAGAAAACTAAAAAAAAATATCAAAATTACAGATGTGATTTTTTACAAACAATATTTTTGATCAACACTGTCATTAGCGTTTGGTACTTGCCTAGTTAGGTTCCCGAGCTACTCCATTTAATATTTCTTACCAATAAAAAGCTAGAAATGTTCTGCTTCCATGAAACCTTTAAAGATAATTAAACAAATGCATAATACTTATAATTTTAGTATATAATTCCAGCTACTTTAATCTCCGATCTAGTGATCACATACATTAGCATTAGTGTAACTGACAATATTAGATTCGAATATGGAACCTAAAAAAATTCAACTCAAATCGAAACCGTTGAAAATAAAACTTAAACTGCAAGTGCAGTCGGTGCCCGAAAACGCGTGAGATCCGTTTTCCGCCAGTTCCCGCTAGTTTTTAACAGATTTCAAATCCGAAAATTGCCGCAA
Source organism: Grapholita molesta (assembly GCA_022674325.2). NCBI lineage: Eukaryota > Metazoa > Arthropoda > Insecta > Lepidoptera > Tortricidae > Grapholita > Grapholita molesta. The sequence goes on from CP053137.2 coordinate 13,113,986, forward strand.
CTCGGCGTTTGACTAACGAACCTCTTTGTTGCACCTGGGTTGAAACTCGCTATTACTTTAGGCTTCGCTGACCATTGCTTGGATATAAAAAAAATCAAGTTTCTATTGTTACATGGTCGCTTGCACCATTGTAAGTATGCACCGCACCAGCACCGCACCGCGTGCATTCAACGAACTGATTATAACTAAAGTCTGACAAGTTCCTATTTAGCCTTCGCTATGGTGCGGATTTTCAGTGTAACTAATTTTATTTATAATATGGGAATTTTCAAAATTTAGTATACTCAATTAGCGAAAGTTGTTAAGAAAAGTTAAATCGTAGTCAGTTTCGTGACGACAATTAAGCATTTAATTGTCGTCACATAACTTTTCTTAACAACATTCACTAATTGCGTGCATTATTTTTTTGAAAGTCCCATATTATTTTAATATAAATGATTTTTTGGCAGCAGACGTTGGAAGTCCCTCAGAATAATACTTGATTTAGAAGTCAAAGTTTTAAGAGAGGTAGGGCACGGCGATGACCATCACGCTTGAATCTGGGACAGCCCAACTGGGGAAGTACCTCCTCCTTACAGAAGACCACAGCAATAATAGCACTGCTACCTTTCAGGTATGTAGTGTTGGGTTCCTGATGGTGAGTAAGGTTCCCAGAGCTCCAACCCACTTATAGGTCGGCAACGCGCTTGTGACTCCCTTGGTGTTGCGAGTGCCCATGGGCGACGGTAATTGCTTACCATCAGGTAGTCCGTCTGCTCGTTTGCCACCTTTATCATAAAAAAAAAGTCAATATGCCCATAAAAGTTCATTCTGATGAAAAACAAATAATTTTAAATACATTCAATTACTTGCGGCAGATAATGGACGGAGGATTCAGTGGCTTCTATAAACAAGATTAAGAAATTAGTTGTTGACATGGCTATTTATAACAAACACATAATATTATTGCCATATGTACGCAGTTGGTAGCGACACAATCAGGGCTAAATGGAAACTTCGGCACTACCGCGAAAAACGATATTCGTAAATGGACGACTGTTTCTATCACTCTCATGACATCTTAATTGGAGTAAAAAAGATGCTCAAAATATACAAACTTCGATGTTCGCAGAAAATTATAGCGGTACCTGACTTTACATAAATACATGGCGGTGGAACTGACATCCTATTGATAACTGTCATACAAGATAATGTTACCTTACGAAGAAGTTACCAGACTGTGCTTAGGTTGATACAAGATAACCACGAAAAAATATGTTAAGAAGGAAATCAATATCATCATGATCATCATCATGTAAAGAAATAAACCATGACAGCCTGAGACAAATACCTCCTAGCTCAGAAATCTTACAAGAAAATTTACCGATTTAAATAGTTTCGAAAGTAATATCATTCGTTTATTTGCGCCATAGGTATCGACATATATCTTCGGCCATAGACCTCCTATTTATTACAGGGACAAATTGTTACAACTAAAGACTGTCAATTCCCAGAAGATTTAAATGCGTCACGTCCTTCTCTTGGGAGGATCGCGATTTGTCTCCGAGCTCGCCTGTGAACTTCCTAACTGGGCCTTACTAGTGGTTCTTAGTACATTACGAAATTCTCTTTAACTAAAAAAGAAAGGAAAATATTACTTCTTCATAATTATTATTTTACTGGCAGTCATTTGGAGTAATTACAGTCCAGTTTGACCAACAGCAACTTATAGAATTTTAGAAGAGCCTACTTAACGCTATTATCAAGAATATATCAACAAATCGAGAACGAAGCTGTCCTCGTGGTCTCAGATAAAGACTGGATAAAGTTCACATCAACATGTTCTAGCAGCTCTTTGTATGTGTAAAAATCGTGAAAGTTTAAGCATGCAGACTAGCGTTGTTTGAATGGTATCAACCAAGATCAACCGAACAATAAACAGTGGACCAATCAATCCGTTCAGAATTCAAAAATAAATGAACGTGTGTTACCATTTCAAAAAAAAATCTAACTTTACTGTAAAAAATAATATAATTATATACGCGTCGAATTGAGATCATCGGTTAAAAAAAGGACAATCTTGGCTTTTCATTTCCATAAGGTTTGGACAGGAAGGCATAATATAGTCTTGAATTACATGATTTTCATGGCATACACGCTGATATTTATTTGTGGCAACCTAACATGAGACTTATATATTTTAAACACTTAAATCTCCAATCTTAACTCTTTCGAGTGAGCAACGTCTATTGACGTCTTATACTTCTTAACTACAACTTAATTGAGATTGATCACCTGAAACCTAACGTAACCTAACCTGATTTTAAGTGTCAACTTTAATAACGCCACCAGGTCATCGCCATAGTCGCAGAGATAAAATAAACCGTAGTAAGGGCTCGGAGGAAACATCTAAACTCAATCCAGAACTAACTTCCCGAATAAATGTAGCAGAAACCTTTGAAGGTCTAATCAAAATTCGCGAACCTCGAGGTCCGCTTGAGATAAAGATGGAAATTTAAACAAGCACAGGAATATGATTATTTCTTCAAAAGTACGGATTATTGGTTTAACAAGTTTGGCTTGAAGTTGTTTTGAGCTTAAATTTAACGGGTCGGTTGAAGACCGCGTTTAGTTAATGCAAATCACGTTTTTTTTTTCACTTTCTTGACGGTTTTGAAAAAGAAATGTGACACCTTGAAGAAAGTGAAAAAGGAGTAAAATTTTTAATCGATAGTTGTGAGTTGAAGACAGTTTAATATAAATAAATATAATCTTTGAAACTTAAATAATATTTGCAAAACTGAATTCGCAAACATATTTGATGAAATCTTATTTGCTCAACCATTTGTATTTATTTTACGCGTTTCATGTGAAGGTGACTGTACGATTGTGGATATCTAATATCCAGCCAAGGAATAATGACTGCAGAAAGTAAAAGCAACATTTGATATAATAAACAAACTTCCCCCAAGTAAATCCACGGGGATTTGAACTACATCGGCAAAGTTGATTTTAATGACCGGATAACTTTAGTATGATGGCCACGTCCTTCTGGGAGAACCCGGTTTAAGGCTTATCGATATTCCCTTGCGTTTCGGTTATCACTATCTCCCTTACTTTCAGAGTTTAGTAAAGGATAGCATTGTGAAAAACTTTCTAGATGAGTTTTGTAGAATTGGACCGGTTCGGGGGTTGGACGAGTGAAAAAAATGTTTGGAAGGAAAAGATTTATGTTCTTAACGGTTTTGGGAAGTTAAAAGGGGGTAAGGTGGGAAGGCAGTTGATTGGCAGTTGTACGCTGTAGCTTACAATGAAGTTTTATAGTTGCGGGGAATTTTATTGCGGGACCGATGGAGGTAAATATATGAAACAGACACAACGTGAGGAAAGTACTAAGTTGTGGAGGGTTTACTTGTGAAGTTACAAAGTTTTCAATGTTTTCTATAAAATTTTCAAAAGTATCTTTATAATTTAGAACTGTTTTGATAGTGACGATTATTCCTTTATTGTTTTTGATCAGCAATAACAAATAACTTTGCACATAAAATAACTTATGTTAGACATTGTATTGGACTACACAAATAAAAACTTTTTATTGTGCTCGCTGTCCCAAGAGGCTGGGGACTACCCAGATACTTCTGCTTTAGGTTGCGTTTCCACCAGAGATGAGAACCATTAGAATCACAATATTTATCGAGGATATGGGAATGAAGTAATTCTATTGGTAACAAGTAACAAACAATAGAATTACTTCATTCCCAAACACATGCCTCGCAACGCATCCTCGTTAACCTTTGTTGGAAACGCAGCCTTAGACTTGAAGTTGAATTCAAGGTTGCAACAATAGTATTCAGAGAAAACCGTAATTAACTATAGAATGCGTAATTAACTATGCCTTATGCTTTAACGACAGGCGTCTGCGTCTGTCAGATAAGCAGTGAAATGTGACGTCACGCAGATCACTTCAGATCAGGCAGAACCTATGATATTCCAAATTCCGAGATATATTTTGGTCAGAAACATTTATTCTTTATTTTTGTCTTTCCTGTGTTCAATAGCTAACAGCTTGTATGCATCTATTATAATTTTGTTATCCATTAGTATAAAACAAGAAATGGTCTCCATTCAAAAATTTGACCTGGTCATGTCTACAGAAAGGCGTGAACAAAATTTAGGTTTTAACCCATTTGTTTATTTCATGCAATCAAAAGTAAATTAGGTGGTTATTCCTGCATGATATTATAATATCTTTCAAGCACTTATTTACTAAACATATCCTGGTATTTGTTTGTTTCATAAAAACTAAAAGATCTTTTTGTCTTGGCGACAACAAATGTTTCATAACCAATAGTATTCGTAGATCTGATGATGTGGTATAAGGGCAAGATAACCTTGTTATAAATGAATACGGTCTAGTTAAATCGTAGCTCTTTACAATTTTGGTGGTAGACCATGATTGTATAAAGCAAATAACAACAAACATTGAGATAATGAATGCATACTATAAATACTTAGGATTTAGGGCTCTTAGCGTGGACGCATTCTATATATAAACAATCTACAATCGTCGCATCATCATCATTAGCCTTCTTTCGCCTCTATTAAGCACAGGCCTCCCTTATGTAAGCCTCTTATCTCGATCCTGAGCCATTCTCAACTCGCAGTAAACTGCAACCATCCAAATGTCATCCATCCATCGATTCAAACAACGCCCTGGGCTTCTCCCAACCGAAATCATCGCATAGTTTATACCATACGGCAGGTAAGTAATCTGTATTATCAAATGCCGTGACGTCATCAATCAATAGGCGTTAACCGCTTCTAATTAGTAACTGTCGGATTAATAACAAAGGACGCATTTGCAAATTGCTTTTGACAGATCGCAAATCTCTGGATTAGGCTGTTTCGTGCTCTGTCTTTGGCTTTATGCATGCCAAATTTTGTCTTCTTCCTCTTCATCATCAGCCTATCGTAGTCCACTGCTGGACATAGGCCTCCCCAATTTCACGGCATCGTGTTCGATCGTTGGCTCAGCTCCTGCTAGCCATCTTGCGCAAGTCGTCACTCCACCTTGTCTGAGGGCGTCCTACACTACGCTTGCCGAGATGCGGCCTCCACTCAAGAACTCATTCTTTCTCTTATTTGGTTAAATTAAGAGTAACAAAGATCAAATGAAATTATTTAGTTAGAATCAAACATATTAACTAATAATCTCCCCTTATCTTATCTGTTACTATATTATTTTTTATTAAATACAATAAATATTAATAGTATTGAAATAGGTTAATCACGATTTATAAGTCGAACATTTGTCAAATTAAAATGTTTTCGTTGGTTTTAAAGTGGACACATATACTATAGTTTCTGGGTATTCTTTTTATAGTTATTTTAGCAGTAATTATTTACTTTATTTTAATTGTACTTAGTATAACTTGTTTTTATTTTTGTTATTAGGTATTAATATTACTTTTGTAGTTCAGTAGATGGCAGCGCCATCTCTTTCGTTATAACTATACCTAGATATTTTTCTAGCAGGAACGGCATTTGTTTTGTGCTTGCCACAATAAAAATATCGACAATCCTGCTATCGATAAGTACATACTACTTCAACTTCAAGATGTACACACAGTCTTATATCGGCTACCTACCTAGACGCCGCGTGTCACCGATCTTGAACAAATTAAACGTAATCCGTATACTTTTGATCCAATTTACGTTTATAATTTGCAATGAATAGTTCCAAATTGTTTTCTGAAGTAGGTATTTAAATATAAATAAATTGACTTTTATTATTGTTAGTTATTTTTAACCCTATTACCCCATATTTGTCTTTGTATTACCTGTATGGAAATTGAAGGGGTACTTATCGATAACAGGACTGTCGATGTTTTTATTTTGTCAATCACTTACAAGAAATCGTTCGTGCTAGAAAAATATCTAGGTATAGCAATCACGAACTGTTTGAGCTTAGAATTTTGTTAACATAAAGTTAATTTAGCCAAAAATCGTTTCAATATTGAACGTGTATGAGAAATTTCGACGGGGCTGAGTGAGACCGAAATGACAAATAAACAATTCAATTTTTTTAATAAAACCAATGAAAATCTACTGTTACTCCTTGACATTAAAACTCTTATTTAATTTTGTCATAAAAGGAAATACCGTAAGGCAACTGACCTTTTTCAAATTAATAATAGTAGCCCCGATATCGTCAAGTAGCTTCATTCTAATTTTTGATCTAAAAATAAAATATTTGATTACAATTTAGACGAGTTTTTACTTTAAATTTTTTCACGCAGCAAATAACCCTGGATATTTTTCCGTTAGGAATTATATTGTACTGTAGAATATATCGTAATTTCTTAAACGGCGCTACCGCAAAAAATAATATTCGTTAATTTCGGACGATTGTCTTTGTCACTCTCATGACGCTTTATAATGTATCTTAAACTATCTCTTTGAATTTGGTTTGGATTGTTTAATGGAGTTTATTCCTTGTCCAAAACTTGACCCTTAAGAATAATTTATCTAGTATTGATTTTATTTTAATTTGATACAGGATTAGAGCTCTCGATTGTAGTTACGTTCAGTTTATTTAAATTATCCAGCTTATTGAAAAAAAATATCATTATTATACTTACTAATATCTCAAATAATTGTCAAAAAGAGATTTTTAGCAATCTCTATTATGTTCTTATACGAGTATGTATGTCTAATGCTTTAGTGACTTTGGTTGTTTGTATTACAATTGTGGAATATCATTTTTTGTAGAAAAACATAACATAATATGTTATATGATCAAAACAAAAGATGATTTAAAATTACAAGGTAAAAGTTACCAAAAGAAAGTGTCCTTTAGGTAACTTTCTATGTAGTGTAGAAAATTTGTATGTCAAAATTCTGGTCATCACAGGAGAACTGGTTGCAGCTTGTCTAGAGATTAAACATACTGCGATCACATGCAAGTCCTAATGATCGGAGATCGCTCCCTGTGGTAATTTATGGGGGAGGCTTAGGACACGTAAAATATAGAATTTGCTTATACAGACACGTGCCCATGTGGTGCCGGCTGACAAGAATAGCCCATCTCCTACCGCTGGTTTCGTAAGAGGCAAATGTAAAAGACCAGCAAATGGCCGTCGCAACCCAATCTACAGCTTCTGCGATCGCCAAGCCGCCTGGCAGGCCCTTGGGGGAGGCCTATCTCCAGCAGTGCACGATATACGGCTGAAATGATGATGTTCATGTTACAGACACGTTCCCTTACCATGGATATTTAAATCGAAAAAGACTCATAGCGGGACTCGAACCCACAACCACTGGATCACTAGCCCAGTGCACTACCAATTGTGCTATACATACGAATACCGCTTGAAATTGTCAAATTTTTCTATTTTATCCTTCCTGGTATACCTACGTCATTACTGGTGCCGTGTAGACACATCTACCGAAAGAGTATTGAACGCATTTAACAGACGTTTCTGCTTAATAAAAACACAAAAAACATTCCCTTACGATACGAACTGTACTTATTACGTAACTGTAATTATAATCTAGGTGTTTATTCTACAGGTATGAAATGACAGATGTTATCCTGCACATCATGTGACTTATGTCATTTGGTATGCAGACATACGCCTGCTATAATATACATAGGTGTTGTTTATGATGCGTGCTCGAACAGAGATAAGGAGCTTGTAATATATATTGACGTTTATACCATTAATCAGATAGTTAATATTATTGAAGCCAGTATGCTTTGTATCTCTGAGATCGGCTTGACCCTTTAGCACTGCGTAGAGATGTATCCTCTATGATGAGTGTTCTGAGGATTTGTTCGGATTAATCCCTGCCGCCTCCTTCCGCCATCGTTCTGTTGCCACATTTGCACTCATGAGTTAGGGCACAGCGAAGTACCATCACGCTCGAGTCTGGAGAAGCCCAACTGGGGAAGTATCTCCTCGTTACAGAAGACCACAGCCATAATAGCACTGCTGCCTTTCAGGTATGTAGTGTTGTGTTCCTGATGGTGAGTAAGGTCCCCATAACACCAAACCCCTTAAAGGTCGGCAACGCGCTTGTGACTCCCCTGGTGTTGCCCATGGGCGACAACATTGTAATTGTTTACCATCAGGCCATCCCTCTGCTCGTTTGCCACCTTATGTCAAAAAAAATTCACCTCCACCACCCTTGAGGAAGCCGTTGTCCAGCACCCGACGTCGAAGTAGTAGTAGTAGCATTGCTGGTTCCGTGGGCTTAAGAATTTTAATTTTTAAGTAGAAAGTGAGATTTCTGGCGAGTTGGGTTGAAAATTTTATGATCTTCACAGACATAGTCGCGTGTGGAAACCTGTTTAACATATCTCAGTTTCTAGGAGTTCATTTCACGATAGTTTAATTAAACCGAAGTTGGCTAACAAAAATAACTATGTAGCTCAAAATTAAAGATAAATTCTGATATAAGAAAGACATGTAGCTAAATGATGACATTCGTGCGACAGAACAAATAAACGTGGAATATTTGACGACGGTTATGAGGCTTGTTACTGCGGCTTGTTAGCCTCGGTATAGTAATGAGTGAGCGTTGCTCAGGGCTGAGACAAGCGTTTTTGACGGCTAGCCTTTTCTTTTTAATTTGAGGTTTATTTGCGTACAGCATACTTAACTGCATTCCGGTAAAAATGTTGTTGAGTTTGACTACAGATGTAATGTTAATTTTTTTAGCGCTGTTTAAACTATAATATAATTAACAGAGCCAAGAGAAAAACCGGGCAACAAGATACCTTTATTAGTATTTAAAGCAATTATAAACCCTCGTCGTTACGTCATTCATTATAGATTACACCATAACCCAAGTTCACATGCATACAAATATTGGTATTTGCATTTAGTAATTTCTAACACAAAAAACAGCTTATGAAAGTATTCATAAAATACATAGATATTATAGATATTGGTATATCATCATCATTGGCTTGCCCTTTTTCCCATATCTGTCTGTCACACATCTTAAATTCCTTTCTGTGTTTTGTCCCTCCGTATATTTTGTGCTATATCCGAATATTTTTCAAGTTAAAGCTCAAATTGTTTACTTAATGTTATGCAAGTGCCAACCCTACGATGCAAAGTATAACAAAGCAGATCTTTATGGTCTTCGTTTGACGCTCCGCATCCGATCCAAACAGCGCTAATAAGAGCATTTCCACCCTTGTGCGGTAATGTTTGCTTTTTATACCTTAATTAGATCGTTTACAGACAGTAAAACACAATGAGCTTTAAGCTAGTAATTACAAAGGGACATATTATGCTTTTGCAATCAGGTTGATATAATTTTATCTCGGAAAACAACATGGTAAGGTATTGTAATAATGTTAGAATTCAGAAATGTATTTTTTTATTTTTATTTATTAGATTAGCAAAATAAACTTTAAGTCCTTTAATTGGCTTAACTAAAACCATAGCCATAACCTAGCCCAGGTAGTCTATGACGTTATTTTCACATAATAAGACTATTGTTATATATATATATATATATACATAAGTTGGCTTGTATTTGTTTGCGGTTATAGCTTTTATAGTCTTTGAGTAAATACAAATATAGTGCTTATATTTACAAAGGTATAATTGTAATGAATACTTCTAACGCCTTTTTTTAATTATTATTATTGTCCTGGATTCTAATTCGAAAACTAACTTAACATATATTATGCCTTTATAGTGTATATATACCTAGGTATTTAAAAATCGGAAATCGTTTAATGCAAAGAAATGTTTGTTCAAAGCCAGAATATCCATTAACATTAAAAAGAGTCTCATCAAGTTATATAAGACATTGACCCTGACACAATGAGATTGGAACCGGACGGTAGCCTTTGAAATGTGATCCTGGCGGCGGATGGTGATGATTAGCTGGAAGGACAACAACTAAATGAAGAAGTTCTAGAAAAAAACAAGATTCTCCTCAAAATCATAGAAAATAGAAGAGGGAATGTTAGGACACCTTTTACGACATGACGATTACATAAATGTTATTTTAGAGGGTAAGGTAACAGGAAAGAGAAAGAGAGGAAGACGCAGAACATATATTGATCAAATAAAAGAAAAAGTAATTGTCATGTATCAGGATGCCAATAATATTCAATAATTTCTCCACTGACAAGAGCCCAGCTCTTAAATGAATAGATATATAGTCTGCCTATTCGACGCGACGAATCCGGCACTGCCGTTAGGTCCCACATACAGAACGACACAAATTGTGAATTCTAGGCGTTATCACAGACATTGTGTGGTCAGGGTTAATCAACCCCATTGTTGGCCGATGAACCTGATACGCCTCTATTCTTGGTGCATGTTTTGGCCCTCGTGAGAAAAGGGCTTAAGTGTTACCAGCTACTGAGAAACTTAGTTCTTTTAGATCGAATTTAAATTTAGTTTTGCATTCCTTTAGAGATTTTAGAAGGGAAGTGTGAATGTAGCTTTTTAGGAAACATGGATAGCAGAGATAGGATAAGATTAGATTGGTTAGTTTAATAGTCTCGCGGTCGGGTAGCAGCGTCCGTCACTGCCGAATCAATAACTGCTGTGGTGATGGCATATCCTCTCAAAGATGACTTAAGTCATATTAAGGAGAGCCCCTATGCCAAGCAGTGGATGCCTTACGGCTGAAATTATGATGATGGTGATGAGAGGCCCAAAATAGTTTGTGCAATTGTTGAAAAACGGTGTATTCAACTTTTTAACGTCCTTTATAGGTTAAACAACAAGCGGTAGAGGCGCCATTTTTATTCGTGATCAGTACAATTTGCATTCCTTGATGGTTCAAGTGGGTATGGTATATTTGCACAGCAGATCATACAATAATTTCTAAAGATCTGTGATTTACATAGATCCCTTATTTCTTATCTAAATCTTATGTATCCTGAAAAAGAAAAATATCCTGGCACAATCGCATTTAGTTCTTTTTGTGGAAAAGTAAAATTAAACAATTTTATACTATAGACCAGAGCGAGTTTTTAAGCGAGTTTTCTGTTTGGGGTAACATTTAATGTCAATTATTTTTATTTTAACATAGATGGCAAACAAGCTGACGGATTGCCTGACGGAAATGGATGCCTGGATGGTATTTGTGATTTGCTATAAAAAATATTAAATCTGTGTTGTAAATAATAAAAAAAATATGTTTTTTTAATTATGTAGCCGCAATATTAAAGGATTCTATGTATCCCTATCCCATCGTATCACCTCGCATCGGGACCAGTACGTTATCCCAAAACTTGGCTGAATATAACTTGGCTACTATTGTCTATCGCGGGCCATCTAAACTTTAAACTTGAGAAAACTTGTAAAAGGCCACGGGTTGGGTTTAGTTTATGTTTGAGATTTGCTTTATCCACGCGTGAGGGGATGTTTAAAGTAAATGTTAGTTTTGTGAAGGGTGCGCACGTGGGAGCTGACGACGGGTCGCTGCTTGGAGGCGATAATGAATGTAGATTGGATTGAAAATGTTTTCCTGGGAAGGAAATGTATGTTTAAATACAAACTAATCTTTGAAACGGAGTGTAAGCGAGTAAACTTTATTTCTATTGATATACAGTAGGGCTCGCGGTCGTGCCAGTGATTCGTGAACCCGTCGGCGTGCGCCCGGTTTCGTGAATCACGGCAACGGTTTTCTGGTCCGTTCCGCACGTGACATTCGGATACGTGAAATTAAGGTACGTGAATCCGTGTAGATCCGGCTATTATCACGCCTTCACGTATCTTAAGAACACGCCGGTTCGGTCCGCCCATAATATATACTAAGTGGTAACTCAATTCAATAAAACTTAGTCCTTATTTATTTTTCTCCCGGGCGTGGCGAAATTACGAAACGTGCGATAAGTATCCAATGAAACCGAGCTCGAAGCTCCACACACGGACGCAGGTACGGGCTACGTATCATGGCGTGTCACGGCGTGTCACGTGAATCCGGATATATAATATATATATATATATATATATATATAATATATATAGGTCTTCGCAGTCGGTGCCAAGACCTGGAGTTCTCCGAAAAAGCCAAGATCTTTATACAGACTCACTGTTATGTAGCCTAGCCTGCTAGTTTTCCAGCGAAACTACTATATAATATATAATATATATACATATGCTGGAAAACTAGCAGGCTAGGCTACATAACAGTGAGTCTGTATAAAGATCCTGGCTTTTTCGGAGAACTCCAGGTCTTGGCACCGACTGCGAAGACCTATATATAGGAGTTCTCCGACCGGCCGTTCAACAAAGAACGGTTGAAGGAGCAGCTGGAAGCCGGCGGCGGCATCGTTTACAGGTGTGTCACCTTCAGGGTCATTGCAGGTGCTCAGATTATCATTTTTTTTTAATGACTAAGGCGGCAAACGAGCAGACGGATTGCCTGGTGATAAGCAATTACCGTAGCCCATGGGCACCCGCAACACCAGATGAGTCACAAGCGCGTTGCCGGCCTTTAAGGGGGGTTGCAGCTCTGGGAACCTTACTCACCATCAGGAACACATCACTACATTTTTTTTTTTTTTTTTTTTTTATGCAAGACTGACCAACGTTTGACCTCAGTCGCACCTGATGGTAAGTGACGACGAGGTCGAAGGTGTAGCACGCTGGTTCAGTAACAGCCTATTCACTCTTGACTTGAAGAGACCCAAATTATATCTTGCCGGGAATACAGACGAAGGGAGCGAATTCCATTCCTTAGCAGTCCGCATTAGGAAGGTAGAAGCGAATCGCTTCGTGCGAATGAATGGAATATTCACAACGTAAGGATGAAACTGCTCCCCTCGCCTGGACGTCCGGTGATGGAACGGAGATGGCGGAATTAAATCATGCAATTCCTGAGCACACTCTCCAAAATGTATCCTGTAAAACACAGACAAACTAGCAACCTTGCGGCGATGCTCAAGGCTCTGCAACCTTACACTCACTAATTTAGGATCGCCAATGAGTCTGCGAGCTCGGCGTTCTATTGAATCCAAAGCGGCCAACTGATACTTGGCAGACCCGTCCCAAAGGTGGCAACAGTACTCCATACACGACCGAACCTGCGCTTGGTAAAGTGTTAGGAGCTGTTCCGGCATGAAGTACCGCTTCACCCTATGTAAGAATCCTAGTTTTTTAGCAGCGGATTTCGCTTTGGCCTCAATAGTGGTGCCGAAGTTCAGCTTAGTGGTAAATTTAACCCCAAGCAGCTCGAGGTGGTCCGTAATTGTTAAGGACACATTCTGGAAAGCAGGAGTCAAGTTAAAAAGGCTCCTTTTGGCAGTGAATAAACACGCCTGTGTTTTGGAGGCGTTAAACCCAACCAAGTTAGCTTCGCCCCACTCATCAACGGCCTTCAAGGTTTGGTTCGTTCGCTCAACCAAAGCTTTCCTAAAGGACTCAGTCTCTCCACCGGTAGTTTGGGCCTCAGAAAAATATCTCACAGTCACCGTACTGTCGTCTGCATACCCAAAGATACCGGGTTTAAGCAGATCGTTTATATGCAGCAAAAGAGGGTGGCTGAAAGAACCGAACCCTGAGGCACTCCGGCATTTATTGCCATGCGATCTGATGTGCAACCATCCACTACGACCCTAATAGATCGCTGCCTCAGGAAATCGGAAATCCAAGAGCACAAACCAGCGGAGATTCCGTACGCAGAGAGCTTGCCAAGGAGGCCGTCATGCCAAACCCTATCGAAGGCCTTGGAAATGTCGAGAGACACAGCGAGGGCTTCGCCGCGCTTCTCGATGGCCTCGCTCCAAATGTGGGTAGCGTACACAAGTAGGTCCCCAGTAGACCGATTTCGGCGGAAGCCGTATTGCCGGTCGCTGAGGAGATCGTTACCTTCAAGGTACGCAAGGAGCTTGTTGTTCAAAACACGTTCCATAATCTTGCAGAGTATGGAAGTGATTGCGATGGGACGATAATTCGATGGGTCAGCACGGCTACCCTTTTTAGGCACAGGCTGCATGTTAGCAAGCTTCCACGCTTCGGGAACTTTTCTCATCTTTAGGGAAAGCCGATACAGGCGCGTCAAAACAGGAGACAACTCAGGGGCACACATTTTTAAAACGATTGCTGGAATTCCGTCGGGACCACTAGCCTTATTCACATCTAGACAGCGTAGTGACTTCAGTACTTCCCTTTGGTGAATACGCACCTCAGCCATTGATACTTCGCAGCGGGGCAAAGAGGGAGGTACGGCACTACCAGCGTCTAAATGTGAATTTTCCGCAAATAGAGAGGCAAACAAGTTCGCTTTCTCTTCCGCAGTGTGGGCCAGTGAACCGTCTGGTTTCAGCAGCGGAGGTAGTGATGGACGACAGAAATTCAACTCAACCGATTTCGCGAGTGACCAAAACGCTTTGCTCCCAGATGGGTATGCGGCAAGTTTGGCCCCTAGACGACGAACATGGAGGAATCGAGCTTTCTGCATGACCTTCTTGCAGAACTTGGCAGCTTTGTTAAATAACTGTTTCTTAATGCATACATCCGGAGCTTTGCAGCTGCGAGCATCGACCCATGATAAATACGCTTCGTGCTTTAGCGCTTCCGCTTGAGCACACTCTGCATTAAACCACGGGCGAGCTGCGCCACCAACAGCTACGTCAGAGTATGGGATGTAATACTCCATACCCCGCCGCAACACGTCAGTAACGGCTGCTGCACAGCTCGACGGATCATCGCTATTGAAACAAGTTGGCTGCCAAGGATAGGATGCAAAGAAATGCCGCATCTCGTCCCAATCTGCTGACTTGTATCGCCACACACGGCGCGAGCCCTTCGGGCTAAGGACGGGAGGTGAGTGGTGCGACACAGATTTCACCAGACAGTGGTCAGAAGTTCCCAATGGGGATGACACTGACACGTTATATCTGTCCGGATCGGTTGTCAGCAAAAGGTCCAGGCAATAAGGCGTGTGACTCGCAACATCCGGAATGCGGGTTGGTTGGTCGACCAGCTGAGAGAGATCCAGCGATAACGCAAACTTGCGCGCCTCTCTCCCTGCGTGGTCAGTGAACTGGTATGGGCACAGCCACTCTTCGTGATGAGCATTAAAGTCCCCCAGTAAAACCAATTGCGCACTCGGGTACCGTTGCAGAGCCACACCCGCCGCATCACTAAGTTGCTCAAAGAGCCTGGTTGTCTCCTGGTCACCGCTGTGTGATCGGTAAACCACGGCGTAAACAATTTGCTCAACACCGAGGTCCACCAGTAGCCATAAACTGGAAAGGTTAGGCCCCTCAAGGTTACGGAGACGCCGATAGCAGATGTCATCGCGAACAAACACGCACACACCAGCCTTCTGCACAAAAGTGTGCTCTAGGGCATATCCCGGGTAGTGCAGGTACGACGCGTCAATAGGACATCCGATCTGCGTCTCGGTGAGGCAGAGCAAGTGAGGCTTCTCAGTCTCAAGATGGTGGTGGACTGGCACGAGATTGGAGTGCAAGCCTCGGATGTTCGAGAGGTGCACTTTGAGTGAGAGGACGTGCTTCCGCTGAAAAACACTTGCTCTTATTTTTGTTTTTTGCCATTAAAATAGTGTGAATAGGCTTGGAAGGCGGCAGTTGAACAGATGCTAAGCTGCTCGCCCAGCAGCACACAAACAGTCTGCTACACGCTGGAAGCCTGATCTGGAGACTGCGGGGACGCCCGAACCCCCCCGAAGACGGCTGTCGGGTCCTCTCTCCGGTCGCAAGCCGGCACTACAGCGCGCCTCCGGGATTTTTCACAGTTGGCGGGGCAGCCTTTCGGGGTTAGCTAAGTCCCTACTTGGGCCCCCAACCACCTGCGGTCGGCCAGCGGAGAACCGTGCTTCGGATCCCGCTACCCTCCGCGACCAGGCATCCGGTGCAACAAATTGATGGCACTGAAACCGGCTAGCAAGCAAAGCAATACCGTTCAGACCCGCCTTCCCAAAATGGCTACAACTGCCTTCATGTCGGAACACGATCCGGAGATCATTTAGCGACATGGCTTAGGCAGGAGGGTGGTGACAAGCCGCGGCTATAAAGCCTACCACCAGAGAGTGCTGGTCATTTGGCGCTACCCAGGGGACACGTGTGGGTATCTAGAGCTAAAACCCACGGACGCGACAGCAGCTTTATCCCCCAAAATACATACCTGAAAGGTAGCAGTGCTATTATGGCTGTTGTCTTCTGTAAGGAGGAGGTACTTCGCCAGTTGGGCTGCCCCAGATTCAAGCTGATGGTCATCGCTGTGCCCTACCTCTCATTGTTGGACGTAGTAGTAGTTTAGGGACATACCCGGATCCAAAGGCGTTCTATGTATATTCGAATTATGACGTGACGTCCATATAATTTTTCATGTCTACTCTCCCTTTACATAATATTCCAAAAGCCCTCGCAATAGACCCAATTTTACGATATATATGTACCTATTTGTATAACCTAATCAAAATGTATACAGATCCAAGATTCCTTTTCACCGTCACTGCCATTTAAACTTGCCTAACAAAACAACATCGCCTCTCATAATAACATTGCCAATATGATCCTGTTCACAAAGTTAGGATGATTAAACTTATGGCATGCTAAGAGTTAGCTGCAAAATTTTGTGTCGAAATTCTGCAGTAAACTTAGCCTGCTTCCTTGCGGTAGTTAGTACAGAGTAAACTAGATGGCGCTAGCGGTTCTGAGAAACAGTGTGAAACAAAGTGGTTGTAAGCTCTCAACATACATTATTTAGACGTGGGAACTGTTGGAGTTATTTAGACGTAATAGTGGAAACTATTAGTACTTTCAATAGTTACCTAGTGTTTTTTGTTAAAAAAACTAGGTATGTATACTCAACTCTCTTTTGGGTGATAGTAATATATAAGATAAAAAAGCGCATGTCATGAAAGCTATGCATCATGAAATAAATATAAAAAAGAGTTTTGACGCTATTAAATTAACTTTTTCTCAAACATGCAATGAAATATCGTCCTTACGTGTGTTTTACGCGGCCGGGCAATCATTTTTTTTATTTGATTATTAATATGGCGCCTGTGTTCATAAACAAGTTAAGCATTTTTTAGGGTTCCGTAGTCAACTAGGAACCCTTATAGTTTCGCCATGTCTGTCCGTCCGTCCGTCCGTCCGTCCGTCCGCGGATAATCTCAGTGACCGTTAGCACTACAAAGCTGAAATTTGGTATTAATATGTATATCAATCACGCCGACAAAGTGCAAAAATAAAAAGTGGAAAAAAATGTTTTCTTAGGGTACCCCCCCTATACGTAAAGTGGGGAGTGATTTTTTTCTTCATTCTAATCCTAACGTGTGATATATTGTTGGATAGGTATTTAAAAATGAATTGGGGTTTACTAACATAATTTTTTGATAATGTCCATATTTTCGGAAATAATCGCTCCAGAAGTAAAAAAAAGTGCGTCCCCCCGTCCCCCCTCTAACTTTTGAACCACAACTTTCAAAAATATGAAAAAAATCTCAAAAGTAGAACTTTACATAAACTTTCTAGAAAAATTATTTTGAACTTGATTGGTTCAATGGTTTTTGAAAAAATCTAGATATATAAAAATTAACCCCTATTTCTCTTCATCACGTTATAACTTGCGAACGGCTTTACCGATTAGGCTAATTTTGGTCTTGAAATATTTGTACTAGCTCAGGAAAGGTTTAAACAGTGATAAAGTATGAAAAAAGATCGAGTAATATACTAAAAAACGAAAATATTGTTGCCCCATACAAACTAATCAACTTGAAAAAACTGTAAGCGCCGCAGGATTTCATACATCTTACGCGTTTTTGGTAAAATGGTCTCTGCTTTCACTCGAGAAAGACGGAAGCGCCGCAGGATTGCATATATCTTAGGCTTTTTAGCGAGCAAAATAGGTACTTTATATTATTCCATCACTAAAGTCGTTAAGCGATAGTTTCTTACAAATTGTTAATAAATTAGCCCTTATTCCCTAAGATATGGCTGTCAAAATCTCTATTGAATGACAAGACACACTTCCTCACTTCAGGCCCGGTACCGCGAAGATAGAAGTTCGTATATGTCGAGCATTTCTCTTTTACTCCAATTAAGAGTGACAGAGACTTTCGTCCGAAATTTACGAATATCGTTGTTCGCGGTAGCGCCGCAGTTTTATGTATAATTTCGCGTTTAGTTTTAACTGTAAATAAGAATCTGCACTAATATTCATCGCCCAATGCGACCGTCCCCTACTTCAGATGGGTACTGAGTGTGAGTGAAGTAGTGAGACAAATACGAACATTTCCGAGAAAATACGATAGGAAAGGATTATTCACTACATCTGAGCCCCGAGTGTAAGTTTTTAACGTAACGAAACGTCACCTTTAGCGTTAGTTACCCATATTATATCAGTATCACTTACGCATTCGAGACATTTTTTACGTCAAAAGAAACTTACACTAGAGCCTCTGTACTTTCAGCTTGACGCGCATAGTTTACATAATTTGTCGATAGATGTCGCTGGCTGGTTATCACTCCATGTTACAACCCCTTCTTACTACTCGTGGTGGGACTGAAATTGACAACATTTTTTCGAATTTTCCATATACAGTTGGGATCTATAACTCTTTCTTTAGTTGTCAGCGTCCTTTGTGGGCCCGTTTTTAGGGTTCTGTACTTAATATTAATATGTCAAAAACAATGTATCAAATAGCCCATTTTTAACTCTTAAGTGGGAACACTTACTGTGACGGACGAAAAACTACGGAACCCTACACTGAGCGTGGCCCGACACGCTCTTGGCCGGTTTTTTTTTTAAATAGGTCCGAACTTCATCAAAATATTCACGTTAATGCCTATTAGCTTCCATGACATAAAAACACAAATATACATATTTTTCTAATCCATCCGTTGTGTGTTAATAAAAAAATAAGTTTATACCTATACGAACAGATTTTTTTTATATAGCTCGGTCCCAGCACGCTATCCAATGGTACCGTACAAATAAATAATGCTAGTCTTATGGCCTTTCCAATGATATAATATGTCTTATGGTACAAAATGCTCATTCTCCTTTGTGTGTGAAACGAAAAAAGTAACCAGCAACAGAAAAAGTAACCAGGGCAGCTTGTACTCGACGTTTTTCTAGACTTCAAACTTTTCTAATTTACAGCCTTATCCGCAATTTCCTGTGTGTGATATATAACTTCAACAGCTGCAAAAAAGTGGTCACAAATCGTCCTGGAAACGGTTTTATTAACCATCGATGAAAAAAAAAGTTTTTTTTTTTTTAAATATATAATTATGTGTATTTGAGCATATTATGTGTCTGGCCTATAGCTTTCGAACGATTTAAGTACGTGCGGTTTGTTTTACGAGTACTCAAAGTCGAATAGAGTCGATGTTTTGAAATGGTTTTTAACACATACAGTTAATGGCGTCATCTTTACTTACCATGAGTTGTGACTTTGAGGTTTTCGATAACGAGTATCGAGTTTACTATCTGTATCTCGCTTGTACTATTTTAGTGAGAACGAGATGCACAGATAGTAAACTCGATACTCGTTATCGAAAACCTCAAAGTCATGACTCATGGTATGGATACTGTCATAATCCATACGTAACAAAAACAAACGCATCCGTAAGTGTCTTCAAAATGAGGTCATTTTGAAGATCATTTTTTGAGGTCACTTTAAGAGAATAAGAGCGCGTGTAGGTACACACGTACACGTATTTATTTTGAAACAAACTTTTACGGTGTTTACACATTTTTACAAATAAGTGGGACTTAACCACGTATATTAACTTTAAAAATCTCCTCCGACGTTTTGATAACATTGTACTCTTGGTCTCGAATGAGGACAATGTCGATCTCTATACGTTGGAGATTACATAATAAACAAACCTAAAAAAAACTTACCTAAGTCCCCTAAGTCTGTCCCTTGTGGAAGTATGCCCATAAGGCTGGCTACATTCCTCCGCTGAATGGTTATGCTTATTCTTTGGCCGAGGAATGCGCCAGCCCTAGGCTCTCGGTTAATACATTGGAAAAGTCTATTATGTAATCTTTTTATAATACATTTTGTGTAAATAAAATAATATCGTTGGAGATATTTTTTAAAGCTTACGCGGTTAATTCCCGTTTATTTGCTATAACGTATTTATTTTATTCCATACATCATGTACATCAGTATATCACATAACAATATCATCCGCCATGTTTTACCAATAAAACAAATCATAACCGATTTTATTGTATCGGAAACCGCAAAAATTCTCGACTTACAAACAGTCATAAAATTACAGCTGAAACATATATGAAATCAATTTTCCCTGAGCATGCCGCTATAAATCATATTTTGCTGATATATTAGTGCTTTATCCTGTGAGGTCTTTGAGCAGGGTTTTTGTGAAAGGACTGAGGGGTCAGCGGTGACTGGACAGTATGTGATTTTAGACATATTGAACTGGTATAAATAACGGGAGAACCCGAGGGCTCGTTGACAGCACCGGATTTGGGTTCCGTAATTGTGCATACATCTAAGATTCTTTCAATATGTTTCATTATGAAATAGTACTCAGGTGTAACCAGAGATCAAAGTGCTTTTTTGAGATATAGTTGGTTTAGGATCCTGCCGGCACCAAATTATTTTAAGCCTATAATTATCCAATTTTACTAGTAGCATAGTTGTCAAAATTTTCCCATATATTTTTAAATAAAAGTGCCGGTAATAATAATTGTTTTATTAATAATATAATAATTGTTTTATTCACCAAATTATAGGCTTAAAATAATTTGGTGCCGGCAGGATCCTAAACCAACTATATCTCAAAAAAGCACTTTGATCTCTGGTTACACCTGAGTACTATTTCATAATGAAACATATTGAAAGAATCTTAGATGTATGCACAATTACGGAACCCAAATCCGGTGCCTTCAACGAGCCCTCGGGTTCTCCCGTTATTATTTATACTTTAAAACATGAATAATAAAAAAATATTATTATTTTATTTTATTGATATATTTTGTCATAAAAAAACAACTTGTATTAATTTAAGACGTATAATTTATATTAGATATTAATGTTTAAAGTGTCAGTACAATATTTTTAACTGAACCAATTTACTTTTAAGCAAATAAAGCGTTGTAATTTTTTTAGGCCGTCTAATAAAATAACTTAACATTTTATTAAAAAATAGGTTAGGTTTAAACTGTGACAATGCAGAAACTTATATCTGCCAGATAAGTGGCTAAACCCTAATCCAACCTTCTAGTACCAATTGGGCACCAGGTTCTTATTAAACCTTTAATCCATCGACTAACATCATTACTATAATCTATAACTGAAATAAAATCAATTTTGATGTGCCAACATAATGAATTCGTTAATTTGACACTGGTGAATAAAATAAACAAAAAAGTTACTCTCTCTGTCTGTCTGTCCACATGCAATCTTCCTCTTCACGCTTAAACCGCTAAACTAATTGGGATGAAATTTGGTATGAAGAGAGTGTGAGCTACGAGAAAGGACATATAGGATAATTTTTATGCCATACGAGTACTTTATACTGCCGGGACCACACTTTGAAGACGGGCATAGCTGGCCGACGAAGTAGCGAGGAAAAGCTAGTATTTATACAAAGTATATCCCATTCCCCGCCTAGCAGTTCCGCTTGTGACATACTAAGACTCCGCTAAACTAACTTGGTTAAGTTACCTCATCTATGTGAGGTTTACCCCTCCTTTTAAGTAAAAATAGTCCCAGTTTGCCTCACCCATCCTATCTGCCTTTTAAATTCACCCATTACCCTCCCCCATCCCTAATGACTCAAAATCAGCAAACATAAACCCAAACCGATACCATTTCCGAACTTAACATACCGAATCGAACGGAAAATGTTGTGGCTCGGAATCGCGCGAGTGTAGAAAATGTATGCGCATATATTCCCCCTCGTTAGAGCGCCACTTCCAACAACAACGAAGTAATGTACTAGATACGGTATCTTTCCTTACTGAAGTAAACCGAGAACTGGCAGTAATGACATTTATTTGAGCTTTTATCTTGACTACAGGTTTGGTTTATGAAGCCGACGGTCCTGGGTTTAAATCCCAGTAAGGGAATTTAATTCCTGCAGTGTCTCAAGACGAAGGTCTTCGACCAGCGTGTGTTGCCAGTGATGACATGTGCGGAAACGTGGTCACTTACTATGGGCCTCATAAGAAGGCTCAAAGTCACCCAAAGAGCAATGGAGAGGGCTATGTTGGGAGTGTCCCTGCGTGATCGCATGAAGAATGATTTCATCCGCAGTAGAACCAAGACTAATCTGGCTAATCCGATGGCTTTTGATAACCGCGAAAAACGATATTCGTACATTTCAGACGATTGTCTCTGTTACCCTCATGATACCGTAATTGGAGGAAATGAGAAAGATGCTCGAAATAACTTCGATGTACGCGGTACCGGGCATAACTTGTAACATCCGTCTGGTAAAGTTCCAGATTATATCCTATATATATTGACCGGTGCCCATATCTGTATTGCACAAGATTGCATATGTATAGAAAATGTTTTTATACCAAACACTAAAATGCATGTCAGCACTAACCCATTATGGATTTTGCTTTTTAACTTGACTATGCATTCAACTGAATTGTACATCGTGACAGTGCATGACATTAACATTTAATTTCATTTATTTAAGTGCTGTACTTAGTCCGTGTTTTAGCTAATAGGCGAAAGGATTTCAACAAACTAATACAACTTTTGTCATTAAAGTCATTTGTTGTGCTATAATGGATTCCAGTTAGCCATCTGTTGTATACAGAAGTAATCACTTATGTTTCTATTATTTTATGAGTTTTCTTTGGTAACAAAAATTATAAAAATACGGCCTACAGTATGTCGTAACACAAAAACGGTTCAACCAATCAAGTTAAAAGTAATTTTCTTGGAAATTATTTGTTAAGCTATACTTTCAAGATTTCTCTTATATGTTTTTGTCTTGCAGTTCAAGATACCCAGGGAAAAATTACAATAACATCATAGTAACTGTTTAACTACTACATCAAATCTAAAAAATACCCTTGTTGCATTGTATTAAGGATGCTGGGGCATTGCCTCATTGTATATCAATATTGTTACGTTGTGAGAGGAAGCCGCCAGCTCTTCGGTCACCAGTTACGTCAACCAGACGCTTCTCGATGCCTGCAAAAAGTTTGTGCGCACTGGGACCCCATGGACTTAGTGTTTCTACGCCAAACTGTAAAAGTATGCTCTTATATGTATTTGTTGCGTTTCAAAATTTCGGCGCAATCGGCCGCTGGGTCCGCTTTAGTCTTAGTTCGTTAGAGAATAGGTTAGTTTATTTTGAAAGCCACTTCTATTGAATATCTTGCCAAGTGTATCGCGGCCATATCCAGTAATCATCAACTTGTGTACGGACGCGGATTATTCCGAAGAATATCGAGAACTTTATTCTAACGACGACGGACCGTAATTGGAATTTTATATTGACCCTTATTGAATTGAATTCGGACCCGTTTCAAAATTTGTAGACAAAATGTACGGTAAATTATTCAAAGAGCCCGGTCCGAGTTGCGCTGCGGGAAATTACTTTTGCTAATTTAACTTTAGCAATAATAATGTGAAGTTTCTTTGTAGAACATTGGAATAATGATAAAGAAGAAATTTAAATCAGTTTTTAATAGTTGGATATTGTAGATATTCATAATAAGACTTTTTTACTTTAAAAATACATTTTAAATTTAGGTATAGGTCAATACATGCGATTGAAGGTATACCTCGTACATACACACAAATGTAAATTATTTATGGAGATGTATAAGGTGCCTAAAAGGTGTATAAGAAATGTATAAAAGGTATATATTATATTATATGCGTTTAATATTTAAAATATCAATTCACTGCAATTTATGATTGCATTGAAAACTACTTAGTTAGGTAGTCGTTCGTTAGTATATGATCTGGACGTTTTTCACTTAAATAATAGGCAGATATCACCCGAAAAATGCGTGTTTTTTAGGATTCTGCTTCTAAAAAGGACAATACGGAAACCATATAGGATCACTCAGGAACGTGAGATGGTACAAGCCAAAATTCATATGGTACCAACCAGTTCTACTATTCTGTAAAAAAACAAATTTCTAAGCCAACGTAATCAAAATATACAGTAGTTTTCGCAAAGTAATCAAAACCTACAAGGTATTTGCCGCAAGCCTGAATCTTGTTTGGTAGGAAGCGCAGCACAGATAAAGGAATAATTGCAAAATATTTTTAATACCTACATTTTCGTACGAAACCCTCAGTGTGCGAGTCCGACTTTTTTTAGCCGGTTTTTTTTACTGCTACTGCCAATTTAGATTTCCCTAGCTAGACAAGTTGGCTAATCTCGTGACAATATAACAGTATGGCCCCTCTGAGTCGAACTTACGTAAAATTATTCTAACAGCCGGTCAGAGTTGCACGAGCGGGAAATAACTTTGAAAATTATTATTTTCTTTAAGATAATTCGTAGTAGGTCTATATTACGTTTAAACTTTATTCATTTCATATCTTAGTCTAGGGTTTTATAGCATTTTTATAAAATTAAAATATAAAAATACATCTAAAACGTATCAAAACAATAAAAGCATTATAAAAAACCTAACCTAGAGTGCCGCCGGCAACGGAGCAGGGCCCAGGCCGCCGGTGGTTAGGGCTGCAGAGAGAGGAACCGCCGGACTATGCGCGCCGTGTCCAGGATTACCGCCTTCTGAATCTGACCCTTGATCCAACCACAACCACGTAGCGAGAGTTTCTCAAGATGTTGGTCGAGACTCTTCGCTATGAGACCGTTCGCGGAAACAACTTTACTATCGGTACAATGATCGCCGAATCAACTTCCCACATGGCGGTTACCTCGTGAGCCAAGTCTATATTACGTATTATTAGGTAGCTACACATGTTTATTAAGTAGGTAACTCGATTAAAATGATATCAGAGCATAGCTATTTATTTATGGTAATGAGCCGGAATCATGGGTGTTTTATGTATTTAAGTAATTGTATATTATTATATTACTAGATTTTCCTCGCGACTTCGTAGGCCAGCCAGGTTAAGTAGGTATACAACTTGAAATAAAATGGCCTAGATTGGATAGGATGGTTACCATTATATCGTCTAACACGCTATCCGTCACTTTCGCACACATATACTTGTTGGAGCGTGACAGGTGTTGTGACAAAATGATAAAAACCCAACCATATTAGGCTAGCAGGGTCTACATTTTCATGCAATATGAGCGCCGAGCCTGGTTCAAGTGAATGTTTATTTTTATTGTATTTAATTTACTGATAAATCAACAGATAGAATCAACAGATATTGTGGTCGACAACTCGCCTGTCAAGCGTGGTGACTATGGCAACTCCCCCAAAACGATACAATTAATATTTGAGGGAGGCATATGTCCTGCAGGGAACGTCGTACGGCTGACATAATGATGATGATGACACAGATGATAATATACTTTCGTCTCCAATACTTATACAATATTGCGTGGGAGAAGCGGAATACAAATTATCCTGAAACATTTTTGATTTGATTTGATGAATCTTGGGTGTAATTTTAAAGTATGATTATATTCATTAAAATAATTAAAATTGCAGTCCTGTCAACTATCTTTTTTTCTTGGTCACACGGGACATAAAGTGTCCTCGAACCTTTTTTTTAAATTTATTCCATTCCAATCGTTGCCAAAATAAAAATGCAATAAAGAACGCGCTCAACCAATCCATAAACATCTCAGTGATTTCAGGTGTCACGCAAAATGAGGTGAGGGAGTCCCAAATGTAATTTTATAAAAAGGTTTTACAAATTACGGAGTTTTAAAACTTCGTCGATTCCGATTAATCGTATTTTCAAATGGCGGCGCTTATTTGTGTAAAATTTGATAAAACTTGCGCTTTCGCTTTGGTAATAACAAGGAAAACAATTATCTATTTACCAGCTGTATGAAGTGAAGATTAAATCTTCGATATTTAAATCGAAAGAAAAATAGAAAAAATTGACTCGAAGCGGGACTCGAACCTACAACCACTGGATCACTAGTAGTACCACTTAGACTTGTCAAATTTCTCTATCTTATCCTTCGTAGTATACGTCATCATGGGTCACGTGTAGTCACATCTACCGTCAGCGTATTGAACACTTAACGGCATCGAAGTCTCAATTTACATTGAGAATTCATCGATAACAATGTGCTACCCCTTTCTAAATTATTTTTTATTATGCAGAAACATCTGCTAGCGAATATCTTCGATATTTAAATCGAAAGAAAAATAGAAAAAATTGACTCGAAGCGCACTATCACGAGTTAAGATAGAAATAAGTAAGAAACAAGTTTTGATCAATGATAATACGTCACTTTAGGGCACGTTTTAGAGTCATTAAGAAATAATACTTCTAAGTCAAGCCTTTATAAAATATTTTATATAGGATATTTAAATCATCGTCATGCTAAAATTTCATGATGAGATTATGCTTCGTGACACAAATGACAAGTAGTCTAATTTAAGTTGTATCTGACATTCTGTAAATCAACAATAGACGAATTTGTTAAATAATATTACAGTTTGTACTAACTGAATCAAAATACACAAAAAATGCTTAGTTAAAGTATATTTTGTGTAACTATGTAGTTATATTGAATCTGATATTCTGTAAACTAAAAACTAAGTCAAAATTACACAATGAAAAAATGAATGAATGAATAAATAAAATTTATTTTAGACTTTAGATATTATTGTTATTGTATTATCTATTGGTTATTAAAACTATTGCATAGACTATCTACATACTATAACAATATTTTCGGGGTGAAAGATGGGGTCCCATCTTTCAGCAATGGCTATCAGGAAGCTGTTGGGGCTGTCCCACACCCTGCATTCTGCTACGAATAGCTATTACTCTACTATATACTTAACTTAAATAATAACACAGAGACAGTTAAAATATACTAATTTGAAATACTAACTGTATAATGGTAACAAAATTTACGAATTTGCAACACCATTCCTCTGCAAGATAAACATTTTCAAAAGTGTTTCTGAAACTTTAGCCAGCATGCCGAGTATTTACTATTTTAATACTTCACAATCTGGTCCGCGTATTACATTTTGCATGAAGCGTACAAGCTCATTTTTCAACTAAAACAGCAAACTGGTAATATATTACAAAGTTAGTTCCTGTTTTGAATACAAGGAATATCTCGAATGTGCTCTTCGTATTAATATCGCTTTAGAAAATAAGGATTTATACGTATGTGACTGACTGTTTTCCGGTGGAACATACTGTTACCTCCAACCCGCCTGCCAAGCGGGGCGAGTACGGTGTTGAAGATCCCCATGCTGCTGATCACAGTTTATGAGGGAGGCCCATGTCCAGATGGACGTCCGTGGCTGAAGTAGTAGTATGTAAGCTGACCCCCCAAGATGATAAAAGTCATATTTCGGGGAGGCATATGCCCAGCAATGGACGTTTTACGGCTGAAACGGCTCGACGGGCCGGCGATGCGATCGGTGAACCGAACGGACACTCAGCACTCTAAGGCTATGGTCTCCTATAAACGCCCGCCGTCTGCCGCTTACAGCGTCAACGACACAATGCTGCGTATAGAGTTGTACCGTTGTGGTCTTTCTCACACGTCGACGTCGGCGTCTTTTTTGTTCAGGAACGTTGACGCTAACGTCAGACGTCGCGTATAGCACAAAATAGGAGACCAAAGCCTTAGTGCTTGAAAATGGAGGACTATGTTCTCCGAAACATGTCGGACGACCTAAATAAACGTGAGTAGAACCGTGTCTATCGTTAATTATTGTACATACACAAATGTAAGTAGGTATAATGTGTTTCGCACTTCAAACCTCCATCAACCCTGCAAGCGAACAGTGGTTTCGGTTTAATAATCGTTTAAAACCAGTGTATAAACCTCAGTTTAACTGAGGATTAATAATAATCCGGGCTTAAGCGGAAACTAGCTGGCAACTAAAACTTCGGCTTCCATCGACGGCTTAATCCTTTTAAAATTGCTTGTTGCTTACATGGAATCGGAGCTTTGTAACGTAAATATAACTGCTTATGATTGGTTGCACGCAATGTTCAATTTGCATTTTATTCAAATTGATCGTATTTTTCAACCTCAAAGTGAATGATGATGATGATCTCGATGTATTTTACGGCGAAATAAATAATAAGTTTGCCGTGTGATGCCGGCTGACTAGAATGGCACCACCCCATCTCCTGCCGCGGGTGTCGTAGGAGGTGACAAAGGGAAAAATCCTACGGATGGGCAGCAGCGTCCGGCGAAACCCAATCTACAGGTACCTACAGCTACGCCTGCCAAGCGTGGCTACTATGGCAACTAACCCCAAGATGATACAAATCATATTTGTCGGAGGCCTAAATATGTCCAGCAGTGGACTGCATACGGCTGAAATGTATGTGTATGTATGTAAATAATAAGTATTCCACTATTAATATTATGCTGTCAGCGCTGATCTTCTGGCGAGACCATTAGTGGGCCAGTATCACTGCTGTACGACATTGCCTAAATTATAGAGGCTTATAAGTCTTAAACTATACTAAGTCCTAACCAAAGACCTTGTTAGTACGGCCCTATACAAATACAGATACCTGCTATTGCTTAACGTACTAAAATGCCCAATAGTTGGCACTCTCTACAGGTTAACATTGAATTTAAATTGAATATGAGTGCCTTTAAATAGGTGTACATAAATGAATTCGCTAAGTACACAGATAATAAACTCTCAAGTCATTTAAGTAGCCATACAATTTTTAGGTCCCATTCAGTGAAGGTATACAAGGACCCTTTCATTTGCCAAAATAGAGTAATTACGTCGAGGAGAACCCTAACGAAAAATGCTCTAATTTCAGCCGTTGAAAAACCCGGAAAGCCTCTTTACGCAGCCATTTGTGCCTAATTCAACAATTTAATCAATTCAGTGCGTATTTGATTAAAATATCTTAATTTGCACCAAATATTTGAACGGACTTCTTTGCATTTTATGAGAAACCTGCAAATAAGATCAGACAGTATTTAATCAACTGAAAATAAAAAAGAATGTTCTAAATTCATTTTCTGTTTTTATCTTATTACTTTTTTAACCCTTCATTTAACCGAAACATGTTTTAAGCCATGTTACTACTACTTAGTTACAATCGGATAAATTTATAATGGATAACATTGCGTGTTATTCAGTAATACACCCTCAGCACTGTGTGGTTTGACACGGCTTGAAAATGGGTACCAGAACTTACCCGAAATATGTCGCCTAGTGTGATATGTTTCGGGTAATGTGATATACAAGTGAGTTTCAGTTTCAAATATCTGTTAAACTTTTTATTAAAGTAAATGTTAAAATAAAGTTAACAGACAATTTGGTGCAGACAATAGTGCTTGAAAATGGAGACCTATGCTCTCCAGTCTCCGTTACTTTGAAACGGAATAAACGTAAGTAAAGTGTGTTTTAATAAAATATGAGAATGACTAACGAAAGTTTAAATACAAAAAAAAAAGTAAAGTTACTCGTCAATAGTGACAAGGAGGCCCAAGTTTGACACCCCAGCAAAGTGGCAAAGAATTTTCATTAGGCAGAAGTTAAATTCATTTCCTTTGGAGGGTCGATAACTTTCAAACTTCAAGTTCTGCGCCCTTCAGTTATTAAAGGAATTTTCATAATCCATCACCTGATCCGGTGCTATTTAGTTCCGTAAGTCTTTTAATAAATCCGAATGGAAAGTTCTACGGGACAAATAAGTCTTACAACTTTTTGTTTCAAACTTTTGTACCTTAGAATTGCTTTAGATGGAGGTGTGTATTGGTTCTGAAAAGGGTAAGCGGCGTTCATGTGAATCTTCTGGGATTTCAGGTGGCCGTACGATACGGTAACTGCTCACACGCAGGCGGTCCGTATGCTTGTTTGCCGCCGTCGTAGTACTATAAAAAACGAGAAAGTGGTGCTTAATTTGTTATTTTTTGTAAATTTTCACATGGTTCAAGGTAGAAACGATGAATATATAATTATCAATTTGTTAATAACACGTTTTAGTTACTAGCGCCATGTTTTGGAAAGCATGTATAGGTTTCCTTTTTCAAGGAGGTTCGCATTCCTCTTCACGACAGGATAGAGGTGTGACTAAATAAATGTGAGAGAAGCCGTGTTAAAAGATTGTTAGGAAGACTCACGAAAACATAAATACAAAGAAAGCGCTGAATCCATTATAATTGTTTTAATATGAATTTAATTCGGGTCCCAGTGTAATAAAGCATAGTTTAATCGTAAAAATTATCATTTACTCATTCCTTTCAGTTTCCTTTCCAAATATTTTCATTTTCGCTTTATTTCTATTTATAAATAATTATTAAAGAACCAACCCGGCACTGTTGTACACACAACCAATAAAAAAAGAATTATCCAAATCGGACTACTGTGTAAAAAGTTATGCGTGGTTATACATACAAAAAAAAATATACCTACGCGTTGACTTGAGAACTGTCCGTTTTTTTCGTCGGTTTAAAAGAAAAAATTAACGGGTCTATCGCTAATTAAAATCCTTCAATAGGACTAGTGAAAACTACCTCGAAATTTCGGAACCCGTTATAATTTGGTAAAAAAAAAGGAAGTCACTTCTGGCTTCTAGTATTATCGGCATCGCTATGAAGCCCATTTTCCGCCGAAAGGCTTTCACGTCAAAATATTTTAATACCTGTCCCCAGTAACTTAATAAGACGTTGTTGAGTCTAAACAGAAGACAGGCTAAAGTGGATGAGAGCGGCGAGCGCTTACAAAAGACACCCTAAAATATTCATACTTGCCTAGGGTTGACGCGTGCACTTTTGAAAAATAATCGCTTTTATAGCATTCGACTTGGCTATCCGTGGTTTTTTCTGTTGATTGTCCGATTTTTCAGATGTTTTAAAGACAATTCATAACGTAAATTGACAATTGGAATGTTATTTGGGTGTGGACTGACCAGCTATTTATTGATGACAAGTCATAAATGGTGACTTTGCGTATGAAGCTGATGATCCTGGGATCCAAGTAAGAGTATTTATTTATTGTGTGATAAGCACATGTAATTATTCTTGAGTCATAGGTATTTTCTGAGTGTGTGTATATTATATTATATGTAAAATATGTATGTGTGTATTATATAATATATCATATCGTGGGCTGAATACCCACGAATTGAGCTTACCGTTGACCTCAGTCAATCTGTGTAAAGAAATTTTGTATTATCCATTATTTACATTTAATTCTGATATAATTATAACCGTTACTTTTATATTCTTTATCATTATCGTTAACAATAGAGTTCGCTCGATAAGGCTCGTAATCTTAAGGTTTCGCGAAGCTTATAATTTTTATAAAATTAACTTCAATTTGGTATTATCAAAGAGAAAACCAAGCCTTATTGCGATTAGGTCCGGTCTTTCGATGCTTCTTCTTGTTTGACAAAAAAGCATGATTTAAAATTTAATATTAAAGTGACAGCCCTATGTCGTCATCAAATATTACAATAGGGCCAAGTTGCAGGAAATATTACCGGCGGGACTATGTAGCGACATTACCGAAACATATGTTACGCGAAAACCGACATTGTTAAGATGTGACGTCATTCTCATACCATCTGCACATCTGGGCCTGATTTCAATTAAATAAAAAAAAAAATACGTATGAGTTCTATTGGATAATGCCAGGACTTACAGCCAGTATCAATGTTAGCGTCTGATACGCACCAAAATTATGTACCGTGTTTTAATTGCTTGACAAAAAGAGACACATTTCTGTGTATGTACACCAAACTATTATAAGATTCAACCACATTATTTGTATTGAAGCGTATACTCATTTGCCGTGTGATGCCGGCTGACTAGAATAGCACCACCCCATCTCCTCCCGCGGGTGTCGTAAGAGGCGACAAAGGGAAAAATCCTACGGACGGGCAGCAGCGTCCGTTGAAACCCAATCTACAGCTTCTGCGGTCGCCAACCCGCCTGCCAAGCGTGGTGACTATGGCAACTGACAACCCACGAGATGATACGATTCATATTTGTGGGTGGCCTATGTCCAGCAGTGGACTGCATACGGCTGAAATCTATGATGTATGTATGGACCCGGGTATGTCCTTAAACTACGTCCAACAATGAGAGGTAGGGCACAGCGAAGTACCATCACGTTTGAATCTGGAGAAGCCCAACTGGAGAAGTACCTGCTCCTTACAGAAGACCACAGCCATAATAGCACTGCTACCTTTCAGGTATGTAGTGTTGTGATCCTGATGGTGAATAAGGTTCTCAGAGCTCCAACCCACTTATAGGTCGGCAACGCGCTTGTGACTCCCTTGGTGTTGCGAGTGCCCATGGGCGACGGTAATTGCTTAGCATCAGGCAATCCGTCTGCTCGTTTGCCACCTTTGTCATAAAAAAAAGTATGTTTACTCATGTTTCATAAGTCGTATATGGTATCGACATATATCGTATCGACATGTTTCATTCTGTAACAAGGAGCATAATCATCAGCCGTTCGCGTTGGCTGTCAAGCAGAAGAAAATAATAAATAATATTGTAAAAAAAAGACACAGAATGGCAGGTAGTAGGTGCGTTGTTTAATATATTACAATTTATGCTGACTGTACCTATCAGAAGTCAATTGCTGGACTTAGACGTCCCCTATAGGCCGCCACAGGGAGCGATCTCTACAACACTGCAGCCTGACACCCAGGGACACGTATGAGCTCATTCGATAATCTGACACTGCGGTCTTCTATCCGTGTTCGCCACTATAGGACTTTTTTGTCGTCACGTTTGGCAGGCGGGTTGGCGACCGCAGTAACTGTTTATTCGGTTTGACGGACACTGCTTATTCCCTCGGTCATACGACTCCTGCGGGAGGAGATAGGTGATGGATTTGTCTGTTATTCACACCTAGATAAACTGCTAAATTGGTTGAGATGAAATTTGGTATACAGTATGATTTCGGAGTCGGAACCCAAAACAAGTATTTATAACTTATTAACTGGTCAATATTAGCTCATGTTATATTTTGTCAAAACAGCGGTACCTATTTATCTTTTCTTAATCGTATTTTTTCAATTAAAATAATCTTAAACAAACCGAATAATGGTCACCCTATGCCTTTTGACATACGCAGTATGGTTAGCGACCAGACACACATATTTAGTAGGGTGATCAAATTGTATTTTTTTTTCTACTAACCATCTGAAAAATAATTGAAAAAATTTGGTGATAAAAATATGTGTTTAACATACTCGTAATTAGCTTTACCTATGTTTCTATGATTTCTATGTCATGCCTTGTTTCCCTGTTACACGACCCCTAATTTACCCTGTAGAAATATCTTGCGACCCGGGTGATTTAACATTTATTATTCCAGAAATCATTTATTACTAACTCTACGCAAACTCGTGGGCAAATATGTTATAACCGACCTAAATGCCTTCCTAAAAAAAGGTCTACAGAATGCTCGCAAAAACTATTCAAATACTATTAATAAATTGCTCGTATTTTTTCATTTCTGTGCTAGTAATCTAGACCATTTATCTTTGAGCAGACAGCACTAGGTATTACATGTTCACAAGGGACCGTAGATGTCCTAACCTGACCTTTTAGTGGTGACCTTGGTAAAAGGATTTCTGTGCTGGGATTTAGTGAAAACTATTAGTTTATTACAAGTTTTGGGTATAATTTATTATATCTATTAAACCGAACATGAAAAATTGTTTATAAAATTTTAACAAAAAGGCGATTTGGTGAAATTGTTGCATCGACACTTTTGGTTTATGAATATGACTATAGTTTCACCTGTAATAAGATTATGATAATTTATTTAGGTGGCAGTAGCTTCTAAAACTAGAAAAAAATCAACATCTGTCCACAACCTGCCCACAACGAATAAATTGCGGTATTTTGGTCATGTCGCACGCAGAAATACCAGTAACTTGGAACACCTTATGGTGGCCGGTAAAATCTAGGGGAAAAAACCTAGTAGTCCCAAACGATGGTCGGACCAAATAGCGAAGCAACTAAAATGCCTGTCAGCGATGCACTCCACCAAACTACAAAACGGAATCGATGAAGTCAGATAGTTGACGGAATAAAAACGGAGTCACGATCCTCAGCAATGAGGGACCGATTGTAGAGAGAGCCTTTAAAAACCTCGCATTTACAACGGAGAGTGTTCTGAGGAATTGTTCGGATTATCCCTGCCGCCTCCTTCCGCCATCGTTCTACGCGGTAACATTTCCACCCACACCATCAGGATAGTTATAAATCCTCTACTGTGTGTTTCTCTAGAAATCCTACCTCGCACGTCAAAACTGTGGAATTATTTGCAATCAGCGGTATTTCCGGACCGGTACGAGCCTCATACCTTCAAGAAAAGAGCGTATGTACTCTTATCTTAAAGGCCAGCAACGCTTGTGACTCCCCTGCTGTTGCGGGTGCTCATGGGCGACGGTAATTGCTTACCATCAGGCAATCCGTCAGTTCGTTTGCCACTTTTGTCATAAAAAAAAAACCTCCTCACTTCCCTACCCATTCATGACTCGACGACCATAACAATCCCTTGACACCCCATTTTACGGTACCAGAGACGAGGTATTTCTCAACTGTATGAGAAGAAGAAATCCCAACGGAAATCAAATAAAACAAGCTCTAGATAATCAGGCATTGATCAATAGGAATATTCATTCCGGTGGAACTAATGGACCCAGATGTAAACGGCGAACAGAAACCACAAAAGCGGGCAGCAGCGTATCTTAGAGCTGTGGAACATATTGTGATCTCCAACCCACCTGCCAAGCGTGGCGATTATTTCATTTAGCTCCCTATGGCAGTGTGCTGGACATCGCTTCCTGTGGCGGAATATGGGAGAGATCTATGTTTGGCAGTAGACGTTGTAGGCTGCAGGAATAGAATAGGGTCATTAGTTTGTCTAGTTAATTAAACTCCAACGAACCATTTTTTTTTTCACTTTACTTAGGCTCCTATATTTCTTTCGGGGTGTTAGAGCGGATCGATTGTGTGTGAGAGTAGCTTTGGGAAAATCCAGGACCCTTCCGCACCAGACTTGATTTTTACTACTGGAATAGTACTCCTATTTTGTTTACTCTTCCAGCGAGAGTGGTTGAAACAGTCTCAACCGAATCTTGGCACACAGTCTCTCAAAGTGTTAGTTTCGTCGGTAAGAAAAATATTTTCTATACGAGTTGAATCATTTTTTGTAGGCGTTTATCTACGCATTATAAAATTAGGGGTTTAAGTATGAAAATGAGGTACTTAGTTGCGTACGTTTTCTTTTGGGTCCGAATTAATGCCGTATTCAGATTTAAACATTTTGGTGCTTTGTTAGAATGCGACTTGAATAATTGTTTTATACCAATAACCTCTTTTTTTACTTTTTAACACCGTTTAGCTTTAGCTCAATAATCAGATTGATTCATTATATATGGTAATAATGGTAATAATAATGGTAAATTGAAGACACGGCGCAACTTTTACACCTAGTTAATAGTTACAGTCTCCTAAAATTGCACAATAAAAACCAATTAAGACAAAACTACATGTTCCAAGTAAAGCATCTGCGAGAAAGACACGCAATGAGCGCAATAAGGAATGTGTCACACCGCCCGGACGTCTGAGCGGTATTCAGCGCGTCCTTACCGTTCCGATAAAACCGGTAACAATTTTCCGCGACGTACGCCATCCATTCCTTCCCGGGTGCGACGGGTTGATAAATCATCTTCCGAGGCACAGTTGCCATATTATTAATAGTAGTGCAATGCTGTTTTAATATTTTAAAGTTGGCAATAAATAAACTTTTTCACTCTGGGGTCGCATGCATAATTATTGCGGAACACTCAGCTTCTTAAACCACTTTTTGTATTAAAACGAATGTCGTCGAATGAAGTCGTCTTTATCATATTGTACACAAATTGGCCCAAACCCACTGAAAGCTCAATGGGGCATGTGTTCAGGTTCTAGACGTCGAAATATATGAGGATATACATACATTTCAGCCGTATGCAGTCCACTGCTGGATAAAGGCCTCCCACAAAATTATGACTTAATTAACGATTAATACGGTACTACTCACGTTTATTTAGTCACTCGCGTGACATGCTTCGGAGAACATAGGCCTCCATTTTCAAGCACTAAGAGTGCTGAGTGCGCGACGGGCCGGTGACGCGAGCGGCGAACCGAACGGACTCTTAGTGCTTGAAAATGGAGGCCTATGTTCTCCGAAACATGTCACGCGAGTGACTAAATAAACGTGAGTAGTACCGTATTAATCGTTAATTATTAAATATGTCTCACGTAAGTTTAAATACAAAAATTATGACTTGTATCATCTTGGGGGTAGTTGCCATAGTCGCCACGCTTGGCAGGCGGGTTGGCGACCGCATTAGCTGTAGATTGGGTTTCGACGGACGCTAAGGTGTTTTTTATATATGGTTTGTGCGCCAAGCTGTAGCCCGACTTAAATAGGTAAATTGTTCATGGTATGCTGTCAGCCATTATGAAACGTGTTTTCTAATTAGTCGCATTGCGCATGTTCCCATCTTCTTGGGCACACGTGTGGGGAAACTTCAGTTACGAGTATCCTTGCTTTGAATTTTAGGCTTTTGTTCATCAGATGGCATATTTTAGAAAATATGATAATTATAAACATTTTGTGAGAAAGAGAGATTTTCGTCTAAAAAGTTTTCAGACTGTATCTAAGGTGTCACAATTATTTACTGGTGCTTCTGCTTTACTGGTGAGAACTTGTAATTGGTTTAGTATATCGTATATGTCAAATGTATAATAAATGTTAACAGCTACTTGATTTCCGAATAATTATTTTAATTAATTATCCTAATATTAACCTAGCTATCAAAATTGTATGAAAGGATATCAGGACCTATTTGATTCATCCTCATTAGATTAAACAATTTTTGTTTTGCCATGTTACAATAGCACGCATGGAAAGAGAATAAGTGAAATGTTACCTTATACGCTAAACTCATTTATTAAATATTTATGTCTTATGTTATTATTAAGAACATGATGTGAGAAAGCCCTAAACCCGGGTATGTCCTTAAACTTCGTTCAACAATGAGAGGTAGGGCACAGCGTTGACCATCACGCTTGAATCTGGCGCAGCCCAACTGGGGAAGTACCTTCTCCTTACAGAAGACCACAGCCATAATAGCACTGTTACCTTTCAGGTATGTAGTGTTGTGTTCCTGATGGTGAGTAAGGTTCCCAGAGCTCCGACCCCCCTTAGAGGCCGGCAACGCGCTTGTGACTCCTCTGGTGTTACGCGTGCCCATGGGCGACGGTAATTGCTTACCACCAGGCAATCCGTCTGCTCGTTTGCCGCCTATGTCATAAACAAAAAAAAAAAAAGCGCCAGCGCGCGTGAAAGTTGTTAAAAAACCAGTTAGCCATTAAGTAGGTACTTTCAGTGGATATATTTTATTTTATTTAAACAAACCTACTCATAATTAAAAAACTTGAAGATCATAAGAAACGGTACAGAATAATTTATACAACGTCCTCATCGGAAGACGAAGGTAAGTTATTTGTTTTAACTATAACTTTATGTTGAGAAGTGATTAAAAAGCCGACATAGGGATTGACCGCGAGTCTCTAACTATGATCAAATTAACATCGGGGTTGACTGCGAGTCTCCAACGATGTAATAAAGCAGAACACACGCGCAATCTTCAGTAGATGCGCGTTACTCTGCGACACAAATATTTTCTTAACCTACCCCCAAAAGAAAATATTGTCATATAAAATATTAATCACCTTTTTATTGTTGTAGACAGTCTAATGGAACATAATCTAGACATTCTAGATGATTCCATACCGGCTCATGATCCTGTTGTACCGGAATTACAATCAAACACACCAGATAATACTGGTATCGACGCCAGGCCCTAGTAACACGATTTCGCCACCTGAAAATCAGGCGGACTTAGCTATGTCGTTAGACCAACCTGAGCTCGATCCAGAAATGCTCTTGGCTCTTGAGGAATCAACCGATGACACCCCCAAATTTAGTAACAAAATACACGACAATTTAACAAAGCTTTGGCTACCTTTGCTAAAGAAAGGTATGACAAAGGAAAGTAAGGACAAGATTCAAAAAGAATACCTTGTGCCCGACAACTGTCGTTTGTTACAAGCACCAAAATTGAACGTCGAGATTTCAGCGGCGGTTCCCGATATGGTCCGGAATAGGGATAATCTGGCAGCAGTGCAGCAGCAACTAGGCCACGGGATCACGGCCCTGAACAGGGCCATGGATATTCTAATTAAAGGGGCCGATACCAACGGAATCGAAGCTATGAAACACCTTAGTAACTGTTGCCGCATTTTGTGTGACCTCCATGCGTCCTCCACTCAGAGCCGCATAAAACTCATTACCCCTAGTCTGGATAAGACGTTCCTACAAGTTATTCAGGACTCGGAACGCGACGATACCGTATTTGGCAATAAATTGTCAGAAAAAATAAAGGCGTCAAAGACCATTGAAAAACAAGGTCTTCAAATTAAGAAAGCGTCACCAAAGAAACCTACTCCAGCTCAGCCTACGAGCAGTCGACCACCGTACTCGGGAAACTGGTCAGCGCCCCCTCGTTACACGTCGAACAGGGGGAGGCGGAGAGGAGCTCGCAGGCAGACGAATTATCCGCAACGGAAGTTCCCAGCTTCGCAACCAACCAAGGCATCGGCCTCGACCAAGGCACATACTCAGGCACCGTAATACAGGTACATGCAGGTCGAATAAGCTATTTTTATAACTGTTGGCAAAAAATAACTTCGAATAAAATGGTTTTGGACTTGATCAGATATGGCTACTCAATCCCATTTGAGTCAGACGTAAAACAAACGTTTATTCCAGTAAATACGTTTGCTCAGGACGAAGTGACTGATATGAAATTAGCTATACAAAAGTTTTTTATATCTAAGATATTTCTTGCCCCAAAACCTAACGGAGGAAAACGCTTTATCCTAAACTTAAAAAGCCTTAATAAATTTATCGCTCCCTGTCATTTTAAAATGGAGGATTATCGCACGGCCTCTAAACTTATTCCTCGGAATGGTTTTCTAGCCACTATAGACTTGACGGAAGCGTACCTGCTTATACCTATAAATAAAAACGACAGGAAATACTTAAGGTTTCAATTTGAGGGCTCGACATATGAATTCTCCGCATTACCATATGGCTTGTCTGTAGCGCCCAGAGTCTTCACAAAAATTATGAAAGAAGTGGTGTCTAACCTAAGATCTCGAGGCCTCAAATCGGTTATATATTTAGACGACATCCTTTGTATAGGGGATAGTTTTCAGGGTTGTCAAAATAATGTTAATGAAACCTTAAAGTTACTGCAAAGTCTAGGATTCGTTGTTAATAACAACAAAAGTTCCTTACTTCCAAAACAAACTTGTAAATTTTTAGGCTTTCAATTTAATACTCAAAATTTGACCTTAGCCTTACCAGAAGATAAGCGGAACAAAATTGCATTAACTCACAAATTTCTAGCGCTCCCGAGGTGTACTATTCGGGAGTTTGCACAACTGATAGGAGTTTTGGTGTCAGCCTGCCCAGCTGTAAAATACGGTTGGGTTTACACAAAAACCTTAGAACGGCAAAAACATTTAGAGTTATTAAAAAACAATAATAAGTTTGAGGCAAAAATAAAACCTGGTATTGCTATACAAGATGATTTAAAATGGTGGATAAATAATATTTACACGTCAAATAACTTTATGAGACACTCTAAATTTCAACTTAAAATATACAGTGATGCATCCAATACAGGTTGGGGTGCCGTTTCAGGAGACAATAAGGTTAACGGCATGTGGAAATCTTCTGAACGGGATCTCCATATTAATTATTTGGAATTGCTGGCGGTATACCTTGGCTTAAAAAGTTTCGCTCAGAACGTGAATAACTGTGCAATTTTGTTGCGGGTCGATAATACGACCGCAATAAGTTATATAAATCGCATGGGGGGCATACAGTTTCCACACCTAAACGATTTGTCTCGAACAATTTGGCAGTGGTGCGAGAAGCGAAATATATTTAATATATTTAAGAAAATATTGCCGATTCCGAGTCTAGGAAGGTAGTTAACCCTGACACTGAGTGGGAACTGTCAGACAGAGCGTTCGAGTCAATAGTGAAACGCTTCGGTCAACCAAAGATAGATTTATTCGCCTCTCGTTCCAATACCAAATGTTCATGTTTTGTGTCGTGGAAACCTGACCCCGATGCGGTAGCAGTTGATGCATTTACAATTAACTAGAGCGAAAATTATTTCTACGCCTTTCCTCCGTTTTCATTAGTCTTAAAATGTCTCAGAAAAATTGTAGACGATCAAGCAAATGGAATCTTGGTGTTTCCTTACTGGCCATCGCAGCCATGGTTCCCCCTATTGCAGAGCCTTCTTAATTCAGACATAATGTTTCTGAACCCAAATAAAAATTTACTTCATTCCCATTTCAGGGACTGCCACCCCCTACACAGGGTACTTACACTGGGTGTCGCGAGGCTCTGCAACAGTCCTTCGCTCGGAGGGGCTCACCGCCCGACGCGCTAACACTGATGTTGACATCTCTTTCCGACAAAACAATAAAACAATACGATGTTACATACAAGCTGTGGTGGCAATTTTGCATTGTAAATAATATTAGTGTGTTTGAACCCGCGAAAGCTTCAGTAATGTCATTTCTAACAGAACAATTTAACAAAAAATGTGCATATGGCACTCTCAATAGTCATCGTTCAGCCCTATCTTTGTTATTGGGAAACAATGTGGGTTCAGACGATTACGTGAAACGTCTTCTCAAAGGTGCGTACAAACAGAAACCTAGTGGACCGAAGTATAATCATACATGGGACCCCCAGGTGGTTCTAAATCACATCTCTCATTGGTATCCCAATACAAGCTTAGGTCTCGAAAAACTGTCGAAAAAACTAGTGACATTACTGGCCATCTGTACAGCGCACAGGGTTCGAACTTTAGCGCTTATTAAAATCGAAAACATAATTATTTCCACAAATGGCGTAAAAATTGGAATAACTGACGTCATCAAAACATCTGCCGCGGGACGAGAACAACCTGTTCTCTTCCTACCATATTTTAAAGATAATGTCTCTATCTGCCCTGCTACGGCTCTCAGAGATTATATTTTTGTAACAAAAAATACGAGA
Source organism: Grapholita molesta (assembly GCA_022674325.2). Classification (NCBI taxonomy): domain Eukaryota; kingdom Metazoa; phylum Arthropoda; class Insecta; order Lepidoptera; family Tortricidae; genus Grapholita; species Grapholita molesta. The sequence continues at coordinate 13,155,226 of CP053137.2, forward strand.
GCCGGCAGCGAAGGGCAGCTTTTAATGACATATAAAAGGCCTCACAGACCTGCAACATCGCAGACCATCAGTAGATGGATCAAAGACGTTTTGTCCGAAAGCGGCATCGACATGACAGTGTTCAGCGCGCACAGTGCGCGCCACGCCGCCACGTCGGCTGCGCGGCGCGCCGGCGCCAGCGTCGACACCATCCGCCGCACCGCGGGCTGGAGCGCGGCGTCCACCACGTTCGCCCGCTTCTATAATCGACCGTTATCGGAGGAAGGGCTATTCGCCAGATCCGTTTGCTTGTCGATTTCTAGCAATGATCTTTAAATGGTTATCTGTAGATTGATTTGTTGACAATATCGATAATTAAGATTATAGTCGAATATGTCGACTTTACGAAGTAAATATATATGATTTCGTGTCGAGATATTGTTTCATTCCACCTTAAGTAAAACTTCTAAACATCTTCCTGGTATATGATATATCTGAAGAATGAAACGACGAAATATAATAGATGATCAAACGAACTTCTAAAGCGAAGTTCGATCATTATTATATGAGTCGTTTCATTTTTGCTCGTGCTGTAAAATATTTTGGATAAAGAAAAATATGATTTGTCATAAAAAAAAAGAAATCTTTTTTTTACTGTAAACTTTACACTTTACATAACTTTTCAAATCCCACTTCCTTATATGTCTTATAATGAATTATGCTTTTGGGGAGGTCTATGTCTAGCAGTGGACGTCCCTTCCGAGGCACAGTTGCCATGTTATTGATATTAGTGCAATGCTGTTTTAATATTTTAAAGTTGGCAATAAATAAACTTTTTCACTCTGGGGTCGCATGCATAATTATTGTGGAACACTCAGCTTCTTAAACCACTTTTTGTATTAAAACGAATGTAGTCGTCTTTATCATATTGTACACAAATCGACCCAAACCCACTGAAAGCTCAATGGGGCATGTGTTCAGGTTCTAGACGACGAAATATATGAGTATATACATACATTTCAGCCGTATGCAGTCCACTGCTGGACATAGGCCTCCCACAAAATTATGACTTAATTAACGATTAATACGGTACTACTCACGTTTATTTAGTCACTCGCGCGACATGTTTCGGAGAACATAGGCCTCCATTTTCAAGCACTAAGAGTGCTGAGTGTCCGTTCGGTTCGCCGCTCGCGTCACCGGCCCGTCGCGCACTCAGCACTCTTAGTGCTTGAAAATGGAGGCCTATGTTCTCCGAAACATGTCACGCGAGTGACTAAATAAACGTGAGTAGTACCGTATTAATCGTTAATTATTAAATATGTCTCACGTAAGTTTAAATACAAAAATTATGACTTGTATCATCTTGGGGGTAGTTGCCATAGTCGCCACGCTTGGCAGGCGGGTTGGCGACCGCATTAGCTGTAGATTGGGTTTCGACGGACGCTGCTGCCCGTCCGTAGGATTTTTCCCTTTGTCGCCTCTTACGACACCCGCGGGAGGAGATGGGGTGGTGATATTCTAGTCAGCCGGCACCACACGGCCTATGAGGATATAATAGTTTTAAATTCCTACCAATGTTTAATAAAGGCATACATAATGTTCACAATTAAGTCTTGGGCGCTAAAACGGGAAACCTCTTTGAGTGCCAGGGATCTTCTCACACCTCTTGATCTGATTGATCCTGGGGTAAGGGAATGGCTTCTGGACGGTGCATCTTGGGGGCAATGGTAAGTGATCTCTTGTTGGTTTGCGTAACGCGTTTTACATATGACGCAGCAAAACTCTTAGTCTCCTAGTCCTATTTAGATATTTATTTATTATATTTATAGCTTTATTCTTCGCTAAATAATTAATGGATGATTTTCAGGCTCTTATTCCTGAAATCATTTTATGCTCGGCCCTATCAACACGACAAAGAGAATGTCACTTGTAACCCTGGGCTGGGATGTAGATTTCAAACATAATACCGTACTGTTCTGAACTTACCCACTGCGGCGTAACGATACACGTTGAGTAATAGAAAGAAACACGTCATTCGTCTACAAATCTTAGGTAATAGCAACGCTATTATATCTGTGTCTCCACTGAATAACGTTACAAGCCCCATTCAAATCGTATGATACATACGCTGTTTTCCACTTGAGACACGGGATATAAGTATATCTTCTGCGAACACTGATTTTCTCTTCACGGAAGACGTATTTGGTAATAGCATAATTCGTTAAGTAATAATGCTTGTTCAGTCATTAGGCGCGTAATCTTAAGGAAATAATAGTAAGATATAGCGCTAAATTTTGCCCGTAACTGCGTCTGCATATTATTAAATCCTATTGTTTCCTCATACAAGATATTATAAATGCGAAAGTGTATCTGTTTGTTTGCCCGTCTTTCACGATAAAACGGAGCGACGAATTGACGTGATTTTTTAAGTGGAGGTAGTTAAAGGGATGGAGAGTGACACAGGCACTTTTTAAAGCGGGAAAACATCACATTCCCACGGGAAGTCTCAATATGTTACATTTTCCTCCAACCATGCGGGCGATATATATTATACAAACATACAAATACGTAGACAACACCCATGTTTCAGGTACAAATATCTGTGTCCAGCATACAATATAATAGATTTTTTTTTTTTTTATGACATAGGCGGCAAACGAGCAGACGGATTGCCTGGTGTTAAGCAATTACCGTCGCCCATGGGCACTCGCAACACCAGGGGAGTCACAAGCGCGTTGCCGGCCTTTAAGGGGGGTTGGAGCTCTGGGAACCTTACTCACCATCAGGAACACAACACTACATACCTGAAAAGTGGCAGTGCTATTATGGCTGTGGTCTTCTGTAAGGAGGAGGTACTTCCCCAGTTGGGCTGCCCCAGATTCAAGCGTGATGGTCAACGCTGAAAATGATGTAGATGTACGATAAGGACGACTGGCAAGAATCAGGCGGGCTGTAGATCGCCTGTTGCAGTTATTCAGTTCAATTCCCTGTACTTGGAACTGCAGGTTACTGTCTTGGTTACATTCCCAAACTATTCTCCTTCAATCTTCCAATATTCGCAATCACAAATAATTTCCCTTACTGGGATTGAACTCAGAACCATTAGCTTCGTCGACCTCTAGCCCAGATCTGTCGTCGATACGATTTACATTTATTTATTTTTGTCAATTTAATGAAAGGTAAGGGGTACTAAGCAGATGATGCCCTTACCATGCACTTACCATGGTACGTAGACTCTTGAGAATGAATATAATCTAGAATGGACTAGGTACTGGATAAAAAACTGGACGCCTGTTTAATAAAACGGTATCTAATTTTATCACTAGTGCCAAGGGCTGAGTGTAGAGAGCCGTCACTGGACTTATAGCCAACATACAGCCAACTCGCCACTTACTTTTATACTTACCCTCGAGAAATCGGCACTAACGACCCTGCAACCTGACTCTAGAATGACTGAGGTTAGCTACAAGGCATCCCCAAAGGACTCTTAAGTATGTGGAGTAACTATACTCTCTAACAGCTCACCACAAGCTGCCCTGTGTTGATTGATTCCTCTGACACCAGTGGGCGATAGGATCAATACATAGATACATGATGATTATTAATATAAAGCCTGGTTCACATTTGTGTGATGTGTTGTATCGTGACGTATCAGCTTGGTTTCACACATTTGCACATACACAAGATGTAAATACAGTCAATATTAAACCGTTACTATTCAGACTGTACAACACACAAAGCCTTGACTCACAAAGCCGAAAGACAAAATAAAATACTAAAGTAGTCATATCGGTTAAATAACTTGTAAATGTCTAACACAGCACCAAATCTAGTTCTGAAATATCAAACGGTTGCAAAAAAACAAACTCACCGCGATTTGAATTTGAAATTTCAATCCAAGTTCTAACCAATATCGTCATTATCCCGTCTGTATCTACTGTCAGACAATACCGACTCTGTACCGATGTTTTCCGAGCACCTGACAGCCCAATTACGAAGAACGGAGTCCGCCAGGGTTCCGTAGATTGCGGATATTCTGATATTTTGTTGCAGTTATTGTAAACGATAGACTAAATATGGAAATAGATACAGAATATGCTCTTACTTCCGAAGAATACTCAGTGTCAATCCAATTAGCTTAACTGAATAATGAAAAATGATAAATGAAAAATGTCATTGTCGTGGCGGTTCTAAAAGATAATGATAATTCCGGCCCATGACGAGAATATCGTTCTTGAAACTTTGAGATAATAAGAAAAATGTTTAATTGAAATATTGTGAATATTTATCACACCATGCCATGGGCCGAAATTATCATTATCTTTTAGAACCGCCACGACAATGACATTTTGGATACGTTCGATTGACATTTTCAAATTCAATTACCTATTCAGAAAGTTAAAATCACTTTGTTGTACATAAAACGGGCATGGTAAGTCATACGTCGCCAAGCCAATTATAGTTATAAATATGTTCAATTTAATATTAGCGTCATATTGTTATGCGTAGATGCTCTTGATTAAAAATATATATTTTTTTAATGCTGATTACAAAACTGATTATTATAAATTATTATTATAATCAGTCAGTATATTCTATGTACATATTTATGTATTTTCGGTTGCGAATAAAGATATCTTATCTCTTAAAAAAATATATCGTAAAAAACCTCTAACTTCTAAAACACGTGAAATGACTACTCCGTTGGTGTAAAACGACGCAAGGCAACATTCATTTAAAAATATATATCGTAAACATTAAATTATGGACGTCATTTAAAGACGCACACTCCGTTTTTGTATTTTTAGACACATGGTGCATCTAATTCGTTCTATTATCTGTGGCAACCGTAGAACTTGCTGTTATACAAATTGAGTTTGTCGTTCATTTGTTACCGACTCGACTGGATGTATTTTGACAAGTAAAGTATATAACCATAATTTAATTTCAGTAATAAGATAAGAGATACAATTTAAATTTAGGATATATTTAATAATTCTCGTCTCTAGTACCGGCATCTGATGTAGAAATAGAAAAATCTTTATTCATAATAAAAGTGGTAAAATAGAAAATGTCAAGAAATGGTGGCCTTACTTGGATTTGAACCCATGACCATCGCCTTCATAGGCAGGGTCACTAATACCCACTAAATACTGATTTAAACTTTCACGGTTTGTACACATTATTAAACATGAACGGGACTTAACCGCGTATATTAACTTTAAAATTTACCTCCGACGTTTCGAAGACGACGTTGTCCTCGTGGTCTCGGATTAAGACTGGCTGAAGTTCACATCAACATCTTCTAGCCGTGCGAGTTTTTCGAACTACCCGCACTTGATTTTGTTTATCAACTTGAACGTTTTGCGCACTAGGGATGTCACTCGGTCGACACACTACACTCACGATATCGGAATTTTTAACTTGTGGTATTTGACGCCTGCATTTACTAATGACTGGATTCCATGAAGATGAGATCCTAAAACCATCGTCCCGATTGAAATTATAATGTTTTTTTATTTCAATGGCTTCACGAAACGTCGTCTTCGAAACGTCGGAGGTAAATTTTAAAGTTAATATACGCGGTTAAGTCCCGTTCATGTTTAATAATAATACCCACTATTTCTGTAATATACCTTATCCCCTCGTCAGTGGCGACAGAAATGGCGAATAGTCGTTGTCTGTGGATCCCGAATCGGGCCTTGTCACAGATAAGGAACGTCAGGTCACTTACTGCTACTAAACTGTAATTTCTATCGTGATTATTGTTTTGCGGGTGGCTGTTTGGCAGAAAACTGTATCTTTATTAGTTTTGCTATCTAATAATAATCATCATCATACAATTAATCTATTCCTTGTGGTTCACAAGGACGAGCAAACCAAAGACATCAAATTCTTAACGCGTAATTTAGTGTTTTTTTTATTAAATAGACAAGTATAATTATTCAAATTAGCTTTATTTACATGCCTTTACCACTAAGTATTGCTAAACATTAGCCTTTTAATACCCTGCAATAGTAAAAAAATACAAAAAAACAGTTTTAAGTGACATACCATAATGGGTATGTCTTTAGAGCTACCTTAAGTAGATGGTACTTTACATGCTTATAATTCGGAGAATGACTTGAATGACTTATTTGTATATTATTTCTTTTTTAAACAGTGAAAATGATTCAGTAGCTCAGTTTCACACACAAACGAAGCTGTTATATTTAGTACATTTTTTCCAGTACATGGTTTAAAAAAGTCTATTTCAGTCTTTCAAAATTAACACCTTTACTTATTTTATTATAGCAGACTAATCATTATGTTCTGGTGAGAGAAACGATATGTTTCGATAATTTCGATATACTTACAACAAGATAAAGTCTTTTATAAGTCCTACATTCTAACAGAAGCATAGAAATATTTTAGTTAAAAACCCAACAGAAACGCTACTGTTACGCAAACAACAGCGTTGAATAATATGGATACGACTTATTGTCAAAAATTTGCTACTTACCCTCGTCAGTGACGAGGCCCGATTTTAACATTTTGCCCACCGTCAGCTTCTGTGGCGAAGCCGATTTTGACCACGTTGTAGACATTACGAATTTGTGTAATAAAGCCACGACCACCACCTCTGCTGCCGCGAGTTTTTGAGACTCGTGGCCTTAAATAAAAAAAAACACACACACACACAAAAATATAGCATGCAGTTAGTTTAGTGCACATAAGCATAAAAGTGCCAAAAAAATTCCATGCGGGTGACAACCAAACCAATGAAAAAACAATGAGTGTCCGTTAAAAATCAATGTCTATTAAGATTTTTAATATATTTAAAGATTTTTAATATATTTTAACAATTTAAGAACCACTGTTTTTAAACAATTATGTAAAATTATAAAAAAGCGACTTAGAAACATTTGTTATTGAGTGTTAAATAAATCGGATCAAAAAAATATAATAAATAATATATTGAATAAGCTACTCTCAGCGTATCCATACTATGCAAACTGCATGGTCGGCCATTTTACTAACTCTGTTTGCATCTGTTCCGCGGCCCGATCCGGGCCGCCCAGTATCTGTGCGGCGGTCACAATCGGGCCGCGAATATACCTGTTGCTAGTTTTCTTTAGATAAATAAGGATTTCACTAAAGATTCATCTCTGTAGCAAGCTGTTATAAATCTTAATAACATTGTTAACCGATACAGAAGTTTACGCAACGCATTTAATAGACAAAAAGATTTGGAACAGACAAAACAATTTTGAATGAATGATACGGCATAGGTTAGGCTGCTATTTTGATTAGTGTTTCTGTTGGATAAACATAACCTACACATATACTATGGATGAAATATGTATGAGTACTTACATTTTAATATTCAGAAAGCTCCAAATAAACACCAAATTTCCTTGTACTAATAAAAATACTATCAAAACGCCAAAACATCCACCTGTTCAACGCTTGTAAGAACACTGGCGATTTCGCGGGTTTTTTTACTTTAGGGACTGCTCAAGGTCAAGCTTACTGTCTGTCCTATTTCACTGGCAATACACGTCAATGAGTGTAAAAGAGTTAGATGCACGTTTGTCTGCTTTATTACACAAATTCGTAATGTCGCCAACGAAGTTAACATCGGGCTTCACCACAGAAGCTGGCGGTGGCCAAAATGTTAAAATCGGGTCTAGTCACAGACGAGGGGTTATTTATTAGTTGCTACTACCCACTGAATCCACTAGCTACCAGAGAAATTACTCTTGCCTGTATTTTTCAATCCAATGACAGATGAGTCCGAGCTATTATTATCTGTAGACAATTGCCCTCGTTACTCCATCCAGACTTGTTTTCCAGTATTCTGCAACGTCACAAAGGTCAGTAATATTATATATTCAGGTCACCTTCGCAACATAAGTAATGGATTTATGAGTAATGTCCGCCTCGTCAAGTTTTATGTTATGTTTTGAAAGTGGAATCTGAGATGTCATCAATTTTTTTGTTCCATGACTTTGTTGGATACTGGAATCTTTAACCGTCGAGTACTCGAATTGTGTCATTTTAAACTGTTTGACAACGAACAAATGGCATTTCAGAAAGACGAATGAAAGTATTTATTAATCGTCTCTGGCCGGTTTGGCCTAGTGGGTATCACTACCCACTAGGCCAAACCGGCCAATGAATAAATGACCTGCCTATGAAGCCGATGTTTCTGGGTTCGAATCCCAGTCAGGCCATATATTTATGTAATGAGCGCAGATATTTATTAAATTTGGTCCTAAGTCATGCGTGTTGTATATGTTTTTAAATATTTATATAATATATCGTAGTCTAGTACCTACAACATAAGCCTTATTGAGTTTACCGTAGGAGTAGGTCATTGTGGGTAAGATTGTTCAGAAATATTTATTTATTTTATTTTTATTTTAGTCGGTGGTGTTGAAACTATGTAGGTATAGTTTTTGTACCCTATGAAGCGGGTATTGTCCCTAAATTGTGACCACCGGGGAACGGACGGCAACGTCTCTTAGAATGGTGGAGCATACCGGGATCACCAACCCGCCTGCTCGGTGTGGTGATAATAGCATTTAACCTCCAATTCTCAGAGATCGCTCAGCCAGCAGTGGATGTTCGTGGGTAATATGAATCGAAATAAAAAATAAAATGTCATATGTTCTAAATAATTAAATGGTGCTACTTATATTACGTCCTTGTTTTAATTATCTATGCGTACGCAATAGCAACAGTATAGGTACGCTATGTGCGTGCCAAATAATATTCATCTGCTCCAAAGTTTCTACGTAACTGCTTCCCATAACCTTAAGGGGAAGTTTGTCCAATCTAGGCGGTATAATCTCCAGCCATAACGAGTTTTGTTAACAATTTCGATTACGTCACATCACGTTATAAACAAGCAAAGTTATCTATGAAACCGGTTAAATCTAGAACTAACATAACTGCGTTCTGATTTCGGTAATTAAAGAGACGGTGGCGCCGCCCCCACGTGTAGAAGGAAGCTGGTAAATGTTTACCCGTGTTATGACCGGACGATTAGTTTTGGAGTGGGTATAAGTTATTAACAGTTTGATGTGGAGATTTATAATTATTGTGGATTGTGTGGAAATTGTTATAGGATATTCAATGAAGATCTATTCTATTTCGACCTTTTTACCAAATATGTAAGTTCAACGTCTTTTGCACAAGGCAGGTTTGGGCTAGTGGATAGTGACCGTGCCTATGAAGCCGATGGTTCTGGGTTCAAATCTCAGTAAGGGCATTTGTTTGTGTGAGGACCAAGTATTTGTTCGTGAGTCATGGATGCTATATATGTGTTTAAGTATTTGCATTTATAATACTATGTATCGCTGATCGAGTACCCACAATGCAAGTCTTCTTGAATTTACTGAGACTTAGTCAATCTGTGTAAAAATGGCCTGTAATATTTATTTATTCATAAGGAGTTAAAATGGCAATTGCTTATAAAAAACATTGAAGATATATTTTTCTATATATAGTGCACAATGTTGCAGTGGTGGAGCGGCCATAGAAGCTCATTCCCTCGGCCTTAACTGACTTTTTACAGTACAGCCAGTTTTCTTGGGCTCACGAAGACAAAAATTTACTCACCGCCGCTGCAGGGTCCAATATTCTTTCCTTGTTTTATCCTTTTCTCAGTAGACCACTTATACATAGCATGTGTTCTGCCAGAGCTGTACTGAATGTAGTGGCAATAAAGAAGGGTAGATAAAAAATATATAAACATCGCATTAACGCTATGTCCATGGGGTCTCAGCGCGCACAAACTTTTTACGGAATTCCCCAACCCAAGCGCTGGCGGCTTTCTCGCACAACGTATTTATTTGAAAATAGAGTGTTTGCATGAATGCCTTATTGATATAATAAATTTAAAAGCATAGATGGATTGAGCAATACCTCCCTTTACCTCGGCAAACTTGTTTTTTTTTATATTTCCAAGCAGGTTAGGTAAACTTTTAACGTGTTTTGTAAGTATTTATACTTTGTTATTTCTGAAATATAGACGTAATTTTTGAGAAATGTAATGATTATCTTTAACACCAAAGTTCACGGACAGTCAGGCGACGTTAAAAGCACTAATGAAAGTAGAAGTTACCTCCTCCATTGTGAAAGAATGCAAAGAGGCACTGAACAAAATAGGCCAAAGAATGGACACTATAGTGGCCTGGGTGCCTGGTCACAAAGGAGTGAGAGGAAATGAGAAAGCGGACGAACTGGCCAGGAGTGGAGCTGACAAGGAATTCATAGGCCCGGAACCAGTTCTGCCCATATCAGCTGAGGTGACGAGAGGAGTCATATACAGACTAAAAGAGGAAGAAGCAAACAGACGATGGGAAGAAGAAACTGAATATAGACAGTCGAAGATGTTCCTAAAAAGAATGGATGTCAGGAGAACCAGGTATCTCTTGAAACTAGGTAAGTCCGGTCTAAAATTACTAACGGTGTCATTACGGGACATAACTCGTTAAACAGACACCTCAAGGTAATAGGTAAGACTGAAAGCGCCTCCTGCCCACACTGTGGGAAGGAGGAAACAAGCAAACACGTCATAACCGAATGCGGCATGTACGCATCGATGCGACACAAAGTATTTGGTATTGACGTTCTGGAGGAAAGCGAACTAAAGGATATCAACTTAAAGGATATCCTTCTGTTCTGCAGGAAAATTGGAAGATTTGAGGAGCACTGTGTGGGAACGCAGCCGGAACAGTAACCTGCAGCTCCAACTACAGGGAACTGGGCTGAATGACTGCAACAAGCGATCGACAGCCCGCCTGAGTCCGGCCGGGCGTCCCTACCAAAGTAACCAAACTACTTAGCTTAAGAAAAAAAATTAGGGTCTAATAAATCAACCTGCTTTTTGTGTAACTTCCCAACATTACAACTTTTTCTTGAAACGGGATAGTTACCATTAATATTAATTCTAACGAGTTTTCAATACAATTCAACTGTGTGAAGTTTTCTATGCGTAAGAAATAAAAATACTTAATATGAGAAAGAATTCGACGGCTTGGTATAATAGCTTTCAGTGAAAAGGACCTTAGGAAGGTACTGCAGTTGAGTAGATGCTTATGTTAAACGTCGTATTGATATCCCGTTTATTCTCAGTAAAGATTTTCCGAGAATTACGAGTGGCCATACTCGTATCACAATAAGTAATTAGGGCTGAGAAATTCTTGCGAGTAGTTAGCAGGGTCATTATTGTTTTTAGGGGTTTATAATTAGATATACTTTGGGAATGTAATGAAAAATCCATACTTATATTATAATGTGAAAGTAGCTCTGGCTGTCTGTTATCTTAATGCTCAATGTTAATGTTTCTCACAACGCCTGTCTTTCTATATATGTTCGAATAACCACGTTTTTAAGAAAGAAAGGTGTGATAGATTTGATGACCGGTCTGGCCTAGTGGGTAGTGACCCTACCTATGGTCCTGGGTTCGATTCCCAGTCAGGGCATTTATTTGTGTGATGAGCACAGATATTTGTTCTTGGCTCATGGTTGTTTTCTATGTATTTAAGTATTATATGTGTATATTTATTATATATATCATCGTCTAGTACCTGCAACATAAGCCTTACTGAGCTTACCGTAGGACTAGGTCAATTTGTGTAAGATTGTCCAGAATATTTATTTATTTATTTATAGATAAAGCGTTATCGTTTGTACTTGTGACAATTTCACTTTAAGATTTTAGGCTGATAGTAAAATAACTTAACCCGTAAGGTGTTTTTTATATATGTATTGTACGCCAAGCTGTAGCCCGACTTAATTAGGTAAATTGTTCATGATATGCTGTCAGCCATTATGAAACGTGTTTTCTAATTAGTCGCATTGCACATGTTCCCATCTTCTTGGGCACACGTGTGGGGAAACTTCAGTTACGAGTATCCTTGCTTTGAATTTTAGGCTTTTGTTCATCAGATGGCATATTTTAAATAGAAAATATGATAATTATAAACATTTTGTGAGAGAGAGATTGTCGTCTAAAAAGTTTTAGACTGTATCTAAGGTATCACAATACTGGTGAGGACTTGTAATTGGCTTAGTATATCGTATATGTCAAATGTATAATAAATAACATTAACAGCTGCTTGATTTCCGAATAATTATTTTCATTAAATATCCCAATATTAACCTAGCTGTCAAAATTGTATAAAAGGATATCAGGACCTATTTTATTAGTCCTTATTTGATTAATCATATATGCAACAACAACAAGAAGTCTGACTGTACTTTCATTAGGACAAAAAGTTGAGTTCTAATCCAACTATCTTACACATCTTTAATTAACGATTATGCTTTCGAAGGATTATGTGCTAAAACTACGGCAACGCTTCGGTGGGCAGCAGCATCCCTGAAGTACGGTGTACCACTGCGATCGCCACCCGTTTGCTAAGCATGATTATGACATTCACCCCCATGAAAAGCACACGAAAGCAATTGCCTTTTGGGGTGGTCTATGTCTAGCAGTGGGCGTCCTTTGACTCATATGATGATGATATATTATTGTCTTCGGTTGTCGCGATAATTACTCATGACATAAAACAACTAAAACGGATTATGTCGCGTATACTAATTTAAACTTCATCCCAACGTTTCGAACCCTTTAGCAGCGTTCGTGGTCATCGGGCGGACTTGACCGATGACCACGAACGATATTTTATTTAATGATTATGATGATGCTTTCCAATATTTAATTAAATGGTGATAAAACTTCCTATTATTGTATATTTATTGCAGTTAATGTTGAGACATCCATTCATTTGTCATTCCAAATAGCTACCAGTCGACACTTTTTAATTATGCTGCAGGGTTTATAAAACCTAACCTAAACAATCAAGCTAATAAAACAAATTCAGACCTAAATGGGCTCTAAAGGACCCTGAAGTTACTTAAGTGCCTGATGTAAAGCGAAACTGAACAATGGCCGGCAAGTTGCTCCGCAAATATTCTCAAGTCGGCATTTAAGCCGAATCACGTCAAAGTGAATGTTTAATCGGGAATCTTCGTTGGACACAGCGTAGGTCCAGTTAGTACATTGTGGCAAAAAACGTTTGTTTGTTCATTTATCAAAATAGCTTTGATTAAATCTGATGTTTTCGCCAGTTTCATAATTATTGTAGCAAATCAATCGAATAACATAATAAGTTTGTTCTTCAGAGTATACCAGTGGTACATAGGCCTTGGTACATAGGCCTTGCGTTTTGTAAAGTGGTAGATGGACTTTACAGAAAGCCGTGTGGCGGCTTCTTCCCCGGGATTGCCGGGTGTTGATTTGATAATGGTGTCAAATACGTTGAGATAATTTTCTTTATTAGCGACACTGCATAATAAGTTATCAATATTAAACAACGTGCATGAACAAAAAAATATATATATATATATTCCCAAGACGAACGACATCGCCATTTGAGGCTGAAACCCAACCGAAAGTCCTAATATTTTAAGTATTTTTTATTAAAATTAAAAAAAAATACTTCTAACAGTTATTTTAAAAATATTTGACAGTACCCGTATTCTGTTCTTTAGTTTACTGAACCGTACCACTGGTCCACTCGGCAACGTGATAGTATAGACACCATTTTACACAAATAACTGCATATCACAAATATCATAATATATTAAAAATATGTAATGGAGTAAAGTAGGCTTTAAAAAATACTAACGATATTAAAGATATTTCATATTACCCAAGACTAGAGTGTGGATGTATTAATCAAAACAAAATGATGTTGGTAAGACACAATTTGTGTACTCAAGGTCTTAGTGAACAAAAACTATAAGGTGTCAAGGCTGTTACTTACTTACCAGAAATTATATCGACGGGATATTAACTCAGGCAGCGTTTTTTCTACATTCTGCTGTTGCTGTTATTACTTACGTTGTTTAATGTCATATATTCATACCACTGGGGTACACTTATAAAGTATTGCAAAAGTTTTCAACCTGCCCTATCGAGTTTCATGAGAGGTGGTTTTTCTTTTTTGCCAGTTTTTCTTCTCATAAATACAAAACTCGCTTTGTCGTTTTGACAACTTTTATTAAGAATAACTTATCAAAATATACATAATCTTAATATAGTTGATGGACCCGGGTCGGAAACTGCGACTAGTAACCACCAAGGCCGTGGTGTATAATGCGATCGCTAACCCGCCTGTCAAGCGTGGCGGTTAAACCGCCCACGTTGTGGAGGCGGCCTATATCCAGCCCTATAAGTAAGTACTTAAGTCTTTAGATTACAAAAGGTGGAGACTAAAATATTTTTAATGATTCAAACTAAAAATTTAATTTTTTGTTCGGGCAACAATCAAAGGAGCGCTGCACGATTTTACGAGTGCAAATGATATGTTAATAAAGAGAATGCCAAGAGATGCATATATAATTAATTCCACGTTGTTTCTGCTCTTATGTTGGTAAAAAGTTATTTTTTAAAATAACTCGTTAATTCCAACTAGACAATTTATTATAAAATACCTATCTACCTATTATCCCTAAAATGCGACCAGATGCCGCCGGAGGACGGGAAGCAGCTTTCCTTGGAGCAGTGGGACACATTGCGATCGCTAACCCGCTTGCCATGCGTGGCGATTATGGTAAGAAACCCCCTATGGTGGTCTGCGGGAGGCCTATGTCCATGATGATGTTGAAAAAGTAAAACTATTTCTTAAAGTATTACTTAGTTACAAACGGATAAACTCACGTGTAATTACATTGCACTAGGCGGCATGTTTCTGGTAACATGGCTCACAAGAGTTTTAATTATATTTCTTAAAGTGTTAGTAGGTATAGTAGGACAGACTAAAGTTGTTGCCTGCGTGTACAGGGTGTACACGCACCCCATATAAATGACATTATCACTTACGCGTTCGTAAACGTTCTCTCATGTCAAAAGTAACTTACACTAGAGCCTCTGTGCACTCACACAAGTATAACAAAATCAGAATAACACTCTTTCACGGAGTGATCAGCGTTCTGGCAAATAAATTACCCCCTAATCATGCCATTAACCTTTTTGCAAGCTAGGGTTCCTTGCTAACGGAATGGTTGACGTGTCAAATGTACGAGTATTCGTTAATTGAGATGTGGTTTTAGTAGGTACTTTATTTTTCTAATCCTAAGCTTACGGTAATCGTACCATGGTTATATCTATTCAAATCTGCGTTACGGCTTTTGGATATGGGACAACTTTATGATGTGGGACTCCTTGGAGCTGTGATATCTTCATTTATATTGGTTAGGTTAGTAGTATAGTATATGATAATCAATAATTTTTGCAAATGATTTATTTATTTTCATTTTATTGCCACAAAAAATTACAAATGGCCGACTTAATTCCTATTAGCATTCTAATCCAAAGGTCTAAATAAAGACACGACAAAGAGGAGCAAAGAGAAAGTTAGACAACATTCATTATTAAAAATTACCTATCATAAAAAGAGGTTATGTTTTTCGACTACTGAAACTCAAATTTGATTTGAAATTCAAATATGTTTATGATTGATGGCACTTTACAATGCCGTATGGTGATTATTTCTCGTAATTGTAACGATTTTTTTTGTGTATTTGATTTTACTTAACTCGTTTGTCATTTGGTCGTGTAAAATAAAACGCTACTTACCCAATCGGCTAAACTTAGACGGCGGGTGCCTCGTCATTGCACGCGAAACCACTATTTATATTAACTTGCATGATTAATCAGATTCTAGTCGTTCCGAACCCTTCTACGGGCTTTTTGCCGCTTTTTAGATTACAAACATGGTT
This sequence comes from Grapholita molesta, assembly GCA_022674325.2. Classification (NCBI taxonomy): domain Eukaryota; kingdom Metazoa; phylum Arthropoda; class Insecta; order Lepidoptera; family Tortricidae; genus Grapholita; species Grapholita molesta. The sequence goes on from CP053137.2 coordinate 13,170,988, forward strand.
TATGAGGGCTTTAGAGGGATGTAGGGTTATTTTTAAAATGTGATTATAATTATTGTTTTTATGAGTTTACTGACATTTAGATTTTATTCTCGACAGTTCTAGACTAGTGTCGACGTACAAGAATTATTTAATAATTTTTTTGGATGATCTTATTGTGGATATTATTCTATAATAATTTTATCAATGAATTGCTCTGAATTAATAAATTAATTATTAGATTAAGATTAAATTTGTATTTGACAAATTGAAAATGCTTGTTGCTTGGCCTGCTTGAATAAAAAAAACATTTGAATTTAATTTAAATTTTAACCTAACAGCCAAGTATAGGGTAAACGACTGGGTGTCCAAGTATAATATATCTCTTCATACTTAGTCATTAGCAAAAATTGGGACTGCTGGGTGTCCACTATTTGGTATTAGTATGTCGAGCACAGGTACGTTTACCTTCACTTTTCCTCCTTGTGTCTTGTTCCTCATTGCCGAGGGTCGTAATTTCTATAAATTTTGGGGACCACCGCCTTCGACTTTCTTCGACAGAGTGTGGCATCGTGTATCCTTGTTTTTGTACCTTTCGGCCGTCTTCCCTGAACGTTTCCCGCGACCAGGAGCATTTACAGGTTATCATGTTTCTTCCTGGCTAAGTGGGTATGTGTCCAAAGAAATCAAAAATCCTACGGAGACAGATGGTTGACAGCCTGGCTATGACTCCAATTTTACCTTCTTCTTCTTCTTCTTTAAAAAAAATATGGCTTCCATCAATAAATCAATCGATGATTTACATCTCGTGTAAGCTGTCTGTTCTGACCACCCGTCAAATTAGACAATCTGTTTAAGATAAATTGGAACATTTGTTTGTATTCAAATATGAATAAACAGCTCAGTTATCTACAGCCTTGGCCAAACGTATTGAGCCCGACAACATTTTTATGTAACTTCTAAAGAAAATCTTATTTCCGAATGACAAAAACATCAGACGACGTAGAATAATATACAATAAGTATTCAAAATAATGTTTTACCTAAGCAAACTGAAAGCCACAAAATTCGTGTCTCAAATAAAGCGATCTATTATCCGTTTTCTATAGAATGATTGTACAATATCATGCAAGTACCTTAATATTATGAAACTAAGAACAAATCAAATTATTTTTTTATGAAATATTTTGATTTGCTTTGATTTTTAAGTAGTAATACTACTATATAAATTAAAAGTTGAAATAGATAACATATACTTAAGAAAAAACGCCAGCTAGATGGAGATGCGGGTTCGAATCCCGTCTCGAACACCGGAGATCCTCGTCATTTTTTCTTAAGTATATGTTATCTATTTCAACTTTTATCTTAATATTATGTTAAGATAAGAGTTTCAATTATTTTGTTACAAAGATAGGCCATTTCAATTCATAATTTGATATTTGTATGAGAAATACAGAAGTGCTAAATCTTATGGCCGAGGCTGTATATAATAAATTAGAAAGTATTTAACATTAACATACAAAAAACACTAAGCAAATATTTTGTAACCATTATTCACAGAGTAACGTAAAAAGTTAGTACGTTTTGTTTGATGTTAAGCAGCCGAGCCGGGCCGTTAAAAAGGTAACCTTTATTTGCTGAAAACAATAAATCTTTCTAACAAAAAAAGCATAATGACTTTACAAATCATCCTTAAATTACGTTTTTATAATAAAAAGTAACCTTTTATACTCGTATTGTTCTAACAATGAGGCACGGAATATTTAAGCGCGCAACCCTTCTGTTTTTTAAAAGATTTTTGCCTTGCAATTCAAATTGAGATTGAATTAATTAATAACATAAATTGTTTTCGGTATTAAGGGGGAAAAATGAAATGCTTTTCATCGGAAATGCAATAAATGAAGACGCATAAATTCAACACTTTAATTTCGCTGCGTTCTTAGAAGGAATTAATTGTATGAATTAATTCCTGTTGTAGATCTTCATAGAAGAATTCTGAGCGGAGCTTGGGTGGAGTTTAAATTATATTCTCACTACATATTATGGGAGTGAATGAAATGTCCGAAATTATTTAATATATTATAAATGGTGCAAGTATTATCTATGAAATTCCTTATTTAATTTGACTTTACTTACCCGAATAATTAGTGAATATATTATAGAGAATAAACATTATCTCTTCCTAAAATTGCCACTTCTGTTTCTAATAAAAAAATAATTTGCTAACCTAACCTAACTATTTTTCCCGATTGTGTCATCATTTATTGTATAGTTGATATATTTTGTATGGAGGTAATCTCAAAATTGTATGAAGTTTTCTGGGATAATTTTTGTATTCGGAACAATTCTGAGTAGAAATAATATTTTTCCATTGAAAAAAATTACAAGTCTAAACTATCTGGGATATAATTGTAAATATTAAAATCTTTAAAGGCTCCTTGATGATTAGTGTTCATAGTCTGGGGCGTAATGACAAATTAGAAATTATGTTTTGTCTTTATCAGATGATGGAGGTTTGATTTTCATTTAACGAGACGCAATCTAGACTGTTGGTCGAAATGTATAAACTAAAAATTAAAATAAAATAAAGAAGGTGCATTCCACGAAAAGTGTCAGGTACGTGACGCCATTTTTTAAATACTTCTGTCAGAGCTACGAACCCGAAATTATGCAAATCGATATTGTAGTAACTTGGCTTTAAAATCAACGGTATACATATTTATCATACTAATGCAAGTTAATAAGTTAGCTGCCATACGCGTCACATCACCGACAAAAGTTGAAATTGTCGTGGAATGCACCAGAAGATAACACAAAATAAGAGTTAAACTTACTATTATTGATAATAGTTTACGTAGGCGCGCCCCCCTATCTCACATGGTGCTTGCGTGGTTCGGGCTATAAATATGGCCTATAACTACCTACGATCAGCCGCAGCAAATGAATGAATAAGAGCAAAGAAAAGCGTTTATTTAAGAATTACAAAATTTAAATACCGTAGCACGCTCAGCCTAATCCGAAATAATGACAAGCCCGTAAACAATGTAAAGAAAAATGTTCAACCGAAAACCGCTAAATAACTTTAGGGAATAACTTTTGATTCACTGATAAAGTCAACATTTTAACACGATATAAAACGGTATTGCGATAATATATCTTATTGTTATCGCTTAAAGTCGAGAATCGTAAAAGATGAGTAGATAAAGCTTTTGTCGGACACGCGAGTTGGTTCCTGCCACGTGATTTACGTTCAGAGCAGTTTGATACAGACCACTGTTACAGTAAGGGCAGTTTGACTTAATTTAGGCTAACTTTCCAAACCTTCAAGAAAGAGCGTATAGAGATCTTAAAGGTCGGCAACGTACTTGTGACTCCTCTGCCGTTGCGAGTGTCCATGGGCGGCGGTAATTGCTTACCATCAGGCAATCCGTCTGCTCGTTTGCCTCCTATATCATAAAAAAAATTCTTCAATGCCAGCATCAAATCGTAGCGAAAGCTGTTCAAGTCGTTCAAGGATGTGTTAGGATATATTTGGCCACTTTAACTGCTCCTAACTTTATTTACAGACTAGCTTTTCCTCGCGACCTCGTCCGCCAGTCATGCCCGTCTTTAAAGTCTTGCGAGATAAATAAAATCCTATGTCCTTTCTCGTAGCTCAAACTTTTTCCATACTAAATTTCATCTCAATCGGTTCAGCGGTTCAAGCATGAAGAGTTACTTTCGCATTTATAATATTAGTATGCGGCTTTAGCGGACACTAAGTGACGTCATGTCTCATATGGTCTCATGTGGCAATTATGTACCTCAAAGTGACTGAAAGCGATTGTGTTAGTCTTTGTCAATTTTTTTAAATAATAATTTGAATACATAATGCCATCGCTGGTATTCTATTCTGTATTTACACTACAATGTTCTAATTCTGTATTCCAAATATAAGTTACAAGATAATTAGTCGCTTTTGATACAAAATAAAATAAAAGATATTTATGTAGTGTTGTGTTCCTGATGGTGAGTAAGGTTCCCAGAGCCCCAACCCCCCTTTTAGACCAGCAACGAGCTTGTGACTCCTCTGGTGTTGCGGGTGCCCATAGGCGACGGTAATACCTTACCATCAGGCAATCTGTCTACTCGTTTGCCACCTTTGTCATAAAAAAATATCTGTTAAACATGATGCCATATGCGCTTAAGGATTATTCATTATAAACCTACCATAGGTTTATTGTCCAACGGTTGCTAAGAGTTATAGTAAATTATGGAATAGTCGAACTTTTGACTGAGTTTGAAATTATGACGTCATACTAAGGTACACACAGTTAATAGTTCTGGACAATGCTTCTTGTTATTGCCTACCTACATTAAAAATAACATTTATATGCACACAAGCTGTTAAATATATTTTTTTATATACATGACTGACCAGCGTTTGACCTCGGACCCGATGGTAAGTGTCGACGAGGTCGAGGGTGTAGCATCCTAGTTCAGTAACAGCCTATTCACTCTTACCTCGAAAAGAACCAAATTATCTTTCCGGGAATACAGACGAAGGAAGCGATTCCATTCCTTAGCAGACCGCATTAGGAAGGTAGAAGCGAATCGCTTCGTGCGAATGAATAGATGACCACTAGACACAAAAACAAAGGAATACAACGAGTTTTATTATAAGTTTCTTTGTTGTATGTATTGAATCGCTTATTCGTACGAGTCCAGTGTATTCCTTTTCCCGTTTTTAATTAATACTCATTCAACTAGACTTATCTAGAATACAGGAGCCACAGTTTATTGTTTCTAATACCGGTCAAATAGCCTTCAGACTTCCGTAATGACCAGTTTGGCACATTGCCAACCTCGCTCGTTATATAAGCTTAACTAAATTCACTTCTCAGACTGCGCTGATAAAAGTGAAATTTTGGGTACCTACACTAGATTGAGACTCGTAAGTAGGATCCAGGTGCTGTCCCTAAACTTCGACCAGAAATCACCTGAGGATGGACTGCAGCGTCACTAAAACGGTGGGAAACTGCGATCGCCAACCTGCCTGCTAAGAGAGACTTTTATGCCATTAAACTCTGTGTGGACCTCTATATCCGCCCGTTATATAGCCAGAAATACACACGCCTAAAAAAAGGATCAGTAGGTTTTATATTAGTTAATGGCATGTAGATGTAACCGGCACACAGTGAACACATTTGCTAGTAAAACTTGTATGCAGTTGGCGTTTTTACGCGCGCTACGCTACTGGCATGCCTGTTGCTGTCGCATGATTTGATTTGATCTTTTATTGGTAAAAAATGATATTTTACATGTGAAATGTCTTAAAGTTTAGGTTTACCTAAGATCAAATTAAGATTAATCTAGCAGGTACACAATATGATAATATATAACAATTATTATTATTATTTTTTATGACATAGGCGGCAAACGAGCAGACGGATTGCCTGGTGGTAAGCAATTACCGTCGCCCATGGGCACCCGTAACACCAGAGGAGTCACAAGCGCGTTGCCGGCCTTTAAGGGGGGTTGGAGCTCTGGGAACCTTACTCACCATCAGGAACACAACACTGCATACCTGAAAGGTAGCAGTGCTATTATGGCTGTGGTCTTCAGTAAGGAGGAGGTACTTCCCCAGTTGGGCTGCCCCAGATTCAAGCGTGATGGTCATCGCTGTGCCCTACCTCTCATTGTTGGACGTAGTTTAAGGACTAAGGACGGCTTATAGGTAAACGGCAGCGGCATAGTAGTTAAGTAGTAGTGTCAATAGTTACGTTCCTATTAACTATTGAATAGGTTTTTATGTAAGTATACTTTTTTATCTGAACTCTCTAAATACTTAAAGTAAGGGGTTTAACCTGTGGTATTGGATATTAACTAGACTGATAAAAGTAACGTTCCATTGCAGTATCATAGAACCATAATTATTGCTGAATAAAAGCATCAAAAACAGGAGCGAGATACTCATTAATGGATGAAACCGTTGCACTGTGTCACGAAATTGCTAGTTAAGGTTACTATCCACTAAATAATTTTCCTCTGATTGCCTTAATTAAGGACGATGTATGTTTAATTTGACGAGTTTTTGATATTTCGGAATAACAAGATTAACCCTAAAATTACACATGATTATATTATACTCCATTTCAAATACGAAGGCCCAAAAAAAGTAACTATCCCGTTATAAATAATGGTTGTAAGGTGCATGACGACGGCAGATTTAAACAAAGGTCCTAGTATTATTTTAAGGTCAGCCACGCGGATATGAAATCGTTAATATTAGTAATTACAGATAGTGATTAATAGACTAAGGTAACCTTTACTGCCGGCTGTCGCTTGATGTCCTGGATTTCCGGATGACATGGTTGTTATTTACGCAGGCAGCATCGAATCGAATTAACATTTTTAATTGGGGTTCTTACATTATATTGCTAACAACAAAAATATAGAAAATGTACAAACATACGTACGGCTACGTAAAAGGGTCTAAATTGGTACTGTAATTCTCTTGCTTCATTGGTCTTCAGTGGGATGACGAGCTGTCATGTCATTGGTCACCGATCACGTCATAGGTGCCTCTCATTGGCTGTAGCTGCCATGACGCTATGACCATATGTGTGATTTTAGAGTAGATGCATCGCCGACGAGAATGCACGAGCTTTCACTAGGCGCGGGCTGCATTGGAAATCAAGGTTCGCGCTTGGATAATACCATAACAATTACAATAAAGCGGAATCTATACCCGTTTTACACATAATACATATGAACACCAGAGATCTAACGTATTTACGGACGAAAAAAACGGAGGACGTTCTCTTTTTTTTATCTATGACCACGCGTTAATTTTTACAGAGTAGTCCGATTTTGATGATTATATTTCCAGGGTTAGGGTATTCAGGGTACATACCCCAAAATTGGTCCCATATAAATTTTGGAAAAAAAATCCAACCTCAAGGGTAGGAATCAAATCATAAAAATCGCGGTGTGAGTTTGTTTGAGACTGGCACCGACTCTAAAAATAACAAATTGCGTTATTAAGACAATTTTTTTTTCTTTTTAGTGCGCTTGTTTTTTTTTCGGCGGTTTAATTTTTTGTTAAAACGTTTTGCAGGTAATACTGAGTACGGGAGGGAACAAGATTAAAAACTTAGCACTGGCAAAAGGTTTAATGGATGAATGTCTTTAGTTACTGTTATAAAGTCTGTTCCCGGCTCGGCGTTCACGAATTGTATTTATTCGCCAAGAATTCCTTCTTTAATTGTTCATTTCGAATTCGCTACAAATAGTCATTGTAAAGTTTAGTTTGTAGTTAAATAGCGCTGATGTTTATTTTGCTATTATTCCTGTGTAATTGTGATTCGCTAGCGTCGTTTATTTTGTGTTTTTTATTTAGATTTTTTTTGGGTTGTGATTAATTTTGCTTACCTACCTACAGTACTTTACCGCTACGTTCCCGGTATTTTATTGATACTTATTTAGACTCGGGTAAGATAAGCGCCCAGGCGTCCGACAGCGTCTCAATGAATTCCTTTTCCAATGTTAAATGACTGTCAAGATTGTTGTCAACCATTGGCCATTCGCATGTCGAACACTGGTACTGTGCCCCGCGGTGTTACCTGCGTTTTATTACGGAAAAAACGTAGCCCGTAGTTAACCCAGGGTGTCAGTTAACTCCATACTAAATTTTATTAAAATCGCTCCAGCCGTTTAGACATGAATAAGTAACAAACATACGCACAAACATTCGCCTTTATAATATTAGTGTAGATTGTTCCTAAAATGCGACCAGCGTTCCTTAGAGCAGTGAAACATATAGCGATCACCAACCCACCTGCTAAGACGGTCCGTGGGAGCCCACGTCCAGCATTAGACATCCGTCGTAAATAGCAGTTCCTAACAGCCGTAAGACGTCCACTGCTGGACACAGGCCTCCCTCAAATATTGGGGGCGACTTTTATCATCTTCGGGGAAAGTGCCACAGTCGTCACGCTTATGAGGCGGGGATGCAACCGCAGTAGCTGTTTAATCGGTGTCGACGGCCTCTGCTGCCCATCCGTCAGTTTTTTTTCCCGGGGTGCGATACTTGGTGGCAGGACGAGAAGTAACACTTACTATACCTTTATAGCACCTTTTATAGTCAGCAGTTATATAATGACTTTACGAAGAATAATTTATTTATAATTATGATTAAAATTTTAATGTAATTCTAATCATTAAAATAAATGCACATTTGAGTATCAAGCTTTAGTTTGCTTTGATGAAAGTTCTATTTACTGTAAATGAATATTTAAGCAGAAACAACTAGAAACTGGAGAGCTCGTCCTAAAAGGCTGTTAGCTATGCAAACACTGGATATGCCATAAATGAATATTTGTGGATAACCTTATACAAAGCAAGTTGGATTTAACTAAACCAGGTTTATATTATCGACATTAAACGATACAAGTACAAATTACTAGTATTTTTCTTAATATTTTTTGTTTTTGCAAGCTTTCAAGCTCAGAATCACAAAGTCTCATTTTATCTTCATTGCACAATATTATTTATTAAAAATAACCTCGATACAAGAATATGTTTTATGTAAATACGGTATCTTTTGTTGTTAGTTATGTAATTAAGTGCAGTCAGCAGCAGAAGTAGCTAAGCATTTGAGGCGTTCAAAATGAGGTCAACACGTCTCTGTTGTCAAGAGAATAAGAGCGTGTGTAGGTCATTTTGAACACTTCAAACGCTTAGCAACTTTTGCTGCTGACTGTACCTATTGTGTTATATAGTATATATTACTTTGTAATCTGCATTTCAGGCAGACAAAACATATCTTACTACTACTACTACTTGAATATAAGCTGTTGTAACTATCGACCACAGGAAAGATAAAAACAAAGGAAAAAAAAATACTGACTTATGCGGCCACTTGTTATCGAGAACATAGTTCTCCACACCGGAACTGTCGGCGGAATCATTTCTGCGGTGAATTACGAGTTTATACTCATACTGGTAGAATTACGAGTTTATACTCGTACTGGTAGAATTACGAGTTTATACTCCTAATTGTATTTAGCGTAAAACTTAGTGTACGTGTGAATGGTGAACATAAATTCACAGTGTACTGGTTCGTGTTTGATTTGTTGCAACAATCCTATCAGCCGGAGTAGCTTTGGGCTATCACCAACCTTCTGGTCTCAGTAGCGGAGGTCGCCGTCAGTACGTGATGGATGTGAAAGGGTGTTGGATGGTGCAAGGTTATTACCAAGCTGCATATTTGTGGCCCTTGTGGTGAAACCATGAACAACTATAGAAGTTCAATGAGGGCCTCACCGAGGGTGACGTAAAACCACTCAGATTCGGTTTAGGACTCTTATATTCGGTTGAGCTCACCTTATTCTAGCTAGAATATATATTAGATGTATAAACCATAATTTGTGTAAAAAAGGTGACTAGCTTTTTAGTGAATATTCTATCCAGCAAGTCCCCCCGTCTCATCTCTCTCAGGACATCCTGGACATCGCTAGGGCGATACGCTGGGAGAGGTACAAGCCAGCTTTTGCCCCTATGGTGTTGACCAGCCGCGCCGACAGAACCCTGACAACAACACCGATATTACGGTAACGGTTGCAAAATTAACGAAACGTCGTCAGTATTTAATAAAGTTCAACTAAATAAATTAACTTAAATGAAAACTTGACAGCATTATCCAAAATTCGCGTAAATTTTTAGTACGCCAATACAGGCGTGTCCCCAATTTCATAATTGCTTAACCCAACAATGTTGCCAACGTTTTAATGCGAAATTGCCAAAGGCCCCCCTCTGTCTTTTCAATTAGGACCCTGCGAACATTATAATAAAATTTCCACCCTGGCGACAGAATAAAAAAAAAACAAAATACTTATAGACACACGATCGTGAATTTTCGAGTCTTAGCTAATTAAAAACACAAAGACGTAAAAATCTTATTTGCCGCGGAAGAAAATTAATACAAAGTTTTTCTCGAGTGTTTCCGTTCCTAATTTTGTTTTAAGAAGATTTTTCGAGATTAGAATGAATTGGGACAATGAACTTTTTCATTTTGCAAATTAAATTGGACAGACGTTTTCATGAAACGCGCGGAGTGTTATTTATTTGCCGTTTACGAAAATAATTCGGTACTGTGCGGTATTTCTTTTTCGTGATTAAAAGGCTTCTGTCTCAATTATTATGTTTAAAAAAGAAGCTAGGAATTAAGTTATTTTAAGGATTATTTGACCACAAAATGGTAACACATTAAAGTATGGATACTATAACAACATTTCAGCCATAAATCGTCCACTGCTGGACATAAGCCTCCCCCAAATATAACTTGTATCATCTTGAGGGGTAGTTGCCATAGTCGCCACGCTTGGCAGGCGCGTTGGCGACCGCAGTAGCTGTAGATTGGGTTGCGACGGACGCTGCTGCCCATCGGTCTGTTTTTTTCCTTTGTCACCTCTTACGACACCCGTGGGAGGAGATGGGGTGGTGCTATTCTAGTCAGCCGGCACCACACGGCCAATACTATAAACAAAATACTGTACAATCAATTTATTCTGTTATTACATCAATAAATATTTAACGATACGACATTAAATTACTATATTGATTCCTGGGTCGTGATTTCAAACCAGTTTTATCAATAACCATTCTATCTTATCTTTTTTAGGAACATGAATCTTAAACTAACCAAATCATGGTCATCCTACGCCGTTTGACATACGTAGTGTAAGAAGGGAAATACCTCTAGTAACTCAGACTCACTTAGAGGGGGAACCTTACTCACCATCAGGAACACAACACTACATACCTGAAAGGTAGCAGTGCTTGTATTTAAACTTACATGAGACATGTTTAATAATTAATGATTGAGTGCGCGACGGGCCGGTGACGCGAGCGGCGAACCGATCGGACACTCAGCACTCTTAGTGCTTGAAAATGGAGGCCTATGTTCTCCGAAACATGTCGCGCGAGTGACTAAATAAACGTGAGTAGTACCGTGTTAATCGTTAATTGGTAGCAGTGCTATTATGACTGTGGTCTTCTGTAGGAGGTACTTCCCTAGTTGGGATGCCCCAGATTCAAGCGTGATGGTCATTCCTGTGCCCTACCTCTCATTGTTGGACGTAGTTTAAGGACATACCCGGGTCCAAACCTTGGTTTATTGGTGACACTACTCCTGTAACGACGTTTCTGACTAATGAAAAGGTTCACTTAGGGCTTGTTCACAGAACTGCGATGCAATGCGATGCGAATGCGTAACAAGAAAAACTTACTTTGTATTATTATAAAAGATAAAAACGATCTTTAAAGAAAACATAGTAAAATAAGTCTGCATGACTGTTTCACTTCGTGGTTTGTTTTAGTTTGTACTAGTATTAAGAAAATTATTTCTGTTATGTTATGTTTATTTCTGCCTTGTACCTATTGTTTTCTATCTTTATTCTTTTGTTTTTTAATTTTTGTTTTGTGTTATTTATCGTGACATCCGCAAATGGGCTCAACGGAAGATCAGCGCTGACTTCTCGAGCCAGCATTACGCTGAGTTGGGTCCATTTCGTGATGTCTTACTCATTCTTCATCTTGTATTCTGTTTATTGTATGTGTACGTCATGAATGTATTTTATCTTTATTTTTTAATTTAGGCACATAACATGCATTTATGAACGTCAAAGAAAAAGCGTTTTAGTCGCATTTGCAACGCGCTACTACGCGCTACCGACTGCATTGATGCAAACGCGCGATCGTGTTGGACGACGTCGGGGGAAGAAGGTGGGGGGGCGCGTGAGTGGAGAACAGAGCAACTGCGTTTGCATCGCGACAGAAGCGCGACTGTGTCGCGTTTGCATCGCGACTGCATCGTGATTCGTGGGCGAGGGTACACAGCCAGCGACCGCATCGTGACTGTATTGATTCGAACGCGCGATTGTATCGCTGCAAAAAATCGCTGTGGGCGAGAGCCCTTAGTATAAAGTTTAGTTAATTAGTGTGTGTTGCAGAAAAAAATAATTATGTCAATTTCCTGACGATAAGTAAGCATTTAATTTATATAAATAATTCGATTTAGTAATCCTTTCTTACATGACTTAAAGACAATGTCTACAGTTTTTTTTTACTTTTTTTTTAACGTTATTGTAACAAAACTGACAGTCAATATAAAAAAAAACACACAACTTACAGCCTTATACAGGAAATATAAAAGAAATAATACAAAAGTACTCAATGCTTCTTTGCTATTGTAATAACCCCCAAAGAGTAACCTCAGTTTCGTAAATAACAGCGAGCTTCATGGCAAGAGGCCTTGGCGCGCCGCCACTAACTTGTAGCCAGTCTGTTATGTTTTGCCATAACACTAGTGCGGGGCACGACTCGTATATCATTAACTAGGGATGGGAACATGTTCATATTGCTTACCCACATTTAACCGAACAAACCTGACCTAGTTCTGAAAGTTGTCCTTAGACAAATTGACTGAGCCCCACGGTAAGCTCAATGTTGGTCATTCTTGCTACGGGCTACGTCGTAGCACTTTAATCGCCAGTTAACCTTGCTACGAGCTACGGCGTAGCACTCTGAACGCGACTGCCTCACAATGAAAGACAATGTTATGGGCTTATTCGAAAATTAAATAGCAATGGTTTTAGCCTACTTTGTAGCACTAGCGTAGCTTCCTTCTAGTCTCAGCTTAGCAAAACCATTTTTTTTAATACAACGACGGTGGCAAACAAGCATACGGCCCTCCAGATGGTAAGCAGTTGCCCTAGCCTATGGACGCCTGCAACTCCAGAGGATTTGTCTACCCTTAAAAAAAATCTATCACTTTGTCCTCGTGATTTACATGTTCATACTAAGCTACAGCTTTCTAGGATAAACAGTGACCGTTAGGCTACGGCAACTGCTTACCATTAGGCGGGTCGTATGATTGTTTGCCACCGTCGTTCTATTAAAAATAAAATAGCAAATAGTAACAAAGTCGGAGACAGACAGACTTGGCGAACTATAAGGAGTCCTAGTTGACTGCGTATAATAAAAGAGACAAGTTCGCCACCGCAGCAGCCACTGCTTAATTCCTACAGGGTGAAATATTATTCCGAGGAAACCCGAAACAAGACGGAAGTGAGGCATAATCGTAACGAATATTATGGCAGCCTAATAACGATACAAATGGAACTCGTAAACAGCTTCGGTGGACTTCGTGGAACTTCGGATTGGCATAGCGCAAATGGCAAACGTAGATTAAATTATAGAAATGAGATACGCTTACTGCCAAAATCGTAGCATATAGTTAAGTCAAAATCATTATCTAAAGTAAAATAAAGTAATTTTTTTTTATTATGCAAAAACGTCTGCTAGCGAATATCTTCGATATTTAAATCGAAAGAAAAATAGAAAAAATTGACTTGGAGCGGGACTCGAAACCACAACCACTGAATCACTAGCCCAGTGCACTTCCAATTATACTATCCGAGTACCGCTTAGACTTGTCAATTTTTTCTATCTTATCCTTCGTGGTATACGTCATCATGGGTGACATGTAGTCACATCTACTGTCAGCGTATTGAACACTTAACGGCATCGAAGTCTCAATTTACATTGAGTAGTAAATTTATTTATTTAAAACAGGTGAGTGCGTGATAAATGAACCGGGGATATCCGGATATATATGTATAATATCGATGGTTGTTGCGTTTGTCTAGTTTTTTTTTAAAGTGATCAGTCAATTATTTATCGGTATTCATTGTATGTGAAAGTTATTGTACAGATTATGGACAACGTGGCCACAGTTTGGCATTTAAAGATTACCCTATAAAAAATGGCACAGAAATTGATAAACGTAGTATTTGGAATTCTATGTAGTTTACGTGTATCTGTTTTTGTGTCATGCCATGAAGGAGCCTCTTGTATGAACTGTATTAAAATTAATATTTCTACGTAATGTTGCTCAAGATTGAATTGTCATTATTTTTTAAGTGTTACTCTTTAAATTAGAAAATTAATAATTTAATATATTTATTTCAAATTCACATGTCTCACACATCAATACTTAACTCAGAGTATATACATTTATTTTGTTAGGTAATACATATTAAAACACATTGTTGACATATGCTTCTTATATACGAAAATGTATGTATGTTTGTCAGCTACCGATTATTGAATTGGGACATTCGAACATATTCAACGTAGGATTTCGATAGTTCCGTTTATCATTTCATCATCAGAATCACTGACAACGATTTATTTTTAAGATAGCCTATCGCATATATTTTAGTAATCTGTGCGAGCAGGTTCATTTAGCGGAATGAGTAACAGAATTTAGTTATTAATTTTATTTGCCGAGAGTTTCGCGCACCGCTTGTTTTACTTTTAAATTGTTTAGTGTTTGCCAGACTACGGAGGGTTAATTTAAAGCTTTATGTGAGTTGGAGTGTACTTTTGGCGTAATTTGGGATTGTTGACCAATATTTATTCGTAATTAGCTTCTGCCTGTGACTATGTATGGGAAAAATAAGGACGCCTAGTACATTTTTAAGCGTATGAGTTTTATTATTGGATCGTTTCATTAAAATATCTTTAGTGATTTTAGTGTGAAAGAGCAACTCATTTGACGACCGGTATGGCCTAGTGGGTAGTGACCCTGCCTGTGAAGCCGATGGTCCTGGGTTCGATTCCCAATCAGGGCAATTCATTTGTGTGATGATCACAGATATTTGTTCCTGAGTCATGAGTGTTTTCTATGTATTTAAATATTTATATATATCTATCTATTATATATATATCGTCGTCTAGTACCTACAACACAAGCCTTACTGAGCTTACCGTAGGACTAGGTCGATTTGTGTAAGATTGTCCCGAAATATTTATTTATATTTATTTATTTAATATTTTACGGAAATTATCGGGTTTGTTTGTTTTATTTGTTATCAAAATGATTTGCAAGATTATTAGCAATATGATTTATTAGTACTTGAAAATTTAAGTCTATGTTCTCCGAAACATGTCGCGCGAATGACTTAATAAATGTGAGTGAGCCGTGATTGTCACTTATATAATAATACAATGACTCACGAAAATTTTAATACAAATGATTAAAGTAGTTAAATTCAGTCTTCTAATAAAATGTCCTTACTATAATTACATTCATTAAATACGAGTACTTAACTAGTTATTAAATCTAAAAAAAAGCCCGAAATGCTGATTTGTCGTCACTTATATTATTAATGGTGATGAGACGCTAACAAGTATACAGGAAGATTTTATAGCACGGCTATTATTCGTGTAAAAATCTTAAATAATAGACTTAATGTAGTAGGTATGCCTATTTTTATTTACATTTACAATTATCTTAATGAAGCGTGCTGAAGTTATATAATATATATTATGTTGATATTGCCATTATTTTCACGTTACGATATAAAAACAGAAATTTACTGGAATATAAAAAAAAGTATTTTTGTGATGTGAATGATAAATAATGAGGATATGAGGAGGAGGTTATGGAATATAATTTATCTATAAAACAACGTTTATGAGTATAAATAAAACCTGCATAACGTGCAGCATTCTACTGAAAATGCATCCCATTTAATATTTTATAAATAAGCTGTTATCGATCAGGATAATCAAGAACTTATCTACGCAATTCTCGTAAAACGTTTCGAACATAAAATAAAGAACGATATTTAATATCCAAAAAAAACGAAGTTGCAAGCAAAAGCTAATTACAGAGGTGAAATTGCATACTAACAAACATAATATAAATTGTATCAGCATTGCGATACAACGAGGAAATGCCGCCAGCATCCTGATAGATTTTATACTGTAACTAGTTAAGTACTTGTAGTTATCATAATTCGATTGTAATTTCTGTATATAAAATGTTAACATACCAATGACATTTATAAATAAGCAGCTCTAACAGCTCAAATGTTATTATTTTGGTTATTAGAACTCAGTTAATAGTCCTGAAAACATTTTGGACACTACATAAATGCCATCCTGTATACAATCTGTGAAACGGCACAAAAAGGTAACTAACAAAACTTTCATAATAACAAAATTGAAACATTAACTCTGTCAAGACCTTTAATTTATACCGCTACTAAGGTCCATAATTTGATACCCCTAGTAACAAAACGTAACAAGTTCCATACAAATCGCGTGGCGCTTGAATCATTTATGGTAAAAGTAAATTATGTAGTCTTATTAACAAAAGGTAACATGTTTCATACAAGTTGTAATGCAGTTGTTCCGTTACACGACTACAGAATTAATATGTCATTAACGAATATTTAACAGGCGCTGAGTTTTACTATCTAGTTCAAGTATTACGTTTATCGGCTTATCAACATTCAACAATGCTAATTTGCAGAATGAAACACTATAATGGCCGGTTTGTGGCGTATTATTGCTTTTAGGTGTATAATTTTGTCGTGTTTGAGTATGAATTATTGTAGTTGACGAAGTTCGTTATGTATTTTGAGCGATAAATGTCGACTTTTGGCGGTTATAGTGGTTAACGTTGCTGAATTTTGATATGGATGACAGGGTAAAAGGAATTCTATGCAATTAGTCAGTTACATCTATGAATTAAACAAAAAATAAAAATAAATGGTAATTAAATGTTCGTATCCCATGTGTTGTCTTGTCCATTTCATCCTCCTGTCTTCCTAAAACAATTTTTTTTGAGGTTTCATTTTTTTCAAGTCGCGAGAAATTATTAAAATATATATATAAAGGAAATAGGAATTCATTAATATATATTTGCCGTATGATGCCGGCTGACTAGAATAGCACCACCCCATCTCCTCCCGCCTGTGTCGCCTCGACACAGGGAAAAATCCTACGGATGGGCAGCAGCGTCCGTCGAAACCCAATCTACAGCTACTGCGGTCGCCAACCCGTCTGCCAGGCGTGGCGACTATGGTAACTACCCCCAAGAAGGCAAGGCTGACATGTATGTATGTATGTAATATATATTTGGTCACTACATCACGCGCAAACGGCTGGAGCATTTTTGATAAATTCTGGTCACCTAAATATAAACAGTTTAAAAAAAAACGCGTCATTTACTCGCCACCCTCAAATAACTAGCATAAATTCTGATCACTTAAGTTTATAGGTGTTGAGAATTCATTTTCGTATAAGGCGAATGAAGCGACCCGCAAATGACCATGGTCATGGTCATGACCGGGACCTACAATGGCCCATGGCCTATGTCTTGAGGTCAAACGCTGGTCAGTCTTGTTAAAAAAATATGAACGTCCGTATGATAAATATCTACATTAATAATTTTGTCAAAGGCTACGGTAGACCCGAACGAAATTGTACTCAAATAAAAGAGCGTAAAAAATTAAAACTTTTGAATTGAAGACGTATGTCGGCAAAATTCGTATTATCTCGTATTTTGCGTTGAAAAGTGTTAATTTAATGACATAGTCGGTCCGCCATATTTAATTTATTGACTGATAACTTGACAGTGACGGGGCCGTGAGGTGCGTTCAGAAACTTTTGTTTGAGACGGCAGGTTGGCCCGTGAAGTTTTATGGCCGAGCAAAGCAGGGTTCTCATCTAGTAGTTCATTAATTTTCAGTACAATGAGGTCAGTTATTGAAGGGCAGCCAGTGACTAGCGAATTTGGCATTAGCGTGTCGCGCACTAGGAAGCTTACCGTACCTTGGAACGTCAATAAAACTGACCATCGTCATTAAGACGTTTTACAGTTGCACTGCAGAAGACACGTCCCAACATAATGTAGCCCTTAAGGCGAGAGCGTACATGACTGTAGCATGTGTGAGCTGTCATATAAGCTGGACAGTCACTTTCGTGCTAGACAGTAAACTGAGGTAAGTCAGGTACTAAATGTCCACTTACACGCGCTAAGCTTTGATAGGGGAGACTGGGGTGTGTACTGACAGGAGAACATTGAAATAACATTTCAAATGTAATATTATGATAGATTTTTTTTATTGATTACAGATGCTGAGATATTTTAAAATACTAATATTATAAATGCGAAAGTACAAAAAAATAATATTTTATTAGAATAACCAACAATTTACAGATAAATACAACGTAAACAATAAGACTAAAGAAAAAATAGTCAATAAACTATTCCTTACGATATTTCTAGTTACTACCAGTACGTACCAATGTACCCCAATTATCTCTCAATGTACCCCCTTCTCCTCTACGTACGTGTACAAAGCTTTGACTATCCGCCAAGTAATCAAAGAATCCGTTGAACTCGTAAAAGGACAAGAACGAATTAAACGGATTCCCCATTCGTCACAGTTTTCCGACGGTCACTCCGTCACTTACGGTCACTCCGTCACTCACGGGACAAAGACTGATCGCTCGTTTCTTTAGCATTTTATTTCATTGGAAAGGATTGCTTATAAATAATGTATGTCTTGAGGTTTCCCTCTAAACGGTATTTGAAAACTAATGTTGCATTGAGTATATGGTGGAATTAATGCTATCAAGCGTCCTCTACCAGTGTATCAGTAAAGCAGAGAAGTTGTAACATTAATATCAATAAAACATTTTTCACTTCACTAGCTTGGAAGGAACTATTTTGTTCTTTAAAAACAGATAGCAAAGTTGTATTTTATTCGCAAAAGTGCAAAGTAATTTCATACAAATTGTTTACTACTAATCGAGTATTTTTTTGACGTGAGCTGGTTGGCTACCATTAAAATAACCTAAAAACCTGATATGTTTTGTGATGATGAAATGAGTAGTATGTTGAGTTACGTCAACCAGATGCTTCGCCTTTTTTGCAAAAAGTGGTGGGCGCTGGGACCACATGGACCTAGCGTTTCTACGTTCTATTTATTAGTATACCACCGAGTAGGCGTCGGTGGGCAGTTCCATGTGTATCGTGCATAATTATCATTTGCGGGAGGTCATGATAATTATACGAATACATAGACACATAAAAATCAGACACGTTCAATCTATTACAAAAACATAATCCAATAAATGCATCAAACTGAATCGCAGTTTTCTGTCGCGCTGTGCTCAAGTTTTTGACGACCGGTCTGGCCTAGTGAGTAGTGACCCTGCTTATGAAGCCGATGGTCCTGAGTTCGATTCCCAGTCGGGGCATTTATTTGTGTGATGAGTACAGATTCATGTTCCAAAGTCACGGGTGTTTTCTATGTATGTATTTAAGTAATTATATGTATCTATCTATTATATATATCGTCGTCTAGTTCCTACAACACAAGCCTTACTGAGCTTACCGTAGGACTAGATCGATTTGTGTCAGCTTGTCCCTATATATTTATTTATTATTTATTTGTATTTAAACTTTCGTGAGACATATCTGATAAATTAAACATGAACACGGCTCTACTCACGTTTATTTAGTCACTCGCGCGACATGTTTCGGAGAACGCGCTTCACGTGTTCAGTACGCGACGGGCCGGCGATGCGATCGCCGAATCGAACGGACACTCAGCACTCTTAGTGCTTGATAATGGAGGCCTATGTTCTCCGAAACATGTCGCACGAGTGACTAAATAAACGTGAGTAGAGCCGTGTTAATGTTTAATTTATTATTTATTTATGTTGTGGTATTGTTTTCGGACATGTCATTTTTTCATTACGATTATCGCCAATAAACATATGTGTAAACATAGCCAGAGGAGTATATCCATGTTTAAAGCAAAGTATAAATAATGCATTAGCTTAACCACAATAAAAATCACTGTTTTATCCTCTGCGGAGCGACGCACCCTGAATTTCAATTCAGCCGTAGTCGAGTAGTGTGTACTGGCGCGTGGATTCTTAAATTTTGTTTTCAATTATGTAAAGCCTTCAGTACGTGGTCAGGAATAAAACTCCGAGAGCTTAGCGGTTTCCTAGTAACAGACTTTATACCTCGTTCAGGATAACGGAAATTGTATGCAATTTATCGGACGAATTTTGATGACAGGTCTTCCCTAGTGGGTGACCCCGCTTATGCAGTAGACAATCCTGGATTCAAATCACAGTGAGTGCATTTATTTGTGTGTTGAGCATTTGTTCTCGAGTCAGAAGTATTATATTTATTTATCTACTAGATGATGCCCGCGGCTTCGCCCGCATGGTTAGAGGAAAATGGAACATATTGAGTCTTCCCGTGGAAAGGAGATGTCTTCCAGCTGGAAAAATTAGCCTATGTTACTCTCTATCCCTTCAACTACGTCCACTTAAAAAATTAAGTCAAGTCGTCGCTCCGTTTTGCTGTGAAAGGTGGACAAACAAACAGACACAATTTCGCATTTATAATATTAGTATGGATTTCTAAATCGGGGTGTCTGGTGGGTATTTGTCTTTGAGTCATGAGTGGCTAAGTATTTGTATACTTATATTATATTTATTTATATATCACAAGCTTTTCCTCGCGACTTTGTCGGTCAGCCATGCTCGTCTTTAAAGTATGGTTGCGGGATAAAAATTATCTCATGTCCTTTCTTGAACTCAAAATCTCTTTATACCAAATTTCATCCCAATTGCAACGGTTTAAGTGTGAAGAGGTAACAAACAGACAGGTAGAGGGAGTTACTTTCGCATTTATAATATTAGTAAGTATAGTAAAGTATGGATGACTACCAAATCTGGGTATTTAGTTGCTATTGATCGGTGGAGGCCCGAGTTTGGAGAGGAGCAATTAATGGGGACCAAGGTATACCATATCCAGCTGTATAAGACAATTCTCAAAGAGCGCGTTATGGTTTTAACCATCTATGTCTGTATTTGTGTGTGTAAATTTGTGCCTGGAGTAAGAATTTCGAAGTAGAAGGCGAATGGTTCAACTGTATCCACTCGATCTTGCCGTTGTTTGCTTTTTGTTCCACCACAATCCATCTCACGCACCTTCGGAGACACCTAGCGACATCTACCGTAAATTTGTTAAGACTTCTTAACAGGCATCAAAGTTAGAGTCGGATATCGATGCTCTTTTATACTATCTGCTACTATATGTATAGAATAGATGTTTTTTTTTTTAAATGTGGAAACATTTCTTTCAACTCTGTGTGCTATAATATCGTTAACAGACGTAAATAACAAATATTTTTATTTCGTCATTAAATGACAAAAACAGCATAAAAGTCATTGCATATCAAAATGGTAAACACATGAGGCCTCAAAGCGATAGCGAACGCTAAGTGCGAGTGAATTTAAAATTCCATTTCCGCGAACGTGATCGCGTAAGTTCCGATCTGGTGAGGTGTTCCCAATGATCAATTTGCTCAGAAAGCCAGTGTACACCAGACTTTATATATAAAGTTGGTTGTTACTTTATATATACAAAAATACACATTATTAAACTTAACTTTCCTCTAACTAACGACTCGTAAAAGTTGGACATTAATATTTATTAAAAATATTTATGTTTATATTATTTTTCACTTCTCATGCTCTAAAAGTATGTTAAATTATGAAAAGTGAAAAGTAGAGTGTATAACTCGGGTCTAAACGCCATATGGTAATATGAACAATTTTTCCTCACTGTCAAACAATCTACTATGAAATGTAAATAACTGTTTTATATGTGAAGTTTTAAACAATTATACAATTATATTTTGTCCACTCAACGTTTGGCAGGCGGTTTGGCAATCAGAGTATGTTCCTCTGCTGACGTTGCTGCCCGTCCTCTAGTGGTGTAATACTATAAGGAATACAAGGATCCCGTGTACCGGGTCCAATATGCCAACATTGCCAACTCTCTGTATGAACAAGGTTAGCGCTTGGAATGACTCAGTCGTAACAATATGGCGCGGACATTTACTGCCTGTGAATTTTGTATGTCATCCGACTTGCTTATCCCGGGCTCCTGACCGGAGACTAACAAAAATGGGGGTTTTGTTTGCTGAAACTGTGGTAGTCAAGCTGTCAAAAGAAGAACCATTAGTCATTTGGAAGAAGAAGTTGGGAAAATGGACCTTGACCTTGCGATATATATCAAGAATTAAGTTTTTAATACGACATATAAAATCATAAAGATATAGAAAATGTAACTGGTGAAGAGCTTTGGGCCGATTTTAGAGCATCGAGTACTCGAATCGTGACGTTTTAAACTCTGTCAGAAACGAATAAATGGTAGTTTAGAAAGATGAATGATAGAAATTAATAATTGTGGGTATCGGAACTCGAGTTTAATTCTGCACGACTCTCCAAAATCGCCCCGCTGGCGGCGACAGCATTGCAATATAACAAGGAAAAGCCGCCAGAATCCTTAGTACAAGCCTGATCAGCAGTGACCCTATGAAGCAGGAGGGTTCATATCCTGGATAAGACTGTATTACTTGTGTGTTAAATACAGGTCGATTCACAAGAGTTGGCGTGAGTTTTGTACTCGACTTTCAAGATTTATACATACAGCGCCAACTCTCGTGAATCGACATGTATTTATTATATACTTATATCATTGCACACGAGCCTAATAAAATTAAGTTTACTGCTGTAGTATTGCCTGAATTATTTGGCTCATTAAAAAAACACTCAAATTTTCCATGCCGCCGTTACGTAGCTCTACACATTTTCCCGGTTGGTAAAAAGTAACTCCTGGACCAGAAGCCATCGGAAGACGGGAAGAAGCACAACTTAAGAAAGCAAACATACTGCGAACACCAACCGGCCTGCCAAACATAGCGATTACGGCATTCAACCCCCCATGTACGCAGCTGATAGGTAGGAATAGGAAATAGACTACAAAGAACCTAATTAGGTCTTCACTGCCCAATGAGTTACGCCTACTGCAACTGTTCTATTAGTCAGGCTTAGCTGAGTAACCTCAAAGCACCTGACTCTGTAGTCCTAACTTTCGTTAATCATCTGCTACAGTTTATGCCCATTCAAAAATGATTTTATCTTCCTACCCGTATACCATTTGTCACAAGGCATTATCTTAGGGTAACTTTAGTGCGCCCTGGAGCCTAGTGATGGACGGCTCCCAAATTATTCCGGGAATATGAAGTTATTGTCATCGTTTATCATGTAAGGGGATAATTTAAATGGGTTTTATTTGTAAGTCATACACAAATCCATGCTAATATTATAAATGCGAAAGTAACTCTGTCTGTTCGCACTGAAATAGTATAAGCGAGATGCAGAGATAGTAAACTCGATACTCGTTATCGAAAACTTCAATGTCACAACTCATGGTAAGGGTACTGAGCCCTGAGTGTAAGTTCGTAACGTAATTTACTTTGCCATCACATTAGAGTTACCCATATGAAGAACATTATCACTTACGCGTTCGAGACGTTTTTTTACGTCAAAAGAAACTTAGCTGAAGCTTTAGTCTTCAGTTCGTAGAAAATTTTCCCAAGAATATGGGAACATTTTCATAGCACATCACTAGTAAGACCTTCAGCTACTATGAATTTATGGCCCACCCGGCTCAAAAGGTACTTATACGTGTGTCGTTTTATAGCCGAGGTCAGTTTAAAGAATTAAGATCGATGGTGTGTTGAAATAACTCTAGGAAAAATTGTCGCTTTGAGACTCAATAAAAATTGGGATACCTACATTTGCTAGAATTATTGATTCAAAACAGACTCAGAACGGACAGTATGGTTTTGCCATTTTATCGTCTATATCGGATAGCCGTGACTTTCGCACTGACATACTTGTTGGTGCGTGACAGATAATGTGACAAATGATAAAAAACCGATCATATTACATTTGCACTACCGGCATTTGTTTAAAAACGCTTACTTATCAAACTCAAACATGCTTTTGATAGCCGTCTTATCTCACTCAAAAAAAAAAAAAAAAACTGTATATTTCGAGGAAAATAAGCAAGTTACATAGGTTAGCATAATCTACATTATTATAAATTTTTGGGCTAATTAGTTTAGGTTTTATTTCCTTAATTAGTACATTTTATTATACAACATATTGACATTAGGTACTACATAATTTTATTCAAGCAGCATATCTTAAATGTCTGTTTATAATTATAAGGTTTGCTCTCCAGGTTATCTATGACATGTCTTGGAAGACTATTTAGACTGTGTCAACTTTACTCGTTTCAAATTTCAATATTTTAAAAATTCCGTGGTGTTAGAAGGTATAAAACTTATTTGACGTTTGACATCATTTCTGCCGTAATATGTCCGCTGCTGGATAGGTCTGCCCAAATATGATTTATATCATTATGAGGGGAAATTGCCATAGTCGCCACGTTTGTCAAGCGGGTTGGCAACCACAGCTGTTGATTTGGTTTCGATGGACGCTGCTCATCCGTCGGTTTTTTGTCGCCCTTTTCGCCTCGCGTCACTGTCGCCTCTTACGACACCCGCGGGAAGATGGATGTGAAGATGGATGGTGCCGTTATCAGCCGCCAACATTATTACTAACTACTACACTACTAGTTACTACTACAACATACTTTCTAATTACTACTTATTTTAAAATCATTTTTTATTTATTTTATGACAAAGGTGGCAAACGAGCAGACGGATTGCCTGATGGTAAGCAATTACCGTCGCCCATGGGCACTCGCAACACCAAGGGAGTCACAAGCGCGTTGCCGACCTATAAGTGGGATGGAGCTCTGGGAACCTTATTCACCATCAGGAACACAACACTACACACCTGAAAGGTAGCAGTGCTATTATGGCTGTGGTCTTCTGTAAGGAGGAGGTACTTCCCCAGTTGGGCTTCTCCAGATTCAAGCGTGATGGTACTTCGCTGTGCCCTACCTCTCATTGTTGGACGTAGTTTAAGGACATACCCGGGTCCAAAATAATGATAAATATAATGATAAAAGTATTGTAGCCCATATTGCACTAAATTATGTATAATTTATTTCATGTAATTTTAAGTGTACAAGTCTCTTGAAAGCCTCTTCGCTAGTCTTGTAATTAACGCGAGGCACGTCAAATTAATTGCATCAGTAAGGAGTAATCACTGTGGAAACTCTAGAGGGGATTTTTAGGGTTTCGGTGGGTGATGAAAATTAATTTATAAATATACAGTAGAGAATAATAATATGTGCCCTATAAACTGCATTTTTTTTTCTTACTCTCTTGTCTTTTACGGGACTCGAGTCAAATAAAAATTTATAAAATAAATATTTTTCTTATTATAATAACCGATAGGATTATTGGCAGGGTAAAATTTCTCTCAGTAATATTTGGTGGGTAACCCCTGGTAATTCGTAGAACAAATGTTGCTACGTTTGTGGTGGAAACGATGCCTAAAATTATTGCTCATATTACTGGAAACACCCGATATAATAATAGTCTAGTTTACCTACGAGTACATACATCATACATACATACATACATTTCAGCCGTATGCAGTCCACTGCTGGACATAGGCCTCCTACAAATGTGAGTTGTATCATCTTGGGGGGTATTTGCTATAGTCGCCACGCTTGGCAGGCGGGTTGGCGACCGCAGTAACTTTAGATTGGGTTTCAATGGACGCTGCTGCCCTTCCGTAGGATTTTTCCCTATGTCGCCTCTTACGACACCCGCGGGAAATGGGGTGGTGCTATTCTAGTCAGCCGGCATCAAATCCTACGAGTACAACGATAAGGATATATAAATAAATTGTCCAATAATAGTTCCCAGCATTGAAACCCTGGTGAGTGACATAAATAACACATTTGTCGCCCCGCGGGACTGATCCGTCTTGCCTCACATTAGCCATCGACTGCGCATCCATCACGAGGAACCCAAGTTGCAGATGGGTTAACACAATTCTGACGAGAAAACGAAAATAATATATAACTATCCTTACTCGTAGACAGCCTTTCTACATTTGGTTTGGTGCAATGGGAAATGGATAAGATAAATTGTATAAGGAAATTGAAATTTAATAGTAGATTGTTTGACAAGGGGCTAAAGTAGGCCATAGTACCAAGAGATGGTTATTTTCCCGAACGAAGTGAGGTCAAATTGTTCGAGGGGTAATAATATGGCGTTGAAACCCGACTTATACATACCAGTTTTTACTTCGATTGCGAGAAAATAAAAAAAAATATAATTTTAACAATTAACAAGTAAAATTTTATTCGCCCGCAATGAATTCTGAGTCAAAAATGTTTAATTCGGCAGTCTTTGTATTTTTTTCACTGTTTTGATACAGATATGTGATAGATATGCGGGAATTGGGGTACACCAGTAACACACACCGTGGCTGTTAGCGAACTGGTTTATTAACTATCGCGCGGTGGACGCAGCCACCGTATACCTATATCTATGTATCTATGCATGCATACAGTACAATCCCTTCCCCATAGTTCCTTACTCTAGATAACCTAATAGTACAACAATTAACTAATATTAAAAATACTGTTTATAATCGAAACGCGGCCAATTTCTCTTGAGCCGCGAGGACGCGGCTGCTGGATCCGTGGTCTCGGGCGGCGCGTCCAGCGGTTCGGCGCCGGTCAGATGCGCGCGGTCGGCCGGGGCCGAGGCTTGCGCCAGCTGCGCGGTAGACGCCGAGTTAGACGAGGTAGTCGACGCTGCATCGAGAGGTCGCTCTTCTCCTCCCCCCTCCATCGACTCTTCTTCGATATTTATGTCTACTGGCTCGTGACACGGAGGTTGCCTTGTGGTTATTTCCGGACCTCTCACTACCTCTGGACTTATAGTAGATGTTATGGCGTCACTCGTGTGTAGCCCGACTTCAAAGACGAGCGGTAACTCGGGTGAAGGTGACTCGCAGGAACCAATCGGTGTTTCTCCTGGCCTGGATTGAGACACGCCTGCCGGACTGACTTGTCCCTTGTATTTAATAATTTGATTATAATGTCTTTTCACTGTCTTACCAGTTTTATTGTCTTTAATTAGATAAAGGACGCGTCCTAGTTTTTTCTCTATAGATCCCAGGGTCCACGTAAAATGATGTTTATTTGTATAATTTTTGTATAATACTAACTCGCCCGTATTAAATAGGCACCTTTCTACACCACCGTACTGCTTAATCTGCAAGGACTGTTTTTTCTTAACGACGGAGTCGAGGGCGGTGAGCGGGGGCGATGACCTTTGTGACGTAACACGTAATAAATCTAACCGTGATCTCAGCTGTCTACCAAACACTAATTGTGCCGGCGACTCCCCAGTAGTAGTGTGTTTTGAATTCCGATAGTGAAACAAATATTTAAGTAGATGATTGTTTACACTTTTACCGGTCGTATTTGATAAGAGTGCACTTTTTAGACCTTTTTTAATTACTTTTACGTACGACTCCGCCATACCATTACTAGATGGGTGATACACCGGTGAAGTTAAATGTTGTATACCATTTAATGTACAAAATTGTTCAAAATGTTGACTAATAAAGGAACTGCCATTATCGGTGACTATCGTACCTGGAATACCGTATCTAGACATGAACTCGTATAATTTATCAACCACGTTAGTTGATGACGAGTTTGCTTTCATGTCGTAGCATTCTACCCATTTACTAAACGCGTCGACTATGACTAAGTACCAGTGTTCGTTTATAGGGCCAAGAAAATCTAAATGTATCCTTTGGAACGCATGTGCCGGAGTTTTCCATGGCGCGAGTGGGACGCGCGGTGGTGTCGGCCGTAACCGAGTACAAACCTCGCATGCCCCAATTAAATTCTCAATAGCCGCATCGATGCCCGGAAACCATACCCGGGAACGCGCTTCTGCTTTACTCTTCACAATACCTAAATGAGACTCGTGTATCTCTGCCAACACTTGGCCTTGCAATGCCAATGGAATAACAATCTTGTGACCTCTCATTAAACAATCATTTTCAAATGATAACTGAAATCTACAATGATGGTATGGTTTAATATCATTATTATTACATTTGCGAGGCCAACCATTATGAATAAAAGAAATTACTTTTTTTAGAATCGTATCGTTACGCGTTTCTTGCTGCAACCGCTCGATCGTGATTGGTAAACAACTACCTTCGAAAACGAAATGTACATAATATGCCGCAGTGTCCTCTGCTCCCGCCCCCCCGCCTTCTGCGTGAGGTACCTGCTCTTCCGGTAAACAAGCCCGAGACAAAAAATCGGCGCAGTTATTCGCACTACGTACATATTCGATTACATAATTATATGCTGATAAAAATATGGCATACCTCTGCAATCTGTTTGCAGTTATTTCGGGTATTCCCTTCTGTGGGCCGAAAATGGATAGGAGAGGTTGGTGGTCGGTGCGCAGAACGAATGGTTCCGTACGAGCGTATAAATATTGATGATATATTTTAATACCGAAAATCAAACTAGTGGCTTCTTTTTGAATTTGTACATATTTCTTTTCTGCCGCATTTAATGTCCGGGAAGCAAAAGAGATGGGACGTTCGGACCCGTCGGCCTCGATTTGTGATAAAATAGCACCCAGGCCTTGAGGTGATGCATCACAAGTTAGCACTAGCTTAGCATTAGGGTTATAATGTGTTAGGACTTGATCTGATGCTAATTGTTTTTTTTATTTCCTCAACCGCTTTTTCATGCTCTGTTTTCCACTCCCACTTTTTCTCTTTTTTTAAAAGTTCGTACAGTGGACTTAAAATGGTAGAAGCTCTAGGCACAAAATTTCTATAATAATTAATTAAACCGAGGAAAGATTGCAGTTGGTGTACGGTTTTGGGGACTGGCGCCTCGACTATAGCTTTTATTTTCAAGAACACCAGGTAGTGCCAGATTATTTGCTAACTGATAAGTCCCCTCATTAAGCGCACTTAACAAAATGGCCCGCTTCCTTATACCCGCTTTGTCATTTTCGTCGTCGATGTTATTTGCGATGAACCACTGTTGCAACCTATTTTTATACGTAAGCCAGTCTTGCTGCTGATGGTTAAAACTCGAAAATAACCCGACCGAGTTCGAGGTGCCCGTAGACATGGTAACGGGAATTAACACGTGTAGTAATTATCGAATCGTCGCCACTGATAGATATGCGGGAATTGGGGTACACCAGTAACACACACCGTGGCTGTTAGCGAACTGGTTTCGCGTCGTTCTTAAGCATTAGTTTTATTTTATATTTCTTAAAACGACCTAGTTTACCCGAAAATAAATCCGGATATTTAACAATCAATTCGTTGACTTCGTCAGCTTCCGACTTCGTTTTCGTGCAATAGAGGACAGGTTCATACCGCGCTAACTCCAAATTAAACTTAAAAATGAAGTCTCTTCCTAGGATCGGTGGACCCCCATTGGGAATGACGTGTACATTGAGGAACCTAGTATCACCCTCATACGTCACCGCTAATTTTGCAAACCCTATCGTTCGGATCGGCCCACTAGTATACCCGGTCAATTTTTTTTTACTAGGGGATAGTGGCACTTCCTTGAACAATGACTCGTAAGTTTTTTGTGATATGGCTGTTACGGCGGAGCCGGTATCTACTTCAAATTCAACCGATAACCCGTTAATAACATTTTTTTCTGTCATTGGTTGAGATATGATATATCTACGCCGTGAATAAATGCCATAGACAACTTCAAAAAGTATGTCAGCGATTTTTTTTAATGCTTGTGAAGTAGGAACTAAAAAGCACCTAATGCTTTGAGAATTTAATTGCGTTTCCACATTGGTCGATTTTAATATTGCGGTATTCTGATTGGTTGATACTTTATACAAAGTTTTGTTTAATGATTTCACATTTTTAAACAGTTTTCCCACCAAAAAAGAATCTAGAGTTGCGATTAACATCGATATGTGCCGTGATTGGTGGATTCAATAAGTTGAAGTGTTCCGGTTGGTCAATTTAAAACGTTTTGTATATCATAAATATGTATACATATTTTCCCAAGAGGCTAAATGTACTACTTTAGTCCTTGTCAAGCATAATATGACACACTTTTAGAGCATGAGAAGTGAAAAATAATAAAATAATATCAAAAAGAAATGTTTGTTACCGGCGAGAAACTCAGCGGTACTTCTTTCAAAACATAATATATGGGGCTGATATGATGATGATGATAATATATAGCAGATATATCGGAGCTGTCGAGGTGCTCAAATATATCGGAACATGCACTTTATCGCCTTGACAATAGAGGCGATGTTCCTAGTTACCGAGTTATGGGTGTATTCTATCATATATTTCATAAACATAATATTTATCAGGTTTAAGAAACTTTATTCTAAAAAGAAGATAATATTAAAACAAACTATACTTTAGGTTTTAGTACTTACTATATACAAAGCTATCCATATAGTAACTTTATTAAATACTTGCTGTCATATAAGTTTAGAAATATGTAACCTATTGTAGTTAATTTATGTAACGTTTTTTTTTGGGTTCAGTTTCGCATATATTTCTGAATTATTTATTCGAGATTACAAATTGATTCATAAGTTTTTATTTATCATAATCAAGGCCTTGTCTAGTAAAAGGTCAAATATATATTATGACAATACGGTCAAAGTGGTAAAGTATGTATACAAGGTGAACCAAACTCCACAAGCAAGTAGCAATTAACTTCTGGTGAATCTTATATCTTAGTCGGGGCGACTAAGATTCACCCAAGCTGTACATTAATATATTCACTATAATATTACAATGGCTGAATATATTTAACCTTGAAACACCAATAAGATAATGAAAATGCTTGAAGATCCTCCTTATTTTCTACAATTCTGCAATCTTTGCCGCGAACTAGCGACAAATCAAGATCCATTATCAAATTAACTGATGAATTTACTTGGGGATAACGGCTTGGCTTCCGAGAAAGGCTTTGAGGCGAGTTAATTTTGTTGCGTTTGGATCCATCTCAGTTAATCATTGAAAAACTAAACCAGATGAATTGTTCTAGATGTGTTAAAAACTTGTGAGATTTTCATACCAGAACTGAATTTTCGTGTCACCCTTGTGGATTCTCACTTATGAACTTGCAATGTTGGTCAAACTTTAATATTTGGTAATTAATTGTACGAGTATCTTACACAGATCTATAAAATCGAAGATGCTTGTAATGAATGACATTCGCTATGGGAAGCTCAACGTAAAATAATGACGTAGTGTCACCAAATATCACTAATAATTGAAAACATGTCTTGTGCCAGCCTTGATGTGATAGCGGAAACAATTGAAGATTCGTTTCCGAAACTCGTGAGTCTTAAATTAATAATAAATTAAAACGGATAAATTTATATGAAACATGTTTTGGGCATATGTACCCATTTTGATGCCCATGTGTAGACACACCTGCATAAACTTCTAAATTATTTATTAATGTAATTATTTATTAGTACACGAGTATATAAATAATTATAATCAGAGACTACGAGGAAGAAACGTCTGAGTTAATTTTTAAAGTTAATATACGCGGCGGGAGGTCTAAGTCCAAGTAGACGTCTTACGGATGAAATGATGATGATGATACGCCGTCAAGTCCCGGTTGTTTGTTATATTAATAATTCTTGACTGAAATCATACATTTCAGCCGAATGCAGTCCACTGCTAGACATAGGCCTCCCACAAATATGACTTGTAGTCTCCACGCTTGGCAGCCGGTTGGCCACCGCAGTAGCTGTAGATTGGGTTTCGACGGACGATGCTGCTGGTCCGTAGGATTTTTCCCTTTGTCGGTGGATTTTTCTCTTACGGCACCCTAGAGATGGGATGGTGCTATTCTAGACAGCCGGCATCAGACGGCATACAATTACTGAAATACTACTGAGCTAATCATTTTCTTAAAAACATGTGCTTACGGCAATTCGTAAGATGATTTTGCCGTACGTTGCCCAACAAGCCGTAGTACAATGCCCGAACAAACAGGACAAGTGTACACTCGAAAGCATTATCCTTCCAAACGGATAAAGAAAAACCTGACCTACCAGTCCTATCTCTGCCTCCCTCTCCCACCACTTTACAACGAGCACTAAAGAAAAGGAAAACAAATCAGTCACTTCTAGTAAAACTTAAGTGTCCTACCACCTCTCAATTATTCACTAGAAAATTAGGAGTAATTGACCGGTCCAGGCCTAAGGCAATCAAGATAAAAGCTTGGCCGCCGCAGAAGCGCAGGTATACGAGGTGGAAATCATACAAGGGATGTTACGTAAAATCAACCTATGTAGCTTGAAAATTGCTCTAGTTATCAAGTACAAACTTAATAAATGGTTCTAGTTATCAATGTTATAACCGACTTCAAAAAAGGAGGAGGTTATATATTCGACTGTTTGTATTTTTTTATCTATGTTCATTTATTTAACAAGTAGATTTTTATTTAACCGTAAAACTGTTACAACTTATATGGTATCACTTTAACGTAAAGTTTATTCTATAATATTTAAACAAGTGACAATCATTAATGTGTTTGTGTGCTATTTAAACTATACCTGAAACAGATCACGTGAATTCCCTTTACATTTATCGTTCGGTTTTTTTTTGTTGTATTACTGTATTGATCAATATTTGTGTTTTGCTGACATGTGAGCTAAAACGTCTGGTAGTTTCCATACTGTCCAGTTTGACAATTTTACAAGTTTTTATCTTTTGTGATGACTTATATTATTTATTTAATTTACTTTAATATCACTAATAGTATTTTCCTAAATAGTCTTCATTAGAGTCACGCTTGAAATATTTTCTGGAAACTGTGTATCTGTGTATTTCCACAGCCCTAAATATTACTATTGTTTTAAGTTAGATTCACTGTAAGAGTACTAAACTGTGTTATGGCCAACAGGAATTATTAACTTTCTTTATCTACTAAACCCTGTACTTTTTCACCCTGTATACTCTGTACGGCTTATGGCTTGGGGGTTATGGTTGTGGTTGGGTTGGAATAGTGATGCGTCTTATATGGGAGTTTTAGAACATATTCGGTGTTTTTACGTTGGAACAAAGTGCTGCACTTAACTATTATGGTTAGTTTGTTATGATTTAAGAATTACGCGCAATATTTTTATTCCTATACCACCATGTCATTAACTGAAAAAGACTTAAGGAAAATTGGTATATAAGATATTGGTTCGACCCGACCTTGGATATTTAAGGGTTTATTTATTATTTAAATTCTATTGCACAAACAGCGGGTACAAGATGCGTGCTTAATGTCAATAAACGAACCTAAACATCTAATTGGTGCAGAATCGAAAAAAAATACACTTTGTCTTATCCATTATGACAGTCAATCTCTACCACTAATATGTATTTACATATTATCATAGTTTGTGGATGTGTATTTTAGAAAGCGTATTTTTTTTGTGTCTATATAGACATCGTTATCATACATAGTTTATCTAGTACCCATAACGTAAGTGCTCTTTAATGCGTGCAGAAACCGTAGGCAATGAATGACCAGCATTATTATAACCAGTTGTACTATGCAATTTCTTGAGCTAAAATATGCACTTTAAAGTTAAAATTAAAGTCCGGATTTTAGCTCAAATCAGTGTAGAATGAGTTTAAATTTGTAACAGCTGTCAAAACTCAAATAAGTCTCATCTAGTATCCATAGATGTTGAAAAAAGTTATCGATACGAAACGTCAATTCAGTATGTTTTTTTTAACTGCACGAAATCTGATCATACGTAGTGTTTTCTCTGTATTTAAGTATTTCTATATTATATTTATATATATCGTTGGCTGAGTACCCATATAACAAGCCTCGTGGTGTGGAGCTCATTGTCAGTTAATTTGTGTAAGATAGTCCTGTAATATTCACATATCCATATCCTTTAAACAGCCATCTTAAGACATTATACAACAGAGTTACGATATGCTAAATTACGGTCTTTGTTAATACAGAGAATTCATGATATTTATCATTTTTCATAACTCGTTTCTCGGGTAAAATATAGCGAAACGCATCGCGGGAGAGCGCAAATATTAAAATTCTTACGAAAACCGCAGAATACGAAGGAGACGATAAGAACAACATTTTATGAAGCAATATTTTAAAGGGATGTTTGGTTTGTTTTTAGAAGACATACGTTTAGCATCTGAGAGCGACAAATCACAGTTAAGATGTCTTGGATGATTTAAGAGAAAACAAGATATGTGAATTCGCTAGCAAAATGGACGTCATTTTGTCTTTGTTTGTTTACTGGGAATAAGTTTAGTAAGTACATTTTTGATTTTGATATTCAATATTCATGATTTTTAACCATACATTAACGAGCGGTTCACTCATTATGACCTCATACATGACCCCATAATATTAAACTTGGTCAAAAAAACCTGCACAAAATTTTTTTAAGTGAAAAGGCAGCTTAAATATATTATATAAACGTGAAAGTCCTGACTGACTGATCAACGCCCAGTCCAAATTGTTTAATCTCGATTTTCACGATAGGTAGTTTATTTTTTTATTTACCGTAAGGACCAACTAAGAAGGAATTTTTGGAAATCCCTCCATTAAAGGGGGTAAAAAGGGAGTTGAAAGTTTGTATGGGGATTGTGTAAAATTTAAAGCGACCGCCTTGAAATTTTGTGTAAACACTCCTTATTAGAATACAAGAAAAATAATTTCAGCATTTTTTGAAATTCGTCCCCTAATGGGTCAAAAAGGGAGTTCTTCTACGCGTGCGCAGCCGCGGGCAAAAGCTAGAAGATACGTAACATGCATAAAATAAATGACAACAAACGCTACGGTATACTAGCTACGGTATATACAGAATAACTATTAAATATAAGCCATGGGTTACCAAGAGTGGCACTAACGCCGAACACTGTTTACAAAATCCTTTTCGTAAAATATAAAAGTCACTGTAACTTAGCCGAGTCTCTGCTTGTTAACTGAGTAATAATTCGCAGTCTGCGAGTCGCAAATCACACATGTCTTGAATGATTTAAGAACACAAGATAATTTATGCTGTTTTTTAGAATTACACTTCAAGTCTTGATAAATGAGTACATCGAAAAGTTAAAATTGGAATATTCGAGTAGACAACTACCTAATGACATTGGACGATGATTGGAAAACCAGGATTAACATAGATTTCTTCGTCGTCATTATTTTTTTTTAAATTGTATTACAGCAGATAAGCATACGGCCCGCATTATGGTATGCAACTTAGCAGTCACCAACACAACAATATTACTCAACTCATAGTGTTGTATTTTGTATTCCTCTTGGTGAGTAAGACCGCCAAAGAGCTCAGAGCCTTGTGAAATTGGTACTATTGGTGAGATGTCATCGCTGGACGTGCCCGCCCTATGACACTTAACAAGATGATATTTGTAATGCCCATACCTCTCATTTGGAAGGTCCAAATGAGAGGTTATGGGGATTATGAACATAACAGTCATGAAAAAGTTTGCGAATAATTTCAATTGGGGAAGCCGGTGGCGTCCTGTTACTTCGAAGTGTTTCTACTAATATCATGTAAAGGTAAATAACTATACATTAACTTAGTTCACTTACAGTTAGTTCTTATTTTTTAAAGAAATAATATCCCAGACTAAAATTATGTCATTCCTATGTCTCAGGACGTGATTTAAAATTCAATTGTTCAATAAAATGAAAAATAAATTCATCATCTTCCTCGCGTTGTCCCGGCTCATGGGAGCCTGGAGTCCGCTTGGAAACTAATCCCAGAATTTAACGTAGGCACTAGTTTTACGAAAGCGACTGCCATCGGACCCTCCAACCCAGAGGGTAAACTAGGCCTTATTGGAATTAGTCCGATTTGCTTCACCGACAAGCGACTGGTAAATACCAAATAATATTTCGTACATAAGTTCCGAAAAACTCGCCGGGATTCGAACCTGCAACCTCTGGATTGCAAGTCGCACGCTCTTACCATTAGACCACCAGCGCACAAACTTAAAAATAAATTATCGGGCGATTACTTCCCGTCGCATACTTCATCTTAATCTCCCTCACACTTGAACCACTTATTGTGAACCACCAAATTTGCCGTTGCATTTCGTATTTTGCAAAAGCTGATGCGGATTACCGTGGGTATTTGTTCGGCTTTGTGACTTTTCACATTCATATTGGATCTAAAATGATCGAGTCCAGTTGTTTAAGAAGCCAGTGTTATGTGACCTTGATATCTTTGACGTGTATGATTCTTAGTCACATCGACAATAGTAATGAAGGGAACAACTTAGAGCAATTTTTCACTTATGATCTTGCTTGCTGGCGTATAATGAGATTTTAGTGTCCAATCAAGGAGAAAAATCTTCTTTCTTGATATAAGTGCAACATTTATAAAATTCTGGCTTCTCAGTCAGTCAGTCTTGCTGTGACGGAATGGATTACTAAAGATGCGGCAATGCAGACCTTGTTCAGATGTTGAGCTATTACTGATGAGTATTACCATAATCTCCAATACATTTAGAACATCTCAATAAATATTTCAGTAAAGGACAAATACATATTAAATCACAAAAGTTACAGCCCTACTATTTGTTTTAAGTTTTGGACATGTTAAGTTATTAATTTTCAAAAAAATATCGTGAGTTTATTAAATATTTTGATTGTTCCATTTGATTACACACAAAGAGAGTTTTATTGTAACCTTAAATAGATGCTTATATAAAGGGCTTGTCTTTCGTAGAATAAGCTTTTAATGGATTCCAAATAAATAATTGCCTATAGTTAGAATCAAATAATTTTTAAATATAGAGTTTTACATTAAACCAGTTGGTTTAACCGAGTTTTCAAATCGCCCGTACCTACTTGAAACGATTGGAATGCCACACGCCGGTTTTATTAAATGTTAATGCTAAACTCCGTCACGGTTAGGATATCCACCATATGTGCAATGACAATTATTTTAAATATGAACTTTATACCAAGGGAATAAGATAAATAATTATATGCGCGTTTCAAAGTACACAAGACATGTTGCCTCTGAATTCTGGCGGCGTCATGCGCTTGTTGCCTCCATTGTTGTTCGTTGCAGCATTTTCTGGAAGGATTTTGTCGGTATTTCTATACGATACGTTTTATTAATCATAAATACTTAAATAAAACTGGGAAAACGAGGACTTAACATAAAAAG
Source organism: Grapholita molesta (assembly GCA_022674325.2). NCBI lineage: Eukaryota > Metazoa > Arthropoda > Insecta > Lepidoptera > Tortricidae > Grapholita > Grapholita molesta. The sequence goes on from CP053137.2 coordinate 13,207,868, forward strand.
ATATGTCCTTGTATCCGATCTTTAGCAGAAGGATCTTTTTGGACCCGGGTATGTCCTTGAACTACGTCCAACAATGAGAGGTAGGGCACAGCGATGACCATCACGCTTGAATCTGGGGCAGCCCAACTGGGGAAGTACCTCCTCCTTATAGAAGACCACAGCCATAATAGCACTGCTACCTTTCAGGTATGCAGTGTTGTGTTCCTGATGGTGAGTAAGGTTCCCAGAGCTCCAACCCGCCTTAAAGGCCGGCAAAGCGCTTGTGACTCCCCTGTTGTTGCGGGTGTCCATGGGCGACGGTAATTGCTTACCACCAGGCAATCCGTCTGCTCGTTTGCCGCCTATGTCATAAAAAAAAAGAAGCTAAAGCCAAATTGTAACTTCTTAAACCCTTGCCAAATATTTACCACTACAGACGTTTTGTTAGTCTTGTTGATTAATTGCGGCTTCTTTCGTTTCGAAAAGGTTGTAACTGATTAGGTTTTCTAATTAAATTAGGTCTATTGGCTCTTATGAAGCTAAGAGCTCTTTCACATCGATGATGGTGCCCTTTTGCGTTAGGAAATGAAGGGGTTTCTGTACGTGAGCTGCGCACAAGTGATACAGTCACGGATTTTAACTGTTGACCACTTACGGTTCAAGCTATTTTAGTTTCACACTTACTCTATAAAAGGCTCAGTGTAAAATGAACCCTAAACTACTCAAAAATGGTCCCTGAATATACTACTTGTAGCAATTAAACAACCCTAACATTTTTTTTTGTTTTCCCCTATTGACTACAGTATGAGGTTTTTCAAAAAAGGAGTGTTTAGGTTCTTGAAGGGTAAGCAACGCGCATGTGAATTTTCTGGAGTTGCAGGAATCTATCAGTCGGACCGTATGCTTGTTTGCCACCGTCGTTTATTTAAAAAAACGTATCAGGTGTGGCGGACATGATAGGTTTTATAAAATATTGTACAGTCAGCGTCAAATAGTTAGTGGCAGCCAAAGTGGTCAAATATACATCTATATATTGGTATACAGATCTTTGTTTATATAGCAGTAAGGATGTGTTACAATATATTTGGCCATACCCATAATGCTGACTGTACCTTTACTACAAATACCAAATTTCATTTTTCGAGCACAAACACAGTAAAATAGTTATAGGGAAATTATGAGTATACGTAACTCTAAAAAGTTACGTATACTGTAATAGCAGTTGCAGCAAAGCTGTCATAATATCTTCTTTTGTTGTCATAAATTCCGTAAAAATACATTATAAAAAAACCGTATAAGTACCTAACTTGCTTGTACAATATAAAAAAAAAAGTGAAAAGTGGAATAGTCGGCATCTTCTGAATATACGAAAGTATTTTTTTTTATGTAATTGTCTATTACAATTTTATTTTAATCAGTACAAAATTCATCGTTTCCTCGCGTTGTCCTCATTTTGCCACGGTTCATAGGAGCCCGGGGTACCCTTGGCAACTAATACCTGCACTAGTATTACGAAAGTGACTGCCATCTGACCTTCCAACCAAGAGGGTAAACTATGCCTGATTTGGGGGTAATTTCAGTTTCCTCACGATGTTTTCCTTCACCGAAAAGCAACTGTTAAATATCAAATGATATTTCATACATTAGTTCCAAAAAACTCATTGGTACAGCCGTGGTTTGAACCTGCGACCTCTTACCGCTAGGTCACCAGAGCTCTAAATCAGTACAAAATTACCACTCCATAATATTCTAAATAACTAGATCGAAACGGAACTTCCGACAAGCCCCCCAACTTCCTAAAATCCTAATAACCACGGCTTAATCACTGATAATGGAAACACGACCGTGACAGTCGGAACCTGTCACCGACAACACCTTAATTCTGGAAAGTAAAAAGGCTTAAGTTTATTGAAGTAGATACGGTTATTAAGACGTTTAGCGTGTGCCTTTAGTAGACGCGGAACACACGGACTGCAGTCGCAACGCAGTCGCGGCGGTTTTACCTTGAATGAATAATCTCATTATTTATATCTTAGGCCACTTTTGCTCCAGTCCAGCGCACTGGAATGGAACCTTTGGCACCTAAAACAACTAAGTATGTTGTTTTTGTTTCTAATGCCATTACGAGTATATGATAAAAGTTAGACAATAGGAGTGATACTTTACAACAAAAATGTTGATATATATAACAACATTTTATCATATACTAATATTTATATATATATTAGTCTACTTTGTAAATATTTAGGGTATGCAGATTCATTTCGCGCCTAGTTTATTCCGCTCTAAAAGTAGATTTTATACTTTTGCGAAATCAAGATACTCGTAGACTCATATACTTAAAAAAAAACCTTCTCTTTCCGTAATAATTATTGCTAAAATCCGTCGATTTACTCGTTTCCACAATGTTTGTCGATATTTTGACAGCAATTGTTATTAAAACTCACTCTTTACCACTCGGTCTACGCGTGAACGTTCAAAGTTAACGCTCCGTATGTTTTGAGTATCATTACAGTGTGAGACGTAAAAGCCTATAGATACATTTTCAGTAAACGGCAACATATAGCCTTACAAACTAAAGAAAACGAGTTAACTGCGTGCCAATAATTGCTGAAAGGGAAACCTTATCTTTCTTCGTTAAATTAATTTAGCGATACAAAGTGATGATAATGTTCTTTTGGAAGAATTCAGTGAATTATTAAAACCTTTCATATATGTATAGTAATATTAACCGTTAGATAGTCACGGTGTTTTCGTTTAACAAAAAGTGAACCATACTGGATTGTTCGAAGGTTCATTTTAAGCTGCGAGCTTTGCTCTTTAATCAATGTTAATCGGAAAAAAAATTGTAAGCATAGTTTCTCGAAATTTCAGATATTTATACAACTAAGTAGAACAATATTTTATATATGAAAATAACGGCTCTATGTATATTTAGCCACACGCGCGTCATGTTTCGGAGAACATAGGCCTCCATTTTCAAGCACTAAGAGTGCCGAGTGTCCGGTCGGTTCGCCGCTCGTGTTGTCGACCCGTCACTCACTTAACAAAATTTGTCGCGCGAGTGACTAAATAAACGTGAATAGAGCTGTTATTTTCATCTATAAATTAATACAACGACTCACGAAAGTTTGAATACCAAAAGTAGGTCAGTATTAATCTATTTATATTTTAACAATTTCAATAAATTTTCATGCTACAAAAAAAATATGCGTAGATCTGTGAGCCTTCTCAAAAGTAAAAATACTTTAACTTTTCCGTTTTACGGTGAAAATGTCGGTAATGTAACCGATTTAAGTAATCAACGAAGTACCCCAAATCCTCAAACTCCTCAAAGTAACTCCGTTTTATGGTACAGATTATGATAGCGAAAAGTGAGGGTAGAGTTACGTGCGACATTCGGTTGGATAGCTGCTGAATCTCCAGGGCTATTTACGAAATATCAATTGTTATTTGCTAGGAAAGAAAAACCGGGTAGATCCCAATATGGTCTTGGAGTTGGATGTTTAGAAAAAAGTCGTTTTCGTATTCATTATTATGGAATTCGTAAGTAAGTAGACCCTAGGCACTATTAACTAGTGGTAAAAACAGCGCAAATAATGCTAGGCAGAGAATTATGAAAAATTGCATTTGAAAGACCAGAGCCCTGAGTGTAAGTTTTAACGTAACTTTACGACACGAACGCGTTTGCGTTTCCCATATAAATAACATTATCACTTACGCGTTCGTAAACGTTTTTTACATCAAAAGAAACTTACACTAAAGTTTCTGGCTATAAAATGTACTAACTGTAAATATACTAAGCATTCAACACAAACAGACATGACAATCCATTAGTTACATTTTATATTTTCACATCACACTAAACTTGAGTAGGTAAGCCCTGCTTGACCCAGCCAAGTGTGCCGGAGTGCAAACCTTATTACCGTGTTTAATCCTCTTATATGACTAGTTTAGTACGTCACTCTTCAACGCAAAGGAGTAGATACAGTAGGCCAGCTTCTAAGATACGCTATCAGTGTAAGTTAACACTTTATTAGCCATGTTATTTATTATAATTTACGATACAATATCCAATGGATTCAATGTATGTATTAAGGTCCGAAAAGGTCCTTAGTAAGTCTATGCTACTTGGTAAAGGGGTGGTGGTATGAGACTCTAGACCATAGCAGACTATCCAGTAAATATACAGCAGTTTAGCCTTAACAACTTTACGCCGCGGGAATGGATTGCACATACTGCCGCGGGACGTCTCATCGCTTGAGTTCCCGAGGTAAACAGTTTCAGACCATCCAAAGAAAGAAAAGATGACGAGTAAAGTAGCAGGCACTTCCCCCGTCCCTTACCAGTAATAATGGTCAATAGCGAGACATCCAGCAACCCTCTACTGCTGAACATATCCGATAACCCCGGCACACAAATAAATATAAATAAATAACGTTAGACCGACAACATCTCTATCCTGAGGCATTTTAGTAGGTAGGTAGTTTATCATATTTATTTACTAATTTGTTTTTTCAATGTAAGGATGGAAACATGCGAAAACGCAAGTAATCTTAACCTTTACCACGCCACAGACTGATATATCGGCACCACAGGTCTAACGTCAAATACTGAATATGTCATGCACCACAGAGAAAAATAGACCTACATGCACAAAGTTCAACTTAACAGTTATGACATTTCAATGACGAGCGTCTGAGCACTTATCAAATCGCATAGCGTATTCGCAAAGCAATATTATTATTATTAGTGTCCATTACAAGGTTCCTATTTACTTGTTGGGTTTACTCATTGAATGGGAAATCTTCAGACTTCATCTGATGGCCATTGGTAATTGAGCAACTGTTACTTGGAATCTGGAAGTAAAGTTATGAACCTGCTGATGTTTTCTTCCCTACGTCAGCCACGTCTCGACCTCTCTGCGACACAGGATAACTAGGTCTTGTGTTTTTACAGCGAAATGCTACGGAGAAGTTTTAATACGATAAAAAGTTCAGTTAAATTAACATCTAGCTCTCAGAGGGAAAAGGCTTTTTGTGCGTTTGTTTTGGGAGAATAAGTAGCTGGGTGAACACAAGTTTTCACATGTTCTCTGATAGCACCAAAATCAGAGTGAGTAATATCGTGTTATGAAAACTAGGTGCAAACCTTTAACTGGAAAACTAGTAAAACAGCGATTTCTGTAGTCTCATCAGAGTGATGGCGCAAGGCTTGTTTAATAGGATGACCGGTCTGGCCTAGTGGGTAGTGATCCTGCCTATGAAGCCGATAGTCCTGGGTTCGCCCAGTCAGGGCATTTATTTGTGTAATGAGCACAGATCTTTGGTCCTGAATCATGGGTGTTTTCTATATATTTATGTATCTATATATTATATTATATCGTCGTCTAGTACCTACAACAAAAGCTAAACTGAGCTTACTGTAGGACTAGGTCGATTTGTGTAAGATTGTCCCGAAATATTTATTTAATTATTTAATAGGTACTTACTGATGAAATCTATCAAGTACATACATTGAATTGTTTAAATACTTGCATGCATTTGTATGTAGATATGTCAATTAACAATTCGGTTAACAATAATAAGATTGTTTTGCTGTTCAACTGTTTGTTCTGTAAAAACTTCGCCTCAAGGCTGCTTGTTGGAGGCATAATACTCTGGCGCCGAATGGTACCGACTAGCAAAAACAAAAAATAGCACCATTCCATCTCTCATGGGTATCGTAAAAGGTGACAAAGGGAAAAAACCGATGGATGGGAAGCAGCGGCCATGGAAATCAATTCAATAGTTACTGCAATCGCTACCCGCCTAACAAGCGTGTCGACTATGGGGGAGAGCTTTGTTCAACAGTGGGCGTCTTACGGCTGAAATAAGGATAAGTGATGATACTCTTATGAATTTCGTACATGTGGTATTTTTTTTATGACAAAGGTGGCAAACGAGCATACGGACCGCCTGATGGTAAGCAATAACCGTCGCCCATACCGACACCAGGGGAGTCAAGCGCGTTGCCGACCTTTTAGGTAAGAGTACGCTCTTTTCTTGAAGGTAATGAGGGTCGTATTGGTTCGGAAATACCAATACGACCCTCATTACCAATCATTCTAAAACATACAATATACAAACAATCATGGAAAACCATTAGTTACTCGTAGATTTTATATTTTCACAGGAATTAACTTTAACTTAAATTGAAATTTATTAGCGAATATTGAATATGTAAACTCATTTTTATAGCCATAGCTACTGTTATATAGGTATAGCTACTGTTGAGATTTAATTTCCGACGATAGATTCGGCCCAGTGGGAGGTGCCTATGAAACCGACGGTCCTGGGTACAAATCCCAGTAAGGGCATTTATTTGTGAGGAAAGATATATGATCCTGCGTCATGGGTGTTTTATATGTATTTAAGTGTTTGTATATTATACGTGTATATATCGTTGACTGGGCCCACAACACAAGCCTTCTTGAGCTTACCCTGGGGCTCAGTCAATTTGTGTAAGGATGTTCTGAAATATTTATTTATTCATCCAAATCTAAGTCCACATAGGCTTTCTGAAATCTAGGTGGTACTTTAGTTAAAGCCTGATATTTACGACTGCCTCCTAATTACGTTTCACGCCGATCGTATTGTTTCCAAATTCCCGCAAACCTAATGCACTGTGTATGGTGGAGATTTATATTTGTACGTCCTAGATAGAGCAATATGAGTATATAACTGACATTTTATGAATAACATGTCTTCAGTCACGAGTATTTCAAACACTAAAAGTGCGAGGCGTCCGTTCGCGTCGCGTTTCAGGTGGCCAGGAATTCACGAGCAGAAATTGTTGTACATAATACCAAGCCAGTCGACACTCAAAATATAAATTGTGTAACAGATAAACACACAATATATTACAATTAAAACTGTTGTGAGCCATGTTACTACTACTTAGTTACAAACGGATAAACTCACGTGTAATTATAGTGAGGGATACACCCCCAACGCAATCGGTGTGTTCTGACTCGGCTTGAAGATGGGTACCAGAGCTTACCCGAAACATGTCACCTAGTGCGATATAATTACACGTGAGTTTATCCTTTTGTAACTAAGTAGTACACAATATATTGTAGTATCTTCTTCATGTCAGGCTAGAGACCCACAATGACCGATTCTGCGCCACCCGCATCCAGTGGATTTCCGCGATCTTTACCATGTCGTCGGTCTACCTTGTGGGGGTCTGCCCACGCTGCGTCTTTCGGTACGTCATCGCTACTAAGAAATTGTGGTGTCTTAATGTTTACTAATTATCTTTACAATTGGCATCATGTTTGGTGTGGTACATAATATAACCAGATATTCTATTATTTTTCTGCGAAGAAAAAGTTTTAAAATTAAAACTAAATTATTTTACTACGAATCATTTATGTTCCAAAAACGTTTTTCTTTAAGTAGTAGTTTCATAAAGTATACGTAGTAAACTAATCGTAAATATCTGTAAAAATCTAGTAAAAAAAGCTTTGATAAATATTAAACACTAATTTTGAGAATTTGATAAATTCAATTGTTTAGCACGCCCACTACGCCCAGTACATGAATATAAAATATATATATTTAATATTGTGATGTGTGTGTGTATATAATAAAAAGCTGTATCTGTGTGAAACTATTGTTATTAAATTACAAATATTATTATGTTAGATACAGCTTGTGGAAAGATTAGTTCAAACTTCGCGCACATAGCCAGTTCAATCGATCTAGTGAGAGATAGTCTGTATCGTGTGGCACAATTTCCTCTGCTTAATTACTCACTACCAGCCGATTTAGACCTACTCACTATAAAATTTGCACAAACCCGAGTAATTACACAAGTTAAACAATAAAAGGTCACCAGGACCTGTGCGGAACAATTGTTTAAATTCACCGGAGAATAATTCGAACTTCGCTAATCTTACTTTGATTTGTTAATGTAGGTGAACGCGCAACGCTATATTAAAATATGTGTCAAAAACAAAGTAAAGCTCTTAAAGCATGTACCTAAATTAGTCTAAATAGCATTTAATTTTGTCTTTATCTAATGTCGTTTTTTAAAACTTTTGTGAGCCATGTTACTTAGTTACAAACGGATAAACTCACGTGTAATTATATCTCACTAGGCGACATGTTTCCGGTAAGCTCTGGTACTAATTTTCTAGCCGAGTCAGGACAGATATAAACCAAAGTCGATAATAATACATTTGTACATTTGGCTTGGTGATGATGATGGCTTTAATATGTTTCAGTCACGCGTTACCGTCACATTTGTGACATAATTATGTGGTTGTTGACATCATCGTCATCGTGAATACTGCGAACTGGCTTTTAATGGTACACTGATGACAACCCTTGTTTAAAAAAAAAAGAGACAACGACGGTGGCAAACAAGCACACGACCTGTCTGATGGTAAGCAGTTACCGGAGCCTATGAACGCCTGCAACTCCAGGATTCACATGCGCGTTGCCTACCCTTTAAGACACACTCCTTACACACTTTGATTTATTACAAGATTTTATTTAACTTGCATTTCCGTAGTAATAGTAAATAATATAGTAATACTAGTATTTTTCTTTTGTACTAGTTGTATAGTGCTACCTAGTCCACTTATTGGGCTTCACAGAAAACCAGAAATGCAGACTATGTCATCTGGCTCACTTTGTGACATTACGAATAAGCTGAGTGAGGACCATTTAGCGCACAAAAATTAATTTAATAATAATGAAACAATGTTTTCTAAGTGATATGTTATGTATAGTGATATAATGTGTAATTATGTGTAATAAATGTATTTTCTTCTTCTTTTTTCAATGTAAGTATATTCGAGGGGAATTTAGAAACTCAATTTTGAAGCGGTAATCTTTAACTGATTGAGCTGAAAAGCACACTTATATTAGGTTGCATAGTCACCGATGCAATGTTATGGTACATTGATCGAATTTGACGCCGAAGCCAGATGATAGCCATTGCATCTCCTAAGATATACAAGAGATATCCATAGTGATTAGGCTCGTTAGAATCTTTCGATGAGTAGGTAGTTGATGATTGTGCAAAAAAAGTACAGTCGGCAATGAAAGGTTATGCCAAAAATATGTTTTTTGACATATGCTTATTGTGTTTCAAAACACTTGGCAATCAGTAGTATAGACTTTAAACAAATCTATTGCTACATGCAAATCTTTTCAACTTCATTTGACATAAATTTTGAAACAAGTTGCGATCGTAAAGTTCGAATATGCTTCTTCGGGTTGAGGTAAACAATTTTTTGGAGTTTGGATTAATTAAGTTTAACGATGTTTTAATTACTTGATTCTGCATAATTACGGTACCAAGGTGATTCAGAATATGCAATTAGATATATATGGGTTTGTTTAGTTTAATTTCAATGACACATTACTCGAAATTTCAGGTTATACTGTAAAACATATTGTAAGTTCATCCCTTGTGTGGGTCATTGTTGCCTTTATTTGTCATTGTAATTTTGTTTGTGGTTCACGTGCACTCTGGACAGGACATCTAAGCTAAATATTTGACGGACAGATACTACGTTTGAGGTTCGAGTATCATTTTAATAGTTTATCTTAGAAAAGGTGGCACATTATGAAGAATATGGCGGTTGCGCACAACCTTCTGCGCGTGATAGTTTTCGAAGTTAATATTATTTTTACTACCTCATAATTCAACATCAAAATTGTGGAATGATTTGCCGTCCGAGGTATTTCCGGAGTAATAGAACACTCATACCTTTTAAAGGGCGGCAACGCGCTTGTTGACTCCTCAGGTGTTGCGCTGCTTATGGGCGACGGTAATTGCTTACCATTAGGAAATCCGACTGCTCGTTTGTCACCTTTGTCATAAATAAAATGTGTTTTCTATTCTAATAATTTGTTTTTCGTTGTCAATCTATTTTTGCACTGATAGTTTACCGACTTTTTGTTTTCATAGTTCAAAGTTTTGCTCTTGCATTCCCGGCAATAAGAGACACGGAATTTTCCCAATAGCACTGCTGTGGACTGCGCTCGCTTGTCTGTGTTGTCTTGTTTCGCTATACCTGCTAGAGCCGAAGTCTAATATACTTTCAAGTCTATAGGTATTCACTAATAAATACATAAAATAATTACTAACGAGAAAGTGCTATTTCCTGTAATAAAACATCATATTCAATCACTTGCTTTCAATAGTGGTCAAAATTTAATTATTACACAAACTATTGACTTCGAGCTCCAAATCTAGCCAGTTGCAAACCTAACTCCAAACTTGCAACATGCAATATTCCCTACCTTTACATATTGGAGCTTTCAATAAACTGAACTTCATACTTTTGGCACACAGATCCCTAACAATAGATAGGGGATAAGAAACTGACGATCATAATGACATATCAAACTGCTGACTAGAATAGCAATGCCATGACGCTGCAATTGTTTTGTAAAAATCGTTCAAATCAATCGTCATCATCGATAGTCCATAAGTAATCGGGTTCCAAATATATGTCGGGTTCCAGACCGGTAGACAGTTTAAACAATCAAGAATCTAGTATATCCACTTAAATAATACGATAAAAACACAAATTCGTAGGTATATAAACGGAACCCTGTATTGATGTAATTAATGATTAATGAACTTGAGTTGTTAAGAAATTATAAATATTTATTCGAGTCTTAAATACAACTCAGTGCGCATTACGGGATTATTGTTTTACAAATAAATCGTCTATAAGAGCGATTGCATGACAATACAGTTTTTACTTACTCGTAGAAGTAGAGTAATTCGTATCACAACAGGCAGAAAAACCCCAAAGAATGATTACCCACTGTGGTATTGTGGTGTGTTTTTCTGCTATGGACGGCGGGTAACACAGAGAAAAATTACTAACTAGTATGTAATTTTAGAGATTGTTTTTCTTATTGGGATAAAAAAAGATCATGATCATAAATTAGCTAGCAAGCGTAGCGTAGGATCCACCCACAAGATTGACAGACGACCTGGACGATGCTGGATGCAGGCCGCTTCCAACCGGTACATGTGGAGGTCCAAAGAGTTGCCTATGTTCAGCAGTACGTCTTATGATTGAGATGAAGATGATTACGATGATCAGAAAATATAATATAATTCTCAGAAACTAATGGGTATGTAATGATCCGTATAACAACATTTGATATATTTTCAAGGCGTATAACAATTTTTAGTATAATTTCATAGACGGTTTTCACTTAAACGGCATAATAAACTTTTGGTATAACAACAAATGTTATATTTTCATTGCATATAATGATCAGTCGATATAATACATATTGAAAATAACGTTTACTGCGTATAATGAAGTATCGGTATAAGTATTTATGGTATAATGTATTGAAAAATATTAAAAATAATAATTTATTTACATAATTATTAAGCAATGTTTGTATTTAAATAAAATATCTCTTCTAGAAACTATTGTTTTATTTATAAATCCAGAGAGGGTCGCAGTTCTAACCTAACCTAACCCACTTTTCTAGCGCCAGTTTGGTTCCGCGGGGTCGCAGTTCTAACCTAACCTAACCCACTTTTCTAGCGCCAGTTTGGTTCCGCGGGGTCACAGTTCTAACCTAACCTAACCCACTTTTACAAAGGTATGTAGGCCCTTAAGTTTACAAAGGTAGGTATTTGTAATTGTAGTAAAAATTGTAAATTATACCAGTACTACATTAGACCAAATGAGTGGTATATCATACAGAATTATATCTGAAATACCTTATACAATGTGACTGTTACATTATTACTTATTATATTAGAAATTTATTATACCTTACGATAGTTAGATGCTCTCAGAATATACAAAATGTTGTTATACCAAAAGAACATTATGTCCCTTAATCGTTATATCGACTAAAAATATATCAAAAGCTGTTATACAAACCGTTACGCACCCGAAACTAATACAATGTCTAAAAGTGTTTTTATTAAGATCGTATATTATTTTTTAATTATTATATTATTTTGTATACATCTTCCTCTACACACTTATTGATCTTACCGTAGAACTAAGCCGATTTGTGTAATGTTATCTCAAAATATATAATTTTTTAATTCATTTTCGATGCGCATAAATAATTAAAAAAAAAAAAATATCGAAAATGAACTTGTTCCTACCTCAGTGAACGCGTTTACCCCAGTCTCCCGTAAATGCTATTTTCTCTTTGTTGTTGAGATTATTAAGTATAACCTTTGTATAATTACATAGTAAAGACTTTTTTATATTTCAATGTGTTTGATATGGCTCAATCAACTATTCTTTGCCCTCGTTGCCTTAAGTGTTCATGTGTTAATCACATTGCTCATTGATGGTTTGTAATGCGGATTCCGTTGAAGATAGTCTGTGACTGAAACTTGTGGCTCTATAGGTTTAATTCCGGAATGCACCAATAAACAAAGTTGCCCTACCGTTACCAAAATAAGCTTTAGGCAAATATGGTTCTTGTGTCCTAGAAATTAAGGGTTTAGAACACAGGGTCACGCTAGATAGCTGGATGAGAAGCGGGACTAAGTACTTTATATTGTATGGCTCTGAGCTATAATTAAGTTAGTTCCCAACAATCGCTCAAACATATTTCACCATCAGCCCGTACACTGCCCAATGCTGGGCACATATTCTTTCAAGAGGTTTGGGCTACGGTCCCAATACTAGCCTAATACGAACGATCCTACAGCTATAAATTTTGAGGTATTATTAAAACCAAAACTAAGTATAATCGATAAATCAACGCCTTGAGAATTTACAAGAATTTAATTTTAAATATTGCGACAGAAACTTAAAAAATATTTCAATTTTTCAGATTTTTTTCCAGCAGATTCTTTACAGGTCCAAAAAACTTAAAGGCACGAATCGGGCTTTGATAAATGACATTCAGCCGTGACGTCTGTAAATTTGCACTGACCCAACAACTTACTAAAAGAATAAAATGTATTGACATTATAGTATCAGTCTGCAATATATCTCCAATTTTTACCGCATTTTATTTTTCACAAAGAAGCTTTCTTATTTGAAATTTTGAGAGGACTAACAAGGCAATGAACGTCTAAGTAAAAATTACAACACCAAAGTTTAATTCTCTTTTGTTCGTTGCAGAGGCTAGTTCTTATCACGGAAAAGGTCACAACCATTTCGCAAATGTTAAGTAAAATAACATAATATCATGTTTAATCTTAGAGCATGACGTTGTTAAGTAGGCCTTGCATGTTTTAAAGTGGTAGCTGGACTTTACAGAAAGCCTATAAGCGGTTATGACCCCGGGATGGTGACCAAAATATTTAGTGGTGAACGCGTTTTGAAATTAATTCTTCATTAGCTGCTCAATTTTGCGTTAGATCACTGCATAAATAGCTATCGATATTACAAACTAAATTACGTTAATGAACAAAAAAAAAACAGAAAAATATACACGTACTCGTATAGCACATTTGGTAGTGCATTGGGCTAGTGATCGAGTGCTTGTGGGTTCGTGTCCCGCTACGAGTCAAATTTTTCGATGTTTCTTTCGATTTAAATATCCATACTTCGCCATTTTTAAGGTTTACCCGGAAGATCTCCTCAATAGTTACATATTATGCAAGTAAACCTCCGCCGATTTCCAGTGTAAGTTCCACAACCATCGCCCTAAAGCTCATACGATGAAAAAAAAAAGTTTCACAACTTGGCACAGGATCATTAAATTCCCGGTGAGTCTTTAACACAACTATACCAAGATATTTTTCTAGCACGAACGGTATATTGTAAGTGATTGACAAAATAAAAACATCGACAGTCCTTTTATCGATAAGTACCACTTCAACATCATACAGGTAATACTAAAACGAATATAAGGTAATAGGGTTAAAAGTAAATAAAATAACAAAACTATATATTTATTTATATTTTACATACCTCAGAAAACAATTGCGAACTATTAATTGCAAATAATAAAATAAGTTGGATCAAAAGTGCACGGATTATGTTCAATTTGTTCAAGATCAAATGGCACGCGGGGTCTAGGTAGGTAGACTGTGTGTACGTATTGTCGTTGAAGTAGTATGTGTTTATCGATAACAGGATTGTCGATATTTTGATTGTGGCAAGCACAAAGCAAATGTCGTTCCTGCTATAAAAATATCTAGGTATAAACATAACTAAAGAATTGAAAATATTGTATTTTAAATAAGAAGTACCTAAGAGAACATCACTGAGGAATTTTAAATACATACGTAAAATTTGAACTATCAATCGTTTATACATAGTATGCATTTATATACTTTAAGCAAAGGTAATAAAGCTCAAATCTGTTTACATATTCATAGCTGCGAGCAAAACTACAACACATTTTCGCCTTAATGAGAAATTGCCTATAGTTTGAGGGTCTAATGTTTAACTTTCTCTAATTGTTTGCTCAGGAAGCAACTTCCTACTCTCCACAATTCGGACCGTCCACACGACCGTACGTCCCCCTCTGTCGCCTTAATCTCGACCAGGGGGAGGGGAGGAGAGGTCCAAATTGGACAAGTCGTTCTAAAGTAATCTCGCCAAAACCGATGTAATATAGGAAACTTTTAATAGGATTAATATTTAATTTATTTATTAGTTGTTGAAACGTTACGCATCATTTGGATCAACTAATTTATTGCAAGCCTTTTTGGGTTACGGATTTAACAGATTGCGTTAATTTAGAGGTATTAAATCAGTTGGGTGTTAGTAGTATAAGCAAAAACAATATTTAACCTTTTGAATATAATAATTACGTTTACTTTTGGTTAGCCTTGGGTAGTTCCTATGTGTTAGTGTGTCTATGGTCCTGGGTTCAAATCCCAGTTAGGACATTTATATCTGTGATGAGCTGTTTACATGTGTGTGGGTTTTCTATGTATTTAAGTATCATACTCGTATATTGTTGGCGTAGAACCCACAACACAAGCTTTTTTGAGCTTACTGTGGGGCTCAGTAATATTACAGGAAATATATATATATATTTACAAAGCAAATATATTTTATATACTTACCCAACCACCATATGCTAAAGAAACAACATTTTATGTTATTTATATTTCCTGGCTGGAAGGATATTAACTGTTTGGAAGTTAACTTGTAAACTCACAAAAGATATTAAGATTAGATCTATGTAATATATGGCTTTTGTCTTCATTGCCTTAAATTTATTTTATTAAATAAAATAATAATTATTATGTCATGTTTTTCTTTGTGTAGGCTTTCCACAGCATGTCGTACGAGCGACTAAAAAAACGTGAGTAAAGCCGTAATTTTTAGTCGGAGAAATTATACATTACAGCAAATAGGATGCCATTCAGCATCAGTAAACATGACTGGATATGCAGCGACGCTGAGATTCAGAGCTTTTTCGTTATAGCTATTGTATCTTTGATACTTTTAAATCAATAACAGATGTAAAATACTGATTCAAACTTTCACGGTTTTTACACAGTATTACAAAATAAACAGGCTTAACCACTTATAATAACTTTAAAATTAACCGTCGACGTTTCGAGTACAACGTTATCTGGTGGTCTCGGATAAAGACTCAAAAAAGTCTCGCAGGCTTTATCCGTGTAATAACAGATGTAGTTACCTACTAGAGTCACACAAATTGATAAAAAATGATAAAAAAATAAACGATTTTAATTTTTCAATTTAGGCACATGCACTAATGAACGTCAAAGAAAAATCTACCACCGGTTCAAACCCTACATCTCTGACCCGAGATACCGGCAAGAAACTATGGCGGGGCTTATTTTTTCAAAACAGTGATAAATACATCAAATCTTAAAGTAGATAATTATGCGTAGTCCCAAAAACAAAAATCTATTCTGTAGGTAATAGTTAACTTCTCTGTGTACATGTCTTACAAATTATGTTTTTATATGTGTTTGTGATATAGTCTTATGCTTTAATAGTAGTTTATGTATCTGTGCATAATGAAGGGCTAATTATGTATAGTTGCATACACTACTTTATCTACACACATATCATAAGTGTTATAAGATGGGTTCAGGAACCGTAAGCATGACCTGCATTATTACTAGTGTTACTTGAAACATCAAAAAGTCAACGAACAAAACAAATGACAGCTTGGAATGGCGGCGTTGCTTATTTCATATCTCAGTCAAATATTTCTTAATACCATAGACAAGCGAATGAACTCCCTATTCTATTGTCACCCGAGTTCAAATGTCGTTCGATTTATAATAAAAAAACATAACGAATTGGTGTTTCGTATCAATGACTGTTTTAATATCTATAGATGCTAGAATAGAAAACCCACTTGAATTTGACAGCTGTTCCAAATTTAAACTCATAACCTCAGATCTCAGATCTCAGTAGGTAATGTTAACATTACATCTCCATTCATTTCTGATGGTTGGTAATGCTGGTCATTGCCTACGGTTTCTGTACACATTTAGAGCACAAAAAAAACAAAAAAACTATTAACTTTCACAATGTCCACAGAAAAGACGCAAATCTAATTGATCTGTATGAGCCATTAAATGTAAGCAATTTAATTTACCCGAGTTAAATTAATAAATCCAATGAACCGATGTTTTGATTATAATTTATATGTTCACTATCATTTTTGTGTTTATTAATAAGTATTTAAACGTGCATTGAAAATTACTGAATTGGTAACTGATTAAAGTATGTTATATTAATTAATAACATATCTGTAATTTTTATTTGTCTGTTTAGTGTTTTTCTGGTATTGGTAACATTATTCCTATCTGGAGTCTGGAGCTGCCCAACTGTGGAAGTACCTCCTTCTTACAGAAGACCACAGCCATAATAGCACTGCTACCTTTCAGGTATGTAGTGTTGTGTTCCTGATGGTGAGTAAGATTACCAGAGCTCGAAGCCCGCTTAAAGGCCGGCAACGCGCTTATGACTCCCCTGGTGTAGCAGGTGCCCATGGGCGACAGTAATTCCTTACCATCAGGCAATCCGTCTGCTCGTTTGCCGCCTTTGTCATAAAAAAGGTGGGTTGATGTCGTGATCGGCAGGCAGGTTGGTTGGTCGACATTTCACTCTCGTCAATGTTTAACGCTATAATTTACGTTTAAATTATCATCTTTGAATATTGAAATTTAGTTTCATAGTCGAGGGTGTCATTCAAATAAACTACCTAGCACTTATGGCAGATAAAAAAGTCTGAATTTTATGGTCATTAAAATTTGTCATGTTCAGATCATAGTAAATAAACTGAAATGCATTGTAATAGTTTATTTCAATTCACTTTCTAACAATTAGAAACATTAATGAAATAAATTTAAAAAATTGTTAAAATTGGGCCCCATTGGTCCATGTCAATGGCAATGGTGCCGAGGATGCTGGCAGCATTCCCCCGCTTTATCGCGATTCTTTATAATAAATAAACTGTTAATAATAAATGTGAAAAAAATATCGCTCAATATTTACGTCATTGAATATTCTCAATATTAGTTGTGAAGGATATTTAATTTATATCAACAAGGATTCCGGGATTAGATGATACCGGAAGGCGTATTGGGTCAGACCCCCAACAGAGTGGACCAATGAACCGGTAAAGATCACCGGAATCTAGGTGATGTGAGTGGCACACAAAACCGGTCATTGTGGGTCACTATGAGGGAGGTTTATGTCCAGCAGTACCCGATATGATCAGCTTATTTTATTAACGTAAAAACTATCAAATTTCGATTCAGTTCCGTTGAACGCGAGATGCATGGGTTATGAGTCCGATCAGTACATAGATGTACTCACTAAATCAAATTACACAGATTAGATTTACACACTAAAATATGAAAAATATGTAGATTCATTTCAGTAGCCTTATTCATAACAATCACAATCAGTATCAGCGGTGATGCATCTATACACACACCACTGTCTGTTATATGTAGACAAATTTGCGATAGCGAGCGTGGATTTGCATCTGTAGTGGTATTGTGTGTTTATATATATAGGCATTCTATATTTGAAATTTCCTTTTTCCCGTACGACCACTACAAATCCAATTCCACACACTCGCTAATTTACGCGTTATAAAACACAGTGTAACGAGGATGCCGATATGTTGGCACAATAATAGCATCCTTGTTACACTATGTACGAGTATTATAACGTTATAACATTTAAGCCATAACACGCAGAGCG
This sequence comes from Grapholita molesta, assembly GCA_022674325.2. Lineage (NCBI taxonomy): Eukaryota > Metazoa > Arthropoda > Insecta > Lepidoptera > Tortricidae > Grapholita > Grapholita molesta. The sequence continues at coordinate 13,226,019 of CP053137.2, forward strand.
GTATGTACATTGGATTACCAGTTTAAATTTAGATTGTATTACGCGGCAATAAGATAAACAATTCAATGGCTTTTGGAATGACTTACGGCGTTTACGTAGTAGTGTTCTTACACGGAGATAGATTGAGGGCCAGTTGTGCGAAAATCATTGTTGACATCGAAATAAATGAAAATTTTGATTTTTTTTCATGACGATGATGTGTAAGAATCACTATTATAAATAGGCGTCCACATCTTGATGGTGTATTTATTTAGCAGAGTCCACTGAGTATGTATGAATACATTTGTTAAAAAAATTATACACACCCATGAGTTAAGTTGACTTTTACTTATAACAGCCAGTGTGGGAGCAACATTAAGTAACTAATTTCCCCGCAGTTTATCAGTTTCCCTTAAGTCTACGTTCTAGAATAATAGTAAAATTCACACTGTACTCAGTAAAAACCACTATAATAGAAGCTGTCCTTTTCTAGTCCGCACTCGCGCACCCAATCGGAACCGGCGGCCATTATCAATTGCTGTTTCGCACTAATGCGTCAGCATTATCCGGACTAAATTTAAATGCATACTCATTAGTTCGCCTGTGAAACTAGTGTTTGATATATTGCGTCGAATTTGTTTGCCCTTACTTCATTATTGTTAATACAAAAATTATTGTTTTCATCCGTTTTTCGGGTACCGTACCTTAAAAGGAAAAAGCGGAATCCTTATAGGATCATTTTGTTTTCCGTCTGTCAATACCCTTTGTCTCGGGAACACGTGGAGGTATCAAGCTGAAATTATTATTAAATGCTCAGTTAGAGCTATTAAAAGGGTTCTTCCCGTGAACTCAAATTTGGTACGGTACGTAAAGGAAAATTGCTAAAAGCATCATTTGTTTAGCTTTTACTTATTTAAGTATTTTTTCAATGAAAAAGGTGGCGAAAGAGCAGACGGATTGCGTGACGGTAAGAAATTACCGTCACCCATGGGCACCCACAAAACCAGGATAATCACAAGCCCGTTGCCGGCCTTTAAGGGGGGTTTCTACATTTACCTACGTTTACTACATGTGAAATGATAAATACAAAGACAAACTTACCTCTTTAAGCCATCTATTCCAGCATATACATGTAATAACTACTGTAAACATTTAGTTCAATAGCATTACAAGCCTCATCCTTCCGCCATAACAGCTTGTAAACAAAAAGTGTTTACCGCATTATCCACTAACTATGCATTTAATATTTATGGAGGGACGGTCCCCGCACCTGGTACTCACTATAAATGTTTAACAAGACCCGCTTGATATTTACGGTATCGATTGCAGAGTAATCGATGGTTAGGTTAAAATGGAAATAAAACAACTGAAACGGATTATATATCGCGTATACTAATTTAAACTTCATCTTGACGTTTCGAACCTTTTAGCAGCGTTCGTGGTAGGTAAAGTGTTCGAAGCGTTGGGATGAAGTTTAAATTAGTATACGCGATATAATCCGTTTCAATTGTTTTAATTCATGAGTAATTATCGCAGCAACCGAAGACAATATTATGATAAAGTTTAAGGTTATATTACATTACCTTTTTTAGGGTTTATGTGCTTAACTTACAAAATATCCAACAATAGAAATAAAAAAGCTAAAAAGTGGTCTCAGCAAATAATTAAAATAATTATTTTTACTCATTAAAATTATATTTCAGCGCACATTATTCTCAAGAACTATCCTAAGCATTTTACGCGACGGACTCAAATATTTGCGGTGAAATAACACATTACTAGTAAAGTGACAAAGTCCTAACATCCATTGGGGCGTGTGATTGTTACAACTTTGTCAGTTCGATAGTTACAATGTTAGTTGGGTGGTTAGAGTGGCGGTTAGCCCGGCTATGTGTTTTAAAGTGATTTTAGGAGATTTCGACATTGTTTCAAGGTTCAGCTTACATTGGAAACATTTAGATTGTCGCATTTGTTTTTGTTTCTAAATACATAGATGGCAGCACTACGTTTCTGGCTATATCCGAATCAGAAAGTGCAAGTACTTAGATATTAAAAGGTAACCGTTGAATGACTTAAGTTTTAACATCTTCCGTTGTAGCTGTGTGGTTTAATTGACGAGTATAAGCCGCGAAATCCAGAAGTTTGGGTTCACATCTAGCCTCGGACACCGGTGATCTGGTCACATTTTCTTTAGCAAATGTCATTCTTTATAATTATCGTAATAATAGTAACTTCTGTGAGACACACGCCGTCATAGATATTTCAAACTTTCTTGGTTCTTGTGTGTTAAGCTGTGGGGAGCGGTTTCATCCTTACGTTGTGAAAATTCCATTAATTCGCACGAAGCGATTCGCTTCTACCTTCCTCTTGCGGACTGTTAAGGATTGGAATTCGCTCCCTTCGTCTGTATTCCCGGAAATATATAATTTGGGTTTCTTCAAGGCAAGAGTGAATAGGCTGTTACTGACCAGCGTGCTACACCCTCGACCTCGTCGATACTTACTATCAGTCAGACAATGTGAACCAGGCTTTAGAGTAATTTCAGCGTCGCGTTTTCTCGGCGTTCCCATATAAAATTGCACGCTGCGGAGACGAGGCGTTCGCGCAGCGTGTCGATAATATTGAATCGTCTGAATAACGTCGAGTAGGCTCTCTGGAGCATGTTCTATATATGAACTGAGTGTCTGAGTGAACGGTGGGTCTATAGAACCAGACTGCCTAGTTTTCATATAGTTAAGCATTTTCTCTGCAGCTTATGAATAATTATAAAGTCTCTCATGCGTGTGTATAATTTTTTTAACAAATGTATTCAATACGCAGTGGCCTCTGATAAATAAATACACCGTCAAGATGTGTATACCTATAACAGTGACTCTTATACATCATCATCACATCATCACAGAAAAGATACAACATTATCATTTATTTCAACGTCAACAACTGGCTCTCAATCTATCTCCGTATAAGAACACCACTACGTAAACATCGTAAGTCATTCCAAAAGCCATTGAATTGTTTATCTTATTGCCGCGTAATAAATTCTAAATTTAAACTGGTAATCCAATGTACATACCGCTCTGCGTGTTATAGCTTAAAGTGCATAGGTAGTTCCGCAGTAAAGCAAAATAGTTAATTGGCTACGGGTAAGTTTAATCGCAGTCGTAATTCTTCGTTTACAACGTAGTTAGTGTTAACTACCTACACACTTACCCCAGCAAGTAAACATATATTATTGCGTACTCTGTAGATCTGTGATGTTATTGCTGGGGCTAACATCTATAAAACTTCTTTCAAAGTTAAACTTTTTTGTAATAACTGTCTTGAAACTAATCGCAGTTGATCTCTTGTAGGTCAATATGCGCGAGCGAGATGCCAAATGTAGCGGTGGTCTGTAGTACACCAATAATAGTTATATCAAATACTTCTCTTATCATAAATATATGTATATTTTATATAGCGGTAAGGTGAAAAATCGTGTGTTTAACTCTGCAGCAAAGTGTGTTCAGCTCTTGTACCTCGAAATCCTCTCAACGCTCAAGATTCCATTATTTGAACCACTCGTTACGCTCGCGGTTCAATTGTAGAATCTTTCGCTAGTTTGGATCACAATTTAAATGATTAGCACGAGAAGGTCCACCTCTGTTTGTCTGTCTGTTACCTCTTCATGTTTAAGCATGAACGATCGGGGTGAAATTTGGTATGGAGAGAGTTTGAGCTACGAGAAAGAACATAAGATATTTTTTATCCCGCGACCATACTTTAAAGACGGACGATTAGCCGACGAATTCGCGAGGAAAAGCTAGGAACAAATAACTATTAAAGCGGTTTTTAGCATCACTCCAGTTGGTTATCAAATGTGACATTTAAAACATGAGACAAAAGGTTTTTGCCAACAAAGGATTAACCTATAATGGAACAATGATAATCGCTTGTGAATATGACACGAATGAAACACAATTAATAATTCGTGGGCTGCACTGAAGTTGGCAGAGCGAGCGATCCATTTTTAATATTCCACCATATATGTAGGAGCAGTGGAAAATCGGGAACCAGGGGACCGATTTTTGAGTCGTGCACTAGAATTCAATAAATTTTGATAAACGAAAATAATCACACACAAATGTTTCTCATCATTATTTTTGCACAAAATGTATAGTCCCGATACCCACGATTATATTAATCTTTATCATTCATGGTAAAACCAACATGGTAACACCATTTCATTTCTCATGCTCGGAAAGTGGGTCATTGTTTATCTACTATGCGGGTGGAAAGTTATACGTTTCCGCCCTAGAGTCGCAATTTGGCATCTTCCTATTAGTTCTCCCCTTATTCGAGCACTCAGTAGAACAAAGTGGCGAAAATTACCTTTTTTACCGACGCCAAAAACAAATATAGAATAGTTCTTTCTCTTAAATTATAGGAATTTATTGTAGCGATTATCATGCATAAAATATGTCAATTAATTCAAATATTTATATTATTCGGTTCAAATTTTTAAGTGTCTTGGTTCTATATTACAGTAACAAAAAGGAATAAACCTACGAAGATTTTTGTAAAACTTTAATATGCGCAGCTAAGCAACGGCAGTAACTTATTCAGCCAAACATGAAAGTATAATTGCTTATTGGAAATATTACCTTCTTATTAGTCATTACTAAATTGAATAGGACCATTTTATTACAAATTCTGTTACTTTATACATAAAACAAGCTTTAAGTTTTAAAAATAAAGGGTCACGTTTTTCAATAAAACTTAAATGCTGTTTAAGTCACCCACTAATTCGCCAATAACGCGCGCGAAAAAAAATATTTTGTGCGTTATGAAAATTATGCTGCAAGAAAGAAAAGAAAAGTTAGAGGCTGGATTCCGCGCAACTATTGGAAATACTTGAATAGTAAACAAAGTATAATTATATTTTGAAATTAATAATTACGGATTACTCAAGCGATTCTAAAATGGACCTAACACCGGACGGAATTAGAAATAAAGTTCAAGTTATCATGGAGGAGAGACTATTACCGCAAGTTTCAATAGAAAATTTACAACTTGTAAGAAATGGCGGACAGATAAATGAAATGAAAAATGGCGGACAGATAAATAACTGAAATCTTTGTCAGAATGTGTGCTGACTTTTTATATATTTCAATGATTTATCGATACAACTTAAACCTTCAGCTCCATGCTTCAACTTAAACAACCTGATGCGGTAAGATTAGTGTTTTAGTCAGTCAGTTTATTATCTAAGAGACATTTTTTTTAGTTGCTTCTGGCTTTTATTTTACTTTCCTCGCATTCGAAATGAAAAATAGTACTTTAACTCGGGTAAAAGTGACCCATTTCCGACTCGCACTATTAGCGCTCTCACTTCGTTCGAGCGCCAAACTACCTCGTCGTCAATGGGTGACTTCCTACCCATGGTTAATAATCTACTATTCTTTGTGTTAGAGAGAGTTTAAAACGTCACGATTTCGAGCGTCAAGTGCTCAAAAATCGGCCCTCAAATTGTATTTATTACTATAAAAAACAAGTGCGTTACGAATCACGCAGAATGGAGGGTTCAGGACTATTATACGATAAGAAGTTCCATCCATAAATCTTCTCACTGGCGCCTAAAGTAAAAATTTCGTTGATAACGTATTGTAGGGTGAATCAAAGTTTTTAAAATGTAAGGTGACTGTATATGTTATTAGATTTTTCTTTCTCAAATTCTTATTTTTTTAGTTACCAAAGACTTTTCCTTCGTCACGCAATAAACAACTTTTCTCAAACATGCACATCAATGTTGACATTATGTTGCTAATATGGTATAATTGCCTTCAAAGTATAGTCATTCCAGGTATGGCTAGATAAGAGGCACGAGAGGTCGTTAAGGGTAACAACATTGCCGGCCTAAGGCCGGTAAGGTCCTCTTTTTTAATTACCATTCCACTTAAATTTTCACAGCATCGTGGCGATTGGCCATTAAAAAATATTGTGGTAATAACCAGCAAATGTTTGTTGATTCTATGACATTCTGCTATTACGTCTATTAAAAACAATAATCCATTTATGGTAAATTTTGTAGTTTTTTTTTTGACAAGGTTACTTTTAATAAAAAAAAAAACTTTTATTTCTTAGTTACATACCTCAGCTTGAAAAGGAGTTTTCGGCCTCGTAATCAACCTCATATACTCGGCTGGCAACCCCTTACTTCCCGGCCAGTGGAAGAAGTATTTGTGGCGCAGAAAATTTTAAATGTAACTTTTTTTTGTTTTACTTCTGCTACTTGTTTGATAATGTTAAAATTCACACTTTTGTGATCTGTGTCCTCTTATCATCACCATCATCTTTCTCACATTGTTCCAGTATTTTACCACGGGTCATTCCAGCCGGGGGTCCGCTTGGCAACTAATCCCAGGAATTGGCGTAGGCACTAGTTTTTACTTAGGCGACTGCCAAATAAATACCAAATGATATTATTTACAATAAGTTCATAATATCGCACGCTCTTAGTGCTACGCTAACAGTGCTGTATGTGGCTTATGTCCCCTGATTCTCCTGATTTAAAAAATATATGTTATTTTTTGCGGAAGTTCATGTTATTAACAACAATAATGATTACTTTGTTGTTACGCAGTTTTATCATTTTTTTGACGACCGGTCTGGCCTAGTGGGTAGTGACCCTGACTATGAAGCCGATGGTCCTGGGTTTGATTCCCAGTCAGGGCATTTATTTGTTTCTGAGTCATGGGTGTATTCTATGTATTTAAGTATTTATATGTATCTATCTATTATATAAATCGTCGTCTAGTACCTACCTACAACACAAGTCTTACTGAGCTTACCGTAGGACTAGGTCGATTTGTGTAAGATTGTCCAGAAATATTTATTTATTTAGTTATCATTGCCGGTCAACTTATATTACTTTAATGTAGTATACTCAAATTCCAATCTAAATATTACTTGTCGACCCCCATTGGTTAAAGCGACGGGTTTTTGGTTATAACGACAGGTTGCCTATGAAGCCGATGGTCCAAGGTTCAAATCCTAGTAAAGACATTTTATTTGTGTGACGAGAACAGATATTTGTTCTTGATAGTCATGGTGTTTGATATAATATATGTATTTGTATATAATATTTACCTTTGGCTGACCGACAACACAAGCCTTCTTAAGCTTAACGTGGGGGGTGTGTTCATTTGTGTCAGAATGTCCAGTACCTAATAGTTATTTATTATTTCATTGGTGATAAATGCTTTATGACTAAAATAGTAACATTAGTACGAACAAACAGAAAGACTCAAAGTGAGGTTACATTGATATTATTTGTGATGGAAACTTAAAAATAGTTATAATCGATTTTCAAGCACAGCATACTGTCATCTTCAGAATTCAAAGCATATCAGAGGAAGTTCGACATGAGAGAGTAGAATATACTAGAATAAACCACGGAGAGGAAATTGCATGACTCTCTAAACAAAGGGCCGAGCCTTCAACACATGTGGCAACAGGCAACATTCAGGTACCTTATGTGTATAGAAAATAAGGTTCATATTCGGAAAAAGTATCAACTCTATTCAACCTCCGGGACCTCAAGATTGTAGGAATTGAGACAAATGTCCGTCCTTTAATAAGAAAAGTTCACTGGACACAGAAATTAAACAGCATCCAGATTACGAAGCAAGTATAAACGGGAGAAAGCTATTTATTTGCGCATTTTTCTTTTTCCTCTTAAATTCGCGGTGGATTGCTGTGAATATATAGAGGGAGATAAATTGTATAGTTGGGTCAAAAACAATGTATTACTTTGTTGTTGTCTCTTCTATGTGCAATAGTTATATCAAATTGTGTGGATGTATATTATGTTTTGTCATCATTTGTCATATTCATTTGATGGTGTCATTGAGAATCGGAGTCTTTCCAAAAAATAGGGTTAAAATCCTTTAAATTTGTTGATGTCTACAGGTAAATCGTGTTAAAAATTGCGTTTTTGACCCAAATACAAGGTTTTTATTGATGCTATCGAGTTATTGATACTAAAGGAATAAAAACATAGCAACGTGGACTTAGTGATACCATGCTTTTGTGGTTTGTTAATAAATGGAACGGTGATAATATCTGCTACACTTTTTGGTTGTACGTGAAGCCTATTCGAAAAATTAAATTTTTTATTGGTTTGATTTTAAATGAAATTTTGATTTTAGAGGGACCTGTCAGACATGACGTTTGACTTATTTAGGTACCTAGGCAATCATTGTGATAAACACTGTCGTTAACGTGATAATGCAGATGTCTGATGGATAACTTCAACAGTGCAATCCTACGAGATCTATCGGTTACTTATCGGTTCCTCTATGTATATCCTCATAGTAATTTATTTATGAGAGGAAAAAAATGACCGCATAGTATACAAGCAAAAGCTCTGACGTTTTCATCAACACCGTTCACCTACGGTTAAAACATCACATAAATACGTGGTTTCCAAATTAATTGAGGCCTTTTGACGTATTAAGGCACTCGTCGTAATTAGAGGGATGAAGTTAATTCGGGGCGAAATTGCTCGGAAATTAACAGACAGGAATGAAATGGTGTTTACGATTAACCTGGCGTTGACGCGGCCTTTGTGAACAACTTGTTTTAACGAAAGAAGGTTTAAATTTAACGGTTTTGTTTCTTTATTTCTTTTTTGTATAATATCATAAAGTAGTTGGAAAAATTCCCTAAACAAAAAATGACCACCTTGGTTGTACAATAAAGTTTGATATAGACAGCAACTAAACAAAAAGTAACTGTTGAGATTCTGGGCTCCTGGTCAGACGACATGAAGCAATTCGTAAAGGCTCGATCGGCGCGACTGGTCAATGCCACAGGGGACCCAAAAGCTGGCTCGTAACTCTCCCATCGTTTCGTCCTAGCAGTGTAGAGAGATAACGCAGCCAGTTATAAGGTTCATGCCGGAGGGGGACTTGCTGGATGAGGTATTCTTTTTATAGTAAGCAGTAATTATTTATCTTATATTTAACACGATTTCTGTCTTTCCCGTACACGGAACAATGTGTTCTGGACATTTGGGAGGCATTTACGGATCAATGCGCAGATGCCCTTTCGACAATTTAATACGCACGGCGTACACTAAGTAAGCGGATGTTGCCCCCGTCCGTGTCATGGGACCCAGAGACTGCACCCACCATGGGTTATTGAGTTTTAATGGAATCTAAAATGTAAATGTAGGCTATAGGAAAAAAATTATTGCCGGCAGACGGTGACTCGCCCTCCACGAGATGTGCCCCCACATAAAACTGTGTAGTGAGGTGTCACTGGACTTTAAACATGTAGCCACCTCGCCATTTAGGTTTCCACATATACTCACAAGCATGCAGCTCTGGCGACTCAACTCTTTCTTTTTTTGAATGTGTTAAAAAAATAATTAAAACATTTAACAAACACAAAATTTTATATACCTGTAACTATGCATGTGTTCACAAAAGTATTAAAGAAACCTTTACAAAAATTGGTACGTTTATGGTGCATCGTTTTTGACCCGTGCCTAAGTACATTTGGTGCCTGCCGTGAGCCCTTCAGTTAATTAGGTTTCCTAATGACGGTTTCCTGGTCCAGAGGGCGAATAGTAATTTAACACGTTAATAAGATATTAGAGGTAAGATAGTATCACGGAAAATTTTCGTGAAAACTAATTTTATTATCATTCGAATCGTGGAAAGGAATTTAGTTAGCGAAGTGTGCTTTATGTTATTCAAATCATTGTACAATCGTATAATAATTGGGACAAAATGCTGGAAATATCATCCTATTTCTTTTGATTTTGACGTAATTTAATATATCTAGTCACTTCTTAAAAACATAATTAAAAGTTTAGAATTAAAGGGGTATCCAAACAACATTTTATACAACTCCAAAATAGCTCGACAAATACTTAGTAACAGTAGGTTCTATATTATAACTATAGGTAACAAATTGTGACACAATTGTCTCGAAAATAATGAAAAAATCAAATAAGGTGTACAAGAAGCTGATTATTACCTTCCGAGCTATTAAAACGGAGCTAAATTACAAGCAATTTTAGATAACACTGTACATCTAAATTAAAACGCAAATTCAGTCCAAAGGGCAGTCGACGAGATTCATAATGACCCAAACTGTGTTGCGAAGTACGTATTCGCATTCTGTATCAAACAAATCACCTTAATAGCAAGGAGGCCGTTTTAAAAAAAGAAGTACAGGAATGAGAATCACGCTATTTGCTGGGTCAAATTGATTTGGTACTCGCAAATAACGGAGTTTAAACGCTCGGTCACGTCTCGGTTTATTGTGAGGCAGGAGTTACAGTCGCACCCGAATAGTAATCGTTTTGCTGGGTAATGTTACGTAATTCGTACAAAATTGTCAAGGAAAACGACCTTTCTTGGATTGTGAGAAATTCGAAATCGACCGTGCGTCTCAGTCATTTTGTTTACATTTTTTGTTTTGTTTCATTTGTCATTGCTTTTTTACTTCCACAAAATTAATGATAAGTTACAATCAAATTCTAAATATATTATAATTATTTAATATTAAGCGTGTTTTCAGTCTTATAAGTAAATGTCCTAGTTACAAAATATATTCATGAAAAGCGATATAAACGCGAGTACCTATTCTTTGTTTATTATAACCGTGAATATTGTAATATATTCAACAATATAAAATTACTCTGAGAAATTGTATTATGACTGAATTAGTTTTAAGGCGTTATTTCGTTTCAGTCTTAACTTTATAATAATACTCCACGCTGTAAATAATTTTTGATACAAACGATTTTACGTCATTCAAATTTCAATCTTAATTTTCATTACAGTATTATGCTAAAATTCCAATTAATCTCATGGAAGCCGAAAGGAACACCTGAGGTGAGAGGTAAATGTTTCTACTCAGCCGCGCGTCGAAACGGTGTACGCAATTAATTACTCCCATATCATGCCATAACCAGTGCATAAAATCTTATAATGAAACGTAAATATCATCTAATAAAGTATGCCCCTAGCCTAATATTTCTTTATGACCTCATATAAACCTTAATGCCGGAAATATGATTATCATCTCACACAAACACTTGGTTATGAACTTGGTCCCTTTTTAGGACGATTTTATGTGTTTGCTTAGGACCTTTATTAAAGGCTGATATATTTCAAACGGTAAAATGTTACGGAAGTTAATTATGAGAAATGATTTATAAAAGACATCTATTTTATGAAGAAATTTTAATTTACTTTTCTTACATAGGTACGAATAATTTGGCTTTGTGATCTTAGTATTCTATATTTCTTCTTTAACATATGACTTCGGGTTTAAGTGTAGTAGTAACTCTAAATTACAATGTATTTTATAGAAAAAGATTTAACAAAATTGCATGGAAGAAATATATTTTTTAAATAAAAGCCACTGTGCACTTACTACTACTTTAAATATTTAATCAAATTTCTTTAACACTTAATCTAAATACGAGAATCAGCCCGAAGAAAGCTATTGAATTTGATATAACAAATGAGTGAAGGAGATAGATGTAATAAAACTTTGTAATAAAGGGGGACGTAATCATTCATATCGAAGAAAAGCCGAGATTAATTTTATCTGTACAGATAATCTATCGTGTTTGCACAACATTGCTTCAAACATAAAAGCCCTTCAGCACAATTGCGTATAAAATTAATGATACCTGTCAGTACTCTGCTTCTAGAGACGTATACAAAGGCCCTCGGTAAAACGACCATCATTCACGTGTACCAACAAAGGGCCAATAAAATGTACAAGAAATAAAGGGGATGCTCGGAGATACAAGATAGTCGTGTGTTATGATCTTATGATATATCCGTCATTCGTTCGGATTTCCAATATAAAGAAAGAATCACATATCTAGATATCTAGATAATTATACTTTATTCAGTATTATCATTTTAGGAAAGCACCTATCAACACTTAAGCTTATATTTAAAAAAAAAATTGAAGAAAAACTACAGAAGAGATAAAAAAGCAAAATTTTGACATATTGTTTTTACAATGACAAATATACCATTAAAAAGTAAAAAACTAACATCTTTTAAGTTAAATTCTAGAATATACCTGAGTTTTTATTTCCAAAAGTATGTTGTGACAGTTAATTAAAAATCTTCAAAATGTTATAATATTAATTTTATACATTCATTTCCGACGCGTGGTGCCGGTATTTTTGTGAGGCAAACGAGCAGACGGATTGCCTGATGGTAAGCAGCGACCGCCGCCCATGGACACTAGCAACACCAGAGCAGTCACAAGTACGTTGCCGGCCTTTAAGATGGATATACGCTCTTTTCTTGAAGGTATGTGAGACTGTGGAGGTCATATCGGTCCGAAAATACTGCAGACGACAATTAATTCCAAAGTTTTGCTGTGCGAGGCAGGAAGTTTCTGGAAAAACGCACAGTTGAGGACTACCAACCATCCAAGTAGTGATGATGGAAGTGTTATCGTGTAGACTAGAATAGCAACTCCCCATCTGCTGCGGGTGTCGTAAGAGGCGACAAAGGGTAAAAATCCGACGGATGAATATATAGCTATATTATTATTTTCGTACTTAAAGAAAATGTAAATTTTTAAAGTTACATTTACAAATAAAATGTACTTGGTTTATGCCCTTCTAGATGCAGAAGGCACGCCGCAGAATTTCATTAACCTAGACAACTAAATATTTGGTTAATCTTGTAGGTAGAGTCACTTTGCGGCTTACATGCTATTAGCGTACCATACATTTTGTTTACAGATTCAGAAAAGTTCAGCGAAAGTAAACATTATTTTAGGTTATGTTTAAATTTTGTTAAACTAACACAAAATTAAGTATAACATCGTAATTTATTTAACTTAAACCTGACTATAACAGACAATTTTATGAAATATCTATAAATATCTATTTCATAAAATTGTCTGACAGAGATCTGCTTAAGAGTTATTTGAGAGTTGGAAATAAATTAATATAATATATTTATATTATATATTATTATATTATAATAGCATGTTTTTATAATAATCGATATATTATTTCATATCGTTGCAGATTAAGTAAACTATATTGTTTTTAAAAGATAATATACTTTAAAAGGTATTCCTTTTTATTAAGGTATTTTTCGTAAGTATAATTATAAAATGCGTTTTATTATTTCTGTGTATCCTTTCTTACTTATATATAATTCTAGAAATATCCTTACTATAAGTCAAAATTATTTATTACACGGGACTTACCGCATTTAAACTTAATGTATCGTTAACTAGACTTTTGCCAACGTTTCGAAAGCGCTTGTAAGTGCTCGGAAGTCGCCACTGTAGGCTTAGCACAAGGGGGCGTGACTGTATCTGAGATAGACCACCTGTCTCTCTTTAAATAATATAGTTACAAAAAGACAAGTAGGTAGTCTGTTTCGCTGCGAGATACTCTCGCACTTCTTTTGTGCTAGGCATCCTGGGCACAATTAGTATAAAATAATATAAGAAATTTCTTTTTTGCACCTCTTTTAATATATATATTTTTTAAGTTAACTCTTTTTAAGTTATATAAAAAATACGAGCTCTCTTAAACTTTTTTGTGTTGTGTTAACAACATAAATAAATACTGATTTAAAATTTCACGGTTTTTAACACATTTTGGTATATTGGTCTCATTGGGTCTTCATCCCAGACCACTAGGATAATGTCGTTCTCTAAACGTCGAAGTTAGTTTATAATATACGCGGTTAAGTCCAGTTTGTTAGTAAGAAAATAAAAATAAAAGTAGATAAAATGAAATATCAAATTTACTAGTCCCAAAATACTTTCATTGTCCCGTGTTCTCACAAAACACCACTCAACTCACTTAACCAATTTCACCGTAAGAGACCCATATAACACGGACAATATATTTACAAGCGGTTCATTTAATCCTACGTTTTATCACACGAATGTACGTCATCACGGTTACGGACGAAACGTAGATTACCTCCCAAAGACTTTGCATTATAAAGATTACTCTTCATCTTCTTTGACCTATATGATAACATTGTCAAAGTAATTGTGTGGTAGGGGTCATTCAACTTTTTTGTTTATTGTACTTTTAGCCTAAGTTCTTTTTCTTGTACTGTAAATTAAGTGTGTTAATAAAATTATCTTCTTTCTTTCTTTCTTTCTTTCATTGTCATGCGCCATCCTTATGTACCTTTTACTGTATAACTTAAAATTGTATTTTGTACGCATACTGATACTGTACGGGTGACCCGGCGAAGATATTTACTTGGTTACCTATTAAACATAAACGTCCACTGCTGGACATAGGCAGCTACAAGAGACCTCTGAGTATGGTGGATTCACTATCATAATCACCACACTTGTTCCATCGCTCTGAAAATGCACTCCTGCCGGTCTACCGGTGGATTCTGGTTGTCGTCGGTAGTCTATACCCGAGTCCGATTTTGACAAGTAGCAGTGATACTATGGCTGACTTTCTAGTGATACTAATACATGCCTACTTAGTATGCTTTTCAAATAAATCATTACCTAAATAAATAATACCCCGTGCAAGGTGTCGAACTCGGCTTGAAAATAGGCACTGTCATTGGTAGACCTTATTATATAAGGCATAAAGTTCACCGATATACAGTTAAGAGTTTTGCTGTGTGTACTAGAGCTCACCCGAAATATGTCTATAGGTAAACGTAAATTTATCCATTGTATCGGAGTAGTAAATTGCCTGCCTACTAGTAGCGGCGCGTTAATTTTTAACACACACCAACATGGAGCCTTGCCTTGATATGTCTTAGCCTTTTCTTCATGAGCCCAAGGAAAACCGTTGTATTGTAGTAAAGTTAGTCAAACCGGCGGGAAGCTTGTATAAATGGGCCGCCACTGTTGTCTACCTACTAAGATATGCTTCATCCAGTGGATACGCAATCTGTGGTACAAAATTAATGGTGCCTGTCAAATATGTCTTGAAAATATACTTAGAAGATAAAGGGTTTCAAATGCAAAAGACGGCATTAGCAGGGAAATGTGAGTGAGAAGACAGCGTAATTTAGACGAGTTTTGATATTATAATGAGGTTGTGAGCACGTTTTTTCATGACAGGTCTGGCCTAGTGAGTAGCCCTGCTTATGAAGCCGACGCCATTCGGGCGAAAAGGTTCTTGAGTGGCGACCACCGAGAGGCGCAGCGTAGGCCCAAGGTGCTAACGTATTGCTGGAATCTACTTGGGGGTGGCGCAAAACCGGTCATTGAGGGTCGCTATGGGGGAGGTATAGCAGTGGAGGTTCTTTGGCTGATATGTTGAGGCTTTCTAACTAACAGTCGGGAGAAATACTCTACTATTATATCTTCTTATATAATGATGATGATTATGTTCCATTAAAACTCTCCAGATATGGAATTTATAATTACTTAATAATCGAGATTACATTTAGGCACCTTCAACGGTCATTAAGTTGGAATAATCGCTTAATTTCATAATTAAATCACAAATTTTAGAGGAAAATCGCCGAAGAGGAAACGGCTTCAATAAGTCAAAGTGCCGAGAAACCATTAAGTAAAAAAAAAATAGAGGAGCAAAGACTAATAACTGAAATTATAACGTTAATGTCAAGACTTAATAAAAAAATGCCTTAAAAGGAATATCCGACAGAATCAACAGCGCCATCTATCGAGTTTTTTTTTTATGACAAAGGCGGCAAACGAGCAGACAGCTTGCCTGGTGGTAAGCAATTACCATCGCCCATGGGCACCGGCAACACCAGAGAAGTCACAAGCGCGTTGCCGGCCTTTAAGGGGGGTTGGAGCTCTGGGAACCTTACTCACCATCACGAACACAACACTACATACCTGAAAGGTAGCAGTGTTATAGCTGTGGTCTTCTGTAAGGAGGAGGTACTTCCCCAGTTGGGTTGCTCCACATTCAAGCGTGATGGTCATCGCTGTGCCCTACCTCTCATTGTTGGACGTAGTTTAAGGACATACCCGGGTCCGGGTGTCTACTCGTAAGTATTATCTTAAGATACATGGGTTGATAATGACTATACAATGTCGCTTTCTGTCAACGTCTATTTTAGGTTTGTGGTACAGCGCCATCTATGAGATAATGATGAGTTACATTGATATAGCGTCATCTCCATAGAGCTAGTATAGCTAATGTCTTAAGAGATTAATTAATTCGTAGAAGTACTATTTCACGAAATACAGGAGTAAGTGTAGTTTTTCCTTTTCTTTGAAACAAAGATTCCCAAAAGAGCCCCAATAATTATTACATGTACATATGATGATAGGTATTGTATCATAATATGTTATGTAATATTATACTTGTCTGTCGACATTGGGTACCTACTAACTAGCTCTAATTAATTAATGAAATTAAATCCTCCATCTTCGCAGATTTTTATTTTTGTTTTACATAATTAATCGAATTAGCGCAAAACTTCGTGGGGCAAACGTGATCGCCATGCGAATTAACATTTGCTTTACAATCCTGAAAATGCTGATTAAAATTCTAATTACCTATAACAGAAGAAGGCCTAGCATAAAAATCGAAGTTTCGGACATCTTTCTCTTTAACTCCAATTAAAGCCAAATTAGAGTATCGATTTTCGCGGTATGCTTTCATCATCATCATCATCATCATGTCAGCCGAAAGACGTCCACTGCTGGACATAGGCCTCCCCCAGAACGACCCAAGAAGACCGATGCTGCGTCTTTCACATCCAGCGGTATCCCGCGACTCTAACTAGGTCGTCGGTCCACCTTGTGGGAGGTCTACCTACGCTGCGTCTTCCAGTTCGTGGTCGCCACTCCAGAACCTTTCCACCCCGATGGCCATCGGTTCTGCGAGCAATGTGCCCCGCCCACTTAAGTTTGGCGATCCGGAGGGCTATATCGGTAACCTTGGTTCTACTGCGGATGAAATCATTCCTGATGCGATCACGCAGGGACACTACCAACATAGCCCTCTCCATTGCTCTTTGGGTGACTTTGAGCCTTCTTATAAGGCCCATAGTAAGCGACCACGTTTCAGCACCATATGTCATCACTGGCAACACACACTGGTCGAAGACCTTCGTCTTGAGACAGTGCGGGATATTGGTACGCTTTAGAAAGAAAATAATAAATTGTATGACAAATGACGGCTTCACTCACGTTTGTTTCATTATCGCGCGATATGTTTCGTAAAACATAGGTCTCCGTTGTCAAGCACTAAGAGTGCCGAGTGTCCGTTCGCCTCGTTGCTCGCACCGCCACCCCATCACGCATTGCCGAGCGCCGCGCTACCCGCGTCGAACCAAAACCAGGTTCTACGACATTTTCGCTACCTACGGGTGTCCGCATGTAATCGGCTACGCGCCTACGAGCGGTGTGCCCGACAGACAGGTTGCGCAAGTTTTTATAACAAAACAGGGGCGCCGAGTTTTTCGCGTTACTCGGTTCATTCTAGTCATGGCGGCTCAGGTAAAGATGGGCGAACCGCTTGCGAATGTAGGAATTTTCGTTCGTATTATTAAAAAAAAAGTTATATTTTTTACAAATGAGACGTACGTACGTTATAAAAAAAAAAACTCTATTTCACTCTTTTTACCACTAGTGATTCTGTGGGTTATAGAAATTAACCGATAAGCACGACCCAATCATTAATCAAATCTGATACCACGAGGTAATAAGTGTAAAAACTATGAAAGTTTAAATCGGTACCTATTACAATTTGCATTGTGATTTTCAATTATTATATAATTTTCAGTTAATTTTTAATACACAAATCAAATCGAAACTGAACACCGACAGCATCCTGTCCTGCTAGTTTTTATTGGTAAAGGATTAAATGTAGATATCAGATCAAACGCAAATATCGATGTGGAGATGAAATGAAAACTTCTCTTAGTGCCGCATAATCCGGGCTCACGCGCCGAGAGCAGAAAAACGGAAAAATGAACAAAATGTGATCCTACACACAGAGCTTACTTTCAAAACAGTAGCCTCATCATTTCAGCCGTAAGACGTCAATTGCTGGACATAGGGCTCTCTTAATTAGTACTGTTAATATTACATTTTAATAACAATTCATTGAAATATTACATTTTAAGCAATTTCTTTTCCAGTTTTTGATCCACCATTTTGTGGTGTCATATTTCTAATACTAACGACTACGGACTTAAAACGTGAACAGACAGATGGAGGGACAAACGTGATGAAACGAAACTGTAAGGGTTGCTAGATGACTACGGAACCCTAAAGCCCCATGTAGACCATGCAAGAACTTGTACACGATTTTCATTACATTGCGGGGTTATATAAAGCGACCGAATTCGCCGTACGCCGATAGTCCGCAATGTAATGAAAATTGTATACAAATTCTTGCCTGGGCTAAATGGGGCTTAATGATTGAGTAAGTGCTGCAGATCGGCTTCGTAGTGTAAAGCCTTTATTTCAAAATATGTTTACGCTAACGAAGACTTACCGCCTAAAAAAAATTTAATAGTTTTATTTATGTAACAGCCTTGCCGGTTTTAATTAACCGATTTCAAAAAAGTAGGTTAAAATGTTTGACTATAATATGTTGGTATTTTTTTTTGCAAAATATTCATTTGCAAGCATGAATTATTAAAAAACCTATGGTGGCCTAGCAGTAAGAGCATGCGACTTGCAATCAAACCGCAGGTCGCAGGTTCTAACCCCGGCTTGCACCAATAGATTATTTGGCACTCTTGTATGAAATATTATTAAAATTAACTAATCGCTTTTCGGTGCAGCAAAATATCGCGAGGAAATCAGACTAAACCCTAATACCCAATAAGGCTTAATATTGTTTTAAGTTGCCGCGATAATTACTCATGAAATAAAACAACTAAAACGGATTATATAGCGTATACTAATTTAAACTTCATCCCGGCGTTTCGAACCCTTTAGCAGCGTAGGACTCCACGCGAAGACCACGGTGGGATGAAGTTTAAATTAGTATACGCGATATAATTCGTTTTAGTTGTATTATTCCAATAAGTCTACATAATACATCTGGGTTGGAAGGCCATGTTTCCTACGCCAATTCTTGGGATTGCCAAGTGGACCCCATTAGCCAAAATGCCAGGACAACGCGAGGAAGATTAATTATTAGAAAACTATTTCGTACAGTAAAAAATGTGTTCTCTAAACACAAAGACCAATTTCTTATTTAATATCAACTCAGATATTTAACTGCATAAATAAGAAAGTTATCGTTTTCATACTGTTCTACAAAATATGCTGTGTTATAGGAGCATGCAGAAATAACAAGCATTTTTTTGCAAAGAATCAATTGATTTCGTATTTGAACAGCTGAGCCCTGTAATGGGTGGTTTCTTTACCCTCTAGGATTATTCAGGGGAAGATTTTCAGTCTACTTTAAAGGAAAAAGAGATTTAACTGTATCTAAATTAAGTTTAACATTTCTATCAAAAGTCACTTTTTGTAATGAGTCTCTATTATAAAGCTGGTCAAGTTAATGAAATAAATTTTTTGGAAGTATTTAATGATCACGGATCAGGGTTCCCGGGTTCAAATTACGGCAAGGGCATATGATAGTGTGTGTATCACGTTGTTTGTTACTGTCATCTGTATCATTTGTGTGTGTGTGTGTGGGATATGAATGATACATAATTAAGTATCTACTTATATGCTTTTTTTCCTTCCTTTCGGCGTTGAGGTACTCGGCCCGTAGGGTCCCTGTAACTAGACCCTCCTTAGGGTATCTGTGCCCAGACCCTCCTTAGGGTCCTTAGCCTTGTCAAATAGGATGGTGGATGCACCGGAGACTGTAAAGCTAGCAGCCTCCTCGCTCAGCGCATTAGTATTGCTATTTAGCGGGGTAATGCTGCCAGAATCCTCGACACCATATTGGTATCACCCAGAAGCCCAATTTTGGCTCAGAGTAAAAAAATATTTTGCTGTATTCATGTTATTTAATTTACCATACAAGTAACCTCGTAAATTGTTTATTTAAATTAATAGTTTAGCCTTTCTAAACATAACGAGTAATCTATGTTATTTTAACTCCTGCCTAACTTAAATCCAAACAATAATTTCGACGAAGAGGTCGGATTTAAGGTTAATAGGCGATTTGAGTCTAATGAAATTAATAAAGGGTGTTATGCTGTCTTACGGAAATCGCTTAATTACTCAGAAGGATTTGTTTCTAATAATCAGCACAAGCAAGCAGGATTAAGTACAAAATGTATCTCACCATACCTAATTACGTAATTACTAAATATGAATCTGACCGCCATCTTTGAATAACTGAACTTTAAATTAATTTAGTCCGAAGTGTCCGAGGGAGAATTCCAACCCGTTTCCCCAGCTTTCGTGGCTGACACCTTAAACAATTGGGCCACCTGGACACAGCGGAACCCGGCGAAACTCAAATATATGCATTCTTGTTTTATAAACAATTTCTGGGATCCGTTTACCATTTCTTAGGCGAAACACTACATGCTTGCACCACCTATGTATATGAATCACATTTGGGATCCTGAAATAGCTTGAAAGATGGTGCTGCCATCTATGCAACTAAGAGCAAATGACATTATTTTGATTAGCATTGATTTGGCATAGGATTGATACTAACACTACTTTATAAATTTTGAATTGAAATAACTAATTTGTTAGCGCCTTATATGCAATTCTTTTTTAGATCAAGGTTAGTGATAATGTTCATAATTATTACTAACATCATAATTTGACTGTTAAATGAGTTTTGTGTCAATCTTCAACCCGTTTCGGCCTACGCTCTCCTAAAATGCGTAACCCAATTTACTTGTCCCAAGGTTAATTTCTCGTGCCAGTTACAGCCACCTGAGCTGACATTCTGACAGCAAAATGATTCTATTTTATCGTGAACCAGAGGCCTTACCGCGAAAATCGAAGGTCGAAAATATCGGGTAACTGTCTCTTTTACTCTAATTAAGGTGTAATTAGAGTGACAAAGGTAGGCCTTCAGTTTGAAATGCTATGGTTAAGGATAATTGCTACTAATATTAAAGTCATAATTACTATAATTTTGTAGATTTTTTTGGAAAAATAACTATTAAAAATTAAGATAACTCAATCGAGTTATAAAACGTGAGATATAATTCTATATAATTAATATTTTTTGAATTGATAGTTTTGTTAAAACACAAAACTATCAATTCAAAAAATATTTTCAAAAACATTTTTTGTTCAACAATTAATTTAACTGTTTAGGAATTTTAATGATAACGGTGACTCAGGAAGCAATAAATATATCATTCTAAACCAATCTTCTTTCCTATTAAAGTTATTACTGCGTGCTTTCCTATGACTCATTTAAATTGTAAATCACTTCAAGAGGTCATCTTCCTTATAAAAGTGCATGACGTGACCGGGACAATGTATCTCCTCTGTTACTTTAGCAAAACTTCAATATCCAGCTTAAACTGATTCTATAAAGGTCCTCGAGAAGCTCATCGTGATTGGAAAAGTGGACGGGAAAAGGCCTCGTGCACGCAGCCCATTGCGCTGGTCCGACCAGATCCACACCGCCGGAGATAGGAAATTATGAGAGGTAGGGCACAGCGATGACCATCACGCTTGAATCTGGGGTAGCCCAACTGGGGAAGTACCTCCTCCTTACAGAAGACCACAGCCATAATAGCACTGCTACCTTTCAGGTATGTAGTGCTCTGTTCCTGATGGTGAGTAAGGTTCCCAGAGCTCCAACACCCCTTAAAGGCCGGCACGCTTGTGACTCCCCTGGTATTGCGGGTGCCCATGGGCGACGGTAATTGCTTACCACCAGGCAATCCGTCTGCTCGTTTTCCGCCTATATCATAAAAAAGGAAACAATGGAGGAAGACCGCGCGAGAGAAAGTCATGTAGAAGGGAGGTCATGACCCTCATCACTGAGGAATACGACGTAATGAGGTTGCAGTAATGGAAGATAAAAAAAAGCAATTCAGAATAGTCTCTTTAACATAATCAAAAACTAAAAAAAGAGTTTACATACTGGTTATAGCTTAATTTTCCCTCGTAACGCTCAGGAACAAGGGGCGTCGGTTAATAAGCAGGGCACAGGTGTTTGTGAATTTTGGATAACATGAATAAACTATGTCGGATGAAACCGACGCTTGATAGGTACTTAAGTATCTTTTGGCGTTATTCAGACACGCTTGTCAATCCTGACATGCCGTTGGTAATTCTTTGACACTTTCTCTACCCTACTAATTATATTTGCAGTACCTAATCGCATTTGAAAACGAGACGAAATCTGTACTTCATTTGTTTAAGAAGAAGATAGACATTAGAGTGGTTTATAAAGTGTAATTACTGCATTTAGCAGTAGCAGGGCAGTTCTGTACTCGTAGATAGATAGGTAGATACTGTAGGACTACTCGTAGCTCGATTTGTGTAAGATTGTTCCGAAATATTTATTTAAGTATTTTTAAAAGTGACTCAATTTCCAGCAATAGGTTACAAAAGATCCTGGAGTGTAGCGTAGTAGATGTGGGCGAAATTAGAATTATCGGCTGGGACTATTTTAATAAAATGCCTCTATTACGCCACACGAGCTTACATTAAACTTAGGCTATTAGTTTTATTAATTTTTAATTTAGTTTTTTTTGAGTTATATAGGTTTACTAACTAAACCACAATTCTTAGAAATAAGAGAAAAATGGAAACATAAATTGCCAAGTTCGAGACTTGAACTCGCGACTCATGGGATACATGCCCACCAATCTACCAATTGCTAGCCTAGCTCTGAACCTAGCGAACTCCTCCACCATATCCTTCAATGCGATTAGAAGGCCTTTTATTTCAAAGAATTATGGTTTAGTTAGCAAACGTTTCTGTTTAAAAATATAATTAATTTTTAATTTTTTGTAGTTGATATTTTAAATCATCTCAATATGTCTTATATATGTATTATTTCTTACGAAAATAAAAATAGCCATTTTATCTACACTTATATTATAAATGCGAAAGTTTGTGAGTGTATAGGTATGTTTGTTACTTCTTCACGTCTGGAGCGATTTTAATAAAATTTGGTATGAGTTACCCTTGATTAACAGATAAACTAGGTTTTTTCTCTAATAAACCGCGGATAACACCGCGGGGCACAACTAGTATAAATAAATACTACAAAACCGTTAAATAAGTCTAAGCGAAAGTTCATAAAAGTACGGATTTTTAAGTCAAATAACAACTGTTTAAGTAATTCCTTTTTAAATACAAGCATATTGAAACTCAACCATCCGTAAGCGAATTGTGAGAGAAACTCCGATAATGCTATCAGGCACGCGTAAAGAACTTAAGTAAATTAAAGACCA
This sequence comes from Grapholita molesta, assembly GCA_022674325.2. Taxonomy (NCBI): domain Eukaryota; kingdom Metazoa; phylum Arthropoda; class Insecta; order Lepidoptera; family Tortricidae; genus Grapholita; species Grapholita molesta. Next base: position 13,249,319 of record CP053137.2, read on the forward strand.
ACAAACCAAATTAGGAAGTTCCTGAGACATTCATCCGTGATTTTCAAAAGAAACTGCCGGTTCGCAGGTAAACTTGAATAGGCTCAAATAAAAATAAATCAGGTGACAACCAAAACTCAATAACTATTAAAAAATAATTAAAGAAAAATCAACCTTATTTAGTTATGGGTAGTAATAAAACTAACCTAACCTATCAAACTAAGCGTAATTACAGAAATACTAAATCTCCGACTGTGCCTGTGCCATGGCATATTTATATATTTCATGGTATATTTCTGTCGGAAGTTTAGTTTTTTTCTTTCTCTTCATTCTTTAAGTATTTATATGATTCACTAGGGCTATTAATTTGTGGTAGTAATTAATGAGTTTTGGTTGTCACCTAAGCTAACGAAATGGTCAGAAATTATATGAAAAAAAAAAGATAAAAGATTTGTATTTTTCAATTTAGGCACAATTACATGCACTTATGAACGTCAAAGAAAAATCTACACCGGTTCGAACCCTACACCTCTGACCCGAGAAGATACCGGCAAGAAACTACGGCGGAACTTATTTTTTCAAAACAGTGCAAGTGATACATCAAATTTTCAATTATATAATTATGCGTAGTTGTAAGTAATTATGTTGTTGTAAATAAAAACGCCGAAGGACGTCGTATGCGACCCACAATGACCGCATTTGTGGCAAAGGTATCCAGTGGATTCCCTACAGGTCGTCAGTTCTCCTTGTGGGGGTGCGTGATCACCACCACCACCAATCGAGTACCTTTATACCCCAACGACCATCTTCTACTTACAATGTGCACCTTAAGTTGCTGCGAATGACATGAGAGACACTCTATAGCCCAACAAAACATTTTTGCAGCACCATAATTTGGAAACACGTCCATTGCAATAAAAAAAATAACATGGGATCTGAACTACTTCCTCCATTGGATTGTCGTTGCAGAATGTTCAAACTATCATGTGAATTTTGGAGCGGATTTCCACTTATATACATTGATTCATTAAAAAAAAAAATCTAACAACAGCAAAATAACTCAAATATAATCACAATTTTGAAGGAGAAAGCTCTACAAAGGTTTTATTGAACTTTTACACACAATCGACAATTTGATTATAGCAGTAAGCCGTTTAAGTTGTAGCTACTTAAAAATTCGACAAAGTAACGGAACCCGAAAGCTGAGAAGCTCAAAGCTTATTAAAGATACGAGGCGCTTTCAAAACATTTCCAAGTACTCTCGCGCAAGTTAAGAACAAAGCTCAATATCAAAACGTCCCAAACAAGGGAAGTACTTACTTTAGAAAAATAAATCACCTTAAAGTCTTATTGCGTCGCTCCATTGAAAGTGCCAACTTTTATCGTTCGCTGCTCAAATTAGTTAGAAGTTACTTACCCCCACTTTTGAAGTCCCCAAGCTGATATTGAATTTTTACTATGTCTCGCAACTTTATGGAGTTGGGGAATTCAATATGTGGATGATACATTCAGCGTCACAAGTGCTAAGCGGACCAAGTGTTCAGAATGAGCTGGACACGCTTTTATTCTCTTACCTATAAGGTCGTGTCAAACTGATTTTAAACAACGCGTCGGCTTAGCAACATTTGCTGCTGACTGTACATGTTTTCAATAAACAACCAGAATTTCGATGGTGTATTTGGAGAAAGTTATTAATTGGAGGCAAAGCTGCAAACTTAGCGCAAATAGAAACGAGTCATTTTGTATTTATGTGAGTGCCAATCCTAGTTTATCATTATATTTTCTGATCTAACTAATCTGCAAAATAATAATATTTTATGACATAATTTTAAGATAGGTACACCTGTGTTGAAGATAGCAATTGTGTTCTATTTTTTTGTGACGAAACCTGCTGGCAACAATAAAAGGAATTACAAGTTTAAAAAATAAAGATCTTAAATCGTAAGTTATATTTAAATTTAGATAAAATTCAAGTGAGAACAAATCAAACATTTTTTTTTGTTTGCTTTGTTTTTAAGTAGGTACTAACACTACTATGCCCGGAATACACGAGGCTAGTTTTTCAAGCTAGTATAGTAAGCTAGTATTAGTAAGCTAGCAAGTTAGTGCGTCTATCTTCGTGTAAATAAAACTAGCTTAACTTTCAGGCTAGTAAGCTAGTGCTGAAGCCAGGATAGTTTTAATAGCTTGCCGTTCTAATTTTTGAGCTAGTAGCATCCCCCACCACCAATTTCTCTAGCCTGGCTTGTGTACTGTCTTCGTGCGGCCGGTGAAGCTAGTATCCGTCCGGCTAGTGCGCAGTGCGTTTTCCTAATATATCTTCAAGTAATTCATCTAGTACACATTTACATAGTTCCTTAAGTAATTGTTTCATTCGTGTTTTGTTACTTTTACGAATTACGTTCATATCGAACATTATTTTACGACACTGTAATGATACTGGCACTCGAACTGACTTAAAATTACTAGCATCATGTAGACAGTACTAGCCTGTGTTCAAGCGAGGACAGTTTTACTAGCTTACTATACTGGCTTGAAAAACTAGCCTCGTGTATTCCGGGCAATACTCTGGCATCCGAGACTGGATTTGAACCTGCATTTCCTGCAGTTATCGCGTCTGACGCCTTAACTTAGCTAGCCACTTGTTTATTAAGTAAATGCCATTTATTTCAATTTTCTAAAATATTTAAAAAAATGCAAAATAAAGTTGAGTCAAAATAATTTAATTAAGGAAAAATATCCAAGTAATTTTATTACAATTTTACGCTTGGACTGCTTTCTTAGCACGTGTAAAAATGGATTTTATAATAACAATTTGAAATATAAGCAATCATTTGAAAAAAAAAATACCAAGTTAATATAGTTGTTACCGTGTTTTATAATTTTGATTTTTACATCATTATATCGGGTGTTTCTTGTAATAAGAGGCATTAACTTTAGGCATTGTGTTTGTACCACAAACGTAGCAACATTTGTTTTACGACTTTTGACATTAACTTATAATTAACAAAATATGAATTAAAAAAAAATGTATGTAAGCCAAGCAAGCAATGTATTGTGAACTATGAAGTTTGTAGGTTGAAAGTACACGTCAACTACACTATTGGATGCTGTTCGTTGAAAATGCTATAATACTTTGTTCGAAAAAATCACAAATAATATATTACACAATTTTAAAATTGTACAACAAATATTGCTACGTTCATGGTGTAGAAGCTAAAGTTATTGTTTGTGTTACAGGAAACATCCTTATATTATTATCTTTGGTTGTCGCAATAATTATACATGAATTAAAACAAATGAAAACGGATTTAAATTAGTATACGCGATACAATCCGTTATGAGTTGACCTATTTAATTCTTATACTTGTTTTCATTTTTCTGGTAAGTATACCTTTGACCAAGTACCCCGATTTAGCTTTTAGTCTGGACTGATTAAAGTAGGTACTAGTAATAGCACCACCTGAAAACTCCAATGGATGGGCAGCAGCGCCCGTAAAAACCCAATCCACAGCCAGTGCGGTCGCCAACCCGCCTGCCAAGCATGGTGATTCTGGCAACTACACCTATACAAGTCATATTTGAGAAGGCTTATGTTCAGCAATTGACATCTTACGGCTGAGATGATGATGATGATGATGAACGTACTAATTTGTTCGTAGGATCGGCAATAGGTGTGCAGAAACAGACCTTCAACAGATACATCTGTATTTCCACCAGACTTCTGAAAGACGACGCCATCTTTTATTCTAAGATTCTGTCTCTTATAGTTATGAGCAGACATAGGAATCTACGGGGCAAAATTATATGATAAGTAAGCAGTTTCAATATCGATAAACTCAATTATCGATGTTTGTTCTATAATTATACTAGTGTTTATTAAAAGTGCAACTAAAACAATATAATAACTCTTAAGGCTTTGTTCCTTTCTTTCAAAACGATGTTTAAAACTTTACTCATACATTTTTTCTGCATCACTGTCCCATTTATTATTGTTAAATATAAACGATAAGTAATTGTTAAAAGTGTATTATTTTTTTTTTATAGGTACAAGACTGACCAGTGTTTGACCTCAGTCTCACCTGTTCATAATGGTCTACAGAACAATACAAAACAAAACAAAACGTACAATGCTGGGAGCGATCGGTATATACAAATTTTAATGTTATAATATATAATAAGTATATCAATAACATACATCGATAATTGAGTTTATCGATAAAGGAACTCCCTACCTGTGATACAATTTTGCCCCGTAGATGTCTGGTTGTGAGACATTAAACATTTTAGCCCAATGCGACCTTTCAACCCAGAGGGAAACAATTTAGCCCATACTAGAACTCTCTTGTGTCTCTCTTTGTTATTCAATATCGTTGTAATGTGGAACTCTGCACTGCTTTATTGCTGAAAAGGCAGACATAAAATGACTTTCTAAAACTCGACTTGAAGCATACCACTAAACTCCATTACGCTTGCCTAACGAATTGTAAAAATCATGATAGCCAGTACAAAGGCTTATTTGGAAAAAAAAGTATAAATATAAAACGGGAGAGTGACTCCTCAATGGTCCGGAACAATGAATTCTTGAGGGATCTTGACATCACCAGAAATGGGAAACAAAGGGAATCATTTGTCAAAACTGTCAGCCAGGTTTGGGAAATGAATTTTGTTTGTAAAAGGGACTGCTTTTTTAGGGTTTCGGTGCTATTTTAACATAATGAATATATTAATATAAATCAAAATATTTTTTTTGCAACTACTTTAATATTGTCATAAGACAATAACAAGCCGGAATGTTTGGCATAATTTTGAATGGCATACTAATTGTTTAGTCCTAAGGCATGTTTTCCATTTCTTTAAAACCATCTTGGAGGGAAGGATAGAAAGCAAGAGAGGGAGAGGAAAAGCCCAGACGCAGCTAAATGGATCAAGTGAAGGAAAAGGATGGGGTCGTTTCGTATCAAAAAGTCAAGGAGTCGGCGCAAGATAGGAAAAGCTGGAAGATACTCCACCGACAAGAGTCTAACTCTTAAGTTTACGATGATGATGATGAAGGCATGTTTGCCGTTATATCTATATCTCTAACTTCAAAGTACAGTCAACGTCATATTATTATAGTTAGTTGCAGTCAGTATGGCCAAATATCCTCGTATGGCCCACGGGCCTCCCTGTAGTACTAATTACTTTATAGAAATTTTAATTTTATAAATATTGGAACAGAGTTGAAAATACCTCGTTTCTTTCGATTTTGACACAAAATAAATTATACTTTATTTCCTAGACTATAAAGAACCCGGGTATATCCTTAAACTACATCCAACATGAGAGGTAGGGCACAGCCAAGTACCATCATGCTCGAGTCTGGAGAAGTCCAACTGGGGAAGTACCTCCTCCTTACAGAAGACCAGAGCCATAATAGCACTGCTACCTTTCAGGTATGTAGTGTTGTGTTCCTGCTGGTGAGTAAGGTCACAGAGCTCCAACCCCACTTAAAGGTCGGCAACGCGGTTGTGATTCCTCTGGTGTTGCGGGTGCCCATGGGTGACGGTAATTGCTTACCATAGGCAATTCGTCTGCTCGTTTGCCACCTTATGTCATTAAAAAACACGCATTAGAGTAGCATTTTACTTGTACGGTGGACCTTATCAGGTTATATGGATACATATCCTTACTGATTTTGGGAAGCTTCCTTCTATTCCTTCATAGAGTGGTCGTGATCATCACTTTCTTTCACATCTCTGATGTATGTATGTATGTATGTAAGTATGTATCTATGTATGTATGGTATATAGTAGTGGGTTTTATAATTAAAGAGTGTGTGGTGTGTTCACACAAAAGTAATACTTTGATATGTATGTAACATTTTTAAATACCTACAGAACCCTAACTCGAAACATTATTTGAATGGAAGCCAGCAAAACTCTATGTTTATTAGGTACAATCGGAGTGGAAAAGCGATCCATGGCAAAGTCGAACCAAAACTAAAGTTTTCAATTCCACGAACTTCAAGAATTTCTGCTCTTTGTAGTAAATACGTTTGCTCTAATCCGATAAATTATCCTGTTTGGCTTACGATTCACTAACAGAGAATGCCTTTTGGCATGAAGTCTTCCTTTCGTATGTTTAGGTTTTGTTTTGCGCACAAGATTCATTTAAATTTAGTTTGAAGTATGTTTTATTTTAACTATAAGAATACCCTTTAAATTGTTGATATAATTATCCTATGCTATTTATTATTACAAGCTTTTATTTAACTTGCTATGTAAGTATGTAAATATGTAAGTAATTTGGGGTGAAAAATTGATTAACCATTGAGCTGAAATTTTGCACACTTATGTAAATTCGGTGACGATGCAATATTATAGTACTACTGATCTGATTTGATGCTGGAGCCAGACACAAGATAAGCCCGTGGTGTTTAGATTCGTTGGAATATTCTCGATAAGTAGAAATTAGGTTAGAGTTTTGTGGTGAAGAAACTCTTTGTAAATATTATTTAAATTCAATATGTAGGCAGAATATTTTATTGGAAAACCAACATTAAGTAAAAACCAATTTTAAAACATAAGAAATTTGTAACGCAGGCTACGCCATGTGGCAACATAATAGTTTTACCAAAGGCATCGTCCGAAGAAAACAATGATGTAATCCGCAACAGGCTTCGTCATTCTTAACTAATAATATATTATTTATAAATAATATAAAGGCTGTACAGCCTTGGACAATACATGTTCTGTATACATTTTCCTGCATATTCAGACAATAATGTGCATGTATACACAATTTGGTACTTTAATCGCACTATAGTAGGCTGTAACATCAAATTTTATTGAAGTAACCTGAACGTCTAACATGGTTGACATTTTATCGTCTATCGCGCTATCCGTCACTTTCGCACTCACATAGTTGTTAGAGCGTGACAGATATTGTGACAAGTGATAAAAACCCGACCATATTAGACTAGCTGTTTTTCATTTGAATTACATTTTGATAGAAATCCTTATTCAAGTCAGCTTATTCCTAATATCCTCAAGAGCTTGAACTGCTAATACGACAAAGAATCCACTATATTTTATAACTGTAGAATTACCAGCAGGCTGCAGTCACGGCATGTCAATTTATTACGAACTTTAAAATCAATATCAAACAGTTTAAAATCGCATGATTGCTTCCAGGAGGTTCACAAGGCACTTCATCCAATTTACCTTATTTGGAATAAGTGTTTCTTCCAAAACCAACCTTATAATCTATATTACAAGGTAGTAAATTGTATTCCAGCTGGACAGCGTTAGAACGATGTTTGAAAGTTTAAACGCATTCTTGTCATAAAGTCTTATTTCACATTTACATTGCATGGGAAAAGCCGCCTTATTGTCTGCGTATTAAGGTTGAAAGTTACATTGGCATAAGTTGCCTTTACGGCTTGCTGGTTTAAAGTACATGGCAGCGTTTCTCTGCATCGTGACCAACAACGTGCTGCCCGCGGTCAGCGAAGGATTACGTTTAGAGTCAACTTTAAGTTAATTTACTTCACTTAAATAACTGAGACGACGCTGCAATAGGCTGGATTCAAGGGTTAAGTAAGGAACGTAATATAAGCAATCCTGATATACTTAAACTTGACACCTATTTTACTTATGGCTATAGGCGTAAGGGATGTGACGACTTCATCTCCCACTGGTTTTCACCAGTGCAAACAATCAACACAGGGCAGCTTGTGGCGAGCTGTTGGAGAGTAGCGACTCCACGTACCTGAGTGCCCCTGGGGTACCCTGTCTGATAGGTGGGACAGATCCCCTATTATTACTGCTATTTATACTTCAATAAGACTAGTTTTTTAGTAGATACTTAGAATTTTGAAAGTTCATTAAACAAATCAGTTTAAAATGTAGCTTATACAACGGGTATTGTAAAAAACACTTAAACTTTGTTTCATTAAGGACGATGTATAAATAATCTGATTAGTCAGACAAAGGTCAGGATACCTAATGAAGCAGGTAAAGTGAAATAAAAATGCTATATTCATTTGTATTTTTTGCCTTTTGTGTAAAATATTACGCTGTTAAGTAGTTTGTAAGTGTACTTTTCAAAATATTATAATGTTAGGAAAAGTAAATGAGCTGTCTGTCTAGTGCCCGAGGTCAGAAACTAATCCTTGACCTTAGATGATTACCTAGATTAAATACGCTAGGCAATTTTAATTTCCCCCCAAGCTTATGCGCTAAGCTTTTAATCGGCTAAAATTATATACAGTGTGTATTTTTCATACGGGGAGTATAACTTGCCCACATACAGGATCCAGTAATACGTCTCGTATAATGTTAATAATTTTGTTAAATAGTGTAATAAATAACATAGTTGTAACGATATTTCAATCGAAAGAAAAATAGAAAAATTTGTCTCGCAGCGGGACTCGAACCCATAACCACAGGATCACTAGCCCAGTGCACTTCCAATTGTGCTATACGAGTACCGCTGACACTTGTCGAATTTTTCTATCTATCCCTCGACGTATACGAACGACTAAACGGCATCGAAGTCTCAATTCATATTGAGAATTCATCGATAACAATGTGCTACCCCTTTCTAAATTATTTTTTATTATGCAGAATTTTTTTATTATGGCGGTAGATGTGTTTACACGTCACCCATGATGACGTATACGTCGAGGGATAGATAGAAAAATTCGACAAGTGTCAGCGGTACTCGTATAGCACAATTGGAAGTGCACTGGGCTAGTGATCCAGTGGTTGTGGGTTCGAGTCCCGCTGCGAGTCAAAAAAAATTTCTATTTTTCTTTCGATTTAAATATCGAAGATATTCGCTAGCAGACGTTTCTGCATAATAAAAAAAAAAAAAAAATAGTTGTAACGATTTTTTTAAGTCTGACCGGGCAGCAATGTACGCAGTCCAACTTATTTTGACATGATAAGTAATGCTGACATGACATGTCGCATCCGTACGTTATTTACTATGATGCAATACATTGCGTGCTTAATTTTTATGTATGAAATAAAAATAACCTAATTTTTTTAACAAAACGAATGTAAATAGGTTCTTGAGGTCCAATACTAATTGCCACTACAATATACGCCCGTATGAAAAATGCACACTGTATATTAAGTATGTCGGTATTATTGCATTTTTGAATTATTCTTTACCGCACGCGTGTTGTGATTTTATTGTTAATTTGTGTTGTTTTTTTTATATATATATTTATGGCATCAATCGATTTGGTGTGTTCTAAGAATCAAATTTCTTTTTAGGGCTTACACGTTAAAATCAGTCAGACAGTCAGAAATGAGAATCAAAGACTGACACTCGCATTTTCCACTCGAACCATCCTTTCCCTGTCTCTTTTTGAAGAATGGAAAAATGATGAAATTGCTATTTCGACCGAGGAAATACTGCGTTTATATAATAAATTGCCTTGTCTCTTTTTGTGAAGCAATTAAAAAGCGGTAGATACTTTTGGTTCTTTGTTTCATAAGTCACTATGTATCCGACATCTATTTGTATCACAGGTAGCTATTCAATGGGACATTTTTTATTGCTGTCTTTAAATTATATTGTTCATACTGTAGGTAATAATTTTTGTTCCAAAATATCACATGTTTTATTGCTCCTGAACGGGATGCTTGCCATATTATTCTTTTTTTTTATGACATAGGTGGCAAACGAGCAGACGGATTGCCTGGTGGTAAGCAATTGCCGTCGCCCATGGGCACCACCAGGGGAGTCACAAGCGCATTGCTGGCTTTTAAGGGGGGTTGGAGCTCTGGGAACCTTACTCACCATCAGGAACACAACACTACATACCTGAAAGGTAGCATTGCTATTATGGCTGTGGTCTTCTGTAAGGAGGAGGTACTTGCCTAGTTGGGCTGCTCCAGATTCAAGCGTGATGGTGGTCGCTGTGCCCTATCTCTCTGTTTTATTGCTCCTGAACGGGATGCTTGCCATATTCTAACACAAAGTCATACATCCCTTTCTCCACGCATATACTAAAAAATTGACAGATGACAAAAGGCGATCAATTCGAATTAGACTGGCTGGTGTAATTCAAACAGCATTTTTTTTTGTTTACAGTTTGTGTATAAAATTCCCGATTGCCTTCATCTTGTCAAGACATCTAATAGAGCAACTCATTGCACGCAATCAAAATCAATTGACCAGTGTCCGTTCAGCGTTTAGCTAGACGGAGTACAAGAGATGGCTTCTCAAAGAAATATGAATCTTATGCAATTCGTTTTAAGGTCAAAATTGTGTGTACTTGAAATTGCTTGTAAGAACCTTTTTATTGTCAAGTGTAGACGTAATGGTGTAGGCTTTGTCAATGCCTGGCACCGTTGAATGGTGAATGATTTGCGTAAGTAACTGCTGATATTTATGGAACGGTTTATATCATAGTCATCAAGCAGTTTACATAATAAATTTAGATAAATTAGATGTAAAAATACCTTATTACAAAGGCCTAAGGCGGAAAAGTGTGAACATATCTTTGAAGTCGGCCGTATAGTCAGCAGCAAAAGTTGCTAAGCGTTTGGAGTATTCAAAATGACTTACACGCGCTCTTATTCTCTTAACAATAGAGACGTGTTGACCTCATTTTGAACACCTCAAATCCTTAGCTACTTCTGCTGCTGACTGTACATACTATTGAATACCACACAAGAGCAAGGAGTATTAGTGATTTTAATGCATCATTCATCATCACCATTTGAGACGTAAGATGTCCACTTGACATAAGCCTACCGCAAATATGACTTGTATCATTTTGGGGGGATTTACCATTGCCACGCTTGGCAAGCGGGTTGGTAGATTGGCTATTGATTTGGTGTCGACGGACGCTACTGCCCAATTGTCAATGTTTTATAGATAATTGTTTAGGAATAGACTTGTTTCGAGATTATAAAATAGTCCAGTAGTTTTAAGATTCATCATCATGTGATCGAATTTATAATCTTATTTATATTAAAATCAAAGCAACAGTGATCATGTTAAAAAAATCATCGGTGCTCATTTTAAATACTTTAGATAAGTATATATATGCTAGCTGTGGCCCGCAGTTTATTAGGGAAAAACCGTAGCCTATGTGTTAATCCAGGGTGTCAGTTAACTCCATACTAAATTTTATTAAATTCGCTCCAGCCGTTTAGACGTGAAGAAGTAACACACATACACACTCACAAACTTTCGCCTTTATAATATTATTGTACATAGTGTAGATGTATGAATCAGTAACAAATATCTAAAAAAAAAGTTGTAAAAAAGACACTACAAAACGTACCGAGCTAAAGACATTTTGTACGAAATCCGAGCAAACCTCAACTCAAACAATAAAGTGGAACAACCCTTCGTAATTTCAACTTACGATTTAGCCCCACGTTTGATGCGTACACCCGGCGAAGGAGATCACGCCTTATCAGGGAAACCATAAGAAGGAGAGATTACAGGTCATGTTGCCAAGTGTACGTTCGATGACGACGGTATAATGAAAGTGTTGGTGTAATTCATAGAAGAGTGCGTTAAAAGCAGTTAAAGCGTATTTTTTTATTAATGGGTGACTGGGTGTTTAATTTATATTGACGTCACAAGGTAAGGGTCTTATGAGGATAAGACGTTTCTTGTTTTTAATATGTTTACTATCACCTTATTAATCTTATATGATGTAAAACATAGTTTAACATATTAATAGCAGGGTGATAGCACCAATGTTGGACACTTTAAGCTAACAGGCACCAATGATGGATACTTAGTTCTTAATTCAAAAACCATAACGTTATAAATTGAATATGTACCAACTAATGCACAACACTTGACTCCTTTGAAATAAGCACATACCGCCAGCCTAATCAGTTTATTTTTCTGATTAAAACCGCTATTATTATTGGCTTCATTTTTTTTCCCGTAAAAATCAGTTTTTACAATACCTATCCAAATTAAAAACTAGTGATATAGGCCTTTAAATCAAAATAGTACTTGCAAAGTTCCCTTTGACAACTGGTTTAAAAATAAATATTTTGGACATTAGGTTAGACAGGGAAAGATATAAAGCCGGTTTATCGTTGTTTAGTCGGGCGCTCGAACTTACCGCAATCGCACATGTGCACTATTTTACGTATTCATCGTACATTCCAGTGGTTCTCAAACTGCCAAAAATGCTGTGGTCTTCTGTAAGGTGGAGGTATTTCCCCAGTTAGGCTTCTCCAGACTCAAGCGTTATGGTACTTGGCTCTGCCTACCTCTCATTTGTTTTGTTTTTAACCATCTATATGTCGCAGAGATTTGCGCCAAAATCTATATAGCTTTATTGTGCTCGAAAAATCCGCTGTGTTGAGTATTAAAAACTGAAATATTACTCTGAGAACTTTTTATTTTAATTAGGTAAATGACGATAGCGATAGCAAAAATTAGAGTCAAAAGCACCCAAATAAATGTTCGTGAAACGCTATCGCTTGTCCCCTACACCCCACCCTGCCGTGATAAACCTGAATTGATCTGCCTTGTAGGCCATTCTTGCGTATAATTGACTCTTCCCTTTCATTGGCTGCCGAATCCTACCAGATAGAACCACGAACACACGGAACTAAAGCTCTCAGTTAAGGGGGTGGGGGAGGGGTTTAAGGGAAGGTGCATACAAGCGGTATTTGTTAAGGTTTTGTTCTCTTCTTTTACATTACTTATTCAAAAAATTGAGAAGTAGTAAAATATGAAACTGCCATCTTGTCTTTAAAGTAACAGGAATCTAGGATATGAATCGTATTGAAACGGGTAGCTCACGCTTTATAAGTCGAACATTGCTTGACATGTTTTGCTCTGTAACGAGGAGCAAAAACATGAGCTATTCGCGATGGCTGATCGCTTTTCAATACAATTATTATCATAGTAGTCTCACGATAGTTCTTTGGTGACCGCAGAGCATGGCGGCTTACTCGCACATCGTCAGCAGTATCAGCATTGGGATACAACGAGGAAATGCCGCAAGCATCCTTGGTACAATGCCTCAAGGGCCTTAGATTTAATGCGTTACAATACTATGAAAACTACGAGTTTTTAACTAGTTAAGTACTCTTAGTTTTCATAATATTGTAATTATTATCAATGTCAGGATTGTTCTGTGTTTGAAAGTGAAATCTATGTAGGCATCATAGTCCGGATTTTTCATCGCCAAATTTCCAAAAATCTCAGTAGCGGGCTTTATTTTTGTATTTCTATAGTAATTGCTTAAATGAAACTTTTGGTATAGCAGATTAGGTACAGTTTAATCAACATTTCTTTTAGATTCTCTAAAGACTCTGTACAACATTTGACGCTGCCTAAAATCGCTTTATCATAGTTGCGACTGTTTGAAGCTCTTTAAACAAAATTATTCGAGTATGAAATGTATTTCTTAGTGCCGATTCATTTGAGTGTGCTTAGATCTCTTGTCAAACAAATATTCCTAAAATCCTTTAATTTATAATATGTAAAATAGATGAAAGCGCCCCAATTTCATAGTTGTACAAAGATACAAAATTAAATATATGAGTGTTCTAGAGTGAATCTAAAGATGTTTTTGGAGAATAAAATCAATTGTAGTTTACATTTGATTTTCAGAAATCTTAATTTATTTTTTATATGACAAAGGTGGCAAACGAGCAGACGGATTGCAACAGGGAAGTCACAAGCGAGTTGCCGGCTTTTAAGGGGGGTTGGAGCTCTGGGAACCTTACTCAAGATGAGGAACACAACACTTTATACCTAAAAGGTATTATGGTTGGACGTTGTTTAAAGACATACCCGGGTCCAAAATATGAAATAGATTTGATTTGGTCGCAAAGCAGTTAGTTTTTTTTATGATATAGGAGGCAAACGAGCAGACGGATTACCTGATGGTAAGCAACTACCGCCGCCCATGGACACTCGCAACACCAGAGGAGTCACAAGTACGTTGCCGGCTTTTAAGATCCCTATACGTTCTTTTCTTGAAGGTTTGGATGTCATATCGGTCCGGAAACCCACCAATAACAAGTGAGAGATTTACGCTGTTATGAAAATCATATGCTTAAAATAAGAATAGCTCTTGGCTTCAATTCTGACATTTCCAAGATTGGAGCTCACCAGTGCAAAGCTTCGGGATCGCTGACGCGAGTAATTCATCTTGGAATCCAATCGAATGGTTTAAGTTTGAAAATTGGAAATGAATGAATGAATGTTTCAGGTACGTTCACCTGATGTAATCTTAAATGACAAGTTTAACTTTAATTCGAAAAACTGTCTTATGGCTCGTAAAAAAGGCTATCGTGTTCTTTGAATTGACGTTAAATTTCACGTTTAGACTAGACAGTTTTAATGTAAAATAATAAAAATAGGTATATTAGGCATTTAATTGATAATATATTAGGTATTTTCACACAATTTAACATAGAAATAAATAATAATTATATTTAGGTATTTTTCTAGCACGGACAATATGTTGTAAGAACTTACAAAATAAAAAAAATCGACAGTCCTGTTATCGATAAGTACCACTTCAGTGTCATACAGTTAATTTAAAGACAAATATCGGGTAATAGGGTGCGATAAAAATATAATAATATATTGTATCTTAATAATTTATTTGTTTCTTACATACTTCAGAAAACTATTTGAAATTATTAATTGCAGATTATAAAAATAAATTGGATCAAAAGTGTATCGATTACGTTCAATTTGTACGAGATCGGTGGCACGCGGCTTATTTAGCCAATATAAGTCTGTAGATGTATGTACGCCTTATCGTTGTAATAGTATGTACTTATCGATAAGAGGATTGTCGATATTTTTATTGTGGAAAGCACTAAGCAAATGTCGTTCCTGCTAGAAAATATCTAGGTATAATAATAATAATACTTTAAGTTTACGGGAGTTTTACAAAAAAAATCCCTATTAGTGTGACTTTAAAATAAATAACTATACCAGTTTTGTGACAATAATAAGTATGAAACTTCTGTAAATACTTAGATTTGGTGCTCGTTTCGAAAACGTTTAGCAGTAATACAATGCAAACGATCGGTCTGACTTAGTGGGTAGTGACCGTGCCTATGAAGCCGATGGTCCTGGGTTCCATTCCCAGTCGGGGGATTTATTTGTGTGATGAGCACAGATATTTGTTCTTTAATCATGGGTGTTTTCTATGTATTTTAGTATTTATATGTATCTATCTATTATATAGATCGTCGTCTAGTACCTACAACACAAGCCTTACTGAGCTTACCGTAGGACTAGGTCGATTTATGTAAGATTGTCCCGAAATTATTATTTATTTAAAAAGGCAAAAAAATAATTTCCATACAGAGTTCATACTTAAATTAAGTTAAAGTTTCTCACGTCACGTTAAATGTGGGCACTTTTTTGATAACTCCCTTTGACGCGATTAAGTCACGTTTAATATAGAATTATGTGTGACAATCGTGATAGTTTAAATCAGAGCATTTAATCAAGACTACACGTTCACTAAAACGCGAAACGCGTTCACGTACACAGTGAAACAAGCGGCTTTGCTTCAATACTTCATGTTGACAGCTAAGTCCAATTTCCTGCGAGCGCCCAGGTCTGAATATTAACCAGGCAAGTAACAAGCAGTTAAGTAAAATTTGGCGGAATGAACTCCGACAGAACCAATGAGATGTGATGGCATGAAATATTGTACGTGAGATACTGGCGTGGCTCGTACTTGGTAACTAAAAAAACACATACTATCGCAGTCCACTGCTGGACATAGGCCTCCCCAATTTCACGCCATCGTGTTCGATTTTACGCTGTTCGCATCCAGCTCTTGCCAGCTGATATAGCGGCCTTATATTATATTATTATTATTTATTTATTTGTTTTTTGCGAGTCCGTGTGATGCCGGCTGACAAGAATAGCACCACCCCATCTCCTCCCGCGGGTGTCGTAAGAAGCGACAACGGGAAAAATCCTACGGACGAGCAGCAGCGTCCGTTGAAGCCCAATCAACAGCTACTGCGGTTGCCAACCCGCCTGCCAAGCGTGGCGACTATGGCAACTACCCCCAAGTTGATACAAGTCATATTTGTGGGAGGCCTATGTCCAGCAGTGGACTGCATACGGCTGAAATGTATCTATGTATATTTGCTTTTCATTGAAGAAAATATCATGAATAGATCAGGGTTCCTCGCAATAAGGAGCATATTTTTTGCACTGGATGGAAAGATCAGATTACAGTCGATTTCGTTAGTAAAAAAACATTCCTCTGTCAAATTTTCCATTTGCTACATAGTTGACCACATCAGACTCCATTAACCCATGGCAAAAAAAAATTTTCACACCCTACAGCTTCATTTTAAATGAACACATAAAAATAAAAACTCCGATCCAATTACACGATTTTGAATTTTCCTTCCTACATACCTTTAGTTATTTACTGCACGACAAATTCACTTTAAGCCTAAATCTCTGTAGTAATAAATTGGATTTTAGTAGCCTAGACACTTGCACCGACGAGCGTGAAATCATGCCAACCTTCATTTAAGCGGACGCACCGGTTTAATTGGCTTTGGCATTTAATATCGGCAGGATATTGGTCAGACCCGTCTACGTCGAAACAACTCGATCTGATGAACGTCTTATTAATTCAGTATATTCCACGTCTTATCAGATCATTGTGTTTCTGGAACAGAAAAAAACTGTATTTTTTTCTTACTACATCCAATTTGCGCAAGGCCTGTTTGCCCCCAGCGGTTTCCCGCACCCTTGACTAGATGGTTCGACCACCTTCTGCGGGATCCATCCCCATCTACATTTAAGTTCGTATTAACGGCGCGACTTCAAAATAATATGAAAGCGATGCTTTCACATGGAATATTCCTGGAAAAGGACTACAGGTCACCCACCTGGAGGCACATGATTGAAAAGGATAGGCTGCGTTAAGTGGCCTTGGCTGGAAACTGCGTGAGATGGTGAACAGTGAAAATCAGAGAGGGGTCAAAGGACTCGCATTTATGATGACCCAATAGGGTCTTCATAACACTATAAATACGACTCCGGTCCGTTGCTGGCAGCGGCTACAGGGAAAGTGCTCGCTCTTGCCACGTGCTTGCTCTTTTATGATGTTGAAGTTCGATTTGACAGCTCAGATTGCACGTCGCGGTGTTGCCAGAATAGTCATCGTTTTATTACCAATATGCCATGGAGATATCAAATTTGCTTTTAAAATTATTTACTTTGAACTTACTACTTAGGTTCTGACATTTCACAGTTTGCACGCTCGAAGCACGGTCACCAGAGTATTAAACAACTTCGAAATTGAAGCGATTACCAGTAGTTGGTGTTGCACCATATCTCACTTGCTATGTCTAGATAGACAGAACGAGGCTTAATTGCTGGAAACTTACCAGTCTATTATGCGCAACTTGCAATGGGGGCCCTTTGTCCATTGTTCTGTTCCCATAATATTGCGCCATTCATAGATCCCGATTGATTCGTGGCCAGTGAGTCAGGGATGGTTGTGATTAACACGATGCTATAAGTATTGTATCTGTGTGCTATGGTTGAGGAATTGAAAATGGAGCTTTTACGTAAAGACTATCCCACTTGTACAAAACATAGGAAATAACTGTTGTTTGTTGTATCGAAAGCAAATTTCAAATGGCAAAATATTAACACCTACAGATGAAAAATGTGTAAATACACGTAGATAAACATGTAGAAAACCCTGCGTCTATCCTCAGACTTATTTTTTCAGTTATTCTAAGTGTTATTCATAGTCACTTTACATACTAAAAACAAAATCTTCTCCAAATTGGTTATGGGGATATAGTTTTTTGTATAACTACAATAAAGTCACAATTGTTCAGAAATCAGCAATCCAAACAATGGTGCGCGTTCAAATGGTGAAAATCGAAAAAGAAAAATATGATGCTGTCTGTAACCCCCCGTCTTCGTAACAATGTATACAGCCATAATAGCACTACTACCTGTCAGGTATGTAGTATGTGTAGTGTTCCTGATGGTGAGTAAGGTTCCTAGAGCTCCAACCCCCCCTTTAAGGTGCCCATGGGCGACGTTAATTACTTACCATCGGGCAATCCATCTGCTCGTTTGCCACCTTTGTCATAAAATAATATGGGGAATATCCCTAATCTAATAGCAATAACGTTCAGTTCCCCTCTGTGTTAGCATGTAGGTAGGTAATTAAGTTATGTAAGGTCTACTGCCATTAAAAAAAGGGTTTCGACCTCAAATGTCCGATTGCCTCAATGTCAATTATACTCGAATATAAATTTTCCTCGAATTTCTAATTCCCCGAATGTCTGATTCCCCGTAGTATGTCCGTTTGCCTCGATTGTCCGATTCCCTGAGTTTTACCTCGGATGTCTTCTCCCCCGAAAGTTACGAAATAAAGCTAATTAACAAAGGATAATTAATTGTCCTCACCTTCCTCACAATTCACAGAACTTGCAAAAATGTAATGCCAATTTGAAGAATCTCCTCAGTTTGTTAAGGAATAAACATTAAAATGAGCACATTGCACTTAACATGACGCAGTAAATCATTACCTACAATGTAATCTACAGACAGGTAAGAAGTAACAAATCCAAATGTCCAAAAACGTTAAAATGGACGCCACAAGTATTTTATCGCACGCGATAATTCTTAAGTGCATCGTATAGTTAGTTTAGTGTCACATAAAATGTCACCCGATTCAGAGGGGCTGTCGCAATCCGAAGATTTCCTATTTCTATCTCTCGCTCTTGTATCTGAATGACGGAGACAGAATAGGGAATTCTGTTATTCTGAATTTTTTGGCTGACGCCTAATGTTAAGAGTATAAACATACCGGGAAGTTTTATCACGGGGACGTATACCTGCATAAATGTTATTAAAGTACAAATAACAATCGAGAATTTGTTGGAAAAAAACACATTCTGTTGAAAAAGTTTTATGTTGCACAAAGGTCCAACTAGAAAAAAAATCCTTTATGTGATATTTTGATTTGCATTGGTTTGATCGTAGGCTGGCTCTTTCCTCTATTAACGGATTGGCATAACATTAAATTATTATATGTTCATTTGCCAAGAAGCAGTCGTAAAATACGGATAATTCTAATATATAAGAATCGTCATATTCATCGTCTTCTGAAAGGGTGCCTATAGTCTCTTGAGACTGTTTTCTTCTTCTTTTCTTTACAATATTTTCAAATATTGTTCGATATTTACAAATATTGATACTCGTACACACGTAATCAATATATTTTTCATTAAAATATTACACGTAAGAATATCTACTTGAGCCACGAACGACCACTGCTTGACATTGGTATTCCCCAAAGACTACCATCAGCAGCATAAGGTATGAATGACATAATTGCAACGCTTGGTAGACGGATTGGCGATTGCAGTGTGTTCGACGCAGCTGCCTATCCTCCGGCGGTATCTAGTCTATGTTTAAGAATCCCGGGTCCACAGATATAATATACATCAAAAAAGCTTTAACACAAAAAGGTAGCCCTCGGAAAAAGTATCCCTTATTCATTATTATTCCTCTAAATCTGGAAACTATAACATACCGGCAATATATTATCGCGTATTTCTAAGCATTCCCTTTTATTGCATTCCTTCGCCTGGCCTTAATTTAATATAGCTCGCTCGATTTGTTTACAAAGGCTAAATTTATTCATGAAATTTGTTTAGCAAGGGTCCGGGCACAGATAAAAATAAACTTTGGACAAACGCGAGTTACCCGGGTCCTTTTTCTTCGATATTCCTCATATTTTCTTCGATTCTGAGAACTGTTGGGCTGTAACAGTCGGAAAGTTTGGAATCTTAGGTCTGATTACTATACACATTTATATACATTTATGAATGTCTAAATTAGATAATGAAGTAGTTTCCAACAAGCCAGAACCTTCAGTGTAAGTTTTTAACGTAACTTTACGTCACGAACGCGTTTGCGTTTCCCATATAAATAACATTATCACTTACGCGTTCGTAAACGTTTTTTCCCGTCAAAAGAAACTTACACTAGAGCTTCTGATGTTGGTTGATACTGTTGATTCATTGTAAGGATGATATAAGGAGAGATTGACAGTGCCTGTACAAAACTGCGTTCCATCAAACTTCTGGCTAAACGTCTATTTCTGGTACTAAATGCACAAAGTGTCATCTGTCGAGTTTCATGTGTAGTTGCTTTTCTACGTAAAGAGATAATCTGTGAAATACTAGATGGCACTAATATCTTAGCCAGCAACGTGGGTCAAAATAACAAAGGCCCATGCATAACAATTTGTTACTAATAATATCAGCGGAATTTTCCTTTCTTATAGTACCGGCGAATGGGTAATATAACATTTTACAAGTTGTAATGCAATATGCCTCATATTGTAGTAATAAATTCAATAATTTAGAGCAATCAACATGCGGTATCACGAAGCACTCTATCGGTTACATTAGCAAGACCGCCTCCCACCAGTTTTTCTTCACCTTGGAGCGAAAGCTACTCGTAAGTGCCGCAGAAATTAGGAAAACAGCGCAAACTCGGGTAGGCCCTTTGCACTTTTTGCACTTCAGGTATAAGTCAAGAATCCGCGGATTGAGAAAACAATTTTGTTTTGGTTTTTCTTGTTCTTAATTTAATTTTAAAAATATGCATAATAAAAAAATGATTATTGTTATTGTTTTTTAAGCATCTCAATTGTTTATTTACAATTTATACAAGTAACATAGGAAAAAAATATTAAATACGAAATACCAAAACAATTTTATATTTAAGTAATCTATAAGTAGGTACAATAGCTTACAATAGAAAATGGTATTTTAATTATATAATTTGTTGAAACCTCATTTGTGTGTTATTTTAGTCTTTTGTAATTTCATAAGAACCATTAGCACATTACAACACGAAATCATGACAGAAATCATAGAAGGTACTATGTATCTGATAGCTAGATGCAGCTTATATAGCTACTTACAAACAAACATGTTCTGTTTTTCACATGTTTCTGTTGAGCATGCATGGCTGCAGGGCAAAACTTGTATTTTGATACCTTTGTACACACAAAGGTCAGTCGTCTCTCCGACTGTAAATTAATATGAAACGTTTTTACATAACCGCGGATCGCCAAAAACAATTAAAAATGTGCATAAAACGCTCACCCGCTATACCAGCCAGTTAGGACGATAAGGCAAGACCAAAACGAAAAGAAATTCAGCATTTAACTGTTCAGAATGAAATTTATGGAGGTTTTTTGATACTTTTATTTCTGTTTAAACTTGAAACGCGAACGCATTTTTTGTGGCTTGTGTGGGTTTTAAAAACTGTCTAGCTTTTAGCTGAATAAAATCGAATGAAATGTTTTATACTATAATGTTTTGGGAACAGTTCTAGGATAAAATTACATTTCAAGGATGTCGATAGAAAATGCTTTGGTTAGCGCGCGCTGACGATGAACTAAGTCTTCTCAGGCTAGCCTATAGTACAACGACGGTGGCAAACAAGCATACGACCCGCATGATGGTAAGTAGTTACCGTAGCTTATGGACGCCTGCAACTCCAAAGGATTTTCATATTAAACTCATAGTTGACACCTTGTTGTCACTTTTACTGCTAAAACTTAAATTTTGTTAAGTTAATGGTATATTGTCTAACACCTCCGGATATCTACTTTATTGTGTGTTCACTGGAAGAATTAATAAACATTTCTTAGAAACAAAGTAAAAATCAACAATTCTGCTCAAAAATGAAATAAATTTCCTAAAAACTGTTTTTTGTGACATCAATTATAAGATCTATTGCAAAATCTGACAAGAGGGATCTATGTATCAGCCACGGATGTTTACTAGAAAATTGGACGTCGGCCTCCCCATAAACCGCCACAGCGAGCGCATTGCAGCAACCTACTCCCAGCGACTTGTAAGCGGTCGTTCGTCTATCTAGTTTGTGGATATCTAGACACAGATCTTTCCAATGCGCATAAAAGTTCCGACTTCTATTAACTGTTTATTCTTAAAAGTTGAAATAGATGACATATACTTAAGAAAAATAGACGAAAACCTCCAGCGTTCGAGAGTTCGGGTGTTTATTCGGGTTCGGGTTATTGTGATAAAGGAATGTAATTCACTTAGAACCTTTAAGCACAAAACGAAAGAATTTCTCTTTAATAAAATAATGATCTAATTGGCACAGTAATTTTATTGTACGATGTATACTATTATATGATACATTATTATTTATTAGAAAATATACTTTTGGAGTAAGTGTATGATCCATTTTGTCCAGCACTGTATATCATATACCTAGTTATAACAATCATTGTATTTAACTAAAGTTGTAGCTAAAGTAAGCATCAGCTAAACATACCCATATAGATTTGTAAGGGAGTTTCTCCAAAAAACTGTCCTGCAGTTTGGCAGAATAAAGTTGTAATTTTTAAGAGTTGTTACTGTGAATAAATCATTTTTTTTCTTAGACTAAACTTATTGCAATTAGAGTAATTTACTATAGTTGCATCAGTACCTACCGAAAAATAAATAAACGTTGTTTAAAAAAGTCGCACGTCGAAAAAAAAATCTTAAAAAAACCTCTCTGATTCGATATTACGC
Organism: Grapholita molesta; assembly: GCA_022674325.2. Lineage (NCBI taxonomy): Eukaryota > Metazoa > Arthropoda > Insecta > Lepidoptera > Tortricidae > Grapholita > Grapholita molesta. Next base: position 13,271,881 of record CP053137.2, read on the forward strand.
GTAACCAAGCGAACTCACGAACCGCTCGTTAGATAAATGACTTTTTGGCAACATAACAAAAGGTAAAAGGCGATAAGGATCCTCGTCCAGCTATTGTTCGGTACGCTACCTTTAAATCTCCAGTTACTGTGTAAAAGATTTACCTTCAGTCTTGCCTGTGACGCTGTTTTTCTTCGACTGAAAAATTGGCGTGATTTAGGCTGAACGTAATATGGGTTGGGTATACTGAAGATTTTTACAAGCCGGAAGTTAGAAGGTTGTATGTGGGTCAATCAATGTATATCTACATTTACCTGCTGAATTTATTTATGCTTTTCGCTCTTGTTAGGAAAAAAATCGTAATGGCTCGGATTTTCTTTACTTAAATACTGACGTGTAGTAGTACAACATTTCACAGTGTGTGCTTTATAGACTGGTACAGTCAGCGTCATATAGTTCGTAGCATCCAAAGTACTCAAATAGTTCGGTACACCATACTAATTCTATGGTGTACCGAACTTTTTGAGTACTTTGGATGCTACGAACTATATGACGCTGACTGTACGTTAGAAATTTAAATTTGGAATGTATTATCTATTTTAAAAATGGATAAAGTAGTTTGCTTTGATAACTCTAATATATACGTAATATGATCTATATAGGTAATGACTAATTATTGTGTTTTGTTTAAGAGAGTTATACTGTCCAAACTCAACCATTATCTTCTTAATGTTTCGATGTGAAAAAACAATTAAACCCTTATTCATAAAACTTTACAATCAAAATAACAAAACTAAACTAAATAAACAGAAATTTTAATAAGACAAAAAGTGATAAATGATTTTTAATAACATGATAGGTTGAAAAATGTGTATGAATAATGCCAAATCGTCACTATTTTGATAATATCTTGTCAATATCACACAGTTAGCAGTAACTTAATATTTATTAAGTATAAGATATATAATATAAAACACCAACTCTGGTAAAACACAACTGTTTATTATTAAATACAAACTAAAATCACATCAATACGACTTCAATTGTTTTCTCTTAGATTTTTCTCTGCCTTACTTTTTCTAAAACGCGCCGAAACCAATGTCACCTGTCAAATATTAAAAAAATAACTCAAGAAACGTTCCGAAATCCTCATTACCTAACATTCGGCCAACCTGACATACTATAGTTTGTCCTCAAACTAGATTTAACGTATTTTCTCTCACTACATTAGTCCCCATCACCACAATAGTCTCTAATGCTTACCTCTCACCTCACTACTCTCTAATGTGTACACTTACCACACTAGTCTCTAATGTGTACCCTTACCACACTAGTCTCTAATGTGTACTCTTACCACACTAGTCTCTAATGAGGATCTCACCACACTAGTCTCTAATGCGTACCTCTCACCATACTAGTCTCTGATGTGTACCCTTACCACACTAGTCTCTAATGTGTACTCTTACCACACTAGTCTCTAATGAGGATCTCACCTCACTAGTCTCTAATGCGTACCTCTCACCACACTAGTATCTGATGTGTACCCTTACCACACTAGTCTCTAATGTGTACTCTTACCACACTAGTCTCTAATGAGGATCTCACCACACTAGTCTCTAATGCGTACCTCTCACCACACTAGTCTCTGATGTGTACCCTTACCACACTAGTCTCTAATGTGTACCCTTACCACACTAGTCTCTAATGTGTACCCTCACTACACTAGTATCTAATGTGTACCCTTACCACACTAGTCTCTAATGTGGGTCTCACACACTAGTCTCTAATGTGTACCCTTACCACACTAGTCTCTAATGTGGGTTTCACACACTAGTCTCTAATGTGTACCCTTACCACACTAGTCTCTAATGTGGGTCTCACACACTAGTCTCTAATGTGTACCCTTACCACACTAGTCCCTAATGTGGGTCTCACACACTAGTCTCTAATGTGTACCCTTACCACACTAGTCTCTAATGTGGGTCTCACACACTAGTCTCTAATGTGTACCCTTACCACACTAGTCTCTAATGTGGGTCTCACACACTAGTCTCTAATGTGTACCCTTACCACACTAGTCTCTAATGTGGGTCTCACACACTAGTCTCTAATGTGGATGAATGAAACCTTCCCACTGCCACACTAGTCTCTAATGTGGATGAATGAAACCTTCCCACTCCCACACTAGTCTCTAATGTGGATTAATGAAACCTTCCCACTCCCACACTCAGATCTCTTTCATATGTATATATATCTTTCCTTACACTAGTCACATGCAATCGAATGATTCCTTCCAACTATTGTTAAATAACTCACTTTACTCAAAGACAATTCTTTATTGTTCAACTTAAACATACTATCTGTGACAAATCACGAAAATGAGAAAAATAAAAAATAAATTTGTTATCTAAAAGTTCTTTAACCATATCACATATAATCTCTCTTTCTGAAGGACTTAACTTATATGGCCTGTACACTACTGGTATATCATCAGTAAGTTTAATGTCCAATTCTGTTAAATCGGTACATACCAACTCAAACAAGTTTTGTGCGAAACAATCACGGTATTTGTTTACTAAATCATAAACCATCTGCTTTTGTTCACTATTTAATTCCGGGTTTATAATTATGAACCTCATTGCAAGTTAATGGTTGCAAAGATGAGCCAGACTCTACTAATCTTACACTTTCAGTTTGAGTTGGAGCAGGAGTATCATCAAGGCATATAGTATGTGCCCGAACTACTACAGTGTCTTTAACAAAGTATAGGAGACATTTTGTCTTACTTATGTTTAAAATAATAATGCTACATTTGCCATTAGCCACTTTATAAACCCCTTCTTGGACACATTACTCCATTCCATGAATATTATGGTGACCACCTCTTACATATATGTCTGTATTATTTAAATCATTGTTATAACACTTTAACAAACCTATTTCATTTATTTCAGAATATAATGCCACATACAATTCAATTTTTATTTTTTATTAATTAGTTGTTCAGGATCAAATTGAGGTAAAGTAGAACCCTCTATGCGGCACATGATATTTAGTGAAATTCTGCCCTACTAACAGTGGTTTATGTATATATTTATCACCATCACCATCCTCAACAATGTAAGCATTTATTTCTGCTTCATCAGAATCAATTTGGATGGTAGAAGTTGTTGTACCAAGTAGGAAATCTCTGACCCAACACCTGTCACTAATGGTAAATTGTCAAGCCTTACGGGTAAATTTAGTATTTTTTTTTTACCATATTAATTTTCATAAGGGAACAGTCACTGCCCAAATCAACAAAACATTCTACATCATGTAATTTATTAACACATGCTTGTTTATGATATTAAGCATTTCTTGAAGATGCACTGTCAATGAGAAATACATGTTATTCATTGTTATTATTATTTTTCTTGACAGTACACTTGTCATCGGGATGGCCAATATGTTTACAAATGTTACATTTTACAACAGGTTTGGGACAATGCCGCACTCTGTGTCCACTGTCACCACAGTTAAAACAAGTTGGTGCATATGAATTGCTGATTGAATTTGTAGTTCCTTGTATAGTTTTAGGGCCTAGTTCATAATTATTGTTAAAATTTCCAAGTGAGGACCTAGTCCTATAAATATCTGAATTCTCAGTGCATACATCCTTTAAATATTTAAGTAAATCCTCAGGTTCAGTAAATCGAGCTGATGAGGCACCAGCTCGAATAGTACGATCATCAATTCCTAAAATTATACAATCTACTGCTTTTTTACCTGAGATGTCACAGGCATTAAGCAGCATCATTTTATCCATAAAATATTTATCTAAATTTTCACCATGCTTTAATCGCCTCTGTAACATCTCAGTTAATAACACCCCATAGTTAGTCTCCATGGGAAATGCTTTCTTTAAAAGTACTTGCCACTCTGGCCAGGTATGCAATATGGTGGCTTGTCCCTGGTACCACTCCTTGGCACTACCAACTAGTTTTGGAAGAGCATAATGTATAATATGAGCTTCATCCCATTTATAAAGTTTGGCACATTCATCAACCTTTAAAATCCATTGGTCAATTCTGTTGTTTTTTATTGCTGGATTAAATTCCGGTATTATGGTTGTACTATTAAAAGTTGACACTGAGTTTGGTTTAACAAATGTTTCAATCAAATTGGAAATGTCTTTCAGGTTTAAGACTACATTAGGTAAAGTGTTCATCTGACCTTGTGTATGCATTTCTGTTTGTGTGTGTGTCATCATAGTTGGTACACCATTAGATTCAGCTGATACTTGTTCACCTCTAAATCCAGCAAACGTTGTACTGAGCGTTCGCGACGGTGGTTGCAGAGACTTCGACGACGCCCGCGGCGGCGACGATAGCGAAGGTATTGGCGGCGCCTGCAGGGGCAACGGATTCTCGTTCGCCGTATGTGATGGCGTTACTTTCTGCACCAGCGAATGTTGTGGTGACGGCGATCGCGTTCGTGTTTCACGATGTTTTGACTTGTTACGTCTGTTCTGGCGTTTGTGGTGTCTCCGAGGCTTTTTGTGAGCGTGTCGTCTGTCGTCTGAAGAAGTAGACGCCGTAGATGTATCTGAACATGACCTATTACAGCTTCGCTTTTTGGTTCGTTTACGGCTACGGCTCATTCTTCGACTTATCTGCACTTCTGATATAAGATATATAATATAAAACACCAACTCTGGTAAAACACAACTGTTTATTATTAAATACAAACTAAAATCACATCAATACGACTTCAATTGTTTTCTCTTAGATTTTTCTCTGCCTTACTTTTTCTAAAACGCGCCGAAACCAATGTCACCTGTCAAATATTAAAAAAATAACTCAAGAAACGTTCCGAAATCCTCATTACCTAACATAAGTTAGGACATTTTTTCTTTTGATTGACCCAACGACTTACTGGTTTTTTTCAAAGTGGGTTTTTTTCCTCATATATACTGTGTGAAAATCCAATACGAGCCAAGAATTAAACCAGATGTAGGCTTTTAATACGTACCATAATTACTTTTTTATACAATCATGATCTATTCGAGCAGTAATGTAGGTACTGCGAGTATTAGATTTAGAAAATTAGATTTAGAGCGATATGAGATTTAGAAACTGTCAAAGAGTGTTTAACTCGACTATGTTGCATTACATTGCGACTTTTCCATGGATAAGATTTTAATTGTAATTCTAACGCAAAGTTATCTAAATATACTTCTATCCTATATTACCCACAGTTAAGAGATTCGCCCCTATTAGGTTTACACGCTGTATAAAATAAACATGAATTCGATTTATTTTCTGTGGTCTCGTATATCTTACAACTAATGGTATTTACTACTTTATGAATTATTCTGTACTGTTCTGGATGAAAGCAAAACTTAATTGGGTTGTATAATCACGATCGATTCGAGCCCAGGGGCCGGCGGTAATTCATTGATTTATTTTATTAATTGAATTCGGTATTATCTTTGAAGGTCTGCCTTGTCAAAGGATTGCTTTAACATTCCATATAAATACATAAGTGGATAATACCTTTATTTATTTTTTCTCGTATGTAAGTAGTCGTATGTTATTGAGATTGTCCTTATATTGCTATAAACCGGATGACGAGTAGTAGCGTCACTTGGAATAGTGAAACATACTGTGATCACCACTCCGCCTGTCAAGCGTGGTGGTAATAACCCCGTTACAGATCGCTTTCTGTGGTGGTCCCTGTCAGCCCTATGTCAAACAGTTGACGTAACTAGGTGGCGGATAGATTAATGAAAAACATAAAAAAATATAATATATATTCGAATTGAATGAAAAGCGATATAACAAGCAACGTGTCGAGTTTCGAAAAAAAAAAAAAACAGAGAGTTTCAGTTTATAATTAGTGTTTGCATTCCGCTATTTTTTACGTATTCCGAGAATTCCAATTAATGGAATTGCAAGCCGTAGTCTTCGGCATGCTTTTATCATGGATACAGTTGAGGTCAAAAATACCTTTACATTTAAATAAGTTGACCTGACAAAAACGTGCTTACAACACACATGACAAGTTTTTTTTGTTCACTTAATGCATCAAAGTTCAGTTTACTTGTGTGCGTGTGTCTTCCAAAGAAGCACAAATTGTGACATAAAGGTTTACATCGCATATTACAGAAAAAGTTACAGACATGTTAACGTCAGAGCACTGGGTGTAAGTTTTTAACGTAACTTTACGTTACGAACGCGTTTCCGTTTCCCATATAAATAACATTATCACTCACGCGTTCGTAAACGTTTTTTACGTCAAAAGTAACTTTTTTTTTTTTTATTTTTTTTTTTTTATGTCATAGGCGGCAAACGAGCAGACGAATTGCCTGATGGTAAGCAATTACCGTCGCCCATGGGCACCCGCAACACCGGAGGAGTCACAAGCGCGTTGCCGGCCTTTAAGGGGGGTTGGAGCTCTGGAAACCTTACTCACCATCAGGAACACAACACTACATACCTGAAAGCTAGCAGTGCTATTATGGCTGTGGTCTTCTGTAAGGAGGAGGTACTTCCCCAGTTGGGCTGCCCCAGATTCAAGCGTGATGGTCATCGCTGTGCCCTACCTCTCATTGTTGGACGTAGTTTAAGGACATACCCGGGTCCAAACTTACACTAGAGCCTCTGAAGTGAAACCGTAAAACTGTATTTAACTAAAACGAATATATTATTCTTATATACAACACACTACAAAACAATATTTATCGTGGTACCTACAAGTATCCAGAGAATATCCATCTCTTGTCATCACAAGCACAAAAAATAGTTTCCATATCATAATAACTATTGCTCGGACAAGTCATCGCAGAAAAAGTTATTAACATGGAACAAGACTCTATAGAGTCGAGACTTAAGATTATTATTATCTAAAGCGGACATTATCGTAATTTAACATTTTACGTTTTTAGTCGCATATCAGTCATAGATTTGTCAAAGGGGCCTGCTTGAAACAGTTTTGTGGTGACAATTTAAATTAATACAATTATTGATTAATTTTAAATATTTTAAATATCCTGCAAATAAACACAATGCAACCATCAGCATTAAACCTTCACACACCTATGATGAATTTTGGGTTGCAGTAATAAATGTCATTGAAAAATATTATTTGAATAATACTGTACATAATGCGATTCTATTAGTCTTGTTCTGTTGCCGTGTTGCGTTTGTTTTGCAATGACTTGTCCGAGCATTGATAATAACATAATTACGCCACATAACCATTGATTTCAGTGACTGTGATAGAAAATCCGAACGCTTCACGTAAATGGGAGTTTTCAAAATTTGGTACACCCAATTAGCGAAAGATGTAAAAAAAAGTTAAATCACTGTCAGTTTCGTGACGACAATTAAGCATTAAATCTTTATGAAGATCGACTTTTTGCCTTTAATTATATTTTAATAATGAAGTTTATAAAACGAACATCAAAACCAAGTTTTTATCGATATTTAACGCTTAATTGTCGTCACGAAACTGACAGTGATTTAACTTTTCTTAACAACTTTCACTAATTGAGTGCACAAATTTTTGAAAACGCCCATATACCGCACGGTAAACAAACTCAGTTATTTCCAGACCCGGTTCAAACGTAGTCACAACCTATTCCGGCGGCGTTACACCTCCGACGGCTTTCAAGGGAATTAAATGATGTCACCCGATAAACGCCCGAACCTCACTGTGTTTTCATTGCTGGCGAGCTGTTGGCTCAAGAAAACCAGCCAAGCGTAACGGCCTTTTTTTTGCTGGGAAAATGCGTTTACGCATATCCCCCTTGGGGTAGGCCCATGATGGTAGTGAGGGGGTATGAGGGACTTTTCTCGCTGCTCCTCTTGCTACCCAAGAGGAGGGGAGAAGAATACCCACTAAAAACCCAGCGGCGTCGTCCGCATTGCCGTTAGGGGAGTGCCACTGGATCACGATCGCACTCGACGGTGACACTCCCCGAAGCGTAACGGCCTGCTCCTAGACTGTAGTGGCCCTAGCAAAAAAAGGGCATATTCTCAAATATGCAATGAAATACAACAACGGTGGCAAACAATCATACGGCACGCCTGGTGGTAAGTAGTTACCATAGCCTATGGCTGCAACTCCAGAGGATTTACACGTGCGTTGCCTACCATAAAATACAATACAATTTCTCTTTACAAATATTTTACATAGACCATTACGCAAGAGCCAGTACGTTTTTGCCACTCGGAGTAGAGTAAGTGGTCTTCTGCCTAGCCTGACACTCCGACCACGACATTGCGCGAATAGCGGCCTGGCAAGCGTTTTCTCTGTTCATTGCGTGTGATCCCAACTAACCGTAGTGCAGCGCGTCTTGACCGCGCAACGAACAGATAAAACGCTTGCCGCGCCGCAAGTCGCGCATTGTCGGGGCCGTGCCGTGAGTTGTAGGCTCGTCAGTGTTCAGTAAACGATTGGAATAACTCTCCTGTTAGCAGCTTCATTAAAGGAAACAACTCTGGTATACGGCGTTATGGAGGTATTTAAAAGGTTTTTGTAAAGACATTATGTTTGTTAAGTATAAAAGGTGGCGATTTTATTTTAGCCGTCAACGTTGGACTTTTTATCATTATTGGAGAAGGTTTTTTTTTATAATTACATTTTGTTCACTGCTGGATATAAACCAGAGATATTTAGACGACCGGTCTGGCCTAGTGGGTAGTGACCCTGCGTGTGAAGCCGATGGTCCTGGATTCAATTCCCAGTCAGGGCATATATTTGTGTGATGAGCACAGATATTTGTTTATGAGTCACGGGTGTTTTCTATGTATTTAAGTATTTATAGTTATCCATCTATTATATATATCGTCGTCTAGTACCTACAACACAAGCCTTACTGAGCTTAACGTAGGACTGGGTCGATTTGTGTAAAATTGTTCCGTGATATTTATTTATTTATTTAAAAAAATAATCTCCCCCGTAGAGCGCCACAGGGAGCGAATTCTTTTGGTTGCAGTTTTGGTAACAATATCCAGGTCCAGTATATCGGACTCACTTTAAGACATATTTAGATGTCTATATGTATATGTATACTTGCTTTTCCTTGCGATTTCGTCGGCCAGCTATGCATGTCTTTAAAGTCTGGTTGCGGGATGAGAATCATCCTATATCCTTTGTCGTAAACTCAAACTCTCTCTATACCAACTTTCATACCACTGAATTCGGTTCAGCGGATTAATCGTGAAGGGGTAACAGACAGGCAGACAGACAGAGTTAATTTGCATTTATAATATTAGTATACTTAAGAATATTAAGTGTTAACTCAAAATAAAATTGACTGAAATTTGAAAGATAGCATGAAAATAATTTACCAATCATAAATTCTTTACTAACCCGTCCAACGAATATTAAAAAGATAAACAAACGCAAAGAGAAAATGTGATTTAAGTGTCTTCACGTTCATGTGTCAGAAAATCCAGAATGTAATAATTTCTCCAAATCTTGCCAAGATATGTCTTCTATAATGATTTTATTTCAGTTGGCTGTTTACGACGGGTATAATTAAATTTATTACGAACATACAACTGTCAGGTTTTCCGAATTTATGCGTTTCATTTCCGATTTTCTTTTTGTTTTTATTAAATTGTTAACTTGGCCTTTCTGTTGGGGTTGACTTTATGGGGTTTCAAAGGAGAATTATTACTTTGTGGCTTTGGGCATGAAATGTTGATTGCATTTTTAGTTTCAAAAGGAATAAAGTTGGTAATTGTGTTTAAAAATTAAAAATGTTAACTGGTTCCTCTTTTAAAATTTTGGAAAAGGAATCGTTTTCGCTTATCTGGACATTTTTGAGTAACGAGATAACTCGGTTTTTAATAGTAGTTTATGTATCTGTGCATAATGAAGGGAATCACAAAAAGAGTATGGGTTTATTTACGATTGTTGCAATGCCTAATTATGTATGGTTCAGGAACCCTAGGGAAATGACCTGCAGTATTACTAGTGTTACTTGTAAACATTGAGAAGTCAACGAACAAAACAAATGACTGCTTGGAGTGGCGGCGTTGCGTATTTCGTATCTCAGTCAAATATTTTTTTAAACCATAGACAAGTGAATGAACTCCCTATTCTATTGTCACTCGAGTTCAAATGTCGTTCGATTTATATTAAGAAAACATAAGGAATTGGCGTTTCGTATCAATGACTGTTTTAATATCTATTGATACTAGAATAGACACCCCACTTGAATTTGACAGCTGTTCCAAATTTAAACTCATAACCTACTGATTTCAGTAGGTAATGTTAACATTACATCATTACATCTCCATTGATTTTTGATTGTTGGTAATGCTTGTCATTGCCTATGGTTTCTGGACGCATTATGATAGAGCACTTATGATATATATGTAGATAAAAAACTTTATAGGTTAATTTAATGTTTTTCTTACTCATTGTCAGAATCATGAGGTCTTACGATTCTACTGGGAGACCAAAAAGGACGATCGATAAACTGACAGCGCGCTTTAACATGTCGCTCTAATATATCAGATGTGTCTTAATTTATAATAAATCGTATAAAATGATCATCATCAAGAGGATGATGAGTTGATAACTTAAACGGTGTCCATGAAAGATTAACAATTACGTAATTAGCTGTAAGGCCTAGGCGCACTGGCCCTACAAATTCTACAACATGCCTTAATACCGAAATATTAGATACCTGTAGATATTGCTCCATAATACCGAAATCACTCTAAGTAGTATTTAGTTATTTCCAAAAGTTTCAGTCAGCTTACTGATCATTAGTAGACCTTGTGCCTTTGAAATAAAGTTCAAATTACATTTTAATATTTCATTATCATTTCAGTCGTCCAGTAAGATTGTTGATATAGACCTCCCCCAAATATGACTTATATTATCTTTGGAGAACTTGCCATAGTCGCCACGCTTGACATGCGGATTAGCGACCGCAGTTGGCTCTTGTATTCGGTTTTGTCTGACGCTGCTGCAAATCCGTCAGTTTTTTTTCTTCAATCAAAAATAATATGTATATGTAGCAACGGCTCTTTAACCATGGCTTAAAATTTTGGATACAGGTTGCGGCCACATTCAATCGGACCCGGGTATGTCCTTAAACTACGTCCAACAATGAGAGGTAGGGCACAGCGAAGTACCATCACGCTTGAGTCCGGAGAAGCCCAACTGGGGAAGTACCTCCTCCTTACAGAAGACCACAGCCATAATAGCACTGCTACCTTTCAGGTATGTAGTGTTGTGTTCCTGATGGTGAGTAAGATTCCCAGAGCTCCAACCGCCCTTAAAGGTAGGCAACGCGCTTGTGACTCCCCTGGTGCTGCGGGTGCCCATGGGCGACGGTAATTGCTTACCATCAGGCAATCCGTCTGCTCGTTTTCCACCTTTTGTCGTAAAAAAAATGTACTTATATTTTCAGACGTCACCATACTAAGCTAACGACGCAGTTACTCAACCAAACAAAAAAATAGAAAAAGGAAAAATACGAATTGAAAACAATTACAGAGAGCAAGTTTCGCGTGATAACGACCTCGGCGCGACGTTTGTCAAACGGAGAGAAAAAAAGGGATTTTAAGCTTTCCCTTTTTTGCTTTGGTGATACGAAATGACACTTGTAAAGATTTTGCTGGGACGTTTTCCACGATCAAGATTTTGTCGCCTTACTTTTCATTACAATTATTTATTAGCATCAGAAACTCTGGATTCCAAAAAAACCACGCTAAATTGGTAGGAATTATATTGCATCCAGTGGTACTGGCATAATATAAAAAAAAAAACTTAACTTAATGTATCCTGTTCCGGATGCTGGAGGTACTCATAACTTTTTCTTAGGTAGATATATGTCATCTATATCAATGAGTGTATTAAGCAGAATGATGTCTTAAGATATATATATATATATATATATATATATATATATATATATATATATATACCGAATATATATTTCAGGACAATATTACACAAATCGGCTTCATAGGCCAGACCGGTCGTCACAAAAGTTCTGATAATTCCTATTCTTTGATTTGATAATGGGAGGTAGGTATAGATGGCGGGCCGAATCTGGAGGAAATGAACTTTAGATCAGACACCGTAAAAGAAGATTAAAGAGGCTTACATGCCCAACAGTGGGCATACGCACTGAACAAGAAGAAAATGATTTTAAAGTAGCAGGAAACATTACATTATGCCAAATGACAAGTTATGCCAATCGAGATTATGCGACCTAACAAGATCTACATTGGTTCTCCTTATCGAAACGGCGACGCATTGATAATAATATTTACTCTGTAAGCATTTAACATAACAGTTGCTTATTTTAATATTTAAATAACACCAATTAGCACGCTAGTTGTCCAGGCGCCTCATAGGCCATGAAGGATATAGTGGAAAAATTTGCAGCTTGCCCAAAGGCTTCTAATTTTTCCACCATCTCGCATCGCCTCTGTAGCCCAGTTGGTAGAGCAATGGCTCCGGGCAGTTAATTTTTTTTTTTTTTGTACTTCTAAATAATATGGTATCGTGTTCAGAGATATGGAAATTTGAAAATTACTCTTGAGATAAAGTTAGTTCCTAAACTTTACTTTTGATGAGTGTAAGTTATCTGATCCCGCAGTCATGTCAAGAAGATCCCAGTGAAATGATAAAAAAGTACTTAATATTAATATAATACAAAGGACAAAGAAGCGAAACCTAATACGATACAGAGACCAGATTAAAGTCAAAATAATCTCAAGGAAAACCTTCATATCATCACAAATTTTCTACCACAGAAATTCTCTTACAAAATCCACAAAGTTAATAGCTGATAGACTCAATATTTCAGCTTAGGCTTTCAACCCAATCAACCTTTTGACCGAGAGGGATGGGTGCCTTCATCTCATCTCAAGGATAGCAATACAAACGCTTGTTAACCGCACGTCGTTGGAAATCCAGTGTAAGCTTCATTTCAGTTTCCACTGTAACTGTTCTTATGCATAGTTCATTTAATATTAGTTTTTCTGGATTGGTCTCTTGTTTGACATTGATCTAGTCAAGTTTATTGCCCTATCGGTCTTAGGCTCGGATATTATACTGAAGTACTTATAAATGCCCGTAACTTTATTTGATTGGAATGTTATTTTACTAGGCATTATTTAGAATCATTAATAATCATTAAATTATGGATAAAAATATTTTAAAATTATAAACAAAGTTTGAAGATTCGTAAAAATATACAGATTTATTTAATTTATTTAATATACAGATTTATTTAATTAAATCTGTATAATTATGAATGAATTCAGTTTTGAATTTATTCATATTGATAAAAGATTATAATATTCTAAACTTAAAATCAAGTATCAAGCCAAATATTAAGCCGGAGAAAACACATAGACGTGTAAAATTAAAACACTAAATTATGATAGAAACCTCTCTTCCTCTTTTTCCCGCTCTCCTTTCTATCTACTTCTTCCTTCTTTCCAGGTCTCCTCTCTTCAGCTCACTCCTCTCTTATCTCCTCATCTCATTAAAGCATTCGTCTCTATATATCCTGTTTATGCAAACCACAGCTCTCGTTCCTGTATCACTTTTCTCTCTATAGCTTTCCCATTTTACTCCACTTTCTCTGAAGCTCTCCTGTATCAATAGCTCTTCTCTCCCAATTGCACGCCACTTTCTTTCCCTCGCTTTTCTATCTGGCACCCATAGAGCGGTAGCACCGACAGAGCGGTAGCTCGAGTCTCTAGCTAAATAGCTTTCTGCACTTTCTAGAGCGACTATTGCCCTACTATAGTCATCTATCTATAGCCATAGATCAAACTACACGACTATAATCGTCTTTTAAATTCATCAACATCATAATTCTTATTTTTTATGAAAGGTTTGACAGTTCTCAGTTTATTGAATGAACGTGGTGCAACCAACCCTCAGTGAAACGATCACTGTAAGGTAGCTTTATAGTAGCTCCAAACTTCATATTTTTTTACAAACACCCATTTTATCTTTCTCCCCACGCTTTCACAAAGCAGTAAAAACACCCCATTTCAATTAGAACCTTCTTTTATACGCTTTCAATACAATATTAGCGTTTGGAGTTCGTTCAGACAGGATATTGCTACCAAAAGTACACAGACAATGGCTTTTACTGCACTTACTAGAACTATCTTGATTTGAATTAACATCTGGTAGAGCGAGTAAGCAAACGTAACAAAGTAACAACTATATACCTACTTTAGTCTACATAAAAAACTTAGCTAAAACACTGGCCTGTCAGGTGGCTTATGTCGTAGTAACGTGTCTGTATACGCATGTTGGCATTTTATATTTAAATTTTGACGTAAGTTCCATATTAATTCCCAGCACAACTACATAAACATCCTTCAGTTATGTTTTTCACCTACGTATAAGTATGCAAGATCACGGCAGACTAATAGTGCGCATACTAAAGACTAAAGGTAAGGTGTACAGTCAGCGTCAAATAGATAGTGGTAACAAAAGTGGCCAAATATATCGATACAGATCTTTATTCATATAGCATTAAGTATGTGTTACAATATATTTGGCCATACACACTGTTACTAACTATATGATGCTGACTGAACTAACATATTTGTAAATCTGCTATATAATAATCAAATTATATAAAAAGTCGGGTTAGATACACCATGTATATAAATAACACAAAAATGGCTGGACATACTTGGATTAAATTAAATATATGGAGGTTGCAACAGTCTTGTAGGCTAGTTTTTACCCGACAACCTAAAATGAGGGTTTTTTTTATGTAAATACCTACTGCTAGGCAGAATGAAATTCACGGTGATGTCTTTTGGCAATCGAGACTTGCACATGTAAAAAATATTTTCAACTTACACACTGTCATCTTGAATGCACCTGTTTCTCTGTCTTGTTAGTTTATCCAACTTAGTGTAATGGAATATGGTGATTAGCCACGTTTAGTCTTCTGTGACTACTATCATTGTTTCTATATATTAAAAGTAAAATCTAAATAAGAATAGTACTATAAAAGCCTGGGCAGAGAGTACCATTTTGTACCGTTTGGCGTAGAGACGCTAGGTCCATGGGGTCCCAGCGCGCACTAACTTTTTGCAGAAATCGCGAAGCGTCTGGTTGATGTAACTGCGGACCGAAGAGCTGGCGGCTTCCTCGCACAACGTATCAGCATTGCGATACGACGAGGAAATGCCGCCAGCATCCTTGGTACAATGCCTCAAGGGCCCTTTTTAGATTTTATACTGTAACTAGTTAAGTATTTGTAGTTATCATAATACGATTGTAATTTCTGTAAATAAATATATTCAATAAGAATAGTTAATAAAGAACAACATTTTGTTATACCATAGGATTAGATTGACGACAGATCTGGCCTAGTGGGTAGTGACCCTGCCTCTGAAGCCTCATGGTCCTGGGTTCAAATCCTAGTAAGGGCCTTTATTTGTGTGATGAGCACGGTATTTGTTTCTGAGTCATGACTAGATGAGAGGTAGGGCACAGCGAAGTACCATCATGCTCGAATCTGGAGAAGCCCAACTGGGGAAGTACCTCCTCCTTATAGAAGACCAGAGACATAATAGCACTGCTACCTTTCAGGTATGTAGTGTTGTGTTTCTGATGGTGAGTAAGGTTCCCAGAGCTCCAACCCCCCTTAAAGGTCGGCAACGCGCTTGTGACTCCCCTGGTGTTGCGGGTGCCCATGGGTGACGGTAATTGCTTACCATCAGGCAATCCGTCTGCTCGTTTGCCACCTTTAGTCATAAAAAAAATGACTACGTAAATACATAGCAAACAGCTGGGTTTTGGCTATGTATTTAAGTATTTGTATATTATATATATCGTTATCTGAGAACCCATAACACAAGACTTCTTGAGCTTACAGTAGGGCTCAGACAATTTGTGTAAGGTTGTCCTATAATATTCATTTATTTATTACGGAGTTGGATTAAGTATGACTTGATGATATTAATTTCGTTCTATTCTCTACACCTTATTTATATACCTAGTTTAATTATGCAATTTACATCGACTAATTACAAAACAATGATCTAAGAACAGACGCAATTTTGTGGTTTGAACAGGCAATCTCGTAATAACGGTAATTCGAAGAAATTAATAACATTTCTGAACATCTAAGAATAATTAAAGGCAGTTCAAAGCTTTTGTGATAACTACTGCATCAAATTAAAATAATTGGAGCAATCATTAAGTGAATAATACTTATTCTCAGTATTATTTAGGGCGTGTGCATACTACTTAGTAGCGGTCATTTGACGTTTTCCTGGCGATTTTACAGTACTTAACCGGCACGCCGCGTTCACGCTTCGTATCCGCAGCGTGCAATTTTTGGAACGCCTAGAAAACGCGGAACAAAAACGCTATTGTGCCGAAGCTCTTATCGTATACATTTAGAAATCAAGAGATTATTTATTTGCTCATAATTATGAACAATACAGTTTACAAACAATGAAAATAAATAAAATAATGGCGGACAGTGACTTTTTTTTCACACAGATATCGCTTTAAGGAAACACCAGCTATAAAATCGATGGTAGCTGGTAGTTTCTGCTGTCAATTATATATCAAACAAGCATACGGCCCGCCTGATGGTAAGCAGTTACCGTAGCCTATGGACGCCTGCAACTCCAGAGGATTCAGATGCGCGTTGCCTACCCTTTAAGAACCTATACACTCCTTTTATTGCATGCAATTCACCATTGTGAACTCAGCGTGGGATAAAAGTGCAGTGTCACAGGTAGGAGTAAACCAAGGTTTGATTTAGCTAGCATGTAACGGCCCGGCTACGACTATGCGCGACTTGCGGCGCGGCGAGCGTTTTATCTGTTCATTGCGTGTGATACCACCCAACCGCAGTGCATTGCGCGTCTTGACCGCGCAACGAACAGATAAAACGCTCGCCGCGCCGCAAGTCGCGCATAGTCGTTGCCGGGCCGTAAAACGACAAACAATATTTATCACCAACTCTTACCGATTAATCAACATATGAAATTGTATTTATAAAAGCAGAACAGAGACGAATGCATACGCTGCACATTTACATACATACATATTTTAACAACTTAGTTAACCCGTAATGCGACTGCTTTTCACAGATATATAAAACAGATGGATTAATTCTCGGTTATTTTAAATAAGTAATTCATATTCTGAATCATTGCATTGCAAAAAATACTATAGTTACGAGAAGTTCAGGTCAGTGAACCTTCAAACATTTTACTTTTGTTACGATAATTAAGTAGTTTACTATTTAAGTTACGTGCATGAAAGTTGTTACAAAACGTCACAATAGTCATTTGTGACGTGCAAAAGTTGTCCCTGGTGCAAAAGTGCCCATCACGCTGGCCACGCTACCACATTCAATGGCAATGGACAACCTTTACACCAGGTATGAACCAGCACGGACGGGCGTCAGACCCTCATCCCACTTCCCTAGTAAAGCTGTAATCTCTGTATTGGTTGGTGAAGTAAACTGGTATTTGAGTCCTGCTTCCAGATAAATTCATTTTTTTTAAATTGAAATGTTTGATGAAATGCAACTGGAGCCAAAATTTTAGAAAAGAAACAAAATAATATTTTGGGTCTTACATATTTCGCCCTAGTTCTATAATCCTCCGCTCCTCAACACTCAGTCTTCTCAAAAGCAAGAGGTAAGGCTACGGTCGTTGTACGGCCAGACCACGGCAATGCGTGACTTGCGGCGCGGCAAGCGTTTTATCTGTTTGTTGCGCGGTCAAGACGCGCAATGCACTGCCGTTAGTTGGGATCACACGTAATGAACAGATAAAACGCTTGCCGCGCCGCAATTTGCGCAATTTCGTGGCCGGGCCGTTAAACCGCCGCCCTCGGCCGACAGCGGCCCGTCGCCCGCAGCGTCTGTATGGTATATTGGGCAATGTTCAGGCCAAGTCGTTTTCGCCCGCCGCATGCGGCGTTTCCCCGCCGCCCGCTGCCCGCCGCGTCTTGAGTTATTTTGAAGCATTGCGGCAGGTGAACGCTGGCTCAATATGGACAATTTCAATAACGAAAAAGTCGAACTTTTAATTGAACTAGTCAAACCCTCGGAAATGGGCCACGCGGCTAGGTTCTCAAAACGACCAAAAACCCGCTGTCGGCGGCGTTCAGTGTCTACCAGCGGACGCTACACGCCGCGGGCGACGGGTTAAAACTACCGTGGCCTAAAAAATAGGAACGCTACATATTTATTGAAATCCCTTTTAGTCATGTCCACTTTGTCCATGTGACTTTTTTTTACTTTTTGCTCTATCTGTTCCAATAAACTATGCGTGCGTGTGTGTATCTCCACGGTAACAGCGGCGGTTTTTCACGGGGCTTGCTGCATTACTGTCGTGCATTATCATATCGTTTCCTTACGCAAATAAACCTGCAAGTTTCGTCCATAAATCTACCTTGTCTCTGGTAATTACTAGAGTTTATTTGTCGTCTGCTGTCTTACTGTCTTTGCGGTTGGCAACTGTTTTATTCAATTTAATCGTTCCGAATACTAGAGCTAATTTTGCCAGAGAAATATGGAAAGGACAGGTTTTGTTTGGTTTTAAACTGGTAGATCATGTATAAAAGAGGTTTTTAATTGTAATGTAACTTGATATCATAGTTTTAAGTACTCTCTTAAATAATTAATGTGATTACAGTATGGGGTTCTTCAAAAAAGGAGTGTACAGATTTATAAAGGGTCGGCAACGCGCACGTGATACCTCTGGAGTTACAGGCGTCCATAGGCTGCGGTAACTGCTTACCATCAGGCAGGCCGTATGCTTGTTTGCCACCGACGTCGTATAAAAAATAAGTAAAATTGAGAAATCATTTCGACGTTTAAAAACATGATTATGCTCAACTTTCTTACATGGCATTAAAAGGCATTATATAATTTATATTATCGCTATGCCAAGTGACCTTTATGCCAAGTGACCGTTACCTATGCTAAATGATCATTGGCACACATTCATAGCAATTAGGTCAAGTGATTTTAGGGTAAACGTTGTTAGGCAATCCGAAGGTTTCCCGTCTCGCGCAAATGTCTGTGGTGACCCAATCCGTCAATATGTGGTCAAATGGGATTTGGATGTGTCTTTCGGACATCTGCCTGGTGTCCGTGCTCTTTACTATATTTATCATCATCATCATGATATCAGTTAAAGGGTGTCCACTGCTGTACATAGGCCTCTCCCAAGCGACCCACAGTGGTCAGTTTTGCGCCACCCGAATCCAATGGACTCTCGTAATCTTTACCATGTCGTCTGTTTACCTTGTGCGGGGACTGCCCATGCTGCGCCTTCCAGTAAGATCAGATCTGCCAGCTGCCGCTGGCGAGCATGTCTGGTGAACAAATCCGGTAAAACATGCCGGTAAATTTCCTTGGATCACCCCGCGGGTAGCTGTCCGCCATACGAGATAAAACCAACGGATTGACGTAAGAGTGACTCATAGCAATTATTATTATAGGATTTATTAAATTGCTTAGCGAATTAAATAAATGTACGTAATATAATTCGCAAATTTAAAATTCTTATACAAAATATTGTATAAATTACACAGTTGTATTATTTTATAACAAATACAGAACCCCCATTATTTCATCAAAAACACTAAATCTGAACGGGCAATAAATAACAAGCCAGACGACAGACAAGTCTAATCTACTCCAGATAGTCAGACCCAATATTCTAGACTGCAGCCTCTCTATTCAAAAACTCTTTCATACTACCGTCAATCGTACAGTATAACATGATACTTGGATTTATCTGAGTTTCGTGTAAATACAGTTTTTAGTTATACTGGCTAGTGTAAGCATGCTCGAATAGGTTTGAGAATAGACTCTGACCCGGCTAAATAGACCTTTTCTAAATAAATAGTGAAACGTCTCTAGCTAACTTGGGTATTACGATGTTATTTGTTTTTGGTTTTCATTAACAATGTACACGTTCGCATAGCATGTCAGGCTTAAATCTATTTTTTTTTTTGTTAATAGATGAATTTATCATGTAAACTATATTAAAGTCGGGTTATTTACACCATTAATAACACAAAAACGGCTGTAGCGATAAATATGTTCTCTGATTTATTAGAATTGTCTCCACTAAAAATAGCAGAATCCATCTATTGCTTTCCTCCCTTTCTAGCTCTCTTTTCTTTACAGCTGTCCCCTTTCTAGGTCTCTTCTCTTTAGCTCACTTATCTCTTTTCTCCTCTCCATAAAACACTCATATTCCTATTTATCATGTTTATGTAGCTCTCTCCAGCGGTCGTGTCTTGTGCCCCTCATGATAACTCTGATCTCTTTAGAAATGATACAATTAGGTAGTACCTAAGGGTAGTACGAATTTTGCGGGGGTAGCTTATTTATTATAAATGCGTGTCGAATATGGGAAAATTAAATAAAGATATTAATTGTAAATTGAAATAGATGAAATATACTTAAGAAAAAATGACCAGATACTCCGGCATCCGAGGCAGGAATTGAACCCGCTTCTCCATATTCCGCGGCTGATGTCCTAACCAATTGATTCATATTGGATAAAGATATTATGTTAAATAAAATCTTACAAACTGTTTGTTTTTTTATTCCGAATGTCACTGGACATCTATTGAGAGATTAATTTCTTGTAATTGAACTCATCATTTCAAATGCGATAGTTGCCATTCTTGGAAGGCGGGTTTGCAATCGCAGTAGCTGTAGATTCAGTTTCTATATACCCTACTGCCCATCCATATCCTACGACACCCGCGTGAGGAGATGGAGTGGTGCTTTTTCTTAGGTGGCACCACGCTGTAATTCGACTCCTAAGGAATTAAAAATGGTTGAAAGTTTTTACAGACTTCTGTGCAAATTAAGTGGAAAGCGAAAGCTAGTTTGCTTTTAAATGTCCAACACGGCATTTGGTTTCCCCGCAGAACGGACCCGCGTAAACAAATAAGACAGACAAATTGAATTACCAACATTCCCAGCAAAATGTCGTTGATGCAACTTTAAAACTCAATATTTTCCAGTTAGAAGGTTTCCAGCCGAGTTCCGTTCGCAAACAGGAGGCTTATTAGGCTTTCATGCTGTTTACTACACACAGAAACCCGATACGAGTACACCTATCTGGAATACACTTAGGAAATAATTTTGTTAGGTATGTTAGTGAAAGATAACAAAAGCGGCGACGCACATGCGGTAAAGAACATACTCCATGACACAGAAAAAACACGTATCTAAATCTATGCCGCATACCATCCATGCTTTTTTCGATTCTTTAGTAAGTTAAAGAAAAAAAAATGTCATCAGAGTACGATAATTATTTCCAATAAGTGTATAATTATTGGACTTGATTACAACTCCCTGAATAGGCCCCGAGTGCTCGGCGATGTTGGGGAGTGCATCCCCAGATTTAGACGGTTTCGCAGCATATGATCGGGAGTTGTGGATGTCCATGGGAGAGGTTTATACCCACTAGTGTGACACATTTAAAGGCTAATCTTAACACAGAAAAAACACGTTTCTAAATCTATGCAGCATACCATCCATGCTAATATTATAAATGTTTATTACTCAGACTCACTCGATGAGTCTGTCTGTTACCTCTTCACGCTAATTGCGATGGAATTTGGTATGAAGAGAGTTTGAGTTACGAGAAAGGTCATAGGATAATTTTTATCCCGCTACCGCACTTTAAAGATGGGCTAGTCGACAAGGTCGCGAGAAAAAGCTAGTAACCAATAAGTATGTCATTCGACGCCAGGCTCAGAATTCGTTCCTTTTGGCGTTCTATAGAGGAAGCCCGTGTCGTTAGAGATTCATGGCTGATACTCACTTCACTCACTTTACATAATTTAAATTACACCAAAAGAAAATTTATGTTTAACGATATGACGTTTTAAATAAATACAAACTATTTTTACAAAATATATTTTTTAGTTCAATACTTTAAGTTAAAACGCCTTTTTCAAAACATGGTTCGTATTTAAATTAACATATCATCCAAGGCGCGGCCGGTGCAAATTATGTTTTAATTAAAAATTCTTATCTCTGCGGGCAGTAGGAATAATAACACATGAAATTGGATCACTAAAAAGGCAGGCATTTCATTACAATTGTATGCTGAGTTGAACATGACCCTGTATGTATACATACTACTATAGCCATAACATGGAACGAGGGATTACGTTGTAAGGGTATTATCAAATGAAAGTTGGCAAGTATTTAGGTTACGAAATTAATGGTCACCTTAACGGTTCTAATGCTATTATTTTTAATAGAATATGTACATTCTGATAAAACAGCATCTTTATTCAAAAACAACTAAAAACCTAGAAACATAATTAAAACAATTCGTGCGGTCCTGGTCCTCTGAAATTTAGGTCCTTTCAAAGAGACTCAGAAGGGCTACAGGAGAAAGACAGAAATTTACTCAGAGCTAGCAGCTAAATTGCTCAGGGTATCGGCGTCACGATTCAGCGAGGAAATGTTGCCTGCGTCTTCGTTAGTATTGAACGATTTGAAAGGTCCTTAAAGAGACTCAGAGCACCGGGTCCGCACGGATTTAATTATTTATTTTTTTTTATTTATATTTTAATTGTATTTTATTGTTATAATTTTTTATCTTTATTCATTTTATAACTTAGGTTAGGTTTTATAACATTTTTATAAAAGTATAATATAAAAATACATCTAAAACGTATCAAAATAATAAAAACATTATTATAGTTATAATTTTATTATTAATTGTCTGATTAAGTGATACAAAAAATGAACTCGCAAATCAAAACCCGCCTAGTCAAATGCAGGTTCTATTTGTTATAGTTAACATGACATGTTATTGGAGATTATAGGTCTCTGGGCGCCTACAGAACAAAACTTTTTATTCGATTCTTTAATAAGTTAAAGAAAAAAAAATTGTCATCAGAGTAGGTACCATAATAATTTCCAATAAGTGTATAATTATTGGTCATTATTTTTTTTTATGTCGTAGGCAGCAAACGAATAGACGGATTGCCTGATGGTAAGCAATTACCGTCGCCCATGGGCACCCGCAACACCAGGGGAGTCACAAGCGCGTTTCCGGCCTTTAAGGGGGGTTGGAGCTCAGGTCATGAATTACAACTCCCTGAATAGGCAACGGGTGCTCGGCGATGCTGGGGAGTGCATCCCCAGATTTCAACGGTTTCCTCAGCATATGTGACCGGAAACAGCACAAAATCGGGAGTTGTGGATGTTCATGGGAGAGGTTTTTACCCAATAGTGTGATACATTTAAAGGCTAATTTAAAAAAATCTATTTCTGAAAACTCACTGCCTAATGATTCTCGTCCTAAAAAAATTTTAACTTATAAAAAATCTAGCATTTAATATATCTTTTTGAAATAGGGACGATCGAAGTTGTAGTATATTAAATTCGTGAACGTAAAATACACTCCTTCAAAATAATATGGTGGTTGGTTGCAAACTAGTCTTCATACAATCAATTAATTATAATTAAGTTTTACTTGTTTAAGTTCCAAACATAGTCACCACATTTTTACACAATACCAGCTTTGCCTATAGTATTTAGTGTCTAAATAAAATACAATAGCTAAAACTGATCGAAACTCGCATACTTTTTATATATTATTCAACCGGAGCACACTTATTTACCAACACCGAAAAGTCACAAAAATGCCCAACCAAGTATAACTTCTCTAAAGCCACATCTAATTTTAAAAAACGTGCCATTTACGAATGGCGTGCATTTTTCGCAGCTAAAAGCACTTTTTGCCACGCTGGGCCTTGTAAATGTTCCGCCATATGCAATCTTCTGCCAAGCATTGGACAACCTTAGTGTCGTGCTCTGTGTAACCAAATATATTTCTTTATTCCCGGGAATATTCAGCATTGTATTATATTTAAAAAAAATAATAGGTATGCAATTTTCTGTCAAACATAGTAAAAAGGACACTCGGGTTTTAAGTTATAAATAAAACCAACAGCTTTGAGCAACAAAAATATTCAAAATAAACGAATTGACATACAAAATCAAAAATGACAAAATAAGTTAAAAATGGAAAAGAAATAATAAAATATTAACTATATACAACGTCAACACATGAGACAAGCTAAGTCTCATACGTTGTGTAAGCAGAAACATTCTTTTATTCCCGTAAATATTTGGGAACATTAGAAAAGTTCATATTAAAACAACAATAATTAAAATTTATAAAATTTAGGTTTAAATAAAAATAAAAAAGATAAAATAAAATCTGTTTATTTCAGATAGATCCCGTATTGGTATTATACATTGCACACTTTGATGATTACATATTTGAGCTATAAATTTTACGTCTCTACAAAGAGATTGCGTCGATCCTCATTAAGGCTTCTGGTGACCAGAAGGCTGGCCACTATTTCGCTCAGACAGATCAGCATTTGATCCAACGCGGGAATGTGGCCAGCCTTGTGGAAACACGTACTAGGGCATGTTTACTCTTTATAAGTTTATTTATTTATTACACGTTGTTTGAAAATAACTTAAACAATAAAATACCAAAAAGGAAACAATAATAAATTATAAACCTAACTAGTATATATCAGTGATAATTGCGTTAAAAAATATTTTCACAAAAATATTCCTGCCAATGTCACATCACTAGATAAACTAGAAATAGTGTTAAAAAGCCTGAGTAGCGGCGCGGAAAACTACTATGGAAATAAGATCATGTACTCGTACTCGTTTTTATATATTAAAATTGCTTTGTAACTGACTGGAGTATTTTAGAAACAAGCGATAGAGTTACAATTAAGTACTTAAAACGGCATAGTCACCATGTATTTTAATTTGAATTCGTTTCCGATAGTTGTAATGCGAACGACCATGTTAGTTAAAAATCCTATGAAACAATACAGTTGAAGTTTGAGGCTGTTAAAAAACATCATTCGACGACCGGTCTGGCCTAGTGGGTAGTGACCCTGCCTATGAAGCCGATGGTCCTGGGTTTAAATCCCAGTCAGGGCGTTTATTTGTGTGATGAGCACAGATATTTGTTCCTGAGTCATGAATGTTTTCTATGTATTTATATGTATCTATCTATTATATGTATCGTCGTCTAGTACCTACAAAACAAGCCTTACTGAGCTTATCGTAGGACTAGGTGTGTAAGATTGTCCCGAAATATTTATCTATTTATCAGGTTCGACTGAGGTCATACGCTGGTCATTCTTGTATAAAAATATTTTTGTCAAAAACCCAAAGGCGTCCAAGACTAGACTTGAAACGGCGTCTTTAGCTTTCAAAGCTACAGCTCAGACCACTAGACTGTCCACTCAACAACCACACCAAACCAATGAAAACCAACGCAAATTATTTTGTAATCTAATGGTTCTTGAGTGGCGACCACGAACCGGATGGTGAAGTGTACGCAGACCCACAAGGTGGACCAACGAGCTGGTCAAGAGTTGGGAATCCACTGGATGCGGGCGGCGTAAATTCGGTCACTGTCAGCCACTTTGGGGAAGGCCTATACCAGCAGTGAATGTCTTTTGGCTCATTATGATTTGATTTGTTAGTTGCTTCAATTTTGTTTAATTGTCGTTGTGATCATCATCATTAGCCTGTCCTCGTTTACTGCTGTACAATACTGGAGGTAAGCTTCTCCTGAGCTCTGAGTGTAAGTTTTTAACGTAACAAAACGTCACCATCGCGTTAGAGCTACCCATCTAAATAACATTATCACTTACGCGTTCGAGACTTTTTTTACGTCAAAAGAAACTTACACTAAAGCCATTTTATTTCCATTTATCCGCTACCAGCCATATATATGTATACAAAACGTATGTCATTGACCTATCTAGATAGTGTGGAAACACTACAGCCTTGGCCAAAAGTATTCAACACACACCTTTTTCTTCTGACTCTAAAATATATCTCTTTATAAATGCAGTTAAATAACTGTCTGATATTTCAAACCTTAATATAATGTACATGAGAAGAGATCATCAGTTAATAAAACTAAAGTCACGTATTAAAACAGAAAACAAAAAGCACCAAACATTTGGATCTACAATGAAGTGATTTATTGCAAACTTTCTATGAAGTCACCAGTCACTGCAACGACCAATATCTAATCAGTTAATTTATTTTTATTTTTATATAAGCCTATAAAGTGTTTCACTGATGGGCAAAGGCCTCCCCTCTTGATTTCCACTCTTCCTTGTCATGTGCAATCTTTGTCCATTCGTTGTAGAATGAATCCAAGTCATCCCGCCATCTAATAATAATATATGTCATCAAAAAATGATGTAAATGCTACACTAAAATATTGAAATTTCATTTAAAAAACATGGATACTTAATATTTTGATCAATATGCTTCTGACTAAAGGATGACTCACGTTAGACCGTCGCGCTTCCGCTCCGAGCGTTCCGTTGTATGGAAAGAGTCACGTGACCACCGAGCCGCCCGATCCACTCGACTCGGGCACGGGGCGGACGTGCGACGGCCGTTACAGCTATGTTCAAAGGGCTGGGCTCGGCCCGGTGATGTGAGGGCGACGGGATGTCGACAGGATGTCGACGGGCGTGCGACGGTCGCCTAGTCGCAAAAAATGGCTCGGATGGAACGGTATATATTGGCCGAACTACGGAGGTTGCAAAATGTCATCAATTTGTTTGCTAAATATGAGGGGATAAATAATTCTTTCTTTAGTCGGGTTATATTACTAGTGCAGAGACGAGGAATTAACAAAGAGTGCTGAGTTGACACATTTCTTTAAAAATAATCAAAGAATAAATATTCGTTAATCATAAATAAAAGAACCGAATATTTAGGCAAAGGGCTCATAATTTATATTTTTTATCAAAACCTCATTTAACATATAACATAAATATTTATCGCATAAAATAAATATTTAAACTAAATTTAAAAATATAATACTAAAAATCAAAGTTCGATGTAGGCCCTAGTGGTATGGTAGGGTTTAGGTATAGGTATAGTATATGAATTTTCTTAAATACCAAATGTAAAATTCAACAAATAATTGAATCCCTTCTTATGCCCTTTCTTAACTAATTTAATTAACGCCTGTTTAATTAACCATGTGTCTACATAACCATATAACTATAAACCAGTATGAAGATAATTCGACGAATTCCTCAATAACAATAAACAGTCTTTATTATTTAGTTTTCTGTGTTTGAATAGTCTGAATTGAAATCACCAAAGAGGTTTTTCATGTATCTGAATCGGAATATACGTCAAAATTATGTGCGTTACAAAATGTCACAAATTGTTTTCTGAAATATGGATACCAAACCGACATTATATTTAGCCGGCTTAATGTGGCAACTGTTACTGTTCATAAATGTTGCCAGAAAGATAAATAATGAATAGTTTGTAAATATTACCAGATATTTTTGCATTGGAAAGAAAAAAAAATAATAACCGGTATTCGGACCATCTATCTATATTTGTGTCGCTTAACGCATTCACTGCCACCGACGCACATATGCGTCACCGTGACTTTCACGCAGTGCCTTCGACGCACAGACGCGTTCATAGTATTAAGTGACTTTCACCCAGTGCCTTCAACGCATATGTGAGTTGTAAATTTTGAAATGTTCCTCTTACGTCTAAAATGTTGCTTGTTAAATCAGAAGATATTATAAATGGTAGTAGAAAATTATAAGTAAAATATAATGCTGATGATTTGATGAAAAGACTATAGGTACGCACTTGAACTTATTTCTATAGTGTTCTGTGAGTCGATTCAGTTGTATTCGATTTAGTTAAATTTTAGTTATATATGAAGCACAATTACAATCGATTGGTTCAATGTGATTAAAGAATATAAAATATTAATTACCGTGTTTCATTCAAAACAATGTTTCCTAGAGTTAAAATAATTATCTAGTACCAATGTGAACAAACCACTGTCAAATTAGTATGAACTCATATGTGCGGCGGAGGCACTGGGTAATAATCCGTTGAACTCACATATGCGTTTGAGGCACCCAGCAAAGTGCGGCACCTGGCGAATGGCAAGGAAAAGAGGGTGGCAGTGAATGCGTTAACTTTAAACTCAGGTAAATCCATTTTGCTCTAAGGTTGATTAGCATTCAGATTATTATACATTTTTTTTACTCAACCTTAATACAGAATAGATTTACCCGAGTTTGAAGTTAAGCGACACATTTGTATTCTATGATATACGTGTACGAAGTAACGCGCCCTGTACAAACTATAGGCAGTATATTATCTCATAATATTATTTCGGGTGGCGTTAAAATTTGCAGCGACCAAGTATTAGCAGTAGAGTTTAACCAGTGAAAAAAAATTGGTTTACTCACTTAAAGCATAGACGATTGAATCATACCGTCTCTTTCTTTCGCTTGCACTACGACCCCAAAAAAAGGGAAGAGTATAGTTTATTTTTTCAAGTTTAAGAGTAACAATCGAGTAATAATTGGTTAGCCAGACTCTATGCGAGCACATTTGTTTCGTTGTCTATCCCTTTATTTTTCAGGCTAATTTTCACACCAACTACTAAAATAAAACAAATTAAATATTTGTAATTTTTATTGATTTTTAGATACTATTATTATCTACAAAGAACCAAGGCTCGCAAACGCGCAACGTCTCAACTGGTAAAGGCGAACATAATAAACCAGTAAAGGCGTGTCTGGCGTCCAAATGGTATATTATAGGGTATAACGGTGGGTATATGAGGTACAAAGGAAAATAAGGTTATCAATATAGATATTTGTATTTAGGCACTGGTCCCACCGCGAGCTAATAGTAAGCTATGAGCTATCAGCTATTTCAAGGGACAAAAGATAATCGATTCCGTGTAAATAAAAGAGACATATCATTATGTCATAGCCGGGCCAGGCGATGAGCAATAAATATATATCTCTCTTTTATTTACTCGGGAGCGATTATCTTTTGTCCTTTGAAATAGCTGATAGCTCATAGCTTACTATTAGCTCGCGGTGGGACCAGTGCCATAAGGAAGGATTGGCGAGCTATATTTGAATGCCATCTATAGGATATTAGTTGTAATAAAATGAACGGTACCTTAGACTTGATTGAATATATTGATTTCCTTGTGACCTAAAGTTAAATTACTTCTTCCTAACCTCTGAGAAATAAAACAACACGAAAACACAATTTATTGCTTTGATCAGCCTATTTACACGTAAAAGAGCTTGACACCATGTCTTCTGCAGCTTATCTAAGTTACAAACATCAAAAAAAATGTAGTAATCAAATTAAACTAAATAATAATAACTTTTTAAATATTGTATACATAAGTCATGAAAACGGATTTTTTAACCTTTTGAACGCTAAGCACTACTAAATTGGTCGCGTGAAGTCGTGCCTGCCGCGCCACCGACCACTAAAGTGGCTATGGCGGACGCTGTCAAAGCAATAGTCCTGCTGACAGATATTGGATATTGGAGTTTATATCTTTTCTTCACAAGTCATAACATGGCGTACACGACACATTTTGACGCGAGAGGAAAAGCGTTCAAAAGATTAATATATTACTGAAATAATTCCTGCGACTAAAATATCAATAAGTGAAATGTGTTTTATAAGCATCATTTATAGGTTTACTTTCGCTCGCCAAATATGAATGATATGATGCCCTTCCAAATATAAGATATTATAATTGTGTTTCAGTATAAAAACAATTTAAATTGATATAGGTACTTACTTACAAACAAAACTACAAATAATACAATGTCAGTAACCATAATGTCAACTTAAAACATAATAATAAAACTTAAATAAATTAAAAACTAAAACTATAAAAAGCTAGAAACTAAACTTAAAATAACTAAAATATAGGATCCCCGCGGCAAGGTGCCGTAGACGCTGGCAGCATTTCCTCGCTGTATCGCAATGCTTATGCGTTGAGCGAGAAAGCTGCCAGCTCTCCGGTCACCAGTAACGTCAATGTAGGGTAACCATGCTTGTACATAGACGAGGACAATGTTTATGTTTAGATAAAGTACATTAAACATATTTATCAAAATTTGTAAAATGGTTGTCATTGTATATACATATAGCAATTTGGGTCAAAATAATTCCCAAAGTGGGGTTAGATTTTTTTAGTTCTTTGTTTGTACCTATTCGATATATATTAAAAATATAGAAAAATATGTGTACAAAATATGTCATCATATTGACCCACACCTACAAATTTTCGTACCACTCCTTTACTAATTATATATTATCTTAGATATTTAAATCATCGAAGGAAAAAAATAAAAATTTTGACTCGTAGCGGGACTCGAACCCACAACCACTGGATCACGAGCCCAGTTCACTACCAATTGTGCTACATGAGTAAAGTCAGCAGCAGAAGTGGCTAAGCGTTTGAGGTGTTCAAAATGAGGTCAACACATCTCTATTGTCAAGAGAATATGAATATGATGCGTGTAGATAATTTTGAACACTTCAAACGCTTAGCCACTTTTGCTGCTGACTGTACCGCTTAGACTAAAATAAAATGAAAAAAATATGACAAGTATCAAAATTTTTCGTAGTAAATTAACCATGCATCTAGACGGCGTAGTCTCTACACCAGTCTAGTACATAAAAACACTATTGTAATTAATGGAATTTTCCTAACTTTTAAAATGAACGTTGTCACCCCATAGAAAGAGACAAAGGTCTGCCTAGTAGCTATTTCACTCGGCTCGCTTTTTTCGGGCTAGTACTCGATCTAGTTATAGTCAGCGCTGCTGTCCAGTTTGTTGAAGCTTGGAACTTCGCTCGATGTACGTCATATATGAAATTAAAACAAATTACGTTATGATATGATACTGATTATTTAACACGTAGGCTGCGAAGAGCATCACGGATGGAATATGTGGCCATGAGCATCATTCTTGGGATCAAGTCACCTTCCCCATGTGGCCATCGGCATCACGAGTGGGATCACGTTGTCTTCTCTGTGTGGCCATGAGCATCATTGGTGGGATCACAAGCTTATGTTTTTGGGTATCTGGGTATGGGATGAATGCTGCATCAATAGCATATGAAACAAAACGCACCAATATCTAACATCTGCCATCCTGTGTATTTTTTTACAAATGTCAGTTTTTACAGTTCGTGTTTCAAAGTTTATCGCATTTTTACTGATCAACACTCAGAAATATGTCACTATTTTTGAAGAAATTATAAAACGGTAGATACGTTTGGTGCGCTGCTTCATGCACTAATTGATGCTGACTATAAGGTGGGCAGCCAACGACTTAAGCTTTTGAAAGCTCTTCCTCTTGCGTCAAAATGTGTCAAGTACGCCGGTCAAAATGTTTTTGTGTCAATAACAGAAATGTGAGAGGCGACTCTCAAGATGACACAAGTCCTATTTGGGGGG
Organism: Grapholita molesta; assembly: GCA_022674325.2. NCBI lineage: Eukaryota > Metazoa > Arthropoda > Insecta > Lepidoptera > Tortricidae > Grapholita > Grapholita molesta. Next base: position 13,303,233 of record CP053137.2, read on the forward strand.
GCTGTGTCCAGCAGTGGACGGAAGTTCGAAATATGATAATGACAACGTCCTCAATCCAGCCAAAGTAGATTCTTAGTCAGTGACGCTTTTGCAAAGTCACTCGTAATAGTGCTCAATATGAGCGATAAAAGTCCTGTGCTGTCCTGTTTATATATACTAACCTCTGCCTGCAGTATCCTGTGTGTAGAATTAGTATAAAATTATTATGTCGTCATACTTACCTCGGGTTCTGATAATATTCAAAAATAGACAAATTAACCTACGAACTTAATCTAACTAACCATGCATTTGCTTCTCTTATTGATACGTACTGTACATCAATTTATAATATTCTAAAATCCTCAAATGAACGTATGAACTTAATGTACATACATACTTAACTATGCATGGCGTCTACATACACCATTTCTATCGGCTTGCCTATTGTTATCCTACCTATAAATGTTAAACCGGCCAAATGCTAGTTATTCGTTGACATAGCGGTAATTAAAATACATTATCTGTGAACATTTTATGTAATACAGCCTGGTGACCTACAGACTAACGGACGGACAGACGGACAGACGGATGGATGGACAGACGGACAGACGACGAACAGACAGGGTTCTTAGTAATAGTAATCGCGCCCAGAACCCTTTTAGGGCTGGAAAACCTCTGCTCTCTCTGTTCTCATCTTGCTAACGACGAGAACTTGCACAGACATAAACTCGTAGCCAGGATTATACACCAACAGCTGCTGTACTACAAGTACGTGCGCACAACACACTGGCGAATAATGAGGCATGTGTTGTAGGTACTCAGAATACAAATAAATGACGTTACTGGGATTTGAACCCAGGACCGTCGGCTTCATAAGCAGGGTCACTATCCATTAGGCCAGACCTATCGTCAAATTCCCATTGTCCTGAATATATATGTTATAAACGAACGAAGTAATCAGCATGGGTTTACAATTTAAGCAACCATTCATTAAATTAATTATATAACTCTGTCCGCACTAAGATTACCAATAATGGTCCTGACCTTGTTCCTACTCTTTTTTCTTAGCCTAGTTTGTGTCTCGCTGTTTGTTGTTGTGCCTATTTTACTCAGTTTACGTATTCGTTGACATAGCGGCAAATAAAAAATATTATCTGTGAACATTTTATGAAATACAGCTTGGTGACCTACAGAATAACGGACGGACAGACGGAGAGATGGACAGACGGAGAGATAGACAGACGAACAGATGAAGAGATAGACAGGCGGACGGACGGACAGATAGACAGACGGACTGACGGAGACATTGACAGACGGACAGTCGGAGAGATAGACAGACGGACAGACGGAGTGACAGACAGAAAACAAGAACACCTTTTATAGACTCTAAATATATAGTGTAGATACCCATAAATTAAGCAATTACTAACTTATGTAATCAATGTGCATATGAAATGTGCAGCTGATGCCTTTAGGAATAGCTTACTATAATACTTTCCCATTATAATAAAGATAGATAGATATAACGACTTAGTAATAGGATAATAAGTATATTTGGGTACGGACCCGAAAAATTGGTAATCCTCTACTCCCTCCCATAACCCATTATCCTAAACTTACTTACTTACCTAATTTGACATTTAGTAGCAGTCTCATTGCTATACTGGAAAGTTCCATGTGAAGTTTTTTGTCTGATAGTATAATCCTGAGGAAGTGAAGAAATAGCACACAATTAGTACAGATATTATCAGCGATCGCGGTATAGATACACATATCCTTCTCGTCCTTGCCTATTGGCTCGCCGCTAGCTCGAAGCTATGCCATTGAAAAATATGACACAAATTGATGGTAGAAAACGGGAGTCGGCGCAATAGCGTGGGGCGCTTTTGAAAAATACCTTGTTCGCTGTATAGGGTCTATTGTAATTATTAGTACAGTGACGGCTATTTCAAGGGACAAAAGATAATCGATCCCGTGTAAATAAGAGACATATTTATATGTCATAGCCGGGTGATCGTAGTTCATTACCAGGCGATGAGATATAAATATACATCTCTCTTTTATTTACACGGGAGCAATTATATTTTGTCCCTTGGAATAGCTGATAGCTCATAGCTTACTAGCTTGCGGTGGGACCAGTGCCTAGAAGGAAGGATTGGCGAGCTATATTTGGCTGTCATCTATATGATATTAGTTGTAATAAAATGAAGGGTACTTAAGACTTGAATGAATATATTTGTTACTTAGTGACTTAAAGTTCAAATGACTCCTTCCCTACCTCTGCGAAATAAAACAACACGAAAGCACAATTTATTTCTTTGACTGATAGTAGGCTACTACTCGAGTTGACGTGCGATAAAATCCTAATCCAGAACTTTATTATATTTTTGACTAATGCCCCGTTGATACAGTAAAAGCTCCGTAGTCAGCGCTGCTGTCCAGTTGGTTGAAGCTTGGAACTTCTCTCGACGTACGTCATATAAGAAATTAAAACAAATTACGTTATGATATGATACTGATTATTTAACACGTAGACTGCGAAGAGCATCACGGGTGGAATATGTGGCCACGAGCATCATTCTTGGGATCAAGTCACCTTCCCTGTGTTGCCATCGGCATCACGGGTGGGATCACGTTGTCTTCTCTGTGTGGCCATGAGCATCATTGGTGGGATCAAAAGCTTATGTTTTTGGGTATTTGGGCATGGGATTAATGCTGTAATTTAGTACTATCAGCATCAATAGTAGCATATGAAATAAAACGCACAAATATCTAAGATCTGCCATCCTCTGTATTTTTTACAAATAACATTTTTTACAGTTCGCGTTTCAAAGTTTATATCGCTTTTTATTCGTCACTTTTTGTGAAGAAATTAAGAAACGATAGATTCGTTTGGTGCGCTGTTTCATGCGCTAATTGATGCTTGCGGCGGGCAGGCAACGCTTTTGAAAGACCTTCCTCTTGTGTCAAAAAGTGTCAAGTAAGTCAACGTCTCGTCTCGACGAATTACAGCCTTATAAGTCAGCAGGAAAATAGCTTTGGCAGTGTCCGCTCTAGCCACTCTAGATGTCGGTGGCGTGGCAGGCACGACATTACTCGACCACTTTTATTGTTCTTGGAGTTAAGGCGGTTAAAATATTTTTGTATCAATAACAAAGATGTGAGTGGCGGCTCTCAAGATGACACAAGTCCTATTTGGGGAGGCTCTGTCCAGCAGTGGACTAGTTACGGCCGATGCAATGATGAATTAAAATTAGAAATATGATATTTAATGACAATGTCCTCAATCCAGACAAAGTAGATTCTTAGTCAGTGACGCTTGTGCAAAGCCACTCGTAATATTGCTCAATATGAGCGATAAAAACTACCTTCTGCTGCAGTATCCTGTGCGTAGAATTAATATAAAATTATCATGTGGTCAAATTAACCTACGAACTTAATATACCTAACTATGCATTTGCCTCTCTTATTTATACATACTGTAAATCAACTTATAATATTCTAAAATCCTCAAATTAACGTATGAACTTAATATATATACATACTTAACTATGCATGGCGTCTACATAACACCATTTCTATCGGCTTGCCTACCTACCTTAGTTAACCTGCCTACTTATAAATTAAACCGGCCAAATGCTAGTAAGAACTTGAAAAGTTCGCAACATTATAGAGCCTAATATTTTACTCAGTATAAGTATTCGTTGACATAGAGCTCAGTACATTTTATGTAATACAGCCTGGTGACCTATACATAGACTAACGGACGGACTGACGGACAGACGGACAGACGGATGGATGGACAGACGGACAGATGAACAGACGGAGAGATAGACAGACGGACAGACGGATGGATGGACAGACGGACAGATGAACAGACGGAGAGATAGACAGACGGAGAGACGGACAGACGGACAGACGGACAGACTGATGGATGGACAGACGGGCAGACGGACAGACGGAGAGATAGACAGACAGACAGACAGAGAGATAGACAGACAGACAGACAGAGAGATAGACAGACGGACGGACGAACAGACGGAGAGATGGAGAGATAGACAGACGGACAAACGTACAGACAGGGGAGTCTTAGTAATAGTAATCGGGCCCGGAACCCTTTTAGGGTTGGAAAACCTCTGTTCTCTATGTTCTCATCTTGCTAACGGCGAGAACTTGCCCAGACTGACCTCGTAGCCAGGATTATACACCAACAGTTGCCGTACTACAAGTACGCGCGCACAACACTCCGACGAATGAGGCTTGTGTTGTGGGTACTCAGAAGACTCAGAACACAAATAAATGACGTCACTAGGATTTGAACCCACGACCATGGGCTTCATAAGCAGGATCACTATCCATTAGGCCAGACCTATCGTCAAATTCTCATTTTCCTGAATATATATGTTATAAACGAACGAAGTAATCAGCATGGATTTACAATTTAAGCAACCATTCATTAAATTAATTATACAACAACAACTTATATTAAATTACTATCAATAGTCCGCACTAAGATTACCAATAATGGTCCTGACCCTTTCTACTCTTTTTTCTTAGCCTAGTTTGTGTCCAGTGCTCCTCTTTAGTGCGTATTGCCATCAGTCGCTAAAAACATTTAGGTCGTCCCACCATTTCTTCTTTAGTCTGCCTGTACCTCGGCTAAATTGGGGGTACACTCTATTAAAAAATCCTCAACATAACCTACGTACTTAATGACTACTAGGTAAATTAAATAACTGTTAAAGGCATCTACAGATCCTACAAGCTTACTTATTATGTATCACTGATACTTTATGTAGATGTGCATGTAGTGTAGGGACGCCCGGCCGGACTCAGGCGGGCTGTCGATCGCTTGTTGCAGTAATTCAGCCCAGTTCCCTTGGCTGCTACTTAATACACCTATAACATTAATGATATTATACAACAAAAATTGCAAGTAATTTGCAGTAAACCTTTATTAATATTACTAATGAGACATGGACCCGGGTATGTCCTTAAACTGCGTCGAAGCCCACCGGTATGAGCAGTAGCGACCCGCGTCTACAGTGTATTTTACTGCGATTCCCAACTTGCCTACCACACGTGGTCAATACGGCAACACCGAAGTTAAGGCCTTTGTCCAACAGTAGACGGCTCAAGGCTGATGATGATAACTGATGGAAGTCAATGTTTCTTACAAGAAAACACTAGTGGGATAAGAAGTACCAAACACTGCGGAGAACATCGTTAGTAAAATCTGATTTTATTCGCAACTAACCACCTTTGCTCGGGAAAGTACCTATATAATATGTTGTAAATACATTACAAACGTATGCCCCAAATCGCTGTGTAAGTACCCATTATTTAGGCAACTACAAACCTTATGTAGTTAGTATTCACAGTAAGTACCTAGTACTGCGGAAAACGTCATTACACAAATAATAATTTATTGGTAGGTACTAGCAACCTCTCCTGTCTTCGCACGGGTAAGTGGTTATAGTACCAACCATATATCGGAAGGTGCGGCGTGGGCAGACCCCCACAAGGTGCACTGGCGACCTGGTAAAGACAGAATGAATCCACTGATGCGGGTGGCGGTTATTGTGAGTTGCTTTGGGAGAGGCCCATGTCCAGCAGTGGACGTCCTTCGGTACGGTTCGGTACTAGAATGATTGATAAGATGATGAATAGAGCTATCTCAGGACCATACATGGATGACAGTAAAAGTAGGTACCTACATAGTACATAGGTACATTCTAACTGCTAACAGGCAGAAAAAAAGACGGGCAGAAAGACGGACAGTAATAGGATCTTGTCAATGTCCTGATACTTACGGTCCCTAAATACGTACATTATATTACATTATTATAACAAACAGGACCTAAAATGAATAGTCTTATCACGGAGAGTTCGCTGTATTAGATGTCTTGTTTGCTTGCAAGATATTATGTTTTGTATGTCACTATTCAAGTAAACTTGACTAACTTACTAAGTTCCTGTAAGGGAGTAAGTCCCTTACCAAACACTCTACTTACCAAAGATTATATAACTAGGACTAACAATTTTTATCCAAAGTCGCGTTCCTTAAAATTTTTGATGGAAACCTGAAAATGAGACGAAAATCAGTGAACATATTATTATGATTTAGCAAGACGTTGATAAAATTTTGTAAAATTAAGCATTATCGGTACAATTATGTTGATGGATATATATACCGTCGGCCAGATCATTGTCAGACTACAGTTGGTTTAGGCAAGGCACATTACTATGGGAAGTTTAATTTTTGAAGCGGACACGCATGTTTTACAATTAGGTTTATAAACGTCTATACGTACAGTCGTCTATAGTCCTATTTGTTTGGTTGTTATGAGACCACCTTGGCTGTTAGGTCGCACTGGAAATTATTACATTACGCTGGAAAAACATTACCCTTTTGACTTCTGTATCTACAGGCACAAACTGACCACTGTCACATCCATTACACTTATTTTATAGTTTTCTGGTGCTTGTATGTTCTAAATAGAAACGATTTACTTTAAAAACGACCTGCCCTTATTAAACATACAATTATCTAGGAACTAGACGGCTTGTCAATATTGACAGAAAGTTTTCGACTAGTAAGAAGGCGGTATATATATACTGTTATGAAGGTACAGGCAAACTAGGGTTTTTGTAAATTCCTTCACGCCAAAGATACTCACTAGTCTCACGTTGTTTCTAATCGTGTGATGAACATTATGAATTCAGTATTTTATGCACTTTATTTTATCCAAGGAGAAAATATTAAAAAGATCTTTGTTATAACAGAAAGATCTACGTTTAATATTCTATCTACGAGTATGTGTGAACAAAATAATGCTCATTTTTTAATTCAATAGGTCAGAAACGTACATTATTCTTTGCGGTATTGTAATATGCTTATAAATCTTATAATACAGCAACTAATAATGTAATTTTATGGTAGAATAAGTTTATGGTCCTTTGATATTGTATTTAAAGTTTCGTGAGTCACTGTATCATTTCACAGCCTCACACACGCGAACTGCTTTGGAGTACCTTACTTATAAGATGGTTTAAATTTTCCAACACTATTGTCAAACATTGTGTGTCGACACCCGTTTGCTTCAACGAATTGCTGCGCGCTGCGCTGCCTTTGCCGCTCTCGATGTTGTGGCCGGTTCACGGCAATCCTCAACCGGCGTCGTTAGTTTGCTCGGAACTATACTTTACTAAACTTCCACTTCTAAATTTGGCCATACATGCCAGGCTTCTATAGGCAGCCAGTCCAACTACCATTACGATTAAAATTAGAGCAACTATCTATATTAATCGCTTCGCGTATTTTGCGCGATACTTAACATTTTTCCCGAACCAGCATCCTTGCTTTGTTAGAAAAACGAAGGAAATGGCATGGGATGGGAATGGGATCTGCTTCGTAAGAGAGCTCTAATTTATCTCCGGAGTTGCTGTACCTACCTAAGTCATCTCGTTATATATCATTAGATACTTATTGAACAATAGAATAGCCTGTTTGGATATTATATTATATATATCTATACCGTAGCAATTTTAAGCAGGCGCGTCAGCACAGAATGTGTTTCGCACAAAGCAATCTTTGGATGAATGTCAGCAATTTTTTCAATGCCTCCTCATCAAACTGCAGACTGTGTATCCTCTGTTCATATATTGTTCATTTGATGACACTGTAATCAATAAAAGTAATGCTCGTCCTAAAATTGTAAATAATAAAAATGCTTACCAAAGACCAAGTTCTACTTCCTTTTTAACTGAAAAATTATGAAATAACGATACGTGGCTACTATTAAACCTAATAGGCTTAAAGAGAAAAGACCACGATATTGTTTGCACTTATTATACCTATACATATATTTTATTATTTTATTATCGGTTACCTTAAGTAGGCTGCTAGACGATCTTTACAGGATATTGACTCTGGAGCTTTGTTTATTCATCAACCGGTGCTTAATTTCCTCGTGGTTTGGAAATTATACAAAAATCGTCACGAATATAGTAACACATATTCTCTGTACTGCAAACGTGTGCACCAAAAGGGGTGTATGCCTCATTGTCTGCGTGATTTTTCTTGTTCTTCATTGGCTATTATAGCCGTGATGGCTAATATAATAACTAAATTTTTCTGTTTCTTATTTTCTATTAGTTCTGCTATTATTATTGACAAGGAATTTAATTGACATCAAGTGACAATGACTTAGACAGCTCGGCTGACGTTAGAGACGGGCGGCTCGGGTGGTTCGCGCTCGAGCCGGTGGGCCTCGTGAGCGGAGCGGCGACGCGACGCTCGTGTTAATGTCAATATTCGAGTTTTGGGCCGTTCGGACTCGGACCGTCGAGGTAAGTGAAGCGATAGGTCGACGGTGGGCTCGTGCTCGTGAGGTCGACGTGTAGGAAGCGCGACGGTCTAACGTGAATCATCCTTAAGTCTGTGCGTTGAAGTATGTTGTCGTAGTTGTATTCAAATACCTTTTTACTAAATATGTACATTCCTAAATATAATCTAACAATAGAGTTTTTTGCAATAGTGAGTGGGAATAATGTGCCATCTACAAAGTGCTCGCTAGATTGAAATCTTCTGCGTCTGAGATTTTACTAATTTTCAATCTATCGAAGACACACTTTACACGTTTGCTTTAAGTAAAATAAGAGAAAACTAAAATCTCTTTCAACTTCTTCAAAATAAGTAATTTGGTGAGTTTTATTTTTGTATTTGTGATAATTGCATGCATTCTTTTAGTATTAGTACTGGATTTTCATGGTGCCGAGGATGCTGGCAGCATTGCCCCGCTGTATCGCGATACTGATGCGTTACGCGAGGAAGCTGACAGCTCTGCGGTCACCAGTGGAGTCGACGAGCCTTTTATGGGCGCTGGGACCCCACGGGCCTAATGCCAGAAATATTATTTTGTAATAATTTCACCAATTAATTTCTCTGATTTGGAATTTAATAAATACGAACTCACAAAGTACACTAGCACGCACGATTCAAATTTTGATGAATATTATAAAAATTAAATATATGAGAAAGCTATTATTATTAATTTTAGTAGCTAACATTAAATAAGTTAAGACGTTAGGTGCTGATTTCTGAAATAATATATGATTTGGGTTCGTAATTATAATTACACTTAATATTTTATATTTTAGTATTATTGTTTAAATTTTGTTAACAATAAAGGCATTGTTCCGATATTTATGAAGGCGACTGTGCCTTTGGTAAGAAAAAAATATATCTTGTTAAAATACTAAGTGTATTATTTAGTAATGCTGTCCAATAAGACTTGATCAAATATTACTTTGGTCAAATGTTCAAATATTTATGAACCACACGGTACATCAACAATTCATGTTTTCATTTATATTTCCGGCCAATAAACGATATAGACGTAACCACACAAATCTGAAAAAACTTTCCTCATATGTTTGGTAGTTTATGGAATGTTTTTTTTTTTTAAGACGAAATACAATTTTCTTATTGAAATCATGAACAAGCAAAACTCTATTAAAGTACCGAAAAAAGAAAAATAACTAATGGAACAGCGTGCAAGGGGACGCGGTAAGGTAGGCTTATCTTTAGGTGTTCTTATTACACCGTACTGTAACTTGATTTTCAGACTTATAATATTTGGATCCGTTTCGACATCAAGAGTTTTCTATAAAGGTTGATTTAACAGTGAGAAGGGCTTACCCCACGTATTCAGATAATAATAACCTACTGTTTGTAACAGTCTTAGTGGAAATAATAATCTTTTTTTATTTTAAGTATTAAAAAAATAGTTTTCAATTATTTACAAAGTGCATGGTCAACCCTACAATATCATTGCACCCGCCAAATTGGATGTCATCAACTCATCAGTCTGGTTGTACCTACTTTTGACAATTTACTTTCTTCGTAATCAAAGATCTGTCAAAACAATAAAGGGGATTTTATATTCACTGATTAGTTGTTGTGGTGACCATAATGTCTGAGCAAGATATTGTTTCTTAACAAAGTGCAAAAAAAAAAGAAAAAGGTACAGGTGTTTTATTTAAATACGATACTAAACGATACAGTATCATTTACTGTGTCTGCGGGCTCGGTCCTGCTCACGTATTATGAATCGCCCTGTAAGCGTCAAAGGCATGAGATCATTTATCAAAAAAATCGAATGCAAAAATGGAGCAGGAATCCTGTACTGAAAATATAATAAACCCTTAATGTACATTGTACCGGGAGGGCCATTCAGATCGGCCAGTTTGGGTGTAGTATGGTCAAGTCTATAATTATTAAGACGTACATGGATGTTCTTAGGAGTCAACCTTATCATTGATTTAGGGGTAAGAAATGCATGAAAGTATATACATTATATATTTAAAATGATTAACGCAATCATTTCCTACGAGAAACTTTTTTCAGAAAACCACGAAGTCTTCTTTCAGTTTTGTTTAAAAGAAAATGTTTGACTTTTCTTCTTTATTGGAGAAACAATAGAAGCATGAAAATATGGTATATAAAGTTACAGTATTCGTCGGTAGGTCATACAATATTTTATTCTCAACTCAACAACTCAACAACAATGCGTTCACTTCGGTGTAACTGCCGTCCACACTCCACATTCCGGAACGAAACTCGTCCAAGTGAACTCAGAAACTCGTGAAAACGGTCCAAACTTGTAAAAACTTGTAAGTAGTGTTAGCGAGTTAAATAGAAGGCCGCGATCATATACAGCTTATGTCAGCGCGTTTGACATCAGTTACATATTTTTAAATGCTTTTTTTTTATGACATTGGCGGCAAACTAGCAGACGGATTGCCTGGTGTTAAGCAATTACCGTCGCCCATGGGCACTCGCAACACCAGGGGAGTCACAAGCGCGTTGCCGGCCTTTAAGGGGGGTTGGAGCTCTGGGAACCTTACTCACCATCAGGAACACAACACTACATACCTGAAAGGTGGCAGTGCTATTATGGCTGTGGTCTTCTGTAAGGAGGAGTCGGGCTGCCCGAGTCGGGCTGCCCCAGATTCAAGCGTGATGGCCAACGCTGTGCCCTACCTCTCATTGTTGGATGTAGTTTAAGGACATACCCGGGTCCAATGATAACTTATTTCTAATAAAACAAAACACAATTTCAAGGGTACAATTACAAATTGTTTTTGTAATTAGGCAGAACGTCTGCTAGCATATCATCGATATTTAATAGAATATTCCTGGTATAAGGTGACGGCACCAGTAATAGACAAGGAACCAATCATGAACATTAGTGCTTATTTCAAACGAGTTAAGTGTTGTGCATTTGTTGGGACATATTCAATTTATAACTTTATGATTTTTGAAATAAGAACTAAGTGTCCATCATTGGTGCCTGTCAGCTTAAAGTGTCCGACATTAGTGCCATTACCTTAAGTCATTACGGGTGACGTGTAGCACAATTGGTAGTGTACTGTGCTAGGGTTCAAGTGGTTGTGGGTTCGAGTCCCGCTGCGAGACTTTTTTTTCTTTTTTTTATTTCTATTTAAATATCGATACAATTACAAACTTATATAACCTAAAATTAATAAAATTTAAACTAACCTAACTTAAATTAAATCAAATTAAAAGTGGAGACCAATCTCGCATAGGGCGAGTCGCCATCTGCCGGAAATAAAATTGTATACCATTTTATTAGGCAGGCATCCAGGTAGCAGGTAGACACAAGTCTCCCCCGAGCATGAGGGGTTCAATGTCATAATCGCCATGTTTCGCAGGCGGGTTGGCGATTACAGTATGTTACGCGCCCGTCCTCTGGTGGCACGTGGTCGCAGTTTAGCAACAACAAATAATTTCTCTCACTCAATCTCTATAAATGACAGCTCGAGCTGCTCTAATCTGAAATCTTAAGTTACTACCTAATTTGCATAACCCGAATGTTAATTTAATCTAAAATCCATATAAAATGGGTACACATTACATTAATATATCTCTAGATTGTATTATTTCATATCTCTTCTATTTATAACCGTGTAACTCTAGTCACGAAACCTAATTATATTTTGAGATTTCACATCATATTCTACTTTGTCTAACCGTTTATAGAATAAGTGAAAGTCCCATTCTAACAAAAGGAGTTAAAAAGAGACTGCTTGTAGAAAACAAAATAATAATAATAGCAAAGTTGCTTTGTATTCACAAGAGTGCAAAATAATTTCATACAAATCGTTTATTACTAATTGAGTGTTTTTTTTATGTTAGATGGTTGGATGTTCTTTTATTTAATGTTTTGGAATGATAAATGTTGGATATTAATAAAAATTGTGTATTACACTCGGTAGCAAAGTACGTTCTCTCGTGCTTTGAGACCCTCCCGATGCTCAAGATTCCACTCTTTGAACCACTCGCTACGCTTCGGTAAAATTTTGGAATCTTTCGCTAGCTCGGGTCTCAATATTAGCACGAGAAGGTAAACACTAACTTTGCTCCCTTGTATAACAAATAACTAAGGTTATTTTGCACAGTCAGATTAATAATGTTTTATTAATTTGTACGTGTTCAAACAAAGACTTATTACTGGCAATAGTGATTTCATTTTGTGATTTTTATATTTCTGTTACCCAAGTGAAAAAGGGTACAAGTGACGGGCAACTAAGTATGAAACTTTCATCGTTTTTCACAATCGCCACAGATTTATATATTGCTCTTGATTTAAGCCCAACAAGACGTAATTAAAATGTATATGTATTAGGCATGTGCTTTTTAACTGTGCTGATCTATTTATTTATAGAAATTACAATAATAATAAAACATGTCTCAAGGACTAACAAAACTAACAGTAAAACCGCTAAAAATAACTTAAAACTATACCTAAAAATAAACTCTTAGAAATAACCTAAATTTGGACCCTAAGGTAGGGTCCCCATAACGCAGGCAGCGTTCCTGCGCTGGATTGCGATGGCAATCCTTTGTGCGAGAAAGCTGCCTGCGCGAGAATCGCCTGTTACCTCCCTGAGCCGTTTGCTGATTCATATTTACCCATAAATTCATGCTGTATAAACCAAAAGAGAGAGTATAATGATGAGTAGAATGAGAGGTAGGGCACAGCGAAGTACCATCACGCTTGAATCTGGAGAAGCCCAACTGGGGAAGTACCTCCTCCTTACAGAAGACCACAGCCATAATAGCACTGCTACCTTTCAGGTATGTAGTGTTGTGTTCCTGATGGTGAATAAGGTTCCTAGAGCTCCAACCCACTTATAGGTCGGCAACGCGCTTGTGACTCCTCTGGTGTTGAGAGTGTCCATGGGCGGCGGTAGTTGCTTACCATCAGGCAATCCGTCTGCTCATTTGCCTCCTATATCATAAAAAAAAATGCTGTCCAATAAGACTTGATCAAATAATATTACTTTGGTTAAATGTTCAAATATTTATGAACCACACGATACATCAACAATTCATGTAATCATTTATATTTCCGGCCAATAAAACGATATCGACGAAAACCACACAAACCTGAAAAAACTTTCCTTATATATTTGGTAGTTTATGGAAAGTTTTTTTTAAAGACGAAATACATTTTTCTTATTGAAATCATGAACAAGCAAAACTCTATTAAAGTACCGAAAAAAGAAAAATAACTAATGGAACAGCGTGCAAGGGGACGCGATAAGGTAGGCTTATCTTTAGGTATTCTTATTACACCGTACTGTAACTTGATTTTCAGACTTATAATATTTAGAATCACATCGACATTAAGAGTTTAATAGTAGTCAAATTCGAATGCGAACATGAAGCACGAATCCTGTACTGAAAATATAATGAAGAACCTTCAATATATAGGGAGGGCAATTTATATCGGTCAGTATGGGTGTGGTATGTTGTCCATACCATGTCTGTAATCATTAAGACGTACATGGATCTGTTCTTAGGAGCCAACCTTATCATTGATTTTAGGGGCAAGAAATGCATGATAGTATATAAAGTATATATTAAAAATGATCAACGCAACAAAAACAAGCGGAATCTTTAGCGGCAGGTTCAGTTCCCATTAATAAAAAATATTACTTACATGGCAACTTAATACAAAGATCAGAGGAAAACAATCTGTTACTCACAGGTGCAACTCCAACCCAACCACGGACGGAATCCTATTTGGCGGGTGCCAACCCCCCGCCGCGTGCCAAGCGTGGCGATTATGGCACCTCTCCTCAAGATGATAGAAGTCATGCTTGCGGGAGGCATATGTCCAGTCCACTTCTAAATGGCGCTTCTTACGGCTGAAATGATGATGATGATGGTGATTTGTTTTCATCAAATACATCAGATCACTTTACAAGCATGAAACAAGCTGACACGTTCTAATGCCTCTGTTTTTGTATGTGTGATTACTATTTTTTCCAAAGTAGTAGTAGTACAGTCAAGATTAGAAATAATTATCGATGCGAACAAAGTGTCAAAATATGTATATATGCATATTGTCTCAATATTAAAGCACATGTATGCATATTTTGGAACTTTTTCGTATCGATATCTCTTTCCTTAACTGTATACAGTCAGCGTCATATAGTTAGTTACTTCAGTATGGCCTGATGTATACATATCAGTACTGCTATATAAATAAATATCTGTACGATATATTTGGCCATACTGACTGCAACTAACTATAGAACGCTGATTGTACCCATTATTTGAATACATTTACATAAAAACAATAAGTAATTAATTTCCTATGAGAATTTTTTTTCAGAAAATTCACGTGGAAGTATTTTTTAATCAGGTTAGTTTGTTTAAAAAATAATGTTTCTTATTTTTTTCTTATTGGGGAAACAATAGTAGCATTGAAAATATGGTACTTAAATAGTATATACAGTTAATTTGTTGGTAGGTTACACAATGCGTTCACGTCGGTGTAACTGCCGTCCACACTCCACATTCCGGAACGAAACTCGTCCAAGTGAACTCAGAAACTCGTGAAAACGGTCCAAACTTGTAAAAACTTGTAAGTAGTGTTAGCGAGTTAAATAGAAGGCCGCGATCATATACAGCTTATGTCAGCGCGTTTGACATCAGTTACATATTTTTAAATGATTTTTTTTTTATGACATAGGCGGCAAAAGAGCAGACGGATTGCCTGGTGTTAAGCAATTACCGTCGCCCATGGGCACTCGCAACACCAGGGGAGTCACAAGCGCGTTGCCGGCCTTTAAGGGGGGTTGGAGTTCTGGGAACCTTACTCACCATCAGGAACACAACACTACATACCTGAAAGGTGGCAGTGCTATTATGGCTGTGGTCTTCTGTAAGGAGGAGGTACTTCCCGAGTTGGGCTGCCCCAGATTCAAGCGTCATGGCCAACGCTGTGCCCTACCTCTCATTGTTGGCCGTAGTTTAAGGACATACCCGGGTCCAATGATAACTTATTTCTAATAAAACAAAACACAATTTCAAGGGTACAATTACAAATTGTTTTTATAATTAGGCAGAAACGTCTGCTACATATCATCGATATTTAATAAAACATTCCTGGTATAATTCATTACGGGTGACGTGTAGCACAATTGGTAGTGTACTGGGCTAGGGTTCCAGTGGTTATGGGTTCGAGTCCCGCTGCGAATTTTTTCTATTTTTTATTTCTATTTAAATATCGATACAATTACAAACTTATATGGCCGGTGGGGCGGAAAGGTTCTGGAGTGGCGACCACGAACTGGAAGACGCAGCGTAGGTAGGCCTCCCACAAGATGGACCGACGACCTAGTTAGAGTCGCGGGATACCGCTGGATGTGGAAGGCGCAGGATCGGTCTTCTTGGGTGGTTCTGGGGGAGGCCTATGTCCAGCAGTGGACGTTTTTCGGCTGACATGATGATGATGATGACAAACTTATATAACCTAAAATTAATAAAATTTAAACTAACCTAACTTAAACTAAATCAAATTAAAAGTGGAGACTAATCTCGCATAGGGCGAGTCGCCATCTGCCGGAAATAAAATTGTATACCATTTTATTAGGCAGGCATCCAGGTAGCAGGTAGACACAAGTCTCCCCCGAGCATGAGGGGTTCAATGTCATAATCGCCATGTTTCGCAGGCGGGTTGGCGATTACAGTATGTTACGCGCCCGTCCTCTGATGGCACCTGGTCGCAGTTTAAAAACAACAAATAATTTCTCTCACTCGTTCTCTATAAATGACAGCTCGAGCTGCTCTAATCTGAAATCTTAAGTTACTACCTAATTTGCATAACCCGAATGTTAATTTAGTCTAAAATCCATATAAAATGGGTACTAATTGTAATATATAACCTCTAGATTGTATTATTTCATATCTCTTCTATTTATAACCGTGCGATATCTTGAAGGGAGAATTAACTTACAAGAGTTACAAGATGGTATACATATGTTTAGAAGTATAGTCACGAAACCTAATTATGTCTTGAGATTTCACATCATATTCTACTTCGTCTAACCGTTTATGTAACAAGTCAAAGTCCCATTCTAACAAAAGGAGTTAAAAAGAGACTGCTTGTAGAAAACAAAATAATAATAATAGCAAAGTTGCTTTGTATTCACAAGAGTGCAAAATAATTTCATACAAATTGTTTATTACTAATTGAGTGTTTTTTTGTGTTAGATGATTGGATGTTATTTTATTTAATGTTTTTGGAATGATAAATGTTGGATATTAATAAAAATTGTGTATTGCATTCGGTAGCAAAGTACGTTCTCTCGTGCTTTGAGACCCTCCCGATGCTCAAGATTCCACTCTTTGAACCACTCGCTACGCTCGTAGTTAAATTTTGAAATCTTTCGCTAGCTCGGGTCTCAATATTAGCACGAGAAGGTAAACACTAACTTTGCTCCCTTGTAAATATAACTAATAGGTAACTAAGGTTATTTTGCACAGTCAGATTAATAATGTTTCATTAACTCGTACGTGTTCAAACAAAGCCTTATTACTGGCAATAGTGATTTCATTTTGTGCTTTTTATATTACTGTTACCCTAATGAAAAAGGGTACAAGTGACGGGCAACTAAGTATGAAACTAATATCGTTTTTCGCAATGGCCACATATTTATATATTGCTCTTGATTTAAGCCCAACAAGACGTAATTAAAATGTAGGTATATGTATTAGGCATGTGCTTTTTATCTGTGCTGATCTATTTATTTAAAGAAATTACAATATTAACAAAACATGTATCAAGGACTAACAAAACTAACAGTAAAACCGCTAATAATAACTTTAAACTATACCTAAAAATAAATTCTTAGAAATAACCTAAATTTGGACCCTTAGGTAGGGTCCCCATAACGCAGGCAGCGTTCCCGCGCTGGATTGCGATGGCAATCCTTTGTGCGAGAAAGCTGCCTGCGCGAGAATCGCATGTTACCTCCCTGAGTCGCTTGCTGATTCATATTTACCCATTAATTCATGCTGTATAAACCAAAAGAGAGAGTATAATGATGAGTAGAATGAGAGGTAGGGCACAGCGAAGTACCATCACGCTTGAATCTGGAGAAGCCCAACTGGGGAAGTACCTCCTCCTTACAGAAGACCACAGCCATAATAGCACTGCTACCTTTCAGGTATGTAGTGGTGTGTTCCTGATGGTGAATAAGGTTCCCAGAGCTCCAACCCACTTATAGGTCGGCAACGCGCTTGTGACTCCCTTAGTGTTGCGAGTGCCCATGGGCGACGGTAATTGCTTACCATCAGGCAATCCGTCTACTCGTTTGCCACCTTTGTCATAAAAAGAAAAAAAAAAAGAAAAACAATACTCTATAAGTACATAGAATATTGGGTTGTCCGCATGTCGCTCCTTATAACAACAATGATGTACCTAATAAAAATATATTTCTCGAGAGATGTCAAGAAAATAAAACTGGCATTTCTGCAAAAAATACAGCTACGCCAGTCATGGAAAGAAATTCGTAAGAGGTTCTGCTACTCAAAGCGCTAATTTTGTCCACGGAATAGTTGCTTTGACGCGCGTCCGTACCCGTCGTTATCAGTTTCTGGGTCCCTTTATATATGTACTTTAGTCTGTAACATACAGAGTGATTTCTGGGTCTTAATCAGGAACCACTTTTTGTTTAAGTTTTGATGTATCACTGTTTTCAAAAAATAAGTCCCGCCGTAGTTTCTTGCCGGTATCTTCTCGGGTCAGAGATGTAGGGTTTGAACCGGTGGTAGATTTTTCTTTGACGTTCATAAGTGCATGTAATGTGCCTATAAATTGAAAAATCAAGATCTCTTATCTTTTTTCTATCTTTTTTAGATACAGAATCACTCATTCAGTATTTAACGGAAGCTTTTAAATGGTAATATTAGGTAAGGACAGAATTGATTTATATTACTCTATTTTCCAAGCTAAATTCATTTTAAAGTGTAAATCATGCTCTGGAAACTATTATTATAAGTTTTCATAATATTTTTACGTTGTGTGGGAAATGAAACCACATCAAATTGTGTGGTGACCAAATTGTATGCATGTATGTATTTTTTTGCTCTTTGTTTGAAAACTAACTATAATTGCTGTTGATTGAAAATTAATAAAGAAAAATGAAGTTTATCAAATTCTGTATCACATTTACAAAGTTCTCTTGCTCCAGGATATCACTCTGTATACGAACTATTCCTATTCTATGTTTAGGTTTAAAATAAGGAATTATTTAGAATTGGGAAAAGTGAAAAAATATTTATCGTTAAGACATAGTTTTTGTTTGACCTTTTAAATAACTTTTTACTCTTAATCGTTTTGTAATAATAAACTTGAATGGATCTCGCAAAATATTTTATTTTCACATAAAATCAAAGAAGTTAAAACAGAATGTTGTCAATGAACGTCTAGACACAAATGTAAGCCACTTCTATTGATGTTTTACTGCGAATCCGTTTTTTTATAGTTTTTTTTTATAGCTTGACGATTCTACTAAATCGTGATTAATTTAAAACTGGGTTACTTTTTCTTTTTATTATTTTACTAGTGGCCATAATGATGACAACACGCCCAATACTTGAGTATCAAAGTATTTAATAAAATAAAAATTTGTTCCGAAATATTTATTTATTAATATTATGATGAAATAAATTATACCAACTTATACTCGTACGAACGCTGCTAAAGGGTTCAAAACATCAGGATGAAGTGTTAATCAGTCTACGCGATATAATCCGTTTCTGTTCTTTTATTTCATCACTTATAAGTTAGTTTTATTATCCTTCTTTATACACACAAAAATACAGAAAGAAATGAAATAACAAAAACGTTATAAATGCCCTGTCAGCGTAATACCACGTCACTTCAAGCCGTGGAGCTGGTTTTCACTAAGTTTAAGTTAAGTTGATAATTACACCTTGTCATAGTTGTTTTCATGTCTAATGGTGCTCGCATAATCGCCTCAGTTTAATCACAACAAAATCATATAGCAGAATTTAATATAAACAGAATCCAATCAGAAATCACAACGTGTCATTTCGACTGGAAGCGGAATAAAAACAAATAATAAAAAGTAAAGGGCAGATAAGGGAAGAAAACGGTCCATTTGATAAGTACAAGTGTCGTGACAATGAGAGGGATAGAGTTTTATTCCCGTCGCTTCCTAATACGACGGCGCGCATTTGTTTTTTAATCATACTTCATCTGACAAATGCTATTATTTGTGTAGAAAGACCACAGCCATAATAGCACTGCTACCTTTCAGGTATGTAACGTTGTGTTCCTGACGGTGAGTAAGGTTCCAGAGCTTCAACAACTTGTAGGGTACGCAACGCGCATGTGAATCCTCTGGAGTTGCAGGCGTATAGGCTACGGTAACTGCTAACCATCAGGCGGGACGTATGTTTACCACGGTGTATAAAAAAATAAATATAGGCCATCCGTTTGCCTCGAGCGATATGTAGGTATGTGTAAGAACAATTTTAATTGAAATCATTAATTCAAATTCCTTTGGCATAACAATGAATTACATGGTTGAACAGTATTCTGTTCGGAAATCAAATGTATTCTGGTCTGTGGCTAATGCTTTTGAACTTAGGGGAACAACAGAACCTCCTGTTTATGGCTCAGATAAGTTGGGTTCGTATGCTCTGAATCCATTTTATTCCTTACATTGATACTGCCAATGTTTGAACAATTGTTTGGTGGTATAACAAGTGAATAACTGATTAGAAATGCGCATCCAAAATGTCGCTTATTTAATAATAGTTTTAATGAAATCTTTTCCATCGGACAAAAAAAAGAAAATTTACACTCAATGAATAATAAAAAGAAAAAGTAACATTGTTCGCTCGTATACAGAATGATTCATAAGACGTGATGCAAGATTATCAAACCGGCATCTGTTCATGATTTTGAAAAACTTTTAATATGGAGTTAACTTTGTAAAATAAAACAAAAAATTTGCCGTTCCACAGAAAAGGTCAAGTATAAGTTGACGAAAGTGTATGAGAGAGTTTTACATTTTTGAGAGAGTTTTAGTCTTTTTTTTTTTACATTTTACAATGTTAACCTCATAGTAAAAGTTGTTCAAAATCATGAACAGATCTTGTATAACGTCTTATGAATCAACCATTAAGTGTCTAGACTGAACGCTGGCAGAGGAGCGGTTGTGATGAGCTTCCAAAGGTTTTGAGCAGCGTGCAAAGCGGCAACTACCATACGCATTCATTTGTTTAAAATTTCCGCCGCAACGACAAAGTCTTTGACGTGCGTCACACGCCAAAGGTTTTTTTTTTTTTAGTTAGTTAGTTTATTACACAACAAGGTACAATTTAAGGGTGACATGAGTCCCACAAAACTGTTTGCACAGTTTGACTGTGGGATCCGAGTCTCAACTTACATCTAATATTATTTACAAATTCAATTATTAAACTAATATACTATTAATATAAAACTCAAATAATTTTCTTTTAAATCTTGCTTTGTCGGCCTCCAGTCTGATATCTGCAGGCAGACAATTTAAGATGTAGGGAAGACGTTTTTGCAGGCATCTATCGCCATAGTAATTTGTTACCCTTGGTACAATATACTTGCCCGCATCTATCGACCTGGTGCCATAAGTATGGTTTACAAGCGACAGCCCTTGTTCATAGTTGCCATGGTGATTTAATGCAAGCGTAAATTTGTGCTTAAGGCTAGCTGGTAGGATATTACATATTTTAAATAGTTTATAATAATCTGCTCTACATCTATTTTTAGTCTTTTTGCTGACTAGAAGTTTTAAAAATCTTATTTGTAATTTATCTATTTTGCTCATATTTGTCTTAAATGTTAACCCATAACAAGTAAGAGCATAACCTATAATAGACTCTACTAGTGACTTATACAAATATTTTTACGCAAGCAAGCTAAAATAGACCTTACCTCTCAGTACGTAGGTGCAAGGCCTCGACTTTTTATCGAGCCGTGGCGTGTGTGGCGAAATGTGCTGACATCATATCAAGTCAATGGCGGAAAAGGGTTAACTTGCACGCCAAAAAATATAAATATTTATTTGATGGTAAGTAGAAAAAAAAATCCTAACAAATTGGTCACCTTACTCAATGTGACATATTGTCGCTTCCCATACTGCGTTTGACATAAGGCAATGAGTTGTGCTCTGAAGAGCTATTTGACATGATGCCACTGGCCGCATTCTACCACGCACCGCTCGCCGTCGGCAAGGCATTAACATCCTCACATATTGGAGCTTGGGAAGTCGCGTACTATGCGATTTATGAGGAACTTCCTTCCGCGAACGCTCCGGCTTTGAAATGAGCTGCTGCCAGGTTCTTCAGAGGGATAACAGTATGGGGGTTCTTCAAAAAAGGAGTGTGCAGATTTTAGAAAAGGTAGGCAACGCGCATCTCACACCTCTGGAGTTGCAGGCATTTACAGACTGCGGCACTGCTTACAATCAGGCGACCGTGTGCTTGTTTGCCACCGACGTACTATCAAAAACATTTATGTTGACACAAATAAAACGAACCGACCTATAAATATTTTCAATTATTTCCCAAAAAAGTGATTGTCGAGTCAAAACCAAATACATAAGGATAAGTTTGAAAGTGTAATATTTAAAGTGCCGGGCGCCAGGGCGATAATTTCCCAGAAGACATGGATAATTTTGCTAAGGCACGCAGCGGGGTTTCTAGAATTACACCCGTAATGAAAGTTATCCCATAGAACGTTTCGATTTCTCGAGAGCTTATCTTACTATTGCTATTTATCTCGGGTGGTTCCTGTAATAAGAGCAACTTTAGGCATCGTTTCTATATCACAAATGCAGCAACATTTGTGGTGAACATGGATTTCTTAAATAGAAAAAAAAAATGACGAAGACTGGTACGAAACAGTTAACTTTTATTAACTGAATTTGTGGGGTTAATCCCGCTCACGTCTTGTGAACCACCCTGTACAGACAGATAAAATTTTACTGCAATAAATGATAAATAGATGTAGGTGTACGTATCAATTAAAATGTAGGTACAAAGGCGGACTTATCCCTTTAAGAGATATCCTCCAGTTAACAACTTTCTACGGGGTTTCGTGGCTAGAAAAAAATCCGATGGCTGAGCTAAGTGCTTTAATATACGAGTATCTATCAGTCATGGATGTCAACTTCTGGACTAGGGCCTTCCAAGGCGGACCGCCGGTATATGGAGACCGTCACAGGGAGCGAACTGCAATACATTGCAGACCTAGGAGGATATAACCAATATGGAGTAGCCATTAACAGGCGTTCCCCTCTGCCAAAATTACTCGGCCGCCGGTCATAATTCTTGAACTTGTGTGAATTTAGTTTATGCTAGTGTTTGATAATTTTGTCGTGTGCGTGTGTAGCGACGCACGTAATAAATGCATTAGTGGTAATATTATTTATGTGTTCTTACCCCCGCGCCGAAAATGGCAGAATTTTCCCGATATAAATTAGTGTGTGTGTCGGCTCCATATTGGTTATATCCTCCTAGTGGCAGACTCACAGCCAGCCAGACGATATCATTGGTCCATCTAGTTGGAGGATGTCA
Source organism: Grapholita molesta (assembly GCA_022674325.2). NCBI lineage: Eukaryota > Metazoa > Arthropoda > Insecta > Lepidoptera > Tortricidae > Grapholita > Grapholita molesta. The sequence goes on from CP053137.2 coordinate 13,326,184, forward strand.
TACACTGCGCTTTCAATTATGTACTGGCAAAATATGTAGTGGCGAAATTAATGTTGAATACGGTAAATGCACTAACATTCGTCCATCATTATATTAATCATTTCATGATTTAAAACAGTGCTGTTCGTCATAATTATAGCCGTGATTAAAATCTGTGTACAATCATTTAAACGTTATTCAGAAGCTTAAATTGAATTTTTCAATCATAAACAATATTAATGAAATAATTAACAACATATTTTAAAATTAATACTCAATGAAAGCTTTGGAAATTCGGTCTCGTAGATATAAGAGCATAATTATGTCCAATGTCCTAGAAGTCATATGATATTATATTTGTATTTACACTACAAATATAAGTAAGCTTGCTATCAGAATGTGTCGTGTGTGTAAAATGTATTAATTATTTGTTTTTTCACTCGTATGTTTTTTTTTGACGATCTATTTCGTATAGTCTCTGTTTTATACATTTTTATTTTCATATTTATTTTTTAGACCTTGTATTTTTTGAAACTGTTTAATATGTTTTATTGTGGGACTATCCATAATTATGTACTTGAAGATTTGATGTATAAGTCCCGCCCGGTTTCTTACCGGTAATAATCTTTTCGGTTTAGAGGCTCTAGTGTAAGTTTCTTTTGACGTAAATAAACATTTACAATCGCGTAAGTGATAATGTTATTTATATGGGAAACGCAAACGCGTTCGTGACGTAAAGTTACGTTAAAAACTTACAAAGGTTAAGGTTAGAACCGAAGGTAGAATTTTATTTAACGTTCATACGTATTTATATTGTTCTGTGCGTAAATTGTAAAATAAAGATTCTTATCTATTTTCTAATGCTGTAAAATCAGATAAAAAATAATGTAGTATTAATCTCGAAGAGGTACTTATCTGCTCCCACAGGTGTCGTAAAAAACGACTAAGGCAAAAAATCTAAAAAATTCTTAAAAAGGTTAAAAACAACGGATGGGCAATAACATCCTTCCCAACCTACAGTCTACAGTTAGAGAGGTTACCCGCCTGCCAAGGGTGGCGAGTATGGCAACTAGCCCCCAAGACCATACAAGTCATATTTGAGGAAAGCCTAAGTCCAGCAGTGGACGTCTTACGGCTGAAATGGTGATGATGAATCTCAGAGAACTGCAGCGCTTCTGTGACTTCAATGATGGTAAAGAGAGAATTCGAAATTGAAATTCTTGAATTTCCAAACACGAGAATTGAATTTGAAATAGCAAAGAAAGTTATTTCAAGTTTAAGTTTACAGTTTACTTTGGGGAGCGCGAGATTTATTCGGTAAACTGAAGTTAGGTTCACTTTCTTTGTGTCACACTGTTACTTTACTCGTACTGGTGGTGGAAGTCACAAGTGCCTTGTAAATTGGAATAGCTTTTTTAGTGCAAACATCTCTAGTATTACCAAAGATTTATTGATTAAAAAAAAAAAACAAGAACTCTGAAAGTCGATCTAAGGAAACTGTCATAAGTTACTAATTCAGTTACTCACCACTCTCATTAAGATACCCAATTAGCACTGTATAAGATATCCAATTAGGGGATTAAAAAGTTGTTAAAAAGATGTCGAAACGCCTCGACAGAAGATCAGCGCTGACTACCCGGGCTAGCATCATGTTGAGTCGATCATTTCGAGGCAGTTCTGTTAAAAAAATAGTTTTATACAAATCGATGTAAATTGCCTTGAATAAATGATTTCTATTTCCTCATAGGTGTATCGGGCGACTACAGGATGTGTTCCTTCTTTGCTCAGAGATTGCGGTGCGGAGATGTAACGCTGCCAGTATTCTTGGCTCTATGACTGAGGCAGGAGAACTTTATTTCTCACTAGCTGTACTCCGCGGTTTTACCCGTCGTTTATTAGGGAAAAAACGTGGCCTATGTATTAATCCAGCGTGACAGCTAACTCCATACCAAATTTTCTTAAAATCGCTCTAGCCGTTTAGACGTGAAGAAGTAACGAACATACACATACAAACTTTCGCCTTTATAATATTAGTTTTTTATAAATAATACAGAATTCACTTTTAATGAGAAATGTTACAAGTTAGAACTAGTATTTCACTTACACGAAAGATAAGGTATAATAACAATTCATATTATTTAAAAAAGGAGGTAGATACTTTTCACAATAAATACTTTGCTAAATCGCTCGGATCAAAACCATGTGTGACTTAACTGCACCGAAATCACCGCCATTTAGGAACGGTGTAAGATGGCGTGATTAGATTTATGTATTTAAGGTTAGTTTCTTTTTAATATTAAGGTTTACTTTCATAAGATAATATACTAGTTTAATGTGTTTTTTTCTACTGATTTCTAATGTAATTGTATATTGAAGAATTGATTTTGTATTAAGACTAGATTAAATAACGAGCTCCTTAGTATTTAAAAATAAAAAACATAACTCTACGTAAATGTAACCTATACCTACACAAAACAGTTAAATATTATTTTAAAACCTTGTTAAAGTGAGTGACATGTTTTCTCTGATTCATATATCGTCACTATTTTGAAAAAACCTCGTTACTCATTGTGCCGTTGAATTGAAAAATGACGTAACTATGTATGGGATGAGTACAGAGTTACTGCGTTTCATCTGAGCAGTTATCTGTGTCAGATACGAGATTTTTCAAAGTAGTGACTATATGTAGATAAAAAGATTGCTTGTTGGATTAGGGGATCGATTATTAGTTTAATTTTTTTTTAATACCTATTATATTTCTGGCACACCATGATGTGAGACTACGTATATGACTACGAATGAAGTTAGTGACTATGTAGCTCAAATTCATAAGCATTTGAATACGGAAGAAAATGTTAAAAAAAATATGTGAGAAAAAATCTCATTTCCCACTTAAGCATTATTTTTATTAGTATTTACAATTACTACTTGTATTGCAATTAACACAATACTCACAAATCGGATATCACTTCCAACTTCATGTACAATCGACACAAAATGGTAACAATTCGCTTTAAAATTTATAAAAGCCGGCACGACTATTCAGGCAAACGAGTTCGTTCTTTCCAACCGTTAAGAACTCTTCACTTGAGCCACTGTTGAACTGGGGAAACAGTTTAAATTGCTTTTTCAGACACTGCGTCTATTCCGGAATAACCAACAAGAGTTTTCTCAAGATAATAGTCGAGATCAGACTGTGCACTGTATAGGAATTGTGTGTTAATAACATAAAGGTTTGCTGGATACAAGAGGTTTTATATTAAATTCTGCTGGGAACACTTGAAAACATAATTATATTTATTGGGCAACAACGCATATTTTGTTGTATATTGAGCACTATTTGATATGATATTGTACCAGAAAATTGTATACAAAAATGAGAAAATATTTTTTGTTTGTTTTTCATTTTAAATTTGACAATAAGTCATTACCTAAATACGTCATTGGAAACTTAGATATTAAATCAAATATTTTATTTCCTTGTTTGTTTAAAATCGTCCAGGCTATTTTTTTAATAACATTTAACTAAAAAGTTATGGTCTGAATTGCAATTTACTGCCATCGGCATGCAAAACTGCAATTTAAAAATCTCTTTATTATCATTACATGAGATATTGTTGTTGTGTGACTTCAACTCTCATGAAACTATAACCTATTAATGTACCTAGGTGCGTTAACTCAATTTATCACCCATTTTGATATTGCTGAAATTGACATACATAGTTAAAGCATTCAATGCTCATAAAAAGAAACTCAATAACGAATATATATAACCTTCCTACACAAAGAAAAAATATCTTTAATATATGACCAATGGAATAAATAATTTATTCGTTTTAAAATCAAGAATTTCTATTTTCAACATATTTGACAAAAAAATCATTCTAACAATTCAAATAAAGCGGGAAACAGGTCAGTTTTGGTTATAGAAGTAACAGAAAACATTTTAAACTGTTCTCAGACATTACCTTGACGACCGGTCTGGCCTAGTGGGTAGTGACCCTGCCTATGAAGCCGATGGTCCTGGGTTCGATTCCCAGCCGGGCATTTATTTGTGTGATGAGCACAGATTCATGTTTCTGAGTCATGGGTGTTTTCTATATATTTAAGTATTTATGTATCTATCTATTACATATATCGTCGTCTAGTACCTACAACACAAGCCTTACTGAGCTTACCATAGGGCTAGGTCGATTTGTGTAAGATTGTCCCAAAATATTTATTTATTTAGTACATATTAATATTACATATCTACTAAGATAATTATTCGAAAGTGATTGCTGCTTAAATAATGATATTGAATTGATTTATATGTTTCATCAAAATATATCATTGGAAAAATATCGAGCTCTTGCTCCATAAAAAGCCCTTTTTCTATGTACATTAGTAGACTAGACGATTCCTCGTAAAGTATTATGATTCAGCTATTCTTCAGACGACGAACTGAGACCATCTATTTTCCACCGGCATCGGCACGTAACTCAGTAGGTAATAACGTGCGATTCACAAACATTCTCATCTCGAGGATTGTCCAAATGACCACCATTACCGTTGGTGATGGATGTGGAGCATTTCTCATATATACTGATTACTTTGTCTACCTTGTACGTACTTAACGGCGGACAATGGGACAATTTTAACTATTCAAGACCTCTTTTTTATTTTATTTTGTATACAAGACTGATCGGCGTTTGACCTCGCAGTCGTACCTGAGAAAAGAGTGAAAAGAAACTTACACTAGAGCTAAGTTTCTTTTGACGTAAAAAAACATTTATGAACGCGTAAGTGATAATGTTATTTATATGGGAAACGCAAACGCGTTCGTGACGTAAAGTTACGTTAAAAACTTACTAGTTAGTGTCGACAAAGTCGAGGGTGTAACACGCTGGTTCAGTAACAGCCTATTCACCCTTGAGAGCTGTGTAAATTTATATCATTACATTTTATTGCACAATATAAAATTTGAACTTACATATATATCGCAGAGTCAAGTTAATCCATTCTGCTTTAAGATTATCTAAAATAATGTATAATAATCTGTGAGCTTGAGCCCTGAGTGTAAGTTTTTAACGTAACTTTACGTCACGAATGTGTTTGCGGGTCCAATATAAATGAATTATCACTTACGCGTTCGTAAACCTTTTCTTACGTCAAAAGAAACTTACACTAGAGCCTCTGATTATCCTTAGAGCAGAACGAATTTACCTGAGTTTGATGTTAAGTGGCACATATAAATGACTAAGTACCTACCTTCTACATAATTATAAGCTAAATGTAAAATCCTAAATATAAAAAATCCTCCGGTGGTTTTAGGTCTGGCTTATGGAGAATACCCGGAACCAAATGGATCTTTTGTAGATTCTGTAATAATCGTTTAGAAATGGTACTATAAATATTTCCTATAGGCAGTTTTGTAATTCTAAAATAATGTTTTATTATTGGTCTCCTCTGGTTTTATACCCTCTTGGTTGATGTGGTCATGATAGGTTCAGGCCTCTTTTCTTTAATATATTTCTTACCTATACCGGTAGTTATACCCCTGCAATCCGCTCACTCCTAAAAATATGCCTGAATAAAATATATCGCAAAATATACACGTAGTAAACATTAAACAATGTAAAAAATCTGATTCGCTCCTCGTACCCGGAGTTTGTAATCCGCCCGCGCGGATGAGCCGGGCTTAAATTTATAACTGCGGATCCGTCGAGTGCGGTTTTCGTCCACGTTTATGCACAGTAAAAAAATCTTGAGTAGAAAATTATAAGCTTCGTGTATAAAGAGAGATGGTTAAATGATTTATATTGATGAAATAAATACATGTTTTAGGACAACCTTTAAACAAATAGGCACACTGTGTGGTCAATGTTGTGGGTTCTAGACTGCGATATAATAATATGAAATTATACAAATGAATAGGTACGTAATAAAATGAGTATAAGTACGTATAAAATACTCAAATGACGATGACTTCTAAAGTCAAGGATAATAATATTTGTTAAAAACACATACAAATAAATGTCCTTGACAAAATTAGTACCCGAAGTCGAAGTGAAGAATTTTAGAGAAAATATACAATATAAAACTAATAACAGAAGAAGTCACACGGGTTTGACTAACAATATGATACGATATTGACGCTATTCGCACTTTGGCCGGACCTTATCCTGAAGTTAATGTGTGAGTGATAGGACAAAATATATAAAATTGCTTTATTGCAGACAATAAGTCCATAGTACAAATTGACACAGAGGTTAATAACAGAGAAATTCAATAAAGTAAAACCTAATACTACGTTAAAATTACTGGACTAGACTAGTCATTTATTAATGCGATCCAATGCGATTTATAATTTACCATTTTTTTGGTCCCATTTCGATAATCAGATGACTGAATGACGAATGGAGCTACGCAGGCTTTCGGAGATGTTCTTAAGTATAAGATTGTCAGAGTTTCCCAATCTCTCCCAAAAGCCTGCAATCCAACTTGTGATGATGGCAAAGAAGTCTGGCACCCCTTCATCCGCGAATATGCCCGACGCGCTGCAAAATCGCTGGGCAGCCTTAGCAAGATGCGGAAAGTGTCATTGTATTGAACCCGTAGAGTTGAAAATGGTTTCCTACTGAAGTTGACCCAGAGTTGACAAAATGACACTGACAAAATGCTTCAAACAGTGTCATCTTGACACTATTCGCAAATTTGCGCGCGAGCATAATGCACCGGATGGATAATACTCGTCTTTCTCTTTCCATGTCAAGGTAAAGGTTACAAATGTCACAAATGGCATTTAAATCTCTCGTTCTCGCGAATATTTATGAGAGGTAGAGCACAGCGAAGTACCATAACGATTGAGTGCTAAGAAGCCCAACTGGGGAAGTACCTCCTCTTTACAGAAAACAGCCATAATAACACTGCTACTTTTCAGGTATGTAGTGTTGTGTTCCTGATGGTGAGTAAGGTTCCCAGAGCTCCAACCCCCCTTAAAGACCGGCAACGCGCTTGTGGCTTCCTTGCTGTTGCGGCTGCCCATGGGCGACGGTAATTTACCATTAGGCAACCCGCCTGATCGTTTCCCGCCTTTGTCACAAAAAAAATACAAATAGTGAAATACAAAAAATTGCAGTTTTTTTTACTCACGTACGTGTGCCTATATCTACAGTTGATGTTAGTTAAGCTTTGTGCTCTTAAGCCGATTTTCTGAAAATAACCTTTCCATATCCGTCCAACGTTGAGCAATAAAACCTACACGCGGAACTGTCGGTTTACGTACCAGACTGAACATGTCGGCGGGGTTACCGTTTAAATTTAAACTTACCAAATTAAATTCTAACGTGTATTTACGAACATACCTTTAACTGAAATCAGTTTACTTTTAACTGAAATCATTTTTGTGATTGGTACCAAAGTACAATTATGAAGAAGCCTGTTAACAGTTTTAGGGCACTTTAAAGGAAAAGTTAGGATATTTCAAAAATGTTTAGCTCAAATTCAAGACAGAAAACTGTACACTATATATACTTACGTCTTACTAATACTTTAATTGTAAGGTTTTATAAAAATGTTTGAATGTCTGTTACCCAATCACATAATAAGGGCTGAACAGATTTACATGTAACTTGGCATACGAGATTTTGTACGAATAGGTAAACAAATTGTTAACATAAATTGAGATGACTTAATTTTAATTTTTAACTTCTATTTTTATTTCGATTTAAATATCGAACATATTCGCTAGCAGACGTTTCTGCATAATAAAAAATAATGACTTAACTTATTTATCTAACACACATACCGTTTTCGCTTAATATCATGAGAAGGTACGTTTAAATCAGCATAGTATAGTACATTTCTATACTAGTGAAAAATATTTTCTTTTCGACGACGGTGAACGTTGGAGCCCGAGTGAAACGAGGGTGACAATCACCCGAGTCTTAAAGAAGTTTTTACACGAGTATCGAACCTAATTTTTATAGCAAGTGCCTGAAAAAGTGACTTTTTACGCACTAGTTAGGAAAAAAATATTATAAGCTAAGTCTGCGTCTTTTCTATCAAGGCTATTGAAATAAAATCTGAGCATTTAAACTCGAAAAATATTATTAACTAAAACAAAAAAGTATTAACTTCAAATTTGTAAAAAGAAACTTTTGGTAAAATCTAGCGGACATTTCCAATTCCCATTATACCTCACTCTGAATTCCCTTGATATTGCTCCAATTAGGACTCCTAATAAAAACGCTAGCGCATCGGAATCTTACTCCAGACTTGCACGACTAAACCGCAAACCACAATCACTCCATCGCCAACCGTCTGACCATTTAATTGGTGGTTTATCGATCGACAGCCGGCCAAAATTACTCGAATCCAGATTATACAGCGTGTGATTGGGTAACGGGAATTGTCGCATAATGCAGTTCATAAAAATGCAATCATGATGGTTGAGCTTTGAGCTCGTTTTAACTCGTATAATTTGTGTGGAGGAAATTGAGACATTTTTTTATTGTGATGATCTTTATAAATATGCAATCATATAAAACTATTGTGTTTTTTTTTTAAAGATAAATATTCGATTTAAAAATATTCGAAACGCGAAAGTAAAAAGTCTGTAGATACAGCAAATAAAAGTAAACTCTGTAAAAGCGAAAATCTAGCACTGTTAGAACATGTTGATGTTGATTTGAACGTCGGAGATAATTATTTAATTATTATACGTGGTTGAGTCCCGTTTTTTTGTAATAATGTGTAAAAACCGTGAAAGTTTAAATCAAACCTTAAGAATTACTTAGAGGAACAATGAACATTTTATTTTTAAGCTTAAAAAAATATTTCGACAAATATTTCTGCCCCTTTTCAAAAGTAGGTAACATTGAATATGTGCAAATAATATATTGACGATTCCCTTAAATCTGACATGTAATTGACATATGCCTTAAAAATGAATGAAATGTTTCAACAATAAATAGTTGTCTTGTACTTACAATCAAAGAGTGAAATGGAATAAACAAGGTACCTGCGCCGGCCCAGTTCCTAAAATAGCCCAATAATAAATTTTATATTTGTAACCGATCAAATGAATTCAAATTTCACACCTACATTTAGTGAATTACCTACTAAATAGGGCCGTCCAATTTTTTATTCGGACAACCGTCCAAAATTGGACAAGCATAAAATTTATGTAGTGGGCTATCTTAGGAACCGGGCCATCTTATTCAATATGACTGTATCCATTAAATACCTATTTATGAATATAATATTGATCTGAAAATGCTGTTTAATTAGAAAAGGTTGCCACACGTAGATAATTCACATATTTAGCATCCTAGGATAATAAATCATCATCTTCTTCCTTGCATTGTCACCTTGAGCCTGGGGTCCGCTTGGCAACTAATAGGATATGGCGTAGGCAGTAGTTTTACGAAAGCGACTACCATCTGACCTCCCAACCCAGAGAGTAAACTAGGCCTTATTGGGATTACTCCATCATGCTTTAATTGGAGTAAAAGAGAAAGATGCTCGAAATGTATGAATTTCTATGTTCGGGGTACCAAGCCAGACATAGGATTTACTTACAAGCCTAATCATTAACTGAGAGAGAGGTTTTTAATTACACTTATTTTAGCCATGTAGTTAATTTATAAAAATATTCCGAGCAGTATTGTTCTGTGAACATTACACGATATTAGCTTTTGAAACCATCTGTCAACGAGTGTTTAACTCGAGTGTGTTGCTGTACATTGAGAGACAAATTATATTATAAGAAATATTTACCTAAATATACTTCTTATGTCCTATGCGAGCCACCGTTACGAGATTTACCCATATTGGACTTTTACACACTGTATAATGATCAACTACTCGAATAAATATGCTTCTCTACAGCAAATAAAAAAAAAAGTAACCGTCGAATAGACTTTCTCTATCTCATTAAAGTCGATTAAAAAAGAAACACGCATAACCATGTAGACATAAGTAAAGTAAATGCATTAGCAAGTCACGGTCTTACCACAAGCTAGTTCAAACATGTAACATACATACCAGAGAAATATAAACTATCACACAGCGATGTCTACCGCATATCCGAGCTCTTTCAGCAGGGAAAGAAAATAAACAGTCGCGGTGCTTACAAACATTAAGTTTCAAGTGTAAGAGAACCACTACTAAGGTCTCGTCTCAAAATATGAATAGATATATTTAAATAGAAAAACTTGACTCGCAGCGGGACTCGAACACTCAACCACTGGATCACTAGCCCAGTGCACTACCAATTGTTCTATACGAGTACCGCTTGGACTTGTCAAATTTTTCTACTTTATCCTTCCTGGTATACGTCATTGCGGGTGACGTGTAGCGACATCTAGCGAAAGAGTATTGAACCCTTTTTACGGCATCGAAGTCTCAAATAAATGATTGAGAATTCATCGATAACAATGTGCTACCCCTTTCTAAATGTTTTTATATTAAGCAGAAACGTCTGCTAGCTTATCATCGATACAGCGGGAGTAATTTTTTTTCTATTTTTTCTTTCTATTTAAATATAGATGATATGCTAGCAGACGTTGCTGCTTAATATAAAAACAATGGATAGATATAATGTGCCAAAAATAGTATCCAAAACTTTACGCAACGCTAAAAGAATCATGTTTACATATATACAAGTGTATCCGAAGGGTATCGACATAGCTCCAAGAATTGGCAAGCTGAAGTGGCTTTGGGCTGCCATATTGCACGAAGAACCGATAACTGCTGGGGTAAACGCGTTCTTGAGTGGAGACCGCGACTCGGCAAACGTAGTGTGAGTTGCCCTCCGACTAGGTGGGATGACGATCTGCGAAAGATTGCAGGCAGATGCAGCAAACTAAAGACAGGGCGCTCTTTAGGGGACGGCTATATCCAGCGATGGATATTATAGTCTGATAATGATGAAGTCTATCCAAATTTCCAGACGACCGTACTAAGATCAGTAAGAGCGGTTTCCTTGGAAACGTAATCTCAATTCTTCAGCGTAGACACTCATTTCTGAAAAATATACTGACTGTGAGAACGGAAAACTAAATCTTACACGAATTAAGGTCTGGATTCCCCGCTATCTCTTTGGATGCTAGCGACTACTTAAATATTAAATACTATACAGACACTTCTAGAAACTATTGAATTTCTAGAGATTCACAGATTGAGAATAATTTGACACATGCAAATTCAGGACAAAGGCACAGTTTACCGGTAAAGGAATGATCTAGACAGATAAGTTTCATTTCAAGCATATATATAATATGAAGATGGTCCAGTGGTTGTGGATTCGAGTCCTGCTGCGAGTCAAATTTATCTATTTTTCTTCTGATTTAAATATCGAAGATCGCTAGCAGACGTTTCTGCATATTAAAAAAAAATTTAGAAAGGTGTAGCACATAGTTATCGATAAATTCTCAATGGAAATTGAGACTTCGATGCCGTTAAGTGGCGCGCTTTAATACGCTGGCGGTAGATGTTTTTGCACGTCACCCATAATGACGTATACGACGAGGGATAAATAGAAAAAAATTGACAAGTCTAAGCGGTACTCATATAGCACAATTGGTAGTGCACTGTGCTATTGATGCAGTGGTTGTGGGTTCGAGTCCCGCTGCGAGTATTTTTTTTCTATTTTTCTTTCGATTATATAATATTATAAATATAGGTATATGAAGATTCATTCAACAAAGATGATTAAATTATACCGCAAATTAGTTTAAAAAGGAAGTCGAACGTCCTAATATCTCACGCCAACGAAGTCAAAGATAGTTTTTTTTTTTATAAAAGAAGCGATTCCGTCTCCAATGGTAGTAGCCAGTAGTAGCCGTTTCTTTCTATGTCGTTTCGTAAGAAATTTGTGCCGAGAACGCCGCACCGCACCTGCTGGTTTCATTTCCTTTCTTCAAAAGCACATCGCCTAAAGATATCCAGATTATATTGATCTCAATTAAATATTCTAATTGGCTTGGTGTTTGTATAAATTTGTAACTAACGGTATAATACATAAGTTTTTTTTTTTTTTTATGACATAGGCGGCAACCGATCAGACGGATTGCCTGGTGGTAAGCAATTACCGTCGCCCATGGGCACCCGTAACACCAGGGGAGTCACAAGCGCGTTGCCGGCCTTTAAGGGGGGTTGGAGCTCTGGGAACCTTACTCACCATCAGGAACACAACACTACATACTTGAAAGGTAGCAGTGCTATTATGGCTGTGGTCTTCTGTAAGGAGGGTCTTCTGTATTTTAAAAATAAATAATACTTATGTATTGTATTATTTCACATTGCTTACCATCAGGAAATCCGTCTGCTAGTTTGCCACCTTTGTCATAAAAAGAAAAATCATTAAAGGTATATTTATTAATATAAAGATTGAGAAAAAAATCTTATTGCGTGAAAAAAGCAACCTCACGCCATGTTGCAAGTACTAACATTTTTCTGATCACCTTAAACATTAGTGCAAGTCATAGATTACCTCCATACATCGTACAGATGTCGCATTATAAGTTAAACGTAAATTCGCTGTCGATGCTATACAGAGCCGTATTTAGTTGCGCAATATTTCATTGGAAAATAAACATCAAAATTATATATACGCAAAAAATATATAAAGCATGTTCACAAAAAAAAGTAGCCACCGTTGTATGAGTCTCCACCGTTAACTGGTGGGTCCATGTAGTGGAAACAGTCATATTTTTTTTTTTTAATGGACCAGAGGTTTAGAACACTTGATGAAAATATATAGAGCATTACCTAAGTCGAAAGAAAATGAGTTGGTTTTAATGACAACTTAAAAAACTAACGATGGTTTCATACGAAAAACAGAAATCATAAGGCAGTGGCTACTTTTTTTCGTGAACAAGCCTTAGGTAGGCGATGAAAAATTGACTGACCCTTAATCCTGTCTTCAAATAATCCCAGCTTTCCGGCGTATGAAGCTTGAATGAACGTTATGTTATTTTTATAACTAAATCTATGAAAGTTCCTAGTCATATATTATGCGAAATTTAACAGTTTTCTGCAGTTTCACAGAACATAATTATAAATATTAGAAAGCATGTTACTTTTATCCCTGATGTGGGGACAAAAGTAACAATATTTAGCGTTAGCTCTTTTTATGTAATCAAAAGCTGTTTACGTAAATGCAAATATACTCTAATAATAACTTGCTATGCCGTGTGATCCCGGGTGACTAGAATAACACCTCCCCATCTCCTCCCGGGACAAAGGGATAAATCCTACGGATGGGCAGCAGCGTCCGTCGAAACCTAATCTACATCTACTGCAGTCGCCAACTCACCTGCCAAGCGTGGCGACTATGGCAACTACCCCCAAGAAGATACAAGTCATATTTGTGGGGGGCCTAAGTCCAGCAGTTTACTGCATACGGCTAAAATGTACTAACTTGCTTGTTTTATAATTTTTTTGCTCTTATTCATGTATATAGGATGCTTCTAGTGTTGTGGATACGTGGTTGAAGCGTAGCACAAATATATAACATACAAGTTGTTCTAAGTAAATCTGCAGAATTCCAGAACTTTCATGTGAACTTAGCACGAGACGACCATTTCCGTTTATTGGTCTCTGGCACGAGATCTGAGACATTAGTGGCAGTTATGTTTCAGATAAATATAAGCTATTTATTCTTGCAATGTTGGTTTGTAGCGGCAAATCTTGTTGATTTAGTTTTACAAGTTGCAAGATGAAACAAAATATAAATAAATAAGGGAGTTTATGATGGAAACCATCATGTCAGGACTGACCATATAAGTGGTGACAAAGGACTACTCGCACTACTACCACTCACCCGGGTATGTCCTTAAACTACTTCCAACAATGAGAGGTAGTGCACAGCGAAGTACCATCACGCTTGAGTATGGATATGCCCAACTAGGGAAGTACGTCCTCCTTACAGAAGACCACAGCCATAATAGCACTGCTGCTTTCAGGTATGTAGTGTTGTGTTCCTGATGGTGAGTAAGGTTCCCAGAGCTCCAAGAAGTTTTAGAGTAGGCAACGTGCATGTGAATCCTCTGGAGTTGTAGACATCCATAGGCTACGGTAACTGCTTACCATCAGGCAGGTCGTATGCTCGTTTGCCACCGTCATTGTATTAAAAAAACCTAACTATATTGTTATAAATAAAGGAAAACAACTGCCCCGAGCGAGATTCAAACTCACGACTAGAATACATACCAATCGCTCTACTAACTAAGCTAAGAGGCTTGCACACAGGCTTTGAATTTTCCAGCATATTCTTGAATACGCCTAGAAGGCGCGTCATCTCTAAGAATATCTATCTATCTATCTTAAAAACAAAGAATATATAAGTAAATTTATTTACAGAAATTACAATCGTATTATGATAACTACAAGTACTTAACTAGTTGCAGTATACTAAAAAAGGTCCTTGAAGCATTGTACCAAGGATGCTGGTGGCATTTCCTCGTTGTATCGGATTATATTGTAACTAGTTAAGTACTTGTAGTTATCAAACTAATGAGTTAACTATATTTTAAACAATATCACCTAGTATGGTATTTGATGCAAAGTAAACTGTAAAATCTCAACTCACAAGCCACACACATATATATAATGTGTCACTAACACATTTCATCGACATCGATAAGTAGTCTTAACGATAATTTCTCTAGACCTCTATTCTATAACTTAAATAAACTAGACAAAACTTTTGAACTCTGGCTTTAATCTTTAGTGGACAGGTTTAAGAGCAACGGCCATTAGAATATCAGTAAGAAACTTTTCTAATTAGGTGGAGGGCATCAATCTTCCTTGACATCTCGCGATTCGGTGTGACTGGCACGAGATGCCAAATTATAGGAATTACTGAACCTACTACGAACGTGTTTTGAAAATGTTTCTCCCCGTCTCTGTCTGTGTACTGCAAGATGAAAAGGGACAACGTTAGATAAAGATGCTACGTTAGAAGCGGTTAGAATACGGAAGTATTGGTAGGCGGGTTAGCAAATTATAGAAATTAGAGAATTTTGTGGCTTGTTTGTTTAATAGGTTTTCTGCTTATCATTATTACCTACTACATGCATAGTATGCTCTTGTTGTGTTTATTTCAGTGTAAAAACTCAGTGATTAATTTATTTATTTAACCTTTATTGCACTTGCATTTTTTAGTATGCAGAAACGTCTGCTAGCGAATATCTTCGATATTTAAATATACATTCGATTTGTAGCAAAATTAGTAGTGCCCTGGGCTAGTGATCTCGTGGTTGCGGGTTCGAGTCCCGCCGCGAGTTAAATTTTTATACTTTTCTTTCGATTTAAATATCGATTTTTTTACAGTACAAAAGGCGGACTTGATGCTTTAAAATTCTACAACCAAACTTTGGGTAAAGCAGAGAAATTCTGTGGAGAAATTAAGGAATGGGATATATATAACTGATGGTATTCAATCTTACTAGTTATATGGTGGTTGTTTTAATAGACAAAGCTTTCTTTCTATAATTTATCGATATAATTATGAATATCAGTAGTCGACATATGAGAAGTCCCTATGACAGCTCAAAAAGACTACGAGAATTCCAACCTCTGCTATCTATTTATTAAGTATTATAATACTGTTTTCTGATTTAGTGCTACAAATACAATTGTCTACTTTAGTAGGAGATGAAGTAACATAACAAAACCTTGAATAAGATTCACGTCGACAACCGGTCTGGACTAGTGGGTAGTGATTCTGCCTATTAAGTAAGTATATTTGTGTGATGAGCACATATATATATTTATATCATAAATTTATCCTGAATCACTGGTGTTTTCTATGTATTTCAGTATTTATATGTATCTATCTTTTATTTTTGCCGTGTGACTGACTAGAATAGCACCACCTCATCTCCTCCCGCGGGTGTCGTAAGAGGCGACAAAGGGAAAAATTCTACGGACGGGCAGCAGCTACTGTGGTTGCCAACCCGGCTGCCAAGCGTGGCGACTATGGCAATTACCCCCAATATGATACAAGTCATATTTGTGGGAGGCCTATGTCCAGCAGACTGCATACGGCTGAAATATATCTTTTATTTTTATCGTCGTCTAGTACCTACAACACAAGCCTTACTGAACTTATAGTAGGATTAGATCGATTTGTGTAAGATTGTCCCGTAATATTTATTTATATTATTATTTATTCTCTTTAACGTTGTAGTCAATGTCAGGAAAACCCGAATCCTCCCGTTAACCCTTGAATCGAAGATCAATCAAATCGTTAACCACTCGAGACTCGACCCAGAATCTCTCCTCTCCCTCTTCGCATTAATCAATCAGCCCCTGCATCCAATAGCGAATCCATACATTTCAATACATTAAATACAATAAGTAGAAGCCCATGTTTTGAGGGTGTTGGTTGCAGCTATGGTAAGTGGTAAGGGTGCTTATTTATTTTTGGTGAGATGTAGAAATATTTTTATCAATTTGGCGACAAATATTTAAAATAACGACTCTTTTGGCTTAGTACCATTATAGACTCCTGTACTATTGCTAATAGTTCAGGAATCAAGCTATAAGAGCGTTGGACTTGCAATCCGATTCCAACCCCAGGGGCCTATTGCATACCGACTTGTAACTAAAGCCACACGAGCAAAAATGCACTTTTCAATAGTGCTTAGTTAAATATCGACTATTTTATCGACATCCATACGAACAATTTTCTAATCAATTCATAAGTAATATTATTTTTTTAAATTTGCCCCTATTTCTACAGTAGATTTAGAACGATCATTTAGTTGGCTGAAATGAATTTTATCACCTAGGCGAAGGAGTAGAAAATCGGAAAATGTAGAAAAAATACTATTTGTATATTACGATAACTATATAAAATATCAAAAGAGTATAAACAGCTCATTTTAATTTTTGTTTGTAACTACTTTTTTTTTTTGTGCCAGTGGTCCAGTCCATCCTGCTTTTTATCGACTTATGTACGAAACATCATTTACCAGTCGCTTTTCGGTGAAGGAAAACATCATGAGGAAATCTGACTAATATCAACAAGGCCTAGTTTATCCTCTAGGTTGGAAGGTCAGATGGCAGTCGCATTCGTAAAATCTAGTGCCTACGCCAATTCCTGCTATTAGTTGCCAAGCGAACCCAAGACTTCCTTGAGCCGTGGTAAAATGCCGGGACAACGCGAGAAAGATGATGAGTATGGGTGTTAAAATAATTTCAACTTCATAAGTAGGGCCCGGAATTTTGCGTGCGGTTTTAGAAAAGTCTAAGGGAGAGAACACTAACGTTTGTATCGATGAATCGGTCGTGTACTCAGAGTCATTGAGATTAATTTATTTTTAATGAAATAATACTTGCATTATTGCAATCAAATACCTACTCGGGTTATCAATTGTTTGTAGATAACATACCAGTCTAATATAAAATTATTTTATATTATCTACATACATTTTTCATCACTTATCATTGAAAGAGCAAATGTACCATCGGAAAGCTTGAGTTATTATTTTTTTAAAACGCTAATAAAAAAACTAGGTTTATCGATACATCGATAAACTTTAGTATTCTCTCCCTTAGACTTTTCCAAAACAGCACGCAAAATTCCGGGCCCTATTCATAAGACCGTAGTCAGCGTCATATAGTTAGGAGCAACCATCGTAGCCAAATATATCTTAACAGGTCTTTATTTCATATTGTCTTCGGATGCCGCGATAATTACTCATGAAGTAAAACAACTAAAAGGTCTTTATTTGTATAGCAATAAAAATCTGTTACGATATATTTGGCTACATTGACTGCTACTAAGTATATGAGGCTGTCTGTACACTATGCTTTTATTTATGACGAAAAATTTATTTAGGATCCTATATTTAGATTACTAAAAGCCTTTTAACCTTTCAGAATTATCACATAATCTATTACGTAAGACTTAACCTTTAGTTTATCGCACTAAGAGCGAAAAAGCTTTTACTATCCGCAATTATAAAAGTAAGCATTACAAAAATCTTAGTTATAACAAAATAAGTGATTATTTAATTAACAAAAAGAAAATAAAAACGCAAAAGAAAAACTGAACCAAAATTTTAATTTAAGTAAAAATAACGTAAGTACTTTTGTTCATACAACTAGGTTTCACGGAAGCTCAGTAGGTGGAGCAAGTTATATCTTATTTAAATGCAAATTTAAATTCAATTTTTTTTTCGGAAACAAGTTCCTATTTGTTAGTACAGTCAGCGTTATATAGTTCGTAGCATTCAAAGTACTCAAATAGTTCGGTACACCATACAAATTCTATGGTGTACCGAACTTTTTGAGTACTTTGGATGCTATAAACTATATGACGCTGACTGTACACATATACATGAGAAGAATCTTAGAAGCTAATGTTAGTAAACTATATGTACAAAGAAAGAAAATAAAACATATCTGTAAAAAAAGTACTTATAAACTACCCCAGAGAGCAGGTCATTCCAGTGCTGCTGGATACGGCCTTGGGACCTGTCAACAACAGTATTTAATTAAATTCTACTACGACAGATATTACGTCATTTATACTTATTAAATAAATATTACAGAACATTCTTACACATATCAGGAAAATAAATATTAGGTGAAAATAAATATTCTATTTGAGCGTATAGGGATCTTAAAGGCCGGCAAGGTACTTGTGACTCCTCTGGTGTTGCGAGTGTCCATGGGCGGCGGTAGTTGCTTACCATCAGGCAATCCGTCTGCTCGTTTGCCTCCTATATAAAAAAAATCGACTGAGCCTCACGGTAAGCTTAAGAAGGCTTGTGTTGTGGGTACTCGGTCAACGATACATATCATATACTCGTAGGTACTTAAATACATATAGACACCCATGACTCAGAAACAAATATCTGCTCTCATCACACAAATAACCCTTACTGGGATTTGAACCCAGGATCGTCTGCTTCGTGTATTGGTATAGTCGTTAGTTATAATTATATTAACACTTAAGTCATGACATGATTCTGTATTTTATGTGCTTTTCCACCTCACTAGCTCGGAAAGAACTGTTTTGTTCTTTAAAAACAGATAGCAAAGTTATATTTTATTCACAAGAGTGCAAATTAATTTCATACAAATTATTTATTACTAATCGAGTGTCTTTTTGATATTATCTGGTCGGATGTTCTTTTATTTAATTTTTTTGAATGATGAATGATGGATGCCAATAATTTTTAATATTTTTTAAATGTTTTAGAGTTTTTTTTTCCTCGCGGCTGTGAATTGAAAAATTATGTGTTTCACTCAGTAGCAAATTGTGTTCCCATCTTGTTCTTTGAGGCCCTCCTAATGCTCAAGATTCCACTCTTTAAACCACTTGCTGTCCTCGTGGTTCAATTTTGGAATCGTTCACTAGCTCGGCTCTCAATATTAGCACGAGAAGGTAAACACTAACTTTGCCCCCTTTTATAACAAATAAATATTGCAACATAGTGTGTTAAGTGTTACTATTACACTGTGCTATCAATGAATAAGTTCATATAATGGCTCTGTTTATTACTAGATGTTAATGTATTTTACTTAACCCTTACAAGTTCAAAATTGCAATGAAAAACTGACCACCCAACAACATAGTCTTTTTTTTTTTAACAAGAATCATTAGGATAATCGAATCGCGAGGAGGCATGAACGCACTACATTACTTTTGGGCGTCAAAGGGTTGGAACGCCTTAATAAATAAAATAAAATACGATCTAGAACCAGGCCCGGTACCGCGAACATCGAAGGTCGTATATTTCGAGCATCTTTCCCTTTTACTTCAATTAAGGCGTCATAAGAGTGACAGAGACAATCGTCCGAAATTTACGAATATCGTGTTTCGCGGTAGCGCTCCAGACACCATAGTAGAACACTTACTATTATAGTTGCGGACACAATGGGCAACTCGTAGGTCGCGTTCAAGTGCTCAAATCTGCTTACATTTGAATAATACGCCGGCGTAGAAACTTGGTCTTATTTATGAAAATTATCAAACGATTACCATAACCGCCGCGGCAAGTTTGAAGAAATTGTGTGAAACTCTGTTACGCCGCAGCGAGTTGAGAAACGTACGAGTATTTGAGTAATTCATAATACATACAGGTCAATTCACGAGGGTTGGCATGTATGGAATGAATGACTGAATGAAAATGTCTATGTGTGTGTCACATTAACCAATAAAATAGTGGCTCGATTGTATACCGATACAACTGTCACTCATACAATGAAAGTTTCGTTCACTCCATTCGTGCCAACTCTCGTGAATCGACCTGTACTCATAGTATACTACTCGTACTAGTACTATGTACAAGCGGAAAGCACTTTTTGACTCGTTTTATTAGGAACTTCTTTTTTTATTGTGAGACAATTTTGTAACAATCCACGTCACTTGGTTTTGAAATATTTAGACACATTTTTTCATACAACGACGGCGGCAAACAAGCATACGGCCTGCCTGATGGTAAGCAGTCACAGTAGGCTATCAACGCCTGGGACCTCAGAGGATTCATACACGCGCTGCATAAGAGTCTGAGCTGACGGGGGACCTTACTTGCGATGTAGGCGTTAGTAGATTTTTCAAATGTTAATTAATCATAATTAATGGAAATAGGTAACTGTTGATTGTGAATGAGTAGATCGGTAATTGCACGAACGTAGTACATTGGTATAATGGAGCATCCTACCTATAGCCCTTATTTCTTAGATCGATTTGAAAGGATGACACTACAGTGTTGCCACTTTTTTATTTCTACTCTTTTATGTCGGGGTATACATAGGCAGGTATCAAAAACCGACATCCACTGTTGCTCATCTTGCTGTGCAAGTTCTTCAACTACCCGCACTTGGTCTAAATTGCACGTATATGTGTAAAAATCGTGAGTTTTATATTATATCAGTATACCATAGATTTTTTTATGATAAAGGTGGCAAACGAGCAGACGAATTGCCTGATGGTATGCAATCACCGTCGCCCATGGGCACCCGCAACAACAGGGTAGTCTCAAGTGCGTTGTCGGCCTTTAAGATAGGAGTACGCTCTTAAATGTATGAGGGTCGTATCGGTCCGGAAATACCTATGATAGCAAATCATTTCACAATTTTGATGTGCGGGGCAGGAAGTTTCTAGAGAAACGCACATTAGAGGATTTCATACTTAACTCCAGGCGGTGAAGGTACAAATATCAAACCTACAATAATAGTAATTAACCTGTTACGGTAACTTTATTTTCAACCAAGAAAATATATACTTTTTCCTCTTTATATTTCAGCGAGATGGAGATATTTTATAATTAAGAAAATAATTCAATGCTAAATTGAAAATATATTATTATTCTTTCACCTAAATATTAATGATTTGATTTAAATTGTATTATTTATTTATGTTTAACATTGACTAAATTGTATCGCTTTAATTACATTGTCAGTTTGGCTCTATCAAATTGTATTATTGGCTTTTTTCATTGTTATGTTATTGTTATTATATTCTACACAATATTTTTTGTTTCGAACGAATAAATAAATAAAAAATATATTATTGTATCTCTCACGACCTGGTTACTGCCTTACTCACACTGTGTCTATGGTAATGGCTTAAACTATCTCTCCATTCCTTAATTAACTTGCCAAGTAACGTGGCCGTGTGTCTGAACTGTACAGTTGATATTACGTGGAAAGATTTAATTGTATTCGTATGAATACATTTTCTAACTTCGTTTGAGTTCCAAAGTCGAGAGAAGACAAATATGTACGTTTCCTTTGCGGTGTTTGGTTTTGAGAGGAAATAATTGTAATGGAATGTTTGATTTCTTATTTCAAACTCGTTATGCATACACAGTATAAATACGTTAGTAGAATGTACTTATATAATTATCATCATTCCAGCCTTAAGGCGTCCACAGCAATGCTGGACACATGCCTCCCCCAACTGTAACTTGAAGGGGAGTTGTTATAGTTGCCACGTTTGGCAGACTTTGGCAACCACAGTAGTTATTAATTCGGTTTTGACACACGCTATTGTCTATTGTTGTTTTGTCGCCTCCCACGGGAGGAAATAGGGTTGTAGAATGTATAACTTTAATTTATTTTACGGTATCAAATTTATAACTAGTGACATATTCAGTATGTGTCAGATTGTGCATGAGATAAGGTGATTTGAGTTCAGATCAAGGTAAAATATGATTTAGCACTGTATGAAAAATTGCATACAAGATTGTTTATTTATGTCACTTTTTAATAGTATGTAGGACTAATTTTAATAAAAAAAAACGCTTCCTTTTACAATGATCTAAATACCAAAACCAATTCATAATTTATTTGTGTTTTCTTGTTCCTTATACTTAAAACTTCTATTTTTTAATCCAATCAAAATGTTTGAGTACAGGTATTTTAAAGGTCTATATTTTTTTAAATATTATACTGATGAGCCAGCATCTTAATTTATTTGTTGATTTTACATTTACCAATGACTGGTTTTGCAAAGTATCCTTTCAAAAGCGACTGTGTTTTATACCTAAACCCGTAAACATTTACATGTCATTAATCATTATAATTTCCTTGGATTTCGACATTTACGAGTATTCCCCTGGGGAGACCCTCAATGCCAAGTTTGAACGCCCCGATCTGTTTTTGCAGGCAATAATCAGTTCATACCGTTTTTGCAGTGTAACTATTGGGTTCATCAATAATTACTTATCATTGCCTCGTGTATCTATTGTAATATGTGCATACCTGATTACTCTTAAATCAGAAGCTCATAGCGACTTTATTAAGACCTAATTAGGTATGCATAAAGTTAAATAAAACGAATAACTTAGTTTTACGAGCGAACAAAATTAAGGTAAATCCAAGAAAGTTACCAAGTGTGATGCCGGCTGACTAGAATAGTACCAGCCCATCTCCTCTCGCGGTTGTCGTAAGAAGCGACAAAGGGAAAATTCTACACACGGGCAGCAGCGTCCGTCGAAACCCAATCTACAGCAACTGCGGTCGCCAACCCGCCTGCTAAGCGTGGCGACTATGGCAACTACCCCCAGGATGATACAAGTCGTATTTGTGGGAGGCCTATGTCCAGCAGTGGACTGCATGCGGCTGAAATGTATGTAATGTAAGATGGGTTATTGTGAATACATTTATTTACAGAAATTTAATCGTATTATGATGACTTCAAACTGTTAAGTAGTTGTTAATTACAGTATAAAATCAAAAAAAAAGACCCTTGAGGCATGTACCAAGGATTCTGGCGGCATTTCCTCGTTGTATGTGAATTGTAATTACGAGTATACCAAGAAGAATAGCAATTTTTCCAATTTCCAAGACCAATATTGTTACTGACTACCATCGTCCAAAATTGTCTAGTACAGTTAAATAACATAAAATTATTTTTTCACAATTTATACTAACTTCTCGCTTGACAATTGTGACAATATTGTCCATGATAGCCACCTGTCACGTGATGCTGTTGTCGCGCACGGTCCCAATTGCTGCGGCTACTGCTTACCAGAACGTCTACCATGGATGACATTTTATCGTCTATCGCGCTATCCGTCACTTTTGCACTCACGTACCTGTTAGAGCGTCACAGATATTGTGACAAGTGATAAAAACTCGACCATGTTAAGGCGGCAGGTGAGGCTTGTTTGATAAATAAATTCTAACATAGACTCCTGTCTAGTCTGAAGTTTATTTTTCTTTCGGTTGGCTTTATTCGCAAAAGTTTGCCGACCCCGTGACTTATGCTTTGCTCTGTAAACAAGGCGAGCCTGCAGCCAACAGCTTCGACCGTATAATTCTGCCATTGGCTTATGCAGACGATTTCGGGAGAGCTGCACTTGTCCGCATCGGTGACTGTTATTAATATAATCAGTATAATTCGAGGACAATTCTTATTTTCTTATACATTTCTCCTTTTAAAAGGGGTAATATGTTTATTATGCGGGCTAAAAGCAGACAATTTGCTTAGCAATTAGAAACAAACCAAATTATTATTTTACCAAATATTTTGATTTGCTTTTAAGAGTTCGGACGGCGTTCGTCGGTAGGCCTGGTTGGTTTTTACTGATTATAAATAATAATTACATTTAAATGTATGTAATTTAAATGTATGTAACTGTTACATTATTTCGAGGAAGGATGTTTGCTGCTTTTACAAGCGAAAACTACTAAACGGAATTTATTTAAATTTTTCAATGATATAGAAATACATCAGAATAACATATAGACTATGGACAGTTAGGGTTAAATTTGCAGAAAAAAAGTCGATGTAATCAAATATATTCCTGTTAATGAGCAGGTGTCCAATATTGTGTGTATAAGATAATTCGGGTTGTTTAGAGATTTTAACCTAATTTGGAAACTACACCTGTTGTAAATATTACAATGACATCCACAATTTTAAAGATTTGAACGACTAAAAGGGTAAAAAGGCTCTTCTCGGTCCGGTGATGGTAAGGCGACCTGATATCGACGGGCGTGTGACGATCGTCTACTCGCGACAAATGGCTGGATGGAACGACGCTCGTGTTAATGTCAATATTCGAGTGTCGGGCCGCCCTGGTGAGTGCCCGGTGGGTGCACGGAAGGCTCGGGCTCGGGAGGGCGACGTGTAGGAGACGGAACGGTGTAATGTGAGTCATCCTTAACTCGCAAATACAAAATAATAAAACGTGGCATTTCAATAAAATTCATATAAATAACTTCACAATTACGTATACTCTCGCCCGTGCGTCAGTAGTTTTAACTATGCGAAAACTCCGCCCATGCCGGTAATTATTTCCCCAAAAGTATCAGCTATTCGTTATGAACGCTAAAATGGTAATTAACATGTTAATAGCCAAATTTAAATGTAGCCAGATATGCGTTTAATTCAAATTGAGTCCGTTAGGTTCAGGCTTTTTCCTATCATTAGCGAAACTTTGGCAGTTTACTGGAACATTTGTTACATAGTTATGGAGTATATGTAATTAACTGAACGGTTTAGGTTATCAAGTTCACTAGATAGCTAAGTATGTGTGAGAAGGGGAGTTGCGAGTATTTAAGGATGTTAAGGGAATCATCATCATCATCATTTTTGCCGTAGGCATAGGCCTCCACTGCTGGGCATAGGCCTCCCTCAAATATGACTATTATCATGGGGGAGGGGGGTAGTTGCCATAGTCATAGTTGGGAGGCGGGTTGGCGCCCGCAATAGCTGTACGAGAAGATTGGGTTTCGACGGGCGCTGGAATTCGTAGGAATCTGTCAAAAGTACAATTTGTACGGCGCTCCAAATAGTGAGATGCATCATAGATAAATACACTAGAAAAACACACAATATCATATTTTTTAGTAAGTTGGTTCATGGAAACTATCTTTACGTATGAATCTTATGTTTTCCAAATAAGATGTAAGCTTTGTTACAACTCATCTTATAAAAACTTGCCGAATACTTTTCACTCATAGCCATTAATTTTAATTGTCAATGTAAAATAATAACTTTGTATATTTTCTAAGTAACATAATCGTGATATAAAAGTAAAACGTTATGCTTTTCGCAAGGTCGCTTCTTTCATATCTTGAAAATTGTAAACAGTTTTTGTTTTTTTTTTTTTTACTTTACATTCCACGGAATTTACAATTTGTATATAACGCTCATATTCTCTAAGACACATAGAAGGTGAAAAAGAGAAGAATCGGTTGGGCATGACGCGAAAAAAAAGATTGGTCATTTGGAACTTAGAGCTAATACCGGAATGTGGTTTAGCTAACTGTTACTATCAGTATTTATTATTTTTGCTTTTGGGCTATTATTAGCGCCTCATCGACCAGGTATGATCTATTGTGGCAGCCCTTTTTTATAGTTCATTACTGATTCCCGTTGAGTCCAGAAAGCTCCAGATTCTTTGGGCTGTAATGTTGTGTACCTCATAAGGTTTCAGTACCTGCCTGCCTAGGTGGATACTTCTTTTATGCATTAGTGGCCCGCAGGAGCAGAGGATGTGCATTGCAGTTTCCTCTGATTCCTGGCAGAACCTGCATGTTGTATCTTGTTTCTTACCCATTAGAAACATATGTTTGTTCAACTTGCAGTGCCCGGTTAGAATTCTCGTAACTGCACAGGCTTTGTGTCTTTTGAGCCCAAGCAGCTCTTTAGTGACATTGTTGTTGAACCCTTGAATTAGAGCTTTCGAGTGAGCGTTGCCTTTGACGGACTTCCACTCTGCGATTGCTCTAGTTCTTTAATCTATTTAGTATACTATACACTATCAGTAATAAAAATATCTGTGACTAATTTGTTAGCACCTTATATGTATACCTAACTATAGTTTTTGAATATAGACAAATAAAAAACTTTGTCATGTATGTAATGTGTATCTAAATGATAAATTTTGAATATGAGAAGTATGTAAAGTTTTGAATTTTGACATAACTCGTGTACCTCTTTTGTACGTATTTTATTAATGCCCTAATAAATCATTTACTCATTCATTTGAATATTTTAAGTACCATGAAGACACAGAAAGAAAATAGAATTTCGAAGTCCCCACCGGCGTCGAGGATACAATAAAATATGAACAAAACTTTGAAATTATAATTGTACCAAGAATTCAATAAGACTGAAATCCCCGACTTGGAAATAATTCACAACTGCCTGTCGGAAAGTTTCTACGATAATTAGAAAACCTCTAGGGGTGGGAAAAATCAGGTTTGATTTGTAATCTAATAATACTCAGTTATTTACGCGGCGGATAGCAATAAGTTCTTGTTTTCGATGAAATGTGGCCCCGCGTCCGACTTCGGGTAGATCGAAGGGATAGGCGAAGTGCGTGCCTTTGAGATATACATAATATTTAGTCTTTATTAATTTTAAATCTTAAGCTAGGTTTTAATAAAATGTTTATAAAAGTAACATAAAAATACATCTAAAACGTATCAAAATAATAAAAAATATATAAAAAAACCTAACCTAGGCCTGCCAAAATACCGTTATAATTATTATACATATTTGCATATGTATATAGCTTTTCTCACTTTGATATGACTGTTTATTTTTCTAAATACCTCTCTCTTCTTCGTAGTATACTCTTATCAGAGAAGTAGTGGTCGTTAGAGTTCCATTAGGAGCCATCTTCTCTACTGAATGTATTTAGCAAGCACAGATTTAAGCGTAATCCGTTGAGAACCTTCACTTGGGTAGTCCATCACATTGAAGGGCGCTATCAGGGTTTTGTACCATTTACTCTACCCTTAACAACAAGCTTCAGGGCGTCGGCTAATTTTTGCGTAATGTGGCCGAAGTACCCAATGGTAATACAATATGTTATTATAGTAATCTATGCGTTTATGCAAATTGGTTTAACTAATTTAACACTAGATAGTCAATTTGGCATAAAACCATCGTCAAAACTGCTCACGCATAAAGAGAGAATTTCTCAATTTGAGCACGTAAATATACTGTAATTTTCTTAGACTAGCCTAAGTAGCACCCCACGACAACGTCATTTGTTTGAGTGACTGCCAATTTTTTTAAGACAGTCAAACAATAAAAAAACAGATATCTAAGTTACAATATAAGAAGCGATTATATTCAAGGAATACTGCCTATAGTTATAAACAAAGAAACAAATGATGAAAAAAATATAACAAAAAATACACAAGTATTTCCCAATATTTACTGTAAAAACATTTTTATATTATTGATACAATTGGGACTGTAATTTTAAACACCTCGATCATGTTTTTCTGACAATAAGTTGATAAAGCATAATATAACATACATACATTTCAGCCGTATGCAGTCCACTGCTGGACATAAGCCTCCCATAAATACGCCTTGTATCATATTGGGGGGAGTTGCCATAGTTGCCACGCTTGTCAGGTGGGTTGGCGACCGCAGTAGCTGTAGATCGGGTTTCGACAGACGCTGCTGCCCGTCCGTAGGATTTTTCCCTTTGTTGCCTCTTACGACAACCGCGGGAGGAGATCGGGTGGTGCTATTCTAGTCAGCCGGCATCACACGGCAAGCATAATATAAAGTGTGTTCAAAAGTAAATTCGTGATAAACAACTTGAAAGTGCCATCATAAAGTACGTAACGAGCTCAAAACCCCGCTTACTCCCATCTTTTGACACAAAGTGTTGTGCGGACAAATTTATTCATAGAATTCAATTCACTCCAGGTGTGTTCTGACCCTTAACGTCGAAAAACCGGCGTTTATCAAAAAATACCTGCTTCTTTATTCCTTTTTAAATTTCCTTACATTAAACAAATATATCTCGCCTTTGAATCTAAAAGTATCGATAATATTTCTTTTAGACTGACATGTCTTCATGGTGACTAAATAAATTATAAATACGCTTTGGATGTTTAAATGATAAAATAAATAATCAGGGACAATCTTACAGAACTCGATGTAATCATACAATAAGCTCAATATGGCTTGTGTTGTAGGTACTAGACTATGAAATATTTATTACGTAATTTTTTTCGATTCATTAACAGAAACCTTATAAAACATTTTTTTTTTTTGCCACTTTTCAAAAGGGTCAAAACATCGGGTCGTATTATTGATTACCATAGACTCATCGTTTGGCATAAGCGATTTTATTCGAACATTTTTTTTTATGACATAGGCGGCAAACGAGCAGACGGATTGCCTGGTGGTAAGCAATTACATTTTATCATTTCAGGATTATTATTATAAAACAAACCTAACCTAACTTGAAGTATTAAACGGTATAATACCTTAAAATTCATGATATTTCCCACAATTTCTAAAAAAATAAAATTTATGCCAAATGATGAGTTTATGGCTGATGATGAATAATGCCAATCAAAATAATGCAACACGACATTGATGTATATAGACATTCGTTTTTACGAAAGGGACTCCCATCTGACCTTCTAATCAGAGGGTAAACTAGGTCTTATTGTGATTAGTCCGGTTTCCTCATGATGTTTTTGTTCAACGAAAATGTATTGCTAAATATCAAATGATATTTCATACACAAGCTACGCAAAATTCATTGACAGGTACAAGTCGGCGTTTGAACTCATTACTTCGGATTATAAGTAGGTTTATCTTCCCGCTAGGTCATCAGTACTACCAACTAATCAAATAATGAACAACTTTAAGATTTCTTCAGAACATGCTTTTTATTTATAATAAATAATACTTTTTTACCTTTTATCAGTCAGTCAAATAAAGCACCTGGCCTATGTAGTAATAACGTGTGTATACACGCATGTCAGCATTATATATTCAAATTTTGATGTAAGTTCCATATTAATCATCTACACAACTACATAGATGGTTCTCTTCTGTCAAATTTTTCACCTATTACATCCCAATCTGTATAAAGATTCATGTTGCTTTATAGTTATAATAAATAGAAACAAATTAAGTGTTAGCAGTTAGATTTAAAGCGATTAAACTAAAAAACGAACATACTTTTATCCTCAATAACAAAGTTTGTACATTTTCTCGTAATCGCCATTTAAACTACTTTCTAAAGCGATCCAGAGATCTCCCAAATTGAAAAATAACTAAGCGTCCCAGCGATAAATTCGCTCCAAAAAGTTTGCAAGCGTTTAAAACTAAATATTGGAATTTAAAGTTAGTCGGCGCGGCGCGTGGATTAATGTGACAATATTTTGGCGTATATTTAAGGATTAAGTCCTCTTCCCTAATGCTACATTTTGTTTTTTCCTGCTTTATTTTGTTACTATAACTAAATTAAATTATGTTATTAACAATAAACTTACAACTAGCCTTAGTAATATAATATAATTAAACTTACGCCTAATATCATTGGACGGCGGCACGCATTGGAGTCTGGGGTCTCATCCCATAATCGCAATATCGGGCAATCTACCCAACCAGCAAGTGAACTCAAGTTGCTGTTAGTGATACCCCACACCCTTAGCATTCACAAAGATATTCTGATGTTTAAAATTGCGTGGAATCCCGGAAATGCAAGTCCGGAACGCGCAGCATGGGCGGACCTCCCATAAAGTAAACCGACGACATGACTAAATCGGCCACTGTGGGTCCCTTTGTGGGAGGCCTATGTAGCAGTAGATGTACTTCGGCTGATATGATGACTATTGAAGAGAGAGTTAGGTGCACTTAAAGCAATGATATTTTTGTTTCATGACTATGGATTAATGCTAATAATGACCTATAATTTTTCATCAAAGTGTCTTGAAATCAATAAAACTCCTGTCAGATTCGGAACCCCTGAAAATAGCATAGCAGATATTTTTTTAACCTCAATCCGATGAAAGCTGATGGCCGAACCGTGTCGCCGTTATCCGTACTTCAATAATTACCGGATCGCCTGACGCTGACAGCTAGAACTGTATAGTTATGTGAAGAGTTGGAGACTGTAACTGACAAATTATTTTAAAAACTACTATATTATTAGTAAGTAAAAACTAATAATATCGGTTCACTTTTGTCTTGCATAAAATATCCTTTGGCATAAAACATCATTTAGCATAATGTGTTTTTTCTAAATTCAGATTTTTTAGGATTATAATAAAACAAGCTATACATATTTAACCGGATAATTCTTAAACCATGTACTCTTGAAAATTATACAGTTTCAGAAAACAACATCCTGCAAAATGAAAAATTATGCTAAATGATGAAATCTGACAATTAATTTTCTGCCAGATGACTCGAACCCAATAAAATCTTATCTATCTCTCCTAGCAATCATTTAAATATCGTCCCCATAATCTATCACGATATCACTACGATAATAACAAACATATTGAACTTAGTGCTAGTAATAATATTTATAACTTAAATAGGAACTTCATTTAACATAAATAAGAACACGAAGAAAACAAAATAATAAATAAATATTACAAGACATTCTTACACAATTTGCCTGAGTACCACGGTAAGCTCAAGAAGGCCTGCTTGTGTGGGTACTCAGTCAATGATATTCAAATACTTAAATACATATATAAACACCCATGACTCAGGAATAAATATCTGTGCCCATCACACAAATAAATGCCCTTACTGGGATTCGCACACGGGACCGCCGGCTTCATAGGCAGGGTTTTGAGAAATAATAATATTTAAGAAGTCTCGGGCACGTGGAAATATGCTATGATATTGCTTTCTGAATAAGGAACGTCGTTTTGCTAAAGGAAATTATGCCAGCTTTCTGGTCAGAAGCCTAACTAAAACGCAATAAAATATTCTAGTAGCGGCAACATGCACACAGCCTTAGGATAATATACGAATCCGTATTTTACTCTGTACAAATTTCAACTTCATATCATCTTCATCCTAGGAGGAATAATGACTGGAGAACGCATTCCGCAAGCGCCAGTAAGGGACAAAGATATTCTGGCTTTTGTAGCCCAAAATGTATTAATTCACTATAGTTTTGCTTTACAGGACACTCTTTAAAACAAACATAAATATTTACCGCAACTTAGGTTGAAAACCCAAGAAAACTCCAATTGTATTTGTTTGCCAACTTTGACAGTTCTAAAAGGCTGATTTTTGAGGGGAACAAAAATATGTGAGACTATGACAAAGACTGATGAAAATGGCGGCGTCTCTGCCATATCTACGGAAAGTTACATAAGTACATCCCTTTCGATAGTGGTATTATTATTAGCACGCTCCGTCTAGTTAAATGGTATGTCTAGGTATGTCTTCATCATTGTCAAAAAACTATTAGACGCGGCTAGTGTAGACCTCGTTACGGAATGAAACATGTTCAACAATATTCGACTTATAAAATGTGAGTTACCCGTTTCTATAAAACTAATATCATCATTTTCATACGTTACTCAAACAGAAGGGTTTATTACTTGAAAATGGATATGCTCCCCGAAATATGTCACGGGAGTGACTAAATGTGATGCCGTAATATTCAATGTATAACTAGAACGATGATTCATAAGTTTACTACTTATATCCAAACACATTAGTTAGCAACATTAAATGTTTGTCATATTTATCACACGTACACCTTGTCACACAACGACAAGCAAGAACAATATTTCACTGAGACGTATACGTCGCGCGACAAAATCTTACTACGCCATGTCCTCACGTCTCGCGCAGCAATTCATCTCAGTTTTATTTTTGCGGGATTTCGCGATAATATTTCACGACCCTCCAGGTGTTCTGACCAGGAGCGCAGATGTATTAAAGTAAGAAAAAATGAAATGTGCATTAGTGTGAATTGAAATATGTAGTTTTACTCGTAGCTGGCAACTTTTAGTGTACATAACAATCTGCTATACTAAATTTGTCAATAGCAGTAGTAAAGAAGATACGAACCAAATATCATAGTACAATATTGAAATAGATGACATATACTTAAGAAAAAACGACGAGGACCTCCAGCGTGTCACACGGGATTTGAACCCGCATCTCCAGCTATCGCGGCTGACGTCTTATCCAATTGGGCTACCCGAACACATCGGAATCCGAAGAAATTTTCATTTTTAACGGTTTTTGGAAACGTTTTAGTTAAAACTTATTTATATACTAATCAGAGGCATTCACTGTTGAACATAGGCCTCCCCTATAGCATGGGTTTAATGCCATAATCACCGCGGTTGGCAGGCAGGTTGACGATCGCAGTGTTTATGTTCTACCACTCTTAGAGATTCTAATGCCCGTCTCACAGTGATTAAAACATGATTACATGAAATACGCATACCTTTAAAACATGCTTTCTTGCCAGCTAAGAAAAAAACAGCAATTAAAAAAAGATAAAAGATCTTTATTTTTCTATTTAGGCACATTACATGCACTTATGAACGTCAAAGAAAAATCTACCACCGGTTCCACTTCTACTCCCTGACCCTAGAAGATACCGGCAAGAAACTACGGCGGGACTTATTTTTTCATAACAGTGATACATCAAATCGCAATTATGCGCAGTACCCCGTAAAAGTGCCCTTGTGGCCTACTTACTTAATAAACGTTTAAGTTTGAGTTGAGTTTGGGTCCCAAAAATATTATTAAAAAAATACTTCATGGATGTCAACAATATAAGTATTCTCATTATACATTACGAATGGAACCATCTGACGAATCATTTGAACGCCAACTGAGACGCTTTTTATTGGATAATCCATTATATTCTGTAAACGAGTATATTGATTAGACATCTAATATTGATAAACATTGCAATGTAATTTATAATTTGATATATTGACATGATCTTTTTTATATTATAATTATTTTTATTTTTTGTGACATTCGAATGTAATTATTTATTTGTTGTTTACATATTTGTTTGACGATCATAATATAAATCTGTATAGATTAGGTTAAGATAATTTATACTGTAATTTATTATTATGAAATAAATAAAGTAAACTAAACTACTTCGTTAAATGTGTTTTCAGAAGACCCTCATAGATAAATAGAAACATCGTTTCAATCTATAGAGTGTTCTCAAACAATCGTCTTGTGATATTTTTTATTCTATGTTTATTAATGCCGAAGGACTATAGTGAAAACATCGACTTTATCCTGTTTACATTTGTTATTCAGATATCAGCGATTGTTGTTTTATTCAATGCTTTGAAAATCGTTTTGAAACGGTTCCTACTTTATTGAATACTTCTGTAATAATGGCGCTTGTAAAAATAATGGAAGGAATAAATTGATCGTGTTGTTCAGAATTTATTGCCAAATTGCCGACTTTATCGCTGGTCATGTCTCAGGAGTAAAAAACAAGACTATCCTGGTCCTAGGTTCAAATCCTGGTAAAGGAATTTATTTGCGTATATTTAATTTAATTTCTTAATTTCTAAGTGAAGTTTTTTATGTATTTATGTACATTGTATCTATTATATGGCGACTACGTACCGGAAGCTGCAGCGTGGGTGATCACCCACAAGGTGGACCGACCTTATGGCAAAGATTGCGGGAATCTACAATATGAGTCAAACCGGTCACTGTGGGTGTTGGTCGCTTTGGAGAGGCCTATGTCCAGCAGTGGACGTCCTTTGGCTGATATGATGATGATGATGATGAGGATCTATTATAATATTATAATATATATATGGTCGTTAGTCGCCTAGGACCTCCTACAGAAAAGTCAATTTATGTAACATTGATTAATAAACCAATAATATTTACTAAGTTTTATAACAATTTGCAATTGCCATCTGACCTTCCAACCCAGAGGGTAAACTGGGCTTTATTAGGATTAATCTGGTTTTCTCATGATATTTTCTTTCATGGAAAAGCAACTGCTTTATCAAATTATATTTTGTACATATGTTCCAAAAACTCATAGAAATATAATTACTAGAAATATCATAACAGTATATATCCTTATACAAAAATTTAATGAGTCCCACAGTAAGCTCAAGAAGGTTTGTGTTGTGGGTACTCAACGAAACATAATATAAAAATACTTAAATAAATAGAAAACACCCATGACTTGGGAACAAACATCTGTGCTCAGACAATAGATTGTTTGCAATATCAAAAAATAAAATAGGTAGATAGTTTTTCGATTCAAAAGAGGATTTACCTACACTCATAGTTGTCACTCAAAGTGCTATAAAATGAAATGGAAAGATTCGCATGGGTGTCTGAATTTTATGAGACATAAAACTTTTACACCTTATCAAATATACCTAGAACGTCAAATTTGTCCCAGGAAAATTCCAGATGGTTTATTACGCATATTTCAGCCGTATGCAGTCCACTGCTGGACATAAGCCTCCCAGAAATATGACTTGTATCATCTTGGGGGCAGTTGCCATAGTTGCCACGCTTGGCAGGCGGGTTGTCGCAGTAGCTGTAGATTGGGTTTCGACGGACGCTGCTGCGTAAGATTTTTCCCTTTGTCGCCTCTTACGACACCCGGAGGAGATGGGGTGGTGATATTCTAGACAGCCGGCATCACATGGCTAATGGATGGTTTATTGCTTCAAACAAATTGTGTTGTTAACTGTCTTTATTAAAGGATGATAAGGAGGTGATGAGGTTTGACGAATCTGGCCTAGTGGGTACCCTCTGCCTATGAAGCCGACGGTCCTTGGTTTTAATCCCAGTAAGGTAATTTATTTGTGTGATGAGCACAGAGGCTCTAGTGTAAGTTTCTTTTGACGTAAAAAACGTTTACGAACGCGTAAGTGATAATGTTATTTACATGGGAAACGCAAACGCGTTCGTGACGTAAAGTTACGTTAAAAACTTACACTCAGGGCTCAGATATTTGTTCCTGAGTCATGAGTGTTTTCTATTTATTTAATGACTAGTTTTTCCTAGCGGCTTCGTCGGTCAGCCATGCCCGTCTTGAAAGAGTGATTGCGGAATAGAAATCATCCTATGTCCTTTCTCGTAGCTCAAACTCTCTCCATACCAAATTTTATCCTAATTGGTTCAGCGGTTTAAGCTCGAAGAGGTAACAGACAGACAGACAGAGTTACTTTCTCATTTATAACATTAGTATTGAAGAAACAGTAATAGTAATATGGATTTTTATATATAATGTATATCGTTGGCTGGGACTCGGGCAATTTGTGTAAAAATGTCCTTTAATATTTATTTATTTAAACGATGTGTTTTTTATTTGCTGCTAGCATCTTCGGTGCCATATCGCAGTGGCCTTTTTTAGGTTTACGTTACTTTAAGTCGAATTTTATTAGTTTAGTTACTTAGTTTTAATCACTTATTGTTTTTCTAGGTATTTAATTGTTTTTGAATAAAGGTGATTAGTATTACGCTCGATTCTCAGTACCAACATTTTCCTCTTTGGTCCATCTTCAAGCACCTTTATTTTTACCGGTTATAAAATTTGTGATTTACGGTCCCGGTGGAGATACGGGCCGGATTTACAAGCTTTTGTATGCTCCAACTTGCAATACGTTTATGTGACAATTTATCGAAATATGGATGATGCATGACCCGGGGCTATGAGCAAATTGGGTTTATTTCTCATTGTGCTTGAAAAAGAAGCGGTATTTGATTTTTCGTCGTCGTCATAATAATTTATTAATGACGGGCTGGCGGCGCGAGCGGCGAGGCGAACAGACACTCAGCGCGCTTATTAGTGCTTGAAAACTCTCTCTTATAACTTGTCGCGCGAGTGACAAAATAAACGTGAGGGAAGCCGTAATTTTACTTCATAAATAAATAAATAAATATTTCGGGACAATCTGATCAGTAAGGCTTGTGTTGGTACTAGACGACGATATATATAATAGACAGATACATGTAAATACTTAAATACAAAGAAAACACCCATGACTCAGGAACAAATATCTGCGCTCATAACGTATTTGATTTATTTTGTTTAAGTGACGCATGGTGATCTTGGTCGAAAAAAAAATCAAAGGGCGTTATCTTTTTTTGATTTTGTTATTTCTCATTGGCAAACTTAGCATTAAATAATTAATATCTAAACATTACTACCACTAATCATTGAATACTTAAAATAATTAATACCGATGGCTGTTGAGGCGAAACGGTTCTCGAGTGGCGACCCCGTACCGTAAGGCGCATGGACAGACCTTCCACAAGGTGGACCGACGACCTGGTAAAGATCGGGAATCCACTGCAGGTGGCGCAAAACCGGTCATTGTGCGTCATTTCGGGGGAGGCCTATGCCCAGCAGTCGACGTTGTTCAGCTGATGATGATGATGATGATGACTTTGATTTCTGCACAGTAACCTCAATCTAAGATTTCCCGTTGCCAATAATTTTACGAAAGCGGAAAATATTTTTTATTGGGCTTACATCCGATTTCCTCGAATATTTTTCTTAGTAGTAATAAATAGTATTTCATACATGAGTTCAGTGTCATAACCGACGCGCTAGGCAGGTTGGCGATCTCAGTATTCATCGCTCAAATAGATACTACTGCCCGTTTTTCGATGGTATCTGGTCCCAGGTTGTGAACAATACCAGGGTCCCTTGTCAACAAAGGGGACATTAATTAGCACCCGATTAAGGTCATACAGAGTAACATAAATTGTTGCCGCAAGTTGATAAATAATTTGCATAAACTACTTAAAAAAGGGTAAAGGAAATAATCCTAAATCGCTTCATTAACCCAACACGAAATAACAAATTCACATCTCGCCCAATACCCAACTAAAAGCTTTCAAAAGCTTAACTCTATCATAATGAATAAAAAATCCATCCTGACAACTTTCCCCATGCTTGAAGAAAACTTTGAATTGTCCCATAAAAGTCGAGCTTTGTAAGTCCAACGTAATGAAATAAGTTTTCTCAACAATTGCCCGGAGATACTGTTATGAGACTTAAACAGAAGATTATCGAGAGAGTTGATACTTAGTGTCGTAAATACATCAAAATATTATAAAGACGTAACAACCAGTAAGTATAGCAATTAAATTTTCGAGCGATTAAATGTCATAAGTTTAGTTAGTTCTCTAATATACTTATTACTTATTTAATATTATGATCATGAAAAAGTTCGAGACGGGATTCGAGAGTCGACGTTCGAGACGGGATTCGAACCCGCATCTCCAGCTATCGCGGCCGTCTCGAACGCCGGAGGTTCTCGTCGCTTTTTCTTAAGTATATGTCATCTATTTCAACTTTTAATTTATATAGTAGTATTACTACTTAAAAATCAAAGCAAATCAAAATATTTAATAAAAAAGTTTTTGATTTGTTCTTACTTTCATGATCATGTAAGTAAAAAAAAATGCATTTTGACCACCCTACTCAATGTGACTTTTTTGCTTCTCTCATCTTCCTCCAAATTATGCCTTTTGACATACGTAGCATTGGCTGACCATAATTTGGTTATTTTAAGATTATTTAAATAGAAAACATAATTAATGTTGTTTTGCTCAAATTCAACTATAAGATAATATTGACCAGTTAGTTACCGAGTTACTGGTTCTGGGTCACGACCTAGAAATCATCCTGTATAAAATAAATAAGCTCAAAGAAGTAAATTGTTTAGACGATTATATTAAAGATTTACGTTTAAGTTATTACAATGAAGATCATATTATTGGATGGTACACACTCGGCACACAAATAAAACAATAACCTATTATAGGTATTTTTACACATATAAAGCATTTTGAATGATGCCTCGGTATTGTAAACGTCCATAGGTTGCGGTGACCGTCTACCATCAAGCGGGCCCATGCTTGTTTGCAACCTTAATGGTATATAAAAAGCAGGATTAGCCAACAAACCAGAGATTGGTTAAGTCCATACGCGTTTAACCATTAACTCAGTTAAGAAACCCTGGGTAGTGTTAGTGGGCCTAATTACTTGTTGTTGCAAATATAATATTCATTTCACAGTAACTCATGTTTGTTAAATAAGAATAAATTATATTAAATCTTAAGATATTTTTTTAAGGAGATTGGTAGTAGGTTGCGAAACAGAGGGCTTGATCCCCGCGGGTCATTCCTAGTGCAAAGGTTATAAATCGCGATTCAGCGTGGAAACGCAGCGAGTGTCCTGGGCACCTTTGCGCCTGGAGTGACGCGGGACGGGTTATTTGACTAAATATAATTCTGTTCATTTTTTGTGTATTATTGTGTTTTTAATGTATTTTAAATTGTCTAAGTTAGTTATAAGCAATAAAGTGTCATTGATTGTTTCTAATTAGGTTATTTGTCAGTATTATTTTGTATATTTTTAGTGTAATTAGTTCTGTAATAATCACAATCTTATTTGTTAAATTGAGATATTGCAAATGCTCTGTTTGCAGGAAAACTGAATACATCTTAAACCGCAGCAGATTTAATTACGAATAGACGTACATTTCACCGAGAGGCGTATTCCGAGTTGATCATGAAACCAACATGATAATAAACCCGGGTCCCTCTCTTGCAAACCCCAATATTTATACTCTAAGATCAGAAGCAGGTAAACAATTTTACAATTTTATTGTACATAAAAAATACAGAACATCTTGATACAAATTGACTAAGCCATGCTCATTAAGGCTTGTGTTGTGGGTTCAGTCAACGATACAATATAATATTCAAATACTTAAATACATAGAAAAGACCTATGACTCAGGGACAATTGGCTGTGCTCAACATAGAAATAAATGCCTCTATTGAGATTTGAACCCAAGACCGTCGGTTCATAGCCAGGGTTAGTACCTAATAGACCTCATGGTCATGAACTTCCTAAATAAGCCCTCTGCAAAAAAATATCGTTATCAAAGAAAAAACTCAAATTTTTACGAAGTCGGCTGTCATTTATCCTTCCGATCTTCAGAGCTGATTTAAGTAGCATCTATCAATATTTCGTATATCAAAACATTCTAATAGACTCATTCGTATGATACGAGGCTATAAGCCTACTAAATTGACCCTATTTATGGGCCTGGCCCCGGATATGTCCCAAAACTACAGTTAAGACCACCAGGGGATGGACAACAGCATCCCTGGAGTGCAGTGGAACACTGCTACCTCCAGCCGCATTCAAAGCGTAGCGATTATGGCTTTTACCCCCATGCAGGCCATGGGCACTCGTCTTCGGGGGAGGCCTATGGCCAATTGTCCAGCTCTCAGTGTTCATGTATGATGGACCTAGCATACCACAATGTAAGTCTGTGTGGTGGGGTCAAGTTAAATATAAAGACTTTAATCTCACACTGACTGACTAGCATTCTAAAAGATAACCTAAACTAACATTATATAAATATTTACAATGGAGACGTTTCAAAATTGATATCAGTTTTGTATCATATTTTTTGAACCATTTTAGCCTTTCAAGACTATCTCACAAAATGAGTAAACTGCTTTGAGCGTTTTCTTACAAAGTCAGAGGAAAACGTAGATTTAAAAGTACTCGTGTGGCTTACTTACGAAATAAAGTTAAGAAGGTATTTATTATTCAGTGAAAAGAAGCGAGTTAACGTACTAAAGTTGCTCTTACGAAGAATTATAGTTTCCTGTTCTAAATTAATAGGTTTCGTTTCTATTTATTACACTTCAGCCGTATGCAGTCCACTGCTGGACATAGCCCTCTCACAAATATGACTTGTATCATCTTGGAGGTGTTGCCATAGTCGCCACGCTTGGCAGGAGGTTGGCCACCGCAGTAGCTGTAGATTGGGTTTCGACGGACCCTGCTGCCCGTCTGTATGGTTTTTCCCTTTGTCGCCTCTTACGACACCCGCGGGAGGAGATGTGGTGGTGCTATTCTAATCAGCCGGCATCACACGGCTATCTATCAATTCTATTTATTAGGTATTGAGATTAAACTTAATGATTAATCATATTTTTGTCGTCATTAAAATAAGGCGAGGAATGTCATTTTCGAAATCTATGGACGTAATTTAAAAAAAATGTTTCATGTCAGTG
The DNA here is from genome assembly GCA_022674325.2 of Grapholita molesta. Taxonomy (NCBI): domain Eukaryota; kingdom Metazoa; phylum Arthropoda; class Insecta; order Lepidoptera; family Tortricidae; genus Grapholita; species Grapholita molesta. The sequence goes on from CP053137.2 coordinate 13,366,445, forward strand.
AATGCAGAAATAAATAATTAGAAACAATTAAAATGATTGAGGGATTTGGAAGCCAATGTGAATGAACGTAGGTAGTATATACATAATTATATTGTATAGTACAAATAGGTGATAATTTTTAACTCTCCTTTACAAGATGTATACCTACTTAATTCAACAGAGGGCGCACCTAACGCGTCTTCAGCCTCATCTGTCATCGGGGGATTTCCGCCGACATTTCATTTCCCTCCGAACTACGCTTGGCCGGGATTCCCCGTGAAATTACCCAAAAGATGTGTATCATTGATTTCTATTTAATGAAAATTGGACTCACTGCAGTACAGTATAATAAACAATTGTCTGTCTGTTCCTTTTACAAAGTAAGAACACGTGATATAACAAACTACAAAAAAAAAAACACAGAATAATAGGAAATTCCACCTGACCCTGAAGTAGTAGTGGTGAGGAAGGATTTCATACAAAGTTGATTTGGAGAAATTGTTGTCTCACTTGTCTCGGTACAATTTGATTTGAGTCGCGAATGCGTGTCTCGCTCGGGGCAGTTGATTTTTCAATTTTTTTGTTTATTTCTAAGGGCCACTTGCACCGAATTAATAGTTAAATAAATAAGTACGGAGTTAACCAACCCGGGGTTAACTCATTAGATTTTAACCCTAATCTTGTTTTGCATCATTAAAGATTACTCGGGGTTAGCTAACCTGACAGTTTTTTATTGTAAACAGGCAACATTATAACATTTCTATTCCGTTCTATAAACCAGCCAAATATGAAAGCACGAACGATGAAGGAAAATGTATACCTATCTCTCTTTCACGACGATGTGGGGTATAAGACTTTCTCTCTCTAAGCAACATGATGTGACATTTGGTTTAAAGCGTATTTTCTTCTGTCATTCGTTTGCCGTTATTCTTTCAATTCTTTACTTGTTTGCTTTTTCTGAGATTAATTCAATTATCAAAAATAAATGGATAAGAAACCTCGATTGCGGGCTCCAAAATTCACTCAAAGTGATAATTTACTGTTATGTGAAATAGTCTCCAAATACTAACGTATCGTTGAAAATAAGAAAACTGATGGAGCTAACCTCCGCAAAAAGAAAAGGCTTGGCTTGATGTGGAGAATGAGTACAATTCATCCACCACAGGTTATTCACGCACTGCAGAAAGCTTACAACTTATTACGTACAAAAATCTAAAGAAAAAGGCCAAAAAATGGGTCTGCTCAAAAGATGGATATTATGGGTACAGATAGGTACTTTGTTTATTACTAGTAAACAATTACTATTTGGGGACAATCTTACACAGAGCTAGCCCCAGACTAAGCAAATCTTGTAATATTATGGGTACTAGGCGACGATATACATATTTAAATAGATAAATACATAATTATATACATAGAAAACATACAAGAAATTTCAAATGATTCGCTATTCTTGACGTCCATTTCAAAATAATTCGGTACTAACCCAGAGTTAGCGATTTAATCCTGCTCCTTAGGTGGGTTAAATAATGAACAGTTTAACTCAGAGTTAAACCTTAACCTTTAACGGTGCAACACAAATTATTAGTTTAACATTGTGTAAGAGGTTAACTCAGAGTTAATTGGTTAATTCCGGATGGTGCAAGTGGCCCTAAGAATAAGAATAATCGAATTATTGTCAGACTTTTCCGCTTAAAAACAATAATATGCCAAAGGATATTTAATGCAGATACATTTTCTGCAATAGTGAACCGTTGTTACCAAAAGATATTTGACCTCCTTTTTCTCTGTTTTTCCATTTATGATTTCAAGCACGGAAAATTTTACCAACCGGTGCAGTTCACTTATTATCCCAGCAGATATTGAGATATCAATCTCAGTTGTCTTTCCAATACACGGACAAAACACTGCAATATTCGCGAGCGGTAAATCATAAAACGTGACTGCCAATAAAAAGTTTACCAGAAAAACGTCTGGAGCGTTCCGCTTTAAATGGATTACCGAAGCAAATAGTACCTACCTCTAGCTAAACGTCCATGTTGTGAGTGCGCACTGGCAATATGTTATGAGTGACTAGTGTAAATTGAACTCCTACGAACCATAAGCTAGTGGCGGTAACATTGTGCGACTTGGAATCCGGAGGTCACAGGTTCAAATCCCGACTCTTAACTATGAGTTTTTCGGAACTTATGTATGAAATGTCGTTTGAAATTTACCTTTCAGTGAAGGAAAACATCGCGAGGAAACCAGACTGTTCCCAATAAGGCCTAGTTTGCCTTCTGAGTTGAACAATCTCTTTAGTAAAACTAGTAGTAAGATTAGTTGCCAAGTGGACTCCAGGCTCCCATGAGCCGTGGTAAAATGCCGGGAAAACGCGTGGAAGAAATACAAGAACTGATTACTAGAACTGCCAGAAGCACATTTTTGATCCTTTGACAACTTGTAAGTATATCTTATTTCTTGAAGAATTTCATATTGTAGTTATTTAAAAAGGACGAGAGTCTGATCTCCGGTTGAATCGTACGCTGCGAAGATCAAGCGTCTGATTGTACTTGAAGGAAGATGAGTCGTTGTGCTTTCAAAAATTTGTAAATACGTATCTGTGAATAATTTAGGAAAGTCGGAAACTCTCTGGAAACAAAGGCAAGTTAAGTCGGCAAGGCTTAATGATGTAGGAAAACTTTTGCACGTGGCACACGTCATTATTAGTTCATTTCACAGCCAGAGTTCATGGACTAAAATCTTCTAAGCGTACACACAGTACGGTCGTAGTTTTAGTGAGGCGTGAGACTGTGATTGGTTTCCGTCACCTACCTATGTATCCGCCACGGACGTCCAGTGCTGGACATACGAGTACGCTTCCCAAGAGTGCCTACTAGCATACTGCATTTTCCAACTAGCATCACGTACATGATCATACATCCACCTGGTTCTTTCGTGGATACTTCGCTTTCTCCGTCACTTTGGACGTTACTGTCTCAACGGCTGTCGATTCCACGAGCAATGTGGTTTGCCTTTCGTCATATCAAAAGCATCATCATCATAATCATCATATCAGCCATAAGACGTCCACTGCTGAATCTATGTTCCACAGTATGTGTCCACTTGTCCAGTACGAGTCCGGTACCGGTTGGAAGCGACTTGCATCTAGCGTCTTCCGGCGAACTGAATGAGGTCGTCTGTCCATCTTCTGGATGGACGTCCTACGCTGCGCTTGCTAGTCCGTGGTCTCCACTCGAGAAGTTTTCATCCCCTTTCTGCTATCTTCTCTGCGTGCAATGTGGCCTACCCACTGCCACTCCATCTTGCTAACCCGGTGGGTGACTTTAGTTCGCCTACGGAATCAAATGCATAGGTACAGTGAACTATGTCGACATACTTTATCGCATTCAATAAATATATGCAAAAATAACATACCTATACCAGTTTAGCTGAGGTTTTAACTTACCTTTACTCTGCAAGCAAGTGGAAGTTTACCTCTGGAACGAGATGTCGGCTCTAAATCCGGTAACGATAGACGATCGGTAAATTTAAAAGAGTTTATATCTTCGTCGGAGTCTCGCCTTCCCGATCACGTAAAATATTTATCTAAAGTGCTTTCATCAAATGGATTTGCCTGTTTTTGACTTTAATCAAGGTAGAAGGATGTTTGAAAAATTTAATCCATTAAAATATCTACTAGGTACTTATTTTCGGACCTACCTGTTAAATGCGTAATGGCGGGTGATGGTCTTTAATGGTGATCCTTAATCAGTAATGGTTTTACTGGAGTAGGCCAACACTCTCTCACTTATAAACGCATAAGTACAACGACAAGAAGATACTTAACTATATGTGTCTACTGTATACACGGAGTTTATCACTCACATTAATTTATGTCGCACTAGGCGACGTATTTCGGATTACCCATTTTCAAGTCATGATACCCATTTTCAAGTCATGTACGCACTGACTGTCACCACTTTCCAGTCAGTCCGTACAGGCTTGGCTGGAAAATAGGTTTGACCTGCTAAATACATATGAGTTTATCCGTTTTAATTTAATGTATCAATTGCCATTTCTGATAAATATTGTAAAGGAAACAGTTCAAATCCCAATAAATAATGTCAGTTTTTTTATAGCTTTATTAATATAACCCAGCATGATTACGTCAATTTATCTACGTACTTACGTTGCAAGAAATTTAAAGCACAATGCCGAATAAATAAATTATATCATAAAAATCTTAATAAAATTAACATTGTAATTTATATTCAAATCTTGAACGCACCATACCTGTTACGCATTATTAAAGCCGGTAATACGCAGAATGTTTCAAACTGAACTCGCCGTGAAAAATACTGCAATATTTGGGTGATTCGGTTGATTCATGAGCCATTACTTGCGCGTTATTGTGCTTTGGTGAAAATTAAGGGTGGTTGGAACACATGTTGTGTTAACTAGAAGAATTTACTCTTAAAAATACGTCTCTCTAATCTAATCTATGTATTTAATTCCATAACACAAGCCTTCTTGATCTTACCGTCAATTTGTGTAAGGGTGTCCTATAATATTTAATTATTGTTTTTCCTCTACACGTAACAATAAACAACAACGTTCCGGACATTTGGGAGGTGTATGTGGAACCGGATCGAGGCCCTTTCGACAATTTAATAATATGTAAGGTGTACACTAAGCGGATGTTGCCCCTGTCCATGTGATGGGACGCGCACAGAGACATTACTGGATTATTGAATTAAAAAATCATTTAAGTTGATTGTAAACGTTATCCTTAGTAGTGATCAAATCGACCGTGTTTCATTTTGATTTAGTATTGATATGGTAGCTATGATTATTTTTATCAATTTCCGAGATTTAAGGCGATACCTACATATAAATTCAGAAGATGACAAAAATGTAAAATGTGGTAGGTATATTGTTTGTTTCAAAAAATGAAATGCTGTTGGTAACCAATTATATTTGTTGCAAAGTGATAAAATAAACGTAAAATTATATATCTGCGTTGCTATTCAGAATAAAACTAGAAAAGACATTTATATTTAACTAGCTATGTAGTTTATAAGGGAAAAAACGTATCCTATGTGTTTTTCCAGGGTGTCAGCTAACTCCATACCAAATTTTATTAAAATCGCTTTCTAGACATGAAAAAGTAACAAACATACACACATGCTCAAAAACTTCGCCTTTATAATATTAGTGTAGATTTACTCAATGTTAGTATGATTATACTATGCTATTATATATAATGTTGTAGTGTTTTTAACTATAATTTGCCCATTAAATGGAACTTATGTACACACCTGTCAAATGGAAGGACGTGGATTTAATTCCACATTGGGTCAAATATTTGGGTATGCAAAATGCGGGCGCGTATTTGCTAAGGGCCGAAACGAGGGCTTTGATTTGTTTCGGGTCACTAAGTATAAGTGATTTAGAATAAAACCCGGGTAGATTAAACAGTACAACTGGGAATATATTAAATTATTTTATTAATATAATTGAAAGCCATTTCTGAGTCTGAAAGCTGGTCTCAGTTTACGGACAGTCCCAGGCCCGGTACTGCGAACAACGAAGTTCGTATATTTCGGGCATCTTTCTCTTTTACTCCAATTAAGGCGCCATGAGAGTGACAGAGACAATCGTCTGAAATTTACGAATATCGTTCTTCGTGGTAGCGCCGCAGGTCTGGGGGAATCGGTTTAAGGTTGACTCGCGATACACTGGCCCGCGTCCGAGCCGAGTCCACCGTTGCGACATTTTGTATAGAATGCGTCACGTGACCATCGAGCTGCCCAAGCCTCACGGCCCGGGCAACGGCCGTTACAGCTTTGTAAAAAGACCTTGTTCGGCTCGGTAATGGGAAGGCAACATGATGTGGATGCGATGTCAACGGGCGTGTGATGATTGTTTACGCGCAACAAATGGCTTAATGGAACGACGCTCATTCGAACGTTCGGGCTGCCTCGGTGAGTGCCCGGCGGGTGAACGAAAGGCTCGGGCTAGGAAGGGCGACGTGTTGGAGGGGCGACGGTATAACGTGAGTCATCCTTAAAGCATGCTGGAGATTGTTCTCTCTGCCTTTTAATGGGGAAAGCTGTATCTATACATTTGCAGCAGTGTACATCCTAAGCTGATAGGTAGGTAAGTAAGTAATCAATATGGTGGTACAAGCACCAAATATTTTATGGCTATTTTATAGCTTTCACAAAGACCTCGCAAAGGAGCTAACCCGTGCAGTACAAGTTAAGACAACCCACTTAAAATAGGCATCGGCATCTTGAGACAAAGTTAGTTAAGTTACTTCTGCTCTCTAAGCACATACACAGGTGTGAGATAAGCGGTCTCCTTTTGTTTCATGAAGCTTTATATACATTTAAAGGCTGCTCGGCTCATTACGTAAGACTGCGAGCTATGTGTGACGGCAAATAAAACCTGCTACTGCCGTATATCCGCCACTTCGAGAGAACATTTAGGCGTGGCATAAGTTACAGGAGATAGCGTTATAGAATCAATTTGCTGATCTTTCCATGCGCCTCTATCCTGGATAGTGATAGCTATCAAATGATCACTAATTATCAAGATGAATTATTTAAAATATTTGTATAGGTCATGACTATATCAGTTTTTGTTTACTTTATCTCTCTCTAGTCGTTGACTTCATTACTGAAGGTCGTGTCCGTCTTGAAATTTTCTGATGACCTCTGTCACCAATCGCTTCCACCCCATCCTGTCCTCGGCTTTCTTCATGGCGGTCGTCACTGTGAGGCCTGTGAGAGCAGAAACCTGATCTGACCAGCGGGTGGGAGACCTGCCACGTCGCCGCTTGCCGTCTATTTTCCCAACAACCACAAGTTTCTCTAAGTTGTCAGGTTCACGGCGGGCAAAATGTCCAAAATAGCCAAGAATCCTTTGGTAGCAAGTGGTCGATAGCCTTATCCGGATTCCAAGCTGCTGAAGAATGGAGACGTTCGTTCTCTTGGCTGTCCATGGGATACGTAGCATCCGTCTCCAACACCACATTTCGAAAGCCTCTATTTTCTTGCGTTCGGTTGAGCGGATTGTCCACGATTCCGAGCCGTAGAGAAAAATCGAAAAGACCAGAGTTCTCACAATTCTCACTTTGGTGTTGTTGGAGACTTTTCGATTCTGCCATATTCGTGTCATCTTACTCATGGCAGATTTGGCCATTTGAGTTCTCCTTTGAATTTCTCTCTCGCTTCCTCCTTGGTTAGTAAGTAACGAACCCAGATACACAAACTCACTGACAAACTGTAAGTCAGAGAGTTCTCCTGTTCGTGTGAGTTGCTCACCTCGGTCCACAACCATAACCTTTGTTTTTCCCCGGTTATTTGAGAGGCCAACTAGAATGCTCTCTCGCTAAACTCTGCGGAACAGCTCAGCTACTTTATAAGCAAAAGTAAATCTCATTATCTTGCTGAAATGTTTAATATTAAATTAACTGTTTGAAATTCGCATGCGACGGAGCAAGTAATATGGACACGTTTTATAGTGAAGCCATCTTAAGTACTGACTAAATTTTCAACTGAAGAAAATCTATATAATCCTTCCTCATAATTAAACATCATCTTTCCAAACACAAAATCTAGACTTTCTGAAAACACCTACATTTCCATTTATTATGTGTACTGATAGACGTGTAAGTTGTATATGTACACAAAAAAAATGGAATTGGTGTTAAAAACATAAGATATAGTAAATTTTCTCAAAAAAATCCGAGGTCTTAATAAGTTCAATCTTTGTATTTTTATAAGCAGCAAAAGAAAACATAGTCAAAATAGTTTCATAAACTAAGTGTCAAAAATGCTAGATGGAGCTATAAAGATTTGGACATAACGTCCCTCAACCGTCACTACCAGTCACTTCCGCTCTCCGCCACTGCCATGGTCCTCGCAATATCCTCGGACTTGGCGTGAATTGTTACTTGTAAAATCGCAGCCAACTTCCAGGGCCATAAGTCTGCGAGTCGCCACCGTGACGGAATACTCCTCTAAGTCACGCCACTTGCCTCCCTAATGTATGGATATTTGGGGAGTCTTTTCTCTATTTAGAACAAGGCGTTTGAATGTGTTGAAATATGCAAGAGTGAGTGAAGTGACTCATTCTTTAGTCTACAGGGCTGCTTAGCAGTGGCGGCGCGCCTGTACAAGCCGATTCCCGCCGGCTTTACTAACTTTCCCATACTTCAAGGGTTTTCCTTGGGCTCACGAACAAAAGGAAAAGCCATAATGGCTCCGTCTTGCCTAATGAAAAAATTGTCCTGCTGCCACTGCTGCTTAGTGTACAAAAAATAAAATGAAAACCGGTTTTAATTATTTGAACGTTAAAGCTAAAACAGAGTTCGTATCAGGTGAACAACTTAACTGAAGGACCTTTTCTATATAGTTGAGAGAATGAATGTTATATGGAACGAAAGTCAAATTTTGTAAATAGAATGCCGACATGCGTGTATAGATACGTTACTACAGACTACATAAATCTGGTGTTTTAGCTAAGTTTTTCACCTATACGCCTGTTATGAGTTATTTGTTTGTTGTTTAAATACTTTAGGGAAATTCGTAAATTAGTGCATTTCAGGCAATATACGTGAATAAAGTTTAATCCTTAAATGCACAAGGTATCATATTAGATAGATCTAATTTTCAACTTTGTTCATAGCGTAGATATTAAATTCGTCCAAATTCGTTGAAATTATTTATATCGTCATGCATTAAAAGGTTAAAATTGCATATAATGATACAATATATACATATTTGTATATTGACAATATAAATAAATATTTATTGACTACGAGTATACTAATTAATTTTATAAAAATAAACGACTTTTGGTTACAAAAAGTTAAGTCAACTACTAAGTATATTTTATTTGATTTTCATCACGTGAGACGTATTAGCAATAAAAAAATACGAATTAATTTGGGAGTGCCCTGTCGGACAGGTAGAGTCTGGCTAACCAATTATTACTCGATTGTTACTCTTAAAGTTGAAAAAATAAACTATACTCATCCCTTTTTTTGGGGTCGTAGTGCAAGCGAAAGAAAGAGACGGTATGATTCAATCGTCTATGCTTTAAGTGAGTAAACCAATTTTTTTTCACTGGCCAAACTCTATGACAGCGGCGCTACCGCGAACAACGATATTCGTAAATTTCGGACGATTGTCTATGTCACTCATGACACCTTAATTGGAGTAAGAGAGAAAGATGCCCGAAATATACGAACTTTGATGTTCGATCTAGACCACCTAGCTTAAAAAAAAACAAAAAACCGGCCGTCCAGAGTGGGGTCGCTACTGGGGAGCTGCGTTCTCGAGGGTAGTTTATGAAACATAAGTGGTTCGCTATATGTTTAAAGCCCGGTGACTCCTCTCTACCCTTAGTTTTTTGTACCGGAGTTGCCCTTGAGCCATCTTTGATATCGATTTTTAAGGGGGCCTATCTCGTGAAGGAGTCACCTTCTCCCGAAAGTAAAATTGCACACTATTTTATTAGACAGGTGTAGGTATATTTTTTATCCAAAAACCTTAGTAGCTAGTCCATCCTTTCCACCTAATAGCCTAGTATATTCAAGATTTAATTAAAACTTAACAGTCCTTACACCATGGACAGCACTTCGTCTCTGTGCGCGTAGTATATGGACAAGGGCAACATCCGCTTAGTGCAGCCCTTATTTCATTAATTTGTTGGAAGCCTCTGCGCGTTGACTCAATACGGTTCAGCGGTGCTACCGCGAAAAACGATATTCGTAAATTTCGGGCGATTGTCTCTGTCACTCTCATGATACCTTCGATGGAGTAATAGAGAAAGATGCCCGAAATATACTAATTCGCGGTACCGCTGCTGCATACGCCTCGCAAATGTTCAGAACAACATTGTTCCTTGTACATAAAAAAGATATACAGGGTAATAAATATTGGTGTATTAATTTAACTAGAGAATGGGGTTGTTGTGAATCCAACCACACTCAGACAGCGGAGATGAAGACGCAGATAGTTTGGTACTCTGCCCGTGTTTCCCCTGCAAGCTGGCCCGGTAGGTACCGGGAACATCGAAGTTCGTAAATTTCGGACATCTTTCTCTTTTACTCGTCATTATGGCGTCATGAGAGTGACAAAGACAATCTTCCGAAATTTGCGAATATCGTTTTCCGCGGTAGCACCACTGACATCTAACAACGGTAGCAGTCGTTTATTAGCTATAAGCCAGCTTTATACAGTAATCTATTTTTCTTATGGTAAATAAAATGTGCATGAACCAACGGGAATAGGCAAGGGTTGCGAGGGTTGCCTTTTAAGTTGTGTCGTTTGTAAATCTCCCGCGATTATTAAAAAAAAACATTATGGCGTTAATTTTGATTTCAAAAACAACAGAATGTTTTATGATTGGTCGAATATGTTTATTGTCGCGACTGTTCAACGAAAATTTTAAAGGAAAATACGAGTATGGGTGGCATAATTTTCTACAACTTTCAAAGAACTACGTCCAACAATGAGAGGTAGGGCACAGCGATGACCATCACGCTTGAATCTGGGGCAGCCCAACTGGGGAAGTACCTCCTCCTTACGGAATACCACAGCCATAATAGCACTGCTATCTTTCAGGTATGTAGTGCTGTGTTACTGATGGTGAGTAAGGTTCCCAGAGCTCCAACCCCCCTTCAAGGCGGGCAACGCGCTTGTGACTCATCTGGTGTTGGTGGTGTTGCGGGTGCCCATGGGCGACGGTAATTGCTTACCACCAGGCAATCCGTCTGCTCGTTTGCCGCCTATGTCATAAAAAAGAAAGAAATCATTTGTAATTTTGTATATTGACAAACGTAAGGTAATTATTATAAACTCGCAAAAAGCAAATAAAAATAAATAAATAGGGATTAGTTCAATAATGATAATTCCATTACCACAAGCTACTAATAATTGTAAAAGCAAACTACTGCAAATAATTATAATAAATATTCAATTTATCACCGTAAATATTGTTTATGTGCGACGATAAAACTCAGCAAAATCAACAAATTACCGTTCGCGCGAATCATAAATAGCAGAGCGCATAAACAACGAGCAGTACAGATCCAAACTACCTCTGTCACTATTTCAAACGCGTTGAGCATAAATCTGCTAAACTGTGAACGCTTTTAATGCAAAACGCTGTGATACATTACAAGCCGCAGAAGTTTCTGGTACAGAACAGTCACTTGTAACAAAAAGGCTGGTCTATTTTTGAACTGCGCTGCTTTTATTATGAAAAAATACTTACTGTATTATCTTGTTCAACATCGGATATTAAAATAAGAAACATGTTAATCCTATTGTACCTAATTTGTATGTTTTGTTACAGCACAATCTGGCCAAATATAAATAAATATTACTGAATATTCTTATACTTTCCTGAGCCCCACTGTAAGCTGAAGAAGGCTTGTTTTGTGGATACTCAGCCAACGATATTAAATAAATAGAAAACACTCATGACACAGAAACAAACATCTGTGCTAATCGTAATCTCACAAATAATGCTCCTACTGGGATTCGAACCCAGGCCCGTCGGCTTCCAGGGTCACTACCCACTAGGCCAGATCTGTCGTCAAAATCTTACACAAAGAGACATAAGTAACATCACAAATAGCTCTATAAGGCTTCTGTTGTAAGTACTACACAATGATAATTATAGTATACTGATACATATACGTATTTTAATACACAGAGAACATACATTAGACCATCACCCAGAAACAAAAATTATAAATTATCCCGGAACTTTGACTATCATTGCAAAACGTGCGAAGTACAAATATTTAAGTTGTAAGTCGTTACAAATATATATGTCATAAATATATATATATATATATATATATATATATATATATATATACATATATATATATTTATGACATAGGCGGCAAACGAGCAGACGGATTGCCTGGTGGTAAGCAATTACCGTCGCCCATGGGCACCCGCAACACCAGGGGAGTCACAAGCACAGGGGAACCTTACTCACCATCAGGAACACAACACTACAGACCTGAAAGGTAGCAGTGCTATTATGGCTGTGGTCTTCTGTAAGTAGGAGGTACTTCCCCAGTTGGGCTGCTCCAGATTCAAGCGTGATGGTCATCGCTGTGCCCTACCTCTCATTTTTGGACGTAGTTTAAAGACATACCCAGGTCCAAAATTTATTTGTTTCTTTTCATAAATCACATTTGGTTATCATGCATATCCTATTATGTGAATTATTAAAAAAATCAAAACGCCCGTTCGATGTCCTCACAAAAAGGATTAATGCCAAATTCAACTAATCCAACATGATCGCGCCCTAAAAAAGTAACAGGCATTTTTAACCTCATCCAAGATTCATTTCAAAACGTTACCAGCATATAAGGCTATTTGAATCTTTTATGTTTAAGGAAGTACGACAAAATGCCTTTATTATTTACATCCCACACGTTCGCGCATATGAGCGAACGTGATGCCATCACACGTGTGAGCAGTCAAATCGTTTTGTAGGCGTGAGGTCATCGAGGGATTGTGTAAATCCGACTTACATCATTCTCCACCTCAATATAGTATTTGTATGAAAGTTTTTTGATTTAAAGACTCGATTTTGAATTTATTTTATCGACATGTGGTTGACCTGTTTTTGTATACTTGTGATGAAGCCCTTACAACATTAAAAAATCTTGTGTAAATTTTGATTGAAAAATGACTTTAATTATATAAACTTACTAAAAAAAGTATAAAACTATGTACATTATTAAATGAAAGATGCATCCCGATTCATCTTTTTGCCTCTTGATACCCAGTAGGCTGGTAGCGTTTGTACCTTCAGGCTTATCCCTTGGCTGAAATAACCGCCAACCTTTTAGTTACCCGAAGCATGGATTAAGCGCTTGAATTTTTTTATACAGCACCTTCGCATTGGCACCCTGGTTTTAGAGTTTGTCTGAAAAACTTTTTGATATTTTCCTGCTGTGAACTTCTATAGTCTAGTCAGCCAATGAATGTAGTAGCTAAATGAAAATAGGTATGACAACACTAAAAATTATGTAATTATTTCAAAGTGTATAAAAATAAGCTATAAACAGCCCTCTATTCTCATTTTTGGGTGTTTATCATTGCATAAATAATCATATAACTGTCGAAGGTTGATTTAAGTACGATAATACTTATTTGAAAATTTTATAGTTTTATTTTTTTTGGTTACAATATATCAGATCTGGTTACACGTTTGAAAACATTTTACCTACACTTTTAAGTTCTACCTAGAGTGAACTTGCTTATCATCTAATATCTACTTAAACAATCATATCGAAGTAAATAATTAATGTCTGAGTCGGTAATTATTCCGACAGCCGTTTGTTATAGTTATATGAGATACTGGTTTCATATCAACACACGTCCTTGGCAAGTTCTCTGAATGTGTTTATCCTATTTAGTTAACTAGTTTAGATCTAAGATTTGATTAATTAGCAGGTGATTCATTTCTAATGGGTAGGGTAACCAAGAATAGTTAGAACACATGTATACTCGATATTGGAATTGTTTTAATCTGGTTTGGACAACTTATTTATGTAAAGATGTCCGGTCATATTTATTTATATATTATATACAATTGCATCTCTTTTATATACAAGGCTGACCAGCGTTTGACCTCAGTCACACCTGAGGCTCTAGTGTAAGTTACTTTTGACGTAAAAAAACGTTTACGAACGCGAAAGTGATAATGTTATTTATATGGGAAACGCAAACGCGTTCGTGACGTAAACTTACGTTAAAAAATTACACTCAGGGCTCTGATGGTAAGTGTCGATGAGGTCGAGGGTGTAGCACTCTGGTTCAGTAACAGCCTATTCACTCATGCCTTGAAAATAAATTATATCTTTCCGGGAATACAGATGAAGGAAGTTATTATTATTCCTTAGCAGTCTGCATTAGGAAGGTAGAAGCGAATCACTTCGTGCAAATGAATGGAATATTCACAACGTAGGGATGAAACCGCTCCCCTCGCCTGCACGTCCGGTGATGAAACGGAAACGGCGAAATTTAATCGTGCGATTCCTGTGCAAACTCTCCAAAATGTATCCTGTAAAATACAGAGAAACTATAGCAACCCTGCGACGGTGCGAAAGGTTCTGTGCTATAACTCAAAACACATAGTCAATTTAATTGTACCTTACTCGTATATAAGCTACCTTCTCGTTATAGCGACTGGACTGTGTGAAGGGAAGGTAGCCAAGGGAAAATCCGGGATCCTTCCACACCAAGACCTGATTTGTACTACTGAAACAGTCTTACTTAGTTTACGCTTCCTGCGAGATAGGCTAAAGGTGTTCTCAACCGAATCTGAATGTCTGTAAGCTACCCAGATCACTAATTATATGGAGATGACGTTGCGGAAAAATGCTCTTGTTAAAGTATTTTTAACACAGACTAATATTTATTATTCAAAATTATACAACAACTAGCTTTTCCTCGCGACTTCATCGGCCAGCTATCCCGTCTTTAAAGTATGGTTGCGGGATAAAAACTATCCTATGTCCTTTCTCGTAGCTCAATGTCTCTCCATACCAAATTTCATCCCAATTGGTTTAAGCGTGAAGAGGTAACAGATAGATAGAGTTACTTTCACATTTATAATATTAGTACGGATTTTATTTTGAAGAACATGATTTAAACATAATAATCCCGTTTGATTTTGGCCACTAAACGATACTCCCACTCCCATTTAAATGAGCGGACGGTATAAGCGAAGCGATTGGCGGAGCGTTGCGTCGAGGTTCCAAGAGATTATAGCGACGCGCACTGGGGCCGCTTACGTTCGTTTACATTTGTTTAATACGCACGCCGCAACCGTCCACGCCACGTCAACTCAGAACGTACACTAACAATTTAACAATTGACAGTCCTTTAAAAAGGCACAAATAAACGAATGAACATTGACAATCCCGTTTTATGCTGATTAATTATAATCGTTCGTGCAATTAGCGAAAGCGATGCGCGATTTATAATTTCGATTCCGACTATTCAAACGATCCCACTGATTTGCATTGCATAGTTCGGATCATTTAAAGCCGGTAATGACTAATAAATTGCTTATAGGTAAATAGTATAAATAGGGAAGTATGTAAATGGTGGGACTATATTTTCGACCGGTATTTGTTAACATTAGTTCTCAAAATGGCGAATCGTATGCTTCAACGAAGATATACTAATAACATAAAATAAAAACGTAGCGAATATAAGAACCTGGGCATAGAGTACCATTTTGTACCCTTTGGCGTAGGTCCACGGCGTCCCAGCGCGCACAAACTATTTTGCAGATATCGCGAAGCATTTGGTTGACACAACGTATCAGCATGTATGATACAACGAGGAAATGCCTACAGAATCCTTAGTACAATACCTTATTAACTCAAAGACTCCATACAACAGACCAAAGTGTTATTTTTGAACTTGTGAAATATTCTAAGACGAATTCTCATAATCCTCGGCCTTAAGAAATTCACTGCTGGGCTTGTATTATCTTGCGTGATAGTTGCCATAATCGCTACGCTTGGCAGGCGGGTTGGGTTTTTAATTTGGAATCGATGGACGCTGGTTGCCTATCCGTATTTTTTTCCCATTGTCGCCGTTCGACACCCAGCTAAGAAGAATAATAAGCAAGAATACTTTTTTATCATTCGTAAAACAGTGAAAATATTCCACATAAGTTACCCAAGCCAAGAAAAAAACGATACTGTCTCCGTTGTTCCTAAATAGAAGTAAAAGCTTCCCGTGGAAATAGATATCATCAAAGGAATCGAATATATCAGCTAAACGACGTGAAACATTGGAAAAATAGCCTCACCGAAGATGATATGTCGGCTCATAAAGTAGAGGGTACGTACCACGGAAACTCACTTTGAAACTTCACTTTGAATACGAAGATATTAATGAATGAACTCCATTTTAAAAGTTTCAGTACTATTATCATCATTTAATGCCGGGGTGTGGAGCTGGCTGGCTAGAATACCACCACCTCATTTCCTCCCGCGGGTGTAAGAGGTGACAAAGGGAAAGAACCATGGGCAGCAGCGATCGCAAAACCCTACCTACAGGTCGCCAACCCGCCTGTCAAGTGAAGCGACAATGATATAAGTCATATTTGGAGGAAGCTTATGGACAGCAGGTCGATTCACTGCAATCGTATGGTATTTTCAGAAAAGTAAAAATGTTGTTAAGTTCTGGGAGTCCTTGACCAAAATCGACAACCCGCCTGTCAACCGTGGTGATAAATATATATCCCCATTTATGAAACTCTGACTTCGCTTTATAAAAACAAACTCGTATCTTTTGTACCTTTCATTATGCACCATTCACATAAACTACTATTATGTTTTTGGTTCTCCGCACACATTGCTCATTAATTGTCGCCTTTTTCCTCACACACAACTAAAATAACATCGTGAGGCTCTACCATTATGACATTGTGAGAGTTAGGCATAATTTTATTTTTAATCAGTTTATTTTCTATGTTTACATTACAACCGTATCATATTTTTTATAACCCCACCATACTGATTATTAAATACGAAAACAGTCTGCTTTGTGAGATCTCCACGAATAACCACGAACAATTTCTAACACCAATAGTAATAACCTAGAGCAGCTAAAACGCAAACGTATGAATCAACCGACACACAGCTCCATACATCAACCGGTAGAGGGCGACACTTAATCCACACCCCTAAGCATGCGGAGATATGACGTCATTCGTCACGAACGCCGCACGTGATAAAGGGGCGATTTATTGCAATCGGGGAATAACTATTAAAATGATAGCTACTTAGATACTTATAACCTCTTCAGAGCCCTGAGTGTAAATTTTTAACGTAACAAAGAGTCACCATCGCGTTTGAATATCCCATATACATACGCGTCACTCACTATTGATTAGTAACGCGTTCAAGACGTTTTTTACGTCAAAAAAAACTTACATAAGAGCTTCAAAAGAGTAAATTTTGGCCAATTTATTTAAGACAAGTTAATCAAGCCTTTTTTAGGTTTACTCACGTTAGCGGTCCGTCGCCGAGCCGAGGACACCGTCGCTACATTTTGTATGGAATGAATCACGTGATCACCGAGCCCTCCAAGCCACTCGGTCCGGGCTCGGGCCGGTCATGCGACGGCCGTTACAGCTATGTAAAAACGCTCGGCTCGGCCCGGTGATAGGAAGGCAACGTGATATCGTCACGATTACCACGGGTATGTAACGGTCGTCTACTCGCAACAAATAGCTGCATGGACCCGCTTGGGCCCGGACCGCTCCGTCCGTCAACGGATGGCTTGGGCTCGGGAGAGCGACGTGTAGGAGACGCGACGGTCTAACGTGAGTCATCCTTAAATTGTGGCTCATTTGTTTTGGACAAGTTAGTCAAACCTTTTTATTCATTTTTAAGAGTCCTCTTTAGACCTGAGGAACATAATGTGATAGCCTTGTCTTCCAAGCGCAAAGATTACGGCATTGAACGCTGTATGCTCAGACACAGTAGTTTATGGCGGTTTATGGGTGAGGATTATGTTCAGTAGTGGACGTCCATGATTGATAATATAGAATTACCTACCAGGCCTGGCACCGTGAACATCTAATTTCGTAAATGTTGAGAATCTTTCTCTTTTACTCTAATCAAGGTGTCATGAGAGAGGCATCGCGTTAGCGTCGCATAACGGGTCATCTGGCGTTTTCTGTTCGCAGTTTAGGGACAAATATTATACCCGAGTCCACTACGAAATGTGCATCCTTGCTTTACCGATATTTAAATCGAAAGAAAAATAGAAAAATATGACTCGCGGCGGGACTCGAACCCACAACCACTGGATCACTAGCCCAGTGCACTACCAATTGTGCTACACGAGTACCGCTTAGACTTGTATTTTTTTTTCTATCTATCCCTCGTCATATAGGGTCGTCATCATGGGTAAATAAATAAAAAAATACTAATAATAATCCTTGCTTCATATTGTATAATTACAATTTTCATTGTTATTACAATTTTAAAGTGTAACTGAACCGAAGTCTAGCCTCAAAAGTGTTGGAAGTGTAATTACTCAGCCGTCCTAGAGCCTCCTGACTGCCGTCGCCGGCAATATCCGGGGCAGGTCACTGCAACTTGATACCCGCACTTTAGCACGACGTATCTGACCTATTAGCCACGTCCACTGCTGGACATAGACCTCCACAAATCCGCCACAGGGAATGAGGAACATCTCTGAGTATGGGTGATTCAATACCATAATCGCAACGCGGCAGGTGAGTTGGCGATCGCGGCATGTTGCACCGCTTTAACGGCCCAGGCACGACATAAACCGCCACAGGGAATGATCTCTGAGTATGGGTGATTCAATACCGTAATCGCCACGCGACAGGTGGGTTGGCGATCGCGGCATGTTCCACCGTTTCAGCCCGGTCAAGACATTGCGCGAATCGCGACGCGGCAAGCGTGACCGGGCCGTAAAAGGACGTTGCTGCCGGTCTTCCGGTGGTTTTTTATTAATTAAGGATAATACCCGGGTCCGCTTAGAAAGACTCACTAAATTAACTAATATCTATCTACTAATAAATGTACGTTCTCGTTTCATATTGTTAAATTCGTGATTACATTTTTTTAAGATACAGTTATTACAATTTTCAAGTGTAGACTCCAGGTCTAGCCTCAAAAGTGTAGGAGGAGTCTCCTGACTGCTGTCGTTGCCGGATTTATCTGGGGTAGGTCACTGCAACTTAGCTACTTCATACATTTGTACATAATCGATAATCCAATTAAGCCGTAATCGATAGAAATTCTATGATTGTGTTATTTAAAGTAGATAGATGACTCCCGGGATTCGCTTTCATTTTCACATGCAATATACCTGAGGAAATCATTATTCGTATGCCGTATAATAGTATTCGAATCGTGACATTTTTAACTCCGCCAGGAACGAACAAATGATATTTTAGCAACATAAATGATAGAAACTAATAACAGTGGGTATAGGTAGTTTCACGAAAGTTGAAGTCACTCGCACAACAACATCTCATATAATGATAAGATATTACAGTTCTTTTTTTCATTTATTGCTACTTGTTTAAAAGTCAGAACCATCCTGTATACGAAGGTCTTACGCGGTGGCATTATTATTAATATGTATTGACATTAATCTAACCTTAAAAGTCTAGCCTCAAAAGTGTAGGAAGTCTCCTGATTGTTGTCGTTGCCGGATTTATCTGGGGTAGGTCACTGCAACTTAGCTACTTCATACATTTGTATACAATTGATAACCCAATAAAGCCGTAATCGATAGAAATTATATAATTGTGTTATTTAAAGTAGATAGATGACTCTCGGGATTCGCCTTCATTTTCACATGCAGACCTCGGGGGGATACCTGAGGAAATCGTTATTCGTATACCCATTTGTTTATTCTATGCATATAAAATATTACTTTTGTAAATGTAAATCCTGTGCATACTTATTAATTGTTAATCATTATGATTCGGCTATAAGTAAGATCATGATTGTAAAAATAGAAATAAATCTATCAATCTATTTAAACCTTTTTTTTATATACTCAAATAAATAAATCTTGGCCGTCACTGGTAATTTTATAATTTACTTCATCGTAAAATCTCCGTTCAGTTCCTAATAAAAGCAATCTATAATTTTCTCAATATCATTTACCCAGTTCTGTTCTACAACAAGTCCAGCAAGAAGTATAGCTATAATAAAGTCCTGAAGGCGCGATCGGTAAATATTATGGTCCCTAGTATTAAACACCGAGTGTTTGATGAATGTCAATATTAATAAGAATGTCACTGCGTATAACCTTCGTATACAGGATGGTTCTAACCTCTTAAACAAGTAGCATAAATGCGCTCTTAATTATTAAAATCAGAAAGATTTTTAAGGATCTTCATTGGCGAATTGTACATGAAGTTAAAATAATAAGACAATTTTAGACTTATAGTATTTAAAAACAAGCGTTTTTATTTTAGTATATTATTTGGACGACATTATTATTGGAAAACATTTTAATATTTTCGTAATAATTTTATCAATGAATTGCTTTGAATTAATTAATTCATCAATTATTAAATGAAGATTACATTCGTATTTGACTATTTGAAGGTGCTTCTTGCTAGGCCTACTTGAATAAAATAAAAATAATCAAATAACTGTTCATTGAGTCAGAAATCCATACTGATCACCATGTAAATTTCAACCTGTACAGTTGGTCATACGTTGTCCATATACACGGTATCGGTGAATAGGTCGATATGAGGTTTCTAGGTCACAAGGTATCCAAGACGGTGACCCGTGTGATGAATTATTTCATATCCGATGTCTTGGTAAACAATGTTATGAAGCCTTCTTATTATAATTTAATAATTTATTTATGGAAACCTCCTTTTTTTGTAGGGTAAATCTGTTAACAATTATACTGTATATCTCAGCGTTAGTTGACAATGATGAATTTCAAGCGACAATGTTTTCTATAATCACGACTATGAAGTGTGTATGTGTACTCATATAAAAAAAAATTGAGTACTAAAATAATCACACACAAAAGTTTCTCACCATTATTTTTGCACCACGAGAGTTGAGGCGAATAGATTACGCACACAACTATAAGTACTGATTGCAAAAATAGTGAATGAATGGAACGAATGAGTGAATGTAAATAAAGACATTTAAAATGTAGTGTCAGTTAATTCAGTCATGTTTGAAAATGTTTAGTAAAAAACTTTTTGGTCCGTATTCACTCAAAACGCTGTTGAACTTGCTATCGGTATGAAAAAAAAAAAATTTAGAAATTAAATTAGAATTTCAAAATCTCCCTATTTTTATATGAGATGTTGTGTGAGTGACTTCAACTCTCGTGAAACTACCTATACCCACGGTTATTAATTTCCATCATTTATGTCCAGCAGTCGACGTCTTTCGGCTGACATGATGATGATAATGATGATGATGATGATGATGATGTTGCTAAAATATCATTTGAGTCGCTTAAATTCAAACTCAGGTAAATCCATCTGTCAGATCATGCGATTTTGGTATTATGAAAAGGTAATAGGGTAGATATTTGCAGAGAGGGTCGAATGGATTTATCTGAGTTTGAAGTTTAAGCGACACATTTGTTCGATTAGATTAGATTAGATCGTTTATTGGTAAAAAATGATATTTTACATGTCAAGTGTCTTAAAGTTTAGGATTACCTAATATCAAATTAAGATTAATCTAGCAGAGGTACACAATATAATAATATATTAATATAACAATTTTAGTTTGCTACAAATCAATATATATAAAATATAAAATTATGCTTTACACATTCTATTCGTGAGAATGGAAAGAGTTCATAAATTTTTTTAACTGTGGAATATACATATTAATATTAATTACTAATACAATATTAATTACTAATTTTTACATGATTAATACAATTCAGTTTTCTTGTTCGTTCGGACAGAGTTTAAAATGTCACGATTCGAATACTCGACACTCAAAAAATCGGCCCCCTGGCCCCTATTTCACCACTCCGCCAATTGTCATGATTCGTCACACATGTAAATTTCGGATGTTACAAGTGTCCATTGGCTACATTGACTGCTTACCATCGGGTGGGACATGAGCTTGTTTGACACTAATATGTTATTTCTAATAAAATACTGTCATTTTTCATTATATTTTCCGCGTTAGCAGACCGATAAAAAGACCAACCAACCGACGCGAACGGCTAACGATTATGCCCCTCGTTACGGAGCTAAACATGTCGAGCAATATTTGACTTATAAAACGTGAGTTACCTACCCGCTTCTATTGTACCTTAAATTTATGGCCAAATTTATGGTCTAGTAGATCGAGTAACGACGAAAATGGCGCGACTTTTTTTTTGGAGGTCTATAGCTATCCGTCGATCAGAAACTAGATTTTAATACCTACATATTGAGGCTATAGGAGCTAGCACATTCCGTCTCACTTTAATTAACATAGTCAGAAAGTGACGGGTGGTGCTGTAACTCACCGCAAGATACTGTAGCCCCGATGATGTGCTAGGCTTACTCTACAATCATCATCATATCAGCCGAAGAACGTACACTGCTTGGGCTTCCCCCAAAGACACCACAGTGACCGGTACAGTGTTTGACTTCAGTCACACCTGACGGCAAGTGTCGACGAGGTCAAGGGTGTAGCACGCTGGTTCAATAACAGCCTATTTACTCTTACCTTGAAGAAACTTAAATTATACCTTTCTGGGAAACTTATAATTTTTCTGACAAACAGCCAAAAGTCGTCAACTTTGTTCGCGGCAAACGTAAATATACCAGATGTGTAAGTTTTTAACGTAACAAAACGTCACCATCGCGTTTTAGTTACCCATATAAATAACATTGTCACTTACGCGTCGGAGACGTTTTTTTACGTCAAATGAAACTTATACTAGAGTCTCTAAGCCCTTAGTGTAAGTTTTTAACGTAACAAAACGTCACCATTCCGTTAGAGTTTCTCATATAAACGCGTTCGAGACGTTTTTTACCTCAAAATAAATTTACACTAGAGCCTCTGACGCGCTACTCCGCCTCGGTAGGTGTAACATTCCATGAAATGTGTTGATGTATGAAATACCATTAACTTCGATATAAGTACCTAAATCGGCATCAAGCTCATATAAAACCAGTGCCATTTCACAAGTGCAGTGGTATGTGTACCACTATGAAGCTGAATGCAGGCTAAACAAAAATTTAGGCCATGCTGAATACTGTGCAAATGAGCCCTTCGTACGGACGCGTTGGAACTGTAACTCGAGTGTTTTTTATTTGACATTAGTCTCACTTCATCTCAAATACACTCATATAAGTCTAAACGAGATGCAGTAATTAATAAAATAAATTATCTATTATCCTCTTGAGATCAACTATTTATGGAAAATCTTTGTTCTCTCAAAAGAATTAAAGTAACCGTTACTACAAAAAGGCTCGTGAGCCCCTTAGGTAAACAAATGTTGGGGCAAAGTATTTACATTCCACTATACTCTTCTTTAATAGTAGCCCATTATGTCCAATATGACAAGCATGCTTTTAATAATTAACGATTAAAACGGTACTACTCACGTTTATTTAGTCACTCGCGCGACATGTTTCGGAGAACATAGGCCTCCATTTTCAAGCACTAAGAGTGCTGAGTGTCCGTTCGGTTCGCCGCTCGCGTCACCGGCCCGGCATGTCGCGCGAGTGACTAAATAAACGTGAGTAGTACCGTATTAATCGTTACCCAAGCAGCAAAATTTGCTCCTGTAAATAACCTAAGCCCATGAAATTTTCAGTCCTATACAACTCCCAAAAACGTTTATAAAACCACAATTGGGCGCTTTTTATAGGATTAAATAAACCTATAGTCGTTTTATTACAGTCTTATAAATTGCAATTCAGTTTTAATATCGTCATATTAAATGCTCTTGCAGGATAAGTTGCTCCTATAAGTGTCTAGTAAACGCAACTAACAAGCACAATTAGTCTTATAACGGTCTGGTGCATGCTGGTACTGGAGTAATCATTCCTATAGTGGCCAGTGGCTTATCTCCCGCTCGGCTCCCGTGGTGATGTGTAACGCGTGTTTGTGCTCTAATAAAATAAAACTAAACTGGAAAAGGGTATAAGTAAATGTGCTTATTGTATCATAATTATAGTATATAAAAGGAATTGTTTTTTAACAGTGATTGTGAAGTGAATTAGAAAAAAATAACTTGCAAAATAAATTTTATGGATAAAGTAATAATCATAGAGACACATATTTTAACGCCCCCTTTTAAAAATTTATAATAAAGATCTGCTTATTAATTATTTACTGGTTAAGTAGTACAAAGTGCTGACACTTGCCATTGCCATTGTGGATTTTTAGATCGCCTCCTTTAACAGTTAGTATCAGAACGTTAATAATACCATTCATACTAAGCCAGTGCTGTTATACGACAAAAATTCCTGCCATTTTAATTTTTTATGGTTCCTTTAAATCATTCAATTGAAGATGGTTGTCCCTAAGGATTATCTCGATGTCGATTGTTTTTTGACAAGGATGGACTTCTTTAAGCTCGAGAAATATCAGTGGCCCTGGAAAATAACACACTTCATGCTATTAAAAAAGTGTAAAAAAGATAATAAATGGCCACTTGTTTCAATCACTCTTATAATGACAAGCATAAAACCCTTATAAGCCCAAAATTACGTATAATTATCAAACTTAATGCTAGTTTCATGCTAGTGATCTATTAGAAGTAACCATCAAGTCAGATCAGTCATGTAATTTTTTTGACCTATAACGCGTAAAATCAATAGCCTTTATAGGATTAATTGTCCCATTACAGATAGATATAAAACCTTAATAGGAGTAGCGGTTCTTATAAATGCTTTTATAGGATTAAAATATGCGTACTTATAACAGCCATATAAAATGTATTCATGAGACTATTTGTGTTTGTAAGGGTCATATAAATTTATCCTATAAACGCTTTTAAGACTAAATTATAGGATCAATTCGTCTGAGGATCAAATCGTCTTGTATGATGTTGTTATAAGATTATTGGTCAAAAACGTGACTATTATAAGACTTCTATGAGAGCGCCGAGCCGGTAGGTCGTGTCAAAAACGTTTATAAAACTACTATAAGAGGTATTAGTCTTATAATTTTTTCTAATAGGAAAATTTTGCTACTTGGGTAATTATTAAATATGTCTCACGTAAGTTTAAAAGCATGCTTTTGTTCGATTACCATTTATAACTTTTACCTTGAAAATATTACGACAGTTTAGGCCTAGAGGGATCTTGCCTGTGAAGCCAAAATCTCATTAAGGGCATTCAATTGTGTGATGAGCACCGACAGTTCTTAAGGGTGTTTTCCATGTATTTAAGTATTGTATATTAAATATATCGTTAGCTGAGTACACAAGCTTTTATGAGCTTACCGTGGGGCTCAGGCAATGTGTGTAAGAATATCCTATAATATATATTTATAAAGCTTGCTAATTTATGTAAAAACGATTAAACAAAAAATCCATATAAACGAGCATTGTATCATATCTAATATTCAGTGGAGGGAAATTGTAGAAACCAGTTCGGGCTTTTGGCTCCGTGTTACAATTAATGTCCATGTTTTATGTTTGTACAAAATGCGAGTGTTAAGATTGTTTCTGTACAAGTATGATGGATGCAGCTTACTTTATACAGGGTGAATTTTAAATCGTGAATCGTAACCACGTTTACCGGTAAAGCTACTTAAGGCTAATACAGAGCACTAGTGTTAATTACAATTAAGGACCCGCTTAATTAATTGTGAACAAAAACAGAAAGTGCGTCCCCACTTGTCATCCGCCTTGGTCACCCTACACAAGTCTCGTGACTTACAACGCAATGTTTATCTAATTGCAAAGGTTATCTTATCAATCTTATTATGCAATAAATGCATAGTGCAATTTGTTAATAAAACACTGAAAATCATCCTATAAGTTTACTCACATAAAAAAGAAACAGATATTGCAACAAAAAAAATATTTATTTACACATATTTTAATAAATGTTCGAAATGCTGGCCCTGGACTTCCAAACACAAATTTGCTCATCGCCTGAGATTGTTCTTTACTCTTCTTAACACAAAAACGTCGGCTTTTACTGCCTCAAAAGCTCTTACGATTTTTTGACGCAGTTCGGCTACAGTTTCAGACGGTTGTTCATAAACTCGCCGTTTGATAAAAATCTAAGGGAGTCAAATCGAGACTTCGCGGTGGCCATAAGATAGGCCCGTTTCGTCCGATCCAGCGGCCTGGGTGCTCTCTGTCCAGATGAGCACGAATTTCGCGGTGGAAATGAGCCGGGGCTCCGTCGTGCTGATAATGCAAATTAATCAAGTACTCTTCCGGCACTTCTCTTAACAAATCTGGTACCACATTCATCAAAAATTGGAAATAGTTTTGTCCATTTAATCGTCCTTGAATGAAACATGGTCCAATCAATGCATCATTCAGAATACTTGCCCACACGTTAAGACTGAACCTTACTTGATAGGCATCTCTTCTCGTAACGTGAGGATTTCTTCTACTCCACCAATGCTCATTATGAACATTAAATAGCCCGATCCTCGTGAACGTTGCCTCGTCAGTCCATAGTATGTTCGTGTCCAGGTTTTCTAATAGCCAACGGCACATGGCCCTCCTTTTTTCGTAATCAGCCAACATGAGATCTTGGACTGGCTGAAAGTGGTACGGATATAGTCCTGACGCATAAAGCGGTTGCCAAACGTAACGTTGACTTACGTGAAAAAGACGTGCAGCAGCTCTAGTACTCGCTTGAGGATTACGATTAAAAAATAATCGTATGTTTCTGTACAGCCTATCCGGAAGAAGATGTGGTCGACCGCGAGCCTGAGAGTGCACAGGCACAGTAAATTGGCCATACTCTCGTAGGTTTTGCACCATCCTCATAATTAAATTTTGTCTCGGTACCGGCGACTCAGGATACCTTCTTCCGAATAGTTCTTGCGTTTGACCAATTCTGCCAGTCTGAGCGTACCAAGATTCCATATCAAACCTTTGTATGTTCGTGTGCGGATACGGTGGAGGCATTTTAATACCATTAATCGTAATAAAACTTTATTTTATGAGTAAATACGATTTAAATATGGTAATTTATGTTGACAATGTCGGGGATGTTGACATTATTGACAATACGTGCCAAAATTCTATCCAGCCAACTTCAATATTAGGAGGTTGGATATCTAATGTTGAAATTTTCATGACAAGTGCGAAACATGAATGTAGGGTGACTAAGAGATCTGAAAAAATAGGACAAATCTAATTAAAAGTTGATAAAAGAAAAACGTACTTAATTTAGGTTTAATAGCATTGTAAGTTATTGTTAACTATGTATAGAGTTAAAAATTATAACGATTCACGATTTAAAATTCACCCTGTATAGAACGGCGAGGTAAATACTAAGAAAGACAGTGAAAATTTTGCCTGCCACTTTCGACGTCAATAGGCCTGTCACATGATTGACTCGACAGTGTATCGCTTTCGAGATACCCGACTCTTCAATTGACATAGTTAGAAATAGACGGAGGCCGTGACATATTGCAGTGCCAATCTTGTGTTAGGCCTTTACCTTAGTTCAAGACAATATAATCCTTTAAAGAAAACGCAAAACCAATCAATGAAAAGTCTGATTCATTTTACATAATATATATACCTATAATTGTAATTTATTACTTGTGATTTTTTTCAAAAAAACTAAATAGTATTTTCAATGAACAGCATCCAATAGTCTAGTTGACGTTTACTGTCAGGCTACAAACTTACTAGTTTTCGCAATACATTGCTTGCTTAGAAAATCTTCTTTTATTAATATTTATTAAACTATAAGTTATTTTCAAAAGTCGTAGAACAAATGTTGCTACGTTTGTGGTGTAGAAACGATGCCTAAAGTTAATGCTCCTATTACAGGCCACACTCGGTATAAATATTTACTACGACTTTCAAACGATTGTACATTATGCTAAACTCTACTCAGTCTTACAGGTAGCTCAATCATGCTTGTGTTGTAGCTATTATTAGACCATATATTTATGTAGCTTTGTTTGTGTGGTCCACAAGGTGGACCAACATGGTTAGGATTGTGCAAATTCACTCGACCAAACAGGCCACTGTTCTGGCTTTGGGGTGACCTCTATGTCCAGTAGTGGACGTCGATCAGCTGACATGATGAAATTTAATGACCCCAAAGTAGTTCGGCTACTGTATATTGCATTGGTTAGGAGTAAAATAGAATCCGGCTCTATAATCTGGTCCCCTCACGAAAAATCCTACACCTTGCTCTTAGAAAAGGTACAGAAAGCTTTTCTCCGCTGCTTGTATAAGAAGACGTACGGGGTTTACCCCTTTTTATATCCGACCAAATTTTTACTGGGTACGCTAGGCTTTAACTCCCTAGAGATAAGGCGTAATGTCAACCTAATGTCAGCTGCGTCCCAAATATTGAGAGGAGACTCGACAGACTGCTTGGACTTGACAGCAAAGATGACTTCCCTATTTGTTCCCGACAACTACTTACGTGGTCGTAGACACCGCCTCCTCGCGAATGAAACCTCTCACACGATTACAAACCAATACTCGCCAATCGTCCGATCCCGAACACTTCTTAACGACTTCCTAATTTTTGCACCAGACTGCGACTTATTTGCCGACAAACATTATAAACTCTTAAAAAATTTCTTACGTTTTTGCGAATTAACATTACAATAATTATTAATTGATTATTATTATCATATTAATTATATAATTTTATTAATATAATTTAAGTACCTAGCTTTATATATTTAATTTTACAGCGCTTTGGCGCCCCCTAGCTGTAATGCTGTAAAATTTTACTTGAATAAAGAATAAAGAATAAAGAATGATGATTTATCGTTTGCTTCTAATAGCTATAAGTATAACACAACATATATCTTTATAAACATAGATATTTAAGTATATATAACGTATCCCGTGCATCATAGGTAGGATCAGTACCGACTAGGATATGAGCCCGTAAATATTTTTACTGCATGTAACTACCAGATTTCGAGTACTAAGTGTCTGTATAACCATACAGACACTTAGTTACAACGGATGAACTTACGTGTACTTATATCGCACTAGGCGACATGTTTCGGGTAACCTCTGGTACCCATTTTCAAGCCGAGTCCGGATGCATAGGGTAAGCGTGCTTACTGCTCACGTGACTTCATCCGTTTGTAACTAAGTAGTTGTAACATGACTCACAGCAGTTTTAATTATATTATGGTCACACTAGTGTCATGAACAACACCGTGGCATAATGAGGTTGTAACAAAAGGTAATTAAGATTACCGATACCGTACAGAACGTTCGGAGGCAAGTAATTGGATTGCTTAAAGCTTGATGAAATATCCATATTCAACATCTTATTATAAAGGTATCTTTGTTATAAATAAATCATTATCATCTCAGTAATAAGACGTCCACTGCTGAACATAGGCCTCCCCCTTGGACCTCCATATGTACCGGTTGGAAGCAACCTGCATCCAGCGTAAATAAATATTTCGGGACAATCTTACACAAATCGATCTAGTCCTACGGTAAGCTTAGTAAGGCTTGTGTTGTAGGTACTAGATGACGATATAATATTATATACTTGATAGATACATTTAAATGCTTAAACACATAGAAAACACCCATGACTAAGGAACGAATATCCGAGTATCATCGGCTTCATAGGCAGCGGCTACCCATTAGGCCAGACCAGTCCTCAAATTAGTTCATAGCAAAACACACAACCTTCGTATGTATATATACTGACTGTATATACACGCCGTGTGGTGCCGGCTGACTAGAATAGCACCGCCCCATCTCCTCCCGTGGGTGTCGTAAGAGGCGACAAGGCGAAAAAATCGAGGGATGAGCAGCAGCGTCCGTCAAAACCCAATACACAACTACTGCGGTTAACAACCCGCCTGTCAAGCATGACTAAGCATGACTACCCGCCAAGCTGATACAAGTCATATTTGGGGGAGGCCTATGTCCAGCAGTGGACGTCTTACGGATGAAATGATGAAGGAAGTGTACTTAAGAACACATATTTAAGATTCCAATAGCGCTACCCCATCTCCCGTGGGGGTCGTAAGAGGCGACAAAGGGAAAAAACTGACGGATGGGTATAGCAGCGTGTGTCGAAACCGAATAAACAGTTGCCAACCCGCCTGCCAAGTCATGTTTGGGAAAGGCCAATGTCAAGCAGATGTCTTATGATTGGAATGCTTATGCATATTCCTCGCCGGAGTTCGAATCGGGGACGGCTAGCAGGAGTCACTATCGACGAAACCATTTCGCCTGTCAATGAGAGGTAGGGCACAGCGATGACCATCACGCTGGAATTTGGAGCAGCCCAACTGGGGAAGTATCTCCTCTTTACAGAAGACCACAGCCATAATAGCACTGCTACCTTTCAGGTATGAATCTAGTGTTTTGTTCCTGATGGTGAGTAAGGTTCTCAGAGCTCAAATTGCGGGTGCCCATGGGCGACGGCAATTGCTTACCACCAGGAAATCTGTCTGCTTGTTTGCCGCCTACGTCATAAAAAAAAGAAAAAAAAGCTTATCCAACAACAAATTTACCATCTCTCAAATTGTGACCCTGACTGCAGAAAATCCCATAAATAGGTCAAATAAATCAGCCAGTATTGCGCAATCATTTAATTCCCGCGTTCATTTGTCCCGGGACTTTAGGGTAATCTTACAGAACGTTAATTGCGGCCCTGGATATGTTTACTTGACGCGGGACGTGTCGTCTCCATCCATCTTTGGAATCACCCGGTGACTAAATTTGGATAGATGGGCCAGGGGTGCTTAGTTTATGTGGAAAGTTACGTTGTTTGCGTTTGTTTTCGTATTTGTTTCTAAAAATAAAGAAAAACATCGTAAACAACACAAAAATACTTTATATCTCTTTGCTCCCGAATTTATACTTTCACTTTAATTTGATTTCCTTCATAATTATTTATCCTGTTTGACAATACAGTTTACTAATACGAGTTTTTATCAGAAAATAAAGTTCGTAATGAAGTATATTTAACGACAGATGTGGCCTAGTGGGTAGTGAACCTGCCTATGAAGCCGATGGTTCTGGGAAAGGGTATTTATTTGTGTAATGAACACAGATTTTTGTTTAGAAGTCATAGGTGTTTTCTATGTATTGAAGTATTTGTATATCATAATTATATATCGTAGGCTGAGTGCCCACAACACAAACCTTCTTGAGCTTACCGTGGGACTCGGTCAATCTTTGTTAGGATGTTCTGTAATATTTATTTATGTTATTCTCTTTTTTCCATGTTAACGTATATAAAGGCGTTGTCAGAATGATAATTCTTATACACTTAAACAGTCATGTATCAATAGACTAACAGCGATCACACAGCCTAATCCTCAAAGGTAATCTTCATAATGATATCGAACCTAAATTCTTTTTTTTTAAACAAAACGTTGACAATGGGATTCAAAGTTACTTAAATCTTTACTTATATATAAAATAACGTGTGGGTGGGTGCGGACACTATTTAGTAGGTACCAGATTGTGATTTTAGATATTAGTATTTTTGAAGAAAAAAATTAAACAAATCTTATCGTTTATCCGTTCTTGTCAGAATCCGCCAAAGCCAGTCTCAAACGAAATCATCTTGGAACCCCATCTGCACCTCCCTAATCTGTCGCAGCCTCCATCAATCTTTGCCATGACGAATGACGAAAGCAGAAGTCCATTGCAAACGAGATGTTGTGATTATGAAGGTTACTAATGACTCTTCGGATCGAGATATCCGTGTTCTGCTGACAAAACACACGGTAAATCATTCCATTCGTTAGCTGTTATGCTTTTTGTGGGTAACTTATACAACATATCAAATTGTTTTACTGAATATTTTGATAAGCATTGGTTTTAACGACCCTACATCGATTTGAGTTAACTACGGCTACTTGGGATTCGATGGATGCTTTCGGGTTTTTTCCTTTTGTCAACTCTTACGACATCCGCGAGAGGAGATAGGGTGGTGTTAGTCACACATAAAAAGTGGCCAAGTCCACCAGTACTTGTATCTGAGTCCAGCTTTGAAAAAAAAAAATTAAGAAAACTAACTTTGTATTATTAAATACCAAGGAATAATTTTGTTATGATTTTTAGGTTTTTAGTGGGTGAAAATAATAAATTACGTTGTTTAGCTCTCCTGTAGATTTTTGCTTAAATTGAGATACTTGAATTAAGCTTAGGGCAGCCGAACTGGCATTTTCAAAATTAGCGCGATTTTTTTATATGACATTTATTCATTGCATAATTTCTGCATGTATTTTGGAATAGTGCTAAATTATAATCGTGGTTATGATTTTATGTAAATACCTCTCCTTATGCACAGCCAATAAAGATATGATTGCACAAGAAACTAAATAATAATAGCGTGATAAGCCTGTCGTAGTTATTAAAGATTACATGATTTTCAAATAAAGTATAAGCGAAGCTAGGCATAACAATAATTACGTAAATTGTCCACATCAAACCTAAAAAAAGGCTCTTGAGGCATTGTACTGAGGATGCAGGCGGCATTTTCCCGTTGCCCGTTTCATGCAAAGAAGGAATCAGATGAAATTTGTATCTGAATATTCCCTATAACCCACCCGCGTATTTCAAGACAAATATTGCCCAAGACGCTCGCTAAGTGTCCGTAGTGACCCGTGATTGTAAGTATACCGCGAAATGACCCGGGTATGTCCTTAAACTACGTCCAACAATGAGAGGTAGGGCACAGCAATGACCATCACGCTTGAATCTGGGGCAGCCCAACTGGGGAAGTACCTCCTCCATACAGAAGACCACAGCCATAATAGCACTGCTACCTTTCAGGTATGTAGTGCTGTGTTCCTGATGGTGAGTAAGGTTCCCAGAGCTCCAACCCCCCTTAAAGGCCGGCAAAGCGCTTGTGACTCATCTGGTGTTGCGGGTGCCTATGGGCGATGGTAATTGCTTACCACCAGGCAATCAGTCTGCTCGTTTGCCGCCTATGTCATAAAAAAAAATGTACCTATACTCTCTTTTCTCGATTGAAAAACTTTGCACCAGAAACGACACAGAGCGGGGCTCAGATCTGAAGCGTCATGTTCTTTATCGGTAGATTTACAACAAAGGTGAAATTAAAAATGGATAAAGGTCCAGCTTTAGTGTATCGGGTCAGAGTTAATTCTGTTCCGATAATAATGACAGTTGTGAGTAAATGGACACTGCATTATTTATGCCTCCATTACGACTGAGCCGAATTATCATCGCATAACGAGTGTGCAGTTCATAGATCTTTATTGGGTTTATGATGACGAGGCTTGACAGAGACATAGAACTTTCTATTTTTCTTTATCTAACATATTTGTTGTCTAGCTTCAAGAACCATACTTACCGCAAAAGTCGAAAGGTGCGATCAAAATTCGCCAGCGATAAAGAGGTAAATATATGAGTAAGGAAGTGGTTCACTGTAATCATTTTGACATAGGTTCATGTTTATCGTAACTTGTGGCCTAGTTGGTAGTGACCCTGCCTATGAAGCTGATGGTCCTGGGTTCGATTCACAGTCGGGGCATTTATTTGTGTGATGAACACAGATATTTGTTCCTGTCATGCGTGTTTTCTGTGTATTTAAGTATTTATATGTATCTATATATTATATTATATCGTCGTCTAGTACCTACAACACAAGCTTTACTGAGTTTACCGTAGGACTAGGTCGATTTGTGTGAGATTGTCCCGAAATATTTATTTATTTACTTGTACTAATTTAGAAATTTAATTATAATTATTAATAGTCTCGTGCGGTTTTTGACAAAATGTAGGTAGGCCAAGGCAAAGCCTGTACCGCTAGTTGGCTAAACGGCTGGCCGATGTCACCGCTGACAAAAGAGCTGGAAGCTTCCTCGCTCAACGCATAAACATAGCAGTTCAGCGAGAAAACGCTGCCAGCATCCTCGGCACTATGCCACAGGGGCCAACATTATAATTAGATTTTTAGTTTTTCCGATTGAAATAGTAAGTTTAGATTTAGTTTTTAAAACATGTTTTTTACTCTTAATATTTATTTGTGTCCATTATAATGTTCATTTTATTCTTATATTTCCAACAACTAAATAAATCATTGTAGGTATAGTGTTTCATATTGATAGTCAGTTTTGTTACAACTTACAGACGTTAACTGAATACAGTAAAGTGAAGACGCCCATATTCACTTCAAATTTTTTCTTTTGTCAGTGAAATCTGCTTGTTTGACCAAGTCGGTCCATCAAAGCAAGCTCTGTTCTTTTTTAACGCTTTGCAGTCTTTTAGCGTCGTCGACGTCGCCAAACCGTCGGCAGCTAGGTGAGTGAGTAAGTCAGCAGCCCATATATCTCAGTCTAAACTACGTTGTGGTATCTCAGTTAGGCGACGACTTACCTATGATTTTTTTATTCAGTTTACTTTTTTTTTGCCTAAGAATGTAACAATGTATAGTTTTTGTTTCAGAGGCAAATAGCTTGTAAGTAATCGGAAATCGAGACTGAGCTGGTCCGAACAATGCGACATCCGTATAAAAAACGCTTGATTCCAATTAAATATTCGTTATAAAGTTTTTAAGCAAAATAATGTAATATTATCATAATATTATTAACGTAAATACTACACGAAAAAAAAGATACTTGAACACTCCTAATATTTTTTCTCTAAAAACAATTTCGTTTTTAATTTTCAATTCGATTTTGGTCGTGTATAAATTATTCTTTATAGTTCTGTAACAATTGGAATCAGTTCGCGTAAAAAACAATTATGTATGTAACTGAAAACTTTCAACACTAATTTGTTACAGTGGTATCAACAGCAAGAGGAACGTAAGTTACATTCGGCGACAATAATTATAATATATTATGTTTAAACTATGCAATTTACTCCTTTGTTCAAAATTAAGAACATGTTTTTCACATTGACTTTAGAATCCAACCATAGAATCGCCTATAACATTAAATACGGGGCCTTCCGTCGTCATTAAGTAAAATGCCATGTCGCTGCAAACTTAGCGTGCTAGAACTACGTAAGCATTCCTCTAAACCTAAAAAGATTAAACTTGACTTTTAAAAGATATTAATTGATACTGATCTAAACTTTCACAATTTTTACACATAAACGGGACTTAACCGCATATGTTAACTTTAAAAATGACCTCCGACGCTCTCGCATCTCGCGCTGCTAGAAGATGTGATGTAAACTTTAGCCAGTCTTAATCCGAGAGCACGAGGACAACGTCGTTCTCGAAACATTGGAGGTAATTTTTAAAGTTAATATACGCGGTTAAATCCCGTTTATGTGTAATAATATTAATTGATGTTTAAGATGTTAATTTATTAAAACAAACGTGACTTTTGTTCTTTCTCTCGTATTTACAAATGGAATGTAAAAAAAAGGCAAAATCCTGAATCGCGCCGGCTTGTTTAGATTTGATTTATACGAATGGCTGGCAATTTATGGAGTTTGCCCCCCGGGCATAGTTAGTGTTTGACTCATGTGAAGGGTGAACCGCCCCTGTTAGGCAGGATTCCCATTAATATTAACTCACCGTATCAGTGACATGCATAACTTGAACAAAGAACGAGATATGAATCCATTTAAGTCAACCTTTCATATATTTTTGCCAATATTTAGACAAAGATGTCACTAAGGTATACAAAATGTAGTACTTCGGTACGAGTAAATTTATTTGGCAGGTAACTTTCATCGTTTCGCCGTAATGCGGTAATTAGTAGCTGTAACTGGCAACAAAAACACACCGATAATAGTACATTTCGATACTAGTAAGAAGTTTTTACACGTGTATCGAACCCAATTTTTCATAACAAGTGGCTTAAAAAGTGAATTTTACGCACGCGAAGCGTGCGCAAACTGCACTTTTTACGCACTAGTTAGGAAAAATAAATAATGTCGTGAGTGTAGCATGTTAGTCAGTTTGGAAACAGCCATGTTGTGCAAGTTATTTATTAACACCTAGTGCAGATTGTTAGGAAAACTAGAACACCAATCGAAGACGTTATCTGCCTTCTAAGTCGAGATGCGACCATTGTAGTCACAGCACTCCAGAAATATCGTTACAGTACCTACTTTCAGCTGATTGAAACCCATGTAATTTATAATTATTTATAAATCGAGAAAGTGGCATTCAGTATAACAGTATGTTTTACTGAATTTCACTTTCTTATTATAACAGCTGTTTTGTAAAACAATTACTTTCTTATTAATTGTTTGTAATTATCTCACGATTGTTATGTTGAGAATTATTTCCTTCGTTGCAAGAAACTACATAATATATTTTTAAGAAATAGCGTTATTTTTGATAATTATTGCTGCATTACAATTAACGTGTCAGTAAACATTTACCGTATATATATATATACGGTATATATATATATACGGTAAATATACTATTTGCTACTTAAATAGTGAAAAGTGAGTGCACTTTTCACTATTTAAGTAGCAAATAGTGAAAAGTGCACTCACTCAGTAAATTTTTGCAATATACACCTATTTACTGAACAAAATATAGTTACCATTACCAGCATTCGACTAAATTGCAGTCATAGATATGATAACTACGAATAAAGTAACTTCGTAATTAGTGATTGATAAAAATAAATCAAAGTTTCGTCAAATACACTTCAAAGTATTCTGTTTAGACGCTACGTTACAAGAACTACAATGGGAATCGAAGGAGTTTTATCTCGTTTACCGATAGTCAGATATTATTTACTACATGCAAGAATGTATTTAAATTATTTCACTATTTTTCTGGCTATTATAATAAATTTTTCAAAAAAAAAATTTTAAGCAAAAATTTTGGATTGTAGCTCAACGCGGGGCCGTATGTGTTTTTGGTGGCCTAATTATTGGTTTATTTGTGTCAGCTAAAGGATGGATTTACAAAATAACTATGAGCCCTATCTTCAGGCTTCAATTGCAGTGAAAATACTTATACCAACAATACGAACTCAATAGAAATACTTGACAGAAAAGTAAAGTGTTATTTGAAATGAACCTCAAAGTATTTTCTCCCGGCACGACGCTATATTGAAAATGTAGTGTCTAATAAATATGAAGTGTCGCGGGCCCTGCGTCACAACAATGCCTACATATTTCATTCTTGATGAATGAATACTACAATGGATCGGAGAACAAAGTTCATGTTTTTTCGATATTGTGATGATATTTGCAACTTTTAAATAATGCCTTTTGTTACTATTCAATGTTCAATCAAAAAAATATTTTATTAAAGTATCGACAAAAGTGCAAGTCTTTACCTGAAATTATAATTAAATATTGTCGCCCAACGTTGGGTGGATTTAAATTTTTATCTAGCCTGGCAAAAAAGGGATGGTAATAGTTTTCTAATGCAATTGATGAGCATACGAGGAGAACATGTCTAGTAAATTCAGTAACAGTTAAAGATACTGATTATATGTAGGAACAATATAATACTACTATCATACATCTCAATTTTATGTTATAATTATATTTAAATGCATACATGCACATAAATATATTCAGAAATAGGTACAAAGGTTACTTAACTATATGATCTATTCAAAATATTGCAAAGATCCGAAATAGTTACTACAACATCAGTTTTTTTTTATTTCTCGACGACTATTGTTTTTTATACGTTGTGATAATCTGTGTGATAATAAAATCTTTTGACTAAAATCTCACATTTCGCAAAAGATGATGAGTTTTTTCCGTGTAAGTTCAATTTGTTGCAATACATATATACAAATTTAACATTAGGTATACAGTTTAAGAATCTCGTTAGCCATATGCAAACTAAATGTCTGACATTATTTTTCTCTGAGCCTCACGCTTTATAGGCAGTGTAACTACGAACCTACTAGGTTATGTTTCATAATTATATTTTCAATGTTTTATAATTATATCAAGGTTTTATTTTAAAATTATACTTTAGGACATAACTTTCTTCAGAAACAACTCTGATTTGTAATTGGAGTATAAAATTAATAATTATGAAGTGTTTTTTCCTAAGCCCTGCGCCATAACAGCCCCCTTATATATCATTCATCAAACTGCTATAATGGCTATTAGTAGTTCATAAGTTCAAGTATTGTGATGTCAATTGTTTATATGTGGTTTACTTTCAGTCTAATCTGAAATGATATTTTTATATAATTTTTAAGAAATTGTTGTTTTGGCGCCCGACGTGGGGCTGTGGATATTTTATATTTTGATTCAATTTATTGTGTGTATCTGTTACGCTAAATTTTAACTTACTTATTAGAAGATAGATGATATACTTCTTATTTTTTCGTTAAAAAGTTCCGTAGTTACTACCGCCAAAACGATCTGCGATGTAGTTGATATAAAAACAAAGTTCTATTTAAAATAAACCTCTAAGTGTTTTTTTAGAACAAATTCTAAGTATAAGGAGAATATTATGATTTCAAATAATTGTGAACTGTATCGTATGACAGAGTTATTTTTCGTTACTCATAATTCTAAACCATATGGTTGTATTGATACTTTATCATTATTAATCGAGAAAACCAATTTCAATCAGAGCGTTTACAGAAACACTAAGTTCATCGAAATGAAATGTTGTCGCCCAACGTGGGATAGAACGATTGTTGAGCTGAAGAATGGTGCCTAATGTTATTCGAAAGCATTTTTCTGTGTGCCTCGCTTCTTGAACAGTTTTGTCTTTCATACAACACGAAATCATATTACATAATCCAACACGTTTTAGATTTTTTTATGACTCGTGTAATCGAATGAAAATGTTCTAATTTTATGAATTTCATTTAAACAGATACAAATTGTTACAAAAGACAGAAGTCGCAATAACATGTGCTTTGTATAGATAATAAAGAAAATTGATAAAAATATTTCTTTAGAAGATGGGACAAAGAAACTGTTCCCGTTAAAGATCATTATTACATCTAACCTCTGGTTATATGCGGAAAACTCGTGCAAGAATGTCGAGGCTTTCATAAAGATATGGTTTCAGTTATCTCTTTTGAAATATTTTTAGAAAAGTAAGCTTTAAAAAGTTTCTTGCCTTATTACTAGTTAAATTTATAACCCATATTACTTAAGCGCTTCGTTGATTATTTTTCGTGTTTTTTAAAACGAGTAAATTGAAATAAAATACAGCTGCGCATTATAAACCTGATTTTTAGCAGGTACTTAAGAACTAAGTAAGTTAAGTATCTCAACTGAGTCGCGGAACTTAGTAGTAATTATTTTTAGAACATTTTTTTTATCGTATATTATACTTCAGAATCCCATTTCAGAGCAAAACATATTGTAAAAGGCTTTGGACTATCCCTTGCGTCAACTGCGTGTCGACTTTGGACTTCTGATCCAATATAATGATCAACCATAAAAGCGACATTAACCAAAGTCATGGGTTCAAATCCCATGAGTCATTTTGATTGTTCATTGCAGTGGACTCTTATTCCCACTAAATATATGGTAGGTTCCACTATATAAAATAATTATGTTTAATAAGAACTTAGTGGTTTTCTTTGGTAATCATTATGTAAATTATTATTTAATGCGTGTATTTTTCGTTTTATCAGTTCAATTTAGAAAAATATATCAATTTATATAAAACAGATTTTTCCGATTTATTATTCCAATTTGAACCCTGAAAGTAAATGAAATCTTTGAAATACTGGCCAAGTTGATATTCAACTTACAGCAATTCCCAATCGGAAACTGTTTTATTACAAAAATGCAAGGCGCAAAAACTGAAATGGAGCAATACCCCCGACAATAACCCGAGTCGGGTCACAGGTGCACTTTTCTGCAATGCTGGTGGGGTGTAACAAAAACGGTTCTAGTGAATTTTTTATCAAATAAATTCCAGTTCCTTCCTTTTGCGTCAGTCTGGTAAAATACTAAATTATTTGAATGCATGCGCAATTGTTCGCGGAATGTTGAATGATTTGGCGCTTTATTGTACTCATGTACTGTATACAGTGCGTACAGTGTAACAGTATTAGTATTTTTGGTTGATATGTATTTAGAGGAAAAAAATAGACACAGGAATTTTGATATTATTTATTTGTTGTAAACAGTCTTATTATCGAGCGATGACTTACAGATCTTGGTTTTACAAACACTATTGTAAAAATACATAAATTTAATAAAATATAGATAAAACAAAATAATCTTATCGATACCCAAAATATGAGCGCGAATTATAAATAGCTAGAATTAGTACAGTCAACCAATCTGATTTATAGGACACTTCGTTCCTAGTCACAGTGAAAATCTATATGAAAGACGCAAAAGTCTCTTATTAACGTCACTGTGACAAGGTTCGAAGTGGCCTAGAATTCAAATTGGTTGATTATACATGATCAAAATAGTAAGTTAATATTTCTTCTGTTAATATTGTTATTATACACTGTAAATCTTATCCAATAAACTATATTAATACAAGTAATAATAACTGTCCTATGTAGAGATTTAGGGACAATAACACCAACCACATTTCAGGCAGTCTCTCAAACGTAACTCTGCTGGGAACTACGAGACATCCCATATATTAACATCTAACATACGTTTAATGGTGACAAACGCTTTGGTGCAAATGACCGTAAATCTCATTGCAGTATCAAGTAAAGTTAACGCCCTGGTACTCGACATGCCCAGAAGTTGACATTCTTCCTGTATTACTAATGATTTAAGTTTGATGATGACATGTACTAAGACTATGAAGAGAATAAGGACATCTTCCTTATTAGGTTTAATTTGCAATACATCGTTAATGGAAAACTTAGAACATTATATTTTCTCAACAATCAAAAAATATTTACATATAGTTATCTCTTAAACAACATTACTATTAAAAATAACAATAAAACAATGGTACCTGTAGTACAATAGTGTTTGTAAGAATCCCATGAAAATAGAAATAATAATACTTTATTTTGGCGGTTCTAAGCAAAGTCAGTTACACGAGCTACAATTGTTACTTGAATCGTTGTCATAATTACATCTTACACTTACTATTTACACAAATTGAAACCATGTAATTGAATTACGTTTTTTAAAGCATACATTATCTTACAAGCCGTTTGAGAACGAAAGATATCGGGCCACAATGAGCAGAAGAGCGAAAAACAAGTCAAAATTTAGAACCAGGTACTTACCAGGTAGACTAAGCCAGTATTGTCGGTCACGTTCTAAGATATATGTTAGTGCGAAAGTGACACATGATGGTATAGACTATAAAATGACGAGTTGCTCATATTACCGTGTTATGCATGGACGGGTAATACAGAAACTTGGATATTGGTATATATGAGGTATATAGCATGTATTTAGTTCATTCATAGGCCTCCCCGAAAGCATTTTGCGCCGCCCCAGTGGATTCCTGTGATCTTTGCCAAATCGTCAGTCCAACTTGTGGGGGTTATTTTAGTTAACTATTTAACAAGAGGATGCATTGAAGCATTACTTCCTACTAAATAATACAAGATTTTTTTGTTTACAGATTTTTGTGGATTCCAGCCTTTCTTCTAAATAACCGACCCAGGTATGTCCGTAAACTACGTCCAACAATGAGAGGTAGGGCACAGCGAAGTACCATCACGCTCTAGTCTGGAGAAGCCCAACTGGGGAAGTACCTCCTCCTTACAGAACCCCAGCCATAAAAGCACTGCTACCTTTCAGGTATGTAGTGTTGTGTTCCTGATGGCGAGTAAGGTTCCCAGAGCTCACACCCCTTAAAGGCGTGCAACGCGATTGTGACTCTGCTGGTGTTTGTCGAGAAAATTTTTGCTCGTTTGCCACCTTTGTCATAAAAAAAGATGTCCAGGACAGTTAGTAATAAAATTTGACATGTTTATGTACATTGTCATGTCAACAGAAGTATCTATAGTGATGAATTTTTCTATCATCATATTGCATTTATATTCGCAACCGTACGATTCGATATGGCCCATTATCTTCCGTGCGCAGACGTCATTCAACACATATTTACATACATAACGACTATGTGAACATGTAAACATTTGTGAGGTAACAAAACAGTATGGTTAGCAAAGTCCTTTTGAATAGTAATTTATTCGTCGAGTTTCCTTTCGCCGCTTCTGTGAGACCTGCGTGTGAAAATACATGTTAAATAATGAATTAATAACACATTAAAACAAGGGCTGAAAAAGGAAAATGAAGAAAATTCTGACAAGTACTTTAACACTTAGGCAAGCAAAACATAGGATCCAAAAAAATCCTTCTGACGTAAAAAAATATTTCGACGCAAAATATGGCTAAACCGATGATTTTCTTTTTATTTAAAAATATATTTTTCCTAACTAGTGCGTAAAAAGTGCACTTTTCGCACGCTTCGAGTGCGTAAATTTCACTTTTTAAGGCACTTGCTATGAAAAATTAGGTTCGATACTAGTGTAAATACTTCTTTAAGACTCGGGTGATTGTCACCCTCGTTTCACTCGGGCTCCAACGTTCACCCTCGTCGAAAAATTTTTTTTTTTCACTAGTATCGAAATGTACTATTTTACTACTTGTGTTGCTTGTTGTATTGCTTTGATCTGATTTTTCAATTTTCAGCAGCGGTTTTATGCCTTTGATCCTCAGATAAGTCGTAATTAAAGAATAACTATTTGAGTATCTTTTTTTTTGCATATGTGTTTATCTGAAAAATCTGACCTTGAAAACAAAACGATTTGAAAATGACTACAATAACTTATAAAGTAATCCAATTTAGTGCAAGAGTGGCACGGTTACATACTATTACTAACCCATTAAGTTAAGCGGATTTAACGAATGACTAAGGACTAAGGAAACCTAACTAAGGTAAGGTGCTAGAGCAGTAACTTAGGACGTAATACCCCACTCCGTAATCAAAGACGCAGAGTAGACTAGGGGCTCACTAAGTCGGGTTTACTTTACATCAAGCTGACACAGAATTGCAACGCATAGAGGTATCACTCTAAACAGGAGACAGACTACTGATGACAAAACAGAAGAAACTGTAAAGAATCTGAGGTGGTTTAAATGTACAGCTAATATGACTTTAAACCACTCTTTTTACCCTACAATGCTACTGTTTTTTGGAATTCTACAATTGGTTTAGTCTGTATAATTCTAATTCAAAAAGCGGACGCTTAGTCGAATTTTTAACGACTTCTTATGGCATTAGAATAAAAAAAAATATTTTTCTATTTAAACTTTCGTGAGACATTGTAATATTTTAAAAATGATAAACATGGCGATACTCACATTTAAGTCACTCTTGTGACATGTTTCGGAGAAAAAAGACCTCATTTTTCAACCACTAAGAGCGTTGAGTGTCCGTTCGGTTCGCCGCTCGCGTCGCCGGCCCGTCTTAGTGCTTTAAAATGGAGGTCATGATATCCGAAACTTGTCGTACGAGTGAATAAATAAACGTGAGTCAGGCCATGTTTATCATTTATACAAAATTGAATGTTTTCATACATCGTGGCTTAATCTTTTGACATATTTTCAAGGGTATTCTCCAAGTGTCTTTATAAACATTAATTAATAAATTTACTGTGTTTCACTAAGCTGTCCCAGGATTTAATGATGGCTCTGTAGCGTTATTAAATGTATAAATAACTGTCTTAAGTGTAGCTAGTCAATCCGTCATTATAATGTATTTATCGAGACTCGTTCATTATTCAGACAAGGTACCCTAATTGATATGAAAGATACTGATAATAATGGATGTAATCGAAGTAAGTTAAATAAAGTGGGTTGAATTATATTTACTCTTTGGTTTTATGTATTATTGTAGGACTCGACTGTTACAAACGAAATTGTTCTTATTTGTATTATATATGTTTTCTCCGTTTCTTTTAAGTATGGGCATTGTAATTAGTATTATTACAAGCATTATGCCTGCTATACGTGTATTTTCGTTTGTAGCATTCTAGCTCAAATATGGGATCTTGAAGGCATAGTATTCAGTCATAACCATAATTTTGCTTATTGTATTGATCATTGTTATTATATCAGTATTGAGAAATTATCATTGTAATGGTTTTTTTGCGTACCATTTTTCCAAATTTATATTTGTCTTAATAAAGTAACTGTAATTTAATTATAATTATAAATGTATAAAAAATAAAACACACATACCCCCAGCTACGCTGATTTGATTGCTGAAGTCTTCATTGTATGAGTTCAATTTGATTTCTGGAACAAAAAAGATGTAAGTTTTTCGTATGAAAATATAATCTTGCCCAGCGAGTTAGAGCTAACGCGGTTATCTGTCCCAATTTCGCTGAGCGAACTATTGGGATGTATCAACATCGACAACTCACTGTAAAATCTGATCGTGTCCTGACCCGTGCCCAGCGAGTTGATGGCTACGCAGATGTTGGTGCTATGTTGCTTGGTAAACTGTCGGATTGTGACTTGCAGTGACACTGTGTACTTACCGTAGAGTCTGAGCTTGCTCTCGCTCTTGTCCAGTGAGTTTATGCCCGCATATTTTTAGGACCCGATGTCGCTGAGCGAACTGTCACATTACGACCTATATCGTTACTATGATCTCACCGTAGAGTCTGAGCGTGCGCTCGCTCTTGTCCAGTGAGTTCATGCCCACACAGTTTTAGTTCCCGATGTCGCTGAGCGAACTGTCATATTACGACCTGTCGTTACTATGGACTCACCGTAGAGTCTGAGCGTGCCCTCGCTCTTGCCCAGCGAGTTAGTGCTGACGCAGTTGTACGTCCCAATGTCACTTCGAGCGAACTGGCGGATCGTGAGCCACATGGAAACTTTGTATGAAGACTTTTCTTCTCTTATCGTATATTTCGGCCTGCAACAAAAATGTTAGGGTAATAAAAAGCGATTTTAATAACTTAACAGTTATTACCTAAATAATTTCAACCGTGAAAAGTTTCTTCGATTCAAACTTTATGAATTAAAAAGTTTAAAATGAATACATTATTATTTCAAAGGTCATGTTTTTTCTATACCATTTACATTCGTAGGTTGATTCAACCTTAAACTTTGTTGTACAATAATTAGGTTGTTTTAAGTAGGTAAATACATAAAACAAAACTCCCACCCACAAGAGTAAAACAACTTTTTATTTCAGGCCACCTTATAATACTTTTAATAAGTACATATAGTTAGCAGTACGATATCGCACTAAGGTTACTTTATACATTTTGTATTAAGAATCAGGATTACTTGGTTGAAAGTACGAGTATGTACGAGATTTACTCAACGCTAAATATGTTTTCAATATTAGCTAACCTCTACTTGTCAGCTCGCTTGCATAGCAGTTTTCAAAATTATTAATTCT
Organism: Grapholita molesta; assembly: GCA_022674325.2. Classification (NCBI taxonomy): domain Eukaryota; kingdom Metazoa; phylum Arthropoda; class Insecta; order Lepidoptera; family Tortricidae; genus Grapholita; species Grapholita molesta. The sequence goes on from CP053137.2 coordinate 13,411,376, forward strand.
TTTATCAAGTCTACAAGGATAGAAATTGGTCAAGCTGGAGACCTAAACCGTCGCCCAGCTTGACTACTTTCGTGTGCTTTGAACACAAGGGGATGGAATGTTGAGGTTGTATATATAGTTTTTAAATATTTATTATTTCTTTTATATTTCGATTTTTAAGTTTTGTCATTTTTGATTTTTGTATGTCAATTTATTTGTTTGTTTTTGAATCAGTATATTTTCGTTGCTCAAAGCTGTTGGTGTGTTATTTACAACAACCCCGTGTCCTTTTTATTGGTCCTTAATGTTTGATTAATCGTGTCGAATTTTAATATACATGGATACTGACACTTTATTAGAATACTTTATTTTTTCAATTGTGAATCGGGGAAAAACTAGAAGTAATATTTATTGAAGTGTAAAGAATCAAATTACCTTTCTTAATATCAATGTGGATATTTTAGGCACAATGGCCAATTTTACGTACAATATAAAAACACGGAAATTAAAACCATATAAGTGAAGAGCGAATATTAAAAGCAAGTATGTTTATATATACATCGTTGAGTAACATAGTATGTGTACGAGTAAAACAAAGAACCAACAGACATTAAGATCTGACCGAGCATTCCAAATGCTCTGGACAAAGATACGTAAGTCGGAATGTATAGCAAACCATCGTTCCATGGTCATGAGGTACAGAATAAAATGCTTTGAAACTTAACTACCTATACTTATAAGAAAGCAGTCCGTTAGGTGACATGAATAACAACATTTTATCTCATATCAAAAGTAAATTAAACACATGAAGTTTTTGAATAGGTGTGTAAATAAATGCAAAACCGCCTGCATAAATGTAATAGCAAACATTCAATAAAATCACAATGCTATGTCTAACCTACAGTGCTGCATCAATTGTCGCAACCACATAGTGATTTATTACCCCGTTTTCACCGCTGTAAGAATAACTTCATTGATATTAACACTTTAACTGTCCCTTCGCTTGCGCCACTGACATGAATCTATACAACGTCCGTGCATTACAGGTGATGCACTAATGTATAGCGCCATCCATTTCTGACGTCACGTGGACTTGACAGAGATAGTTTGACGGTGCATTATATGTAATGCACGGACAGTCATAGGGTTAAGGGTCCTGTGTCCTATGTCCATTCCATATAATAATTCATACCAATTTGTTCAGCAGTTTAAGAATTTTTCACTGATACCAGATAGACAGGTTACTTTTTGTTCACGTAATTTCATAATTCACATCAAACAAGCAGTTAGAGGAAAAGGAATTCGAATAAGTCACATAGCAGTTAATTCGATACCTAAATGACAGCGTCGCGCGAGCGGTAAATGCTCCGGCTATTCCAATATGTAATTTAACTGGTGTATAGAAGGTTCAAATTTCTATGTCGTCTGTAAGACGCCCACTGATTGCGGACGTTTATGTGACTCTTACAAAAGGTCTTGGATTTTATTTTTATTTCGTTACTATAGGTTTTTGGAATACATCTCAATTTATCAGAAAATGTAGGAACTTTCTAAATATTATTGTTATCCAAACCCTTTTCAATGAAGAGCATATTTTTGGAATCTCAAATTGATTCGAATAGTAAATTTTGATGGATTCCGCCGTGAACGGGTAGTGAGAGGTAGGATCTCAACCTCTGAAATAGGAGAGCTTGATAACATTTTCGTAAGTATATGATAAATTTTCAGTTCATATTTGCTTGTATCTCGTAATGATGTAACGACAAAAATTAACTAAATATGCTTGTCTGAAAGGGAATCTTGGAAAAAAAAATCGGTGGTTTGGTATTAAACTTACTAGCAACAATGTTTTTGTTTTTTCTTCGCACTAGATCATTCGGTTACTGACCGTAATAGTATCACTGGCTAATCTTTGCCTTAGTCAACCCCCTTTTTATACAAAAAAAACCCGTATCATGGCACTGTTATCTTCAGAGTACGATTCTCTTATGCCAAAGAAGCGACTGGAACATTCTGAAATGTTCATCGTAGGCGAGTTGTATTAGGAAAGGCAAACTTTCCCCTTATTACGAATCATTACGACTCCCTCGTTTATCCGGAACATTACATTTCGCCTATAAGACGCAGAATGGCGTGCACGCTCCTGTTATTCTTGTTGATATTAAGGCTTTGTTCAGTATTTTTGCTTAGGGGAATATGCTCCTTAGTTTTATTATTTTAATATACAGCAGATAAAATTTTGCTTTAAGGCTTTAGTTTTTAATGTGAGTTTTTGATATCAAAAGCAATGCTACTGTTCATTTGAAAATAAAATCGCAGCACTAAATTCGCTTTTAAAAGATACAATATTTAAAAGTTTAGTCTAAGATTAATTGATAGTTAAACTTTTTTAGAATTTTTCTGTTTGAATTCCAAAAGAACCCAGATGGATTCTTCAATATTTTTCATTGGGTGGTTTGCCTTAATCGTCACGCTTGGCAGGCTGGCACGCGATGGTAGCGGCCCGCAAAATGCTAAAGACAAAGACGCCACCAGATTCACCGAGGAATGGTCAGCAACGCAACAGAGGAGGAGACACAGTTTAAGGGTATATCATAGTCGTAAAAATTCAAGTAAGTTTAAATAGGTAGAACATCATTGTGGGTAAACTTACCCATCTAGTAACATTTCTCCCCTGTTCTTAATCCAATAGTTGATAGTGTTAGGATAGGCTTCCACGTAGCACTTCAGTTTGACGTCGGTGCCAAGTGGCGCTCCCAGCAGTTGGTTTGGCACTTTTACTGTCGGTGCAACTGTAAAAGAATAGGTTATCAGATCTATAATATAGGAAACTATCAAAGAACCCCCTATCAGCCACAGAGACTCACAACTGGACGTAGGCTACACACATAGACCGTGACATAAGGATCTAAGCATAAGGGGTTCAATGCCATAATCGCCATGCTTGGTAGGCATAATCGCCATGGTAGGTGGGTTAAAAGATCGTAAAAAAAAAATATTCGCGAATAAAGAATTACTAATAAGATTTTAATTTATTCTTTATACGTGATTTCATTAGTTCGTTTCTAATTGCTTTCCTAGAAACCTAATTCATCATCATCATATCAGCTAAAGAACGTCTTTTGTCGGATATAGACCTCCACAAACTGTACAAAAAGCTTTTCATGTAATTTCGACTCGTGCAGCTATATGATGGTTGCATTTATCATAAGCATCCTTCCATTTTCAAAGTTAATTCAGATAATTACCGCCATCAAACCCCAACACCCATAGTTAATTTAACCCGTCATTGATAATAAATAAGAGTTATTTTATCATTATCAGTGTTATATAAGATAAATGAAGGGTTTTTTGTGTTTAATTTAACTTTTAGAACTCGTATCTGGTTCAGCAGGTCTCTATTGCTGCCCATAGAGGCAACGCAGCCGGTGTAATGGGGACATTTGAGCCGGGTACGATACAGGGGGCTATTGTAATATGTAATATGTAATTTTAAGTTTATAAAGAAAAATGAACTTAGTTAAATTTAATAACTATTGTAAACTTCAACAATAAATACTTCTACTAAAACATTTTCCTGGCGAAGAAAATGTAAAGTGCACCTGTGTGTCCTTCCGCACAAAGTTCAATTATAAAATCGATATCACAATATATTCTATAACGGCACAGCTAGAAATACCTACAACTTTGCACCCGCAATATTGAAAGAAAATGGCGAACTGTCAACCGAGGAAAAGGCAGCGTTACTTTATTGCACCGAGGGAACCTGTGATTGATGTAACCAGAGTCTCGGGGCCCTGTATTCGGACGCCATCTTTGAAGGTATTGCGACCTGTACCACGAGTGTGCAAAAACATACTTGTTAGAGTTTGCGTACAATATTTGTACGGAAAAACAGTACAGAGCCTAACAAATGAAACTGAAAAACGTGACGTATCGCAATTGAGGCAGTTCGTGGTACAGGCACTGAATCTCTATTTGGAAACATGACTAAAGGCTCACTTTAGATGGCTTTAGTTGTTATTTAACTTGAAAAAGGTAATGAGATTTGCTGATGAAGAGAATCATTAGCTTAGGTAAGAATTCTAGTTCCACGGTAAGCTCAATGAGGCTTATGTTTTAGTTAGTAAAGGATGCTTATTCGTTTACAATAAATAGCTTATGGTTTGTTCATAAATCGGTAAAGAATAATCGTGATAGCTTCCAAGTAAGTTCGATGCCAGGCTGTGAACCAGGGACCTCGAGCATCGCAGCGTCACAAACGACTGCTATATGGAGAACACAATGAGAAATACAAAAATGATAATAAGAATAATTTAACAATGTAGATTAGGTATTAAATAGGCAATAAATCTATAGAACAGGTTCAAAGGCATATTTTTTGTAAAATGTAACGCGACTGCAATATTAATGAAAAATTAATTGTCCAGCAATAATTCATATCATTGGTTTTTCATACTTTGAATGGCTGAATTCATAGGATCAGTCCCAGCTCATGTCACCATGAGCTATATATCATTTTGTAAAGATCATGGCTTATGATTTAATTGATTCCATATAGATATTTAGACCTCATAACAAAACGAATCCAATCATCGACGCCTAGTGTGTGGCATTATGTTTATGATAAACGTTGTACAAACGCACCTTAGATGGCTTACTCGTTGACTCATTTTGGTATTCCAATAATCCTTTATCCATTGATATTAGCATCATATTAAGATGACGGTACCTTCTCGATTTATGTTTCCTTATCTCTATTGTAATAGATAAAAAATCGCCTAGACTATTGATAAACTATCTTAACACTTTTGGATATTTATCATGAGGTTTGTCAACAACAGTCGTTAACCCAAGTTAGAAGACAGCAGCCGCAAGTATGTAGACTTGTAGAGTTTTCGAGAGTCTCTGAGAGACTATTGGAGTGTTTGAGAACTTCCAACTGTTAGTTGTTAGTTCTGACTTTGTATTTTTTATAGAACCTATATGTAGGCAAAATGGCTGCGAGGCTCAAATGGGACTAAGCTGGTTACATACCGTATAAATACTAAGTGGATGCGCAAACAAGATGACGGGATGATCTAGATCCCTTCGTCAAAAACTGGCCGAGAAAAGGACAAAATCGGGAGTCGTGGAAAGCACGGGGACAGGGCTGTATTCGTAACTTTTAACACTTTTTAGGTCTTCTTTTAAACTAACATGCTTGAGGCCAATGCTGACTTTAAAACATGTTCAAATGAGAACTGCACCATAAATTGACTTGCGGTAAAGAGCTATATGCTAAATGCGGTTGAAATCTCGCCTCCGCCAATGAAAAATCGGTTCAATACCAAACCATAACCTGTAAGGGTAAGAAGAATAAAGATTTAAGGATCCCAACATAAAAGTAGTCGATAATAATGTAGGCTCATTCACTATGCAAGAAAATTTAAAGAAATGAAAGGGAATTACAGAACATACTTACAATTTACAAGTAAAATGATCCTCTTGCTGACCGCGGGCGGCACGTCGTTGGACGCGATGCAGAGAAACGCTCCCATCTGCTTGCGATCAACTCGCCACAACGGCAAGGCGCTGCCGACGTAACTCTCAACTGTATGACAAAGAAATACGAGTCAAGTTTAACTAAACGCGAATGGAACTTAAGGCTATTTGGATGCATCGTTTTCGTATCTAGTCAGTAGTCGTGTACACGTCGCCAATGTTAAATTCAACTTTGCGGCGAAGGAGACAAGGGTGGTATTTGATAAACGAAAATGTTAAGTTAGATTTGTTTGATAAAATACTACGTACCTCGTCGCTATGGCACCGCGGTACTAAAATATCTTTCGGCTTTATGGTAAAAGAAATAAGGTTGATATTTTACAATCACATTACTTAGGCTGGTTTGATAATAATATCTAGTTGCAGCACACAATAACAAGTCAATTTAAACTGTATGGCGAGCTACATAAAGTCACTATTTTGGTAAATCTACATTTAGCTCGAATACTAGATATAATTGCATTTAGCAAATGCTTGGAAAGTTCTTTACAAAATGGTTTCGCATTTATGAAATTTATCGTTCACAAAATTTTACATAACAATAATTAAAAATCTAGTCTGTCTTTAAGAAAATAGTTTTAAATGATAATATACCATGTAATAATTAAATCGTATATTGTAAGTTACAATTTGTAACTCATGTCTCATGTTGATCTTTTTATGGGAACCCATAATATTTTACCGGGTTCCCTTTATTTGGCATAATTTGTTTTGTCCGAATCTTAATACGCATACCAAGTTTCGCATAATTTATTTACGCCGAATGTTAATGTTGCCGAATTGCTCTAAGTTATTATCTACCGGATGATGTAATGAATGTAATAATATGATTTTTTATTATAATTTTAACTGAAAATAAAATACAAAATTAATAATCGAAATTGTTATAAATAGACGTACCATGGGAATTCAGACAATTGTGTCTCGTAATTAATTGTTCTAAAATAACATAACTTTATTTAACATAAAACACGTAAAATTATATATCTTAACGTTAATAAAAATAACTAACGGTAATATTAATATTTAATTACTATTATTAATATCTAGTCTTGACCCCTATAGACAATTATAAATGACATTTACATCAAAACACAAATTTTGTGTTTACCACAGACATGTACATTTAAGGACGCTTAATGTACTTAGATTTTTGATCGAGCGTAAGTTCTCGTACACAGACGAAAGGTTTTTAGTAATTTAGTATTTGGATTTTGTTTCAAATAATAGATTATTAATATGTCTCTTCCGTACACGGAACAATGGTGTTCCGGACATTTGGGAGGCGTACGCGGAGCTAGATCGAGCCAACGCACAGAGGCCCTTTCGACAATTTAATGAAATGTAAGGGGTACACTAAGCGGATGTTGCCCCTGTCCGTATCATGGGACGCGCACAGAGACAGCACCCGCCATGGTGTAAGGACTATTGAGTTATAATGGAATCTAGAATGTACTAGGCTATTGGGTGGAAAGGATGGACTAGCTACTGGGCTATTGGATAAAAAACCGGACGTCTGCCTAATAAAATGGTATTCAATTTTATTTCCGCAGACGGTGACTCGACCTATGCGAGATGGGCCCCCACAAAAATCGTCATCAAAGATGGCTCAAGGGGAACACCGGTGCATAGGGCTAAGGGTAGAGAGGTGTCACTGGACTTTAAACATATAGCCAACTCGCCACTTAGGTTTCCACATCTACCCTCGAGAACGCAGCTCTCGCGACCCCACTCTAGACGACCGGTGAAGGTGAAGCTCGCCTCAAGCTGCCCTGCGATGACTGATTGCACTGGAGAAAACCAGTGGGCGATGGGGTCTAGATTATTAATATTATTATATTTGGTATATATATTTTATTACGTCAAATCTAGTAAGGTAATCAAGGTCACAAAATTAAGAACAAGTTCCCTGTCCTACAAAGCGATCTGACAAGTCACCAGTCCAACTATCCATTTAGTGTGGGGAAGTGACCTTACAGTAGAAGCATGGACTCCTGATAAAAAGGTTCGTGTCCTGATAAAATTGAGGACATACGGACTAGAAATGTGTTAACTTTTTTAAAGTGGTTTTAAATATCGCCTTACAATTGAAGAGTGGTCGGTACGTACTCAAACGGAATGCATTTGGGTGAACGATTTAGATAATATATCTGTGATTTGTACTTCAAAGTGTAAAATAGTTTCGCGTCTGTCTGAATAATTTACCCACATACAAAAGTCAAAGGTCATCACGTATACCGTTTATTTAAACATATTATATTAATAACACTTACATTTGACCTTTAAATAAGGTGTGAATATAATAAAAGTAAGCTAAAAGGAAAATTGTTTGACATTGATTTTAAGACATTGTGGTAAGAAGATTTATATATTATAAATTGAAATAAAAGTGACCAGGCCTAACGGTGTCAAAGGCAGAATTTGAACCTAAGTACATCTCCAGCAATCGCAGCTAACGCCCTGACCTATTAAACAAACCGGCCACAGCGTAACTCGACTAAATTTCTTAGGTAGGATAAACAATCTATGATTTAAGATACAACTGTTGTGTTGCAGGTACTAAACGATACATATAATTATTATTATTGATAAAGTCAGTAGGCAAAATAGCATTCTATTCATTAGAGCAGTTTCAGAGTAGCGTTTTTTTCTGCGCGTATACGCTCGTTTCTGACATACGCACTTGCGGTCCGGCCACGACATTGCGCGAATTGCGGGGCGGCAAGCGTTTTATCTGTTAATTGCGTGTCATCATCATCATGTCAGCCGAAAGACGTCCACTGCTGGACATGGGCCTCCCCCAGAACGATCCAAGAAGACCGATCCTGCGCCTTCCACATCCAGCGGTATCCCGCGACTCTAACTAGGTCGTCGGTCCACCTTGTGGGAGGCCTACCTACGCTGCGTCTTCCAGTTCGTGGTCGCCACTCCAGAACCTTTCCGCCCCAACGGCCATCGGTTCTGCGCGCAATGTGCCCAGCCCACTGCCACTTAAGTTTGGCGATCCGGAGGGCTATATCGGTAACCTTGGTTCTACTGCGGATGAAATCATTCCTGATGCGATCACGCAAGGACACTCCCAACATAGCCCTCTCCATTGCTCTTTGGGTGACTTTGAGCCTTCTTATGAGGCCCATAGTAAGCGACCACATCATTGCGTGTGATCCTAACCAATCGCAGTGCATTACGCGTCTTGACCGCACAATGAACAGATAAAGTCGCGCATTGTCGTGACCGGGTTACCCGATCGCTACATTAAATTGAACAAGCGTGTATGCGCTTATTCCTGCGTGTTTGCTTGAGACATGAAATGGAGCGGTTACTCGCTCGCGCTTATGCGAGCTTATATACGCGTTAATGCCCGAAGAAAACAAATCCGCCCCTGTGCGCGCGTGCACGCGTTTTAAAAACCGAGCTCATACGTGCGTATAAAACGCTAGTTTGAAACAGCTCTTAGCAGTATGATGGAGGTTTTGCTTTGTTATCTGGATTAACGAATGTTTTTCATTTCTATTTACATTATTCAATTCAAATATTTAATGTTTCATAGCTCGTGTTTTCGTTGCAATGAAGTGGTATAAAACATGTAGGTATTGGAATAGCATTATTTCCAAAAGTTGCACCGGCAACAAGCTCTTTTGAATAAAAGAGAGTTAGAAAAAAATGTCTCCGATTAGCGTGACTTCTAGAATAATTTACTACATTACGTGATGTCTTACTTATTCTTCATCTCGTATTCTGTTTATTGTAGGTATGTGTACGTCATGAACAAATGTATGTTATCTTTATCTTATCTTAACTATGTCAGTTTTGGGACATTATCATCATCATTATCATAACAGCCAACGGACATCCACTGCTATACATATGCCTCAGCCTTAGTGGATTCCCGCGATACCACGTCGTCAGTCCAGTTTGATATGGTACTGAAACTTGGTTGCTTACTACGGACCTAAAAAGGCTCAAAGTTACCTAAAGGGCAATGGAGAGGGCTATGCTGGGAGTATCTCTGCGCGATCACATTAGAAATAATGTCATTCGCAGCGGAACCAAAGTAACCAATAAACCTTCCCTGATAGCTCTAAATGAAGGATGAAACTTCTATAAATACCTAGATTTGGTGCTCGTTTCATAAACATTAAGGCAACAAAACATCCATACAGAGCTCATGCTTGATTGTCGTCACAAAATTGACATAATTTAACTTTTAACTTCACGTCACGTTTATTCGGGGCACTTTTTTCTGACAACTCCCAAAAATACCATCTTAATTAGTTAATTTGGTACTGTTTTTTTACTCAAAAATGGTATACCAATACCTGTGTTTTAGTTATTTATCCTTGTCCGTATTTGTTTTACCCTGTGAGTTGTGAGTTCTATATGCTTATACATATAAAGGACAAGCTGAAAGTATTTGGACTTTGAAGTTTTCAAGTCAAAATTAAACAAATAAGATATCAATGACGATCTTGAGAGATCTCAAGATCGTCGATCAAAGGTCAGTTCCAGAAGACGGTAATCCTGGACACGGCGCGCATAGTCCGGGAGTTCCTGTCTCGGTAGCCATCCCCCGCTGCTAGTGGCACCCTAGGTTATAATAATGTTTTTCTTGTCTTCATGTGTTTTAGATGTATTGTTTTTTTTTTTTTTTAATTTTATGAAATCCAATCAAAGTCGCGGGAGAGATCGACACAGACGGAAATAGCTGGATGAGCTAGATGCCTTCATCAAAAAATTGGTTGACAGAAGAATAAAATTGGGAGTCGTGAAAAGCACGAGAGAGGTCTTTGCCCAGCATTGGCTGAAGTTAGCAAATTAAAAGAAAACCTTAGAAACAAGATAAATAAAGAAACTAAGAATTTCGTATTTCGGTGGAACAAAATAATATGGAAGTATAGAATCAATAATTCCCATAAACTGTTTCTTTACAAAGTTATTAAGTTCTTTTTACGTAGTTATTATGTACACAAGCCTTCAATCAAAAATGATTGGCTATTTTTTATTAAAAGCTAGTAGGAAAAGTAAGTCTTTGATAATACGCCTACGTGCTTATTTGTAATACAAACAGTATCAATAAAAAGAACTTGAATACGCATTTCTATTTACAACACACACAGCGCATATTATTATTTATCAGTATTTTACGGTCTACGCAAGATCCAGGGTTTGATTCCTGGTAAGTTAAGGTGTTATAATTATATGTGTTTTTATTATAAATATTTATTTCTAGGCTAGGTAATATTTAATGTATTTTAGTATTTATTTGTAAATAGGTATCTATTTATTCTAATTATATGTCGTCGTTTAGTACCTCCAACAAGCCTATTTATGTAAGACTCACAAAAATGATACGTTTTTGTTACTTCCTAACTTAAATGCCATTAGGGTTACGGGAGCAGTAATGGACAAGGAACCAATCATGAACATTAGTGCTTATTTCAAAGGAGTTAAGTGTTGTGCATTTGTTGGGACATATTCAATTTATAAGTTTATGATTTTTGAAATAAGAACTAAGTTTCCATCATTGGTGCCTGTCAGCTAAAAGTGTCCAACATTGGTGCCATTGCCTTAAATGTCTAATTACATAATGGCTAAATTAATATCGTAATACTGTATTTCTCAATTAGATAATACTCGACGAAGTAGGTTAACCCAAGAACTTCAACCTCAATAGAAACGTCCGTTTTTCTGCTTGAAGAAGATAGTTATAATAGCTGTTTCGTTCTTTACTATTTCACTTGAGAGCACAACAGCTGGTTTCTAGCAAATACAAGTAACACCTACGTTCAAAAGAAAGATACAGAAATTCAAACCATATTTTTATAGCGGTGACGGATATTTAGCTTAACAGGAATAGATAAAAGAAGTTACTGGTTAACGTAACTGGTGACCGAAGAGCTGGCGGCTTCCTCGCACGACGTATCAGCATAGAGATACAACGAGCATTTGTAGAATTGTAAAAACGCGTAAGTAATACTGTTATTTATATGGGAAACGCAAACGCATTCGTGACGTAAAGTTAGGTTAAAAACTTACACTCAGGGCTCTGGCCTAGTACAGCGAACATCAAATTTCGTCCGTCGTCGTCGTTGACCTACCTTTGACAAAATCTCTCGAGAGAGTCTTCTTCAGCAGTATCGGTTCGTGGTCTTCCCGTCTCCAAGTAATCTTAGGGGGTGGATGGCCGGTGGCCTTGCATGTAAGGGTGGCGTTCTCCAACTCTTGGACGGAGACATCCCCTGACGTGTCGTCACTCACGATGTCGGGGGGTACTGTGGACAAAACCATATTTCAAATACCATATCATAAGAGAAAAATATATTATTGATTTTATTTTTAATACTACGACGGTGGCAAACAAGCCGGCCGCCTGATGGAAAGCCGTCACCATAGCGTATGGAAGCCTGTAAAGAGGATTGTTTGTTTGCATTGAATATGCTCCGAAACTACAACAATTTGAACAATTCTATCACCATTATTAGTAGAACCCTAAATAATTTCTGATGAATATATACGATATTATATTTTATAATTTAAACTGTTGTGAGCCATGGTCCTACTACTTAGTTACAAATGGATAAACTCACGAGTAATTATATCGCACTAGGCGAAATGTTTCGAGTAAGCTCTGGTACCCATTTTCAAGCCGAGTCACGACACACCGCTCGCCTTGGAAGTGTATCGTTTACAAATAAAACACCCATGACTCAGGAGCAAATATCTGTGGTCATCGTATAAATAAATTCCCTAGTTGGAACTTGAACCCAGGACCATCGGCTTCATAGGCACTAAGTACACTAGAGCAGACCTGTCGTCAGAATAGAAATATAAACAATCATGCAATTAATACAGATAATAGTATCCTCTAAGCGTCCAACCAATTTGACAATACTCCCCAATATTATCTCTCAGGATAATCAAGCTTCGACTTCCTCAAAAAAACTTCTTTCCCAACGCTCACTGCACATTTGGCCACACCATTACCATTTAAAGAACAGGAGTCAGGTGACTCCCCCAACTCAAAGTTGACGCGAAAATATGCTACAGATTTTATTCATGTGCAAAGCAGCGAAGAAAAACTCCAAAAAGAATGACACAGAAGATTTAAACCCACCAAGAGGCTGCCAATTTTTTAACTCATAAACTTTTACAGGAAACACACGGGGAAAAGTAAATTTGAAGGAAAAAGTAAATTTCCACAATATTGTTGTGATTTATAGTACCCCAGGCTGGGTACATGGAAACTTTTTTACTTAAACCGTTTTACGTTTGGCTGGGGCGCCATTTGCATTCAAGATTGGGACCTACATTTCACGTTCAGGTGAGGCGTTTTCTTGTTTAGTAGGTAATACCTGGATAAATGAAATCTTGGATAAAGAATTGTGGATAACGTTTTTACAAGGTTGAAAAATATTTTTAGCTCAATTAGAAACAGCGCCGCTACCGCAAAAAAGGATATCCGTAAAATTCGGACGATTGTCTCAGTCACTCTCATGGCGCTTTAATTGGAATAAAAGAGAAAAATGCTCGAAATATACAAACTTGGATGTTCGCGGTACCGGGCCAGTTTGTGAAACGAGCACGGAGCAGCGGCAAAACGTTTTAAAAATAAAGTTTCTTTTTTTTTTAAGGCGAGTTGCACCACGCACAATTAGTCACTTGATAATAGCTTTATATATGCGTAGCTGTCACTTCACAGAAAACAAAAACACAAAATTGTAAAAAAAGAAGCTTTAATATAGACTACATATACAACCGGTACTTAGTGCATTTTTAGTTTAATTACTCAATACTTATTTATAGTAAAAATACTCGTTCAGAATAAAGAAGGCTATATTTTTACAATTAAATTTTTAAACAACGAAAAGAAAAAATACAGTAGTGTTTTATGTAAGTTAGGAGCTAATATTGTTTTGACTCTCTAATTACATACCCGAGTAAAGTTAGCGTTTATAAATAAGTTGTATAAACGTTTACAGTGAAGTTGTACAAGACATTCCAGTAGCTTCTATTTAAAGAAAGCCTTAATTCCTAAATGTCATAAACACGTTGTTTTATTACGTTAAACGCGATGTGTTTGACGAACATCATACAGTTTAATGCTAATTGTATTTGTCATGACCTATAAACCGCTTTACAGAACGATCTCTGAGCATGGGGGTTTGATGCCATAACCTTTACGCCCCAAAGCCCCCAGGTTCTAAAGAAAGGCTGCTGCCCATCGTCCGATGGTCTAATATAATACCTACCCTACTAGTGTTAGCTGAGTTATTCTGATGTGTTCATACATGTACCAGTTGGCTTGGCTTTTACCTACTCTATTTCAAAGATAGCTTAACGTTATGATAATCGCAAAACGTGTTTATCCATCAGAGATGCAACATCGGAGTACCCAATACATTAAATTGCTGAAACTAATTATAACATTGGTCAAATTACGATGCCAAGCGCAATTGGTAATATGGTATGACGGCTTTGCTGACTGCATGCGACTAACCCTGCGATTTCCGTACAAAACAAAACGCTTAAGCGTTCTTATTTCAAACGAAACTTTTTTATACCCCAGCAACTTGCCAGCAACTTATAACACAATCTGGGTCCGTTTGAAAACTAACTCGGGCGAGTTTAGTAATTTCGTAGTCCTGTCGATATTTGCATGGCGCGGGCCGCGATTTCTTTTTCAATTTCGAACTTGTTCAGTTCTTTATTGAGGCAGGATGTCACTCGGTGCGACAAGCGAGCTGTTGGAAGTTTGCAACGTTTTCGCACGGAACCCGTTTTTATTGGACGTTTAACGTTGGTTAGTATTTGTTAGCGGCCTAGTGATAGTTAAATTCGTGCTGGGACTACGGTAACCAAAAATGGTCTTTTTTGGTATTCAATTTGGCAGTTTATTCTTCGTCCACTTAATGGTTACATAGCGTAACCCTTGGCTTATATGAGACAATGCATTATTATCTTACGCTGAGCATGACCTCAGACATTATGTTACCGTTATGAAATATTTATACCGTTTATTATTTATTATTATTAAAAATACAATACAACGTTTTTCTTATACATAGCTCCACAAAACTGTTTTCACATTTTGACTGCGGAGTCCGGAGTCTCTACTCATAAGAGAAATGTAATGCATTCTGCAAATTGGTGATGTACGTCTAGACTATTAAATGATTAAAATAACTGATAATTGAACAATACGCGAGTTACACAATAATAAAATTATGCATTTTCAAGCGGCTCTTAAATTTATGTTTTCTAGGTTTTAGTGCAATGTCTGCCGGCAAAGAGTTCAGTAGATAAGGTAACCGTTTCGTTTATATGGTACCATTATGAAATGGTGATGGCGATTTTGATCTTGCATTTCCTCATAGCGAAATTTGTGTATAGCAGAATTATCTAGTACTCAACCACTACCAAGTATCACCGACGTTCATTTTTATTTGCTTATTATGTAAGTTTATCAGTTAAGATTAATATTGAACTTTTAAAAGTGTGCTAAATATAAGCTCAATATATCTGCTTCAAAATCGAGTTACAAGATTTCACCTCAACATACATAAACACATACAATGCAAGTGAAATAAAAGCTTGTCAAAACCACTAAAGTGCCATATTTGTTTAATTTCATACTGTTTTAAATTGTACCTTACTGCATGGAGTTCCACACCTGGAACTCGAAAAAAAACCGTATTTTTCGGAAACCGTCTGTTGTATATTTTTTTATTATTTTTCCCTAGAAGCAAACACCCATAGTTATCACATTTATTGCATATATACACATTATTTCGCATAAAAAAAATTCATTGCAGGGTTAATAATATTATATTAATAATAACTATTGTTTTTCATTTAATAATAATAGTTACTAGTATGTATTATAGAACGACTCTCACCGAAAGAAGTTATTACTTCTAAAAGAAAACTCTTTTTTTTTTAAGGGAAACCTATTAACGTCAATATGAAAAAAAAATTGTCTGCTATTGCTTTGACCTTGCTTACAACAGATTAATGTTTTATAAAAAAAAATGATGATTATTAAAAAACAATCATAAAAATCACGAAGGAAAAATTGGGTGATAGCAGCGAAACGAAATTTTGCTACGTTCCCCCAACAAGAGAAGATCTCTTCACCTACTGCTGAAAAATAATATTCTCGGAACTTTTAATGAACTTCTTTCACACGACTCACGCTTGACTCCAATTTTATCGATACATTGATCGATCGTTTCACCAACCTAGTGGTTGGACTTTGACATGTGTCAGGATTTACTTCTTAACGGCGGGCGACTATAGCAGAGCTGATAGCATGGTTATTATTTTATCGTCTTTATACTTTCGCACCCACATACTTGATGGAGCATCACTGATAAATATTGTGACAAATTGTAAAAATCCAACCATAGCTAAGGCTGGCAGTAGTTGATAACACGATATTTTCTTTATAGATATAATCATTCAAATATCCGAATTTCTTTCATTTCCTCGATTAGAGATATTTTATCGAAGAGAAAATAAAATAAAGTAATCGGAAAACTTTTCCGGGACCACAGGATAGCAGAAGTTTTATCATATAAAGTACTTTATATCGGTCATGAAAACTTTTACTATTCTGGTTGTAGGGAGTATTGTTACAGGGGATACAACCTTTTTAGCTCAAAAGCTTACAGATAGAAGTTTTGGATATTAAATAAATAGAGTAGGGGTTGTGAATGGTTTTGGAATGCGTTAAACTAAGCTAGTTTTTTAAATAAAACAACTAAAACGGATTATATCACGTATACTAAATAGCAGCGTTCATAGCCATCGGGTGAACTGAGGAAAAATATTAATTAACCTCCATCCCCAAAAAAAATGCATCAAAAATTAAAAGAAAAAATAAAACAATTTCGGTGCTTGCACATTATTGCCTCATGATATTTTTTTATTTGTTACGTTTAAAAATACCGGTGCTTTCCGCCGTTGCAGCCGCTTTTACATTAGTTCGTGGGAGATGGGATGGCACTAGGGTGTCTACGCAGGTAGCATCCCACACCAGCATCCGTCCCAAGCTCCAAGGAACCAAAGACACTCCATCAGGCATCTTGCCATCATCACTGACAATGCCGGTCGGCTCAAGAAGAGCAGGCACATTGATGGTTGCAAGAGACCGACGGATTATGTCATTAAGCATTGCGTGTCTAGATAAACGGCCTGCACTTTTCTGACAAGATAATCCATGGTGTCCCAGTCGGTCCACATCCGTGCCACAAGAGCATGTATGTAGCATAGATACCGAAACTCCAAGTCACAAAACAGTCGACAGTCTAAGGGAGGTCGGGTCTAAGAAAGTACCGATCATTCGTATAGCATTAAAAAGTCGACGTTTTCCGAAATTTGTTTTTATGTACACTTCAAAGCAAATTCTGAACTTTTAACGTAGAACATTAAAGTATTCAGGACACTGTTAGGTTCTATTAGATACAAATTAGGTATATCCTTTTATGTTTACTTAAAACCATTTCACTCAAAACCTGTTTGTACGTAGAAAATATTTACAACTTAATTAGTAACCAAAAACTCGAATGAACCCATGCATATTTTAAAAACACGGCGCGATCGTAAAATAATTTTAACACCCAACGCGCCCATCCAATTTTCTTTTAAATCTTTCCAACGAGACATTGATCTCTTTGATACCTCATGTCAACATTATTCCATGCGTGCCAACTGCCAATCAAAAATGGCTCCCACAACCCTTTGATCCTCGATCCATAGATCAACGTTTTATTTAGGTATATTTGAAAACGCCGCGAGGATCAAGCATCAATCCATCATGCGGGATTTGCCCCGAGTTTTAAATTACCCCTCTATTGACACTTAAGTGTTGAAATGTGGATTGATCTCGCTTCAACCGGCGCTTGTTAATGGGGTGAAAAAAGGCGCTCTTTAAGCCTGAGTTTTTGATGTCAATGCAACACATTAATGGGTTGAAATCTTTATTGAAAATCGCAAATTGATGATGGCTTGAAGATATCTTAAGTGGTGCAAATAAATATAAAAATAATAATTGGTTTTCTAAAATCTGAAAACAAGGAAATTAAATACTTTTAGTGGGTGAAGCAGTGTGTGTTTAATGAAGATTGTGTTGATATCGTCGAAGGCCTTAACTGACGTCTGACTGGTGTGTGTTGCCAGTGATGGCCAAGATGTGGACGCTTATAATGCGTCTCATCAAACCGCTACCGGAAGACGTGGTGCAGGTAGACTTGCCACAAGGTAGGATCCTGGATAAGGTCGCGGTCTTCTTAGCGATCCTTTAAGAAGGAATATGTCCAGCAGTGACGGCTTTCAGTTGGCATGATGATGATGATATACAGTTCTGTCAGAACAACGAATAAACATGGCTGAATCACCAATTACATTAATTTCCCTCCGAAGAAAAAGATAGAACGATATAAAACGGTCTGCAGTACGTGCTGCAATTCTCATTGCGCTAGCAATTTATTGCTACAATTAAGATGAGTTCAAATGGATACGTTGAGCTAAATTGAGTTTTCTAGCCATTTTGTACGTTGAGAGCAAACGACTAGTTCTATTTAATGGTGATCAAATTAAAATCATAAGAAACCAATAGGGAGCGTGCGTGAATTGTCGAGGGCAGCACTTTAGCCAAAAGACGTTTCTAGACGTAGACCTATCGCCAAAGCGAGCGGTCCGATCACCTTGTGGCAGGTTTACCCACACATCTTCTGGTGCATATTCGCCAATCGTGTTTAACCCCATCCTCTTTCCATTTATCTGGCCCCTACTGCCATTTAAACTTAGCAATTCTGAGAGCAACCATTTATTGTACGAAATGTTAACATTACTCACAAGTTGCCTATATAGTCTACTAGATGGCATGCGCAAGTGCTCGGTTGACCTGTAGGAAGACTCCAGCTTTCGAAGTGAAGCAGCTCAAGTTTTTCACTTAGACCACAAGATGGCAGACCTTCCACGGTCTCCAGGGAGATTCAACTGCTGAGCACACGTCTCTCGTTATAACAAAAGTTAGCATTATAGTCGCCATGCTAGCCAAGTGGATTTTTAACTTCGCGTACTGAACAAGAGTTAACCGTGTATATAAAGTTTAAAAATTACGTTATTTTATGAAAAATATACGTTAAAGATATTGTACTCGTGGTCCCGGATAAAAATTGTTAATTTTTAAAGTTTATATACGCGATTAAGTCCCGTTTATTTCTTTGCAACATTTTGTGTAAACCGTGAGAATTTTAACCAGTATTTAAGGTCATTATTCTGTCCTTGTTGATGATTTTATTCATATAATTACACAAAAACTACCAACATTATAAATTCCTGAAGTATGCCGATTATTACCTACTATGTAATACTTTAATATCCTTTGATTAGCCTGTTGAAAAATCGTAAAACAGGGCTTAATCGTTGACGGAGTCATTTTTTTCAAAACTTAAAAATTAAAAAATATAAATTAAAACATGTTCATTTCAAAGAGTTGTTAGTAATGAAAAACAAAACAGACAAAATCAAACTTAAAGCTAAAGGTTAGAGTTTAAACTAATAAATATTTATTCATTTTATTTTCAATAGCTAGTTGCTACCCCTTTTATTTTCCCAATCCAGTAAGCGAGAATTGGGCTATCATATTTGTCAACAATCACATTCAGAATACCGTTGGGACTGCTTCTCACTCGACTTACTAGAGACATTATATTTTTGCATTACTTTAAATTTGAATTGAAAGTCCCAATTCTATTTTATTTATCAGAACAGCTGTTATACATATATTATCTTTATTTATCTTCTTTCTAAAG
This sequence comes from Grapholita molesta, assembly GCA_022674325.2. Taxonomy (NCBI): domain Eukaryota; kingdom Metazoa; phylum Arthropoda; class Insecta; order Lepidoptera; family Tortricidae; genus Grapholita; species Grapholita molesta. Next base: position 13,430,716 of record CP053137.2, read on the forward strand.
TTTTTACAATATTTTTATAAATGTAGAGTATAAAAATACATCCAAAACATATCAAAACAATGAACAAAATTATAAAAAACGTAACTGAGGTGCCTCCGGCAACGGGGCAGAGCCCAGGCTGCCGGTGGTTAGGGCTGCAGAGAGAGGAACCGCCGGACTATGCGCGCCGTGTCCAGGATTACTGCCTTCTGAATCTGACCCTTGATCCAACCACAACCACGTAGCGAGAGTCTCTCAAGATGTTAGTCGAGACTCTTCGCTATGAGACCGTTCGCGGAAACAACTATCGGTACAATGATCGCCGAATCATCTTCCCACGTGGCGGTTACCTCGTGAGCCAAGTCTAAGTACTTGCTGGACTTGTCCTTCTCGGCCTTCACGAGGTTCTCGTCACATGGAACGGTGATGTCAACGAGCATTTATTATTATTATTTTTATGTAAAATCTAAAGTGGTTTCAACACATCAATAAAAGATGTTATCTTTATTTAACTTAACATTTGTTTCCTAAACCAGTGGATGGATTGAGTACCTATCAGGGAATCCTGGTAGTCAGTTTCCGAACGCAGTCTATCATACGAATTTAGTGGACGAGTCGAACCTTATCGCCAAATTGTTCTTAATCCTGAATCAGCTAATCCCTCTAAGTGTCTTTTCTTTAAGTAGGCCGCCGTCGAAGCATACGTGGCTTCCTAAGACCCTTGAGTAAGTTAGGTACTCTTATATGTAATTACGGCGATTCCATAGGATTTTAAAAATCGGAATTAAACATCTTGAATATAGCACTTCTAGTACCACAACTACTACTTCGGACACGGAAGTTTCTTAATGTTATAATTTGATCCAGAAGTGGTAAAGACATATTTTTTAATATGATATATATATATATATATCTTGAAGTCAGGTCGAGCAACAGTATTAAAAAGACGAAGTACAAAGAAATTAACTTTGCCATTAATTACAAAAATCCTAAAATACAAACACTTTACGCTTTCAACCACTTTTGCAGCTGACTGTACCGAAAACACTGGAGGCCCCTGGATATGAAACTAGGTAATATAAGAAAAAAAATCAAATATTTACTTAGTAATATGACATTATTATTTCATACAGGGAATACTATATTTATGTTTGGAAAAATAATACTGGCTTTTTGTGCCACATAGCTAAAATGATAAAATAACAAATGTTTTTTCTAATATCGCCGTTGTATTTTCTAAGAGAAAATTATTTTGCTAATATGATTGGTTTGCCCTTAAAGTATATTAGGGTTTTTTCCTAATAACATTGTCGATAGAGGATTTTCTTGACATTATTATTTTTTTAATATGTTGAAGGCATGTGACTCAATAAATAACGAGATTATATATCGTGTTTTTATCGGAAACTAGCTTTTTTGAAGTAACTAGGAGTAGGTTTTAGTAGATATTATTTTACCCTTGTTCCTAAATTCAGAGCTGAAATGAATGAAGGGCAACAGCGTCCGTCTAGAGCGGTGGAGAATACTGCGATCTCCAACCCGCCTGCTAATCGAGGTGATTATGTCATTGAACCCGTATTCAAAACGTTTTGTAATTTGCATTTAGCTTTATAAAAAAGCAAACGTATATTTCAGTAAGTGCAATTTTTAGTTAGCGATTATACAATCGACTATTTATGATTGATAACCGCTAGATTGGAGATAATATATATGTAGCTATTTCCTTAGAATCATTAGGTACGAGTACTTAAAAAAATTAAAAGACATATTGTGTCTAACGTAGGGTCTAAGGCTAATTAATATACGATGTTATGCTGACATGGTCGTTACAATACAGCTATCATTTAAAAGGGGAGAGTTATTATGTTCGATATTTAAATCGAAAGAAATATAGAAATTTTTTGACTCGCAGCGGGACAAAAAAAAAACTATTTTTTTTTCGATTTAAATAAATAAATAAATATTTCGGGACAATATTACACAAATCGACCTAGTCCTACGGTAAGCACAGTAAGACTTGTATTGTAGGTTAGTACCTAGTCTAGTGACGACGATATATATATAATATATACATATAAATACTTAAATACATAGAAAACACCCATGAGCATGACTCAGGAACAAATATCTGTGCTCATCACATAAATAAATGCTCCGACTGGGAATCGAACCCAGGACCATTGGCTTCACCTTTGAAGAGAGTTGAAGAGTCACCACTAGGCCAGACCGGTCGTCAAAGATATCGAAGATATTCGCTAGCAGACGTTTCAGCTTGAAAAAAAAAAACATTATGTTAATTTCTATGTGAGCCGTCCTCACGGAATAACTGAAGTACTACGAGATTTAACGTTAGTAGAACAATACTCCGTAGGGATCTGATTCCGGGAGGATGACACTTGCGCTTACACCAGTGCCGAAATATCGGAAAATAATAAAAATTAACATATATGGTAACTATCCCGTTTTAACACGTTCACTGCGTTACGGGGTTGATTCGACCCCGTACAAGTATCGTTAATTGCGATGTTAACTAATTGCCGTAGCAAAGGTGTAATAGTTTTAATCTAATACTATAATATTACGACGATTCAATACAAAATACGAACGATAAATGAAACATTAATACAATATTTATACGTAAGTATAAACACGCCTTAAGTATGTAAATAAAGTATAAAGTACATCGCCAAGGCTTTATACGGAAATGGCACTAACCCCAGCCATAAAGTATAGACCACTTGTGAGTTAAACATGTGTTCCACTAATTTCATGTCTTGTCTGTTGTTAGAGTATTTTTACGTAGTGTCTATGTTTTATGTAATTATAGGTGGAAATACAAAATATAAATTGAAGAGGAAACATTCAAATTTTGTATAGTTACTCGTGCCTAGACGACGATTGGTAAAATGGAAATAAATTAGTAAGACATTGTAAAAGTGGGTGCAGTGGCGGAAAGCACCGAAATTTTTAAACGTAACAAATATAAGAACCTAAAGTAATCTCTGCCCAAGAGTACCATTTTGTACCATTTGGCGAAGAAACGTTAGGTCCATGGGGTCCCAGCGTGGCCAAAGTTTTTGCGACCGAAGAAGTTTTGGTTTTGGTGACCGAAGCTGGCGGCTTCCTCGCACAACGCATCAGAATTGGGATACAACGAGGAAATGTCGCCATCCTTGGTAAAATGCCTCAAGGGCCTTTTTTTAATACGGGATAGCCCACTAACCCTGCCGATGCATGTTGGCAATGAAATACTCATCGGAATAGTTACAGTACAATCGTTAACACTGCCTCGGTTTTTGTATTAGCTTTTAACACTAGTGTAAAAATGGAGTGGCCAATCCAGTTGCTTTTTGTTGGCAGTTCTGTGGGTAGATGAAACTATATTGGCTTTTATGTCCTGGAAAATTGGGGATAGAATTTTGCGAATGCCACACTTGGGTTGGTTTTGTTCGTGTAGCTTATTTAAACCAAAACGGTCTCATCATCATCATCATCATCATGTCAGCCGAAATACGTCTACTGCTGGACATAGAGCTCCCCCAGAACGACCCAACAAAACGGTCTATCGGTACAAAATTGAAAATATATGAAATAGTATATAAAGAAAAAGTGAGGAGGCAAACTAATGAAGCTCGAGTTGCGGGTTCAAATCCTTCCAAGGACCTCGACACTTTTCATTAAGTATGTCATAATGTATCTTAAAAATGAAAAAAAATCAAAATATTTGATAAAAAAAAAACATTTAATTTGTTTTTAGTTACAAAAAGGTACGTTAGTATAAAAAAAAAATACTTAGTTAATATATTCCCAGGACTACTTTTGAATGTAAATTGGTTAGCGCAGCATAATTTTCCCACGCTAAGAAATCCTCTACTCTTTATCTTTTAGCAGAAAGGACAGAACTTCTAATTGGATTAGCCCGGAATCGCCACTGTCTTTAGGTGAACTCGATTTAGTGAAAATTAAGGTTTCCTACTTCTTATAACCTATACAGTATAACCATAGACATATCATTTAACTAGACGGAGCGTGCTAATAGTAATACCATGATCGAAAGGGGTGGTCTTATGTAACTTTCCATAGGTATGCCAGAGACGGCGCTATTTTCGTCCGTCCTTATCATAGGCTCACATATTATTGTTCCCCTCCGAACTGGACCCTCAGAACTATCAAAGTTGGAGGGGAACAAGCAAATACAATTGGAGTTTTTTTTGGGTTTTAGACCAATGTTGTGGTATTAATACAGAATAAGCTAAAATTTTTGTTACAAAGAATGTCCTGTAAAGCATCTTTGTCATAGTCTCACATATCTTTGTTCCCCTCCGAACTGGACCCTTCAAAACTGTCAAAGTTGGAGGGGAACAAGCAGATACAATTGGAGTTTTTTTGGGTTTTAGACCAAAGTTGCGGTAATTAATACAGAATAAGCTAATATGTAAAGCAAAACTACATTTTGGGCTACAAAAGCCAGAATATCTAAAAGTATAATATATAAAAGTCATTATTCCTCCTAGATTTATAAAAAAAAAACACAATCAAACATAGTTATTACTTTATGCCATCATGGCTGACACAGATTTGCTTCGAAGTTCTTTTTGCCATAAAAAAAGTGAAAAGCATTCACTCACCAAAAACATCTATGCACCCAATCTGCCACTTCATACTGGGCTGCGTGTTGATCTGGCACATGTAGCAGCCACGGTCTTCTGCCCTCAGGGGTCTGATCCTCAACTGCCAGGTTCGTGGTGAGTCTCGGCTGACAGAGTAGCGGGCACCCAGGACAGCCCGGTCGTGCATGGTCAGAACTGTCTGGTCTTCTGCTCTGAGCCAGCCTACCTGTAGACAAGATGAAGGCTTGTTAAATAAGGTTTATTCACCTGCTTTGTGTAAAGTCAGGATCAACTGCAAAACTGCGAGCTGAACAAACACATGTTTCTAATTGGTAAGAAACAAAATGCAACATGCAGGTTCTGAATATTCGCGTATCTAAATAATCGCGCGATTGTCATCCTGCGATTTTTAGGGAAACAATTTAAAAGTTGCCACATTTTCCTCTATTTTTCTTTACCATCTTAAATCTTACTTATTAGATTATAACTAAATTACTGAAATAGTTGACCACAGTATTATTCATATTTAGAATGTGGGTTCAAATCTGATGAATTACCAGAATCCTTTCAATTTGCGATAAAAAAACTCTCAAGTTTACTTTAAAAAATAAAATGAACAAAAATATATATTTACATCTAAACAATGATTGCAAGTTCTACGAACTTCTCGTTTTCTTAACTTACCTACTATATACAATTTCATTCTTTAATCTGCCCACTTGTTGCGAATATTACTCGAGCATTTTATTACACGAATAAGAAATCATTTTACGGCCATAAATTTCTCATTATTGACGCAAGTCGCTGCTACCATGTTTTTCGTGTTCTGGCAACGAGCCAATACTACGGAAAAAAGGGAATTAGAGTAAAGTTAGGTATACACCGTCCGGTGGACTGTGATGCCATCAGGCGGTGCGCCGTTCTTATTCTCTATAGCCGAGGAAAATCTAACAAAAACACAAGTCTATCCTATTAAAAGAAAAAAACAGTTTAACGATATGACAAAACTTTAAGCCATCGTAATTGATAATGGCTTCTTTCCAATAAACTGGATCATGTAGTCTATGTATTTTATAAACACGCATAAGTATACTCAATTTAATTTTCGGAACTATGCTTTGCATTTTAATTTCTTGAGCAATGTGACCCCTTACTAGCCTGCCATATTAACTTCCATTATTAACTTGATACGCTGATAAACAGCGAATAAATTATTTAGCAAAGTTCTCGGTATAATAATGTAAAATAGTTTCCAATATAGAAAAAATAATAAGGGTGAGTGGGTAAAGAAAACGAAATTCCAATAAATTCTTAAGTTATGATTCAGAATATTCATACTTTTCTTTTGTTACTCTTGTGTTTCAAGTACTTTGTTTTTCTCATAAGTAATAATATATATCGCTTCATGATAATTTATACTAAAAAAGGTAAATCATTAAGCATTGAAAGTTACAAAAAAACAAACAAAATCCTAAGACAATAACAAATTGAATTTTATACTGCGTTTTAGTCTAATACGGGAGAAGAATTAAACCAGACATTTACCAGTATAACCATTAACCAAAAGGATGTTCTTTAATTATAGCTATTACACATATGTAATTAATTTTTGTAAAATTTCTGAGCAGTAATGTACTGCGAACATTACGCGATATGAGCTTTTGAAACTAACTGCCAACGAGTGTTTAACTCAAGTGTCTTGCATTACATTGCGGGCTGAATTTTTTTATATGGATAAAGTTTTTACTTCTAAGCAAAAGTTATCTAAATATATTTCTTATGTGCTATTCCACCCTCCGCTATGAGATTCGCCCATATAAGATTTACACACTGTATTTAAACTTTTGTGAGTCTATAATATTGTCTTCAGTTGCCGCGATAATTACCCATGAAATAAAAAAACTAAAACGGATTATATCGCGTATACTAATTTAAACTTCATCTCCATCTCCATCCACGTTTTGTGAGTCATTGTAAAATTTATTTTTTTCATAATTTTTTTTTTATGACAAAAGGTGGCAAACGAGCAGACGGATTGCCTGATGGTAAGCAATTACCGTAACCCATGGGCACCCGCAAAACCAGGGGAGTCACAATCCCGTGGACACTTTTCCTTGCCTATATCAGTGATTAAAACAATCACATAGCAAGTCATTAAACACCGAGTGAAAAAAAACATATGTTTACTGATAAACACTTCAAAATAACGAAATATTAATTATTATATTATTATTATTTTATGACATAGGCGGCAAACGAGCAGACGGATTGCCTGGTGGTAAGCAATTGCCGTCGCCCATGGGAACCCGCAACACCAGGGGAGTCACACGCACATTGCCGACCTTTAAGGGGGGTTGGAGCTGTGGGAACCTTACTCACCATCAGGAACACAACACTACACACCTGAAAGGTTGCAGTGCTATTATGGCTCTGCTGGTCTTCTGTAAGGAGGAGGTACTTCCCCAGTTGGGCTTCTCCAGATTCGAGCATGATGGTACTTCGCTGTGCCCTACCTCTCATTGTTGGACGTAGTTTAAGGACATACCCGGGTCCAAAAAACAATAATTCATTTTCGTAAGACATATTGTGCGTATAACGATAATCATCAGCCGACAGGCTTCCACTGCTGGACAAAGGCCTCCTCGAATGATCTCTACAACGAACCTGATTCAACGATTTCCAGCTTCTTTGACCAGATCGTCGATTCACATGGTCGTCACGAGGTTGACTCTGTCCCAACGACCAGCGAATCTTCGCGCAAAGCCCATTGCCACTTAAGCCTGGCAATTCTTTGAACTGCGGTTACTTTAGTTCTTCATTTCTGATTTGAATAAGGAGAAACTCAGCCAACAAAACCTGATTATAGCTCCACTATAGTTCTGAATATCAAATACTGACCTGTCCTTTAATTTGGAATACTAACTTATTCCGTGTGATACCCAAATTTAGACACTTATAGATCTGCTTTCGAGATATCGAACTGAATAAAATTAACTTGAATTTATTTGAAATTCATTTCTCGATTCGGTACGTCAGGGTTGTGTGAATTTAAGCAATGAGTAAGCTAAATTAAATAGTCTAACGTTCGAGTCGTCCTATTCGTCGAGTTTACTATCTATGCATCTCGTTTGTACTTTTCAAGTGCGAACGAGATGCACAGATAGTAAACTCGATATTCGTTATCGAAAACCTCAAAGTCACAACTCATTGTAAGGGTACTGAGCCTTAAAGGATAGTGAACGCACCTATGTATCTTCTGGAATTACAGCGAGGCGTGAGGAGTATGTTTGTTAGCCACCGTATTATTAATAAAAAGACTGTAAACTAACTATGTATTGTAACAACCTCAGTTTTAATTCAAACAATAGACAAAAAACTCAGTTTCAAATAGAATAAAGACCACAAAAGACTACACAGATTACGGTTAATTGCAGTTTCGTTTTTAGAATTCCCTAGAAGCACACGTTATTCTCTTTCAAACCAAACGGACGAAAGTCTCAAGCGATTGTATGTGACTTGTTACCTTTTAAGTTTACGATGCTGTCCAAGGTAAAAGGGTGTAAGTGTATATAAACTGTATGAGTTTTGTGACTTTTTGGATTTGCGGGTTTATTTTGGCTCCATGCCTACGGGTACAACAATGCACAGGAATCAGCCTGCACCTTGCAAACGTGGCATGAATTTTAATGTGCAGAGGTGCTCGGAATACTTGCTAGTTTTTAGTAATTAAAGAAAATACTTCGTACAAATAAGAATAATCTATGATCATTAAAAGACTACACTATCATCATCATATTAACAGAAGGACGTCCATAGCTGGACATATAAATAAATAAATAAAATCATTTATTTACAGACAACATAAAATGGTCCAGACATAACACTAAAATAATACATAATTAATTATAATTAGAAATTAGCTTTAAAAAAATTAAATTCACAATTAAAATGTTAATAAAATAAAACAATATTTACCTACACATTACAAATTAAAAATTAAAAACAATTAAAAATTAAAATCAAAATTCCCTTATTTTACTAGCCTAACACTACATTACGTGACCCCGTACGTGAAGACTGATGCACTGCAAACCGACGCGCTCAGCAGCACCATATCGTCTGCGTACGATAGATTATTTACACATATATCATCGATATGGCATCCAACGTGGCGCTTGCTGAGAGCAACGATCAGCTCGTTCACATACATGTTGAAAAGCAAAGGATCAGAGGTTAGCCCTCCCTGCCTCACCCCGCATTCCAACCTGTAGGTGTCTGATAGACAGTTTGACCACCTAACATTGTTCTCCTGATGCTTGTACCAGTAATACATAATGTTAATAGTTTCGCTGGGTACGTTACTACTTTTAAGCTTATCCCAAAGCAAATCATACGAAACTAGGTCAAAAGCTTTTGTTAAATCCAAAAAGCACGCGTATACTGGTGTATCTCTATTCGTGTAATACTTGACAGTATGCTTAAGGCACAATGCCTCTATCAGCCCAGTAACATATAGTTAGGTCAGCGTCATATAGTTAGGTTGCAGTCAGTATGGCCAAATATATATCGACACAGATCTTTATTTATATAGCAGTAAGGAAGTGTATGGATATTTTTGGTCATACTGAATGCAACTCAACTAACTATATGACGCTGACTGTACAACGACAGGTTTTGTGGCAACCAAACCCCAATTCCCGCCGTCTTTACCATAAAGTTGGTCCACCTTGGGGGTATGCCCACGCATCTTCCTACAGGGTTGTAACTGGGGAAGTACCTCCTCCTTACAGAAGACCTTAGCCATAATAGCACAGCTACCTTTCAGGTATGTAGTGTTGTGTTCCTGATGGTGAGTAAGGTTCCCAGAGCTCCAACCCCCCTTAAAGGCTGGCAATGTGCGTGTGACTCCCCTGGTGTTGCGGGTGCCCATGGGCGACGGCAATTGCTTACCACCAGGCAATCCGTCTGCTCGTTTGCCGCCTATGTCATAAAATAATAATAATATAATAATTAATATTTCGTTATTTTGAAGTGTTTATCAGTAAACATATGTTTTTTTTCACTCAGTGTTTAATGACTTGCTATGTCATTGTTTTAATCACTGATATAGGCAAGGAAAAGTGTCCACGGGATGGGAAGCGACGACTTAAATTCGCCTTAGGCTGATACAGTTGAACATTAAAAAAAAAACCGTTACCTACTGCACCGGCAAATACAAATTGCTTGTATTCGATTCGTATTCTATACAGGCAGTTTAATTGTATTGTTTCCTTTCCCGATTTCTTTACCGCTTTCATGATTATTTAGCTTTGTGTTTTTCTACTGGCTTATATAAAACAATATATTATGATACAAAACTAGGATTACGGTATAAGTATGACATACATAATTATACAATACATGAGTGTGCGTGTCTATTGACAGACAGACACACTTGTGATGGTGATGAAATTATTCTTTACTCTTCCAAAAACAACAACAGTCCCGTTACATATAAAAAGACAGATAACATAAATATGGTATATCAAAAACGGCGTTTGAAAAAACCCAAAATATAACGACAGAGATAACAGTTTATGCTTTTAGTGTGAAATATACAATCTCCTCCAGACAACCCCTGAAAAGCAGTAAAAACTGCGAACATAACAACCTAGCTTGAGGTGGGATATTCATAAAATAACACGGTAAGCAATAATTTCAAAGCATTATTCAATATTATTTTATGTTATGTATTAGAATACCTTTTTTTCACAACCGGTTTGATCAGAATCTTGAGTTGAGTCATAATCATTATAAATACCTACCTATAGGTTGTGAAAACACAGTGAAAACTCCTCAGTTATAACTGGTTCCGAAACATTGTTGCAAAAATGGCCGAAAGGATTTCTACGTGTATAATAACTATAAGATAAATATTAACCTGGGACGTCCACTGCTAGACACATGCCTCCCCATTGATCAACACAACCAGCAATCTCTGAGCATGAGAGGTTCACTTTGAATCCCGGACCCGGACCTCCTAGGACCCGGGTATGTCCTTAAACTACGTCCAACAATGAGAGGTAGGGCACAGCGATGACCATCACGCTTGAATCTGGGAAAGCCCAACTGGGGAAGTACCTCCTCCTTACAGAAGACCACAGCCATAATAGCACTGCTACCTTTCAGGTATGCAGTGTTGTGTTCCTGATGGTGAGTAAGGTTCCCAGAGCTCTAACCCCCCTTAAAGGCCGGCAACACGCTTGTGACTCCTCTGGTGTTACGGGTGCCCATGGGCGACAGTAATTGCTTACCACCAGGCAATCCGTCTGCTCATTTGCCGCCTATGTCATAAAAAAAAAGAATCGTCACCCTTGGCAGACATGGCAATAAATAATAGATAAATAAAAAAAAAATACAGGACATCCTGACTGACAAATTAACTGACACCACCATTACCTAAGCTCAAGAAGTCATGTGTTGTGGATACTCAGCCAACTGTATATATAATATCTGCCGAAAGAATTCGAATATACAAATACTTAAATACACAGACAGAACCCCTGACTCGGGAACAAATATCTGTGCTTGTCGCACAAATAAATATCATTTTAAACACAAAACTATCGTGAGATTGAAACATATTAATTGTATAAAAGCGGGTAACTCACGTTTTATCATAGCATAATCGGTTAGCCAACGCGAAAGGCTCATGATTATGCTTCTCGTTACGTAGTGAAACATGTCGAGCAATATTCGACTTATAAAACGTGAGTTACCCGCTTTTATATAATTAATAAATATCATTACCGGGATTTGTACCGAGGACCGTCGGTTTCATAAGCAAATTCACTAAGCACTAGGCGAGACCTGTGGTCAAAAACGCAGTAAGTTCCAAAGGTATAAAAAGACGCTGCTTTCCATCCTCCGGTGGTGTCTGGATGTAGTTTAGGGACAATAGCTGGGTCCTGTATAAGTTACCCTTAAAAGAAAATGCCCTTTACATTTAAAACATCGTGCAAAATTAAAGCAGGGACAATGTTCGCCACTTAAAAATTACTTAACTTGTCAGACTTTTTAATAATTCATATAGCTTTTTGAGGAAGAGGTTTTCTTCAAAGATATAATTTATAAATGAATTTAAACGGCGATAAAGATTTTTGTCATTAGTGCTATACGACTAACTACTAGACTGCCGGTGTGATTGCAAATAGCAGAATTATTAATAATTTCACCAAGGTAACCGACGAACATAGCTTATTGGAAAAGCAAGCTGTGCAGAACCGATAACTGTTTGGGTAAACGCGAGTTTTGGAGTGGAGATCGAGAATCAGCAAGCGTAGTGTGGGACGCCGTCGGATGAGGTAGATCGACGATCTTCGCAAGGTCGCTGGAAAGATCTGTATGAGAGTGGCCATTTACCGTACTAAGTGGCGTGCATTTGGGGCCTATATCCAGTAGTGGACGAATACTGGCTGATGATAGTTAAAGAATAATTTTAAAGGGCTTAAAATCCGTTCCTTGAATTTAAAGATTAGTGAGTAATAAAAGCCCGAGTAACATTTAAGCATTCAGTGTGATCTCTTTATTTTGTAACATTTTACAGGTTTTGGTCGTGTTAGTATGTTATAGTAGTATAAAACTCAGCGTGTAATTCTTTAATGCCTTGATGCGTACAACGCTCGCTATTCCTCGTTTGTTTCAATATAAGTTCGCGAGTATAATTTATTACTGAATTAATGCAAATTTTAGAGTTCCGCTCTCAAGTAGGAATAGTTTTACCATGTCGGTCTGTCCACGGCAAGACTCAGTGAGCGTTGCAAAAAAATGTATAAGAATATATAACTTCACACTAATAAAATTCGTAGAATTATAACTATTTACCTGATACCAATTTCAAGTATTCGTGAGGTGCTTTGATTGAGCATTATAGCCGTCAAAAAAAGGTATTTTAACCCAACGCATGGTCCGGTGATGACACCATGACCCGTTTTCTTCAAATGCTTACCTAACCTGCAATTTATTATTTCTTAACGAAATTCGTTGTTAATGCTAGCACCTGGCGTATAAATTGGCGTAAATTTTGCACTTGGAGCAAGTTGGGTCATCTTGGGAATTAGACGCGGTCGTATTTTACGCGAAGTGGTAAAGTTCGTGCCCCGCTGTAATCGGTTAGCGGGCGAGCTACTGGCACTCGGCAGGGACAGATGATGAATAAGTTTACTTAAATTACTCGTTTTATTCATTGGTGAAGTGTGTCTGGTAAGACTCACATAATTCTTCAATCTGTACCCTATGTACCCAATCTGTGTAACTATAGGTCGGCTGCTCAAAAAGAAAAACTGGCAATTTTTGGTCATTTTCTGTTTTTTAGCCTACTCGATACCTTGTCTTAAAATAAATACAATTTCTCCATTTTTGTTTTAATTTTTTTTCTTCATTGTTTTTCAGTTATTTGAAAAATAATTATTTCAAGTTGAGATCCATATTGGACCAAAAAACAACTTGTATGTAACTGGTAAAGTCTGTAAGACTTTAAAAGTTATGAATATATTATAAGACATTAAAAACTAAACATGCTTATAGTAAAATGTCTTTTGTGATAATTTATTTTACTACGGTAATGTTAACAAAAGTTATGAAATAAAGTTAGTTTCAGGTTTTTTTAGTACGGATTTGATTGATATTACTTTTATATTTATTTATATTCTAAATGTTTTTCATCAATAATATCGTATTTCATAGAACTAGGTTTTTCATATGCAAATGGCATGCGGGCAAAAATATTTTTTTTATAATCAACAAACAGAAAGCTGGAATAGAATAATTTTAAGCAATATAAATTTGTTAAATATTCCAGAAAAGTTTTATATGATGCAGTAGATTGTGTCATACAATATGATAGATCATTTTACAAGCCTTTATTGTCTCCTCTTGCACTTATTAAACGATTTATGCAATGTTAATGTGCAGAGTCTAATGTATTTCACCTTCTATCGATGTTTCTATGAATGTCATGCCCGGTACTTTATGTGTAACTAAATCTTTCAAATCTTTGTTTCAGAGAGCCCAGAGGATATGTGATAAGCAGCAGCTAACGGTGGTGCTCCAGCATGCCAAGAATATGCTTCTATACTTCGGACTGAAGGTTGTACCTTCAGTACGTTCACCCGAAGTATATTTAGCCTGACTGCTCGTGCAGAAGACAAAAACGAAGATTCCTACAGTTGAGCGCCGACCTGCCATCTTGATTTTCGTTCAAGGAGTCACCGACAGGATCAGCCACATCAAGCGTGTTTCCATAAAAACTTATTTGAAGCCAATGAAGAAGATGTCACATCAGTTTCTGAGGTCTGTGAAATTTGCCACCCCTCTACAAAATGCTGGAGTCTACAAAATATTCGGTTCCATACCACCCTCAGAAAAGAGCGTGCTCTTATTTTAAACGCTGGCATCGCCCTTGTGACTCCCCTGTTGCTTGTGCCCATGTACGACGGTACTCGCTTACCAGGCAATCAGGCAAAAAAAAAATGTTTAGTACAGTCGACGTCACAAATATGTTTACACTTTACTTTTGCACCTTATTACAAAGGATTAAGGTGAAAAAGTGTAAACATATATTTGACGTTGACTGTACATGGCGACTCGTGCAAAAGGTTCCTTTCAAACGAGGCACCTGCGCTGAAAACCGGAATAGTTTTCTGATTCCCATTAATGGCTACTGTTATGGTATTGGTCATTAAGCAGAAAATGTTAGTTTTAATGTTATTTTTCAATGCTAATGGTTATTACCTCACATACGGTATAATAGCACAAAAGTTACGTCGTCTTAATGACAGTGTGGCTGATAAATATAATTACTATTGTTTCTAGAAATATTATTTAATAGGTATTACTTGTTGATAATTACCAACATAATTACGTGGCATTATAATTTGGTTGGTAATTATCAACAAGTAATACCTATTCCTTTATTGTAAACATATCGTATTTTGGTGGTGATTATTTAAAAGTAATATTCGAATATTGAAAATTTTAAGTGAGTCACATAAAGGTTTAGGATTTAAACTTTTACCTCGTCGGTAAACAAGTTGAGGTAAGATCCAACTTTTGTTTGAGAATATGATCCAGATTATAGTATCGAAAAACTAAATTTGGGAGTCGATGTATATTTTGTTTGAAATACTTTAATAGAACTTAATATGTGACTCTGTTTCTATAGTGTCTCAAGTCCAGACATTATTTATAAAATCTTGTTATAATTATACTTAGACGTTAAGGACACCGAAATAAAATAATACATGTTACAAAGCTAAATATATAAATACAAGTAGTGTAGATTATTATGGTCGCATACATGCCTTAAGAGTTGGCTTAAAACTTGTAACTATAATGTACAATTTTTTTTTATGTTTTCAGCCTTAAACAGTAATTAATAACAATTAAGAACGAACAAAATACTAAAACTAAAGGCTGCAATTAAAATAGACAATCATGCCAAGAATTTTTAAGCCTTGACGTGTACGAAATTGCCATCAAAATACAAGAAACCGCGGTAACCTTGAATCGACGCTAAAAGCCAAGAAATCGTCACATTGTGTACTAAAATGGAGATGGCACTGCCTGCCACGCCCTTGCTGTGGTGCGTTCATGTAAACGGATTTTAAACTAGAAACTACACCGTTATTAAATACTTGTATCGAAGCATTTTATAGCGATTTACAATTTATTCCCACTTTGATTTGAATCATAATTTAATACAAAACTATCGTGAGACTCAAACATATTAACTGTAAAAGCCGGTATCTCAAGCTTTGTCGAATATTTTTCGACATGTTACGTTCTAGCTTTGACAGTGATTGTGAATGGTCAGTGCTCCTGGTTTGAAAAACAGTTGTACGTCGATGCTTTGTGTAGGTAGACTGTCATTGCTGAAATTGAGGGTTTGACGGAGTCTTGCTTCCTCGGTCTCCGGTTTCTGTTGTCCTCCGGTGTGGCGACCACCAAAACGCAACCCAAAAATGCTCGATTCCGGAATGTACTGCCCAGCAATTGGCGACCATAATGTACTCGGATTGCTAGGTCGTCAATTCTCGGGCTGCGCGTCCTCGGTCCGTACAGATGCGTTTCGGGGCAGCAATCCGAAGCGCAGTTTTGTACAGGGCAACAATGATTGACCCAACAATAGGAGTCCCTTGGCTTGAATTATTAGGATGTAAACGGCTAGATAAAGCGTGACCCAACAATTTACAACCCAAAAAATTGGTAGTTAAGATAGGTGCGACGACAAGCGAAGCGAGGAGGACCGTGTTAGGGTTAACAGCGAGAAAATAGCGATAACTTGTTGTATTTTGAAGCGAACAGTGGACACTATTTTTGGGTCGTCAAAAGTTATAGTATAGCCTTATATTCTAACAGTATATGGACCCACAGAAAAAAAAGAATGTGTGGTTACCGATAAATCACTGAAACCCCAGGTTGTTTGCAGAATGTGTGTTTAATTTTAGACCTAGATATATAAGACTTTTTATATTTATTTATAGGGTGAATTCCTGTTTCCATATCTGGTTTGTGACAGCATAGTCCAGAACAGCATAGTAGATGAGGAATAACATGTGCTTGCCGATCTGCTGACTTGCTTCATTCATGGCCGACGAAAAACTTTTGCTGAGCGACCTCGAAATAGTACATTGGGGTACGTTTTCGAAGTTAAAATATTTATAATGACTCACTTTGTGCTTTCCGAGGTTGGTAACAGCGCAGCCCAACACTGCTTCACGGCCGAGGAAGAACGTATGGTTGCCGATCGGCCGTTCAAATTCGGGGTCATCGGGGAATTTCTTTGTGGTTGTTTGAGCATCTGTAAAAGGCAAAAAAAAGCTTATTATTCCTTCGACTATAACATTAGAGACTTACGAGTAGGCGTGTAGTAAGTTACTTGCTTAACACGTTCACGGACAGTACGGCCACAGCCGTGGCGTAGTCGTTTGTTTCCTTTGGCCTATGACAGAAGACGTCACGCTTTGTCCGTGAACGTGTTAAGAATTAAAGCATTTTCAAATAAGGTACGAGAGTAAGTGACCCTATAAACAGGTGACAGCAGGGTGTCATTTATTGTACAAAAGTGTATCGTTTGCCTGTTACTAGTACGATTACCGACTTTGTTTATTGAGCAAAGCTTGTTTTTCGATTTATTATTCTAACATAAGAATATATAGATACACATATAACACAATATATTGACAAATGTAAAACAAAGACAATGTTTTGGTTCACTACTACTCGTAAGCGGTCTAAAATATTTATGTCCCACAGACAGTGGCATTGAATAACACGTTTCCACCGATGATAGCGATAATATTGTGTCTTCATATTATAAGCATACGGTAACATAATAATGTCAACATTATTAAGCTCCAGAAAGACATGTCAGCCTTGACCCGTGGCCCACGGGTGGGGCACAACGACGTCGGAAGGTTAATGAAATTGTAAACATGGCTTCTATTAAATTTCATTTTATATTGATAGCTATCATTTGGCGTATAAAGTTAGTTATTTAGACAGCGCGTCATAAGAAGTTTTTCTTTCAAGGTCAGTCTGTGAGAATGAAAGAATGTCTAACATTGTTATAATTGTATTTGTGTTTAACTAGCACATGTTACCTTTATATATTTTTTTTTATGACATAGGCGGCAAACGAGCAGACGGATTGCCTGATGGTAAGCAATTACCATCGCCCATGGGCACCCGCAACACCAGGGGAGTCACAAGCGCGTTGCCGACCTTTAAGGGGGGTTGGAGCTCTAGGAACCCTACTCACCATCAGGAACACAATACCACATACCCGAAAGGCAGCAGCGCTATTATGGCTGTGGTCCTCTGTAAGGAGGAGGTACTTCCCCAGTTGGGCTGCCCCAGATTCAAGCGTGATGGTCATCGCTGTGCCCTACCTCTCATTGTTGGACGTAGTTTAAGGACATACCCGGGTCCTTATATTATTACTGAAGTAATTTGGTAAAAAAAAAATACGATTTTTTACAGTTTTTGACCTCAGTCACTCCTGATTGTTGATAAGTGTCAACTAGGTCGAGTTGAGTAACAGCCTATTCACTCTTGTTTTGAACAGACCCAAATTATATATTTCTGGGAATACAGCTAGGCGATTTGAGCGAATTACATTCTAAAGACTCTGTAACCTCACACTCACCGACTCAAGATCACCAATGAGTCTGCAAGCTCGGTGCTCTATTGAATCCAAAGCGGCCAGCTGATACTAGGCCCGTCCCAAAGGTGGCAACAGTACTCTGTATACGATCGAATCTGAGCCAATATTTTAGTTATGCATGGCAAGTGTATCCTGCCCATCTTATTTATGGCACGCAAGCCTGGTCACTAACTGGGTCTCTAAAATTCAAGGTTAACCATGTTTTTATGTTCCTTCACGATTTATTAAATATCCTTAAACTACGTCCAACAATGAGAGGTAGGGCACAGCGAAGTATCATCACGCTTGAATCTAATAATAGCCTTTCAGGTATGTAGTGTTGTGTTCCTGATGGTGAATAAGGTTCCCAGAGCTCCAACCCACTTATAGGTCGGTAACGCGCTTGTGACTCCCTTGGTGTTGCGAGTGCCCTTGGGCGACGGTAATTGCTTACCATCAGGCAATCCGTCTGCTCGTTTGCCACCTTTGTCATAAAAAAAAATCATTCTTAAAGCTGTTTCCTAACTACATACAAAATTTAAGTTTTAGTTTCTGCATGTCATCTAGTTATGTCAAAAGCTCCACAACTTTTTATACTCGTTAATATGTCTCTAGAGCTTTATTGTACAAAAGCTGAGAGCTAGGAGCCTGTTGGCAGCAAATGAACTTTTCTAAATTGTGTCATCCAAAGGTTAGTTGGCAGCTTCCGGCTTGTATTAAGCTTATGTATTTAGAGTAAAGTTACACGTTGTATTTAAAATATACTTGTACAGCGTAGTTCTGAAACCGACCTAAATTTTAGAAAGATCTAGATTTGATTTGTAATTAATAAGACACAAATGTATATAGACCACCCCATGTCCTTCCACGGTTGTCGTAAGAGGCTACAAACGAAAAAAAACCGACGGTTGGGCAGCAGCGTCCGTCGCAACCTTCTCCGGTCGCCAACCCCAACAAGCGTGGGGCCTATGGCATCTACCCCCCATGATTTTTTTTTTATGACAAAGGTGGCAAACGAGCAGACGGATTGCCTGATGGTAAGCAATTACCATCGCCCATGGGCACTCGCAACACCAAGGGAGTCACAAGCGCGTTGCCGACCTATAAGTGGGTTGGAGGTCTGGGAACCTTATTCACCATCAGGAACACAACACTACATACCTGAAAGGTAGCAATGCTATTATGGCTGTGGTCTTCTGTAAGGAGGAGGTACTTCCCCAGTTGGGCTTCTCCAGATTGAAGCGTGATGGTACTTCGCTGTGCCCTACCTCTCATTGTTGGACGTAGTTTAAGGACATACCCGGGTCCATAAAACAAAACATATTATTTTTAGAGGACTGACGGCTGCAACGATGACGATGAAAAGAAACAAATAATATCCTCTAGCTGCCCAGAGATCGAACTTGCCAGGCCAAATGCAACTCTGGTTTGTCATAATTAAAGTTCAAAATGGCATTCAATGGGAGACCTTTTTATAGGTCTCCGGGCGGCTAGAGGATAATAGGTATATATTCTATTTTTGTGTTATTCTTATTTAACCCTATCAAATAAATTTATACTTTATTCAGATATGGACCAATTAAACACTATATGACTACGAAATAAATCGAGTTAAGTGTAAAAAAAGAATGTCTATAGCGTTTGATTTTACAGCTGAATCGGCTATAGTAGCTGCAAAATTAAACCAAATGAATGAATTTGCAATTCAGAAGCTCTTTTGGAAGTGATAAATTAGTACTAGGCACTCTGACTATCGATTTGAGGGTATGAATAGAAGTAGGTTGGTTTTCTTCAAATGGGTCCATTATATTTTTATTTTTTATTTTGTTACTTCTGTTTAAGGATAATAATGTGATTTTATATCTGAAAGATTATTCGTCTTCGTAAAGTAATTGTACTGAAAGGAATGTATAAAATTGTCACATTACAAAATCGACTCAATTAAGCATAATGCCAGATTAGAAGCTTAGAATTAGTTATTAAGTTAGTAAGTAAGTAAGTTAGTAAATAAGTTATTAAGTAAGTGAGGTAGTAAGTAAATAAATCAGTAAGTAAGTGAGTTAGTAAGTAAGTGAGTTAGTAAGTAAATAAGTCAGTAAGTAAATAAGTTAGTAAGTAAGTGAGTTAGTAAGTAAATACTTTAGTAGTTAACTAAGTTTATTTATATTCTTTTTGGTAGTTTTTAATTTCTACTTGAGAATCGAATCTTCATTAAGAATCGATTTCTTGAAGAAAAGCTATGCTACTTTCA
The DNA here is from genome assembly GCA_022674325.2 of Grapholita molesta. Classification (NCBI taxonomy): domain Eukaryota; kingdom Metazoa; phylum Arthropoda; class Insecta; order Lepidoptera; family Tortricidae; genus Grapholita; species Grapholita molesta. Next base: position 13,450,739 of record CP053137.2, read on the forward strand.
ATACTTTTATTCAAAGATCTCCATTTATCTCCATACCAAAGTTTACATTAATGTGTTTAGCGACTCCAAATGTTTAAGAGATAACAATCACGCCCAAGTACTTGCTGAAACTGAGAACAAAACAAATTACTTTTATGAAATATTTTGATTTGTTTTGATTTTTTTTTAAGTAGTAATACTAATATATAAATTAGGTCCTTTTTTTTTGTTTTCTTAAGTATGTGTTATCTATTTCAACTTTTACTTGCTGAAACATTCAGATTTCCATATACCTTAATGTGGTCACTTCTAAATTACAGTCAGTAGGAGAAGTGGATACGCGGTTGAGGTGTTCAAAAGGAGGTCAACACATCTCTTTTATCAAGAGAATAAGAGCGCGTGTAGGTTATTTTGAACACTTCACCCGCTCCGCCACTTTTGCTGCTGACTATACGATGACGTATTGTCAAAAGGTAATTAGCAAGTCAAATACCGTTTCCTCCTATTCGTCATAGTTAACAATAACCGGCCGGAACTGATGCGAATGTGGACATTTTAGTATATTCGTTCAGAATAGTATAAGTACCTTAATATTAGCTAAGAGACATAGTAGTGTAGTGATAGGTTATAATTATAGGGATATCGGTGATTTTCGTTCAAAAAAAGGTAAAAAATTTGGCACATTACATGCAATATTTGAATTTAAACTTTCGTGAGACATATCAGATACATTAAACATTAACATGGCTCTATGTGTTATAAACGTGAATAGAGCCGTGTTAATGTTTAATGTACATTACATGCACTTATGAACTACACCCTGACCCGAGAAGATACCGGCAAGAAACTACGGCGGGACTTATTTTTTCAAAACATATGATTATGCGTGCGTGATACATAATTATGCGTAGTCCCAGGAGAAAACATATCAAACAGTTTATTACAAGATATATCAAAAAATATAAAAGTAAAATAATAATGTATAAACAAATTTGACTTCACAAAATAGATATACTTTGATATGCTTTCTTACCTGAACTGTGTCATTTAAATAAATTGGCAGTACATACAGTCAGCAGCAGAAGTGGCTAAGCGTTTGAAGTATTCAAAATGACCTACACGCGCTCTTATTCTCTTGACAATAGAGACGTGATGACCTAATTTTGAACACCTCAAACGCTTAGCCACTTCTGCTGCTGACTGTATAATTGATGATTTAAATGCTAGGAGGTGTCTGGTGTGGGGCAAGCATGTTCTCATCCGTAATTCCACATTTCTTATTCGATCGCGGAAACTCCGACCATTGCTCTCAGTAATTCAAAGCTATTGTATTATAAGTTATAATAAACTGTTTTAAACGGTTAACACTTTTTTTATAAATAAATCGCGGCTGCCTACATCATATACCTTTATGAATATGCGTAAAGCTACGAGCTCAGTTATTGCATAGTTGAGCCCGTGAATTTTGATTGATCATACATGCGCAATGGCGGGCGCGACGGCATCGTAATTTTTACTAGCACTTTAATGGAATTTTAAAATGAGTTCAAAAATATGTACGCTTAGTTTACTCGTACCAATATGCTTGGAAGATGCTCGTTTTTTTGTTTTTTATAGGTTTTTTTTACATACTATCGCTCCTCGCTACAACATTCGTAAAGTGCGTACAATGCTGCCTCGGGTAACTTTTTTTTTGGCCTGATTCGAATCTAATAAACTTTTCTTTTTACTTTTGACTAAGTGTTTCGGTCATTTAGCCCATCTTTTGGCGACCTTACCTATCAATACCAGGAACCGCAGTTAAGACAATAAAAGTACAGCTTACCCGAAACATGTCGCCTAGTGCGATATAATTACACGTAAGTTTATCCGTTTGTAACTAAGTAGTAACATGGCTCACAATACTTTTTATTATATTATGATAAAAGTAGTTATTTACCACCGTCACTTAAATAGCTAAGCTAAAGTATTACAATAACTACAATACTAAACAAGGTGGATCGAGGACTTTGTGAAGGTCGCGGGATGCCGCTGGATGTGGAATGCGCAGGACTGGTCTTTTTAGGTCGTTTTGGAGGAGGCCTATGTCCAGCAGTGGACGTCTTTTGGGTGATATGATGATGATGATGACTAAAACAGGGCCTCGTGGCATAGTACCTAGTAAATGCCGGCGGCATTTGCTGCATCGCAATGCTGATGCGTTATGCGAGGAAGCTTCCTTGCTGCGCCAGTTCTTCGGCTAGTCACCTCAACCAGACGTTGCTCGATTTCTCCAATAAGTTTGCACGCACTGAATCTCATGGAGTCATGGACCTAGAGTTTCTACGCCAAACAATGCATAGGTTCAAATATGTAATTGTTAATGATGTAGTTACAAAATCCTCTACAATGTAACGCTATAAAGTTAGTAACATGTTGCTTTTATAATGAGAAATCGCATTACAGGTATAAAAACATAATGTCTAGCCTCACATGTCCACACCCACTTCAACGAAATACAAACTTTAAACAGAAAACTTAAGACTTATTTTCCGCTGTATAAATTGCTCTTTTTACTTGAAACTCATTACTTATGCCAGCCGCTGGTTCCTTGGCAACCTATATTTTAATTACATTAATTTAATTTAATTCGGCTTTGAGACAGGTCTTGAAATAAACTTATTTAATTTTGCAGTAATTGGGAAAGAAATATACTTACTTGGATGTTTATGTATAATATGAAACTTTGTAACTTTCTCAAGTGGTACACCGTAAGTGTATGCTCAAATATACTATCTACATTATAAGTGACAGATAAACGGATACGTTAGAATCCTACGGCAATAAAATCTTGCTCCAAAAATGTCATTATTGACAGAAAGTTATTTTTCATACATTATTGTTTGTTTCATGACGTATGGAGCCGAAACGTGGACACTGACAGTACACCTGCTCCACAAGTTGAAAGTCGCTCAGCGAGCTATGGAAAGGGCTATGCTCGGCGTTTCTCTGCGGGATCGAATCAGAAATGAGGTAATCCGGCAGAGAACCAGAGTCATAGACATATCCCACAGTGTTATCACGTTGAAGTGTCAGCGGGCTGGCCATATTAGCCGTAGAACCGATAACCGTTGGGGTAAACGATTTCTTGAGTGGAGACCGCGTCTCGGCAAGCGTAGTGTAAGGGTGCCCTCAGGCTAGGTGGAGTGACGACTTGCGCAAGATGGCTGGCAGAAGCTGGATGGGAACAGCCGAAAATCGAACACGATGGCGTGAAATTGGGGAGGCCTATGTCCAGCAGTGGACTGCGATAGGCTGATGATGATGATTCTTCGTTTAGATTCCGTTTTACGACTTCTGTTAAATTGTGCTAAAATTTCTGTTATGAAACTGTTATGAAAAATGTTTGGATAGGATTTAATTAATAAATTGTATAACATTATTAAATTTAATTATTTAATTATTAAATCGATATTACAGGATTGAATGGAATTAATTAATTACATTAAGTAATTTGTTAATAATGGAATGATGCAGATTCAATAATGATGTAGTCAAATATGTTTTAATTGATTCATTTCAGTAAAATATTTTAATAGCATGCGTGTTTTTGGTGTAATGCATATAATCTGTACATTTGCCACAAAAGGGTTAGTATGTAGTTGGCAAGGCAAGCGCTGTTTTTCCGTCGTAACCCAGGTGTACACACAGCAACAATCTTAGGTGTACATCAGTGGACCTTATGCCTTATATAATAAGGTACACCAATGTACAGCTAAGAGTGTTGCTGTGTGTACACCGTTCGCCGACGAGGCAGATGTACTGGCGCAGATATTTAAAAAAACATAACTAATTAAAAACTAAAAATGTAAATAAAAATTGGTACCAAAATGTTATTTTTTACAAAATGCGGAAATTTGTAGTATTTTTTTGCCTGACAATACTACAGTTATATGTATTTTTTTCACCTACGAGTATCTAACGCTATGTTAAGAAACCAAAGCCTACGCATAGATTCCTAGGTTATTCAAAAACAAATTAAAATTCAGGTACTTTCCACGGCTCGGAAAATCACCAAACATGTTGATTTTCTGCAGGTTTCCGTTTCGCTTAAGTATTTATTTCTTTATTAACCCTTACTTAGCAAAATAAACTACATCATAAATACATAGAAATATAATCACTTTTAAGTCCCCTAAGTCTGTCCCTTGCGCGAGGATGCCCTTAAGGAGTCCCAATATTATTGTTTACAAATTACAAATATTGATCTCTGACAATTCTGAATAAAACGCTATCGTGACTAAAACTGTCCTGACATTTCAGAATAAAACGCTATCGTGACTAAAACTGTCCTGACATTTCAGAATAAAACGCTATCGTGACTAAATCTGTCCTGTCAAATGATTGTACACGTTTTTATGCAACTTTTATAGAACTTGTACCCTTTTTTACAAAATACAGTCGCAAGGGAAAATGTTTTTCCAGAACATCGAAAGCTAAACTAGAACGTTATTCACAATGGCTCAGCGATTCCCGAATCGGGCAAACATCAACGCAAATAAATCGCTCATACCAGCGGGACGGTAACGCGGAATCACGTTTTTAGGGTTCTGTGTTGTTGTAAAGTTAACCTGTAGCATTTCATCATCATCATCACTCAAAAGACGTCCACTGCTGGACCACTGCTGGTGTAGTACACCTGTGTGGTCCATGGTACACATCCATGTTTTAGTAACCTTACTAAAACATGGATGTGTACCATGGACCTCATAGCATAAGGTTCAAAGTCACTCAAAGAGCAATGGAGAGGGCTATGTTGGGAGTGTCTCTGCGCGATCGCATCAGAAATGATGTCATTCACTGCAGAATTAAAGTAACCAATCCAATCCGGATTGGACCCCCACAACGTGGACCAACGCAACGACATAGTAATCCACTGGATGTGAGTGGCGCAAAACCGGTTTTTGCCAGTCGCTTTGTGGGAGGCCTATGGCCAGCAGTAAATGTCGTTTGACTGATATGTGACAGGGTATGTTATGGTCCGTGTTTTTAGTTGTTTTATTTTATTAATTGTCTTCTGCTGCTGCGATAATTATTATTAACTACTACAGTAGTTCACCATCATCATTCCAAGGATCAATTATAATTGATCTGAGCACCACACACTTACAAGTAATCTCTATAATCATTAAATTAAGTTTGTGTGGGAGTCAACCCACGCTGCGGCTACTGGTCCGCGGTCGTCACTTGAGAACCTTCAAAAATTAATGTAATCGAAGCTTTCCTACTTATAATTTGTGTTTAAATAAATAATTCGTAAAATTTTAGAAAAATACATTTGGCCGACATTATAATGTTTAACATTACAATGTCGGCTTAAAAGCTAATATAAATTACACAATATAGTGACATAAATATTTATAATATCAACTCAGACACTATAATATTACTTAGTTTTTGTGAGTTAATTAAAGCTTTTTGGACCCGGGTATGTCCTTAAACTACGTCCAAAAATGAGAGGTAGGGCACAGCGATGACCATCACGCTTGAATCTGGGGCAGCCCAACTGAGGAACTACCTCCTCCTTACAGAAGACCACAGCCATAATAGCACTGCTACCTTTCAGGTATGTAGTGCTGTGTTCCTGATGGTGAGTAAGGTTCCCAGAGCTCCAACCCACTTATAGGTCGGCAACGCGCTTGTGACTCCCTTGGTGTTGCGAGTGCCCATGGGCGACGGTAATTGCTTACCATCAGGTAATCCGTCTGCTCGTTTGCCACCTTTGTCATAAAAAAAGCTACTTCTAAGATAGGATAACTTTTAATTATATTTAGTCGTACAAACAATTACTAGACGGTATTAAAGCCTTAAAAAGTCACCAGTCACCACTTTAGAGTTGACTGTAAATTAGGACTTACAACATGATGTTAATAACGTTTGTTTTTTATGGCAAAGGTGGCAAACGAGCAGACGGATTGCCTGATGGTAAACAATTACCGTCACCTATGGGCACCCGAAACACCAAGGGAGTCACAAGCGCGTTGTCGGCCTTTAAAGGGGGTTGGAGCTCTGGGAACCTTACTCACTATCAGGAACACAACACTACATACCTGAAAGGTAGCAGTGTTATTATGACAGCCATAGTAACACTGCTGTAAGGAGTAGCCCAGTTGGGCTTCTCCAGACTCAAGCGTGATGGTACTTCGCTGTGCCTTACCTCTCATTGTTGGACGTAGTTTAAGGACATACCCGAATACGGGTTTGTTGCACACAATATTAATTAAAAATATATATTTTTAGGGTTCCGTACCTCAAAAGGAAAAAACGGAACCCTTATAGGATCACTTTGTTGTCCGTCTGTCCGTCCGTCCGTCTGTCAAGACCCTTTTTCTCAGGAACGCGTGGAGGTATAAAGCTGAAATTTATATCAATTACTCAGGTCTACTGTCCCTTGAAGCTGTGAAGAAATCAAACTTCTAAGCCAACGCAATCAAAAGATACAGCCGTTTATGCCGCAAATTTTCGACACTTGCAAGGGAATCAAAACCTACAGGGTGCTTCCCGTGAACTCAGAATCTTGAAATTTGGTACGAAGCAACGTCTTATAGCATAGATAAAGGAAAAATTACGAAAACCATAAATTTTTAGTTACATCACAAAATATATTTTTTTTTAATAATTTTAAACTTACTACCCATTTCCTCATAAACGCGTAGAGGTATTAAATTGAAATTCATACCAAATACTCAGGTCTATAATACCTTTAAGCTGTAGCAAAATCAAACTTCTATGTCAACGCAATCAAAAGAAACAGCAATTTAAGCTGCATATTTTGAAACTCGCAAGTACTCGCAAGGGAATCAAAACCTAAAGGGTACTTCCAGTCGTTCTAGAATCTTGAAATTTGGCATGAAGCAACGTTTTATAGCACACATAAAGGAAAAATTCCGAAAACCTTAAATTTTTAGTTACATTACAAAATATATATTTTTTAATAAATATAAACTTTGTAAACCTTGCAGGTTTGTACGGAACCCTCGGTGCGCGAGTCCGACTCGCACTTGGCCGGTTTTTATTTTTATTTTATTTAAGTAGGCGCTATTTTATTCTTGCCTTGTCAGGTTATTCCTAATTACTATTTTCGCAAGGCTTAATCGTGAAGAAACAGATATGCTAAGTGGTCTGGTTTTCTCGGTTGGTCAAATAACCAGTTGTTTTGGTAAAAAACTATAACTATTTGTTATAGATATCGTTCGAACCCCCATGTTTTATTGAACTGTAGGTACCAGAACAAACGCTATGAAGATATGTATGGAACTCGTGTACTTACGAACCTATTACCCTGTCCACTATTGGACACAGGCCGCCCCCTTAGATCTCTATTGGGACCGATCGCAATAACTAGCATGCGTAATAAATAAATAAATAATAAATAAATAAATAAATATTTCGGGACATTCTAACACAAATCGACCTAGTCCTACGGTAAGCTCTTGTTCAAGTTGTAGGTACTAGATGACGATATATATAATAAATAGATACATATTAATACTTAAATACATAGAAAACACCCATGACTCAGGAACAAATATCTGTATTCATCACACAAATAAATGCCCTGACTGGGAATCGAACCCAGGACCATCGGGTTCATAAGCAGGGTCACTAGCCACTAGGCCAGATCGGTACAATACAAGAACTAACTAAATCATTTGTAAATTTTTGCATCTGAAAATGAATTGAAAGCGTAAATCGAGCATTTAAGCTAGTAAATCCTAAATTTGTAGCAAATGATTATTTGGAAGACGCAATGGTAAATTAAATTAAATTACAAGATTACTCTTGAATGCAATCCATGAAGATTGTCTGCGGTTGGAGAATTAAGTGGACGTCAGGAGACTTATTGGAGAAAACCGAAATATCGCCAGCGAATTTATTGTAAACTGCATAGAATGGACTCAATTGTGAATGTATTAGTTACAAATCACTATACCTAGATATTTTTCTAGCACGAACGGTTTCTTGTAAGTGATTGACAAAATAAAAACATCGACAGTCCTGTTATCGATAAGTACCACTTCAACGTCATACAGGTCAACAAGACTAATATTAGGTAATAGGGTTAAAAGTAAATAAAAATAACAAAACTATCTATTTATTTATATTTTACATACTTCAGAAAACAATTTTGAACTATTAATTGCAAATAAAAAAATAAGTTGGATCAAGTGTACGGATTACGTTCAATTTGTTCAAGATCGATGTCACGCGGCGTCTAGGTATGCAGAATGTGTGTACGTATTGTTGTTGAATTACTATGTACTTACTTATCGATAACAGGATTGTCGATATTTTGATTGTGGCAAGCACAAAGCAAATGTCGTTCCTGCTAGAAAAATATCTAGGTATACAAATCACTAAAGATAGGTATATTTAATAACAGTGTTATGAGTAAAATACAGACAAAATATGTCGATCTATCGCTCGCACATCAAAAATGATTCTCACACATTGCCAATCATGAATGTTTTGTGACATTATACCCCTAGTTCCACGCAGTACAATTGTTGTGCTTAGCGCCCTCTATTGTGGATAAACTAAATCCGTCAATACAATTAGGTTTTGGGCAATGCTCTCGGCACCGAAAACGAAAATGGCGGCTATAAGCACCGACAAAGCCTGCTCTCTAACGTTTAAATTTTTTCATTATACAAAATCACGGAACCTCGCACCTTTAACGCGTGTCAAGCCCATTTCCCATGGCACATAAAACCATTCGAAAAGCGAAAGAAACGGCATTTTTGTGTGAGAGGCATTAGCATTTGGTGACAGGTGCGATTGGTACGGCACCGACCCTTACGTGCACAAAAGGTAAAAAAAAGGATATTTCATATACATTTTTATATACACAATGCTTTTTTTTTTGCTACAGTGTGTATAAAAGTTTTTTATAACAATTTTATTGCAGTTTCTGCTTTCGAATTCGTCACGAAGTCGGCTTAATATGTCTTAGACAATGCCAGTAATAACTTTTCTTGAAAAAGTTCGGAATAAGTCAAGTTTCACGTTTCTGAGAATTTTCATTTCTTGGAGATATTTTTATGTTTTCTGTTATAAGCTTAGCACACGAAGAATCCGAACAACATTTACAGACGACAACTAATTTTGTTTATAGAGATGTGCATTTCACGGTGCATTACCAACTATGCTGCACATCAATGTCATATTGACTATAAATGTCAGAAATTATAATCATTATATTCCTATCTAATAAAAAATGCTTTGATTATAATTACTAATATTTATATATTTATTCATCATCATCATCATGTCAGCCGAAAGACGTCCACTGCTGGACATAGGCCTCCCCCAGAACGACCCAAAAAGACCGATCCTGCGCCTTTCACATCCAGCGGTATCCCGCGACGCTAACTAGGTTCTTGTGGCGACCACGAACTGAAAGACGCAGCGTAGGTTAGGCCTCCCACATATTTATTATTATAATCAAATTATTTATTGGTCACTTTTCTTAGAATCATTTAGAAATTTTCTAGAGCATAAAAAGGCTTTATTTGATTTTGTACCTGTACTCAACAATAGGAATTGAAAATCGTATGAAATACAAACACGGGTTTGAGTAAATATTTAATTCTGAGGTAATTCTCACGTATTTGTAGACCTCGAGCTTATATAAACAGAAATTGTATATTCAAAATAAAAGTTTATCATTAATATCATAATTCAAAATCAGAGTCGTACATTATCTTAACATATAAAAATAATTAATAAATAATTTACACATTATTCAATAAGAGCGTAATGTTTGCCATTTTATTGTAGTATAGTAATTTAAGTTGCATACCTGAATAGGTATGCGTTTAATAATCGACAGTTCCTATTGAACAGTCAATCATACATATTATGTAACATACAATCATATTTTGTGATAAAAATTTAAATAGATGACATATACTTAAGAAAAAGTAGGTAACATAACTTTACGCTAGGTCCATGGGGTCCCAGCGCGCACAAACTTTTTGCAGAAATCGCGAAGCGTCTGGTTGATGTAACTGGTGACCGAAGAGCTGGCGGCTTCCTCGCACAACGTATCAGCCTTGCGTTACAACGAGAAAATGCCGCCAGCATCCTTGGTACAATGCCTCAAGGGCCTTTTATAGATTTTATACTGTAACTAGTTAAGTACTTGTAGTTATCATAATACGATTGTAATTTCTGTAAATAAATGTACTAGATAAGAAAATGCAACATGGACCTCCGGCATCCGAGACAAGATTTGAACCCAGACTCGTCGATATGAGTAACGTAAAGTACCACCCAAGGTGTATCAGCTTGGAGGATAGTTGACATAGTCACCACGCTTGGCCGGTTGGCGACCGCTGCAGCTGTATATTATTAACATTTGCCTTTTATTATAATAAAAAATGAAATTGAACGTGATTTTTAAAAGTTACGGAACAAAATGTGCTCAGTTTGGAGAGTCACATCAAACCTTCCATTTAAAACCTTATCTTAGTCTTTATAAAAAAAAAACACTCTTTATAAAATATATATAAAAAAAATATAACTGGTCATCGCATATTTAATAAAACATCCCTTTTGTTTGTTACTTACATTTTGTGCAAAAGTACTTAACATTTAAAACATTTTAGAAAAAGAATGTTGACATATTTTTTATGAATAAAGTTTAGTGGTTTGAATAGATGTCACCAAGGGACTTTTAATCTACAGTCGGAAGGCGTAGATTTGTTCTCTTATTTTATGAAAGAAAGAGAGTGATTGCCTGACTGCCCTATTTAGAAATAATTTTGTTTTTTCTAAAAAGCTTTTGCTGTTTTATTTAAGTTATAAACGACAAATCATAAATCATACTAAAAATATTGTACGGACAATCTGTAATGACAGGGTTGATTTGTATATCTGAATTAAAATCGCATCGAAAAATATTTTATTGCTTATTATTCGTCATATTATATATCATAAAAGCTTTTCTAACATTTCAATATGTTTATATATACAGGATGGCTCGGTTAGTATGGAGAAATCTAAAACTATAAGACATACAAAGATCTGTTCGTGGGAACCATGTCATCGATTTTAGAGACAGGAAAAAGTCCATACATAGATTTAAAAAAAACTTGTACTCTCTTTGATAAACGAACCAGGTTGTTTTTGAAAATAAAACTTTTAGTTATTTCCATTCGGATATGGAGTGTGTAGGTCATAAGCAGTAAATGTTACTGTGCAACATGATATCAAAAACGAATAAAATGCATCGTTTTTCGTATCCTTTCATATTATTTTTAACAACTGGGTTAGATTTCCGAACATACATATATTTTTTTATAAATCTATTTAAGTATGCAGTTTTTCATGTCCCTAAAATCGATAATATGTTTCCTCAGAACAAATCTTTGTATGTCCTTAGTGTCAGATTTGCCCATTCTGACCGATCATAAAGGCCATCGTGTAAATATGCGTCTCACCTCAAAGACATTGTATTTCTTTTTTCATTTATTTATCAAAAAAGTACATAACGGTTACCGTCTTAAAGTTACTCGCAAAGCTACGGTTGTAGTTTGTTGGCGAGATCGCGCTCATGTATGTACTCTGACTTATATGTAAGTCTGTTTTTATAGATCAATAATTGGTACATACCTTCGAAAAGAATAAAAAAAAGATACCTTTGGTCATCAGAGCTTATTAATTATAAAATGCTGTTCATTATCGTTCGACTTAAATTCTGTATTTTCAACATTGAACCTCCCCTTTTAAATATGACAAATACGACAACTTCAAATTGAATTTGACTAAGCAAATCTAGATTTGGCAGCGAGATGTTTGTGTATAGGTACCTATATAATATGTAGTACTAGGTATAGATTAGTCTGTCTATGCTCTAATTATTTACCAAAGTATTGATGAATCTAATTTCTTTTTATTGAATAAACAAAAATACTGTCTTAACCTAAGTCTGGCCAAGTATCTTGCCGGAAATTATTTTCATGAGTATAAAATGTCGGGTAGGCGTGTAGAGGAATGTGTCTATGAATGTCAAAAACCTATTTCCATTTACTAGTTAGTAAAATAAGTTAATTCCCATTATTTTGTTCATATTGTCAGGTATCAAAACAATACATCACCTTCATTGCTTTCCGGGTTCACCATTTTGTATTCAACGCCGTTATTATTCCTTAAGTTTTTCTCCATCTTTGCTTAAACTTTAGATGGGGTTGAATCTCCTAATTTCGCCACGTTTGTTTAGTTTTCAAAAAATGATAAGAAATGAATTTGAATAAACATTAGGTACATTTCACTAATTAAAATTCTGCGTTCTCTAGTATACTAAAGAACGCAGAATTGATGTCCATTTGCCAATGCAGGTAGCGACAAATCTTTTTTTTTTAAGTAGTAAAAGTTAAAGTAAAAGTGATCCTGTCTCGGATCTTGGTCCGTCCTGACACTTTTTCTTAAGTATATGACATCCATTTATATTCGTCCATTTATTTATAGCTAACAAAACTGATATACACTGATAAACCTTTGTCAGTAGCAGTAGAAAAAAATATATCTCTATTGTTTGGGGCGACAGTAAAGTAACAAAAACTATGAATCTCTCTGAGTAGGCTCTAAGTGAGTTAATCCCAGGACAAACTATCATTTAGAAGTTATATTAGATTCATCAAAGTTGACAGTTTAAGTTAAAATGTCTGTATTTTTTTTTTTGGTTACGCTTAATAAAGCAAAAGTATCTATAAATAATAACAAAATTAATATTGCAGGACATCCTTACACAAATTGACTAAGTGAGTGAGTTTAAGAAGGCTTGTGTTGACAAGCAAAATGTCTGAAATTTTCAACTATTTCCCATGTGAAATGGCTCTCGAGGTGAATTCCACTCACCTTTCAAAGCCATAGTAGGCAACAAAGCCAGCGCCTGCAGCATAGACCAGAAACAAGTTCTCTCGATCCTCATCTCTGCAACTATTCACTACGTCACGCAAAAACAGTACATTTTCCCTCATTAAAAGTCTTCAAGAAGAGTCATTTTCGCTCGCGGGCTTCACTGCTCTTTTGTTTTTCCGTTTCACTTATTTTTCATTGCGCTTTTAATTTTGTATACATTTGTAATGTGCCAGCGTCTTTTCTTTTCTAGACTTCGCGCCTATTTTTATAATGATTTCGTTTACATAAATTGTGGTTACACTGGAAATTCACAGTTTTTAGTCTGATATTGAATTAAGAATATATTAGATTCTTAGTACCTATGTGAAATTCTAGATTTACTCATATTTTGATGTCAGTACCAGTACTAAAAACTGTAATGATTGCTTTAAGCCACTGAGTTGACATTAATTACTTAGTTTACAAATGACTATAAAGTTAACCATACCTTAAAACCATATCAAAATAAATTTTGATGTTAAGGTTTACATATTGTTAACAGAAGTAAATTGTAAATCATTATATTTCAATCATATTCATTAAATACCAGTACAATTTGAAATGTATTAATTTCACGTTTAGATTGAGTATTGATAAGAAATAAAATTTATTTCTTACTCCAATCGAAATCCATTTAATAGTTTTATATTATTATTACAGACTAAAATATATTTCAGAAAACAAATATTATAATCCTTCACTAAATAAATACGTTAAATGCGATACAACGAGGAAATATCGCCAGTATCCTCGGTACAATGCCTCAAGGGCCTTTTTTTGATTTGATGCAGTAACTAGTATTTAGTATTTGTAGTTATCATAATATTTTAATTTCTGCAAATAAATATTATGAAATACGTTAAAACCACACCGTTCCATTATTAACACTGGCACATTGTAAATTTCAAAATCCGAATTCGAATTTCAAAAATCGCGAGTTCGCAACAAGTCGGCAGGTCGGCGGCGCCGCGCGGCCGTTCCGTAGCGGGTCTACGAGCACACTGATCTGCTACGGGCCAAGCTCGTAGCACACAGCGGCGTACACGTTACGTCATGAAAGGTTGCCACTCAAACGTTTAGAAGGTGCCTTTTTGCATGAATACGGATAGAAATGTATTTTTGTTTCTTTCCCCGGTGTTCCATTTTTGTGGAACAAAAGAATGTGTTTGGATTCCCGTTGATACGTCGGTGTTTATGGAACTTGGAGCTGAAAGGCTCTTGTTAACGTTTTGTTGGATGAAGAAGCGATCGTTTTTATTCAGAGTTCTTTTCGAGATTTTAATCCGAAACGGAAACAAAGGTGTCAACAAGCTGAAATCAAAGTCTGTGTTATTTGTAAGAAATAAGATTCGAAGTGCTTATTTTTTTTTAATGACATAGGCGGCAAACGAGAAAACGGATTGCCTGATGGTAAGCAATTACCGTCGCCCATGGGCACCCGCAACACCAGGGGAGTCACAAGCGCGTTGCCGGCCTTTAAGGGGGGTTGGAGCTCTGGGAACCTAACTCACCATCAGGAACACAACACTACATACCTGAAAGGTAGCAGTGCTATTATGGCTGTGGTCTTCTTTAAGGAGGAGGTACTTCCCCAGTTGGGCTGCCCCAGATTCAAACGTGATGGTCATCGCTGTGCGTGCCCTACCTCTCATTGTTGGACGAAGTTTAAGGACATATCCGGGTTCAAAAATATACTTATGATTTTATTAGTGCAACCACTTTGTTGAATTATTATATTTTCTAATATTGCCTTCGGTTGCCGCAATAATTACGCATAAAATAAAACAACCCGATGATCACGAACGCTGCTAAAGGGTTAGAAACGTTGGGATGAAATTTAAATCAGTATACGCGATATAATCCGTTTCAGTTGTTTTATTTCATATTATATTTTCTAATAAACATATTTAACTAAACATAATAATACATCATTCGAAGACGCATTCATAACTTCAATCAAGGTTCAAAATTATTTTGACATGAATAGTTTAATATCTCGGTCGCATTTATAAGGCTGTATATTGGTGTACCTACGCAAGATTTAGTAGGTATAGCCAATGTCGAATCCACGTGGAAACAACCCGTACAACACATTACAGCAGCATTCGCACAGAACATTCCCAAGTAAAAGAGTTGGCATGATGGATGATTGTATGTACACAATATTTACAGAGATATCTGCTTTCCTCACAGACATATATATCTAAATAGTTATTAGACTGCAGCCGATATTATTTGAAAGATAATATATCGAAAAAGTTATTCAACAATGTTGTTTTTTTTACTAAGCTGCTGATGACATTTCGTTCGCTTGTTGCCATAATTTTCAGAGATGAATGACTGACTGATGAAAAAAGAGATGACTAAAAAGAAAAAAATAGTTTCTTAACAAAATAATTAAAAGGTTATTAAACGTAATGACAATTAAGCACTAAATAATAATAAATCGCGAAGCGTCTGATTGATGTAACTGGTGACCGAAGAGCTGGCGGCTTCCTCGCACAACGTATCAGCATTGCGATACAACGAGGAAATGCCGCCAGCATTCTTAGTACAATGCCTCAAGGGCCTTTTTTAGATTTTATACTGTAACTAGTTAAGTACTTGTAGTTATCATAATACGATTGTAATTTCTGTAAAAAAAAAGCACTAAAATATTAAGCAACATTAAATTAACGTTAGGTAGAAAACGAACGTTAAACATCAAAATTTAATCAAAATTATATTTTCGAGAGGCCTATGTCCAGCAGTTGACGTCTTACTGCTGACATGACATGTTGTCTCTGGATTGTGTAATTACTCAATGCGGCGTCTATTTACTATATATATCTGCGTCGTCATCATATCCATTACACGCTCCTGATATGTTGAAGACATTACTTTACCTATAATGTGCCTTATTAAATTACTTGACGTTCGCGTACGAGTTACGTATTAACGGTACCCGGGTATCTCAGTAGAAGTTCTGACGTAGACGCTGTTCTGAACATTACAGTTAAAGGATAAAAAAAAAACTTGTGAAGTTGATGCTAAGCACATAATATGTATATTTTTTTAAGCAGTTTATAAATCAACTGCCCCGGGTGAGAGTCGAACTCGAGACTTTGGGATACGTGCCCATTGCTCTACCAATTGAGCTACCTCTGTAGCTCATGAGCTAACTCTGTATAGCTTGCCTAAAGGCAGCGAATTTCTCCACCATATCCTTCAGCGCTTAGGAGGCGCCTAGCGACATCTACCGTAAATGTATTAACACTTTTTAACGGCATCGGAGTTTCTAATCTTATTGAGAATTCACCGTTATTGATGTGCTACCCCATAACATTTTTTTTTTAAGCAGAAACATCTACTAACTTTTTTTTTTATGACATAGGCGGCAAACGAGCAGACGGATTGCCTGATGGTAAGCAATTACCGTCGCCCATGAACACCCGCAACACCAGGGGTGTCACAAGCGCGTCGCCGGCCTTTAAGGGGGGTTGGAGCTCTGGGAACCTTACTCACCTTCAGGAACACAACACTACATACCTGAAAGGTAGCAGTGCTATTATGGCTGAGGTCTTCTGTAAGGAGGAGGTACTTCCCCAGTTGGGCTGCCCCAGATTCAAGCAGCGTGATGGTCATCGCTGTGCCCTACCTCTCATTGTTGGACGTATTTAAGGACATACCCGGGTACTATTTAAACTCGACAATTGCTGAACCAATTTAGGTAATTTTGGTATTGAAATGTTTGTATTAGACCGCAGAAGGTTTAGGCAGTGTAAAAACATGGAAATATTGTGATGACAGTGATTCTTTATTCCCATACAAATAGTTCCTACCTATCAATCATTGATATTCCAATTTATGACCATAGACATAATAAGGTAAAAAGAGAAGTTACGGGTGTTAGAAAGTTCAACGGGTCATCTAGTTCTTAAATAAAAGGAAATATGGAAAAAATCAACTGCCCCGGGCGAACTTGAACACACAGAAATATCCCATGACTTAGGAATACCTCTGCTGAACTGTGCTCATCACATATATAAATGCCCGTGAAAAATATATATATAATATTGTACCGTGAAAAATATTGTGATGAATGATAAAAATCCGACAATATTAAGCTAGCTCATCTCAAGGCTCAAAGTCGCTCAACGAGCTATGGAGAGAGCTATGCTCGGAGTTTGGCTACGAGATCGACTCAGAAATGAGGAGATCCGTAGGCGAACTAAAGTCACCGACATAGCCCACAGGGTTAGCAAGCTGAAGTGGCAATGGGCAGGCCACATTGCACGCAGAGAAGATGGCAGATGGGGTCGAACAGTGCTCGAGTGGAGACCACGGACTAGCAAGCGCAGCGTAGGACGTCCACCCACAAGATGGACTGACGACCTCATTAAAGTCGCCGAAAGACGCTGGATGCAGGTTGCTTCCAACCGGTACATGTGGAGATCCAAGGGGGAGGCCTATGTTCAGCAGTGGATGTCTTATGGCTGAGATGATGATGATGATGATTAAGCTAGCTGGGGTTCGATCATATCGATGGCAGAACTAAAGGCCTCCACCAAATATTACTTGTATCAATTTAGGAGCTGTTGTCATAGTTGGCTGCAGTAGCTGTTTCTTTTTCAACAACGCTGCAGCACATCCGGCGGTTTTAGGAAAACTCTTTGTCGTCTTTTACAACACCCGCGGGAGTACTATTCTCAGCCCTCACAAAATGGTCTATCAAAGTAATTAAGTAACTGATTGAAAATCATTTAAACCAAAATTAGGTAATAATCCAAGTCCACTCAGTCCCTGCTGATTCCCTTCATTAAACTGCCTCAAGTCTTATCAATCACTGTTGAATCGAGAATTAAGTTTATATGGTACAACACTTAATATTTTAATAATCAAGGCTTGAACCAATTCTTGATTCTTCCTGAATTGAACCAGTCTCCAACTTTCCTAGCTGATGCCTTTACCACTAGACCAATCGACCGGCGCGAAAAAAAAAATAATACGCCGAATTTTATTATTACTGGATTTCTTTCTCAAATCAACAACGACTGTAAAACAAGCACCATCAAAGCTTAAAAACCAACTTTAAAAAGTTTTAATCACGGGAGCCTGGAGTCTTGGCAACTGATCCAAAGATTAGGCGTAGACACTAGTTTTACGAAAGCGACTGTCACCTGACCTTCCAATCCAAAGGGTAAAACTAGGCCTTATTGGGCTTCGCCGAAAAGCGACTGGCAAATATTAAATAATATTTCGTATATAAATTCCGAAAAACTCATTGGTACGAGCCGGCGATTGAACTTGCGATCTCCAGATTGCAAGTCGCCCGCTCATACCGCCAGGCTACCAACGGTCTTCAACTTTAAAACTGACCACATACTCAACCGCGTCATATAACGAGCCCTCAACAAAGCCCAGCCTCGCTAGCTGAACACAAGTTGGGGTAATTCCACATGTATTAAGTTGGCAACACTGGAACTTTGGTCATTAGCGTAGGGCAACTCTCTAAGTGCCGAGAGACCGGTACGGCCGCAAATGACAAGCAGGTGGAGTGGGGGGTGGGATATGGCATAAACTTACGGCGGATAATTTTATATGTACTACTGTGGCGGCCTGATACACACGTATCTTTTGCACGCAGAACTGATGGCCGGTGGGGCGGAAAGGTTCTGGAGTGGCGACCACGAACTGGAAGACGCAGCGTAGGTAGGCCTCCCACAAGGTGGAGCGACGACATAGTTATAGTCGCGGGATACTGAGCTCTGTGGCGACCTTATACGGCAGGAATACAACAAATTTAGAATAAACGGGTTTGTAGCTAAGGACGTGTCATTGTGCCCACCCCAGTTTTTGTTGGGAACTAGGTACTCGAAGTTGTTGACTCGTATATTTGAGAAAAAGATAAACTACCGAATCCAACTCGGTTGGGCAGCGTTCGGGAACCTACGTAATATCGTTTCGTCCGACATACCTCAGTGCCTCAAGACGAAAGTCTTCAATCAATGTGTGCTACCAGTGAAACATGGTCTAGCAGCAGCGCGCAGAGAAGACGGCAGATGGGGTCGAAAAGCGCTCGAGTGGAGACCACGGACTAGCAAGCACATCGTAGAACGTCCACCTACAAGATGGACAGACAAAGGTCGCCGGAAAACGCTCGGTGCAGATCGCTTCCAACCTGTACATGTGGAGGTCCAAGGGAAGACCTATGTTCAGCAGTGGACGTCTTATGGCTGAGATAATGATGATGATGATAGTCTCACATTTACACTCCTCGTCCTGAATAAATATAAAAAATTGCTAACCTTATTGATTTTTTTTATATTACACAACATAAGGATAAAACCGCTCCCGTCGCCTGGACTTGCGGTGGTGGAACGGAGATGGCGGAATTAAATCGTACAATTCCTGTGCACACTCTCTCCATTCTCTAAAATATATCCTGTAAGACACAATTACCGTCGCCCATAGGCACCCCGCAACACCAGATGAGTCACAAGCGCGTTGCCGGCCTTTAAGGGGGGTTGGAGCTCTGGGAACCTTTCTCACCATCAGGAACACAGCACTACATACCTGAAAGGTAGCAGTGCTATTATGGCTGTGGTCTTCTGTAAGGAGGAGGTACTTCCCCAGTTGGGCTGCCCCAGATTCAAGCGTGGTGGTCTAAGTATATTATCATCATACAGACACGTTCATTTGACCTTATTTGTTCAAACCTGAAAATTCTTCGAAAGTATATCGTCTTGCCCAAAAGTATAGACCACACACTTATTTACTTCTAACCAAAAACCATCTCTTTCAAAATGCAGTTAATGTATATTTATATTCTACTTTTATAAAAATATTGCAATAAATCTAACGTAAGAGATAAGATAAATAAAGGATAATAAATAAAATAAGCAATCCTGCAGACAAACTAGCAATCCTGCTAGGGTGCTCAAGGTTCTGTAAACTTACACTCACCAACTCAGGATCACCAATGAGTCTCCCTGTCTACTTATTTTATCTGGCTTCCGTCTGTCTCCGTCCGTCATGATATACACTCATCATCATCATCATGTCAGCCGAAAGACGTTCACTGCTGGCCATAGACCACCCCTAGAACGACCCAAGAAGACCGATCCTGCGCCTTCCACATCCAGCGGTATCCCGCGACTCTATGTCGTCGCTCCACCTCATGGAAGGCCTACCTACGCTGCGTCTTCCAGTTCGTGGTCGCCACTCCAGAACCTTTCCGCCCCACCAGCCATCAGTTCTGCGTGCAATGTGCCCTGCACTGCCACTTAAGTTTGGCGATCCGGAGGGCTATATTGGTAACTTTGGTTCTACTGCGGATGAATACACTAATCATATACACTGCTGATATACACTAATCATTTATTATCCCGCTGCCCGCTTATCCCTTAAACTCAAAAGGGCTCGTCTCGCGTCTCCTGCGACTGCCTGTTTACTGCAGTATATTACGTGCCTTATTTTTAAGACCGCATCTCTGTAGACTTGAAATGACATATAAGTCTTTAGGCGACATACTACGACCGCCATTTTAGTTGAAAACAACAGAATATTAAGCTTAGTTATGAATTCCGGATTTGTTTTATGGATCATAATACAAGGAATGTGTATATAACAAGTAACTTTACTTTTGCCTGCACTTGAGCACTAAAAGTGGTGCGATAATATTCATATATTCAAATAACTGGTTCTAAACTTTATATTGCTTCAACGAACTGGCTTTTCTATTAAAGATATTAATAATAGGGTAATAAACCATGGCGGGTACCATCTCTGAGAGCGACCCATGATCAGGGCAGAGGCAACATCCGCTTAGTGTACCCCTTACATTTCATTAAATTGTCGCAAGGCCCTCTACGCGTTGGCTCGATCCGGCTCGGTATACGCCTCTCAAATGTCCGGAACACTATTGTTCCTTGTACGGGAAAGGGTAATTAGAAATTAGGATTGTGCTTAATAAAATATATCTCGTTTAGCTTGCTTACATATTAAAGAGAGGCTAGATTTATATTACATGTTGATGTGATAATAAGATAGTGTAGGTAAGATTAGTTCAAGATATTATAATGATTTTTTGTGCGTGGTAAGATGATATATATTAATGTTCACGTTATATTAATACTTATATCTAGGTTAAGTTCCGCTTTTAAAAACTTTGCAACTGCTCATATATTTTTGAAGTCAGCTGAGATGAAATACTAGAAAGGACAGAATAGGTTTGACCCCAAAAATCGGTACAGGGGTTGAAAGTTGGTTGATTTGACGTGAACTGAACTTACGCAAACGAATTGGCGGGTTAAAGCGCATATGATACCTTTTTTATACTACGACAGTGACAAACAAGCATAATGTCCGCCTGATCGCATGCAGGTACCGTAGCCTGTGAACACCTGCAATTCTATAGGATTCACGTGTGCACACTGCGTTTACTGCCTCTTGGGAAAACGCTGGCAGGTAGTTCATTCCACATTCGGAACGTTCGCGGGAGGAATGTTCTCCTAAGGCGCACGGTGCGTGCCCCTTTAGGCTCCGTATCACTATTGTCTATTTTAGGTTAGAAAAATAACGAAATGTTTACATATCTTCTTTCAGGCAACAACGTTGCACTACTTAGGTAAATATCTTTGTTCACCTGTTACTTTCCTGAGACAAAAAAGACATGTAGATTATAAAGACTGGACATGACATAACCATCAAAATCAGGTTAGATTGATTTATGCAAGGCATATAGTAGATTCGTTATTAATTATGTACATCTTAATTATATGATAACAATATTTGTTTTGGAATACAATTTTCCAAGCTTTTTGATCTTAATGCAATTTATATCTGATATTACTTTATTTTTTCGACGTTTATTTGATGCGTATATTTTTTTATGTATAACCACACTGATTTGTTACAAATCACACATGACTATTAATTGTAAATTTTGTGTAAGTAGTATTTAAATTATTTTATTTGTGGTAAATAGTCCACGAAGAAAGGAACCTTATGGCGCTTAAGCATCAAGCGCCATAAGGTAATTTTCCATGTGGACTACCACATTTCATGACTTACATGATATCTAGATGACAAAAATAAGGGCTTGAATAGTGATGCATGAAAATAACTCCACCAATCAATAACACAGCTTTTAATAAGATAGATACTTAAATAACATTTTTTTATCTTTATTTTTATTCTATGCTTGTGCTGATGGTGCGCTAACATTGGTATCAGGCTATGGGCGAGTTCACACTGGTTCCCCAGTAAACAGTCCTTATTATTAATCGGTTTTCCTCGACAAGAATACTTCCTCAAAACATTTCCGACAGTCTTGCAACTGTAAACCACTTTGCTGGATCTACCCAGACCATTTATCAAACACCATTGAGCATATTCTAGAAAATACTACAAGCACCATCCGATGTTCTCGAAATGTCTTTTTCGTAAAGGTTCTCTTTCCGGAATCATGAGGAGAATGTTATACGTCGGAGGTATTTTGCAATAAGGTTATATAAATGTTTAATTGTGTATTTAAGGCGCTCTAGATAGTGAAAACACCAATTTTAGAAAATATTAATAAAATACTTTCACAGAACTGATTATGTAAATGTGTGTAAAAATTTGTTGTATGGTACTAATTTTAATCCCAGCAATTTTTTTTTATAAATATGTTTTTCTTTTTTTAAATAAATAAATAAATAGTCCTACGGTAAGCTCAGTAAGGCTGGTGTTGTAGGTACTAAACGACGATATATGTAATAGATAGATACATATAAATACTTAAATACGTAGGTACAAAACACTCATGACTGAGAAACAAATATCTGTGCTCATCACACAAATAAATGCCCCGAATGGGAATCGAACCCATCACCATCAGCTTCATAGGCAGGATCATTACTCACTAGGCTAAACCGGTGTTGCGACGACCGCGATACTCAACAAAATAATAGGTAAATTGTCTACGTACCTCAAATAATTTCATTTTCATCACACTTGCTCGTCAATGGCGTTATTACTTGCGAGAGTACAGAGCAGTTATAGCCGATTTAGCTCACACGGGCTGTTAAGTTTAGTTTTAAAAATATACAGAACCTATACTTCACTTGGACTGAGGATGTTTCCAAACAGCCAAGGTGTATTACATATCTTTAAAAGTTTGCTACAACCAACTTTCAATATGTAAAAAATATGTGTTTAATAAAAAAAACATATCTTTATATTAAATTTTACTGCAATTTAATGTTTAGTATTTATTAAAAATAATTGTTTTCTATTTGATTTTGATAATTGATACTATTTGGCAGGATGATCTGTCAACTTCGAAAACAAAACGCAGTTGTTAGCATTATCTGTGGAAGACATTGAAAAAAGTTGACATTGTTGACAATGACAATCTTTTATACTTAGTGGATGCGGTTTGATTGTAGTTTTCAAAGTGTATTTTGATTTTAAGCCTACATAAGTAACTAATATTTTACCAACGAATTTATTTTATTTCCTCGCAAATGTGATGAAAAACATTGTTTGTACCACGGGTGGTAAGTGTATAACAAACTTGAGTCATTAAAAGCCCTCCGACTTCGTCGTCGGGCTTCTAATAGACTCGCGTTTACTATACCTTACTTACCATCCTCGTTGCACAATGTACTATTGATATACTGGCAGAACGTCAAAGCTAACGAATTTTTTAACAGTGAAATAAAAAAGAAGTTGGTTGCGCGAGTCTGCGATGATTGCTCGAGAGGCGGAAAGAGAGAGTGAGAAGCATAGGAAAATAGAAGTCTTGCGAGTTATTGGTGAGTGTTTGAAACGTAGTCTCAAAACTATCTATAGAAGAGATAAAAAAGATAGCAAGATAAAAAATACAATAGAGTACAATCAAGAAAAAACTACATGGTTGTGAGTGGGCAGATTGTGGACAGGGTTGAGATATAAGGGGCGTTGTGGAGGCTTTCGTCTGAGAAAGATTCTCCGTCAAACAATCAGAATAATAATTAAAATAAAACGAGAAATTTATAAGAATCTAGTATGGTTCATTTCTCTCACTTGTTTATATTTTATACGTAATACATCTTGTCGTAATGTCTTGTTAGAACTCAGATAAGTTTCAATGAGGTTATCGTACATAAGTATTATTTCTTCTATAAGAGACTTAAGAATGTAATGTAAGGACGTCACGACAGTTCTATGCTATTAAAGTAATCTGTTATCTGTGTATTTAAGATTTAATGAAAACCTGAAGAACAATATTTTTATGAAGGTAAAATAGAATTAGGTAGGACTTCTTGTCAGGTAGAATGTTGGTAGAAGAAAGAGATGAAGTATGAGAGGTAGGGCACAGCGAAATACCACCACGCTTGAGTCTGGAGAAGCCAAACTGCGAAAGTATCCCCTTACAGAAGACCATAGCCATAACAGCACTGCTAACCATCAGGCAACGCGCTTGTGACTCCCCTGGTATTGCGGTTGCCCAGGAGCGACGCTAATTGCTTACCATCAGGCAATCCGTCTGCTAGTTTGCCACCTTTGTCATAAAAAAGAAGTTCGCGACTCTCGTGAGTTCATTTAGATAGGTAAAATTCGGAAGATTGCGGCTCACTTTTGAGCTCATAGAAGTGCCGCAGGCATGCTAAATAAAGTCTACATTTCAGCCGTATGCAGTCCACTGCTGGACATAGACCTCCCACAAATAGGACTTGTATCATCTTGGGGGGTAGTTGCCATAGTCGCCATGCTTGGCAGTCGGGTTGGCGACTGCAGTAGCTGTAGATTGGGTTTCAACAGATGCTGTTGCCTGTCCGTAGAATCTTTCCCTTTGTCGCCTCTTACGACACCCGCGGGAGGAGATGGGGTCGTGCTATTCTAGTCAGCCAGCATCACACGGCCAAAATAAAGTCTAATACTTAGAAGAAAATAGATATACTGCCCCAATGAGGATAGAGTGACTGCCAATGTATCGTCTATCGCGCTATCACTTACACACTCACATGCTTGTTGGAGCGTGACATATACTGTCACAAATGATAAAAAAATGACCATAATTAGGCTAGCACGAAACTCAATTGAGCAATGTACTTCCAGTCTAATTTTATCGCAGTAAAACTTAATGACAAAATTGAAATTCCATAAGAGTAATAAAGATATACACACATAGTAACTTCCCGGGTTTAGATTTAACGACTTTATTTAGCGAAGGAATCCGCGCCCTCTAGCGGCAGCCCATCGAATTAGAATATAAATTGAACTCTTTATAAACATTTATAATTTGCATTTAAGGGGCAGCCGGCGCGCTGGTGAAATATGGCCACTGAAAATTCAGCAAAAATGAAGTTTAGGGTAAATAAATTTTATAGTGTTGGACATGTAAATGGGAAGTGGCAATGGCTTTTATCGAATATATATTTAAAACTGTCTTCCTTGAAGTAACCACATTTGTTTATGTGGCTATTTATTACTATTTATTTTGTTATTTATAAAACAAAAAAAAATCTTACAGTACAAAAGGCGGAATGAATGATATATGTAAAGCACTATCTACCGGTATTTTTTTAAGCAAAGCAGAGAAATTGTGTGCGGTATATAATCCGATATATATTCCGATGCTTAGAATTCATGTTTTCTATATTTTTTTTAAGTTTTTCTGTTACCTAAGTACAATCCATACTAATATATAAATGAGAAAGTGCCTGTTATCTCGCGCTTTCAACTACTAAACCAATTACGATGATATTTGGCACGGATATAGGATAATTTTTATTTAGAAATGGTTTAAACTGATTAAAGATAGGGTATTTTATATAGGTAAAATATAAGAATACGCTGTTAGCACTTTGTATGGGCATCCCAAAGCATAAAAAGTGGTACAAATAGTGAAGTGCAAGTGACGGACTAAGGCACTGGTCCCACCGCGAGCTAGTAAGCTATGAGCTATCATTTATTTCAAGGGACAAAAGATAATCGATCCCGTGTAAATAAGAGAGACATATGTGTCATAGCCGAGCGATCGTAGTTCATCACCAGGCGATGAGCTATAAATATATATCTCTCTCTATTATTTACACGGGAGCGAATATCTTTTGTCCTTTGAAATAGCTGATAGCTCATAGCTTACTAGCTTGTGATGGGAACAGTGCCTAAATGCCTCAAAATATTTTTAGTCAACCATCGGGTCAAATAAAAACATTATTAATATTTATTTTAACAATGGTGTCATTATGTTTGGTAGTAAAATACTAAAACGAGTTTTGAGATAACGAATCCACGACAGATTTAACTACACTCGCATTTCTTTTTTTTACACCAAAGCGCCTTAACATTCAGGGCAGCTACAGCGACGTTCTGCTAATACGTTATAAATATTCATAGTCATAAGTAGCTTCCAACCTATCGAACGTTTATTGTGACCAATTTAATCAGAGCCATCTACTTCAACACAACCGCTACTTGAGACTCCGGACTCTAACCGGCGAGACGGGCGAGGAAGACCTCAATATATTGGACGGTATATATATACGCTTGGAGGTTATTCTGATACACATTATACGATATTTCAATACTGTATTTATATTTCCTACGGGAGTGAAGGGGAATCTGTATGCAGTTCCTGATGGGCTCTTTTTCTTTTGAAAATTATTTTAGTTCTAACAACCACAAGAATATTTAGTGGGCTGTATAGAGGTACATTCGTTAGGGTATATTACTTAAGGCTTAGGGATGTGACGACCATCGCCCACTGATATTTATTCTCTAAAGCAATCAGTCAACGCAGGGTAGCTTCTGGCTGTGTACATAAATTCGTTTTGTTACATTATTAATATTTATTATTGGATATTTTCATCTGCTACGAAAATACACATTTTTATTATTTTACAATATGATATTATTTGTCTGATATATTGGAATACAACAGCGAGGACACTTTAATTTTTAACTTAAATTTCCACATTGCGTTTCTTCATAGCCATAAACATTCTTCAGAACGTCTACCATGGTTGACATTTTATCGTCTATCGCGCTTTCCGTCATTTTCGCACGCACATACTTGTTAGAGAGTGACAGATATCGTGACAAGTGATAAAAACCCGATCACATTAGGCTAGCAGGCCTTAATTTCAAACCTGAATTCAATTAATGTTTTATTCAAAACAATTACGAGTACACCTACAAATACAATCAACAATTAAATCATAAAATTAAATTAAACTAAAACTATCATAAATTCTAACAAAACAGTTGATGACTAAAACAGAACATATGGTTATTGCATGTACTTATAACATTTTTCCGGCTTCCGCACTAACCGCATAGTCTAGTACCCTTACCAAGAGTTATGACATTGAACTTTTCGATAACGAGTATCGAGTTTACTATCTGTGCATCTCGTTTGCACTAAAATAGTACAAGCGAGATGCACAGATAGTAAACTCGATACTCGTTATCGAAAACGTCAATGTCACAACTCATGGTCAGATCTTTGTCTATCTGCAAAGTTTCTTGTTAATCCGTTGAACCGTTATTGCGTTGTTGAATAACACACATTCAAACATCTTTACATTTATAATATTAAATGAATCTATATCAGATTGCCTAATTTTTTTTTTGCCTTGAACTTTCATTGCCTAATATCGTTGTCATAATCATTAGTCCTAACACGCGTGTGCCCTAATTTTGGTTGCCCTATACCAGTATGGCCGATTTCGTTTTGGCCTAATTTTTTTCCCTAATGACACTTTCCATATTGGAAACTTATACTAATGTTATGTAGCATATTACATAATTGTACACGGCCTATACCTTATGGAAAATTATGATTATGCCAAGTACTTTTAGGGCAAACGTTGTTAGGCAATATTAAGTAGGATATATCAAGAGCGTTTTTCTTGAAAATGATTACTTTGTTGTATGCTATATCATAATGTAGAATGTCATCTCATCAAAGGGGCTCCATAAATGAGATCGCTTCCTCCCAAATTCCTTATCCCCCTCCACCACACATCAATTTGTTGCCAGAAAATTTATGAAATAAGAATGTCTGATATTTTTACTGATCGGCAGTTTTCTTTTCCTGTAATCGAGTTTTATTTGGGTTTATTAATATTGCTAAATAATGTTTAAGGAAAAATATCGGATAATGTTTAACTTTTTTTTTGTAGAAATTTTTGTACGAATCCACGCTTTCAATTACTGCCTATTAAGTTCAGCCGTAATACGTCCAATGCTACACAAAGGCTTCTCCCAATGATTTGTACAACGATTGCTTCTAAGCCACCCAGGTACGACGATTTCCCGTGAGCCTGACCAGACGGTTCGCAGATACGCCTTCCATCGCCACGTCTTCCGGTTTTCGTTCACCACTCAAGAACCTTTCTGCCCCATCAATCATCGGTTCAAGCAAGGTTTGCCCTTTGCCACTTAAGCCTGGCAATTCTTTGAGCTATGTCGCTGACTTCAATGCGTAACATTACGTTTTTAACTATGAACTGTACCCTTACCATGAGTTGTGACATTACGGTTTTCGATAACGAGTATTGGGTTTACTATCTGTGCATCTCGTTCGCGCTAAAATAGTACAAGCGAAATGCACAGATAGTAAACTCGATACTCGTTATCGAAAACCGTAATGTCACGACTCATGGTAAGGGTACTGAATATTACTATTACTATATCGATTCAATGTGTTATTTTAAACACCTTAACCCGCCTCGTTGTGATAACGCTATCAATAATTAATATATTGATAGAACAACAGAAACATGACTGTCTATGTATGTGTGCGCATAAACATGTGTGTGAATTTTCAAGAAGATATACTCGTAGATAATTATTGATTATTAATGTTATCAAGAAAATGTGTAACGTATAATTATTAATCTGTTGTGTATACTTTATACTCTAATCCACACTACTGTTATAAAAAGGGAAAAAACCGATGGGTAGTAGCGTCCGTCAAACGAAATCTACAGCTACTGTGGTCGCCAACTCGCCAAGCGTGGCGACTATGGCAGCTGCCCCCCAAGATGATACAAATTTGGGGGAGAACATCCAGCAGTGGGCGACTTACTGCTTAAACGTGATGATTACAAAAAGTAAATATTTGATTGTTTATTTGTTTGCATTCTATAGGCTCTGAAACTACTTACCGGATTTGCAAATCGTCACTACTATGAAAAAATCTCATATCTGACACAGATACTTTTTGATGTAACTCAGTAACACTATTCTCATCCTATAGATAGTTACGTCATTTTTCTTTCAATTGCCAGTATGAGTTACGTTTTTTTCAAAGTAGTGACAAAATTTCTTTTACTATTAGAATTCTAGATTATCCTTACTGACCCCATTTGCTGACTGATGTGAGTTACCCGCTTCTATATAATTAACATGATTGATTCTCATGATAGTTTTGTGTTTAAAATATTCTTGATGAATATAGGCGATGTTATCTACACTTCTATACTTAATATTGTATAGGCAAAAGTTTGGGAGTGTGTATGTTTGTTACTTCTTAACGTCTAAACGGCTGGAGCGATTTTAATACAATTTGGTATGGAGTTAGTTGACACCCTAGATTAACACATAGGCTACGTTTTTTCTCTAATAAACAGCTAATTTTTAGATATTTGTTACATACCTTTATCTACACGTGAGAAACTAGGGCCTGCTGCTAGTAATTATGAATTATTTTTTATAATAGTACTCGTATTATGAATAAACTTGAGGGACTAAAAAGTTTAGGTTTTCATATTCATTTAAGTTTATTCTTTTATAATTATTTTGTATAGCGAATGTTTTATTGGTACGTAGTCAATAAAATATTTATTTAATTTTATTAGGTATATAAAAAAATTTAACACGCTTTTGGGATTCGATTCTATTTCAAAATTTAATTTATATAATCATATTTTTATCTTATTATTCATAATACAACGTCATTTTGAAATAGTTACCGACATTACCCTAGGTTGTATTTTTCTTTAAAAAATAATCACTTAATAATTATTTAAACATCAAATTAGCAACAGGTTTTTGATTTATTACAAAATTACAATTTACACAACTTATATTTATATTTTATAACACCAGCACAAATCTTTTATATCTATGCTAATAAGGAGAGCAGTTTATTTCCTTTCACAATTTCTTTCACTTTATCTGAAGTGCTTGCATCTTCATCTACTAATTCTACTGTTTCAGCCTTTGCTGGCACAGCAGGAGTTTTACCAGGTTCAGTTTCTTCAGAATTCTTCTGGGCTGAATCCGTTTTAACTGTTTCATTAGAATTTGTCTGATCTGTGTCAGTATCTGTTCCGTTTTCATCGGGAGATTCAACCGGATTTGTGTCCTCAGGACCTGCCTCTGGTGCACTCTCATCAGGTTCTGTCTCTGTTTCAGTGCCATCAGGAACGGTCTCTGGTGCAGTTTCATCAGGTTCTGTTTCTGTTTCAGTGCCATCAGGAACGGATTCTGTTGCATTTTCATCAGGATTAGATCCTTCTGAAGTTGTTTCAGTGGTTGCTGCTTCAGAAGTTGACTCAGGTGCTTCGGTCGTCGTCAGACTATTTTTTAATTCATTCACTTCATCTTGTAATCTGCCTTTCTGTCCCGATAACGCCAAAGTTGACACGAAGAGGCAGAAACATAGAAGATTAAGAAAGACGATTAGTTTGTTGTTCAACATCCATCCTAATGTCCGTTCCGTATAATAACGACAATTCATTTTTATTTTATTATCCACGGCACGAAAAACTTCTCCGTCTGAGTGGTGTGTACGTTCTGATATCGACTGATTTGTGTTATCGTATGCTTTTAAATCTATTCACTAGATATCCGCTTATCAAGTAGATTTTAGTTTACTGAAAATTATATTCTATTCCTTAAGGTATTAGATTTGGTTTTGATCAAATGGGTTCAGTTATATTGATAATATAGGAATTGGTCACCAAAGTATATTTTTTTCAAAACCCCTTTATCTATATGAATCATTTGATTAAAGATTTATTTTTATTCATGAAATAAAATATTTTGGAAATAGCTTTGTTGTTCTCTTAAAACTATTAATTAACATGGTACTTATAGGTAAATATGGTGAACAATGTACAGGAACTTGAGAATCCTTTTAAAATAAAATGTAAGATGCGAAGAATATTTTTCATCATATTTATGAGTCACCACTTTACGTTGCGAATGTGTTACGCATTATCAATACGATGGCAAAGACTTCGATAATACATAAGTAAATAATGCCATCCATATCGATTTAATAAAGATTCTCAGTTTAGACGAATTCACATTTTGTTTCAAACGTGATGAACCTTTTATGAGAGGTAGGGCACAGCGATGGCCAACACGCTTGAATCTGGAGCAGCCCGACTGGGGAAGTACCTCCTCCTTACAGAAGACCACAGCCATAATGGTACCGCTACCTTTCAGGTATGTAGGGTTGTGTTCCTGTTGGTGAGTAAGGTTCCCAGACCTTTAACCCCGACCTAGGCCGGCAACGCGCTTGTGACTCCCCTGGTGTTGCGGGTGCCCATGGGCGACGGTAATTGCTAATGACATAGGTGGCAAACGAGCAGACATATTGCCTGGTGGCAACATGGAAACTAGTCATTGTTTCCATCACATATCACATAGATATCACTATCATATATTTTTAACCAGAATGTGTCTCGTGTCTCGTGGTCATAGACGACCTTCATAAAGAGATAAGCCCACTTGAGATAACTTTCCAAATATTAAGTACTAAGTAAATCTGGAAAATCTATATTTTTGTTATACTATATAACGTTTATTATAATAAATACTAGATGGGAATCCTGCTTCGCTTGGGACAAATAAACCTTCACAGGCTAACATACCGAACTCATAACATAAGTTTCTGAACGCACCCCGTCACTGTCAAGTTGTCAATCGACAAATTAAATATGGCGGACCGAATATTTTATCAAATTAATACTTTTAAACCCAAATTACGCGACAATACGAATTTTGCCGATATATGTCCTCAATTCAAAACAATAATTTTTTTACGCTCTTTCATTTGTGTAAATTTTCGTTCGGGGCTACCGTAAGAAAATATTTATAATTATAAGTTTGACACGACAAGCGTTGGCAGTTTTTAGAGCTTGTAAATTTCTTCATGGTTGTACAATCAGCAGCAAAAGTTTCTAAGCTAGTCAGGTTTTCTGAATGATCTTGACACGCTTTTATTCTCATAGCAATAAAGTCGTGTACAGCTCATTTTAAACACTTGGCTCGCTTAGGAACTTCTGTTGCTGAATGTACATATTATAGTTTTGATGTTAAGTACTAATTCGTTTGATTAAGTTAACCGGTGTAGTCTCCCGGACCGATTTTTTAATAATTACTAATATGTATTTACATTTATAAGCAATAAAACATACTTAATAAAGAAATAAAAACGTGCATTTTCAATTATCAGTATCATCGATAAGCCCTACCCTAACCTTCGACAAAAAAAAATTGGCAATTAATCCCAAAACTTAGCGTAGACAGAGACACTAGTTTTACGATAGTCCATCTGACATTCCTATCCAGAGGGTAAATTAGGCCTTGTTGGGTTTACCCCGGTTTCCTCACACCGAAAAGCAACTGGCAAATATCAAATGGTATTTCTTACCTAAGTTCCGAAAAACTAATTGGTACGAGCCGGGGTTTGAACGTGCTATTAGCTACAAGCGCTTTTTCAGAACTAAATAAAAAAAAAAATCCTAACCACGTAAACCAAGTAAAATTTTGAGGTTTTGAGTTGAGAATACAGCCCTAATCCTTTAAGCAACTATTAAATTCCTCCTCTCAATTGATACTGAAACTCAACCTCCCTGAACCCGTCGACCAAATTTTTCACATATCTACCCTCAGTCAGTAGGGTTGACAAATGCGGAACTGTCCCAGCCCCGATGTAAGGGATGGGCTCGCCGGATAAGATAATGGCGGCACCCCTGCGGAATTTGTAGCAAATGTTTCTTAGAATAGAAAAGTATTTGGATTTAGTCCAGGGAATGTTAATTTCATTTCGCGCTAGTTCATTTAATTTGTTAAGAAATTAACTTTAAATGTTTTATTAGGGCTAATATTATTTTAACTGTATATCCCAGCCCATCAGACGGGTAACCTATTTTTGACAATTTCTATTCTGTTCATAAAGAATCTGTCATAATATTCAAAGAGGATTTACGTTCATTAATTAGTTGTTAAATGACTATAATTTTTGATAATGAAATTGTTTGTTAACAAAAAGTAGAAAAGAAAGAAAGCAAGTTCTTAACGGTAGCACGTAAGAGTTTCATAGAAATTTTGCTATGGAGATATTTAAAAAAAATCGCTAAAAATAGCAGGATTCAAGACATTCTTCTAATGCCTGACAAAACAAAATAATATACATCGTCTTAAAAAGAAAACAGGAGTCCACCGGACCACGACCCGGGCCCGGGGGAAATTACTCAGAGCACGCGCTTGACACCTGGTTTGACGTGTGCCGTCTAACAGATGCTTTATTGATCGAGTTTGATGTCTATTTAATGGTGATTAGGATTAGGTGCTACACACGGTTGAGTAAATAGATTGTACAAAATTTTTGTTCGCGTCTTTCATGTGGACATTATCCAAGTTGCGGGAGTCCAGTCCAGGAGTTCATGGACTTTAATGCGAATAAACAGCATTTTCTGGTCTAAATACCTTCGATACTTCAATATTAAAATCAAAAGAAAAAGAGAAACATTTTGACTCACAGCGGGACTCGAACCTACAACCACTAATGAGCAAAAAAACAAAATATATATAATCGAGATAACTTCGCCATTTTTAGGCTCAACCGAAAGTCTATATCGACCTTTAAAATGCAGGCCTTTGTAGTAATTTGTATTAGTCGTATGTATGAAAAAATACCTTGATATACCTATTCAACTAAGAACGCATGAATTTATTTTTTTATTAATATTTTTGATTTTCTTTGACTTTTAAGTACTAATACTAGGAGCTATATTAAGAATTGAAATAGATGACATTTATAATATACATGTCATTTATTCCATTCTTCGTATATTACTTCAATCGTAGGTACTTTACAATAATAATAGTATGAATGGCAAAAGGCTTTGCTCACTACGATTACCTACAGTTTTAGTAACAATTATACGTACCGGAAGGCGTAGCGTGGGCCCCACAAGGTGGACCGACGACATGTTTAAGATCGCGGGAATTCACTGGATGCGGGTAGCGCAAAGGTAGAATAATACTACTACATTTTTTGGACCCGGGTATGTCCTTAAACTACGTCCAACAATGAGAGGTAGAGCACAGCGATGACCATCACGCTTGAATCTGGGGCAGCCCAACTGGGGAAGTATCTCCTTCTTACAGAAAACCACATCCATAATAGCACTGCTACCTTTCATGTATGTAGTGTTGTGTTCCTGGTGGTGAGTAAGGTTCCCAGAGCTCCAACCCCCCTTAAAGGCCGGCATCGCGCTTGTGACTCCCCTGGTGTTACGGGTGCCCATGGGCGACGGCAATTGCTTACCACCAGGCAATCCGTCTGCTCGTTTGCCGCCTATGTCATAAAAAAAAAAGAAAACATAGGTGCTTTTGCCAAGTTTTTACTTATTTTTACACACACCTTCAAACGCACGGCTTCGTTTTACACTCACTAGTGCAAAACAAAATTTGATTTTCGACGCAATTCGCTCAACATATTTACCGTCTGCATATTTGGTTTTCGGAATTTTATTTCTACAAACAAAAATCTTGATTGATTTAATAGATATCAAAGTATCGAATGTTTGACTAAGTGTGAGGTCTGAGTGGCTTCTCGAGTTATGCGGGCAGCGTAGCGGGCAGCGGAGCGGGCAGCGGAGCGGGCGGCGTGCATGTTAAATATATGGAATCAAATACCTTGGAAGCTTGACGCTACGCTTCAAGCGTCAACTCAGGCTTTTATCTAATGTTTATCCTACGCACATATAAATAGGCTTATCATAATAGATGTAACTTTTTGTTAGGATTACGTTATATTTATTGAAATAATCTTTATTGCACAAAAGAAAATCTTACAATACAAAAGGCGGACTTAATGCTAGAAATCATTCTCTACCTTTACTCTACTTTTAGGCAAAGCAGAGAAATGATGGGCGGTGCTGTGTGTTTTAAAGTAGTACTCCGTGGTTTTAAACTAAGTTGTGTAGGTTCATATTGAGCAGAATTGCGAATAGGCAAAAACAAAAATGGCATAAACCATATGCCATTTTTGTTACAATATGTGGTACCATATGGCAATATGTGGTAGTCTACATGGGAAGGTACCTTACGGCGCTTGGCGCTTACGCTATTGTTAATGACGCTTCAATACGAATGTCACACTTTGCAACGTAAGCGACAAGCACCATATCACCTTTCCATGTGAACTACCACATATACTTCGATGGATATTATTTGTGTGTCCATCATGAATATGACTCTAGGTTATGGAATATATCTATTTAAATATTTATCTATTATATCGGCGTCCAGTACCTACAGCACAATCTTATTGAGCCTCATATTAGACTGGATCGATGTGTCGCAATTTCAAACTATTTTTAGAATAATAATTATTTTTCTTTAGCAGTTAAGTTCTATTTAATAACAAGTAAATATCTAGAAAAACATCTATTAAAACGAACAATAAGTTTCAACTGAAAATAGCGTAAATCTAAAGCAAGATGCCAAAGACGCTGGCATTTCCGCGCTGAATCGCGAGGCTGATACGCTGTCTGATATTTATTTATTTATTCTTTTCATTTTATTATATTAACAGCATATTCTATTAATATCCACCACCACATCGAGTTATCGATTCATGGAATATATTTCAAACTTTATCAATAATCAACAACATTTTCAACCCCTTCAAAGCACAGAAAAACCGGTTATCCAAGCATTTTCTTCTCCAAAGCCGATTTTAACAAACTGGTCGCCAACGGACACTCGCGGCTGGCGAAAAGCCCTGCCTTTACTTGAAAACTTAAGCCGACGTGTATTCTCCACGTGACGATATGTCGAACAGCTTAAAAATAGACTTGTCCGACATTTAAATCGAAAGAAAAATAGAAAATTTTTAACTTGCAGCGGAACTCGAACCCACAAGCACTGGATCACTAGCCCAGTGCACTACCAATTGTGCGAGTACCGCTTAGACTTGTCATATTTTCTATTTATCCCTCGTCGTATACGTCATCATGGGTGACGTGTAAACACATCTACCGCCAGCGTATTGAACACTTAACGGCATCAAAGTCACAATTTTCATTGACAATTCATCGATAACAATGTCCTACCCCTTTCTAAATTATATTTATTATGCAGAAACGTCTGTTAGCGAATATCTTCGATATTTAAGTGGAGTGGTATTTTTGGAGTGGAGTGGTGTAGTCGAGTGGAATGGAGTCGAGCGGTTGTGAGTTCGAATCCTGCTGCGAGTCAAAAAAAAATATTTTCCTTTCGATTTAAATATCGAAGATATTCCCGAGCAGACGTTTCTGCACAATAAAAAATAGACTTGTTTATTTGATAGTATCGTGGACGGCATTTTTATAAGATGCGGCGTTTTCTTGTTAAAGACACCTGCTACTTCTACTACTCCTACTATTACTGCTACTACGGTGAAGGACGCGTAGCACCTTCAAAGCAATGGAAATTAATTCTTCGTGTTCAAAGACCGCTGGCATGTAACAATCTCAGGGTGACCTATGTCCACTTGTCCAGCAGTCAACATGCATGGCTGATGGGTAGGTAAAAGACACACTCAAGCTTCGAACTTCCATATTATATTATACGTAACAATTAAATTAAATTGAATTATGTTTATTCAAAGATAAATGATTAGGTATATGTACATCAGTATCCCCCAAACCACGGAGTGGTTTGTTGGCAGATAAGGCTCCAGGTTACAATATTATAAAGGTAGTACAAGACTAGCGAAGTAGGCACTTATATATAAAAGCAAATTAAAAAATTGTGACCTGACTGTTGTATTGTACATTTAGAATGTTTGCAACGCACGGTGTAATTTGCTTAATAAAACATAGGTAAATTGATTATTGAAAGTCTGTTTAGTAACACTTTGAGGCCTTAACTCGGTCGGTAAATCGTTATATGTCATCGTCATAATAATTCCAAGTATCAGCTTCCCATCTCAGTACATCATACCGAAAACAGTTTCTATTGATTTAACAGTTGAAAAAAAAACGCCGGTTCAACTGGCAGCCATCATCGCTATTATAATCCGTATCGACCGGCACAAGAATAGCCGCCCCCGCTATCTTCCCAGACAGACCACTTCCTCGCTTGTTGGTTCAAGCGCTTAATTACTTGCGGCTCAAGTGCAATATCGCTCAATTTAGCGCTCAAAATTACCAGTGATTTTTAAAACGTACTGACGTTTGGTCAGCTGACCGGCCTCAATGCACAAATATTTTTTTTTTCATCCTTCTAATGATAGATAGATAGATAAATAGAAACATTTATTAATGACACACACACATAATAATAACAATAAAAAAAACACATTACACAAACGACGTGTGCCACGAAATGGCCTTATCTCAGCGTAATGCCAGCAATTGCCAGCGCTGGTCTTCCGATGAGACCATCAGGTGCCATGACGACAAGTAACACATATACACAAGAAGAAACAAAAAAGAAAGGAACGAAAAATAAATAAAAAATAAAAGAATACACGCTAAATGAAAACTGCGCGGTACCGCGAACATCATTTTGATAGCACAGCAATATCAACGTCCACTGTTGAACACGTACCAGTTGGAAGACTTGGAAGCGACCTGCATCGAGCGTCTTCCGTCGACCTTAATGAGGTCGTCTGTCCATCATCCGTGGACGTCCTACGCTGCGCTTGCTAGTCCGTGGTCTCACTCGAGCACTGTTCGACCCCGTTTCTGTGCTATACCGTTGTTTAATTTACGTACCAGCCGATTAGTGGTAACTCATACTTGCGTGTTTTTGAATACATTAATCTCCCTTAGCATGAGTTGTGACATTGAGGTTTTCGATAACAAGTATCGAGTTTATTATCTGTGCATCTCGCTTGTACTATTTTAGTGCGAACGAGATGCACAGATAGTAAACTCGATACTCCTTATCGAAGTCACAACTCATGGTTAGGATACAGCACAATAAACACCATAACCAAATGCTTTAAAACTTGACACATTTGTTTGCCCTTCTCGAGCATCCTGCATGCTGGACATGTCTGCAGACGTCCGGCACCGGAACCGGTTTTATTGGGACATGTCCGGTTTCCTGAGGATATCAGATAATATTTTACACATATGCTACCAGAATCCCCGTCTTGGTTGAACTCGGAACAAAAGTTTAGAAAATCTTACTCCATTTGCATTATTGTGCTGAATTTTTGTAATTCAGATGATTAAAATTATGTTTAGAAAGATTTAACACCCACACCAGAAAGCTATATTATATTTTCTTTTCAGATTAACTGTACTAAATTCTGCAACGAAAATTGGGAGTGAAACACGGTTTTTTTTGTGTGCACATTTTTTTAAATATTAAATTTGTTATGTTCCCTATTTGATAAAAGGTAGTTATTACTATTAGCTAATGAATCTAAGATGATGACACCGGATTCCAAAAAATTATGAAACACGATTAAAAAACAAAAGACCCTGTCATTTTGTCCGTATTTCCTCTACTACTTCTTGCTCGCATATGTGTCAAAACAGAAGATGCGAATTGGCATTTATTTCCATAATTATAAATTTAACTCAAATCGTTACAAAATATGTGTAATTAAATTAGTTGCTATGCTCTGAAAATTTTGCAAATGACCAGTAATGGAAAACCAGGCAATCAAGCTGATTGGCATTTCTACATCGGCAATATATAATTAGTCAGATCTGGGGAGTAACAAATTGTAATTCGTAATATTAGCGGAAGTCCTATTCGAATCCCATTCATTAGAAAGAGAGTCCCGCTAATAAATAGTTGTAAATTGTTACGCAATAAGCCCCTGCTGAGTGAAATGCCACATTGATTCAATGCCGATAGTCGTAAATGGCTACCTTCTCGAAATTGTTTCCAAGTACACTTACCTCGGACAGATTCTGCAGTTAGGAAAGAACTATTTTGAGAAGGAGGCCAAGAGAAGGATCCAGCTGGGCTGGGCAGCGTTCGGCAAACTACGTCGAGTCTTCTCGTCATCCATACCGCAATGCTTGAAAACAAAAGTTTTCAATCAGTGCGTCCTACCTGTCATAACCTACGGGCCCGAGACATGGACACTCACGGTAGGGTTGGTCCACCAGTTAAAAGTCGCTCAGCGAGCTATGGAGAGAGCGATGCTCGGAGTTTCTCTGAAGGATAGGATTCGTAACGAATACATCCGACAGAGAACCAAAGTAATCGACATAGCTCGAAGAATTAGCAAGCTGAAGTGGCAGTTGCTGGCCATATCGTACGAAGAACCGACAACCGCAGGGGAAAACGCGTTCTTGAGTGGAGACCGCGACTCGGAAAACGTAGTGTGGGACGCCCTCCGACCAGGTGGGATGACGATCTGCGAAAAATTGCAGGCAGATGCTGGATGCGGAAAGCAACATACGCGTAAGTGATATAATATACTCGAATCGATTTTTTCAATTCAGTGATACGATTCGCACACTTTTACTTTGATTTGATTGACAGGGCTCGCGGGACTGCTCTAAAAACATCTTCCTTCTTACTGACAGAACAGTGATTGACGTTTTGAAGGAGGTAACGTCAGCCGTATTAGCCCTGTTAACACATTCGCTGCCAGAAATGTATGGAAATGAACGCACATGTGCGTTGGTGGCAGTGAATGCGTTAACGCTAACGTCTTGTATTTTCTAAAGCTTAGAAAGAGTAGAACTCCAGTAAGGCCCGTTGATTTAATGCCGAAATGCCGCGGTTTATTTGATGGAATGATAAAGAAAGAAGTACACTTTCATTTGATATACATCGATTGAAATATAGAGCAGAACTTTTGGTTATCGATCATATTGTATGTCTATTCCGTACACGGAACAATGGTGTTTCGGACATTTGGGAGCCAACGCGCAGAGGCCCTTTCGACAATTTAATGAAATGTAAGGGGTACACTAAGCGGATGTTGCCCCTGTCCGTATCATGGGACGCGCACAGAGACAGCACCCGCCATGGTGTAAGGACTATTGAGTTATAATGGAATCTAGAATGTACTATTGGGTGGAATGGATGGATTAGCTACTGGGGTATTGGATAAAAAACCGGACGTCTGCCTAATAAAATGGTATTCAATTTTATTTCCGGCAGACGGTGACTCGCTCTATGCGAGATGGGCCCCCACAAAAAGCGACATCAAAGATGGCTCAAGGGCAACACCGGTGCATAGGGCTAAGGGTAGAGAGGTGTCACTGGACTTTAAATATATAGCCAACTCGCCACTTAGGTTTCCACCTATTATTAAGTTACATACATAGATATAGCTATAATGAAATACAAGATTTTCAAGAACTGGCGCAGATGTGTACTTATAGCACGGCAATTCGTGGTTCACAAATCCGTTCATAAGAGCAAGCTTCTGGTGTATAATCCTGGCTACGAGTTTATATTTATCTGTGCAAGTACTCGCCGTTAGCGAGATGAAAACAACCGGAAATTATATGCCTGAGTGACTCGCCAGGAAAAGTGTATTATTATGATTATTTATTTATTATAGGCCTTAATACACTCGTGTATAAACCCACTTTCGCTTCGGCTCATATCATAAAATCGTACTAATGTATTAAAGACTTATTATGTCCCAGTTGCATAAACTACTATTATCATACATATCTGTAACGGTTGTCTGGGTTATGAACGTTATCTATGTGTTTGAGTATTTTTGTCGTTATCTTTTATACATTATTGTCTACTACTTAGAATTAGCGAATCGGGAGCCTGGAGTCCGCTTGGCAATGGATCCCAGAATTTGACGTAGGCACGAGTTTAACGAAAATGACTGCCTGACCTCCCAACCTAGAGGATAAAGTAGGCCTCATGAGACGAGTCCAGTTTCCTCACGATTGGTACAAGCCCGGGTTTCAACCTGCGACCTCCGGATTGGAACAACATGGTAATGATCTTCACATTGAACGTCACAGGCGATCTTCAAGCATGAGGGTTCAATATCAAAATCGCCCGGCGGGTTGGCGATCGCAGATTCTGCCGCTCCAATAGACATTGCTCCAGTCCCCCGGTGGCTTCTGCTCGCTGTTTAGGGGCAATACCACAGGGTCCATTTCTTCTTCTGCCATTGAGCTATTTAGTTTTCCTGGCAATACCAAAATATTGTATTGACTGGCTGACTGTGACGTATTTTGTTTACCATGTTATCTTTTATCAAACTTACTTTCGCTCGATAAATCCATAGGTACTTATATTAATCCGTTATCGGTGTGTGTATCAGTGGCAGCGCGTTTATACAAGCCGATTCCCGCCGGCTTGACTAAATTTACTACAGTTCAACGGTTTTCCTTGGGCTCATGAAGAAAAGGCTAAGACATATCGGCTCCATGTTGCCTAAGAAAAAAATTGACGCGCCGCTACTGGTGTGAGTGTTATTTATACAAAATTTGGAAGCATGAGAGTTTCAGGTGTTGAATATATTAACAGTATCGATGCGTCCCTGAAATATGTGGTATTGAATATTTGCTATTCGAGTTTATGAAAGCGTTTTATTAGATGCTATTTTTTTGTATGTATTTGAAGTTTTAAGTTTTAGGGGTGGAGGTTTTGAACAGTAGTGGTGCATCGTCTGAAATAACTAATTGGATTGTGTAGGCGTTTTATGAATCCCTAAAGGTGTTGTACTAAATCGCTGACATAAGAATTGTAGTCAGATTTTTCATATATAATTTTTTCATGAAATTTCTTAAATCTGGCAAATCATTTCTTGTTAATTTAACTATTTATATGTTTTCGACCAAGACCACAGTGTTACAGTTTTTTTTTTTGTTAAACCTCTGATTTTTTGCCGGTAATATCAACTTCTAAGTTCAAAGATGAATAGTAAATACTAACTGACGTTAGACTTCTTGACGTTCATAAATGCATAATAAAGTGCTTTTAAGAATTAATATGTATGTTTTTTTCCTTTTTATCATCAGTAGGTAGAATGGATAAAACTGCCTGTTTAAGAGAAACATACAATAGTTATTTTTTATACAAGGGGGCAAAGTTAGTGTTTATACCTTCTCGTGCTAATATTGAGACCCGATCTAGCGAAAGATTCCAAAATTGAACCACGAGCAGAGCGAGTGGTTAAAAGAGTGGAATCTTCAGCATTGAGAGGGTCTCACGGCACGAGAGGGGAACACATATTGCTACCGAGTGAAACACATAATTTTTCACCTCACGCGAGGGAAAAAAATACTCAAAATTATTCATCATTCAAAAACATTAAATAAATAAACGTCCAACCAAATAATATCAAAAAAACACTCGATTAGTAGTAAATAATTTGTATGAAATTACTTTGCACGCTTGTGAATAAAATCAACTTTGCTATCTGTGTTTAAAGAACAAAACAGTTCTTTCCGAGCTAGTGGGGTGAAAAAAAATTTAATACAACACAAATCAATAGTTGAATCCCGAATTAACGGATACTCGGATGTTGACTCAGCCAACGCTATTAAATTAATTTGTAGCCTATCTTAATTTGACAGGCGAGACGGTTAACAAAGTCGTGGAACTTACTACAGCCGGCTTCATAAATATGTACATAGCTTCATTTTATCCCATTGTATTAAAGTCTATAATTGTATAGTTTTTTATTTGCTTGAGAAAATTCGATATGAGAATTGAAGATTGCTTAAGTCATACTTAGCTGAAGTTAGCACGGGTTGTTTTATTTTAGACTTTTGTGGCAATTCAACCAGTTACATACGCCACGTGATTTATTTGTTAGTTTTTCTTGATTCGTTGCCTTATAGATTATATATCATTATTATACAGCGCAGAAATTCGACCAGTATATTTGGGATGGTTTGCGCCGGGTATTTGCACGGTACACCGGGCCAGGGTTTAGACTGGGGTTTATTTCCGTGATAGGCTTATGTTAACTTATAATATGAATAATATACTTATTTAAATTAATAATAGTATTTGTAACTTTTGTAAATAAATTTATAAACTTATAGATTTGTCTTAACACTTTCGCTACGGCTCTTAGCTGTGACAATCAAATACTATTTTGAAACAAATGAAACTTAAGTCTATCTTATTTGCGTTTTTACATTTAATTGTGCTTAGGTAAATACATTTCTAACATTACAAATATATTTTTCAAAATCAGATCATCTTTAAATACGCAAAGCATATACAGTACACTTTTAACTTATTACAGACTTAAAGAGAATTTGATAGCCAAAAACAACACTGAACAATAAATAAAGATAACAAACATGTATAATAAATGCACAAGTCCACAAAAAAGGCAGTAACTCGACTAATCGGTAGCAAAACTCGATTTTACCGGCTCCTGGCCGCACGCACAGAATAAATCCTTTGCCCGGACAGCGAGAGGTAGTCTCGCAGTCAAATAATTTTAACAGTAGCCCAGCTACCTATAATCATATACATAGATGTCGAATGAAGTCTGCATAATGATCCCACAAAAACTAGTCCAGTAAGGTAGAGTCTAAAAGATAGTCCTTAAGTGAAAGCTGAAAATTGATGCTTTTCGCAACTTTTCCTTTATCGTACTATAAGGTGTTGCTTCGTTAGAAATTTCAAGAGTCTGTGTTCCCACGAAGTATCTTGAAGATTTTTATTCAATTGTGTCTCAAACTTTTGGCATAAACTACTGTGTCTTTGGATTGCATTGGTTTAGAAGTTTTAATTTTTTACAGCTCTAAGGTACAGTTTAAGACCAGAGTGTTTGGTATAATTTTTAGCTTGATATCTGCACGCGTTCCTACGAATAATGGTGTTGACATACAGACAGAGAGACAGAAGGATGACAAAGTGATCCTAGAAGGGTTCCGTTATTTTTCCTTTTAATGTACGGAACCCTAAAATCGATTTTTAACACAACCAACAGCTTCACTCCCGTTTTGTTTAATGAATGTTAGAATAAAGTCACAAAATTTGAAGTATGACAATGATAAGGTAATCTTTGTTATCTTATCTTAGTTTATTCAAATTGTTTATTCGACCAACAGAAGCGATTATGAAAATGATAAAATATTGATAAGTTTTAGTCTAATCTTTGTATGACCATAATTCTGGGGATTTTATTTTAAACTAAATTATTAATAGGCAAGGTAATTATTTTTGCATAATACTAAGAAACGCCAATTTATGAAATATAATTATATGTCTGCTTTGTCAGATTAAGCACCTATTCAAGTCAATGGAATGTTATAATTTTTGAGTAATATGAGTACAAAATATAATGTTTATTTTTCTGTTATTTACACACGGCGTCACTCACGTTCATTTAGTCACTCATGTTGACATTTTTTGGATAGCATAGGTCCATCTTCAAACACTAATAAATAGCAATGAGCCCCGTTCGCATGAAACGTCACAAACTGTCAAAAATACAAATACCGGGTAACCGGCGCGGTGGTAACCAGACTCTTAAAGGCATTTTCGGCCAATCTGAATGTCTGTCTCAATTGTGAATGCAATGTGTGCAACAAAAAAGGACAAACAAAAAGACACAGTTTATTTTCAAATTATAAACAAGCATTACAATTTTACAACAACTACTTAACTAATTTTAATTAAACCCAAAAGAGGCCTTTGAGGTATTGTACCAAGGATACTGGCGGCAATTCCTCGTATCGCAATGCTGATACGTTGTGCAAGGAAGCCGCCAACTCTGTGGTCACCAATTACATCAACCAGACGCTTCGCGATTTCCGCAAAGACAAAGTCTTTGTGCGCTAGGACCCCATGCATCTAGCGTTTAGTCCAAACAAAAAGTGGGTTATCTAATCATCAAAAACAGTTTTGTGGAGCTATGTATAAAACAAAATGTTGTACTGTATTTTTAATAATAAT
The DNA here is from genome assembly GCA_022674325.2 of Grapholita molesta. Taxonomy (NCBI): domain Eukaryota; kingdom Metazoa; phylum Arthropoda; class Insecta; order Lepidoptera; family Tortricidae; genus Grapholita; species Grapholita molesta. Next base: position 13,495,724 of record CP053137.2, read on the forward strand.
AAATAATAAATAAAATAAAAAATATTTTCGTACTGTTTTCATCTAGATACTATGATCCCCTCGTTTCGGCCCATAAAAAGCCTTGAAGGAGTTGTGACTAACACCGCCCCGTGGTTGTAGTGACGTGAAAAATTATCCTTTTAGATAAGGGGACGGGCCAATTGTTATGTATACCAGGTCCAGTTCTACTAGAGCCGCCACCACCCGGCTTCGCTAAGATAGTTCTTTTATTAAAGGGGGGTTTTGGCTGCCTTTGAAGGTCTAGTTACAATAGTTGCTGGAGAGCTTGAGGATGTCCCTTTGGGATAGACGTCCGTTCCTTAACGGTGGATTGTTTAAAATAATTTAGGAACGATGGTGTTGAGGGAACGGGTTTTAAGCATTTTGTGATAATAAAGGTTATTTATCCGTGTGATGCCGGCTGACTAGATTAGCACCACCCATCTCCTCCCGCGGGTGTCGTAAGAGGCGACAAAGAGAAAAATCCTACGGACGGACAGCAGCGTCCGCCGAAACTCAATCTACAGCTACTGCGATCGCCAACCCACCTGCCAAGCGTGGCGACTATGGCAACAGCCCCCCAAGCTGATACAAGTCATATTTATGGGAGGCCTTTATCCAGCAGTGGACTGCATACGACTGAAATGTATGTATTGTATGTAAGGTTATCCACAATGATGTTGACCAAGATTTTGAAAAATTGACGAGTGTGTACTAATTTAAAGGTATAGTAAATATCGAACTATAAGCAGAACTACCATGAGCAACCATAGTAAAGCTGACATAAACACAGATCACAGGTCTGGCCTAGTGTGTAGTAACCCTGCTGTGTTAATGCTCCGAATCCCAGTTAGGACATATACTTGTGTGATGAGCACAGATATGGATAACTATCTATTCTGAGTCATGGGTGTATTTATATTTAAATATTTGTATATTATAATATTTATAATAAATTGGGTACCCACAAAACAAGTCTTCTTGACGTAGTGAGGCTCAATCAATTTGTCTAAGAAACTCCTGTAATATTTATTTATTTATACGGCAAAAATGGTTTTAACGATGAGACTTGGTAATTTGGTGACACTACATTTTCTAATGCTGAACTTACAATACTGAATTGCAATCATTAAAAACCAGACTAAAAGCATCATACACTAGCTGCCATCAATTTTATAGCTTGCATTTCCTTATAGCCACTAGTCCCACAGCGAGTTAGTAAGCTATGAGCTATCAGCTATTTCAAGGGACAAAATATAATTGCTCCCGTGTAAATAAAAGAGACATATATACATATATGCTTACTAGCTCGCGGTGGGACCAGTGCCATAGCGAGGTCTATATAACATAATATCTATCTGTGAGTTCCTATAATTGTGGCTCTGAGCTTCTTTTTATTTTCCTAAAATTCTAATTTTTTTTTTAGCTGTTGTATCTCCTTTAATAAATAATAATGTACTATCACCAAGAAGACAAGTCTTATCCTGGTTATGTTACTGGTTATTTTATTCTAAAAGTAGGCCCTAGACGCTGTGTAGAATTTCATTAAAATATTTACTATGAATACGCTGGTGGCGCTAGTTTTAAGAGCCACGTGAAACGCGGGTCACAGGTTCGTATCATATTTTTTTGGAACTAATGTACGAAATATCATTTGATATTTACCTGTCGGTTTTCGGTGAAGGAAACTGTATTAATCCCTTTGGGTTGGAAGGTGAGATGGCAAAACATTTCTTAACACCTACGCCAATTCTTTCGATTAAATTTCAAGTGCTCCCATGATCCCCGAAAGAATTAGGCAAATATCTTACTAAGCAGTTGAATATGACAGTAGAATATTATACCATAAACAGCATTTAATCGTGAAAATTCAATGATCCATACGAGAAAAGTTAAATTCCCCGAAGCGAAAATTTTGCATAAAAAATAAATGGCTTGCTTTCAAAGCAAGAGATAGCATAATTTTTTACTGTTTTTCAAATACATTATTCTAGCTTGTTCTAGCTTAACAGGATTAATTTCACCCGGCAACAGTTTTAATTTTCACTATTAAAAGATAATTTCCAGCCGCCAAACGCGTTAAGCCTTTATAAGTGGTAATAAATTAAAAATCCAAGTTTCGCGAACATTTTAAGTCCTTACTGGTGAAAAGTTCTTTGCTCGTTTAATGAGGGCGCAGTGTAAACAACCACCACTGTGTGTTGGGACCGTGTTTGACTTACCCTTTTGCGGTTGAGACCTATATAAGTAGCCTTACCATGAGTTGTGACTTTGAGGTTTTCGATAACGAGTAACGAGTTTACTACCTGTGCATCTCGTTCGCACTAAAATAGTACAAGCGAGATGCACAGATAGTAAACTCGATACTCGTTATTAAAAACCTCAATGTCACAACTCATGGTAAGGGTACTGGTTGACTCACGTTAGAGCGGACCGTCGCTACATTTTGTATGGAATGAATCACGTGATCACCGAGCCCTCCGAGCCCTCCGGGCCACAAAGATATTTTTAAGGAACTTAAGTCACACGACGGTAAGCTACCAGCCAACGACATATTTATGCCACATTCAAATGCTTAAATAAGAATACACCCATGGTGATCGCATTAAAAATTCGTCAGTCGCAGGAGAACCTAAAGAATCGATATAGCCCTCCGGATCGCTAAACTTATGTGGCTTTGGGATGGCCAAATTGCACGTTTTACCCATAGCCGTTGGGGCGTAAATGTGCTAGAGGGGTGACTATGTACCGGAAGGCGCAGCCCGGGCAGACCCCCACAAGGTGGAACGACGACATGGTGAAAATCGCGGGAATTCACCGGATGGTTTAGGCGCCAAACCGGTCACTGTGGGTCGATTTGAGGGAGGCTTATATCCAGCTGTGGACGTCCTTCAGCTGGTATGATGATGATGAAAAAGTGTAAAAGAAACAAAAGGGTGCTTCATTTAAGTGATATCTGTAGTCATACTAAACGATGCATTATTATTTACTGTAATGTAATTGTAAAGCTTCGTTAAAATCCGTTCAGTAGGTTTTGCTTCAAAAAGCATCAAAAATACATTCTCACAAACTTTCGCGTTTATATAGGTGGGTTGGCGACGTCCGCAGGTGGCTTATGGTCGCAGTTTAGGGACAATTTCCGGTCCAATTTTTATATGATAGCTTCATGTTTTTGCGAAAGTCCGCAGTCTCCGTGGTTTCCCCACTTTGTCCGACACCCGCGGCCACGACGTAAAGGATTAATTAAAACCTCAGATTTTTTACGGTGTAAAAGGGCCATTATTAACGAAATATATTACGATGTGTAGGATATACTCTAAAAAGACTTTTTATACCCCCAGCACGCCTAACTTTATTTATTTTAACATTGCAAAGAAAATGATATTATGTCCTCATAATATCATTTCATGAAAAATTCCATTTTTATAGCCAAGCAGGGACACACACACACGAACACAGATTTTTATCACGATGATTCCACCGTTGCCTCTTTATAGTTCGATTGCAAAAACGATTTATGAAGATCTCTGATTTGATCAAGAACAAAGACCAACTCTTAACAGTTATAGCAATTAAAAATGTCACTTAAATAGTTGGCAGTCTTAATTGTTAAATGAAACTTCAATTAACTTCCCGCAAAGCTGCAGAGTGACCTGTCTGTCATGTGGTTTGTAACCTACAAGAAAAATCGTGATTGTGACAATTTAAAGGCCAAGAACACCACACCAAACCCCTCAATAATCAGACCTGGGACAACTCGGGGCAAGTTATAGGGATTTGATATCGATGAAAGATTTCAATATAAATTACTACTCGATACGTCACTAATTTATATTACTAGAGTTTTAAATCAGTAAATAATAATAGTAATAGAACATTTAGAAGTTTAAAATGAATATTTTCATCTAGACACACACTTATAGATGCCCCGAGTTATCCCAGGTATGTCAATAATGCGTTTAAAAACAACAAATAACGACCCACATAATACACTATTTTGTTACAAGATAATTCTTATCTATGTAAATGTTATAATCGCTTCATTAGTATCAAAATCGATATAATAATGACATATAAATTTCGAACGTCTCTGAAAAACAAAACAATTGAATACTTGCTATAGAAACGATATGATAATTGGGCTTCACTCCAATTTGTCTGAATATAAAAACTAAGGTTGCTTGGAAAAAGTTTTCATTTACTGCCATTACAAATGTAGACTTTTTGTTTGCGGTTCCAGAAATTATTAACCTCGTAAGGCCCACCATATTAAAATATTTAATAGTTAAAACCAATCTTACTGTGCAGTGAATTAGGTTGAATTTAGTTTTGAACGAAGAATAGTTAAACAAAAGAAGTTCTACTCTAGTTCCTTTTGTAAAAGATTTAAATTTCAATGAAAGGGGGTGTATCATAGAATGTACACTGGGTGTTACGAGGTTATTGGGAACTTATAATGTGTAGATAAAGCAGTGCACGTCACTGAACATAATTATGCATAAAAATACTCGTATGATGTTATAAAACTAAACTTGTAGTTTTATGTCTTCAATTATGTAGCAGTAACATAAACTACCATTTTCTACTCGAGCACAATATTATGCCAAATAGCTGATAGCCGTATCTAAACTAACTTTACTGTGTGGAAGTCTAATACGGGCGAAGAATTAAACCAGACATAGGATTTACCAGTATAATCATTAACCAAAAGGTTTTTCTTTAATTATACCTATTATGCACATGTAATTAATTTTTGAAAAATTTCTGAGCAGTAATGTACTGCGAACATTACGCGATATAAGCTTTTGAAACTAACTGTCAACGAGTGTTTAACCCGAGTGTGTTGCATTACATTGCGGGCCCAATTTTTTTATATAGATAAAATTTTAATTGCACTTCTAAGTAAAAGTTATCTAAATATATTTCTTATGTCCTATTCTACCCTCAGTTAAGAGATTCGCCCCCGCGCCATAAGACTTCCACACTGTATTTTGCCTCAGCACCCCTCCCCAAATAGCCTTGGCTTCTTCATACAACTGCTAGCAGTCACACAATATATAATTATAAAATGCTATTTTTTTAATACGCCAACTTCCAGCTAGCGTGTCTCAAAAAAGTCTGGATTTTATTAACAATTTAGGTAAATTGCTAGTTCATTTTGATATATTATATAGAATTTCCTGTAACATTTATTACATAGTTAAATACCCACGTAAGTACATATTTTATATACTTGCCTATATAAAATATGTATATGAACTAAATACATTAATTGTATTTTAATGTTTTATCAAAGGGATTTTGTTTCACTCATACGTACTCGTATTTATATCTATATATCATAGAAGAAGTAATGTCGTTGCACACACATAATTATTATCTCCTCTAAAACTCAGCTTTGCCTCGGTTTGTAACTTCGACCCTCAAACCTTAAGAGCCCTTGTTATGTAACAGTTGCATAAAATACTATAAGTGTACTATATATTTCCTATTAACGCGTATTACCATTATATTAACGCAGGTAATCATTACTCATTAGTACTCGTAACTCCACCTCCCAATAAAAATAAATTACATTCCAATCAAAATCATGCATCGAAGCGTCATCAAATCGTACTTTACAGAATACATATACGTCAAATAATTCTCCAATTACTGGATTAAATCGGTTTCCCGTATAGCAGGATAAGTACGGAAATAACATTTTGTAACGATTTTATATACGTCGGTTTTGATCGACGTTCAATATTGTCACAAGAAAAATGTATAAAGGTGTGTGAAAATAAGTAATATAAAATTGGTAGAATATTTTGCATTTATGAATCCATGTCAATAACATACACAGCTTATGAATCGACTTCAAAAAAGGAGGAGGTTAAATGTTCGACTGTATGTATTTTTTTATGCTTGATCACCGATTTTTTAACATAAATATTAGTCAATAATTATATTTTGAATCTTATTTCTTTGCTGCAAAAGTACTCAATGATATAATTTTGATGCTGACTGAGCAAGTTACGGAGACTTTTGAGTTGAGGAGTCAGGATGCTACAGTCAGGGTCAAATAGTTAGTGGCAAGCAAAGTGGCCAAATATATCGATACAGATCTTTATTTATATAGCAGTAAGGATGTGTACCTACCGATATATTTGACCATACTGACTGTCTATAACTATATGATGCTGATTGTACGTCTCGCTGATATTTGGATTAGTTTCTAGTTTATATTATAAAATATATATATTGTCAAAAAAAAAAAACAATAACTAATTGTTACGGTTCCATATTTCATAATGCTTGCTGCATTACCGCGCTGGATAATAGACTCTCCCTATTGTCTTAGTAGACAGCCAAAGTCGGGAATAAACTCTTTCGACTTATCATAGAATCCATATTAATATTATAAATGCGAAAGTGTGTCTGTTTGTTTGTCCGTCTTTCACGGCAAAACGGAGCGACGGATTGACCTGATCTTTTAAGTGGAGGTAGTTGACGGGATGAAGAGTGACATGGGCTACTTTTTCCAGCGGGAAAACATCTCACCACGGGAAGACTCAATGTTACATTTTCCTCTAAACATGCGGGCGAAGTCGTGGGCATCATCTAGTCGGATATAAAAGCTCATTGTCAGATGGACGGATGACCACATACAGGTGATTAACATGTATGTTCAGGTGGAATCTTGCAACTTAATTTCGAAGTAGATATCTATAACTGATTGAGCTGAAATTTGCACACATAACGTATGTAAGTTTGACAACAATGCAATATTAGGGTACCACTAATCTGATGTGACGCCGAAGGTAGAAGGTTGCAGCGGCGGTGCGTCCATACAAGCCGATTCCCACAGGCTTTACTAACTTTTTAAACACAAAACTATCGTGAGATGGAAACATATTAATTGTATAAAAGCGGGTAACTATCACCGACGCAGCCAACGCGAATGGCTCATGATTATGCTCCTCGTTACGGAGTGAAACATGTCGAGCAATATTCGACTTATAAAACGTGAGTTACCCGCTTTTATACAATTAATAGGCTTTACTAACTCTTCCGCAAATATGAGAGGTAGGGCACAGCGAAGTACCATCACGCTTGAGTCTGGAGAAGCCCGACTGGGGAAGTACCTCCTCCTTACAGAAGATCACAGCCATAACAGCACTGCTACCTTTCAGGTATGTAGTGTTGTGTTCCTGATGGTGAGTAAGGTTCCCAGAGCTCCAACCCCCCTTAAAGGCCGGTAACGCGCTTATGACTCCCCTGGTGTTACGGGTGCCCTTGGGCGACGATAATTGCTTACATTATGTCATAAAAAAAAAAAAACAGTTTTCCCTGGGCTCATGAGGAACAGGCAAAGCAATATGGCCTCCGACTTGCCTAAGAAAATAATTCTCCCGCCGCCACTAGAAAGTAACTACAGGTAGCCACAGTAACTACTAAAATACACAAGATAAACCCATGTCTTTAGAATCCTTTAGGTGAGTAGTTGATGATATGATGATAGTGCAAAAAGTTTAGTCGGCATTGAAATGTTTCTACCAAAAATGCAATTTTTGACAGAATCTTATTTAACCTTAACACTGCGGTAAGTCTTTCTGGCATAATTCATTTCAACCGCAACCAAAATGAGTATTTTATCATGCTAAAGCCGAATAAACTATCATTTTAATAAAGCAAACAGTGTTGCCAAGTTAATAAGCTGTACGATTTATGTTTTCATAATAGTCTTGCGATGAAACGCGTACCGTTGGATGCGGTTTTTTTATCGCAACGGACGAGAATAGGAAGAATTATTTTATGCTATATACTTCTTACCTACTAATTAACTAAATATTATCGTCATCATTTCAGCCGTTATACGAAAGCAACTGCCATCCGACAGTCCGGTTTCCTCACGGGGTTTTACTTTACCGAAAAGGGACTGGTAAATATCAAATGATGTTTCGTATATACGTTCTGTAAAACTCTTTAGTATTTAGGAGCCAGGGCTTTCAAATTTGTAAATTTTTTGTAGTAGGTATGTTTAATTTATAAATAAAAAAATTAAAGAAGTATGCTCTCCTCTAATAACTATTAAATATGTCTCACTAATATTTTCGTACCATATTGAATATAGAGCGCTCGTGGCCTAGCGGTAAGAACGTACGTCTTGCTATCAGAAGATCACAGGTTCAAACCCCGACTGGTACCAATGAGTTTTTCTCAACTTATGTACGAAATATCATTTGATGTTTTCCAGTCGCTTTTAGGTCAAAGAAAACACCGCGATAAAACCAAATATTCACTGGTCTAAATTACGCTCTGCGTTGGAAGTTCACATGGCAGTTGCTTTCGTAAAACGAGTGCCTACGTTTATTCCTGAGATTACAGGACCCCAGGCTCCTAGAAGCTGTGGCAAAATGCTGGGACACGAGGCAGATTGAGATTTCGTAGCACTTTTTTGTATTCTGTTTTTTTTGTATTTCTGATGTAATATGTCTGGGTTTGGTATGTGTTTCTATTTTATCATATAATTGAATATTCAACCAGATCCAAACGTTTACTGCTCCATGTTAAATAGTTCAGTCTCAAATACAAGAGCTAAGTTTAGTCGCAGATGGGAACATTTTCATACTTGTACAGTACTGCTGAGAATACTAAGAACAAGTTATACAAGAAATAAAGATTATTCATTTTTTCTGTATGAGAAATTCTGGTTGGCGTGAACAATCTTCATACGGAATGAAGAACAAACAGCCGGATATTTTAGTACATTTGGTTTAGAACCACATGTGGGTAATTACCCTGCTTATGGAACCTGGGTTCACATCTCATTAAGAGCATTTATTTGTGTGATGAGCACAGATATTTGTTCCTAAGTCATGGGTGTTTTCTATGTATTTAAGTATTTATATATCGTATCTTTGGCTTGACAACACAAGCCTTCTTGATCTTAGTATGGGTCTCAATCAATTTGGCCTCCCGCAAGGTTCGGTATTGAGCCCCCTTCTCTACATAGTCACTACACCTCAGATCTTGATAGCTCTGTTAAATGTTTTTGCAAAATTCTGCAGTGTGCTGATGACGTTGTCCTCTTCATCTAAAGTAATCTCAGAAGGGTAAGGATGGCCTGTAGTATTTATTTAGTCATGTATTTAAGGTACGCATCTTTTCAATAGATGTTTCTCTATCGCTTTATCATGTACATATAGAACGACACTATTGTTTGTAACGCCTACTAAAATGGGTGCAATATGCAACACCGAACGGGCTGTCACAATAAAGACATGCTTTTGTTTCACTCGCTAGCCGCTCGAGCGTGCATTCTATGGCACATGAGTAAAATAATGATTTTACAATATCTTCCAAAATTACTTATGCCGTGTGCTGACTAGAACAGCACCACCCCATCTCCTCATGCGGATGTCGCCAACAAAGGGAAAAATCCTAGGGACGGGCAGCAGCGTCCGTCGAAACCCAATCTACAGCTACTGCGGTCGCCATCCCGCCAACCGACTATGGCAACTACCCCCCAAGATGATACAAGTCATATTTGTGGGAGGCCTATGTCCAGCAGTGGACTGCATATGGCTGAAATGTAGATGTATATAGATGTCCAAAATTACTTTGTACAATTTAAACATACTTATTAAGATAATTAAAACTGTTGTGAGCAATGTTTCTACTACTTATTTACAAAAAGATTAACGACGGAGTGAGTGATTCACCCTCACTCACCGCTGTCCTGAGTCTGCTTGAAAGTGAGTGCAGAGCATACCCCATATCATAAACAAAACTTGTACAATCTTTTTTGTGTTTTTAGTACATAGTATAAAACATGTATGTAAACTGTGTATGCTTAAATCTTTAAAACTGCGCAACGGAATTTGGTGGGTTTTTTTAATAGATAGAGTGATACGCATAAACATGTCATCTAGTGCGATTACACTTGAGTTTATCCGTTTGTAACTAAGTAATACTTATTAAGAACCAAAAACAACTAAATATATAGACCAGTCATTGTCTTTGGAAGAGGTCTATGTCTGCCCTTCCGCTGATATTTTGGTGATAATGTAGACATTTTTATGAGTGTAACTTAAAATGGAACCTACTAAAATTTATATTATCAAAGGTATGTAATATCTTACATGTATATACATACATATACATACATTACATGTATATACATAGAATATTCTAGGTACAAAATTAGTACATTAGTAATACTTGGATATTAACCCATAGCGCCTTTGTACGTTGATCAAGCATGATAAGCCTTAACCACAGAGTTAGGAAATATCTGAGTATACTTCGTGTATTTCAACTAATATTATTTCAGTTTCAGCGTTCCGCTAATTTAAGTTTAACAAGTTATCAGGATTTTAGTAATAGAGTGTAATACATCAAAGTGATTACTTTGATGTTACATTTCCGAATAAATAATTACTGTTTACAAAGTTGGTTTAATACGGATTTTCGACTCGGGTGGTTTATATTCGTGTGTTAGCAAGTCATGTTTTATGCATGAGTTATATTTAAAATTATTATTTATATTAACGTGAGTAGAGCCGTGTTTATATTTTATTCAATTTTACAATGTCTCGCGAATGTTTAAATACAAACAAGTTATATTTATTTAAATAAATAACTTCGAGAAACCTACATGGATAGTTTAACTAACCTATCTTGTATCTAACCCTATATTTATCGAAATGCTACTGTAAACATAAAATATCCACAATTAAAGCAACAAAATCAAATCACTAAGGGCTGGAAAAAATCGCCGGAATCCACTACATGCGGGTGGCTCAACCCGGCCATTGTTGGTCACTCTGTGTGAGGTCTATGTCCAGCAGTGAACGTTCTTTGGCTGATATTGATGATGATGACTAGTACCAAACAGCGGCTGATCGATGCTACTGGAGATAAAAGAGCTGGCAGCTTCCTCGCCCAACGCCGAAGCCGATACAGCGAGGTAATGCTGCCAGCATTCTTGGAACCATGCCACAGGGGCCTACCCTAAATGTAGAGTTTTAGTTATTATTTTTAATATAGTTTATTTTATTTTTAAGTTATTTATAACCTAGTATAGTTTATCATTGTAACATTCCGTACCAAATTGTTAGCTCAGGTTTTTACATTAGAAGCAGAAGTAGTTAAGCGGGCGAGTTGCTCAATGTGAAATTAACACGAAGAGCGTGTCAAGAATATTCTGAACACTTGGCCCGGTTAGAAAATTCTGCTGCTGCTTGTAAAGCGTTTTAAAAAGCATAAAATAACAGATTTCAAATCACACAGCTTACTTCCCTCAATCATCTTATTTTGATGTATTTTTTATGAAAATTTTCAGACCGGTCCCCCCTGCCACGGTGCAGTGAATTTGTCTTTTTATGTTTATGGTAATTTTATTAAAAGGTTCGAGATGAATAACAAAAATTGGAGAAATGCGAGATGAGGCTGAATTAAAACGACAGGTTCTCGTTATCGAAATGGAATTGCTTTTGGGATGCTGTTCTTGAAATCGCGGACATTTTTTTTTTTTATGACATAGGCGGCAAACGAGCAGACGGATTGCTTGGTGGTAAGCAATTACCGTCGCCCATGGGCACCCGTAACACCAGGGGAGTCACAAGCGCGTTGCCGGCCTTTAAGGGGGGTTGGAGCTCTGGGAACCTTACTCACCATCAGGAACACAACACTACATACCTGAAAGGTAGCAGTGCTTCTGAAAGGAAGAGGTACTTCCCCAGTTGGGCTTCTCCATTGTTGGACGTAGTTTAAGGACATACCCGTTTCCAACATAAACCTCCCCCTTGGACCTGCACATGTACCGGTTGGAAGCGACCTGCAGCGTCTTCCGGCGACCTTAATGAGGTCGTCCGGTTGACAATTTACAACAATAGATTCTTACATTTGTTTCTGCAGTTACAAAATCAATAAAAAAATCTAACACCCTATAGTAATTGTTTGTAAGTTTTTGTTTAAATCTCTCAAGTTTAAGTCTTAAAATCCTCTGTTTAACTTAACCTCCCCTGGTGTTGCGATGCGTTGCGCTTGTGACGCCCATGGGCGACGGTAATTGCTTACCATCAGGCAATTCGTCTGCTCGTTTGCCGCCTTTGTCATAAAAAAGCAATGGACGTCTTATGGCTGAGATGATGAAGTTGTCATAAAACTAAAGCCGATATTAACTTAAAATATTAACAATGGCTATGGTCAATGGGACGAATAGTCCCTCAGCAAAAAAGAAAACACCTTTTCGTTTTTAAACGTCACTGCATTTTCTTACACGTGGCTAAGGACTTGCTTGCGAAATAATACATTAATATAATTACAACACAAACCAACAAAATTAAAGTTTTTTTAAGTCTTCACTGAACGGGGAAACTAATTAAAAAGGCAAAAAGAAAAAGGGCAAGCTTAAGCTCAGATAAATTACTAAGTTTCTTCTAAAAAGGACATGCCCAGTTTTTCCTTCTTGTTTGCGTAGCAAACCCCTTTTTGCTACGCGGTTTAGTGACGCGAAATAAGATTTTGTTCATGTTTTACTTTTTTTCTTATTTCAAGAATAGCTAAAGCCAATAAAGTATTACTAACGAAATTATTTTTAATATGCAGACACGTCTGCAAGCGAATAATAATATATCTTCGATATTTAAATCGAAAGATTCGCTGGCGGCAGATGTGTTTACACTTCACCCATGATGCCTTATGCGACGAGGTATAAATAGAAATAAATTGACAAGTCTAAGCGGTACTCATATAGCACAAATTGGTAGTGCACTGGGCTAGTGATCCAGTGGTTGTGGGTTCGAGTCCCGCTGCGAGTCAAAAAAAAACTATTTTTCTTTCGATTTAAATATTAGTAACTAGTAAATGTGCTGGCTAATCTATTATTAAATTAAATGTAATACACATACTATTAACTGATTCTTTAACAATTTATAAGCATGTCTTACTGTTTAATAATTATTTTCTAAAAATTTCGATTTTGTTTTTATATTAAGCAGACAGCTAGCATATTATCGATATTATAATCGAAAGAAAAAATAGAAAAATTTGACTCGCAGCGGGATCCAGTGGTTGTGGGTTCGAGTCCCGCTGCGAGTAAAATTTTTCTATTTTTTCTTTCGATTTTTAAATACAAATGTATGTATTCGTAGTATCGATGATACGTAATACCTGTAGGTAGGCAAAAACGTGGGGCATTATCGTAAGCATTGTAAATGTACAGAGTAAGTACAATATAAGTTTTAATACAAGAACAATATAGGTGAAAAACTTAAGAAAGTCACCATGTCGATGTAGTTGTGCGGAGAATTAATATGGAACTTACGTCAAAATTTGAATATAGAACGCCGACATGCGTGTACACACGTTACTACTACATAGACTAGGTGCTTTAGCTAAGTTTTTCACCTATACTTAAGTTTATATACGTCGTTAATTATGTCATTTGAACAAAAGCGAAATTAAAATCCCACAAATTGGTGAAAATTTTAAAACACGACATTTTAAACAGATTGCCGGGGCTTACAGAAAGTTAATACATTATCCGGCTGTTTACCGGGCCTATTGTCCGGGTCCGGACGTCCGGCCCGGATGTGGAGTAAGGCAAGTGGTCAGTATGCTTTATCCTTTATTCTGGTAATGCATAGTATCTTCAAATATATATATTTGTTACTGTGATGTTAGAACATATTTTAGTCCCTTCCTGAACACTTTTTTTGTGGGTCTTTGTACCTTGAAATTAGTTATCAATAGCAGAGGCTCAAAAAAACGCCCGTCTTTTTGAAAACATAACCCTATTCCGCGCAACGGAGAGCAGCATTTTCTTTTCACTAAGAAGAAATTAGTAAACCAGGAGGTATATCACAAGAGATAGACTACCCATTCTGTTCTTACTGTATTACTTAAAAAGGGACGGGCTGTCTATTTCGCCTCGAGAAACTGTCGCGCCCCTATTGTGCCCCTATACTCGGGAAGGATTCCGCCACACCACTACAGATGGCGCTATAATTAAATTTATACAAAAGTAATTATACGTTATCTGTAGTGCTACTTTTGTCTTGTTCGTTCCACATAAACAAAAAACAAGACCAACGAAATTATTTTATGTTCATATTTTTAAATTAAAGTTCATGTTTAAATCTATACACTTACAGGGAAATAATATCATTTCTTTTTTAAATAAGGTTATTTAATACTTTCTGTAGGTACTAGGTTCGTATCATATAGTATATTGAATGGATCATGCCCGTTACCTTAAGTTACGAACATATGCAAGTGGCTTTACAATCCATGTAAATGTATGTAACTGTATATATTTTGTAATAATTATTGACCACAATAGAGACAGTAACAAAGCATTACATTTTACCGTTATAAGGGACATTAGTCAAAATACTTCTCGGGTCAAATGTGTTGAGTCAGAACCGATGTAGCTTTATTTTTTTTTATTTTTCTCTTCTACATTTGTATATTCGGCGTGTAAATGTGCCCTTGTGGCAAACTTAGTTTACTGAATAAACGTTTGAGTTTGAGATTAATATAAAATATTGTACTCGTATTCCTTGAGAGCAAATGTAATTACATATGTATTTAGGTATTATGTATTTGGTCGGACCATTTCGTTATTGTATATACCTATATTCGGGATCAATAGAAAATGGAAATCATGTAAACAATTAATTAATTTAATTACATACTTTTTTAAACAACCATACTTTCATTGTCATTGTGTATACATCAATATGCGACTTAAATTATTTTTTAGTTCAAATGTGCGATATTTTACATATATTTTGTGCAAAGGAACTTCTATTACGACATTTTTCATATGTCAAATGCTTTTTTTGCTTATAAAATCAGCTGTCAGTCAGCCTTATTTGTATACGTTATTTTATTTTTGTATGGCACCTGAATATACCAAAAACTCAGTATAAAAATATTAAACACGTCTACTAAAAAAGTTGTAAATATTTAAATTGAATTTTTTAACTCGATTACTTTTATCGCTTACAGCTTATAAAATAAATACTAAAGTTATAGCGTTTTCAATTTAAACTAAGCCAATGTTTAGGCAGATGTCTGACTTTAAAAGCATTTTTATTTTTTTATTTTTCTAAACGTCATAAACTAGATACTCATTCTCATTACCAATTGCATTTAACTTTAAAATGAACTGTTACAATTCACAAAGAGCAATTTCATTGCTGAAATTGATACAAAGATCAAAGCACAAAGGGAAATTGAAAATCGTACACAGAAAACAGATACATTTTATCAATAGTTCGATAAAAATGAAATGTTTTCATATTTAAATGGCACACGAAGTTTTTTACTAAGTGGGAGTATAACTGCCATTTTCTGCTACCAGAGCGCAGCAATAGCATGGGTCTATATTGACTCCCATAATGTTAAACTTTCGATTTTTTTATCCATACCAATGTTTCTCATACTCGTTGGTAGACATATTGTCATTATTCATAACTTCAAAAGTTAGAACTTTCTTTTACCCGTTATCATTAGTCATAACTATTGAATTTCATACCGTTATTGGTCATAACGTTCAATATAGTAATTGTATTGAAAGGTAGAAAGTCAAAAGGCATACTAGTTGGATCTGTGGGGGTCGCAGTTCTAACCTAACCTAACCCACTTTTCTAGTAACAGTTCGTGTCTGTGGGGGTCGCAGTTCTAACCTAACCTAACCCACTTTTCTGGTAACAGGTTGGATCTGTAAGGGTCGCAGTTCTAACCTAACCTTACCCACTTTTCTGGTAACAGTTCGTGTCTGTGGGGGTCGCAGTTCTAACCTAACCTAACCCACTTTTCTGGTAACAGTTTGTATATGTAGGGGTCGCAGTTAAACCCTAACCCACTTTTCGTTACTTTTTTCTGTAAAATAATCGTTATGAATTTTGATATTATGCTGATTACTTTTATGACTTTTATGATGTGTAACATTATGGCATTTAATTACTATATTTATTTAGTTGTATGTCTAATAACTATTATGACTATTGATAGTTATGACTTAAAAAAATATGGGTAACAATTTCTGACTTTCGATAATCGGAATAATAAAATTATGGGAATCAATGGGATCCCCACTAGCATAGCTTGTCATGGGTAAGTTTAAACTCTTAATTTAGTGTTATATTCTCTTCGATTTAAGTCGGTAACAAGATAACGGAAACATTGATTGAAATCGACACTGCCTGTCTAACCAAACTACTATTGTATACATATATGTACGGGTATATTGTATACAATTTCTGGCTTGTAACACAGAACCAGTATTTCTAACTCGGTAACCGGTCAATATTATCTTATGGTAACATTTGATCGGAAGGTAGAAAGTGCTGATAGCCTAGCGGTAAGCGTGCGACTTGCAATCCGGAGGTCGCAAGTTCAAACCCCGGCTCGTACCAATGAGTTTTTCGAAACTTACGTACCTACGATATTTGTCATTATTGATAATCACCAGTCGCTTTTCAGTGAAGGAAAACATTGTGAGAAAACCAGACTTATCCCAATAAGGCCTAGTTTACCCTTTGTGTTGGAAGGTCAGATGGCAGTCGCTTTCGTAAAACTAGTGCCTACGCTACCAGGGATTAGTTGCCAAGCGGACCTTAAGCTCCCATGACCCGTAGCCAAATGCGAGGAAGAAGAATGACTTGCCAAGAGATACTTCATCGGTTAGCCAACGCGAACTATAATGTTGTTGTCGTTACGAAGCGAAACATAAGCAATATTCAACTCATTGAACGTATTATTATTGTTCACCTCAGTAACTTAGAAAGAACTGTTTTGTTCTTTAAAAACAGATAGCAAAGTTTCATTTTATTCACAAGAGTGCAAAGTAATTTCATACAAATTATTTATTGGTAATCGAGAGTTTTCTTGATATTAATCTGGTCGGATGTTCTTTTATTTAATGTTTTTGAATGGTGAACGATAGATGCCAATAATCTGGAATATTTTTTTTTAAGTTTTAGAGAATTTTTTTTTATTTTGTTTTATTTTATTTTAACTTTTAAGGACATCAACAGCAAATACAATTTATATCAACTATAACTAACAGTAGTAAACATATTTATAATTGTATATTAAATAATAATAGATAAAGGAATTGGATTAGGACTTCCATTAATATTACAAGTTACAAGTTGTTATGATTAGACCCCACGTTTGTGCTTAAAATTACCTCGAGAACGTTCGACGTTACGATATCTAAATTACAATGAATTTGAAGTAGGTTCACGCATTTAGATAAATAAGTTAAATTCGATTCGCTCGTGTACACAAACAAAAGACTATCCTTTATACCTCGCCCAGGCTATTTGTAAATAAACAGGAATTGGCGTAAATAACACAATATCCGGGCGGCGGTCAACAGAGTGCTGATCAAGACTCGGATTGAGTGAGGTTCGGTGTGATTGAACTATGGAGGGCCACACGAACTGTGGAAATCTCTTTTGTTATAAACTGTAGCATTTTGCTATACAAGCATGTTACTAAAGCCAAACTAAAAATAGATATGAACTTTCGATACACAAATAAAGGCGTACACAAATATGGTTACCAAGGATAGGGCAAACGCCCGTCATTTCGAAAATATAACCCTGTTCCGTACAGCAGAGACTTCCTTATTTTATGATGTTAAAATATTTTGGAAGAACAGTATACCAATGTCAACGATTACATATGCCCCTATGATGTCGTAGACTGTCAACGGACTTTTTCAACGCATGAATGGGTCCTAAATTCACATCGTTATAGCCTCACAACTGAAAATGTAAAAATAAATTTGGTCATTCCATTTTATTGGCGAAAGTAAATTTCGGAATGTCAATCATAAATTAATTTGTCACTGGATAAAAATTATGGTCCAATAAATGTATCAAATCGTATTTTTTTATTAACATAAGGAAGTCTCTGCTGTACGGAACAGGGTTATATTTTCGAAATGACGGGCGTTTGTCCTATCCTTGAATTGGTTACATAATACTATTTATATTTATATAATATACAACAAGATAAACTAATGCACATTAATACAATAAAGGTGCGGTCACAGTGCTGCTTAAAAACAGCGACGATACAGTTTTTAATCGCATGTCCCGCAAGCTGCTCAAAAGACGAAGACTCAACGTGTAAGCCGTGAAGTGCCCTATACGAAAAATGTTTGAAACAACGCAATTTGTAGATAGTACGTCTGCGTATTTTAAGCAGCGAGTCGATAAGTTAACGACACGTCACTGCGATTCCGGACCGTCACCGCCACGTCGCCGTTTAAAAAAAACCGTGTGAGAGTGCGCGCGTGCGTGAGAAGGAAAATAATAATATTGTCATTAATTGTCGCAATAAATACTCATGAACTAAAACAACTAAAACGGATTATACCTATAGCCTATACTAATTTAAACTTTATCCCGTTTTGAACCCTTTAGCAGAGGTGTGTGGTGATATCAAGCTGAGTGGTGTCGGGAGATATCAAGCTAACTTTTTTAGTCCAAAGCGGCCGCGCTACTCTTGATCCAATATACATTTCAACCATATGCAGTCCATAGCTGCTGGACATAGGCCTCCCACAAATATGACTTGTATCATCTTGGGGGTAGTTGCCATAGTCGCCACGCTTGCTTCGACGGACGCTGCTGCCTTTCCGTAGGATTTTTCCCTTTGTCGCCTTCTAAGACACCCACGGGAGGAGATGGGGTGGTGCTATTCTAGTCAGCCGGCATCACACGGCAATTCTCTTGATCCAATATGTTAAACTTTAAATGTCCGATCGCCCTAGTTTTCGGAGTCTCCCGCCCTAAGACGCAGGTAGATCGTATGAAGATTTGCATGCGTGTCACCTCGGCGATCGTATACGGAAACAAATGAACACGCCTTCGGTCGATGGCCGTTGATCGCAAAGGTCTTGCCGGGAACATCGAAGGTGGGAAATTTCGTGCACCTTTTGCTTTAAGGTAAGAGTGACAGAGACAATAGTTCGATTTGTGAATTTGATATTTTTCCAAGCACGTTTTAGAGTTTTTCTTTGTTTCCTTATATAGCTCAGTCACGTGTATACCTTACAGATAATGTTTAGCCATGTTTGTGTCCAGGCTCATGAGTCTCATGACAAAGTATTCCGTGGAAATCGGACGGCTAATTTAATTTGCAGTCCACTAGGTTATTAAACTTTAAATGTTTCATCGCCTTAGTTTTCGGAGCTTGTCAACCTAAGACTGAGGTTTATCGTATTAAAATTTGCATGTAACAGGCTTTGCCAGTACCCAAAAACAAAAAAAATACACGGAATGGCCGCTGGTCCTCTTTTTTGAAATGAAATTTCACAAAGTGACACAGCATCTTAAAGATTGGCCATTAAAAAAATATTGGTGGTTTTATGACATTCTGCCACTAATTTAATTTAAAAACAACAATCAATTTTTCGCTCAATTTCATGTGGCATGTAAACTTTTTTTTGTACAGTTTTCCTGAAAATAAAATTTTAATTCATGAAGTTTTTTTTTACAATTGTATTGCACGTTTGAGAAAAGCACTATACATACCTCAGCGTGAAAAGGGGTTGTTGTTTTTGTAACAATCCGTCTACACACCGGGTGCGGCCTGATAGTAGCAAAATTTTTAGGGATCGCTTCTACACCGCGGACGTAACAACATTTGTTCTACAACTTTAAATAATTGGGTATTTATTGCTTGTGATTTTTTCGAACAAACTAAATAGTATTTTCAATGAACAGCACCCAATAGTCTAGTTGACGTTTATTGTCAGCCTACAAACTTCATAGTTTTCGCTATACATTGCTTGCTTGGAAAATCTTTTTTATTAATATTTATTAAAATGTTAGATATTTCCAAAAGTCGTAGAACAAAGGTTGCTACGTTTGTGGTGTAGAAATGATGCCTAAAGTTAACGCTCCTATTACAGGCCACACCCGGTATACTCGACCGGCAGCCCCTTACTTCCCAGCCTCTGCAGTCATGTACTATTGAATTAACCGTTTCGCTTGTGTTCTCTGTTTTCTGTTACATTGTGATTCCTTACCTTACCTTAATAAATTGTAACCTGTCAGCTTTAGCTAACCATAAGTGTGGTAACAGCAACGCGAATTTGCTTATTTATTCTTGGTATTGTTCAAACATAATTCAAATTCCATGTTCTTTAATGAATTTACGGCTCTTTTCCCTGTTTACAGATTCCTGTACCACGTCACCTTTACCTCTAACGTGCCTCTGCCTACGCCTTAAGTAAATTAACTAAGTTAATGTATTGTCTCTTGACATTACAGGGTCAAGGAAATTAAATAACGTCAGACGTAAATACCACGCTTTTAGTAGAATCTGTTAACTTTCTTCTGAAGTAATATAATTAAAACTGTTGTGAGTCGTGTTACTACTACTTAATTACAACGGATGAACTCAAATGTACTTATATTGCACTATGCGACATGTTTTGGGTAAGGACTGGTACAAATTTTCAAGTCGAGTTGTAGTCGACGTAGGATTCCCATCAGAAGAAAACATATCAAAGCATGTCTAGGTACATATTTCGTGTAGTTGAAATTGGTTTTTACTTTTTATTTTCATATTTGAATATTGTCTATTTTGTCTAAGACTAGCTGTGCCCCGCAGTGATACACGCGAAAAAACGTAGCCTATGTGTTAATCCAGGGTGTCAGCTAACTACATACCAAATTTTACTAAAATCGCTCCAGCCGTGTAGGCGTGAAGAAACTGAAGAAGTAACAAACATACACACTCACAAATTTTCGGGTTCCCTTTGTTTGGCATAATTTGTTTTGTCCGAATCTTAATACGCATACCAAGTTTCGCATAATTTATTTACGCCGAATGTTAATGTCGCCGATTTTTATTTAGCCTAATTCTTTATTAGCCGAATACTACTTTGTCCGAAAATATATTAGCATACTATTATTGAGGCCGAATGTCCGAAAGTGTGTTAGGTTAGGTTAGAACTGTGACCACAACAGAAAAACAATTTCGGTTAGGTTAGGTTAGAACTGTGAACACAACAGAAAAACAATTTCGGTTAGGTTTGGTTAGAACTGCGACCACAACAGAAACGCACTCCTGGGAAAAAAATCGTAATAATTCGGGCTTTCCAAATTATGCGTATCGACCCTTCGGCTTAGTTTAGTTCTGCGTAACAGAACTCGGCAAAACAATCAGTTGTCAATTTGACAACATTTCATATTTTCAATAAGTCTCAATTCTAATGGTGTTTTATTAAACATGTGTTAACTATACAAAAAAAAAATTTTTTGGATTTTATTCGCTTGAACTTTTGGAAAAAATCGTAATTTTGTGTAAACCGGAAGTATGACGTCACTTTACCAAAATAAGTTATCTGTACCAGTACTAATTTTCTTACGGTTGACGTTTGATAATTTGTTTGTCAACAACTGTCATAGCCATAACTATTTCTTGTTCAAGCTCACTTGCTTCATAAATGAAATACATACATTCATACGTTGTTTGAGATAATAAATCACAAACTACTTGGCATTCACTCACTGGACTTAGATACCTCTGTAAAAATTACAGACTTGGCATTCTTTAACCGAACACCAATATACCTAACTACCTTTGAAACAATAAAATAAAGCTCTACAGAGGACACAGCGGCAAGTGATATGGATAACTTAGCACAGATAAGAGGGCTAGAGGACATGTCTTCTACGGACGTTGTCGTTTATGTCGAAGTGAAAAGAGATTCAGGAAAATGATTAGTGCAATGCAGAGTCAGTCCAGAGCAGAAGATCCGCTCAAAGCTAAACAAAGTGACTGCATGGATAGGTGAAACCAGTGAGACTGTCTGGATGTTTCCTGACATGACTGCAAGGCTTCTGAAGGGGGTTGCAAACACCAATTATGATTTTTGATGTGGCTAGTAAAGAAGACAGAGGAGCCTTCGACAACTTCTATGTAGGAAATATGAGCAATTTTAATTTAAATAAAGCTTTTTTTTCATAATATCTTTATTATTTACATTTCACTTTATGACTACGTTGTATTTCTAATGAGCTATGGATGCCTGTTGTAAAAGTAAAGTATTTTTGCATTCGGCAATAAAACAATATTTACTAAATGCATACGCATATTGCTTGTAGTTTTTGCCTTGTTACATGGAGCATAATATACATTCAATTAATACAATTTGGTAAGGAAACTGAACTAAGAAAATTTGATTGACCGTATGACTGACTGTCAGGCCGTCAGTGTCAAGTCAAGTCTGCGAACTTTTTTTTCAGTTGCCCTGGAATCTTGGTGACGTCACTTTCCCAACCTTGTGACATACGCTCTTTTAGAATGAACTGTTTTTCAAATGGATTTTTTGCATTATAAAAATCACTTTTTCAGAAAAAATAAAAATACGGGTACATTAAAATTTCATCTTCTTTCCAATAAACTCATTAAAATTAGGATTTAAAAATATGAAATGTTGTCAATTATGCGAGATCAATTTCTGCTCATATACAATTATAACAACACTGGGTATACGGTTTAAAATTATGACAAAACAAATTATGCGTAAACAAGGGGAACCCAAATTTTCACCTTTATAATATTAGTGTAGATTTTATTAAACTATTTGATATGTGTCTTTTGGTATGACGTTTAAATATGTCTTTAACAATTGACGTATCGATTCGTAGCAAATCGATAAGAAATCGGTAGATTTCATAAAATAAATCCGAGTGTCTTGCCGGTAATAATTTGCTCGGGTCAGAGGTGGTAGATTCTTTTTGACTTCTATTATAGTATCATATCTTTTGAAACGATTATCGGCACGTGTTTTACTAACGCCTATCTGTACCTACTTCATGTGTTGAACTAACTCTAATGGTCTAATGTCCATCGATTCTCCAGTTGCCACCCTGCGACCTAAGTCTGTTGCGTTGGCTCTTCGACGGATATCCCCATGAGCATCTGTTGCGTTGGTTCTTCGACGGATGTCCCCATTTCTGATATGTCCATGGCGCTTTCCTTTCTGGTCTTAGTGACTCAAAGCTGTGTGAAATATGTTTTAGATCTGTTATCTACTCTCTACTAGAATTGCAGCAGTTGACATACGCCATATTTTTTACGTCCAAAATGTTAAGAAGCACAATTTCTCTGTACAAATATTTAAGTCGCTAGCGATTTTGTTGGTGCCAACTTGTGGTAAAAGTAAATGAATATTTGAATAAAAACACTTTTACACAAATTTAAAAAAGGTGTTAGCCATTAATCCCGCAGTCTCCATTACTGACGATCTTTCTCTTTCATGCTTGTTAAAGAGTTAAGTAATTAAGGATTATGTGACTTCAGTTCAGTCTGGAGGCTCATTCGACTTGATTTAGTGACATTACGTGACTGAGTTTATGCAGCGGGTGTCACAAGGTTTGCAAATTATTCGACGTCCAAAAACTTCTTTGGTCTCACGTACTTATTTTTTTTACGGCTATTGTTTTCGGCTTTACAAACAATGCAAGAAACGACTATATAGGAGAATTAGGAAACGGCGAAAAGACGTATTTGGTGATGTCCTTTGTCCAGCAGTGGACGTCTTACGGCTAGATGATGATGATGAAGGTCTACATGAAATTTCATAAAAACGTAGTCATATTTAAATTTTAAAAATCTTATGTAAGTTGTAAATATGTACAATAATTTTGTAAGGTTCATTTTTCTGAGGTAAAGGAAGCCTGATAAATATATAAAATAATTTTCTTTCCCCTAACCAATCTCACTTCCCTAACTTGACAACATATCCTAATCAACATGGACTGTTTTCTTGTATAAAAAATTTCGCGTTATATTGGAATACGCATCTGATTTTCCAACCCTGACAGAACTGAACTTTGAGCGGGCTAGGCTTTAACTTAGCTTTAACTAGGCCTTCTTGGGATTAATACGGTTTCCGAAAATGTTTTCCTTCACGAAAAGCGACTAGGATCAAATTACATATATTGATATTTCAAACATCAGTTCTGAATCACATCAATGCGAGCTGGGATTTGAAAATATAGAACCTGCGATGATATCCGGCCAGGAAGTCACATACTCTTTTCACTAGCGCTTCCATAATACGCTAATTAAATAACCTCCGAAACAGAAGGAAAGTCAAATATCGAATTTTTGTAATACCATAATTGTTGTTCAATATAAAATGATTTATTTCACGAGCAATAAGTGAGTATATTATAATATATTGTAATATATTTTATATTTTGAAACAAAGCCTAGCATTCATATAATGAGTGAAACAAGGGAATAAAAGTACCTATCTATCCATCATCTCCTATGTTTTAAAATTGATATAATTATGTATTTCTCTAGTATTTACAGTTTTTTCATATTCGAATATTATAACAGGCAGAGATTTCTGTTTGTCTGCTATTTAATATTAAAGACATGAAGATAATAGATAATATTTATACTCTATAGCAAAAAAACATAAAACTTGATCAAAAGTATTATTTGTATCGGAACACTCCAAAATGGCTAGTCAAATAAATACATAAAATGTTTCTTATTACAGATCGTAGCATATTAGTACATTACTGCAGCCGCCGGGAAACAGGGGGTTGAAGGCTGAGTTGTATATACGGCCGACCGTAGGGAGGCCGGATAGTATACGAAGCCTTCAAGACCCTTTCACGGCTAGGCATGTATAGTGCTTTTCTCAAACTAATGCATGAAATAAATAAAAAAATACCACTGAACAAAACAGCTTCACGACAAAAGTTTTTTAATTGTCCCTCCAATCCCGCTTTGTAGTATTTTTGCCTTCGATGTAATAAATAATGACTATCATAAATAGTCTGGCTATAATTACTATATACAACATTTAAAGAAAACACCAAAAAAGAATCCACTTACCTTTTAAATGATGGCGCTACGGCATCTGCCTTTGGCGGTACACAATAACAAAATATAGATACATAAAACCGGGCCCGGTTAGATTATTCAATTTTTATACACCCGTAACACTATATCTAAGTCACAAAAGCATTGAATCACACCATTTACCACTATTTAGTCTTAATAAACAGAGTTTTACACGCCGAGAAACTTTTCCATTCCGCCATTATTAAAACAAGTAAAAGTGTCCTGTGATTGGTTGACTCAAAAATGCGTTCAAAAACGCGCATGCGTGGAGTAGTGTTTGGTGTTGCCAATACAATTTTAAAATTGAGAGCATGAATAATAAATATAATAATGTAATAACCTGATGATATGAATATTCATTTTTATGATAAATAAAATAAATCTCTTCATACCTTTTCGTCTGAAATAAGCGAGATTATTTTTTAGCCCGCTCATCATTTAGTCACTAAAAATGATAAAAAAATATAATTCAGCTGTTTGAACAGGCTTCATTAACACAGACGCCAGGTATACATAAAAATTTAAAAAAAATTACTTCCCGGCGTAGGCCTTCAATTTTATATGAAATTCGTTACCTGTCCTCTGGAGTCGATCCGCCCTAAACGTGATACTTCGAAGCCTATTATGACGCACGTAACGAAGACATTTCATTGCATGTTTGAGAAAAATATTTTATTGAAAAAAAACATATCATTCTTGATTGATGAAGAATATCTTGTCCTTAATAAAAACGTGTCTGTACACGCATGTGAGCGTTCTATATTTAAATTTTGACGTAAGGTTCATATCGTCGCTATACTTACTCAACCTCATATCTGCAACAATCATTTGATGGAAATTTCGCTTTTCATCCATTTGGAATACGGGTGTTTTTGTCGTCAAATGAGTGTTACAGACACGAGGTTGAGTAAGTATATCGGCGATATTAATTTTCTGCATCAGGATTGATCAGGTTATGACAAATATAAAACTGTTTCAAAAATATGCTTTGTTATGTACCTCGTTAATCGGTCTAACACGCATACCTGCTCGTGTAGTGCGCCTTGCTTGCGCTTGCAATAATAAATCTCCTTGATTGGACTATTCATACTGCCTTGGGGGAGAACTGGCTTTTGTTCAAGCAAATAATTTTATGACGTCATCATTTACGTATGACAGCTAGAAAAAATACCGGCCATGAGCGTGTCGGGCCATGCTCGGGTAGGGTTTCGTAGTGGTCGATCCGTAACTCAAACACGGTTCAACCGATAAAGTTCAAAATACAATTATTTATTGAGTTCATGATTTTTGTCATATTTTGGACTTGCGGGGCAATAGTTAGAGGGGGAGGGGAGGTGCAACCTTCTCTTAAACTTCAAGGGCGATTATTTCAGAAAATTTCAATTTTATAAAATAATATTTAAGATAAACCCCTTTTCTTTTTCTAGTAAAAAACCTCTCTAACGACACCTCACACTTTAGGGTTGTACCGAAGAAAAAAATACCAACTTCACAGATAGGGGAGTTACCGTAAAAATATATTTTAGGGGCGATATAACAACCAGTTAACAGTTACTGGCACAGACCGAATTCCATGCAGGTGGAGCTGAGGGCACATCTACTTTGATGAAGACATATAAAGAAATGGTCCAAATTGATTTCTTAATTAAATATATTTTTTTTATGACATAGGCGGCAAACGAGCAGACGGATTGCCTGGTGGTAAGCAATTACCGTCGCCTATGGGCACCCGTAACACCAGTGGAGTTACAAGCGCGTTGCCGGCCTTTAAGGGGGGTTGGAGCTCTGGGAACCTTACTCACCGTCAGGAACACAACACTACATACCTGAAAGGTAGCAGTGCTATTATGGCTGTGGTCTTCTGTAAGGAGGAGGTACTTCCCCAGTTGGGCTGCCCCAGATTCAAGCGTGATGGTCATCGCTGTGCCCTACCTCTCATTGTTAGACGTAGTTTAAGGACATACCCGGGTCCAGAAAAAAAAATTCACCGCGACCATGGTCTTAGCATGCTTTCATAAAAAAATCTTCTGCTTTTGGTACAGTCAGCGTCATATAGTTGGTAGCATCCAAAATACTCATAAAGTTCCGTACACCTTAGAAATTGTATGGTGTACCGAACTATTTGAGTACTTTGGATGGTACTATCTATATGACGCTGACTGTACTTGACTCATTGCTATAAGGTATTCTCTTCCAATCAACCGCATTACCAAGCAGAGGACAGGTTTTTAAGATGCATCAAGTTTAAGTAGACCAGGTAGTAGAAAGTTTTAGTAGGAAAACTATAAACAATAAAGTATGAAAACTACTGGTTCGGTGCAACGCTTCGCTTTAACGACCAGTACTCTACTTATTTTATGCCATTTTATACGGTAGACGCGCTCAGACCAAATTAATGGCTCATTATTTGAAAACGAAGAATACTGCCTAGTGGAGAGTGCATTGAGAAATTGTCGATTTTAAGAAAACACGATCTAGCCCAAGACAGGAAGGATTTACATGAAATTGGTCGATTTCAAATATTTGTCATCTATCTCTATTTAAATAGTATGATTTAGAAACCTATTATATAGGCGACGGTGTTGGTTTAGTGGGTAGTGCCCCTGTTAAGAAGCCGACGGGTCTTGGTTTAAATCTGTGTAAAGGCAATTATATTTTTTCCTGATTCATGGATATTTCTTTGTATGAAGTATTTTTAAACATATATCGTTGGCTTAGTACTCACTTATATTCTGAATTTAAAAGAATATTTTATTTACTGACAAATTCTATCTAGAATCTGTGAATATGGAAATAAAAGCTCAATTAGGCTTATGTAAAAAAATGCACGCAAAATACTCCCGCTAGTCTATTATGCTCGGGGTTTTATCACTTGTCACTATATCTGTTACACTCTACCAAGTATGTAAGTGGAAAAGCGTGATAGACGATAAAATTTTACCATGGTAGACTCTCTGGTATTTACTCCTGTGTCAATTTAAACTAACATCATTTTCTCAAACATAATAATAAATAAATAAATAATAAATAAATATTCAGGACAATCCTCACACAAATTAACCTAGTTCTACGGTAAGCTCAGTAAGGATAATATAATAGATAGATACAAATAAATACTTAAAAACATGCACTACAATGTTGATATTATGTCCCGTATGTTATTCGAATTATGTGGTTGCAGGTTTGGATAGGCGAGAGGCGCTAGAGATCGTAGGGTTGACATTACCGGCCAGACGCCGGCAAGGTATTCTTTTTTTATTGTCATTCCACATAAATTTATACACAGTAATTTAGGGATTGGCCATAAAAAAATATTGGTGGTTTTTTTTTTTATGACATAAGATGGCAAACGAGCAGACGGATTGCCTGATGGTAAGCAATTACCGTCGCCCATGGGCACCCGCAACACCAGGGGAGTCACAAGCGCGTTGCCGACCTTTAAGGGGGGTTGGAGCTCTGGGAACCTTACTCACCATCAGGAACACAACACTACATACCTGAAAGGTAGCAGTGGTATTATGGCTGTGGTCTTCCGTAAGGAGGAGGTACTTCCCCAGTTGGGCTTCTCCAGACTCGAGCGTGATGGTACTTCGCTGTGCCCTACCTCTCATTGACGGACGTAGTTTAAGGACATACCCGGGTCCAGAAGGGTTTTATGTCATGTACCACGACTATCAAAAACAATAATCAATTTACGATCAATTTTGCTGTTTTGTTTGGCATGTTTAGGTACTTTTTGTTTTTCTTATTTTACTTTTATTTTTTGAAATTTATTTTAAACTATTTGCATGTTTGAGAAAAATACTATACATACCTCAGCGTGAAAAGGAGTTGCGGCCTAGTAACAATTCGGCCTCACTGACCGGCCGTCTACATTTACTTGGCCGGCAACCCCGTTCTTCTCGGCCTCTGTTGTACTATATAAGTATAGCATGTGTTCCCGAAGTAACCAATTACATTCCAAATGTGTATAACAAAATATTTCTTCAATGAAAAGTCAGGTTATACCGGCCCAATTTAATGTAAAAATAAATATTAATTTGTAGGTAATAAATTACCTATTATATAGAAGATAATAATTAATGCTAACAGGTCAAACCCAGGACCTATCCCCACATTATTATCACCTTTCTGCGGACACAACGTCGTATCTCGAAATAACTCGCTTGTTTACACCCCGTTCTTGGGGGTTGCTTTTGTAGCCCGCGCCTCTCACAAGAGGTATAGTCGTTAGCTTTTTAGCTGGCCCTTACGTCTAACTGTTTGACTATTGCTAAATAAAACGGCATGCGCTTTAAAAAGGTTTGGTCACTTTAACTGATCATTGAATTACAACCTACGACAAATTGACCGAGCCCCACGGTAAGCTCAAAAAGGAATGTGTTGTGGGAATTCACTACTCAGCCAACGATGTATATAATATCTGACTGACTCTAGAAAAGATATCTGTGCTTATCACACAAATGAATGCCCTCATTGAGATTTGAAACCAAGACCATCAGCTTCATAGGCAGGGTCACCACCCAATAGGCCACACTGGCCGTCACATCACACGACAGATCGAACCATTTTGTATGCGGTAAGTAGCAAGTATACGGTTATGCCTATTGTAAGATTACAATACACAAAGAGTTGGCTTGACTCGTTGGCACTGCGTAGAGATGTGACCTCACTCTGCATTTTCTACCGCATCTATTACGGAGAGTGCTCCGAGGAATTGTTCGGGTTAATCCCAGCTGCTTCCTTCCGCCAGCGCTCTACACGACAACATTTCCATCATCACCACATAGATAGTTGGCAGTCCTCAACTGTGCGTTTTTCTAGAAACTTCCTGCCTCGCACAGCAAAACTCTGGAATAAATTGTCGTGTGCAGTATTTCCGGACCGATATGACATCCAAACCTTCAAGAAAAGAGCGTATAGGGATCTTAAAGGCCGGCAACGTACTTGTGACTCCTCTGGTGTTGCGAGTGTCCATGGGCGGCGGTAGTTGCTTACCATCAGGCAATCCGTCTGCTTGTTTGCCTCCTATATCATAAAAAAAAAAGTTTGCCGTGGAGTCCAGTTACAAACTTAACAAGTATACACGATGTATCTAGTGGTACTAGTGATCTGTTTGCGGAACTTACTACAAGCATCAGGTAAGCATATCTTATGGTCGGATTAGTCGGATACTTGTTACTTTGCCCAGGAAATACCTAGTATTTTACTCTGTACGGTAAACAGTCGCGCGATGAAATTTAATTGGCTCAACTCGTACAAAATACGCTAATTTTATTTGCATTTAGATTTACATGAAACGTGTGGTTTTAGTAACTAAGAGATTTGATATAAAGTTTTTTTAGCCAAGTTGTGTTGTATTTTTGTTTGTCTTTCCCATAGACGGAACATTACTCGTAACTGGCTGGCTGGCTGACTGGCTACGTGGCTAACATTTGGGAGGAGTATGCGGAGCCAAATCGAGCCAACGCGCAAAAGCCCTATCGACAATTTAATGATATAAGGGGTACACTAAGCGGAAAGACAGAGACAGCATCCGGCATGGTGTAAGGACTATTGAGTTTTAATGAAATCTAAAACGTACAGTCGAGGTCAAAGACATGTTACACTTTTGCACCTTATTACAAAGGAGTAAGGGGTATAAATGTAAACATATTTTTGACGTCGACTGTACTAGGCTATTGGGTGGAAAGGATGAACTATATATAGCTATATTACTAGGCTATGGGATAATAAACCGTACGCGTGCCTAATAAAATGGTATCAAGAAAAGGAAAAAAAACATAAGGGTGGGCAGCAGCGTCCGTCGAAACCGAATCAACCGCTACAGCGGTCGCCAGCCCGCCTGCCGAGCGTGGCGACTATGGCAACACCCCCAAGATAATACAAGTCCTAGTTGGGGGAGGTCTTTATCCAGCAGCAGATGTCTTACGGCTGAAATGGTGATGGTGTTATGGTATCACCACGGTATCACTGGCTTATAATAGTTATAATATGGCAATAAACATACTGGGTGTAGCTTATAATTGAAGCAATAACTTTAGGGATCGCTTCTACACCACGGACGTAGCAACATTTGTTCTACAACTTAAAAAAAAATGTGTAATTTATTACATGGGATTTTTTCGAACAAGCTAAATAGTATTTTCAATGAATAGCATCCAATAGTCTAGTTTACGTTTACTGTTAGCTTAAAAACTTCACAGTTTTCACAATACATTGCTTGCATGGAAAATCTTTTGTTATTAATATTTAGTAAAATATAAGTTATTTTTTAAAGTCTTAGCACAAAAACAAAGTTGTGGTGTAGAATGCCTAGAATGCTCTTATTACAGGCCACACCCGATATTTTAAGGTACGCCTAACCCTATTCAAATACATCGAAGAGGCACAAACTGCCTCCAAATAATCAATTGTTTTGTTCCTACCTCGAGCGACAGGTAGTTTCACTAGCCTTCCTCGCAAATTGGATGCCCGGGCTTGCTTCCGGACCTCGTTGCAAGTGCATTTATGTCTGCTATCTTACTTTTTACAGTTTTAAACAAGGCTTTTCTGAAACACCGGATTGACGGGGGCAAAAGTGCACCAGTGCTAGTGATTAATTAAAAATTAACTGAATTTATCGACATCGTAAAAAGCAATTTTATTCATCATTATTAAAATGGCTAATAGCTAAGTTTGAATATATTTAATTGTGTGCAAACCTCTTTCATTTATACTTCTTATCACAAGTATAAACAACCGATATCTGACATTGACGGTGTCGAGTCACTTGTGACATGTATTGAAATTACATTGAATAATTAATTAAGTACAACAATATTATTAAGCATTCCGATTAATTACGCCTACCTTTTTTGTTTTTTTTTTATCGGTTAAAAATGCTTCGCAAGAAAAAAGATCCTTCATTTTCATGGAAATCTGACCATTCAGATATAGAAGCTAGAGATACGGCTTACTTTTGCAAGAAATTTTCTTCTTGTTTCCCCTTCCTAAAATTACACAACAGTTGTACGTAATTTTTATCGAAATCAAATAATAAAATTAATTTCATTTATCCTCGCACTATTAAACGTCAGTTCAGATTTGCCCCCGTCAATCTGGTGTTTGTATAAATTATGTATAATACACACATTATTATAAATAACATAAATAAATAAATAAATATTTCGGACATACTTACACAAATCGACCTAGTCCCACGGTAAGCTCAATAAGGCTTGTGTTGCAGGTACTAGACGACGATATATATATTAAATAGATTACATATAAATACTTAAATACATAGAAAACACCCATGACTCAGGAACAAATATCTGTGCTCATCACACAAATAAATGCCCTGACTGGGAATCGAACCCAGGACCTTCGGCTTCATAGGCAGGGTCACTACCCACTAGGCCAGACCGGTCGTCAAAACATGGCTGATACATTTATGTTTTTATACCTATAAAGAGTTTATTAAATTAATATAATTAAATACGCTAGTAACTGGCCACACTCCAATAATTAACCACATTATACTAAAAATGAACTTGGTTCATAGGCGGTTAGAATTAATTTTAGCGTGAAGTGGCAAGTTATTGAAGGGTGACCAGTTATTGAAACACCATTAGAAAATGTGTCTATTTGTGTGTTAACAGAATTCATTTTCAGTATGAGAGAGAGTTCAAAAAGAGAGGTCGAAAAGTTCAAAAGTGAAGTTTGATACTTTACATTTAGAACACTGAGCTCTTTTTCGTTTGATTATATTATATAAAAGAAGATTATAAATTAGCATCATTAGCATGAACTGGAACGTGATAAAATAGTACATTTCGATACTAGTGAAAAAAAAATTTTTTTTCGACGAGGGTGAAAGTTGGAGCCCGAGTCTTAAACAAGTTTTTATACGAGTATAGAACCTAATTTTTCATAGCAAGTGCCTTAAAAAGTGAAATTTACGCACGCGAAGCGTGCGAAAATTGTACTTTTTACGCACTAGTTAGGAAAATGTCATTTAATGCCATATTTTTCTACATAATTTGTTCGCGTGTAGGAGTCCATTTTTTAATGTCAGTGAATGAAGTTTAAAAAATAAATGTTTAAGCAATTAAAAGGCCTCACTAAGATCGTTTTCGTTTCCCTGGCTTATACAAGCGACAGGTTGGTCGACAGGCCTTTCCTCCAAATTGGATGGCCGGGCTGCCGGGGCTTGGTGCAATTGCACTTAAGCCTGGCCGTTTGTAATTGGACTTACTATAGTAACTGATACCTTCTGAGTTACTTGTTAAGTAAAGACGTGCAAGTGAGAAACGTGAAAATTATTTTGGATATTCTTTACATGAGAATTTTCTAAAAATTAACCTTATCATTAACCCTTTTTGTATAGTTAGCAATTAAATACCACAAAGAAAAAGTCCATAAAAAGAAAAAAAAATCCGAGCGTTAGCGATAGCAGTAAGTTCCAAGCCTGTCTCTGAGGCGCTACCGCAAAAGACAATATTCGTAAATTTCGGACGATGTCTCTGTTAATCTCGGGACGCCTTGATTAGAGTAAAAGAGAAAAATGCTCGAAATACATTAACTTCCATGTTCGCGGTACCGGGCCTGATTTGTGGTCACAATTTAGAGATTCGATATGTCAATAATCACCTAATAATTGTTTTACGTAATAAACACTAACAAAGCTCAAAAAGGCTTTGCAATACTTCAAACCGCAAAAATTAAAGTCATTATTAGCGGTTAAAGAAACTTGAAATAGTTAATAAAGGGAAAATATATTCATTATTAGAAACTTTCACTCAACAAATTAAACTTTTCTAATAACGAATTTTCCTTATTATTAACTTGCAAGAAAAGTTATTTACGAGGAATTCTGTTAAGTTGTTCAGCGCAAAAATTCAGCAATTTCATCAAGACGCAAATATTATCGGAGCTGAACAAATATTACTTTCGATCTGGGTTAGAGCCGATTCGACTGAATATTTTTATCACCGTGGCTAACAAGCATCCAATCCGCCTGATGAATTCGTTTATGTTACCAACTATATAGGTACGCATGTTTTAATATCGTCACTGTAACTTTTATATGCTGGATATACCTATCATTAAAACTTCAAAAATGTATTATGTATTATATTTTGTATAAAAATATAGTTGGGAATTAAAATTATATAATCATTTGCTTCATATTGAGTTTTATTTGACAATTCTCTTTTTTTTTCACTATGGAAATAAAAACTAAATAATAAAACTAAAATATAAAAAATTGAAAAGTAAATGCTAATGTCTACATTTTCATTTTCATTTTTTAAGCAGAAACGTGTGCTAATGAAACCAAATTTTAAAAGTAAAAATGAATAAATTAACCGCTGGCAGTTTATTTTTCCATTTCTCCTTTATTTCTATAAATATATTATTTATTTTTATAAGAATCTTAAATATCGTCCATAACCTAGGACCAAAATTCAAATCCAATTAAATTAAATTTATTTCTTTTATCAATAATACATTGTATTCTAGATCATTATAAAGCAACTAGTCCTTTTTCTTGTAATTTTAGAAACTAATGTGTAGTATAAATTAAATGAAAATGCCCAAATACTTTTTTTTTATGTCATAGGCGGCAAACGAGCAGACGGATTGCCTGGTGGTAAGCAATTACCGTCGCCCATGGGCACCCGCAACACCAGGGGAGCCACAAGTGCGTTGCCGGCCTTTAAGGGGGGTTGGAGCTCTGTAAACCTTACTCACCATCAGGAACACAACACTACATACCTGAAAGGTAGCAGTGCTATTTTGGCTGTGGTCTTCTGTAAGGAGGAGGTACATACTTCCCCAGTTGGGCTGCCCCAGATTCAAGCGTGATAGTCATCGCTGTGCCCTACCTCTCATAAAAAAAATATAAAATAAAAGGTTGAAACCGGAACACTACCGATGTATCCCAAGGCGATGCCGAAACCGAAATATTAAATAGTACAGTCAAGGTTAAATATATCGATGCGAACAATGCGCCAAAATATGTATATGTGCACCTTAAAGCTGGATGTATACATATTTTGGTAGTTTGATCGTGTACATATATTTGACTTTGACTGTGCAACTTATACCCGGCGCTGAGAATATTAACTTTCAGTTTATGCTTTGACAGTTCATGGGTTTCTGGGAAAATTCCCATGTTTTTAGTGGTAATTCCCATTTCCGGGAATATTGCCTCGAGGTACATACATTCCAGCCGTATGCAGTCCATTGGACATAGGCCTCCCACAAATATGATTTGTATCATCTTAGGGGTAGTTGCCATAGTCACCACGCTTGGCAGGTGGGTTGGTGACCGCAGTAGCTGTAGATTGGGTTTCGATGGACGCTGCTGCCCGACCGTAGGAGTTTTCCCCAATTATCGCTGTGGTGAAATAGGCGCCAGACAGTCAACGCCTGACGTCGAGGCAGCGCTGTGCGGACGCCGCGTCGAAGCTGCGCAGGCGTTAACGAGACGCTGACGTTCGGAACACGCCACTGACGTTGCGGCGCCGTAACGTAAACCTCGCGTCGGCGCTGCGCGGGCGTTCACTAGACGACGACGCTCGAAAGACGCTAAGTGGGCGGGGGCCCAAAGGCTGCTACTGTTGT
The DNA here is from genome assembly GCA_022674325.2 of Grapholita molesta. Lineage (NCBI taxonomy): Eukaryota > Metazoa > Arthropoda > Insecta > Lepidoptera > Tortricidae > Grapholita > Grapholita molesta. The sequence continues at coordinate 13,531,232 of CP053137.2, forward strand.
ATATATGTGTAGATAAAGGACACATTATTCATTTTCTATCTGTTATATTTTATCATAAAAAAACAAGATTCTTATTATGATGCCTTGCGGAAATGAATGTAACATTTTGAAGATTTTCCTAACAGCAGGATGCTTATGTTTTTCCTTATAATTTTCTATTGTTTAGTCCTTAGAAACATTATGAATCTCCGTTGAAATTATATGATACATTCTTATGGCTTTACAAATAATTATTGTAAGAAGAACCATATTTTATTAAATTCACTCCAGTCGTTTACACGTGAAGAAGTAACAAACATACACACTCACAAACTTTCGTCTTTATAATATTAGCGTAGATAATTCTTTATTACCCTAATACTACTTTTTCCGATAACATATTGGCATACCATTATTGAGACCGAAGTTCAAGACCATTACAAAAAAAAAGTTGGGTTGGGTTAGGTTAGAACTGCGACCACAACAGAAACGTATTCCTGGAAAAAAATCAGAATAACACCATTCGGTCTTTCCAAATGATGCGTACCACTCGGCTTTGTTTACATCTGCGTAAGCGAAAAATAATTATGCGAGATCAGTTTTTTAACAGTTATGTCAACATTGGGTATGCGACCCGGACCGTACGGGTATGTCCTTAAACTACGTCCAACAATGAGAGGTATGGCACAGCGAAGTACCATCACGCTTGAGTCCGGAGAAGCCCAACTGGGGAAGTAACTCCTCCTACAGAAGACCACAGCCATAACAGCACTGCTACCTTTCAGGTATGTAGTGTTGTGTTTCTGATGGTGAGTAAGGTTCCCAGAGCTCCAATCCCCCTTAAAGGCCGGCAACGCGCTTGTGACTCACACAAGAAACAAATTATGGGTATATAATCAAGGAGAACTCATTATTTTGTACATTTTTCCACATCACATTTATTCACACTGACACATTTATTCACACTCTTACACACGAGCTGGATAGCTTATACACATGAAAACAAGCAACCTAAATCCTCTTATGTTTGTATTTAGTTAGCATTTAAATTTCTAATTTCTTATGCGTTATTTTGTAAAGAACTAATAGGTATAAGTTGCATACATTTTTCATTATAAAATCCGCTTACTTATCGGCAACGCTAATAATGTTTCTGTCTTCCACGAAACAGGCTTAGCCTTTTTAGTCACTGTTAATTAGCAAGTTTATATAAACATAATTTTTTGGTTAAATTAATGTCTCCATAGCACATTGCACACTTTGGTCTGTGGTTCTACTTTGTCTGTACGCTTCTTTCAGTCAGATATTATTCCAATGTTCCAATAGCACATCACAAGACTCGTTGTTTGGAATCTCATTGCAATTACACTACGGACGACGTAGCGTGTTGGTCGCTTCGTTTAGTGGGATATTAATTATAACAAAGTTCCCGAATAACTATAGCTTTTTAGCTGAATAATCCCGCAATTATTGCAATATTTACTTTGTATGCCTCGTTGAGTCAGATATTATTCCAAAATGCTTCAGTAGCACATCGCAAGACCCGTCGTTTGGAATGTCATTGCAATTAGGTACGCTATGGACGCAGTAGCGCGACAGTTGCTTCTTTGAGTGGGATATTATAACAAAATTAATAACTATAGCTTTTTAGCTGAATAATCCCGCAATTATTGCAATATTTACTTTTTTTGCACGCTGCATTTAGTAAGAAGTTATTCCAACGTTCACTAGTACTAAGAACATTGAAATAATTGCTTGGAATGTCATTGCAATGGTCCCATAGCGCATCGGTCACTTCGTTTTTTGGAATACCATTGCAAAGTTTGCGGAACACATTGCATGTTGTATACCGCAATATTCCCGCAATGAATGCAATATTTTTTGCAATATTCGTTTCGCTCAAACACTTTGTTGTTCGAGATATTATTCCAATGTTCCATAACGCAAGAACCTTTGTTTGGAATATCATTGGAATATTTCCGTGGGGCTCGCGCGCTTGGAACAATATACCATTTGATTCACGGGGTACGAGTATTATTGCAAAGTCACCTAAGTACCGATACATCGCCCGCTTCATTTACATCTTTTACTACTTAAAATAAAAATATCTATAAATTTTAAACACAACACTATCGTGAGACTCAAACATATTAAATGTTAAAATCAACAAACCAAACAATAACTCCTATAATATTGTTCATCTGATTTAATCAATTTATAACCAACAATTTACAGATAAATACAACGTAAACAATTTATTATATTTAATTCAAGCCTTCCTAATATACAATTGATCAAAACATCACAACATCCAAAAAAAATCATAGAATTTTGAGTGGAATAACATTTTAAAAGTTTCTTTTATTTATATTTTATAAAAAAGATGACATAATAAAATCATGCCAGTCCCTTGCGGAAAGGTGCCAATAAGGCTACATTCTCCGATATTTAAATCGAAAGAAAAATAGAAAAATTTGACTCGCAGCGGGACTCGAACCCACAACCACTGGATCACTAGCCCAGTGCACTTCCAATTGTGCTATACGAGTACCGCTGAGACTTGTCGAATTTTTCTATCTATCCCTCGTCGTATACGTCATCATGGGTGACGTGTAAACACATCTACCGCCAGCGTATTGAACACTAAACGGCATCGAAGTCTCAATTCATATTGAGAATTCATCGATAACAATGTGCTACCCCTTTCTAAATTATTTTTTATTATGCAGAAACGTCTGCTAGCGAATATCTTCGATATTTAAATCGAAAGAAAAATAGAAAAATTTGACTCGCAGCGGGACTCGAACCCACGTATAGCACAATCGATCGAATCGATACTCGTATAGCACAATTGGAAGTGCACTGGGCTAGTGATCCAGTGGTTGTGGGTTCGAGTCCCGCTGCGAGGGGTAGCACATTGTTATCGATGAATTCTCAATATGAATTGAGACTTCGATGCCGTTTAGTGTTCAATACGCTGGCGGTAGATGTGTTTACACGTCACCCATGATGACGTATACGACGAGGGATAGATAGAAAAATTCGACAAGTCTCAGCGGTACTCGTATAGCACAATTGGAAGTGCACTGGGCTAGTGATCCAGTGGTTGTGGGTTCGAGTCCCGCTGCGAGTCAAATTTTTCTATTTTTCTTTCGATTTAAATATCGAAGATATTCGCTAGCAGACGTTTCTGCATAATAAAAATAATTTAGAAAGGGGTAGCACATTGTTATCGATGAATTCTCAATATGAATTGAGACTTCGATGCCGTTTAGTGTTCAATACGCTGGCGGTAGATGTGTTTACACGTCACCCATGATGACGTATACGACGAGGGATAGATAGAAAAATTCGACAAGTCTCAGCGGTACTCGTATAGCACAATTGGAAGTGCACTGGGCTAGTGATCCAGTGGTTGTGGGTTCGAGTCCCGCTGCGAGTCAAATTTTTCTTTCGATTTAAATATCGAAGATATTCGCTAGCAGACGTTTCTGCATAATAAAAAATAATTTAGAAAGGGGTAGCACATTGTTATCGATGAATTCTCAATATGAATTGAGACTTCGATGCCGTTTAGTGTTCAATACGCTGGCGGTAGATGTGTTTACACGTCACCCATGATGACGTATACGACGAGGGATAGATAGAAAAATTCGACAAGTCTCAGCGGTACTCGTATAGCACAATTGGAAGTGCACTGGGCTAGTGATCCAGTGGTTGTGGGTTCGAGTCCCGCTGCGAGTCAAATTTTTCTATTTTTCTTTCGATTTAAATATCGAAGATATTCGCTAGCAGACGTTTCTGCATAATAAAAAATAATTTAGAAAGGGGTAGCACATTGCTATCGATGAATTCTCAGTATGAATTGAGACTTCGATGCCGTTTAGTGTTCAATACGCTGGCGGTAGATGTGTTTACACGTCACCCATGATGACGTATACGACGAGGGATAGATAGAAAAATTCGACAAGTCTCAGCGGTACTCGTATAGCACAATTGGAAGTGCACTGGGCTAGTGATCCAGTGGTTGTGGGTTCGAGTCCCGCTGCGAGTCAAATTTTTCTATTTTTCTTTCGATTTAAATATCGAAGATATTCGCTAGCAGACGTTTCTGCATAATAGAAAATAATTTTAGAAGGGGTAGCACATTGTTATCGATGAATTCTCAATATGAATTGAGACTTCGATGCCGTTTAGTGTTCAATACGCTGGCGGTAGATGTGTTTACACGTCACCCATGATGACGTATACGACGAGGGATAGATAGAAAAATTCGACAAGTCTCAGCGGTACTCGTATAGCACAATTGGAAGTGCACTGGGCTAGTGATCCAGTGGTTGTGGGTTCGAGTCACGCTGCGAGTCAAATTTTTCTATTTTTCTTTCGATTTAAATATCGAAGATATTCGCTAGCAGACGTTTCTGCATAATAAAAATAATTTAGAAAGGGGTAGCACATTGTTATCGATGAATTCTCAATATGAATTGAGACTTCGATGCCGTTTAGTGTTCAATACGCTGGCGGTAGATGTGTTTACACGTCACCCATGATGACGTATACGACGAGGGATAGATAGAAAAATTCGACAAGTCTCAGCGGTACTCGTATAGCACAATTGGAAGTGCACTGGGCTGGTGATCCAGTGGTTGTGGGTTCGAGTCCCGCTGCGAGTCAAATTTTTCTATTTTTCTTTCGATTTAAATATCGAAGATATTCGCTAGCAGACGTTTCTGCATAATAAAAAATAATTTAGAAAGGGGTAGCACATTGCTATCGATGAATTCTCAGTATGAATTGAGACTTCGATGCCGTTTAGTGTTCAATACGCTGGCGGTAGATGTGTTTACACGTCACCCATGATGACGTATACGACGAGGGATAGATAGAAAAATTCGACAAGTCTCAGCGGTACTCGTATAGCACAATTGGAAGTGCACTGGGCTAGTGATCCAGTGGTTGTGGGTTCGAGTCCCGCTGCGAGTCAAATTTTTCTATTTTTCTTTCGATTTAAATATCGAAGATATTCGCTAGCAGACGTTTCTGCATAATAAAAAATAATTTAGAAAGGGGTAGCACATTGTTATCGATGAATTCTCAATATGAATTGAGACTTCGATGCCGTTTAGTGTTCAATACGCTGGCGGTAGATGTGTTTACACGTCACCCATGATGACGTATACGACGAGGGATAGATAGAAAAATTCGACAAGTCTCAGCGGTACTCGTATAGCACAATTGGAAGTGCACTGGGCTAGTGATCCAGTGGTTGTGGGTTCGAGTCACGCTGCGAGTCAAATTTTTCTATTTTTCTTTCGATTTAAATATCGAAGATATTCGCTAGCAGACGTTTCTGCATAATAAAAAATAATTTAGAAAGGGGTAGCACATTGTTATCGATGAATTCTCAATATGAATTGAGACTTCGATGCCGTTTAGTGTTCAATACGCTGGCGGTAGATGTGTTTACACGTCACCCATGATGACGTATACGACGAGGGATAGATAGAAAAATTCGACAAGTCTCAGCGGTACTCGTATAGCACAATTGGAAGTGCACTGGGCTAGTGATCCAGTGGTTGTGGGTTCGAGTCCCGCTGCGAGTCAAATTTTTCTATTTTTCTTTCGATTTAAATATCGAAGATATTCGCTAGCAGACGTTTCTGCATAATAAAAAATAATTAAGGCTACATTCCCTTTTCAAAGATATTAAAAAGATTATAACTATTATACAATATTTTTTTACAAGCTTACTTCAAAATTTTATTACAATTAAATAAAATAAGAATTTAAGCTTATATAAATTAACTTAATTTAAAGAGAAAAACGAAACATTTTTTGTAAACCTACAAAAGCAATATGAATAAATGAAATGAAATCTGCCTCGCGTCATCACGGCATTTTCCACGGCTTATGGTAGCCTGGGGTCCGCTTGGCAACTAGTCCCAGGATTTGGAGTAGGCACTAGTTTTACGAAAGCGACTGCCATCTGACCTTTCAACCCAAAGCGTAAACTAGGCCTTATTGGGATGAGTCCGGTTTCCTCATGATGTTTTCCTTCACCGAAAAGTTACTGGAAAATATCACATGATATTTTTGTATTTAAACTTTCGTGAGACATAGTATAATAATTAACGATTAACACGATTCTACTCACATTCATTTAGTCACCCGTAAGTTCCGGAAAACTCATTGGTACCTATTTTAAACTCGCGATCTTCGGATTTCAAGCCACACGCTCTTACCGCTAGGCTACCAGCGCTCTCTCTTAAAGAAAAAAAAAATGCTAATAAGTTCCCCAACTGGGGAAGTACCTCCTCCTTACAGAAGACCACAGCCATAATAGCACTGCTACCTTTCAGGTATCTAGTGTTGTCCTGATGGTCAGTAAGGTTCCCCTTAAAGGCCGGCAACGCGCTTGTGACTCCCCTGGTGTTGCGGGTGCCCATGGGCGATGGTAATTGCTTACCACCAGGCAATCCATCTGCTCGTTTGCCGCCTATGTCATAAAAAAAAAAGATTTTTTCGAGTAAAAGAAAATCATTACTCAAAAAACTGTTCTATTTGCTCGATATCCGTAAATGCAATTCGCCGCCGCGCCAATTTCATAAAAACTAAAATTGAAAACTCCGCTGTACAAATACAGCGCGTAATGTATTTGACTCGGTACAATTTGTAGTTTTTTTTTTCTATACCTGAATCAGAGATCGCAATAAATGGAATTTATTATGGGTCAGAGGTATTTTTATGCGATCAGAGAGAAGATTTGTCGTACCCTGTTGATTTCCCTCGGGGGTGCTATGTTTAGCCAGTGTATATGCTCTTTTATTTCAATCACTCGATGCTTGTTCGAATCCTCTTAAAAATTTAGGGTCTTTATATAAAAATGTTTATTATTTTTGGTGAGTTTTTTTTTGGTTGTAGCCTTAATTTATGTTATTCGTTGGGGTCCATATTGGCTCACATAAAATTATTTAGCATATTATTTTTCATAATAACGTTTTGTGATCAGAATGATCATTTGTCATAATTTGTTTGGTTATAACTTTTTTTTATATAAATTTTGACTACTAATGACATTGTTCATAAAGATCCGTAGTTCGATTTTTTAATTCATAATATCATTTCAAACTTTTTATCAGGACTCATTACGATGTTTTAAATAAACTATTTTTTTGACAGCGAGTCGGGTGTGTTGTGAACGCAAGATACCTAACCCTCCTCCTCGCTTCGCTCGTCGTCGTACCTACCGGTGACTCTGGCACAGTATTTCGTTTTTGACAGCTATTACATTACTTAAAATCGTTATGTAAAGAAAGTATATGAAAGTTAATATTAGTATTATAGATATTTATATTGATTGACATTATTAACATGAATGACTCGGTGTTACGATACTTATGAGCAAAGACAAGTTATAAGTAATGATCATTATGACATAAAATTTTATAAGAAACATTTTCGGACTTCCAATAATCGAAGTCGCAATTTTATGTGAACTTTGGCGCACCCTATTCGTTGAACCTCCCATGCTCGGAGATCGTTGTATATAATTGTTGATTTTAGCGTAGTAGAAATTAACATTAAAGCCAAGTTTGTTCTTACGAGTACTAAGAATCAATGAAAAAAGCAGCAACGGTTATGATACTTATGGTAAAATAGGCAACGCGCGTGTCAATTCTCTAGACTTACAGGCCTGTATGGGCTACGGTGACGGCTCGTATGCTTGTTTGCCAAGGTCCTATTATAAAACAATAGAGTATACATTTTAAATGGTATCTACTTATTCTTGTATCTCACTTTATCTCATGGCAAAGGCGTCCTCTAACTCTCTCCTACACTATTTCTACGTTTTTATACGTAACTAGCTGTGCCCCGCGGTGTTACCTGCGGTTTATTAGGGAAAAAACGTAGCCTATGTGTTAATCCAGGGTGTCAGCTAATTCCATACCAAATTTTATTAAAATCAATCAGCCGTTTAGACGTGAAGAAGTAACAAACACACACTCACAAACTTTCGCCTTTATAATATTAGTGTACGAGTAGATGTAGATACTTTATTGACGAGTAAATAAAAAGGCGTTTCACTAAAGAAGCAAAGTGAAGAAAGAAAATTACAAACTGCCCTTGGGGATACAGTACACCATTTACCGACGAGGCTCACCGTTCTGCAGGTAGACGAAATAATGCAGACAGATCCCCTGTCATTTATTTCTTGGAGAAGAGACGATGGATAGATAGAACCCGTAAGAGTCAAGCCTTTGCCATGAGAAAAACTGAGATACGAGATACAAGGTCGATTCACGAGAGTTGGCACGAATGGATTGAACGAAACTTTCATTGTATGACTGACACTTGTATCGGTATACAATCGAGTCACTATTTTATTGGTTAATGTGACACACACATAGACATTTTCATTCAGTTACTCATTCCATTCGTGCCAACTCTCGTGAATCGACCTGTACCATTAAGAAATAATGCTTTATGTATCACTGTTTTGAAAAAATAAGTACCGCCGTAGTTTCTTGCCGGTATCTTCTCGGGACAGGGTGTAGGGTTGGAACCGGTGGTAGATTTTTCTTTGACGTTCATAAGTGCATGTAATATGCCTAAATTTAAAAATAAAGATCTTTTATCTTTTTATACAATTCTCTTTTTAAACAGAAATGCATATTATTATGATTTCATATTTAGCAATTTTCCGTTGAATTATGAATTTATGTGCATTAAGATAATTTCATACCTAGATTATTCCATAACGCATTTACGCAAATGACGATAACAGATTTTGTACATAGCTTTCAAAGCGTAACTTAAGCTGAAAACAAAATGACAAATCCTTATCGTATGATAACAGCACTTACGCTGTTATGATAATTAAAAAGTAATTTATGTTACTATTGCTTACCGAGAATCATCATACTTGTGAAATAAAACAACTAAACGGATTATATCGTGTATACTAATTTAAACTTCATCCCGGCGTTTCGAACCCTTTAGCAGCGTTCGTGTTCAGCGGGTGGACTGATCAAAAATATTAATTTACCACCATCCCCAAAAAATTGCAAAATGCATACCTACCCCCATACAAATTATTAAACAATATTGGGCTTGCACATGATATTTGCACACGCCAGAGGGGCTTATTAGAAATTAAAGTCCAAAAACTATAAACTATAACATCATCAAGAACCACGAAACCTGGACTAACTAAACCTGGATATCTACTGCTGGACATAAGCCCCTCTCATAGATCGTGACAGTCAGCGCTCAGCGACTCATCTTGGGGTTCGATGCCTTATCTGTTATGCTTGGCAGACGTTTTCTCTATAGTTGCTGAAGCCCACAGTGCTGAAGATCGCGACAACATGTAGCTCGTTTCCAAAAGGTCATAGGTCATGTGAACAGCACTGGTCCAGGCGGCTGCCCGCTGACGTTTTTGCAGCGTTAGGCCATTTCATTCGTGCCCCACCATACATACATATCAGCCGTATGCAGTCCACTGCTGGACATAGGCCTCCCACAAATATGAAATTTTTGGAATCTTTTGCTAGCTCGGGTACATTAGCACGAGAAGCTTTACACTAACGTTGCTCTCTTGTATGTAACAGATATATACATGTATACATTTCAGCAGTGCTGGATATAGGCCTCCCACAAATATGACTTGTATAATCTTGGAGGTAATTGCCGTAGTCGCCACGCTTGGCAGGCGGGTTGGCAACCGCAGCAGCTGTAGATTGGGTTTCGACGGATGCTGCTGCCCGTCCGTAGGATGTTTACCTTACCTGTTCCTCTAACGACACCCGCGGGAGAAGATGGGGTGGTGCTATTCTAGTCAGCCGGCATCACACGGCAAAAGCAAACGGTGCCCCACCGCCAGCACGTTTTCCATTAAGTAGACCCAAAAAATTGTATACAACGACGGTGACAAACAAGCATACGGCCCGCCTGATGGTAAGCAGTTACCGCCTATGGACGCCTGCAACATGCGCGTTGCCTACCCTTAAACTTGATGGAGCTCTGGGAACCTTAGTTACTGTCAGGAACACAACACTACATACTTGAAAGGTAGCAGTGTTATTATGGTTGTGGTCTTCTGTAAGGAGGAGTGCTTCCGCAGTTGCACTTCTCCAGACTCAAGCGTGATGGTACTTCGCTGTGCCCTATTTGTCATTGTTGGACGTAGTTTAAGGGCCATCAATTTTATACCTTATACGTTCCTTATAATGGATCCTGTGGAAGACAATTGTAATGCAGTATCATCGAATTACCTAGTTTAGATTTTTCCTATGTAAAATAAAAACTATAGGTACCGGTTTGGCAACATATTGATTGGCATTTGTTGGATTTCAATAGCGCAACCGATATTTTTCATTAGCGCAATATAACAGTACCAGTATTGGATGTTTCGCGATGTTAGAGTAAAACGCAAATACGAGTAGATTCAATGTAATAACTCAATTAATATGATCTGCAAATTTGTCGCTTGTTTCTACCGAATTGGCTAAACTATATTCAAACTTCCGTGAAAATCGGTATCACTTACGTTATTTTTAGTAACTAGCTTCCTTCCCAACCTGTAAGTCCGAAATCCGTGCTTTTAATAAAATGACACAACTATGTTTGTTGCCCCAAAATTTTTGATTTCCAATCAAACCATAGATAAAGCTGGTTGGCGACTACTACCGCTTGAGGCGAGTGCTTGTCGAGCATTGAACATTCGAGCCCAATACCCTTACCACGAGTTGTGACATTAAGGTTTTCGATAAGGAGTATCGAGTTTAATATCTGTGCATCTCGCTTGTACTATTGTATTGCGAGCGAGATGCACAGATAGTAAACCCGATACTCGTTATCGAAAACCTCAATGCCACAACTCATGGTAAGGGCATAGGAAACAGCTGCGCATCGCGCTCCGTGGACCATCAATTCGTAGCGAGTGAATTTATTACGCTCGACCGCTAGTGCCGGGCCCTGTGATATGTGGCCGCTGGGTTGTGGAATTCCAGTAAAGCGTGACAGTTCATTATATCTACTTATCACGGTAATATGACGGTGTTAAATATCTACACTGTAGTGAAATGTAACTCCTTTTAACGACGAAATATTTGTCTAAACGCAAATGTGAATTGAAGCTAGATTCAACTATACTTAGGTTATGTTCTGGACTGGAACCCCGGCCTTGTTACATGTGGCCGCTGGGTTGTGGAATTCCAGTAAAGCGTGACAGCTCATTCTATGTACTTATGACTGTAATATGACGGTGTTAAATATCTACACCGGAGTGAAATGTCGCGGCTTTTAACGACGAAATATTTGTCTGTACGCATATGTGAATCAAAGCTAGATTTGACTATACTTAGGTATATTCTGGGCTGGAGCCTGGGTGTTGTTATCTGTGGCCGCTGGGTTGTGGAATTCCAGTAAAGCGTGACAGTTCATTATATCTACTTAACACGGTAATGTGACGGTATTAAATATCTAAACTGTAGTGAAATGTAGTTTTTTTTAACGAAAGAATATTTGTCTGTACGCATATGTCCATCAAAGCTAGATTTGACTATACTGACGTATGTTCTAAGCTGAAACTCGATACTGCTCTGGCCGCTGGGTTGTGGAATTCCAGTAAAGCATGACAGTTCATTATATTATCTACCTACTTATAACGGTATTATATTAAGACGGTGTTAAATATCTACACTGTAGTGAAATGTAGCTGCTTTTAATGACGGAATATTTGTCTGTACGCATATGTGAATCAAAGCTAGATTTGACTTTACTTAGTTATGTTCTGGGCTGGAGCCTGGGTGTTGTTATATGTGGCCGCTGGGTTGTGGAATTCCAGTAAAGCGTGACAGCTCATTATATGTACTTATGACTGTAATATGACGGTGTTAAATATCTACACCGTAGTGAAATGTAGTTTTTTTAACGAACAAAAAATATTTGTCTATACGCATATGTGAATCAAAGCTAGATTTGTCTAAACTTAGGTATATTCTGGGCTGGAGCCTGGGTGTTGTCATATGTGGCCGGTAGGTTGTGGAATTCCAGTAAAGCATGATTGTTCATTATATTATCTACCCACTTATCACGGTAATATGACGGTTTTAAATAATTACACTGTAGTAAAATATAGCCACTTTAAACGAGCGAATAGTGATATATGAATCAAATCTAGAGTTGACTACATAAAAAATATTTTTTAAGTATTTTTTTTTTGCAGTATGTCTTGAGAAGCGGTTCACACTTCTTTGCCGGGAAAGTCCGTGGTGCCCAAGACGGCCTTTGCTTCCGCAGGGGCAAACATTTGTGGCACAAAGAAACTACGACTAAAGTAAATAAACGTGAGTGAAGCCGTGTTAGTTATACATTTTTACATGTCTACCTAAACTTATTAAACGGAAATGGTACGTTTATAATTATGTTTGCTAAGTATAAACACAAGTGTATAATATTGTATGAAGAGAGTAAATATTTTTGTCATACAACACTCCAGACGTCATATTACATACACACACATTGCATTTAGTAGGTTCTTAATTTACATAATTTTACACTGTCTGGAATATTTTTGCGAACACGCATGGTTCACGTGGATTACTTGTTAACAATTCATATGTATTTTTTGATAAAATAAAAGTCCACTCAGGTTACACTTAGGGTTGTCGCAGGCGAGAAAAATGAACGCGGTCAGTATGACATTTGGTCAACGAAATTCAACTAAGGAAATGTAAAAAAATGCTGTGACAATAATTCTAGTACCCATCATTGCCATATAATGATAAGTACTAGATTTAATATATTATAATATTTTTTTTGGTATAAATGCAAATATTACTTGAAAGGTCAGCATATATCGAGTGTGCCCTGTGATGTAACTTTAGGCATCATTTCGACACCACAAACGTAGCTACATTTGAGTGACTTTTCCAAAAAGTTTTTTTCTTTATGTCAGCAGAGGTTATTTCTCTAAGAAAACCAAACAAAAACAAGCTCTATTGACAGAGAGAAATAAGCTCTTTTGAAAAGACACACCTCATTTGTTCTACGACTTTTGAAAATAACTTATGGTTAAGGTACTAAATTTAAAAAAAGATGCAATGCAAAGCAATATATTGTGAAGATTATTAATTTTGTAAGCTTACAGTAAATGTTAAGTAGACTGGATGCAATTGAAAATTGTTTGTTGTTAAATATCCCATATTATATATTTTTTAAATATGTATAACAAATGTTGCTACGTTCGAGGTGTAGATGCGATCCCTATAGGACCTATAGTATAGGTAATTGCTTCTATTTTATAGGCCATACCCGATATAACAAATAACCACATTGTTACCGTCTCTAAGATCCTACACTAGATATATGAATCAGACTGTAGAATAATGACTCATTTCATCGCAGCCAGTACAAACGGAGACACTCCGTGCTGTGGGAACATTGTACGTATAGCGTTATTTACATCCATCGCTTCGGGCCTGCAGCGTCTAAGGCGGTGAAACAATCTACATAGGGTTGTCGCAGGCCAGAAAAACGGACAAGGTTATCGGTGTGTTTGGTCAACGAAACTCTACTAAGAAGATAAACAATAATGCTTTTAACAGACAGAACATCTTTACAATAATTTCAATATTATATAATAATTACGCGTACTTAACTACATAATACATTAAAACTAAAATAGGTCCTTGAGGCATTGCATCAAGGATGGTGCCGGTATTTACTTTTTGTATCGCAATGCTGTTACGTATATGGAGTAATTGGGTGTATAAGACTCATGGATTTACTTGAAATATGTGTGTGTATGTATATAAATATGTCAGCAGATAAATATGTGAAGTGATTTTGTTAAAATGCGACAATTATGACGTTTAATTCGATTTAAAGCAGCTGATCAGCTATATGATCATGTCACTATCACCATATACGAACGGGGAGTGTTATCAAGGATGTAAAACAAACGTATATACCTACTAGACTCGATATGAAAAGACGTTCGGTAATAGGAATGATTATGTACAGTTAAATATTCAATTATTAATTCTTCACGTCTTTAACGTGATTTGTTTAAGGATTATAATATTTTTTACGTAATGTGTACAATTTCATTTGAGATTCATATATATATTACATAAAGCCTATATATGTTTTTTAATTATGACTAACAATAAACTTTTCTTCAATAATCTTTCACCATCTAGCATTCCTGACACACATTCGCCATGAAATCCACTTACAACATGCCAAGAGCGACAACCCTAATCCGGCAAACCCACGAGCGGATCCGAATGCCGAGGAACTGTAAAATAAATAAGGGCGTTTGCCGTTTGTCGCGAACACAAACACAACAGTGCAAAGGTCTTTAAACAATGTTATAGTTTCGGGAATCCTGATTGTCTTGTAAATGTTGATAGATGCTTCTCGAATTGTCAAAAAGATCATTTTAGAGGACTGTTTAATATTTACTACACATATGTTTTTCTTAAAGTCAACATAGATACAAAGCATATAGGTTGTAGGCGATACGAAGAGAAAATGAATCATGAAAAGCAAAGTATAAAATGAAAATAAATGAACATTATAAACTAACTTTACTCGCGACATCGTTCGCCAGCAACGCCCGTTTTTAAAGTACGATTGCGGGATAAAAATGATCCTATGTCCTTTTTCGTAGCTCAAACTCTCTCCATACCAAATTTCATCCCGATTGGTTCAGCGTTTAAGCATGAAGAGCTAACAGACAGATAGACAGAGAGAGTTACTTTTCATTTATAAAACTAGCTGTAGCTGTGCCCCGCGGTGTTACCCGCGGTTTATTAGGGAAAAAACGTAGCCTATATACTAAATTTTATAAATTTCTCCAGCCGTTTGGAGGTGAAGAAGTAATAAACATACACACTCACAAACTTTCGCCTTTATAATAATATTAGTGTAGATGTAGATAAAGTAAGTATAGTAGTATAGTACATATATATATATATATATATGTAGTATGGATTGCACTGTACAATACAGAGTAGGTGGCAGTAAAGTGCTCCCTGTGGCAGTCCATAAGGAGGCCTATTTCCAGCTATGGACGTCCGTGGCTATATTTTCTCATTATAGTATAGTAAACATAGTATAATATTTAGGACCTATAACCATAAGCAAAATACAGTAAGACTATTATGGTTATGCAACCCTCCTTACCGCACAGTATACGCAATGCCTTTGATGTTGGTACTTACGAAAGGACGATATGTACTAGTATATACATAACTCACTCACAACTAGTAATATAGTACCAAATATATAGTTGTGAGTATACTAGTATAGTATAGGTAGTTCCAGGAGAGTTGAGGCGAATGGATTACGCACACAACTATATCAAGTACTGATTGCAAAAAGATTGAAAGAATGGAATGAATGAATGAATGTAAGTAAAAATACTTAAAATGTAACCAGTGTCAGTTACTTCAGTCATGTTTGAAAAGGTTTAATAAAAAACTTTTTGGTCTGTATTCACTGAAAACGCTGTTGAACTTGCTGTCGGTATGAAAAAATAACTGTAATATCTAATTTCAAAATCTCCCTATCATTATATGAGATGTTGGTGTGTGAGTGACTTCAACTCTCGTGAAACCACCTATACACTCAGTGTACTGATCATCATCATCATCATGTCAGCCGGAAGACGTCCACTGCTGGACATAGGCCTCCCCCAGAACCACCCAAGAAGACCGATCCTGCGCCTTCCATATCCAGCGGTATCCCGCGACTCTAACTAGGTCGTCGGTCCATCTTGTGGGAGGCCTACCTACGCTGCGTCTTCTAGTTCGTGGTTGCCACTCCAGAACCTTTCCGCCCCACCGGCCATCGGTTCCGCGTGCAATGTGCCCTGCCCACTGCCACGGCCACAGTGTACTGATACATCTACACTAATATTATAAAGGCGCAAGTTTGTGAGTGTGAGTGTGTATGCTTGTTACTTCTTCACGTCTAAACGGCTGGAGCGATATTAATAAAGTTTGGTATGGAGCTAGCTGACACTCTGGATTAGCACATAGGCTACGTTTTTTCGGGGCACAGCTAGGAGGTATATAATAATTGACCATAACATAAGTCAAAATGGAGTCCTCTAGATTTGTGAATGCGTACTAACAAGTCCATAATAGAGGAGCTACGTATTAAATGCCGATTATCGACGACCTACCAGGATTACATTCTTACATACTTCGGACACCTCTCACGACGCGCCTCTTACAGTTTAGAGACAGTCATCATGACGGGCAAAGTTGAGGGCTCGAGACTTCAAGGCCCCCTGCGAGATGGTGCGCCCAGATTACCGCAGCCATGAATTTAGGTCTGCAAGAAGCCATGCGCTTAGCAAAGGACAGAAGCCTTTAGAGGAACCTGGTCTTGATGAAGAAGACAGAAGCACATGATGTCACGATCCTCAGCATTGATGGAACGACTAATTATGAGATTTGTGAAATGGAACCTGTAGAGGGTCACTACTAACTACGCCGTGGAATAAAAATAAGCTTTTATAAGGAAAAAGGAAAAACCTCATTGCCTCAGTGCCGCGTGGTGAACAGCACCACTCCAACTCCCATAAGTGTCGTAAGAGATGACAAAGGGAAAAAAAATACGGATGGACAGCACTATTCATCAAAACCGCTATTGTGGTCGCCAACTAACCTCTAGCCGCCGAGAAATCAAAACATGCCAGGCCAAATGGAACTCTGGTTTGTCATAATTAAAATTTAAAATGGCATCCAATGGGAGACCTATTTATAGGTTACTGGGCGGCTAGAGGATATAAGCAGTGGACATCTCACGGCTAAAATGATGATGTTGAAAAACTTAATTTTTCCGAATGCCATCGTTACGACATTTCAACTTTGTCATGCATACATTTATAATTGAAACGACATCGATTGCCTGTGAAGCCACAAAGCTGTTTTGCAATTCTGATACACACATATTGCGTTCATCGAACCAACATAACTATAACCTTAAAAAATCGTCTATTATTATTCTTAATCGCTGTAGTTATTGTGCTACCGCCACACATTCGCACGAGGTGAAATATGAGCACGCATGTGTACGCGAACGTCTCGCTATTCCTCTCGTCCCTCGCATCGCGTTTTTGTATAGGCAAAGTTTCGTCGAACGTTTCGACGAATAGCGAGACGAGTGACGAGCCAGCATGTCTAATCGCGGAGTTAGAAGCACTCCGAACATAGTTTTTTTATTTATTTTTTATTTTACAATTACACTTGCAATAACAGTAGGGTTAGTCTCGACGCTTCATTCCGCAGTACTTAAAGTACTAAAACATAGGTTTAATTATACGAAATTATACAATATGTTTGAAATAAATATTTGTTGCAGTTTACTAAACAGTCAGCAACCGGTCCGTACTATACAGGTTTGACCAGAGCCCTAAGTGTCAGTTTTTAACGTAACTTTACGTCACGAACGCGTTTGCGTTTCCCATATAAATAACATTATCACTTACGCGTTCGTAAACGTTTTTTTACGTCAAAAGTAACTTACACTAGAGCCTCAGAAGTATTGAGCATCCATAACCATGATTTTTATATAAAAACTCTTTATACCCTTTCGGGTTACATATTATCTATTAATTTAAACTGATTAGGTATTGGTTGTGGCATAGAGGAAATATAACAAAGAGACTCCACGCCATAGTACGCTCGAATAGTGTTGAGAAATTGTAATAGATGTCGCTTAGAGCACCGCTGACGGTTATTTATATTTTATTTTAATCGAAATCAAAAGTTTTATCATTATATAGCACCTGTAAATTTCTAATTTAACTTATTTTATGGAAATCAACCAGATTTATCCCTTAATCGATTTATTTTTATTTTTGGTATCACTGTTTACGCGCCATCTAGTGGCATTTGGAGAAACTACTTGACCTTTATCCAATTTAGCTAGTAAGTGCAAAAAGTTTTTACCTACGGGCAAGCTGTTCATAGATGACGCTGATTTTAAATTTTACGATTTTCTATGTTCCCGGTAGCAGCGCTACCGCGAACAACGATATTCGTAAATTTCGGACGTTTGTCCCCGTCACTTTCATAACGCCTTCATTGGAGTAAAAGAGAAAGATGCTTGAAATATACGAACTTCGATGTTCGTGGTATCGGGTTCTAATCGTCTGACATTGGTCTGTCCTTGGGCTGTGGCTTGGGCTTACACGAAATTTTGTTGGTAACAACCGTCGACATGGTCCGTCCCGAGGCCACGCGGCGTGAGTGGCTTGTCGGCGACCATCTGTCATGCTCTTTGATGCGGTATGATGCACGTAGGGTTGCATATCGATAGAAACTAGCCCGGTACCACGAACATCGAAATTCGTATATTTCGAACATCTTTCTCTTTTTCTCAATTAAGGCATCATAAGAGTGACAGAGACAATCGTCCGAAATTTACGAATACCTATCGTGTTTCGCGGTAGCGCCCCCGCGTCTTAAAGGGCTGGGGATACCGTGAACTTCGGTGCATCTATCTATTTTTCTCCAATGAAGGCTTCATGAGAGGGACAGAGACAATCGATCGAAAACGAATCGTTTTTGCGCTAGCGCTCCTGCTACGCGGCGATGTTGCCAGATCGAATGAAGACGTCATCGATTTGGCAACGTCGCCTCGCGAGCGGGCTGATTTCTATTTTGCAATTTGCAAACATTTCTTCTTTCAAAACGTTCCATTTCGATATGTTCATGTTTATATATATTCTTTTATTCCAAAACTTACTGATTTTTTTCTAATTTTACAGCAATAAGAGTGAACCAAAATTCACATTATTTCATTATTTACGCAATTTCTCACTAGTATTTTGACATTTTACATTAGAAAAGTATTGCGTGCAAAGAAACGACATTATTCAGATTAAATGGTAGGAATGCTGCTGTAAAAATATACTCCACACTTATAGGTAAAAATCATAACCATTATACAACTGAAAATATTAAAAATTGGATTCAGCATAAGTTTATGATATCAATACTAAATACGATAATGCCTAATATGCGCTATGATATTTTTTTATTACCAAAGCGTAATAAAAATAGACACATTAAGTAGGCAATGTTAAAACGTCAGTAATATATATGGGGAAAGAGAAAGACTCTACTAGCAACACTGAAACATATACTATAGGTATATACCTATAGTCGTCATAAACCCACCTCTGCGACTGCGATTTGAATGGGTTGAATGTCGTATGTCGTTGGCGCTTGAATTCCTGTCTGTTGTGTTTTGAATTTTTAGTGTTCCCGTTATTTACTATTGTTTTTGACTCTCGCCTGCATTAAAGGAGGATTTGCTTTCGAAACGGATTTTGTTTGTCTGTGTACCTACGATCTACGACGACTTGGACTGCTCCCGGGCTTTGAAAATTGCCTATCGAAATGGCACCATCTCGATGCCAATTCATAAATTATCCCAATACAAATAGGACTCGCTCATTGTTCCGTTTTCCTGCTAGTGATGAAAATCTCCTGCGGATCTGGATTCATAATTCAGGTAAGTTTGTTTTAACAACAAAGTTTAATATATTTTGTAGGTTAGACGAAGAAAAGAACTGTATAACCTCTACCTTCAATGTCGTCCGTCATTTAGCTTCACTTTTTACCATTGTTTCGAATCATTTCGCTATTTAGTCAGTAGGGTTCGGTTTATTGTATCGTTTTAGTAAGGTATCGGTATCGTTTTAGTTTAGGTACACGATATATTGCACATTACTGGCTGGCATAAGCCAACTGTACGACCCGGTCTTCATGTAAAAATCGTTTATTGAAAACCTAAAATAATTTAATTTGTAGCCAGTCTTTAATTAGAGGGTCACTACATATACAATAACCTTGTGATTTTAGTATAGTTGGAAACCAAATTATACACTTATAAAACTGCATACTATCAAATATTACTTCTATCTCTGTAAAGTATCATATGAGTATAGATTTTATAACAGTGAAATATAAATTGACTTTATAATTTCAGGTAACATCAGTCGCACAACTTTGACACCTGATCAATTAAAGAGGCAACATCTTTGTGAAGTGCATTTTGAACAATTTTACAAGAATCAAAATGATCCATAGGCAAGGTTGACCGGTACAGCTATTCCCAGAAACTACCACTCTGAAGATGGATCAATTGACATTATTAGTTCTGTACCTGTAGAGGGCCCAATGCAAGGTATTTATTGCTATTTATATAGGCTATTTTCCTGTAAACAAGATAAAATGACTCGAAAGATAAAAAATAATTAAAAATCAAAAAAACTTAATAATTATGTAGGGCACAAGGGCACTTATAAATGTCATGTATATTATAAATAAATTATACCGGTTCTAGACCTTAAGAATATATGCCTAAATTGATAATGCAATTTTCTATAAGAAAACTTTTTTTAAATATGTTTCCTTACCGTCCCATTCCTAAAAGTGACCCTGACAATAACTATTTGGAATAAGTTTATATAGAAATATGTACAATATCTAAATTCATACTTTTCATCACTGTCGTTTGAAAGAGTTAATTGTTGTTCAATTAAGTAAACACAGTAAGGACAAGTCAAACTGGGTGGAGTGTCAAGTGAACCCAGTATATTTGGAAATGTTTATTATCTTTAATATTTAGGATTTTTCTATTTTATTAAGTTATTGATATTGATACAAAAAATAAAAATAAATGTTTATTTCTTTCCAAAGCCTGCTAACAGTCTGTATCCCCTATATTTTTGAAAATTTGTTCTATATACAGGCATTTCATTTAAAAAAAAAACAATAGTATTGTACAAAAAATAATTTTATCTCATGATTTCAGGGACATAAACTGCAGTGACACCCAAGTCATCTCCAAAGGAATTGAAGGTTTTGACGCCTTTAAAAGTTTATGGAAAAAGGGTGTGTCCGGTTTTAGACTTTCAAGAAGTGGAGAGTTCATCAGTCTCATCCCAATTTGATCAGGAATATAACAAATCCCCAAAAAATAAAGCATGGTCATATGTGCTCAGAGAAAAAGTGCATCAAAGGAGACAGCTGCATGCTACTAGAATGATTATGAAGAATAAGAATGTACACATAAAAACTTGCGAAATACCGGGTGACGTAGGAAGACACGGCAAGGTTCCTCAGCGCGAGTTTCAAGCTTCACAACAACAGACCGCATCATCGCAGCCGCCGTCACCACAGCCCATATCACCACAGCCCACGTCACTGCAGCTCACGTCACTACAGCCTACGTCACCACAGCCCACGATACCACAACCATGCACATCATCACAGCTTGCTGAGCCTACTCGGAGTTCCTCTCGAACACTGCTCTTGCCGACCATATATCGAGAAGCGCATCCGGAATAGCATCCCTAGAACAATGTTTTGTAGCCTACTTTGCAGGTTGGTTGGCAAAGAAATGCCACGATAAATACAAGTGCATTTGCTTGAAAACGATGACAAAAAAAAGCCAACCTAAATGATAAAAAACAATTTTTATTTATAGAGAAGCCCTATGGATATTCCGCAAATACATTACTGAATTGCCCGAGTGAAACCTTTTATCAAGTAATTGACGTATGTCTTACAAATTATGAACAACATTTTGACATAATTAAGCATAAATTGAATATAATTAAAAATATTTTACATAATTTACTGTGTATTTTGAAAACCGAGTACGCAGACACATTTACCATTTACTGCCGGAGCATATAAATTATGTCTTAGAAAAATGTATTGTTACCAATATAAATTATTTTGTAAATCTCACAAAATGAATTTAATACAAAACCAGCAAAAAAATGCGACTACTACAAAATATATGAAATCAAACTATAATTCACGTTTTATTAATGTCTGTGCTGTCCTTACCTTTTATTTTCTATATGATATTACCATAATTTCATTACCTCAACATAATTTTTATTCTGTATCCAATGGGTAAAAATAGGACTAATATTTACTTAGACTTCGACTAACTGTCTGTCAGCGGGTTGTATCTCAGAAACCGTGATAGCTAGAAAGCTGAAATTTTCACAGATGATGTATTTCTGTTGCAGCTATAACAACAAATACTAAAAACAGAACAATATATACCTTTATATATGGGGGCCTCCAATACAACAAACGTGATTTTACGGAACCCTTCATATGCATGTCCGACTCGCACTGGGACTTTAATGTAAAGCGTATTGCCTGCCTAAAATCTAAAATACATTTCTTTCTTCCTTCCGGCATCTCCATCGTAACGTTAATCCCAGTAGGAAGAAATGTTTCCCAGGTCCAGGTCAAGTACGAAGAATCTTTTAGTATAATCATGTATAATCAAATTATATCAGAAATTACTATATTATTTTATCTGTGGTTTGCAAAGTGACATCTATTGACTGAGAAAACAAATTATTTTCAACGTCTCCTGTTTACGTATAGATGTCGTCAGTGTGTCCGATTTTCCGCAAAAAACTTATTGATATTAGCGCCATCTAGTGCTCAGCATACACAGTTAATTAACGCCCCCTGGTGCTCAGGGGAATTCGGGCGGTTTCATAATCATGTATGGCGTTGACACATCTTCTTATACTTAATTTATGGTTGTGGTGACTGGTGATTGCATAGAAAATTTACAATACATAAATCACTTCGTTGTATATCCGAATTTTCGATGCTTTTTTTTTCTTATTAATTGCGTATTCGTACAGTATAATTAAGGTTTGAAATTGAAATATCAGAAAATTGTTTAGCTGCATGTAGAAAGATGGAAGGTCCGTAGCTACTCAGTAAGCCAGTGTCTGCAGAGAGCCGGTCTAATACCTTGCCATCAAATATGATGAAGCGTATAAAGCAATTCATAATTATGTGGTCAACAATGAATTGTCAAGAAAGAATGATATTGTTTTTAGAGTTAGAAAAAAAAACGTATGTGCTCAATACTTTTGGTCAAGGCTGCATGTAGCTCTTCCCATTCCCAGTTGAGGGACTGAGTAATAGATAAATACGTAACACGTATTTACCAAAAGTCGTCATCATCATCATTGACAGCAGCATCTGTAGTAAGTAATTGTTGCGGCGCTTGTGGGCTTACGAGCTGTCGTATCTTCTTTAATGGCTATATTTACAAGTTCAATATAAGAAAAGAGCTTATAGTATATCCATCTTAAGGGCCGGCAACGTACTTGTAACTACTCTGGTGTTGCGAGTGTCCATGGGCGGCAGTAGTTGCTTACCATCAGGCAATCCGTCTACTCGCAAACGCCTCCTATGTGATAAAAAAAAATGCATTCCAGGTGTTGATTCCTGCCGCGCTACTGCAGCGGATCTCACTCACAGATGTTCGTCAAGGCGCGCGTCACCTGTTTTAAAGCAACAATGAGAATGCGAGCCGCATCACTCGTCTGGGCGTCCCACGCTACGTTTGCCCAGACGAGGGCCCTACTCCAGGCCCGATACCGCGAATATCGAAGTTTGTGTACTTCGAGCATTCTTCTCTTTCACTTTAATTAAGGTGTCAGGATAGCTCATAATAGCACTGCTACCTTTCAGGTATGTAGTGTTGTCTTCCTGATGGTGAGTAAGGTTCCCAGAGCTCCAACCCCCCTTAAAGGTCGGTAACGCGCTTGTGACTCCCCTGGAGTTACGAGTGTCCATGGGCGACGGTAATTGCTTACCATCAAGCAATCAGTCTGCTCGTTTGCCACCTTTGTCATAAAAAAAATGAGAGTGCCACGAGACAATCGTCCGAAATTTACGAATATCGTCGTGGAACATCTCTTCACTTATCTCCGGTCCACACCTACTCCAACGGTTATCTGTTCTGCAATATATATGTGTCCAGCTTATTGCCACTTCAGCCTGCTAACGTTTACAACTATGCCGGTCACCAAGGTTATCTGACGTATCACTTAATTCTGTTTTTTTTTTATTCAAAAAGATATTGCTCGCTATCTCATAATAATTGCATCAGTGAATGCACTCATGCTTTATTCAGTCATTGAACTGCTTTCATCATTTAAAATCCGTAATTGGTACAGTTTTCAGACCTATTTTTGTACTACGTTGCTACGTTGACAAAAACTGGATGTTTCTATAAACAGTACAAAATGCTATATAAAATAATATTTTTCACCTCACTAGCTCGGAAAGTACTGTTTTATTTTTTTTAAACATTTAAGTTGCATTTTATTCACAAGAGTGCAAAGTAATTCCATACAAATTGTCCAGAAAAAATCAAGTGATTTTTTGACCTCACCTGGTTGGATGTTCATTTATCTAATGTTTTTGAATGATAATTGTTGGTTATTAATAGGTTTTAGATTTAGAGTCAAAGTTTTCCTCGCGGTAGTGAGGTGAAAAATTGAGTGTTGCACTCGGTACTCGGTAGCAAAGTTTGTTCCCCTCTCGTGCCTTGAGACCCTCCCAATGCTCAAGATTCCACTATGCTCGTGGTTCAATTTTTGAATCTTTCGCCAGGTCGGGTCTCAATAAGCTGAACACTAACTTTGCTCCCTTGTATAACAATTTTTTTTTGGATTAATTTCGAATGAATTTTACACATCACAGACATGAAACAAAGGTTTGCAGACGATCTTCAAAATTCATATAACTGGGCACTCAAAAAGCATTCACGTCAAAAAAGCATGTCTTGTAATTATATTTCTCATAAATTTCCTAAAATCTCGTCTCTGCCGCTTACTCACGCTCTGTTTAACAAAGATTCGGGGTGGCCACTACAAGAGTACAAGGATTACAGAAAGCTATCTTTCTATGATTTTTAAGAGTCATTCGTATATGGCTTCAGCGTTCTAACATCGCTATATGCTGGTTATCAGTTGTAATAAATTGACTAAAGTATATCCATCGCAAAACTTACAGTCCGACAGTACGCAGTACTTAAGACATTGATATAAAACTATGTGCTTATAAAAATGTGTAAAATACGTAAGGGATATTTTCCAAACATTTTATCATATTCTTAACATATCGAAATAATCATAGGAGCGTCTGATATATCTAGCTAGAAGTAATGAGGATTTAATTTCTAATAGCAGACGGATTGCCCGATGGTATGCAATTATCGTCTCCCACCGCAACACCAGGGGAGTCACAAGCACGTTGCCGGCCTTTAAGATAGGAGTACGTTTTTTTCTTGACGGAATGAGGGTCCTATCGATCCAGAAATACCGCTGACGATAGATCAATCCACAGCTTTGATGCTAGGTAGGAAGTTTCTAGAGAAATGCTGAGTAGACGATTTCCAACTATCCAGGTGTTGGGTGTGGAAATAATTCCGCGTAAAACGATGGCGGAAGGAGGCGGCAAGGATTAATCCGAACAATTTCTCAGAACACTATCTGTTGTAAATGCGATAGAAGATGCAGAGCAAGGCTACATATCTAAGAAGCGCTAAAGGATCAAGCCAATCTGAGAGTTCCTGGCTACCGACGATTCGAACTACTCTCCGTTGAATGCGGTCCAGAGGAAGAAGCTGGTACTGGTATTTCTAAGTGATCATTTCAGCCGTATGCACTAGTGCTGGACATAGGCCTTCCAAAAATATGACTTGTATCATCTTTGGGGTAGTTGCCATAGTCGCCACAGGCGGGTTGGCAGCAGTAGCTGTAGATTAGGTTTCGACGGACGCTGCTGCCCGTCCGTAGTTTTTACCTTTGTCGCCTCTTACGACACCCGCGGGAGGAGATGGGGTGGTGCTATTCTAGTCAGCCGGCATTACACGGCAATTTCTATGTGATCAACTTCTTAAAATAGGGAAGTGAAATCTGTTGCCGCACCGTTACTAGTTATTATAAAAAAAAAAAAAAATTATATAGTAAATAATAGTTTACAATGCTGCTTACATTTCAAGGGTTACAGTATGGACGTAGGCACTTAGGATGTTTTTGTTGGAAGAGTGTAAAATGAAAGATATTAAGAGCGCTTTGAGCCTTTTTTGCAAGATCATCTCCCGGCTAATACAATCATAATAGGCTACTGATTGTTGGCCTACTCTGCAAGTCCTGACGAAATTTAATAACACGGGTGAAGGATTCTGTTTGCGGCTATAATTTTTGCTCCAGCGACTTGCACGCTTAATAAATGTTATTGGTATTTTCTTTCTGGTCCTTATGAAATTTTGTTATTAAAAGGGCCAGTGGCTTGCTTCAAAGGGTGTAATTTAATTAGTGTGGTAATATGGTTTGAAATGAAATAGGCCTGTTATTGTTTCGTGTGTTTCGTCTCACTGGCTTTGACCTACCACGTCACATATTGCATTCCCCGAGTGATTCGTGGCCCGCGGTCGTATATTCTGTTGCGCAAATATGCCATGCGTTACCTACCTGTATTGCAACCAATGTTACCAACCTTACCTTGTACTGAATACGGGCATTTTTTTTATCGTCATTAAAACTTTATATATATATTCCAAGGAACCACTCGCAGTTATGCCGTAAGTTACCTGTGTTACAAACAATCTTACCACTTTAATCTGAATCGTACTAAATACGGGTATTTTTATAGTCGCTAAAACTTTATTTTTTATATTTATTTCCCATGAAACCACTGGCAATTATTTTGGTTAAATACTCGTCCTTTTTTCATTAGATTAAGGCTATTTATGATTATAGACCAGTAAAATTACCAAGACCTGGACATAATTCGATAACTGTAATTTTCTTTTTCTATGAAATAAAGTATTGTTAGTTATTTATAAAACATAAAAAAAAAATAAACATTTTAGGGTTCCGCATCAATGCAAAAAATCCAACACCTTGGGTTTAACATTAAAAGTAATATTATCTATTCAATTACATTTTGGCGAACTTAATGAGGTCGTCTGTCCATCTTGTGGGTGGACGTTCTACGCTGCGCTTGCTAGTCCGTGATCCCCACTCGAGTACCTTTCGCCGGATGCAGGTCGCTTCCAACCGGTATATGTGGAGGTCCAAGAGGGAGGCCTATGTTCAGCAGTGGACGTCTTGTGGCTGAGATGATGATGAATTAGATTTTTAATTTCTAATGTTTTGAAGAAAACGTAATCGTAGAATAATATGGTTTTGGGTTTTTTACATTGACGCGGAATCCTAAAATGTTAATTTTTTTATATTTTAAAAAGAACTAACAATATTTTATTTTATAGAAAAAGAAAATTACAGTTATCGAATTATGTCCAGGTTTCGGTACTTACACTGATCTATTTTCGTAATTTTACTGGACTATTATGAAACTAACACATGAGATATCAAACGCGAGCCGTTTGAAATAATAAAAAAAAGTTACGGGACATCCTAATCTTACACAAAGTGAGTGAGACCCACAGTAAGCTCAAGAAAAGAAATATACAAATACTATAAGTATAAAATAAATTTGTGTATATAATAAATTTGCATAGAAATCTTTTATGACTCAAGAAGAAATATCTGTGCTCATCACACAAATAAATGCCCCTACGAGATTTGAATCCAGGATTGTTTGCTTCATAGGTAGGGCCAGACCTGTCGTCAAAAAAAAAAAAAATTGACGCTATTGATAGCGAAAAAATCTTTGTGTATGTTCACACCACTAAAGCCTTTATGCCATTTCCTACAGCTTTGGCTGTAAGACGCAGATATATAATTGCATAGATCACGAGCCTTTCAACTAAAACACAACTAAAAGGGCCATCAATAAAAAGTACATACCTGATCAGTTTTTTACTCCGCTGATTTTCTTCATGAGTTAATATGAAATTACGTACCATGATTAATTGAGTGTAAAAGGTTAGTATTTTTCCTTCTCAGCTAAGCTCTTGAAAAATAACAGAGAGAAATAGAGGGACCAGGAAAAAATTAAAACTAGTTGCGGTATGTCAATATGCTACGGATTGTAATATGCTACAAGTAATCAAAATTCTAGAAGAGACTTCGCAACTCAATACCAGAAGAGTTCAAATGTCGAACAAACCGGATTAGCATTTGTTACGAAAAATATGTACTACGCAACATTGTGCTACGTTAGTGATTCGTTTAAATAACGTAAAAAAAAGCAAACGGATTTTTTCCCATGTAAATAATACCGGTTGCTAAAGCAAGCGCTAATTCTAACACATCCCGTCCAAATCCACATGTAATCGAAATGAATTAAAGGAAAAATGGAAAATTCAACTGAGATTCAAACTGGTGGGGCGTCTTACGGCAGGGTCCTGTTACCGGTGATTTCAACGAGATCCACACGCAAGACATCGTGAAATTATTCAAACAAGCTATTAATTTAATTCATTTTACTACATCAAGTATCACAGAGCAAATATAATGTTCTATATTTCATCTACCTGAGGCAAATAGATGAATTTATCCTAAATGTTCTTTTTCTATTGTTTTCCCATGATGCAGAGATCAAGGCGTGATAAAAAGATTTTCTATCACGCCTTGGTAACAAAAACCATTTATTTTTTCATTTAACTATAGCAATATCCCGATACTATTTTAATAACATATTGTTAGGGATGCTCCCTGATAACATGGCATTTTTTTTAAATATATGAGGATTTATTACAGTCGAGTTCATTAATATATACCTAGTAGTAGTAGTAGTACTACGATTATTCTGCTATCACAGATTGCCTATACTGGAACGAATAAACGAATAAAAAGACATTTCCAATGTCAAAATTTTAGTGCAAAATTAGGAGTACCTACAGTCGCCATCAGATATATCGGAGCGGCCAGGTCGTTCATAAATATCTGAGCACGCCTCTATTGTTAAGGTGTTAGAGTGCATGCTCAGATATTTGTGATCACCTCCACAGCTCCGATATATCTGATGGCGACTGTACAAATGTTTCCTGTTAACATTATTAATTATGTTTAGCGTTTTTGTCATTCTGCGTTTTTGGCATTATGGGGGATGTTTTTCTTCAATACTCGAAACGACAAAATGGTGTATTGCGTTTTTGGTATTATGCGATTTTTGGCATAAAGCGTTTTTGGTATACAGCGTTTATGGCGTTATGCGTGTTTTTTTTTTCAGTACGCGAAATGACAAAATGGCGTTTTGCGTTTTTGGCATTATGCGTCGAAAGGCTCGCGACTCCAGGATATTGGCTCTAACACCAACCAAGTGAGGTAATAGGGACATACCCTTTCTATATTTACATGTCTGATTACTACAAAGTAAATTATGAAAATTACTTTGCGACTTCTACTCGAACATGTCTCTGAGCCAACACTCCAAACTGCTCAATGGCGGTTTAGCTGATATTTGCCACGTGATTGCTAGATTTACCCGCCTAGGATGCGCATTTGCCCGGATTTCCGACGGCGTGTGTTGAGGCTTTAATCGTAAGGGGATATTGTTTTAAGCAGTCTCCTGATTGAAGGATTGGTTAGGGAAAATATTTGGTTAAGTCATTCACTAGGAAGTGCGAACGATAGTACTTGTACATTCAGAGTCAATAGCAGCGTATGTAAACGCAATAGTAGTAGTAGTAGTAAAACACTTTATTGTACAACAAATGAAAAATACAATAGGGAAAAAAACAAAACATGTGTACAAAGGCGAACTTATCCTAATAGTAACTTTTTCTACAAGATAGCAAAGTTAGTGTTTACACTCTCGAGCTAATATTGAAAACCGAGCTAGCGAAGTAAATCTTGAGAGGATTTCAAGGCATGAGAGGGGAACACACTTTGATGCCGAGTGAAACACACAATTTTTCAGTTCACAACGCAAGAAAAAAATTAAGTCTAAATCATTGAAAATTTATTCAAAATTATTGGCCTCAGTGATCCTATAAACACAATAAATAAACGAACATCCAACTAACGTCCATAAAATACTCGATTAATAATAAACATTTTCATTTTATTTTCTTGTCGTATTAGACAAAAATAATTATATAATAAAATAGATAGATGCATGTAAATCTGTAGCTCTACTATGAGATTTTTGCAAATTTTACTAGCTGTTAGGCGTATTTATGCGGTTTCAAACGGAGTACTTTATAATATTACATAATAATTCAAATTATTTATTTAAACACATAGTTTAAAAGTTAAAGTATTTTCTTAAATAAGATTGATTTCCAAAGCTCTTGATCACAAATTTTTGTAGAGCCTATAAAGTGTCCCACTACTGGACATAGACCTTTCGACTGCCACTCGCCCCGTTTAGAAATCCGTTGAGAACATCTCGAGGCACCTACCCTATTTTTATGACATAGGCGGCAAACGAGCAGACGGATTGCCTGGTGATAAGCAATTACCGTCGCCCATGGGCAACGCCAGGGGAGTCCCAAGTGCGCTGCCGTCCTTTAAGGGGTGTTGGAGCTCTGGAAACTTTACTCACCATCAGGAACACAATCCTACCTGTAACTAGTTCAGCTCACCGCTGCAGATGCTTACAGCAGACGTGGCCTAACCAGTTCCTCTTCACCCTGTCGTTAGTAGCAGCAACATCAGCAATCCCCATTTTTGAACGCAACTCGGAGTTTCGAATCCTTCTGTTTTAAAATATTTCTCACGTGACAGCTTAGTGTTACCTTTAGCGATTTTAACTGCCGCAGACGGACAAACAGACAGACACGATTATACAATATGGAATCCACTTCACTACTAAACGGATTAATACTACCGTAAAACTACCCGACTTATAGTCCAAAAATCTCCCAACAGTGGTCCAAAACTAAGTTGAATATTATTTTCCTAACTAGTGCGTAAGAAGTGATCTTTTCGCACGCTTCGCGTGCGTAAATTTCACTTTTTAAGGCGCATGCTATGAAAAATTAGGTTCGATACTCGGGTAAAAACTTCTTTAACACTCGGGTGATTGTTACCCTCGTTTCACTCGGGCTCCAACGTTTACCCTCGTCGAAAAAAAAAATTTTTCACTAGTATCGAAATGTACTATTATTTTTTTATTACAAAAAGAAACTTATGTTACACCATTTTATAACATCGCCAAACTGAATAACAGTTTGTTGGCGTTGTCTTCGTTTAGGTGTGAGTATTATTTAAATTACGCAGTTGAAAACCAAGGGCTGTTCATAAATTAATGAATCAATGAAGAAAAAACCAAAAAGAATATTAGGATTGATACTTAATTACGAATTAAAGGTGTGAACCATAGTTGCACTAATCTACAGTTGGATAGTTTTACGGTACTTGACTACGGAAACAACCATAAATACAGCCTCGCTATTTATCTGCTCTTCACGCCACATTAATATATTACAAAGAAGTTGAAAGCCTTTTCAGAATTTAAGTTATTCAATATCAGATTTTTCTAGAAAATGGCATTTCGCCTCAACCCATATCAATGTTTAATACAAAGCTTTTGAACGTATTGAATACATAAAATATTTTGAAATGTTACTGTCATATCGTAAAAGATAAAAGCGTAAGATAGACGTACGAGTCACTGACCCAGTACATGTCATCTTAGACATGAACAATAGACAGACACGTGTCAACAATAGGGCATCTTCATGTCGAGAATAGGGATATAATAATATCTTTAGTAGTCGTGGTACAATCAGCATCTATAATAGCGTACCAAACAATACAGTTTGTGTTAATTCACTTTTGGTCGAATACACAGATGGAGTCGTCTCATACTTAGTTGTACCTTTTCTAAGTCGGTTAACACTTTCCATTATCATCCTGTGAAATTTTATGTTTTTCTCGTTAAATAAAAATCGAGATAAAACTGTAAACACAATTATTAGGGCATTTCATTACGTGCAAATTGTAATTTTTAAAACTAGGTAATTTAACAGTAAAGTACCAGCCGAATTATGTGGAAGTTATCGTGAAAACAGTGCCCATTAATGCGTTATCAATATGTTAGATGTCAGTCAATGTCAATTTATTTTTCTTAATAACATTGACAAACAAGGTCGGCTTACCATTTTCATTGAAAAAATTATTCAACTGACTGTCCGATCTTAACACTTTGGCGGACACTACGCCCACAGGCGTTGCGTATGTTTTTGTTTCCATTGGCCTATAAAATATTGTCCATCAACGTGTTAAGATTGTAAATAAATACAGGATGAGTAGTGTTTGTGAGAAAAGATATAAGTAGATAATATTAGGCAATGTCGAACTACTTAAAGGACTCTTTAGACTATGCCTTCTGAGGAAACATTTTATAGGGTCAAAATAATTTTCAATCACAACAACAGACATACAGTCAACCAATTATATATGTGCCACTTCATTCTTTGTCACAGTGAAAATCTATCTATCTTATTAACG
This sequence comes from Grapholita molesta, assembly GCA_022674325.2. Lineage (NCBI taxonomy): Eukaryota > Metazoa > Arthropoda > Insecta > Lepidoptera > Tortricidae > Grapholita > Grapholita molesta. The sequence continues at coordinate 13,563,456 of CP053137.2, forward strand.
TCACTGTGACAAGGTTCGAAGAAGAATTTATTGACCGTACAGTAAGTAACAATGCAGACTTAACTCTTCATCTATAATTATACACTGTGTAACATGAGGAAACCGAATAATTTTAACAGCGTATTCCTGAGGCCAAAAGAAGTGAAAAATATCATATAGATAACTTTTGGTAAACTCCGACAAAAAAAAAAATTGTTTCATTTTTCATGTTTTTTGACATAAAAATTAAATTGTATTTAGAAAACCATGCCTGAAAACAAACAATGAGTTCAGTTGTAAAATCGCCCTTAAGAAAGCGAACGGTGCTGAGTTATAAACATTTTTTTTTGCAATGGGTTTTAACTCCGAAACGAGGTGAATTTCTATAAGGTTTATTGAACATCTTAGACTCTAAATATGGTCAGGATAACTCTGGCAAAGATAATGAGTTTCCTCATGTTACTCGGTGTATATCAATCGCTATAAATAAATTAATTTTAGGATTGTAAACAATCAAAGGAAATTATTAAGTAAATAAAATAAAGGCGTTGTAGGCAAGATTGGTCAAATTTGAATAATAAATTGCTTGCCTTCGTGGGACGCCAGTTAATTTAAATGTCAGGAAAGGGTCAAAACATTTTCTAGATCGATCGGCAATAACTGGAATTCATCTCGTAACAGGACTGCTAACTGCAAAATTGGGTGTTGACGCCAGTGTTTGACACTTCAATATGACAGGATCCAGTAATGGACATTTCATTTTTAATTCGGAGATCGTGTTGTTATAAATTGATTGGTGTAAAACAAACATATATATGCAAATATATTTCATATGAGAAATACGTATTTTTTTTTGTTACTTTATCTTTTTATGACAAAGGTGGGAAACGAGCAGACGCATTGCCCGATGCAAGCAACCACCGTCGCCCACGGGCAACACTACGGGAGTCGCAACCACGTTTCCGGCCTTTAAGATAGGAGTACGCTTTTTTCTTTTTCTTTCTAAGGTGACAAATTATCAAGAAATTTACTATACGAGTATTTGGTGATCGGTACATAGCCTAGGGCTTTAAGATATTTTTATGAATAAAAAAAACTCTGCCTATTAAGATAATTAATATTGACTGTCAAGTAAAAATCTCTCTTCAATTAATATTTAAATACGAAGCAGGAGGTCCCAGCTTGGGACATTTATTTAGTAGGGCATTTTTTTGATCCAAGGCATGACACCCATTTCATAGCCGAAGCTAATTATGTGAATTATTATTTTTTTAACACCGATAATTATTTTTCTTTTTGTTATTATTATTCTACGGAAGGTAAGTATAAAAAAAAATATTTTCTTATAATATGGTCACCGGTACTCAATGTAACGTCGTTCCCCTTACTGCGTATGTCATAAGGCATAAGGTGACCATGATTTGGTTAATTTAATTGAGAAAATAAGAAAAGGTAGTTAACGTTGTTTTGATCTAAATACTAATATAAGATAACATTGACCAATTACTGAGTAAAAAAAACCGGTTCTGTATCACAACCCAGAACTCAACCTGTAAGTATACTTTAGTATACTTAAGTATTTTCAAGTATATATTGTCCATATCATCGTCTAGTACTTCAAACACAAGTCGAGTTTACTGTAGGACTACTTTTCTTTGTAAAATATTGTCCCATAAAAAATCTTCAATCTGCAAAAAAATTCGAGACGATCCCATGAAAAAGGTACTTCTATCCTTTTCCAACATTGCATACTCTAAGTTCAGCATTCAGCTATCCAGTGTCACCAGGTTGTGCTGATCGTGATCGATCACCCCTCCACGGCAGAGAGTGTATCAATCAACCTTTTTGTCAATAACCCGATATCAACACCCTTTGAAATGATGGTCTCACGGCCGAGACAAAATGGACAGGGGCCTTTGAACGGGGATGGTGTCAAGTGTCGCTTAAAGATGTCATGTGACAAATTATTGTCAATGGAAGTTAAATTATGCAGAATACTCTCAGATTTACGGTTGAACCTCAAAATGGCGAAGTCGTCTTGAAAATATATTTTTTGTTCTATGTTCAAACGCAGTTTAGTGTGTAACTTTGATAGCGTATTATGCAGTGATCTAACGCAGAATTGTGCAGCTAATGAAGAATTGATTTCAAAACGTGGTTCACCACTATTTTGGTCATCACCTGGCAGTTCCGTAGTCACGGCCGCCTTTTAACACATTCGATGCCACCCCCTCCAAAAATGTATGGAAATGAACGCACATGTGTGTCGGTGGCAGTGAATGCGGGTTTTTGTAAAGCCCGGCTACCACTTTACAAAACGCAAGGCCTTCTACCGAACAACGTCATGCTTTAGAGCATACTTATATTTTATTTTACTTGACATTGGCGAAATCATCGATTGATTTATTGATGGAAGCCATATTTTTTTAAAGAAGAAGAAGAATATTCTCAAAATCGAAGGGCAGTTTCAGACTATAGCGTTTAAACGCGCGCTTGTTTTTTAAGGCGTGTGCACGCGCGCTTGGTTGCGGATTAGTTTTTTTCGAGCATAGACGTGCATATATTATAAGCTCGCATAAGCGTGAGTAACCGCTCCATTTCATAGTTCGAGCAAACACGCAGGAGTAAGGGCGTACACGCGTGTTCGATTTAATGTAGCACGCGTGTAAGCGCGTATGCCAGAAGCGTGCGTATAGGCGCAGAAAAAAACGCTAGTCTGAAACCGACCGAATAGGTAACCACCATCAGATTTATTAGAGCGCCCAAGATGGTCACAAATATCTGAACGTGCGCTTTATCGCCTTGACAAAAGAAGCGTTAGATTCTTATATTACATTAATATATGCAGATGTTTGCGACCACCTCCGACATTTCTATTGACGACTGAACCGTAAACTGAGGATCGGTGACTGAATATATAATAAATATAGACACAGCTCTCCATACAAAAAAGCCTTCCAAAATTGACCCCAGGCTCGCTGACACTGACAGCTATCCCCTCTTCATTAAATATGTCAGAGCAGCTTGGAGTTTATCCAATAGACAATTTCACGCTATTAAAAAAAAGTTGTGATTGGTTAATAAAAGTTTTAAGCGTCAAATCTCATGCGCGGCGTTACAATATTATGGCGTTGTCAAACTTACAGGGATGATACTAACCGAGATGGAACCAATTTATATAAGTATTATTCTGACACGATTTTGCTATTAATATTAAGAAAGAAAGAATATATATTTTAACGCCAAAACATTAAATAGATTACGTTTTCCATACTTTATAAGAATGTATAGTAATGACGTATAGGGGAGTTTTCAAAATTTGGTACACCCAATTAGCGAAAGATGTGAAAAAAAGTTAAATCACTGTCAGTTTCGTGACGACAATTAAGCATTAAATCTTTATGAAGATCGACTTTTTGCCTTTAATTATATTGTAATATCGATTGAAGTTTATAAAACGAACATCAAAACCAAGTTTTTATCGATATTTAATGCTTAATTGTCGTCACGAAACTGACAGTGATTTAACTTTTCTTAACAACTTTCACTAATTGGGTGCAAAATTTTTTGAAAACGCCCATAGGAGAACACTCCTACGATTTTGCGTTACGGCATTGCCTCAGTCTTTCTCCAGTGGGTACCATGGGATAATGTCGCTCTGGAATATCGGGGGTGAATTTCCGTAAGATTTTGCGCGACTAAGTCCCGTTTATCGTTATACTCAAACGTTGAAACATAATATGAATGTGTAGTACATATGTATTTTGGAATAATCGTAATAGTGTGAGTACAGTCAAAGAGTTTAATTTCCGACCCACCTAAGGTTCAATATCGTATAACAAACTGTCACCATAAGAACAAGCTAGAATAAGAGGTTACTTTGATATATTGCTAACACGCATTGTTTTGTTTATTAGGCAACAGATTAACAACATCGACGTGGAGTACTGAACTTTGGGAAATCAAGGCACTTTTCCAACAAAAGACGACTACCGAGTTTTTATTCATATTTTTCGTTCTTGCAAAATTCAAATGATAGTGACGCAAATAACAAAATTTCGCTTATCAACATTCGCAGTAGACAGAGTCGTAAAGAACTCACTAAGAAACTGACACGCTTTCAAAATTAGAAAACAAAATGATAACTTTTCACAAACAGGTTATCTGTAGGAATATGCACAGACAGATAATAAGTATTTTAATCCTATTACAGAAATACAATTTTCAACCTTAAGGCATCGCGAATGTCTAACGACATTTCAATGATTGGGCAGGAAATTAAAAGTGAATAACATATTTTATAATACATAATAAATCCTTTCCGCGGCTAAAAAAAACCAGAAAGATTATGATGAACAGTTTACCAGCAGTTTCTACATTTATAGCTTAGGTGTATTTGCTTTTTAAATAAAAACAAATAATAGGACTTGCTTGTTACTTGGAAAAAAAATTAATAGTTTACTTAATAGTAGAAATTTTGCATAATATTATCCCCATTTTGTCACTCAGTATCATAAAGGCGTAAGTCATTATAAAACTAGTATAGAGCTACGACATTTGGTTCAGCGTATTAGTCTATACATCAATATGTTAATTTAAATAATTGTTTATCATCTTCAGGGTTAAACTTACACAATCCAATGGATCCCCTCGATTTTTTTGTATTTTTGTGGAGTTGTTTAGGTACCATTTTACCGCAGAAGAAGGCATTTTATAGGGTTTTTTAATTTAACAATTTTATATAAGCTGCCATCTTATGTCATAGAAAGCTTCTGTACTACTAAAGCTGTCAAACTCCGCCGCCGCGGCTCAGTCGATCGTTCGCGGCACACTAGCCGTGGGGTCATTTTTGAGCTCGAGTCAGAGTTCTATAGTATTACTAGTTCGTTGCTGAGGATACTTTGATTCGGGGGGTAACATCACCTACTTTTTTACTATATAAATAATTAGTTTAATAATGAGAACTTAAGAGTTTAGTAATGTGGTTTGATGCTTAACATAAATACATTACAAACACTGTTAAAAGCACTTTCTTTATAGTTCAAAATTTGAAAATGTTATTCCGTGATTTAAAGTTTACATACTGTATTAACTGTTATAATTCTATATGAAGATATATTTGTACACATTTAGTATGCCAATTATCTTACCTGGTTGCATTCAGCCCGCAATGCGGCGTCGTATTGAATCGTAGGTAATTAGTACTTTGCTGGCTATAATTCGTATCGCACAAGCAGCCTTGGACAGACCAGTGTAAACATGTCCTAATATTACCATAGTTCCAACATTACGCTATGGTCTCCTATAATCTCCGTCGGCCGCTTACAGCGTCAGCGTCACAATGCTGCCTATAGAGATGTACTGTTGTGGTCACTCACACGTCGACGTTATCGTCTTTATTGTTCAGAAACGTTGACGCTGGCGTCAAACGTCGCGTGTAGCACAAAATAGGAGACCAAAGCCTTTGTCTCTAGGGAATACATAACATTGAACATTCCAGAACAAAAAAGCATGACCGGACCCAGTAACAATTACTATCCATGCTAATATTATATTTGCCGTGTGATGCCGGCTGACTAGAATAGCACCACCCCATCTCCTCCCGCGGGTGTCGTAAGAGGCGACAAAGGGAAAAATCGTACGAACGGTAGCGACTATGGCAACTACCCCCAAGATGATACAAGTCATATTTGTGGGAGGCCTATGTCCAGCAGTGGACTGCATACGGCTGAAATGTATGTATGTATGTAATATTATAAATTGGAAAGTAACTCTCTCTGTCTGTTTATTACCTCTTCACGCTTAAACCGCTGAAACCATTGGGATAAATATTACAAAGACTGACGACGTGAAAATGACTTTAAATTTGCACGACGATTCGTCGGCCAGCCATGCCCGTCTTCAAAGTATGGTTGCGGTATAATAATTATCCTATTTCCTTTCTCGTAGCTCAAACTCTCTCCATACTAAAATTCACCCCAATTGGTTCTATGGTTTAAGCTTGCAGAGGTAATAGACAGACAAGTTGCTTTCGCATTTATAAATTTTATAATATTAGTATAAATGTGTTTATCAGAAAAAATCGCGATATAATAAATTTTAATTGTCATACTAATTCAATGTCATTTTCACGCCGCCAGGCTTTGTGAATTTTGCATTGCTAAATATTTGCTATGACGTCTTACAGAGCAATTAATAAAACTACTGTTATGTAAATGTGTTCTGTTTTATTTTCACTAGCTGTGCCCTGCGGTGCTACCCGCGGTTTATTAAGGAAAAAACGTAGCCTATGTGTTAATCCAGGGTGTCAGCTAACTCCATACCAAATTTTATTAAAATCGCTCCAGTTTAGACGAGAAGAAGTAAGAAACACTCACACACTCACACACTCGCAATGTTTCGCCTTTATAATATTAGTGTAGATTATAAATAAATAAATATCATAGGACATTCTTGCACAAATTGACGGAGCCCCACGGTAAGCTCAAGAACGCTTGCGCTGTGGGTACTCAGCTAACTATATACACAATATACAAGTACTTAAATACATAGAAAAGGCCCAGGACTCAGGAACAAATATAATACGTGCTCATGACACAAAAAATGGACTTACAGGACCATCGGCTTCATAGGCAGGGTCACTACCCACTAGACCTAACCTGTTATAAATTTGTACAAATAATGATGTATACCATAGGATATAAACGTAAGTGGCAGTGGGCGAAGCACGTGAAGGTTCTCGAGTGGTGAACACGTACCACAAGGAGCAACGTACTACCCCCCATAAGGTGTACTGACAACCTGGTAACGGTCGCGGGAATCCATTGTCACTATGAGCCGCTTTAGGGGAGGCCTATCCAGATATGATGATGAAGACAAATAATTAAGATATATACCTATTATTTACGGATGTCCGCTGCTAGATAGGCAGTCTCTCCTTTTCAGAGGGAGCGAGCTCTTAGCATGGGGGGTTCAATGCCATAACTGCCACGCTTGGCAGGCGGGTTGGCAATCTCATATGTTCCACCAATCTAAAAGGACGCTGCTGCTTGATCTCCGGTAGTTTAGGGACACAACCCCAGGGTTGTGACAGGTTCAGACCTCTTAAGAGATTCGGCCAATCTTCCTGTGTCTGTGTGTGGTTTCTTTAAGGGACTGATGAATCGGGCATTTTACTCGTAAATGTATGTAATCGAAACAAAATGAGAATACAATCAAATTTAGTGTGCTGGTAACTTTCTTCACACACAGACTAAGAAAATGCGTTAATTGTGAAGTATCTTAAATTATCGGAGCCAACATAATATAAAAAATTGCAATTTTGCACCATGAGCCATGCCAGGGCAATGCCAAGAGGATACTGGTAAGAAACTTTTCTAATACCTTCTTAGTCCCTAAAGTGGATCATCTGCGAAATATTGCCAAACAAAATTCGACCTAAAAAAGCTCAACAAAAAGGCATATGCCCTATTACTTCTATAAATATATAGTACCTGCAACATTTTACTATTTTTACGTAGCTTAATGTAGGACTAGGTCAATTTATGTAAGGTTGTCCGAAAAACATTTTATTATTCAACAAAAACACGAATGGCTATTCAGATATCTGAATTTTGAATGAAGGCAAATATCGATTCATTTTTGGCATCTTGCGCCATCGATATTTTTAAAATTAGTACCTACAATAACAGCAGTCAACAAATATAGCCATACAGTATGCAAATACATTTAATCAAAGCATGAAGGACAGTAATTCATGTACGATAAAACTATTTAAATTTACAAATGCGTGGGGCATTCCAGTTATTCGTAGCTCGTAGCGCGTATTGTGGAAAAAAAATCGGGACAATCTTACACAAATCGACCTAGTCCCACGGTAAGCACAGGCTTGTCTTGTAGGTACTAGACGACGATATATATAATAAATAGATACATATAAACACTTAAATACATAGAAAACTCCCATGACTCAGGAACAAATATCTGTGCTCATCACACAAATAAATGCCCTTACTGAGATTTGAACAAAGGACCATCGGCTTCATAAGCAAGGTTACCCACTAGGCCAGACCTATTGTCAAACTTAATTAAATCGAACTTAATACAAAAATATATGGTATAACTTTTATAGGTTATGATTTTAAATGAAGCCGTTTGGAATGTTACACGAACAACTGTGTGGGGGGAAGGTAGCCTGTGGAAAATCCAGGATACTTCCGCACCAGACTTGATTTGTGCTTCAACACTCTTACTTAGTTTACGCTTCCAGAAAGATTGGTTGAAGTGATCTCAACCGAATCCGAGTGGAGGCCATGTGAACTGTGTACAAATTTTATTACCAATTATTATTATTTTTGTGAGCCTATTGTGTCCCACTGCTGGGCAAAGGCCTCCCCCCTCTTCTTCCATTCGTCCCGGTTTTGAACTACATCTGGCCAGTCTCTCAAAAAGGGGTCCAAGTTATCCCGCCATCGCCGACGGGGTCTGCCAGATCTCCGGTTTGATTCGTGGGACACCCACTCCGTGGTTATCTTGGCTCACAAGTCATTTGGCATGCGGCAGACATGACCAGCCCGTCCCACTTTAACTTGGCCGTTTTTCGAGCTACACCCTCTATTTGATTTTTTTGAGCGTAGCGTGGTGTTCCGGATGCGATCCCTGAGTTTCACACTAATATGCTGCGCTCCATAGCTCTCTGGCAAACCCCGAATTTCGACCTCTGAGCTTCCGTCAAAGACCAAGTCTGAGCACCATAGATGAGGACTGGAAGTATGCACATGTCCTTAAGCCTACGTTTGAGTGACAGAGGTAGGTCGCCTTTCATTAGGTGTTTCATGGCCCAGTAGCTCTTCCAGGCGTTCTCTATAAAATATATGCATAACACTGGATTCTTAGCAATATTTAATGATAATCGTTACAACTGTTCGTAAAGAGTCTATAGAGGATCTATCATATCCTTTGTATCACGGCATCTAGGAAATGAGGTTTGGCCTGCTTGGTTTTATTTTTAAAGATGCAGTTACACGACTCCTGAAGAAAAATGACATATTAGACTCGAATTGCAATTTCTTACGTCTGAACTTGTGGCCAAAATAAGCCATGGAAGACTATGCTAAACAAGCGATGGCATGCATTTAAAATATTGTTTGTCCAAAATAAATAAAACACACAACACACTTAAGGCCTGCTTGCAAAATCTAACATTATTTTAATCATGTTTTTGTTAAATTGAAGTTAATGAAAAAGTTGAATGACCCACTTATGACACATAAATTAATATATCTACGCAAAAAATAATTATTAACAGGGGAACTGTAATTGGTTTTATTATTGACAAAAGAAGACTTGATGTATAAAAGCCTTTTCAAAGAGAAGATATAATGATTCGATTCAAAAAAATCACCATGAACGTTTCTCGTGTGTTCTTCCTACTGTGCGTAGTTATTTGTGATATTCATTTTTGCAAGGGGGACTCTAGCTCCGATTCACTCAGCGAAATCTCGGAAGCAACTTTATCTGAAGATGGAAAACTAAATTTTACTGAATTGGCAATAAAATACGGCCTATCTGTGGAACAATACGATATAACAACTGAAGATGGCTACATCCTCACAATCTTCTACGTAGCAAAAGACTTGATTGCCACAAATATACCTATACTTTTGGTTCACGGAATACTTGATTCATGTGACACGTACATAATCAGAGGAAATGATACCTCATGGGTTTTCATTTTGGCTCATGCAGGCTATGGCGTTTGGGTCGGCAATAACAGGGGCACATTATACGGCCGTCGACATACCAGCTTAGATCCTGACACAGATGAAGACTTTTGGGATTACAGTTTGCATGAAATCGGATATTACGATCTAGCGAAAATGATAGATTTCGTTCGCGAAAAAACAAGCTCTGACAGCATTCTGACTATCGGTCACTCACAAGGAACTTCAGCGCATTTCGTTTTAACATCAACGAGGCCAGAATATAATGAAAGGATAAAATTATTTGTAGCACTGGCACCTATAGCTTATATGAATAATCTGGAGTTTCCGGTATCACTTGTCACCACAACGGGACCAGCAATAGATGCAGTTTTAAAAGCGCTAAACATCAATGAATTACTACGAGACAATAGTACAGCGTCTGATCTTGTAACACTGCTATGTAGCAAAGGTATTGTTAGTTATGTTGCCTGTGGTTTTGGTGCGCTCTTTCCGTTCGCTGGATTTTGAAGGAAAACGAGTTTTAGTGGAATATAGGTGATATTTTATTCAGTTAGAATTTTCCGACGATGACGGTTGATTGTACATAACAACAGTAAAAACAACTAGGTAGCATAGCAACCTACCAACACTTCCTCTCAAGCAACCATCCATCATGAGAACGCACAGCACCATCAAGCACTGAAGTCTAAACCTAAACCAGACACACACCTCTCAAACTTAACGCGGGGCAATGGCTTAGTAAAGACATCGGCAAAGTTATCTTCAGTTGGGATGTACTCCAACTGAATTAACCCCTCATTGACGCAATGACGAACGAAATTGTACCTAATGTCAATATGCTTCGTCCGTCGGTGAGCAACAGGATTATTCGCCAACGCTATGGCACTCTGGTTGTCTACAAACAACTTAACAATCTTAGTGTTTCTATTTTTGATCACGTCACTGACTAACCTGTGGAGGTATACAGCTTCCTTGGATGCTTCAGATAACGCAACAAGCTCCGATTCAGTTGATGAAAGGGACACGCAGTTCTGTTTTCTGCACTCCCAGGATATCATATTCGGTCCTACTTTAAACATGTACCCCGAATAAGACTTTCGGTCCTTGATGTCGCCTCCCCAGTCAGCATCCACGTAACCTGTAATTATATGATTGTTACGTTCACCTGTCGACTTTCGAAATGTAAGGCCTAAGTCACATGTTCCCTTCATGTAACGTAGAACACGCTTAGCCGCCTTCATATGAACAGATCGACAACACGAATTATATTGAGCTAAGAAGCTCACAGCCGCCGAGATGTCCGGCCTCGTATTGCACGCTAGGTAATTCAGTGCACCAACCAACGACTGGTATCTTAATTGTTCTTGGCGATTCAACTCCTCACCTCCCCATCTGCCAAAACCTTATGCAGATCCAGTTCCAGCGGAGTTTTCACCGGTTTGCACTGATCCATACCATGATCCTTTAGAACGGTTTCGATAAACTTCCTCTGATGTAGGAAAAACGTACCTTCTTTTCCTCGTTCTAAACTCATGCCTAAACATTGTCGAGCTTCCTCTAAATCCTTCACCTTGAAGTATTTCCGCAATCCACTCAACAATTGCATTTTACTATTAATATTTTCGAAAAATATAATAAAATCGTCAACATAAAGACATATCAAAATATCGTCTTTATAATATAAACAACTATCAAACTCAGAGCGATTAAATGACATTGACAATAAAACATCATTTACTTTTTCGTTCCACGAGCGACTAGCTTGTTTGAGGCCATATATCGCCTTTTGCAATAAACAAACCTTATGTTTCTGACCTTCGCTGCCAAAACCTTCCGGTAACTGCATATAAACCTTTTCGTGTAAATCACCGTTAAGGAACGCGGTATTCACATCGAAATGATGCACCTTTAAATCATTTTCAGCAGCCAACGCCAGCAATAATCTGAGAGTTGACCTTCTTACGACTGGGGAAAAGGTCTCGAAGTAATCAACGCCGTATGACTGCGTAAAGCCTTTAGCAACAAGTCTGGCTTTGTATGTGAGATTTCCGTCAGCACAATACTTATACTTGTAGATCCATTTATTTCCGACTACTTTGGCACCTGGAGGTCGTTCAACTACCTGCCAAACGTCGTGCTCCTTCATGGACTCCAACTCTCGTTCCATTGCTGTTTGCCACTCTCGACTGTCAGATCTTTGTAATGCTTCCTTGTATGTTTGTGGCTCTCGCTCTATACCGCAAGTACTATTGTAGCAATATAGTCCGCTTTGTGCCTGACGTAACCTATTTCTTAGAGGATACCTAGGTTCTTCATCGTCAGCCCGCACACCAGCCACATTCGATTGTTCACTACGATCTTCAATGTCAGGATGTCCAGAACTTTCAACAGGGTTTTCGGGTTCAGCTGTACGAGTAGGTTCCGTGCAACCTTCTTCAAGTACCTCAGCTGTGTCCGAATTGTCCACCGAGTCTTCATAATATGAATCTTCTGCCATTGACGTAGATGGAACCTGTCTTGAAGGACGATCGATTTCCCATACAATAGCATTGTCTTCGTGATGAACAGCCTTTCGAGACGATATCAACTCAGCATTCGAATTCGATTCTGACGCCTTTAAATCAGAACATTCAGCAAAAGTAACATCTCGAGCTATTGTGATCTGTCTAGGGTTACTAAGATCCGCAAAGCGATACCCCTTAGTATCTTCGCAATAGCCAACGAAAATATATTGCTTTGCCTTAGCGTCCCATTTCTTTCTCTTCTCCTTTGGAATGTGCACGTAAGCCGTTGAACCAAATACTCTTAAATGATTAAGCTCCTGTATTTTACCTGTCCACAGTTCTTCCGGAATCTTCCCATCATTAGCACTATGGGGCAGTCTGTTCTTGACGTATACCGCTGTGTTACAAGCTTCCGCCCAAAACTTCTTATTAAGGTCTTTATCCATAAGCATGGTTCTTGCCATCTCTGTTATGGAACGCAGAGACCTTTCTGCGACCCCGTTCTGTTCTGCTGTGTAGGGTACCGTCAGCTGGTGCCTTATTCCCTTGCTAGAAAGAAATGCATTAAAATCTTTATTTATAAATTCCGTCCCATTGTCTGTTCTTAACTGTTTGACTGTCAAACCTGTCTCATTCTCCACATGTCTCACGAAATCCTTAAAGAAGTTCAATGTTTGTGACTTCTCCTTAAGAAAGTACACAAATAACTTCCTAGTGAAATCATCCACAATGACAAACATGTAATGAGCACCGCCATAAGAACGTTCCGACATTGGACCACACAAATCGGCATGTAACAAACCGAGTTTGTCAGTAGCTCTCCCTGCTTCACCCTTTGGAAAAGGTAATCTATGTGCCTTACCTCTTATACAAGCGACACAAGGTTCCATTACTCTTTTACCTCCAATGTCGATTTGCGGAAGCTTGCGTAAATCATTCAAATTTACATGCCCAAGCCTCTTATGCCAAAGCGCCAACGAGTCCTCCGCTTGAACTGTAGCCAAAGCCCCTTCTATAACAGGAAAACAATGATCCAACTTATAGATACCAGCGACTTCACTAGCAGTCACCACAAGCTTACCCGTAACTTGACCTATCGACTGGTGAAACATCCTACAACCATCAGAATCAAATATCACCTTCCAACCTTTCTGTACCAACTTCGATATTGATAAAAGATTAACCTTCAAGCCGGGTACATAGTAACAATCCTTTATAGGTAACAAAACTCCTTTTATGCTTACCATAATGTCACCCTTACCCTCACTTGACATTTTGTCATCATTCGCACATGTCACAACATTCTTATCAGTTATCATAAAGTCTCTAAACTAGTGCCTCTGGAAGCTCAGATGATTAGACGCACCACTGTCCAGATAAAACGCCGAGGGGCTGAAAGAATCGTGTACCGACAGTGAACAGCACAATGCAACTTTCTTCGACTTCGTAGAAACCGTTGATTTGCCATCGCCATCTAATTCTTTTACCAGCTTCGAGCAATCTGACTTCTTATGACCCTTCTGGCCACATCTGAAGCACTTGAGCTTTAAAACTGACTGCTGACCATGTTTTCTTGCTACTAACGCAGAGTTCGTAACCGACGAACCATTCGAAGAATTTTGACAGGAATCCTCTTGTAACAGCTTCTGACGAACATTTTCCGAGGTAAGCTTCATACCTGAGTGTTCTAGTGCCATCCGCAATGGTCTATATTCATCAGGTAGACCTCTTAATAGTACTACGGCAACTAAATCGTCATCAAAGCTGTGATTAATCTCTTTAAGCTTTTGCGCGTGGCTCATCACTGATGCGACGTATTCGTGCATAGATCTATGATTGCCTAGCTTTTCATCCAAGAGATTATTAATTAAAGATATCCGCCTGTTAATACCTTTATCTTCGAATATCGCTGCTAACGCATCCCATACTTCCTTTGCGTAAGAAAGATTTTGCACATAGGGGTACAGATGCGGTTCCAAATGTAGACACATCAACGTAAAAGCCTCTTGATCCTTCTCGATCTCCGTAGAATCATCTTTATTAGGTAGTGTTGACGTAAATTTAAAACATTTTTCACGAACTAGTAGCATTTTGATTGCGAATTTCCATGACGTGTAATCTTCTAATCCGGTCAATTTGGCAACAGAAAATTTAGTAGTCTGGGCCATGACCTGAAGGAAAACGAGTTTTAGTGGAATATAGGTGATATTTTATTCAGTTAGAATTTTCCGACGATGACGGTTGATTGTACATAACAACAGTAAAAACAACTAGGTAGCATAGCAACCTACCAACAGATTTGATCCAGCTGGGTTAGAAGAAGAGTTTTTAACAGGAGTCGTCTTCGGACATTATCCACGAGCGACATCAAGGAAGAGCTTGGTGCATTATGATCAGATTGTCTTGAGAAGTCAGTTCGCTCAGTACGACTACGGAACTGCGAAAAATGTCGCTAAATATGGGAATACAAGTCCGCCGGTGTATAACTTGACGGCAGTTACAACGAATGTTGCCTTATTTTTGGGTAGCTCTGATGGGCTGTCCAAGGTGAAGGATGTAGAACACCTGAACAAGTCACTACCTAACGTGGTGCATTATGAAGTGATGGAGCTTGAGCAATGGAATCATTTAGACTTCGTTTGGGGAAAAGATATAATGGCTAAATATCTTTACCCAACTGTTTTGGAACTTCTGAAAAAATATAATTAAGTAGGTACCTACCTAAGTATATATATGTATTTAAACTTACATGAGACATGTTTAATAATGAACGATTAACACGGTACTACTCACGTTTATTTAGTCACTCGCGCGACATGTTTCGGAGAACATGGGCCTCCACTTTCAAGCACTAAGAGTGCTGAGTGTCCGATCGGTCACCGGCCCGTCGCGCACTGGAGGCCTATGTTCTCCGAAACATGTCGCGGGAGTGACTAAATAAACGTGAGTAGTACCGTGTTAATCGTTCATTAAGTATAAATAGTTAAGGTAAAACTAGAAGTAAATTTTGATCAATACCTATGATAAGATTTTATATATATATAAGAATAACTGAAAAAGGATCAAAGGAATGAATAAAAATTATACTGACACGGTGATTTAATGTATTTTTAGTAATTTAATGGATAATTTTATTACTTAAATCAATAGGCATGCTTTTATAATTTACTGTTGTGAATTGTACGACAAGAATATTTAACAACCGAGCCGTTTTTGTGTTCTTTGTCTACAAAATCTTAGCTTGACAGTTTCATTACATTGCCACAATGTCACAGCAATGATCATATGGATAAAGGTACTCATAATGGATTTTTTTAATGACATACCAATTCGACAATATTATAAGTCATATTCTACTCCAGTCCACTTAAGCTGTTAGAGACTCACAGTCGGCTTACTGCCTGGTGGTTTGGCAAATAGCATCGGACTGACGGTTCCGGGTGAATATAAAAGGTGGCTCGAAAAAGGTAAATTGCTGTAAAAAAAAGATGCTGGTAGCATGTGGAGGTGTAATAATGGGGGTAAATTTTGTTTGTGTATTATTACACTATGCTGAAACAAAATAGTTAGTAGCATTAGAAAAAAAAAAAAAAACAGAAAAAACAAACAGTAAAATCGTAAAAACAAGATGCTACGGATATCTCCGTTTATGCTCTAAGTACAAGTAAAACGCGAAAAGCCAGAATACTCTACCTATAACATATTGACTATCAATGACATAATTCGTCTGTCTTGTGCGTCTTAAGCTGATGAGATGACTGAGGAGTGATCAGGAATGGTGACAAAAGGCCTGATGGGATGACTTTAGTTTCGTAACCGACAACAATATTAAAAACGTTTCTGTATAATATACAATATCTTCCGTGATCACGGGCGAAGGAAGAAACGGGGCTCGATACTCTTAGGGCTAAAAAATATAAGACCATAAGACTCTACCAATTATGTCGCCTGCTACGCCAATATGCTCGTGTTTTTGTCATTTGTGACAATATATATCACGCTCCAACAAGTATGTAAGAGCGAAAGTGACAGATAGCACGTTAGACAATAAAATGGCAAAAATGTTGCCTGTTTTGGGTAACTAAATAATCATGACATTCATGACTGATCTGCGAAGCCCGCTTATGTGCTCAAAATCATTTCGACTATTTATTATAATACATGCAACATAGCAAGCTAGTTACACCCGCGACTTTTTTTTATATCGAAGTCATATAAAGTTTTATTTCCTTGTTCACCAAAGTAAAATAACAAAGTAAAAATTTCTTAACGTTTTTCTTTTCTCACATCTATATATCTCACATTTTTTTATTAAACAAGTACTTATGTCAAAATCATTTTGACGTTTTACAGAGAGGAGTAGAGGCGCGATCACGGAACTAGATTTTGCAGGCTCGATTAATTTATAGACAGCATGACAAATAATTTTCTTGGCATGCCTGCTGCATGCTGCACTCATGCCCAGAATACGCTATTGAAGTCAAAGTCAAGCCAATCCGTAAACTATAATGTGTTCTAAATTAAGGCCTTAAAGCCTATTAGCAGATTTAATATTTTAGAATTAAAAAAAATGGATTGAAGTTAATGAAAAAGTTGAATGGCTCATTTGTGACATATGAAGATATGTTATCTTTCTGCAATCACACGGCGAGTATATTGACAGTGATTAGCTGGAAAAATATTAGTTCCTTGTTTTGTTGATATAGTGTCAAGTGTCATTTGTTTTATTAATGACAATAAAAGACTGGATGTATAAATTGTTTTTGAAAGACAAGATATCACTTTTCAATAAAAAAAGTCACTATGAACCTACTCCTACTGTGCGTAATTATTTTTGGTTTACATTTTTGCAAGGGGGACTTCAATTCTGAATCACTCAGTTAAATATCGAAAGCAACTTTATCTGAAGATGGAAAACTTAATTTTTCTGAATTGGCAATAAAATACGGCCTATCTCTGGAACAATACGACGTAACTACTGAAGATGGCTACATACTTACGATCTTTTACGTTGCAAAAAACTTGAATGCCACAAATATACCTATTCTTCTGTTCCACGGAATACTTGATTCATGTGACACGTACATAATCAGAGGAAATGATACCTCATGGGTTTTCATTTTGGCTCAGGCAGGCTATGGCGTTTGGGTCGGCAATAACAGGGGCAACTTGTACGGCCGGCGACATACCCGCTTAGATCCTGACATAGATGAAGAGTTTTGGAATTACAGCTTGCATGAAATCGGATATTACGATCTAGCGGCAACAATAGATTTCGTTCGCGAAAAAACTAGCTCTGACAGCATCCTGACAATTGGTCACTCACAAGGAACTTCAGCGCATTTTGTTTTGACATCAACGAGGCCAGAATATAATGGAAGGATTAAATTATTTGTAGCACTGGCTCCAATAGCTTATTTGAATAATCTAGAGTTTCCGGTGTCACTTGCAGCAACAACGGGACCAGCTGTTGTAGCAATTTTAAAAGCGCTAAACATCAATGAATTACTACGAGACAATAGTACAGCATCTGACCTTGTAACACTGCTATGTAGCAAAGGTATTGTTAGTTATGTGGCATGTGGGTTTGGTGCGCTCTTTCCATTAGCTGGATTTGATCCAGCTGGGTTAGAAGAAGAGTTTTTAACAGGAGTCGTATTTGGACACTATCCACGAGCGACATCTAGGAAGAGCTTGGTGCATTATGATCAGATTGTCCTGAGAAAGCAGTTTGCTCAGTACGACTACGGCAGTATAAAAAATATCGCTAAGTATCGGAGTATTAGCCCACCAGTTTACAATCTGTCGGTAGTGACAACCAATGTGGCCTTATTTGTGGGTAGCTCTGACAGGTTATCCAAGGTCAAGGATGTAGAACACCTGAACAACTCACTTGCTAACGTGGTGCATTATGAAGTGATGGAGCTCGAGCGATGGAATCATTTAGACTTCGTTGTGGGGAAAGATATTATGGCTGAATATCTTTACCCAACTGTTTTGAAACTCCTAGAAAAATATAGTACTTATACATAGAGTTAATTTTAATTAACATCTGTGATAAGAATTTTTGTATATAGGAATTGGAATAATAGAATATACATTTTTGCATGAATAACTAATAGAAGATCAAAAAGAATCAAATAAAAATTATACTTTCACAAATAAAATATTTTTAGTAATGGAATGGATAATTTTATGGCTAAAATAATAAGGATGCTTTAATAGTGTAAATTGTAGAATAAGCGATGTTCCTATGTCTTCAAAATCTTAACTTGACAGTTTCATTACACGACCACAATATTGTCAAGAGAATGATCATATTTTTGCTTAAGGAACGAACAAAACACATAAAATCTGTGTAAACGTCTCGTCTGTGTGCAGTGACGCATTAATAGATAGTTGATTGCAGGCTGTTCAAACTGCCAGCGAGTACTGTTTTTACTGAACAAGAAAGGAAATTTCGTCGTGGCGAGAAGAGCTATCAAAGGGGTTCTCGCTCGGGGTTTCTCGCTTGGCGATCAGAACTCTTGCCGTGAGACCAACTAGTTACAGAGTCCTTTTTACTGTAGGAGGTGGAACCGTATACATGCATTTAATACAATTAACCGTCTACTGCATGACATAAAAAATGTTTTTATTATAATAAGAACTTTAATTCCCTCCAATATATTTGAAAATTATAACTGCAATAAATGGCTTCGTTTGCAGTAAAGGGGCAATTTAGAACAAGCAGTTGAAATAATTAATGTCTAGTTCAGACGACGATATCACATCATTGTCGGCTACATTTGATGATATAATTTTAACGATGTTAATTTGTTCAGCTCCTGCTAAAGACTTTCATTATCATCATCATCATGTCAGCCGAAAGACGTCCACACATTTTTTTACTATACAGGCTATCATTGAACTGCCCCTTTTATGTAAATTTGTGCAGAGCTGTATACAATATTAGGTCCATCGCCATTTCCAACGCCATCGAACACTCGCTCAAATCCGGGCAACAGAACTATCAGAAGAGTAACTATGCACTCGGTTCTCGCTGCTCGCCAATACGTTTCTAGTTTGTAGATATAATCGCTTCGCGTTCATCATTCGCATCCTATTTTGTGCCCTAAGGTATAAAGCATAAAGTATAGGATTTTTAAGTATAATACGACTTTTTTTCTGATTCTAAATAACTAAAAATGTTTCCCCGTCCTTTGTTAAGTTGGGTTAGGGTCAATCCAATGATTTGTGCAACCCGCGTCGACACGTCGGAACTCTAGGTAAATAAAATTAAATTACCAATAGTTTTCAGCTAATATGTCATGTTAAGCTTACATACTGGAAGTTAATGTGTAAGATTGTCCTAAAAACATGTAGGTATTTATTTTATTAATAAACCACGTGTGTCCTTTTAGTGAAGGCTAATACTCATTATTGATATTCGACAATATCTGACGTCATTGAAGTAATTTTAATTAAGTACCTACAATAACAGCAGTTATCAAATACGAGTACAGGCAATAAGCATTATGCTAATAAATTTAGTTAGCATGAAGGACACTAATCCATACGATAAAACTATTTACAAATATGTGGGCATTCCGCTTATCCGTGGCCCTTTTTTGTGGAAAATTTAAATAAATAATTATTACATAAATTTATTGAGCTCCACGCTCCATAATGCTTGTTGTGGGTACTCAGCTAATTCAAAAATGACTTAGCAGCAAAATATGTATGCTCATCACACAAATAATGCCTTTTCTAGTATTTCATAGGCAGGGTCACTAGGCCAGACCTGTCGTCATAGAGTTTACAAAAGCTTTTATCTTAATATAATGTCTATGTTAAAATCTTTATTCCGTTTCAGTAACAGGGGACCTAAATTACCGCGGCAACTGCAGAACACTATTTTGCCTACTGGTTTAATTTTTAGATATTCAGTTACCGAATAAAAACTGAATCATCATCATGTCAGCCGAAAGACGTCAACTGCTGGACATAGGCCTCCCCCAAATCGACCCAAGAAGACCGATACGCCTTCCACAACCAGCGGCATCCCGCGACCCTAACGACACGAGTCCCATTTTTTACGTCTGAAAGCAAAGTCGGACCAACCGAAGCCATGATTTTTCAAATCAGAACAAAAATCAAATTTATGAAAAAGTTGAATGGTCCAATTATGACATATGAAGACATGTTGTTTTTACGCAATCATGCTATATCTAAGTTATTAGCTGGAAAAACATTTTTTGTGTCTTGTTGATATAGGTGTACGACATTAGAAGACTTGATATATAAATGGCTTTTGAAAGACGATATATTATCATTATTTAATAAAAAAAATCACCATGGACCTTTCTCGTGTGGTCTTCCTACTGTGCGTATTTTTTTTTTGTGACTTACGTTTTTGCAAGGGGGACTCTAGTTCCGATTCACTCAGCGAAATATCGAAAGCAACTTTATCTGAAGACGGAAAACTTATTTTTTCTGAATTGGCAATAAAATACGGTCTATCTGTGGAACAATACGACGTAACTACTGAAGATGGCTACATCCTCACGGTCTTCTACGTAGCAAAAGACTTGAATGCCTCAAATACACCTATACTGCTATTTCATGGAATACTAAATTCATGTGATACGTACATAATTAGAGGAAATACCTCATGGGTTTTTACTTTGGCTGAAGCAGGTTATGGCGTTTGGGTCGGCAATAATAGGGGCAATTTATACGGCCGTCGACATACCAGCTTAAATCCTGACACAGATGAAAACTTTTGGGATTACAGTTTGCATGAAATCGGATATTACGATCTAGCGGCAACGATAGATTTCGTTCGCGAAAAAACAAGCTCTGACAGCATCCTGACAATCGGTCACTCACAAGGAACTTCAGCGCATTTTGTACTGACATCAACGAGGCCAGAATATAATGAAAGGATAAAATTATTTGTTGCACTGGCTCCAATAGCTTATTTGAACAATCTCGAGTTTCCGATATCACTTGTAGCAACAACGGGACCAGCTCTTGCTGCAGTTTTAGAAGCGCTAAACATCAATGAATTACTACGAGAAAATAGCACCGCATCTGACCTTGTAACACTGCTATGTAGCAAAGGCATAGTTAGTTATGTTGCCTGTGGTTTCGGTACTCTATTTCCATTAGCTGGGTTTGACCCAGCTAAGTTAGAAGAAGAATTTTTGACAGGAGTCGTCTTCGGACATTATCCGCAAGCGATTTCAAGGAAGAGCTTGGTGCATTATGATCAGATTGTCTTGAGACATCAGTTTGCTCAGTACGATTACGGAACTATAAAAAATATCGCAAAGTATGGAAGTGTCAGCCCACCAGTTTATAACCTGACAGCAGTTACAACTAACGTTGCCTTATTTGTGGGTAGTTCTGATGGAGTTTCGAAGGTGAAGGATGTAGAACGCTTGAATAAAACACTTCCTAACGTGGTGCATTATGAAGTGATGGAGCTCGAGCGATGGAATCATGTAGACTTCATTTGGGGAAAAGATATTATGGCTAAATATCTTTACCCAACTGTTTTAGAACTCCTAGAAAAATATAGTTAATGATTTAAGAAAGGTAGTTACGGAAAAACTTACAGTTAATTTTGACCAATACCTATCATAAGAATTTTTGTATATAACTAGAAACTATATTTGCATGAAACAAGAATATCTGGGAGAGGATCAAAGAGGGAAAAAGCAAAAACTAAAAACTTTATTTAGACAGTGCAGAAATTAAACATTTCCATTAATAGATGATTTTTATTATTTAAATCAATAAACATGCTTTTAACAGTATTGTGCAGCAAGAGAAAATAGCCGAGCTGTGTCAACAATTTTTGGCCCACTTTATTTTCGTCTACAAAGACTTTGACAGTTTCATTACTTCGCCAAATTGTCACAAGAAAGAACATATGGATAAAGGTACTCATATAAACATTCTTAGTAAACATTCTTGATCACATACCAGTCTGTCATATTTTACTCCGCTCAAGCTTTACTACGAGTGCCCATCTACAGCTGTTAGGGCCTCACAGGCAGCGTATTGCATGGCGGTTAGGCAAATACGAGTAGCATCGCCTGGACTGACGGTTCCGGTTGAGTGTAAATGATGGTTCGAATAAACGTCACTTGTCGGAGATGCTGGCAGAACGTGGAGGTAAGAAAATGGAGGTTAATCAAGATTTTATAGTAAATACAGTATTAGAAGAAAAAACTATACCCATCCCTCTCGCTGATTAATTGTAATTGCGTCAGAATAAAACTAAGAATGTTTTATTATATATAGCTGGACCTAGGTATGTCCTTATACTAAGTCCAACAATGAGAGGTAGGGCACAGCGAAGTACCATCACGCTTGAGTCTGGAGAAGCCCAACTGGGGAAATACCTCCTCCTTTCAGTAGACCACAGCCAAAATACCACTGCTATTTTAGGTATGTAGTGTTGTGTTCCTGATGGTGAGTAAGGTTCACAGAGCTTCAACCCCCCTTAAGGGCCGGCAACGGGCTTGTGGCTCCCCTGGTGTTGCGGGTGGCTATGGGCGACGGTAATTGCTTACCATCAGGCAATCTGTCTGCTCGTTTGTCATTAAGAAAGCTAGCTTCCTAAAAACATCTAGTATAGATTCACGATCCGCTTAATATGTTTATCCAAACCTACATCATAAATCATAATCATAACTCCTCTAAGATGAGTATAAAAACCATAGAAAATCTTTACTTATTACTCAACTGTTTTCAGCTTTTTATATGGTGATAGTATTATCAATGTGTGTAGTCAGTAAGACGTGATATATTCTAAACCATTGTCACATATGTAAAAGCAACAAAATCCCAACATAATCAACCACTTTTGATATTAACTATTCTAGCGTACCGAAATGAATCATACTAACTCTTAGTAAACAAACTCCTTAACTAAAGTAATTATACAAATATTTATTGCAGTCTAATCCTTATAGTAGCTCCATGTATTCGCACTCGACGCGACCGAAGCCACGACAGTGATTTCAATCAGCCGGACCTAGCCCGAGCGAGACAGGACTATTCCTATTGACCGGCACTTCATTTAAATAACCACTATGTCTGAGCATGGTCGTCTATGATATTTCACAACGAAGCGGGATAATATTACTTTTCTATATAGGCCGCGGAAGGGTTGCCTGCCGAGTATATGTGGACCGATATGATTTTTACGAGGTTGACAACCCCTTTTCATGCCGGAGTATGTATTGTGCTTTTCTCAAACATGCAATACAATAGTTTAAAAAAATACTTCAATAAATAAAAAAATATGACAGGCGGCAAATGAGCAGACGGAAAAAAGGTGGTAAGCAATTACGGTCACCCATGGGCACCCGCAACACCAGGGGAGTCACAAGCACGTTGCCGGCCTTTAAGGAGGGTTGGAGCGCTGAGAACCTTACTCACCATCAGGAACACAACACTACCAGTGCTATTATGGCTGTGGTCTTCTGTTAGGAGGAGGTACTTCCCCAGTTGGGCTGCTCCAGATTGAAGCGTGATGGTCATCGCTGTGCCCTAGCTCTCATTGTTGGAAGTAGTTTAAGGACATACCCGGGTCCAGGGTTCAATTAAAAAAAGAAAAACTAAAAGTAAACATGCCAAATACAACAGCAAAATGTACCATAAATTGATTATTGTTTTTAATCCTTTATGGGGTCATCTGTTGTTCTTAGTTGTACTTAGTTGTAAGAACTTCTGTAACAACATGAAAGCAATAAATCTATTCTATTCTATTCTAATAGGCGTAGTGGCAGGATATCATAAACCACCAATGTTTTTTATGGCCAGTCTCCACTGGGTCACAAATTTATGTGGAAGGCAATTACAAAAGTGGACCTTGCCGGCGTTAGGAAAAACAGGAATTGCACGAATTAATTCCGCCATCTCCGTTCCACCACCGGACGTCCAGGCGAGGGGAGCGGTGTCATCCTTATATATGTTATGGGTTACGGTTGCATCCTAATGCGTAGTGCTAAGAAATGGAATTCGCTCCCTTCGTCTGTATACCCGGAAAGATATAATTTAGGTCTTTTGAAGGCAAGAGTAAATAGACTGTTACTGAACCAGCATGCTACACCCTCAATCTCGTCTTACCATTAGGTGTGTCTGAGCGACTGAGGTCAAACTCTAGTCATGCGTGTGTATAAAAAAAAAGGGTAGCATCCACACCAGATTCCGTCCGCTTAAGCTTCAAGGAGCCAAAGACACCCCATTAGGCCTCTTGCCGTAATCCCTAGCCCCTAGGCAAGAACTTGTATACGATTTTCATTACATTGCGGGCTATCGGCGTACGGCGAATTCGGTCGCTTTATATAACCCCGCAATGTAATTGAAATCGTATGCAAGTTCTTGCATGGTCTAACAATTACGGTTGGCTCAAGAAGAGCAGCCACATTGATGGTAGCACGGCGGATAAAATATGTCATTACTAAGCGATGCCGAAGTCTAGAAAAACGAAAATAGATATTGTCACATGTTATTTTTATATGAAGGTAATTTCACGGATAGTTGAGCAAAACTAAGTGCCAATTAGAGCTAACGGCTTCCCAGGTATCCCTAAGGAGTTATTGTGTTATAGCAAATATTAGTAAGACAATTACAAACAGTAAGTAATTAATATACGCTTGTATTATGTGACAGATTTTTTACCTAGAGAGCGGTATGCAACGAAGGAAACTTGAAGTTCCCGTGTTAAACTTAAAAAAAAACTTAGGAACAAGAAATCTTTTGGAAAATATACGTAAGAGGCTGACAAAGGAGTTTGTAACGATAATTCGTTAGAAACTGGATTACACGAATACTGGTTATTTTATTTAGCCGCGAGCCAAGAGTATCTCAGCCCTTTTTCTTCTCCCAATCTAGAGCAGTCTCACCAATTTCAGTTTTCTGGGTCTGCCCTGACGCCGGGCATCTCGTAGAACCCAATAAAATTTTGGTGTTTCATTATCATAGCCGTGATTAGTGGTGGATGGATGCCTATTACACTTAATTGGGCGGTTAGATCGTTTCTCAATTAGAGACAGAGATAAACAGCCTGAATTTTGTTAACACAAGTATTCTATTTGCAAAGGTAGGTTTATTATTAGTATATGCGCAATTTGCGGTCTTTTTGCGGACGTGCAAAAAGAGAACATACGAAAGTATTTTTGCAGAAACTGCAACGTTTTGTTTGTTTTGCTCACTTGGTCCATAAATATTATAGACATCTCCCCAAAATGATACTTCATTTTTATTCTTAAATAACTACAACTATGCAAATCCATGCATCTAAAGCGAGGTACATTGATACAAGAGGCACATATGTACAGTAGATTGTTAATACAAGGAATGAGTACTGATTGGTCATTTATTCATATATGTAGAAGTTCCTTATATAACCAATGAATGAGCTGCCGCGGATTCACCTCCGGTCGATCGCTAATTAAAGATTTTTAGACAGAAATAATATCTCTTCGGAGACCTCTGCAGATAACAGTAAAGCAAAGGATTCTGCGTTTTTTTATGTGTACGATTTTGAATAAATCACATTAAATTTTTCATTGTAGTTAAACAAGTAATAAATATAAAATTGATTTATAAAAATATCTAATTTTATGTTATTGTTATTTTTAAACAAGCCCGGAAATAAATCATAAGAAAGAGGCCCTAGGTATATGTATCAATGTACCCCATATAAAGGGCAGTATGAAACGATTGTAATTTTTTGAAAATCATCCCAATTTTTTTTAAACATCAACTTTTTAAAATGCTTATCAACCTAAATAAAAGGTCTTCATGAAGAATAGTAGTTTCGGTTTTATTTACAGCCACATCATCACCATTTCGGCCATAAGTCGTCCACTGCTGGATGTAGTCCTTCCCCAAATGTGATGTGTTGATGGGTGTTTTCAAAATTTGGTACACCCAATTAGCGAAAGTTGTTAAAAAAAGTTAAATCACTGTCAGTTTCGTGACGACAATTAAGCATGAAATCTTTATAAAAATTGACTTTTTGCCTTCAATTAGGTTGTAATATCGATTGAAGTTTATAAAATGAACAGCAAAACCAAGTTTTTATCGAAATTTTATGCTTAATTGTCGTCACGAAACTGACAGTGATTTAATTTTTTTTAACAACTTTCACTAATTGGGTGCACTATTTTTTGAAAACTCCCTGATACAAGTCATAGTAAATTATCAGATCACATTTTTATCTACGTATTTCGGAAAAATAAACACTAACCCCTCATCCTCTTTTTTGAAACAGTATAAATATTAATACGTCCGCATCAATCGCCCGCTTACTTCAATCCAATAATTATTGACCGGCCATCCCAAAATGGCCGACCATTTCACTCTAAAATAAATTCACAAGGGATCATATAACAGTTCATCTCATCAGTCATTCCGGCGGACACGTTGATAAATAAATCAATACAAATTCAATTGTTTTATTGGGTTTTGTAATGGTTAATGATTGATAATGGAAGAAAATAATTTGGAACTTTACCGGTGCACGGGAACGAAGCGACGTGAATGTTAATGAAAACACAGTTGGCTTTGAGTAAAAAGCTTTTATCCTAACTGGAGGCCGCGTATAGAGGAAAAATTCACAGCACAAAATATAACCTTCAATGTGTATCTTTCTGATTTTGTTGAATGTATGTGGAACGTTGTATTTTGGAAGTACTTATGGTGTTTATGGTCCATGTGGCTTTTTAACTGACAATATTAACACGTTCACGGAAACTGCGTAATCTGTCATAGGCCAAAGGAAACAAACGACTACGCCACGCCTGTGGCCGTACTGTGAACGTGTTAAGATATCCTTCTGCAGTAGTTACTGTGACTTTGCAACTGTTTTGGCATGTAAAATGGCCGACATTTTGTTTTTGTTTTATTACATGTGACAATAAGAGGCAGTGTGCTTGCAAAAACTGTAATGAAAAATACTATTTATTGGGGATTTATTATAGAGTTTAACCGTTTTTTTTTAATTAGCTCGAAAATGACTATTTTATTCTTTAAATACAGATAGCAAAGTTGTATTTAATCACAAGAGGTCAAAGTAATTTAAATTGTTTACCATTTACGTATAGAGTATTTTATTGACATTAACTGGCTGGAGGTTCTTTTTAATGTTATTGAATGATAAATGATGGATACCAATAATTTTGATTACATTTTTATTGTTTGAGTTATTTTTTTCGAAAGTTCCCTTTTTCCCTTTTTGTTCCCAAAGTTTCCCTCTCGTGTCTTGTAACCCTGCCAATGCACAAGATTTCATTCTTAGAACTACTTCCTATTCTCGTGGTTCAAGTTTGGAATATTTTGCTTGCTGTGGTTTCAATATTAGCTCAAAAGGGTAAACACTTACTTTGCTGCCTTGTATAACAAACAACTATTTCTAACGCACATTATCCGACTTATATAAGTAAAAGCGGATTTGTTGTTTGTCATACAAACACTGAAATATTTTTGTTATTGTAATTTTATATTACAGCAGAAATTACATATTTGTCCCAGTGTTTAAATACTAATAAGGCAGCCGACATCATCTGACGTGATTTCCCTCGAGACACGGACTAGTGTTGGTAAAGACTCGACCTCTCAACCTATTGCTCTCGAGTCCTCAGCTAACTCAGATTGACCATTCGACTTTGTTTAAAAACGGGTTGCAAACTCAACTAAATAACTAGGCATCTATTGAATAACAACTTATAACTTGTAATATTAGCGGAAGATCCTTTCCAATTATATTTGTTAGAAAGAGAGTTGCGCTGTTAATAATAGTTATAAATTATTAAACAATGAAATAGGCCCCCGGTTTAATGTAGTTGTAACGTGTCATAATAAGGACTTTGGCGTCCTACTCGTATATTCTGACGACCGGTCTGGCCTAGTGGGTAGTGACCCTGCCTATGAAGCCGAAGGTCCTGGGTTCGATTCCCAGTCAGGGCATTTATTTGTGTGATGAGCACAGTTATTTGTTCCTGAGTCATGGGTGTTTTCTATGTATTTAAGTATTTATATGTATCTATCTATTATATATATCGTCGTCTAGTACCTGCAACACAAGCCTTACTGAGCTTACCGTAGGACTAGGTCGATTTGTGTAAGATTGTCCCGAAATATTTATTATTTATTTATTTATTATTCGAATTTTGACGAAAGTTTTATATTATTTTTCTACACAAGCTTTCTTGAGCTTACTGTGAGACCTAGTCAATTTGTGTAAGGATGTCCAGTAATATTTATTGTTTTATTTTTTATTACAAATTAAACTTGTCTATAGCTGGAAAAGTTGATAAACACCCGACCCCAACTCTAATGACGTCAGATTTTTGCCATGAAAGTTCCGCCCCTGCTTATAAATCACATTATTGGCGAGACTTTTAAGTCCATTTAATTAATGCACTTATACATACTTTTGGGAATTGTTAATAAAAAGCCCTGCATGTCGTTCTTCCGTGCACAACAGCTATAAACGTATCTCAGACAGGTGGACGTGACTAACGCAAATCGATGTAGGGCCTTAAAGAACTCAACTTAGAACTAGATTTGTAAAATCGACTGTACCTCCTCGATTTAGACTCGTGAAGCTTTTCCCAACTCTAGCATAGGCCTCGAAATATTTATGTGGTCATGGTGAAAACGTATTATGTCTCATGATACTAGTATGAAACTTAAGCCTGTTTCTAAAGCCAATGTTATCCAACCGTAACTCGACATGACTCTTATTTAGTTTATTTGACGATTTTCGGTACGGTACGGTATAGTTATTCCTTCAATACTTAAAAATACAACATTATAGTATACAACTAATTAATAAAACGTGAGAGTTATCATGTATGTTTATACTTATTGATGATTTTCCGATATTTCGGCATTGTTACAAGCGCCATACTCACGGTGCGGTGTAGTGTAACCGATGTACCTACCTAGTGCCTACTGCAAAATTTATCGGCGGTCAAACCACACAACCACAGCGATCTAACCTCTTTCTGATCCGCTTTGTTTGCGGAATGTCACTTTCAATACTACCGGCCGCATTCTCACTCGAGATTTGATTACTTTCGTGACATACGCTACTCTCTGTATCAATATACACATACATGGTAACAGAGCTTTAGTGTAAGTTTCTTTTGACGTAAAAAAACGTTTACGGAAACGCAAACGCGTTCGTAACGTAAAGTTACGTTAAAAACTTAAACTCAGGGCTCTGACCCGTTTCAAGTGCACGACTGGCTGAGCACCTATCTGTTACTAGCGTAATTTATAAGTTATATAGTTAAGTTCACTTTTTATTGTAATTTTCTAATTTTCACTTGCATGATATATAAGTTTTGAGATTTATAATTATCTGCGAATGAGGTGTCGGTACAAACCCGAGTTTAGGGTTTCACGGCGCTTAATTTTAAAATATATGTAACCCAAATGTAACAATAAATAAATAATAAATAATAATAAGTGATAGTTGTAATAAGAATGATGACCGGTCTGGTCTAGTGGGTAATGACCCTGCTTATGAAGCCGATGGTCCTGGGTTCGATTACCAGTCGGGGCATTTAGTTGTGTGATGAACACAGATTTATGTTCCTGAGTCATGGGTGTTTTCTATGTATTTAAGTACTTATATGTATCTATCTATTATATATATCGTCGTCTAGTACCTACAACACAAGCCTTACTGAGCTTACCGTAGGACTAGGTCAATTTGTGTAACATTGTCCCAAAATATTTATTTATTTATTTATGACGATAAAGCATAACCACTAATTTAGCCTAATTACTTTTTAAACCTTAGCCTAGTTTGTCACCTTTCTACGAACCTTAAGGTCCCGTGTACTTTCTTTGAGATATTTATATATTCTTTATTACACAATACAAGATGGTCCAAATAGCGAACTGATCCAAGTTCTTATTTGACTACGGAACACTAAAAATAACCTCATTACTAAATTCATTTAGAATTTGTATAATGTAAACATATAGGGGTCTATGTCCAGCAGTCATACTAACAAGCGAGTACTAACAGCAACACTCTTAGCTGAACATTGGTGGACCTTATTATATAAGGCATAGGGTCCACCGATGTATAGCTAAGAGTGTTGCTACGGACCCGGGTATGTCCTTAAACTACGTCCAACAATGAGAGGTAGGGCACAGCGATGACCATCACGCTTGAATCTGGGGCAGCCCAACTGGGGAAGTACCTCCTCCTTACAGAAGACCACAGCCATAATAGCACTGCTACCTTTCAGGTATGCAGTGTTGTGTTCCTGATGGTGAGTAAGGTTCCCAGAGCTCCAACCCCCCTTAAAGGCCGGCAACGCGCTTGCGACTCCTCTGGTGTTACGGGTGCCCATGGGCAACGGTAATTGCTTACCACCAGTCTGCTCGTTTGCCGCCTATGTCATAAAAAAAAAAAGATCTAAAAAAAAACCGTCGGCAAATGAAAATTCTCGCCTGATAGATTATTTTTCCAATAGCTTAGCTGACTTCGTGAACATTTAGTCGTCTAAAATAGAACCTGCATACTAAATAGGATATACCGGTCTTTAAAAAATGCAAATTTCAATGCGATTAGTGCGAAAGAGAAAGGTATATTTGCCGGTGAGAGAGACGGAGCTATTTTTGATGTTCAGCTTGAAAATAGTTAACCTAGATGCATATTTTAATTACTCTTTATGCCATCAGGGATTCCGTTTTACGTTAGGCGGAGTAATGGGGGTTGGATGAATCTGATATTTGGGCAATCATGATTTATAACTTTAATATATGAAAAAAGTTTAATGTGACAATTATTTGTTATACAAGGCAGCAATCTTTTTGTTTTTCTTCTCGTAATATTGAGACCTGACTTAGGGAATGATTCCAAAATTTAATCACGAATTGTGAGTGGACCTTGAGCGTTCGGAGGGTTTCAAGGCACGTGAGGCAAACACGCTTTGCTTCCGAGTGCAAAACAAATTTTTCCACCTCACTACCGCGAGGAAATAATTAACGCTAAAACATTTAAAAATAATCCGGATTATTGGTATCCAACATTAATCATTTAAAAGTCCAGTCCAAATTTGTATATTTCGACTGCTGGAGATAGCTAGTACACTGGCAGGCAGGTTGGCGACCGCAGTAGATATCTATTTGGTTTCGACGTATGCTGCTGCCCATACGCCGGTTTCTTCCCTTTGTCGCCTCTTACGACACCTGCGGGAGGAGGGGTGGTGCCGTATGAGAATAGAATTAGTTATTTCTTATACAACCAAAAGTTAGTGTTTACTTTCTCGTACTAATAGTGAAACCCGATCTAGCGAAAGATTCCAAAATGGAACCACGAGCACAGCGAGTGGTTCAAAGAGAGGAATCTTGAGTATTGGGAGGGTTTCAAAGTACGAGAGGGGAACATTTTGCTACCGAGTGAAACACACAATTTTTCACCTCACTACTCCGAGGAAAAAAAAACTAAAATCTTAAATATGTTTTTAAAACATATTAATTACACACATTAATTTTACTTAATATCCGACCAGCTAACATAATCGATTAGTAATAAACAATTTGTATGAAATTACTTTGCACTCTTGTAAATCAATCTTGCTATCTGTTTTTAAAGAATAAAACAGTTCTTTCTGAGCTAGTAAGGTGAAGGTTTTTATTGTTACTTATTCAACCGATTTTTTTACATGTCTCTATGCCATTTCAAATGCCATACGACACGGGCAATCATTAAAACAGGTGAAACACCACTGTTATTATTGCAAGCGATTATATTGCGTATTCCGTGCGAGTAACGCTCAATATTCCACATCACGGTGCACGTGCGCTGTTTGCTAATACCTGGAGCATTCAAACATTGAAAATTCACACGATTTGATTTGATTTTAATATGACTTTTGATTGTGTGATGTGACAAATTAAGTATTTGCAATTCACAGTCACTTGTTCTTTTTTTTATGACAAAGGTGGCAAACGAGCAGACGGATTGCCTGATGGTAAGCAATTACCGACGCCCATGGGCACTCGCAACACCAAGGGAGTCACAAGCGCGTTGCCGACCTATAAGTGGGTTGGAGCTCTGGGAACCTTATTCACCATCAGGAACACAACACTACATACCTGAAAGGTAGCAGTGCTATTATAGTACAGGAGTGGTACGAAAATTTGTAGGCGAGGATCAAAATAATTCCCACAGAAGCGGAGTTTGTTTTTTTTAGTTCTTTGTATGCATCTATTTGACATACTAAAAATATAGAAAAATACATGTGTGCAAAATGTGATTTTTCACACGGCAAAGATTTGAAAAACTGAGAATTCTCCATATAAAACTCATATTTTGTGTGGTTTCAAATTACAGGAAATTACACACTAAAAACTATAATGAGGTTAATTTTATAATATAAACGTAAATAACAAAGTGGTGAAAAAAAAAAACATTTTTCAAGCAAAAATTTTTTTTCTTTAAATTGAAAATTAAACTTTACCTTTATAGACTATACACATCAATATACGTTATAAAAATAACATGTTTAAATCATGAATATTTCTAATTATACTTATATTATACAAAACATATAGGCTGTATTTTAATTAGCACGAGAAAATATAGACCTCACCCATAGACTGCCACATGGAGCAATCTTCAACATAATGTAGTCACTGCTACCAGCGTTAGTTTAGCGTTTGTGGATGTCCGATATTGCGCTTTCCTAGACGTAGTCGCCACGAGGATTTTTCTGTCTTAACGGCCATCGACTCTCCGAGTTACGTGGCCTTCCCATTGCCACATCAGCAATATATGTGTGAAAAATGCGTTCTTTTGCCCCACAAAAATTGTATCTTCGAAAATTCATAAAATTTATTAAAAATCGTATGTGGCATCGATTTTTTTTTTTTTTTTTGACATAGGCGGCAAACGAGCAGACGGATTGCCTGGTGTTAAGCAATTACCATCGCCCATGGGCACTCGCAATACCAGGGGAGTCACAAGCGCGTTGCCGGCCTTTAAGGGGGGTTGGAGCTCTGGGAACCTTACTCACCATCAGGAACACAACACTACATACCTGAAAGGTGGCAGTGCTATTATGGCTGTGGTCTTCTGTAAGGAGGAGGTACTTCCCCAGTTGGGCTGCCCCAGATTCAAGCGTGATGGTCAACGCTGTGCCCTACCTCTCATTGTTGGACGTAGTTTAAGGACATACCCGGGTCCAAAAGATTTGAAAAAATGTTAATTACAGGAAAATTAATGGTAAAAAAGGTTATGACGTTAATTTCTAAAATTAAAATTAAATAACCAGATGGTAGAAGATTAAAAGTAAGCTTGTGCAGTGTTCAATATGTTATATCATCATCAATATTTAACAATGTTGGTGGAGTCTACTTTTCCCTCTGCTAGCCTTATAACAACAGCCTTCTTCTTTACGTGTCTGAGATATGCATATCTTGGCCTTCCTCGGTCTGTCATCCTCTCGATCTTGGTCTCCAAAATTTTAAAATAAAAGGTCTTATACCTCATCAGATGCCCTATCTTTGTCTCACCTTTTATCTGTAATAAACAAATTTTGCAAGACGTCTCCATTAGTCATGATTTCTGTCCAGCATTTGTTATGAGGTTTTTGGTAATAACAAAATTATTGTATTACTGTTAATTTTAAGGCTGAATCTATCAAAGATTTCATCATTTTTAACGTGTTCTTCATATTTGAACTTATATGCTGTCTTATATAGGAATGTATAGGAATTCTGACATCTTCTGCAGCTTTACCATTTGGAATATTCGACATGGCTTTCAAAAACTCTTCTTCAAGTATTATTTTCCAATCTATTACCTATTTTACTAACTATGTATACCTATCTTACTACCTATTCTATCATCTCTAGTCTATTAGCTGTTCATCTTCCATATCATCTTCATCGAACTCGACAGGACTTATAAAGTTCTTCCATGTATCTTTTCCAATTGTTTAATGTTATTTGTAAATCTAATAATCTTAAATCACAGAGCAATAGAGAACATTTAAAACATTCTATGCCATATGTCGACACATTATTATCTGCCACTACAACATTACTCATTTGTATACGGTTTACGGGAGTATCGACCATATTTACTATTAATAAATTAATTAAAAATTCTAGTGTAGGGCTCAATTGACATATTGAGTAGTTGTTTTTTTCCAACCCCCCTTCAAAGGCTTTCTCATAGTCCACAAACGCCAACCATAGTGGCTGATTACATCGTGGTTCGATCGAGACATGGGCTGTACTTCTATTTCTTTAGCGATCACCGCTATTCAGGACCAAGAGCTCTGAGCCAATCCAGCCGCACCGAGGTGTAAGACAGGAAGATGTCATTCTCCGAACCTGTTTGCTGCACTGGAAGATGCCTTTAAGGTACTGGATCAATGTTAAGAGCGAACACCTCACTCACCTTCGGTTCCTAGACTATGTCATTGTCATGTCTGAGCACTTCAGGACCTTAGTAGAGTTTCAGAACAGGTAGGGCTGAAAGTTAACATAATAGAAGCATCAAATATGTCCTTGTCGCCATGTATAGGATATCGGTTGGGAACGTTGCTGTCGAAGTTGTTGACGAATATTTGTATCTGGCACATGTAGTCCAGTTAGGCAAATTAAACTTCGAAAAGGCAATATCAAACTCGGCTGTGGAGCATTAAGGAAGACCCGTGCACGTTACCGTGAAGGTAGCGTGCACTGGAAAGACCTATGGCTCGGACTATCGCCACGTAGATGATGATCCGTAAAAAAAGACAGAAAAACCGCCATGGCTCAAAGAATTGCACTGTTGAAGTGGCAGTGGTGGTCGATGGCCGTTAGGACAGAAAAGTCCTAGTATAGTGGCGACTACATCTAGGAAAGCGCAATATCGGACATCCACAAACGCTAGACTAACGCTGGTAGTCAGTGGCCGCAGTATGTTGAAGATTGCTCCATGTGGCAGTCTATGGAGGAGCTCTATATTTTGTCGTGTTAATTAAAAGTCTATTTTTTGTATTATTTAAGTATAATAGGAAATATTCATGTATTAAACATGCTTTTCTTTTTGTAACGTATATTGATGTGTATAAAGTCTATATAGGTGTTCTAATAATTTTTATTTTGAAAAACAGGATAACAAATGTGAAAACAGTAACATTAAAATAATAAACCTATCCCAGGTCTCGGTCACTGGGTAGGGTGCCCAGAAGGCTGGCCGCATTCCCGCGTTGGATTGCAATGCTGATCCTCTGGGCGAAATAGTGACCAGCCCTCTGGTCACCAGAAGCCTCAATAAGGCGCGACGCAATCTCTTTGTAGAGACGTCGCGCATTTGGACCCCATGGCCCCAGGGTTTCAACCCCAAACGCCGCAAACATGAAGCTACTGCCAACAGCAGCATATTTGCGACGCGTGAGGTTTTCGGCTGTAGATGCAGCCGCGCCAGCATCAGATTTGGTGGCAGGAATATGAGACGGCGCCAGGGTGTCTACACAAGTAGCATCCCAGACGAGTGGCCGTCCCATAGTCCAAGACACCAACGTCATTCCGTCGGGCCTCTTGCCATCGTCCCTTGTCAGACCGTTGGGCTCGAGGACTGCCGGCACCTTGGCACTGACGAGGGCCCAACGAATGACGTCATTGATGCTGGCATGCCGAGGGATCCGCCCGGCACTCCGGCTGCATGAGAGCCCATGGTGACCGAGACCGTCCACCGCAGCACCGCATATATATATATATAGGTTAAGTTTCATTATCAATTTTAACAAAAAAATTTTTTTTTGCTTGAAAAATCTTTTTTTTTAGTCACCACTTTTTTAATTTACGTTTATTTTATTAAATAACCTCATGACCTTCTTTTGTGTGTAATTCCCTGTAAATCTTTGCCGTGTGGAAAATCGCATTTTGCACACATATTTTTCTATATTTTTAGTATGTCAAAAAGAACTAAAAACACCAAACTCCGGTTCTGTGGCAATTATTTTGACCCCAAACGCTATATCTCCTCTACTATTATGGCTGTGGTCTTCTGTAAGGAGGAGGTACTTCCCCAGTTGGGTTTCTCCAGATTCAAGCGTGATGGTACTTCGCTGTGCCCTACCTCTCATTGTTGGACGTAGTTTAAGGACATACCCGGGTCCGTAGCAACACTCTTAGCTATACATCGGTGGACCCTATGCCTTATATAATAAGGTCCACCAATGTTCAGCTAAGAGTGTTGCTGTTAGTACTAGCTTGTTAGTATGACTGCTGGACATAGGCCCATATATGTTTACATTATACTCATGCTGAATTGATTTAGTAATGAGGTTATTTTTAGTGTTCCGTAGTCAAATAAGAACTATTGTAGTTTGGGCATGTCTGTCTGTCTGCTGCTTGTCTCGTTAACACTAGATTTGAACATTTGGCATGAACATATGTACAAATATAATTAGCATGTCAAGCTGTAGGTGTAGGTGTCCCTGAGTGACACCGGCCTTATAAACAGGCTGATTTAGTGGCAGTTGAGCAAGAAAACAAGGCGTGACATAGAATTAATAGGTGAAACTAATTAGGT
Source organism: Grapholita molesta (assembly GCA_022674325.2). Classification (NCBI taxonomy): domain Eukaryota; kingdom Metazoa; phylum Arthropoda; class Insecta; order Lepidoptera; family Tortricidae; genus Grapholita; species Grapholita molesta. The sequence goes on from CP053137.2 coordinate 13,600,229, forward strand.
TAAATATTATTTTTTTATCATTAAAAAAATAATTCAGATGGTAAGTAGAAAAAAATATTTAATTACAATTTGGTCACCCTACTCAATGAGACGTCCCATACTACGTATGTCAAAAAACACGGGGTGACCATGATTTGGTTTCCACCACGTATTTACAATAGAAAAAAACAGTTGAATAGCCAAGCCAAAAAGAATTTGGAGTCGGTGGCAGCCACTCTTTTCGTTTCCAGAAGCCTTCGGCAGTCGTGAATAAATTGATGTTTCAATACTTCACTGCCTCCTCGGTGCACTCTGCACTATATTATATATAATATATTTTTTTCTTAGTCCATTTGCCAACAAATCCAAATCAAAATAGCTGACATGCACGTGCAGCGGTGTAAAAAATCTGAGTGTCAATTGTATGTTGATTAGCGTGGCTGGCACCGACACCAAAACCAAAAATAATTGTATATAGGTAATTGTCCTAAGAAATGTATTTGTTCTAAATAGTCCCAAAGTACTTATCAAGTAATAAAGAAAACAATTATTTGTTGTCATATTTGAAGTCGGGTTTATTTTTTGTTAAAAGTTTATAAGTTATCGCAAGTTTATCATTTTTATTTTGACGACCAAAACGGCTTCGTAGATAAAGTGACCCTGCCTATGATGGGTCCGGATTCAAATCCCAGTAAGGACATTTATTTTTCCTGAGTTATAGGTGAGTCCCGTGAGCCTGGCAATATGCCGCGAACACGCGAGGATGATGATAGTATATAACTCAATACACTATAATACTATCAGGCAACGGCCTGAGTACCCATAGTACAAATGTCCTTAAGCTTACCGCGGGGCTCAGTCACTTTGTCGAAGTATGTCCTGTAACATGCTTTTGGCCGCGTTTCAACACTCAGTACAGCGAGATAAACGCGGATCAAACTACTATAAGTTATTGAACTGGTTCACTCAGATCACAGACAAAAATGCTTAGGATACACTTTTGGCAGACTCGATTCCCGGTTCGTCAGAAGGAGGAGAGGGTTATTGAAAATTCCTAGAATGCAGTTCATATTGTTGTAAATAAAAGTAAAAATTTATTTTTTAATAAATCAGTTTTTAACTACCTTTCCCTCAAGATCACAAAATCGTGAGGCGCCTTGGATTTACGTAAATGCCTTAGAACGTGAACACCAATGGAAGTAATATCAATATCAAATCAAAAAATATATAAAAGATGTGAATACCGCTTCGTCTCTGATTACGACTCCAACCACCAACCTGCTATTCCGACTAGCACACTTCTTGAGCGGGAATCGCAATCCGCCCTGACGTATCCGGAAATCCGGACATTTATTCCAGCAATCCGGAATTTCGATTTTGAATTTATCAAATCATGGTTTTGAATAAACAATACAATAAAACAGTACATAATTTGGTTAGGCTCAGAGTGCCCATGTAGATTTAACTCACAGACTCATTGGCGATCCTGAGTTGATGAGTGTAAGGTTACATGGCATTGAGCACAGTCGCAGGGTTGCTAGTTTGTGTTTTACAGGATATATTTTGGAGAGTATGCACAGGAATTGCACATTTTAATTCCGTCATTTCTTTTCCACCACCTCCAGGCGAGAGGAGCGGTTAGATCCTTACGTTGTGAAAATTTAACTCTCCTAATGATGACTGCTAAGGAATGAATTTGCTCCCTTCGTCTGTATTCCCGGATATATAATTTGAGTCTTTTCAGGGTAAGAGTGAATATAGGCTGTTACTGAATCAGCGTGCTACACATTGCAGACATGTTTACAAAAACAAAATAACTACATCGGATATGCTTTTTTTTCTTTAGTAAACCAATAAAACTAATTCACTGTATAAATATTTACCCCGTAAAGTTACATATCTAGGGAATATAATACGTAAATATAAATTTATCAAACACTCGTTTATACATTTAAGGGACACTTGGTTATTAAAATATAATCAAAATAAGAACTGACTTTAACTATCAATATGCCAATAGAGACGATCTCGATCACTCAGAGCAGATCACTGGATTATACAATTATTTTTACTTCTTTACTGCCAGTGATATAGGAATACTAACGTTCTTAACACAACTGTTGTGTCGCCGGCATTGGCAGGTACATTTTTTTGAACCACGTGTGTTCGTTAAATCGGCAAAGGAGAACGCTGTAGACACAAATACGTGTCACTGGCATAGGAGGTCGACCATTATTGATCACAGACGTTGTGTTATCGGGCCTGAACGTGTTAAATATAATAAATAGTTCAAAGTTGGCTAAACGTTTGACGTTCTACATTATATTCGTAAATAACTGACTTAGAAGATAAAGTTTAACGTTTTGCAATTTCCCGGACTTCAAATTAAGTTCCTGAAGCGTTTGAGTTTTAATATTTAATGAGTAACCCTCATTAAATAACTTTGGGACAAATTTATTAACTCTTTATTTGATGTACTGTTGGGAAGTTTTCCCTCTTTGGAAATGATTTCCTTTCTATTTCTTTGTTATTTCCTGGTTTGTTTTTGGTATTTGATCTAATCGGGCTGTGAATAAAACTTGTTCTAATTTTGTATTTCTATTGTTAATGAAAATATCTGGATAGGAATTGCCTGGATGGATTTGAAGACAGATTTCTCTTACTTTACTTATTTTATGATAGAGCTAAATATCTAGATAACTACATATGCAACATTCAGGAACAATTTAGTCATATTTAACATCTTAAGTTTTATATTTTTAATTAATTTCCTTACTGTTCAGATATTTGCTTGTTATTCTATCAAATTGTTTACTAATATCAAAATATTGTATCGAGTTTTTTATGTTATAATTTTTTAGTTTGTTTTATAAATATTAGGTGGCCGAGTGGTTTATTAGGTCATGGTGTCGGTCCTAACAAAACAAGTCAAAACCAGTAGCAATAGCAGTTAAAATTCGATTTTCTCCACAGTGCAAACATATAAACACAATGGGTTTTTTTTGCGGATTTAAGATTATATATGAACTATAACTAAATGTTATGTGGAACCCATGGCCGTTGGGGCGTAAAGGTTCTCGAGTGGGGACCAAGTACCGGAAGGTGCAGCCTGGGCTAACCCCCCAGAAATGGACCGATGACCTGGTAAAAGTCTCCGGAATCCAGAGGATGAGGGTGGTGCAAAACTGGTCCATGTGGCCCATTTTAGTGGATGGTTATGCCCAGCAGTGGACGACCTACGGCTGTTTTAATGATGATGATACATTGTGCAAACCGCCGTTCAAATCACGCGCATGTACCACACAATGCTCAATTTAGTCAGGACGGGCTGCAAATTTTTCCTCCCAGCTAAACTGCAGTCTCCATCGGAATACGGGGTAAGCTCCTACGATTGTGGCAAATGAAATTTTCACCTATTCCGGATTTCAGCTGCATGTGAATTTTTTGCTACGTATGTTTGATTTAGATTGCAGTGTGCGGGAGGAACTTAATTTTGGCAGTCGAGAGGGAGAGGCGTCTAGGGAAAATTTAAATCTGTATGTTTGCAGCAAAGTAATTTTCTGTGAGTTAGATAGCAGGTTCTTGTTGCTGATATAGTTTTATTTTTGTTAAATTTTATTTAAACTCAGGCTTCTTCTTACAACAATTCGAACTCTACTTACAAAATCTGCGTATGAAATAACAGAAACACATGTTGTGGTGAAATGTGTCCTTCTGACAATGTTTTACATACAGGTGCCTAGATGATCAAATCCGAGATAACATATATAAGATATGAAAATCGTATGACTTCATCGGAATTATTCAGTTAATTAATCAAAATGCAGTTTGATATAGGGTATTTTTTTGCCGTTGTTAAACTAAAATGTGTGTCGAAAAAAATAATAGAGTTAAACCGTAAAAAAAAAATAAAGTGAGTATTTTCGTAAATAATGGAAGGTATAATAAAATGCCCCTTTCCCCACAACTTTAGACCCGCAAATCCAAAAACATATGAAAAAAAACATGAAAGTATAACTCAAAGGAAAATTATCTTGAATTGGATCGGTTCAACCGTTTTTGACTTACGCATCGAAAACTACATAACACTACTCTGAGTTGCAAATCTCAATTATTCCTCCTGAGAATTACTAGTACTAAAAGTTTTAATAGAAAATAATTTAATTTCAAACATAAGATACAAAAGCCTGGGCAGAGAGTACCATTTTGTACCGTTTGGTTTAAAGACGCTAGGTCCATGGCGTCCCAGCGCACACAAACTTTTTGCAGAAATCCCAAAGCGTCTGGTGATATAACTGGTGGTGATATAGCTGGCGGAAACGAGGAAATGCCGCCAGCATCCTTGAACCAATGCCTCAAACGCCTATAAATATTTTCAGTCAGCTTACAATCTGAAAACTGTCAAAAAATCCCGAAGACTTGTTTTTATCAAGACCGATATTCTTTTTGACTAAACGTAGCTCAAAATTTGTTATTTTAAAAATAAGGTTTATTCACACAAAATACACACAAAGACGAAGGAATGGCTTTCAAAATAAACTTCGAAACGAGAGAGAATCTCCCGCAATTTAAAGGAATGTTTTTCGCTCTGAAATGCTATGTTCATCCTTATTTCTCACAAATCGACTGTACATCAAATTAAATTGCACTGCAGGCGAAATGAACCTCGTTTCGTGAACACAAACTTTCCCGCTTGAGCGTTCAGTACAACTCGATCTTGGGATGCAGTTGTATTGAATCCAGACGATACACTAACTTCGCAAATGAATTTAGATTAGCGTCGGTATGAGTTCTTAGCTAAAATTGCGTGTTATTTTTTTTACGACATAAGGTGGCAAACGAGCTGACGGATTGCCTGATGGTAAGCAATTACCGTCGCCCATGGGCAAGACAAGCGCGTTGCTGACCTTTAAGGGGGGTTGGAGCTCTGGGAACCTTACTCACCATCAGGAACAAAACACTAAATACCTGAAAGGTAGCAGTATTATGGCTGTGGTCTTCTGTAAGGAGGAGGTACTTCCCCAGTTGGGCTTTTCCAGACTCGAGCGTGATGGTACTTCGCTGTGCCCTGCCTCTCATTGTTGGACGTAGTTTAAGGACATAACCGGGAAGAAAACCCGTTATAACCTTTAACAGGTGTTACAAGGAGAATTGGTGAAAAAATTCAGCCTTTCAATTACCACCTACCTGCTCAGACGATGCCTTTTGGCCAATTATGTAGCGACGCGACAAAGCCCGCGTTACAGATATTTTTTGTTCTGGAATTGCCTGATGGTAAGCAATTACCTTCGCCCATAGGCACCCGCAACACCAGGGGAGGGTACAAGCGCGGTGCCGGCCTGGGTCGTATCGGTCCGGAAATACAGCTGACTGCAAATCATTCCATAGTTTTGATGTACGAGGCAGGCAGTTTCAATTATACGAAAATAATAATATAAAATACACATTTTTGAGAAATTTACATCGCCACGTTCTTCATAAGTAATTGGAATAAACCCGTTTTAACTTTGCTTCGCAGTTCATTAGCGGCTCGATGCTGCCAAGTCACAAACAACTATTCGACACGGGCGCAAAGTCAAATAGCACGAGTCCGGTTGTTGTTATTTGATCTCATTAAATGTTTTGATGTCAACTAGGAACCATTCAAAGCGTTTTTTAAATATTTTGATTTGCTATTGTTTCTCTTAGTCTAGACACGTATATATTAAGATGGATGGTTTCAAAAAGATATGGCTTCCACCAATTCACATGATTTCGCCATTATCATAGTGATTGAAGTCGTGAGTCGAAGTGAATCGAATAACATAACAAGTGTGCATGGATTGACAGTGCACAAACACCGCCCTTATTTCCTTACAGAAGACTACAGCCATAATACACTCTTACAATTTTTTTTGATGTGCAGTGTTGCGCTTTTGGTGGAGAGTAAGGTGCCCGGATCTTCAACCTTAGCTTGAAAAGTCAGGAGCGCACTTGTGTGTGTTGCAAGTGTCCATAGGCGGCAGTATTTACTTAACATCAGGCGATTCGTCTAGCGCCATCTGTCGAGTATCGTATGTAGTTACTTAATTTATTGCGGTTGTGAAACACTAGATGGCACTAGTACCTTTGCCAGCAATGAACAGTTCGACAGTGCCGACGTATTTCAATCTAGGTCCGATTTTTCCCGATGGAAAATCGTTTGGACAACTGTACCATAAACTTTTACTTCGGCAATACAAAAATACAAGACAAAGTATGCAATTTGACTTTGCTCGCTTCTCTAATACATATACAGTTGTAAGCCTTCAATATAATGTACAAACTACGAAGTGCATTCAACTTTGTGTATGTAACTTCGGTGCTCTTTTTGTACCGAATTTGTATTTTAATTTTTTTTTTACCGCTTGTGTTATTTAGTTTTAGTGACAAATTTCCTCTGGGAGTATTCAGTCTGGAGGACTGTGGTTTGTGCGATAAAATATATAGAGTATAGACAAACTTGCATTATAAATAATAACTATGGGTAGCGCATCCGTTAATGTACGCACAGATATATTTGATCCTGAGTCATGGGTACTACTCTGATTTTTTTATTTTTTATGCGAGATTATATTAGTTAAGAAATAACATTATATAACCCTTTATTCATTGTCATAACTTACGAGTAGATTGTACAAAATGGTTAACAATAATATTATTAAGTTAGTCAAAGAGCCCGCCCCGCGCCACCCCCGGCGAAAAGGTGCCCATCACCCTAGCCGCGTTGCCACGCTACTCTGATTATTCAAGTATTTGGATGTTATATACATGATCTATTTGGTTAATATTATCTTGTGGAAGTATTTGATCAAAAACGTTAATTATCTTTTTTTATACTAGACTGACCAGCGTTTGACCTCAGTCACACCTGATGGTAAGTGTCGACAGGGTTTAGGTTGTAGTACGCTGGTTTGCTAACAGCCTATTCACTCTTGCCTTGAAAAGAGCCAAATTATATCTTTTCGGGAATACATACGAAGGGGGCGCATTCCATTTCTTAGCATAGCGAATGAATGGAATATTCACAACGTAAGGATGTAAACGCTCCAATCGCCTGGACGTCGTAGGTGGAACCGAGATGGCGGAATTAAATAGTGCAGTTCCTATTCATCAAAATGTATCCTGTAAAACACAGTCAAACTAGCAACCATGAACGGTGCTCAATTTCTTAATTTTTCAATTAAGATAATCTAAAACTAACTAAATCATGGTCACCCATGCCTTTCGACATACGCGTATCGTGTATGGGAAGCGACGAGACTTCACATTGAGTAGGGTGACCAAATTGTAAGCAATTTTTTTTCTAAACTCCTGTTCTCTATTCTTCGCTCCACCATTGCTGAGGATCATGACTCCACTTGCGCTTTATTAATTGCCTCCAACTTTTTCGGTGGCTTGATAGAGGGCGGTGGTAACAGGTAGCTCCAGCTGTTCGGAGATCTGGTCCGACTATCTCTTGACTTCGTCCTCCAAGTCTTTTACCCTCGACCTTTCCCGTAACCACTAGTTTTTGTAAATTGTTGGGACCTCTTCGTGCGATATATGGCCGAGGTAAACACTCGGTGTAGACATACCTGGGACGAGATGTGTTAGATGTTGGGTGTTCTCTGTTGTTAGTTCTCGAGGACCTGGGCGTTCGAGCGCTTTTTCTACTTACCATATGAAAAATAATTTAGATTTTTCGGTGATAAATAATTCATTTTTAACATAATTAGCCTCACCTAAGAATGATGTGTCATACTTGTCATGTCATGCATACGTACATACAATTCAGCCGTATGCAGTCCACTGCTGGACATTAGGCCTCCCACAAATATGACTTGTATCATCTTGGGGGTAGTCGCCATAGTAGCCACGCTTGGCAGGCGGGTTGGCGACCGCAGTAGCTGTAGATTGGGTTTCATCGGATATCATGCATACTTATAAATAATTATATACACTTATCCCTTCATCCCCCAAGTCTGTCCCTTGCATAAGGGTGCCCAAAAGGCTTGCTACATTCCCTCGCTGAATGACTATGTTATTCTTTGGCCAAGGTATAAGCCAGCCCTAGTCTCTGGCTCATTTAAAAAACTCTGTCTTTATATAAAGTAAAGTACACGGACCGCAGAATTTCTACTGTACAGTCAGCACCAGAAGCTGACTGTACAAACAAATAGAAGAAGTTATCGCTATTTACCTACGAGTAATAAATTATACATGATGCGCGCGACACGGACAGGGACAACATCCGCTTAGTGTACCCCTTACATTTCATTAAATTGTCGAAGGGCCTCTAGGTGTTGGCGCGATCCGGTTCCGCATACGCCTCACACTTGTTCCGTGTACGGAAGAAAATATAGTTATATGATACAATTATTTATAAAAGCATTATTACTACTTATTAAAATGTCGATAAAACAACAAGCCATCCAAAAATTTATAGCAGAAAATAATAAAGCAAGGAATAAATATTTTTCGTCATAATATAATGTCTAAATACAAAACACGAGAATAGGAGACATAACCTCCAGTAGGTCATATTAGTTTTTTGATTTTATTTTAGTTAGTCTTAGTTTAAAATAATAAGTTTATTTTAAAATGATAATAAGTAAATTTAAAATAATAAGTTTAAAATAATAAGTATAGTAGCTAAGAGTAAGTAGATTTATTTTTATTTATTTATTTATTTTATTATACTTTTTATCTATTTAATCAACAATCCATAATTATTTATGGGGAAAATCTTACACAAATAAAGTTCCACATATGATCTTTTTTGTCATAGCCTGTGTGTTTATTTGTGCCATATACATAGATAGGTAATACACGTGTGAATCTTCCGAAATTACAGGTACGGTGACTGCTTACCATCAGTCGGACCGTTTGCTTGTTTGCCCCCGTCGCAGTATAAAAATGTTCATTACTACCTAAAACTACAATATTTGTGTGAACTATGATACAGTTTTTCTGATGTTCAACCAAATCTGTATAAAATAAACTATATAAACATAGAATAAATAAGAACTGTATTTTCTGCAGACCGCTTGAAGCAGAAATGCGGATCATTTTCTGTTTATACTTTATGAATTTAATTTCCAACTAAAAAACTTTTTTTTAGCCTGTGAGTGTGTCCCACTGATGGGCAAAGGCCTCTCCCCTTGTTTTCCATGACTCCCGATCCGCTGTTTCTGAGGGCTAGTTCCCGTCAAACGCGTCTAGATCTTCCCGCCATCTCCGCCTGTTCCGGCCCCTCCTAAGTCTCTGTTGCGGCATCCACTTGGTAGCTATGTTAGCCCACCTATCCGGATGCATGCGTTCAACGTGGCCGGCCCAGTCCCATTTGAGCCTGGCAGTTTTCTGACCAACGTCAGCAAATTCGGGTTCTAGAACGCAGTGTGGTGTTACGGATGCGGTCTGTTCGTTTCACACCTAAAATACTACGCTCCATAGCTCGATGACATACCTTCAATCTGTCTGCGCGTTAACCACCCTTGTCATAAAAAAATGGAAGTATTAAACTTTAAACTGTGCTTAACTAAATTACGTGATCTATTACCCAAATTGCCTTTGAAACCTGCTGTATCTTTTTCTCCTGTACAAGAATGTATCGCTTCGCGGCCCGGGCAATAATAACGTCCAATATCGGCCATGATTTAGGGATCCGTAAACACACGAATAAAACGGTTATGAATCCGGTTCCGTTATTGGTATGGGTCAATTAAAAGCGTAACTTTATTTATTGGTTGGTATATTAGCTGAACGAATGGCGACGATGAATATATTGTTCTGTGTTGTTTGTAACTGTTAGAGAAGTTTTTTTTTTAATGTATAGACGACTAAGGCTCGGAAAAAAAATGAAAACTTAACCCTGTTCTAAACAGCGATTAAAACGAAATAATATTTAAAACTTTAATACACAGTAACAAATATATCAAGCAAAGGCGGACTTATGATATAAGAATAGTACATTTCGATACTAGTGAAACAAAAAAATTTTTTCGACTAGGGTGCAAGTTGGAGTCCGAGTGAAACGAGGGTGACAATCACCCGAGTCTTAAAGAAGTTTTTACACGAGTATCGAACCTAATTTTTCATAGCAGGTGCCTTAAAAAGTGAAATTTACGCAAGAAAATTACGAAGCGTGCGAAAAGTGCACTTTTTACGCACTAGTTAGGAAAAATAAATATTAATATATCTTTTGATTGTTGATCAATCCATTTTTATTGGCATTTAAGAGGAATCCATAACTGGAACTGCTACGCGGCTTTAAAATATTCTACAAAATTAATTTGATTTGTTTTTAGTTATAAAAAACATGAAATAATATAAGACAAAAACTAAACTCAAGCATCATGTCTGTCTAGCTGTGCAGAGAAACTTACGTTTATGTCAAAATTTTAATATGGAACGCCGCCTTGCGTGCAGTACTACGAGTGCTACATAGGCCAGATGCTTCAGCTTAGTTTTTCACCTTTAGTATTATTTTTTTTTATGACAAAGGTGGCAAACGAGCAGACGGATTGCCTGATGGTAAGCAATTACCGTCGCCCATGGGCACTCGCAACACCAAGTGAGTCACAAGCGCGTTGCCGACCTATAAGTGGGTTGGAACTCTGGGAACCTTATTCACCATCAGGAACACAACACTACATACCTGAAAGGTAGCAGTGCTATTATGGCTGTGGTTTTCTGTAAGGAAGAGGTACTTCCCCAGTTGGGCTTCTCCAGATTCAAGCGTGATGGTACTTCGCTGTGCCCTACCTCTCCTTGTTGGACGTAGTTTAAGGACATACCCGGGTCCAAAAAAATTTACATCATTCTACCTTTACAAATACCGACCCTGATGGGAACGCCAGTAAGGATTGTAATTCCATTTAACTTCATTCGCAACGAAAACATGTCAAAAGTATCGCAAATTTTAAATTCAGTTACAGCAAAATTACTCACGAGGGATTGGCAAAAATGGGATCAACTCGTAAAAAAGTCTAGTCTAGACTAGTTGTTCTAATATTTATGAGCATTTAGCACGAGTAGTGACGCACCGTGACGGATATTCCCGAGAACTCGCGGGAATATCCGGAAAATTGGCGGGCGAATTTGTATTCTACGAAATTATTCTTGGTTTTGCCGTGTGATGCCGGCTGACAAGAATAGCATCACCCCTTCTCCTCCCGCGGGTATCGTAAGAGGCGGCAAAGGGAAAAATCCTACGGACGGGCAGCAGCGTCCGTTGAACCCCAATCTACAGCTACTGCGGTCGCCAACTCGCCTGCCAAGCGTAGCGACTATGGCAACTACCCCCAAGATGATACAAGTCATATTAGTGGGAGGCCTATGTCCAGCAGTGGACTGCATACGGCTGTAATGTATGTATTCTTGGTTTAAAAAATAATAACCGAAACGCGCCCATGTAACCTATTTTTTTTTCATACTACGAAAACAAGCATACGGCCCGTCGGATACCAAGCAGTCACTGTAGTTTATGGACGCCTGTATGTCCAGAGAATTCACACGCGTTACTCACCGGCAGAAACAGAGCACTCTGAGTAGGGTCAAGTACTATTTGCTGCGGTTTTATGTAAAGAGGAGGTACTTCCTCAGTCGGGCCCCTCTCCAGATTTGTGAGAGGCAAATACTTAACACTCATTTTATTGCCAACTGATTCGTTTTAACGAATTTAAAGTGTCCTATTTTTAGCGGTTGAGATTTTATTTATTTAATATTTATTTGAACAAGTCGGCCGGGGCAGAGGCAGACCTAAAAGGAGATGGCGGGATGACCTGGATGGTTTCTGTCGCGATTGGCGGGAGCATGCACTAGACCGCGAGTGGCTAAAGCGAGGGGAGGCCTTTTCCCAGCAGTGGGACACAACATACGCTACGTAAAATAATAATAAAAAAATATTGGACACAAAATAAAATCCACTAATCCATTTTTCTGTTTTGTCTGAAGGTTGACTGGTAAAGAATGTTTTATAGTCAATGTGAATGCAACGTGTCACGCCAAGATGGAGCGACGAACTACGCGCGGTGGCTGGTAGTGGAGCACTTAGTACCAGCGTGCTACACCTTCGACCTCGTCGTCACATACCATCAGGTGCGACTGAGGTCAAACGCTGGTCAGTCTTGTGTAAAAAAAAGAAGAAATGAAGACCTAGGTTCTCTAGGATAGTGACTAAAACATAAGTAAAGCCGTCACTTTCATTCACAAAGCTTTGAACTCGTAAACTGCAAAGGGAATATTTATGAAAAACTGACGTGTTTTTCGAGTGCCGCTAGTTTTGTAGTTAAATTGTTTTTATTGACATTATTTAATATTTCAGGACAATCTTACACAAATCGACCTAGTCCTACGGTAAGCTCAGTAAGGCTTGTGTTGTAGGTACTAGGCGACGATATATATAATAGATAGATACATATAAATACTTAAATACATAGAAAACACCCATGACTCTGGATCAAATATCTGTGCTCATCACACAAATGAATGCCTTGACTGGGACTCGAACCCAGGACTATCGGCTTCATAGGCAGGGTCACTACCCACTTAGCCACTTACCCACTATACACTAACTAGGCCAGACCGATCGGCAAACCTTCTTTATTTACAATACCTAATTACAATATTACGAGTACTTAACTATTAATGTAGAAAAGGCCCTTGAGGCATTGTACCAATGATGCTGGCGGCGCTTTCTCGTTGTATCGCAATGCTGACACGTTGTGCGAGGAAGCCTCCAGCGCTTCGTTCACCAGTTACGTCAACCAGACGCTTCGTGATTTCTGCAAAAAGTTTGGGACCCCATGGACCTAGCGTTTCTACGCCAGACTAAATAACTAATATATATGAGAGGTAGGGCACAGCGAAGTACCATCACGCTTGAGTCTGGAAAAGTCCAACTGGGGAAGTACCTCCTCCTTACAGAAGACCACAGCCATAATAGCACTGCTACCTTTTAGGTATTTAGTGTTTTGTTCCTGATGGCGAGTAAGGTTTCCAGAGCTCCAACCGCCAATAAAGGCCGGCAACGCGCTTGTCACTCCCCTGGTGTTGCGGGTGCCTATGGGCGACGGTAATTGCTTACCATCAGGCAACCCGTCTGCTCGTTTGCCGCCTTTGTCATAAAAAAAACTAACAAAATAAATCATACAATTAAAACTGTTGTGAGCCATGTTACTACTACTTAGTTACAAACGGATAAACTCACGTGTAATTATATCGCACTAGGCGACATGTTTCGGGTAAGCTCTGAGTGATACACCCTCATCGCGATCGGTGTGTCCTGACTCGGCTTGAAGATGGGTACCAGAGCTTACCCGAAACATGTCGCCTAGTGCGATATAATTACACGTGAGTTTATCCGTTTGTAACTAAAATAAATCATGATATTTTATATATTCTAGATTACTGTGGTAAAGTAAAAAAGAAATCCGAAATAATCCAACGCCTTTGATTCCTCTTATCCCCATTCCGCGATCCCTTAATGCGTCCAAATCTTCAAATTACCTAATCACTTACCTAGAGAATTCGCCAGAAAAACAAATCGCCTTCTAAAAAAGTTAATTCAGGCTCTTATCGGATTATAGCCGATATCCAAGCAATTACAGAAAGAGGGTTCCGTAGGAGGGTTCCGTGGGGGGGTCCGTTACGGTTCCGTCCCAGGGATTTGTAAATAGCTTCTGTTTCACCCGTAATTCTTTAAATTCCATCGTTAATTTAAAACTAAACGCTTGGGTACTCTTGTAAAGTAGGTCGAGATACGATTCTAATTTCTGAGTCTGTGTTACTTATGGATTACCAATGTTAACTGCGTCAATTTCATTACTTGCGTAGCCACGGAGGGCATCATAGATCACCGCAGGCAGTGATTTCTGAACATAGGGGATCAATGACATAAACGCCAAGGTCGGCAGGCCGATTGGTGATCGCAGTATTTGCCACCACTCTGCAGAGACTGCTGTCCGTATCAACTAATTATTTTAATTTGATCAAGTCAATTTATTGACACATGAAACCATATTTTTTACACATGTACGGTTGTCATCAGATATATCGGCGCCGTGGGAGTGGTCATAAATATCTGAACAATGCCTCTATAAGCTATGCGACTAAGTGCATATGCAGATATTTGTGACCATCTCCACAGCTCCGGTATATCTGATGGAGACTGTAAGTCTGCCACGTCGATATAAAAAAAAATAAGTTACGTATGTCAACTATCGCCTATTTAGTACCTATTATTAATCACTAAACCTATAGATTTTTTTTTCGGTTGCCGAGATAATTATTCATGAAACTAAAAACAGATTAAAACATGTCACAGAATTATAATTGAATTTTAATATTTAAATACATATTTATTAAAAAATAATTCTGTTATGCAAATTCATTTTTTTTAATGGAGGAACTATATCTTCCTCAGTCGACCGTTTAACCACTTTGCATGTATTTGATTTGTACTTCGAATAGCCCATTTACAATAATCAGTGTATCAAATATCTCAATTAACCAATTCGATCAACAAAAAATAATTACATACACTAAGTATACCTAAGTCCTCCAACTCCATCCCTTGGTGACTTGTGCCTATTAGGCTGGCAACATTGGTGAATAGCTATGCTTGTATTCTTTGGCCGAGGAATGAGCCAGCCCTAGCAAACTATACCTGAAATTAAAGTTTTTCTATCCTTGGATGTCCAAATCCGTAAATAACTTCACGTGAAAATAGAATCAGAGTCGTCACTCAGAGAACCGTTTCGCTTGAAATCAGTCGGAACTGAAGTCTGAGCAGAGGGTGTGAAATTTACCGAAAATTTCGGTTTATCGAAACCCAAGCCAAAGCTTCATTTCATAACATCCCTAGTCTAGATTGTGTTGGACAAGAAATATATAGTATTTACTAGTTATGTACCATACTACCATATAATTTATAACAATTTATGCACAATTCCACATGACGCCATTACGACCCGGCCACGACAATGCGCGACTTGTGGCGCGGCAAGCGTTTTATCTGTTCGTTGCGCATTCAAGACGCGTAAAGCACTGCGTTTAGTTGGGATTACAAGCAATGAACAGTTAAAACGCAATTCGCGCAATGTCGTGGCCGAGCCGTTAGAGATTCGCAAGCCATCCCGCCAAAACTAGCTGTCAACGTGCTAGTGATGGACACAGTCACTAGAGACGTTCCGTATCGCCAATTTTCGGTTAGCAATAGCTAAAAACACGATAAACTGATTTCTTTCCTGGTGATAAAATTCGGCAGTTACCGTCTTAATGTTTTCAAAATACCACCGTTGTAAGTAAATTACTGTAATTATTCTGTCTCAAATTACTAAAATAAAAAAAGTTAAAGATAAAAGCATCCCTTCGTTGCCTTTTGTGTAATTAAAAGATTAAGGAGCATCATTTTCTCATTCTTTGACCCAATGAAGCGTTTGTTGTTTTTTTTTTTTGTTGCACGACTTCGTTTTATATACCTCTAACTCTTATATAACTTAGTTTGAAAGTAAGTTAACGTTTCCATCCGTCCATGGAAAGAATCATTGATCAACACATAAGAGCTCACTATCTGGTGGCAAGACCGCTTAGTCAAAATCAACATGCTTACCAAAAGGGAAAATCTACAGAAACTGCCCTACTTGACCTGGTCGACAAGGTGCAAAAAACCCTAGAGGATAAGCAAACAGCTCTGTGTGCATTCCTTGACGTCGAAGGTGCTTTCGATAATACACCCACAGAAACCATCCTTAATGGAATGAAATCAAAGGGTGTCGATGAAACCACGACTAGATGGGTCCAGAGCATGCTCTCAAACAGAAGAGCAACCCTGAACCTCAATGCAATTGAGCATGAATTCTACACCACGAAAGGGTGCCCACAGGGGGGCGTCCTATCCCCACTGTTATGGACCCTCGCAGTGGATCAACTTCTCGCAATCATGTGGGACAAAGATTACGATACACAGGGTTATGCCGACGACCTTGTAGTTATAATCAAAGGCCCCTGCCTACACACAATCTCAAACTTGATGCAAGGAGCTCTAAACACTATACTGAAATGGTGCAAAGAAAATGACTTGTCTATTAACCCGAGCAAAACGGTATTAGTGCCGTTCACCAAAAAAAGAAATCTCGAAAGACTCGGAAATCTGCAACTCAATGGACATGTTTTACCTTTTTCGAGCGAGGTCAAGTATCTAGGGGTTATATTCGACCAAAAGCTAACTTGGAACCCTCACTTGAAAAACATTATACAAAAGCAAAATGGCCTTATGGTCATGTTGCCGAATGGTAGGAGCTAGATGGGGATTAAGACCCAAAATAGCTATGTGGCTCTACACAGCGGTGGTGCGCCCCATCATCACTTACGCCCCCGCGGTCTGGTGTAGCAAAGCCAACCAAAAGACAACAATCGATACCCTGAACAGCCTGCAACGAATGGCTTGTATAACAGCAACAGGGGCCTTCTCCTCGACACCCGGGGCAGCCCTAGACGCACTGCTTAATATCATACCACTCCACCTGCAAGTCCATAAGGAGGCAAAGCAGTGCGTCTACAGAATATGCACGCTAAATAGGCCTAAATGGCGCTCTCAAGCGTTAACCAAAATGATAGCCTGGGTTTTTGAGAACAAAACCCTCAGCATGCCATCTGATGACATGCACACCGAATGTCACTTCACCAGACTGTATACTGTGGAAATACCCCCAAGACACAAATGGACTAACAACCAAATGTCTGTCGAAAAAGGGAGCCACACTTGGTATACGGATGGATCCAAGCAAGGTAAAAAGTAGGTTGTGGTATCTATGGAGAGAGACCTAAGCTCAGAGCTTGCGTCAGCATGGGCAAAATGGCCTCAATCTTCCAGGCAGAAGTCCTCGCTATCAACATATGCGCGGAAATCAATCTGGACAGAAAACTAAGAAACCAACATATCTACATCAATTCGGACAGTCAAGCTGCACTGTTAGCACTAGAGTCCCTCGAGGTCAACTCTAGACTTGTCCAGAACTGCAAGTATAACCTAAACGCTCTGGCTAACTCCAACAAAGTTACACTTAGATGGGTACCAGGACACTCCAACATTACTGGAAACGAAGCAGCAGATGAACTCGCCAGGAAGGGCGCGGACACACCCATGGTCGGCCCAGAACCGTTTTGCGGGATCACCAAACGGGAGGTCTACTCGCTGCTGAACAATCTAGAAAGAACTAGAGCAATCGCAGAGTGGAAGTCCGTCAAAGGCAACGCTCACTCGAAAGCTCTAATTCAAGGGTTCAACAACAATGTCACTAAAGAGCTGCTTGGGCTCAAAAGACATAAAGCCTGTGCAGTTACGAGAATTCTAACCGGGCACTGCAAGTTGAACAAACATATGTTTCTAATGGGTAAGAAACAAGATGCAACATGCAGGTTCTGCCAGGAATCAGAGGAAACTGCAATGCACATCCTCTGCTCCTGCGGGCCACTAATGCATAAAAGAAGTATCCACCTAGGCAGGCAGGTACTGAAACCTTATGAGGTACACAACATTACAGCCCAAAGAATCTGGAGCTTTCTGGACTCAACGGGAATCAGTAATGAACTATAAAAAAAGGGCTGCCACAATAGATCATACCTGGTCGATGCGGCGCAAATAATAGCCCAAAAAACAAAATAATAATAATAAAAGTTAACGTTTTGTGTTTAAAAGAAAATCGCAAAAACACAATTCTGGTACACGATGTACCCGATCGCATATCTTAAAAGGTCCCAACTATTCTTTTTCTATCGAGGAAACATGAAACATAATTTTTCGGCGATATCAGACAAAAATAAATAGAAAGAAAAACATATTTCCGGAAATAGCGATGTTCCTTTTCTTATTCGACCGCTGGAGCACTGAAAAAAGTGCATTAAGCCTTAAAAGGTGCATGTCAAAGCTCTTACCTCCCGGTGCATATATCCAGTGCAATAGGGTTACCATGAGTTGTGACTTTGACGTTTTCGATAACGAGTATCGAGTTTATCTCGTTCGCGCTAAAATAGTACAAGCGAGATACACAGATAGTAAACTCGATAATCGCTATCGAAAACCTCAATGTCACAAGTCATGGTAAGGGTACAGACGTGTAAAACCAAGTACGGAGTAACACCATCGTCTTCCGGCCTAAAACAAAGCAACATAAATAACAGAAGTAAAAAACTCTAGGAATTTATGTTGAAGTCAATTTACTTGTGCCGGTACAGCGACTTGCGATTAATTGAGTAAATATACTGTTTAAATTTGTTCAATTCCATTTATTTGGACAAGCGTTTAATCAATGTTTAGTTATTACAATTTCTCTTGTTTGATTGGCATTCGGTTATAGCGAGATATTTAGTCCCATCTACCGCGGCTGCTGCCCTTTCGTCGGTTTTTTTTTCCTTTTGGCGCATCTTACGACACCCGCGGGAGTAAATAGGGTGGTGCTATTCGCAATTGGGACCACACTGACGGCTCGCAACCGGATCAAAAGCTACTGCGAAGGCCAACCCGTCTGCCAAGCGCGGTGACTATGGCAACTTTCCCCCAAGATAACACAAGTCATAGTTGAAGGAGGCCTATGTCCAGCAGTGGACGTCTTACGGCTAAAATGATCATCATCATGATTACATGAGTATGTGAAAAAATCATGTCATTTATAGCCAATCAAATTTGTGATTTCCTGATATAACTTTAAGGACGAATTTTACTTTAAGGCATAATAAAAACTTAGTTGGATTGAACGGATTAAGTTGAGCAACGCGCCAATGGCTTTGTGTAATATAAAATATGGGTACCTATGATTAGTAAACAGAAAAAAAATGTGGTATTTTAATGATGGCACAGAGAAAATATTACATAAGACTTAGAAATAAAATAACTCGGGACACTCCAAATAGACTCGCGACTCCGGGATAACAACCTGCCTCTCTGCCAAGTGAGATACCCAAACTTTGGGCCTACCGTGAAAAATAAAGTTCCATATAGGGCTTTTTGTCTTCTATAACTTTACAACTTCTTTATGCCCTAATTGGCATAATAATGATAGAGACAAACGTTCGAAAATTTCGATTTTTCCCACCCTTCCCTTCCCTCCCTTTGTCAGTTAATTTTTGCACCTCATATTAAGAAGCCGTTTCTTTTTCTTCTTCTTCTCACGTCTATTGGAGTGTCAAGTCATATTTATAATACACTAAGTATATTAGTTACCCCGTACTAGTAAAAAAATATTAAGCAGAAACATCTGCTAACGATATCATAATTACCTTAATTTATATTAGGTATATTTGTTCCCAAAAGCTTAAAGGAAAATTTTAACACTCTAACACAACGATGTATTCCAAGAAATCTGATCCAGTTAAAAATACCATTCAACCCTTACCAATACATCAGGCATATATTTATAGATACTAGGTAAACTAAGCCTCTTAGAGTATTACATACGTGTATTGTCTTGGAACTGATCGCACCCGTAACCTAAAACAATAACGTAAAAGACAGCATTACGAACGAGGCACTGAGCACGTAATAGGTATTTATGGTACAATAACCCATTAGTGCGGTCGCCTTGTTTTGTTTGGTGTTGCTATAAAGAACAGAGGCACAGTAGATCAATGACATACCTACCGGGCGTTTACTATAATAAAAGCAATCACATTAAGCATCGCTTTTACACCACGTAGCAACATTTGTTCTACAACTTTAAAAATTGTGTAATTTATTACTTGTGATTTTTTCGAAAAAATTAAATAATATTTTCAATGAACAGCATCCAATAATCTTGTTGACGTTTACTTTCAGCCTACAAACTTCATAGTTTTCATAATACATTGCTTGCTTGGAAAATCTTTTTTTATTTATATTCAATAAACTATAAGTTATTTTCATAAGTCGTAAAACAAATTTTGCTACGTTTCTGGTGTAGAAACGATAACTAAAGTTCTTGTTACAGGAAACACCCGATAAAAAAAATCTTTCCCGAGTGAAAATTCTTTAGCTGAGCCTATTCCGTTGTCTGAAATGAAATCTTTCGAGTTAAATTTGACCCACTCACCGATTTTTGATTAAGCTGATAGTTTGCATAAAAATGTAAGTCGGATCACAATGCAATATTATGGTACCATCAAATCAAACTAATCTGAGTATGAAGGCAGGAACTGATAAAACAACGCAATTTCAGTCAGAAACGTTTCGATGAGTATTATTTATCGGTTGTCTCTATTAAGAAAAGTACCGCCTGCGATTAAGCTGATAGCCTTTCCTGAAAACAAAAATGATAACCTATTGTAGCCTTTATCACTTATGCACCGGTAGTCGTAAAGGTCATTACGTCTCTCGTGTAATGTGGTGCGATAGCCTATATTGGGTCTCCGCTGTTTTATGTGCCGTGGACTGCAGACTTATATCAGCTGAATTAAACGCCTACGTGTAACCAATATATAGCTGTCTGCCCGTGATCAACTTGTCGGCCAAACAATTGTCATAAGTCTCTCTGATTTGAAGTGTTTCTTCAGATAATGATGCTCACCCTGAGCAAACACTTAAATAGTTGCTGTATAACTATAAATAAATATTACAGGACATTCACTGTAAGCTCGAGAAGGCTTCTACGAGTATTGTAGGTACGATATATAACATACATACACTTCATCGCCATTATCAGGCTATAGTGGTCCACTACGTACATAGCCCTCCCCTATAAGAAAACGCCAAATACACACAAAACACCCATGACTCATGAACACCTTCTTATTTGATTTTGATTTGAAACTAGGACCATCGGCTTCATAGGCAGTGTCACTACCCACTAAACCAGACCTGTCGTCATCTGCGAGATGTCTGTGTCTGTATAAATTACCTCGCAGCATTACGGGACCTATTTAAAAAACTAATTTAGAATTTAGCAAAAACGTACCAAATCCGAAAACAAAGCGGCGGCATTATTAAAATTTAGGGAAGCTTTTTCTAAACAGCGCAAACAACTCTGGCCCTATTCGGGAAAAAGAAACATTTACGAGACAAAAATGGAACACATCAGAAAAGGCGAGAGACAATCGCTCAACCGTTCTTTAAAACAAAAGCGGTTCGCTCGAGGCGGTACCATGCAACCCACCAGTATAACACGACCCGCCATATTTGTCTCAAGCGACAGAACTAAGTAATACAGTTGCATGTAGAGAGATCTTGGTGAGTGGTGACATGCGTTGATAGCAAAAAGGTTGCACTTTGCCTCTTGACGAGTCAACTTCTGTGGATTACATTTTAACGACGGAGTATGTTATTTTTTTTAAGTACTACTCGAAATGATTCTTAAACCTTTTGTTCCTTTCCGCCTTATTGAAGTTTCTGATTGTTAGAAAGGGTCAACATTTAACTGATGTTTGCAAATTTTGATGTGCTAGTGTGAAAACTCGGTACACACGACTACCAACTTCCGGATGCTACGAATTATTTAATTATGCACAAACGACTACTAATACAATAAACAATTGTCAATAAAAACATGATCTAATGGACTCTAGCATGTTAGCGTTAAAACTGACAGCATATTTCCTAGCTAAATTGGTAGGATGAGTCTAAGCGAGGAAACTGCCAGCTTCTGTTTTGACGGAACGTTTAATCTAAGTGGAAAGAGCCTAATCTCCTTTTCGCGCTGAAAATCATTTACGGCTAACTCTCACAGCTTTTCAAATAAACTGTTACTGAGATAGTAACAAGACAAACCTACAAAAAAAGTCATATCGTCGGGGATAGTGCAATACCAGGTAACCAACAAATGCATTAAGATACAGTTTCTTTGTACATTGGTTGAATTTTGAACTCTATCGATATTCGTAGTGACGCGGTATTGTACTATCCCCGACGATATATTTTTTCGTGAATATATTGCTAAAATAAATCTAGAAATAGATTCCGCGGCATGGTGACGACGCTAAATTGATGGCTAATTTGTTAAGCGAGGGAGCTGCCAGCTTTTCAGTCCTAAGTGGAATCTATGAGTATCTTCAAAGACCTCTTAACCTTTGAAGAGCCTTAGAGACGACACAAATACAGATTATATAAATATGTTAATTTAATTTAGATTAAAATACTAATCTAATTAAAAACAAAGGGCAGGAGAGAGGGCTATGCTGTGAGTGCACAGAGAACTACCTATAGAGTCGCAATGTTGTTCATTTTGTTCGCGATACAAGCTGCCAACACAAGAGGTGAAACGTGAGGGGCGGGAGGGCGTTAACGTCGCTGCGATTGGTTGTCTCAAGGACGACGCGCGGCCGCTTGAGCGTGTAGTGATGGGACATGTTTTTTACCGGAAGCCTAACCGGTAGTCATTTATGTTTGGTAAACAAAAGTAACTATAAATATAAATCAGTAGGTATAGTAATATTATTTTAACTTACTTCAAAAGTATAGGTTAAAATACTAAGGGTGTAATAATCTAAAAATTAAATGTGTATGACAGTAATAAGAATTCCAGAAAAGAGTACAAATTACGATGCGAAATGGTACAATTTTTTTGACCAAAATATTGATTATAATATTATGTACGAGAGTGGTTTGTTTGTTCATAAACCACTCTCGTACATATCATAATGTGGGTTGGAATAACTTCTATAATTAACAGCCTATTTAAAAAAATGTCTTTTTGAATTAATTAATTAGTTATTAATTAAATTGTTATTGTATGTAAATAGTGCATTACTGCAAATACTAGTTATCCTGGATGAGTATCAGTTAGGCGACCGGACTGAAGGTGAGGAACGAGGCCAGAATATCACTTGCTGTCTAAACAGTCCCTAATTCAAAAATAGGACAAATTGTATGAATGGAATCTTGCAAATATATTAAAGTTAATACGTTATTTGTATTTTTATAAAAATACAAGGGTTTCAAATAAAATACATATTTAATCACTAGAGATACATTATTCGTATGTTGTTTGTGTAGACCAGGGATTCCCAATCTTTTTCAACCTGCGGGGAAGTTACAAAATTAGTATTTTGTCACGGCGCCCTGGTCCTAGCTATTGCAAAAAGATATAGTAGATAGAAATAATTACGTACATTACCTACAATAATAGTAGTCAGGTTAGGTTAGTTTAGTTAGAGGGAGGTAGGAAAAAAATTAAACATGCACAACATGAATCTATCGTCGTTGTAGATAGATAATAATAGACCGACTCACGGCGCCCTTCGGAACTTTCCACGGCGCTCCAGGGCGCCGCGGCGCACACTTTGGGAACCCCTGGTGTAGACCATAGCTGTGCCCCCTAAGGATTCTCTGTAGACCACCTCGGCCACCATGGACTCCCGTGTTCTTCGGGCGCTGGCCGCTTGTCCCGCCATGCTACGTTAAGTTAAACTATATTCTCAGAAGGGCGCTTGTCAGCGCGAACATCCCCGCCACTCTGGTACACCAGATTGTGCGGGGTCAGATGTCGTTAATACCCGTTGTTGGAGAATGGGTCGCGCACTGGTGTGCTATTCTATGACACTAGACCCAAGGACTCACCAAGTGGATTCTAAAAAGCCCCCATAACATACCTCTATCTCAAACCAGCTATGAGTGCCCTGGGACTTCCTCGAAGTTCATCATCAGGCCCATTCTATGATACTGGACACAAGTACTTACGAAGTGGATTCCAAAAAGCCCCCATAACATACCTCTATCTCAAACCAACTATGAGTGCCCTGGGACTTCTTCGAAGTTCATCATCAGGCCCATTCTATGACACTGGACCCAAGTACTCATTAAGTGGATTCTAAAAAGCCCCCATAACATACCTCTATCTCAAACCAGCTATGAGTGCCCTGGGACTTCTTCGAAGTTCATCATCAGGCTCATTCTATGACACTGGACCCAAGGACTCACCAAGTGGATTCTAAAAAGCCCCCATAACATACCTCTATCTCAAACCAGCTATGAGTGCCCTGGGACTTCTTCGAAGTTCATCATCAGGCCAATTCTATGACACTGGACCCAAGTACTCACCAAGTGGATTCTAAACAGCCCCCATAACATACCTTGATCCCACGCCAGCTGTGAGCGCCCTGCGACTCCTTCGAAGTTCATCATCAGGCCCATTCTATGACACTGGACCCAAGTACTCACCAAGTGGATTCTAAAAAGCCCCCATAACATACCTCTATCTCAATCCAGCTATGAATGCCCTGGGACTTCTTCGAAGTTCATCATCAGACCCATTCAATGACTCTGGACCCCAAGGACTCACCAACCCCTCTAGTCCACTACATAACTCTACATAAAACTAAGTATGCGTACATACATATTTTACTACTACTAGTTAGTATTAAATATAATATACTATATAAACTACTGAAATATAAATATATATTCGTATATATATATATATATATATATATATATTTAGTGCGTATCCCTGATTTCTATTATATTTTGTAAATTCGGTACACCTTCGGTAATCCTAAGCACACGATTACGGTTAATACGGTAACGACATCAGCACATCACTAGAGCTACACGTGGCTTCGTAAGACAGGAATAGCACACTGTATTTACAATATGATGAAAAGAGACGAACAACTATCTACTTCTGTAAGCGACCAGTATAAATGAACTCCGCTAGGAACAAATAATTTTTCAATAATATAATCATTTTGACTTATCTGTGGAATGTTATACCATCTTTCTTGTAATTTGATGTCTTAGAATTTTTACCACACCATCTTACAGTACAATGACACATGATGTCAACGTTTTTATTATAATTATCTATTTTTTAGTGTAGGAACAATGTACACTGCGCGCAGGTCAGATACTTGGACGCAACTGAACGGCACTGCGCGCGACTGGGAATTATATAAGCCTTGTATGCCATACGGACTGATGATCGTCAGTGCCCTGCAATACTTGTCTATAGGTTTACTGGTCTGTGTGTGAGTGTCTCTGCGCGATCGCATAAGATCGCATAACCAACGTAACGGGCACATTGCACTGAGGTGTAAAAGTTCTCAATAGTGGCAACAACGTACCGGCATGGCTGGGCAGACCCCCCACAAGATGGACCGACGATTTGGTAAAGATTGCGGCAATCCAATCGATGCGGTCGGTGCAAAGGCGGTCATTGGGGGTCAGCTTGGTGGAGGGGCTATGTGTAGCAGTGGAAGTCTTCCAGCTGATATGATGATGATGAATTAAAAATGTAAACGTTATAAAAAAATAAAATTTTGTCAAAAGATGAAATGAGACATTAACATAAATACCAAACCATAGAAAAGGTAAGCTCTTAGTATGGTAAAAAAGTAAGTCAGAGTAGACTTCTATACATTAATATTAAATAAATAAATATTTTTTTCGGGACAATTTTACACAAATCGACCTAGTCCTACGGTAAGCTAAGTAAGGCTTGTGTTGCAGGTACTAGACGACGATAAATATAATAGGTAGATTAAATACATATAAAACACCCATGACTCAGGAACAAATGTCTGTGCTCATCACACAAATAAATGCCCTGACTGGGATTCGAACAGGAGAGAAGAAGAAGTGGGTAGTGACCCGGCATATGACATGAAGCCGTCATATGCAGGGTCACTACCCATTAGGCCAGACCGGTCGTCATGTAAAGAAACAAACATGCTACCTAAACCGTAAGTAGTCTTCTCAAGTCTAGATGTTCCGTAAGCCGCACATTTACTGAGAAAATACTAGCAATCCAAGTTCCTTTGGAAAGTGAAGCACATACACAGCTTTATAAGCAACCGTTTCTCAAACAGTTTGAACCGGCAATAATGGTAAAAGTTAAAAACCCTTCCGGTTAAGGCCACCATCAGAACTTGTGCCATCTGTTGTCGCGCGCGGGAACCATTTCTCTCGTTTGATTTATAAATGCCGCTACGTACACTTTCGAGCTCAACGGCCGGTGCAAGGCTTAAGCGTTTCATCTAGGTATACCGTAAACTGGGGTTACTTTGATTCGCGGGGTAACATTGGTTACCAATTGTTTCACTAGAAATGGTTGGTTAAATGATGCGAGCTTAAGAGTTTATGTGGGTTGCATGCTCAACATAAAAATACATTAAAAACACAGTTAAAACCACATTCTTTATAGTTCAAAAATTGATGACCAATGTTACACCGTGATTCAAAGTAACCCCAGTTTACGGTAGTCAACCAATTTGATTTCTAGGCCACTTCGAACCTTGTCACAGTGACGTTAATAGGAGATCTTTTGCGTCTTTCATATAGATTTTCACTGTGACAAGGAACGAAGTGGCCCATAAATCAAATTGGTTGACTGTACAATCAAGAACAAAAATATGTATAGATACATATCTTATTCTACCTTTTATCATAATTTATGCCTAATACTGTTATCTTCCTCGCGTTGTGCCTGCATTTTGCCATGGCTCATAGGAGCCTGGGGTCCGCTTGACAACTTATCCCAGGATTTGGCGTAGGCACTAGTTTTTACGAAAGCGACTGCCATCTGACCTTCCAACCCAGAGGGTAAACTAGGCCTTATTGGGATTACTCCGGTTGTTGTGCTCACGATGTTTCCCTTCACCGAAAAGCGACTGGTAAATATCAAACGATACGTACGTAAGTTCTGAAAACCTCGTTGGTAAAATCAGGGGTTTGAACTTGCAACCTCTGGATTGGCAAGTTGTACGCTCTTACCGCTAGGCCACTATAGCTCTAATATCTATTATGCCTAATACTGTATTCATATTTATTCATGCCGTGGGCAGAGCAGCCTAGCCGCGAATAATTAAATGTTTTTATAATAGTTTTTCAAACTGAGTTTATTTAACGATGATAAAATAAACTCAATTTTTTGCATTAAACATAAAGTACCTACATGTTTAAAACATCAGTAATATTAGATAATGTAGATCAAGTTACGACAACATTTTATAGGTACTTCTAAAATCGTTTTCTGATATAATAATAAAGCAATTATATATATTTTTTGTGTTTAGAAGAATCGTTACAAGATTTATTCACTATGTTTCATAGAGACAATAATACAAGAGTAACTAGGTTTCGGGGTATGAATGGAGGAAGGGGAGAAAAATCCTTTTTTTGTACTTATAAAATTCCTGCTCCGTCTTCACACTCAAAGGCCTTGATTCGTCTTCTAGTGCCTCTCACCCTTATGGAGACTGCTATTATAACTTTAATTTGTACTTTTACTTTTAACCAAAACATCATTTGAGAGTATGGCTTCTCCCATTTGGTGGTTAATTTGGATGCCTGTTCTTTTCAAGAAATTGTTATATTTAGTCCCTAAGGCTCCATGAGATCGTTTTTTGATGTCTGTTGAGTATATAATGATATATGTAAAATTTTAACTCTTAACTTGTGCCAAGCCTTAACTCCAGAACTCAAGACCAGCACGAATTGATCTCCAGCACTAAGCTCCGGGGACCAACAGCGGACAAAAAGAAAATATAACGAATGGAATACATTTCCTTTTGCGCCAATAATATTAATGGCTGTCGACTCTCGCAGCCTTTCAAATAAATTGTGACTGCAGTTGTAACAGAGACATAAATGAAACAGAAAATTATGAATTTCTGTAGAAATTCAAAGTGTTATCTTGCTTCCCTTTGTGAGAATTTGCTGACAACATTCAAAACAATATATATCAAAAAATGTCATAATCATCATCATCATCTCAGCCATAAGACGTCCACTGCTGAACATAGGCCTCCCCCTTGGATCTCCACATGTACCGGTTGGAAGCAACCTGCATCCAGCGTCTTCCGGCGACCTTAATGAGGTCGTCTGTCCATCTTGTGGGTGGACGTCCTACGCTGCGCTTGCTAGTCCGTGGTCTCCTCTCGAGCACTTTTCGACCCCATCTGCCATCTTCTCTGCGTGCAATGTGGCCTGCCCATTGCCACTTCAGCTTGCTAACCCGGTGGGCTATGTCTGTGACTTTAGTTCGCCTACGGATCTCCTCATTTCTGAGTCGATCTCGTAGCGAAACTCCGAGCATAGCTCTCTCCATAGCTCGTTGAGCGACTTTGAGTTTTGAGATGAGGCCGATAGTGAAAGACCACGTTTCGGAGCCGTAAGTCATCACTGTAAGGATGGTGCATCAAAAAATGTACAATAGTTTAAACGTTTATGTTGCGTAAATAGGTGGTAGACCACATGGAAAGGTACCTTATAGCGCTTGGCGATTACACTATTATTGCTAACGACGCTTCAATACTAATGTGACACTTTGCAACGTAAGCGCCAAGAGGCATAAGGTACCTTTCCATGTGCACTACCACATAGGCTGCTGTAACTGCTTACCCTCAGGCATCAAATGAAATAAGTTTTATACGGAGAGAAAAATCGGTGAAGAAAAGAAAATCCTTCAAGAAAGTTCTTAATATCGGAATAAACTGCTTTGAAAATAAAATAAATACAGGAAAAAACACTTTACAATATTGAACAATATCTAGAGGGACCCAAACTAGGCATAGCCTGTATCTTCGAATCCCGGAAAATAAATACAAGACAAAATTATGCTGATGTTATGACACCCATTTCCTGCTCTCGTCACCCCTCAATTACAATGCAGAATCTAAACAATAATTACAAGGAGTATCAATAAAAGCCCCTACAATTAAGAAGGGTAATAAATAAAACTACCCGCAATAAACACGACTGGAGGGTAAAAGTTTCCCCTTTGCATTTCAAAGCCACGTTTTTAATTTCCGAGCCGCTGAACACGTGTCGGCGTTAAAGGTTCCTTCTAACGTCTACACACGGGTGTTGGGTGCTGTGAGCTTTGTGGGTACATTCTTCCCTTAATGGTCGATTTCTTTTATTGACTGCTTGTCTGTCTATTGTGAATTATTTGGTTTTTATTCGCTGTTTAATGCTATCTTCAACATTAGCGGCCTATTTTTCCTTCATTCGAA
Organism: Grapholita molesta; assembly: GCA_022674325.2. Taxonomy (NCBI): domain Eukaryota; kingdom Metazoa; phylum Arthropoda; class Insecta; order Lepidoptera; family Tortricidae; genus Grapholita; species Grapholita molesta. The sequence goes on from CP053137.2 coordinate 13,629,125, forward strand.
TTCTTCTGGACAATTGGTAGAAAAAAATTCCAGAATATAGTCAGAAAAAATAAAATATTCCCGAGTTAATAAAATACTACAAAAATTACGTGCTGTTGTAAATAATAAAACTGTGAATGCGCCAAAAATAGACTAATTTATATCGACATCAGTGATTAAAAAATAGGCTTTATACCAAACATCTCTTTCATCAAATATGTTAAGTCCATTTGCATAATCAGCTTGATTGTTCTAAAACCAAAATCAATATTGGGATTGTATTAAGTATTTAATCATTTCATTTGAACCTCTCTGCGTTTTCGCTATTGTTATTAGCAAACAAAGAATATGCACTCTTTTGTTTCACTAAACAGTTGCGATCATATTTCGAACTATTACACAGCTCACTTTACAATTCGCGCATTTAAAACTACCTAACAAACCTAACCTATATAATTATAAAATTGGTTTCCTACCACAGACTATACATTCCTCGTTCACAATTGTTTACGTGAACACTCTTAATCTACAGATAGTCGGAGGGAAAATGAAGACCTTATGCCCTACGAAACCACTTCGTGTGAGTGACTAAATAAACATGACCCGAGCCGAGAAGCCGTATTAGTATTCATAAAAAGTTCAAAATGGGAATTTTGAGGCACAATCTCGTATTCTTCTGTTCTCCTATCCTGTCAAAAAATGTTGCAAAATTTCGGCGGTAGTATTCTCCACGCTAACTCCAGTACAAGTTTCCCCTGTTCTATTAGTGCGGCGTATATTAAAAGTTTTCTAACGTCCATTAACCGAGCCTTTCGCTCGCTGTCTTGTTCTGAAGTTCGGGAACGGGGAAATACTCGCACATGGGGGATTTAAAGTGTTTCAGGTTACGTAACACCAGTCTTGGGAATATTTATGTGTTTGAAAAAAGTTTGAGATACATTGGAAGTTTGTGAAGTTAGCTAGTTGAAAACGAGCGTCTTTAGCAGGAAAAGTATGCCGAACATAATATTATTATGAGATAGAACTACTCAAATCAGGTTATACACGTGGTTAGAATTTAAATGACACGCCGAAGGTTTGTACCCTTACCGTGTTTTTAGTCAACTTGCACGACGGGTCGAATCGCAATATGAAAATCATGGCAGCAACAACTGACAATAGGTTATTTTACTACAAAGTTGCGTTCTTCCGCAAATATTACTCAATTGGCGTCCACGTACCGGAAGGCGCAGCGTGTTCAGACCCCCACAAGGTGGACCAACGACCTGATAAAGATTGCGGGAATCCCCTGAATGCGGGTGACGCAATGTTGATGATGATGAACCATTTAGAAATGTCATATTATATTTTAAATACGGCGCCATATCATTCGATTAGTGTTTAATAGTTACATTCTCATGCTAATATTCAGAACCGAGCTAGCGAAAGATTCCAAGATCTTGAGCATTTGGAGGGTTTCAAAGCACGGGACATTACCTCACTACCAATAGGAAAAAAATAATTCTAAAACTTTGAATACATCAAAATTATTGGCATTCATTATTTTATCATTCCAAAACATTAAATAGAAGCACATCCAACCAGCTAACATGAAAAATACTCGATTAGTAATAAACAATTTGTATGAAATTACTTTGCATTCTTGTGAATAAAATGCAACTTTGTCATCTGTTATTAAAGAATAATAGATGAGTTTTTTTCAAGCTAGTGAGGTGAAAAATTACTTCCATGATATTTTTTTCAATGCAGGCAAATTGCATGCACTTATGAACGTCCAAGAAAAATCTACCTCCTAATAATCCCTCTAATAAGTATTAAATCATCTACCAGAAAATCTGTGAAATCTCAATGTCGACAATTAGTACTATTGTATCTATACTAAGTGCCCAGCAGAATGGTGGTCAGACAACGCCCTAAGGAATTGTTTCGGCAAATTGGGAGTTAGGAATTTAATATAAATCCGGGGTGAAAAGGGGTTGGCCCTGCCCTCGATTATTAGTCTGAGATGCCTAAAATTCCACTTGTCTGGCGTCAGCCACTATTGAAGCAGGTGGAACTGGATTACAATGGGACTAATATAGTGGACGTGGAATTCCTTTTGTAATGTTAGGATGCCGCTGATTTGTAGAGGAATGCATCTTGATTTGAACAAAGCTATATTAACTTGAACATTAATTTTTACAGGACTGGACAGTAAGAAACTATCACTCATCCTGTATATTTTTTTACATTTTATTTATAATTATTTTGGTAACCAATGCATTGCCAAAAGTGTTTAAATGTTGCGTTAAAATTAACTATCCACCATTTTTTATACACAACTAACCAGTGTTTGACCTCAGTCACACCTGGTGGTAAGAGTAAATACGTCTTGTATTGTTTTTTTTTTTTTTTAATTGAGATAGTCTGCAGTTTGCATTTTAGTTTTCCGCATTCTAGCAGTTTCTCGTGAAGAGATATTATTATTTATTTTTTCGAAGCACTATGATAATATAAATTATGGTAGATACTTGTAATGAGTAGTTTCATAATGTGTTACTATTTATATATATTTTTATTATATTTTCTGATTGCACCTTTGATTGACTGCTAAATATTTAATAAATAAATAAAATACTAACATAACAGCTAAGCCATAAAAGCTTTATGTTCTATGCAAAACGTTTAAGGAAATATTGTTTTATATTTATAAGAAGAATGTTAAAGATACCATCAGCGAGTACCAATAGAGCCAAATTCCAGGATTTTTATTTTATTTTTCAACATCGAAAAATAAATGCACTTATACTTGTAAAGAAAAATAAAACAGGGTTAATTTAATGTATGTATAATTAAAATATTTAACTAAATACACAGGTATTAAATAGTTATATCAGGATGATAAAAATATCGCATCCTGTATTAGTTTGAAAAATATATGCTTACACGTTCATAATATGTTATCGGGGTTTCACTAACAATAAAAAATACCTATAAAACGTACAAATTGTAAATTTACAGTATGAGGTTCTTCAAAACAGGAGTGTATAGGTCCTTAAAGGTTAGACAACGCGCATGTGAATCCTCTGGATTTGCAGTACGGTACAGTACAGTACGGTAACTGCTTACTATCAGGCAGGCCGTATGCATCTTTGCCACCGTAGTTGTATTAAAAAAAAAACAATTATATTCGAACCCTGGACCCCCTACTTAAAAAGCAGGGTCACTACCGACACCGACTAAACTAGACAGCTGTTAACGCATGATTACAAATTAATATACTTAACTAATTACTTAGTGTAATATTAGTCCAATTTACAAATTAATTAATTGAAGCTAGAAATGTCTAAATAACAATAATCACTTACGTAATTGCTTGAACTGATTGGATTGAAATATAATATTGTTATACAATAATAATATTTGTTTAATATTGGATGAAATCTGACCTAAGGTTTAAATGGAATAAAACCTTAGGTCATATTTAGGTTCTGGCATTAAATAGAAACTTTACTTTGTGTATAAATTGAAAAAGATGACATTGTGTACATTTTCGCCTGCAGTGAGACTCGGATACCGGTTAAATTTCCAAACCGTTATCGTGGCCCAAAACCTTTACATTTCGGTTTCACTTGCGAAACCGTTATTTTTAAACCGTTTTTTAGGTGAACCTTTTCATAAAGTTCTTATCAAGTTAACCGGTTCGGAACTTTAAAAACTGGTTTATTCCAAAAAAGCATTAGTTGCTAGTAGCAATTAGCTAGGTACGTGTTTGTATTTACGCGGCACACGTGGCATGCCGGCCATCGTCAATCGTCGAATAAACCGGTTTATTTAAGTTTTAATAAAGTTCTCCAAACGTTCGCGTTCTCATAATAGTTCGGGGTAAAACCAAAATAAACCAGTTTTAACACTTTTAACCGCTATTTTTTAAACCGGTTCCGAGCCTTGGTAGGTACAAACTAATACTCGTAAAGGTGGTTATAAGGAAACACTTTTAAAACGAATGCTTCATCATTCATGCTGTATCAAATAAACTGTGTCAGTAAAGTCAAAATTACGTGTCACAAATAAAACTTTAGGCACACTAATAAAATCGGTTCCTGATAAAACATTTAATCTTTGTATGTTTTATGCTTCCAGATTTTCTCATGCTGATCGATCTAAATCGATAAAATAAACATCACTTTTCATCACACTACGAGTAAATAAACTCGAACTCAAACTCAATTTTTCACTATAATAATTATTTTTATTAGTGTGTACCTAAAGTTTTATTTGTTACACGTTTTTAATTTGAGTTCATTTAGTTTGATGAAACACTTTCATAAATGTTCATTACAATAATCAACATTATTAGTATGTACCTTAAGATTTTCTTTGACATAAAAAATTTGGACTTTAAGTTTTTTCTATACATGTATACTCGTTTACTGTGTAAAAACTATATAAAATGTACAATAATATATTGAGTAAACATTCATTTAACAGTTTAAAACAAAAAGCATATACATATGATATCAGACGACATATTATTATATTATACGACAAATATTTTAAATTTTCGTATATTTGCAATTAGATATTCGAATCAATACAAGTGACATTAAATACAAATATTGCAACAGTGAAGTTCCCAAGGGCAACAATGAACAAAGTTTCCGTTTTAACATTAACAATCACTACGAAATAAATTTTCCTAACCGGTAGGTACTCAGTAAACCTGTACATATTGATACGAACCAGCCACCCGTAAAAGTAGAACACGACTCCGTTTTTCAAAAACACAACTGACACGTACAATTTTCCATTCGCTCCTTTTCTCCTTGCAATTGGTCGGCGCAAATTCAATTTGGTCTGGTATTAAAATGCAGGCGGCATTTTAGCCCCGCCGGCGGATTCCTATCTACTAAGCGCGGATAATTACACTTTCTTCGTAAACCTTAGTAGACATTTGTTTTATTTTACGTATTAAATATAAGGCTCCTACGATTTATGCATACAAATTCGGGAAAGTTCTGTGTTTTCATTACGAACTGATAGCAAGGAAGGAAGATAACAGTCGAGTTTGAGCATTAAAATTGTTCCTCGTAACTGAGGCGTAAGTTGATTTAATGAAAGGTCGCGACAAAGTTGTCACTTTTATATACATTTCAGCCGTAGGCAGTCCACTGCTGGACATAAGCCTCCCACAAATATGACTTGTATCATCTTGGGGGTGGTTGCCATAGTCGCCACGCTTGGAAAACGAGTTGCCGACCGCAGTAGCTGTAGATTGGGTTTCGACGGACGCTGCTGCCCATCCGTAGGATTTTTCCCTTTGTCGCCTCTTACGACACCCGTGGGAGGAGATGCGGTGGTGCTATTCTAGTCAGCCGGCATCACATGGCACTTTTATATATTACTAGCTTTTTCTCGTGACTTTGTCAGCCAGCCATGCCCATCTTTAAAGGTTGCGGGATGAATATTATCCTATGTTCTTTCTCGTAGCTTAAACTCTCACCATACCAAATTTCATGCTAAATGGTTCAGCTGTTAAGGCGTGAAAAGGTAACAGACAGACATACAGAGAGAGTTACTATCGCATTAATAACATTAGTATTGATATTGATTAGAAAGAAGCTAGAGAAATAGACATAGCAACAATTTAACGAACCATTTAACCGCAAACTTGAGTTCTTTGTTGAACAGCCACGGACCTCAACTGCTAGATCTCTGGTATGAGGGTTTCAATGCCATAATCGCCACGCTTGACAGGTGAGTTGGCGATCGCAGTAAGTTTCGAAGTCTAATATGATTGTATTCGACTACTTATATATTTATTTAAAACCCTAATACTCCTGTTGCAATTTTGCCTACAGAAAGGGTTAAGCAAACAACCATAAAAATCCATCGTTCCTTACCAGCTCCGTAAACAGAAAGTATAATTCCCTCACTACATTCTCATAAAAACCTTGTTTCCCCAGTACACTAACATAATAATTCCAGGACCGTACTTTAGAAATCACGCGACGCGTCCTGAAAAGCCCGATTTTTCTTTATTCCGCCCCTATAATACAACAAAATGGCGACACACGAGTAACCACTAGCCCTAATACAATATTCGACCCTTGACTAACAAAAATGTCGGCGTAACAACTAGAACTGACGTTGTGGCAAGTGGTTGCTCGTAAAAACTGAGACAAGTCGAGTGGAGCGTTCTTGATGGAGACAAAGCTTAGAATGAACCAGTTTAAATGTGACCCCCAGAAGCTTAGACGAAACACACAGACCAAAAACTAATTTTTGGAAAATGATTCAGATTACATCTTCATTTTGGAAAGTGTGCAACAGGAATTACACGATTTAATTTCGCCATCTCTTTTCCAGGCGAGGGGAGCGGTTTCATCCTTACGTTGTGAATATTCCCTTCATTCGCACTAAGCGATTCGCTTTTACCTTCCTAATGCGGACTGCTAGGGATTGGAATTCGCTCCCTTCGTTTGTATTCCCGGAAACATATAATTTAGGTCGCTTCAAGGCAATAGTGAATAGGCTGTTACTGAACCAGCGTGCTACACCCTCGACCTCGTCGACACTTACCATCAGGTGCGACTGAGGTCAAACGCTGGTCAGTCTTGTTTAAAAAAAAACTCTTATGCTTTTTGCACATAATTACGACCGGTCTGGCCTAGTGGGTAGTGACACTGCCTATGAAGCCGAAGGTCCTGGGTTCGATTCCCAGTCAGGGCATTTATTTGTGTGATGAGCACAGATATTTGTTCCTGAGTCATGGGTATTTTCTATGTATTTAAGTATTTATATGTATCTATTTATTATATATATCGTCGCCTAGTACCTGCAACACAAGCCTTATTGAGCTTACCGTGGGACTAGGTCGATTTGTGTAAGAATGTCCCGAAATATTTATTTATTATTTATTTATAATTACAAATCACATGAAACCACCTGGAACACACAACACAGAACTTTCCCGACGTTACCAAACATCCAGGTATCAACACCCTTAGTCTTTACCCGTTTCATTTGTAATTATTATTCAGATATATCTCAACTTACATAATAGGGTAGACCGAGGCGAATCGGGTCATTTTTTGTTTGACGGTAAATAAATACAACTTTTTAAGGTGATACTGTTTTTATTAATATTAAATTGGCAAAAGTATTTATTATTTAACAAAATCCAAGAGTCAGACATAAAATCAAACGACATTCCTATTTATGAAAAATAAAATACAAAACTACCTAGAAAATCCGATTCACCCCATTTTTAGGGGTGAAACGGATCAAAACAATCTCTGTTATAAAATTTTAACTAATAATAGTAAACAATGTTAAATATATGAAAAAGAATCACAAATGGCAACTTATTGAGATCAACTATCATTGGTATCTTTATTGTTACATTCGAGCATTATTTTTTATTCCTGCCTTCTAGTTAAAAAAATTATGGCACCATCTATAGAAAGTGTCATATATGTTACTATATTTTTAAACAATGTACGTTAAACATTTTATACCCTCTTAGCACCAAAATCGAATAACTTAAATCGAGATAAACAAAATATGATAAATTTTATAAACCAAAACTTGAACCTTACACGTATCCGATTCACCCCATATCAGAAATTAACTCCAAATCCTCGAGTTGCTAATTGCAATAGTCGATCAGCAAATAACTCCCCGGCTGCCTTGTTTAATGTTGGTTGTCCACCACGACTTTTTACGATGCCTCGAGACAATGTGACTCTTCTTTGCAAGCTCGTGAACGGGACATTGTACAACTCGGCAGCTCGACGTAAAGTTAGCTCTTTAGTCAGCACCTTATTAGCAGCTGTAGTCATATTTTCTGCCGACCATTCTCCCTGGTGGGTTTTTCTCTTATACGTCCGCACCATCTAAAACATGCAAACATACAATAAGCTAAAGAAAACCGTCCAAAAACCTCGTTTTAAATTTTGATCCTATTCGCCCCCAATCAGGTGATCCGAATAACCTCATACCATAGGTTTCAATTTTTTTCTCTTAGCGGAAATATACCTTTAGATATAGTCAAAACAATACCATATCAGGAAACAACATGCATGATTAACAATAAGTACCAATGATTACTAACCTTTAGTCTTTCGCATTTACATTTAACACGGAATGTATTCGCACATTTTTTACATCAACGCCAAAATCACAGCACACCCGCGCGAGCAACTCATCGGGAAGCCTCATCGTGATTAACTCGTGAGCCTTATCCTATGGCAGTGGCAGTGGCGGCGCGCGTGGGGAACAGAGCGAACGCGGGACGTTGGTTGGCTGGCTGTAACTACCCGCGATCTTTCAAATTTAACAGAAATGCTTATTTTGATCCGATTTCCCCAGTGATCCGAATCGCCTCGGTCGACCCTATATATTTTGATACAAAATATGTACACCTAGGCAGACTAAGGTCGTAAGGTCACGTTAATGGTTCAAGAGAGAGAATTTAATTTCAAAATGCAAGACTCTTAATCCATACTATATTATACTATAATTATACTTTTATTCTAAAAACTGTCTACGCTATAATATTATAAAGGCGAAAGTTTGTGTAAGTGTGTATGTTTGTTACTTCTTCACGCCTAAACAGCTGGAGCGATTTTAATAAAATTTTATATGGAGTTAGCTGACACCTATGCCCTACTAAGCATAAGTGGAGTAACTCCGTGTAATTTTTCATTTCAATATGTACCTTACTGTTTTACGGGAAAGTGGGCAGGGGCTACCCAGTACCAGCTTCCTCTAGACCGCACCCAATGGAGAGTAGTTCGAATCGTCGGTTGCCAGGATCTCTCGGATCGGCTTGATCCTTTAGCGCTGCAGAGAGGCTACATCTCCAGATGTAGCCTCTCTCTGCATCTTCTATCGCATTTACAACGGAGAGTGTTCTGAGGAATTCCTTTCCGGACAATTGTCCGGATTAATCCCTGCCGCCTGCTTCCACCACCGTTCTACGCGGCAACATTTCCACCCACACCAATAGGATAGATGCAAATCCTCCACTTGTGTTTCTCTAGAAACTTCCTACCTCGCACATCAAAACTGAGGAATGATTCACTGTTAGCGGTATATCCGGATCGATACGACCCTCATACCTTCAAGAAAAGAGTGTACTCTTTTCTTAAAAGCCAGCAACGTGCTTGCGACTCCTCTGGTGTTGCGGGTGCCCATGGGTGATGGTAATTGCATACCATCAAGCGATCCGTCTGCACGTTTGCCACCTTTGTCATAAAAAAGTAAGTGATTGCAGATTTTAATAGCCTTATGCTTAGTAGGGCAGACAATTACCCCTGGAATCATAGGAATATTTATAAGTTGACTATCTATAGTGGTTTCTCTGAGCCCTCGACTCTGCATCACCCGGTAGCAGTTGCAATAAGTTCCCTGGATGCGGCTCACCGCCTTTTACGTCCTAGCAAATATGGGAGAAAGTTTTTAGAGTACCGAATGTCCACTTACTCCACTATACTCTTATCTTATCTAACGGTACCGCAAAACCAACCGTAAATACATTATATTAAAGTTGAAAATCCAAGCGCTAGCTAAAGCTATACGATGTTATGTAAGTTACAATGTTTGGAAGTTTAAAAAGAGAAATATTTTGACCACATTTTAGTTGGAGCATATGTGGCGGTGCTAGATTCTGGGTTTGTTTTTTACAACTTTTTCAACATGCTGTATAGCCAGACAGCTTGGTAAATTGGTGCCATTTAATACAAGCTGTGTAACATGTATTTTATTTAAAGCGATTGTTCCTGATGGCATATTTAGATTAGGGTATATGCATGAAATTTATTTTTCTCATTTCTCAACAAAACGAGAAAATATAGTAAAAAAAAGACTAAAAGTGAAATTAAAATTAAAATATTATTTAGATGATTAGCTTATTAAATGACTTTTTTTTGCTAGGTGGTACTTAAAAGAAAAATCGCATGTAATGTTTCGGTATATGGAAGATTATTTAAACTTATACCGCACATAAAAAAAACATCAATCCCCAATCTACTTATTCTTCTTTTGTAGAAAATGCCTGTGTTTCTACACATCAAGGATCAAGTAACCTTCAATTAAGAAATTCAAATCAGAGCAGTGTCAATTTTGACTTATAATAAAATAAAGCACTAGCGCCTAGGGATAAGAGCGTGCGACCTGCAATCCGTAGGTCACAGGTTCGACCCCGGCTTGTACCAATGATTTTTTCGAAACTTATGTACCTACATCATACATTACATTTCAGCCGTGTGAAGTCCACTGCTGGACATAAACCTCCCACAAATATCACTTGTATCATGTTGGGGGTAGTTGCCATAGTCGCCACGCTTGGCAGGTGACCGCAGTAGCTGTAGATTGGGTTTCGACGAACGCTGCTGCCCGTCCGTAAGATTTTCCCTTTGTCGCCTCTGACGACACCCGCGGGAGATGGGGTGGTGCTATTCTAGTCAGCCGACATCACACGGCAAAGTCAGCCGGCATCACACGGCAAAATCAGCCGGCATCACAAGGCAATTATGAAACTTATGTACGAAACATAATTTTGATGTACCAGTCTTTTTGGTGAAGGAAATCATCGTGAGTAAACGGGAATAAACCCAATAAGGCCTAATTTACCCTCTGGGGTAAAGGTCAGATGGTAGTCGCTTTCGTAAAACAGTGCCTACGCCAAAGGGACTTGGACGGACAAGCGGAATCGCCAGTTATTGGCAATTTACCCTATACATGTTATATAGATTATTTACAAAATATGAGTAAATAGCTTTTGTATCACGTATTTCATAGTCATAACACAACATTACATTCCAACAAAGGGAAGGAAGGGTGGTAAACAACAAACAAATAATGATAGCACTTATTCTTTATGGTGGCATAAACCTTAGTGTTTTATGGCATACTTGCTTCTGCCTGTGACTCCGTCTGCGTACAGTAAATAAAAGTATTTCCGGGATAATATTTGGGATACTATTCTTTGTTTCATACTGGGTTTTAGCAATCTTCATACCAAATATCATCTCAAGCGATACAGCGGTTTACACGTGAAGAGCTAGGTCACGGATCGATGTCATGTCGCGATTTTAATAAAATGAACAAACATAAGAATCTGCGGGGCAAAATTGTATGACACGCAACGTGTTCCAATGTCGATAAAATCAATTATCGATCGTGATGTTTGTTCTATATACTACAATATAATAACTCGTAAGGCTCTTTTCTACTATTCAACTAATATTGTTCAGCAGAAATGATAAGTATTTGTTACAAATGTATTAACTTCATAATGGTCTACAGAACAGAATAATACAAAACAAACATAATGCGGGGGGCGATCACTATTATATACAAATATTATGATATATTATTAGTATCAATAACATACATCGATAATTGAGTTTATCGATAAAGGAACTCCCTATTATACAAGTTTTCCCTCTAGGTTCCTATCTCTGAAAATGAATACACCTATACCGCTGAGGTTATGTTGGTTGTTAAAAAAATAGTAAATTTGAAATAAAACGTTTCTATTGTTGGTAGTTTAGTCTGTTCCTGAAATAATTCAGGAACAAAATTATTAGCTAAATTATTTGAGCTAAATATAAATTAAGCTCATATAATTTAGCTAATATTATTTAGCTCAAATCTTGATCTAATAATGTTACAGTGTCTTCGCCTATATCAATATTATAAATGAGTAGTGTTTTTAAAGGGTTTATTTCTCTGTCAATAGGGCTTGTTTTTGTTTGGTTTTCTTAGTAAAATAACCCCTGCTGACATAAAGAATGAACTTTTTCCGAGCCTCAAATGCGAATTTTTGTCTGTCTGTTTAGTGATATATTAAAGCTTACACTATTAATTATGAAATTTGTTATAGAGAACATGTAAGTATTGGGGATAAATACAAAAGTTTTAATATCTGTAAATTAAAAATTCTACTTGAACGATATTGCAAATAAATTCAGACATTTATCTGAAGTTTCTAACAAATATTATAAAACCAATTGAAATGTAAAAATATTGGACATTCGTTAAACCATAAAATCTATCAATAAAGGTGGCCACTGACGATGCTTCCAACAGGCCAAATGGAGTGGCTTCCTTCCAAAATCCGTTCGAGAATGTTAAAATCGTGTAAGATTTTTGGACGGCATCCTGAGCGTGGAATTCCAAACGAATTGAAATCCATCACGCCACGCCATTTGGACGTATTGGCGTGGCGACTTTGGAGTGACCGTCAATGCTAGAAACGTACGTCGGACGCCCGCCACGCCATTTGCACTCGCATGCACCCGCACTCCAAACGCTCCGTGAATGTGAAAAACTACGTCCAATTTTTTGTCAGTCTGCATGGCGCTCGCTGCCACCAAACAACGACGCGTCACAACTCAACGAAATAGGTATTTCGCAAAAATGTCTCGCCGAGACTTCGATTTGGCGATAATTGAGGAGTATAGTAAACATACTTGTTTGTGGCAAGTAATAAATGATGAGTACCACAATAAAGACAGAAGAAATGCCGCATTAGAGAGTTTGTTGTTATTATTTAAGGAAAAAGACCCAAAAAGCAATCTAAACACGGTAAAAAAAATTGCGTCATCGATAAACTGTTTAACAAGGTAGGTACCTTTTTTGTAGGTATACTCGTATTAGGTACTCATACTTACCTGATTAGGTTAGGTAGGTAAGTAATGGAAGTGGTTGACTCGGCGCCGAATTGTAGAATTCACGCAATTAAGATTTATAGTAATATATTTTTTATTTGTTATTATTTATTAAATGGATTCTTTATCTTTTCTCTATCTTTTTAGTACCAAATTATAACAGTAAGAATTAGGCGCTGAAGTGTAGGTTTGGGTTGGCGCGAAGTTTTAATTCATAATATCATTAAGTATAAAATGGATTGATCGTCAGTGTGCTAAATAATCGGATGCCGTTCAATGAGAGATAATCCATTGGGACGTCGTCCATTTGGTAGGCTCGTCAGTGGCCTGCTTTAGCTAGTAAAGATGAGTTGTTATATTTATCGAAAATCATATAAGGAACCTGTGTTTAGAGTGTCTACAACATCAAACAATAATTTAAACGCAAAACAAGACTATAAAATAATTATATTTGTTGATTTTAAAACGGATTATCTGAGGATTAGAATCTCTCAACTCTCAATTAATTTACTACTAAGCAGAGGTGTTCGTTAAGAACAATATAATAAGGTAGCATTCTTTTAGTGACAATAGTAATGTTAAATGTTAATTTATTATTTAATATAAAATAAATGGACAAAAAACAAGCAATAATCATCAAGATATTTAATAATATTTTATTTTTACACAAGGAATGGTCATAGAAATGATTTGTTTGTATCAAAACTTTTTTTTTTCTATGATATAGGAGGCAAACGAGCAGACGGATTGCCTGATGGTAAGCAACTACCGCCGCCCATGGACACTCGCAACACCAGAGGAGTCACAAGTACGTTGCCGGCCTTTAAGATCCCTATACGCTATTTTCTTGAAGGTTTGGATGTCATATCGGTCCGGAAATACTGCACACGACAATTTATTCCAGAGACAATAACAAATAATCGTTAAAAAATGTTATGGTAGCTTTCAGTGAAAACATTTTAAGACTAGGAACAACTCGCAAGCGACCATCGTGGAGTTCACGAGTCTTACTTAAGACACAAAGAGCTAGCACTGATAATCAAACTCGGGAAATTGTAAAAAGTTGAAAAAGTGAACCTGAACATATTGTTCAGGTTCACTTTTATAGTAGGGCTCTGTTCAATATTATTATTTTTTTAGAAGACATTCACACAAATTGACTGAGCCCCACGATAAGCTCAAGAAGGCTTGTGTTGTGGGTACTTAGCCAACGATATACATGATATCAACACCCATGACTCAGGAACAAATATCACACAAATAAATGCCCTTACTTGGATTAGAACCCGTCCATCGGTTTCGTAGGCAGGGTCATTACCCACTAGGCCAAAACTGTCTTCAAATCTGAACTTCTATACTTCATTTAACTACACTAATGTCAAAATCACAATTGTTTATTTCGTGGTTACCTACTTTTAATAATCCTCGTAACTCTTACTGGCAATCAAAAGAAAAATGACGTAACTATGTATGGCATGAGTACAGAGTTACTGCGTTTCAACTTGGAATATCTGTGTCAAATTAGAGATTTTGTTCAAAGTAGTGAGATTTGTTTCTCGCGGACCTACGAATACTTAGCTAAAGTTATTTTGTTGCCAATTCTTTATATATATATATCTGTTTACAATGTTTCTGAATCTACCTCCTCGACTACAACGCTGTCTCTGGTATAATTTAATTTTCAATTACTACCAACGGAGATGCTAATACCAGTCTGGTATTTTCATCAAAATCTTTTGCATAGATGTCTTTATCCGATACTTAAGCCTGGTATATTTACATAGTCTTCAAAACGTTGTGGGGCCCTTAAATTTGCATCGGAATGAGCGTAAAATGACCGGGACCGGCATTAGGCTGTGGGATGAGATCGGACCTTTATTCTTTTGTATGGACTATTTGTTATAGATGTCGCATTTAAAAGCATAAGTGCTTACTTAGACCACGTGTAAAAAACTTTATTGTAAATTAATAAGAGCAAATTCACTATTTAGCTGTTTTGCAAATAAAGGTATTTCAAAAAAGGTTAAAATAAGAGTACGTTACTCCTTCCGTATATGCACTACGAGTACACATCTACACTATCTACACTAATATAAAAGCGAAAGTTTGTGAGTGTGAATGTTTGTTACTTCTTTACGTCTAAACGGTTGGAGCGATTATACTAAAATTTGTCGTGGAGTTAGCTGACACCCTGGATTAACATATAGGCTACGTTTTTCCCTAATAAATTGCGGGTAACACCGCTGGGCATAGCTAGTTATAAGCTCTCTTTTCATTGAAACTTGAGTATTTTCATTTAAGCTTGTGCTTTAAACCGCGGCGATGAAATTATGTTATAGGTATCACCATCTGATTGTCCTTTTTGTGACAAAATGTAAAGCGTGTAGCGGTTTTGTGATAACTGCTTAGAGTTCACAGTAGTTACACAATCAAATGAAAATGACCACCTATGAACATATTTAATCGTCACGTGTGGTCAAATCGAATCTTATGCAGCATCTATAGGGTATGATCCTAAATGTTTGGTCTACGCGTGGCAGCCATTTTGTGAAGCGGCCATTTTGTTTGCGACATTATGAAGCGCGGTTTTTGTGATTGTAATGTAATGTACCATGTATAACACTGAATTAACATAAACAGGGCTTCTAAACAATTGTTCATTCTTTTTTGTGTATTTTGCATAATACTACAGTTTATATACCTATTTAAGAATAAGTTTTTCTTCGTTTTTCTACAAACATTATGTTAAAACTAATGACGTGCATGAAACAACATGAGATAATTAAAAATAAATATTCGGTAGGTATAGATAAAAAATTAAAATCCCATATACCAATTACCTATTTTGTAAAATGACTATAAATTCGGAATAGGCTATTTATTATTAGTAGTAAATAAAAACTAGTTAAGTTCGAGTCGATAAAGGTTACTTTTTTAACAGTCCTCTGGTGTTGCGAGTGTCCATGGGCGGCTCGTTTGCCTCCAATATCATTAAAAAAAAAGTTAGTCCCACGAGAGTTGAAGTCACACATCATCAAGTCATTTGAAAATCAATCAATTTTCATAGCGATAGCAAAGTCAACAGTGAAATCCAATACTGACCAAACAATTTTTAGTTCAGTATTATTTAAATAAAAACTTATGAATTCGAACCAAAAATAAAGTATAATATTTTATTTATTCTGTTAAAGTATTTATAAATTCTGATTCAAACTGTTTCATTTAAGGAATGTCTACCTATATTTACATTGCTTTGTTACTTCGTTATTTCGTTATTTAAACTGTTCAAACATGAGCGAAGTAACGGGCACGTGTAACATTTAAAGTGTTTTCATTCATTCCATTCATTCACTTTACAATCAGTACCTCATACTCGTGTGCGTAACCATTACACCTCAATTCTCGTAGAAGTAAACCCTTGATTAATATTTTGTGTGCCTTTGAAACATAACAGAGGGACGCTGATGCGACTGTCATATGAAAAAAAAATTAACAATCTAGTTTGGACCGACGACCTAGTTAGAGTCGCGGGATTCCGCTGGATGTGGAAAGCGCAGGATCGGTCTTTTTGGGTCGTTCTAGAGGAGGCCTATGTCCAGCAGTGGACGTCTTTCGGCTGACATGATGATGATGATGATATAATGTATTTTCTAGCTCTAGTCCCACGGAAACGTGTTACCGAAATATCATTAAGTACCCTGTCTCAAACCAGATCTTTGTCTATATATGTACGCCAATTCTCAAATCGGTTGCGTGTCAGGCAGCATAATTTTGATTGTCTTAAGACATTGTTAGCCATAAATTCATAATTTAGCATAATCTATTGTTTTCAAAAACTGTGGGAATTAACAGAAAGTATAACTGTTTAATACTCTAGGTTAGGTTAATAGGTTTGTTTCATAATAATCCTGAAAATATAACATGTTCAGAAATAAATCGCATAATTATGCCCAATGACGAGTATATTACACTCCGGTAAATTGACTATGAATAATCATGCGACCCGATATGGACTCATTCAAATTGTGATGTAAATAGATTCAGTAGTTATATGTAACAAACAGCCAAATATCTTAACAAGCTTCCACATCCACATTTCTGATAATAAATAGTAATAAATTACGGATAGATATCGATGTACCGACCTCATTTTTATTACACATAAATAAATAAATATTATAGGAGATGCTTACACAAATTGACTAAGCCCCACGGTAAGCTCAAGAAGGCTTGTGTTGTGGGTACTCAGCCCATGATAAAATGACTCAGTACCCTTACCATGAGTTGTGACATTAAGGTTTTCGATGAAGAGTATCGAGTTTACTATCTGTGCATCTCG
The DNA here is from genome assembly GCA_022674325.2 of Grapholita molesta. Classification (NCBI taxonomy): domain Eukaryota; kingdom Metazoa; phylum Arthropoda; class Insecta; order Lepidoptera; family Tortricidae; genus Grapholita; species Grapholita molesta. The sequence continues at coordinate 13,646,102 of CP053137.2, forward strand.
CTTGTACTATTTTAGTGCGAACGAGATGTACAGATAGTAAACTCGATACTCGTTATCGAAAACCGTAATGTCACAACTCATGGTAAGGGTATAGGAATATCTGTACTCATCACACAAGTAAATGCCCTTACTGGGGTTTGAACCCATCCATCGTCTTCATAAGCAGGGTCACTCAATAGGGCTAACTAGGGTCGGTACCGCGAACATCGTAGTTCGTATATATCTGGCATCTTTCTCTTTAACTCCAATTAAGGCTTCATAAGAGCGACGGCGAAAAATTAACTTTATAAATATTGAACTCAGAAATATTCTAAGTTTTTTTTTTATTCTAAGTTATATAAAGCCCATCGGTCCGGTTGCAAGAAGATAAAGTGAGATAAAACTGTAGTTATATTCAGTGCTGCGTTGGCGAAGTGAGCTCGGGGGACATCGGAATGCGTCCGTTGTCCCGCGTGCTTTATTGCATTACCAGGACAAGTTACTGGCTTTCAGCGGTTCTAAATGAAAATAATGTAAGTAAAAGATCACGTTACTTTGTGTTTTATCTGTACCTGTACGGCCAGGGACTTTTTTATCGAACTACGGCGGCAAACAAGCATATGGCCCATCTTATGGTATGCAGTTACCGTAGCCTACGGACGCCTGCAACTCCAGAGCCCTTCAGAACCTATACACTCCTTTTTTGAAGAACCTTATACTGTAGTCCCTAAAAACGGCAGGGAGTTCATTCCACAGCCGGAGCGTTCGCGGGAGGAAATTCTTCTTAAAACGCTTATTGCGCGACCCTTTAGGCTCTAAGGTGTCAGTATGAATGCACTTTAATTGTTCAGCTCACAATATGTCGGCTGTCTTATAAAATAAGTATCAAACAAACCAGATTTTGATGTCAATTTCGTACGGCATAACAATTGTACAGCGAGTATAGGTGAAGAACTTAACTGACGGACCTAGTTAGTACTAACGTGTTTGTACACGCTCGTTGGCCTTTCTATAATCAAATTTTGACGTAACTTCCATATTAAATCTTAGGCATGGGCGTCGCGAGAAAGCAATCCAGCGGAATTCTCCTATGGATAGGTACTCCCTTATGACCCGGCCACGACAATGCGCGACTTGCGGCGCGGCAAGCGTTTTATCTGTTCGTTGCGCGGTCAAGACGCGCAATGCACTGCGGTTAGTTGGTATCACACGCAATAAACAGATAAAGCGTTTGCCTCGCCGCAATTCGCGCAACCGTTCGCGCAATATCGTGGCCGGGCCGTTAGGTTTAGATTAGAGGGGGGCGTCGCAAAAAATTGAGAATGCCCAAGGGCGTTGCATCAAGAAAACTTTGAGATAGCCTATTTTTAAACGCACTACTCTTTTGACTTACACGTCGCTAAGCCTTCCATGGCCCGGTTACTCTTATACAGTCAATTTTGTAACCGCTCTGCATCGTTATAAGCTGCCCGCTGCACTGTGTGACACGGATAAAACGAATATAATATGCTTTCGGGATTCGAATACTGGAGGAGACGCCATTTTAATATTTCTCCTTACGACTACTTTTATGAACTCGGGCTACTATAAGTCTATAACTATTCTACTTTGTTGCGATTTTCTTCTAATGTGTACACACTATGAAGCTCATGCCTTGTCATCATCAAAACATCACAATTTTTGTTGGTAAAGGAAAAATAGAAAAAATATTCGTAAGTGAAAAAGGTCATTAAAGTGAGGCAATCATGTAAGTACAGGTATTTAATGAAACTAATAAATCTATACAATATGTATTTAATGTATTTACAATAATAACATTTATTAAAATACGAGTACTTAACTAGTTATTATAAATCTAAACATTACCCTTGAGGCATTATACCAAGGACGCTGGCGGCATTTCCTAGTTATATCGCAATGCTGATAGGTCGTGCGAGGAAACCGCCAGCTCTTCTTTCACCAGTCACGTTGAATAATATTATGAATTGTTTTATAATATAATAATGTGTATAAAAAATATAAATTTGTCCATTGCTAGATGCCAAAGATGAAAGATGAACAAAAATCTACTTGCGTTTCTAGTTTCAAAAAATGTACCAAACACTATAAGCCGGTCGTGTTCAGCAAAAATATAATGACAACTTAAAAATAACAATATAATAACAAAAACTATAAAACCAGAGACAATATGAAAAGTATAAAAACCTCGGTTCACAAAAAGGATGGCAAATACTTTTGGTGCGATATTTCAAAGCCCTAATTGTAAGTTTATAACGTAACTTTACGTCACGAACGCGTTTGCGTTTCCCATATAAATAACATTATCACTTACGCGTTCGTTAACGTTTTTTTACGTCAAAAGTAACTTACACTAGAGCCTCTGATGTTACCATTATTATTGACTGTACGCCGGTCTCTGATCCGTCTAGGAAAATAATACAACTCAATTTTGCCGTCAATTTCTTAACACTGTAATATTTTTCCCCGAAATTCAGTCAAACTTCCCAAAATTCCTGGCTTTTTTTGCGCAATCACCAATATCCTTTAACAGTCATATAAATCTGCTCTATCCTATGATCTCCCGGTGTAACATAAATTGCCGATTAAACTCTCTTATATAGCGCTTACACAAGAAACTTGGTAATACAGAAGTGTAACTAAGAACAGAGTGTAACAAAAATAGAGGAGATTAAGGGCATTATAAGGAACTTAATAAATAGGCACTGGTGTCGGAAAAAACATAAAATAATAATAAAACGTCAGTCAAAAACAAAATAAATTCTTGGGCCGTGGATCCCGAGCGCTCACAAATTATTTAAAAATATTAGAGATATACTGTTCCAATGTACCCGAGACTCTAGGGCTGGCGCATTCCTCGGCCAAAGAATAGGCATAGCCATTCAGCGGGGGAACGTAGCCAGCCTTATAGGCATCCTTCCGCAAGGGACAGACTTAGGGGACTTAGGTTAGTTTTTTTTTTCTTGGTTTATATTATTAGTTTTGATTATTATGTTATATTATGTAGTCTTTTTATAATACACTTTGTGTAAATAAAAAAAAAAAACAAAAAAAAAAAAAAGACATATATAAAAACATAGATATTAAAAAAGATGTGCAGTCTTGCACAGGCATATATATTTAGTTTCGTGACATGATTAGGACGAAGAAGCTTTTTTTTACACAATAAGAAAATACTATGGAGCTGGGGCCGATTGCATAACAATTTAAAACTGATAATATTAGCGGTAATCTCTTTCTAATCAAAGGAATTGGATAGGGGCTTCCGCTTATATTATAAGTCGTTATGCAATATATAGGCCCCAGGTCATTCAAGTCAGCCAATTCAGAGCACTGAGTGTACATTTTTAACGTAACAAAACGTCACCATCGCGTTTGAGTTAAAAAAATAAAAAAGATAAAAGATCTTTATTTTTCAATTTAGGCACATTACATGCACTTATGAACGTCAAAAAAAAATCTACACCGGTTCAAACCCTACACCTCTGACCCGTGAAGATACCGGCAAGAAACTACGGCGGGACTTATTTTTTCAATACAGTGATACATCAAATCTTAAAGTACTTACATAATTATGCGTAGTCCGATAAGAAAACATATCAAACAGTTTATTACAAGATATGAAAATACTAAAATATAAAACTTAAAATAATAATGTATAAACAAATTCGACTTCACAAAATAGACATATTTACTTTAATATGCTTTCTTATCTGAACGGTGTCATTTACATGATCTGGCAGTACATACAATTGTTGAATTAATTGCTAGGCGGTTTTGTTAGTTTCTGGTTTGGGCCATGCATGTTTGTCTGTCAAATAATCTTCTACTCTGTAATAGCCCTTAGACATCAAAGACTTTTTTAAGTAATTCTTAAGTACTGGGAAGGGTAATTTTACGGCATCATCAGGTAACTTGTTATATAAATGAAAACATTGCCCAAAAAAATATTTATACACTTTACGCACACGACACTTTCTAATAGCAAGCTTATTCTTATTTCTAGTGTTATAGGTATGGATGTCACAATTTTTGGTTAACATTCGAGTTTCCCATATAAATAACATTATCACTGACGCGTTCGAGACGTTTATTTACGTCAAAAGAAAACTAGTGCCTCTGAATAGGGCAAATATATGTCACATTTACATTTTTTTCCACTTTTTCCTACGCGTAAGTTACAGTGACTGCTTACCATCGGGCGGGGCCGTATGTTTATTTGCCATCCCCGTAGTATAAAAAGTAAAGTAGCTGTAATGTAATGTAACGTTAGCAACCAGACACCAACAGAGGACGGACAGTAGCGTGCTTTATAGTAGTGGAACATACTGCGATCGCCAATCCGCCTGTGAAGCGTGGCGATTATTTTTGACAGCAATCTAAAATGTTGAAAAAGTATACACAATATGAATTTTAATATCGAGTTTTCCGGCTTTATTCTGTTTTATGTATCTAGATTATCTTAACGAAGAAAGCAGTGTTTGTTTCTCAAAATCCAATTTTCAATATTTAGATAAACCGTTATCTTTAAGACAAGGATCACTTAGATTGTCTTTATATTTAAACACTGATAACATTCTGTAGAGACGATAACGAACCTGGTGTTAACTAGCTATGTGCACACATTAATTTAAATGAAAATAAAATAAATAAATAAATATTTCGGGACAATCCTACACAAATCGACCTAGTCCTACGGTAAGCTCAGTAAGGCTTGTTTTGTAGGTACTAGACGACGATATATATAATAGATAGATACATATAAATACTTAAATACATAGAAAACACCCATGACCCAGGAACAAATATCTGTGCTCATCACACAAATAAATGCCCCGACTGGGAATCTCTTTATTTGATTTTCGTTACGCATCTTTTTCCATTAGACACTACTATAGGTAAATTCTTATTTTCAAGCAGAAACGTCTGCTAAGGAAATCATGATTCTTCGAAATAAAGGATATGGTGCAGAAATTCCTAGCGTTTAGGCAAGCCTCTGTAGCTCAGTTGGTAGAGCGATGGGCATGCATCCCAGAGTCGCGAGTTCGAGTCTCGCCCGGGGCAGTTGATTACTTCGATAGGTGTCTTTGTCCAAGCTTTGCTGCAAGTTACACTCCATTAGGTTATAGGTCATTGTAACCTGACTTTAACCTAAAATCTGTTAATATTTCGTTGTGTAATTTAACAATATGAGACACACAACAATATATAAATAAAATAAATATTTCGGAACAATGTTACACAAATCGACCTAGTCCTACGGTAAGCTCAGTATGGCTTGTGTTGTAGGTACTAGACGACGATATATATAATAGGTAGATACGTATAAATACTTAAATACATAGAAAACACCCATGACCCAGGAACAAATATCTGTGCTCATCACACAAATAAATGTCCTGACTGGGAATCGAACCCAGGACCATCGGCTTCATAGGCAGGGTCACTACCCACTAGGCCAGACTGGTCGTCAAATAAAAGCTAAATAAAACCTAAAGTAACCTAAGTAAATATAACCTAAATTGATCTTTTTTAATGCAAAACGTGTAACTTTCTACATGTTGTTTAAGTTCTGCTATTGACTACCACCACGTCGTCTGACGACCAGCGTTTGACCCTAGTCACACCTCATGGTAATTTTCAATTTATCTCCATTTTTCAAAAAGTCAAGTGGGGAGTAATAGTGCATTACTACAGAGGCTGGGAAGTAAGGGGTTGCCGGCCGAGTGGACAATCCCTTTTCACACTCAGTTCTGCTATTAAGTTTTCTGTGTCCTTAACCTTGAGTGATGCTTATAATGTGAATTATCCTTTAATATTGAATAAGATTGTCAGAATAAGTGGGCTGAATAACCGTTGAGCCTAAGTAGGAATGAACCTGTCATATTTTTATGTACTAGACATTTTTGCGAACACAGGCACAATAGTGACTAGTAAAAATATTATTATTTTTGTAAATACTAAGCAGAGACAGACACGTGCCAAGCATTAGATTTTTTTGTACATTTTTTTATACGTAGGACCTAACATTTTTTTGATCTCACACATTCAGGCGAACTAATTTCATTATTTTTGGCGATAATTGCCATTTTTTCGCCTTTTGTATCTGTCACACTCACATATTTGTTCCAGAGTCATGGGTGTTTTCTACTTATTTGTATAGTACATACCGCGTGTCGCCGTCATAGGAGCTTTAACTTTGAGGATCGCTTCTGCACCACGAATGTAGCAACATTTGCTTTACAACTTTAAAAAAATATTTAATTTATTACTTGTAATTTTTTCGAATAAATAGTATTTTCAATGAACAGCATTCAATAGTCTAGTTGACATTTACTGTCAGCCTACAAACTTCATAGTTTTCGCAGTACATTGCGTGCTTGAAAATTCTTCTTTTATTAATATTAAGTAAACTATAAGTTATTTTCCAAAGGCGTGGAAAAAAATGTTGCTACGTTCGTGGTGCAGAAGCGATCCCCAAAGTTAAAGCTATGACGGCGATATTATCGACTTTGCTATTATTGCTGATCAAGGGAATTCAATGCCATAATCGCCACACGTAACTAGGGTTAGCGATCGCAGTCACACCACTCCAGAAAGACGCACTGGCCGGTTTCTAAAGCCAATACCTCCCTTTAAATTACTTAAAACATAATATAAAGCCGTCAGCTCAACTTAAACATTCACATTTTAAATAGACGTACGTTAATAATTAATTCTTAACTCCATTGTAGCGTTTCGCAGACAATTAAAACACTTAATTAAATACGGGGAGAGTTCTCTTTGCTACTGGTTTGCTAGGATCCTCGGTTGTTAACTTTTCTCGTGGTACAATCACAAGTCTACTTGGAGTTTTGAGGGATTCGCGTTACGGTTTAATATATTCGGTCTAATGCCGTGTGGTGCCGGCTGACTAGAATAGCACCATCCCGCGGGAGTCATAAGAAGCGACAAAGGGAAAAATCCTACGGATGGGCAGCAGCGTCCGTCGAAACGCAATCTACGGCTACTGCGGTCGCCAACCCGCCTGCCAAGCGTGGCGACTATGGCAATTGCAAGATGATATAAGTCATATTTGTGGGAGGCCTATGTCCAGCAGTCGACTGTATAGGGTTGAAATGTATATTCGGTCTACTATTAAATCAATACTACCCATCGGCCTATGACCAGCTGTTGTATTAAGACTGCCATTAGTTTAGGCTTGTATGTCTACTCAGTAAATCTAAATTATTGTGTCTAGTTTCATAATTTATTTCTCCAAAAAATATCAAAATTTACAAAAACAAAATTAAAAAGCGAAGAATACGTTTCAAATGAGCTTGTTTTTTTTTAAGAAATAATAACAATAATACGAGTAGTACATTCAAAACTGTACTAAATAGGTAAAATAAAATATTGTTTTAACCCTCGCATTAGCTCTTAAGCCGATAGGTAAGTTAGATAATCCCCAAGTAAGATAATGATTTAAAGTATTCTTATATTATTTTTAATTTGTATTGAATAGTATGACATTAACGTGAAATATACACACATTGAGATTTCGTATATTAACAAAGGCGGTGAATTCTGCCTTCTGTTCCACCGAACATAACAAACTAACAGCATTGGAAATCTCATTCAAATGTTAATCGTATTCTTGCTCCATAAATTTGAAATTCGATTGGCTTTTTAATGTCCATACGACTCTTTCATTATAGGGTAGAGTTGACTCTGTACTTTTACGAAACGAAGCATTGTATATAAACCATATGTAAGCTCACAGTAAATATTTTATTATGTTTGCTATTTGGTGTTTTCTTTTCTGTGCGTCCTTCATTGGGACAATTTAGATTTGTTGTTAGGTCTCTCCATAGATATAATGTTTTTTCTTATGACAAAGGTGGCTCACGAGCCGACAAATTGCCCGATGGTAAGCAATTACCGTCGCGCATGGGCACACACAACACCAGGGGAGTGACAAGCGTGTTGCCGGCCTTTAAGGGGTTGGAGCTCTGGTAACCTTACTCACCATCAAGAACACAACAGTACATACCAGAAAGATAGCAGTGCTATTATGGCTGTGGTCTTCTGTAAGGAGGATTTACTTCTCCAGTTGGGCTGTTCTAGATTCTTGCGTGATGGCACTTCGCTGTGCCCAACCTCTCATTGTTGGATGTAGTTTAAGGATATATCTGGGTCCAAAAATCCTAAATATGCACTCATAGGCGTATTTAGAAGGGCAGGTTAAGCCATCCTCACCTCAATATGGACTAGTTCTCACTCCAGATTGCAGGATATTGGTGCATTGATTCAGACAGCTCTTAGACTCTAAAAAGTTGAAGTAGTAACTTATAGAGAGTTGAAGGAAAAGGCAAAGAATAGACTCGAATAGAAATTACTCCACCGACAAGAGCCAAGCTCTTAAATAAATGATGATGATTAATCAGCTATCGATGAACTATATACGACCTGAATAAAGTGGTTCATTGCACCGTTATCGACTAACCTGAATATAAAGCTAATATTTTTAGATAAATCTTTACTCTGTTGCTTTGAGAAATTTTCCGATGCAAATATCTCCTCATTCGGCAGCAAATTGAAACGTCCGCACAGCTTAGGGTTACCAGATGGCTAACATTTTTGGGGACGTCTCTTTAGTTTTAGATAAAGTATTCTGTTACTTCTTGAAAATGTTTGGTGATATATGATCTGTGCTTTGAATGGTAAAAATATGCATTCAATAGACCATGCACATAACTTTCAAAGAATTACTTATTACAAATATTAAGGTAAATATTCATGTAAATTATTAGTCCATGACATATTAGTAAACATTAAAAGAGTAACATCATTTAAAATTATAAGCTCAAATTGTAACCAGACGTAAGATTTAGTGCTATGAACCGATGTTTCATGAAAACAATTTTTAACTAATAACTCAGTCAATATCTACAAAAATATCCTGTAATATTTGTTTATTTTTGAAAAACCGCATAATATAACATCAAATTTTTAACTTTGACATGTCCTTAACTTGGAAACTCAAATTCAATTTGTCCCGGAAAATAATAAATTGGATCTGGTAACTCTAGCGGCCTTTAAAATATGCAAATGTCAGTCGTAACGAGAGCTTTTCTGTATTTGTTTAGCATTGAGTATCGCGAGTTTTATGGTTCCGACTGTTTTGAGACTAAACAAAAGAATTTTGACTAATGAATGAACTGTTATAATGAGCGACAAAAACGTTACAAAAATGCATCTTGAGCTCAAACACAAACAAAGGAATACAAATATATTCTTCTCTGACACACACATAGTATAAACACAATTGCATGATAATGATATCAATACAACCGTACTTGTAGTATATATGCTATAGAAAAGCATATATCAGTACCCTTACCATGAGTTGTGACATTGAGGTTTTCGATAACGATTACCGAGTTTACTATCTGTGCATCTCGTTTGCACTTAAAATAGTACAAGCGAGGTTCACAGATAGTAAACTCGATACTCGTTATCGAAAACCCCAATGTCACAACTCAAGGTAAGGGTACTGGTCGAGAGTGTAGTACGCTGGTTCAGTGACAGCCTATTCACTCTTGCCTTGAAAAGACCTAGATTATATATTTCCGGGAATAACGACGAAGCGAACAAATTCGATTCCTGAGCAGTCCGCATTAGGAAGATAGAAAAAATAAAAAAATATATATTTCGGACATTCTTACACAAATCGACCTAGTCCCACGGTAAGCTCAATAAGGCTTGTGTTGCAGGTACTAGACGACGATATATATAATAAATAGATACATATAAATACTTAAATACATAGAAAACACCCATGACTCAGGAACAAATATCTGTGCTCATCACACAAATAAATGCCCTGACTGGGAATCGAACCCAGGACCTTCAGCTTCATAGGTAGGGTCACTACCCACTAGGCCAGGCCGGTCGTCTTAAGAAGCGAATGAATTATAGTAGTTATTGTATTATAAATCAGAATTCTTAACCCATCGTTTAAACTTTAAATGACGACTGAAGACAAACAAGTTTTTGCGCTGACAAAGTCCTGAGAGTCCTTAGTCGAAGCCAAATCACTCCCGAAACTGCGGGAGGACGTGTCGCAGCGAAAAGTCTTCCGTTTGGTTACGCAGACTACCTCCAACAGACCATTTATTTTCTTTTATAAATGAAAATACTACTTATAAATCCAGAGTCAAACGAAAACTAAAAAAAATTAACAAACCCATTTACCTCCGTAGTCTCGCAATTATACCCTTTTAAAAAACAACCACGGTTTCATCGTCATTTATGTACAATGACGGTGGCAAACAAGCATATGTCCCGCCTGATGGTAATAAGTTACCCTAGCCTATGGACGCCTGCGACTCCAGAGGATTCACATGCGCGTTGTCTACCCTTTAAGGACCTATACACTCCCTTTTTGAAGAACTTCATACTGTAGTCCCTAGGGAAAACCTTGGCAGGGAGTTTATTCCACAGCCGGAGTGTTCGCGGGAGGAAATTCCTTGTATATTTACACATACCTAACAATTGTTACCTACATTCTTGTTCAGAGGCTCTAGTGTAAGTTTCTTTTGACGTAAAAAAACGTCTCGAACGCGTAAGTGATAAATGTAATAATGTTATTTATATAGGTAACGCGATAGTAACGTTTTGTTACGTTAAAAACTAAAGCCTCAGTTCAAATATGCGATCATTACCTATACTTAATGAATACAAATTTATATAATAATATAACAATATTTTGTCTTGATTTTTTACTTACAAATTTAATTGTCAGTCCGCCATGTTTATTTACCGTATTTTAATTTTATATTGAACCTGAATAAACTCACTTTTATTAGTCACTCTCAAGACATGTTTCGGAGAACATATAAGCCTCCATTTTCAAGCACTAAGAGTCCTGAGTGACCGTTCGTTCGTTGAGTGAAGAAATAAATGCGAGTAAAGCTATTATTTTCATTTATAAAATATTACAATGACTCGACAAAGTTTAATACAGACTTATTTTGTTATTCAAAGCAACGGGCTGGTATAATTTACTATATAATATATATTGTCAAAGAAGTTAAAAGAGTTTGAAATTTTCATGTTAAAATGTGACTAATTTCATTGTTTCATGAGCACAATTGAATGCAGTTGGAAGTGATTTGATTTCAGTGAGTATCTGGACGGTTATGACCCATGTGTGGGGACTTGTCAAGATATTTCTTCGATATTTAAGATATTTCACTGGACTGTGAAAGTTGTATTTGTACCGTCTGCTGGGCGAATCTGCTGCTAGTTATAATTATGCTGCACTAATTGCACAAAGTTTGGGGTCTCGTTAAAACTTCGTTTTGCCCGGTCAGACCTTCCGTTGTCCTGGATTGATCTGCTCCAGCGTTATATAGAAGTTTGCGAATTTAAATAAGTTTAAGCACGTTTCACAAAAGTGGATAGCAATGTTCGCTCGCTAAAAATACATTGTGTAGCACTATAAGGACCGATCTAGCCTAGTGAGATATCCTGCCTATGAAGCCGATGGTCATGGTTTCAGACCCCAGTAAGGGCATTTATTTGTGTGATGATCACAGGTATATGTTTCTGATTCATGGTTGTTTTCTATGTGTTAAAGTGTTTGTATATTATATATATAGTTGGCTGAGTACCCACAACTCAATCCTTCTTGAGCTTACCGTGGGACTTAGTCGATTTGTGTAATGTCCTGCATTGTGTATTATATGGTTGTTTATTTAAATAATATTTAACATTACGGCGACAACATAACTATGAAAAGAACTTACAATAAACTAAACTTACATACTAGTATGTTTCAAGGAAATCACCACGACCCTCAGAAATGAAGAATTCGACGTGAGGAGGAGGACCAACTACTTCCGCTACGGAAGTCCAATGCTGGACGGCCTCATGGACTACGACATCATGGGGGATTGATAACTGCCAGACTTGGGACGTGGGTTGGCGATCGCAGTACGTGTCACCGCTCTAACAGTTGCTGCCAGACCTCCGGTGGTGTCTGGTCACAGTTTAGGAACAATACCTTGGTCCAACTTACATATACTATATTTGTAAGTCTTAATTTGTATACATGTGATTCTTTTATATTTAATACCAAACGATACAAAAGAATATCGACCACAGGCCTCGTCACCTACCCATACCATGCGATAATATCAACCACAGGCTTTGTCAAACTTAAGAAACTAAGGCATATAAATACTCTAGCCATAAAGTTACGTAAAAGTGGATCGTGATATTAAATTTACTATTACCCCACGGCTGGGCACAGCCGCTGGGTATCCTTCTCCTCTGTTAGTAATTTTTATGCTACAAGAATTCCTTGGGCTTATAGCAAATCAAAATATATTCTATAAGTGTAAACGTAAAAGATTTTACTGATTGACTTAAATCAACGCCAAAACCCAAGCAATATAACTTTTTTACTATTTAATTAACGTCATAAAACTAGTTCTGAAATAGGCAGACACTATGTAAAAAATGTTTTTAGAAATTTTACTTGAAGAATATTTTTAATGGCGGTAGGAAGTTTGCCAGATCGGCTAATGAATAAGATTAAACCATCCGTCAATTAAGTAAAACCGTTGGTTGTCAAGTAACTTGTTTTAAATAATAACGATCACCCGTTCTATTTAGAAATCTAATAGAATTCGCTAAAGTCGATTAACAGTTCCGAAGCACGCTTCACGTGCGAAGTTAAATTAAAACAGAACTGAAATCAAAATGGCCGCCTAAACTTTATAAGGCATTAAATGGTTTAAGTCTTTTATCGAATATCGAACTTTGTTACTTTGCAAGTCTCAAGATTTACAAGTTCATTTAAGTGCTCCGAAGCTTAATTATAATGAAGATTCGTTACTGATGTCTGATATTGGATACTCTTGAACGGCTCAGGTGTATAATAGTGTAGGAGGGAATGTTATAGATGCGTCGTGTTTAGGACTTAATAGCTCGATGAAACATGTATTCCTAACGTACTTAAATTACAATAATCCCTCTAAAGTTATAAATGCGAAAGTTATATCTTCTTTGCACGTTTGCCCTTGTTATACCGATAAAAACCTAGAATAAATTCGGTGTACGAGTACCTACAGGTAGAATTTAACAAAACGATATGAGAAGTAGGGCACAGCCAATTACCATCACGCTTGAGTCTGGAGAAGCCCAACTGGGGAAGTAGGCACCTCCTCCTTATAGAAGACCACAGCCATAACAGCACCTTTCAAGTATGTAGTGTTGTGTTCTTGATGGTGAGTAGAGTTTCCAGAGCTCCAACAACTTTTATGGTAGGCAGCGCGCATGTGAATCCTCTGGAGTTACAGGCGTCCATAGGCTACGGTAACTGCTCACCATCAAGCGGGCCGTATGCTTGTTTGCCACCGTCGTTATATTTTAAAAAAAAACATAAACAGGATATTTCTTAAGTCTTCTTTTCTATCGTTCCCTCACTGCTAAGGGTCGCGACAACATGTAGCTCGTTTCCATAAGGTGCGGTAAAAAGCGTTCAATACTCTTCGGTAGATGTCGCTACACGCCACCCGTATTGACGTATACCCTGGAAGGATAAGATAGAAAAATTTGACACGTCTAAGCGGCGCTCGTATAGCACAATTGGTAGTGCACTGGGCTAGTGATCCAGTGGTTGTGGGTTCGAGACCCGCTGCGAGTCAAATTTTATTTTTCTTTCGATTTAAATATCTTTGATATGCTAGCAGACGTTTCTGCTTAATATAAAAACAATCATCATCATGATCTCAGCCAGAAGACATCCACTAATGAACAACCTCACCTTTTAGACCTCCACATGTACCGATTGGAAGCGACCTGCATCCTGCGTCTTCCGCCGACCTTAGTGAGGTCGTCTGTCCATCTTGTAGGTGGTGTCCTACGCTGCACTTGCTAGTCCGTGGTTTCCACTCGATCACATATTCCACTTATTTAAGTACATTCGTAAGCTGCGAAGCGTTATGTGGGGATAATGTAAATATAAAGTTGTTTCTCCGAAAAGCATGGATCAAAGATTTACGTTCTGTTTGTAAAGGATTAACTTCTAGGAAAAGCTCGTACTAATAATAGCTTAGCAGTAAGCACATAAGCCAAATAAAGTCATCATCAACATCAGCTGAAAGAAGCCCACTTCTGGACAATGCTCTCGTCCATGATTAAACAGGCAAAGGACTGGGACATACAATACAAGTACAAATATATGTTTACATTTTTGCACCTTACAAGGGATTAAGGTGAAAAAGTGTAAACACATCTTTGAAGACGATTGTACAAAGTCGCGTTCCTCCAAGATGCTGGCTATTTCTCTCTTTTCGGTACTATGTATCGCTGCGCCATCTATGGGTTCATGTTGAGTTATTTTGACAGCGACACATTTCCATAGAGTATAGCACTGAGAAGTACTGCTGTTTAACATGATAGATGTCGCTAATCTGTTTGCCAGGATGTGGGAAACGCGGTTCTGTATAGACATTATCATCATATGTATGTACAATTTTACATACAAGACATGAGCGAGAGTAAGTTTGAGCTAAAATTTTAGAAAATCACCTTTTACATCTACAAAGTTCAAGGATACCAACATTAAATAAATAACAAAGTTACCTTTTTCGGGACCTAAACCCAACTAATAAATAAAGCAACGCCTTTCAGCATTTAAGCGAAATCCAATGTATTTCGCGTTTATGTTGATATACGTGGGATCAGAATCTTGGTAAAAAGAGAGCTTGGGGTGATTGATGTCACTCGGGGGTCGGGGTTAGTGGGGTAAGTTGTGCTGAAGCATTTGAATAAAATATGCAGGTAATCACTATTAATGGCATGCAGAGAATTCTGGAATAATGGCGTGGAAGTAGAGCAATGAAAAAATATAATGTCAATAAGAATATTTTTTTACCCCAGTTTTATGATTATTTATTCACTCGCTCGAAATCACATGAGGGCATAGGTGTTCATGGAATCCATAATGTGTCGACTACATTGACGGGGCAATCTTAAAATGGGCACTTCGGTGACGAACATCCACTGAAGCAAGTTTGTGACGACCGGCCTGGCCTAGTGGATAGTAACCCTATACTGCCTGATATCGAAGTCGATGGTCCTAGATTCCAGTCAGGGCATTTATTTGTGTGATGAACGTAGATATTTGTTCCTGAGTCATGGGTGTTTTATATGTATTTAAGTATTTTGATATCATAATATCGTTGGCTAAGTACCCAGAACACAAGCCTTCTTGAGCTTACCGTGGGGCTCAATCAATTTGTGTAAGAACGTCTTCTAAAAATATATATAATATAGAAGAGAGCCCACTTACCGTATGCCCAATGCTGGACGTAGTCCTAAATCCAAGTAAGGGCATTTACTTGTGTGATGAGTATAAAGTAATCTAAAGTAAACCTCTGAACAACATAGTATAAAAGTATCGTATCGCTTTTGCCCGCTATTTGCATAAAACTATTCTCGGAACTCAAAGCATCTTTATATAAAATTGGATTTAGTCCCATTCTGAGCAATCCCCTATGAAAACGTCAAAAATATCAAACATTGTTTTTCACGATAGCTGTGAATCTTATGTGTACCGTAAAAACACGTGACAATATAAAATGTAGGCAGTTAAACGAGTGTTACACCACTGGCGTTCCACTAAAACTGCCGAGTTTTTTAGTTTTATCTTTCAGATGGAGCTGCTAAAACGGCGGATTAACTTTGACATTTGTATCACATAGACGTTTTAAAAGAGGTAGTGACTTAGTAGTAGGTAGTTCTAAGTGCGTATATGACTATTGATAAGAATTTGGGACACCAAGGGAAAGTACCTTAAATGTCGTAGATAGGATTGTTTGCTGAAAGAAGACTTTATGTTTGTGTTTTGGAAAATATCCTATCTAGGATATTTAAGGTATTGTCCCTTGATATCCCATGGTCTTGGCCAGTCGCACGTTTAGTACGTTAATTCTGCACCGATTTATCAGGTATCAGGCATGTCCATGGCGTATTTGGTGTCAGCATGAAGTGGCAAAACTATAGGTTCCTTGCGTACCAGCAGCTGAAGCTTACAAGTCATCATCATTATCTTTATCTTGAGCATACCTTCTAGCATTGGACATATGCATCCTCTAACAAACCCATTATACTTGACATTGGCGAAATCATCTATGGATTTATTGATGGAAGCCATATTGTTTTAATAGAAGTTGTACTTTTGTTTGAAACGGCAGGTTGGACCGTGAAGGTTTATTGCCCGAGCGAAGCAGGGTTCTCATCTAGTGTATACATATTGTTATTTTTGTTGT
This sequence comes from Grapholita molesta, assembly GCA_022674325.2. Lineage (NCBI taxonomy): Eukaryota > Metazoa > Arthropoda > Insecta > Lepidoptera > Tortricidae > Grapholita > Grapholita molesta. The sequence continues at coordinate 13,662,424 of CP053137.2, forward strand.
GTACGTTAGCGCGATAGAACAGTGATCGGCTTGATGCTATTATGCGAGAAATAAACTAAATATTATTTTATAAATAAAATAGAATACTATTTTGTGGCTCAACTTTAAAATGCGATAAAAACTAAAATGAACGGTGTAAAACTACAATGTCCGATACGTTTTGCGAGTAGTTACCGATATAGATTTCCTGGATATGGCTGTTATCGGTTATCTAACTAAATAGGGTTTCAAAGGGTTGTAAATAACATGTCACAGATAATCTTCTTGTTCCGTCTTTTCATCCATTTCATCCGACATTTTTCGTTTGTTATAAAGGGACAAAATTTGTATACATCTAATAGTAGATTGTTTGACAAGGGGCTAAAGTAGGCCATAGTACCAAGGGATGGTTATTTTCCCGAACGAAGTGAGGGAAAATTGTTCGAGGGGTAATATGGCGTTTAGACCCGAGTTATGCATACTAGTTTTCACTTCGATTGCGAGAAAATAAGATAAAATAACATTTCAACAATTAACAAATCGTCGCCGTAGAGCGAAAAGTCACTAAATCGTTAATTGGTCATTTTGAGTTATGAGGGTTAAAAGAAAAAAATAATTAATTATTTTTTACTGAAATTATCTTAAGATGAAATTGTGATTTTGTATGTATTTATTCATTAGAAACTGCTATTCTTTGGGCTAAAAATGGATTTATACTATTCACACTAACGATTTAGGAGTTATAGGCGATAATTAATTTTTGCCCTTAAATATTAAATCTTAATTATCACTTAGTGATTTTTTGAACGAAGTTAATGATTTTTTGCCCACATTCTAGTGCATCTACATTTAACTAAGTAAAGTTAGTTGCATTATGACTGCTCCGATACAGTGAAAATACGTGTTAGTTAAAAACTACTTACTATATATATTTTTTGAATTCTTGTTAATATTTAAGGATCGAAGTAAAACACGTCATTTTCTGCGAACACTTTATTAAAATAAAATGAATAGCAAAACAAATTAATATGGACTACAAATCAAATCAAGTTGACCTACAAATCAAATCTGTCAAACAATCTGTCAATAACTCTCTCGAGGAATTACTGCTTTAAGAGATCTTTTGCATAAATTGAAGAGATCTTTTTTTTTCGTCTCAGATATACTCTCTCCATTGGTTTGTGCTCTGGTATCTGGTTTCTGATTTCCTGAGGCAGCGAACTATTATGGTCGTAGTGGATGGTTGCACATCAGATTGCATGGCAATTAATGCCAGGGTGCCTCAGGGTTCGATTCTTTCTGCCACCCTCTTTTTGCTGCATATAAATGATTTGCTGAAGCCCGGTATTTTTGGGTATGCGGACGACAGCACGGTGACTGAGAGATATGTTTCTGAGGCCCAAACTACGAGTGGAAAGACCGAGTTCTTTAGGGAAGCTTTGGTTAAGTGAACGAACTTAACCTGGAAGGCCGTTGACGAGTGGGGCGAAGCCCATTTGGTTAGGTTTAACGGTGTGCGACTATTGAGGCCAAAGCAAAATCCGCTGCTAAAAAACTTGGGGTCTTACACTAGGTGAAGCAATACTTCACGCCGGGATAGCTCCTAACACTTTATCAAGCGCAGGTTTGATCGTGTATGGAGTACTGTTACCACTTTTGAGATGGGTCTGCCAAGTATCAGCTGGCCGCTTTGGATTCGTTAGAGCACCCAGCTCGCAGACTCATTGGCGATACTGAATTACTGAGTGTAAGGTGATTGAGCACCATCGCAAGGTTGCTAATTTGTCTGTGTCTTACAGGATATATTTTGGAGAGTGTGCACAGAAATTACACGATTTGGTTCCGCTATCTCCGTTCCACCACTAGACGTCTAGGCAAGGTGAGCGGTTTCATCCTTATGTTGTGAATATGCCATTCATTCGCACGAAGCGATTCGCTTCTGCCTTCCTAATGCGGACTGCTGTGACTGTAATAACCAACCGATACTAGTGAATGGAGAACCAGTCGAGCAGGTGAATAAGATCACATACCTGGGTAGCATTATGGATCCTCAGGGAGGAGCAGAAGCGGATATTAAGGCGCGCATCAAACAAGCTCGTGCCGCATATGCGCAGCTGAAGCCCGTTTGGTCATCTTCAGTCATCACGCGCCGCACAAAAATAAGGGTGTTCAACTCTAACGTCAAGTCGATCTTCTTGAATGGGTGAGAGACATGGCTAGTGAAATCAGATACCACTACACACCAGTGTTCGTCAACAAGTGCTTGCGGCGAATACAAGGTGTCTTCTGGAAATGTACCATCTCAAACGCCAGACTATGGGAGTTGACCGACCAGACCCCAATAGCGAAGGAGATCCTGAGCAGGAAATGGTGGTGGATAGGTCATATTTTGCGTAGACCAGCGAACCACCTATCCAAGCAGGGTTTGGGGTGGAATGCACCCGGAAAAAGGAAGCCAGGACGACCTCGCACCACCTGGAGGCGCACGGTTGACAAGGAGGCAGCGTCAACTGGCTTGGACTGGAAGGAGCTCGAGGACGCTGCGCAGGATCGAGCTCCTTCCAGTCCGTGTCCGTGAAGTGGAAGTTGATTCTTATGAGGGATTTCTGATGAGGGATAAGAGGATTTCATCAATGCGGACTGCTAAGGATTGGAATTCGCTTCCTTCGTTTGTATTCCCGGGAAGATATAATTCGGGTATCTTCAAGGCAAGACAGAATAGGCTGTTAATACTGAACCAGCTACACTACCGACCTCGTCGTCACTTTAACCATCAGGTGCGACTGCGGACTATAGAAGATATAGGCAATACCTGTGGATATGCCTTTAGAATAGGCTTTTATATTATTGATCTTGTCCTCGTAGTCGTCATGGTTGTCTGGTCCATTAGGTAAAAGTCCCTTGCGCCTCATTCAGAGTAGGGCCCTCTTTCAATGCCGCTTATGATAGATAGCGCGCTTTTGGAAAACTCGCGTCATTCAACACGAATTTCTTTCTCTTTATCCAATGATGAGTCACCTTGTTCTATTTTCTCTTGTTCTAAATCTCGTTCTCTTAGCAAAGGAGCAGAATATGATGGTTGAATAGGAGGTTTTTATTTATCACGTCTGAACACAGCAGATGCTGGAGCTGACTCTTACAAATATTTCTCCTGAAATAATTCCTCAATCTCCAATGTCTTTGTTGCTTCTTTGTCTTCCAGGGTAGGTAAATAATTCTGAAATAGATGCAACTTATTAGTTACTAAACCAGTTTGGGGTCAAGTTGGATTAGTAACGTTTAAGGGATGGTCACGTTAGAACGAGGACTTAACGAGGCGAACTGATTATTATATTTGAGTAAATAAAAAAAACACCCACAAGCTTTAGTCATCACACCGATATAACAAAATGTTACTTGTATCGTTACAGATAATCCTGTTTCTTTTGGCTTGCCCCATATAAGTACTTCTAAACTGGAACCTATAAAATAGTATTTGATTTTATATAAAAAAGTTATTGATTCAAAAAATTTACAATTAAATAACAACCTGATACCAAAAACACTTACCTCGTTATCCAAATCATCTTTCTCTTTTACCAAATCCAAAATTACCTTGGTGCGTTTCAAACTTAATCTCGGTACACGCAATTATTATGTAGCAAATAGTGAATACACGTATGTATCACTGTCGGCCCATGCGCAACGACTGGCAGGTCAACGCGGCGGAGGGAGACGCAGCGGTCGGCATCGGCACGGTGGCCAGCGGCACTGGGCGAAAAGTCACTAACTTGCGAGCAAAATTCATTCAAATCACGTCGGCGTACAGTACAGTCTTTATTGTAAAATTAATTAAATATGATTAGTTATTGTATTGTACATTTTTAGTGTAGGGTAAAACTCATTAAATCTATTTAATTAATTATCCCTTTGGTTAAATGATGTATATTGCCTTACAACTATGAATAAAAAATAACTAAATAAAGTTAGTTAATTTTCGCTTTCACACTTTTGACATACCAGGTATTCAAAAAATAACTAAGTAAATTAAGTGAATTTTTGAATGAGATGCTTCGTGATTAAACAGTTTAGTAACATTTAGGGAAAAAATAACTAAAATGACTTAGGCACGCTCATAAAAAAGTTACAAGAAGTTCAAAAATGTAAACGGAATTAGGTATTTTTTGACTAAAATATTGAAACCGAAGTGGGTTTTTAGTTAGTTCTTTAACTTTTTAAAATTGAAACTATAAACGCTGTTGCTACGGCAATAAGACTGAAATTTGAAGAAAAAAAATGCGATTTTGATGACATATATAAGTCAATTTTGGCCATTTTGTGATTTGGTGACTTTTCGCTCTACGGCGACGAAATACTATTTTATTCACCCGCAATGAATTCTGCGTCAAAAATGTTTAATTTGGCAGTCTTTGTATTTTTTTCACTGCTTTGATACAGATAGGATATTATACGCCGTGAATAAATGCCATAGACAACGTATAACTGGGGCTTTAAAGAGTTTGCCAACGATTTAAACTTTTTTTTAATGCTTATGAAGTAGGAGCTAAAAAGCACCTAATGCTTTGACAATTTGATTGCGTTTCCTCATTGGTAGATTTTAATATTGTGGTATTGTCTGATTGGTTGATACTTTATACAAAGTTTTTTTAATGATCTCACATTTTTAAACAGTATTCGCACCAAAAAAGAATCTAGAGTTGCGATTAACTTGGATATCTGTCGTGATTGGTGGATTTAATACGATGAAGTGTTCTGGTTGGTCAATTTAAAACGTTTTGTATATCATAAATATGTATAAATATTTTCCCAAGAGGCTAAATGTTTTACTTTAGTCCGCCTTGGCAAGCATAATATGACACACTTTTAGAGCATGACAAGTGAAAAAAACTTAGAATAATAGTAACGTTCCGCGGGTAAAGGTATCTTATGGCTCTTGGCGCTTACGTTGCGAAGCATAACATTAGTATTGGAGCGTCGTTAATAATAGCGTAAGTGCCAATCGCCATAAGGTACCTTTGTTCGCGGAACGTCATAATAAATTATAATATATCGTCAGGTGACAACCAAAACTCACTAACTACTAAAAAATAATTTAACAATAATCAACCTTATTTAGGTATTAATATGATACACTATGGCTATTAACTTGTGGTAGTAATTAGTGAGTTTTGGTTATCACCTGACGATATATTACAGGCTCCTTACACAAATTGACTGAGCCCTACTGTAAGCTCACGAAGGCTTTGTTATCTTTTTTTTTTTTTTTTTTTTTTTTTTATTAACGATTACCAACAGATAATACATCTTGCATTCTCTTAAATCTAGATAACAATCATGGCTGATGCTTATCTAATTATAGGTGACCACAACTTACATATTCTTGGTACTCAGCTAACGATATAAATAACAAAATGTAGTCAAAATGTAGTTCTTAAACTTCCACACGTTGTGTTCACAGTGAGATATGTTCAAGGAAACGTCTATACCCAAGGATTTGTTTAACTTTCGAATATGCTGTATTTACTGTGACTGTTTCTGTTTTATCTCCTTAATAAGTTAATAAATTAAATTAACATACAAATACATAAATACATAGAACGCGAACACACCCATGAATCAGGAACTAATTACCTACTTATGCTTATCACACAAACAAACGCCCTAGGACTTGAATCTAGGACTCACTAGATCAGACCTAAAGTCATATTTACTTAAAGAGAAAATGAAAAAAATTAACTCAGGCGAGAGTCGAACTCGCGACCCCGGGATACATGCCCGTCGCTCTGCCAACTGAACTACCAAGATAACATCAATTCGCTGCGAATTTTCCCACCATATCCTTCGACATATTCAACTACTCAATAGCTCAGTTGGCACAGTGACCGGTTTGTAACCCGGTGTCCTAAGTTCGAGTCTCTTTTACTACTCTAGTTGCTACTGAGCACGGGTCCGGTTCGGTCCGAGATGCAGAGAGGTTAGTATAACTGAATTGTAAAGTTTTTTTTTTTTATGACAAAGGTGGCAAACGAGCAGACGGATTGCCTGATGGTAAGCAATTACCGTCGCCCATGGGCACTCGCAACACCAAGGGAGTCACAAGCGCGTTGCCGACCTATAAGTGGGTTTTTATTTTATTTTATTTTTTATTTATTAAGGTCTACCAACAGTTATTACATCTGACACATTTACAGTTAGGATCAACAAAGGAAAACATTCTGTGATGCATAACTATTTAAAGGTAAACACAACATGCAAAAACGGCGAGTTAACAGTTAGACACTAAAATACATATGGAACTTAAAAGTACCTTAAATTACAAGCTTTTCATTAGTGAATTTCGGAACCTGGGCAGTGGGTCAGAATGGATATCACAGCAGTGACTGTACTTGTTGAGCAATCTACAAAGTCGTGGAATGGGTGAGTTAGCACCTAGGACAGTTTTTCTAAAAACAGGGGCAAGTGGGTCTATCATATGTCTGGGATATCTATATGGTACTCTAAATCTAATTTTGCGCAATAGTTGTGGACTGTCTATACAATTATTTAAAAGTTTGTATAAGAATTGGAGATCTAGCAAGTCCCTTCGCTTACCAAGAGTACTTATTTGAAAGTGACGTAGTCGTTCTGCATACGCTGTGTACCTACTAGAGAGTTTTGTGTGCCTAGAAATGTGCCAAAGGAATCTCTTTTGTACCCTCTCTATTCTTAGACAATGTGTTGAATAGTGAGACCGCCAGACTGTGCTGCAGTACTCTAAGATGTTGCGAACAAAGCAGTTATAAAGAAGTATTTTAGTACGCGGGTTCCGAAAGTGTTTACCAGTTCTAATAATAAAACCTAGCATTTTTGAAGCTTTTGCTATTATTTCGTCAATATGTGGCATAAAGGTCATCTTTTTGTCAAAAGTCACGCCAAGGTCTTTGATATGATCAACTTCGCTAAGAGACTCCCCGGCAATGTGATAAGACGAGTCTATGTGGTGCAACTTTCTTGTAAATTTTATATGTGAGCATTTCCTAATGTTCAACTGCATTTCATTGTCAGTACACCATTGATTTACCCTGTTCAGGTCGCTTTGTAACAGTTCCACATCACCAGGTTTTTGAATACGCCTAGCAAACTTTAAGTCGTCGGCATAAAGAAAGGGATGGGAGTGCAAAAAGCAATTTTGAATGTCGTTAATGAAGATGTTAAATAGGATAGGTCCTACGTGTGATCCCTGTGGAACTCCAGAAGTAATGTCTTGCACCTCAGAGTGATGCCCGTTGATGACAACAAAGAAAGCTCTTTTATCGAGATACGACTTTAGCCACGAGAGAAGAGATCCTGAGTATCCTAATGAGAAAAGCTTATGATAAAGGATAGAATGAGACACGCGATCAAAAGCCTTACTGAAATCCGTATATATTACGTCTATTTGCTGATTGTCATCAATAGCTTCAACTATTAATTCAGTAAACGAAGTTAAGTTGGTACAAGTGGACCTACCCCTAGTGAAGCCATGCTGATGTTCAGTAATAATTTGCTCGAAGTGTAACTCGATAATTGGACATACTAAAGATTCAAACACTTTTGCAAAAGTGGACAGGATTGAGATTGGCCGATAATTAGAAACCAATGTGTTGTCGTCAGACTTATAAATTGGAACAACTTTTGCAAGTTTCCACTTTGAAGGGAATTGGCCTGATCTTAGAGACATATTATATATAATAAGTAATGGTGTAACCAGGCTAGATGCACATTTCACAATAAAAATTGGAGGTATCCCATCCGGTCCCGACCCCTTACGGATGTCCAGTGATTTAAGCGTTTTAAGCACGGAATCACTGTCAATGACTACGGACCCCAAACAATTTCCCGGATTCATGTCATTTGCCTCACATGCTACAATATCAGTCTGGCAGAAAACAGACGAGAACTGTGTAGCAAATAAATTGCAGATATCTGGACCATTAGAGGCGACAATCGACCCATTTGTCATCGAGGCTGGGTATGTACCTGAACCGCTACGTCCACCATGCCTATTCTTGATGAATGACCAAAAGGATTTACAATTAACTTGAAGTTGTGCTTCGAGATTTTTTATATAGGAGCTGTGACACTGCCCTATTAGTTTTTCGCTTCTTTTCTTTAATATGGTAAGGGATATTTCATCTAAAGGGTTTTTGTATTTTTTGTATCGAATTCTAATAGTATTTTTTTCTTTAAGTATCCTAATTAGACCTCTGGAGAACCAGACGGGAAATTTTCTTTTTCGGGATTTGTCGACTAACGGAACGAATTTAATTACTGCCGCTTTGATGACTTCATAAAACTCATGTACAACTTCGTCTATATCGTAATTATTATTAAGTACTTCACTCCATTCCTGCTCATTTAAGTATTTAACAATGTTATCGTAATCAGCCGCATAAAAATTGGGGACAAGATTGTATTTACGAGGAGTGACTTGACTTTTTAGTTTGAGTTCAAGATTAACAGTAATGGGTGGATGATAAGGGTCAATTTTGCTTAGTATATCCTGCGCTGGAATAACGTCACAGTCAGAAATGTTAGTAAATACTAAGTCAAGGACTTTATTTTGTCTATTTGGCACGAAATTTTGTTGCTTTAAGTTGTTGAGGTAAGAAAAGTCTATCAATAACTGACCCATCGCCGAAACTCCGCTAACCCGCGTTACATTCTGTTCGGAATAGATTCGAGACCAATTTATACAACTCAGATTAAAATCACCAATAATACACAATGGGTAGTCACACTGTTCAAACAGTTTATTACAATTATCAATAAAATGCTCTAACATTGGTCTCTTAATGGGTGGCTGCAAGTATATGGCGCAAACTGCAATTGTGCGATAAGCTGCTGCCACTGGCAGGTTCAAAGTAATCCACAAATCCTCACAATAACTCTCCCACGCATGGACGCGTCTAGAATTGAACTTCTTTAAAATAGCTATTAAGACACCACCGCCTTCATTTCCAAGGCGGAAGCCTGCCGATGCCCTATCTCTTCTGTACACTAAATAATTATCATTAAACAATTCACTACTGAATACGCCCTCATGTAACCATGTTTCTGTAAGTACAATAATATCATAATAACAACAATATACGTTTCTATAAAAAGTTTGGGTCTTTGTTTTAAGACCACGTGTGTTTTGATAATATATTTTTAAAGGTGTGAATTTTATTATAAAAAAAAAAAATACAAATAGTGCAAGATATAAAGAAAAGAGAAAACCAAGACAAGAAACTTAATTTAGATTATTTAGAGTTTGAATATCTCGAATCAACTTATATTCCGAATCGTCGTTTTTTCTCATATATACTCGTCCGTTCCGGGTCCAAACGTGTTTATAGTGCAGATCCTTTGCTTTTAGTCTGGCAGCGGCGTGGAGTGCTTTGTTTGCATTTGATAGGTGTTCGGTAATGTAGACTGGCGTTTTCTCTGTAAATCCAAGATGTGAACTATTCAGTTTATCATCAGGATTTGATTTATTGAATTTGATGACGTCGGCCAAGAATTGATCCCTGACAGTTTGAACGTTGAACTGCACTATGATGGTGCGGGGGCGGGGGCTGTTAGGGTTCTTTTTAGCGGTTCGTGTAAAATGTACTACGTTTTCGCTTTTTATTTTGCCACTTATCACCGTATTAATGCTCAGCACAAGCTCTTTTAAGTTTTCGGATTTTTTTTCCGGTACACACTGTATTTCAACGTTACAGGCGCGCGTCTGCTGCTCCAAGTCGTTCACCTTAGTTGTAAGGTCCTGGACTGTATTTTTTAATGCATCGTTTTCTTTTTGTACGCACGAAAGGGCATTTTTCGCTTCGCTTTGGTGGCGGGAAATATCCTCATATTGTAGATTCATGAATTCCATGGATTTTTTCATTTCTTGTATTTCATTCTTAATCGGACGGAGTTCGTCAGCGATGAGTTTCCTTAATTGATTGCCGATTTGTAATGTGAAGGTTGACATTTCGGATGTTAGAACATCTTGCACAACGTCCCGGACGTCGTCCTTCGTAACGGGCTCCTTAATGCATGCCGGGGGCGAGTTCGGAGCGATTCGCTTGTTCCGTCGATTGAGAGAATTTTGACGTACAGGGGCGACTTCTTTTCTGCCCTGCCTGCCTCTGCTGCAGGTGCACATGGAACATGACCAGTCTGCAGGAAGATTCAGCGCTAGCGGGTCCTGGTTTAGGCCGGAGGCCAAACAAGCCAAGTGATAAGCCTGGTCACACGTTGAGCAATGAGTGATGTCCTCATCTGCGTTAACGTTTTCGCAACAACCCATTTTTGAGCCTGACATAGTGTTTTTTTTTAACTATAATTGCATAAAAGTATCAAATTAAAACAACTTATCGGCGTATGTTGAGGGTAAACAACACTGTCCAGTTCACAATATGCACATTCCTTAGAACAAAACACCAAACGTTAGATAGCCTTCCTCGCGCGAAGAAGGTCGCAAGCGCCGCGAGTTTCGAAGCCGCTTACGCGTTCGGGTCAAAAACTCGAAATTTCTCGTATAATTATCGATCTTTTTCACTTTTTCACCATATTAACAGTTAGTGGTACACTTTATGCACAAAATTAAGAAAAGTCCAGGTTTCGAAAGTCAAGAATTCACATGAAATCCAAAATAATTCCAGAGAGCACTTTGTTATCGTCCGTATGCGTAATCGTCCGTATCGTAATTTTTTTTGGGTTGGAGCTCTGGGAACCTTATTCACCATCAGGAACACAACACTACATACCTGAAAGGTAGCAGTGCTATTATGGCTGTGGTCTTCTGTAAGGAGGAGGTACTTCCCCAGTTGGGCTTCTCCAGATTCAAGCGTGATGGTACTTCGCTGTGCCCTACCTCTCATTGTTGGACGTAGTTTAAGGATGTACCCGGGTCCAACAGTGTCGAACAAAGTGTCGAATTTTTTAAATAGAAAACTCCCGTGAGACTCAGACATACTAAAATATAGATAAAAACAGGTCACTAACGTATCTTAAGGTCGAATAACGCTCGACATATGTTTCGGTCCAATTCGTGAACAATACTCATGAGCTTCGTGCCGCACCGTCGCTGGCGGCGGCCTTTCTCGAAGGACCCGTTTTTATCTATATTTTAGAGTGTCGAAATTACTAAACAAAAACAGCCAATAATGGAACCCATGAAGTTCAAATTATTTTTCCTTAAAAGTCTTTAAAGCTGTACTCTCACGATTTTTCAAAAAAAATTTGGACTTCCTGTTCACAATTTAACGGCAGAAGTACAACTTCAAGAGAGCCCCCATTTTTGACGAGTCTATTCCAGTGGCAGTGAATTCCAAAATTGAGCAGTTTAATGGTTGCTTAGATCTACTTCTAAAAATAAACCCTCACATGTCTATCTACATTCTTCGCCTTTGTGTTTTTTCACCCAAATTATTGTACATTCTCCGTTGTTCCCCTATTTTTAAATTTCCTGCAGTCACGGAGAATGTAGACCAATTGTTGAAGGACACTGTGGGCAAGATTTTAAATATTACACTCACAGATTCCAGTTGGATGCAAGCCACTCTTCCCATTAAGTACGGTGGCCTGGGTATCCGTACTACGAGTAGTCTAGCGCTCCCAGCCTTTCTTTCGTCTGTCCATGGCACTCTCTCCCTCATTGGCGGTATTTTACGCTTATCTCCAACCGCTGATGTCCGGGTGGCGTGCCTGTCGGGCGCTGAATCGGCTTGGATCGCAGATCATTCTGTCGAAAAGGTACCTACGGAGAAAGCCAGTCAAGCATCATGGGATTCTGCAAATGTTAAGTCCCAGCATGAGGCTTTGATACAGAATGCACGGAGTAGCTGCGAACGTGCTAGGCTGCTGGCTGTGTCTGAGCCGGAGTCGGGCCATTGGTTGCATGCGTTGCCTTCACGTAACATTGGCTCTGTACTAGATCCCTCAGCAATGCGCATTGCGGTGTGTCTTCGATTGGGACTTAGGATTTGTGAGTGTCATGCTTGCAGTCGCTGCGGTGAACCCGTGGACTCTTTGGGTCGTCACGGCTTGCACTGTCTGCGGAGCGCGGGTCGGCTCTACAGGCATGCAGCCATTAATGATTTGATTAGACGTGCCCTCTCCACCGCATCTCTCCCCGCAACTCTGGAGCCATCGGGCCTCTCTGCGTGTGATGGCAAGAGACCCGATGGCTGCACTCTCGTGCCCTGGAGCCGGAGCTGTGCATTGGCATGGGATGCCACCTGCGTAGACACGTTTGCCCCGTCCCATGTTGAGAGCTCCGCGCGGAAACCTGGGGCTGCCGCTGACCAAGCCCAATGGGTAAAGCGCCGGAAGTACTCATTTTTATTCAATGAATATGAGTTCGCGGCGCTAGCGGTGGAAACAATGGGTCCGTGGTCATCCGACACCAAAAAATTTGTGAAAGAGGTGTCGAGACGCCTCATAGGGGTTTCGGGCGATTATAGGGCGGGTTCCTTCTTTGCTCAGAGATTGAGTCTGGCGGTACAAAGGGGTAACGCCGCCAGTATTCTGGGTTCTATGCCGGAGGCAGGGGATTTGGGGGAGGTTTTTTATATTTAGTGTGTAACATTAGTACCTAAGAAGTCTGTATTTAAACTTACCAATGTATATGTTTGAAATTGTAAATCATAAATCTTACGAAATTTATATAAATATAAATATACTATGGTTAAAAAAAAAAACTTCAAGACCAATTATTTCTGCAAAAAAAATCACTATCAAAAAAATACTTAAGGCAACGCTGAATTCTTTTTCAAAAATCGTATATGCCATTCTACGAGTAGGTACATATTTTATTTTACCATTTCGTCCGCGGGGTTCAATTACATATTTTGACATTATCTACGAAAAGGGACCTTATTGTCGATGGCGCTTATGTCCTTGTTCAAGAGGATACAATACAAACGCAACGCGATTCGACGTAAGTGCCATCGATAATAAGGTCCCTTTTCCTAGATAATGATAATGACACATATTGATACCTCATTACAGTTTTTTAGGACTAATGATCGCTAAGCATAGCAGGGGACAGTCAGATATGGCACAACTATAAGGAACTTGTTCACTACGAAATTAAAAAAATAATATTATCGAACCAATATGACCTCCAAAACTTCAAGAAAAGAGCGTATAGAGATCCTAAAGGTCGGCAACGTACTTGTGACTCCTCTGGTGTTGCGAGTGTCAATGGGCGGCGGTAGTTGCTTGCCATCGGGCGATCCGTCTGCTCGTTTACCTCCTATATCATAAAAAAATAAATATCGAATCTTCCAGTAAATTCGGTCTCAGTTTATCTCGTCGTTGATGTCGACACAGCATTTATTGCGCGCCGTGTCCGGAAGAATTCCCCATTGACTACAGCGCTCTTAAAGTTTTAATAGCATTCTATCACTTCTACATAAATTAGGATAGAAAATATATATATATTAACATAAATGTTCTGACTGGATGACTTAATTCAGTACCTAGCCCAATCTATTGTATATCTCTATACAGAGGAAAGTGGGCCCCCATTCAGTGCCTATCCTAATCCGTTTTTCATCTCGATGCAGAGGGAAGTGCCCTCCATAACATGTAGTTTGTATTACTACGCATTGTAAGATTACAGGACAGTCATACACAAATTGACTAAGCCCCACGGTAAGTTCAAGAAGGCTTGTGTTGTGGGCACTCAGCCAACGATATATATAATACACAAATACTTAAATATATAGAAAACATCCATGAATCAGGAATATAAATCTGCATGTGCTCGTCACACAAATAAATGCCCTTACTGAGGTTTTAACCCTGTAAAAAGGCCTTTTTAGGGCTCCGTAGGCGACTAAGAGTCTTTATAGTTTCGCCATATTCGTCTGTCTATTTGTCTGCCCCGGCAATGCTCAGTGACATAATCGCTTTGGAAATTAAAAATATTCCCCCACAAAGACTCCACAAACAGCTCTGCTCCATAAAGACTTTCGAGGAAAATGATTTAGAACTTGAACTGTTTTTGAGTAACAGATCGAAAACTACGGAACCTACACTGATCATGGCCCTACATGTTGGCCAGTTATTTAATTTAAGGATAGTTACTGTCCCTGAATAGAGCGAATACGGCGATGAAAGTATGGATATATAGTTTGTTTATTTCCTAATTAACGATTAACACGGTACTCACGTTTATTTAGTCACTCGCGCGACATGTTTCGGAGAACATAGGCCTCCATTTTCAAGCACTAAGAGTGCTGAGTGTCCGATCGGCTCGCCGCTCGCGTCACCGGCCCGTCGCGCACTAACGCGCGCCGCGCTGCCCGCGCCGCTCTTGATGTCAAAACTGGTTGAGGGCGGTCCGACACCGGAGCCGCTGTAGTGGTAGGACGCGGGTTCGAATCGTCCACCAACAACGACTCTAAGCACACCGAACTCACTGTGTCCACTAAACTGTTACAACACTCCCTAAGGTTTTGATGTTTCCCATAGATGGCAGGTTTCCATGCTGGCGGTACAGCCCAACCACCATCGCGATTAAAATTTGGACGACGCCCGATCTCAATCGCTTCGCGTATTTTGCGTGGTACGAAACATTTTTCACGCACCAGCAGTCGCGCCTTATCAAAGCGAAGGAAATGGGACGGGCCCGCCTCAAGAGCGTGCTCTGCCACCGCGGAGTTGCTGCAGTCCATCTTCTTCACACTCCGTACATGCTCCAACAGTCTCGTGGACACGTTTCGTCCGGTTTCGCCTATATACGACTTACCGCAACTACACGGTATCTCGTACACGCCTGGGTTGCCCAGTGGATCTTTGTCTTTCGGAGAGCGTAAAACTTGCCTTATTTTTGTGTGGGGACGGAAAATTTTCCTAATGCAATATCTCCGGCGTAATAGGCGTCCAATTCCGTCCGTCATGCCCTTTATATACGGCAAGTATGCTGGAGCCCTCTCCGCGGTATGTCGATTTCGTGTAGAAGTCGCAAACGCTACTCGCTGGCTCTGCCTCCAATTGTACCCATTATTTTCTAACACTTGTCTCACGTGTCGCAGCTCGTCTTGTACATACTGCGGGTCACAGAGCCGCAGGGCTCTGGTAATCAGATTCAGAGCGCGTGGGACAGAAGACAAGTGTGCGGGATGATGGTGTGAGCCAGCCTGTAAGTACCTGTCAGTGTTTATTTCCTTTTAATACCATTTTTTTACAATTTCAACTTAACAACAATGTTGTTCACAAGAGTAGGAAACGATTCCTCGGTACTAGTAAAAACTGTATTTTTTTAATTTAAGGATAGTTATTGTCCCTGAATAGAGCGAATACGGCGATGAAAGTATAGATATATAGTTTGTTTATTTCCTTTTAATACCATTTTTTACAATTACGACTTAACAACAATGTTGTTCACAAGAGTAGGAAACGATTCCTCGGTACTAGTAAAAACTGTATTTTTTTAATTTAAGGATAGTTATTGTCCCTGAATAGAGCGAATACGGCGATGAAAGTATAGATATATAGTTTGTTTATTTCCTTTTAATACCATTTTTTACAATTTCAACTTAACAACAATGTTGTTCACAAGAGTAGGAAACGATTCCTCGGTAATAGTAAAAACTGTATGACGGCAGGAAGCACCGCCACTCCACATTTACATCTAATATAGGTACCTATCTAGTTGTGAACCACTGTATACATAAGTATCCATGCAGTATTAGTTGTATATAGTATATGTATCATTATATAAAGATAAAGAAAATTGGAGTATGGATGGCGAAATTAGACGAAGTCGCGGGCAGAGAAGTGTTTCACATAATCAGAGTAGAAAATCACGACTACACAAACTGAATTTAAAAGTAAATTGACTGCACTGCCTCAATCACGGTCTGCATCAGAACGCAATCGTTTCTCCGATTCCGTTCCGATTAAATTCCCTTCTTCCCCGATATTTTATTCACGCGAACATTAGTTCCGGCACCTGTACCAGGATGTCGTCGAAATATTAGATTTTAAAGGCATTTTTATTTCCGTGCCGACTTGCGAGTTTGAATTATATGTTCTGGAAATCTCTGTGTTTGAAAGAAGAACTTAAGGTGTTGAGCCACTTATTTCCATAGCGTTAAAGGTGTGAATTTTGGAAATGGATATAACACCAAGTTTGGCGTAGAAACCTTAAATCCATGAGGTCTCAGCACGCACAAACCTATTGCAGAAGCCAAGCGAAGTGTCTGGTTGACGTAACTGACGAAACTGGCGGCTCCTCGCACAACGCATCCGCATTGCGATACAACAAGAAAATGCCGCCAGCATCATCATCATCATCCTCGCGTTATCATGCTCTCATGGGAACTTGGGGTCCGTTTGGACTAGTTTCACAAAAGCTACTGCCATATGACCTTCCAACTAGGCCTTATTGGGATTAATCCAGTTTCTTCACCATGTTTTCCTTCACGGAAAATCCACTGATATTTTAAATGATATTTCAAGTCTCTAAAAACTTGGTACAAGCCGAGGTTTGAACCTGCGACCTTCGGATTGCAAGCGCACGCTCTTGCCGCTACGCCACCAGCCCTCAATGCCGCCAACATCATTAGTTCAATTTATAGATTTGATCTAAAGTAGTTGAGTATTTATTTTAATTTGTGATAAATATTTATAAATATCAATTATCCTATTAATTATCCTGTGTCTACACTCCAAGTTTTATGAAGTCCGTTAAGCTAATGCGTGATTGAGTAACAAACATAAAAATAAATAATAAATAAATATTACAGCACATTCTTACAAGATTCGACAGAGCTCCACGGTAAGCTCAAGAAGCCTTGTGTTGTCGGTACTCAGCCAACGATACATATAACATACAAATACTTAAATACATATAAAACACCCATGACTCAGGAACAAATATCTGTGCTCATCACACAAATAAATAGTCTTTGCACATTGGCCCCGGCTTCATAAGCCTCCCAAAAGTTTGGAACATCATTCAGGAAAAGATTTGGGACAATCTTACACAAACCTAATAGTCCTACAATAAACTCAATAAGGTTTGTGTGTATTTAATATATATGAATATTTAAAATGTATGTATATATCAAAATATTTATATTTAACAAGCTTTGCCTCGCGACTTTGTCGGCCAGCCATGCCCTTGAAAGTATGGTGGCAAGATAAAAAATATCCTATCGTAGCTCAAACTCTCTCCATACCAAATTTCATCGCAATGGGTGCAGTGGTTTAAGCGTGAAGAGGCAAGAGACAAACAGACAGAGTTACTTTTGCATCTATAAGTTTATTTATTTTCTCTTACGTTAGGTTTTTTACAATATTTTTTTTAAGTAGAATACAAAATACATAGTAAAACAATGAAAATATTATAAAGTCTCTCAAGGTGTTGGTCGAGACTCTTCGCTATGAGACCGTTCGGGGAAACAACTATTTAGTATAGTATAAGTTTGGATACGTAATAAGTACGAACCGGTCTCACTACATTTACATCTACAAGTACGAACCATCATCAGTACGAGAACCATGGATGCCATTTTATGATTTATCGCGTCAATCATCACTTTCGCACTTGAATTGTTAGAACATGCAGCGATGACAAATGGAGAACCCCATCATCTTAGGTGGATTTCTTATAACGGTTTCCTGAAAATACTTACAGGATCCTACCTCCAATATATTTTTTTTAGCCGAACGTAGGTAGTAATTTATATAATCCAAAAATAATGAATCGCCTTGTAACCTGAAAGCCGATATTCAGACTAAGTTTTTCTAAAGGTTTTAGCCCAAGGAGGCGTGAACAAGCCGCAGACTGTTTAAGGCAATAATGAAAAGCCGGGGTCTAAACAAAAATATTTTTGTTTTCTTACTGCGTTGTTCTGAAGTACGAAATAGTCACAGTTCTACAAGAACCATTATATATTTTTTGGGACTACTAAGATATATTGCGCATAAATTATATATTGACTCTAAGTGGTCTATGTGCCCAATGCTAACTAAAGGGAAATAAATGATAAACATTCTTAATTATCCACCATATTTTGGCATAATCTTCCATAGCCCTACCAGTCAGCTCAATGAGGCTTTCTTCACTTATCGCTGATACTGCATGACCTGGCTTTAAGGAAATTCAACCTTTTAAGCCTCTGTCATCTTTTGATGCTTGCAATCGGATTGGCAGCAATTTATCGCTTGCAACTTAATACTGTGAGCTTCGCGTGAGAACTCAATATTTCTGAATTACCACGTAGCACCAATATACTAACCTAACCAAAAGACATTACAGCAAATTCGTATTATTTCATTTACTTTGAATGCGAATCCTAAATGAAAATGCGAGTGGTGAGGAAAAGCCATACTCGGTGAGAAAATGGAATAAAACCTGGAATGTTTTCCTTTCATTATCTTTTCTTGCAAACATCTTATTCTTGTGTTGACAATTTTTACTTCACGCCAAATTTTGCCGATCCCTCACGAAATGAGGGATTCGAATTTATAATTTCAAAGAAAGAATAATCAAAATAATATTGTGGCTGTTCCAGAAACAAAGGTGACGATGATGAAGTTGTATCACATAATTATACTTATTTGTCATATTGATTACTTTCGCAGGTGAAATTTTTAGTAATCGAATCTCAACTCTGACTTTTCAAACTCTACACGATTTTAAGCTAACATTGTCGTAATATTATAACTATAAAATCGATAAAATTAATATACATGATAACTATCACGTTTTAAGTCATAGTTGTAATTTCAAACTCTACCAGAAACCAATTTCTAGACAAAGTCACGTTCCTCCGACATGCTAGTGTTTTCTCTTTTCGGTGATATGTGGCTCAGCGCCATCTATGGATATGGATGGATGTTGACGACGAGACATGTCCCTATAACGGGTTAGTCTTGCACGGACTAGAACATAAAATGAGTACATCAGCTCATAGTCCATAACTCAAAATGGCAGAAACACAAAATGACTACAACACAATTAGTCGACGGAGCTCCGCTTGCGCGGAGCTCCTATTTCTGGGTGCTTTGGCCCTACGGGCCGATACAAAACGAACATAACCTAAACCTACCTATAGGACAGTAGGTTTACTTTTCCACATCTGGTGTTTTTTCGCATGTGACTAATTGTGTTGTAGTCATTTTGAGTTATGGACTATGAGCCGATGTAGTCATTCTGTGTTCTGGTCCGTGTGAGACCTAAGCCCTATAACAAGTATACTGAGACTACTACTGCTGTTAAACATGATAAATGTCGCTGATGTGTTCCAGGATGCGGAAACGCAGTTTTGTATAGACATTGTCATTCCATGTCTTGTCATAGGCATTTAAACTATACATTTACGCAGAAATATTGGTAAAGCATTTGTGTGTGATTATTTTTAACACCTTGTTCTTTTAATATAACGCTCGAAAGTTAAAAATCGTGCCCAGGTGTCTCATATTATTGAATGGGTTCCAGAACTCTTTATTAATTGAAAATAAAAGTATTTTCTATTCACAATCACGAGCTATTTCGATCCTTATATCACAAAAAATGTCCCAAATTTTTACTTAGTCCTCCTCCTCCGTAAAGTAGCAGAAATAGAAATGAAATTGATAAATAATCTTGGGTAACTTTTTCTTCGTAAGGATTGTAAGAGATTCGTACTAGTAGGGTGAACGCTCCACTGACTTATCAAATGTTCTAAAACCAGTAAATGAACAATGTGTTCATTTACTGGTGTTGGCTCAATTTATTTTTTTGCCTAAATTTAAATGTTAACGTAATAGTATTAAGCTGGTTTTTTGAAATACTGCTCAGAAAAAGATTCTGATACCTTCAGCCAGTATTGGAACACAGGTATTCATACATAGGCATGAAACATTTAGTAGATGGACTATGAAAATCAGGCAGTGTTCATTTACTAGATTTCAACTAATTCTATATATGAACAACGTAACGACGAATGTATTTTCATACAATGTGTAAGTTCCACTTCGATAAAATCATTTGTTTTTCTTTATTTTATTCATCAAGTTTTTGTGTTATTGGATATAAAATTCATGCTATTGTTTATTCCATTTGTTCTACTTTAGGTCAATATGAAGAAGCAAAATTGGTTCAATGGATAATCAACAAAGCAAAACTTAGTTTTCCCAGAAGTTATTGATAGCGTGTTTTTTTAATGCAAATAAACGCGTAAGTAAGTTTACTAAAAATAATCCTGGGCCAAAATGGCCTGAATTGAGTGGCTTGTTCGCAAATGTATATCATTAAAAACTTTTTTTTTTGTAAAAAATACTTTCTGAGACTGAATAGAAGTATCGACAGAATTTAGTGTTTGTTATTTATTATTAAGATGAATCTGTGATTAAATAACAAAAAAGTTATTATTTTGTTTCTCTTATCAGTAAAAACAAAAGTGTATTTAGGTATAAATAAACAATTTTATTAATTAGAAGAATACTGTACCTACCTCATTTTTTATATAAGTAATAATTTCTGAAGAAAAACTCTGTGTATTATGTTCAAAAATGATTTTTAATACCGATTAAACATTTCTAAACAATTTTCATTTACTGGGTTTTACTGTGTTCATTCATTCGATTTTTTTGTTCATTTACTAGGGTTTTGGGTATATTTTGATAAATTCTCGTATAACTCAAAAACTATTAAAGTAACAAAAATCACAGAAATTATATTATTGTTAATTAAATGAAGATTTAATAAATTACATTACATTATCACAATTATTAATACATTTTGAAAAATGATTTTTCAAAAGTGAAAAATTTCTTAAGTGTTCATTCACTGGTGGTCTTACCCTAGTTTTGAATTGAGTTAAGTGAACACATAAAAATCCTTCCGTCTCCTCTCGCGGGTGTCGTGAGAACAAAAAAAAAGCGAGGAATGGCCACCAGCATCCGTCAAAACCGAATCAACAGCTACCGCGGTTGTCAACCCCGATTCCAAACGTGGCGACTATGGCAACCAAACCAGATGGTACAAGTCATATTTGGCGAAAACTTATGTCCAGCAGTGGGGTTCTAGCGGCAGAAATAATGATGATGACGATGATACACGTGTCAATGAATTCAACATGTTGATTCGAAATTTTCTTTTACAACCTACTAAACTCAAAACCTCAATAACTTCGCCGAGAGTTAATCGAGCAGCAAACATAAACCACGCCGTAATTCCAACCGGACGCGTCGCCCATACATTTCTGTCATTCATCTGAAACGTCAATAGATAACGTATTTGCTGGCGCAATAAACCTGGCTTATCGCGCGATAGGTAAATCGGAGCTTTGTCCAATCAGAATTAGGCAGTTTTGTTTGATGGGCTATTTTTGGGTATAACGGTTCGGCGTATATTGAACTGCAGTAGAACTGACGATCATAGCGAGGTTTTTACTTAGTAACATGAGTGTAAACGCAAGTAGCGTAATTAAAGCAACTTCAAACATACTGATTTAAATTCGCTCCCTTCATCTGTGTTCCCTGAAAAATGTAATTTAGGTCTTAGAACCAGCGTGCTACACCCTCGACCTCATCGACACTTACCATCAGGTGCGACTGAGGTCAAAGGTTTAAATACAAGACTGCGGACAGTCTTATATTTAAACCTTTGACCTCAAAAGTTTCACGGTTCACTTTAAAAAATTACTTCTGACGTTTCAAGAATAACGTTGCCCTGGTGGTCTCGGATGAAGACTTGTCTTCATAACCTTCAAAAGTTTTCATAATATGGTCAATTTCATATGAAATTTTGAAATAAGTCGTGCAAGTTTAAGGCCTCTGTATGGGCTCGTCAGAATCAGAACGTAAAAGGTCCCAAAATGTAACTAATGAAACAGCACGTTTATTTTGGCTACGCATCCCTAAAAATATCAGAGGAATACATAGAGACCTCTATTCTCTAGAACAATATTTCTTGTTTATGTCAATCAGGTAAAAAGACTGATTATGCTAAAGAAACTTATATATATCGACCAGATACTACGTCCAGGGTAGTCACTAAATCATAGACTTAGGTAGTTTGTTTACCTCCCGGCCTAAGCCTTCAATATATTGCCTCGGGCTCACAGACTTTGTTGTGGAACTAGGAGACTGCTTATTAATAATATAGAGATTTATAAGCGGTAACATAAAATCTACGGCACATTTCTTCAAATATTCCGCAGTGTCTGAAACGAAAGTCAGACCAGTGCGTGTTAGGTACCAGAGATGACATACATATACAACGGGCCTCATAAGAAGGCTCACAGTTCAGCAGTCCATTGCTGGACATAGGCCTCCCACAAATATGACTAGTATCATCTTGGGGGTAGTTGCCATGCTCGCCACGCTTGGCAGGTGGGTTGGCGACCGCAGTATCTGTAGATTGGCTTTCGACGGGCGCAGCTGCCCGTCTGTAGGATTTTTCCTTTTGTTGCCTCTTGCGACACCCGCGGGAGGAGATGGGGTGGTGCTATTCTAGTCAGCCGGCTTCACACGATAAGAAGGCTCAAACTCACATAAAGAAGAGGGCTATGCCGGGAGTATCTCTGCGCAATCGCATCAGAAATTATGACATTAGAGATTATCCAGATAGCTAAACTTAAGTGGCAGTGGGATGGGTGTAAAGGTTCAGACCTAAGGTGGACCTGGACCGGTGTAAGTGGAGCAAAACCGGTCATTATGGGTCGCTTTAGGTGAGGCGTGACTAGCTGTGGACGTTCGGCTGATATGATGATGATGACTACCTAATCAATATTTTAACATCAGCTTCGCTTCAAATAATTCTAAAATGCACGAACGAACGAACGAAACTAATTGGAGTTCACTAAAGTATTTTAAATTTTAACTATTAAAGTACCTAGCCTAAAGATAATCTCTTTTAACTTTTATAATAGTGGCCTGACATTCAAATTATAAGACTTAGTATTAATAGGAATAGTTTTGCGTAGGTCTAAAATATACTTTCTTTGCGACAACTAATAAAGATGGTTATTTCAAGGGTACATATGACCACTTTGCGAAAATATCTATACGTAAACCTTGTTTTCTTAATATTAAGATACAAGTAATTATTATGTATTTTGGTTTCCACAGTGATTATAGATAAATAATACATTTGTTACTGTACATATATTAATTTAAGGTAAACGTCCATACCCGTAGCACACAAATACTCGTAAATGCCCGTAGTGGGATTAGAACCCCGGACTGTTGATTAAGGCAGGATCACTATAACTACTATTAATTTACTAATAACGAATTAACTTAATAATTCGACAATCGAATAAAATCCCAGCCGACCTCCAACGCAGATGTTACAAAAGTAATATATTTATCCGCAATAAAACTGGGTCCACATATGAAATACATTGGTCAGTTATTAAAGAGCGTTATGTTCCAGTAAATGGAACAATACGCAATATGGCTAAATCGGTTGTGGCGTGGATAGTGATGTCACACAGTGATTCCACAAGTTCCTTACACAAAATTTTGCAAAAAAAAAACCATCCGTCATCCGTGGAAGTCCACTGCTGGACCACCACTGGTCCATCTCCAGCACACTGCAGCCATCGACTCCCAGCGTCCTGTATGGGGTCAACGGTCCATCTAGTTTGTTAATATTATCACTACGCTTTCCTATATGGTCGCCACTCTAAAACATTTCGAAGGATGTAGATATAAATATTTTGAGAACATCTTACACAAATCGGCTTAGCCCTGTAGCTTGTGTTATAACACAAGTTATTAGGTAAGCACTAGACGACGATATACTTATAGAAATGTTACTGAAAGAGAAAAGTATACATACATAAATATATAGATATTCACCCAATAGTCTACACTATGGCGGATGCTGTCTCTGTGCGCGTCCCACGACACGGACAGGGGCAACATGTGCTTACATTTCATTGACTCATCGAAAGGGCCTCTACTGCGCGTTGGCTCTGGCTCCGCATACTCCTCACAAAAGTCATGTGATCATAATATTATGGACCCGGGTATGTCCTTAAACTACGTCCAACAATGAGAGGTAGGGCACAGCGATGACCATCACGCTTGAATCTGGGGCAGCCCAATTGGGGAAGTACCTCCTCCTTACAGAAGACCACAGCCAAAATAGCACTGCTACCTTTCAGGTATGTAGAGTTGTGTTCCTGGTGGTAAGTAAGGTTCCCATAGCTCCAACACCCCTTAAAGGCCGGCAACGCGCTTGTGACTCCCCTGGTGTTACGGGTGCCCATGGGCGACGGTAATTCCTTAACACCAGGCATCTGCTCGTTTGCCGCCTATGTCATAAAAAAAAAATGTCCAACAGTGGACGTTATTGAGCTGAAAAGATGATAATGATAATTAATTTTTGCACTTGCATCCCCTCCCTAGCAGCGATATTGTGACGATATTAGCGCGATAAAACAATTTTATTGCCCTGTAAGCAATAATACCGTGTAACAACCGTCCGGAATTAAGGGCGACCGGTGATTGTTGCGGTATTAAGGGCCTTTTTATATCGATGATGTAATGGCCTAGTCCACATGTACCGTTAGCAGATGATACATGTTTATTTTTTTATTTATTTTTTTATGGCATAGGCGGCAAACGAGCAGACGGATTGCCTGGTGGTAAGCAATTACCATCGCCCATGGGCACCCGCAACACCAGATGAGTCACAAGCACGTTGCCGGCCTTTAAGGGGGGTTGGAGCTCTGGGAACCTTACTCACCATCAGGAACACAACACTGCATACCTGAAAGGTAGTAGTGCTATTATGGCTGTGGTCTTCTGTAAGGAGGAGGTACTTCTCCAGTTGGGCTGCCCCAGATTCAAGCGTCATGGTCATCGCTGTACCCTACCTCTCATTGTTGAACGTAGTTTAAGGACATACCCGGGTCCAAAAACCGTAGCACCGTTAGCAGATGATACATGTTTATATGAAAGGACTAAATACGAATGTCGAATTCTCCAACGTTACCAATGTAAAAGCGGTCGGAGCGGCGGAAAGCGCCAAAGTTATGATTTTTTTTTTTTATGTCAAAGGTGGCAAACGAGCAGACCAATTGCCTGATGGTAAGCAATTACCGTCGCCCATGGGCACTCGCAACACCAAGGGAGTCACAAGCGCGTTGCCGACCTTAAGTGGGTTGGAGCTCTGGGAACCTTATTCGCCATCAGGAACACAACACTACATACCTGAAAGGTAGCAGTGCTATTATGGCTGTGGTCTTCTGTAAGGAGGAGGTACTTCCCCAGTTGGGCTTCTCCAGATTCAAGCGTGATTGTTGGACGTAGTTTAAGCACATACCCGGGTCCAAATTATAAGGCGTAAGGATGTGACGACCCCATTGCCCACTGGTTTTCTCCAGTGCAATCTGTCAACGCAGGGCAGCTTTTGGCGAGCTGTTGTGGAGTAGTGACTCCACGTACCTGAGTGCCCCTGGGCTGCCCTGTCGGACAGGTGGGACAGGTCCCCTGCCTCTGGCTTGCTTAACCGGCCGTCCAGAGTGGGGTCGCTAGAGCTGCGTTCTCGAGGGTAGATGTGGAAACCTAAGTGGCGAGTTGGCTGTATGTTTAAAGTCCAGTGACACATCTCTACCCTTAGCCCTATGCACCGGTGTTGCGCTTGAGCCATCTTTGATGTCGCTTTTTGTGGGGGCCCATCTAGCACAGGGCGAGTCAAAGTCTGCCGGAAATAAAATTGGATACATTTTATTAGGCAGACGTCCGGTTTTTTATCCAATAGCCCAGTAGCTAGTCCATCCTTTCCACCCAATAGCCTGGTACATTCTAGATTTCATTAAAACTCAATAGTCCTTACACCATGGCGAGTGCTGTCTCTGTGCGCGTCCCATCATACGGACAGGGGCAGCATCCGCTGTACCCCTTACTTTTCATTAAATTGTTGAAAGGGCCTCTGTGCGTTGGCTCGATCCGGCTCTGCGTACGCTTCCCAAATGTCGGGAACACCATTATTCCGTGTATAGAAAAGACAGAAAAGTACTGTTTTGTGCCGTTTGGCGTAAAAGCTCTAGGTCCCTGCGCGAAAAAATTTTACAGAAATCGAGAACCGTCTAGTTAATGTGACAGATAACCGAATATTTTGGCGGTTTCCTCGCACATAAAAATACCGCCAACAAATTGTTAGCTCATTAAAGCTAAATTAGCTATTGTAATGACGACCGGTCTGGCCTAGTGGGTAGTGACACTGCCTATGAAGCCGATGGTCCCGGGTTCGAATCCCAGTCAGGGCATTTATTTGTGTGACGAGCACAGGCATTTGTTCCTGAGTCATGGGTGTTTTGTAGGTATTTAAGTATTTGATGGTCCCGAAATATTTTATTTTATATTATTTCTAAATAAAGTTCATAATTGATATTAAAATCGAAAGAAAAATAGAAAAATTTGACTCGAAGCGGGACTCGAACCACTGGATCACTAGCCCGTGCCAGTGCACTACCAATTGTGCTATCCAAGTACCGCTTAGACCTGTCAAATTTCTCTATCTTATCCTTCGTGGTATACGTCATCATGGGTGACGTGTAGTCACATCTACAGTCAGCGTATTGAACACTTAACGGCATCGAACTCTCAAGTTACATTGAGAATTCATCGATAACAATATCAATGTCGATAAAAAAATAAAGTTTATAATTATTAATCCATATTATATCGAGTAGTTACGGAATTTCATTCCGTTGTGAACCCCTTACAGATGAAGAACATACCTAAAGCAGGTAATGCCCGAGGTGTGTTAGTAACGTGTCTGTACACGCATGTCGGCGTTCTATATTAAAATTTTGACGTATCCACATTTATCTGCACAACTACATATAAATGGTCCGCCACTAAGGTTTTTTACCTATAGCGTTTGTATTTACCGGGCGGGCCTCGGAACGAATCGTTCAAGGGACTGAAAGAAATAATAATACATTTTCGTAGCCTCTTATATTTACACAGTTGTATCAATAGTTAAACAATATTGGATAGGTATTGCTATAACCGCGGGCAGATCTAGTATTTTGGACCAGGATATGTCCTTAAACTACGTCCAACAATTAGAGGTAGGGCACAGCGAAGTACCATCACGCTTGAGTCTGGAGAAGCCCAAAATAGGTGAAGTACACATCCTCCTTACAGAAGGATGGTAAGGTTCCCAGAGCTCTAACTTCTTTTAGGGTAGGCAAGGCGCATGTGAATCCTCTGGAGTTGCAGGCGTCCATCACATCCATCAGGCGAGCCGTATGCTTGTTTGCCACCATCATTGTATTTAAAAAAATATATAATAAATATAAATTAAAGTATTATGGTTCTAAAATATGAGAGTGAAATTGGTGTGACGAATAAAATAATCAAGGAAATCAATCAATACTAATATTATAAATGCGAGAATTAATCTCTCTGTCTATCTCTTACTTTATTGGCTTACTCTAGTTTTCTCTCCTATAATGGCACGCATGACGTAAAAATTGTAAATCCGTTCTCCCGCGATACAGGCCTAGCCTAGTGCCTAAGCTACATCACCGAGATTCCAGGGGACTCCTGGAATCTCGGTGATGTAGTTAGATAACTATGCACAACACTGTTATAACGTTATCTAATAAATAAATAAATAAATATTACGGGACAATCTTACACAAATCGACCTAGTCCTACGGTAAGCTCAGTAAGGCTTGTGTTGTAGGTACTACGACGATATATATAATAGATAGACTACATAGAAAACACCCATGACACAGGAACAAATATCTGTGCTCATCACACAAATAAATGCCATGACTGGGAATCGAACCCAGGACCTTCGGCTTCATAGGCAGGGTCACTACCCACTAGGCCAGACCGGTCGTAATGTTATCTTCTTTTGTATTTTTGGTGCAATAAACATATTTTTATCTTTTTATCTTATCTTTACTTCTTCACGCTTAAACCGCCGAACCAATTCGGATGAAGAGAGTTTGAGCCACGAGAAAGGACATACGATAAATTTTATCCCGCAACCATACTTTAAAGACGGGCATGGCTGACAGCAGTCGCGAGGAAAAGCAAGTATCCAATATATTTTAATATTTGATACAACTGTGCACACATAAGCCGCTTTGCGGATTTATTAATATTGTATGTACGCTGCTATAAATGAATGTTGTTTTTTATATGTTTATTTTTGTATAAATGTACACAGATAAAGAGAAACACAGTTAAATGAGCTATGTTTTAAATCTATTATTATCAACTACGCGGTTGTCCTAAGAGGGGTTACCTTGAGTGCATATCTGTTATTCATCATCACCATCCAGCGGCATCCCGCGACCTTCACCAGGTCGTCGGTCCACCTTGTGGTCTTTATTATATTATAAAATTAACGTTATCTGTCATTATTTTATAAAATTGATTCTAGAAAAACTTTACTATATAACTTATTAAAAAATATATATATATACCATATTGTAAGACCAATTATCTAAGTAGCGTACCGATAAAACGATTTTTAGTGGGTTAGGCTAAGCAAAGCATGTGAATCCTCTGGAGTTGCAGGCTAAGGTAACTGCTTACCATCAGGCAGGCGGTATGCTTGTTTGCCACCGTCTTTGTATTTTAAAAAAAAAACACTGTTTTGTTCAACGTGTCCTATGTTGAATCGAAGACAAAGACTTCTTTGGTGTGACAACGCGTAACGCTACTACTTAATAATAATAACAAATCGTGGTTGTGGTTGGATCAAGGGTCAGATTCAGAAGGCGGTAATCCTGGACACGGCGCGCATAGTCCGACTGTTCCTCTCTCTGCAGCCCTAACCACCGGCAGCCTGGGCCCTGCCCCGTTGCCGGCGGCACTCTAGGTTAGGTTTTTTATAATGTTTTTATTGTTTTGATATGTTTTAGATGTATTTTTATATTTTACTTTTATAAAAATGTTATAAAACCTAACCTAAGATGTAAAATGAATGAAGAGAAATAACAAATCGAATAAGAAAAATATTAATCCTACTTAAGAAAATAACGGGCCAAAACAGAATAAAATAAAACCTTTATAAATCCCAAGGCTGCATCGTAAGCTCATATGAAACCAAGTTTGTGTAATTACAAACATCAAGAGATTTGTGTTGACATGGGACACACGCTATAACGTATATCTTGTGACTTTTATACGACTTTCATATAACAAATATCGTTACCTCTACCACGTGTTGGCAAAAACGTAATTGCTAACAGCTTCTTACAATATTTTGTAATGTGGAAGTACATAGGTACTAGTAGTCGAGACGGTACTAGTACTCGTCATTCTACGTTTAAATAGCGATTAATAAGATGACATTAACGATACTACATGTTAGATACTAATATTTCTCATCACAATAAAAAAAAAAACTTTTTTTAATGAAAAAGATGGCAAACGAGCAGACGGATGGCCTGATAATACCTAAGGAATTAAGGTCACCCTTTGGCAATCGCTACACCAGAGGAGTCACAAGCGCGTTGCCGGCCTTTAAGGGGGGTTGGAACTCTGGGAAACTGGTAGCAGTGCTATTATGACTGTGGTCTTCTGTAAGTAGGAGGTACTTCCCCAGTTGGGCTTCTCCAAACTCAAGCATGATGATACTTCGCTGTACCCTACATCTCATTATTGGGCTTAGTTTAAGGACATAGCCGGGTCCAAAATAACTTATTTGTAAGTTATGAATATATTTGTTAAAAACGGGCTGATATATATCTATTGGGAGATTTTAATTTCCAAGTGCTAATATGTAGTAGCATGTCATCCTGTCACTCATGTCAATTGTATTTAAACGACATTTATTGGGACTGCCAACAAAAGTACCTGACATTTAATCGGATTGACTAACGAATTCGCATATTCTCAGGATTTTTTATTAAATCACCATAATATAAAGAGTACCTATTAAATTTAAGTAACGAAAATAAATGCCTCGTCTCCTGAAACATATGAAACTGTTTAATACATCAGAAATAAGCATAAGATCGAGATTCAAACAAATTTTTCTGTAGACATGTTGAGTATGTTGAGTGCTTTTGGCCTAGCGGTAAGAGTCACAGGTTTGAACCCCGGCTGTACCAATGAGTTTTTCGGAACTTATGTACGAAATATCATTTGATTTTTTACCAGTCGCTTTTCGGTGAAGGAAAACATCGTGAGACGACTAGTCTAATCCAAATAAGGCCTAGTTTACAGTTTAGTTGGACGGTCAGATGGCAGTCGCTTTCGTAAAACTAGTGCCTACGAGGCTCCCATGACCCATGACAAAATTCCGGGACAACGCGAGGAAGATGACAGACTTACAGCTTGTAGAAAAATTGTTCAGGGTAATAAGTATCCCGTGGTAGAGGTATATAATGTTCTTATGAGAAATGGAAATTAATAAAAGTCTCCGACTTTTGACATGGCTGACTTAATGTAGAATTAAGCGGTAAATTCAAAATAAAACCACATATCGGGTGTGGCCTGTAATAAGAGCAATAATTTTAGGCTTCGTTTCTAGACCACAAACGTAGCAACATTTGTTATGACTTGAAAACAACTTATAGTTTACTAAATATTAATTTTAAAAGATTTTCCAAGCGAGCAATGTATTGTAAAAACTATGGTGGGCTGACACTGCTGACAGCAAAAGTCAACTAGACAATTGGATGCTGTACATTGAAAATATTAGGAACTTAGTTTGTTCGAAAAAATCCGAAGTTATCAATTACGCATTTTTTTAAAGTTGTACAACAAATGTTGCTAGGCTCGTGATGTAAAGTGATCCCTGAAATTAATATATATATATATGTTTCTTGTTATATATAAATCACTCGGGGTACTCAGCCAACGATATATATAATAAACAAATACTTAAATATATATATGAAACACCCATAACTCAGGAACAATCTGTGCTCATCACACAAATAAATACCCTTACTGCGATTGGAACTCAGGACCATCGACTTCATAGGCAGATTCACTATCCACTAGGCCAGACTTGTCGTCAAATAATAGGACGTATTATAAGCAGTGTACAAGCATATCAGATGACAATACTTTGGAGAAGCAAACTTAAGCAATTCATATTTTGAATCAGCATTATTTATATAGACGGGCGACTAAATCCTTTGTTCTATGTGAAGCCAATTTTCGTTAAAAGGCAGAAGGCAAAATTAATAACACAATTCTCCCTATGCAACATTAAACTCCTGTTAGGAACGTAATAAGCAATAATAGAAAGGGACCGGCAATAGCAGTTTTAATTGCGTTAAAAATAACCTAGAACTTGCCCGTATCTTCTCAGTCCATTACGTCTTTACTGTTATGATTATAACACTACAAACTTATTCATGCTGGTGGCGAAATACAGGAACTAGCTCCACGTACGAATGCTAGAGCTTTTCCGATTGAAATGAACATAGCTAACCGCATTGATAAGTTGGTAATGATATATTCCTTTAGGACCGACCGCCATTTTTTGCACGATGTTCTTTTGTTTTCATTGCGTTTTGTAATAAGTAGTTAATTAGTATTGGATTTTGTGTTGTTATATGTTGTAAATGGAACACTATTGACTGCAACGGTATTTTTATTCAGCTTATAATACCTAATCAGATACTTATAACAAGGAGAGTGACGTTACAATGAGGAGGCGTTTTCCTTGTAGAGGATGAAAAATATACTACGAAGGAGTGACGTCATAGTTCCATATCGTTTTGTTCCATTCCGACATCGCATAATTCCGTCAGAGGACTAATCACATGTTGAAAAATGACGAAATTTCGACTGAGTATCGTGACAATTGTCAAGGGCTCCTCACCAAACTACAAATATTGATGATATCATAAAAATTATCGGTATTTTATTAAAAGTAACGTGATGGTAGCAAACAAACACACATCCCACCCGCGCGCGAATTGTCGGGGTGGTGAAATAGGGGCCTGCTTTCCCGTACTTCAGGACTTATTACTGTTACACTCAGTAGTAAAACTTACTCTAGACTTAAATCAAATAATTACATTTAACTATCTTCTTTATACCTGTGAAACTTATCAATAAGTCAGGCAGTTCTGAGTCTCTTGGAGACTTTGAAGACTCATTGCGGCGGTTCAAGCGAGGGTCTGGGCGCCGAATGAGATGAAACTGTATTCTGCGCCATTTAGTGCTATAAGTTCATTCAACCACCGTATTCCCCTTTACTAATATTAGTTCAAAATAAAAAATACAATATCATTACCTCAAATAACCGAAGCAGACAGGTCATTAGAGCGAGATAACATCTGGTATCCGCGGTCACGTACCGAATTGGTGCCAAGTTTTTAACTCGATTTCCACTCCGCAGTGATCTTGGCAAGGAAGAGTGGCCCCTTGGGATGGTGTAGTTAGTATTTTTAATAAACGTGTACTGTATTTATAGATACATTATCGAGAAATAGATATTTTATAGTGTGTAGGTACCATGGGCGGCGCCTCTTTAGAATTCGATTCCTGCCGGCTTGACTAACTTTCAGATAGAGCAGTTTTCCATGAAGAAAAAGATTGTCATAATAATTCAGGCTTGCCGGCTCGTCTAGAATATTTATTGACGCGCCGCTACTGGTAGGTCGCAGTTTTAGCCACATCACAGTATTTTAAGCATTTTGGGGTATTCATTATCTGAGGTGGCCGTGTGGTGCCGGCTGACTAGAATAGCACCACCCCATCTCCTCCCGCGGGTGTCGTAAGAGGCGACAAAGGGAAAACCGACGGATGGGCAGCAGCGTCCGTCGCAACCTAATCTACAGCTACTGCGGTCGCCAACCCGCCTGCCAAGCGTGGCGACTATGGCAACTACCCCTCAAGATGATACCAGTCATATTTGGGGGATTATGTCCAGCAGTGGACGATTTATGGCTGAAATGTATGTATGTGTATGCATTATCTGAGGATTCAAAATGTTTGTATGAGGATGCAACTTGTTGCGTTTGGATTAAGCGGAAGATAGTATAACACTTAATTGTATATGTACAGAGCGATATCGTCACAAAAGTGACTAAGCTCTTTAAATAAAGATTACAAAAAAAAACCGTGGGTAGGCCAGTTTTTCTGTTCCAGGCGATCTCTTGTCTTCCTCGAGTTGTCCCGGCATTCTGCAAAGGCTCATGGGAGCCTGGGGTCCGCTTGCCGACTAATCGCAGGATTTGACGTAGGCACTAGTTTTACGAAAGCGACTGCCATCTGACCTTCCAACCCAGAGCGTAAACTAGGCCTTATTGGTATTAGTCCGGTTTCCTCACGATGTTTGCCTTCAAAGAAAGAAAGAAAATACATTTATTAGCACACAAAAAAACACAATCACTTACACAAAAATACCGTTACAGAAAAAAAATCTTATTTGTGCGCTAAACGGGCTGAACTGGTAAATATCAAATGATATTTCGTATATAACGAAAAACTCATTGGCACAAGCCGGGGTTCGAACCTACGACCTCCGGATTGCAAGTCGCACGCTCTTACCGCTAGGCCACCAGCGCTCTATAAGAAAAAGGCGGTAATTTTCTAATTATACCATAGCTTCACTCTTCGCGTAATATAATTTCGATCAGCTATTGCAATTCAAGAAGACGAGTGAATAAATCTACTTAATTTAGACTTTCTAGTTATAGTTATAAGAAAAAAAATACTCGCCTTCGAGAATCGAAATAGGGTTTTATGCAACCGTTGTTTAAGCGAGGTCAAAATAGACGAGTGACGTGGGTACCACTTTGAGATTTCGCTTAACGGGTAAATGATCTGTCACTTCTGGATGAGGTCTCTCAGAATCGGGATAAGAGGCGTAAAATAAAGAAGGCTTATGCTCAACATTGGGCGATAGAAGCTTGAAAATGATGATGATGATCACACAAACACACAACACATGCACACATAATAACAGAGATTTGTGTTTAATCACGCTATTATACGCTTAAAAGGGGATAGATTTTAATTAGAGTTTTGTCTTTGCGCAATTTTCATTCATTTTTATTTCAAAACATCCGGACTTACATGGACGGAATAACCCCTGATTCCATTAGATATGTGCAAGGAAATATTTCCCTTGTCTTCATTAGTTTTAGACCGATCCACGATAAGAATGCTGGCATGCGACCAAGTAGACGAGATATGGTAGTCTTGTTTAAACATGGCCGATTTATTTGACTTGATATTGTTGGTTTGTAAATTAGGAAAAGTAGTATTAAATAGTCACTTGCCGTGTGATGCCGGCTGACTAGAGTAGCACCACCCTATCTCCTCCCGCGGGTGTCATAAGAGGCCACAAAGGGATAAATCGCACGGACGGGCAGCAGCGTCCGTCGAAACCCAATCTACAGCTACTGCGGTCGCCAACCTGCCTGCCAAGCGTGGCGACTATGGCTACTACCCCCAAGATCATAAGATATTTGTGAGATGCCTATGTTCAGCAGTGGAGTGCATACGGCTGAAATGTATGTATTTATGTAAGTAGTCACTGTCATAGTTGCTAATTTATTTGCCCGGTCCGTCATTTGCTGCAGCGATTTATCCGGCATTAGCACAGCGAAAAATGGTACAAGTGCCGTAAATTTTATAGGACTTGTGGCCATTTTGACTTACACCCTTTTTCACTAGGGTCACATAATTATTCTAAATTGCCAGACTATGAAGTCTTTTAAGTTTGTGTCCTGTTACAAACATTTCATTAGATAATTATGAGTATGGCATGAATATGAGTATGAGTCGCGTTGGGCCTATGACTCTGCTAGAAGACGTCATTCTGCTGATATGATAATATGACACACGTTGATAGATATAGATGTCAACGAAGTGTAACATGTTATGCTTATGAATGTTATCATAGGTAGCGGAGAGATGTCCAATTTTTTTTTTTACATACTTTACATATTACTTCATTCCATAAAAATATTATGTAAATTATAACAGGGTTGAACAGCTTTTATTATTTGTAAGCAGCCCAAATGAGCAATATCTAAAAAATCATAATTTAGTGAGACGTAATTTGTGTTTTGGTTAATATGACTTCTTGTTCTGTAGCCCTGCGTCAACCGCTACCATACCTCACTAGCCGTGGGGTGGGATGCGCAGATATATAAGTCTTTCGTAGACCCTTATAAAGTTAGTTACTTATAGGTCAAAACAGTCAATAACGGAAATTGTCCAGTTATCTAGTTCTGGACTTTGAGTGCAAAGATATCATTCCAATATCAGCAGATGAGTCGAGCGATTGGTTGATCCATTATAAGGCCTGGTACCGCGAGCATCGAAGTCCATAAATTTCGAACATTTTCTCTTTTACTCTAATTAAAGAGTCAAGACTCATGAGAGTGATAGCGACAATCGTTGGAATTTTATGAGAGGTAGGGCAGCCCAACTGGGGAAGTACCTCCTCCTTACAGAAGACCACAGCCATAATAGCACTGCTACCTTTCAGGTATGTAGTGTTGTGTTCCTGATGGTGAGTAAGGTTTCCAGAGCTCCAACCCCCCTTAAAGGTCGGCAACGCGCTTGTGACTCCCCTGGTGTTGCGGGTGCCCATGGGCGACGGTAATTGCTTACCATCAGGCAATCCGTCTGCTCGCTTGCCACCTTATGTCATAAAAAAAAAAGAATTTTACGAATATTGATTTTCGCGGTAGCGCCGCCGTTGAGCACGAGATTAGTTAAATTATTCGATCACCCGAGTGAGGTTGGAAGAAACAACTAAGAAGAAGAACTATACATATAATCTTAAATTACTATTCCTTGAGTTTATTGGTACTTAGCGCAGCTGTGCCAAAGGTATTGAAGACATAACCAGTGCTCGGACAAGTCATCGCCGAAACAGATATGGACATTGAACAAGGCTCTATAAAGTCGAGACTTAAGATTAATATTATCTAAAGCGGATATTATTGTAATTTAAAATTTGACCTTTTTAGTCGCATATCTGTCATGGATTTGTCAAAGTGGCATGCTTGAAAAAGTTTTGTGACAATTTTTATTTTAAATTAATACAATTATTCGCTTATTATGGTTATTTCTAAATATTTTACATATGGTGCAAATAAATACAATGCAACTAGATCAGTATTCAAAAAAATGTTACTGGAAATACCTTCACAAATACGGTGAATTTTGGCTTGCAGTAATAAATGTCATTGAAAAATATAATTAAATAATACTGTACATAATTCGATTCTATTGCCGTGTTGTGATTGTTTTGCGATGACTTGTCCGAGCACTGGACATAACTATTACCAGCGTATCTGTCCCACATATTCATTAACGATAAAGTGTCTAATTACACTGGTTCATCTATAAACTGGATTCGAAGCTCATCTCGCCTGCAACTGGAGCTCGAGTTCGCTCGACAAACAAGCCGCAACAAGTTACGCCGTCGCCATGTTTGCGCACAATGTACAACTTTGACTAAGGTGCGCAGGAAAGTTGTTATTCCATTGATGAACTTAGTTATATACGATTTTTTTTGTATTTTTTTTTGTATGTCATAGGCGGCAAACGAGCAGACGGATTGCCTGATGGTAAGCAATTACCGTCGCCCATGGGCACCCGCAACACCAGGGGAGTCACAAGCGCGTTGCCGGCCTTTAAGGGGGGTTGGAGCTCTGGGAACCTTACTCACCATCAGGAACACAACACTACATACCTGAAAGCTAGTAGTGCTATTATGGCTGTGGTCTTCTGTAAGGAGGAGGTACTTCCCCAGTTGGGCTGCCCCAGATTCAAGCGTGATGGTCATCGCTGTGCCCTACCTTTCATTGTTGGACGTAGTTTAAGGACATACCCGGGTCACATGAAGCGAGCAGAATTAGATCGACTGCCGCCGAATGCGATAGTTCGCTGTAGAATAACGACTTGACAGAGGAAGGTTGTAGCGGGATGGCATCTCAGCCAATTTTGAGCAGCCGAATCCTTTTGTCACCTGGCTCCATTTATCTTTCTCGCGTTGTCTCAGCAATTTGCCATGGTTTATGGGAGCTTGGGATCCGCTTGGCGATTAATTCCAGGGCTTTACGAAACCGACTGTCACCTGAACTTCCAACCTAGGCTAAACTAGGCCTTATTGGTATAAAAGTGACTGGTAAATATCAAGTGATATTTCGTATATAAATTCAGAAAAACACAAATGTACAAGCCGGGATTTGCAACTGTCACCTCCGGATTGCAAGTCACACGCTGTTACCGCTAGGGCATCAGTGCTTCTCACAAGCCACCAGCAATAGCATAGGCCGTTATCTATGTCAGATATATGACATTTATTTATACTATTGAATACCCATTCGTTTTCCAAATAACTCAACAAGAAGTTTGTTTTCAAATTTTCTTAATACTTAAATTTTCTCGTACACTTTGCATCTGGAATAAAACTTAAGCCATCACGTTTCAGCCACCTTTACGCGAACTGATAGTGTAGTCAATTTAAGTTGGCAACTTAATTTATACAACTTTACCTCCACAATGACTGCCATCCTAATAACTGCGACTTGAATAATTGCTCATTCAACTTTTGTTTCTTAACAAAGTAATTTGCGGTTGCCAGAAACATTTGCTTGTATTAGTTTATAGCAACTTGCGAATGTCTATTCCGATTATACTGAATGTGTTTTTGAAATTGGACGAAGCACGTTGGAAAGGCTGTTTTTAGAATTGCGAGACTTAGTGCCTGGGAAGGGCGTATTTGCTTAAAGTACGGATAGGCAATGGGGCCAATGGGGGAGAAAATTAGTCTATCGGCAACAAAGTACCGCCACACGCAGTGTGGGTAGACCTCTTACAAATTGGTCCGACAACCTAGTCGAGGTCGCGAAAACTCGCTAGAAGCCAATACGTGAGCACCTTGTAGAACCTATGCTCAACAGTAGACGTCATTGCGGCTGCTAAGTTTTTTTTAGTAAGCTCAAGAGGGCTTGTGTTATGCTATATGTCAAGGATATGTATGATATACAATAAAGATATAGAAAAAATCCATCACTCAGGAATAAATACCTGAGATCATCTTCATCACACAAATAAATGCTTCTACTGTCATTTGAAGCCAGAACGGTCGGTTTCAGAGGTCACTATCCACTGGGCAGACCTATCGTCTATATTTGGTGATTTTGTGGGAAATACAAGGGGTCGAAAAGGCTTTGAAAAAACTCTAAAAACTTCTTGGTTGATATAGGAACTGCCGTGCTTCCAGTTATGTCTCTAACTAAATGACATGAACGATAAATAAATCCCTGTCAGTCGTGTGATATTCGGTATCAGGCCGACTAAACAAAAACAGAATTTTACCGCTGCGGTGGCGGTTTCGTTGCCGACGTCCGGTTTTTTTTTAAACTGACCTCATGTTTAACCGTACTGTCCAAATTTATTTCCAAAAACTCTAGCTCAAGATTTTTTTTAGAATACACGCTTTGTTAGATATAGATAGCTTTTCTTTAGCTAATTTTTGACTATGGATGGCTAGTATGAAACCAGAACATACAGCCAGCATAATATAAGTTTTAAGTCATGACCGTCCATATTAATTGATTATGATCATAATATTGTCTACGGATACCGCGATATCCACCCTATGACCACGAATGCTGCTAAGGGTTCAAAACGCTGGGATGAAGTTTAAATTAGTATACACCATAATAATCCGTTTTAGTTGTTTTATTTCATGATCATGATTATCTTGAAACATTTGTCTTTCGTCCGTTTCTAATTTTAAAACTTTGCAAAGCTATTAGTAGCTTCAATTAATTTACCTATTCTTTAGTTAATTTTTACCAGTGAGGCAAAATTATGTTTTTCATATGCTTTATTATATACAGTCATTTTATTCATCCCATTAAATTCAAATCAAATCAGTAAATGTGATAATGACTGCAATCGTGCCCAAAATTATGTCGTCGCATAATTAGAGTCTATATTAATTTAGTTTGTCTAAAAGGTTATTTAACCACTCGTCGCGCTCTAGTGCATGCTCCCGCCAATCGCGACAGAAACCATCCAGGTCATCCCGCCATCTCCTTTTAGGTCTGCCTCTACTCCGGCCGACTTGTTCGGTCCAGTCAGTGGTTAATTTAGCCCATCGGTTCGGGTGCATGCGGCAGACGTGTCCAGCCCAGTTCCACTTGAGCATGGCGGCCTTGACGCCGACATCCAAGATACCTGTCCTGGAGCGCAGTTCTGTATTTCTAATACGATCGATTCTACCCCTAAGATACTGCGCTCCATTGCTCGTTGGAAAATTTTGAGTCGGGACTTTTGGGCCTTCGTTAATGACCATGTTTGGGCGCCGTAGGTTAGGATAGGCAGGATACACATGTCAACGAGTTTGCGCTTTAGTGTCAGTGGAAGGTTGCCCTTCATTAGCGCCCTCATGGACCAGAAGCTCTTCCAGGCGTTGTCAATGCGTCGATCGATTTCTTTGGACTGCCTGTTACTTATCAAAGGATGCTATCTGGCCCAGATAGATGTATTCGTCGACATATTGTAATTCCTGCCCATCTACTTTGACCCTATGTTTCACGCCATTAGTCATTAACTGAGTCTATGCCCAGCGTGGGACACAACACAGGCTACGTAAAAAAAAGGTAATTTAAAATATTTTAGCAATTAGTATCGTGGAAATTGCATGTAAACCCGATTGTCATTTCACTACAAGAATATGGCTTTAACTAATTGTCTAAATAATATAAATGTCCTTCTTGTAAATTTAGCAACAATGCATTTAACACATCGGTTGGCTTAGTTTACAGTTTCTCTAATCTAGACACGCGACAACGTGTCAAGCCAAGTTCAAACAAAGGAACTAGCTAGCTAGCGCAGATTATCCCCTTTTTTACATTCATGTTTTTAGTGGAATATTAATCACCTGAAGAGACGGAATTTACCTAGTCGATCTTGTATGAGGTTTTATTTCTAACCTGTTTTTTATCGTGGTTGAACGGTGTGAGCTGCACCGCGGTATCGGATCTGTCGTTTCGACGCGCTATCGGGACAAACACCTTTTTCTCTTTGCGACAGTGTTTGGACTGTGGCAGAGATATACAGATATCGCACGGTGTCCGTTCCATGAGTTATCTAGTACATGATATGTTTGTTTTTCTTTTTTAAATGCAAATTCGTATAAACAATCAGTTGGTCACGACCATGTTGGATCATGCTCAGATTGATATTGGGAACTTTTTGCAACGACTCAAAAATAGTTGAACCGATTTTAGAGTCGTCGCACTTTTAGTAATAAAATTAGATAGATATATTTGACTTTGACGAAGTGACTCAGAAAACATTGGTTCCATGGGTCAAATCTATATATATAAATCTGGTACCGTATGTTTATATTATATATTAATCTTGACAGTTGAGTAGAACACTCACTCCAACTCTTGTAAATCGACCACAACGGATCATGTCGCAAAAGTGTCAAAGTTTATCATTTACTTAAGTAAAAAATAAGACAGCTCAACTGACATGCACTGAAGCATGACAACGCGGGTCTTCTTATCGTTATTCTTACACTAATTTATACCAAAATTGTACAGTAAGTAAGTAGCAATTAGTTACAGTAACTAATGAGCCTGCCGGAAACAATATGCGGGTGGCTTCATATATTATATTAGAACTAAAATAACGAACTATTTTTATTTGAGAAACAGGAGTGATCAAGCACAGACTATCACAACCATACACAATGATTATTCTTAAAGTTGCAATTTTATTAGTATTATGGATTGTCCAATGTGCAGCAGTATCCAGTTTAGTAAATAAAATTATACCTGAAGATGCCTTATTGAATTTTACGGAGCTAGCCAAAAAGTATGGTCACCCCGCTGAAGAACACGACGTTGTGACAGAAGATGGGTATATACTTAAGCTGTTTCATATACCCGGTGAAAACAAAAAGCCAATATTCATCATGCATGGACTAGCGGATTCTGCAGACTCATACATATTGCGAGGATATAAGTCTTTAGCCATAACATTGGCCAATAAAGGACATGATGTCTGGCTAGGTAATAATAGAGGCAATAAATACTCTCGAAGACACTTACACCTAAATCCAGATAAAGATAATAAGTTTTGGCAGTACAGTTTTCATGAAATAGGCATTTATGATTTGCCAGCAATGATAAACTTTATTACAGACAAGACTAATTCAGACACAGTGGATGCTATAGCACATTCTCAAGGAACTACATCGTTTTTCGCATTGCTGGCAACAAAGGCAGAATACAATAAAAAGATTAACGTGCTAACTGCATTAGCGCCTGTGGTATTTTTTAATAATTTATCTCCACCTATATCTACTGTAGCCGCAGCAGGACCTGTGATCAACCAAATCTTAGTCAGTTTAAATGTAGAAGAAATAGCAGCTAATGAAACCGCTGCTCAAGAACTACGCATTAAAGTTTGTTCTTTAGGATTAATTGGGGGTAATTTTTGCCGCTTTGGTATTATATTTCCGCTCTTTGGATTCGACCCTGACAGTTTTGAAGCAGATTTCTCGCCGATCGTACTATCCCATTTTCCATCGGGTACTTCTAGGAAAAGTTTAATGCATTATGATCAGTTGTTTTACAACAGAAGATTCGCCTGGTTTGACTATGGACCCTCGGTTAATCTGAAAATGTATAAGTCATTTAGGCCTCCAGATTATGACTTGAAGAAAGTGACGGCAAGTGTAGCGTTGTTGATGGGGAAGAATGATCCGCTGTCGAAGATAAAAGATGCTGAGTTATTGAAAGAGTTACTCCCTAATTTAGTAATGTACAGTATTATAGAATCTAGTAAATGGACGCATGCTGACTTTGCTTGGGCTAATGACGCGGATAAATATCTTTTTCCTCTAATTTTTAACCTTTTAAATAAATATAGTTAATATTAAGAGTGATGTCCATTTCCACAAAATTTCAGCATGAGGACTTATAAGGTTTTATTAGAATGAGTTTTGAGAGGTTCGTTTGTATTTCTAAATTATACGCAATACGAAAAATATTTTTTTATGTAATATAAATCGTTTTTATTTTGTTACAATGTACCTATATTTAAATGTCTTTTGTAAATTCCTTGTGCTTTCTAAAATATAGATTTGCAGTAATTGTGTTCATTCCTTACTTCTTTCAGAATTAGTTAAAATGTAGATTTTAATATAGGTAGTTTAGTTTTAATAATACTTAATAGTCCATTTATCTATATTAGCAGCGTATAGTTTAAAAACCCATGTCTATGTAGTTGTGCAGAGAATTAATATGGAACTTACGTCAAAATTTGAATATAGAACGCCGACATGCATGTACACACACGTTACTACTACAAAGGCCAGGAGCTTAAGCTATGTTTTTCACCTATATATAAGTTATGAAATAAAGCAAGTTTATCAACATATTTTATTTACCCATTCTAAAATAATTTCTCATAAATAATCAATTATAATTTCCTTGATTGTTGAACGGCCTCCTAGCCTAGTCGGTAGTGTACCTGTCTACTAAGTTGGAGGCCCCGGGTTTAAGTCCTAGCCAGGTTATATCTTTGTAAAATCATCACGAATACTTGTTTTTGGCTTATGGTGGTTAATTAGGTCCATAGGTCAATAACAAGTAAGGTTATATTTTTATAGTAGTTAGTAAAATTTATTTTATAAATCGTAAAAAAACTACAACACCTGGCTCTACAAAATAGCAAAGTCGCAGATAAGTTGGTCAGAACCATCGAATCTGTGTTTCGATTATATCCAGTCATTTGTTTTTTATACACAAAGAAATAAAAATTATTCAAGGCTTTTGCGTTTGCAGCATAAGCCATCGACAATAAAGTTCGTTTATTAATAAATTCATCATTTTTGTAATTATAATTGTAAATAATTATTTCAAAGTTTGTTAGTGTAACCTAATATTAATTATTAGTTCATGATTCATTAACAAAA
Source organism: Grapholita molesta (assembly GCA_022674325.2). Classification (NCBI taxonomy): domain Eukaryota; kingdom Metazoa; phylum Arthropoda; class Insecta; order Lepidoptera; family Tortricidae; genus Grapholita; species Grapholita molesta. Next base: position 13,705,265 of record CP053137.2, read on the forward strand.
TAACTAATGAAAATTAAGTTAAATTGAAAATAAATAATTTTTGCAGAATTTTTGGTTTTCAAAAACTGTATAATTTTCTGGGCTTTTCAAAGCATCCTGCTAAATATATTAGGTTAGGTTAGGTTTATTTTATAATAATTATAATCCTGAAAAGTCTACAGGTACAGCAAAAAACACGTTTTACGCAACTATGAGTTATGCCAAAGAATACTTTATGCTATTTTCTGCAAGACAATAGTAAACTATTTCACATATTTATATCATCTTGTAACTTTATTTAAGAACAATATTGTTTAGGTGGAAAGTCAAAGCATAAATAACGAAATATGACTATCACTAACAATTTATTAGTGATATACTACACTGAAATACTTAGCTGCGTTTCAAAGTCTACAAGTTAATACATCTCACAACTAATGCCCTATTTGCCCTGCTCTGTATGCATAGAAAACAGTAGTAGTAGTAGTAATAGGAGTTTTCTATTGAACGGAGCAAAAAAGATTAAAAAATACTTAAAATTAAATAGATTTATTAAAAAATCTAAACTTTTGCTGAAATGCCACAAATTTTTATTTAAATCAATTAACTCTAAATGTAAAACCATCACATTGAGTAATGAACTCCTGAAGTGCCAGCAGCAATTAGACCAGACAGTGGAGGAGCTGAATCAGCGCTCCTCTGAATTAAGCAAATTAGAATTTAAGTTAAAAGACATTAATAACAAGCATGAATTGTCTTGTAAAACTCTACAGGAATACATAGCCTTTATGAACACTGTTTTAGGACCGGGCAGCGGCTACCCTCTGCGCATGGACTCCCCTGCCCCCGCCGCGCCTGGCGCCGCCGGGCTCGCCCGCGCCGCTGCCGCTCGACTCCAGCGCGACCACTCCGCGCCTCCAGCTCAAGCGTGACCCGAACCTGGGCGGCCGGGTGCCACTGCCGGTTCCATTCCCGTCGTGCCCTGTCGAGCTGGGGACATGTTCGCCTTGCGTTGACGAGCGCGCGCCATCACCGCCGTGCGTCGTCCGGTCGGCGCCGTTGCCGGCCTGTACTGCCTCGCCGCCGGCGCCAGTACCGCCGAGCGCCACCCGGCCCCGCCGGCGCCATCACCGCCGCCGCGCACGCTGCTGTACACGGACGAGGCGGGCGCCGGCCTGGGCGCGCTGCTGGCGGAGCGCCTGTCGCAGGGCGTCCTCAACAATTGTCACCCGGGCGCCTCCGTCGATCGTCTGACCGACTGTATCTCTGTCGGCGAGTTTGAGCGCCATTCCACGCTTGTAGTATTTCTAGGTAATAGTGTAGATTGCACCAAACGAGGTATCTTGCGTTTAGCCGAAACCCTGTCAAGTATTGACCGGCGAAATTGTGTAAAAATAATTATCTGCGCTTTGCCTTATAGAATGTCGAGTAAAGTAAATGAGAGGGTTTATTCTTACAACTCCATATTTTATAATCTTTCCTTGTACAGTAGTACGATTTCGTATTTTGATACGAATAAATTTATTACAAATTTTATTATGCCCTATAATAGAACTTATCTTCCGAGAAGATGTATTATTGATTGTGCTAACCTGTTAGCATATAATATTGAAGGCCCCGTCGTGTTTAATTCGGTGGATGTAAAGAAGATGCCGTCTGGTAATGTTAATAATTATACAAATGAATGTTTTAAATATTCTATGATGCCCTGTAATAGAACTTATGTTCGGAAAAGATATCTAATCGACTGTGCTAACCTGTTAGCATGTAATATTGTGGGACCCGTCTCGTCTAACACGGCGGATTTAGGGAGGGAGCCGTCTGGTGATATCAATTTAAACTAACTCCTACGACAACGTGTGCACCGACCGGCTCCGTTCCCGTACATAACTGCGATGCTAGTATGGGTAATAAAACCGATGATTTGTACTTAGTTCACCAGAATATTCAAGGGTTTACCAGTAAACAACTCGAAATTGATTTGTTCGTACAGCACTCGAACATTGACGTCCTTTGTATAACGGAGCACTGGCTTAAAGGTCATGAATTTATGTTTAATTTCAACAATCATAGTATAGTAAGTTCATTTTTTAGGAAATCGTGCATTCGCGGCGGGTCATTAATCATGGTCAACAATAATATTAAAAGTAAGGAGCGTAGAGACATTGTTGACTTGTCTGTGGAACGCCATATTGAACTTTCTTGTGTGGAGCTTGAACAGTTTATAATCATATGCGTGTACAGGCCTCCATTGGCAAACTTTAATTTATTTGAATCAGTGATAGATGAAGTTCTTACCAGTGTGTTCAGTAGTTATAAAAGTGTAATTGTGTGTGGTGATTTTAATATTAACTTACTTGAGTCATCATCCATGTCTGTGAGGTTACTTAGTACTTTTAAATGCTATAATCTAGTAAATTTATTTTGTGAACCTACGCGTATTACAGCGACCAGTGCTACATGTATAGATAACATTTTCAGTAACAAGGATGCGATTAATAAATCTATAATAAACTCCTTGAGTTCTGACCACTGCGGACAAAAGGCCTCTTTCAGTGGAAAAACTGAGGTTGTTCCACAAGACACCATGTGCAGACCAATATCAGAAAAGCGATTAGATTTATTTAGTCAGAATATAAAGAAACGATTATGTTATCTTTCATTTACCCAGGAAAACCCTAACCGTATGAGTATCGAGCTGTTTAACTGTATTAAAAGGGAATTTGATGCCTGTTTTATTCCGAGAAAGGTGAAAGGCAGGATCAAGGCGAAATTTAGCGACTGGGCTACGCCGGATATTCATGAGAAAAGACGCCAGCTCTATGATTTGTATGATTTGAGAAGTACTAATAAAAATCCGGAATTTCTAGAATATGTCAAGAACTTCTCCAAATCATTCAAGGTGTTGTGTGCCGCTGCTAAAGCTGATTTTTGTCCAAAAGATCCAAAATTCCAAGGACAAAGTTAAAACTGTATGGCAAGTAATCAATGACGAAACTGGGAAACGTAAGATCAAAGATCCACACTATAACCTTCGTATTGATAATACTTTAGTAAGTTCTGACCAGGAAGTAGCGGAGCATTTTGAGCAGTTTTTCTCTAATGTACCGGTAGAAACCACAAAGTCCCTTCAATCATCGCCTGACGTCGCTGAGGCAATATTGAAAACAAATGTAACGGAGTGTACAGAACTCTTCAAATTTTCTTATATTTCTCCGAACGCAGTCATTAAAACTTTTAGATCTCTAAATTTAAAAAGAACTGAAGATCTTTGGGGCCTATCTATTAAAGTACTACATTCCATTGTTGAATCGATTGCGCCACACTTAGCTGATATTTTTAACATGTGTGTTGAAACAGGAATATTTCCAGATATTATGAAGCACAGTAAAGTTATCCCCCTGTTTAAATCGGGATCGAGATTGGAACCAACCAATTTCAGACCGATTTCTATACTGCCGGCATTAAGCAAAGTTTTCGAGAAACTTATTCTAAATCAACTTCTGACACATTTCAACCGAAACAATTTGCTTGATAGAAATCAATTTGGTTTTACCAAAGGTCGCTCGACCACTGATGCAGGTGCTGTCCTTCTTAATCACATATTTGCCGCCTGGGAAGCAAAACAAGATGCTGTTGGAATATTCTGCGATCTATCGAAGGCTTTTGACTGCGTTGATCACGAAAGTTTGAAGCGAAAACTATGCCATTACGGGATAAAAACTAGAGCCCTTGATCTTGTTTCATCTTATCTTTCGGACAGAACACAACGAGTGGTTATTAATGGAGCTCAATCACCCGGGTCCACTGTAGCACTTGGCGTACCTCAGGGCTCAATACTTGGCCCGTTCCTGTTCTTGGTCTACATTAATGATCTACCAAAACTCGTTAAAGATAAACATGACATAGTGCTGGTTTTTAAAGTGGACAGAAAGGAAAATAGCTTCGATAGCATTAACAGTGCGCTGTCCACAGTAGAGAGCTGGTTTACGGCAAATAACCTACTGTTGAACGCCAAGAAAACGAAGTGCATCAAATTTACTCTTCCCAACGTAAAGCAGATTAACAACAGCAAGATTGTAATAAACGGTGATTCAATGGAATTTGAAAATCAGACTGTTTTCCTGGGAGTCACTCTGGACTCGAAATTGCAATGGCATCCACAGATAGCCACCCTAGCAGGCAAACTTAGTTCGGCAGCTTATGCAGTGAGGCGGATCAGCCATTTAACAAACTTTGAGACTGCCAGGCTGGTATACTTCAGTTACTTTCATAGTGTTATGTCGTATGGAATTCTGTTATGGGGTAAAGCGGCTGATATTGAGACCATATTTGTGCTACAAAAGCGAGCTGTCCGCGGCATCTATAAAATGCGCGGTCGAGCATCTGTAAGAGGAAAATTTAAGGAAGCGCATATTCTTACTGTAGCATCTCAATACATACTAGAAAACATAATGTATGTGCGGAAAAATATCCAGGAATTCAAGCTTAACAGTGATATCCACAGCTTTAACACTAGAAACAAAAATCAGATTGCTGTGTCCGGCCACCGTCTCGCCAAGGTTCGTTCATCTTTCGCTGGAAACTGTACACGCTTTTATAACAAGGTGCCTACTGAGGTAGTGAATTTGCCACTAAATCAATTCAAATCATATGTGAAACTATATCTACTAAGAAAAGAATACTATACTTTAAAAGAATTCATTGGAGATAAAGATGCCTTTAAGCCTGTAGCCTGATACTGTAGTACAATCAGAGTTAATAATTACTATTTTTTTATTTTTTTTTAACGATATGGCTGTTACCTACTAGCTTCCAGTATGTCTGACACGAGATATGTTGAACTCGTTCTTTTCCTTTTTTTTTGTTATAATGTTTTAATTCTAATCTAGTCTTCAGACAGTTAGGGACATTATACATCCCTAATTATATATTATATATATATACCATTTTTTTTTATTGATTTATATACTGATTCTGACGCATAGAAACATCTCCAACTCTATATGCCTTTTATTATTAAATATAAACTTAAGTAACAGTTTGTAATGGACCAGCACAGAATGTTGCTTCTCACCATGATACATGTCACTAGTTTTGTTAATTAATAGAGCCTGCCCGCCTGAACATGTCATGCTCACTTAAAAGTCTTTGCTTACGGTGGCGTTGTTGATCGGGTCGCCACTTTCCCGAAGAAAGGTTGAGGGAGGCGATGGCTGAGATACGCGTCGTACTCGTGAACGGGTGCTGTTTGTGGAGACCGGTCTGTTTTGGCTATATGGGGCTATAATTTCCTTCTAATTGTATTTCCTTTTGCTTATAATATTTAGTGTGATACACTTCATTCGGTGCTTGTTTAATAAAAAAAAAAGTGTTTTAAATAATATATGTAGATCTAGACACCTGGAGACCTTTACATCTCTAAGGTTAAAGGATGACTCACGTTAGACCGTCGCGCTTCCGCTCCGAGCGTTCCGTTGTATGGAAAGAGTCACGTGACCACCGAGCCGCCCGATCCACTCGACTCGGGCACGGGGCGGACGTGCGACGGCCGTTACAGCTATGTTCAAAGGGCTGGGCTCGGCCCGGTGATGTGAGGGCGACGGGATGTCGACAGGATGTCGACGGGCGTGCGACGGTCGCCTAGTCGCAAAAAATGGCTCGGATGGAACGGTATATATTGGCCGAACTACGGAGGTTGCAAAATGTCATCAATTTGTTTGCTAAATATGAGGGGATAAATAATTCTTTCTTTAGTCGGGTTATATTACTAGTGCAGAGACGAGGAATTAACAAAGAGTGCTGAGTTGACACAATTCTTTAAAAATAATCAAAGAATAAATATTCGTTAATCATAAATAAAAGAAACGAATATTTAGGCAAAGGGCTCATAATTTATTTATTTTTTATCAAAACCTCATTTAACATATAACATAAATATTTATCGCATAAAATAAATATTTAAACTAAATTTAAAAAATATAATACTAAAAATCAAAGTTCGATGTAGGCCCTAGTGGTATGGTAGGGTTTAGGTATAGGTATAGTATATGAATTTTCTTAAATACCAAATGTAAAATTCAACAAATAATTGAATCCCTTCTTATGCCCTTTCTTAACTAATTTAATTAACGCCTGTTTAATTAACCATGGGTCTACATAACCATATAACTATAAACCAGTATGAAGATAATTCGACGAATTCCTCAATAACAATAAACAGTCTTTATTATTTAGTTTTCTGTGTTTGAATAGTCTGAATTGAAATCACCAAAGAGGTTTTTCATGTATCTGAATCGGAATATACGTCAAAATTATGTGCGTTACAAAATGTCACAAATTGTTTTCTGAAATATGGATACCAAACCGACATTATATTTAGCCGGCTTAATGTGGCAACTGTTACTGTTCATAAATGTTGCCAGAAAGATAAATAATGAATAGTTTGTAAATATTACCAGATATTTTTGCATTGGAAAGAAAAAAAAATAATAACCGGTATTCGGACCATCTATCTATATTTGTGTCGCTTAACTTTAAACTCAGGTAAATCCATTTTGCTCTAAGGTTGATTAGCATTCAGATTATTATACATTTTTTTTACTCAACCTTAATACAGAATAGATTTACCCGAGTTTGAAGTTAAGCGACACATTTGTATTCTATGATATACGTGTACGAAGTAACGCGCCCTGTACAAACTATAGGCAGTATATTATCTCATAATATTATTTCGGGTGGCGTTAAAATTTGCAGCGACCAAGTATTAGCAGTAGAGTTTAACCAGTGAAAAAAAATTGGTTTACTCACTTAAAGCATAGACGATTGAATCATACCGTCTCTTTCTTTCGCTTGCACTACGACCCCAAACAAGGGATGGGTATAGTTTATTTTTCAACTTTAAGAGTAACAATCGAGTAATAATTGGTTAGCCAGACTCTATGCGAGCACATTTGTTTCGTTGTCTATCCCTTTATTTTTCAGGCTAATTTTCACACCAACTACTAAAATAAAACAAATTAAATATTTGTAATTTTTATTGATTTTTAGATACTATTATTATCTACAAAGAACCAAGGCTCGCAAACGCGCAACGTCTCAACTGGTAAAGGCGAACATAATAAACCAGTAAAGGCGTGTCTGGCGTCCAAATGGTATATTATAGGGTATAACGGTGGGTATATGAGGTACAAAGGAAAATAAGGTTATCAATATAGATATTTGTATTTAGGCACTGGTCCCACCGCGAGCTAATAGTAAGCTATGAGCTATCAGCTATTTCAAGGGACAAAAGATAATCGATTCCGTGTAAATAAAAGAGACATATAATTATGTCATAGCCGGGCCAGGCGATGAGCAATAAATATATATCTCTCTTTTATTTACACGGGAGCGATTATCTTTTGTCCTTTGAAATAGCTGATAGCTCATAGCTTACTAGTTTGCGGTGGGACCAGTGCCATAAGGAAGGATTGGCGAGCTATATTTGAATGCCATCTATAGGATATTAGTTGTAATAAAATGAACGGTACCTTAGACTTGATTGAATATATTGATTTCCTTGTGACCTAAAGTTAAATTACTTCTTCCTAACCTCTGAGAAATAAAACAACACGAAAACACAATTTATTGCTTTGATCAGCCTATTTACACGTAAAAGAGCTTGACACCATGTCTTCTGCAGCTTATCTAAGTTACAAACATCAAAAAAAATGTAGTAATCAAATTAAACTAAATAATAATAACTTTTAAATATTGTATACATAAGTCATGAAAAAGGATTTTTAACCTTTGAACGCTAAGCACTACTAAATTGGTCGCGTGAAGTCGTGCCTGCCGCGCCACCGACCACTAAAGTGGCTATGGCGGACGCTGTCAAAGCAATAGTCCTGCTGACCGATATTGGATATTGAGTTTATATCTTTTCTTCACAAGTCATAACATGGCGTACACGACACATTTTGACGCGAGAGGAAAAGCGTTCAAAAGATTAATATAGTACTGAAATAATTCCTGCGACTAAAATATCAATAAGTGAAATGTGTTTTATAAGCATCATTTATAGGTTTACTTTCGCTCGCCAAATATGAATGATATGATGCCCTTCCAAATATAAGATATTATAATTGTGTTTCAGTATAAAAACAATTTAAATTGATATAGGTACTTACTTACTAACAACATTACAAATAATACAATGTCAGTAACCATAATGTCAACTTAAAACATAATAATAAAACTTAAATAAATTAAAAACTAAAACTATAAAAAGCTAGAAACTAAACTTAAAATAACTAAAATATAGGATCCCCCGCGGCAGAGGTGCCGTAGACGCTGGCAGCATTTCCTCGCTGTATCGCAATGCTTATGCGTTGAGCGAGAAAGCTGCCAGCTCTCCGGTCACCAGTAACGTCAATGTAGGGTAACCATGCTTGTACATAGACGAGGACAATGTTTATGTTTAGATAAAGTACATTAAACATATTTATCAAAATTTGTAAAATGGTTGTCATTGTATATACATATAGCAATTTGGGTCAAAATAATTCCCAAAGTGGGGTTAGATTTTTTTAGTTCTTTGTTTGTACCTATTCGATATATATTAAAAATATAGAAAAATATGTGTACAAAATATGTCATCATATTGACCCACACCTATAAATTTTCGTACCACTCCTTTACTAATAATATATTATCTTAGATATTTAAATCATCGAAGGAAAAAAATAAAAATTTTGACTCGTAGCGGGACTCGAACCCACAAACACTGGATCACGAGCCCAGTTCACTACCAATTGTGCTACATGAATACAGTCAGCAGCAGAAGTGGCTAAGCGTTTGAGGTGTTCAAAATGAGGTCAACACATCTCTATTGTCAAGAGAATAAGAGGGCGTGTAGATAATTTTGAACACTTCAAACGCTTAGCCACTTTTGCTGCTGACTGTACCGCTTAGACTAAAATAAAATGAAAAAAATATGACAAGTATCAAAATTTTTCGTAGTAAATTAACCATGCATCTAGACGGCGTAGTCTCTACACCAGTCTAGTACATAAAAACACTATTGTAATTAATGGAATTTTCCTAACTTTTAAAATGAACGTTGTCACCCCATAGAAAGAGACAAAGGTCTGCCTAGTAGCTATTTCACTCGGCTCGCTTTTTTCGGGCTAGTACTCGATCTAGTTATAGTCAGCGCTGCTGTCCAGTTTGTTGAAGCTTGGAACTTCGCTCGATGTACGTCATATATGAAATTAATTCATATATGAAAAATTGGTAATCCTCTACTCCCTCCCATAACCCATTATCCTAAACTTACTTACTTACCTAATTTGACATTTAGTAGCAGTCTCATTGCTATACTGGAAAGTTCCATGTGAAGTTTTTTGTCTGATAGTATAATCCTGAGGAAGTGAAGAAACAGCACACAATTAGTACAGATATTATCAGCGATCGCGGTATAGATACACATATCCTTCTCGTCCTTGCCTATTGGCTCGCCGCTAGCTCGAAGCTATGCCATTGAAAAATATGACACAAATTGATGGTAGAAAACGGGAGTCGGCGCAATAGCGTGGGGCGCTTTTGAAAAATACCTTGTTCGCTGTATAGGGTCTATTGTAATTATTAGTACAGTGACGGCTACCGGTATTTAAGATCTCAGTGAGTTGTCGGATTACAATTGCTAACGTCAAAGCTCTATATGGAGACTGAATATTTAAGGATGTATTTATATAAGTATACATACATACATACATTTCAGCCATAAATCGTCCACTGCTGGACATAAGCCTCCCCCAAATATGACTTGTATCATCTTGAGGGGTAGTTGCCATAGTCGCCACGCTTGGCAGGCGGGTTGGCGACCGCAGTAGCTGTAGATTGGGTTGAGACGGACGCTGCTGCCCATTCACTATCCATTAGGCCAGACCTATCGTCAAATTCTCATTGTCCTGAATATATATGTTATAAACGAACGAAGTAATCAGCATGGATTTACAATTTAAGCAACCATTCATTAAATTAATTATACAACAACAACTTATATAAAATTACTATCAATAGTCCGCACTAAGATTACCAATAATGGTCCTGACCCTTTCTACTCTTTTTTCTTAGCCTAGTTTGTGTCCAGTGCTCCTCTTTAGTGCGTATTGCCATCAGTCGCTAAAAACATTTAGGTCGTCCCACCATGTCTTCTTTAGTCTGCCTGTACTTCTGCTAAATTGGGTTTACACTCTATTAAAAAATCCTCAACATAACCTACGTACTTAATGACTACTAGGTAAATTAAATAACTGTTAAAGGCATCTACAGATCCTACAAGCTTACTTATTATGTATCACTGATACTTTATGTAGATGTGCATGTAGTGTAGGGACGCCCGGCCGGACTCAGGCGGGCTGTCGATCGCTTGTTGCAGTCATTCAGCCCAGTTCCCTTGGCTGCTACATAATACACCTATAACATTAATAATATTATACAACAAAAATTGCAAGTAATTTGCAGTAAACCTTTATTAATATTACTAATGAGACATGGACCCGTATGTCCTTAAACTGCGTCGAAGCCCACCGGTATGAGCAGTAGCGACCCGCGTCTACAGTGTATTTTACTGCGATTCCCAACTTGCCTACCACACGTGGTCAATACGGCAACACCGAAGTTAAGGCCTTTGTCCAACAGTAGACGGCTCAAGGCTGATGATGATAACTGATGGAAGTCAATGTTTCTTACAAGAAAACACTAGTGGGATAAGAAGTACCAAACACTGCGGAGAACATCGTTAGTAAAATCTGATTTTATTCGCAACTAACCACCTTTGCTCGGGAAAGTATATAATATGTTGTAAATACATTACAAACGTACGCCCCAAATCGCTGTGTAAGTACCCATAATTTAGGCAACTACAAACCTTATGTAGTTAGTATTCACAGTAAGTACCTAGTACTGCGGAAAACGTCATTACACAAATAATAATTTATTGGTAGGTACTAGCAACCTCTCCTGTCTTCGCACGGGTAAGTGGTTATAGTACCAACCATATATCGGAAGGTGCGGCGTGGGCAGACCCCCACAAGGTGCACTGGCGACCTGGTAAAAACAGAATGAATCCACTGATGCGGGTGGCGGTTATTGTGAGTTGCTTTGGGAGAGGCCCATGTCCAGCAGTGGACGTCCTTCGGTACGGTCCGGTACTAGAATGATTGATAAGATGATGAATAGAGCTATCTCAGGACCATACATGGATGACAGTAAAAGTAGGTACCTACATAGTACATAGGTACATTCTAACTGCTAACAGGCAGAAAAAAAGACGGGCAGAAAGACGGACAGTAATAGGATCTTGTCAATGTCCTGATACTTACGGTCCCTAAATACGTACATTATATTACATTATTATAACAAACAGGACCTAAAATGAATAGTCTTATCACGGAGAGTTCGCTGTATTAGATGTCTTGTTTGCTTGTAAGAAATTATGTTTTGTATGTCACTATTCAAGTAAACTAGACTAACTTACTAAGTTCCTGTAAGGGACTTACTGCTTACCAATGATTATATAACTAGGACTAACAATTTTTATCCAAAGTCGCGTTCCTTAAAATTTTTGATGAAAACCTGTAAATGAGACGAAAATCAGTGAACATATTATTATGATTTAGCAAGACGTCGATACAATTTTGCAAAAGCATTATCGGTACAATTATGTTGATGCATATATACCGTCGGCCAGATCATTGTCAGACTACAGTTGCTTTAGGCAAGGCACATTACTATGGGAAGTTTAATTTTTGAAGCGGACACGCATGTTTTACAATTAGGTTTATAATCTTCTATACGTACAGTCGTATATAGTCCTATTTGTTTGGTTGTTATGAGACCACCTTGGCTGTTAGGTCGCACTGGAAATTATTACATTACGCTGGAAAAACATTACCCTTTTGACTTCTGTATCTACAGGCACAAACTGACCACTGTCACATCCATTACACTTATTTTATAGTTTTCTGGTGCTTGTATGTTCTAAATAGAAACGATTTACTTTAAAAACGACCTGCCCTTATTAAACATACGATTATTTAGGAACTAGACGGCTTGTCAATATTGACAGAAAGTTTTCGACTAGTAAGAAGGCGGTATATATATACTGTTATGAAGGTACAGGCAAACTAGGGTTTTTGTAAATTCCTTCACGCCAAAGATACTCACTAGTCTCACGTTGTTTCTAATCGTGTGATGAACATTATGAATTCAGTATTTTATGCACTTTATTTTATCCAAGGAGAAAATATTACAAAGCTCTTTGTTATAACAAAAAGATCTACGTTTAATATTCTATCTACGAGTATGTGTGAACAAAATAATGCTCATTTTTTAATTCAATAGGTCAGAAACGTACATTATTCTTTGCGGTATTGTAATATGCTTATAATACAGCAACTAATAATGTAATTTTATGGTAGAATAAGTTTATGGTCCTTTGATATTGTATTTAAAATTTCGTGAGTCACTGTATCATTTCACAGCCTCACACACGCGAACTGCTTTGGAGTACCTTACTTATAAGATGGTTTAAATTTTCCAACACTATTGTCAAACATTGTGTGTCGACACCCGTTTGCTTCAACGAATTGCTGCGCGCTGCGCTGCCTTTGCCGCTCTCGATGTTGTGGCCGGTTCACGGCAATCCTCAACCGGCGTCGTTAGTTTGCTCGGAACTATACTTTACTAAACTTCCACTTCTAAATTTGGCCATACATGCCAGGCTTCTATAGGCAGCCAGTCCAACTACCATTACGATTAAAATTAGAGCAACTATCTATATTAATCGCTTCGCGTATTTTGCGCGATACTTAACATTTTTCCCGAACCAGCATCCTTGCTTTGTTAGAAAAACGAAGGAAATGGCATGGGATGGGAATGGGATCTGCTTCGTAAGAGAGCTCTAATTTATCTCCGGAGTTGCTGTACCTACCTAAGTCATCTCGTTATATATCATTAGATACTTATTGAACAATAGAATAGCCTGTTTGGATGTTATATTATATATATCTATACCGTAGCAATTTTAAGCAGGCGCGTCAGCACAGAATGTGTTTCGCACAAAGCAATCTTTGGATGAATGTCAGCAATTTTTTCAATGCCTCCTCATCAAACTGCAGACTGTGTATCCTCTGTTCATATATTGTTCATTTGATGACACTGTAATCAATAAAAGTAATGCTCGTCCTAAAATTGTAAATAATAAAAATGCTTACCAAAGACCAAGTTCTACTTCCTTTTTTAACTGAAAAATTATGAAATAACGATACGTGGCTACTATTAAACCTAATAGGCTTAAAGAGAAAAGACCACGATATTGTTTGCACTTATTATACCTATACATATATTTTATTATTTTATTATCGGTTACCTTAAGTAGGCTGCTAGACGATCTTTACAGGATATTGACTCTGGAGCTTTGTTTATTCATCAACCGGTGCTTAATTTCCTCGTGGTTTGGAAATTATACAAAAATCGTCACGAATATAGTAACACATATTCTCTGTACTGCAAACGTGTGCACCAAAAGGGGTGTATGCCTCATTGTCTGCGTGATTTTTCTTGTTCTTCATTGGCTATTATAGCCGTGATGGCTAATATAATAACTAAATTTTTCTGTTTCTTATTTTCTATTAGTTCTGCTATTATTATTGACAAGGAATTTAATTGACATCAAGTGACAATGACTTAGACAGCTCGGCTGACGTTAGAGACGGGCGGCTCGGGTGGCTCGCGCTCGAGCCGGTGGGCCTCGTGAGCGGAGCGGCGACGCGACGCTCGTGTTAATGTCAATATTCGAGTTTCGGGCCGTTCGGACTCGGACCGTCGAGGTAAGTGAAGCGATAGGTCGACGGTGGGCTCGTGCTCGTGAGGTCGACGTGTAGGAAGCGCGACGGTCTAACGTGAATCATCCTTAATTTGTAATAAGTATATTTTATATTTTTGTCAATTGGGAACAAAAATAACTATAAAAAAATCGATTTGTATTTTAAAGTGTTGATGATAAATTATTATAATTTGGAAATTAGAGTGTAGGACACAGTTCAGATAAGAAAGCATACCAAACGTCATGTTAATTTAATTCTAAGCGGTCATATTTGGACTGGTAGGTAATTTTCTTTTCTATATATATTTTTTGTGGTATTTAATTACTGAAATTGTTTGACATGTTTTCTTACAGAATTACGCATGTATCTTTAAGATTTTTTTTGTAAACTGTTTTGAAAAAATAAGTCCCGCCGAGTTTCTTGCCGGTCATAAAAGTCAAAATACTTCTCGGGTCAGAGGTGTAGGGTTAGAACCGGTGTAGTTTTTATTTTTCTCTTTTACTTTTGTATACTCGACGTGTAAAAGTGCCCTTGTGGCCTACTTACTGAATAAACGTTTGAGTTTGAGTTTGATGCAAACAAAAAGACTATATCAATGTTTTCGATTAATTTAACCAATTTTCTATTCATTGCTACTTCTTCATTGACATAACATAATTATAACTACAAATAACAATTTTATAAATGAAAATAACGGTTTCATAAGTCACTCGCGCGACGACGGGCCGGCAACGCGAACGGATACTCAGCACTATTAGTGCTTGAAATTGGAGAACTATGTTCTCCGAAACATGTCGTGCGAGTGACTAAAAAAACGTGAGTAAGGCCTTCATTCATCATCATCATCATGTCAGCCGTAAGACGTCCACTGCTGGACATAGGCCTCCCCCGGAACGACCCAAGAAGACCGATCCTGCGCCTTCCACATCCAGCGGTATCCCGCGACTCTAACTAGGTCGTCGGTCCACCTTGTGGGAGGCCTGTAATGAATATTGCAGGACATCCTTAAACAAATTGACTGAGCCCCAAATTGAGTAAACTCACTAACGCTTATGTTGCGGATACTCAGGCAACGACATATATAACATTTGTACGTTATATATATGTCGTTCCCTGAGTATGGTTTGTAGGTATTTTTCGACTTTATAATTTGTTTTGCCCATGAGGTCTTAGCAAGTTAATAGAATACATTATCTCATGTGGTTTCAATTACTGATCACCCTTCAATAACTGACCAGCTCATACTAAAATGAATTGTGGTCGTAGGTATTGTAGGTAGGTATCTAACCTAACCTACCTATAAAAACAGAGTTCATTTTTAGTATAGTGGCCAGTTATTGGAGGATGGCCAGTTACTAGCAAATAACCCTACTTGGGAGGTTATCTGAGTCAAATAACAAATCAAATTAAACACATATATTTTTATATACATTTCTTTTAACGTTTATTTCTCGAGCTCCATTCTCTATTTGGCCTTCTCTTCTCCAACTGTACCTTCTACAGTGATCTTGATATATTCGTATTATTTACTGATATCCAAATATGGAATATTTTTTTGTATTAAAGGTCATTTTAGCCTTTATATATTTCTTGTTTCCAACTTCACACTTTGATTTTTTCTGGATCCAGTTGACACATTCTTGCAATAAAACGCCATTTAAATTACCCATATTTTTCTAGTAAATCAAGTATAACAGGCATTAAATATAAATCTATATTGTTTCTCCATAAAAAGTCAACGTGGGTCCAATCTACTGGTTTCAATACGTGATACCGTATCACATTGGGTAGCAACTTCTTCAAGTGCTCGACATCTTTAATTGTTGCCAATTCATCTTTTTTTCCGACAAGCAAAGCTGTTTTAGTCGTTATTTTACTTAAGTCATATTCAGGGGGAACTTTACTCCCATAACGTTTATAATTTTCTTCAGGGCCATAGTCGTACTGAGAAAAGTTTCTACTTATAGCAATCTGGTTGTAATGAAATAGATTTTTCCTGGTAGTCGTTTCTGGATAATGTCCTAGTAGAACTTGAAAAAACTCAGGCTCCACATACGTAGGATCGAGGGCAGTTAAATAAAATATAGTCAACAAAGTACAGACCAGCCGGTCGTCAGGGTTAAGCCCGCATTTCAACTCATTAAAATTTGGGAATTGTACTGTTTCGAACGGGAGGTGCTGTAAGTTTACTATTTTCGCCAGTTCGTTTAACAATGGCCCGATAGCGATGAGACTTGCAAATCTGAATGGTACGTTATTTAAAAAAGCAACAGGAGCAAGTGCTATGTACAGTTTTATCTTGTCATTGTATTCTGGTCTTGTAGGTAAAAGAACGAAATGGTTTGAAGTTCCTTGTGAGTGCGCTATAGTCGTCAATTTTGGTTCACCAGTCACATTCAATACATAATCTATAGTTGCAGCTAAGTCATAATATCCGCGTTCATGGAAGCCAAAATCCCAATATTTGTTGTCTGTTGGTTTCAGTTTGACATGTCTTCGTGAGTACCTGTTTCCTCTGTTGTTTGAAAACCATACGTCGTAGTTAGCATCTGCTAGCGTGATTCCTATGGAATCCTTTCCTCTCAGGATGATGGAGTCCGCATGGTCTCCTGAACCATGTACCATAAGCAGAGGCGTTTTTTTACTACCTGGCATACGAAATATAGTCAGGATGTATCCGTCTTCGGTGACCACTTCGTGTTGTTCAGCGGGATGACCGTATTTTTTGGCCAATCCAATAAAATCTAACTTGGCATCTTCAGGGATGTCGGGGCCAAAAACGTTGAAGCAGTTAAATGTTGTTAAGTTTAATATCAACAAGAACGTGCCAGCGATTTTCATTTCTCCAAAAACTAATGTTATTAATGTATCACGATTAAATTCAGATTTCCTTAGAAATGTATAACAATTTTAACTTAGCCTCTTGCCTTGATGTTCCAAGAAAACAAGATTCGTATATATTGACTAAATAAAAACACAACATGATAGTTTTATACGAGAATTAAAATATTCAACCTTGGTAGTCCAGTTATATGGGTGGAATTAACCAAATATTTTATTAATATATAACTCGTTTGCTTTGATCCCTTTATATGTTTATGATTGATACTATAGTATTGATCTCCGGGAAGTTATAAGCAGGTTTTAATAGTTATTACATAAAATAACGATGTGACATAAAATATGGTTACCTAAAAAATATAGTTACCTAAAAATCCATATTGTTTAGATTGTTTGCTAACCTATATATAAATACAATGATACATGACATGTTGTTTAGATTGTTTGCTAACCCATATATACATACAATGATACATGTTGTTTGGTTTGTTTACTAACCTAACCTAACATTACTTGTTCATTTGCTATAATTGACGTAATATACAAGTGTATTACCATAATATAACTTAATAAAATTGTATACCTCTATCTTAAATATAGTTAATGCTTTGCGATTGATCTTTTTATTTTATGAACTTTATCTAAAGTTTTAACTAAGAACTAATCAAATTATTTTTACTAAATTTGCTTTGATTTTCAAGTAGTAATACCACTACATAAATTAAACATTGAAATACATGACATATACTTAAGAAAAAGTGACGCGTTTTTCTATATGTGATATATTTCAGTTGTTAACAAATGTCTTTTAAGAATTATCGTTAGCAAGTTTACACTTCCTATTGATTCGGCTTCAAAATGGCTACTACAGCTTACTCGAAACTAGTGCGATATAAGTACACGTGAGTTCATACTTTGTAAATAAATAACATTTTTTTCTTAGTATGAATATTCTTATAGTATATTTATATTCTTATTAGTATGAATGATTAACAATTCAGACTTGCTACAAAAATAAATAGAGTAACATTATTAATTGGTTAAATTAATTCACTTGTATTTGTCCAATAGTTGAAATATAAACGGAAAGAGAGTACTATTCATGTCATTTCCCACAGTAAAGTCTATATGATTCCACTCTTTGTCTTCCATAACGTGGTAGTATACTACGTTTGGTAAAATTGTACGTAGAACTTCTACATCCTTTACTCTTGATAACGCATCGTTTTCGCCAACCAGCAACGCGACTTTGGTTGTTACATTATATAGATTGTAATCAGGAGGTACTAGGTACCCATACCGCTCTAAGTTTTCTGTGGGTCCATAGTCATACTCACAAAATCTTTTATTTAAAACTAGCTGATCTACGTGCAATAAATTCTTCCTCGATGTTCCCCCAGGATAATGGCCGATAAATACTTTCAAGAACTCCGGTTCAAATCGCTTTGTATCAAATCCAACTAAATGGAAACCAAATAATAGTAAACATATTTCATAACTCAATTTATCTTGACTGCAAACTCTTCTTACGAATGTAGTTACGGGCGATTTTTCCGGAAACGTGTATTCTACGCCTATAGATTTAAGTGCTTCTCCTAGAATTGGTCCAAATTCTGCAATGGTTAACACTGGTGGCCTTATGTCAGCCAAAAATGCGACAGGGGCCAAAGCAATTAATAAATCTATTTTCTCATTGTATTCCGGACGCTTCGACAACAATACATACTGCGTGGTCGTTCCTTGTGAGTGTCCAATACTTTGCAGCTTCTTTTCCCCTGTGTGTTGTAATATATAATCAATCATAGCGGGAACATCGTAAATACCAATCTCATGGAGACTAAAGTCCCAGAAACTAAGGTCTTTGTCAGCATTAAGCTTCAGATGTCTTCGGCCATATTTGTTTCCCCTTGCGTTTCCTACCCAGATATCGTACCCGGCATCAGCTAGAGATATGACTAAGGATCTCTTCCCTCTGATGATAAATATGTCAGCAGTATCGGCGATTCCATGGAGAATGAAAACCGGTTTTTTTATTTTGCCTTTTATATGGAACATCGTCAATATATACCCGTCTTCTGTAATAACATCATGTTCTTCAACTGTATGCCCATATTTCACACCAAGTTCCGTAAAATTCAGTTTTCCGTCTTCCGGTAGAGACTTAAGGAGAAATGCGTCTATTGGAATGTAAATATTACATAATAGAATGCTAAACATAGCATATATAATAACAAGCCTCATTTTTACACAGACCTATTTCTACTGTTTTCCCATGAAACTACCGGTTAGTAAACAATATACAAAACTATAACAGGTTTGGGGCAGAATCTTGAAATATATAAATGTTTTGTAACCTTCATATATTTAAATGTATTTACGAGAAATAAATTCTTAAATAAAACCAGTCTTATTGCAAGTGCGCACGTTATGCCTACATTTTATTAACATTTTTAACCAAATATTTTTAATTAGTTTTTTGGGTTAATAATGATATCATCATCATCAACATCATATCAACCTAAGGATGTCCCCTGCTGTATGTTACCATAGGCCTCTCCCAAAATGACCCACAATGACTGGTTTTAAGCCACTCAGATTAAATATATTCCCGCGATCTTTACCAGGTCATCGGACCACCTTATGGGGGGTCTGCTCATGCCTTCCGGCACGTGGTCGTCATCTGAGAACCTTTACGCATCAATGCCAAAGGTTCTACGTGCAATATGCCCTCCCACTGCCACATAAGTTTAGCGATCCAAAGGGCTATATCGT
This sequence comes from Grapholita molesta, assembly GCA_022674325.2. NCBI lineage: Eukaryota > Metazoa > Arthropoda > Insecta > Lepidoptera > Tortricidae > Grapholita > Grapholita molesta. Next base: position 13,724,731 of record CP053137.2, read on the forward strand.
TTACTTTGGTTCATGGTGAAGTCATTTAATAATAATATACAGTTAGGTAATTAAATGAATATACGAATATACAGTTAGGTAATTAAACTATGATTTATTTATTTTACATTTTACGTAGATCAATGGCACATGTGTTTATTGTACACTTATAGCTTCAACCACTCAACCGTCAACCACTTGCAATCAAAAGTCTGAGATTTTGGAACGGCTACAATTCACTTATTTACCGTCATTTTTTACCACTTATTCTTAATCATTCTTACTTAGTCTGGGTTAAATATTTACGCGAAATCGCCACTAGACTCTGCTTATATTTTAATATTAATTTTTGTACGCTTAGGAACCATGATTTTCTAATAGCCTCAATATAATAGGAAACAAGTAAACATTCATGTCGTTTCTCCAAATGAAATCGATGTGATTCCACATTTCGGGCTTCATTAGATGATACAACACAACATTAGGAAGCAAAGATTTTATTAACTCCGCATCTTGCACTGTTGCTAGCCGATCCCTTCTTCCAACTAGTAATGCAGTCTTAACAGTTACTCTTCGCAAATCATAATCAGGAGGCATAACTTTGCCGTAACGCCTAAAATTTTCTTCAACGCCATAGTCAAAATTAGAAAAGTTTTTTCGCAGCGCTAATTGGTTATAATGAACGAGTGTTTTCCTTGAAGTGTTCCCGGGATAATGACCCATAACGACTTGAAAAAACTCAGGCTCTATTGTTTTAGGGTCGAAGAAAGTTAAATAATATACTGATAGAAACAGGCATAGTATTCTGTCGATTGGCGCTCCTCCACATTGTAAATTGTTGATCTTTGGTAATGGTATTTTTTTAGAAGGTATTTCTTCTATACCATGTTTTTTGCAAAATTCGTCAATCAGTGGTCCCACTTCACAAAGCGTAGAAACAGGTGGTGTTATCTTATTCAAAAAAGCAACTGGAGCCAATGCTATTAATAATTTCACCTTATCATTGTATTCTGGTTTTGAAGATAAAAGAACAAAATTAATCGTTGTTCCTTGTGAATGTCCTATGATATTCAGTCTTTGTTTGCCTGTGGCATTTAAAACATAATCGATAGTAGCTGGTAAGTCATAAAGTCCGGCTTCTTGAAAGCTAAAATCCCAAAATTCTGGATCTTTATCAGGATCTAGTTTGACATGTCTCCGAGCGTATTTGTTTCCTCTTAGATTTCCAACCCAAATATCATAATCAGCTTCTGCTAATGTGATAATGAGAGACATTTTACCTCGTGATAAAAAACTACCAGCATGGTCTCCTGTTCCATGCATTAGAAGTAAGGGAGTTGTGCTGTTGCCAGGTATATGGAATAAGGTTAGAAGATAACCATCTTCAGTAATCACTACATGTTCTTTGGCAGGGTGCCCATACTTCCTTGCCATACCGGTGAAGTTCAAATTTGCATCTTCAGGTATTTTTGATGAAAAAACGCTTCTAGATTCTGTCAACACACACACGTTTAAGATCAATAGACAAATATTCTTCAAATTCATTTTTCTGTTGTCATGTTGATATATTGTCAGCTCTGCATAGTTATTGTTATTTGTTATTCATATTGTCATTTAAATGACTAACCGTGACCCTTGCAATATTTCATATACACTACGTTTTTCGTTTCCAAGCCGCTATCTCAGATGCCAAACAATGATGCAAATGATTACGTAAGTTAATAACACGCGTTTTATAAAGAGCGGTAATATAACCTTGGTTATCGTATTGGATAAAGGTACCGAACTTGAGAGTAATGTTATGTAGCATTATTTAACAGGTTATTGACCTTGTAAAGAACATGCTTACTTGAATATTTTATTGAAGACAACATGCATAGTTGTTTTAATGTTGCCAGTTCATAGTTGAAAAATGTTTTGGTAAATTAAGTAGTAGGATTTACTCAGCGAGAATTTATTTCATATTTCTGTATATTTTATGTGTATAGTTTATTATGTATTTACATATATTTAAATTTGGCACTAAACAGCATACCTAATAATCGAACACAAATTCAAGGAATTTGTGTAAATTAATTATCTTTGATTTTCTATACAGGCAAATCAAGTAAAACACAAATCTAATACAATTTTATTGTAACATTACATTTTTAATATAAAACAGAAAAAAAGGAACAAATATAAGTTATTTGCAGTTACAGCGCTCAAATAATATATAATTAATAAAATAAGTAATAAAATATTTTGGGGCAATCTGACACCACTGTGGTTTCTTATAATTCGCATAAGGCTAAATACTAGATGTTACAAAAAACGTGATACAAGATTATCAAACGGTATCTGTTCATGATTTTGAAATCCAATAGAAATATCAAGTATTTATACGAAAATGTATGAGAGAGTTGTTTCTTTTACAATTTACAAAGTTACCTGAAACCCCATAGTTAGTTCCCCCAAACTCCCAAAGTTTTTCAAAATCATGAACATATATATGCCTGTTTGATAATCTTGTATGACTATATATATTATATAGACTAATATATATATATATATAATAAATATATATATATATTTGTATAGACTAAAAGTTTATGCATAGATTTAGTAGGTATAGCCAAAAGCCTTATACCTAAATCAATAAAAATAAGTCGTAAGTTCGTCCACGCGGCATGTTTATTAAATATGTATAAATTGTAACCATGACCAAGGTAAATGTGAAGGTCCCACATAATGAGATTCCGCCATAATAACATACTTTGTATATGTTTCCGGTAATTAAAACTATACTTATTTTTTTTTTAGTTTAAAACACTCATCTGTCCTTATTTGTAACTTTGACAATTGTGTTTTGGAAACAGACAAAAAATAATTAGAGTAGGTTTGAGAGACGTTTTTAAAGCACGTGTAGTTTTTTCACAATAAATACAGTTAAGAATGTTAGTATACGATTTATTATGACTGAGGAGAAGAACTTGAGGATCATAATTTAAAAAAAATATATTGAAAATAATATTAAAGCCGCGGCTTATTCATCTAAAAAAGACTTTCTTAAAATTCTATCTACAATTTCTATCATCTTATGTCAAATAGTGGCGCATTCAGATATTTTTGCGTGTGAAAAGTTAAAACAATCATCAACAACGCAAACTACCTGCAGATTATTGTCTCCGGCTTCAGAGGATTTTTTATTCAAATATATAAATAATTCAAATATAGCAAATGTCGCTGCCAATGCCGTCAGTATTTTCGGTACATATGTTTGTTTTTAACTTAACCTATAATCTGTGTGTACATAGTTAGTATTATTTAATATACAATGTAATATTTTGTCATTAAGTTTACTATGTTTATTTATTATTATTATTATTCATTTCATATCTTAGGCTAGGTTTTTATAACATTTTTATAAAAGTAAAATATAAAAATACATCTAAAACGTATCAAAACAATAAAAACATTATAAAAAACCTAACCTAGAGTGCCGCCGGCAACGGGGCAGGGCCCAGGCTGCCGGTGGTTAGGGCTGCAGAGAGAGGAACCGTCGGACTATGCGCGCCGTGTCCAGGATTACTGCCTTCTGAATCTCCCTTATTATTATTATTATGAGCCTATACTGTCCCACTGCTGGGCAAAGGCCTCCGCCCACTTTTTCCATGTTTATTTAATAAATAATTTTGTATACACATAGAAATAACAAGTTAGTAGTCGTATTTGTCTAGTAATCTAAATAAAATTGGATACAGAGTTACTGGCATGTCATTACCCCATGTAAAGTCGACGTGGTTCCAAATTTTATCTTCCATCACATGATACTTGACCACATTTGGTAAAAGCGATCTTAGTAACGCCACATCTTTGATCCTCGACAACGGATCATTCTCGCCCACTAACAATGCAATTTTAGCAGTAACCTGACGCAAATTATAATCTGGAGGCACTATGTACCCGTATCGTTTTAAATTCTCCGCTGGACCGTAGTCGAATTCACAAAACCTTTTACTAAGTATCAGCTGATTGGAATGTTCGAGATTTTTCCTTGAAGTGTGGTTTGGGTAATGCGCTACGACAATTTTGGTAAATTCAGCCTCCAGCCGCTTAGTATCGAAGCCGGTGATATAGAAACTCGACCATAAGAAGCATAATTCGTAGCTTAAGAAATCCTGGCTACACATAAGTCTGAGCATATACGTTATAAAGGAGTTGTCAGGGAAGGTTTCTTCGAGTCCTGTGGATGCTATCAGCCCGCGAAACATGGGTGCTAACTTTGCAATCGTTGACAATGGTTCTATTAAGTCTGTTAAGAAAGTCACTGGTGCCATTCCGATGAACAGCTTAATTTTTTCATTATATTCCGGTTTTTTCGATAATAACACAAACTGCGTAGTAGTTCCTTGGGAATGTCCTATCGTCTGCAGTTGTTTTTCTCCTGTGCTTTTCAGAATATAGTCGATCATGGTTGGGACGTCGTGCATTGCCGTATCGTGGAATGTGAAGTCCCAGAACTTTCTGTCTTTGTCTGGATTTAGTTTGACATGTCTGCGGCAATATTTGTTCCCTCTCACATTGCCGGCCCAGACATCGTAGCCTGCATTTGCTAATGATATGACCAAAGACTTCTTTCCTCTAATTATAAAGCAATCCGCAGTATCAGCAACTCCATGTAGGAGTAGAATTGGTGTTTTTCGTTTGCCGCTAATACGGAATATAGTTAAAATATATCCATCGTCGGTAATCACTTGATGTTCTTCAACGGAATGACCATATTTCACGGCAAGCTGTGTGAAGTTAAGTCGGCCATCCTCAGGAAAAGTTGTTCGCAATATACATTTCGACTGAACAAAAATTGTTGCGAAAATTGACACTGTTAAAATTATTTGCATTTTTAAATCTGCGTTTAAAATCACATGATTTTCCACTAAATACTAATTAGGCAGTCTGTTGCAATGCAAGGAATAAATACTATAAAGACTTGAAAATCTTATGCATAAGCGTGTTAGGAAGGGTACCTTGATTTTCTTGACCTTTATTTAAAAACACGTTAACATTTATTTGTCATTTTCTTGTAACAAACGAACCTCACAGACATTGTTACAGCTGGTGATGTTATGCGAAGTTTGCGTTGAACATGAATAATTGTACCTAAAATTAGGAATATGTCAGCCACTTCTACAGGCATTATTCTTTTTTAATAATTAACAAAAAAATATATAATTAATATAGATTTTTTTATAGATTAGAAGAGTTTTGGTTTTAATTTGTCCCATAATGCAATAAACAGTATAACTTTTTTTAATATATAGTATTGAATGTTGAATATATTATATATTTATAGCATTTTCATTTGCTTCGTTTTAATACTGTTACTTCTGTGTATAATTTAAGTGCCTTTGCTTCTATACTTAAATTATACACAGACACTTTTACACACACACTGTGACACTGTTAGCATATGTAATTTTTGTTTATAAATATAATAAAAATCAGCTAAAGTACTTACTTTAGCTGCTTTAGCTGAATCATTGTATTATTATATTAGTCAGCCTATAAAAACCACTTCTAAGTTGATGCTAGTACTTTTCGCCTTCTATATAAGAAAACTCAAAAATAACCAAGATATAAAATGTCTCGTATTATAGATTTTAAGCTAATATGTTCATGAATCAAATAACAATTGAATACGAGAACCATATATCATTTTTGACAAAAAACTATTTTAAATTTTGAAAATTAATCATTCTTAAACCGTCAGTAAGATTGTCTCAACTCAAGTTAAATATATCATCAACATAATTATGTCAGTTAAGAACATACTCGAATCCTGTTTTAAAAAAATGTTTTTTTTTGTTCTAGAGCAGCGAAAAGATAGATCAGTCGACAGTCGGTTTCCTCGTCGTTTCGACGACCGGTCTGGCCTAGTGGGTAGTGACCGTGCCTATGAAGACGATGGTCCTGGGTTCGAATCCCAGTCAGGGCATTTATTTGTGTGATGAGCACAGATATTTGTTCCATGATTCATAGGTGTTTTCTATGTATTTAAGTATATATATGTATATATCGTCGTCTAGTACCTACAACACAAGCCGTACTGAGCTTGCCGTAGGACTAGGTCGATTTGTGTAAGATTGTCCCGAAATATTTATTTATTATTATTTATATTACTCGTATATGGCTATCTTTAGTCAGCAAGAATGCGTTCACTATAAGCCTTACGTGTTTTGCAGTTGGTATTGATATAAATAGGCTTTAATAAGATACTTTTCGCAAATTGAGTTCCTGTTAGCCATGGCTTTCAAGTTTACGAAGGTTGGCTTATTACTACGGAAGCGTTGCAGATCAGACTTAAAAGAAATGCGTTGGTATTTTTGCGTAATTAAACTAATATTGGCTTCGGTTGTTGCGATAAAATATGAACAGCTACTGCGGTTGCCAACCCGCCTGCCAAGCGCGGCGACTATGGCAACACCCCCCAAGATGATTCAAGTCATATTTGGGGACACCTATGTCTAGCAGTGGACATTATACCGCTGAAATGATGATCGTGAAAACCAAAAACAAAACATATCGTAATTATAGCGTACAGTTAGTAGCAGAAGTTGCTTAGCGAGCCAGATAGTCAGAATAATCTTGACACTTATTCTCTTAACAATAAAGTCCAAACTCACATTGAACATCTCGCCCGCTTAGCTACTTTTGCTGCTGACTGTAGGTGCGTACACAGGCGCTACCGCGAAAAACGATATACGCAAATTTCGGACGATTGTCTCTGTCACTCTCATGACACCTTTAATTGGGGTAAAAGAGAATTATGTCCGCAATATACGAACTTCGATGTTCGCGGTACCGGGCCAGTGCTTTTCTGAATCATACAATTTAAATTAACTCCAAGAAATAAAAGTTTTATTTTAATGAAACTGAAAGTAAACTTAGCAAATAAAACTGCTGAATTACCAACATTTTTTTTAATATCCTTAGTGCGCATAACCAAAAAATTGGGCCCATTTTTTTTTTCAATGGCCAATCGCCATGTGTCATGAATTTATGAGGAATGGTATTTAAATAACATCTAGACCTCTCTCTCGTCTAGCCAAACCTGCAACGACATACTTCAAAGCCTATTTAAGGAACATAATGTCAACATTGTAGTGCATGTTTGAGAAATAGTACATTACTGCAGCCGCCGGGAAAAAGGGGGTTGAAGGCTGAGTTGTATATACGGCCGACTGTAAGGAGGCCGGATAGTATACGAAGCCTTCAAGACCCTTTCACGGCTAGGCATGTATAGTGCTTTTCTCAAACTAATGCAATGAAATAAATAAAAAAATACCACTGAACAAAACAGCTTCACGACATAAGTTTTTTAATTTTCCCTCCAATCCCGCTTTGTAGTATTTTTGCCTTCGATGTATTAATTAATGACTATCATAAATAGTCTGGCTATAATTACTATATACAACATTTAGAAAAACCACCAAAAAAGAATGCACTTACCTTTTAAATGATGGCGCTACGGCATCTGCCTTTGGCGGTACACAATAACAAAATATAGATAAATAAAACCGGGCCCGGTTAGATTATTCAATTTTTATACACCCGTAACACTATATCTAAGTCACAAAAGCATTGAATCACACCATTTACCACTATTTAGTCTTAATAAACAGAGTTTTACACGCCGAGAAACTTTTCCATTCCGCCATTATTAAAACAAGTAAAAGTGTCCTGTGATTGGTTGAGTCAAAAATGCGTTCAAAAACGCGCATGCGTGGAGTAGTGTTTGGTGTTGCCAATACAATTTTAAAATTGAGAGCATGAATAATAAATATAATAATGTAATAACCTGATGATATGAATATTCAATTACATGATAAATAAAATAAATCTCTTCATACCATTTCGTCTGAAATAAGCGAGATTATTTTTTAGCCCGCTAATCATTTAGTCACTAAAAATGATAAAAAAATATAACTCAGCTGTTTGAACAGGCTTCATGAACACAGACGCCAGGTATACATAAAAATTAAAAAAAAATTACTTCCCGGCCTAGGCCTTCAATTTTATATGAAGTTCGTTACCTGTCCTCTGGAGTCGATCCGCCCTAAACGTGATACTTCGAAGCCTATTATGACGCACGTAACGAAGACATTTCATTGCATGTTTGAGAAAAATAATGTTTTTTAAGTACCTAAATAAAATGTTATTGTATCACACATATTATACCATAAACCCATACAAAATTCTACGTTAAGCCATTTAAATAAAACTCATGTTACAACGACAATTGAACTTAACCTTCGAAACATGCTTGTTTGCTCAGACGTTTTAGACGCGCCAGTAAATTACATAATAACATATAATGTACCAGGTAAGTACAAAGACAACTAAATAATAAAGACTTGCAATCTCTTTACGAAGGCGCGTTTCTAGTTATCGTTGAAGATGGGTGAATTTTGAATGTGGAAACATAATTGAGGCTGAATCGTTTATAGTTTAATTAATTCGATTGTATTTAGAATGATGGCGGTGTTTTACTAGTATGAGTAAGATGTTGCTATCTCACTACGCATGTGCGAGCTTGAGAATCAATTTGGCCACGAGATGTACAACTGCAGGATGTTTACTGGCCCTGGTAAATACAAAACTAATAAAGAGCGACTCAAATCCACCGAATTCCTGTTTTAAAATTCAATAAACAAAAAAAAACTGCACGCTGGTTTTCCTTTTATTATTAAGTATAGGTAAACTTTACTGTATACGGGTTACGGGTACTTGATATTCTCAGATGTTGGATTTTTTTCATTCAACTTAATAATATTTAACCGTTAAAAATAAGTTTATCATAGATAATAATATATAAACTATGTTTGTTTGGTGAAGCGATCACTGTCCTCTTTTTTCAAATGGCGTTAAAGTACCTTAACATATTAAGGTGTACCTATTCGGGTAATTCCGAATGAATGGAAGTGGCGGATAATTTCAATTGTTCAAATATCACTATGAAATTACCTGACTACATCTAAAGGAAATTGAAACGGCGCTAAGTGCTGATAGTTAACGCCGCCTACAACAATTAAGTGGAATATTGAAGTCAGTCTTTTTATTTATCTGTCTCGCTGTTGTGAAGTATTGCTATGCAGTTCTTCCTGTTTAAAACTTGTATAATTTTCTTATCAGCCATTAATATATAAATCATGTAATGTCAGTTGGCATTGACATTGGTTTTAATACGCTTGTTTGTTTCCGCGTTATTGTTAAATTATATCATTAGATCAACATCAAGCCATTGAGCAAACTGCGATCGCCAACACACCCACCGAGCGTGGCAATTATGGTACTGAATTCCCGCTCCTAAATACTCCCAATCTTGTGCTATTACGGTTAAGTTTCACTTTTACCACTTATTCAATAAAACATTCATAATAGTAAACGTTTGCCGCATCACTTTGTATGTCACTTTGGTTCTGACATAACGTAACGGACTTGCGCGGCAAGCGTTTTGTCTGTTCGTTGCGCGGTCAAGACGCGTAATGCACTGCGGTTAGTTGGGATCACACGCAATGAACAGACAAAACGCTTGCCACGCCGTAATTCGCGCAATTTCGTGGCCGGGCCGAGATCTATCGGGCAGTGATCGTCATTGACTAGCTAGAGTTCCTTTTAAGTGTGATATTAAGTTTTGTAGTGTGGTATTGATTAGCTCATAGAGATCTGATGACCCATTAGCATTAGGTTTTCAGTGCAATCTTGATAATGGACAAGTGGCAATCTATTGGAAAATAGGGAACTAAGAAGGACGCCGGTGAATACGACAAGCCCTTTGCCTTTGATTTATCTGGATCCAGATTATGGCTAGAGCTGCTTTTACGAGGGTAGATGTGGAAACTTAAATGGCGAGATGAAGTCTAGTTCACATCTTCACCTTTAGCCCTTTGATGCCTGATATTTATGGTGACTAAGCTATTAGAAAAGAATTCAGTGTCAAAGAAAAATAAATATTAATTATACTATTAGGTAAAAATTCTACTTGGGAGTCTGCCTCCGTCCAATGGGCTATGGTTATTCGCTTAGTGCACTTATAGGTATTTAGTTTATCGAAAGAGCCTATGCGCGTGGGCAATCAAACTGCAAATTTTCCAAGGCCGGTGAAACGGAAAGACATTAACATCACGCTAATAGTTTTTGACTGTATTCAGGAAGTACAAGGGCACTGAAAATATATTTATGATACTAACTGAGTGTATATGTACGTTAGTACTTACTGGTTGGCGTAACTTCGGTAGGAATGCTAATTGCTAATATATTTTATAATAGAAATAAAAATCTAAAAATTACCTTGTTTGTATAATATATGGCTAGCCAAAGTCTTTGTTTAGGCTTATATTTGTACCGAGCTTATCTAAACTACTCAACAATTAGTAATATGGTTCAGTTTCACTTTTGTCACTTATCCGATAAAACATTCATAGTAAATGTTGGTCGCATCACTTTGTATGTCACTTTGATTCTGACACATAACATAATTATGCTGGTAAACCAAACACGAACATCTTTCTCGCCGTGTTGATAAAGCAGCAAGGGATCTAATAATTGTATTTTGACGTTGAACATTTGTAAGATGGAACTTAGTTTTCCTAATTCATCAATAAATTCAAAGTTTCGTCATCTATATTTATCTAAAAGTGGTAATACATGAGGAAACAATGTTTCTGGCATGTCATTGCCCCACACGAAATCTAAATGGTTCCATCTTTTTTGCTTCATCACATGATACTGGACAATGTTAGGAAGAAGAAATCTTAAGTATTCCACGTCACGAACTCTGGATAAATTATCATTTCTGCCCACAATCAATGCTGTTCTCATGGTGACTTGTCTAAGGTTATAATCGGGGGGTACTGTGTATCCGTAGCGCTTCATATTTTCCTCAGGGCCGTAGTCAAACAGAGCAAAGCGCTTGCTCATTGCTACTTGATCGAAATGTAGTAAATTCTTCCTTGAGCCTGCCGCCGGGTAATGGCCTATAGCTGTCGGGAAAAACTCAGGCTCGATTCGTTTAGGATCATAGCCAGCTCCTTGTAATATAACGCCTTTAAAACATAACTCGTAGCCAATACCTTCTTTATTGCAAATTAATTCTATAAGGTTTTTCTCAAGGCCTTTATCGCGGACTAATTCTTCAGCTTTCAATGCGAGAAGTACTTGATTTATTAAAGGGCCAAATTCTACCACAGCTGAAACAGGTAATATCAAATTACTGAGGAACGCAATGGGCGCTAGCGCTATAAAAAGTCTAAATTTCTCATTATATTCAGGTCTTTGTGATCCTAATACGAAATGATTCGTAGTTCCTTCAGAGTGTCCAATGCTTTGTAGACTCTGTTCCCCAGTTGAGTTTAAAATATAGTCTGTTAAAGCAGCAAGATCGTAATATCCGTGCTCATGAAACGTGTAGTCCCAGAACGAAGGGTCTATGTCAGGGTTAAGCTTGGTATGTCTTCTGCTGTATTTAGCCCCTCTGTTATTCCCTGCCCACACATCATGACCCGCGTTTGCTAACGTTATCGCCAAAGACCTACGGCCTCTTATGATAAAAGTGTCTGCTGTGTCATGAATGCCATGTAATAGTAAAACTGGAGGTTTCCTCTTTCCTGGTATACGAAACAGTGTTAATATATAGCCGTCTTCTGTTACAACACTATGCTCTTCGGCCTTATGTCCGTATTTTTCACTTAAACCAGTAAAATTGAGAAGTCCATCTTCAGGTAATGCTCGTGGGAGGAAAAGTGCATTAGCTATTACACTGCTCACTGCGATCACTATGTATATGCCATAAACCGTCATATTCTAATTGTCTGTAAATTTTTTGGACATGATTATAATATATATTATAATAATTCGTGTTATGTCGGGCGTGATACAGAGCATAATGAAACTGGTTTTACTTCCCCGTTTTTATTTATATGTGCCGCTATGATTCCGTATTGAAACCTTGGTTATGTTGAAGACTTCCCATTTACGCGTCTCATTGTTTTGCTTTGCTTAAGAAATCAATAATAATTTTACGTTTTCTGATGGAGTTCACCTGCCCGCTGCAGATAAGAGTAAATTATGTTTTAGCAAAATTTAAATTTTCTGAAATTGTTTCATAATTATAAAAACTACATTCGTCGCTAATTATATGTATAATAATGGCTGGCACTGTTTGTATATATAATAATTATATGTATTTATATATATGTTTGCCATTGTAATCCAACTCGGGAACGCGGTCGGCGTGACGTGATGGGGACCCTACCTAAGGATCCAAATTTAGGTTATTTTTAAGTGTAGTTCAAAGTTATTTTTAGCTATTTCTATGTTGATTTTGTCACTCCTTGTTATAGGTTTTTATTATTATTTTTAAGTTTCATTATTTATAATATTATTTATGGATATTTATTTATTATATATTGTACAGTCTCTGTTATTAAAACTATATATTGTAAGGAATTTATTCGCTGCTTGCATCACCTAATGATATTGTTTTATAAATGATCGCTACCTAGAAGTTGTCTGGAAGAGATCACTTTTTAGCAATAAAATTTCCTGTTATTTACCTGTACTTTACTTTACTGTATTTGTATCGTTTTCTTTAAAGGTGTTCAATAAAGAGAATTGTATGAAAACAAAGGAACACGTCACTTTTTGAAATCTTTGTGCTCATGAAAATAATAAAACACAAGATATTTATTATTATGCCTCATAATGTAAACTGTAGAGATTAACACTTGTAGGTTTTAAATTGTTTCCTCGTTTTATTTGGGTTGGCCGTGTCACTTATAGTCTTAACAATAAGAGATGGGAACCCGGTACGGCGACCACAGAATACGTCATTACATGGTCTCTGACAAAATTAAAAAAATCAGCGTTACGAGTAAGTGCAGAACTCCCAAAATATCTCCCCTGGTAACGAAGTTCCAGTTTCAAATGGGGTGCTTATTGCCATAATCGCCACGATTGGCAGGCGGATTGGCGATCACAGTATGTTCCACCGCTCTAAAGGGACACTACTGCCGGTTCAGGAACTATGCCAGGGTCAAGAAAACACTTTTTCACACCACCAGCTTGTATATGGCACTTTTTTTCCGCAAGGAGGGAACAAAGTGGCACTTTTCTGTTCTAGGTGTGTAATTACAAATTTTAATGTACATCGATTCGAATCTTGTTACGTAATTTTTTAATTTAACCATATAATAGTTATTCCATCTCTTTGTACACGGTGAAATTCATTTAGTGTGAAAATATAATAATAATTAAAGGTTTCGGCACTGTTCACGGCAGTTAAACACAATTAAAGCATTTTAAATATGAAATAAATGTCAATTGAAGTGTTAGTTCCATAACACGGTGTCCGATATATAACATTTTCATTAATGGTGGCGTGAAGCTTGAATCCTTCACTACGTTCAGGCGTCTATTGTCGACGCCTACCCTTCGTTTAAGATTCAATATACGCCCTCGCCGGAAATACGTAATTTTGCTCCCTTGTGACACAATCTAGTATGAATGCTCTTGTAAATTTATCAAAATGGGTTTACTACAGTTTGCCATAGTAAACAAGTTGTTAGTTCGCACCTTGGTATTAATGCGAAGGATGGATTAGTCCGTCAATCAGTGTCTAATTGAATCTAGCATTGTGTTAAAGTGTTTGTTTTTTCATTGAACATAAATTATTATTCATTATTGAAAATAGATGGCGCAGCAAAAACCGAAATGAAGGTTACAAATATTATTGTCTTAAACATAAACTGTAAATATAAACAGTGTATAAAATTCGTGTGAAATTACCATTAGGTTGGTACAGCATAAATATGTGTACAATTTAACACTGTTATGGTTACATACGTTAAGGGTTGCGATATATGTATTTGATAATTTCCGACGAAATCGACGACGCAACGATAAAAAAAAAGCTGTATATCCAACACAAGGTAATTTCTGGGGCGTGATCACAAACCAGTCGTTCAGTGACTGAACAATCTTTTTTTTTTCTTTTTTTTTCATTAATATTAGTCTTTAATAAATTAAATCATGGTCAAGATACGCATTATGAGAAGCGACAAGACGTCACATTGTGTGCATAATACACCTTTACTCTTGATCTGAGAATAAAAACTATAATTTTTGATGGTAAAAAAAATGAAAATATACGTAAGTAATATAATTAAAACTGTTGTCACCCATAATACTACTACTTAGTTAGAAACGGATTATCACGTGTTATTATATCGCACTAGGCGATATGATTCGGGTAAGCTCTGGTACCCATTCAAGCTAGGTTAATAAGCTTAATAAGCTGTCGACCGATCTGGCCTAGTGGGTAGTGACCCTGCCTGTGAAGCCGATTGGTCTTGAGTTCGATTCCCAGTCAGGGCATTTATTTGTGTGATGAGCACAGCTATTTGTTCCTGAGTCATGGGTGTTTTCTATGTATTTAAGTATTTATATGTTTCTATCTATTATATATATCGTCGTCTAGTACCTACAACACAAGCCTCACTGAGCTTACCGTCGGACTAGGTCGATTGGTGTAAGATTGTCCCGAAATATTTATTATTTATTTATTTATTTATTATTAATAAATTAAAATGGATACCAGAACGATATTAGTTCGAAAAATCATGATGATCAACGATGTAGACTCTTTTGAGCTGTGAAACATACTGCGATCGCCAACCCACCTGCCAAGTGTGACGATTATGAGAATTAAGACAGAGATCGCTCCCTGTGGATGTCTATTGGTGAGGCCTATGTCTAGCAGTGCTTTGGTTAATAGGTAGGTATGTAATGCAACCCGGCCAACCCGGTGGCTTACAAACCCGACAGATATTATGACGGTGGCAAACAAGCATACGGTCCGTCTGATGGCAAGCGGTTACCGTAGCCTATAGACAACTATACGTATTCTTTTTTTTTAAGAACCTCATAGGCACTGTACGTTTGTAGTCTTTTGGGAAAACCCCGCGAGGGAGTTCATTCCACAGTTGGAGCGTTCGCGGGAGGAAGTTCCTCCTAAACGTACGTACGTAACTGGCAATTTTTCCATAGGCGCCACGCTTGACAAGCAGGTTGGCGACTGCAGTAGCTGTTGATTCACATTATTATTTATTTTGCTACAAACATTATATGTTTCTACGAACGCTTCAACAACATTATTTAAATAAATTTTAGCATAGCTATGCAAATTATCCATATAAATAAATTGCTATTACGTATTCTGTCAAGGAGAATCGTTTTATTTTTTTAATTTATCTTGCATAAATTATTTCATTCTAATAAATACTGTTGCATGTTGCAATAAGCTGCATTTATTTTCTTAAGCTAAACACACTCTTGTAAAAATACTCACACTTCTAACATCCTCACTTATTACGGCTTGCCTTAAAACATTTTACGTTTAGCCGGAAAATTCACCTCTTGCCTTAAACTCAGCCAGAAATGGCCCAAAGTCAACGAACTCAAATGTCATGGTTCACTAAAACCAGGAAGTTAATTATTATGGCCATTGAACACCAAGTCCCGTCAAGGTAAAGGATATCTACTTGTAACAAAAATAGTCCATTTAACGGTATAATTGGTAAGGCAAACCTTGCGTAGTACCGCGAACGTCGAAGTTCGTATATTTCGAGCATCTTCCTCTTTTATTCCAATTAAGGTGTCATGAGATTGACAGAGACAATCGTCCGTTTACGAAAATCGTATTTGGCGGTACCTAGCGCAGCAGGTTTTATCGGTGACACTGCATTATTATCATATGCTGAGCTGACAATTGCAAGCAATATTCCTGCGGAGGGTTCCCTTTATTTGGCATAATTTGTTTTGTCCGAATCTTAATACACATACCAAGTTTCGCATAATTTATTTACTCCGAAAATATATTGGCATACTATTATTGAGGCCGAATGTCCCAAGTGGGTTAGGTTAGATTAGAACTGTGACAACAACAGAAAAACAAGGTGGGTTAGGTTAGAACAGCGACTACGACAAAATCGCAATTCCTGGGAAAAAATCGTAATAAAACCATTTGGTCTTTCCAAATTATGCGTACCAACCATTCGGCTTATTTAAATCCTGCGTAATAGAATTCGGCGGAAAAGAATTATGCTAGATCAGTTTCTGCTTATATACAATTATGCCAACACTGGGTATGCGATTTAAAACTATTACAAAACAAATTTAGCCTAAACAAGGGGAACCTCCTGCGGAGTTTCTTTACGTGATCGAATCAGAAATTATGAGATCCGTAGAAGAACTAAGGTCACCGACATAGCTCACCGGAGCAAGCAGAAGTGGCAACGGGCAGGCCACATGGCATATTAGAGAGTCGATGGGGTCGTAAAGTGCTCGAATGGAAATCATGAATTAGCAAGCGCAAGCCAAATATGGACAGACGACTGTATAACGCTGGACAAACGATATATTATTACGCTGGATGCAGGTCGCTTCCAACCAATGCAGTGCGAATTCAAGGTTCAACCTATAGGTCAAAGTTTGCCCTATGACTTAATATGTTATTTTTGGCGGACGATATATCGATAACAGTAAACAGATAATATTCGTGTTATTAAGTATCGGACATTGTAACTGACCTTGGAAACTGGTTTTGACGTAAGTATGATAATCAGTATATTCTAGGTTTGCGACCTAGGCCTACAGACGAGGTGACAAAGGTCAAGGAATCTAACTACGTCACTATACTCATCAAGTTACGGTTTAAAAATAAAGTATTACAGCACCTTACACAAATTGGCTGACCCGGGAGTTTTCAAAATTTGGTATGGTCAATGTAAGACCGTCTATCTGGAAAGACCGTCCACCAATCAATTTCCTACATTATCTCATAAGTATTTAGTGTCATATGACGGACTTCCCTTAAAAATATAGTATGCCGGTACCCACATTGACCTAACACACAATTGGCGAAAGTTGTTAATAAAAGTTAAATCATTGTAAGTTTCGTGACGACAATTAAGCATGAAATCTTTATGAACATCGAAATTTTTGCATTTAATTAGGTTGTAATAACGATTGAAGTAAATGAACGTCAAAACCAAGTTTTTATCGAATTTTAATGCTCAATTGTCGTCACGAAACTGACAGTGATTTAACTTTTCTTAACAACTTTCACTAATTGGGTGCTCTATTTTTTTTTAAACTCCCCCTAACGGTAAGCTCAACAAGACTTGTGTTGTGTAAGTCAACGACATATAATTTACAAATATTTAAATACATAAAAATAAAAAAAAGCCTGTACCACGAGTCACCATAGTCACCTACGTCGCATTTTAAAATCGATTTGTTAGGCTCTATACAATCAGCATCATCATCACATCAGCCGAAGGACGTCCACTGCTGGACATAGGCCTCCCCCAAAGCGAGTAAAGCGACCCAGCGACCGGTTTTGCGCCACCCGCATCCAGTGCCCAGTGGATTCCCGCGATCGTTACCATGTCGTCAGTCCGCCTTGTGGGGGGTCTGCCCACGATGCGTCTTCGGGTAGGTTATCGTCACTCAAGAACCTTTACGCCCACTGCAAATTAAGTTTAGCGATCCGGAGGGCTATATAGACTTACTTTGGATCTGCTATGAATCAAGACATCATTTCTGATGCGAGCGAACGATACAATATCTCCATACAATTTTTGCGCAAGCGCTAACGATTACGTTTTCGTAGACTCGTGGTAGTGCTACAGGCGCCCCAATTAGTAAAATATTTACGTTAACAAACCCAAATAAATGCAGATATCATTATCAACACAGATTAAGCAAAATATATTTTCTGCTGTCATAGTTATTTCGTATTTCGTCGTAAGCACTGTCAAAATGAAAGTTTTTGTGTCAATTTTAATAACATTTATAGTAACGGTTAAAAGCGACCATAGATTTTTCGGTACGAATGTTCAGAGATCCTTAGTTTACCATAACGAAGTGAAATACGACGCTGAGTGGCTCTATAAAAAAAGTATTCACTATTTAAATGTTACGTTGCCTCCTACAATAGGCAACAGGCCTCAAATTATTCAGGTGAGGCGTGGTACAGTTATTATTTATGGCATAAGGTCCACCGATGTACAGCTAAGAGTGTTGCTGTGTGTACAAGGATTGTTGAGCTATCTGCCAATCTCCTTAATTTAGCCGCGTAATGAATAACCTATGCCTGGTACCGCGAACGTCGAAGTTGGTATGCATTTCAGCCGTATGCAGTCCACTGCTGGACATAGGCCTCCCAAATAAGACTTGTATCATCTTGGGGGTAGTTGCCATAGTCGCCACGCTTGGCAGGCGGGTTGGCGACCGCAGTAGCTGTAGATTGGGTTTCGACGGACGCTGCTGCCCGTCCGTCGGATTTTTCCCTTTGTCGCCTCTTACGACCCCCGCGGGATGAGATGGTGCTATTCTAGTCGGCCGGCATCACACGGCTAAGTTCGTATATTCCGAGTATTTTTCTCTTTTACCCCAATTAAGGCGTTATGAGAGTGACACAGACAATCGTCCGAAAACGTATATCGTTTTTCGCGCTAGCGCCGCTGATGTTGTGTGATATCCATGTTACATTGCATTACACGGCTAAATTACGGACTTAGGCAATCTCTGTAGTGTCAACGTGAAAATATTTATCGTAATTTTTGTTTTTAAGTTTATATAATTTATAGAATAATATCTGATACAGATATATCATCAAGACCAGTGCACATGTTATTTCCTTATTTATTATTAACCGATGAATAAAATGGTGGAGATTATAGGTGAAACCTTGATTATGAACCATGTCTATGTAGTTGTGCAGAGAATGAATATGGAACTCACTTCAAAATTTGAATATATAACACCGACATGCGAGTACTCACATAACTACTAATATTAGTAATTACTACTATTTAGTAGTAATAGGTAAAAAAACTTAGAAACAGCACCTGAGCTAAATAGCTCGTTTTTCACCTATATCTATTTGTCGGTAGGTATATATATATTTTTAAGAACCTCATTGCACGCACAAATAAAGTCATACATACAATAAATAATAAAAATATCTTACACTGAAAGACTTCGCAACGTGTCAAAGTCCACACGTTGCAATTTATTTTTACGTTCAAACAAAGGACAATTAATAACTTATCTTCAGCCAGTTATTATTTACCTATACTAAAAGCGTAGACAGAGAGAATAGTACTATTTGTTTCTTTCAGTATCACTGTCATCACACAAATGGTTGCGTACCTACTATTTCATTTAGGTACTGAGTACTGAGGGGTACTGTGAAAATCGAAGCTTAAAAATATCGAGTATGTGTCTTTTTTACTTCATGGTATGAGTTATAGCAACAGGGACAAAATTTCATAAACTCATATAAACTAACATGTACTGGTTGTTTCCTGTAATAGGAGCAATAATTTTAGGGATCACTTCTACACCACGAACGTAGCAACATTTGTTCTGCAACTTTAAAAAATTGTGTAATTTATTACTTGTAATTTTTTCGAACAAACTAAATACTATTTTCAATTAACAGTATCCAATAGTCTAGGAGACATTTACTGTACAAAGTTTATAGTTTTCATAATACATTGCTTACTTGATAATCATGTTTTATTCATATTTAGTAAACTATAAGTTATTTTCAAAAGTCAAAGAACAAATGTTGCTACGTTTGTGGTGTAGAAACAATGCCTAAAGTTATATGGTAACTATTCCGTTTTAAGTAATAGTTATAATTTCAATGAGCTTTCTTATACTCGTATGCTGGGTTTTAGGATAAAAGGTACAGTCGCGATCAGATATTTCGTTACATTATTTCTGATGGCGACTGTACACATTACATTTTCGGTAGCCTGCATTTTTCCTTTTAATAAAAACTTTTTATTGCGTTTTTGCTATTGTGTCGAATCAGGCGTATTAGTTTACGATGTACTTTTATCTATATTCTTGTTCAATAGATAACGAAAATAATGTTAACAAACCCATCCACCTTCATATTTTCGTAATTAAGCAATATTAAAAAACAACCAACGTTACTTAAATTCTCGTTTAGTTTAAACATGCAATAACTACCCAAGTATATATTCAGTGCAAACGAACTTCTGTAATAATATTAAATCTTGAGTCAAATATTTTTTACCCTCACTAGCTCGTAAAGCGCTAGTTTATCCTTTAATACGAGAAGGTAAAAACACATGTTATCCACTAGTGATTAAAGTAAGTTGACTTCTCATAGCTCTAATTGCTATGGTTTTAAAGTCTAAATTCGCGAAGTACAGCTCACTTGCCCCCACGGCGGCGGCGGCGGGCGCGGGCGAGCCTCGCTAACGCACCGAGTCGAGTTGAAAATCGAATTAGAACACTCGAAAATCGTACCCTTGGCCAACACAAGCTAACCAAGCTAAAGGCACCTTTTGTAAAAATGTTGAATGTATCTAAACGCAAAGAAAAAGTCAATGCGATTTCAAAACGTTTTTTTGCATGTTTCACTTTCCTCGCTGTAGTGAGGGGAAAAGTTTTGTGTTACACACGGGTGCAATTGTAATTTAATTCTCGTGTATTGAAACACTCGCTACGCTCAGGATTATATTTTAAAACCACTCGCTTTGCTCGTAGTTAAACTATAGAATCCATTCGCTTGCTCGAGTTTCAATCCCACACTCGCAGTTAAAATACAATTTTGCACCCTTGTATAACAAATAACTATTTCAGCTTAGAAATTCAAATGCTAGTCAGTCTTTACTAATATTCTTTTATAACTGAATGTACATCAAACAGGGACATCCACTGCTACATATAGCCTCCCCCATAGGTACTATGGGGGGCTTATGCATAATCGTCAAAGGTAAAAGATCGCAGTTATCGAAAGTAAATAACTAAGAAGAATTTTCAAAATCTAACGATCCTGTAAAAAGTTACACGTTTGATAAAAAAAAAAAGATAAAATATCTTTATTTTGCAATTTAGGCTCATTACATGCACTTATGAACGTCAAAGAAAAATCTACCACCGGTTCCAACCCTACACCCTGTCCCGATAAGATACCGGCAAGAAACTACGGCGGGACTTATTTTTTCAATACAGACCCAAAGAAAATATATCAAACAGTTTGCTACAAAATATAACTAAAAATACTAAAATTTAAAACTAAAAATAATAATGTATAAACAAAAAAATCACAAAAATAGACATAGGTACTTTGATATGCTTTCTTACCTGTTGAAATTGATAACGTTGATAACCTCCACCGTTTTATTTCATCGGTTAACAATCCGCCGTGTGGTGCCGGCTAACTAGAATAGCACCACCCCAACTCCTCCCGCGGGTGTCGTAAGAGGCGACAAAGAGAAAAAACCGACTGATAGGCAGCAGCATCCGTTGCAGTCCGATCTACAGCTACTGCGGTCACCAACCCGCCTGCCAAGCGTGGCGACTATGGCAACTACCCCTCAAGTTCATACAAGTCATATTTGTGGAAGGCCTATGTCCAGCAGTGGACGATTTATGGCTGAAGTGTAAGTGTGTGTGTGTGTGCCACGTATCAAATAGCTTCATTTGTTTCCAGGGTCTGATGGCATACGACTTTACCCACACAGCAGCTTCGGCAAACGTGACCAGGGGAGGCTTGGGACACGACTTCGTGGAGCTCAGGATGAAGAGCGAAGGCGGGAAGAAGATGCACTATGATATATATATTTATGCCTGACATGTTAAACTACTGGTGGTTAGCCTAGGTATTTTAGGTTGCTAGTTTGTCTGTGTTTTACAGGATACATTTGGGAGAGTGTGCTCGGGAATTGCACAATTTAATTCCGCCATCTCCGTTCCATCACCGGACGGACGTCCATGCGAGGGGAGCGATTTCATCCTTACGTTGTGAATATTCCATTCATTCGCAGGAAGCGATTCGCTTCTACCTTCCTAATGCGGACTGCTAAGGAATGGAATCCGCTCCCTTCGTCTGTATTCCCGGATATAATTTGGGTCTCTATAAGGCAAGAGTGAATAGGCTGTTACTGAAACAGCGTGCTACACCTTCGACCTCATCAACACCTACCATCAGGTGCGACTGCTGTCAAACGCTGGTCAGTCTTGTATAAAAAAAGCACTACTAACACTTTTTATACAACTACGGTGGTAAACAAGCATACGGCCCGCCTGATGGTAAACTGTTAACGTAGCATATTTTTATGGACGCCTGAAACTCCAGAGGATTCACATGCGAGTTGCCTACCCTTTACTACTTACACTGCTGCCTATAGGTACGATTACTCTATACTACTACACTGCTTTAAAATTTTGAGGAAAAACACAAGAAGCAACTAATATAAAGTTCAACTTAGTAAAACCAATTATGTAAATACTCCTGTCTAGGCGATAAATAAGATTATTGTATAGAAATTATATTATATTAGAATGTATTAATTGAAATATATAAAAAAACATTAATTTATAATTCCCTAACTTGCTGTATTATTTGCTTACCATCATGAAACGTCAAATTTAAAATGAACTGTCATTTGATTACTAACCAATCTTTTTTTTTGGAATAGTGAACATAAAAATAAAAGACAATAAAGAGACAGCAGTGCAATTTAAATGACGTAATGGCATGGATAGCTGTGCTGATGATTGCTAATCATGATAAGTACTACTAAACTTAGTAGTCTGGATATCTCGATCTTCCTTCAAGACAGCAGCCTACTGTTGGCGTCACAGATAAAGGATATTGTGTAAAATCACAGCTAGTATTAACAAAAAACCTAGGGATTTTTGAACACTACATTTTCCATACAAATGCCTCGACTGATTCCTCCCTGGCTTTTAACCCTACAGCAGTGATTTTTTCAGCACGGATTAATCGTCGTTATTTGTGTCGGACTTTCGTTTTTTTAGGATATTTTAGATAAGTTCTAGAGGTTTGTAAACATTGCTAAAACGGCTCACTCAGCTATATCGCAAACAGTCGCTTATCATTCAAATTTCATAGCATAAAACATAAAAAGCAAAACAGTACATGGAATAACTCTTTATCAGTCTGTTCCAAATATTTCATTCAGATTGGTTAAGTTTTGCAGGAGGAAATAGTCAAGAAGAAGTGTAATCACTAATCACAAGCAGTACTTTTTTATTAAAATAAGTTATTAATGGTGCAGTCACGTCTGAAAATAATAAATATACTTAATGTGACAATAATTATTTATTAGTTCTATAGCCACGACTGTTATATGTTATGTATCCAAGGCTTTACGTCATGCTAAAAAGAGAAAAATAATATTTCCTTTTTTATCCACATTCACACGGTGTATGGTTTTAATAATAAATTATACAAGGGCGAGTCACCGTCTGCCAGAAATAAAATTGGATACCATTTCATTAGGCAGACGTCCGGTTTTTTATCCAATAGCCCAGTAGCTAGTCCATCCTTTCCACCCAATAGCCTGGTACATTCTAGATTCCAATTAAAC
Organism: Grapholita molesta; assembly: GCA_022674325.2. NCBI lineage: Eukaryota > Metazoa > Arthropoda > Insecta > Lepidoptera > Tortricidae > Grapholita > Grapholita molesta. The sequence continues at coordinate 13,748,190 of CP053137.2, forward strand.
TCAATAGTCCTTACACCATGGTGGGTGCTGTCTCTGTGCGCGTCCCATGATACGGACAGGGGCAACATCCGCTTAGTGTACCCCTTACATTTCATTAAATTGTCGAAAGAGCGCGTTGGCTCGATCTGGCTCCGTGTACGTCTCCCAAATGTCCGAAACACCATTGTTTCGTGACGAGACATATAATTATATAAAATAACAGAATAACAAATAATATATATATAAAGTTGAACATCCCAAAAATCTTTGTAACCAAACTTTCTGATTGTCGTATTCACTTAAGTATATAATTAAATACAGCCATCATACATTAAATTAATTCATTTGAATGAAAATTTTACTTTGAATACTAGTTAACTTTATCTGGGTTGAGATTTAAATGCCTTTAGAAACATTTCTTGCCTTTATTCCTTTCTTCACCGGATTAGCAAGCTGGAGTGGCAATAATCAGGCCACTTGCACGCAAAGCAGATGGCCGATGGGGTCGAAAAGTGCTCTAGTGGAGACCACGGACTATCAAGCGCAGTGTAGGTCCACTCACAAGATGAGCAGACCTTAGAAAGGTCGCCGGAAGATGCTGGATGCAGATCGCTTCCAATAGGACTTCAGCAGTGGACGTCTTATAGCTGAGATGATCATGATGATTCTTTCCTAGACCGACTCTATTGGTACATTATTGGATTATGGATTCCGGATCCCTACAGTGTCAAATGTCATTTCACGTTTACAATGTCATTAATAAACGGGAAAGATGTAAATTTACAGCATACAATCGAATTAAAGTGTTATATGTAAACAAGCACAATTGATTGCCTTAACTTAAGTTACTGCTGATACTCAATGACCTTCAGCATTAGTTACTCTTGCGCTTGCTTTGAAGTATGTGTGAGTCTTCTCAGCGAGCTAGGGTCAGCGAACCAGCGACAAATCTCTCATTAGCTGGACACCATTACACTCGTACATTACTCAGATCTGGTTGAGACTGCCTCAATTAATCTCGCTGGAAGCGTAAACTCAGTACCGTAAAACGGGGTGAGTAGGTTTCGCGGGGAGAGGTAGGCTACGAATGGGGTGAGAAGGTTTGAGAGGGGGGTGAGAAGGGATTTTAAGGCTACCGTTACAAAAATAATGTATTCCAATTTAAAATGGAGCTATAGTAATATGCATAATAGAAAAAAATCGATCCAACAATCTTCCAAAATCACCTTTATATGAAAACCCCTCTCACCCCATATACGAGGCACGACGGGGTGAGGTGGGTTTTCGTGTTTATCGTTAAAGTTATAAAATGGAACTACACAAAAAAAACTGAAATTCATACCTCCGAAACACTTTTTTTGTATATAAATCAATGTGCCACATATAAAAATAAACTTTTATCCAGGTTTGAACTTCAATTTCCACCCAACTCACCCCGTTTTACGGTAGTTGTATTCAGTTGTACAAATCAAGTCTGGGTCCTGGGTTTTCCCTAGGCTACCTGCCTCCCACACAATCCGATCGATCTAATAAGCCGAACTAGATCTAATTTTGTGTGTCATTGTTTGTCATTTGCTAGTACGTACTAATTACTAAAGTCATTAGCTAATTTAGCCGAACATAATAGAACAATACTCTTTATTGCATAACCCAAACAAAATATAAACCAAATAGGTCACAAACTTAAAGTATAAGGCATAATCAGTTGTCTTATCGCTAAAGAGCAATCTCTTTCAGACAACCTTTGGATTAGTTGATTCATTGCGATAGAAAGTCAGAATTGTGATGCTAAGAAGCAAGACATGAAATCTAACCAAATTAACCCTTAATTTGGCAGAAAATGGCCAAGGTCGTGGGTTCTAGCTTCCATGATCCTCGATAGCCTACATATTATTGTCCAAGAAAAAAATACAAATATATGGTCTTAGGTTATGTTCGTCAGGACTCAGGGCGAACATTATACTGTTAAGGGTTAAACTAATCAAAACATAGACTCACACATATACATACTGTAGATGCATACTAGTATACGAGTACAAACACAAACACATGAGACAAGTGAACATAAGTACACACTTATACAGGAAATAATATGCACGGTATAGTACAAAGCTAAAACAAAACAACACCGTATTATTAAAGACACATTAAAGAAATAAAGTATCTTTATTTCAAAACATTCAGAATACCGTAAAATGTTAAACTCGGCTCCTTAACCTTATCATTTAATCCGAATGCATTATCACTTTTGTTTCCATGCTACATTACGTATGTAATTGCATTGTATAAAGCACGTTAGTTATAACAGAAGTGTTTTTTGTACAATATATATCTTGTGTGTGTGTCCATATAAATCAATTATATATGTGTATTGTTCCCGGAACATTATGAACATTATATCCACTACAGTATTTTTGCTAATTACAACATCAGTTTCAATATCGGCTTTACAACCAAGGCCAGAAGATGCTAAATTGAATTTTACTGAACTCGGTATAAAAAACGGACACAATGTAAAAGAACACGGTGTTGTCACCAAAGACGGATACATCCTAACTATATTCCATATCCCTGGAACAAAAGGCCCCGTTCTCCTTTTGCACGGAATTTTCGACTCCGCTGATACTTTCATTATAAGAGGAAAACGCTCTTTAGCCATCACACTAGCTGATAGAGGCTACGACGTCTGGGCTGGTAACACGAGAGGCAACAAGTACGCTCGGAGACATAAATATCTAAATCCTGATGACGGACCTGCCTTTTGGGACTTCAGTTTCCATGAAGCTGGTTACTACGATCTAGCTGCTACTGTTGACTATATTCTACATTCTACTAGGGAGAAAAGCTTAAGAACTATAGGACATTCTCAAGGGACGACGGCACATTTTGTATTATTGTCAACAAGACCGGAGTACAATAAGAAAATTAAAAAATTCATCGCATTAGCACCCGTCGCTTTCCTCAGTAATTTGGTCCCTCCAGTTTCAACTGCAGCAAAATTAGGACCAGCGGTAAATAAGTTATTGAAATCTTTAGGGATTGAGGAATTGTTACGAAATGGTTCAGCTGCTAGCGAGCTCATCGAGTTGATATGTAGCCAAGGAATCATTAGTTACGATCTATGTTTTATTCTAAACGTTTCACCGTTTGCTGGTTTTGATCCTAAAAGGATTGAACCTGATTTTTGGGAAGTTATAACTGGACACTACCCTGCAGCAAGTAGTAGAAAAAGCCTAGTGCATTTTGACCAAGTTGCTCTCGGTAAGAGATTTGCTAACTACGATTATGGGACTTTAGAAAATCTCCGGAGGTATAAACTTTCGGTACCGCCGAGTTACAATTTGGGAAAGGTAACGACAAATATCACATTGATAGTTGGCCAAAACGATGCACTGTCGCGGGTAAAAGATGTGGATATTCTGAAATCATTGCTCCCTAAAGAGCCCAAGTATAATTTACTAAAGCCAAAGCAATGGAACCATCTTGACTTCGTGTGGGCTAATGATATGGATGTATATTTGTACCCGTATATATTTGCGTCTTTAGAAGACTTTTAATTACACGGACATGATGACATTATGTCAGCATTATCAAAAAATACGCTATTACACTATTCAGGGAAGCAAAAGAGACATTTAAAGTTCGACAGGTAAAATGTAATGTTTCAATGCAAATAAGTTTTCAATATAATAAAATATTTTTTAAAAATAAGTATGTGTGTGACTGCATAATAAGGCAAAGTACAAGTTTGGTTAATTAACATTAAACGACGAATAACCTTCATTATATAGCAGTTTTAATATTGTGTTTAAATGATATTTATTTTTTGAAGTGATTGTCCTGGTGTTTTATAGTAGTATGTATAATATTGCCTGTAATAAACTTGAAATAACTATTGTAAAAGTATTGATAATACAACACATACACACAACAACACTCTTAGCTATACATTGCTAGACCTTATTACATAAGGCATAAAGTCCACCGATGTACAGTTAAGAGTGTTGATGTGTGTACCTATTAGTAATTGCTTAAACTTTGGTAAATATTTATTTCATAAGCCCACGAATCTTGGGGCAAGATCAAGAGCCCTTCGGATTATAATTTTTTAAATTAAACAACTAAAACACATTTTCTTCGGCAGAAATTTTTCCTTTTTTCTGAATAGTTACCAAATTTATTTACACCTTTATAATAAGTAAAATGTATAATAAGGTACATTGCGCGCAGAACCTATGGCCGTTGGGGCGGAAAGGTTCTGGAGTGGCGAACACGAACTGGAAGACTCAGCGTAGGTAGGCCTCCCACAAGGTGGACCGACGACCAAGTTACAGTCGCGGGATACCGCTGGATGTGGAAGGCGCAGGATCGGTCTTCTTGGGTCGTTCTGGGGGAGGCCTATGTCCAGCAGTGGACGTCTTTCGGCTAACATGATGATGATGATGAATACGTAGAATACATTTAATACACATTAGATTAGAATTATTATATGACAAATGATTATAATACATAAAATAGATTCGTTTGACTATTGTGAAAAACTGCTGCGCATCCCTCCAGGTTCAAAGGGTCCTTAGCCGTTGCCGCATTGAAAATCAATGGACAAGCCTCTACACCAGGAAAAAACCAGAGCGTGGAACGAGGCCCCTTTTTCTCAAGCGCCTCCCAAACCCAAGCTTTTTTTTTTATGACATAGGCGGCAAACGAGCAGACGGATTGCCTGGTGGTAAGCAATTACCGTCGCCCATGGGCACCCGCAACACCAGGGGAGTCACAAGCGCGTTGCCGGCCTTTAAGGGGGGTTGGAGCTCTGGGAACCTTACTCGCCATCAGGAACACAAGACTACATACCTGAAAGATATCAGTGCCATAATAATGGCTGTGGTCTTCGGTAAGGAGGAGGTACTTCCCCAGTTGGGCTGCTCCAGATTCAAGCGTGATGGTCATCGCTGTGCCCTACCTCTCATTGTTGAACGTAGTTTAAGGACATACCCGGGTCCAAATCTAATCCAAATCAAAGCTGCCTCAGAAATCATCAAATATCAGTATTGTCTTTCGTTATTACATTGTACTTCCTTTACAACTTCACACGTAGTTATAAATACACGCCGTGCGCTTGTTCATTGATAACAGTTTAAATCGTGCCTTTAGAATAACTCTTCAACTATGTGGAATTTTAAACATGTAATTCCACTTGTGCAATGAAGCTTGTGTCGACAACGTTAGTTTGGTTTAGCATTATAAATGCTTCTTTTTCGATAATACCAGAAGATGCAAAGTTGAATTTTACGGAGCTTGGAATAAAATACGGACACTCCGTCCAAGAACATGATGTAGTCACTGAAGATGGTTACATATTGACACTGTTTCACATTCCTGGACGGAAAAAAGGAACTATCCTCCTTGTACATGGAATTATAGATTCATCCGATACTTTTATAATTAGAGGGAATCTATCTTTAGCTATAACATTAGCTAATAAAGGCTACGATGTATGGGCAGGAAACACGAGAGGCAATAGATATAGCAGAAAACATCAATATTTAAACCCTGATGTTAGCCGAAAGTTTTGGGACTTCAGCTTTCACGAAGTTGGTTACTACGATCTACCAGCTACGATTGACTATGTTCTAGATGCAACCGGTGAGAAAAGCTTAAGGAGCATAGCGCATTCCCAAGGAACAACGGCACATTTCGTCTTGCTGTCAACAAAACCGGAATATAACAAGAAAATTAAAGGATTAATTGCTATGGCTCCGGCAATATTCTTTAGGCATCTATTGCCTCCAATTTCAATCGTAGCTAAAATAGGACCAATATTAAACTTGGTTTTAAGAATTTTACGGATAGAAGAAATACTGGCTAATCAAGCAGCGGCCGTTAAACTTCTTAGATTGTTGTGCGGGCATGTACTTATCGGTTATCATCTCTGCTATACCATCACCATTTCACCATTTATTGGATTTGATCTTTTACGTGTTGAGCCGAGTTTTGTTCAAATCGCACTGGGACACATCCCGGCTGGCACTAGTCGGAAAAGTCTCATGCATTATTTTCAACTTATTCGCAGTAAAAGATTTGCTAACTACGATTACGGGCTTTTAGGAAATTTGAAACGGTATGGAGCCTTGATTCCTCCCAGTTACAATTTGAGCCGGGTAACTACAAATGTGGCTTTGATTGTAGGTCAAAACGATGCCTTGTCGAAGGTGAAAGACGTAGAAAAACTCAAGTCATTGCTACCTAGAGAACCTAAGTATCATTTGATGAAACCAACTATGTGGAATCATGTTGATTTCGTGTGGGCCAAAGATATGAATATATATTTGTATCCATACATATTTTCATTTCTCGATGATTTTAAATAACTTGCGATAAGAATGGAAATGATTCAGTGACAATTAATTAATTCAAGTAACGTGTAAGACAGGTTTCAGATTAATTAAACAAAACTGGTAAGTTTGTATAACATGTGCATTTAATAATTCTGTACTCGAATCATATAATAGAAATATTATATTGAATATATTCAATGTGATATTTTTATTTCACGGAATTATAGTGAAATTTAAATATCAAGTTGTTTTATTTATTTAATAAAATTATTTAAACATTAAACATTTTATTTATAATGTCCTGATTGGATCACGCACAATTCTATGAATTGTAAAAAAAAAATCGTGTAATTACTAGTTTTTTTTTTTTCTTTTCAATTTCCTTACTGTAAAAGCAGCAGAAGAATAGTTATTTGTTATACAAGGGTGCAAAATTGTATTTTAACTGCGAGTGTGGGATTGAAACTCGAGCAAGCGAATGGATTCTATAGTTTAACCACGAGCATAGCGAGTGGTTTTAAAATAGAATCCTGAGCGTAGCGAGTGTTTCAATACACGAGAATTAAATTACAATTGCACCCGTGTGTAACACAAAACTTTTCCCCTCACTACAGCGAGGAAAGTGAAACATGCAAAAAAACTTTTTGAAATCGCATTGACTTTTTCTTTGCGTTTAGATACATTCAACATTTTTACAAAAGGTGCCTTTAGCTTGGTTAGCTTGTGGTGGCCAGTAAGATTTTCGAATGTTTTACTTCGATTTTCAACTCGGTGCGTTAGCGAGGCTCGCCCGCGCCCGCCGTACTTCGCGAATTTAGACTTTAAAACCATAGCAATAAGAGCTATGAAAAGTCAACTTACTTTAATCATTAGTGGATAAAATGCGTTTTTACCTTCTCGTATTAAAGGATAAACAAGCGCCTTACGAGCTAGTGAGGGGAAAAATATTTTTCACCTCACTAGCTCGGAAAGAACTATTTTATACTTTAAAAACAGATAGAGACAGTTTGTTTGTTGTGTGTTGACAAAGTTGCATTTTATTCACAATAGTGCAAAGTAATTTCATACAAATTGTTCACAACTAATCAAGTGTTTTTTTACCCTAGCTGGTTGGATGGTGTATTATTTAATGTTTTTGAATGATAAATAATGGATATCAATAATTTCGATTCCCTTCGGCCGTCTACGTAACCGGGGTTTCGTAACCTGTTTTTTACTCCTCCGTAACTAGCTTCGGTCATGCACTTTGTTTTACTCGTGCGTAACTAGCTTCGGACAAGGACTTACTTTACTTTTACGTAACTGGCCTATGTTTCTGGAGTTAGGCAATTTTTGTAAACAATCCTTTTATTTTTGTAAAAAATTGCCTAACTCCAGAAACATAGGCCAGTTTCTCATTTTTCAAGTTGACAAGACTCAAAGTTTTCCTCGCGGTAGTGAAGTGAAAAATTGTGTGTTCCCCTCTCGTGCCTTGAGTCCCTCTCAATGCTCAAGATTCCACTCTTTAAACCACTCGCTGTACTCTTGGTTCAATTTTGGAATTTTTCGCTTAGCACGGAGAAGGTAATCGCTGACTTTGCTCCCTTGTATAACAAATAAATATTACTAAACTCTAGGTTATACCTAATACTAGCAAAACAAAAATACGGGAGACTAATGTTGAGAAATGTTCTTGACATATTCTGTAAAAATATCCAAAAGAATTGTTTAAAAGGTTTGTAAGCTGTCTGCAGCAGATATACGAATATTTTTGTATTGTTTCGTTTATTTTCAGTTTAGCATAAACACATGAACTCGACTGTCATGCACCAAATAGACTTGCTAAAACATGTTAGGTACTTACTTCTTTTTTTACTATAATTATGAGTCTAACTGGCAGTCTATAACTATGTGCTAATGCTGCCGCCACACATTCGCGCGAGTAGCGAGGCGAATGGCGAGGCGAGACGCGAGCACGCATGTGTACGCGGACGTCTCGCCATTCCTCTCGTCGCTCGCATCGCGTTTTTGTATGGGCAAAGTCTCGTCGAACGTTTCGACGAATAGCGAGGCGAGTGACGAGCCAGCATGTCTAAACGCGGAGTAAAATACAGGCTTGCCTATTCAGGGAATAGAATCCTCGTTTTAAGGATGTTTTACTGAATAAATTATTTGTAAAAAGCTAAAACAGCTTTTATACCACAGCTAGATTCGCATATCGATAGCTTTCGCATTAATCGACATTTAACACCCAAAAAAATATTTATGTAATAGGTATAATCAACCAATTTGATTTCTAGGCCAGTTCGAACCTAATCACAGTGACGTTAATAAGAGATATTTTGCGTCTTTCATATAGATTTCTATTGCAACAAGGAACGAAATGGCCTATAAATAAAATTGGTCGACTGTACAGTGTACATCAGTCAAGGTAAAAGATATCAATACGTAAAAAGTTACAATATGTATATATGTGATTTAATATTGTGACTACAAGGCATGTATACATATTTTGGCACTTTTTTTCGTATCCATATTTCTGACCTTGACTTTACTTACTATTTCTAAGTAGCGTCATTCTGAACGTTATAAGAAAATAATCTAGTATCATTTTATCACTATCATAATTCAATTTGTGTCCAGAAATATAAAAGAAATAAGCAACCGAATAGATAAAAAAAATGCATGCGTTCGATGGGATCCCATCTCGAACGCCGGAGGTCCTCGTCGCTTTTTGGGATCCCGTCTCGAACGCCGGAGATCCTCATCGCTTTTGGGATTCCGTCTCGAACGTCGGAGGTCCTCGTCGCTTTTTGGGATCCTGTCTCGAGCGCCGGATGTCCTCGTCGCTTTTTGGGATCCCGTCTCGAACGCCGGAGATCCTTATCGCTTTTGGGATCCCGTCTCGAACGTCGGAGGTCCTCGTCGCTTTTTGGGATCCTGTCTCGAACGTCGGAGGTCCTCGTCGCTTTTTGGGATCCCGTCTCGAACGCCGGAGATCCTCATCGCTTTTGGGATCCCGTCTCGAACGTCGGAGGTCCTCGTCGCTTTTTGGGATCCTGTCTCGAACGCCGGAGGTCCTCGTCGCTTTTTCTTAAGTATATTTCATCTATTTCAAGTTTTAATTTATATAGTAGCATTACTTTTTAAAAATCGAAGCAAACCTAATTATTTCATAAAAAATAATTTTATTTGTTCTTACCTAGTTGCAAAAACGGGATACTTAATATTGATCATGTACATGTATTATGCCGTTAAGCAACACGAAACTAAGCAAAATATATTTTTTTAATATCATGGGGTGTGTTTTAGAAAAAAATTATAGAAAACATCATCGTTCATCATTTCAGCTTTATGGCGTCCACTGCTGGACTGAGGCCTCCCCTAAATATGAGTATAATCTTGGGAGGATGTGTCATAGTCGCCACGCTTGGCAGACGGGTTGGCGATCGCAGTAGCGAATCAGGTTTCGACGGACGCTACCACCAAAAATACACAATTACAAAATCAGGACGGAGAGCATGAGAATTAGAGCATGAGCGTTAGTTTAAATCAGTATAAAAAAATGCAGTTGCGCAGTTGCATAGGAATCATTTGGGAACGGTTTGCTGTTATTCAAATAATCTCACGTACCTCAGACATTTCAAAATGGCCGACGGTTAAACCTAATACAAATTCCCCCGAATTGACGGCGTTCTGCAAGGGCATATTTCATAAGCTAGGAAATATGTGGCGTATGTGCGGGGAAATGACAGAGGAAATTTTACAACGAAGTTTTGTTATTAAATAGTTTTGTGCGAGGTTAGAATTGCATGCTAGACGGAATATTAGTTGAAGTTTTTCTCCTACTAATTTTTCCTCGCGATTGTATCGGCTAATAGCCATGCCCTTCTTTAAAGTAATCAGTAATTTATTGCTTTCATAGGTACACAATGGTTGCGAGATAAAAAATGTCCTATGTCCTTTCTCGTAGCTCAAACTCTAAGTACATTTTTTATGTGCTTCCGAATAGTCAGTGACCTATTAACTTCCCATTCACCCATTCACTCTCTCTTCTTTTTCACACCTCCTACGCTCCGCATGTACCTACTGTATTAATTATTTATAATTTTTATTCAATAAACTCAAATAATTGTGACAAAAAGTGACTTTTACTCATTCACAAACAATCCGTTTTATAGTTGTTTTATTTCATGGACTTGACACGAAGTTATTATTAATAAGAGAATAATAATAACTTATAAGAGACCAAGAGCGTGTCATGATTATTTTGAAAACCTCACCGGTACCTAACTAACTTTTGCTGCTGACTGCATGATTTCGCATGTTAGGTACAAGCAACACCAAAATCTCTAAAGGCTTAAGCCTTGAAACAATAGCTTTTACCAAATCTCGACACATCTTGAAGAAGGAAGGATGCTCTTAACGTATAAGATGTCAGATTGGAGGGCTCTTCAAAGGATATGTCAAAGTGCGTCGCCGGATGTGTCAATTTGGCGCCATCTTGGAATCACACACCTACACTTTTTGTATGACTTGACCTACTTAGATGCGTTCGCGGTTCGAAATGATGTAATAAATTTATTTATCCGAAACTTTGCACGTAAGCATACGTAGGTATAGATCGTTCCACGAGAGTTGAGGCGAATGGATTACGCACACAACTATATGAAGTACTGATTGCAAAAGAGCTAATGAATGGAATGAATGAGTAATCTCCTATCATTACATGAGATGTTGTTGTGTGAGTGACTTCAACTCTCGTGAAACTACCTAAAGTTTCACGAGAGTTGAAGTTTATCACAAAAAAATACCTCATTGATGATAGGTTGATTTTGAAATAAGATTTTACAGTTCTTTTTCATACCGATAGCGAGTTCAACAGCGTTTTGAGTGCATACAGACCAAAAAGTTTATTTATTAAACCATTTTAAACATGATTGAAGTAATTGATACTGCACTGGTTAGATTTTAAATGTTTTTATTTACATTCACTCATTTATTCCTTTCATTCACTTTTGTGCGTGCGTGCGTAATCCATTCGCCTCAACTATCGTAGAACTACGTATATATATAACTGTGTAGAATTGTCTTCGGTTGCCACGATAATTATTTGTGAAATAGAACAAACTAAAATAAATAGGTAATGATTAAGTACAGGCTTACATAAATTGACTGATCCCCATAAGCTTGGCTTATGTTGTGGGTACTCGGCCAACTATATATTGATAACGTATTCATGGGGACTGTTTTCACGATAATTTCAAAATAATTCGTCTGGTACTTCTGCTAAATAATCTAGTTTAAAAAATGATAAATTGCACTAATTGAAATGGCGTAATAGTTGTGTTTACAGTTTTATGGAGATTTGTTTTTTTTGTTACAACAATAACATAACATTTCACAGGATAATCCGGGAAGCGTTAACCGACTTAGAAAACGTACAACTTCTGAAATTATGAATCAAAACATAATCGGAAATCTCTAACAGAATTAAAGTATTAAATTCGCCATGGCCTTAACGGGTTAAATGATTTGCCTGTCGTATTGATACATAGCTACTGTGTATCGCTTATATGTTATTACAATTTGCTTCTTAATTCACTAAAATTAATTAAACAAGACAAAATAAATGATACTAAAATATCGTTATCTTCTATCCACTCAGACATTAGCCTTAATTATTCGCCATTTGCAATAAAAAATTCAAACACTGCCAATAAAGAACAGAGATCCAATAAAAGTTAATCATTATTACGAAATTTCAATTATCATAAAAGCGTTGGACACCCCTAGTGCCCTACTCCGATGGCTGAATGAGTTGGAGAGTCCAAGGGGAGCCTGAGCCATCGTAAAAGACCATTGTAACTTGGTACCTTGATTCGAATAGCCAGGAATGTCGAGTACAAACTCAAACTCAAACGTTTATTCAGTAAGTAGGCCACAAGGGCACTTTTACACGTCGAGTATACAAAAGAAGAAAACATAAAAACTACACCGGTTCTAACCCTACACCTCTGACCCGAGAAGCATTTCGACTTTTATGACCGGCAAGAAACTCGGCGGGACTTATTTTAACTACAATATAAGTACTACTACTAGAACTAGAGTCATAGATACTTATACAGCCTAGTGTATTTTTTTTTTTTTTTTTGCGACGAGGGAAGAAATACTCATGGTATACGGCCAGGCCCTTCCCTGACCGCATGTCCGACTCGACTGGGAATGGTGACCAGTCGCATACGGACTAAAACCTCCCCCGTTTCTATGGAGTGTTGTTTGATTTTTGTTGGGGTGTGTGTTGAGTGTGAATGGGGGAGTCTTTGTGGGTATCTGGGTAACTGGTCCCCGCTAATAGTATACGGGCAGCCAGCTACCCAATTAGTTCGTGGATTAGCCAGTTAAAGTGACTGTGGGCTGGACAGCCGTAGTAAACGGATTCTTGAGTGGAGGCCACGAATCGGTAAATGTAGTGTAGGATGCCCAAATGATGGTGGAGCGATGACATACGTGGGTGGCTGGCTTTGGACCATAGTGGCCGAGGATCTATGATGGCGGGCAATGGAAGAGGCATGTTTAGCAAAAGACGCTATAGGGTGTTGATGATAGTGATTGTGATGATGTCCAGTCCAGGGTACCATCTCTAACACTTAAATATTGCTTTCTTCTAATTTAACGACATAAAGACCAAGGATCTATTTTTAGGACATCGAAATATAGCCGTAACCGCCCAAGAGATAGTTTCTTAAACAAAGTTAGAATTTTTTTTTGGAAATTGAAAATTGGAAATATGATGTTCTTTTTTCAGGACATGGGTTGTTATTCCATTTGTCCTAAAAATGGATTGGGCCTAACTTGACGGGACTACTTTTAGGCACAATATATATTTTTTTTTAATTTCGTTCATTTTTCAGTAATATCTACTGATCATAGTAGTCCATATATGTAACTACAATGCAGTGGCGGTGCGTTTATACAAGCCGCTTCCCGCCGGCTTGACTAACTTTATTACAGTTCAACGGTTTTTCTTGGGCTCAAGAAGAAAAGGCTAAGACATATCAGCTCCGTCTTGCCTAAGAAAAAAATAGGCGCGCCGCCACTGCTACAATGTAAATGCAAAAGTGACCAAACCCATATATCGGTGCCAGAGTCAGGGTTTGAACCAACGTCTCCACCGTTGGTGACTGACGCCTTGATCACCTAATAATTCAGTAATACTACATTATTATCCTATGTTGAAATGCAGTAGTAGTAGCGTAATGTAGGATGCCCTCAGACACGGTGGAGTGACGACTAGCGCAAGATGGCTGGCAGGAGCTGGATGCGAACAGCCGAAAATCGAACACGATGGCGTGACATTGGGGAGGCCTATGGCAGCATAGGCTAATGATGATGATGTTAAGTGCACAATGTTGAATTGCAAGCGATAAATTGCTGCCAACCCGATTGCAAGCAACTAAAACTGACAGCTTTCATGTAGTGTCCATGGGTAGTGTGGTGATACTACCCATGGACACTATTAACCAAGTTTTTCTCTACCTTATACAAAATACACATCAACTTTTTTTAATCTTCTGAGGCGATTCTTCGGTACACCCCTGATAATAACAACGTTCTCTTCGTTTAATTAATTATAATGATTTCAAATCTCAATATTTTATCAGTTTCAAGTCTTGATATTTTTAAGTAGACTGGTCACAGCGTATTCAGCAGAAGCCGATTTCCAAAGGATTGAATAATTTGTGGACAGTTAGGCAGTTAGAAATAATAATAAAAATATAAAAAAATCTACTTCCAAAGGCGTATAGAAGGGATATGATAGAAAAATTCCAGGCTACAACTCGGTTTGCACAGCTACGGGCATATATTATATGTATCCCAGAGTCGCGAGTTCGATTCTGGCCCTAACAGTAGATGTTGTACACAAATTGACTGAGGTATGCTCAAGAATGCTTGTGTTGTGGTCCTCAGATGATATATATAATATATAACTACCTACTTAAATATAAAACACCCATGACTCCGGAACAAAATACCTACCTACCTATGCTCATCACACAAATAAATGTGTGGGATTTGAACCTAGGACCGTCGGCTTTAATGGCAAGGTCACTACACACTAGGCCTGGTCGCCATCTACACATTATGTCACACTTAGTCCCAAGTTGTCTACGATTTTTAATATTTTCTTCGATTTGATTTTAATATGGCCGTGATAGGTTAAATTATTTATGAACTAAAACGAAACCCGAATTACATATATCGCCTGTACTAAATTTAGTATATTCGATTTTTAGTCTTACTCCGTGTGTTTTAACACGCGAAACCTATCTCATTTCAATACAACTTAAGCAACATTTCAAGCAATCGCCGCAAAGTAATTAACCAACGAAACATAGGGTAAATGATATCAGTCGCATCATTAATTAAGACAGCTCGAGCAATTTATTAGCCTTCATACCCTCGTCACTGTTCATTTACCCTACGAATAGTGGGTGTATTACAGAACCTCGGTACAATCAGATTAATTTATAAAATCTGACACCCACTGTTTGGAAAATTATTACTTGTTATAACTTTATTGTCAAATAATATACAAACTAAGCTAATTATTACAATAACTGTACTATTCTCCAGTAGCGGCGTGTCAATTTATATCCTAGACAAGCCAGCAGGCCGGAATTATTATGACAATCTTTTTCTTTATGGAAAACTGCTCTACTATCTGAAAGTTAGGGTTGTTTCACACGGACCACAACCACACCACATCGCAGCGTCAAAATGTGGTCACGCAGTGGTTACGTGTGAATTGTGTAGTTGCTGGCCGTTGCCACAGACGTGGTCGATAATGACTGCAAAATGTGGTACGTGTGAATTGTACTATTTATTTCTAATACAATATTTGCAGTTGACCACGTGGTCGCGCTTGTCGCGTGGTTGTGGTTGTCGCGTGGTTGTGGTTCGTGTGAAATGACCCTTAGTCAAGCCGGCAGGAATCGAGTTCTAAGAACGCGCCGCCACTGCTATACTCTACCTCTGATCTAAAAAAGACCCTTAAAGCATTGTATTAAGGATGGCAAACTTGATGTGTACTACTGGACTACTCCTACTGAGTTTACGCTTCCAGCGAGATTGGTTCAGGCGGTCTGAGCCGAATCCGAGTGGTGTGTGGATGTGTCGACCCGTGACCACAGGACTGCAGGGTGATGACCAAAACAGTGGTGAAACGCATTTTGAAATCAATTATTCATTAGCTGCACAATGGAAAACGCGTTTTACCACTAATATAATTAAAACTGTTGTGAGCCATGCTACTACTACTTAGTTACAAACGATACAGTGAGCGATTACACCCTCAACGCGAGCGGTGTGTCCTGACTCGGCTTGAATATGGGTACCAGAGTTACCCGAAACATGTCGCCTAGTGCGATATAATTACACGTGAGTTTATCCGTTTGTAACTAAGTAGCGTTTCACCACTATTTTGGTCATCATCCGCCAGTCCCGGGGTAACTGTCGGCTTTCTGTAAAGTCCAGCTTACCACTTTACAAAACCCAAGGCCTACTATCGAACAACATCATGCTCTAAGAGCAAACTTGATGTTTTATTTTCTTTATTTGTTACTTTACCCCCCTTAAATGCCGGCAACGCGCTTGTGACTCCCCTGGTGTTGCGGGTGCCCATGGGCGACGGTAATTACTTACCACCAGGCAAAACCGTCCGCGCGTTTGCCGCGTATGTGATAAAAAAAAACTTGACTTGAAATTGGCGAAATCATCGATTTATATATTGATGGAAGCCATATTTTAAATATGATCAGCAATAACAATGGATTAAGAGAGACAAGTAGTGTTGTTTAAGCAGTTCCCTGAAGACAGCTACCTATAGGGACTGAGCACGCCTTATCTTAAGAAGAAAACAGTTCTATAACCATATGGCCTAAAAGCAAAAAGAATACATACATACATACATACAATCACGCCTGTTTCCCAGAGGGGTAGGTAGAGATCACGGATTTCCATTTGCTACGATCCTGACAAATCACTTTCGCTTCACTCACTTTCATAACGTCCCTCATACACGCTCGTCGGTTTAGGGTACTCCTGACCTGGCCTTTCTTCAAAATATCCCCGATTTGGTCGAGAAAAGTTTTCCTAAGCCTTCCCCTTCCAACGAATCCTCCTACTCTCTTTCTATACACCTTCGTTAAGCTAGAAGAATAGTTGTAGAATTTTTTTGGACCCGGGTATGTCCTTAAACTACGTCCAACAATGAGAGGTAGGGCACAGCGATGACCATCACGCTTGAATCTGGGGCAGCCCAACTGGGGAAGTACCTCCTCCTTACAGAAGACCACAGCCATAATAGCACTGCCGCCTTTCAGGTATGTAGTGTTGTGTTCCTGATGGTGAGTAAGGTTCCCAGAGCTCCAACCCCCCTTAAAGGCCGGCAACGCGCTTGTGACTCCCCTGGTGTTACGGGTGCCCATGGGCGACGGTAATTGCTTACCACCAGGCAATCTGTCTGCTCGTTTGCCGCCTATGTCATAAAAAAAAAAAATAGATGAATAGGACGGAACATTAAGAAGCAAGTTTTAAGAGCACCTAGCCGAACAAAGAAAAGAGAAACGCTCGAGGTAATAAGGAGTAGCGGGGTTAAACAGAATGATGAAAAGAAGAGAGAAAACCTGGCGGTTACTACGACGAACTTAGCTCTGAAGTGAGAACCATGATTACATTTGGGTAACCCACTGGTATTCTAGGATCAAGTTCGACTCACGCCCGAGGCGATGGATTTTCCCTCTCCTAAGAAATGTATTTGTGTAGATTATTGTAAACACATCGTCCGCTTAGCAACTGCGCTATTGTTTCCACCCGAAATGTTTTAACGTGTAATTAGGTTTCCTTTGGTTTGCGAAGCTTACTGACCCATCAACTGCCTATTTCAGTCGAACAAAATCGTTTACACATACGGTGACGCAGTATAACGTCATTACTATGAAGTTGGCTCTTGGAGTTTGTGTTTTTTGTATAGTCTGGGAAACCACGTATTAAGTGGTTGTTGTACTTGTGGAAGAACAAGACAGTATTATTCACTTTGTCGTTGCTTGAAGTGAGACAGTATCTGATCAAGTTGTACGTTGGTAAAAAATCGACTGTTCAAGGAGGTATATGTCAAGTTCAAACTTAAGTAAGTAATCTATACTAATATTATAAAGGCGAAAGTTTGTGAGTGTGTATGTTTGTTACTTCTTCACGTCCCATAAAACGGCTGGAGCGATTTTAATAAAATTTGGTCTAGAGTTAGCTGACACCCTGGATTAACACATAGGCCACGTTTTCCCTAATAAACCGCGGGTAACACCGTGGGTACAGCTAGTTGTAAAATAATTATTTGTTATACATGGGAGTAAAGTATGTGTTTACCTTCCCGTGCTAATATTGAAACCCGAGCTAGCGAAAGATTCCAAAAGAGAACCACGAGCACGGCGAGTGTTTCTAAGTGAAATCTTGAGCGTTGGGAGAAACTTTCCGAGGTAGTGATTTGAAAAATAGATTACTTACTTGGAAGTGATTCACAACATTATAGACTGCGGAGCTGCGGAGGTATTTTCAGAACTTATGAACCTCGAGTGCCCATTGTGTCGTAGTCAAGTAACACCGACCCGGAAGCGAAGGTGCGCCGCAGGAAGTCACGTAAAAAATTGAATAAAACCCACTCGAGTCTCACTCCTGTGAAATCACTGAGCGTTTACTTTCCAAGGTTCTTAATTAATGGTTTGATAAGTCTCGTCTAATATCGCTGCATTAAAACCACACTAAAACTAAAAGAAAACCTAAAACTAGCCTATAATAACCCCCTGTATCGTACTAGAATCAAAGGTTCCCATAATGCCTGAAGCGTTTTCGCGCTGAACTGCTAGAGATACCTGTTGGACCTGAGTACGGACCCAGAGCGAACTTCACCATCTCGCTCCAGCAACCCCTAACTATTTAAATCTTTTCATTTCACTCTTTTTAATATACTAGAATTCGTCTTGATCTTTATTAGCTTGTTAAAGTTCCATAGTCCAGGAACCCTTATAGTTTGGCAATGTCTGTCTGTCCCGGTGACAGTTGTATACATTTGTGCTAGAAAGCTGGAATTCGCTATACAATACATCTAGGTACCTATACGTAAGTCAGTCACGCGGGCAAAATAGAAAAAAAATTAAGTAGGTAGAGGGGTAAGTAAGTTAGAGAAAATCTAGAGTCTGGCTAACCAATTATTACTCGATTGTTACTCTTAAAGTTGAAAAAATAAACTATACTCATCCCTTTTTTTGGGGTCGTAGTGCAAGCGAAAGAAAGAGACGGTATGATTCAATCGTCTATGCTTTAAGTGAGTAAACCAATTTTTTTTCACTGGCCAAACTCTATACGTGTTATTTTTATGTCATGGACAATTTGGCGCTAGATCGCTGACTTTAGTTTTATGTATTTTATTACAAGGTATGAATTGTAAAGGGACAAAATATAAATAATTGATTTGTATGTACTGTTTTTATAATTTCAAATTTTTAATTACTATTTTTATACTTACAAACTTTTGACATAATTTTGACAGATTAACAACTGTGTTGCCAAGTGATTTGTAGATTCTACCATTTTAGTAGATAATATTAATAATATATTTGTACGCTTACCTGAATCTTATTTAATACTAATATATTATAATATTATTATTTTCGCTTTTGAAGAGTCCGATACCAGAATGCTTAGCGACGGGTGTTAAAATTATAGTATTTTAGTAAATTGAATAGGCCGGAAAGCCTCAATGTGCTGCTTTCGATGAATCATCCCGCAACGCGGACGAAGCAATACTTCAAGTCTTTAAATTGACCTTGACCATCACACAGTACACCTAATTACTATTATTTAAATACCTGCTTGGTTATTAAGAATGTTAAATATATTCATGGGGATGATTGGACTCATTGTTTAGAAAGAAAAAAGCCGTTTGGGTCTATTCTTGAAATATCAAAATTGCTAAAGCAATTACGATATCCTGATGATTGTGAAAGTAAATTTAATGAAAGCAAAATAAGTTAAACATGATAACTATAATAATTCACTAGTAGGAGGTATTTTTCACAAAAGATAAATAAATAAAATAAAATAAGGCAGAGTATAGGTACGAGAAAACTCTACATTACTACTACGGGGGCAAACTGTAAAAAATATGCTTACAAATAATGTAGGTATACTGTCCCGGTACCGCGAACATTGAAGTTCGTATATTTCGAGCATCTTTCTCTTTTACTTCAATTAAGGCATCATAAGAGTGACAGAGATAAACGTCCGTAATTTACGAACATCGTGTTTCGCGGTAGCGCCGCTGTATTCTAGAACGAATAATTTTTCGGTTATATTTACATGAACTTTTAGTAACAAGACAGACAGAAAATCATACCTATGGTCTCTTTGATCACAATAATAAAGTTACGAAGTCAGTGGCAGACAAAATGACCACGGCCAGAATGTAGACAAACCATTATTGTTTATAAAATTATACTTTATCCAAAAACACAATTTCATCATGAATGTGGTAAATCTCTTTAAGGCAACTTATATTCATAATATTACTAAGTTTACTATTTTACCAAACGAAGAAATCTCTAAACTGTTCCATCTTATTTGGGTGTCAATACCTAATTGTTTGATCAAACGCTAATATATTTGGTTTTTATCTATTTATCACAGTCCATGTTAGTTTAGTTTGAACCGTTTAGCGCATATTACTAAGACATCGCCGCCTCTTTTCGATTTATATGTTTTCGCCTCAGTTGACATGTCTGAAATCATAATAAAATAACATGTTACTTAAAACAAACACTACTAATGTTAATTACTCTTAAACTTTACCAATAATTTTATAGGCACATAGAAGAAATAAGTCGCTTTTCACTCTGTAGGTACTCGTGAAACGTTTAATGCAGCGGGGGTGAGATTTTTTTATCAATGGCCAAAATCTCTAGACAAAGATCTGTGTATATATGTAATTTATATCCTTATATATATATATATAAATTTGTGCCCATCCAACATCAGCAAATCATATAAGAGATTTTAAAACCGGCTAGACGATGCATTTAAGTATTAATATTATCAAAATGTTTATATACATTATCTTGTTCTTAGTTATTGATTTACGATTCATTAATTTTCTCACTTTAAAATAGAAAATTTGGGTACTTACATGAATCTTGATAAACAGGCAAGTAAGTAGTAGATTTCTTTTTCATTTTGAGTTTTCGTTTGTTGTCTTTGTAGAATCTAGCTAAGTGATGAGAACCAAGTTTATTACCTAATTCAAACATGTTAAGACGTCGCCTTAGATTTTTCTCACTCATTATAATTCGTTTCCATGTTTTGTTGACCTTGACAGCAGTTCTCAAAGATGTATCATCTAAATATCTGAAACATTAAATGTTATTGTGTGTTACAATAATGCTATTTTTATATCAGTCATAAAAACCTCCCAAGGCACGCAAAGTAAAAAAAAATCTAAAAAGAGGGGACGATATAAATAGATCTATATATGGGCCCAGCAAGTTATTACATATTATTATAAAGTTTTATATTTGCACGAATAAAAGTAATCATAGATTAGTGGTTGATCCCTTTAATTCATTTGCATACTGCATCTATTTATTATCTTTGTATGTATTGATGTTCCCCTGATAAATAACATAATGAAAAAAATAATACTGTTGTTGCCGTGTGATTCCGGCTGACTAGAATAGCACCACCCCATCTCCTCCCGCGGGTATCGTAAGAGGCGACAAAGAGAAAAATCCTACGGACGGGCAGCAGCGTCCATCAAAACCCAATCTACAGCTGCGGCGAAGCTGCTACTGCGGTCGCCAAACCGTCAGCCAAGCGTGGCGACTATGGCAACTACCCCCAAGATGATACAAGTCATATTTGTGGGGGGCTATGTCCAGCAGTGGACTGCATACGGCTGAAATTTATGTAGGTATGTACCGATCTACCTATGTATGTAACACTGTTTATAGATCGGTTTTACATTACAAATGTTTAGACGAAAAATAAATTAGCAAAAATAAGTCTAATCTACTTAAGAAGAGAAGAAAACAAACAAGATTAGCTTAGTAAGATTGTTTAGTAAGTAGACTTAACTTGAACTGGCTTAGGTATTTTCGAAATACTTAGATACTTATTTAATCAAATCACATTTCATATTTTTCTCTCCTATACTAGCATGACACTACACAATAATGCGATTATTAAAATATATGTGTCTGGCGCGAGCCCAAAGTAACTTACGAAAATATTTTCCAAGACAACTCTAATGGCAAGGAAGTTATTGCGTCGTTCTTTATTTTACAAAGTCTTTCAGACCCAAATATAAAAATACTGTTTGTATACATGACGTTCCTTGCCTCAATTTGTTAAAAAAAAGTGGGTACCCCGATATTTAAAAAAAAATATTCATTTGAAACAAGTTTGGACATTATTAATGGAGTAGTTAAAAATATCATAGAGAAAAAGATAAAAGGTTTTTATGACGGTAAAGTTAGTATGAACTTATATTTCATATAAGAGATTCCATTTTTTTCGCATTAGTATTTATAAAAAGGTTAAAGGTAAAATAAATTGACGTAATTCGCCTCAAATGCCCTGCCATCTGCATTTTACATAGGGAACTAATCAGTACACAGAGTGAACTACATTTCGCTTAAGTTCTTACCTGCTGCCATCTATAGATTTCGCACAGTTCTTGTTACATTACTCTTCAACATAGCTCTTCAGTTATTCATTAATTCAAAAGACACATACAAATAGTAGATAAGGGATTTAAATATATATACGATTGGTACACAGAAATATAATATATTATCATAATGTTGTTTGAAACAGTAGACCAGCAAACATTTTTGGAAGGTTATTTTAAATGCATCTGGCAACATTGAAAATCAACAAGCCAGCGGGTCGCGGGTCGGGGCTGCAGAGCGGCCGACTGTTTGACTTTCTTTCGTCGGTGTTTTTGCTTCACGTGTATTTCTTCATAAAATTTTTACTCTTTTAAATAATCGTTGTGATTCATTAATCATTATGTATTAATACTAGCCCTCAACAGTATAAACTTTGGCCGTTTGATTGCTAACTTGCAAAAATGCACAGTGTTACGAAGTGACAGATGTTTTGAGCGCAAAATCGCGTCATTTCTGACTTGATTACACATATACAATATAATTATACACCCGTGTCGTGCTAAGAAAACTATAAGCCATGGATTCCGACCCTCAGGAGACGGGTAAGTAGAGTATTTGCAACGTAAACGCAATTTGAAATCTCAATAAGACTTGACGTTCAAAGACATTAACCGGCCAAATCTGGAGGTCGTTCATGTAATTATGACATGGCATGATATTCAAAATGCGTTCTATACTTGCCTTTTGTTTTACTTAGGTATTCTTTGAACACTTACGCGATTTAAGAAATGTGGTACTTAAAATATGTGAATGGTTGAAAATAACAGCAGCTATTCATTTTATCTGGACCAATTTTCTCTCATCCATTTCCATGTTATTTGGTCGGTTTATAATCCAAACATCAATATTGTTAGCTAACGTAGGTTACAAGTGTACTCATATCTTATCTAGAACTGTTTATGAAAATAATGAAACAAGAATGCTAGTAACTTGCTATAGCACTTATGTAGTCATCTTGTACTGTGAGCAAAATGTATGAAGATATAATACATTTTATAATGAATATGAAGATACAATACATTTTATATTGTTTTGTGGTTAAGAGTTAAAAAAACTAACCTAAAATATTTATTTCTCATGACAAGTTCCTACAAGTTGTGTTTTTTATGATTGGTCCTTGAATTTGAACTGTGGGACTGGTTTCTTATTTAAATTGGAACCTATATTTATCTAATAATTGGCCTACAAGGTATTTTCAAATTAGATTCATATTAGCGGTGTGCTTTTGTTTTATGTGTAGCACCGTCTCTCCAAGCTCATGTTGTTTTTGGTTAGATAAAAAAAAAATTGTAGAAAATGTTCTTGTCATAAATATATTCTTTGCTTTAATTTTTTTTTTTATTGTCATTGTTAAAATGGCGGGAAATTCAAATTTTATTTTGGCTAGAATCAAGAATTATTCATGTGTTTGAAAATAGAAGAATAAATGATAATAGCTAGGTGTAAATTGGATTCTTTGAAATTATTAAATTTTCATCTTATTTCTTAATCATCATCATCAGCTTCCTCCCCATATTCTCCACATTTTATGCGATAGCTCAATGGATTCTTCAAGTAACACACTAATGGTAATTTTCCCTGATTCTCCATTTTTGTTAATTTGAGAGTTGCACTAATTCCAATTGAGCATGTCTACCAAGTTGGGATGTCTTGGGATTACATCATCTTACTTCACACAGTCTTATTATTTCCTGAATAAAAATGTCTCATTATCTAGGAAAAGGGACCTTATTGTCGATGGCACTTATGATGAAACGCGTTATATTTGTATTGTATCATCTTGAACAATGACATAAGCACCATCGACAATAAGGTCCCTTTTCGTAGATAATGACACAAATGAATTTCTTAAAAAAGTTGGAAACCTCAGTCCACAAATGTTCTAGCTTTCGTTTCATAAAATGGGCCATTTAATTTAAAGTTGTATACTCAACTTTTTTTATAATTTGTGTTTTTTTTGTGTGGTTTCTATTCTAAATCTGAGCTGAGAAAAAAGTTCTTTTGAGCCTGATAGGAGAAAAAATGTGTCCCAAGCTTTTTTATTCGATTCTGTTACTATTTTTCATACCTTTCATATGTATGAAAATTTTGGGACACCGTTTTTCAAAACTGATGAGTAGGAACCACACAAAAAAATCCAAATAAAAAAAAGAGTTGACACACAACATATTTTTAACATAACTCGTATCTGTTAAACTGCAAAATTAAATTCAAATGAAATTATTTTCAGAACCCCAGGTTCTGGCTACCGGAGATGGAGCAGTGAAGACTAATGGCAACACGTCACAACCACTGTTTCCGGAGAGCCCCGTCTATGAGCCTGATGAAGATGTTGCAGATTTGGAAAAGGATGAAGTATGTAATTATTCAAAGTTTGTCTATTGAACATAATTTTTGCCCAAGAACTTGCAATTTTTAGATGCAAGTGTAAAGCCCTCACGACTCCAGTCTCGACGCCAAATGCCGATATGTTTAATATTGTATTTATATATTTACAGATATCAACCATAAGTCTTGATGACTGCATAGAAGAAGCGCCCCCTGAAGGGAAAGGTAATACATATTCAATATTGATCTTATAAAAAGGTGTATCCACTAATTAAGAGTTAATACACAGAGAGAGAGTGTATACAATAATTAACTGTATATAAGTGTACATCTATAATTTTTTTTTTCGTATTCATTTATTTACAGATATTACAATCGTATTATGATCATTACAAGTACTTAACTAGTTACAGTTTAAAATCTAAAAAATGCCCTTGAGGCATTGTACCAAGGATGCTGGCGGCATTTCCTCGTTGTATCGCAATGCTGATACGTTGTGCGAGGAAGCCGCGAGCTCTTCGGTCACCAGTTACATCAACCAGACGCTTCGCATCTGTCATTAATTATGTTTGTGATTCATATATTGAAGGATTTAGGGAGACGTTATAGTCTCCAAATATCTTTCAGTCAAACAATAATAAGCGGTTATATACAGTTTAAAAGGCTAGTTACCTATTTCTTTCATGGCATCAATTGATTTGTTTTGTTGTAAGAATCAAATGTATATATAAGCCCAATTGCCTTAAAGCACACAAAAAAATTGAGGATAGTTTTCAAAAAGGCTTATTTTTTTATGTAATATAGTATTTTTTTGTGTATGGGTTATTTTTCTAAGAAAACATA
The DNA here is from genome assembly GCA_022674325.2 of Grapholita molesta. Classification (NCBI taxonomy): domain Eukaryota; kingdom Metazoa; phylum Arthropoda; class Insecta; order Lepidoptera; family Tortricidae; genus Grapholita; species Grapholita molesta. The sequence continues at coordinate 13,773,433 of CP053137.2, forward strand.
AAAAAAAGCCCTATTGACATAAAGAAATAAGTCATTTTGAAAAGACACTCCTTAAATGAGAGTCAAAGTCTTCGACACTTTCCTCACGAAACACTGTATCCTAAATAAAACGGTCACTTTTTCAAAGTCCCCCTGTTTAATATGGGAAAATAATCAAATTGCATTTGGGACCAAGAAATGTTGTGTTTATGTAGGACTATAGTTGCCGTTCATTTTTTTTTATGTGTACCGAGTTTTTTTATTTTTATTTTGTGTTATGATTATGATATTATTTTTTATTTCTTTGCAGATGACAAACCAACATCGCAACCTAAAAGAAAACTCACTGATGAAGCAGACGAGAGCAGCGCCAAAATCCAGAAACTTGACAGCGATAATGCCGAGCTTATAGTCACCACACAGAATTTAGATGAGGAGGTATCAGAAATCATCAGCGCAGCTAAAAAAGTTGAAGATATACTACCATCCAGAGTCCGGACTCCTGTCCGATCCAGTCCTAGACTCAAACGGAGCAACAGTGCAGATATTACCAAACCCAAAACACCAAGAACACCTAAGAGCCGGCCAGCCAGCGTCGATATTACTAAAGAACGAAAAACTCCAAAGAAAGTCAAACTTGATGATAAAGAAGAACGTCCAAGCATTGATATAATCAAAGAACCAAAAGTTCCTGACACCATCGCCGAAGAAAGTGGATCAGAAATGAATGACTCCCAAAACTTCCATCTAGTCTTATCCCCGACAACTGATGATGATGCATTATCTAAAACTATCACTAATAACTACAGCAGTGATCCAGTATTAGTCAAAGATAGAGACGAAACTATAAGCCCAGGGAAAATCAATGAAACCCGAAGCGAAGGTTACAACTACTCTGATCAAAACAGTAATCTCTCTCAAGCTAAAAGACCAGACTACAATAAAGGAAAAACCACAGATCAAGAGAGCACGGATAGCGTAGAATCTATACCCAGTCCAGATCACATACCAACCGTTGCATCGAAATTGATTTCTAAACTATCCAATGGGAATTCATCAACTCCAACTGAATTGTCATCTGGGAAAAGAACAGATGACAGCGACACCACTCCTGATATGATGAAGTTAGCTAATAATTTAAAGCGCGGTAAAAATGAGTCTTTTAGAGTAAGCAATAATACAACTCCATCTACTATTTCGCCGCTGCAAAATGGACATGGCAGAACAGATACGTTATCTGAAACGCAGCCGCAGCCGATATTCGACGTGCTGGTTAATTACAACGAAGATGGAGAGTTCTTGTCTTTATACGTCGTCAAAACGGATAATGATCTAGGCTTGGATATGTGTCGAGAATACCAAAGATTTTCGAAACGCTTCACTATTGACCCATATTTAGGTGACGTTTCCGTTAGCACGTCCCCCTCCAGCGTAACCAGCACAGGAATGATCAATCTACCTATCAACAGAACTTCGTTTGCATCAACTGTTAGCTCCACTTCAAGTTCTAGTAACCGCACTAGTGACGGGGCTTTCGTTGTTCCTCAACCGCCTAGGAAATCAGTTGTAAACCCAACAAGCTCTGTTAAAGGCTTCGACGCTGTATTAAAAAAAGTACATGACGTTTTCACTCACGCCAAAGAGGCTTTTGAAGGGTACCGTTCGTGTAGTGACGATAAAATCTCCGTCGGTGTCCAAACAACTCCATCTAGTGACTCATTAAGCAACGGTAATCTTAGTCCCGAAGAGTCCTGCAAAACTGATAAAGCTACACCGAAGAGTTCATTAAAGAAAACCAGGGTTAGGGGACGACGGAATCTTGCGGGCAAAACTAAGAGGAACATCTTACCGACCCAAGCAGAAGAGCCTGAATACATGCATGGGATGAATTCTCCAGAAATGGTGCCAACCAACGGAGACGATAAGATTCTAAAGTCTCCTAAATCTGAGAAACCGCTGTCTTTAGTAGCCACTCCGAAGTCCGTCTCAAAACTGAAGCAGAAGCGTAGACCCACATCGCCAAGGCCTGCTACACCAGTCGAAAAGTCTTTAGTTAAGACGGAATATCCAGGATTCGCTCCGGACACTGTAGTTTTAGCTAAATGGGTGGACAAGCGCTACTATTCCGGAAAGGTTTTGGAAATAACAGAGCCTAACAAATACTTGATTAAGTTTGACGATGGACAGTCTAAAGTTTTGCTGGATGATTTCATAATCTTCGGGGATACGAAGACATTACCATTGCATGGCCAGTCGGTATATGCTATGGTCGATGAAGAGCAGAACTATGAGCCCGGATTGGTGCTGGGGGTTGACGAGAATGATAGCGGAACCGTCACGTATAGATGCACTACTGATGGGTAAGTATTTATTTCCTTATGATTTTATTGTGCAAGACTACACTTATATTTTGAGCAATTTACCTTTTTACGTTTTACTGTCTGTTTTTTATAAGATATTTGTCTTTTTTACTTTTGACTGACGTTTTATTTATGGCCCTTTTTTTTACTTTTGACTGACGTTTTATTTATGGCCCTTTTTTTGAAGTTCCTAGTTAATAAAATTGACCATTGGTTTTGGGTGAAAACAAAATGTAATAATAAAGCTTCAGTTAAAAGTAAAAAGTCAAATATCTTATAAAAACATAAGGTGACGGCACCAGTAATGGACAAGGAACTAATCATGAACATTAGTGCTTATTTCAAAGGAGTTAAGTGTTGTGCATTTGTTGGGACATATTCAATTTATAACTTTATGATTTTTGAAATAAGAACTAAGTGTCCATCATTAGTGCCTGTCAGCTAAAAGTGTCCAACATTGGTGCCATTACCTTAGACAATAAAACATAAAGAGGTAAATTGCTCAAAAAAGATGTGTAGTCTTGCACACATATATTTATTATATAGTGCAACACCAGGATTCCAACCCACTAGCTGTATCTAACAAAGCGCAGTGTCATGCGTCCGCAATCAAGTGGCGACTACGTACCGGAAGGACAGCGTCGACAGACCTCCAACAAGGTGGACCGACTACAAAATTGAGATCGGGGTAATCCACTGGATAAAACCAGTGATTCTGGGTCGCTTTGGCTACAATATTTATCCCAATCCGTCATCTTCTTTTAGGTCTGACTGCCCGGTCTACTTGTTTGGTCTATTCAGTGGTTAATTTAGCCCATTGGCCCAGGCGCATACGAGGGATGGTGTTAAAGCCCACATCTGTGATATGTTTCGGGACAATCTTACACAAATCGACCTAGTCCTACGGTAAGCTCAGTAAGGCTTGTGTTGTAGTTACTAGACGACGATATATGTAATAGATAGATACATAGAAATACTTAAATACATAGAAAACAGCCATGACTCGGGAACAAATGTCTGTGCTCATCACACAAATAAATGCCCTGACTGGCTTCATAGGTAGGATCACTACCCACTAGGCCAGACCGGACTTCGAAAGATACCTCTGGAGTGCAGTTATGTATTCATCCAATCAGTTCCTATTATTTATCCAAACGAATGTATGCATGTTCCCAGCGACACCGTGGTAATGGTGACGGCCAGCGAGCTGTACCTGACGGAGGACCAGGCGCGGTCGCTGAAGGAGTCCGGGCGGCCGCGCTCGCCCGCCTCCCCGCCACGCCGCGGCGCCGCCACCACCGCGAGCTGGACCTGGACAACATCATACAGGTAGTGTTCCCGGCGACAGTCATGTGTGCTATACGCGCTTAGCGACGTCACACTTGCAGGACGGCGCGTTCCGCACGCAGTGTGACAACCGCCTTAACTCGCCAAATCATGACACTCCTTTATTTCGTGATAAAAAATGTTGAGACAGTCTTTTTTTTTTTTTTTTTTATGACAAAGGTGGCAAACGAGCAGACGGATTACCTGATGGTAAGCAATTACCGTCGCCCATGGGCACTCGCAACACCAAGGGAGTCACAAGCGCGTTGCCGACCTATAAGTGGGTTGGAGCTCTGGGAACCTTACTCACCATCAGGAACACAGCACTACATACCTTAAAAGGTAGCAGTGCTATTATGGCTGTGGTCTTCTGGAAGGAGGAGGTACTTCCCCAGTTGGGCTGCCCCAGATTCAAGCGTGATGGTCATTGCTGTGCCCTACCTCTCATTGTTGGACGTAGTTTAAGGACATACCCGGGTCCATCAGTCTTATATAAATCAACCTATAGACCCCAATCCAAGTACAAAGTATTCGTAATAAACATAAATCCAGGACAACTATTTTTTGAACCCGGCTTAGAGGCTTACTAGGCTATATGTGACGTTATCTATGATAAGGGACCTTATTGTCGATGGCGCTTACGCTGTTCTTCAAGATGCCTCAATATAAATGCAACACGGTTCGACGTAAGCGCCATTGACAATAAGGACCCTTTTGCTAGATAATGTCACATATAGGCGGTTAAATTAAATGAAGTGCTTATTCATTTCCAGGGCCCTAGAAGTGCGAGATCGCGAGACAAGGGCACCTCCAGTGCGAAAAAACGGTTGGCGTCACCGAAAAGTCCTAAGGCATCAACTTCAGGTGATTCTTATTTCATTGCAATTTGAAATCACTGGCCGCCATTTTGACGACAAGTCTGACCTAGTGGATAGTGACCTTGTCTATGGAGCCGACGGTTCTGGGTTCAAGTCCCTGTAAGGGCATTTATCTGCGTGATGAACCCAGTTTTGGTCCTGTGTCGCGGGAGGAGATGGGGTGGTGCTATTCTAGTCAGCCGGCATCACGGCAAATATGGTATGGAGATAGTGAACCCCAGGGAACAACTTGCATCAACCGCTGAACCAAACAAACAACACACAGGATAATTTTTACCTTGAAAAGCATTACTCGCCGACTCGCTGCCATAAGCTAGTACTCACTTATAATCTACAATTTTTTCAGGAGTAAAAACGAAAAGCACCCCAGTCAGTCGGAAGCGGTTGGCCAGTGAAAGCAGTGAGATGAGTGAAAGTAGCAACTCGGCTCCACCGGTCAGACTTGAGGAGGTGGCCGGCGTCGAACCGGAGGTCCAACGGACCCCGCGCAAGATCGACGGTGTCAAAGGTATGGTCTTTGTGTTCGTGCACTCCTGTTTTTAGATATAGACCTACTTTATGTCATTCCATTCCATTCAAATATAAAAAACGTATGCCGTGTGATGCCTGCTGACTAGAATAAATATAAATAAAATAAATAAATAAACATTTCGGGACAATCTTACAAAAATCGACCTAGTCCTACGGTAAGCTCAGTAAGGCTTGTGTTGTAGGTACTAGACGACGAGATATATAATAGATAGATACATATAAATACTTAAATATATAGAAAACACCCATGACTCAGGAACAAATATCTGTGCTCATCACACAAATAAATGCCCTGACTGGGAATCGAACCCAGGACCTTCGGCTTTATATGCAGGGTCACTACCCACTAGGCCAGACCGGTCGTCGAAAGAATAGCATCAGCCCATCTCTCGCGAGTGTCGTAAGAGGCGACAAAGGGAAAAATCGTACGGACGGGCAGCAGCGTCCGCCAATCTACAGCTACTGCGGTCACCAACCCGCCTGCCAAGCGAGGCGACTATGGAAACTACCCCCCAAGATGATACAAGTCATATTTGTGGGAGGCCTATGTCCAGCAGTGGACTGCATAAGGCTGAAATGTATAAAAAACGTGATACAAGATTATCAAGCTGGCAATTTTTACCATGGAGTCAAATTTGTAAAATGTAAAAAAAAAAACTCTCATACGTTGTGTCAACTTATACTTGACCTTTTCTATGGAACAGCTAATTTTTTAAAATTTTACAAACTTGAAGTAAAACTAGTAAAAGATGTTCAAAATCATGAATAGATGCCGGTTTGATAATCTTGTATTACGTTTCTTATAACACCTAGTAATCAGTATATATACTGGTTTTGTATTGAGTTTCATCGAATATCGCCTGTTTACAGCGGGCCCGCTACAACTGAAAGGAGCAGCTAAACAAAACATCGGCAAGAAGAACTCAAAACTGACCAAGTTTGAAAATGACGAGGACACGGTGTCGACGCTGGGGCCCATCCCGGGGCCCGACAGCAAACTGTTCGCGGGGCTGCACTTTCTGCTCACGTGCACTGAGCCACCGAAGAAACTCAAGTCTGACAAGGTATCTGGGCCATTTTATTTAAATGCGACTCGCGGCGGGACTCGAACCCACAACCACTAGATCACTAGCTAACTCACTTTTAATTGACATCTAAGAATACAAATGTAAAAATACCGTAACTGGTGACCGAAAAGCTGGCGGCTTCCTCGCACAAGGTATTTATCATTGCGGCACATTAGTATACGCGATTTAATCCGTTTTAGTTGTTTTATTTCATGAGTAATTATCGAGGCAACCGAAGACAATATTATGCCTTACTTACATTTAATGTAGTAAATAGTTAAGTACTCGTAATATTGTAATTATTGTAAATACAAAAAAAGCGATTTGTTTGACTACTTTGAATGCTACCAACTATATGACGCTGGCTATACCTATATCAATTTACAATTACATACTGCTATCTCTTTCTAACTTCAGTGCCAAGACACCCGCCACTACTCGTCAGAAGAGGACGGCGAGACGACAGCGGGCACCGACTGCGAAGACCTGGAGTTCTCCGATAGGCCCTTCAACAAAGAACGGTTGAAGGAGCAGCTGGAGGCTGGCGGCGGCATCGTTTACAGGTGTGTTGTCTTCAGGGTCACTGCAGGTGCTCAGATTATCATACACACCCGGACCCGGGTATGTCCTTAAACTACGTCCAACAATGAGAGGTAGGGCCCAGCGAAGTACCATCACGCTTGAGTCTGGAGAAGCCCAACTGGGGAAGTATCTCCTCCTTACAGAAGACCACAGCCATAATAGCACTGCTACCTTTCAGGTATATAGTGTTGTGTTCCTGTTGGTGAGTAAGGTTCCCAGACCTCACCTCCAACCCCCCCTTAAAGACCGGCAACGCGCCTGTGACTCCCCTGGTCTTGGGGGTGCCCACGGGCGACGGTAATTGCTTATCATCAGGCAATCCGGCTGATCATTTGCCACCTCTGTCATTAAAAAAAACACAGAGATGGGACGCTACCGGTAAGTTACCCATTCCCGTCCGTAGGATTTTTCCCTTTGTCGCCTCTTACGACAGCCGCGGGAGATGGGGTGGTGCTTTTCTAGTCAGCCGTCCGTAATCCTATGGACGGGCAGCAGCGTCCGTCGAAACCCAATCTACAGCTACCCGCCTGCCAAGCGTGGCGACTATGGCAACTACCCCCAAGATGATACAAGTCATATTTGTGGGAGGCCTATGTCCAGCAGTGGACTGCATACGGCTGAAATGTAAATGTAATGTTACCATTTGAGAACATTTCCCCATAGTAACTTTGGTAACTAACCAGTGGCGTTCCATCTCGAAACACAGACAACTGGTGGACATCACTGCACAAAGTGTGATAGAAATATCTGTTTACGCATTTGTAACCCCCACGAATTCATTTAATAACAAGTGACTGTTACGTACCAGTCTTAGTGAAATTAATAATATTATATTTAAATATATAAAAAAATAATTTTAAATTATTTACTAAATGCATTTTATTATAAATTATTTGACTCTGGTTCATCACTGGTTACACATTTTTGACAATTTACTTCCTTCATAATTAAAGTCCTATAATAACAATGAAAGAGAATTTATCTTCACTAATTTTATTTTATTTTTAGAGCACTCTAATTTTTTCTTAACAAAAAGTGCAAAAGAAGCAGGGGTTTACTTAACCCTTTTCCAGGCATAGTACGATTTATTGACCACATGCGTGTCAATTCAATTTCAACCTAAGCAGTCGACTATAAGGTTCATATTAAATTTGACTATCCCAAAAATTTACTTTATTTAAAATAAATAACCAAAACGTAACTCTTTAGAATATGTTTCGGATTTCTGGGAAAACCATTCGGATTGATGGGGCCTGGAAAAGGGTTAAGTAAGGTACTAAACAATACAGTATCATGTCCTGTGTCTGTACCCTCAGTCCTGCTCACGTCTTGTGAATCACCTGTATATTGCGGTGATATATAACAATAAACTTACTTTTTTTTGCAGCCACTTTGACGATGTACCAAAGGCCAAATACAATGTGACCAAACTGATCGCCCCTCGTCCCTGCCTCACGGCCAAGTACATCCAGTCGCTGGCGGCGGACATACGGTCCGTAACCCACCAGTGGGTCATACTCTGCTGCACTAATAACACGCTGTTGGACACTGACGCGTATGCGTTGCCGGCCGGCTGGTCTATCATTAAACAGGCATTTGTTAACTGGGTAAGATAATATCATTAGTATAGTATTAAGTATAGTAAACTTCTCTTATTCTGATGTAATCGAACTAACCACGAACGAAATAAGAGGTGCTTAGAAAGTTCTGTGTAAAGGTAAGGTATGTACTATTCTAGAATTCTAGTCTAGAGTACTGTCATGGCGGTGGGTGTCAGTCGCTGGCGGCGTACCTATTATCCGTGACCCACCAGTGGGTCATACTTTGCTGCACCAATAACACGCTGTTGGCTAGTTCATCATTGAATAGGCATTTGTTAATTATGTAAGATCATTAGACAGATTTGGCCTAGTGGTTAGTGACCCTGTCTATGAAGCCGACGGTCCTGCGTTCGAATTCCAGTAACATTCCACAACACAAGACTACTTGGATTTACCGTGGGGCTCAGTCAATTTGTGAAATTATATCCTGTAATATTTATTAATTAACACATTGAGGGCTAGGAACTCCCCAGGGGAGTTCACGGTTTGTAGAGGCTTTCCTCTACATAGCGGAAAAACGCTGGGATCGGCTACGAGCGTAGCATAGCTTATCTACTACTTATGATTTCAGGTGCCTTCATCAGGCCGACGCAACACCCAATTCTTCAAAGACAAGGTCATCCTACTCTGCGGCGATCAGGACACGTTCGTCAAATTCTGGGAACGCGTGTGCACCCTCGTCGGGGCGACCACACGCGTGGTCAACGAGGAGGACCTCAACATGTCCGGTGCCCTCGCTCTAGTCACCGAATGGGACTGTCCGCACGAGGTCCAGAATAAAGCGAATCAGGACAATATCCCGCTAGTGTCCACAACGTGGGTGGTCCAGTGCCTTATCGAGGCTAAGGTCATTGCGCCCACCAGCCACGATAAGTTCTCATTTATGTATACGGAGCCCGAATGATCCTGGGACTTTAAGAAGATACTCATTATACGTGATATTTGACACTTTAGTGAGTGGCGGCAGAGACGCTGTGTAGTTTAAGTGTGAGGCTAATTTTACTTGTTTGTTGATAGCTTGTGATGTAGCGACGTGGTTCTGTGAATAAACGTTGCCATAGTAACCCGGACAACTGACGACCTGGTTTTATAAATTATATTGCGCTAAAAGGAGTGAACTCAAACTCAACATGGTAACTATCCAGTTTTAAGTAAAATTTGTAATATGAATGACCATGATAACTTAAAATCGGATATTTGGCTTAGCCTTTACAAGAATGTACATAAAAAAATACACGACTAATGGTGGCATTGGTTGCTATCTCGGTTTACGAGTTACTATGTTGTCGGATAATCCTAAGAACCTACTTTGATACGACACATACTACGTAAAAAATGCGCAGTGAGACTAAACTATTTTCGAATCTGTATTGATCTTACTTTATTTTATACAATTAGTCAATTACGTTTATAACTCCTTTTTTATCATATTTACATACTTCTTTTTCTTTTTAAACCCAGCGTTGTGATCAAATCTATTTTCTCTAAAAATCGATCATGGCGATAACTTGAAGGAAATACGATATAATAAAATCAATGTTTAATTAAATATATCGCAAGTATAATCGATATTGATAAACCTTTAAAAAATCATAATCTTTTGATACTGTATATTGCCTTAGTCTCATCACTACGAACATCTAATGCCACGTGTCAAAAGTAGGGTCTTAGCCTAATGCGATAAGCGTTTCTCGATTCGAGGCTGAATATTTTTTTATAAGGGCACACGGAAGGATACTTTCAGAAATAATCTAGTAAATACTTTTCTATTTACGCTGCGTGTTTTCTAAAAACAATGTGTTGAAATGATACACACTGCATACTTAGGGCTCCTGATATCCGTGATGTACGCCGACCCGTAGCTACGTGTTCTTAACACCGCCGGTACTAAGATCACGTATTTCACGAACACGGCCAGGTACGTGTCACGCCATGATACGTAGCCCGTACCTGCGTCCGTGTGTGGAGCTTCGGGCTCGATTCCGTTGGATACTTATCGCACGTTTCGTAATTTCGCCACGCCCGGGAGAAAAATAAATAAGGACTAAGTTTTATTGAATTGAGTTACCACTTAGTATATATTACGGGCGGACCGAACCGGCGTTTTCTTAAGATACGTGAAGGCGTGATCACGCCTACACGGATCTACACGGATTCACGTACCCTAATTTCACGTAACCGAATGTCACGTACGGAACGGACCAGAAAACCGTTGCCGTGATTCACGAAACCGGACGCACGGCTACGGGTTCACGAATCACGGACACGTCCGCGAGCCCTTGCAGTGCATACTGACGTTGTCAAGTCAAGCTCAGCCAGCAACTGTCAGTAATTAGGTATGCAACCTACATCCTACATGGTTGTATAAAACAAATTAAATTATTTCTGAAAGTATACTTTCGAGAGAGTTGTGCCCCTATAAAAAAAATATTCAGCCGCCTCGAATCTATGTCATACTAAAATTTCGTGAAATTTGACTGAAACCACTTTTTCCTTATGTTTGCTACGGGGTCCTTTTTTGTTGCCACATTCGCCTCCGGTACTATCTTACCACAATGTTTATAGAAAGTCGTTTTCTTCAGACATGCTGGCTATATCTTTTAGGTACTATGTGGCGCAACGCCATCTATGGATACATGTTGAGTTATTTTAACAGCGATACATCTCCAACTAGTATAGCACCTAGGAGGAATAATGACTGGATAACGCATCCGCGAGCGCCAGTCAGGGACAAAGATATTCTGGCTTTTGTAGCCAAAAATGTCACAATTCACTACAGTTTTGCTTTACAGGACATTATAACAAAAATATTAGCTAATTCTGTATTACCGCAATCTTGGTTGAAAACCCAAGAAAACTCCAATTGTATTTGTTTGTTCTCCTCCAACTTTGACAGGAGTCCAGTTTGGAGGGGAACAAAAATATGTGAGACTGACAAAGACGGACGAAAACAGCACCGTCTCTGCCATACCTATGCAAAGTTACATAAAACCATCCCTTTCGATCGTCGTATTATTATTAGCACGCTCCGTCTAGTTAAATGCTATGTCTATGTATAGCACTGAGACGTACTGCTGTTAAGCATGATAGATGTCGCTAATGTGTTTGCCAGGCGGGGAACGTGGTTTTGTATAGGCATGTCATTCAAGTTCCTTGGTTTTACTAAATGCTTATATGCCGGTAGAAATTATTTCGATCACTCAGAGCATGTCGCATTATACGAAATACTCCTATGCCAGTGATATAGGAATACGAACGTTTTTTTAACACAAGTGTTGTGTCGCCGGCATTGGCCGGTAAATTTATTTTCTCAAACATGCAATGAAATATTGTCTTTACATTCCTTATAATAGACTCGGAAGTATGTTTTTTTGGGCGCGGCAACTGAAGGGGACGGTAATGGAATTTCATATAACTTTGCAGGCCTTATCTTTTTTTTCGACGATTATCCATACAGAGGCAAAGATGGCGGGTGTCATAGCAAACAGCTGATGTTAATTTATAATACATTTCGATTTCATTGTTAGGTGTGATTTTGCAAATTTAATTTTTTGAAGCATTTCTTTTATTTCATTGTATGTTTGAGAAAAGCACTATACATATATGCCTCGCCGTGAAAACGGATTCCCGGCCTCTGATGTAATGTACTATTGAGCACACTTTCGTGATACCGAGGAGAACGATCTTCTTAGACACAAATACGTGTCACTGGCATAGTAGTGGGATATTTTTTGATCTCAAACGTTGTGTTACTGGCATTGGATAAGCTTTAATAAGGCACAAACGATGTGTCAACGGGGCTGAACATGTTATCGCCATATCACTACTAGTTATGTTACAAGCTATCAAAAAACAATGTAGGAATGCGCCTAAGTGACATTGTGTCGTGTAGTGAATTAAGTGACGTTGGAAAGTAAGTGAAAGGTACAATACAATGAGTGATAAGTGAAGTGTATTAAGTGATTAGGTTAGTTTGTCAGACTGTACTTCGTTAGTAGGGAGTTACTGTCAAAATCTGTAAGTACTTGAAATTCAAGCTTATTATAATACTAACTGTTTTTCTTTAAAATGTAAAAATCTGTGTTTCATACTTTACCAAGCTATTCTTGTTAAGAAATTGGAGGAAAAAATATTGTATACATTTTTAAAACTTATACTGCAGTTACACTTGAGGGCATTGGAAATGGGTCGTTTTGCAAGACAAATAGAGAATGACCCCATTTTGAATGTTTATAGTAATAGTTAAAAATAATGGATATTTTACCTAATGACTAAAAATGTACTGAATGGAATTATTGGTATTAAATGTTCCTTAGGAATGATAGAATAAGAAATTTAATTTAATTTGACCTCAATAAGTGTAAGGCAAAATTGGTTTTTGGATCTCGAATTTTGTTGCATTTTTTTTTGTTATTGTTACCATAGATAACGAAGGCTAAAATGTTATTTTCTATTTCTATGTGCGTGCGTGGACATAATATGCATACTGTGCGTAAGTCTGATACGGGCGAAGAATAAAACCAGACATAGGATTTACCAGTGTAATTATTAACCAAAAGGTTTTTCTTTAATTATACCTATTATACACATGCAATTAATTTTTGTAAAATTTCTGAGCAGTAATGTACTGCGAACATTACGCGATATAAGCTTTTGAAACTAACTGTCAAGTGTTTAACTCGAGTGTGTTGCATTACATTGCGGGCCGAATTTTTTTATATGGATAAAATTTTAATTGCACTTCTAAGCACAAGTTATCTAAATATATTTCTTATGTCCTATTCTACCCTCCGTTTAGAGATTCGCCCGTATGGGACTTACTGTAAATTACGATCGAACAAAATTAAGTTTTATAATAAAATTATGATTCTTAGTTTACTTATGTTTGTTATTTTGAAATTTAAAAAGCATTATGTAATTTGTATTTTTTAAATGTAATAGAAATGGAAGTCATAGAGCGAATTAAGTTACGCATGATTGCAGTGTATAAACATCCTAATAATTTGATAATAAGGTACATTTTCAGAATTGTGATTTGTTATTAGTCTAAGTCTATTTAAATTAGGTCATGCTGCAATCATTGTGGAATGTTTTAATATAAATACATTAAAATAATTAAAATCCCACTTGTTTTGACATAAATATGCATTAACCCTTTGAACGCCAAGAACACCTAAAGTCGTGTGATGTCGTGCCTGCCACGCCATGGACACCTTAAAGTGCCATGGCAGACTCCGCCATAAAATCCTGCTGAGAGAGACACAGACAGATTTTTGTGTGGACGCCACATGACGCGTTGAAAGGGTTAAAATGATAGAAATTAACATTAAATCATGTGGACTTCTGCAGCTGAACTTTAGTTATATGTACATAATATATTATATGTACACTTTTGTACAAATTTTGTCAAAATGCAAAACCTAGTGGCACAGACTGTTACAATATTATGAAACAAAATCCTGAATTGAACCTAAGATAATTTAACCTCGTAACGCCCACCATACTAAAATATTTAATAGTTAAAACCAACCTTACTATGCAGTGAATTGGGTTGAATTCTTCTTTCTTTTGTACGAAAACGAATGAAACAAAAGAAATTCTACCCTATTTCCTTTTATAAAAGATTTCAACTCCATTGAAAGGGAGTGTACATTGTAATGCACACTGGGCCTTACGAGGTTAGATAATATTAAATTATAAATTGTTATCAAGTGAAAATAAATGTTAACTGTTAATAAAAACGGTTACGAAGTTGAATAAACTTGCAATGCTACCGCGAACATCGGAGTTTCTTATATTTCGAGCATCTTTCTCGTTTACTCCAATTAAGGCGTCATGAGAGTGACAGAGACAATCGTTCGAAATTTACGACTATCATTTTTTGCGGTAGCGCTCCTGTATTGTTATTTATGGCGATTGGGATTTTTCTACTGTTAATATTTTTTATGATAGTATTTGGTACATCTTGCAGTAATATCTCATGTTCTTGTTTACAATGGCGGCTCGCCCATATAACTCGATTCCCGTCGGCTTAGCTAGTTTTAATATTGTTGAGCGGTCTCCCTTTGGGTAATGGATAAAATAATAGTAATTGAAATTAAAATATCGAAGATATTCGCTAGCAGACGTTTCTGCATAATAAAAAATAAAAAGAATAGTAGTTAGGCCTGGATATTGTATAATAATTGGATCCTCTCGTCTCAGCGTTTTGCCAAAACTCATTTTAGCCCAATCGACAATTTGTGACATTATCTATTAAAAGGGACCTTATTGTCGATGGCGCTTCCGCCGTTGTTCAAGATACCGCAATACAAATATGACGCGGTTCGACGTAAGCGCCATCGACAATAAGGTCCCTTTTGCTAGATAATGTCACATTTAAGTTATTTCACGTCACTAAACTAACTTACCAACCCAGAGGGTAATCTAGACTTTATTGGTATAAGAACCAGTTTTCGGTCTGGCCTAGTGGGTAGTGGCTCGGATTGTTAAGCCGGCGGTCCTGGGTTCAAATCACAGAAAGGGCATTTATTTGTGTGATGAGCACAGGTATTTGTTTTTGAGTCATGGGTGTTTTCTATGTATTTAAGTATTTGTATTGGTTGAGTACCCACAACACAGGCCTTCTTGAGCTTACCTTGAAGCTCAATCGATTTGTGTAAGGATGTCTTGTAAGATTCATTTATTTAATAGGTATTTATTCCGGGTTCCTATAGCTGCTATTGTTAAATACACATTGTCACCAGTAATTAACCTTTTGACCGCCTAGGACGTCTGTGGGCGTCATCGTAAAGTCGTGCCGAACAAAATACGATAACGCGGTGTCCGGGCACTGCATATTTCTTCGTCGTCTGAGGATCAAAAGGTTAATAGCTGCTGCGGGCAAAAATATCTGAACGTACACTATAACGCGTTGAAAAGTCTTATTAAGAGTTTTAGATACCTTTGGTTCTTGCCTAGTCTGATAGTATAGTATAGTTGCAATATTTATTGACCATGTTTTATTCATGACATCTGAATATTCAACTATAAACCACTTATTTAACCTTTTCAACGCCAAAGAACGTATTTCGGCACCGCAGTTCCAACGCCTGACTGATATATAGGTCACAGAGCACAGCAAAAAATAACTATCCTACGTGCATAAAGTACAACTTTTACGTTTGACATGGTTAAATAAGTTCTTAAGGTGTACATGTATGGTGTTTAGCCCAATCGAGACTATAAGTTCTTTTTCATCTCGAGTTAGATGTCGTTACTAAAGGAAAATATACTATACTAATCTACCAACCCAGAGGAAAATCTAAATTTTATTGGTATTAGATACGGTCTCCGGTTAAATATTCGTCTATATTCCGGAAAGATATAATTTGGGTCTTTTCAAGAGTGAATAGGCTGTTACTGAACCAGCGTGCTACACCCTCGACTTCGTCGACACTTACCATAAGGTGGGACTGAGGTCAAAAGCTGGTCAGTCTTATAATAAAATAGATATTCATAAAACTGAGGTGGAAAATAATCGCACACAAAAGTTTCACACTATTATTTTTGCACAAAATAGTTTCGATACCCACGATTATTATTATTTATCATTCAAGTTTCTAAAATGCCATTTCTTCGTTTATGACAGTTTAAAATGTCACGAGTTGAGTACTTGACGCTCAAACAACATGATTACATGAATTGTCCAACGCTAGGATACTTATTAATTCCTGTTGGATTTTGTATAAGCCAAATACAACCTTTATAGTATCGTGAGTGTAGCTATAAGGTATTTTTAAGATTAAAAAGAAATCAGAGTTTCGACTTCGTCATTTGGCTAATAATAATAATTATAATTGGCTGAATGGTTGAGTCACCTAGGTTTTTATGGAATAAAAAAAAAAAACACTAATCGAGGTGTGGTGAAAAGATGACAACCTCATTTCTTTCCCATCTCTCTTACTCTAAACTGTGAAAAAGTTCTGTGTTTAAGAAAAATGTTACTAGATTAAATGCTATTCTATTTTTGGGTCAAATCGTAAGCGTGAAAATTGTAAATATTCCTGAACTAATACTTGAATTGTAAATATTAATATAATAAGTATATGTGTTAGTGTGTTTACAATTGTACATAACTAAGACGGTAGCATTATTATAATGCTATAAGTATTTTCAATAGTTACTTGAAAAGTCTGATATTATTTAGTTATCAAAATGTATTTTCCAATGATTTCATTTGTAACCTCCAGCAGCCCAGAGATCATAACCTGTCAAGCGAAATGCAGTTTTGATTTGTCATTTTAAATTGACATTTAATGGGTGACATTTTTATAGGTCTCTGGGCGGGTAGAGGGTTGAAACAAGCTCGAAATAGATTATATAATGTATTTAAAAACGTAGTGACAGTCTTATATAAGTATATATTAGTAAAGTCGCCATCAGATATATGGGATCTGCGAAGGTGGCCACAAACATCTGAACAACGCCACTATTGTCAAGGCGATAAAGTGCATGATCAAGTATTTGTGACCACCTCCACAGCTCCGATATATCTGATGGTGACTTGTACATATGGCTCCTGAAATTGCTGATATAATTTCAATGCATTTTTACCCTCATAAAAAACGAGTAAAAAGGGAATGTTAAAAAGCGCCACGTTAGTATGGCCAGATATATCGATACATATTCTTACTGCTAAATAAATAAAAATCTGTTTCGATATATTTGGCTACACTTACTGCAACTAACTGTACGCCGAGTGTACACATTTATTTACAAAATTGACAGCCTGATAATTTAATTTAAATATATTTGACATGATAAATACATGTATTTCTGGCATGTATAAAAAATCATGTTTGAATATTTTATGGCTATTATAAACGTGATTGCGAAAAACTACAATCTGTAAAGTGACATGCAATCTTTATCACACTCGTTTGTAAGAGGCAGCATTCCACGCAGACGTTACTCCCTAGGGACACATTACATCTAGCCTATGTCAAAACGTTACGTCCCGTGTGGCTACGCTTTACCCTGTGTCTTAATTTCGTTCAAAAACTCATAACTTTAAACAAATGACATTCTAAAACAATGTACCTAAGTATTTTAAACGTTGCCTCAACTGGGATCGAATCCCACCGTGACCCCGGCAGGCATTGTATGCTAATTGTAATTTTAAAAACAATGTGCTTAGCTGTAAATTTAATGGCATTTGTGAAATGTTTCAATATTCTTTAAGTTTTTTTTTTATAGGTATTGAACGTGTTAATTATTTTTAAACTTTTTTTTTGCATTTTGCAGGCTTTTTAGAATTGTTTTCGTTGACTTTTATCGTTAAGCGATAGTGGGTGTAATTATGTGTAAACTAAAATTAAAAACATTAATGAATATCATGTTTTTATTTCACCTTACGAGCTTTCTCGAAAAATTCCCTTTTTTTGCCAAATATTTCCATGTCGACAGGACATAAAATTGTCCCAGAAATTCCCACCATCATTTCAGACGTAAGACGT
Source organism: Grapholita molesta (assembly GCA_022674325.2). Classification (NCBI taxonomy): domain Eukaryota; kingdom Metazoa; phylum Arthropoda; class Insecta; order Lepidoptera; family Tortricidae; genus Grapholita; species Grapholita molesta. The sequence continues at coordinate 13,791,254 of CP053137.2, forward strand.
CCACTGCTGGACATAGGCCTCCCCTGTATATAACTTGTATCATCTTGGGGCGATTTGCCATAGTCAATTAGTCACCACGCTTGGCAGGCGTGTTGGCGACCGCAGTATCTGTTGATTCGGTGCTGCTCCGTCGGTTTTTTCCCCTTTGACGCCTCTTATGACACCCAATGGAATACGTCAATTAAAATATTAAAATTGGTTTTTTATTTTTATTTTCAAATAAATATGCAACGATTACATTTTTATAATAACTTCTTATCACATTAGATAAAAAATAATACCAAGGATGCTGGCAGCATTTCCTTGTTGTATCGCATCAGTTAAGACCACCGTCTGGCGTCTGGTTTTCCGATTTCTGCAAAAAATATATCTTAAAAAATATGTCTTCGGCCTAATTCTATGGTGTACCGAAAATCTTGAGTACTTCGGATGCTACCAACTATATGACGCTGACTGTATCTAACTTACCTATTATCGCAAAATCGGGACTTTAATTTATAGCGTTGTTAGGGAAATGTTTGCCTTGTCTGACATTTTGAAGAATTTGCTAATATTTAGGGGCGGACCTGAATTATACATAGGCATACAAGTAAGGTTATCGGTCATACATGGTAATTCAGTGATACTGTATTTTTATGTTACACAGTTCTCTGAAGAAAAGTTTTTTGCGCTCAGGTTGGCAGTAATTTATCGCTTGCAATTCAATATTGTGTGCTCAGCGATAATAAATAATGCAAGTATCACCATATTACTACGTGTCACCGAAAAATCAAGGTGTACCTTATATTATCTACGAGTATGAATTGAAGTAAGATTCAGTTGGCGCAAAGCGTAGCATTATTCCCCTCTTCTTCTTCTTCTCTTCCTATTACCCACTGCCTGGGGTGTAGGGCTCGAATTATTTTTTTCCACTGGCTACGATCTTGGGCGGTTTGGGTCACCTCCTCCCAACCCATTCCCAGTACCCTTACCATGAGTTGTGACATTGAGGCTTTCGATAACGAGTAACGAGTTTACTATCTGTGCATCTAGCGTACTATTTTAGTGCGAACGAGATGCACAAACAGTAAACTCAATACTCGTTATCGAAAACCTCAAAGTCATAACTCATGGTAAGGGTACAGAGCCCTGAGTGTAAGTTCTTAACGTAACTTTACGCCACGAACGCGTTTGCGTTTCCCATATAAATAACATTATCACTTATTTTTACGTCAAAAGAGACTTGCACTAGAGCCTCAGTACTCTCATCCAAGTAGATTTAGGGTGGCCCTCCTTGTGAGTGCCGTGTACTATCCAGGTTAGAGCAACCCGACAGGTGGGTAACAGGTTTCCTGAGGATATGCCCAATCTAACACCATTTCCTTAGATTTCTTAACCTTTTTTTATGACATAGTCGGCAAACGAGCAAACGGATTGCCTGGTGGTAAGCAATTACTGTCGCCCATGGGCACCCGCAACACCAGGGGAGTCACAAGCGCTACACTACATACTTGAAAGGTAGCAGTGCTATTATGGCCGTGGTCTTCTGTAAGGAGAAGGTACTTCCCCAGTTGGGCTGCCCAAGATTCAAGCGTGATGGTACTTCGCTGTGCCCTACCTCTTATTGTTGGACGTAGTTTAAGGACATATCCGGGTCCGCTGCGTCATCTGCGAGTGTTTGTCCAGTAATTCTCCATAGTTGAGCATCTGTGATCGTAGCATTACGCTTGTAAAATTGTACCAGTCTGCTGATCCTCATTATCGCTTCATAATGTCTGTGGTTAGTAAGGTGACGCTTGTAGACAAAGAGTTGAAGGTCTCACCGATAGCCTGTCTCTAACCCAACCTCACCTACAGTTCACCAGGCTAAGCAATAAATAGCCAATGTCAAGCATTTGCGTATCAAGGAACAATAGGGGTAAAGGTGAGCGCGATACAAAAGTGTATCGTCTGCAGGGCCAATATAGGTTAGCCGCATATAAGTCTTTATAATGTTCTGTGGACACAGTTTTGATCAAACTTACACCATTGACGGTCGTAAGGTACAATTTGTCTTTTGACAGATCGTGACAGAAATTTATTACGGAGTGTATCAATACGGGGCTTCCAGATGAGCCGCAAAATGGCGAAGTCGCCCTGAGAATATATTTTATGTTTTTGGTTCATTGACGTTGTTTAGTGTATATTTTAATAGCTTCCAGTGATCTAATGAAGAATTGTGTGGCGAATTAGGAATTAATCTCAAAATGAGTTTACCATTATTTAGTTAACACTCGACTCGGCAGTCCCGGGACCGCGGCCCCATCGTGGCTTGCAAAACGAAAAGGCCTATACCACCGTGCAAGTTTTAACCCTTTAGTGCATACAGTATCAAAAATGATACCGTTTATCAAAGTGATACAAGTCGTATTCAAACAAATGTAAATTATAGAATGTGACATGTCTATACAGAGTGTCAAATGCTGCATCTGTGTGATTGTACATAAGGCACTTTAGACGCAAATTGATTGAAACTTCATGCACCTAAGGGTTAAGAGCCACCTAAGAGTAAACCTGTCGTGTTGTAGGTACTATTGATTTGCTTTAATAACATTGACATTGGCGAAATCATCATTGATGGATTATAATCATTAACTAACAGGTTAACACACAAAAATGCAAAAATTACGTCGTATGAGCTTTTTAAAGTAACTGTCAACTCAAGTGTGTTGCTGTCGTGAGATTTGCCCGTCTTGAATTTACACACTATTATATATATTTGAAGATCGTAAAAAATGAACTATACTTTATGATTAAGAAAACTTGCTGACGATGCATGGATATAATACTGGGTGAAATCAAAATGGTGATACAAAGTTACATATATGTTCTGAATCTATTCATGATTGCGATCAACTTTTACAATGGAGCCATAACTTTTTGGACCCGGGTATGTCCTTAAACTACGTCCAACAATGAGAGGTAGGGCACAGCGATGACCATCATGCTTAAATCTGGGGCAGCCCAACTGGGGAAGTACCTCCTCCTTACAGAAGACCACAGCCATAATAGCACTGCTACCTTTCAGGTATGCAGTGTTGTGTTCCTGATGGTGTTCCTGATGGTGAGTAAGGTTCCCAGAGCTCCAACCCCCCTTAAAGGCCGGCAACGCGTTTGTGACTCCTCTGGTGTTACGGGTGTCCATGGGCGACGGTAATTGCTTACCACCAGGCAATCCGTCTGCTCGTTTGCCGCCTATGTCATAAAAAAACTGAAAAATCAGTTAAAAAAAAATTACCTACCCATAGGAACTACAGTTAGCTAGCAGCTAGTATGGGTACGTAAGGTCTCTTTTTTTAACTGATTTTTCGGTTGTGACCCCATAGTAAAAGTTGATCGTAATAACGAATATAGGACCAGAAAATATATTTTTGTATTACCATTTTGATTTCCCCTGGTATAAAGTATTAGTAATTAAGTATGGTGGTACAGTGGAGACATTTTTTAAACTAGGTTTTCTATATTATTGTATGTAAATTGTGTACCTACTGTACCCTTACCATGAGTTGTGACAGTGACGTTTTCGATAATGAGTATCGAGTTTAGGTACTATCTGTGCATCTCGTTCGCACTAAAATAGTACAAGTGAGATGCACAGATAGTAAACTCGATACTCGTTATCGAAAACGTCACAGTCACAACTCATGGTAAGGGTAATGGCCCTTTTTTGTAGGTACGAATCAAAGGAAAAGTTCAATGTCATACATTTGTACAACAATGCCGACATCATACTCAGACATGTAATAAAATACTATTATTACGTAATACTAGTATTACGTCCCACAAGGTGGACCGACGACCTAGTTAGAGTCGCGGGATACCGCTGGGTGTGGAAGGCGCAGGATCGGTCTTCTTGGGTCGTTCTGGGGGACGCCTATGTCCAGCAGTCGACGTCTTTCGGCTGATATGATGATGATGATGACGATTACGTAATAAAAATAATTCTTCTTGCCATGAGCGTATCGCGTGTATAAATCATGTTGTTTAAATATGTCGTCGATAAATGAGACGCAGATAAGTTTGTTATGGAAACTTGTTTACTTCTTGTTATCAATATGATGACATAGTATGTGTGAAGAAGTTAATCAATAAAGCAATTAATTAGATATTTCCTTTTAACTAAATTTAGCTTCAGAAAAGCTTAAGTTAGGTTGTAAGATTTAGCTTTGCCGTGTGATGCCGGCTGACTAGAATAGCATCACCCCATCTCCTCCTGCGGGTGTCGTAAGAGGCGACAAAGGGAAAAATCCTACGGACGAGCAGCAGCGTCCGTCGAAATCCAATCTACAGCTACTGCGGTCGCCAAGCCGGCTGCCAAGCGTGGCGACTATGGCAACTACCCCCAATATGATACAAGTCAGATTTCTGGGAGGCCTATGTCCAGCAGTGGACTGTATACGGCCGAAATGTATGTATGTAGGTATGTAAGATTTAGTTTGGCTGGAAGTTTCTCACTTAAGGCATAGACACAGAAATATTGAATTGTGGTTTAATATGCTATAGTAAGCAGGTATTATTTATTACTTGAAAATAGATGTTTTAGACGACATTTGTGTTAATTGTAGCAGACAGGCCTGGATTAGAGGGTAGTGACCCTGCCTATGAAGCCAACGATCCTGGGTTTAAATCCCAGTAAGGGCATTTATTTCTGTGATGAGCACCTGACTTCGGACTACTAGTACTTTAATACATAAGAAACACCAACGCTAAAGTCATGGTTATTTTTATGTATAAAAAAAAGTATTCATATAGGTATTAGATATATCGTTGGCTGTGTACTCATAAACTTTGATTCGCCAAACTATAGTTTCCAAACTCCTAGAAGCATATAACAAAGGACAAAATGATATAAATAAATTGAATATGCAAAATGTGGACAAACACCAGGCAGCTTCCTCGCACGACATACCGGGATTGCTATACAACGCCGCCAGCATTCTAGTTACAATGCCTCATGGTACTGTTTTAGATATAGGTTACTTCATTATTAGTAATATCCTGACCCGGGTATGCCTTAAACTACGTCCAACAATGAGAGGTAGGGGACAGCGTTGACCATCATACTTGAATCTGGGGTAGCCCAACTGGGGAAGTACCTCCTCCTTACAGAAGACCACAGCCATAATAGCACTGCTACCTTTCAGGTATGTAGTGTTGTGTTCCTGATGGTGAGTAAGGTTCCCAGAGCTCCTCCCTTAAAGGCCAGCAACGCGCTTGGTACTCCCCTGGTGTTGCGGGTGCCCATGGGCGACGGTAATTGCTTAACACCAGGCAATCAGTCTGCTCGTTTGCCGCCTATGTCATTAAAAAAAAAACACTTTCCTGTACACGGAACAATGGTGTTCCGGACATTTGGGAAGCGTATGCGGATCCGGATCGAGCCTACGCGCAGAGGCCCTTTCGACAATTTAATGATATATAAGGGGTACACTATATATATATTAAATAAATATTTTTCGGGACAATCCTCCACAAATCGACCTAGTCCTACGGTAAGCTCAGTAAGGCACAAGCCTAGTTGTAGGTACTAGACGATATATATAATACAACACAAGTTGTAGGTACTAGACGATATATATAATAGATAGACACATATAAATACTTAAATACATAGAAAACACCCAAGACCCAGGAACAAATATCTGTGCTCATCACACAAATAAATGCCCTGAATGGGATTCAAACCCAGGACCATCGGCTACATAGGCCACTACCCACTAGGCCAGACCGGTCGTCGAAAAATCTCTGAAGTGCAGTTATGTATTCATCCGATCAGTTTCCATTATTTATCCAAATGAATGTATGCATGCCCAGACTGGGAATCGAACCTGGTCCTGCTCGAAAATGGTCCTGCTATCGACTTCATAGGCAGGGTCACCCACTAGACCAGACCGGTCGTCCGTGTCTATATTAAAAATCCTATTTTATGTATTAAAAAATAATTAAAAATATTCCAAATAAAGTACCGTGGAACTAAAATTGTTTTTTCCTAACTAGTGCGTAAAAAGTGTACTTATTCGCGCTTCGCGTGCGGAAATTTCACTTTTTAAGGCACTTGCTATGAAAAATTTGGTTCGATACTCGTATAAAAACTTCTTTAAGACTCGGGTGATTGTCACCCTCGTTTCACTCAGGCTCCAACGTTCACCCTCGTCGAAAAAAAAATTTTTTTCACTAGTATCGAAATGTACTTTTACTTATCAGCATCATCATCATTTCAGCCGTTATACATCCACTACTGAACCTCCTCCCGCTAAAATTACTTAATATCCTAAATATAGGGTTATTGCCACAGTCGCCTCGCTTGGCAGCGCAGTAGCTGTTCAAATTACATATGAATTCCGTATAAAGATGTTATCGATAAAATTTCATCCCTATTTTATGTCAAGCCATTAATGTACACTAAATGATTAGCCTGACATAAAACCAAACACGATACCCTAATCAAGCCCCCTAAAGCCGGCATGTTTGTACACATTCTGTACACAACTACACAAATACATCTGTGTACAGGTAGTGTACAAATTATACGTGTCTCGTTCAATTAGTACTCAATGTTCGGAGGGGACTACTGACACTGTGGATTCGAGTAGTTTGGGCTAAGCCAAATTATTTTAATTTAGTGTGAATAAATCAAATTACCTATATTTTATTTATTTATTTAAACTTTATTTCACAAAAGAATAATCTTGAGTTACACTTACAACAGGCATTACATTTTCTACCAGGCAAACTTAAGGCAAAGCAGAGAAGTTGTAGGCAGTGCTTATAAGAGCAAATAAATCATATTGGTGGCAGGAAACATACAGTCTGCATATTGGGAAGCGGTCTCCGTAGCCCGTGGACACCTGTTACGCCAGAAACAATGATGCTGACATATGTCGGACCTGTCCGTTTGGTGAAATAGGGCCCTGAGGCTCTAGTGTAAGTTTCTTTTGACGTGAAAAAACGTCTCGAACACGTAAGTGATAATGGTATTTATAGGTATGGAAACACTAAAACGATGGTAATAGTATATTACGTACCCAGGGCGGTAAATCAAGGAATGGCTCAGATCGCGGGTAGGTCGCCATAAACAAGCGATCTGAAGCCTCCTATATTACCGCCCGTGGTGCGTACATAGTTTTACGTCTACATTTGGGTGTAAACTGAGATTTTCCGTCGCGCCCTGGGGTGGTAAATCTCTCTTACCGCCCAGTGTGACATAGAGAAATATGACGTTAAAAACTTACTCAGGTCCTCAGTGTCGGTAGCCATCTTGTTGACAGTGCGGGTTCACTCCTGTTAATTAACTGCGCTTTTGTGCCTGTTTAGAGGCGCTCGCTAACGAGGGGCGATATTGAGAGTTGATTGATTGGTGCATCGCTTGCATTGAGGCGTTTGTGGCTGAAATTTGAGTAAATTAGCTTTGGTTCGATACTTTATCGGTAAGGGATACGAAAACTTTCTTTCGTCCGAATCTCCGTAAAAATAATAATGCTGTGGTGCAGGTCTACTCGGAGACCACGAACGCTGCTAATGTGTTCGGTCTGCTGACTTATTTCATTAAAAAAAATCAGTATAAGGCTTTTAGATATCATCATTTCGTTGTCCCGGCATTTACCACGGCTCATGGGAGCCTGGTGTCCGCTTGGCAGTTAATCCCAGGAATTGACGTAGGCACTAGTTTTACGAAAGCGACTGCCATCTGACTTTCCAACCCAGAGGGTAAACTATTGGGCCTTATTGGAATAGTCCGGTTTCCTCACGATGTCTTCCTTCACCGAAAAGCGACTGGTAAATATCAAATGATATTTCGCACATAAGTTCCGAATAACTCATTGGTACGAGCCGGGGTTTGAACTTGCGACCTCCGGATTGCAAGTCGCACGCTCTTACCGCTAGGCTACCAGCGCTCTATAATATAAGGCTTTTCGACATATGAATATGTTATTCTCTTAATTTTAACTTGAATTATACAATCAGCAGCAGATGTCCAGAATTATGTTAACACGCTCTTGTTCTCTTACCTATACAGACGTGTAGCTCATTTTGAATACCTCAGCCGCTTAGCTAATTCTACGTTGTTTGTCAGATTCCCTAAAACCCGAAAGTTGTCATTTTTTTATATCTTTTCCGTACACGGAATAATGGTGTTCCGGACATTTGGGAGGCGTACGCGGAGAAGGATAGAGCCAACGCGCAGAGGTCCTTTCGACAATTTAATGAAATTTTTTGTAATTATTATGAACCTTGGTAAAAAAATAGTTCAAGGTAGTTTGCGAAGTTCTATAAAAACAAAAGTAAACTCATGCATAAATTAGTTAGGTGTCTAACTTATTAAATAGGCAGTAATTGTTATTAATTTTATAGTATTTATTACTTTGACAAACAAAGTTCTGTATTCAATATGAACAATCTTCTTCAATACATCTAAAAAAGATGTCATATACCTATTTAATAAAATGTACTGATGTGGGTAGGCTTGGTAATTTAGGTATATAATTATATATTGTAATGATGTTTGACATTTGATTATAATATCTATTTCAATTTATTTTACTTTCAAATAATATAAATAGATCTCAATTTTGTTATATTTGCTTTGAGGCATTGTAACGCAATGCTGAAACGTTGTTTTTTTTTTTATGACAAAAGGTGGCAAACGAGCAGACGGTGCGGTTTTGCGAGGAAGTCACCAGTTACGTGAATCAGACGCGATTACTGCAAAAAGCGTGTGTTCAATTTATAATTTATCTATACCTAGTTTTACTCTTAAAACCCAACACAAAAATACGTTCTATATTACATATGGGCATTATTGAAATATTGCTCCTAGTCAAATCCTCTTGCTTAATAAACAATTGATTAAACTAAACTCCTTACTCATCCAACCATTCGCAAACACAAACATAATGCTGGCAACACTTCGCTATACTTAAACAGATATTAAACATTTTAAAACATGTTTATGGGGGTGTTTAAAAGTACAACCAGTTTATTCTGACCTCTCATCTATCCGCTTTACTTCTTTCTCAACACGTTTTCTAGGGACAGAGAGGTCTTTGTTAATCGGTGATGGCATTACAAACTGTCGAGTCTTCAAGAGTTGGAAAATCGTATCAGATCGATCGCAAGGGTTCTTCGGTTTAAAGGATTTAACGTTATGCAACTTAGTCGCAGTGAACGGTTTGCTTAAAGAATATGGGATTGTGGGGCGATGGGGTTGTGTTGAGATTTGGATCTTTGGTTTAACTTGGATGGTTAAAGATATGTCTATAGGGATTTATTGTAATATACGACAAAAAGTTGGTGGATAAGTTGTCAAGATTATTAGAAAGATTATTTTGGGGTGTAGTCTTATACAGATTAAAAATATCTTAAAACAGCTTGTTATAGGTGACTGGCTGAGAAGTAAATAAAAGATTACTATATAATTTTTTCAACAGCTTTCTAGCATAGTCGGAGAGACGTATCCTTATACAAAGATAACTAACTAATTGATACTTTTTAATATGCTCGTATGTATAGACCTATTTGTTTGTGTGATTGGGCAGTTCAATGGTTACTTCAATGTTTTGTTTTCGATTATTTGTGCAACCCTAAGCATTTTTTTTTATACATGACTGACCAGCGTTTGACGTCAGTCACACCTGATGGTAAGTGTCGACGAGGTCGAGGGTGTAGCACGTTCGTTCAGTAACAGCCTATTCACTTTTCACTTGCCTTGGAAATACCCAAATTATATCTTTCTGGGAATATAGATGAAGGGAGCGAATTCCATTCCTTAGTCCGCATTAGGAAGGTAGAAGCGAATTGTTTCGTGCGAATGAATGGAATATTCACAACTGTCTAAGATTCCCTTTTACTCCGCTACCTTCATGGAAAGTCGTAAATAAGTAAATAAATAATTATATTACAGAACATCCTTACACAAATTGACTGAGCCCTACGGTAAACTCAAGAAGCCTTGTGTTGTGGGTACTCCGCCAACGATATATATAATATACAAAGTACTTAAATATACATAAAACGCCCAATACCCAGGAACAAATACCTGTCCTCATGACACAAATAAATGTCCGTACTGGGATTTGAACCCAGGACCGTCGGCTTCATAGACAGAGTCCCCACTAGGTCAGACCTATCGTCGTCATCGTTAGTACGAGTTCGTGTTGAATATATCGCTTATGAGCTATAAGACCACCTTTTACGTGTGTGTTAAACTTATGAGATGCGCAATTCATGAATTCCTTCATCGCATGTTGTAGTATCTTTTCCATTTCATTATCTATTGGAGGGTTAAGTTAACCCTCTTCTGTCAACGACATAAACTGGGATTACAGGCGCGTCGACAGGGATCAGAGGATTAGTTTGTACTTTGATTAACATGTGGAGTTGGTTAGAACTCTTTGTATTTAACTTTAAAAAACTTTGCTTCCTTTTTACCTTTAGGTGTTTTGTCTATGGCTTTTTAACTGACCATTTGTAAACCTTATTACAAAGGGATAAGGTCTACATATAGCAACCTTTATAGTTTTCGAGCACGTATGTCCGTTTGTCCGTCTGCTTTCCTCCCTCGCGGCTTAATTCAGTGGCCGTTAGTACTAGAAATCTGAAAGGTTAGGTAAACTGAGGTATAGGTGAAAAACTTAGCTAAAGCACCTGGCCTATGTAGTAGTAACGTGTGTACACGCATGTCGGCGTTCTATATTCAAATTTTGACGTAAGTTCCATATTGATTATCTGCACAACTACATAGACAAGGTTTCAGTTAAGTTTTTCACCTATTATATTGATATTCTTGTGATCCGTATTCCGTATTACATACGTATACCGAAGCATTAAATCAGCCCCCTTAAAAATTACATTCAATATTCTCCCACTTTACCTTATAAGAGTGAAAAACCAAAATTAATCTAATATTTGAATGGACTCTCATCCATACAGACATCATTTCCCATTCTCTCAAAATAGACAACAAAAACATAAATATAACCTACAGGACTTTGCACTACTATGCAAAGAAATAAAATGTTTTTGACTCATAAATATAAATACAAGTAGTTATAATAGGGTTGATTGTTTTCTGCTTTAGCCTATCTTAAAGGCCGGCAACGCGATTGTGAATCCTCTGGTGTTGCGCATGCTCATCTACGGTAATTACACATTCCCATGAGGCAATTCATCCGCCTGCTCGTTTGCCACAAAAAAACCCTTTTGTGCAACGTAACATGATGTTTTAACACCTTCAATCGCATTGAAACATACTTTTATGAGGTCGAAAGGACCCTATCCGCAGTGAAGGTATTAAAAATCAAATAAGTAGGGGCTTGTAACGGCCATAAAAAAATGAGTTTTAAAGAAGTCTAAAAACTTATTTTACCGGCTGTACGCTAAGCTGTTAAAAATATCGAAGTACGCTCCGTAACACGGTATATTACGTAGTGGGTGTCAGATCCGTCCAATAGTAACGCAGGGGTCGTGACCCCGGCGTCACGCCACGCCCTTTCTAATTCAGTCACTGGCTGAAAACATGAGCCTTATCATATTTAGGTCTGTGAAATGTTATACCAATTATGTTTCAATATGATATGATGGATACATTCTGACATACAGTCAGCAGCAGAAGTGGTTATGCGTTTGAGGTGTTCAAAATGAGGTCAACTCATCTCTATTGTTAAGATAATAAGAGCGTGTGGAGAACCGCTTAGCCACTTTTGCTGCTGACTGTACAAGTCATAAATCAGAGAGAAATATGTATTTGCGTATAAAAAGCGTGAAGAGGTAACAGACAGACAGAGTTACTTTCGCATTATTTATAATATGTTGTAGAACTAGCTTTTCCCCGCGACATCGTCGGTCAGCCATGCTCGTCTTTGAAGTATGGTTGCGGGATAAAAATTATCCTATGTCCTTTCTCGTAGCTCAAAATCTCTCCATACCAAATTTCATCGCAATTAGTTCAGCGGTTTAAGCGTGAAGAGGTAACAGACAGAAAGACAGAGTTGCTTTCGCATTTATAATATTAAGTAAGTATGGAAGACCTGCCATAATAGCACTGCTACCTTTTAGGTATGTAGTGTTGTGTTCCTGATGGTGAGTAAGGTTCCCAGAGCTTTAACCACCCTTAAAGGCCAGCAACGCACTTGTGACTCCCTTGGTGGTGCCCATGGGCGTCGGTATTATGCTTACCATCAGGTAATCCGACTGTTCGTTTGCCGCCTCTGTCATAAAAAAAAGTATGGATTGCTATGACTCACGAAAGTTTAAATAGAAACGTCATTATTACTCATCAAATGTTTATGTAAGTTTTTAGCTACAGCAAATCTCAGACGATATATCTGTCTGTGTATCTCAAGTCTCAGTACGTATGTCCCGGACAAACAAAGCTTTGCGTCTTGCGCGCTCTAAGGATCAATACGACGCCCTCCCCGCCCGGTCACCGCAAAAACTTTACACTTACCTATTCCCGGCCGGGTTTTACGGGCTCACCGTATTCAGGGTTAGCCGTTTCCTGTGTAAAAATAACCTACCTACTACACTACTACACTACTTATGCACTTCTCGGGCCCGCCGACTTGGGCTAGTGGCGTGGTTACCATATTGTAGTGTCAATTTTACAGCAGTTCACAACCAACTTGATAGGGCGACGGTAATTGCTTACCATCAGGCAATCCGTCTGCTCGTTTGCCACCTTATGTCATAAAAAAAAGTCAGCTTGCTACTCAAATTTAAGCCTTGGCGATAGTATCTTTTCAATAGTATCTTATGAATGTCTAATAAAACCACCAGTTCTAATTCTGACACCTCTGAAGCGAAAACATTAATACCGGCATGAAACTCGACGGGACTTATTTTGTCAAAACAATGATACATCAAAACTACATAATTAGTTATATGTATTCCCACAAGTGAAGTTCATTTAGTTCGTATCACAAAATGCTGTCTTAAAACTATTATCAGAACTCATAGTGTGAATAGTCCTAGGACTTAGGCTATAATTATGTACATTTGAAAAATCTTGTATGTAAATGTTATGTGTTGTTTCGCAAATAAAGAAAATAAAATGAATAAAGAACATAAAACAAAACTACCCTTAGAACTACCCGATTCTTAAGTAAAACTTTATCTGGTACACCATTTTATTTCCATATTAAATGTTTACATTTGTATAGAAAACCGCAAACATATTTCTATTATTTTAATTGATAGTTGTTAATATGACCAACACAGAATTAGTTTTTCATAACCTCTGTAAATATTTTTTAAACTCCCCAACACCCATACAAACACATTACAATCATAACCCTTCCTTTGCCTTTACACCAGCCGGTTAAATCTCTTTTTAGACATGCAATGACTGGTTGCAAAAAAAAACTCAACCCGTTAATGCTCGCGTTTGTTTGACATCCTTTACACTAAAGCCAGTTCACACGAGCACAGTGGCGCCCTCATTACGGACGGGAACACGCTTCCCTTTGATCTTTCACGTCTCTGTCTGTATATCCCAGCTTCATATATACTTAAATGCATGTACAGGATAAACTAGCTTTTCCACGCGACTTCGTAGAACTGGCAGTCTTTAACACGTTTGAGGCGCCATGGGGTCGATCGACCCCCCAATAAGTATAGTTAACTACGGTGTTAAGTAACTGCCGCAGCAAAGGTGTTAAAGTTTGGTTGCGGGATAAAAATTATCCTATGTCCTTTCTCGTAGCTGCGTACCAAACATCGGAATTAATTAAAACATTGCGTGAAGAGGTAACAGATAGACAGAGTTACTTTTGAATTTATAATATTAGTATGGAAACGAGCGGACCCTGGTGCTCCGAGGCAAAGAAAAAATTGCCAATTTTGGCCGACGCCTAAGGAAGAGAGGTGGTGATCCCCGGGCCGGCTCCTACCTCGTACAGCAAATATTGCTGGCAATACAGCGTGGCAACGCCGCCAGTATTTTTGGCACATTTGCACCAGGTACCAGTCGTCTCGGTGAAAGAGAAGTTTATTATGTTAGTTTTAGTTGAATTTTTAAATTATTTATTGTTTAATTATGGATTAGCATGTATGGAAGTATGGATATGGATAAGAATCTAGGAATATAAGTAATGAAACTCCAATAAATATGCGTTAATACAACATGGATTTAACAAAATTAAGTAAAGGGGTAGATAATTAACAATATAATCAAAAACAAAATGGACGGGCATGTCCTTGTACGGACCGTTGAGAGTAAAAGAAAATTCAGAAGATAGGGTAAATCGCCAGTAACTGGGCACGCACTGAAGATGAATGCAACTTTTTTATAAAGCTACGGAACCCTTCATTATGCTTGGTCCGACACGCACTTAACACCTTTTTGTATAGGTAATGAATAATTATGGCAACGACTGAAAACAATATAATCGAATAATGCTTATGGCATAGTTAAGGTTAGGTACTTTGAAAAAACTTACCTAAAAATAGCTACGAAATTTCGCTTCCTTAGATATCTGAAGTGCTACTTAATCTATTACCGTCATAACACTCGGCCATAAAAACCGCGATAAGCGTTTTTTCTCCGCTCAAGTTATCTGCTTGCCGCGTGGACGGTCCCCAGGGAGTTCTGAGATGCCCTTTTTTAGGGTATTTTTACGTAAACGATCATATTGATGGATAAGTGAAAAAGTGATGTGTTAGTAAAATGTTTTAGCAATCGTTGCCACAATGTAGCGTTTTTTTGTACTTCAAAAGCGGAAATTTCTTGATCTAATGATAATTTAGTTTTAAAAGTCATATATGAAAGTATCGGTAAACAAAATAGATGGAATAGCATAAACGACATACATATCTTGTCTATACATATCTTGAAACTTGTGTTATGCATAATAAAGATGATAGCAGCCATGGTTGACGTTTTATCGTCTATCGCGCTATCCGTCACTTTCGCACTCACATTCTTGTTAGAGCGTGACAGATTTTGTATCAAGTGATAAAAACCCGAACATATTAGGTTAGCAGGGCGTCATTTATTGGGCTTAAACGTGTCGAGCACTGGTACGTTTACCTCATCGTTTATAACAAAGTTTGGTTATTCGTTACATCAATTATAACTTATAGTATATATTTTTCATTCCTACGTATTCATTAGAGTTGTTAATAATAATTAGCAACTATACAGTGTGTATTTTTTTTTGTCATACCATACGGGCGTATATTGTAGTGGCGGGTAGTATTGGACCTCTAGAACCTATTTACATCCATTTTGTTTAAAAAAATGGGTTATTTTTATTTCATGCATAAAAATTAAACACGCAATGTATTGCATCCATAGTAATTATAACGTACCGATGTGTCATGTCATATCAGTATTACTTGTCATGTCAAAATAAGTTGGACTGCGTACATTGCTGCCCGGTCAGGTTTAAAATAATCTTATTTAAAATAATGTTATAACACTATTTAACAAAATTATTAACATAATACGAGTCGTATTACTGGATACTATATGTGGACAACGTATACGCCCGTATGAAAAATACACACTGTATTTAATGCTTAGTGTAATTTCAGATCAGGAATCTGATGATACTAAATAAGAAAATTTTTTAACTAGGCAGCCTATAAAGTGCTGGTATTAGAAATTAAGAATCATGTTCCACATTACACGTATGAATCAAGAAAATAAAGATAATTTTTCAACTCCTTTTTCGACTCAAATTCGGAATAATTTTTTACCAAGCAAATTCCGTCCTGTTGTGTATGGGAAACCGCAAAGGCCTAAAATATACTCAGTATTACCATGTTTTTTTAATTTGAACAAAAACAAATTTCTTGCGTTTGCAATGTCACTTTAAAGGTAAATTCTGCCTTAAATTAGTTTGTATTAAAAACCGCCAGCTCTTCTGACTTAAACAATTCTTTATATTTACGACCGTTGCTATTTCGGTGGGAAGATATCTCGATATACTCGCAAAGTGGCCAGTTTGTGGTTCCAGAAACTACCAATTTGGGAATATTATCTCTTCCGAGATAACTCGCGGTAGTTTTTATGGTAGAAATTATTTATGACAGTGTTAAAAGAGAAATTTAAGTAGTTCTTTATTGTGTGGGTTTGTTTGTACTGTTGAGTGACATGGTATGTGTTGTAATCACTATATAACTAGTATTTAATGTAATAAATTTATATTAAATAAAATATACTTAATGAAAGTTATGACGATGCCTTTTGCGGATTCCATAGTTAGTTTGTGTGAGACGAGGCCTGTTGCCGATTTTAATATTGCCACCTGACGAAGCCTGCGCTGTGGATAGATATTTGTATAATAATCTAATGAAATATGTGTATTTATTTATTAAATAAAGTTTCATCAACTATCATCTTAAAAGAAAACCAAGGGATTTAAAAATAAAATTGTCTCTGTCTTAATAAAAAATACTTGATTAAAATGGATTCTAGGATTAGCTATGTTTATACGTGGTACATGTGGAGGTCCAAAGGGCCTATGTTCAGCAGTGGATGTCTTATGGCTGAGATGATGATGATACATGGTTGATACGAAGTTGATAATTTTTAATCTCTGCATAAATTATAATACGAATCTTGTAGCCGTTAATATCAATGTATAAGAAACAACAAAGTCTATAAGATTTGTAACTTAAAATGTAGCTATAATTACAAATTATAACTATAACAAATCTAATAAAAAATCTCTACTACCTGCTGAGTCCTTAAAGTATTGTAATCAGGGACAATACTAAGGGTATATACTATTTAAACTCATTCAATCGCAATTGGAACATTTTTGACAGTAAATCTCAAAAAATAAAGTTTTTTTTACCACATACTTTTGGAAAATACAGTGGACTGTCGAGACCCTCGTTCCGTGGGGCCCTAGCACTATCTATGGGTCTCTTTAAGGACCTTTAAAATAGACTCACAGACCCCCACAGAAGACTGAAGAGCTGGCAGCTACCTCGCTCAACGTATCATTCTTACGATTCAGCCAGGAAATGCTGCCAGCATCTTCGGTACTATGCCACAGGGGCCATTTTTAGATTTATGTTAGTTTATTAGTTTTAATCATTAATTCTTTTTATACGTATTTAGTTGTTTTTAGTAATAAAGATTTATGTTAATCTCTAATACTTTTACGCTTAAACTAGCATTTTTTTAATCTAGTAAGACACAATTTCAGGGCTCATCGGGTCCAATTAGATCGTGAACTATTAAAGCGACGGCAAAAACCGCGGAATTCTGTAGGGTGGCACCAGCTGTGTTCCGCATGTAGCTACAGGCTGATGCCGGAAGCTCACGTGACAATATTTATGGTGCTAATAGACAACACGGGAAAAAAATAGTAATAAAATAATTATAGTACTTAGTTAAGTTCATGTACCTATATACAATATTGTTTTTAATCATAATAATATTTACTGCGGAATGTTGTATGGAGACAAATCACATCGGTTTAATGATACTATTAAGAAAATTGTAACCACTATTGTAAGTCTCTTTTAATAAAAAAAAATAGTATCAATATCAATCTATTCGTTTTGGTGTAAATCTCCATGACAACAATTGAGTAAAAGCTCCACAAACGCCAGAAATGTGAGTCAGTCTGACATCTTGACTGACTTTTTAAAGTATGAAAAAAAATAGTTATTTTGACTATGAAATATTGCGTTTATTTATAATATAAGAAGTTGCTATACCACTTATTTTTAATTAAAATGCGAGGTATTCGAATTATAAAACGTGACTTACGTTTTACAATTCGAAATTTTAGTTGAAACTCGACGATAGGTTTTAGCTTAACACCTTTAAGTATCGAAAATAAATGACGTATACTTAAGAAAAAGTGATGTGGTCCTCCGGCGTCCAAGGCAGGATTTGAACCCGCGTCTCCAGCTGTCGCGGCTGTCGCCTATTGGGCAATCGGGCCAATTAGACCACTCGAACAGCCCCCGAACGAACGAGTATTAGGGTGGCCCAATTGGTTAAGGCGTCAAAGTATATGTCATCTATTTTCAATTTATATAGTAGTGCTACTACTTAAAAATAGAAACAACACAAAATATTTAATTTTATGTTCTTAGTTGCTTAAGTATTCATTTAAACATTTAACACACCCTGTAGATGCAGTAGGATCCCGTGGGAACGAAATGGTTCATCTCTAATATTCAATACTTTAAGGAAACCGATGTTTTTGTTTCTTATTGGAATTTTGGACGTTTGGTGACGGAAGTCCCGGAGACAGTGAGAATTTACATGTTTCGTGGGACCAACAAGAAAACTAAAATTATTTCTATTGTTAGTTTCTTTCTGTATAAAAGTAGTCACTATTATATTTTAAAATGTTTTGTTGTTACATTTGCCGTGTGATGCCGGCTGACTAGAATAGCACCACCCCATCTCCGCGGAGTCGTAAGAGGTAACAAAGGGAAAAATCCTACGGACGGGCAGCAGCGTCCGTCGAAACCCAATCTACAGCTACTGCGGTCGCCAACCCGTCTGCCAAGCGTGGCGACTATGGCAACTGCCCCCAAGATGATACAAGTGTGTTTGTGGGAGGCCTATGTCCAGCAGTGGACTGCATACGGCTGAGATGTATGTATGTTGTTACATGTCATTTGTCTTAGGAAAAGTTACCAAGCCCACTGATGGACGATTTATTCATTTAATTATTTTTACAGACAATATGATCCAATTTCAGTTCCAATATGGACTAGAGCTGGTTTTGAACCGGAGTCTTTAGCTTTCACACCTATTGCTCTGAGGACCTACCGCGTAAATCAAAGTTCTAAAGTTTCGTTCATCTGTCTTTTTTGCTCCAATTAAGGCTTAATTACTGTGACAATCGTCCGAAATTTGCGAATTTCGATTTCCGCGCGCTTTCAATTCTAGTAGCTATTTTATAAAGTTAGAAAATGTAAGTAACTGTTCATTGTTGGTAGGTATGTTAGTTCATATAAGAATACGGTTAACAACCAATACATTATAATTTGTCCAATTTCAATTATGTTTCTATTAGTATTTACATAGTAATATTTTTTTTCTGAAACTTTTGCCCATTTAATTCGTTAACATCTGAAAAAAAAACAAAATTGTACGTTAACGCTTTGACGGCAGGAATACGGCCAGTGTCAATAAGAAAAAAAAGTAAAACCATATGCGAAATTCAAAAATGTCATTTCAAAATTGGAACAGATTGTTACACGTGCGTTCCGTTTGACCGAGCGCAGCGTGGGAACACGCACAGGTGCCACGAAATCGGAACAAATCAGCCAGGAAGTTAAACATACCAAAACAATATTTAAAACTAAAGCTTTAACCGTCATTAGAATTTCAACCGTAACGCTGAAGATTTAAAGTTGAAATTGGTTTAATAAATGGTGTAAAGTCGTAATAATATTGACTAGGGAGTTGATAGTTGTGATTGGATGTGATATTGAATAATTATAATTTAATTAGCTTTTCCTCGCGACTCCGTCGGCCAGCCATGAACGTCTTTATAGTATAGTTGCCGGATAAAAAATATCCCTTTTCTCGTAGCTGAGACCCTCTTCATACCAAATATCCCAATTGGTTCAAGCGTCGCGTAAAGAGGTAAAAGATAGACATATACATTAGTATGGATAAGTATGGATATGGATAAGAAGCTTGGAAAATAATTAACGAAACTCCAGGCCGCATAAAATTCTGACAGCATCTTTTTGCGGTTTTTACATCGTGACTCGGTTGAGCTAGGGTATGTCCTTAAACTACGTCCAACAATGAGAGGTAGGGCACAGCGAAGTACCATCACGCTTGAGTCTGGAGAAGCCCAACTGGGGAATTACCTCCTTACAGAAGACCACAGCCATAATAGCACTGCTACCTTTCATGTATGTAGTGTTGTGTTCCTGATAGTAAGGTTCCCAGAGCTCCAACCCCCTAAAACGCCGGCAACGCGCTTGTGACTCCCCTGGTGTTACGGGTGCCCATGGGCGACGGTAATTGCTTACCATCAGGCAATCCATCTGCTCGTTTGCTACCTTTGTCATATTTTTTTAAGTGAGATACTATTGCCAGTGACTGTATTATAACTTTGAAACAGAACATGTTCGCAACCTCTGCATTTATCAAAAAACGCACACACAGCTCCGACGTCATCGCGTAAAATTAATTAAGCGATCAGAGGTAAACAACCCCTGGCACGGAAGATAGCGCTGATAATTTATTACCGCGCGCATTGTCTTTCTCTTTCTTCATTAGGGGGATGTTAAAAATTATGTTTATTTTTTTTACAGATCGTTCTCATTTATTTTGTATTTTGTTCTGTAAGAGAAGATTGATAATTTTTTTTTAAGGGTGGCTCACATATGGTTTGTAGTTTTTGGTTCTGTAACAAGATTAGCTTGTAGTTAGTAAATGTTATTTAATATGAAAAAGAAGTTTAGTATCAGAGATCTAATATATACCTTGTATTATTTTTAAACAAATTAAGCGGTATACCACTACGGTAGTTCTTGGACAATAATACCTCTTAATTATCTGTACCGAGTAGTTCATATACTAATACAACTGTAGTTACTTGAACCTGACAAGATTAGTTATATCGTTTTTATAACCATCTTGTCAGTAATTAAATTGTGAGCTAACATATTGATATACTTATACTTACTACAATCATGATAAAATCTGTTATCTTTAAAGTGCTTAAGCCACGTATCTGAGTATGTGTTGTTTTTGACGCAATATCAAGGGGAGATTTCAGGAAATAGTGTAACTAATTACACAAAACTGACAGCAAATAAACTTTTCTCAATAACTTACGCTGATTCAGTACACTATCCTGTCCATGCGGTACTGGCAACAAAACAGAATCAAACCGCAAAGATTTACTCAAGAAACGTGCATTAAAAAAAAACAAAGTGAACCCTCCCACGTCCCCGGAAGTCCAGGTGTAATAAATCAGGCCGTTGACGGAACACGGTGCAGATTAATTTCATTCCTCACCGACTTAAAACTTTACCATACTAATTTGAATCGCTGTCGTTAGTGGTTGTGCACCCCTGTATTTTAAGCGCACCCCAAAAGCAACCTTAACGTTCAAGCAGTAAGAGTCAAAGTCGGTTGACAGTAGAATGTAAATTGGCCACTTAAGAGCATACGACTTTGAACTCCACGCCTTTGTTTTAAGATTGATATTTGGTTGGATACGAAAGTGTCACAAAATGTTCTGAATAATGTTGGAATTCATAATAAATGGCTGAAGAGCGTCGTGACGTATGCGAGTTGAATCCTTGGTTGTCATTCTATCGTTTGCTGAACTACAGAACATACGAGCCTTTACCAATAGGTATTTAAATTCTGAGTCCGATTCCCTTTTGCTTTGACAGACTCGTATATAAAATAGATGTAGTAATGAGCAAGCCACATTGCACGTAGAGAAGATGGCCGATGGGGTCGAAAAGTGCTCGAACGGAGTCCACGGACTAGCAAGCGCAGCGCAACGTCCACCCACAAGATGGACAGACGACCTCATTAGGTCGCCGGAAGACGCTGCATGCAGGTCGCTTCCAACCGGTACATGTGAAGGTTCAAGGGAGAGCCCTATGTTCAGCAGTGGACGTCTTGTGGCTGAGATGATGATGATAATGTACCTTATGGGATCGTGTCGGATCGCATAATTTTGATTGGCATAATTAATTATTTCGCATAACATTTGGCATATACTTATACGTAAAATAATTAAATAAATATTACAGGACATACAATTACACAAATTGACTAAGCTCCACGGTAAGCTCAAGAAGGCTTGTTTTGTGGGTACTCAGCAACAATATAATATACAAATACTTAAATACATATATGAATCAGGAACAAATATCTGTGCTCATAACACAAATAAATGACCTTACTGGGATTTGAACCCAGGACCATCGGCTTCATAGGCAGAGTCACTACCCACTAGGCTAAACCTGTCGTCAATACGTAATTCATAATTTGGCTTAAAGTATTTTTTTTTTAGAAAATGTGGGAATTATAACGGCATTTTAAGGTTTGGTTTATTTTAAGCGTGCCCTAACTTTTTGCAGAAATCGCGAAGCGTCTGGTTGATGTAACTGGCGACCGAAGTTTTTAGTTATAATCATATTATGAAAAAATCACATTATGCCAAATTATGTGTTTATGACAATCGCAATTTTTATATGGGATCGCAGTAAAAACGCGGGGCAGAAACGCTAATGTGCCCACGCTCTTACCTACCAAACAAAACAACAATCTTTTAAATGCGCTTTACTATATGTAACTTTAAAACTTTAAAATACACTATAATTCAGAACATTGTTTCAATTACCTACAAACTTTATTGTCAATACGTCGATTCATTAGCAATTTCACCAATGCGCGCATTTCCATACAATTATTTGACTTATCAAGGTTATACCAAATCAAACATGCAGTTTAAACAGTAAACATAGCTTTTATTCGACGGTAACACGGTTGAAACTTGATTAAATTGGCTGTATTGGTATTTGCACAAAATTCAGATGCCCGCGACTTCAATAAAATTGGTCTCGGTGTAGGCGTGAAAATAAATCAATGATAAAATACAAAATGGCCACCGCAGCTGTCAATTTGTGAATGAAGACGTCATTGTTAACATGTTGTGGTCATTTCCGTGCACGAAATAGTAGGTAATCTTTATAAATATGAGCATAAAGTGCAGTTTGCTATGTTATTAAGTTTTTCACATGATTTTCTAATGTGGTTGTTATATTTGTATAGAAAAAGCAGTGGTCATTACAAGTAGATTCTCCGGTCATTATTGGCTTGTAAATGTTCTGTTACAATTAATTTCATGGACATTTACGTAATTGTCGTGGTAAAGAGATATGTGGGCGGCGAGAATGGACAAATTGCTGGCGTTAATGGTTTTCTTAAGTAATTTATAGTGGCCAGTATACGCACGTGGCCTATTTCGTTTGAATAAAAAAAATACAATGTTAAGAAATCATAAAGGAGTTTCTATTTTTTTTAAACTGCGTTTTGATTCTAAATGTGAAGTGAAGACAGCGTGCTTATGCTTATACCTACTGAGAATGACGAAGTTCGATTTAGTATTTCATTTTAACACTTTTCCGTATTCGTGCCATAGAGATAGAGTGATGTTTAGATAAATTAATACGATAGTAAATATATAACAAGGGTAGCCTTACACAAAAATGAGCCGAAAGCTCAAGAAGTCTTGTCGCGGGTAATCACTGTAACTACTCAGACATGATATGTATAATATAATACTTAAATACATAGAAAACACCCCGGAACAAATATCTGTGCACATTTTTTTCTCGCCTCTGTAGGTAGAGGCTCTAGTGTAGGTAAGTTACTTTTGACGTAAAAAAACGTCTCGAATGCGTAAGTGATAATGTTATTTATATGGGAAACACTAACGCAATGGTAAAGTAATATTACGTTAAAACTTAGACTCAGGGCTCAGGTGAGACTGAAGAAACGCTGGTCTGTGGTGTATAAAAATATCGCCAGGCAAACGTAATTTATCCTCTCAAATGTCTTATAAGAAAGGTATCTAATAGCATTAAGACATAATTTACGCTAATCCGTAATTGGAAGCCTTGCGAGGCTCATAGAAAAGTTGCCATTTCGTTTGTGATTCGTTCCTTCCGCTATGGTGACCATAATACAGGAATAGCGGGACTTTTCCCTATTTGAATGTAAAGTAAAGTAAGTAGGGTGACGGCGCCAGTAATGAACAAGAAACCGATCATGAACATTAGTGATTATTTCAAAGGAGTCAAGGGTTGCGCATTTGTAGGTAAATATTCAATTTAACGTTATGGTTTTTGATGAAATAAAACAACTAAAACGGATTAAATCGCGTATACTAATTTTTCCACCCGATGACCACGAACGCTGCTAAAGGGTTCGAAACGTCGGGATGAAATTCAAATTAGTATACGCGATTTAATCCGTTTTAGTTGTTTTATTTCATGAGTAATTATCGCGGCAACTGAAGACAATATTAAACAATCAATTAATTGAATCAGGCGTTACTTTGCGGAAGTCCATATTATTAACAAAAATAAGTATAGTAAATAAAAAAATCCCTAAATAGCTTAAAGTACGGTCACCCTACAATCAGCGTACAGTCGACGCAGTATTACATGTCGAACAATCCTCTTACCGCGTCTTACTGTACGGCTTCAGTGAAACTTGCGGCGAGGCCTAATTTACTCGACCACAGAAAATGTGGTTATGGTTTCTTTAATAAAACTTTGGCGTATTATTAAAAAACTAATTTTAATCTGGTATGCTGCTACGAGTATTTTGATTTCCAAATAGCTAAAATTAAGTCTATAGTTATTGTGTATATACATGTACCCGGACCCGGGTATGTCCTTAAACTACGTCCAACAATGAGAGGTAGGGCACAGCGAAGTACCATCACGCTTGAATCTGGAGAAGCCCAACTGGGGATGTACCTCCTCCTTACAGAAGACCATAGCCATAATAGCACTGCTACCTTTCAGGTATGTAGTGTTGTGTTCCTGATGGTAAATAAGGTTCCCAGAGCTCCAACCCACTTATAGGTCGGCAACGCGCTTGTGACTCCCTTGGTGTTGCGAGTACCCATGGGCGACGGTAATTGCTTACCATCAGGCAATCCGTCTGCTCGTTTGCCACCTTTGTCATAAAAAAAAAAATGTAAAGGATCTGACGGTAGTGACGGTGAGACATTCAAGCTTTTGTTATTTCTGTCTTTCTAACGAACGCAAACACCAATAACTTTGTATTATCAAAAACCACACAAATTATTAACGATAGTTTATTATTTACGAATATAAAGAACCTCATTAGACATTCAGCTGTTTCCGAAATGTTTCTGCTAAAATCAAATGAATATTCGATTCAATTTAATTTAGTGTTCGCGCCTTCCGCAATTATTCTAACCAAGTATTCCATAATGAGACGAAACTAATCACGTGTGCTCGAACCTTTAACCTACCAAAAAAAACTACCATTTTGGTAGAAATAAGTAAACATCACAAATGGCGGACATGACCTCCACCTTCCGCTTCCTACCCTCGTAATTTACGATTTATTAATAAATCAGTTTAACATAAATCATTAGGAATTACACTCATGGGAATAAGTTTATTAGTGGCATGGGTATAAGTGCCAGAATAGCGTGGGATTGGTAAGTTTTAAGATGAAAATAGATTAGAAAAGGGAGTGCTTTGAACAAATGGAATTAAAACATTAGGAGTTTGTTGTCACATTTTTTTATATAAGTAGGTAGTATTTTGTTTTGCTAGAATTTAGAGTTAACTACCGGGTGTTATAAAAACGGTGAAACAAGATTATCAAGCCGGCGGATTATAAAGGTCATGATTTGGAACATTTTTTACTATGGAGTCAACTTTGTAAATTAAAAAAAAAAATCTCTCTCATACAATCTCGTCAACTTTACTTGACCTTTTCTATGGAACAGCTCAATTTTTATTTAATTTTACAAATTATACTTGAGAAAAAGTTACCAAGTCCTATGGTGGTTCGATGGTGTGTATGGTGATTAGCGCATCAGGAACTAAAGTTGGAGATTAGGGTTCTCAAATCCAGTCTCGGAAGCCGGAGGACAAAACCCGGGGGTACCTCAAACAGACCGCGGTCTATGGGAGAAATCCAGGTCACCTGTGGCTGAAGTAGTAGCCTCTATACTATTTCGATTAAATGAAAGAGTTTATGAGTCAAGATTATTCTTACTAACTTAGTCAAGGGACCCTTTCCTTTGACAAAGTTAGTGAGAATACATTTTGATATTATTTAGATAAAAATAAAAATACGTTTAACAGTTTTAAGCAACCTGTTTTGGAATGTTTGGCAACAAAGCAACCACCCTTACCAGTTCAACCCTTTCCTAAGTCATCAGGTGTTATGGTCACTAGCGGCCATACTGTTCCAAATTTTTTTATAGTCTAGCAATACTTTCTCAATAACAGATAAAAGGTTAAATATAATTCTTTTTTTTTTGTTTATTATTCTGTGACCGGAACTGTGGGCGCACTGTTTGAGAACTTTAACAAAAGTTAATCAGACGTATTACAGTCGCAATCAGATATATCGGAGCTGTGGAGGTGGTCACAAATATCTGAACAACACTGCCAAAGCCATAAAGTGCATATTCAGATGTAACTGATGGCTCCTAGTACATTCAAATATTGGCATTTCGAACACTTCGCCTAAGTTTTTTGTATATTTTTTGGGTAGATTTTCCTATAATTATGTCACTCTACAAGTGTTGTTAAACTTTTGCACCCATAGTTTCGATCACTGATATCTAATATTATTTTATACACCTCAAATTCGATTTGCACGAATTACTGTGGCAGAAGAATACACTAAAGTCTTTTTAATACTACACTGACGATAAAAAAATATATTCAACTAGTAGCCCTAAACTTTCAAATCCGTCTCGCCATATTTACCTACCAGCTGATCAATTGCTTACCAAATTGACTCCTAAGGCGCTACCGCCAAAAACGATATTTGTTTTCGGACGATTGTCTTTGTCACTCATGACGTCTTAATTAAGGTAGAAGAGAAAGATGCCCGAAGAATACTAACTTCTTCGTTCGCGGTACCGAGCGTAGTAATCTTTTACAGTCGGCAACACAAGTCATCACTAGCAGGGGTTCAACATCTACGGGTCACCGTACGCAAGGCTACGTAAGTACTTACCTACACCAAACCGCAAGTTCCTTTCGTAACGGACACCGAGCACGTGCGACTTCCTCGCCGCCACTCGAGACCCCGGAAACCTCGCCCAAGACAAACCTTATCGAATTCAAGGGGGATATGAACAAGGTATAGATATACAGGGATTGCTGAGCCGCAAGCCAATGTACGTAATTTAGCCGCTTAATAAATAATTGATGTCCCCTGAAGTTGTGTCACGTCACGAGTGATTTGCACTACACGATTAAGTTGCATAGGCCAGTGCCTATGCAACTTATTGACATCTCATATTGACAGCTTTTAACTATGCACATCACTTTTCACTGAGCATTTTACACAGTAAGTATGAAACAAAAGAACATAGCTTGAACCGTAAGTGGCTCAACAATTATAGTCGGTGACTGCACATAGTTAGTTGTATATGTTTTATAGAAGTTGTATGACATTGTCTTGTAAGTGACCAAAGTAGCTAAAATATGCTCGTACAGATTCTTATACTTTTAGAAAAAAAAAAAAAAACTAATATATATTCATTTAAAATTCATCGGCTCTAAACATCTTTCCATTGCCTTCTATATTTTTATAAAGACAATTCGTAAGCAACTTCCCGCCATAATATTTCCATACCCTTAGATTTACCTTGTATAGTTTCACGCTGCTAAATTTTAATCATAGAAAAACATGTCGTATTTCAATGTATTAAGAGCGTTGTATAATTTTTTGACTTGACTAGTTATTGTTGCTCACCAATTTAACTTATGCCGGTGTTAAATTTAAAATTATTCTAAATTCGTTCTTACGACAAGTCAATAAAGGCGTTGTTGTTGTAACACAACAGCAATATGTTTTGTAAAGGTGTGCGGTATAAAATAATCGCATAGTAAGGGGAAGTCGAAATGTCTCCTTTATAACCGTGTTATGGGATTTAAACCGATGGTTTTAAATCGAACAGTTTATTTTTATTCATGGGTAAAGGTAATATTTACATATTTTTGTGGCTGGCCTAGTATACCTATGCTTTTTTAACCGACTTCAAACGAGAGGTTCGGAGTTTATGTATTTTTTTTTTTTGGTTTGACCGATGTGCGAAATTATATTTCGTTGAAAAGTTACCTATCACGAAATGACCCAATATATTTAAGTAATGATTACGTAGTTAAATTATAAATTAACTAATAAATATATGTGTTAGTCAGCTAACCATAACTAGCAAGCTTTATTAAAATCGCTCCAGCTGTTAAGACGTGAAGAAGTAACAAACATACACACTCACAGACTCACAAACTTTCGCCTTTATAATATTTAACAAAGTACTCACTAGTAGCAAAATGACAAAAAGGTATGTCCATAATAATGTGTACCTACTTAACCACCTATAATAAAATATATCTGAAATCTATTTTTTGTTCTTTCGATTTAAATATCGAATATCTGAAATCGTTTACAACTATTAACACAGCCGAGATTCTGTGTACGCCATTAGTGAACTGTACCCTCACCATGAGTTGTGACATTGACGTTTTCGATAACGAGTATCGAGTTTACTATCTGTGCATCTCGCTTGTACTATTTTAGTGCGAACGAGATGCACAGATAGTAAACTCGATACTCGTTATCGAAAACCTCAAAGTCACAACTCATGGTAAGGGTACTGCTAGTTTTCTCAAGTCCTTTCAACTTTTACAAAAACTTGTAAAAAGTTGGTCCTTCGCGTCCTGAGACTTTTTTAACATTATGCATTCTATCTGACAACTATAAAGCTGTAATCTTATTTTAACTTTGACAGTTTTTTTGTAAAATGGGGTACAGGTTGTAAAGTAATTTAAAATTATTTTATCGTGGCTCTTTAATTATAGTTGGAACGAGTAACTTTCTTATCATTTGATGTTTACCAGTCGCTGTTCGGTTAAAAATTTCATGAGGAAACTGAAATAATCCCAATAAAACCTAGTTTATCCTCTGAGTAGTAAGGTTAAATGGCAGTTGCTTTCGTAAGACTAGTGCCTATGCCAATTCCTGAAAGTTTCCGAGTGGAGCCCCGGCTCCCAAGAGCCGAGCCGTGGCAAAATGCCGAGAGAAGGCGTGGAAGATGATCTAGATACTAACAATAATACCTACATTTGACATTTTATTTTATCATTAGGTACTTCTCTTTGAAGTCGGTTAATAATATAGAACCCCTAATATGGCGCGCAATGTTTCGGAACGCATCCAATGAGGAGTAATGGCGCGTTCTTTTTGAAGTGATGTCGATTTTTGATGGCTTCTACCACTCCGTTCGTTCGTATCTAGTTGCGTCTTTATCTGTCGTATTTGTAAGAGCGAAAGAGATCAATTTTTGAATTCTGGCTTTGATCGTGGCTTGGTTGGTTGCGCGAATCACTGCGAAAAGACTATCGTCTTTTCCGTTGCTCGTATTAGCAAGATAGAGAGGCAGATAGTATGTTTTCAAATACTGTCCGAGACAGCCCCTGGTTACCAGGCTCCCATGAGCTGTGGCAAAATGCCGGGCCAACGTAAGAAAGACGATGACTCGTAAAAGGCACATAGTCCATATTTGTACTTACACAAAGTTAACTGGGCACTATGGATCACTTTTTTTTTTATGACATAGGCGGCAAACGAGCAGACGGATTGCCTGGTGGTAAGCAATTACCGTCGCCCATGGGCACCCGTAACACCAGGGGAGTCACAAGCGCGTTGCCGGCCTTTAAGGGGGGTTGGAGCTCTGGGAACCTTACTCACCATCAGGAACACAACACTACATACCGGAAAGGTAGCAGTGCTATTATGGCTGTGGTCTTCTGTAAGGAGGAGGTACTTCCCCAGTTGGGCTGCCCCAGATTCAAGCGTGATGCTCATCGCTGTGTCCTACCTCTCATCACTTTGAGGGACAGCAGTTAACGTCCTTCGGCTGATATGATGATGATGATAACGCAAAAAATACTAAAATTTCTGCCCATACCTAATCGTCTTTTCTGTATGTTTCCTATTTTCGATATCCAGTACAATATTACTGTTATTGTCAAAATCCGATTTTGCGTTCAATTTAATTTTTAACCCCAACCATGACCAATTCTGTTCCCGAATATTCTATTAAAAATGTGCAATAAACTTAATGTTGCCAACATAAAATATTTAACTGCGACATCACAATCTTTATGCTAATGTAGTAAGGTATGTTTTTGCTTGTTTTTCTAGTACTTGTAAGTTGGTATGTCTGTATTGACAATAGTGGAGCGGACTAGGGCGATTTGATTTATTGTTCTAAATAAATATAATTGTGAAAAAAATGGACATTAGATGTGGACCGTTAGTTGTTGATGTTTAACATTTTCGAAAGTATAGGATGATATAAATATTGTTGATGCATAATTTTTATAATTTTCATCTATATTCAGAAATAAGAATCTTAGGGACTAATAGGAGTTACTTTTGTTATATAAACAGTTTTTCCCAAGCTTCTGAGGTGAAAAAATATTTGTTTTAACAATCACCTGAATCACCTAGCCTAGTCATATGTGACTAGTAGTCCCTGGTACGAATCTTAATGCAACCTTCTCTTTTTTCTTATACAATTCAAGATTTAATCTAACAGTAAAATTAATATTACCGCCATAGCCCTCCGGGCGTAAAGGTATTCGAGTAACGGCGCCACTTACCAGATGACGCAGCGTGGCTAGACCTCCCACAAGGCGGACCGAAGATGAATCTTTACAAGATCCCGGGAATCCACTGGATGAGGGTGGCGTAAAACCGGTCATTGTCGGTCACTATGGGGCCTGTGCCCAGCAGCGGACGCGGACATGATGATGATGATGATGAAGATTCCTGATATTCCTGAATGATGGTTAGCATAACTTCTTTAGCGGAAGGAACTAATCACAAACGAAATGACAACTGCTCTATGGGCCTTGTAAGGTCAATTACAGATGGACGTCCTACTACTGATAATATACGATGATGATGATTAACATTAAACGCCATTATACGTTTTTGGACCTGGGTATGTCCTTAAACTACGACCAACAATGAGAGGTAGGTCACAGCGAAGTACCATCACGCTCGAGTCTGGAGAAGCCGAACTGGGGAAGTACCTCCTCCTTACAGAAGACCACAGCCATAATAGCACTGCTACCTTTCAGGTATGTAGTGTTGTGTTCCTGATGGTGAGTAAGGTTCCCAGAGCTCCAACCCCCCTTAAAGGTCGGCAACGCGCTTGTGACTCCCCTGGTGTTGCGGGTGCCCATGGGCGACGGTAATTGCTTACCATCAGGCAATCCGTCTGCTCGTTTGCCACCTTATCTCATAAAAAAAAAAAAAAAACGTGAAAAACTTAGCTAAAGCATCTGGCCTATGTAGTAGTAACGTGTGTGTACACGCATGTCGGCGTTCTATATTCAAATTTTGACGTAAGTTCCATATTAATTTGCACAACTACATAGACATGGTCCTTCAGTTAAGTTTATCACTTGGATGTAGACACAAATGGTTTTATTTAACGCCAGTAACTAAACTTTTTATGCTCCGAACTTAAAACAATAACAATAAAGAACACTCAAATCGCAGTAAACAGAAGAACGTCACGAAGTTCCATTTTTAAAATTTAAATTTCCTTTTTCGAACGCCATTTAGAACACTCAACTGCCAGTGAGATAACTTTACATTGGCCAAGCGTTCTCATTGCTTACCTAGTATCGGAGAATACTTAGCCCATAATAAAATGAAATCTTGCAACTAAATTATGAAGCAGACATCTTTAACCGATGGAGCTGAAATTTGGCACACTTATGTAGGGTCGTTCACAATACAATATTATGGTACTACTGATCTCATCTGCCGTGTGATGCCGGCTTACTAGACTAGCACCACCCCATCTCCTCCCGCGGGTGTCGTAAGAGGCGACAAAGGGTAAAATCCTACGGACGGGCAGCAGCGTCCGTCGAAACCCAATCTAATGCGTTCGTCAACCCGCCTGCGAAGCGTGGCGACTATGGCAACTACCCCCAAGATGATACAAGTCATATTTGTGGGAGGCCTATGTCCAGCAGTGGACTGCCTACGGCTGAAATGTATGTATGTATGTACGTATGATCTCATCTGATACTGGAGCCAGAAGGTGGTCTTAGAAACTTCTAGAATACACAAGATAAACCCATGGTGTTTAAGCTCATTAGAATTCTCTCGATGTGTAGGTAAATTTATGATTGTGCAAAAATAGTACACTGGGCAACAAAAGCTTGTACAGTCGCCATCAGGACGGAGTTGAGGAGGTGGTCACAAATATCTGAAAAACGCCTCTATTATCAAGGCGATAAAATGCATTTTCATCTTTTCTGGATATTTGTGAACACTTCTACAACTCCTATATATCTGATCTGCCCTGTTAATGCTAAATCCAGTAATTGCACTTTACAAACCACTAGACTCTAATGTCTATCTTGTTCTTAAACAAATGAAGTACAGATTTCATCTCGTTTTCAAATGCAATTACTGCAAATAGAATTAGTAGGGCAGTGATGGCGACTGCACCAAAAATTGCATGTTTGACAGAAACTTATATGGTTTGATTTGGTTATACGGATAAATAGTCTAGTAAAATTACGAAAATAGATCAGTAAAAGTACCAATACCTGGACATAATTCGATAACTGTAATTTTCTTTTTCTATGAAATAAAGTATTGTTAGATCTTTTTAAAATATAAAAAATTAAACATATTAGGGTTCCGCTTCAATGTAAAAAAACCCAAGATGGGGTGGAGGGCGTGGGTATAACATTAATAGTAATATTATCTATTCAATTACATTTTGGCGACCTTAATGAGGTCGTCTGTCCATCTTGTGGGTCCATGTCCAGGTTTTGGTAATTTTACTGGTCTAAAATTAGGTAAGCGTTTGGAACATCGTCCCTGAAACGGATCTTTCGGTTTAATGGGTGATATTTTTTCATGGGCGGGTTAAAGGTTAAGATCGACCAATGGTGGTGCGGCTTTCATCTTTATCTGTTTAATGTGATTGTCATGTGTTAGAGGGGGACAGAACAGGTTTATTCTTGGCAACGTCTGGAAGTTTGGTGCAGGTGGGATGGAAGTGGTTTGAGATAGCTTCATTATGTTTGATGAGGAAAGTTAGAAATAAATGTTAAATAAGTACGTAGCTATATGTTTGCTTACTATGAAACTTGGTTGATTTATGTATTACTAACTTTTCCTAGCGACTTCGTCGGCCAGCTATGCCCGTCTTTAAAGTATGGTTGCGGGATAAAAATTAACCTATGTAGTGTGTAGTGTGTCGTAGCCCAAACTCTCCATAGCAAATTTCATCATAATTGGTCCAGAGGTTAAAGCGTGAAGAGGTAACAGACAGACAGAGAGAGTTACTTTCGCATTTGTAATATTAACTAGCTGTGCCCCGCGGTGTTACCCGCGGTTTAATAGGGAAAATACATTTTGCGGGAAATAAAACGTAACCTATGTGTAAATCCAGGGTGAGAGCTAACTCCATACCAAATTGTATTAAAATCGCTCCAGCCGTTTAGACGTGAAGAAGTAACAAACATTACACACACGTACAAACTTTCGCCGTTATAATGTTAGTGTAGATTAGTGTACATTAATATTATTAGTATGGAGTATGGAAGTATGGATGTCATGTAATGTTAAATTTATTTTTTATAGTAAAAACTAAAAAGCTCGTTTTTATTTTAAAGGTCAATAGATTTCTCTAGTTTTAATATGGATCAGTTATCAGACAGTGTTAAAAATGAAAATAAAAACGAAATTTGCTACGCTAAATAGAAACTGCAGTCTTCAAAAAGGTAATAAAATTTAAAACATTTCACCAAAAATCGCTCCCAAGCGCCTCATCGCGCCATGACACTTCATTTACTTCAAGTGACAGTTCATTTACCAGTCCTACCAACACAATATTTAACGAACAAATCACTCTTTAAAAAGTTAAGAGACCAACACATTATTCGCACGAAATAACCTTTATATCTTACCCACAAAGTTTATTATCGCGTAGCACTACACGAAAATAAGTTTGTCGAACTATACGGAAATAAATAAATTCTTTAAAGAAAAAAGCGCGGCAATTAAAAAAAGTCGGGAGTTATTTGGATTTCCATAAATACTGCGGTTGAGATATATCTTCCTGGCGTTTTTTAGGGGCTAAACGGGCTGTCGAAACAAAGACGTTTGGTTGTCGAAAACGAATTTCTGCGCGTTGACTTTTCTTTTAGAAAATGTAGTAATTTCTTCTCTTTTGCGTTATTTTTATAATCTTTTATATGAATTTGACAGATTTATTTTTAAAAACAAAAACTAAGTCATCTAGTAGGTAAGTAAGTAAGTAAGTAACAGTATAATAAATAAATAAATATATTCTAGGAAACAAATCTGTCACAAATCGATCTAGTCTTACTTAATAGATAAGGCTTATATTGTAGGTACTATAGGCGATATATGTAGTAGATAGATATACATATAAGTAGGTACCTACTTATTTCTATTATTAAAATTAAAAAAATCAAACAGGTAAATGGGTGCAAGTTTATTTATCCATATCTCTCAGATTTATGTATAATGTGCCGTGTATTACATTTTCTGTGACATATATTAAAATCAAAAGCGAAACAGTATTTATTGTTACGGTACCGCGATATTTCGAGCATCTTTCTCTTTAACTCCAATCAAGGCGTCATAACAGTGACAGAGACAACCGTCCGATACGAATATCGTTATTGTTGCACTGCTGCGTTGCCAAAATGTAGATAGTGTTATTATATTTTTTGTTTGTACTTAGTTATATGACGCATTGGTTTTACTGTTATGTCATATTAACTTATTTGAATAAATGTTTAAATGTTTAAATTAGCGATAGCGCATACGGCCCGGCTAAGCCCCGCGTTTACACACTCATTGTTTAACAGTGTGACAGCATAAATTGTCAAAATCTTCCCTCTACGAGCTCTACTAATAACATTTTGTCCAACTGTCTGTAATGATTTAAATAAAAATAGTTTTGGGGAGTAATTTATTGTTTTCGTTTGCCTTTTTAAGGTAAAATTAACGCTTGGAATAAATGTAACGATGGGTTTTACTTTTATGTTTCGGTGACTGATATAGTATTTAAGAACGTTCTGAGGGAATTACAGATAGCATATTTATAATATACTAGCTAATTCCCGCGGTTTCGCACGCGCAGAAGAACCCCCTTTTTTACCCCTTAGGGGATGAATTTCAAAAAACGCTAAAATTACTTTTCTTGTCTTCGTATAAGGAGTGTCCACACAAAATTTCTTTCTCTCGCTTTAAATTTTACACAATTCCCATACAAACTTTCAACCCCCTTTTTACCCCATTAATGGTGAAATTTACGAAAATCCCTTCTTAGCGGGTGCATACGGTATATAGACTATCTATTGTGAAAAAATCAGCTATCTAGGTTAAGCGGTTTGGGCTGGGCGTTGATCAGTCAGTCAGTCAGGACTTTCACGTTTATATACAGGGTGGCTCATTCAAATCGGTCAGTATGGGGAAATCTGGAACTATAAGACATACAAAGATTTATTTTTAGGAACCATGTCATCGATTTTGGGGACAAGAAAAACTGCATATAGTATATAGACAAGTAGAAAAACTGTATATAGTATATAGACAAGTAGAAAAACTGTATAGATGATTTTAAGCTAACATGGTTAATTGGTTATTCATATCATATTACATAAACTATTACTTAAAACGGGATAACTAGATAAGTAACAGGCGATCTTTTAGATAAAAAGTAAACCACCTATGGGTTTGCCGTGTGATGCCGGCTGACTAGAATAGCACCACCCCATCTCCTCCCGCGGGTGTCGTAAGAGGCGACAAAGGGAATGTTACAGACGGGCAGGAGCGTCCGTC
This sequence comes from Grapholita molesta, assembly GCA_022674325.2. NCBI lineage: Eukaryota > Metazoa > Arthropoda > Insecta > Lepidoptera > Tortricidae > Grapholita > Grapholita molesta. The sequence goes on from CP053137.2 coordinate 13,826,886, forward strand.
GAAACCCAATCTACAGCTACTGCGGTCGCCAACCCGCCAAGCGTAGCGACTATGGCAACTACCCCCAAGATGATACAAGTTATATTTGTGGGAGGCCTATGTCCAGCAGTGGACTGCATACGGCTGAAATGTAGATATGTAATGTAACCTATGGGTAGTGGAGATAGGAATAATGTTTATAACTATATTGTAGGTATTTATTCACCCTAATATCAATCAGTAAGACGGACCATCACATGTTTATGAAATTCTCTCCTGGGTATTACCGGACCGGGTAAAGAAAAGCTTATATCTACATGTCGATATTATATCTATGGTTGATGGATGGTTTTTGGGGATAAGTGGAATTTCCCTTTTTTGCTCAATCTCTGATGTAATGTAGGTTTAGGGGACATGATACTTTGCGGTCATCTGCGACTAAATATTATAAATGTAAGTACTTAAGGATGCTTTTTATGAGTAAGTTTAAAACTCAAACTCAAACGTTTATTCAGTAAGTAGGCCACAGGGGCACTTTTACTCGTCATCATACAATTTTTACATTTCAGCCGTATGCAGTCCACTGCTGAACATAGGCCTCCCACAAATATGATTTATATCATCTTGGGGGTAATTGCCATAGTCGCCACGCTTGGCAGGCGGCTTGGCGACCACAGTAGCTGTAGATTGGGTTTCGACACCCGCGGGAGGAGATGGGGTGGTGCTATTCTAGTCAGCCGGCATCACACGGCATGCACGGCATGCTTTTACACGTCGAGTACCTATATAAAAAGTAAAAGAAAAAAATAAAAACTACACCGATTCTAACCCTATGCCTCTGAGCCTAGAAACGTTTTGACTTTAATGACCGGCAAGAAACACGGCGGGACTTATTTTTCAAAACGGTTTTGCACAAAAAAAACTTAAACATAGGTACATAAACATGCGTAGAATTACTATTAATCAATATAATAAAATAATAATATAATAAAATAAGAAAATGTATCCAACAATTACAAGAATTAAATACCATAGAAAAAAGAAGAAATCTATCTAGACTAATATTATAAACGCGAACACTCGTTATCAGATATATCGAAGCGCCCAAGGTCGTCACAAATATCGGAACAACGCCTCCATTATCATGGCGATAAAATGCGTGTTACCATTTTTGAATACTTTGGCTGCTCCGATATTTTTGATGGCGACACCTACGGATAATAGCTGTTTTACATCAAATTCAAATCCAAACAAAAAGGGAATGACCACAGACACAGGCAAAGACATGAATGACGATAGGCCTGGTCTAGTAGGTACCCAGCCTATGTCCAGGGTTCAAATCCCAGTAAGGGATTTGTGCCTAAGGCCCTTATTACACATTGATTAGTGTTTAGTGCGTGTTCATACATTTGTCACTTGTGTTTAGTAACAAATGTATGAACTCGCACTAAAGTCATAAGGCCAGTCCAGGCCCTAAGTCATACGTTTATATCGTGGACTGAGGCCCACAACACAGGCTTATTGGAAGGTTCAGTAAATGTGTGTATGATATTAGTTTTGTGATAATTATTTATTTAATAAACTCATTCGGCTGTAATTTATAGATAGTATTTATTTAGTAGCTAAAAATAACATATGAGCGAATCAACTATTTGTTGTTGTTCTATCATATCAGCCAGAAGACAACTAAAGCATAGTTTGTTACCAGAAATTTGGCCCTGCTTTGCTTCTACAAATATCTATGTCTGTGTATTTAGATGCAATTAAACTGTGGTTTGATGAGTGACTCAGAAGAACGTAACCATGGCAACGAGGGACAAATAGTTGATTGAGAAATATATCAATAAAACGCAAAATATTATTTGAAATTGAATGAGCGTACCATAAACAAAGCTAAACATGACACAACTTCGCATAAACAGTCAATAAAAGATACAACAACATTTACGATGAATTTTATTAAAAACAAAAACACACGAACAGCTTATATGAAACGGAAGGTCAGCCGTGTGTCCACCTGCTTTTAAATTTAAATAATAATAAGATGACACTGCACGGACATGCGACAGAATATATTAGTCGCACAATACTCCGGCCCGCTCGCACAATAGCACTGTTTTCTTAACGGCTACGGCCGAACGAAGGGGATATTCAAATTTTAGGGTCGCGGATTTCAAATTTAGAATATCGGTTTTTTTTTTCGCAAGTGGCCAGTTCTCACGGGTCAAGCGGTGACCTTTCGGACAATAGTCGATAGATCAAAGTTGCGTTCAGAATTTATAATTAATGTTTTGCTTTGTGAGAATTCGCGGGTTCTTGAAATTGTAAAGATGAGCTTTTGAATTTTTGAGAACTAGTTTGTGGAAAGTTGTTTGAATATTGATGAATGCGTATGAGAACTGGCCGGACACTTGTTAATGTGTTTTGTTACTGACCTTCCCTTCTTGACCTAACGATGTATTTAAATTCGCTACTTTATTGCACAGAAATGTATGATCACTACAATTTGGGTGGCATACGAATTTGTTGAGCCGTCAAGCCCTTTAAAAATCTCGATGAACCCGAATTCATTAGCAATTTTAAACTAAACTCTATAGTGAGATTCAACTAGATATAATTTGGGTCTTTTCAAGGCAAGAGTGAATAGGCTGTTACTGAACCAGCGTGCTACACCCTCGACCTCGTCGTCACTAATCACTCATCAGGTGCGACTGAGGTCAAACGCTGGTCAGTCTTTTATAAAAAAAAAGATTAATTTTATAGAAGTGAATAACTCACGTATAAGTTGAATATTCCTGAGCATGTTTCGCCCTATAACCGCAGTTTTCGTCGGTCAGCCAATGTGAACGGCACATGATTATGCTCCTCGTTATGATGCGCAGCAGCATGCCCAGCAGTACCTATAAGACTTATAAAACGTTAGTTACCGCTTCTATACAATTAATCTGGAAGTATCCTCAACAATCTGGAAGAGAATGCCTCATGGCATTAAGTCTGTTTAATGTTTCCTTATGTAGAATAAATAATCCCTATACTTTTTGACAGACATCACTAGGTCCGCATTTTATGTCGATAGATTATTGGATTACGCAAGGAAATTCCTCTGAAGGAATTTCGTAATCGTAAGCCTAGCAACCCTAACCCTAAACGGGATCTTAAGAACATCGATCTCTAATGTCCGACCATATATCCGGAATGCCGCAGTGTCCACCGCAGGGTGAAAAGTGTGGTGAATAAATCGGAGGCGTATTACGGATCCGGGCTGGTCCGGAACGATCGCCGATAAAGTTTTACGAGCCGTGCTGAAGAGTGGGAGTATCCGTCATTTTGAAAAGTGCCCATTGTCTTACGAGTTCCATCATCATCAATTCAGTTGTAAGATGGCCACTGCTGGTGATAAGCTGGACTTGATCATCTTGGGGGACATTATTACAAAGAAACGGGACTTAACTGCGTATATTAACTTTAAAAATACTCGCGCGGCTAGAAGATGTTGATGTAAACTTTAGGCAGTCTTCATACGAGACTACGAGAACAACGTCTTTCTAGAAACGTCGGTCGGTGTAATTCCAAACTTAGCAGGCGGGTTGGCAACTGAAGTAGCTGGTGAATCGATTTCGATAGACTTACGAGTTTACGTTGTAAGTAACACGAGTGTGGCACAAAGTAGACCTATATCCTAGTTAAGATCGTGGAACCCCACTGAAGGAAAGCAGCGCAGTACGTTTTGCGATCCTTGAGCCTATGGGTAGCAGTGGACGTCGATGATGATGATGAATGTGTGGATACTGAACTGACTTGACTTACGAAGAAAACGGGGTAATTTATTTGAGATGAAAGCTGAGGTTGTCATAGTCCGCCAGAAAGACGCGGTCTCTGTAAAAAGACAGTTCTTTTAGCGTTCAATGCATGTGGTAGCTTAATTTCAAATTAATATATTAGGACCTGAAAACGTCTATGGTCTAGCAGCTAGATACATTGAAATATTTTATTTTTATTTTATTTTATATATCCAGTGGCAATCCGGTATCATTGTGTCCTTCAAAGGCCTATGCCCACAAGTGAACGTCTATAGTCTATACTGAAATGATGATGATGATAATTAAACGTCGTTTTCGTACCACCATGGAAACGAACCCACAAATCTCAGTAAAGGGTTGTTCATCCCCAAAGCCGGCGTAATGTAAGCCTCGCCTTACGGCCTAACCCTGCTTTGGCATATGCCCATTTATTCTTACGACTCACTTACGTGTAGTTTGATGGACCTTTATATAAGTCGTTTATCTAGGTGGATCACCATAACTGTATTTGATGCGAATGTTAATGTTTTTTTTTTTTCAGAAAGTACTTTATTATCTTATTATTATAGCTGGTTTAATATACATTTTAATTAGAGGTTCACTTTTGGATATTATTTTGTAGTTCATACTAAACTTCGATCATAAACCGACTTGTCTTCTCATGGCCAAAAAAAAGCATGTTCATTATTTAGATAATTATATATTGGAATTTGGTTAAAACTTCGCGAATTCTATAAATATATCCAATTTTTTTTAATACAGAGTAATACACAATTACACATTCTTTTGGTTCGTTGATTTATGTACTACCTACTATTGATACTGAATGAACCTAAGTACTTATTTTCAAAGAAAAATAGAACCATTATATTAACAGTAAGTTAGTTACTAAGTATCGTATTACACTTTAATAGACACTACGCCTATAGACGTTATGTAGTCATTTGTTTCCATTGACGTATGACACACATCATGACATACTGCCCGCCAACGGGTTAATAATAATTAAATAACACGGGAATCGGGTTCTATTTCTATAGACGCGCCTCCACTGCTGTCTTACTTAAGTACTAAACACTATCGTTCAAACCCTTTCTAAGGTATAATATATAAAGAAAGTACTTAGGTACAAATCTCTTCCTTATAAAGTTACCTAATCTTACAAAACGTAAGAAAGAAATAAGGAACTTTTATTGTCCTTAAGCCCTCGCCACACAAAGCGGTCGCCAATGTCCAAGAAATTTTACACTAGAATTTTATTTATAGCAAAATTATACGGACTCCGTGAGATTCTTGTCCCCTACTTGCAAGCTTTATTAAAAAAAGTTATAAGTTTGTGTAAGTATCATGGATCTTACGACCTTTTTGACGGAAAAAAACTTGACCGGGGGAATGCGGATTACTACGATCGGGATTGGCGATTTTGAAAATGGAATGTTTAATTTCGAATTTGTTTTTTTTTCTTTACGTAATGTTTTTAGTTGGCAGTGAAAATTATAATGATCATAAAGTAGGGTTGTTTTGGTTACACATGAATTAAAAACATTGGATCTCTTTTTTGTCCTGTGGTCAATATTTAACAGCTTGTATACATGTAGGTTTTGTTATCTTTTTGTTTTTTATTAAAATAAAAATGGCGTCTATTCGGATTGGATTGGAGTCAATTAAAAAAATGCTTATACGGAATCCTTTATTAACCCAAAATGTTGTTCATAATCCACATTTTTTAGAGCTTACAATTTATTTAAAACCAACAGAAGCTAAATAAAACTGGATATCACCATGACATCACAGTTCTGTATTAATAATATTAATTATCTTAAACAACAACAATATGTTATCTGTATATACATATTCATTATATTAACGTATATCCGAAGCATATTACGATAAAGAGTAATTACACTGATCACGTGCAAGTACATGCGTTGTAGGTATTTGTCTACTTAAACGTGCTAATCTGAGTATGTGTGGGGAAACCCATTTGCGCGCCAAAAGTCCGTTTGACAGATGTCATGGAAAGGCGAAGAAAAAGCAGATAATTTCGTCGTTGTTTATTACTGATAACGGATAAATAGAGGTGATATGATTATTCTTAATTGAGCTTTGAGTAAACCCTTTGAATGAGAATTATATCAATGGTATATAATTAAAAAAATTACAACATCATACTAACTTTTTAACGTTTCATAAACAGCCACCGATTTAGCCAATAGTTAGTTGCTACAATCGGCCAAAGACTTCCGTCTATTATAAGATCTTACGGATGTAACTGAATATTCCATGTTATTCAACAATTCTTTATCAGTATAAGTAGTAAAAATTGTGTAAGAAAGTGACAGTATGACAAAATGTATCATCCGTTTAAGTTTGATTTAATTAGTAATGTTATAAAAAGTATCACATCGATTTTGGAACACTTAACACTTTGGACTATACGCCTATAGGCGTATGTTTTTGTTTCCTATGGCTATGACAGATAACGTCGTTTACTGTCCACCAACGTGTTAAAGAGATACATATTTCTAAGTACAGCGTCTTATACTTTTATTAATATAAAAAAAAAATATTAGCGCAATATGACGTTACTAACCCCTATCCATCAAGAGGGAGGGACTATTGACAGAAAATTTACGAGATTAATATTTACAGAGCGACCCTCTTATAGCCTGTATTTACTTGGTATAAGTATAATAAGATGTGTCTTCTAAAGCCGTGGGTTTAAAGTATTTAAACCAAAGTCTACAGCAGTAAAAAAAACTATATTTAATATGTACTTTATAAAGTAAAAGATAAAATTGAAGGTAAATGACCAAAGAGTTGGCGGCTTTCTCACATAATGTACCGGCATTGCGACAGAACTAGGAAATGCCGCCATCGTCCTTTGTACAAAGCAACAAGGGTCTTTTTTAGATTGAAGGTAGAGTAAGTAACTATTGTAGAGTTATAGTTATGATTAGCTTAACATGTATAGTATTGAAAATAAATAGAATATTGCACGACATTTTTCACTTTGACTGACAGACGTAAAATGTGATTTACCCGTTTCTGTACAAATAATAAGGTCTCACGATAGTTTTGCGGTTAAAATTCAAAGACATTCGATTTTTATATCTTTACTGTAAAAATGTTTGAAAGTGTATCTATTTGCTCGTAGTCACTTTTTATCGGACATCAAATTTTTTTTTTGTATTATGTAACTATAAAATAAAATCTCTCATGTGAATAATCAGATTATTATTGAAGCAACGTGCTAAAAAACCGTCCTAAACATAAACTACCAAAAAAACGAATAAACGCATAAGAAATAACAAAAGATGTTTTCTTACCCACTCAGGGAGAGTGTTGTACAAATTTACACATCTTTTGTAAAAAAAAAAACGGCTGACCACTAACTAGCTGTATACATTTTTTTCTTAAAAAAAAAAGTGTCTCACGCCCTAGAAATAATGTAAGCAAATTGGAGCAGCATAAATATAGTTTTTTTTGTGACAGATAAAGCACAGAGCCGTTTTGACGTAAGTGAAAAAAAAACTGCTTAAATTATGTGTTTATGATGGAGTACTTCTTACTTTACTTCTGGAAATGGATTAAGACGAAAAATATACATATCAATAACTGAAATAAATAGCTTTTGTCGGTAGTTAAAATATATTATATTATTATTATAAAATTGGTGTATCTATATAAATTAGACAATATGTACTCTTTAAATATTGATACTTTTAAATGAATTTACTAGTCGAATACTTATTAAACAGAAAAAAAATATCTGTTTTCGATGCCAGCATTAAGTGTAACAAAAAAACGGTTAGAATTGTCTATGAACTAAGTAAAAATAAGAATTGTCTATGTGACAAACAGCTGTCAACGCAAAATGTCCTGAATTTAATTAAACAGGCTCATATCTGACCCCCATCTGAGAAAATACTCCAAAACATTTTCTAAAAGATAATCGGACGTCCGCAATCTTAGCAAAACATGTCGGCATTAATAAAGACACGTCCAAGGTGCGTGCACCCTATGCATTGTAGCTTTAGAAAAAAAAAATAGAATTCGCTATTCATTGTACTGGCCAGAAATATAATTGCTCGGGCCCCTTCGTCCATTCTTAAGAAAAAATGGGGCAGAAAAAATGACGTTCGGTATTCAAAACACATGTCACTTTTCGCGTCGATTTATCGCGAGACGAATCGAACTGTCCCCTCGAAATGTTTTCCGCAGAAGGTCATAAGTGCATTGATAATACATCAAACTTTAGATTTTATTTGCTAGAGCGTAAGGTACAAATTTACCTGATGGCTCATTTTATTGTGCTGAATGGAAGAACTAGGTTAATGGACGAAATCTCTTATTAGCTAGAGCGTGAATTTGGTGACATTTCCCATGACGACTGAATTTTGAATTTTACGATATCTCATTGTCGGTTTTATTAGGAATTCGGAAGTGAGACGGATTATTTGCGTCGTTGGATTTATTGAAAACATTGTCGACATTTTGTCTATTTCACGTTTTGATTTATTTGTCTAATGGAATTATGAAATTCTGCATTTTGTTGAAGGTACAAATGTAGTATACAAATTAATAATTTATCGTGAACTCGCCTTACATATTTGTGCTCGCTTTCTAAATTTTATTTTATAGTCACAGAAGTTAAGTACTTAATCTTTGAAACAAAACTTTAAGTCTCCGACCGTACTATAACTTAAACATAAGAATTATAGTCAAAACATAGTCACGACTAGTGTGAAATTTTAAGTGACATACGTTTATCGAAACAAACTATTTCTTGTAGTGTTCTTTAACTTCGTAATTTCATGAATTCACTTTTGCTGCTCACTGTACAAACAAATGAGCGTCATATCCACACAATTTAAAACATTTAAGACATGGACACACTAGCGTGTCTATGCCGTGTCTTTTCTCGGCGTTCCCGTAAATAATTGCACGCTGCGGAGACGCTGCGCTGGCGTTCATGTGGAGAGCCGATTACTGCGGAATCGCCAGTTAAACGCCGTGTGGCCGCCACTAGTATGTACGCGCCCTATAGAAGTAAAAGTATTATACTTACTCATTCGAGCAGTAATTAAAACATTTCGAGTGTCATAAATGAGAGGTAAATATCATATTGCGCCCGCGACCCTGCGGTGCAAAAAACACAAAAGCGGTACCCCACGGTACAGTCAGGCTAATCATGCAGATCCGCTGATTGCGGTCTAGATGACGAGATAACCCGACTGTACGGGGGTAACTTTAGGGTTGTCGCGATTCTGATACAAAATTATAAATCCTTTCACAAAATTCGATTACACGGAAAGAGATAAGCGTTTTTTTTTACTAGCTGTGCCCCGCGGTTTATTACGGAAAAAACGTATCCTATATACCTATACCTATGTATCCAGGGTGTCAGCTAACTCCATACCAAATTTTATTAAAATCGCTCCAGCCGTTAAGACGTGAAGAAGTATCAAACATACACACTCAAAAATGTCGCCAAATATTAGTGTAGATACAAGACTGAACAGCGTTTGACCTCAGTCACACCTGATGGTAAGTGTCGACGAGGTTGAAATCGTAAATTTTATATTCGTCATAATAACCTCAGTATGATTGGACAATGTCAATAACACACGTGCGTTGCCGGCCTTTAAGGGAGGTTGGAGCTCTGGTAACCTTACTCACCATCACACAACACTACATACCTGAAAGTTAGCAGTGCTATTATGGCTGTGGTCTTCTATAAGGAGGCAGTACTGCCCCAGTTGGGCTGCTTCAGATTCAAGCGTGATGGTATTTCGCTGTGCCCTACCTCTCATTGTTGGACGTAGTTTAAGAACATACCCCGATCCAAAACAGATAACAAAAAACATTACATTATAAAGTAAGGAATATAAGCCCCAAACTTACTTGTCGTTATTGTAGGTAACCATAAATTAAAGATATAATTATATTTGACGACCGGTCTGGCCTAGTGGGTAGTGACCCTGCCTATGAAGCCAAAAGGTCCTGGGTTCGATTCCCAGTCAGGGCATTTATTTGTGTGATGAGCACAGATATTTGTTCCTGAGTCATGGGTGTTTTCTATGTATTTAAGTATTTATATGTATCTATTTATTATATATATCGTCGTCTAGTACCTGCAACACAAGCCTTGCAAACACAAGAATGTCCCGAAATATTTATTTATTTTTTATTTTATTGGACGTATGTAAATCACTTTATAAGAAAGAAATATTTTTTGCTGGCAACCCTAGCCTAGATTTTGTGATCAAAAGGTACTAACAACGATATAATAACCAACAAGATCTTAGATATGCCATTGGTTAAACTTATCGTACACACGGCAACACTCTTAGCTATACATAGGTGAACCTTATGCCTTATGAAATAAGGTCCACCAATGAATAGCTAAAAGTGTTGCTGTTAGTACCAACATAAAAAATCTAATACAATATCATTCGAACTGCAGTTCTATTTTCAAAATCATTAACCTCAAACTTGATGTCATATTGATTAAAAACGTGTAGTAAATGTGACTTTATTTTCTAAGTCATAGGGTCGATAATGCTAATAAGTTTTATAGATTTGGTATTGCTCCGTGTAATTGATATGGTTCTTTTGTATGAGGGTACAATGGTGATATTGTTTTGTGCGGATTTTGATGTAATGGTGCAGTTGATTAGGGTGCCCTCGGGCGAGATTGATTAGGTTTCTTTCGAGATGAATGGTAAAATATTCATGTATTTTTTAGTGGCCTTTGCTTATTCATGTTTATTTGGTAGTCTTAAGAAATCTTGTGAAGTTACACAGGAACCTTTAAGACTATTTGACGACGACTTATTATTATGTATTATGTACAGTGTTTCGCTAATTATGTACAGTCCTGCTTTATCTACACACAGTATAAGCTCTCAATAATAATTAACGAAAAGTCAAATGAACTATGCAATGGCGGCGAATGAAAACTTTTTCGAAGCAAGCGTAGTTTTTTTTAAATTCAGAAACATTCTAGAGTCAAGCCCAGTTCTCATATAGTTTGTATAGTAAGTAACCAATTGTTTTGTTTTTCAGAAACGTTCGAAATTTGAAAGTCATGATAAAATCGAATCTTTGCTTATTATGAAGCTATAATAACATTTTCACAGATAAGAAAATTATTGTAATGAAAGAGTTTGACATTATGCTAGTCGTAATATGCGCTTTTGAACGCATTAAAGAGGGTTTATGATATGCGTACATAATCCATAATAAAAAGTACATAATAAAGTACATATAAAGTACATATATAGTACATAATATATAGTACATAATTCATAATAAAAAAAATACTTTAGCAAGTTTTTGGTAAATATAAAAAAATGGTATAACATAACGGACTTCCTCGTACCACCGATCATCATAACTTAACATTTTAACCGCAAAAAGTTCTGATCCTTTGACAAATTTACGACGGTTTTTGCTTTCGAATTACCAAGTTACTTATGCAGATGAATAATAAAACAAATGTATGCACATCCAACAGATACAAGTAACGCGTAACAGTAAATATAAGTTGGTAGGAATAGTTTGTAGGTTCGTTTTTGTAAGTTGGCTCAATGATTCTTGAAAATGCATGTTTCGGTGTTTTTTGTTTGTCGACCCTGAGGTGTTAAATCCAGTTATGTTTAATCCATATCTCTTTCGAGATGCCGATTTTAACAGATGTTTTGACCTCAAATAGTTTAAGTCTTGGAATCATTTTTGGTTAGTAAACATACCTATCACAAGTCGGCCGGGGCAGAAGCAGACCTAAAAGGAGATGGCGGGATGACCTGGATGGTTTCTGTCGCGATTGGCGGGAGCATGCACTAGACCGCGACGAGTGGCTAAAGCGAGGGGAGGCCTTTGCCCAGCAGTGGGACGCAACATAGGCTACGTAAAAAAAAACATATTATATGTTTGTAATATTATTCTCTCCTCCGCCATATTGGACGCAGACTCAAGGTCGAAACTGTAACTTGCCTAAGAGTGAGTAAATGCTCTTCATATTAACTTACAAAATCCGCGTGTTTTGTTACGCAAAAAAATTAAAACGTCCATTTTATGCTTTTTCTACTCAGAGTCCCGAACTCTTTTTAATACAATAAGAAAAAAGTTCCCAGGTTTTATTTCCTATTTTGTTACCATAATATATTCCTTACATTTTGTAAGGCGGTAATAAAGGAGGAAACTTCAAATACGTATAGATCCGTAGTGTAGTGGCTTAAAAGCGCGTACTCCTATTCTAAAGGCCGGCAATGCGCTTGTGACTCCCCTGGTGTTCCTATGGGCGACAGCAATTACTTACCATCAGGCAATCCATCTGTTCGTTAGCTACCTATATTTTAAAAAGGTAGCATTTTTTAGAAAATGCTCAAAAACTACCGCTAATAATGTTCTACTATTCAAAAGAGCCAGTAAAGTATTAACTTTTGCTGCCAATGTAATTCATAACCATAACCTGACCAATATACGTCGACGTCATACTACGTCGGTTTAACGTCATGTCAAAATCATGTACCTGCAGGCCGTCGTGTCGCTGGAAATGTGTATGTCGTTAGTGTCACATAAAGTACCAATACTGTTTCCTAATTGATCATTATCAATGCTTCATTAAATATGTCCTCTAACTTATTTAAGACGGAGAGAGAACCGACCAAATCCTGCAGGTAGTTAGGATTCTGCAGAGTAGGCTTAGGTTATGTTTGTTGTGTATCGCCCGTAGGACCAAAGCACCTAAAAACAGGAGCCCCACGCAAGCGGAGCTCCGTCGACAAATTAGTCATTTTGTGTTTCGGTATTTTGAGTTATAGACTATAAGGCGATGTGGTAGTTTTCTATTATAGTCCGTGTAAATCTAACCCTATTGTTCTGGTATAGATTTAATCAATACTATTACAAAGTTCCATGAAAAGCCGTTCAGTTATTTTCGTGTGGAAGAGTAACAAAGATCCATGCTTTGATCCAGAGTCGATCAGAGTCTCGCTTTCCGACGTATAGTCGGCGATTAGACTGGATCCCAAGGGGACCTGAACTCTTGGCTCTGGCTACAATAACTGTCCGTCCAAAGAGGATTCGGCAGAGTTTTATAATCGGAAAAATTAAGAAAAATATGCAAGAGACTTGAGCTAGTGACCCAAAACATTACTTCAAAATTTTCGTTTCAACGTTTTGGAGACAATTTCTATGGCCCAGTTTCATACAATTTATATCGGTCTTGTATCGTGTTTCACTAGACTAAGTAATTGTCATACCCATGTAGTTGACACAAATTACCACAGCCTATTGTAATTGCAATAGTCTCACTCATGGATCCCACAGTCAAACTGTGAAAACAGTTTTGCGAGAGAATTTATTTAAGTAATTAATTGAATCAGGCGTTACTTTGCGGAAGTCCATATTATTAACAACAATAATATTACTTTGCTATTCCGTGTTATAAATAACGGGTAAATATAACGGGTTGGCACTGATTGACTAGCACGTTATTAAACAGCGGAATAGCAAAGTAATATTATTGTTGTTAATTTATTTAATTTAAGGCCAAGTTAATTGTTTATGCCATAAAAAAGACGCAGATTTGTAAATTTAAAAAGTCAGTCGTAATCCAAAGAAGGTATTTATATTCATAGTTGAAGTTGCCTCACACCTTCTGTCTACAATTTTCAAAATACCACCTCAATTTCTTGCTAAAACGACTTAAGTCAAAATGTGGTCTTTTATTTTTAACTTTATCAGCTATGTGTTGAGGTTTCAAATGTATTACATTGAATTGCGTGTGTTATTTTAGTTTTAAATGTATAGTAGTGAAACCGTAGTGCGGTATGGCATTGTGTGTTAATGAGTGTATATTAATTAGACATTTATGTATGCTGTTACCTGTTTCGTGGATATTGGTATTTTTGACGAGTGAAAAGAATGTCTTTTCAATGTTGCTTACATGGATTTTGTCCCCGGCTATATTTGGTTAAATATTCAAGTTATTGTTAGAATTGTAAAAAATACCTGTAATGTTTATTCTTATTTTAGTGTTTCATCAACATTTACTTATTTTTATCATCGTCATCATCACCATAAGACGTCCACTGCTGAACATAGGCCTCCCCCTTGAACCTCCACATTTACCGGTTGGAAGCGACCTGCATCTTCGGCGACCTTAATGAGGTCGTCTGTCCATTTGTGGGTCATACTCATTATCATCATCATCATCATCATCACCTTAGCCACAAGACGTCCACTGCTGAACATAGGCCTCGCCCTTGGACCTTCACATGTACCGGTTGGAAGCGACCTGCATGCAGCGTCTTCCGGCGACCTAATCAGGTCGTCTGTCCATCTTGTGGGTGGACGTCCTACGCTGCGCTTGCTAGTCCGTCTCCACTCGAGCACTTTTCGACCTCATCTGCCATCTTCTCTGCGTGCAATGTGACTTGCTAACCCGGTGGGCTATGTCGGTGACTTTAGTTCGCGTACAGAACTAATCATTTCCGAGTCGATCACGTAGAGAAACTCCAAGCATAGCTCTCTCCATAGCTCGTTGAGTGATTTGAGTTTTGAGATGAGGCCTATAGTGAAAGACCCGTAGGAGCCGTAAGTCGCTGTCGCCGCCATTCTTTTTATCAGCTTATATTATTCACTTGAGAAGTGTTTGGCGTACTTTACTACTTACTACACTTAAATATGATATTATCAGTATTTATGGGAGTTTTCAGAAAAAAGTGCCCATAATTGACGTGACGTGAAAAACGTTAAATTATGTCAATTTTGTGACGTTAAACATGAACTCTGTATGGAAATTATTGTTTTGCCGTTTCTGCATTGTAGTTGCTTAAAGTTTATGAAACGAGCACGAAATCTATTATAGAAGTTTAATACTTAATTATTGTCACAAAACTGACATAGTTAGTTTTTACAAGTCACAGTAATTAAAAACATATTTTTCTGAAAATTCCCATATGCCACAGTAAAATTACTATCGTTTTGATTGATTTTTAATATTGTAATGTAAAGAACGACCGGTCTGGCCCAGTGGGTAGTGACCCTGCCTATGAAGCCGATCGTCCTGGGTTCGAATCCCAGTCAGGGCATTTATTTATGTGATAAGCAACAGTAATTTGTTCCTGAGTCATAGGTGCATCTATTATATTTATATCGTCGTCTAGCACCTACAACACAAGCCTTACTGAGCTTACCGTAGGACTAGATCGATTTGTGTAAGATTGTCCCCAAAATAGTTATTTATTTTATAAAAAAGGCTTTTGATACATTTACAAGATAATAGTTAGGTACAGTCAGAACACAAATATTATCAACTCGATTGCAACTGAAAAGAAACAACACAAACAAATAAGGCTATTTTTATTAACAAAATAACAATTCAATTAGAGTTGTATAGTTTTGTCGAAAGTCAAAATTTATTATGAATTACTACATTAATACAACTTAAATGTCGTCCTTTTTTAAACCAGTCGACTGCACAACAGTAAAAAAACCCGTTAGGCACACGCAGCATCCTTTTCAAAAGTCAAAGTTAACCCGTCGCGTGCCGCATCAAAGAGATCCTGGTCCATTGTAAATCTTAAACCCCTTGCATGATACAAGCCTTGCACCTACAAATTACGAACGAATTACTCTGTTGACTATGACTATTAATAACAAGTTGTTTGAATTTGAGAATAGTTAGAAAATGAGAATATCCGGTTACTATCCGGCCTATCCGGCCACAATTTTACTATTCGACTGAGTACCGGATATGGGCCTATTATTCGGCCGGATAGCGAATAGTGGTTGATTCATACCTACATAACGGCCAATGCAAAAATATTAAACAACTACAAGTAAAATCAATTATTTATATCAGTTATATTATATTAATATTTCAGACTACCTTTATCAATGCATACATACATACATTTCAGCCATAAAGCAGTCCACGGCTGGACATAGGCCTCCCACAAATATAACTTATATCATCTTGGGGGGTATTTGCCACAGTCGCCAAGCTTGGCAGGCGGGTTGGCGACCGCAGCAGCTGTAAATTGGGTTTCGTACGATTTTTCTCTTTGTCGCCTCTTACGACACCCGCGGGAGGAGATGGGGTGGTGCTATTCTAGTCAGCCGGCATCACACAGCCCTCAATAATATCAATGCAATTCAACATATTAATAATTGAACCGAAATATATAATTTTACTTTGAATTTACATTGCCTGAAGATTTAAAGCAATATCTATCTTAAACTGTCTTCGGCTGGAAGCTCACTTGATCTAATTTACTTAATTTTAGGTAAAAATTGTGGCCGCCTGATAACTCCGCCGGATATTCGGTATCCGGTATCCGGCCAAACCACTATTCATTGCATCTCTAGTTTATATTTCCCAAAAATAAATATGGCCGAAATAGGTAACTGTAGCTTTGTAGATCTCACAATGAAACCTCCGTTTGAATATGTTAACTACATAGTTAAAGTAAAACATAATAAAAACCCGTTGCGCACGCGCAGCATCCCTTTCGATCTTAACCCGTCGCGTGCCAGATCAATGAGATCAAGATCTATAGATCCATTGTAGATCCGAACCCTTTTTAAGGGGCGCAGGATTCTGTACACGAGCTATTTGTATGTAAGGTACATTATGTAGGTATGTTGAATTATGTAATACATTTAATCTTTAGGCTAAAAGTCTGTCTCGTTCTAATGAATATGTAAGTGTGAAAGCGACGCTTGTAGCCATAGGCCATAAAGGAATATACTCTACTTTAGATTTATATAAGTAGAGTACTTTAAATATGTATGGAAAGATTATTAACACTTTGGCTGCGGCAATTAGTTAACATCGCAATTAACCGTACTTGTGCAAGACGAATTAGCCTCTTACGGCAGTCAACGTGTTAATATCCACATACGTGACAATGTACATATCTATTCTCAATGTTATTTCTATTTCTCAAGACAACACTTCGTCAATATAGACTATAAAGCAAAACTTTTTTATATATTTTTTTCACACACTCCCGAAAACCAGTAACTATCAAAATCAAGTTCCGAACACGTGGTACCGTGAGACCACATGCGTTGTAAAGGAGCAAACCAGATTCCTTTCTTCATCAATATTCACAATATTAGCCGAAGCCCCCTTTTTTCTATGTATTTCTAAGGGTAACGTTTTTCTTTAGTCCTCAGACGATGGTGACCTATGACCCATAGACAACTCGTTTGAAAAAAGCGTGTCAGCCAGTTCTTATTGAATGGACGTCCGACGCTGTTGGGGCAGTTGCGTTCCGTTTTCGAAAAAGTTCGTTATTTTTTTAAACCGCTTTAAGAAGGTTGTAGAATTCGGCTTCTATTTTTGAAATTGCTTAGTACGTTATTTTTATGTTTATTTTTTGATATACACACAGGAAACTAGGCATTTTAGATTGTTCTATACTAAGTTATCATCTTATCATAATATATCATACTAGCTTTTTCCCGCGACATCGTCGGCCAGGCATGGTTGCGGGATAAAAAATATCCTATGTCCTTTCTCGTATCTCAAACTCTCTACATTTCAGTGGTCTCCAGTTCAGTGGTTTAAGCGTGAAGAGGTACTTTCGCATTTATAATATCAGTATTGATATATGAAAGAAAATATATGGACGACAAATTTAAAGCAGCTAAACGAAGGGAAAACAATATTTAGTGTCTATTATAAAATGTTGTGTCAATTTTTTGTAATAATAACTTACTGTAAGATCTTTTGTTAACAGGAATTCATAAATTACGTGTTATTACATAACGAATATTTTCCTAGAACATACTTTATCAGATTACAATATATTATCGCACCAAATTCGATAGGAACTTACCTACTTCCGTACGTTAAATTAATTAATTAATGTCCTCATTTCATTCATAAAAATATATCTATAGGTTGTTTATCTCACTTTTATAAGGAAAATAGCTCCAATTTAGTTAATGAATGAACCCATTTAAGTTCCCTTTTAGGTATAAGTAGTGGACCTTATCAGCTACGTAAATATCATTCATTATTCCTTAACAAGTCCTCTTTAACGATATCTCGCTAGATGACTTCATCATTAATAATTTATACTTATAATAATAATCTATCAATCGATTAATTATTTACTCGTGCCAATTTGGTAGGCAGCAGAACACGCAGTCGTAAAAAAAGAAAAAAAGTTGTTTTTGCTGCTGCTTTTGTGTCCCTTCAGATTTTACACAATAGGGACGCGCTACCGATAAGTAACCCAATTTTTGCACCATAAATAAAATGTAAAAAAAAAAGTTAAAAGGTAACGGTCTTCTTTTTTCGAAAGAAAAAACGACGACGTATGAATTAATTTGTGATACGCCCTAATGCTTACACACAAAGTGGGTATTGAGAGTAAAAATTAGCCTACATTCAACGTTTTTTTAAAGTTTTTGTTGATTTTTTTATGTTTTGTAACAATATTGACAGATACGGGGAGGAGATTTGGCGTCGCCTCAAGGATTTGTAAATAATCTCATTGAAAATTAATACCATTCTGCTCAGTCGGCTGATTCTGCCTTTGATTGGGTCCTTTGTTGCAAGTTTTTTGGCGGAATAAGAGCGGTTTGATTTGGGAAACAAACGGTTTTCATATTCGAATGTTTATTATTCTTGACAAGGTTTTGATTAATATCTTAATTAGCTTATTGTTTAAAGCTATACAGTGATACTCAGTAATTATGAGATACTTCAAAATGCCAAAATGTATTGAAAAAAAAATAAGTTACATTACGTTTTTGATTTTATTATCATTATTAAAAACATGCAAACGAATGTGTAGATCAGTCAGTAGATTCAAAATATGTGTACTTAAGTCGAAGCTTAGCATCAAAAATTCGGATCTACAACGAAGTGATAATACATACACTTACATAAATTTCAGCCGTATGCAGTCCACTGCTGAACATAGGCCTCCCACGAATATGACTTGTATCATCTTGGGGGTAGTTGCCATAGTCGCTACGCTTGGCAGACGGGTTGGCGACCGCAGTAGCTGTAGATTGGGTTTCGACGGACACTGCTAGGATTATTCCCTTTGTCGCATCTTACTACACCCGCGAAAGGAGTCAGCCGGCATCACACGGCAAATTGATAATATGTCATCTGAAATATATAAATATTACACTAAAATATCGAGTTTTCATATAAAAAGCATGGCGTGATTAATATATCTGGCCAAGGCTTTAACTTCGGTTTAAATGAATTCTCCAACAAATGGAATGTCACAACTAACCCCATAAACTAACCAATAATCGTTTTAGAGCTCGTCAAAATGTCAGCTGATGCGATAAAAAATCTCCCTCAGTACTTATTAAATTAAGCTTACCGTTCAACACCCTTTTTATAATTTTTTTACAAAAAGGGGTTGCCATAACCGTAACCCACTAATACAGCATCCACCTTGAGCAGTTTAGGGTTAATAACGTCTCAACCCTAGAGATAACACGTGCGGCAAGACGAGGGTTAAACGAGATAAAAAGAGATAAAAGTGTTAACTGAGCGTTTAGGGTTAGTTAAGTTTTTGTTGGTTTTGAACAGAGAGTTCAACAAAATTTTTTTTTATAATTGTATTGTTGATCATTCGAACGAAAGGAGCAAGAAGATTTTATTTGATCGTTCTTGATAGTGGCCAAAATACATTTTTTGATGTTTTATAATTAGCAGAAGAATTAAAGAAAAATATTGTCATCAGTTGCAATTGTAAAATTATTGGTCATACAGTTCAATTAGGTTTGCGTCTTTAGCGTGGATTTTCAGGACAAATATTTGATTATAATTATCAAATAGTAACAAAAAATTTAAAAAGATGGGACTTTTTTCATTTAAATCGTAGTATAACTACTTAAAAATCAAAGCAAATCAAAATATTTCATTAAATAAAATTGATTTATTCTTAGTTAAAATATTTATCAACATAAACCGCGTCCCCTACTTAACTTTACCACAAAAACACAACTTGTAACATAAGACATTAACTATTAACCATAGAAAAGATGATTTTTGTTTAAATTAATTCATATGACTCTTATACATGAAATAAAACAATTGAAAACGATTATTATATGTTTTTACTTACTTTGTTTCACTAAAAAATGATTAATGTTTTTACAAATATTTGTTTCGGGTATATAAATATATAAATACAATATAGTACCTACAAGTATGTAATCACATAACTGCATCATTATTTATTTTGAATAATTAAAACGATTATTTTAGTCCATCATTTCCATCCAATAGCTTAGTGCATTTTCGATTCCATTGAAACTCAATAGTCCTTACACCATGACGGGCGCTGTCTCTGTACGCGTCCCATGATACGGACACGATCAACATCCGCTTAGTGTACCCCTTCGGGCTTCTGCATCTTGGCTCGATCTGACTGCAAATGTCCGGAACACGATTGTTCCGTGTACGGGAAAGATTCTTTAAACCTTACTTATAAAGATACATGTATGTGTATATAATCTAATAAAATGGGCAGATAAAGAAGGGCGTTCGGGTGACCGTAGATTAAACGAAGCCCTCAGGGAAATATGGACCCCGAAGACTTATAGATTGCCGGTCGAATGCAAACTTCCATATATTTAGGGGCTCAGGATATCTTTATTGATAGGACAAAAGATGTGGACGACTAAATTATGCGGTGAAACGTGGATTTACGAACAGCTCTTAGCCTAGTTTGGTAGTGCTTAATACAAATCCCGTATTCGAATTGACACAGCGAACTTCGAACTTGATATATTTCGAGCATCTTTCTCTTATACTCCATTGAGGCGCCATGAGAGTGACACAGACAATCGTCCGAAAACGAATATTGTTTTACTCGGTAGCACCGCTGGCAAGGTCATTTATTGTAGAACTAGCTTTTCCTCGCGACTTTGTCGGCCAGCCATAGCCTATATCCTTTCTCGTACTCAAACTCTCTCCAAACCAAATTTTATCCCGGACCCGGATCCTTATGGACAATGAGAGGTAGGGCACAGCGAAGTGCCATCACGCTTGATTCTGGAGAAGCCCAACTGGGGAAGTACCTCCTTACAGAAAACCACAGCCATAATAGCACTGCTACTTTTCAGATATGTATCTAGTGTTGTGTTCCTGATGAGAAAGGTTCCTAGAGCTCCAACCCCCTTAAAAGTCGGCAACGCGCTTGTCTCCCTTGGTGTTGCGGGTGCCCATGCATGGGTGACGGTAATTGTGCTTCCCATCAGGCAATCCATCTGTTCGTTTGCGACCTTTGTTAAAAAAAAAAAACAATTGGTTCAGCGGTTTTAGCGGGAAAAGGTAATAGACAGAGAGAGTTACTTTCGCATTTACAATATTAGTATAAGTATAAAGTATAAAATTATATTAGTATGGAAGTAGGAAGAGTACCTACATAAGTAGCTTAAAATGGCGTCATGTCTTTTTAAGTTAACTGGCGAAGGATTTATTGTTTTCTAAGGCAAGACTGAGCCAATATGGATTATAATTTTCTTGAAAAGCCAAAAAAACTGTTCAACCGAGGGAAAGTTGGTAATAGGTAAGGGAAAGAGGCAATTATGTCTAACTCCATGCAAAAAAGGACCATAATTTTCTCTTTCTCTTTTTGACGAGAGGTTTGGTCTAATGGGTATTAGTGACTTTATATATGAAGCCGATAGTCCTGGGTTCAAATTCCGGTAAGGGCATTTGTTTGTGTGATTTGCACAGATATTTGTTTTCTATGTATTTAATTATTTGTATATTATAAGTATATGTATATCGTTGGCTGATCCACAACACAAACCTTCTTGATCTTGCCGTGTGGCTCAGTCAATTTATTTATGAATGTCCTGTAATATCTAATTACTTTACTAGGCAATTAAAACACAGAACGATATACGCACGTCACTATTTGTCATATTGACATTCTTGTTTGCGTTACTTACAATTTTTAATGATAAAGGGGGTGAAAATGTACGTATTACATCGGCTCGGTTGAGCCAATCGCGTCAGTGGCAAATCTCGTTCCAAGTGCTCTTCAATCCGATATCATGGGATTGCCGTTACTATGTAACAGCGGGAGCTTGGAATGACGCGATGTCCATTACTGTTTATTACCTTTTTTTCCTATTTTTTTTTTACTTTATACGGTTTCGTCCCCAAAGCGTAAAACGGGTCCATGATACTGAGACTCTGTCTGTCCTTCCGTCTGTATGTTCATCTGTAATTAATTAGCCTAACGCTGTAAAACTGAACTATTTAACTTTTCACTTATTGCTCAATGAAAAAAATAATAATAAAGGATTAGTTTTAGTATGAGTTGAAGTTGAGGAGAGCCTTATTTCTACATTATTACCTATAAAGGGGACTTAAAAGCATATAATTAACCTTAAAAATTACTTCCTATAGTACGGGCCGGAATTAGCAAAATTCTGACAGTATTTTTAACCTTATTTCTAAATTAACACTTTAATTGTCCCAAGGATTATATTAAGATCCACTGTTCCTCGCTTTCACTGCTGGCTTGAATTTATACATCCGTGCATAACAAGTAATGTATCTTGACAATAGAGGCGTTGTACAGATATTTGTGACCACCTCCACAGTCCCGATATTTGAGCACTCAAATGGCAGTCGCTTTCATAAAAACTGGTGCTTAAGCCAATTATTTTTTACCAAAACAACGGTGGCAAACAAGCACACGACCCGCCTGATGGAAATCAGTTACCGTAGCCTATGGACGCCTGCAACGTCAGAGAATACACATGCGCGTTGCCTACCCTTAATTATTCTGGTCAAGCGGACTCCAGACTCCGATGAGCCCGGTGCAAAATGCCGCACAACGCGAGGAAAATAATGATGGGCTTTCTTTATGACAAAGGTGGCAAACGAGCAGACGGATTGCCTGATGGTAAGCAATTAACGTCGCCCATGATCACCCGCAACACCAGGGGAGTCACAAGGACGTTGCCGGCAGTAGCAGTACGCTCTTGGTGATTTATTTCCTTTATTTATATCTCTTTCTCCCTCCTACCCTAATAATGTATATCAACCATCACTTTCTATCCGTTTTCCAGTACTCGAAAAACCTCTCGCCCACTAGTCAATTAAGTGATCAGCCAGGGGTGTCACACAATTGGCCGCCTCCGCACAAAGCGTTCTGAACCACTGCGCGCTTATTGGGATTAAGGTATTTTGCAAAGTTACGCGTTCACTTATTATTCCATTTATATATTGACGGTGGAAATTTCAAATGTCGTAAGGGACATACTTTTATATGCGACTTACGACATTTGAAATTTCCACTGTCGATATTATGTAGTGTGACTTTGAGGGGATGGAAATTATTGACAATATTGTGTAATCTAATCTTCTTAGCATTTATTTAATACTACGACGGTGGTAAACAAGCATAAGGCTAGCCGAGAAAGTCGTGAGGAAAAGCTGGTTATTATTAAATATATATCTATTATACCTATGAGTTATGACACTGGTAGTGCAAAAGGGCACAAGTGACGAACACATAGTATGAAACTGATGCTATTTTCACTACAGAAATATCTGTGCTCTGTGTTAATAAATAGCTGCATAAATAAACTGGGATTTTAAACCAGGACAGTCAGCTCCATAGGCAGGGTCAATACCTATTAATTAGGCCAAACCTGTAGCTAAATTAAAAAAATAAAGATTTTTTATCTTTTACATTTTATTTCGTGTGGAGATGGCTATATAAGTTCTGATCAGTTATTTTGATCAAGTCTCATTTTAAGCAAAAAATATGCAATTTGTTGCAAAAAATAATCATGGCAATCTATTAATAATAATAAACCTACCTGTGGCGACTAGGCCAAACCAAAATTTAAAATAATTATATTAGCATTTTCAAAATACTGTTCTAATATATTTACCTAGAAATGTATGTACATGGTTAATATAGGTAAAATGTCGATGCATCAAAAACGGTCGCCGACAAAGTCGTCCGGGTGGAAAATCGTATCAGCCACCGGACCACGGTCAACCTAGGGTTGTCTATGGTCTTACTTATTAATAAATGAGTATTATTTATAATGCAATGTTAAAGTAACATAGCGCGCGACTCTGTCAGCTGAAAAATGTAGTAAAAAAGAAGAAACATCGATTATAAAACTAATCAATACTTTGTAGAGCAAAGAAAATATACTGAATAGAAAATAAACAAATGTTATACAAATTAAAATGAAGTATATGCTAAAAATGGAATTCAATAAAAAAAATAATAAGATATTTAAAAACTATAGACATTTTTATACACACAGACAACACAAATTTATTGAGCCCCGGTAAGCTTAACAAGACTTGTGTTGCGGGTACTCAGCCAAAGATATATACAAATACTTTAATACGTATATAAAACACACATGACTCAGGAACAATTATCTGTGCTCATCACACAAATAAATGCCGTTGCTGGGATTTGAACCCAGGACCATCGACTTCATATGCAGGGTCACTACCCACTAGGCCAAACCTCTCGTCTACATTATTATTTTTCAACCTCAACCTGTAGTAAACTTAATACTCGGACAATAAACCAAGAGTCTATCACACTCACCAACGCTGGCTACACTAGTAGTCTAATAATGTCACAAAATTTAAATATATAAACCATTTGTCTCAGAAATATATATTATTAATAAATAAAATAGGTACAGGACATCCTTACACAAATTATTTAGCCCTACAGTAAGCTCAAGAATGTCTGTGTGTTACTCAACCGATATATAATATAACTACAGATTTCAACCCGGCTTCATAGGCATAACACTCCGCGCCAGGCTAAGGTTATATATTATATTCCTAAAATTTTACGAATTATAGGTTCCGGATTTATTCGTACAAGTCTTTATTTGAAAGTACGTCTAACTCAGCTTTCAATATCTTACAATTCAAAACTTGAGACTGCCAACCCTAACCGTTACCAACCAACCAACGATGAGCGCTCCTGACCGACCGCGGATTATCCGGGGCGATTTTTTTATAAATCCGACTTTGAATATCCGGGTGCGAGGGTTGGCTATCTCTGGATTATCTGTGCGTTTCACCTTCACGTTATACACACAGCAACACTCTTAACTGTACATCGGTGGACTTTATGCCTCATATAATAAGGTCTACCAATGTATAGCTAAGAGTGTTGTTGACTGTACTCGTGATAAGAATGTCAAGATGAAAAACTTAATATATAGGACCATGTCTATATAATTTTTTATTATGCAGAAACGTCTGCTAGCGATTATCTTCGATATTTAAATTGAAAGAAAAATAGAAAAAAATGACTCGAAGCGGGACTCGAACCCACAACCACTGGATCACTAGCCCAGTGCTGAGCACTGGCACTAGCACTGGGCTAGTGATCCAGTGGTTGTGGGTTCGAGTCCCGCTTCGAGTCAATTTTTTCTATTTTTCGTTCGATTTAAACATGTCTATATAGTTGTGTACAAAATGTATATGGAACTTCCAATTTAGGAATGTTACTACATAGGCCAGTAACCGTACAGTCAGCGTCATATAATTAGTACACCTTATGCTCAGTTTAGGGGCAAGTGATTGGGCAGTTACGATAATCTTAAGTCGATAAAAAAATCAGTTTGATAATGGAGAAAGAATAGTTTAATTATTATTATTTTTTTTGCATTATTTTTATTTAAATCGGTACAGGATATCTGAAAGTCATAGGCTCAGTAGCCTGATCCTCGTAGTACTTTGGTTGCCATTTCAACCAATCTACTTTTACCAATCTTTTTTTCAGTATTACATGTGAAAAAATTAAGTTGACTTTTACTCACTGAATAACATGTCAAAAGATCTTGGGTCCGATTTTTGAAATATTCACCAAGTGATTTACATAGAGAATGAATAAGAATCTCAATGAAGATTACTCGGTGACTATTTCAAAAATCAGACCCCAAATTGACTATCTTCAATAATTGACGATATTCGTTATTTATAATTGTCGCCCTCCGATCTAATTAAAGAGAGGAATGAATGTGTTATCTCTATAGCTTTCACTGAAGAAGAATTTCAGTTTGACAAATAACTTTTATAGATAAATATGAATCGTCTAATTATCACTATTTCAGGTTGCTCACAAAATGAGCTTTAGATAACGGGGTGTAATAGTTAGTTACAGCCAGTATGGCCAAATATATCGATACACATCCTTACTGCTATATATATTAAGATCTTTATCGATATGGCTATACTGATTTTAACTAACTATATGACGCTGACTGTACCTTGAGTTGTCAAAAATGTCCTCGCTAGAGTTTGCGCGTTTAATAGGTACGCTTACAAAGTACAATCGACTGTAATTATAAATTACATCTATCACGCAAACTTTGCATGCTAGGTACTAATTAGTATCATAATTATATTATGCTTACCTAGATAATAAATCTAGTAAATAAATATGATAATAGATGAGATATATTACACATTGAGCTACATATAACTTTTATTAAGGGTGCTAGTCGACCATATTCAGAGTAAATTTTATATCGTGAACGGTATTAAATTTTTCAAACTCTATAAACATGTAGCAACTGAACATCCCGACTCTCACTAAAAACAGTAATTTTTTTACCCACGTTTTGGTCATTTATTCACGATAATTTTTAGATTTTATAAAGAACTTAATAAGCTAATAAATAAATTAGTATACTGATTTTAGACTCGCAAATGTCATAACAAAAAATGAAAAAACAGAACTATTTCACATTTTTAACAAGTTAAAAATGTGACCTTAAATATTTAACATAAAGGTACAAGACGCGAAAACAAAGTACAAAAAAAAAAAATAACAAGAGCCAGGGCCTTAAATTGCTTATTGTTTATGGAGTTATAAAAACAAATTACTATTCACGATATATGATAGGCGGACTAATCCTAATACCGCTTAGTTTACTCTATGGGTTGGAACGTCAGATGGCAGTCAGTTTTCGTAAAACTAGTTCCGACACCAATTATTAGGGATTAGTTGCCTAGCGGAGCCCATGCTGCCATGAGCCGTGGCAAAATGCCGGGACTACGCGAGGAAAATGATAAACAGCTAAAAAATCCAGATGTCATCGTTTAAAAAAAAGATATATAGGTAACAAAAAAAAATACTAATTAGAAAGAGTTCTTTTCGGGCAATGTAATATGGTTTGTGCTTCATTTTTTTTTCCGCATTTTTATTTCTAAGATTGTAACTTAGGCGTTTAAAATTCAGTTTTGTTTTGCCACCGTCAGATTCCGGACGGGTAGCAGAGCACACAGCGATCACCAACCCGCCTGACAAGCGTGACGATTATAAACCTTACAGCATCCATCAGAATTATTGAACCTTGGAATAATAAGTTAATAATAATCTCTTAGTTTTATCAGTAGTGTAGCACATGTGACGATATAGTTAAGATAATATAAGTATTTATATGACCGGGCGAGAGAGATAACCTCTGACCTCTTCCCTCTCTTTCCCTCGGCATCCGTTATCAATTAATATGGGTCTGTCATTATATCGACATAAAGTTAGGTTCATGTATTATCGGGTCATAAAGACAAAGTAGGATGAATATATAAGTGTGAATATATATGTGTGTGGTAAGAAAGCGTATTCAAGTATGTCTATTTTGTGAAGTCTAATTTGTTTATACATTATTATTTTTACTTTTATATTTTAGTATTTTCAGTTATATCTTGTAATAAACTGTTTGATATGTTGTCTTATCCGACTACGTACGCATAATTATGTAAGTACTTTAAGATTTGATGTATCACTGTATTGAAAAAATAAGTCCCGCCGTAGTTTCTTGCCGGTACCTTCTCGGGTCAGAGGTGTAGGGTTCGAACCGGTGTAGATTTTTCTTTGACGTTCATAAGTACATGTAATGTGCCTAAATTGAAAAATAAAGATCTTTTATCTTTTTTTTTCTTTTGATATATGACGAACTATACATACATACATATTTAATATACAAATTATTGCTCCCTTCGTCTGTGTTCCGGGAAATATATAATTTGGGTCTTTTCAAGGTAAGAGTGAATAGGCTGTTACTGAACCAGCGTGCTACACCTTCGACCTCGTCGACACTTACCATCAGGTGCGACTGAGGTCAAACGCTGGTCAGTTTGGTATATAATAAAGTCTATGTATATAATTATTCCAAATATTTAGTATTTTAATTTAATAATTTTAGTTAGGACCTAGTTAATAAGACTTAATTGCACTAAATCAAAGGTATATACAGTTTTTAAAAACTAAGGCCTTTTCTCTTTGAAACTACCCTTCCCTTCCAACTAACTAAAAACTAAGGCCTTTTTTCTTTGAAACTACCCTTCCCTTTCAACTAACTAAAAACGAAGGCCTTTTCTCTTTGAAACTACCCGGCCCTTCCAACTAACCTAAAGCATCAAAAGTCAGCAAGGAGACGAAATAATGGTCTTAAAATCGAATGTCATTCGATAATTTATACAAATGTTAAAAATGTATAAATCCGGCTGTCTGTTACCGATATATACAAAGAATCGATAGAGAAGATAAGTTTGAGAACAGGGAAAAAACTAAGGATAGTTTTCATCCCTTAATCATCCCTTACGCATATTGTAATAAAAGTTTCGAGAAACTGTGGTAGATTACGTACGAGTCAGGAAACAACCTGTGACTAACTGATTGAACACCGTCTTACCACTAAGCCAACGCTTTTACAATGATAAGTATTTTTATCTGTCCCATATTTGACATCATTACGATAACCGCACACCGCTCCGGTGTGCAAGCGAGACCGCTACACAAATCGCGCCGTCTCGCTTAAAACCGGAGTTTTGTGCGCGTAAAATTAAAGTTTACTTACATTGCCTCTTCACTGAATACCATTCTCAATATACCCATACGGCACAAAACAATGTAAGCAAAACAAGGAAGAAAACAAAAGAGGTGCGGAACAAAGAGTGATTTAAGGTTGACAGATCCGTCTGGACCCAGTTGGTCTTGCTGGCTATCGATCTTCACTAAATTGGTCTACATACTTTCCTAACATCTTCAACTGCTACTTTTCTCCAATCAGAATAGAACCGAAGTACTATGAACATAAGGTAGCTTTTACAATAACATCGCAAGTTAAGATACGAGCTGTCGGAAGTTATGTGAGTAGCAATGTGTCCTGATTGATTTACATGCAGTTTGCAGCTAAATTTAAACTTGTCCGCCGCCATTACTTTTATGGATGCAAATGGTTTAGTTCAAAGGATGTTAGTTTTAATCATTATTAAAATGTTCAAGATCACTTCAGATGTTCTTTGTTTGAAAATCAAATTTAAACGACGCTTTTTTTTCTATGGTGTGACTTGAAACAGTCATTTCATGTGATTATTTCCATTTTTGCAATTAAATACTTGTGGTTTTAGTTCCTCAAGAAAGGTAACCCTTTCTTTATCTTTACTTTATCATAATAGGCTTCTGTACGTAAGTACAAAATATATTTTTAACGTAGAATTTTTTTTTTACTCAAGACTGACCAGCGTTTGATCTACCTGATGGTAAGTGTCGACGAGGTCGAAGGTGTAGCATGCTGGTTCAGTGACAGCCTATTCCCTCTTGCCTTGAAAAGATCCAAATCATATCTTTCCGGGGATACATAATTTGACTTATTAATAAAGCACTTGTATATTCTTAGAATTGGTTATCCACTACCTCTAACGATTTGTTACATTTAATAATTACGTTTAAAAGGTTCTGAGCCCATAGGCTCTAGTGTAAGTTACTATTGACGCAAAAAAACGTTTACGTGACGTAAACTTACGTCAAAAACTTACACTCA
This sequence comes from Grapholita molesta, assembly GCA_022674325.2. NCBI lineage: Eukaryota > Metazoa > Arthropoda > Insecta > Lepidoptera > Tortricidae > Grapholita > Grapholita molesta. The sequence goes on from CP053137.2 coordinate 13,856,516, forward strand.
GAGCCCTGTACCCTTACCATAAGTTGAGACATTGACGTTTTCGATTACGAGTATTGTGTTTACTATCTGTGCATATCGCTTGTACTATTTTAGTGCCAACGAGATGCACAGATAGTAAACTCGTTACTCGTTATCGAAAACATCAATGTCACAACTCATGGTAAGGACACGAGTGTAAGTTTTTAACGTAACTTTACGTCACGAACGCTTTGCGTTTCCTATATAAATAAAATTATCACTTACGCGTTCGTAAACGGTTTTTACGTCAAAAATCACTTACAGTAGAGCCTCAGAGTACAATTTTTTTTACCCACCTAAGCTTGGTAGGTAGCAATAACCGGACTAAATTATGTAACTCAGATATTTATGCCGGCCATTTTGAATCGAGTTTTAAACAAATACGTCTTTTATCACAGTGCGTAGATGTCTCTTATAATTCCTATTCTATAGTTATAATTTCTTCCTCTCATCTCAAAAATACGCATTTTAGTATAACAAATTATGAATTAAACCAAAAGTAATTAAACTTCCAGTATACTGCAGTAGTCATACTGTATTTAAGTGAATGAAGACGTTTGAGTCAGCTCGACGATTGACTAACGGTGTTTCTTTTGTACTTACAAGCACTTACAAGAAATACTGCATCGGCCAATAATGTATGGCCTTTCATGTCTTAAATACAAAACAATTTAAATATTTGCCAACCGAATTCTACGAGAAATCGAAATATAAATCGTTATGTAAGAGTTACTTTTTACAGAAGAGTTGTTAAAATGTCCTATAAAAAAAATTTTTTTTCTCTTACTTCTAACAATAAGTACTTTGTAGTGCCGAGTACTTTTATTGATATAAATATTGTTATGGAAGACTCAAAAATAAAAAGGAAAAAATACACGAAAAAAACAAACAGGTGACACGTGAGTGAAGCCGTGTTATTAATAAAAATAAGAGTTTGTTTTTATAAAACCACAACCGGTCTGGCCTAGTGAGTAGTGACCCTGCCTATGAAACCGATGATCCTAGGTTCCAATCCCAGTCAGGGCATTTATTTGTGTGATGAGCACAGTTATTTGTTCCTGGTCATGGGTGTTTTATATATATTCAAGTATTTATAGGTATGTGTCTATATATTATTTGTATCGTCGACTGGTGCCTACAACATAAGCCTTACTGAGGTTATCTTTGGACTAGGTCAATTTCTGTAAGATTGTCCCGAAATATTTATTATTTATCATATTAATAAAACGAAACGAAACTGAGTCGTCACATTTCAAGTTAATTTGCATTATTTTAGTCGTCAAATTTGTTCTAAAACAGTTTTATTATACGGTTTTTGACATTATTATGTAGGACTATGATATGTGTGTAGATTTAGTAGATAAAAAATATCCTATGTCCTTTCTGGTAGCGCAAACTCCTTTGATTCAGCGGTTTAAGCGTGAAGAGGTAACAAACAGACAGACAGAGTTACTTTCGCATTTATAATATTAGTATAGGTAACTATGGTTACGCGCGAGCTATACCGTCTACCCAACTTTATACGTCCTAACAAACTTGTGAAAGAGCAAATAAGGGCGAAGGCGTCTCATACCTGCCCCCAATTAGGGGGAGGTGAGGCAGACGGATCGATGAGACGAATGACGGTACATAAGTAAAGATTGAGACACACTAGTGACAAATTGTCTGTCAGAACGAAGTCAGACAAACAAAGCAATCCTACTAATATTTGAATCGAAATAAAATTAGAAAAAAAATGACTAGCAGCGGGACATAACCCACAACATGCTGCAACATGGATCACATGCTGACTGCAAGTAACTATATTATGATGCTGACTGTACCTACGTTAATTTCTTTTGTTTATGTGACGGTTTGTGTTCTCAATAAATAAAAAACAATGCACCTGCAGCTTGGTAACGTGCAGAACTGTATATAGTCACCGGCAATAGTATCTTACGATTAGCGATGAAAATTACAAGAAAGATACATGTATCTTTCAAAGGTCTGAGTATTTTTATAAAATACAGTATCTTTTCTTGCCTGTCTTCGTTTGAATCTTTCGAAAGTTTTCGTATTTAACGTGTTAAATACATTGTATTTTTTGCATTATTATATTATATTATGAATAGTGACTTTGGATGCATTGGATCTCATACATACAGGTGACTTTTGATTACGCTCTGCAGGCTATATCTCGATATCAGTTAACTAAAGAGGTTGAAATTATCAATTTAGACGGAATACTTAAACATTATGCGTCAAAGGCATTACAAGTGGCGGAAGTGGAGTAACTATTCGATGAATTATTAAATAAACATGTAACATACACTGTCAAAAAACTTGTATTATACGTGTATGATTGTATTTGTCAAACAAACGTTAGTTTTGTTTTTTTCGAAAGTTTTATGTAATTTATAGAAAAGATACAAAGTTTCGAAAGAGAGACAACATGAATCTTTCGCCATTTTCATCGCTACTGTTTACGATATCAAAAATATTTGATCGCATTTTATGTCAAGGCCATAAGGTGCTGTCAGATTTTTTTTGCAACCTTGACATCATAAGATATTATTGCCAGTGACTGTACCTACATATATTTGACGTCTTCCGTTCACACACATTTTTTTCATACCAAACGCAAATCACAAATGTTTTTTAATCCAATTCAGATATTAGAAACCGACTGCACAAATGCTGGGACAAGCATTAATATGTATACACTTTATTACATTGGATGAAAAGTATATAAATATTTATGCTTGTAACATAACTAGATTAATACTGACGCGTGCTTAAGTAGGAATTTGAACTTTATTGCAATGTACTTAATTTCCAATAAGACTTCTAAATTGGGCTAATTTTTTAATGATTTTTTTTAGTTACGTTACTAGCTAGAGCTAATAAATGAAAAACCGAAACTAATAAAAATCGTTAAAAACGAATTGACAGGTTATTAGGTACAGTCAGCAGCAGAAGTGACTAAGCGTCTGAGGTGTTCAAAATGAGGTCAACACATCTCTATTGTCAAGAGAATAAGAGCTCGTGTAGGTCATTTTGAACACTTCAAACGCTTAGCGACTTTTGCTGCTGACTGTAATATGTAAAACAAGGGCCTCTTAAGCCAATGGATTGTAGAAAGACAATCGGGAAATAAATATGGCTGACTGACAACTGAATTTCTAAGCAAAAAAACGTTTGACACATGACAAAAAATATTGTATAAATATATTGGTACTGTACATGTAGGTAATTATCGCATATTTGAACTAAACAAAAATGTAAGTAATAAAATGTGTATAAAATGACGATGATCTTATGGTTGTTTTTTAAAATTGCCTAATTGCGAATCTATAAAGGTAAATGGAGTTGTTTACATTATTTTCCTTTGCTGACCTTGAATATATAATATACGTCCATTATCCATACTATACTATACTTACTATATACTAATCCATACTAATATTATAAATGCGAAAGTAACTCTCTCTGTCTGTCTATAACCTCTTCACACTTAAACCATTGAACTACGTAATTGGGAAGTAATTTGGTATGAAGAGAGTTTGAGCTGCGAGATAGGACATAGTATAATTTTTATCCCGCAACCATACTTTAAAGACGGGCATGGCTAGTGAGAAAAAGCTAGTAGTACTATAAATTAGAAAAAATCACGTGACAATCCGATCTGTCATTCCAAAACATTATTCTATACTTTCGATTAAATTTCTATAATCGATTGTCAAAGGTACGCCATTCAAAAATTTCTAATGAAAGTCTCTGTCACTCTAACTACGCCTTAATACTGTGTGTAAGACTAATACGGGCGAAGAATTAAATCTGACATTGGATTTACCAGTATAATCATTAACCAAAAGGATTTTTTTAATTATACTTATTATACATATGTAATTATTTTTTGTAAAATTTGTGAGCAGTAATGTAGCCTTTTAAAACTAACTGTGAACGAGTGTTTAACTCGAGTGTATTGCATTACATTGCAGGCCGAATTGTTTTGTATGGGTAAATTTTTTTTTGTACTTCTAAGCAAAAGTTATCTATATTTCTAATTATTCTACCATCCGTGAGATTCGCCCGTATAAGATTTACACACTGAGCGATGCACGAAAATTTCGATTGTCGATTTTCGTATGTGTATATTTTTCTCTGTTCTAATAAACTTAATTTGACTAAGTCACGCTGGGCGGGCCAGGAGGCGCGACCTCTGACCCGCCCTCCTCTCTCACCCTCCGCCCTCTACCGACTACCCTCCGTTATTAGCTCCGTCGAGACGTATTCTCGGTCCGAGCAGGATTCTGCGGGATTTATGGCGGGTTCTTCTAGTTTTCTAAAGGCGAGAGACAGATGGTACAATCGCAATTGAGTTTAAGCCTTTATCCTTTTTTTATATTTCATTTACTAGCGATTCGCCCAGGCTTCGCACGGGTGCAATGCTTATATTAGTATTCCTCTATTTAATGGATGTTATTATACATATAAAACTTCTTCAATCACTTTATCTATTAAAAAAACCGCATCAAAATCCGTTGCGTAGTTTTAAAGATTTAAGCATATATTTATAGGGATATAGGGACAGAGAAAGCGACTTTGTTTTATACTATGTAGTGATTCTACGGTTTGTTTCGTATTTTTGGTTACTATTTGACACTAGTTTTTGACAGCTGATTAAATAGTATCTAATGTTTTAAATTTAGCTTAACCAATACTTAGATAATGCAATATACTAATAATAATATGGATATTTTATAGTTCGAAATAAATTTTATTTATTCATTCATTCATACATAGACTTTACTATGAACTACAGAATTTGTATGTCCGTTTTTAGAGCTGTTAAATCTTACTAGAAATTAAATAGTATAAATATATAAAAAAAAATCTTATAAGATTATTTTTTAAGTCAATAAGAATGTTATTCTACATTATTTTAGTACCTATCCACAAAACTTCAATTTTCTATCAAATCTCATACTTGTAAATGTTTTATTACCTCGGTTTAGAATTTGAACAGGTATAAGTTACTTCAAAATGGTATATTTAACTCGGCTAACATTTGATCGACATTGGTGTTTTCGGTTTTTTTTTTTTGCAATAGCTAAATTACCTGAGTAAAAATCGGAAATAACTTAATTTTTGATAAAAGTAAGTAACTTACTTAAAAAATGACTTAATCGAGCAAAAGCGCGTAACCCAATAATCGTGAAAACGCGACGTCACGCGCCGGCGTCACGGCGCCGAGTGCGGGCGGCGCGCGCGCAGGCCACGCCCCGCTCCGCCCCCGCCGATCTAGATCATTGGGGCTTTCAGTCGTTACGCAATTACGTAGTCGGTTAACGCTTTTTCTTGAACGACTACGTGTTTATCGACTTCTGGGTTTTGTATGGAGAATGTTCTTGCTTGAAAATATACTTCATACCAAAAAGAAAGTGTAACCCTTAGACATATTCATATATTGAATTAATATCATCATAATAAATTGGTATGTTTGTATAGGTTTACAAAATTAAAACTGTTTTTTTTTAAAGTACTTAAATATATTTATTATTACATAGATGGGTCGTTATCAATGTCATTTGACATTTTGAGGCTAAAATAGTAACATGTTTATTGGGCGTGACAGATAATGTGTTTGATAAAGATGATTTATGAACTGCAGTCGACTATGAATGCTTCGTTTTATTTCGTTAGATATTAATGCTGCGTTAAATTGTTCTATTTTTGTGTATTAGGCATACATAATTTTTTATAGATGTACGTTTTTAGGTAGGTATACTGAACTATTAAATTAAAGCATTTTTTGTTTTGTTAAGATATTTAACAAATATCTTAGACTTATTTAGGAGTTCGTAAAACCTACGTAAATACCTACGTAGTATATATATTTATAAAGTTGACCCAACAGACGTGCTATACTTGTAATGATAACCTACATTATTCGCGAACTCTAATATACTCAGCGTAAATAAAATCCCATCTGCTGAAGTGAGGTACCGCCTATCAGCGAGAAATATGGAGGCGCTCCCGGCTTTCAGGTAGCGTCTGAAACAAAGGCAATGGCCGCTGAAAAAAATAAAAATTAATAAAAATATATTTCACATAGGTAAAAAAATGAGTAATAGGCAGACGAATCATTTTTAAGACTTTTTTTTGAGTGGGTTTAATGTAGGAATATTGATAATGAATTTAAAATAATTAAAAAAACACGTAATTAATTCTTACATACATTAACTTAGAACACCTAAACATGTAGGTATTAAAAAAGCGACGTAATAATCAACTTCATTATAAACAAAACCATAACGCGCACCCGTAAAAACCGCCGTAAACAAAAAGAAAACCGCCCAGCGAATTTCCCGACCGTACTTCGCCCCCCGCGCGGGGGGGCCCGGTCGCGGTGGCGGGGCCTTCGCTCCCTGCCCCTGGGCCACCGGGCCAATGGCGGCGCGCCCTGGCCCGACCTGAGCTCAGTCGCGGCTCAGCGACCCTTGACATACGACGCGCCGCGCGCATTCGCCCCGCGGCTACACCGGCATCATCACGCACGGAGCGCTAGTATACGGCGGGGTCGGCGGCCCCGGGCTCTGCCCGCCGAGGGGCCCTGACCTCCCGCCTCTGGAGCTCGGCTTCCGCGGAAGCTGGAGGGATGATGAACTCCTGCCCTCCACTCCCGCGAGCCAGGCCGCTTCCACGCAGAGCGGCAGCTCCGCGACGGATAAAGGACAGAATGTGGAATGCGTCGTTTGTGGAGACAAGTCTTCGGGGAAACACTACGGGCAGTTCACTTGTGAGGGTAAGGGAGTGACAGTGACGTGCTAATTTATGTGCATGGTGTTGTGCGTTGTGTGATTTACTTGCGACGGTGTTTTTGCGAAATAGGAGTTAGGCGGTTTTAGCAATTAGGCGAAGTAGGTCACTTGTGTTTCAGCTGTAGGTATATTTAATTTATGTTTGGTGACTAGGTGTTACTTAATATCGGTTTTGAAATAAAAATTAAAGTTATAATAATCGCAATCGAATATTTCTAGTTTAAATTGCAAGATAAAAAAAATAGGTTAGAGTCTGAAAATCTTATCACCCAAATCTGTAAAAAAGTAAAAAATCAAAAAGTTCAAGAATTAGAAAAAAAATCTTGTAAATTCTATTAAAATGTAGGTTATTGATTTAAAAACGTATATAAAATAATAATTAATATTTTAATAATATCAACTAGGTAAATTTTACAATTTTGACTCCTTACCACAACTCCGCCGGAAAGCCACTTCTAATCGCGGAAGTAACTTCCCGATTACCTTTAAAAGCTTTTTGGCTGCATATTAAAAAATACAGTGGCCATTATAAGTATATAACACTTTTTAACAGGTGATTGTTAATTTAATAAATTTATATGTATTTATTTACAAAAAATCGAAAAAGCTTTTTACAAAAATACGACTTAAGACAAATTATTTGTTACTAAAAATTTCAGGTGTAGATAGTTAACTAATATGTAAAGACATTTATTATGTTGTTTAACGAGATTCTTAATTGATCTAACAATAACCTAATACAATAATCATTTAAAATACAAATCTTTTTTTATGACACGCGTAGTACCCGATGCAATTAAAAATCCTATCGTCATTCATGAAAACAATTAAAATAACTTTCGTAATTATATTAACAAAAACAATAACAAGCCAATGAATCTCCCCCGTAACCTCAAAAATCTCAATTAGTCTAATCAGAATGCAATAAGACAAAGTTTTCAGAAAGTGCCTGTTACGGGAGATAAGGGGTGCCACTTTTATGCTAATGATGCAATCGCGCCGGCTTTGAGTTACAGGGTTTTGTCTTTTGGTGTGACGGGATAAACAGCTGCGAGTGATATAAGAAAAACAAAAAACATTGTTTTCCGATAAGTATTAAACCAGATATAAGTACTTTCTAAAAACAACTATAAACTATATTAAATTTAAATATCTTTTTTTACTTCACGGAAGTCTACTGCTGGACATGGGCCTCCCCCTACGATAAACGGTACTTATACCGTACTTAAACCCTAAGGTTTTAATGCCACAAACGTCACGCTTGACAGACGGGTTGGTGATCTGTTTAGTTAGCAGCTTAGATTTATTTCGTGGCAACCAAATTAAGTACCAATTACTTAGTTCACTAAAATTCGAAACAAACGTAAATTTACGCAAAAATTAGCAAAACGCGGTACATTTTGGTTACATTGTTGTATTCAAATACGGCACTTAACTTTCTAAAGGAAGATTTTATACTTATACGCAAGTTTTGTAGAGGTTAATTTAACAAAACATTGCACGACACAGCTTTTTTATTCTAAACTTTTGTTGTGTTTTAATACAATTTTAACCACATCTCAATAAAATAAAAAAAAACTTGGGTTCAACTGCTTCAACTTAACTACGGAATACCAAAGACGTCAAAAGATATAATTAGCTGTCACGTCACCAAATAATTATATAAATGACGGTGATAGCCTCACGATAGCATTGAATGGGTTGGGAACTTGTGCTTTAACAAAGGGGGAGTGTTGTAAGAAAATTCTTCTGTTAATTAAATGAAATTGTGGACTTACGGCACTTTAGTGCGCGGGCGTTCTTTTTTGAAAATACGTAGAATACTTTAAAATGGAAGAAAAGCATTTTTTTTATGAAACCGTATTTAATTAATTGATTAATACGCCACGGAAATACGTTTCTAGTATATTATGTATGAAACATAAACACGCCAATAAAATTGGCTTAGTTACAAATTTTACATAAATCCATTTTATTTTAATTCTTTAACTTTGCTTGTGTTTTGTTTTTGCACTTAATTTTATTTTAAATATTCATCAGCTTTTTTGTTAATAATACTCAAATATTTAATTTTTTGGTAAAAACCTACACCACAGATTTTAGATTTCACAAAACCAATAAAAGTATTTTGATAAGTATTTAATTTGTTTGTAAATATTAAGTATACAATAATTTTTGTATATTAACAGATACCTACTGCAAAAAAATGCAATTTATCATAAAACGAATGCTAAAAACAAAATTATTTACATGCTATATAGGTACTATATCAAGTTTAGCATTCGTAGACAGTTATATCAAACTGTTAAGTATAATTATAACTCTACGAAACGTATACTATAAGCAAAAATATATCAACATCATATCAAAAATGATTTCTCTACCAACGATTCTTAATTATGACATATAAGCACGAACATATCTTTAATAAAACATTCTTAGCACCTCTGAAAAAAAAACGTAGGCAAATTTTAAGGTATCCAGCGTTTAAAAAAATAAGGGTTTTTTATACAACCCACTATGTCCGGCAGATCCTCAACGAATACCCGTCATGCAGCATATCATACATACCTGTTATTACGTCGCCTTGACCTCTGACGGGTTAAGTCGCTAACCAATGCGCTTTACAACCACTTTTAAGCTTTTATTCAGCTGTTAGCTTACTAAGTAATTAAACTCAGTGGCGTGTAGTGTTTATACATGCGTGTGCATAATTATTAACACAAGGTTGGTGTTATAAGAGTGTTATAAGCTGATAGATAGTATTACAATAGCACTATACTCTAAAAAAAAAATATTTTTTGACGAAAGTTGAACTTAGCAAGATTTTAATAGTATATTAGTAATAGTATATTATGGATAAGTAAATGAAATAATGAAACGAAGTATATAAAAAAAAACGTTTTGACAATGACTTTATCCTCGGAGATTTGAAAAAAGACTCCAAAACTACAAAAATCTTTATGATTTTTGCAAAAATTTATATGCAATCAGTTTCAAATGCAACCCTTGTTAAAAACTGCACAACACCGTAACTAACGACACTTGCAACAATGCATTTTCAAACTAATTAGGCCGTCATAATGCAATTCTAATTAGATATAGCATGTTAGTTGAGGAAAATATATTGAACAATACCGAGAGTCATTGAAGTAGATACATACATACCTACTATGTCTATATAACGTATATATAACCAATAACCAACCTTCGAAGCAGAAGGTTGCGAGTTCGAATGCAAAATTACCAATATTGTTCCCGATTGGAAGACGCAGCGTAAGTAGGCCTCCCACAAGGTGGAACGACGACCTAGTGAGGCGGGATGCCGCTGAATATGGAAGGCGCAGAACCGCTTTTATTGGGTCGTATTGGGGGAGGCCTATGTCCAGCAGTGGACATCGGCGTCTTTCGGCTGACATGATGATGATTGTTCCTGGGCTATGGATGCTATATCGGGTGTTTCCTGTAATAAGAGCAATAATTTTAGGGATCGCTTCTATACCACGAAAGCAACATTTCTTCTACAACTTTAAAAAAATGTGTGATTTGCTATTTGTGATGTTTTCGAAAAAACTAAGTCGTATTTTCAATGAATAGAATCCAATAGTCTAGTTGGCGTTTACTGTCAGCCTATAAACTTCATAGTTTTCACAGTACATTGCTTAATTGCTTGCTTGCTTTTTTTATTTATATTTAGTAAACTAGTAACTTATTTTCAAAAGTCGCAGAAGAATATTCCTACGTTTGCGGTGTTGAAACAATGCGATGTCTAAAAGTTATTGCTCTTATTACAGGAAACACCCGATATATATGAATAGTAAATATCACGAGTTTGACGACTGGTCTGGCCTAGTGGGTAGTGATCCTGCCTATGAAGCCGAAGGGCCTGGGTTCGATTCCCAGTCAGGGCATTTATTTGTGTGATGAACACAGATATTTGTTCCTGAGTCATGGGTGTTTTCTATGTATTTAAGTATTTATATGTATCTATTTATTATTTATTATGCCGTGTGATGCCGGCTGACTAGAATAGCACTACCCCATCTCCTCCCGCGGGTGTCGTAAGAGGCGACAAAGGGAAAAATCCTACGGACGGGCAGCAGCGTCCGTCGAAACCCAATCTACAGCTACTGCGGTCGCCAACCCGCCTGCCAAGTGTGGCGACTATGGCAACTACCCCCATGATGATACCAGTCATATTTGTGGGAGGCCTATGTCCAGCAGTGGACTGCATACGGCTGAAATGTATGTATGTATGTAATGTATTTATTATATATATCGTCGTCTAGTACCTGCAACACACGCCTTATGAGCTTACCGTGGGACTAGGTCGATTTGTGTAAGAATGTCCGAAATATTTATTATTATTTATTTATTTATTAAGTCATCCATTGACAAATGGACTGAGCTCCACAGTAAGCTCAAGAAGGCTTGTATTCTGGACACTCGGCCAATATACAAATACTTACATTCATAGAAACCCCCATCACACAGGAACAAACACCTAACTATGCTCATTACACATATGCTTACCGGGATTTGAGCCCAGGACCGTCGGCTTCATAGGCCGGGTCGCTACCCACTAGGCCAGACCTATCGTTCAAGCATTGCCCGTGTTGAAGATACTGACATCCTTAATCTTAAAAGGCATAACTGACATATAAGTCTAATGGCGTTTAAGCTGTGTCGGTCTTAAGATGTATAAGTTTATGGATAAGAAAGTTCATGACCTTTTTGGCGCCGGTCCACATCCTACTGATAAGGGGCTCCAATATGAATATCAGTAATGAAGGAAATTAGCGTAAGAATACAATAAATTTGAGAGAACTCTTCTAATTTAATTAAAAACTTGTCTATGATTTACCTGTTTTCATTAATTTACATAATAGGGATATGTAGATAATAAACTATTATGAAACTATTAAAGATTACGTAATGAATAATGACATCCTGTCATTAGTGTGATCTAATAAAAGATTATATCGTAATGAAATTTTTTATGTAAACATAATAAATAAATCTTAATATAATAATATTGTCTTCGGTTGCCGCGATAATTACTCATGAAATAAAACAACTAAAACGGATTAAATCGCGTATACTAATTTAAACTTCATCCCGACGTTTCGAACCCTTTAGCAGCGTTCGTGGTCATCGGGTGGACTGAGGGAAAATATTAATTTACCTCCATCCTCAAAAAATTACAAAATGCAAACCTACCCACATATAAATTATTAAACAATTTTGGGGGCTTACACATGATAATTACACACGCCAGAGGGGCTTATTACATTTTAAAGTCCAAAACATTTTTATAAACTACAAATTACAATGTCCACACTGTCCAACACTATGGCCTCACAGTCTTGCCTGCTGTTTTATTAAATGAACCACAGGATCCCAAGCTGGTGGTACTGAAAACTGAAAACTCAATTGAAACTTCAATAGAGAGGATGGCTTTTCAGTACCACCAGCTTGGGATCCTGTGGTTCATTTAATAAAACAGCAGGCAAGACTGTGAGGCCATAGTGTTGGACAGTGTGGACATTGTAATTTGTAGTTTATAAAAATGGCGTGTGTAATTATCATGTGTAAGCCCCCAAAATTGTTTAATAATTTATATGTGGGTAGGTTTGCATTTTGTAATTTTTTGAGGATGGAGGTAAATTAATATTTTCCCTCAGTCCACCCGATGACCACGAACGCTGCTAAAGGGTTCGAAACGTCGGGATGAAGTTTAAATTAGTATACGCGATTTAATCCGTTTTAGTTGTTTTATTTCTTAATATAATAGTTTATTGTTTTGACTTCAATAATAAACAGAAGAAAATGTTAATAAATCTGGAATCAAGTAATCTGTTTTCGGGTAATTCCTAATGAATATAAAGTGTGGATAACATTATTATATTTTTAGGACAGGAATTATCCGACATTCTTACGATTACGAAAGTATCCGAATAGGTATAATAAAATAATAATATAAAGATATATATATATATAAACGAATTTTGCACTTTGTATACATATACGTAACGAAATAAAACAAACATAGATTTGAATGTGCTGGATAAAATAAATATTTACAATAAATAAACGGTCCAATAAACCAATCTAAACAAAAATATCAATCGGATTTACAATTTTACCAAAATAAAGTTTTGAAAATAGAAAAAACACATTTTATGAAACTGTTGTGTAATTAATTCGGACTCATTTATAGTAATAAATATCATAATGGCCGACATTAAACATTGCAAGACTTTGACAGATCTCTGTGATACTCTTTACCTATAGACATAGAAGCTAAAGATACCGAGAACGGGATGGTCTTATTAAACTTTCAATACGTGTAACAGAAAGCGCTATTCATTCGTCCTTGTAATAGTCACACATTCTGATTATTGCTTATTAATAAAAGTAAATAAATGTCAAAATAGACATTAAGGCGTCACCCGTGATAGCTGGAGATGCGGGTTCAAATCGTGTCTCGGAGTACTCGTCGCTTTTTTTATGCATCTTAAAAATCTAAATATAAATTATAAAATAATTTGATATGTTCTTAGACGACAGTTTGATAAAACTGACTGAATAAAAAAAAAATATCTTATAAAAAAAAATACTTCGCACCTGCTTAGCGAAATCAATGCTAATTATAAAAATAATGTCAATAGATATAAAAATGTATTTAGGTATATTTTCCTTCGCTATCTTACCAGCTGTAAGCTTCACACGTTAAAACGAGCCTAATCTCATAATAGATACATGTATAACTTAAAGATTACAGATCCCGTCACATCCCTAAGTGCAATAATCCATAAACGGCTAAAAACATTACGTACCCGTCCCTATCTGTACGGCGTTAGTGATGTGCCATAAACTGTTATTTTGATGTCGACAAATCCAATTTATTAAGTTTATTAACACTTGGACCTCCCGCTGTTTGTAGTGGAACCTTGTTGTAGTGAGGCCTGACGAGAAGTCGCGTGTTAACGTTTATGGAGTTTGTAACGACATGGTTCCTCGGCCCTTTTGACTTAAATGCTCGCGTCCGTGAGCGACAATAGTGGTCACATTGACACCTGTGCGTAGTGGTTGGGTGATGTCGATTGGGAAGTAATCGATTGAATACGATTTGGAATTTAATTGTAGGTCAAATCAATAATCATAAAAATAAATCTTTTGAAGTGAGTTTGTGATATAAAACACCTTATGATATCTTCTAAGCAATTTTTCGTGTTTGGTATTTTGTTTTAATTTGACAGTCTTCTATTAAGATATATCACAAAGTTATCATTTAATTTGATATACGATTTAATAAATGTATGTCAAAATTTAATAAAAACGGACCCAATATGATATTAGTCATGTATTTGAAAAAAATGTAATCAATAGTATATCGGTATGATTCTGACAATAATTTCCTTCGATAATAACTAAAATTAATACCGCAAAATAGAAGAAAAGCCCTAGTGTTAAAAAAATTCTGACCTATTTATATTTACCTGTAAGATTTATCGCTAGTAGTACAGCACCAGTGGTCATTGGTAAATTATCGATAACAATCCCACCACTACCGTCCACTATACCGGTCGGTTTATGGTATGTTGTGTCCGCGACGGCGTGGCAGTTAACCCTATCTTTATGGCCAACTCTAAACATAAGTGTCTGCCCCAACTTATTTATTTTTATCTCATTCCATTTCTTAAATTGAATCCGAAATCGGCGCGTGTGGCTACCATAAAACGGAACGTATTATAATGAAAATTTGACGCTTTTAACGGATGCTTTATGTTTAAATTTAAAAAAAAAAGTTCAAAGTTGAAATAGAGTAGTTAAAAATCAAAGCAAATCAAAAATATTTCATAAAAAATAATTTGATTTGTTCTTAGTTTCAAAAAAAAGTTCGTTGTGCTCTATGATTAGTTCCTTTTCTCTCTTAGTACCTTTAGTATTATTTTATTCATTCGTGCACTGAAAAATCAAATATTACTAACAGTTTATAGGTGAAAAACTTAACTGAAGGACCATGTCTATGTAGTTGTGCAGATAATTAATATGGAACTTACTCGTACGTCAAAATTTGAATATAGAACGTCGACATGGGTGTACAGATACGCCACACTACATAGGCCAGGTGCTTTAGCGAAGTTTTTCACCTATACTTCACCATAATAATTTCGTAAGACGTCCACTGCTGGACATACTAGGTCTCCCCGAAATATTACTTGAAAAATCTTGGGGAGAGGCCACAGTCTACACGCTTAAAAAGCGGTTTGGCGACCGCAGTAGCTGTTGGTCCGGACGGACGCTACTGCCCATCCGTCTGTTTATAGTTACTTAAAGAAGTTCTTAGAAATAACGGAAAAATGAAAAAGTTAACTGCCCCGGGTGAGACTCAAACTCGCGACTCAGGGATACATGCTCATCGCTCTACTGACTGAGCTAGAGGCACTAGGTGACATGTTTCGGGTAAGCTCTGGTACCCATTTTCAAGCCGAGTCACCAACACCGCTCGGGGTGAGGGAGCGTCACCTGTGGAGCATACCCGAAACATGTCACCGACTGCGATATAATTACACGAATTTATACTAAGTAGTAGTAACATGGCTCACAAGAGTTTTAATTACAGCAAGACTTAAAAGGTACGAAATATAAGTTAAGTAAGCGTAGGGTCAAGTATTCTGTCTTATAACTGGAGCTATAAATTAATCTAATCATTTAAAAATATATGTGAATCAAAGTATCCCAATAAGGCAGCCCCGCGTACGGACTTTTACGATGTCTCAAATAATTTAAGGCCATATTTGTTCGCTTGTCACACCGTAAACCGTAATTTATGTGTTATTGTTTAAAAACGTTTTATGTCACCCGTTTTTTATAAACGTGTCATTATGTAAACAACATAGTATTTTATCTATGACGTTAGTAGCTTTTGTGTTTTCCTTTTTTCTACTGACGCATTTTTTTTTTTAATAAGTGTCATTTTTGCGTGCTTAATGTTTATGCTGCTAATGATAAATAAAGTGTCGCTAGATAAATATAAACTAAAATGATACATGCAAGTAGATTCTACAAAAAATAATTTAAATAACCTTAACAGCATTAATACCTACACATGAATAATAAAACTAAATAATTTCCAAATAACAATGCAGGAATTCGATATCCTTTCTTAATTAATATTTATTCATATAATAAAACTAATTAATCCCTTCTTTATGCACAGTAAAAATCTAAACTACGTATTTATGTTGTACTTCCGCCATTGTACGTTTAAAAATGCAAATTTTTGTGTAGTATGTATGTTTTTAAAGTGTTTTTTGGCTCTTGTGTTTTACACTTTTAACTACAAATATTCGTTAATTTCGAACGATTGTCTCTATCACTCTCATGACTTCTTAATTGGAGTAAAAGAAAAAGTTTATCGAATATACGAACTTCGATATCTGCGGTAACAGGCCTGTAATTTTTTTTTTGTTAATATTGCGTTTTTTATAATCGATAGTCGTCTTAAATACGACTCTACTAGCCAATGTATGACGATTAATTAAAGTCATCAGTAAATTAAACATCCTGCTAATTTGCCTCCGCTGCGTCTGAGAGCAAATCAATGAAAAATTACTGCGCTAATGACTCCTGCGCATGCTTTAACGATCTAAGTCCTGTTCGTGGGTTTGATGATTTAGTATACATTTTTTAATTTTGTATTTTAACGTACGAGCCACGGTCGTCTACTGCTAGGCGCCTATAAACCGTCACAGAGAGCGATGTCTGACCATGAGGGCCATAATTGCCACGTTCGGCAGGCGGGTTGGCGATCGTAGTCATGTTCCACTGCTCGAAAGGTACGCTGCCTATCCTCCAGTTGTTTCTAGTCGTAGTTTATGGACAATCCAACTAAAATAACTACGTCCAACAATGAGAGGTACGGCACAGCGATGACCATCACGCCTGAATCTGGGGCAGCCCAACTGGGGAAGTACCTCCTCCTTACTGAAGACCACAGCCATAATAGCACTGCTACCTTTCAGGTATGCAGTGTTGTGTTCCTGATGGTGAGTAAGGTTCCCAGAGCTCCAACCCCCCTTAAAGGCCGGCAACGCGCTTGTGACTCCTCTGGTGTTACGGGTGCCCATGGGCGACGGTAATTGCATACCACCAGGCAATCCGTCTGCTCGTTTGCCGACTATGTCATAAAAAAAAAAAAAATTGGATGTCAATTACAATTCAATTCTGTCAAAAATATTTCATTAGATTATTATACAAATAGCTATCCGCAGGCTTCGTCAGGTGGCAATATTAAAATCAGCAAATTGTCGAAATAAAAACAAATTAAGTACTTTTTGCTTTTAAATAAGGGTGCGACATTTTATGTATATTCCGTTTTTAATTTGTAAACGTAAAACACTTTAATTTACAGCAATTTAATCGTAATTTCAACCCTATTAGGGTACAGGCGCCGGTAACACCCATAATTAGTCCTCGGCCAATCATCCACTAATGATTTACCCTAACGCCTCTAATGATTGATGGTGAGACAAATTAAAAGTAATTGATTTATTTTCATTTTCAAAAAAAAAAAAAACAACGATCTAAACATGGTTGACTGTTTTTTTATGGAGTAATTTTATAAATTTATAAGTTTATAAGTTTAATATATTCGGTTTACGTTTTTAATAAGTAGCAACAGATAAGTAATTAAGTATCTACTGATTCAAATATATAAAAAAAGGGATTAAGTATCATATATCAGAATATCAGGCCTGATACATAAAAGTTCAAATATAATGGGCATCTTTCTCTTTTACTCCAATAAAGGCGACTTCAGAGTGACAGAGGCAATCGTTCTGAATTTAGGAATAAAATCGTTTTTCGCGGTAGCAATTTTTCCTAATCCATTTTTCGTTACAAATTGTCACCTTCTACCCTTGTGTGTTTTAGTTGACTATATACATATATTTGCTTATATAATGAAATACATATGACATTTTACTTAAAAACAACGGAATAATTCTTTATTTATAAATATAAACTTTGACTTTCTTTCGACTGGTCCCCAAACTAGAGGCTTGAGAACCATTGCCTATAATTAGATACAATTATTATTTATTTAAATTTGTTTTATTTAAAAATGATAAAAATATTTAAAATAAACTAGTGTCCTATTTATTTTTAATAATCAAATCGTTTCAAAATAAAATATAATAACACCTATAATTAACACAGTTACAATGGTTCATTATACTATAGACAGCATAATAATATTTTTATCACATTTTACGCCACGGTACTTTAAAATATATATATTATGTAATAAAGTTGGAATTCCTTGAATTATAAAATCACAGAATCTCTACAGAAGGCCGTTAGTGTAATAAAAAATAGTTGTATAATTGACCATTTTATTATACCAACACAATATTTCTTAATTACAAGTAATCGTTAAATCAAAGTTATAGCTCGATACTTTGTTTAGAGCGCTGGTGGCCTAGCGGTAAGAGCGTGCGGCTTGCAATCTGGAGGTCGCAGGTTCGAACCCCAGCTTGTACCAACGAGCTTGGCAGATTTGTATGTAAACCTTTTTTATTTATTTATTTTTTTGACGAAGTGAAATGCATTTATGTATTCAATTTGTATGTTTGTATGTAAACCTAGCATAGCACAGCTCTGGTGGAAAGGCAGCCTTATGAAACTTACTGTTGCTCTAGCTAATAACTTTAACTAGAAGTACAATTGAATAATCCATACAAAATAATTCGACCCGCAATGTAATGCAACACACTCGAATTTAACACTCGTTGACAGTTTCTTTCAAAAGCTTATATCGCGTAACGCTCTAATAAATATAATAAAAAAAACCTTAGTTGATGATTATACTAGTAAACCCTATGTCTGTTTTGATTCTTCACCCGTATTAGATTTACACACAGTACATATGGCAGTGGTGGCGCATCCATAGAATCCGATTCCCGACGGCTTTACCAATTTTCATATACTTGAGCGATTTACCACCAGTTCCCACAGAAAAGGAAAGCCATAATGGCTATGGTTTGCTAAAGAAAAATCCTAACCCACCGCCACTGATAAATAGCCTAGGTCAGAGATACCGATACGAACAAATTGCCATAAATATGTATACATGCACCTTAATGTACCAATATTAAAGCACATGCATACATATTTTGGAACGTTTTCCGTATCGATATATTACCTTGACATGAACGAAAGTCAAACGCTCGTTCAACTGACCTCATATTCACACAAAAAGTTAAAGATGCTAAGACGCTGCCATAGCGTCCTTGCTTTACGCAACTGTAGCCATAACATAACCGATCTTTATGACCACGATAATTCATAGTTTGCGGTAATCGGTACGTCATTACGGCCAGGTGTTTAATGGCGTAGTAAAAAGAAAATTGGAAGAATATTGCTCCGTTCACTTGAGATCTAGGACTGGCTTGGTAATGTTATAAATGACTTTATTTTCAAATGATATAAAGGGTGATAGGGCCGTGGAACAGGAGAACAAGTCTATTGGAAATAAAATCAGATGGTAAAAAAAATGCTTACAATTTGGTCACTACTCAATTTGATATCTTATCGCTTTCTATACTGCAAGGCATAGGGTGACCATGATATGGTTCGTTCAAGATTATTTTAATTGAAATAAAAAATAAGAACAGATAATTAACGATGTTTTGATCGTACTATAAGAAAAGCTTAAAACTAAAAAAATCACAATAAACATAATAAGAAGGTGAGATAAGGTTCCCAGAGCTCCAACCCCCCTTAAAGGTGGGCAACGCGCTTGTGACTCCCCTGGTGTTGCGGGTGCCCATGGGTGACGGTAATTGCTTACCATCAGGCAATCCGTCTGCTCGTTTGCCACCTTATGTCATAAAAAAAAAAAAAGATACTGTATCAAGGACACTAGCGGTATTTGGATTATGAATGTAAAATAAGAAACAAGAAAAAAACTAAAACCACTAGGCTTTGAATGTTGCTAGAAAAAATATTTTTGGCTTTGTCAAATAGCTCTAATGTCCATTGCGGACTCGCAATGACATGGGATTAGAACCCGTCTATTTTGACACGCCTTTATTAAATTCTATTAAATTTACATGCACATGTAAATTCTTGTAGACTCGATTGTCCATAGCGATCAGAAACTGGCAGACGGGTAACAGCGTTCCTGTAGAGCGATGAAACCAGTATGTTCCACGATGGCTATCCCGCCTGCTAAGCGTGGCTGCTGACTGTTTATGCTTATGGGGGAGGCCCATGTCCAGCAGTTGACGTCCGCGGCTGATAAGTAAATTATTACAGAACCGAAAGGAGGGTAATCATCCCACTTAGATTCTTCTTAGAGTAATGTATATGGTGTTTCTTGGACATCGTTGTGTTGGGTGTCATTGCCTCACGGCTTACTTTGGATGATGACATAATTATCTTCAACATCGTCCGAGCTCGCTTGAGCAGTATTTTACACTCGGTGTTACAAAGGAAAGTATTCCATCGTAGAATGTCTTGGATCTTAGGAAAAATTTCAGTTCTAGCTTATGCTATTGGAAGATTACAAATCTAACAATGTCTTGTGTTCAATATCTTATAGACATTGAGATAATAACTAGCTCAAGGTCACTCCCAACATCTCCGTCTTATGGATTTTGGAATTCAAAGATGGTTTAGATCAGGGTCTACTCATTACAATTAAGAATTTTGCGAGTAGCTGAGAATGTACCATCTGGTTCAAATTTGCATGGACAGTCAGCGTCATATAGTGGCAGCACTGCATTCAAAGTAGTCAAATAGGTTGGTACACCATATAAATTCTATGCTATCAAACTTTATGAGTTTGGATGCTACTACAATACTGAACTGTACTGTTTACTGTTTGGACCCGGGTATGTCCTTAAACTACGTCCAACAATGAGAGGTAGGACACAGCGATGACCATCACGCTTGAATCTGGGGCAGCCCAACTGGGGAAGTACCTCCTCCTTACAGAAGACCACAGCCATAATAGCACTGCTACCTTTCAGGTATGCAGTGTTGTGTTCCCATTTCGGCTAACTATAGAAAATAACCACTCTAATATTGCTTTAACTTTCAACAACCTTCTTGAGGACTTTTATCGTGGCAGCCATATTGATATCACACCCTAAACTGTCAAACATTAACTCATGATATTTGTTAGCACATTATCCGCTCCTCTATATCATAGCGAGTGTTGCTAGTATTCTTTAGCTTCTATCGTTTAATATTGTCGTAAACTCACCTCGCGGTACCCACTACCCAATTACCGCTATCGTTGGGAATATCTGAAACAAATTGTATTCTGTACCGATAAGGGTTCGATGAACTCCGCAACAATGCTAGATCATGGCAAGGTGGTTATTTTAAAGATACAGGGGTGGAAGCATCCGTGTTGTTTCAAATTTACCGGTAATATCTTGTACCGGTATATATACCGGTAATAATATTATTTGGGAGCCAAAATAGCGTATATTCACTATTGAAACGGTCGATAAGTTTATAATTGACTCAGGAAAGCAGAATGTTTTTAAACTATCAGCATTCAGACTTATTTTTATTATTAAATAAAATTGATGTACTTCTCTTATTACATAGACAACAAATACTCTACTGTGTGATTTCGTTACCGGTTATTATAAATAGTACTTAAGTAAAGTGAAATAGCTCAATAAGTTACGAGTACTTTAAAATAACGAATACTTTACTTATATTTATTTAGTTACTCCTTATGCTTATCTAGTTACTCTAGTAGCTCTGTCGGTATTGACGAAATAATACCGGTATCTTCATACAAAGACACCGGTTTCTGATTACCGATATACCTATACCTATTATACACCAAAATGTACTCATAGGCTACAATGTAGAAGAAATACATTTCGTAGTAGCATTCCAAGTTACCGTGCGCTATGCGTATCGCAGTTGTCTCCACGCCTATTGTCGCTAGAATGCATCTCAGTATAATATAAACGTATTTCACAAAATATATCTTTAAGTTTTGCTTTAGTGATGTAATACCGTACCGTTACTAAAACCAATATAAATAGATCTTCGTCTGTTCAGTTGTTGTGTATATTGTGATGTTAACCTTGTTGGTTTGCAGCGAGTGTGTGGTACGCGTTTGGTATTAGCTCAATATCGAGTCTCAGAAATGCTATACTGTATATTATATGCCACCTTTTAGTCTGCAGCTGATAAGAATAAACCAGCCTGTATTCGAGTGTATTTGATGTATTAAAATAACATTGAATAGGTATTTGCTGTGAACGCTTAAAAGGCCCTGGTACATGCAACATATGGTATTCTTATTAAAATGATAATTATCTGAATTATGTCCATTTATCTCTCGGATCAAAAGGAAGATTTCAACATAGTTATCAATATTAGGTACTAAAATAAAGCTTGGGTTGGATAAAAAAATGCCCATAAAAGGTTACATTAAAAAAACGCGAAAAATACTTAGTCAGACGAGTATCCATAGCATTTTGAAATATAGATAAGACACATAATATGCTTAAGTTTGGTATTGGAGGTGGACTATAATTTAATAATCACTTTACATGGCTCATTACTAGCTGATCTTCGAAGCCAAACAATATTGTATAGTATTGTAGTCGGTTGTAGTCAGCTAGAATTAATAGGTATAAAAAAAAAAAAAACAAAATTAAGAAACCCGATCATTCAAAGATAAATGAAAAGATATGATCTCAATGAGAGAAATCATAGCCGCTTTTAAATAAACAATTTAATAACTTAACAACTTAATTTAAAAAACGAACACATCCTATTTGAAATCCGATATTACTAACAAACTCAATTACAATAAAATTAATATCAATTCTAATGATAGAGAATCACGCAATACACTAGACGGAGTTTTTGTTAAACTTACAAAGTTATTTAAAACGGTTGGTTCAAACCGAAACTAATTTTGTTACAAAGAAAGTTGACTTGGATTGTTACACACCTAACCGCGACTACCGGAATCTAAAACTTTGTAGTGATTAGGAATCCAGTTAGGTGAATTAAAAAGAGGTTCTATGGCTACTAGATGTCAGCAAGAGCAGGCTATAACTATGTCAGAATTAATAACGGAATGTCACATTATGACAAAACTGATGTTTCTTTTCTAATTTACAGCGTTCGTATAATTTTTGTCATGAAAATCACATTTCCGTTTAAATTAGATATTTTTTATTATAATCGGTACGAATTTGGAGATAGTAGCATAAATTTAAAAGGGATTATTTAAATTGGTTTTATTTGGACTTGTTGTCTAACAGATATTGTTTCGTATAACAATTTTTACGTATAATAATATTCATGAGAGCGTTCTTGACTGTCTTAAGCTCGTTAAGACGGTATTTTAACTATTTTATCGATTGGTTTCGATTCGATTCTTTCATACGAATTGTCTGATTATGTACCGAGTAGCCACTGATTTATTCTTTATGATGTTTCTTCTAATAACATTATATTTCTGTACTAACAAGTGTTGATTCTTAAAGATAATTTTCATTGGTTGATAATGTAAATGTGCTGATCGGTTATCAAATTTGTTTAGGTAAATATTGTTGTTAATATAGAAATTCTCAATAGGCTTAAAAGCAGCGGCAGCAGTTTCGTCATTATTTTAAGACTTCCTTTTCTGGATAAATGCTTTTTAAAAGGATATCTCTAATAATCGTTTATATGGTGTCTTTTTCCAATCGTGTCTCACAACCTGAATTAAACATCAGATTATTAGATTCTTTGTATTTAAACCTATGCTTTCCAAAACATGTTGCGCGAATGACTATGACTATGTGTCTTCTAATACCCACAGCCTCATAAGCTTACTGTAAGCCTAGGTTAAGAGTAGCAGGACTAAGATTGTCCCAATTTGTAGTTTTCTCTATTTCCATTATTAAAACTTTATCTAATGTTCCACAGGATGCAAGTCCTTCTTCAAGCGGTCGGTAAGGAGGAACCTAACCTACTCCTGCCGGGGGAACAGGAACTGTCCCATCGACCAGCACCACAGAAATCAATGCCAGTACTGCAGGCTCAGAAAATGCCTCAAAATGGGCATGAGGCGAGAAGGTGAGTCCATAACACTTTATGATTGGCTATGGGTTTTATAAAAGGCCCGCTGACCAATAAAGTTGCAGTTTCTAATAATTTGTACATCTACATAGAAATTAAAATTCAAAATTATTAAATTTATTTTTATCATACTTGCTCATAAAGCTGCTATTTCATGTAGTGTGCAAGGGAGTTAGTTACATATTTTATCCTCGCGCGAGTAACTTTGTTTATTGTGTCATATCTTTGACACAATATTATTATATTGATTATTGACGACCGGTCTGGCCTAGTGGGTAGTGACCCTGCCTATGAAGCCGATGGTCCTGGGTTCGATTCCCAGTCAGGGCATTTATTTGTGTTGAGCACAGATATTTGTTCCTGAGTCATGGGTGTTTTCTATGTATTTAAGTATTTATATGAATCTATCTATTATATATATCGTCGTCTAGTACCTACAACACAAGCCTTACTGAGCTTACCGTAGGACTAGGTCGATTTGTGTAAGATTGTCCAGAAATATTTATTTATTTATTTATTTTATATCTACATACAAAACAAAATAATAAGTAAAATACTTATTTTACATCAAAATTATTTTTAAAGTACAAACGTTTTGTCTATAATCAATCATGAATGCAAAAGGTCGCTATTTAAGATATTTTATAAATGTTCTGTATTATTCTGAATGCCATTCATGAGTCGTCAAAGAATAAATAAAATGACGGAGAAATATCTGTAATTTCGCCATATTTAATATTTATTTTTCCATGTATCTTTTTAGTGAGT
Organism: Grapholita molesta; assembly: GCA_022674325.2. Taxonomy (NCBI): domain Eukaryota; kingdom Metazoa; phylum Arthropoda; class Insecta; order Lepidoptera; family Tortricidae; genus Grapholita; species Grapholita molesta. The sequence goes on from CP053137.2 coordinate 13,881,226, forward strand.
ATGATGAAAAACCTTGAATCTTTATTGGTCAGATAGTATTGCTGTTTCGCTCTTCGCACTTTTAAAAGATTGCTATGTGTTTACTTATTTGTTTGTTATCGGAACAGAAAGCAAGTATGAAAATAAAACGCACGGCTTATTAAATTGACAATCAAACATCAATCTCTGTTAGTGACATATGATAACTCCGCTATAATGATTTTCCATACAAAATGCTCCTATATTTCTAGTAATAGTATATTTCTAGTAAAAATAAGCTATTGCTTACATTCTTGATTCGTATTAGTTATTACTTTAATTGGGTACATTTCAAGAAAAATTTAAGATCTAGAATATAGAAATAATTTTTTTCGTGGCTTTGAGTTTCATCCGAGGCAATTGATTTCTCAATTATTCCTTTATTTCTAAAATCATGACGTAATGCCACCAGAAAACATAAGGACATATTACACCGAATTCTTCCAGTTTACGCGTGACACGTGCACATTAACAATTCTAGCTGTGATTGGTTGATATTTGAAATCGGCTTATCATGGAATTACTGTTTTCTCTTTCCGATCACGTCCGTATTATTTTCTATTTTTATGTTTAGACGATCTTACGTATTTTTCTCATTATGCTAACTAGTCGGTTTGAAACTTGAAAACATATGATGTCCAAGTTTCTTTTTGCTCGTCGGCACTTAACTTTACTCTGTAAGTACTATGTAATAAGTTGTCATTTATTACTAGTTGGTAACGTATGAGGTCCGTCATCGTAAATTTAATTGCTTCTGCAAGTACCTGTATTTATAATTTATTTTATGATACAATATTTTTATAGATGTTCTTTAGTGTCTATTACTAGTAGGTAGTTGCTTAATAAATCAGGTTTAGGACGTGAAAAATAAACATTTTTTTTTATTACTTTAACATTTTTTAGTAACTAACATTTAAGTTACATTTAATAAACAACAACAAGATTTAACTCCAAAAGTGAAAAAGTGAGGGACATGCTAAGTTACTAACACTAAATGGTATTCGAAGCTTATATTGTGTCATATTGGCCTTAGCCCTTACCCATTTTACCTATAAGTACATTTAACATGTCACTTTGACGAATCGTCTCTTTGTGAATATATTTTCTAACTTAAGTGATCTCGTAGGTAATGTAACTTATCCATAATATGAATAGATTGAAAAATAAGCAAATAGCTGATTTTACGATGCAGTCATTGTCGCTGGTGTAATTAGTGAAATCATTAATCTTGTAAAGCCATTAGTCGATCTGCCCAAGGGCAACTCTAACTAACTGTTGACGATCAATGTTAATATAAAGTTATGAGCCGTAATAGCTTATTATTACGATGGAATTAATATAGAGGGTTATTGTTTTAAAGACAGCGATGTGATTAATGAAGATTGTAAAGAATCTGAGATTGTTAATGCAAAAACTGATTTTAATGAAGCGAAATTAGAACACATTTATTATGGAGTTGGAGGTTTAAATAAAGGTCAACATCTTGATAGGAATGTGGCAGTATTGTACCTAATCTGAACTATATGGGTACAAATTTCTTACTAAACGGTTTATGAAGTTAAAACTGAAGGCAATCGTGTTGGTGTAATAGATGAAATAAAAAGTGATAATTTTGTGTTTGTTTATGCAGAATACGTAAATGGTTGACGTGTCAAGGTTATACAAGGATAAGCTACGTCGGCTTATGACAGATAATACAACTTTAACGGCCCATTGATCAACTTTGTCGGAACTGTTGTCGACAAAAACGACGTCATTGCAGTCATAGAGTTCTAGGTAAAAACACAAAATAAATGGAAAATTACAAAAACTACAGAAAAATATGTGTTTGTTGCTATAAAACGAGTTATTATGCTAGATGAAAATGCCGATATGCATGTTACGACTCATAAAACGGTAGTGAAGTAAAAAAATGTCTTAAAAGTCAAACATGTTTTTATAGCATACTTAAATATATACAAATAAAAAATAAGAAAAAAATAAGTCTACGTTTATTCATATGACCTAACAACTAGAAAATAAACCTCAAAAAACAAAAGTATACCTAAATAACAACTGAAGACCTAACAGATTGAAGACCTCGTTAACGGATTAAAGTACGCGACAGACAATAATGCTCACAATTTGAAAGATAACACGGTCCGTAAAGAGCGGGCCGTAGGGCACTGAGGGCAGGTCAGCCACCCGCGGCGCGATACACTTGATGCGTACACCTGTCTGGATTCCTGTGCTCTGGACGTGGTATCGAAATTTGGAGCACAGATATAGATTTTCTCGAGGAATCATCCTGAAAACAAAAAATAATAATATTAATAATAATACCCTCTGTAACGAACGGAGCACAAGCACTTTTGTATAATGATTTTGGAATACCTATAATCTATTTCTCAATGGCACAGACCAGTTAACAATTTTCAAGAAAGAGCAGAGATCTATTTAAAAAAATAAATGCTTATTGCTATATTTTAGTATTTTGAAATATTTAAAAAAATCCACTGATAGATTTTCGCAAATTATTATTTCCTAATAGTTGTCTATCTAATACTTCTTTATATTTGACTATCTAAATAACTTTGCTTAAAAATTAATGTATTCACAATTTACATTTAAGGCATAAACAAAATACTATCTGTCCGTAAACAATAGCTACATCTGTGACACACTTGCCTGTTTGCTAACCAAGCACCAAAAGTAACTGGACACCTTTTATTACCGCTATAAGGACCCACATTCACACTTCCTACCTCACCCGGAAAGGACACAGTAACCCGCTGTTCTCCATTCCACCCTTAAGCACCCTTTCGACCCTAACAAAGTACCCTGTATTTTGCCCAAACGATTTGTTTGCTGTCAACAAAGATGCAGGCTCCTTTTTTAAACCCTCTAAGATAACCTCATAATCTTTCTCACCAAGCAATAAATACTACTTTACAAAAGCAGATTCTTGTACAAGGTGAAGTGTGCCTCTTTGTACTGATTGTAATCGTCTTAGATATCAGACTTGAGAGGAGATGCATTGACGCTTCTTTTATGTTTTTTCTGAGCATTGTTTTCTGTATAGTTCAGCGTTTTAAGAGTTTCAAAGGCGCTATTGAAAAGTGCTACTAATACTTTTAATTGTATTTGATCTGTAGATATGGTCAGTCTTTGTTGAGCTATATCGGATAAATAATGGTTACAAAAATGACTAAGCTTTATATTATACTAAAGCAAATCGTACTTTTGTTAAGCTTGAAAATAAAGCATTTCCATCTATTGATAGAGACAATGAGGAACTTAATTAAGAAACACGGGAAGATGAAATTACAGATAGTTACGATTTGCAGAAATCTTGCATGCTTGCATTGTCCTGATTTATTACTGACAATTAAAACGTTGAATTTCCCATATTTGATATGCAAACTCAGACAAAGTATACAGCAATTGATTAATTAACAACATTAAACTTATTATTATTATTTCTCTTTATTTATCTTCTTTCTTAGAATTAGGTTTTTTACAATATTTTTATAAAAGTAAAATATAAAAATACATCTAAAACATATCAAAACAATAAAAACATTATAAAAAACCTAACCTAGAGTGCCGCCGGCAACGGGGCAGGGCCCAGGCTGCCGGTGGTTAGGGCTGCAGAGAGAGGAACCGTCGGACTATGCGCGCCGTGTCCAGGATTACCGCCTTCTGAATCTGACCCTTGATCCAACCACAACCACGTAGCGAGAGTCTCTCAAGATGTTTGTCGAGACTCTTCGCTATGAGACCGTTCGCGGAAACAACTATCGGTACAATGATCGCCGAATCAACTTCCCACATGGCGGTTACCTCGTGAGCCAAGTCTAAGTACTTGCTGGACTTGTCCTTCTCGGCCTTCACGAGGTTCTCGTCACATGGGACGGTGATATCGATGAGCATTGCCCGGCGCTGCGATCGATCTATCACCACGATATCAGGCTTATTGGCTACAATAGTCCTGTCCGTGATAACAGATCGATCCCAATAGAGCGTGGCACGACCATTTTCGAGAACTGGCGCAGGTGTGTACTTGTAGTACGGCACTTCGCGGTCCGCAAGTCCATACATAAGAGCAAGCTGCTGGTGTATAATCCTGGCTACAAGGTTATGTCTGTGCAAGTACTCGCCGTTAGCAAGATGAGAGCAACCGGAAATTATATGCCTGAGTGACTCTCCGGGACGGCGGCATGCCCGACAAATGTCGACCGTACCGTCCTTCAGGATATATTTCCGGTAGTTATTCGTCATGATAACTTCGTCCGCAATTGCACAGGCAAAACCCTCGGTTTCTCCGAAGAGGTCCCCGAATCGTAGCCAGTTCACCGACGCGGGCAGGTCTACGTCTGGTCCCGTTAGGGCCCTGTAGAACCGCCCGTGTAGCTCCTTACTCTTCCATACGGCCTTGCGGTCCTCGGTGCTTAGTACCACTGGTTTGCGCCAGTTCTCGTTTGCCAAGGAGAGCGGTGTGAGGTTCCTGTCTACTGCCACCACATCACGATGCATCCCACACTCGTGGTTCAGGAAATAATTCCTGAGATTGCACACCTCACGGTTATGGAGACTTTTGGCATTTAAAAAGCCGCGGCCTCCACACTTCCGTGGGATGTACAATCTCATAACCGACGAGCGTGGGTGTAGCATACGATGTGTGGTGAGTAGTAGTCGGACCCTGCGATCCAGGGCATCCAGCTCGGTCTGAGTCCATCTTAGTATGCCAAAGGAGTATATAAGTAAGGGCATTACCCAAGCGTTGAAGGCCCGAACCTTATTGCCACCTGACAAAAGGCTATTAAGTACTTTTGTCAGCCGACCGAAGAAGCGCTCCTTCACCGCCTGTCTAATAGCTACATCCTCAATACCCAGAGACTCTGACATACCAAGATATTTATAGGTTTCTGATTCGGAGATAGACCTGAACGACATCGTCTCAGAAAGCTGTAAATTTGTTGAATTTACTACTTTCCCCCGCTGTACATGCATAACCGCACACTTATCGACACCAAACTCCATCTTGATGGCGCTACTGAACACTTCAGTGGTTTTCAGTAATTCCAGCAAGATTTGGTTATTTGGTGCAAATAATTTGAGGTCGTCCATATATAGAAGGTGAGAAATGACTTCACCCTCTCTCCGAAGCCGGCAACCTAGTCCCAAATCCTTCAGTAAAGTACTGAGTGGATTCAGAGCTAGGCAGAACCATAGGGGACTCAAACTGTCACCCTGGAATATTCCTCGCTCGATCCTTATGAAGTCCTGCGGGCCAGGGGTCATCGCCACCTCCTGGTTGACGAAGGACTGTGGTCCACTGTCTCATACACGCACCTAGGAAGGATCTTAAAGTTGCATTGACTTTATACAACTCTAAGATCCTCTGTAGCCATGAGTGAGGCACCGAATCATAGGCCTTCTTGTAATCAATCCAGGCGGCCGAGAGGGCCCCTTGTTCCGCCGGGCCTGTTGGCAAATGGTCATGTCTATGAGGAGGAGCTCTTTAGTACCACGGGACCCAACCCTACATCCATTTTGAGAGGTGGCCAAAATGTTGTTCGCGACAATGTGCGTGTTAATTTTTGCTCTCAAAATGGATGTAAGGAGCTGGTCGAGTGTAGGCAAGCACGTGATGGGTCGATAGTTTCTAGCTTCCGTGGTACTACCGGACTTATAGAGCAGGAAGGTTGTACCAGTTGTTAAGGAAGGTGGCAGGGAACTGAGCTCAAGGGCTTGTTGAAATTGCGCTGCTAACCGCGAGTGCGAGCATCGAAACCATTTCAACCAGAAATTGTGTAATCCATCCGGCCCAGGACTTTTCCAGTTCTGGGCCGTGCGGATTGCACAACTTACGTCGTCGGGGCTGATGGTGATAGCCCCCATAGGTTCGATAGACTCGCACTCGCGTTCAACAACGCTCATCCATTCACCCTCCGTGTGTTCAACAGGCACTGACCAGATGCTTCGCCAGAAATCAGTCATGACAGTAGCATCCGGCAGCTGCGCGTTAGACACACGGGGATCAGCTTCCTCCCATCTTCGGTACACCTTCCTTTGGTCACTCTGAAAGAGGCGATTCTGCTGGAATCGATCCACACGCTCTCTGTAGCGACGAATACGGCTTGCCCATGCATACACTTTCTGCTTCAGGAAGTCGATGCGTTCCGTGATATTGGCCACGTAGTCGCGGGGCCTGATATTCGTCCCCGCGAACGCCTGGTTCACAAAACGCATCACTCGGGGCGATTATTGCCCCCCCTGAAGCAGATCAGCTTTGCAATGAGAGTCCTGAATGAAGTGATACGACGCTCGATCCGTACTTGCCATGCAGGGACACCCCCGGCGGTCCTAGGTGCACGTTCAGCGTCCGGAAACTTGACTCGAGCAACACGGCACGCCGCGATGGCCCCGCAGTACATGATCGAGTGTGTATCATCTAAGTCTTTACTAGTCCGAAGATATGGCTCTAGTAAAGCATTCAAGGCTCCCATTATCGCATGATTGCGTCTATTCATTGGCAAGCGTGGTATTCGAGGCCTAGGGTTGTTTGTGGAGCGATACTGCGTAATCGTCTCTTCCAGAGTCCTCCTCATTTGCTCATTAGCCGTGGTACTCACACTCTGATTCGCGAACTCCTCCTCGTCGGCACAAGGATCCACCCGCGGCACCCGTGGTGCCAGGTCGGATGCTGGCATCGAGACCGGCGCCGTGGCGGGCGGGTCCTGCGCCGAGGTGAAGGCGGCACGAGCAGAGAGAGCCTCCAGGCGAAGCCGATCAAGCGTCAAGTCATCCAATCGCTTGAGCCGTTGGATGACTCGCACCTGATCCGATAGTCGCTGCGCAGTCACGTCGATAGTTGGTTCAAGGGCCTGAAACAGAGGCAGCATCCGGAGACGGTACGCGCACAGATTAGTTCCCCCCTCTGTAGCTCCGTAATAGGCGCGCATGCAGTTCTCATTCATATGTTGAGTCCATCGCATGCGACGCACTACACCACCGGCAGCGGGAGCCGTGGGCGGGGCAGTATGTCCCGCGGGCCCCAAGCGTGCCGGCAGCGGCGGCCGTCCTCGCCGCGCAGGTGGTCGTGGCGGCGGCGGCTGCTCGCACTCGTCGCTCGACTCGCTGGTGTCGGCCGCAGTTGCGAATTCTTCGGCCGACGACGATGGCGAGGAGACGGACGAGGCGGGCGAGGGTGGTGGGCGTGCGTGTGGTGTCGCAGTTCCTCGACTTATTATTATTATTATTATGAGCCTATACTGTCCCACTGCTGGGCAAAGGCCTCCCCCCACTTTTTCCACTCCAGTCGATCTAGAGCCGTCTCTGGCCATTCTTTCAAAAAGGAGTCAAGCTCGTCTCTCCATCGCCGGCGGGGTCTGCCGGGTCCTCGGTTTGAGCTGTGTGGTTGCCAGTTAGTGGCGATTTTGGCCCACAACTCATTCGGCATACGGCTGACATGCCCCGCCCAGTCCCACTTTAACTTGGCCACCTTCCGAGTTACATCAACAATTTGTGTTTTGGAGCGCAGCGTAGTGTTCCGGATGCGGTCCATTAGTTTTACACCTAATATGCTGCGCTCCATAGCTCTTTGGCAAACCTCGAGTTTGGACTTTTGAGATAAGGTTAAAGACCAAGTCTGAGCACCGTAGGTAAGTATTGGAAGAATGCACATGTCCATGAGTCTCCGCTTAAGTGAGATAGGGAGGTCACCTTTCATTAGATGTTAAACTGGTTTATTAATATTAGAGTGCATAAAATGGTATCTACAAAAGCCCTTCGGGCGTCAGTATGAACAATGGTTGGTACACCTTTTGTCTGAGGCGCATCCATTACAGCCACATTGTTTGTAATATCTTAATAAGTTTTTGTGTTGGTCCGGTCATTTAGAAAGATTCCTCGTATCGCTTCCGATTTTTTCCCTCGAGTTCGAGATGAATTTTAATGGTTAGGTGATTTATGGCGAAATTGAAAAGGTATCGGTCGGATCTTTGTTTTGACGGTTTTCGATTTTTGCAAATTTCATTATTAAGCAATCAATTTTAGTTTTTGGCTGAATTTACGCATACTTTTGATGATTACAGTATTTACAGGAACAACTTTTTTCTTTTGAAAGCTTTAAAAATTCTACCTGTGATTTATGCAAGGAACTCAACTTCCCTCTATACCCTATTCTCTTTGGAAACCGTTACATATTAACAGCTTGACCGAAACTAAAGCCCAAATCCGCTGTCTTCCCGCATATTTCCTTAATCCATGCGTAAACACAACGGGACATGCACAATGCACTTCCAAGCCCACAAGACATGTCAAAATCGTCATCCGAGCTCGGTTCCCATGGGGGTCATAGTAAACGACGAATAATTATAGAAATCCCGTTGACTTACGCTCTTTTAATGCGTTGAAATTTGGCAATGTTTGCTTCTTTTATTTAAGGAATACGCCTATATTTGACAAAGGTCGCGAAAGGAAGCGCCCCGTTCTGAGGGTGGTGTCTTGCCTGACCGGCCAGGTGTGGTCATTGTTTGACCTTTGTTGACCAACTGACCGTCCCATTAGACCCGTTTACTAAACATTGATTGCGTGACCGTGAGAAATGCAAAATAATGCTATAGAAAATAGGGTTATGGTCAGCCAAAATAACTTACAAACCCGTTGCCCTAGCTGTCAGCCGCGCATAATTTTTTGCAAACAGAACTCCCCGACTACAAGGGACAAGTGACAATAATTGTATTGGATAAGATCACTATCGACATGTCGCGCGACAAGCGGCGTTGTCACGTTTATAGCTTCACTAAGACTAGTTTCATACTAACGACTTAGTATAATTTAAATAACATAACAATTGTGTTACCTAAATCTTCAAATTGCTACGACAGACATTACGGGAGACAAACCAATTAAAGAATACTTTCTATAAAAATGCATTCATCTTATAAAACGGTTTAATCGTGTCAAAATGACTATACGAATCCTAGTGTAGGGTAAAGTACTCAGTACAAGACTCCTTTTTTTAGCTGCAACATGTCAATTAAAATAATTTTCTAAAGTTGCCATATTACCTGGAAAAGCCATAAAAGGTCAATGAAAGTAACAGACAATGACGGCGAAAAGTTTCACAATGAAGTTGATAGCATATTTTTCTCTCAGAACAGATGTGGTGCACACATTACTGGAGTTGTGGACAGTCTTGTTACATACACTACAACAGACGATCCAGCACCAGTGCGGTTTACCCCATACTTTGTTTGCCGCGTCACAACCGTATGATATTATCTTTTTTGAACATAATAACTGTGACATGTTTCGTATGACGCTCCAGGCCGGATTTTATGGCCGTATTCTGAGAAAACTGAGTCTTGCTAGCCGCGGCTGACATAAAGATACCATCGCACGTGAGCCGGACTGGAGCGTTCCCACGCCGCAAAATACCCCAATACTGACCTGTACACAGGACGATTGAAGGCTTGGTGTACTGCTGATCAGAAAATATACTACTTTCTTCTACCATGTGACGAGATGCCATCATAAACGTCAAAAGCAATCCAGATGGCACAACCACATTGCAGCTCATTAAGTCAAAGTGAACTGAAGTACATAGATATCACAGTACTGTCATTGTTTGTTTGTACATCGATCAAGAATAATGCCAAAATTAATCTGAATAAAACAGTTCAAATCTGTAACGCAGCTATAATGTTCTTCGAAGAAGAAATATAAGACATTCTGAACTGCTTTTATAAATTGTCATTAACCATTGTAACTTACAACAACGATTTTAAAAACGAGAATTATTCTATGTTCCATATTCACACGTAAATCCCGACCCATTTGACAGTTTTTTCAAGTGACCTATGGTCAAATGTTACTATCCGGTGCAAACATTAATTACTTCAACAAACGGACCAGTTCTGCACGGTCAAGGCGACCCTATGCCGATATGCAGGCGTCGTAAGCTAATTATATTTCTGCACGTTTAGTCTAAATTTGCATATGAATCGGGGTCCAACTACAATAGGAATAGCGCTAATCTGTATAGAAAGGTTCAGGTAAAGGTTCACTCAAAAGTTACGGCTAGTCCAATAATCCTCTTGATGTCCATGTCAATGAAAACCTTCATCCGTTGTTTTAGGGTTTATTATTCTATAATTACTAACTCGGTTGATAGGATCTTTTTTAAAACAGCCAAATATGGGAATAGGGCTGCTTGAATGCCCGCTAGAAACTTGATAAGTTTTCTCTGTAAACATTGAACGGTAGAATGGAATAAATATTCAATTTCACTTAATGTTGTATGGAGATTTCAACGAGGCCATCTATTGTGGATTTATGCGAATAACTGGCACAGAAACCTTTGATCCGTTTAGTTAGATCTATTATAGGCTTAAACGCATTATTCGCAAATACGGGATATACTACGGCCGCATATATGCTCTATTTCGGATAAATATTCTACGCGAAATAAGTACGGAAATCATATTATAATTATGATGATACAGTCGGATCCTGATGTCATTTAAATGTTCTATTTTTTCTTTCATTGCCTTTGGAAATATCATAACAATGTTGAGGATAACCATACTCCGTATTAAGAAGAAACATTGTTGTAGTAGAATAATTTATAGTCAGATTCCAATATGAACACCTTGTAAAGCGAAATGGCGTTACAAAAAGGAATCAAAGTGTAAAATCATTTGTGTCGGATTAAAAAAGGAGCTAGCATGCGAGTACGAGCGTGAGATATACACCACTATCAATCATGCTATGATTTATATTCTCCCCGCATGATGTATCGTCCAGGACCACAGTCCACTGTGAAAATATTCGATAATTAACTTTTTAAAATTTGACTGACGCCTTCATCTTGTGGGTGCGGAATCGAAAAAATCAACATCAAGCTATTCTCATCACTATACATAACAAAATTAAGGTTAGTCTTCGATGCAACCGCTCTCAAACCAGTTGAACTGTGGAATGTCTTCAACTGCTTTTCTAATACATAGGCCGCACTAAAAGTTATGCGCAACTGGCCACTCAGAAACATTTGAATTTCGAATTAGATAACATTTCAAAATACAGACTTTTGTTTATGGAATCTGATATAAATTGGCGGGAAACTGATCGTCATTTGTTTTTTTATGTCATATCGAAGTGAACCATTTGCATAGAACATGGATTTGACGCGAAAAGATTTTAGAGCAATGATTTTCTACGATTTTAAAAGTTCTCTTACGCCTCACCAGTGTAGCGCTCGCCTTCAAAATGCTTTTGGACTTGAAGCACCTCATCTAAGCACTGTGAGGCGATGGTACGCGGAATTTAGTAGGGGTCGTAATACTCTTGACGATGAATTTCGTGAAGGTCGACGGTCCACCGCGGTCAATGAAGAAAATGTGGCTGTTATTAGACGACTCGTTGAAGGAAACCGGCGAATCACCTACGACGAAATTCGTGGACAATTGGGGATAGGTATGAGCCAAATACAAAAGATTTTACATGATTATTTAAAAGTCAGGAAGCTTTGTTGTCGGTGGATTCCGCATGAACTGACTTCAGTGCAAAAAGACGTGCGAGTAGATTGGTGTAAAGAAATGCTGCGAAAATACAAGCAAGGGACTTCAAATGCCGTTTACGACATTATTACAGGAGACGAAACTTGGATTTATTGTTACGATCCGGAAAAAAAACAACAGTCCAGTGACTGGGTCTTTGAAGGCGACAGTAGGCCAACGAAAGTTCAACAAGCCAAAAGCGTTGCCAAGCAAATGATCGCCTGTTTTTTTTCAAAGACTGGGCATATCAGCACAGTTCTTCTAAATAATAAAATAACAGTAAATGCCGATTGGTACACCACAGTTTGTTTACCTACGGTTATAAAAATAGTCCGTGAAAGAAGACCAAGAAGCCGCATCCTTCTGCATCATGATAATGCGTCTCCCCATACCGCAAAGAAGACTATAGAACTTTTGAGATCCGAAAATGTGGAAGCTGTTACACATCCGGCCTATAGTCCAGACCTTGCACCCTGTGACTTCTATTTATTCCCCAAAATCAAAGATTTAATGAGGGGTTTGACATTTAAGACTCCTGAAGAGGCAGTGACAACATTTAATATGCACGTGGAAAACATACACTCAAGTGATTGGGCCTCGTGCTTTCAAAAATGGTTCGAGAGGATGAAAAAGTGCATAGAATGTAAGAGAGAATATTTTGAGAAGCAGTAAATGTATTGTTATTGTTCTAAATTGTTTTATTTAAAAGTTACGCAAAACTTTCAGTGTGGCCCTCGTACCACAAAAGATTCTGTACCATTATTTAAATTCTTGCATATTTTACTGCGAATGGCGTGATTTTCTTGGCTATTTCCTTCATTGGATTTAGTAACGTCAGGCACCCTACTGCTGCGAACTCATAACAGTCTCAAATACTGAATCAATAAACAATTGTTCTAATATTCTGCGATAAATTCTGAATCGAACTATCATGTAGTTCAGTTGTTGTTTTGTCACTAGACTCGATCGTTTTCATAATTTGTGGGATGCTTCTTACTTCGAAACGTCCCACCATGTTCTATCGAAATAAATGAGTAATGAATTAGTAGTTTCAAATGTTTAGATTTCTAGAACGCATATGAAAGTAACTTCATTCTTTGAAACTTAAAGGAATGTTCTTATAAGAAATTATTGATCAACATACAAAATTAGAAATCATACAGAACCACAATTTATCAGCCGCAACACGACACTGTGGGCACGTCAAAATAATCACCTCCTATACGGGCCGGGTTCGAAGCCGGACCCCCGCGGAGCGCGGGCGGTAACGAACTATGCAGGTGATTTATCTGGCCGCGGCCGATGCTAATTCCTTTACAACGTGTGATGTTAATGAAATATTGGGCATCTTTTATGTTGTTTTGTTGGCGTTAATTCGTGTTTTGTCGGTGTTTTTATCTGAAACTATATTTAGTACTGCGAATTCATCAATGTGAACTTCATCAAACTTGGAAACTATTTCTTCAGAAAATTCCTTTTATGCGTTTCAGATTTGTAAGTCTGTTACACCAAATATATATAAATACCAGCAGACCTTATAATCTTCGTTACACCTATGTATTTACCAATATATTTGGTATATCTGATTCTGTAATAGTTATTCTGCGTAGCTTTGCCAAATCCGAAAAAAATATATTTAGAAAATTGGTGCAGTCTTTTTTCGGTTATAAATGGTAAAATGGTGGTGGCCACCATACTTTGCTTTATATAGGTGTCCGTTCCTAAAATAATTTAGTACTAACGTCCGTGCAATAATTGCATTATTTTAATCGCATACATTCTTGGATACAGAAACTAAACGCTACTTCTTACTCTTGTTACACTAGAGATCTATAAATTCTATTTAAAGAATTTTCCTTTTGCAAAACATGTTTCTAAGCAAAAGCATCGAAGCTTTAATATAAAGTGAAACTATGGGTGTATGCGGCACAGAGGGCACGCTCAGAACGGGTTTAGACGTACTAGTAACCAATATACATGCCGTGCATTACTCTCGACATTCAAGTTTATAAAGCCTGGGAGGATTTCACCTGCAGTTTTTAGGTTTCCTCGTTTCATTTCTTTAGATTTAACATAGTTTTACAATTATTTAAAATCAGTTTACCGTCTGCATTTACTATTTTAGTGACTTTGATGCTGATGGAAAAAGTTTGGACATTTAAAACCAAAATTGTATCATTGCCAAAAATGGCGGAATATGTAAATAACCGTTATAGAATTTAACAATTCTGCTTTCTTCGCATAATTAAATTATTTTTAGTGACATACATATGGAGAAAGATAATGTATTTTATTTGTTAGAAAAGCCTGATATGGAGATACTCCGTTAAGTCTGATTTTAAAATGAGAAGAATCCAGTACAATCGTAAACAAATACTAATTTAGTATGCTAATGTAAATGATGGCTTAATAAAAGTAATAAAAGCCGCTCGAAAGTTTATCTTGAAAGGTTTGTGGCCCTGTGTGGTCAAATACGAGTTCTAAAGCCATATTGTGAAACAATAGAATTTAATTTCGATAGTATAAAAACTAATGAATTAAAATAAAAGGCCTTAGCGGGCTTCTTTATATTTAACAATATTCTGTTAAATGTTTTTCTTCTGTTGATATCAAATATGGGTCGGAAAATTAGACTTTAGAAAAATCTTAGAACATACATGAGATTAAAAATCTGTTTCTTCATTATTACTGAATCATCATATCGTGCGCATATTTCGTGAGGTCACAGTTTACTATAGCGGTCGGAGAGCCTGCGGTCGTTTGCAAGAGAAGGACAGTCTAATATAAAATCTTATAGACTAAAACAGCGCAGGAGATATTCTCTCCGTCTAACGCCGACCGTTTCGTGACCCCGAAGCGTTTTCGAACTAAAGGTCGCAAGTTCCTTAGGAAGTACAGCTTTTTAAGTCGTTTTAGGTCAGACAGGTGTAACCTAATCACATATCTGCAGTAGTATGATTATCGCAAGGTTTAGTTTCTCGTGTGGTCAGTGACTCGGTGAATCTTTACGATGAATATTGTTTTAAATCACGATTTTTATTAGAAGGTTATCTTTTGGAATGTATGTAGATACATTAGTGTTTAATTTGGCGTCTAATAATAGGTTGTTTTTGGTTAGTTTTCGTTATGATAATTCTAATATTCAGTAATCAATATATCTCACCGATTACGTTACTAAATTCCTTATGAAATCATCTATTCTGCTTTTCTTTACTTGATGAAATATAGTAAAATACTCGATTGCCTAAAAATTATATAATTTGATAAAGGAGTCTGAGAAAATTCTACTACAAATACGTGCACTGCAAGTTGAGAAATCAAATTAGTCAGTTGTGAAACTATATTAATCTTTTCTTAGTGATAATACCAACGTAAGAATAAGACGGTATGATTCTTTCTTCTGAAACAAAACATACACTTTTTCTAAAAAAATCTCTTTATATATGCCTTATTTGTTTTATACTGTTTAAATATGATAATATTCTTTATTTTCGTTGTCATCGGTACGTAATTGGATGTTTTTATATACCTCTTAAAACTAGCATGTCGTTTTGAGAGTTATTAGTTGGTCGGTAGTTTAATTTATTATAATGCTACTAATTGCTATTATAATTCTGCATAATTTATCTAGACAGGTTTAGTCTATGTTCGTCTCATCTATGTTTTGGTATATTTATCATTTTGATTATTAAGATGATGTTTTGATGTAAATGGAGTCCCAGGGATAACAGGATAGTTTTCTTTACCAAAAGTAACTTTACGCAAATGAAATCTTAGGCATAATATAACATACCGAAGAAATATAAAAAAGAAAACAGAAAGTGTCCCAAGTAAGTATTAAAAGTTACGTGAGTCATGCAATTAAGAATAAATCAAATTATTTTGATTTGCTTTTGTTTTTAAGTAGTAGTACTACTATATTTATAAATGATAAATTGAAAATAGATGACATACTTAAGAAAAAGTAACGAAGATCTCCAGCATCTGAGACAGGATGCCGAAGTGGAAATTGCATCATATAGGAGGCGTAAGCAAGTAGTAGCCTTACATTTGATAACCGGTGCCCAAAAACCATTAAAAATAAACAATATTACATATACTTGACAAATTTCGAGGTTCCGCACTGTTCTGGTGGCCCGATCGAGCCGTGGTGAAGCCGTCAGCGATAGCTGGAGATGCGGGTTCAAATCCTATCTTTTATGCCGTCACGAGCTCCTCGTCATTTTTTCTTAAGTATATGTCATCTATTTTTAATTTATATTAATCATGCTAACTTTTCTTAGACCTAGACTCTCCTAGTCACATCGCGTGAAGGTAAAAGTGAGTAATGCAGTTATATTTAATATATAGGGAATTTTCTAATTTGTGGCCCTAAGTAGCCATTCTTAATCACCGCCATAAACATCTTTCTTCCAATGTCAATGTTTGGTGCTCTCCGCCATCTCGTCTATAAATTTGGGTATTAAATATGTCGATAATTACTGAAGCCGGTTGGCATGCGCCGGCGCCGGGGCACGTGCTTCTTCGTGTCATTATACAGTCAACGTTAGATGAAAAAAAAAATATTACAAAGAGGTAAGCTGCAGCAGTGTATACATATCTTTATTTTTCTTCATGTACTTTAGGGCATATTTAGTATGTATATTATTTTATATTCCTGTTTTTTTTGGGGTGCACTGAAAATCAGCATCGTTGCATGCCCAGTCATGTAACTCATGCTGAGTGGCATCCTGTTTGGAGTTTTATATCAATATTTAGTCACATCCTGTAATGTTCTTTTTCTTTTAATTTTTATTACGCCGAATAAACAATTTTTCTTTCTTCTTTCTTTCATATATCTTTGATGTCGAGTGTAGAATCCTTAAGGTCACGCTGACTACCGATGACCTTCACATTGACGTTAGTTAAAAAAATATTGAACAAATTAGGATCGTTGAAGCAAAATATTGATTGTACATCCAAGAAATTTGCTGAATCTGATACACGATAAAAAAATCTGAAGTTAGGTGTTAGAATGAACGTTTAATAATTTTGTCCTTGTTCTATTGAGTCACATCTGGGATTACGAAAACAATATATACTTCCTAATACGCAAAACAAAATTGTTCTTTATTATACAATAATTCCACAATTTATTTTTATTAAAGTTTTTACCAACTTTGCATCCCTATTGCCTTCAGATTGCGCTGTGGCCTTTACTCCCGTTTAAAAATGCCGAGATAAAATTGTCCTGTCGTCTGCCTCTTAACCAATATGTTTATTTTTGAATTGTTAATTAAGTTTCCTACTATCTTGTTGTCTTCCGTGTCCGAATAAAGTAATTTAGATAACTTCTAGGTGGCTGCACTTTCCAAATTCCTTGATTGAATGGTGTTGTGTCGCATTTTTCGTTAATTGGTTAAATTGATGAGTACTTCACCATCGTTGCATACATCACATATTTTACGTTGATTTGTTTGTTCTATACAAATATTTTATTCAAATATTTTACTAACTAGCAAGTTTTTTAGCAACTCGCGATAGAGATAGAGGTTTGTGAACGATTGTATGTAATGAGATATTTATTTGTTTCTGATCTAAGATAGTTTTTTCTTAACTTATACTTTAAAGGAAGACTTAAGTTATGTTTGACTGTCAATTTCGCGATAAACGAAATTTGGCAAGTTCAACTTCTTTTGCGTTAATAGATAGGATGAGCTAACCTATTTAATAGCATTCATTTGTTTTTTTTTTTAACGTAAAGTTTTTACTCATGATTTCACTGTTTAAAGGACTCACTACCACCGGATCTTTAGCTTGTCCAGTTCTCTATAAGCACGATAGGGCAAAATAATCGTCTTTCCTAATCCATAATAAATATATACGACTGTAAGAAAGATACTCGTGTAATAAACAATATTATTAGTTTTCTTCGAACACATAATTTATCGAGAAAAATGTTTGAAATTAAACGGCACGAGTCTAGTATTTATTACGATAATTGGTACGATTTACTTCCTATAAACCGTGTATAGTCGCTGAGATAATTCCTTATTTCCATATCGTTATAAGGTAGGGGTACCAAGCGGTAGTGGTCTAGAATTTAGTATCACTTTATCTTGCGATGAGAGGCTATAGTATTTTTTATAATTTGTTCGTCATAAAATTTAACCAAGGGCTTTAAATTGTTTTTTGGCTTTTTCCTTATCATTTTTGTTAAATGTAATCAAATTTTTTTCACAAGTCATTTTTCTTTGTGGGCAGTATAAGTTATTATTTCTGTCGGTTGTCATGTTAAATCTATATTTCTTATGAAGGAAAAATTACAACTGTCTGCCTAATATATCACGAATTTAAATTTTGAGTACAAATGTCATTTATTTAATTATTACAATGAAGTATAGTTTATTTTTTTATTAGTTTTGAATCTGACTATACCTACGCCATAGTATCACGTACTCTAATTGTTGCGGTTACTGCATAACGATGACTCCATTATAATTATTTAATGCTTGTAACTTGTCTTAAACAACACTAAAACATATGTAAAAATATATACCATATATTATGTTCAACTCAAAATGTTGTTAGTTCAAAGTTCATTGACCTTAAAAAATTGCAATAAATATTATCTCTTAAATGTATCTAGTACACAAGCATTACCTGTGATTCACTAGTAACCAACTAGTTTCCATTTTGAAGTCGTTAAAATTTTAATTCCATTTTCACCCTTTGGGGGGTGAAAAATACTTCCTTACTGAAACCCAATCACATTTTTAGAGTATAATTATGTCACCGCATTTTAACTTAAGGCACTTTACGTATATTTTTTACACATAACTTTTCACCGATATACTTACTCAACCTCGTGTCTGCAACACTCATTTGATGACAAAACCACCCATATTCCAAATGAATGAAAAGCGACATTACCATCAAATAATTGTTGCAGATATGAGGTTGAGTAAGTATAGCGACGTTTTATTTATATGATTTTTAAATTTTTATTTTGCATTTATGTCTTGACATCTTAAAACAAAATATTGATAGTTCAGTTATTTACCTATTAGCTTAATATCAGGAACTTGTTTACAACATAGGAAAGTGACAGCTTTACCCGCCATTACCAAGACACACTGCTCTCAAATACATCAACATTACGTCCATACCTCCTTACTGCGTACATTTTCAACTCACCATTTGTATACCTTATGTCCACGTAGTAAGGTGCATTTACGGTCAGCTGTAGTAACGATACAACTTCATTTACGGTTCGCCTATTTATTTTACTTGTATATTCTATCTCGTTACGTCCCGATACTGGTTGATAATCTGTTATTTATGAGTACAATTTTATTTATGTCCACGATTCTTTATGTGGTTGTTAAGGCGCGTTTATACTAGCTGTACTGTCGCACTGATGTGTGTAACGGTAGTTAAGCGTCTGCAATTGCTTACTTATAGTATTCATTGGAGTTTCTCACTCAGACCATAGACATTATGTTGTTTTTGTCTTAAGCTAGGACTCTGACCTTCTGTCCGTCAATAGGTTTTGGTTTACTAGACTATAATTGCTTCATAAAAAATTGAATCTTTTCTACTCAATTTATAATATACTCAATTTTCTCGAATTAAAGTCGGTCCTTACTGCGAATAGCTTTGGTCCATCAAATTGTCAAATACACTATCTTCAAGCAAAGTTCCTGACAAGAACGTAAATCCCTCATGAGGGTAGTTTTAAACTTTTCTTAGACGTCAAATTTTGTTAAGTGCCACTTTTATACACAGAAAAATGCTTTAGCTCGCGATTATCGGCACAGTTTGGTGTCTACCTATCATTTAGATATGTACGTTTCACACCGTCGCACTGTCGCCTCAGATGTATCTACCGGCCTACCGCGAAGTTCGAAAAATTCGTGCATCTTTCTCGTTTAATCTTTCTAAACTAGAGTGACAGAGACAATCGTCCAAAATTCGCGAATATCTATCTCGCGTTAGGCCTTCTTCTTCTCATCATTAACATGCCTTCGTGTCGCACCGACTGTCGCATGCGGCACGCCGCAGTGTAAACGCGCCTTAACTCTTCTTTTCTTAACGGCGACAAATGGCTCCAAGGCTTTGTTCTCTAACGGTTCTCTTTGATATCATTAAGATTTTTACGCCTCGAATACCGGGAAGAGATAACTCACTTAATGTAGACAGCGACGTGTTCTCAAACTTAAGTGTGCAGCCATTTTTATCTATTAAAAAAATACAAAGACAAAATTATACTTTATGAAAGTGGAAAACAAACGGATATTTACTTTTTTAGTTAAATCATTTCTTTCAACTATTTATCATTGTACAATGATCAATGCAAATCTTATTTAGGATATAGAAATTAGCGATGTTTTTGCCTTTAGAAGAAATGTTGCATAACATTGCTGGTTCAGACAAGAATGAGTACCTAATAGCTCATGTCATACTGCCGTTGTAAAGTTATTATATGAATTAGTCAAAACTTTGACAAACAGATGAACTCATGTGTGTAAATTGTACTAGGCGACATATCTCTAGTCAACTCTGGTACCCATTTTCAATGGAGCTTACCCGAAACATACACGAGTAGGGTGACGGCGTCAGTAATAGACAAGGAACCAATCATGAAAATTAGTGCTTATTATAAAGATTTGGTTATTAAATTAAGAACTAAGTGTCATTAGTGCCTGTCAGCTTAATGTGTCGAACATTGGTGCCATCACCCTACGGTCAATCAATTTGATTTGTCGCAGTGACGTTAATAAGAGATCTTTTGCGTCTTTCATATCGATTTTCACTGTGACAAGGAACGAAGTGGACCATAAATCAAAATGGTTGACTGTACATACGTTTGTAACGAAGTAGTAATAATTGTTTTAATTTGTTTACTACATTCAATCGTTTCACTAGAAACAATCTAGTGGCAACTAATCGATCTAGAATCTGAATTAGTGCTCGCTCAAGTACACTTCGCATAGGTTTTACTAAAATTTTCCCGAGTAGTAGTTGTACTACAAATGCAATTCCAGTTCCACGCTCTCGCAAAATCTAGATACGTTACGATTTTAGATGCTTAAAAATATAAAAATCTATGTATGTATATTTTTTGTATCCAAAAATATTGTTTTGTTTATGAAAATTTTGCGTTTTTAATTTACCAAATAGTGATGTTAGGAAATAATAGGATTAAGCCATCACGGCTAACATAGTTTCCTTCACAATCTAGGTTAAGTATTAAAAAAATCCTCATCTACTTTAAATAAGCCTTATTGCTATACACCTAAAGTTTAAATTTCCATGCACTTTCAATTATCACAAATGGTCCTTACTCCCTGGACTTAAAGTCTAAAGTTACAGTTTAACATTATTCTTTATTATTTGAGTTTCTAGGTACGTGCGAAGAATATGTATGTTCATTTTTATAAATACACTTAAAGAGGATTATAAACGGATCACTTTATATGGCAATGTGTTTATAAAATTACCCGTTGCTATTGCTCTTGAGTGTATTTTACATTCGGGATAGCTAGGTTGTAAAAAGGTTGTATAAAGCCAACTTGAATGTATGACGAAGTAGAGTAAATAGCCTGCAAGAAGCCACCTTATGGTAAAAATGAATTCTGTGTACGTATACATAGAACCATTTTCAAATGGGATTTCATTTACTGCCCACATTTCAATAACAGAATAATAAAATAGTTTCACGCTCTTGTTATCTAAAAATAAATATAGGCAAACAAAGATCTTGCAAATAAAAATCTCTTAAATTATCTCTTATCGTATCTATCACCTCTTCATAATAAACCAGCATCATCAGGGTTCTTGGTCACCCTGTTAGGTATTTTATAATATTTTTATAGTTTTGATAGGTTTTAGATATATTTTTATATTTAATTTTATAAAAATATTATGTAAAATGTAGAAAAATGAATAAAGAAAAAATAGGTTTTATGTTTAGGTAAACAGAATTCATTTTTAGTAACATGGCAATAAGTTATTAAAAGGGTAGCAAGTTACCGGCGAGTTACCCTACTTATTGTACTTTATTACTTTGTAAAGCCCGGGGTCCGCTTGGCAACTAATCCCAGTGTTTGGCACCGACAAATTATTACTTTGTAAAGTATTTATTATTATTTAAATTCTCACTCTTTTCCTCAGTAAATGCCCTTGCCAGGATTCGAACACGATATAACAGTCAAAGTCCGGGCGCCAGTTATTTATCACCCAACATATATATGTTAATCTTCAACTTACGTCTCGTTCGAAATATTCGCATTAATGTATTATCTTTACATTATGTGAATCATCTATTAGTCACGGTGTTTACCGAATTTTAATTAATTTATCATTCTAATTTTATTTTTATTTAATAGAAAAAGCGTTAATTTCACTTAATCCGGCTTAGCTTAAAGTCCGGCCGCAAAATGATGACTGACGATTATCGAAAAATAAAAAATAAAAACGATATTTCAGTGTCAATTTACTGGTCCATTTTATTATTTAAATATGTGGATAGCATATATAATTCAAGTATATTATGCTGTTTGACATGGAAATACATTTGGAATCATGGAATAAATCAAACTAACCAATATTAGATCTGACTAAAGTTTGGTATACAGAATTAAAATAGATGACATATACTTAAGAAACAGTGACTAGTAACCCTTACCATGAGTTGTGACTTTGAGGTTTTCGATAACTAGTATCGAGTTTACTACACATATACAGATAGTAAACATGTTATGTCACAACTCATGGTGAGGGTACTGGTCCTTTTTCGGATGACACTTTTTCTTAAATATATGCCATAAATTTCAATTTATAACTTATTGAGCATCACTACTTTTAAATCAATGCAAAATACTTATTAAAAAATAATTTGTTTTGTTCTTAGTTTAATAGACACAAATTAATTTATCAATACAAGAATACTGCCATCTGTGAAGCTAAAAAAAATAAACTTATAAAAGCAAGACTGCCAGACAAATCGCGATTCAACTATTAAGTCGAAGAGTCTCTCTCAGCCTTAATAAGTATAATAAAGATAGACTTACGAGTGAAATCCGAAATGAGACGTACTCCTATGCTAATGTCCACTAATGGAAGCCTCTGTTAATGCTTATTTACATTAATTATCATCCATAAAGATATGGTCGCATGGACAGTATTATAACTGCTTAAAAAATTGGCCCGCCAGTTTTCTAACCGATATTTTTTGAATTAGGAATGTTCGATTATGATTGGACAATACGCTTCCATACGCAATAGCCTTTACGAACGCAATCGATTACATATCATATTCCCGCGTAATAAGTTGCATATTTAAACTGGTTTGGGAGTGTAAATACGACTCTTTGCCTAATTGCGTGTTTTGTATAGTACACATCTATCTAAACTATTTAAACATTGTAAATGCATACAGATACCTACATTCAAATAATATACCTACCTAACTACTTACACCTTGAAATAAACAATTGGGTCCTATACCTTGTTTATTTATGAATTCCTACGTTGTTGTCGTCAACTGATTGGCCCTAATTAAAAATGGTAAGGTAAATACGATAAGTGTGACTACTAGGCAATTATAACTGGGACCATAGACAATATTACAATCGTTTATACAAAACGCAAAATAAACTACATTTACAAGTATCGACTCTGTATAAAAATGAAACATGTATGAATATTGTACCGTTTTTCATTATAAACACAAAATAAATAAAATTTTAATATATTTTTCTACACATTTATGTGTCGAAAATGTTACATTCTGGATCATTGTAGTACGTCCTAACGGTCAAGTTATTGAACACACAACCTTTATATTAAAGCCAAGGCTTTATATTAAGGTGTGTGTGTGTTCAATATACTGATGATTCTATATGATCTGTGACAAATCTGCTCGTCTGATAGCTCAAAATCTATTTGAATTAATTGGAAAGTGTACACCGTACTTAAGGAGTTGTTTATTGTACGGATTCAGATTCCGAGGTGATTTGTTTGATTTAAATCAATTATAAATGTAAATTGGTTTCTTGTTGTATTATGCAAGGAATGCGACATGGCTACTTTTATGAATTTGTCACCAAAGTCGGTTTCGTTGTTTCTGTCTTAGGTTTTATTTATGATATTGAATTTAACGACGTTATTTATTATTATAATGATATATGTTTTAATTATAATTAATTGATTGTACACGTATGTCTAGTAGCTATACGAAACAGGCTTAAATTACGATGTAAGAAAGTAAAACTGCTGGATTTACGCGTTAGAACATTTTCTATCAACCAACTTTTAGGTTAAATGATTATTTTTTAATATTTCACCATTACTTTTCGTGAAAATCGAAATTAATATTATAAATGTCATAACATACCTACATACCTACTACTTCCATAAGTGATGTAAGTAAAAGAGAAATATGCCCGAAATTTTCGAAATTCTAAGTTCGCGGTAGGCCGTTAGCTTAACCAATTGTGATTTAATTTGGTATAGAGGGAAGGAAGGACAAAAGGCAAATTTTTTATATAGTAGCGGAAATTGTAAGTGAGCGCTGGTGGTCTAGCGGTAAGAGCGTGCAACTTGCAATCCGGTGGTCGCCGGTTCAAACCCAGGCTTGTACAATGACTTTTTCTGGACTTATGTTCGAAATACCATTTGATATTTACCAGTCGCATTTCGGCAAAGGAAAACATCGTGAAGAAACCGGACTAATGCCAATGAGGTCTAGTGTACCCTCTGGGTTGGAAGGTCGCAGTCGCTTTCGTAAAACTAGTGCCTACGCCAAATCTTGGGATTAGTTATCAAGCGGATCCAAGGCTCCCTTGAGCCGTGGCAAAATGCCAGGACAACGCGAGAAAGATGATGAGCGGAAATTGAAAGTTAGCACAGAAATTGTAAGAGAAAATAACGTACAATTCAAGCGGTATTGTACATTATTGCACAATATGCACATAATACCATCCGAATCGGAATGATCGTGACGTGCCGGGTCGCTCCCACGCGTCGACACCTCACTAATAGCGTCATTACGCTATCCATCGATACATCTCCCACTCGGACCGCGGTACGTCACTAATCGATCACAGTCCACACAATACAGTACGTTATCTTGATCTCAATGATACAAGAGTAAAAATTGTGACGTCATGGTCAGTATGGAATACGGATTTGATGCTGAGTGATGTAACTAAGCTGTTTCCAACCCCCCATAAGGCCGGCAACGCGCTTGTGACTCCCCTGGTCTTGCAGGTGCCCATGGGCGACGGTAATTGCTTACCACCAGGCAATCCGTCTCCTCGTTTGCCCCTGTGTCATAAAAAAAAAATTTTCGTTACAAAACTGACAGTGATTTAACTTTTCTTAGCAACTTTCATTAATTTGATGCACTTTTTTGTTAAACTCCCAAAAACGTGCAGACTATAGTCTAGAGTCAAATTAAAAACTTATTCTCTTAAAAGGAATTTTAAATGTAAATGTCTATTTTTATATCCTTGTGTTGTCTATGCGCGTACGCACGTCTGTCATTCATTTGATGCATTTGAATTTAACGTGAGCTATGTAATGGCTAACGATATCACGTAACATTTGAAAGCCGACCATGTTTAAATTATATAAATGACTTGATGTGTGTAGATATATTTACTTCCTTATTCATAACAAAAATTGAATGAATTTATGAAACTAAGAACAAATCAAATTATTTTTTATGAAATATTTTGATTTGCTTTGATTTTTAAGTAGTAATACTACTATATAAATTGAAAGTTGAAATAAATAACATATACTTAAGAAAAAACGACGAGGACCTCCGGTGTTCGAGACGGGATCCGGAGGTCCTGGTCGTTTTTTCTTAAGTATATATTATCTATTTCAACTTGGAATACATTTGTTTAATTTTGTTACTTTTCAACAGACAAAAAGGTACGAACGATTATAAATGATGTTTTAGATTTGACAGTTTTTAAATTGCAATTAGAATATCGTCACTACTTTGACAAAATCGTATCTGACATAAACACTCTAAATTGAATCGCAGTAACTCTGTACATTCGCCGTCAGATATATTGGAGCTGTGGAGGTGGTCATAAATATCGGAACATGCACTTTGTCGCCTTGGCAATAGAGGCGTTGTGACTGTACTCATCCCATACACAGCTACGTCATTTTTTTTTGTTTTCCATAAAGAATTATTAGGTTTTTTCGAAGTAGTGACATATCCGTATATTTATTAATATCGAACTAATGTCAAAATTTGAATATAGAACGCCGATGCGTGTACACACACGTTACTACTACATAGGTAAGGTGCTTTAGCTAAGTTTTTCACCTATAAGATCTATACGATGTGTCAATTCAGATTTGTCAGGAAATAAATGAGAGATAAGTCATATAGTGAGATTAGTCGAGGAAGAATCGTGTAAGATGCTCATGCTACCCAATCTAGAAAGATAGGTTTGTATTCCAATGCGGTCGAATAGAATGGTCTTGGATTTTCTTCAGCCTTCCTTCTCCACTTAGCCTGATTGCTAATAAGTACGTGTACACATACCACACAGATAACCTATATTTAGAAGTGATGCCTTGATGAGATTTGTTACATCATCTTGATAAATATCGGCGCCAAGCGTTATTTATCTATACATATAACTTGAAATATCAGGGAAGTAAACATGACAAAACGTCTGGAACATTAAACATGAGATTACTCGATGACAACGATACTTTTAAATCTTTATAAATACAACCTGCTTACGATTTTCCATGAGAAACAAAACAAAAACCGGACAGCGCGTGCGCGAGCATTCGAGCCGGTGACAGGCGCGCTAGCATCAAAACTGTAATAAATTAAGCGAAAATAATCTCTAACACTAAGGGATAAGGATCTAGACACTGGCACCTGTTCGTTGGTAGTATAGTACGGTTCCCGCCAAAAAACGAATTCACAAGAAAATGCTTCGGATTCTTAGCGCACTGGGCATTTTTGTCAGGGCACAATTTGGACCGTTCGATATGAATTCGTTCGGCATTTTAGAGCCAATTCGTTCCGTACTGTACAAACGTATATTATACAGTTAAGAAAAAAAATGACAAGTTGCAAACTTCAAATAGCGTAGGTAAATTCATTACAATAATATATTAATAAAAATAAATTAATTAATAATTCGAAAGTAAACAATGATAAGTATTATTCAGACGTTCCAAAGACGATAGACTCAAATACCATTTCATATATAATTCCAAACCTCGCCATGAAACCTAAAGTGCTTTATTAAAACAAGTATTAATATGAATTAACCCAATGAAAAGCACGTCATCGCTACATTAGTCTGTCTGCTCGTCATTGTGCGTCAATCACAGTGAGAACTCATTGAGCTCATCAAAGTTTTGTAATAAACACTATAACTGCTTTATTGTCTTTGGGAACCTATGATCAATTAAGCAACGTTTTGTATTGATGTAAGAAAATTTAGAGTCACTTGAACAGCCCTTGACTTTATTTGTTTTTCTTTTGTAAATTCGAAAAGACTGTCTTGTCTCCAAATTTTGACAGGGCGGCTCTATGGTGTTCTTCAAAAACGTTTGTTAATTTTAAAATTCCTTTGTCAAACTATTCCTTTTCTTCATTAAATAATAATAATACTAAAAAGTATACGTGCCTGCAAATGTCATCACTACATACATTATTATGTTTACTTGAGCAACAGGTCTCGGGTTGTCTTTGATGCGTTTTAGATCGTACAGTAACTTCTGATTTTTATTTAATCAGTTTAAAATGAGTTTTCCATTGCTCATATTATTTAAATTTCTTTTTACTAATCTTTTTGTTTTGTGTCAAATTATTCTCAATATTTAGGTTAGACATAATGACACAAATATTAACAAATCATTTCTGATAGGCTACTCTTATAATAAAAAAACAGCTTAATGAAAGGGATCGAGACTCAGTCTCTAAGACTGGATTCAAACATTATACATTAAAATATACAATTTGATTTGTTCTCCAGTTATCTTTTTATCTATCAAATATATTGTACATTTATTAAATGCCCATGAAAATTATTCGCCCATTTAAGATCTTACAAAAACACTGTCTATCGGAGTTTTTCGACCAAGACATTTTTTGAATACCAGAGCCGTTACTAGCCCGCACGTCCGAAAGTTTTTTGACCGACTGTCACGTCACGATCTGGAACTCACCCGTGACAGGTGGCTCGTATAAAAAAAAGAAGATTTGAACATTCTGTGCAGTCAAATGTACTAGCGAATTTGCATATATGAATCTAAGAATAGACAATTATGACTTAATTAAAATTATACAATTCACAAACGCATTTGGCGCTAATAAAATTTTATCATCAACTTAATTTTCCATAACGCGCGAATCCATGTAAATTCAATCCAAAACCTCTAGACTTACTAATTTAACTGCACTCCCCTTCCAAATACTATCTTCCGTAAACTTCAACGAAAAATTTCTTTGCTTTTCAATTTTCATTTCTATTTCTTAAGAATAAAGTTGTAAATGCAGCAGTTGTTTTTGATGAGATAGGAGGTTGTGTAAGTTGGTCAATTTCCATTGTGGAGGGTCATAAAGTGAGTTATTACACAGTGACGCAGGCAATCAAGATGCTCATACGCTAATAGGGACGAGGATTGCGGATTGCCGTGCACTTAAGTTTTAAGGGACTGTAAATTCATTAGACTGTGGGTTGGCGACTGCCATAATGCCATCGTGATTCTATATGAGTTTGAGTATCGGTTTCGTTTGAGAAGTATGTAAATTACTGTTTTTGAAAATTACTTCTAACTAATCTACCAATGCTCGGATATGTGACTTCTGCTTGTAAACATTGTAATCGTGTTGGTATACTAATCTGGATCGTGGGTGCAAAAACTATACTCGAACGTGTTATTTACTTTTTACGAAAATCTCCTTGCATCTTCCATCTACCAACGTTGGATTTGTAAATTAATACAAATCCAACGTTGGTAGGCGTCGTATTCTGTAGTTTTAATAGCCACGAAATTGTCATGAATGACGTTTTTTCTCATTACTTGTTTGATTGTCAATTTTACAAACTTTTTCATTGTGTATGATTTAGTATTTGTTATTTGATCTGGATGTTTTATTTATATTGCAACAACTACGCGATGCCTTCACTATTTTATGTTTATATGCCTATTTCCTTGTTCCAGCTGTGCAGAGAGGCCGAGTGCCGCCTACGCAGCCCTCGGGCCTCGCGCTACCTGGCCAGTTCGCTCTGGCTAACGGCGACCCCGCCGGCGGCCTCAACAGTCATCCCTACCTCTCCTCCTACATCTCCCTGCTGCTCAGGGCGGAACCCTATCCGACTTCAAGATACGGCCAGTGCGTCCAACCCACCAACGTTATGGGAATAGACAATATCTGCGAATTAGCTGCGAGACTGCTGTTCTCCGCCGTGGAATGGGCGCGGAACATACCCTTTTTCCCTGACCTTCAAGTCACTGATCAAGTGGCGTTACTCCGGCTCGTGTGGTCCGAACTCTTTGTCCTAAACGCCTCCCAGTGCTCCATGCCGCTGCACGTGGCTCCCTTACTGGCAGCCGCGGGCCTCCACGCGTCACCCATGGCGGCCGACCGAGTGGTCGCCTTCATGGACCACATCCGCATCTTCCAAGAGCAAGTGGAGAAGCTGAAGGCGCTCCACGTGGACTCGGCGGAGTACTCCTGTCTGAAGGCCATCGTTCTCTTCACGACAGGTAAAATTTTGGATAGTCTTTTTGGGGAAGCGCGGCTGTTGCTATACAGAGTGGCCGGCGCTGGTGTCACTGTCACCAACTACGGGGAACTCCTCGTGTTAGTGAGGACACATTTAGATGCTTATGCAGAGGCTAGTAGAGTGCAGCCGCCGGCGCCGCCGCCACCGTCCGCCGCTTCCTCTGGTTACTATTCAACTCTGGACTCGACTCTTGGCGTCAACTCCTCGCTATCCTATGGCAGCTTTTTATCTACACCCACTCGGTTACCACCAAATTACACGAGTAGCCCTAGAATGCCTGAGGCGAGTACAAGTACTTCATCCCCATTCAAACCGTGGGATAGTATTGGAAAAATCCAGAAGGATCTCGGGGGTTGACGCTAAGAGTTGTCCAGAGCGGGCTTTGGATAACTTGGTTCTGGGGTGCTATTTTTTGACACATCCTGATATCGTGAAACCTCGCGGGATTCGAGAGGGGTGTAAACGGGAACTACCCACAACAGTTGTTGTGCACTAGCTAGATACTGATAATAGACTTCTAGGTTTGGTCTCAGTAGTGCACAAAGCTGTTCCCTTCCAGAATTTTTCGAGGTTTTAGCAGGAATGCGGAGCGTGTTTTGAAGAATAGCATGGCTGGTGTCAGAAAACGTCCCTTGAGAAGTTGAGGATTTAGGGTGTAAACGTTACCTATGTTGATGTACTGGGGATAATAACTCCCGCTCTTCAAACCTAAAGTAGGTAGTCGACCGAAACTAGGTAGTTACTTCCTAAAGTAGGTAGGCTACACCTAAATTAGGTAGTCTAGGACTAGGAGAGCTTGCGACTTATTGTTCTCCATTCGCGTTGCCTTTACTTGTGATATATTTAAATATAATTATATTCGAATTATGTGCCGGTACTAACAAGTACTGTTAATCCTTCGTTTCATGTAAATATTAATTTATTACTAATTTATTAATACATTCGCGTAATTTATTCGTAATTACTTTTGTTTCATTTCTTATACTTCAAAAGCTTCCTTTTAATAGATAATAAATGTTAGAAGACATTAGATATAGTGCTAAAGGCTTAAGTGTCGACCATAGAGCTCACAAAACGTTTAGTATATTGAGCATAAAGTAAGCGTAAGTATCATTTAAAATTTGTCTCATACACAGAGAATTCTGTAATTTATGGATCAGAAAACATGGATAAATATTTAAGGTGCATGTTAAGAATAGACAAGCATGTTAGACGTATTCTATCGTATTCTAGGTGTAAAGGAAAAATGGATAAAAATGAACAAAATTTTAAATTCACTAACGAATCAAGTGATTGAAGAAGTGAGGAATTTCACACTTGAGCAATCATATCATAGATAGATGATTGCTCAAATGTGGATATATTTTTTATAGAATATTATAGAATAATCATAATCATGACTCTGTAATGCGCGTAGGAAGAATTAACAATTGAAGAGTGGGATATGAGTAAACAGTGGAAAAAATGAATTTAACCATCTCTGGGATATTAAGAATAGGTAGGTATGCGTCAGTGAGCTAAGCGAGCGGTAAGAGAAAATACAATAACGATCATTTTTATTAGTTAGTAGTAGTTAACACACACATTTATATATATATATCGTTACACGGAACGCCTCGAATAACGTGTAAGTACATTTCTTCGAATCTAGAACTACTATTATTTCAAAGCGTAAAAATATTTCCTCGAGGAGAACTTACATGTATGAAACTACATCATACCTAAAAAAAATGTTAGTTCCAGCTCAGCATACAAAATGTCATGCCTAAACATGTCGACTTCGACTCTCATTCTACCAAAATTGAAACTACCACATATCGACATAAAAATCAATAAATTCAACCATATCGTCTCGCAAGTTAGCCATTGATTGAAACTCTCCCAATGCACAAAACTAAGCCAACATAGCTTGACCTTGAGATCGGCCACGATCTCGCGTGACACGAGATCGCGAATATACTGGCGGAGAATCTCGTTTGAGTCGCTTGGACGGATTATCTGACGTTGTCATGTCGACACTTGTCCTGTATATGTGGACGTTTTCTCCCATATTCCCGTATATTTGATAACGGAATAGTGAATTCGGTTATTTGATATTTTATTTAGAATTGTAGTTGTGTAGCTGGGATATATCAAACATTACGTACTACAACTGTAGTAGTTACGTATACCTAACTTAAAATTAAAAGCTACTTATATAAATACTTGACTAATTATACCTGCTAAAATTAAACGTTTTACTGCAACGCTTTCTTAATACTAGAATATTGATTAAGCTTTGAAAGCAATTGAAAAACTTCTTAATTAAACAGTTGGATTTATTTAAACATCCTTGCCCTGTAAGACTGTAGTTAACTGACTTAATTTAATCTCACCACATTTTACATAAACAGAAACTATCCCTTTCCCACATATTTCAACGTAAAAACCTTAAACCATAGACTAAACAGACTTCAAAAGTAGTTACCGTCGACGCTCCCATAAACCAAGCCAAACTGACCTCTGGCTCAACTTGTCCTGTCCAAAGATGTTAGGGCTTTGAGGGGTCTGGGTAGAACGGTTAGGCCTTAGGGCGTGTTGAATATGCAATCGTAATAATGTAGTTTTATAGATAGCTAACTTTCTCTGTGAGAACTTAGTTTGAACGGTAGCTGAGGTGAATTCAGAATGGGAATTTAATATCAATATGATTCCAATTTGATGTGAACATTGTATCAGTGAAAGTGTTCAGTTTGTCCACCCTGTAATGACGTAAGAAGCTGAGACGTAGGGACTGACTGTGGGTCTAGTCCATTAGCTTAAAGTCGTTCAACGTGCAATGGAAAGAGCTATACTCGGAGTCTCTTTCAAGGATAAACTTCGGAATGAAGTCACCCGACTGAGAACCAAGACCGACATAGCTCTAACAGATAGCAGATTGATGTGGCCATGGGCTGATAACCCGGAACCCATAAACGCAGGAGTGCTTACTCCTTGTACTTGTTCTGGAGTGGAGACCGCATCCCACCCTCTGGTTAGATGGCGGGCCGACTAGCATAAGAAAGCAGAGACTGGATGCATAAAGAACAGCCCGTGGTCTGTGGCGTACCTTAGCCTCCTAAGCCCCACCATACAAATAATATCCTACTCGAATTTGTTCTCTATAATGTAGGAAATAAAGTAGAATCTCTTTTGTGTCAAAATTGAAGGAAACAAATGAAATTCAACTCTGTTCTAATGGTATAAAATTCAAATTTGATTATAATAATTAGTACTACAGATAGGCCCGTGGGCTTTACGAGGTTAGGACAAGCCTGGACTCATCCAGCAGTAGATAGAAAACTACAGCGGGCTTATGATAATGGTATCAGTCATTTTGCAAGTCGAATTTGTGTCGAACTGTGTGTGTGTGTTTTTTTATGACATAGGCGGCAAACGAGCAGACGAATTGCCTGGTGGTAAGCAATTACCGTCGCCCATGGGCACCCTCAACACCAGGGGAGTCATAAGCGCGTTGCCGGCCTTAAGGGTTGGAGCTCTGGGAACCTTACTCACCATCAGGAACACAACACTACATACCTGAGAGGTGGAAGTGCTATTATGGTTGTTGTCTTCTGTAAGGAGGAGGTACTTCCCCAGTTGGGCTGCCCCAGATTCAAGCGTGATGGTCAACGCTGTGCCCTACCTCTCATTGTTGGACGAAGTTTAAGGACATACCCGGGTCCAAAGCCTTCCGGGTTGAAAGCAAAAGTGAATGAGATATTACTGTAAACGCCTTAACATCAGTCTTAACGTCTAAACACTAGAATTTAATCGCTGGTCAGTCACATTCATAAATTTTTGAAAGCAAGAAACTCAGTTTTAGTGTAATTTTAATACGTACAATGGACATTTCAGAATAAAGCTAGTGACTTGTTCATATCAAGTAGTGATCGGAATAAGTTAACCTATAACCTTTGTCGCAACTTCGTGCTTTATTATTTTATTTAATAACTAAATTGCATTCTAGCCTGTATAGCTATTTTTTTACAAAACTATAAGCTAAGTTATTAATAGTTCGCAAAACTATTGTCCTCTCCCATCGAACTTCTGCCTACTTTTTCCGACCAGTCTGTACCATTTTTTTTTCGTCATAATAATCTCCACCAACTTTGTATTTCTTCTTTAATATAATTACATTCAAATAGGCAATAAAATCACGTATGTCCATTACGGATAAAGTAGGATTTTAAAAGTGAAATATTTTTTTCAAATCGGTTCTTTAGTTTCGGAGTTTATCAATGCAATCAAACTCTTTATAATAGTAGTGTAGATTATTAATGTTAGAATATAATATTAGCTTCCTATGATGAGCTATCTCCGAATTCTCGGCGATACAACTGAGGAACGCTAGCATTATATATTTTACCTTCACACATCAAAAACAATCAAAAAGCGGCCCGAGGCGATCCTTCAGGCAAACTGAACTTACAAAATATACTCATCTCCGTCTAACTTATGTGTTAGCCCGTTAGGGAGAGCAGGCGTGTAACGGGATTCGGTCGTGACCGCCGGCCCGGGCGAGTCACGATTTTGAAAAAGTGTCGGACGGCGAGCCGCGTCCCAAGGGTCCGGTGTTTGGCGTAAGCTACAAAATATCCGTTACTTAGAAATAGAGTAGCAAGTGTAAATTATTTGTTTACTAGCCGTGCTCCGCGGTGATACCCGCCGTTTATTAGGGAAAAAACGTAGCCTATGTGGTGTCATCTAACTCCACACCAAATTTTATTAAAATTGCTCTAGCCGTTTAGACGTGAAGAAGTAACAAACATACATACTCACACTCACAAACTTTCGCCATTATAATATTAGTGTAGATTGTTCATCGTCTATATAGTTTTATTTTACTGACCAGTCATTAACATCTGTTGACTCAAATAGTATAAGGATACATTACCTGCAAGGGTTCAGGAATATTTTATTCATTATTACTTTAAGATTTGAATACCTCAGATACGACGAAGAGACGATAGAGACGTCAGAAGTCCTTTGACTAACTTTAAAGATTTTTTTTAACGAATGATAATTTACATTATTTGATAAAATAAGTCCCGCCGTAGTTTCTTGCCGGTCTCTTCTCGGAACAGGGTGTAGGGTTAGAACTAGTGTAGATTTTTCTTTGACGTTCATAAGTGCATGTAATGTGCCTTAATTGAAAAATAAAGATCTCTTATCATTTTTTACATACAGAAGCAAAGTATGTAAATTATATGCCCGATTCAGGGTCCAATCGAGCTCATACCACAACGATATTTAAAAGTGAATAATAAAAAAAACATTAATAATAACCTCTCCAGCATCAGCTCAGTTTGCTCAAATACATAATCAACTAACTAAATAACTAACTGTTCCGTATACCTAGAAGAGAGAGGAAGAGACCAGAAAGACCTAGCAATCCCTAAACGTTTCATCTCTCGTGGCTTAGGCGTCTTCGCAGCTTCCCAGCCCGTATCGTATGTCCCCGATATCTGGCAAGAACTATGTACGAACATACAGGACACCGGTGTATAACGTATAACCAAGCTATCTCGCTACTGGCGAACTAACATAACAAGTGCTTTTAAGCCAACATAAATTAATGGAGATGGTATTCCCATATAAAACCAATTAGTTTTCATCCGCCGAAAAACACGGAGGTTTCTCTATATTATTTATGTATGACCACGTACTTTTTACAGAGTAGTTCCATTTTGATTTTATTGGAAAGGGTATATTCCGAAGTTAGTACCATATTTTGGAAATAAATCCAAGATAATTCGGCGGTAGTTTTATTAATGTTTTGAACCCGGGTATGTCCTTAAACTACGTCCAACAATGAGAGGTGAGGCACAGCGATGACCATCACGCTTGAATCTGGGGCAGCCCAACTGGGGAAGTACCTCCTACTTACAGAAGACCACAGCCATAATAGCACTGCTACCTTTCAGATATGTAGTGTTGTATGAGTGATGGTGAGAAAGGTTTTCAGAGCTCCAACCCCCCTTAAAGGCCGGCAACGCGCTTGTGACTCCCCTGGTGTTGCGGGTGCCTATGGGCGACGGTAATTGCTTACCACCAGGCAATCCGTCTGCTCGTTTGCCGCCTATGTCATAAAAAAAAAGTTTTCATATTTTATCTTATCAAATATCTTCTTTCTGTACACACGAAATAAAACAACTAAAAATCGATTCGGTTAATTCGTTTATTTTTCAGTTTTATTCATGAATACTTATCGTGGCAACACTACATACCTGAAAGGTAGCAGTGCTATTATGGCTCTGGTCTTCTGTAAGGAGTAGGTACTACCCCGGTTGGGATTCTCCAGACTCAAACGTGATGGTACTTCGCTGTACGTACCTCTCATTGTTGGTCGTAGTTTAAGGACATACCCGGGCCCAAAAGTCGATATATTTTAGTAATAACTCACTTTAATATGAATAGGCAAGACACACACAAATAATAGGAAGTTAATTCGCTTTATACATTATATGACACAAAAAAAATTAAGCTCCAACTTCCAAAGTCTGCTTCTTGCCAATTTCAGTCTATTCACTCATATTTTGCGGTATCATCGCCATATTGTTAGTAACAAAATCCACAATAACCCAACCAATTTCAACGGAATTCTATTAGCCCAGGCATGCATCCGACATTTCAATCTTGCAAAACCCAGAGTCATACAGCAACGGCAAAGATATCAATACAGCCAAAGTGCCAAAACTTGTATGCGTGGACCTTAATGTCCTAACATAAAGGTACATGTATACATAATTTGACGCGTGGGTTGCATCGATATTTTTTTACTTAAGCCGTGCCTTGCTGACCGCAAACCGCTTGTCCTTGTGGTAAGCGAGAAAATACAGTAGGGAATTGTTAACAGTAGATTCATACATGATAAAGATCGCGGGAACCCGCGGCCGGGGCAAAACCGGTCACCGTGGGTCGCTTTGGGGGAGCTCCATGTCTAGCAATAGAACCTGTAGTTTCCTAAATATTCAATAAATTTGTATATATGTATATATTTTTACACTAAACTTATATATCATGCCTAGGAATAGTAAAGAAAAATATCATGAAAAAAGTACCTAATGTTGTCCAATGAGTTTTGTAACCATGTTGAATATTAAACTTTATGGGATGTATTGTGTAATAGTTTGTACGTTTTAGAGTGTAATTTTCTGTAATTAAATTAAATACGTCATATTATGCTATCGATGTGAGGTGCCGCTGTAAATAAATGAAATAGGAAAATCTTACATAATTTGATCTAGTCCTACGTTACCAAACCTAAAATTGTGGCTAAGCTTTTTGGTGCTAGATGCAAATTTATACTTAGTTCGCAAAAAAAAACATTGTCGGCTTATTTTATATACCAGATTTAATTTAAAAATCCAACAAATCTTAATACATTTCTGACAATAATGTGAATCTTCATATCCTAATTAATCCTTCCGCTTACTGGTTTGCCCATGAATCACCATTTATTGAAATAGAAACCTTTCTGTTAAAAGTATGGGCTATTAATTAAAGTATTGCTTTGGTTTTCTATTATGTAGATAAGTGCGTTTTTATAGTAATATATCCGATAAACTCCTACTGTATGTCTTTGCCCTTTCGTAGCATTCGTAGTTTCGTTGCGTCAATACTTCAATAGCCGTCCGACTCCGAACAAGCCCCAAACTTTTCACTTCCACGCGTCATTGGACGCTACATTAAAATTCACGTCAATACCTCACAAGTTTCCCAATTCTGCAAGTAATGGAGCACAATGGGCAGATGATTGCTTACAACCTTCAAAATTCACCACGCCATCGGATTATAGCTCTTAATCATTTGACTTAAGGTTCAAGAATCTAGGAATACATTTAACTTAATTCGTGTGGTCTCTTTTGGAACAGACAATGTCGTAAATTGAGTCTTTGGGATTAATTTTTCACGGTGCTATTTTGAATTAGCGCATTTAATTTTTATGAAGACATCTAATGCACTCTTATGTCAGAAAATTACATCCTATACAGTATAAAGATTCTTGATCGAAGAAATATTAATTATTTCTATTTTTTCCGATTTTTCCTATAAGATGACTTTGAAAATTACTTTGTACACCTTCGCTGCGGCAATTAGTTAACATCGCAATTAACCATACTTGTACGGGGTCGAATCAACCCAGTACCGCAGTGAACGCGTTAAGAAATTTATTTTATCAAATAACAATTTAATGAGATAAAAAGTTTCGATTTGATTGATGATGTATTTTCTGAACCTAGTCAATATAGTTCTTGAGAATTAAACATTCTTGAGCCGTGAGTGAGATTATCTGAATATATTCAAAGCAATATTAAAAAGTTCACATATTGTATCAATGTTTCGTTGCACGATAATTATTTCATTACATTAAAAAAATCGTGTTCCGAATTATATAAACTATTTTTTATATCGTTATGCACAGTTCAAAATTCGATTTGCTTATATATTTGCACAGTATTTAGTTTATTTCCGAAACATATTTCAAGTCAAATGCGTAAATCAGTTATTCCAACTTTATAATGTTCTCGCTAAACTGTCAAATATCGGTTTGACATTCGTGTAAATGGGCCCGAAAAGGGCGTTGAATGTCGGGAGGGCACAGATGTGTGTCGAATCATACGGGCGCATAACATTAATAAAAAATGACATGTCAAACACAACACGCGAATCTAAAAACAAATATAAAAAAATATGTATCGGAATGTTATTTCGATGACTGTTTTCAAAATATTTCCTTTTTGTGCAATTCCTATTCAAAGTTTGTCTGTAATAGAAGATTGTCTCTTATTAGCTATAAGTACATTGTTTTTCCCTTTTTCTGTGTACTTTTTTACTGTGTGTTTTAATTATTTGGTGTGCAATGAAACCTTCGCATTTTCCTCAACGCAAACAGACTAAAAGTACCTACTATACTTAACGTGTGTTCCCTGGCAGAAATCCCTAGAAAAAACGTTTATCTTATGTGTAGTTGTTTTCAATTCCGAATACAATTTTGTTTTGTTTTAAATAATCTACTCTCCTCCTCGCGACTTCATGGGCCAGCCATGCGTCTTTAAAGTATGGTTGCGGGATAAAAATTGTGCTATGTCCTTTCTCGTAGCTCAAACTCTCTTCACACCAAATTTCACCCCAATTTGTTCGGCAGTTTATTCGGGAAGAGGTAACAGACAGACAGAGTTACGTTCACATTTATAATATTATAACATACATATACGTCACTACGCACTACTTTCGCAAATATATGTAAATAGGTAGGTATCAACACATTTCCCAATTAACAAAAAAGAATGAAGTTGTGACTTTTAGCTCTTTGACATTTTTTGCAGCAGTTTTGCTAAAAAAATATTCCAACCCTCTACACGTATAATATAAAACTGTTAAACAGTCACCAAAAGCCTCGGGCAACCCCGTCCGAGATTAGTCGTGAACATATACAATTGTATATCAACTGCCTGATAGATCTTTTCAGCTCTCCATTTGGACAGGAAGCATTGGAAATAGGACCCTTTGCGTTTAGCATAAGGTCAAGTTTAGGGTGTAGCCATTACCCTAAATGGTTAATGTATGGAAATATTAATCAGCCCGATAAGTGTAAGGGTGCGACTGTCCTTTTTACAGTGATATGTGTAGAAACAGTATTCGAATCTCAAACAAATCGAGGTCATTCTCAAACTCGACTCCATATTTTTTTTTATTAAGTAGGTATGGGTTGATGGATTTTCGACTCCATTATACCTATATTTTTAACATCTAAAATGTGTATCTGAAACAAGGATCATGATAATTTAAGTTCCATTTCTACCTAATTAATGTTTTCATTCGCATACATTCTATATTCATCCTTACCGCAATCGCCTAATTCATTTGATGGGGATTTTTATCTAACTCCGAATTCAGTCAATGTTATCATTCATCTTAACAACAATGTTCCCTTTTTTGCTTTAACATATGAAAACTTAAATTAATCCAGTTGCAAATATAATATTTTTTATCGACAATATTGTCGATATTTTTATTATTAGAGTTACTGTTTGATTTTGAATATAAATTGACATCGATTATCATCATCTCTGACTTGCTGTAATAGTGTACTGCCTCATATGATATCTCAAAAATAGAATAAAAAAATATTAAAAAGAGATACTGTTAGGCGATAACTATGGATTTGATATGTGTAAGTCAACGCAAAGCTTCAAAGACCCTGATGATATTTTGGAGCTAACCATACTGTTCGTTCCACTGTCAACTGTGCTAGCTTATCAGATTCGGGAAGCCAAGGGTTTGGGGTTAGGATAACACGTGCTCAGATATCGGCCACTGAGATGCATTTGAATTTTAAATCCGCACTTCAAGTCTTGTAGGGGACATTTGAATACGGACGCTGAGCTATTTGTGAGTTTAATCTTTATAGCTGGATTTACAAGACTGTCGTTAAAATTCGTTTAAGATTTGTGTCGTAGATTACAATGTTTTTTAAAGATTTTTCTGAAAGGTACAATTAGCCAGTGATAGAGATAGACCTCCCAATAGAACCATAGATCTATTGGGAGGATCTATCTAATGGATGAAAAAATAATCCATGGATCTATCTAATTCAATAAATTTTATTGTATTTAAGCAAAAATATATACGAGCATGGGGCCATCATCGCCATGCTAGGCAGGCGGGTTGGCGATCGCTCTAAAGAGACGCTTCTGCCCGTCTTCCGGTGGTTTTTGGTTGCAGTCTTATTTTTTTCTGGTATTGTCTTGGAGTAAACAGAAGTAAAAAATGTAAAAAAAACGGGTAAAGTTCTGTGAAAATAAATCGAAATCCGAGAACGAAGTTAAATAAACAAATACTCAAATTTAAAATACGAGGCGACAACACCAATAATTTCAAGTTACATAAAAATATGTTTCGAAAACACCTATAAATAAATTTAATCTTATACAACCGTAAAATATAACATATTGAATTTTTTATGGCCCATTGTTAGGTAAGTTTAAACATTAGGCACAATTTATTTATATTAATATCGTTTATATATAAATGTTTCCATTATGGTGTTTTGACTAAGGAGTCAAAGTTGTTATAAAAATACAGTGTGTAAATCTTATACGGACGAATCTCATAACGGAGGGTAGAATAGGACTTAAGAAATATATTTAGATAACTTTTGCTTAGAAGTACAATTAAAATTTGATCCATATAAAAATTCGGCTCGCAATGTAATGCCACACACTCGAGTTAAACACTGGTTGAGTTTCAAAAGCTCATATCGCGAAATGTTCGCAGTACATTATTGCTCAGAAATTTTACAAAAAATAATTACATATGTATAATAGGTATAATTAAGGAAAAACCTTTTGGTTAATGATTATACTAATAAATCCTATGTCTGGTTTAATCCTTCGCCCGTATTAGACATACACACAGTATGTACAAAACCTTGCCACAAGTATTGAGCATACACCCTTTATAAATACAGTTAAACAATATTCTGATATTTCCAACCCTACACCTCACTTTTCATATATCTACACAACAAGAGAACTTCAGTTAATAAAGTACATATTAAATAAGAAAACAAAAAGCACCAACGATTCTAATACTTCCAGAAAAGCACTTGTATAACTAAACTATGGGTCATACAGATTGATTATAACAAAAATCGTCTTTTCTGTGGTCAATACTTAACGGCTTATATGAGTTCAAGTTATGTTTTTGCGGTAGGTATAATGTTACGTAAGAGGGGGAGTAGTTTATGTTGATATATCAAATAATCAAAAATTAGGCTTCAAAACCCTTAACTTTCACAATGTCCACAGGAGAGACGCGAACCTAATTCATCTGTATGACCCCTATACAAATAATTAGTATAAAAACGAACCGAGGCGTTTAATTCGGACGGACAAGTAATCTCGTTAACAGTGCCAACGCTAGTGACTTCGTGTTTGCACACGCGGGGTCGAAATTACCCCTTACTAATTAAAGTGGTGTTCTATACTCTGAATATAAACTAAAACTAAACATATGAGAAAAGAATATGATAATGCAAAAATCTAATGATTTTTATTGAATATTGCATTGATTTTTAAGTAGTAACATTATTAAATCCATACTATAGTAATATTGCAAATGCGAAAGTAACTCTCTCTGTCTGTCTGTCACCTCTTCAGATTTAACCCGGTGAACCAATTGGCATGAATTTTTTTATCCCGCAACTATATTTTAAAGTCGGGCATGGCTGGCCCAAGTCGCAAGGAAAAGCTAGTAAATTATAAACGCCACGGACGCCTGACCTGGTCACTTTTTCTTTAGTAGGTATCACCTATTTCAATTTATAATATTATCTCATAAAATAATAGCTAGTATAAGTCTTATAAAACCTAAACTCTATACCCAACACCAAAACTCGAATTTTATGATGCCCACTCAAAAATAAATACGTTTTGTTAGTGGCGCTAAAATATATAG
This sequence comes from Grapholita molesta, assembly GCA_022674325.2. Classification (NCBI taxonomy): domain Eukaryota; kingdom Metazoa; phylum Arthropoda; class Insecta; order Lepidoptera; family Tortricidae; genus Grapholita; species Grapholita molesta. The sequence continues at coordinate 13,923,041 of CP053137.2, forward strand.
TACGATATTTGAATGCCTATAAATACTTAAATTTGGTGTTCGTCTAACTAAACTATAAGCAATATTACAAAAAAATATATAAGAACAGCTTAATAAAAAAAAATACATTTATTTCAAGCTTCACTGGCTCATTGAAAGGTTCTATTTTACAAATATTCTTAAAATTACACAGGTACAATATGTCAATAAAATTTACAATTAAGAATAAAAATAAAATAAATATAAAACTAAACATAAACATCATGCAACCGCTAAAATATTTGAAAATGTCAAGATTAAATTTATCTAGATTATTTTATTTATATATATTTAATTGTCGTCCCGAAAAAAAAAACAACTCACGGTAATTGGGTACACAATTTTCTGAAAACTCTCATGAATCCACAGCCACATGCCAAGTCTGACATCTAGGCCCAGATAGCTTGTTTAGGTCCCGGAGTTGGTGATAGCCTAACTTAGCTCCACACTAGACTGCCAACTTTCACAAAATACTACATTGTTTTGGCAAGGGTGTAGTTCTACTTAAGGGGTCGCTGCCTATTTTATTATAAACAAACGAGACTTAACTGCGTGTTTTAAATTAAAAAAATATTTCCGACGTGTGAAAGCGAGAAACTCGCGCGTAGATCGACGACATGGTATATAGTTGACTTGTCACCATTTATTAGAAGGTGCGGGTTTTGTGTATACTTATTTGCGCTTTTTGCTTTATTTAACTAATAGTTTTTCTCGCGACTTCGTCGGCCAGCGATGCCCGTCTTTAAAGTGGGGTTTCAGGATAAAAAGTGTCCTGTCCTTTCTCGTAGCTCAAACTCTCTCCATACCAAATTTCATATTGTCGGTCTACTCGAGAGTTTTTCACTATCTATAGATATAGATCGCGAGAATCCACTGGATGCGTACACAAGACCGCTCACAGTGAGTCGCTTTGGGGGAGGCCTATGTCCAGCAGTGGACGTCCTTCGATTGATATGAAGATGAAAATAAAAATATCTAATTGAATTATTACAGTTCATTTATAAAATATCATCGTCTAATACCTACAACACTAGCCTTACTGTTGAACGAGGTCGATTTGTTACGTTTGGAGTAGGATCGCTAGATCCAGGGTCCCAGCGCACATAAACTTTCTGCAAAAATCACAAAGCGTCTGGTTGACATAAACTGGTAACCGATCACGGCTTATATTAAAAAGAAATCCGGCAAGAATTTGTTTAAAAATAAAGTTTTTGGACTTCTCTTGTTACCAGTATAAATCCCTCATTTCTTCCAGATTAATATTATTTAAATACTCTTTTGCGTATTTATTCTGCGTGCCATTGATGAGTCAGGTCACTCAAATCAGTAGTCATAATCTTATATTCTTCACATAAAACCGTAAAGAATCGGGTGCTACATCAAAGTTTAATGATTATTTAACACCTTCGCTGCGTCATACTTGTTATAGGGTCGATCGACCCGATGACGCAGCGAACGGTTTATTGTTTTAGTGTTTTGTATTTAAAATAACTCGTAATTTTAACCAATTGAAACCTTTGTTAGTAATATCAGAGCCGATGTCGCCTTAAGGTGTTAAAAGTCAGACAGGCGTCACTCGCATTGTCTAAGGAGTTGGCGATAAGGCCGCTGCCACAATGGCTAGGTCCTAAGTTGGACAGCTGACACCCGTGAATGCCTATAAGGGGACGGTCTTGAGGAAGCGGCTTTAGAAATTGTTGTCAAGGGAAGTTTAAGCAGCTATTTGGACTAGGTCTTTCTTTGGTAGGTAATTATATGATCGGTTGGAATATCGGTATTTATCTTTATTTGGGGGTAGTTGACGTCTTCAAAATACATTTGGTGTTTTCATCCGTCCGACCTAACTTTAGGTACTTGCTTGTTTACTAAGCTGTTTTAAAAAGTTATCTTCGTCACAAACGGCACAAACATGAACTAAAACTCATCTTAATAGGCATTTTATCTAGGTGTTTAATGAACAGACAATAGTAACAAAGCTTACCGCTAACTAACGTGTATTAATATATCACTATAGACACCCACGCTTGCTCTAAATACCTATGAATTCTAACTTAACTAATTTACGATACCACTCCAAAACTTCAAGGATTATAGATACAAACTTAATTATGCAGGTGGCAAAATCTATCACTTTAATAATTCTCATACATTTCTACACCACAATATGAAAACAGCGCCACGGGCAACAGAATCTGTAAATTTGTACCGCTATAATCGAATCTGTCATATAACTTCCGAACAGAATGAGGATATTTTAAATTTGGAATTGGACGTTAATTTTAAGTTTTCTTTTTAATTCAATGGCATTCATATTATCGGTTTATAACGAGCCAGTAATGTAACTGTATATTATTATAGGTAGCTAGTCTCATAAACGGAATTTAAATCCTATATTTTTCAAATAAACGAATGGGAATGAATTGCGTAAACTATTTAGTTATAAATACTCTTACTAACGAGTTTCATGAAACGAAGTTTGCTAAACGTCTAGACAAAAACCCTGTTCGATAAAAAATAATAACTGCATAATAAAATTATTATAGTAATTAAAACACCTCCACTAACCCACTTTTCTATAATGACCGTAAAGCCCAATGCCGCTGAAACCTCAATCTATTTGCTTAGGTCGAACTATAACAACAAAATTACCTAGACCTTTGGCAATTATAGTGGCTCTAATAGACCTTAATGACTATGAGATAGACGAGCGATGAGGGGTCAAAGAGGCCTGGTATTAGAGGGTCAGATTAAGAGTCAGCAGTGTTTAGGGTTCGTCTGACCCCGCAATTGATTTGTGTACGGAACTGTTATGTTATGGTAATGTAATGGTTATGAGGATAATATATGTAACAGGTGCAACTGTGTGCAATAGTGCCGTGTCAAATAAAGGGAATGCAACATATTTTTATACTACAAAAAATACTGGCTTAATTCTGTAGCCATAAAAACCCGAGCAAAATTAGACTGTTTAACGCTTTCGATTTGTTCATATCGGATGAGAAGTGCTTAACTTTTAGGAAATTATGTAAGCTGGTAGGAATCAAGTTCTCTGAAACTGCAAAATAATTGAACTCAAATAATAAATATTACAATAACATTTAACAACAACTTTGTGTATTATTTCGTTTCGTTGGGTGTTAAAAGGCTTATTAACCAATTATTCATATAGAATTATAATTCTATAAAAAAGATATATATTATGGAAAAGAGAAGATTTTTTAGAATTATATGAATACTTTGTTAATTCTGTCAAGACGTGAAAATTTTAGCTAAAGTACTTATATATGTAGTAGTAACGTCTCTGTACACGCATGTTGGCGTTCTACATGCAAATTTTGTATAATGTTTCATATGCACTCTCAGCACAACTACATACACATGGTCATTTTATTAAGTTTTCACCTATACTGCTATGAAAAAGAAGGCGCAATATAATTTTCCCTGTCATCATCCCTATTTTTTTTTACTGTTTTTTTTATTTCTACCTTAATCCACTTGCATGAGCAAACAACTCAAAGCCGATGGCCAAGTACGATTGTTAGCAAACCGCGACTATCAGCACATTACCCGACAGACAATGACCATTAGCGGGGTCCTTAGGTAAACTTGTGCAAGAACGGACACAAATCAGCCAGATATTCAATCTCGGCACAATAACATTAGAATATCGCAGGATGCGAACTAAAGGGATTAGCGATAGTACTGGACCGAGGGTTTAGCTAGATGTGGCTAGTTTCACTTCTATAGATTTTATAATAAATTCTCGACATCAAAAACTGTAAGAAGCAGAGAAACAGTATCTACTTTTAAAATATGAGTGATGAGGAATTAAATATGGCGAGTGTTAGAACTATGAATTATGACGAATTCAATCGCCCCATGAGACAGCAAACCTGTTGAAATATAAATGTAGTTTAGTTTTCTCTTTCCACGTAGGAAATATGAGGACGATTCGCCATAGCAGCCATTACTAACTTAAGTGGTTGTGATAAAACGACACATCTCAAAACCTGCATGTATTTACAAGTTCGCTGCGGCACTGGGTCGATTTGACCCCGTAAGAGCATAATTGCGATGTTAAGTAATTGCCGTAGCGAAGGTATTAAGCGTCCATGGTCGACTATTTAGCACACACCATCAATAGTCTAAATAACCACAAAATTCAATATAATTATAGTTTCATGAAAACACGTTGCGAGTGCAAACCCCGAGTCAAAATTAAAGTATTTACTTCACGGGGTACTTTTGACCCTTACACAAATAGCGCTGCTTCACCGGGGTAGTTTTGACCCAACAAATTACGCTCAAACGTTTTGATCTAATCTTGAACTTACACCACATCTAGCGACTATAGATCCCCCTAACGATCCGTAAAGGGATACGGAAAGGATAGGTAAAGGGCTGCGAACAAATTAAGGGATAATGGTTATCGAGGCAGTATCGTGCGGTGTCTGGGATGAATTTTAATGTCGCTTAACTGCTGTAAGTGTTGGTCAAATGTTGACGCAGTTGGAGCAAGGGCGCATATAACTTTAACTACAATATACAGCCTTAGTGAGAAGTATTAAGGACTCATGCTTTTTAACAAAACTCGATAGTTTAGTGTAGTGTTTACATATTTTCTGATGAGATATTATCATTAATTTAAACTGATTTCATATTGGTTGTTGCGGTGACTGGGTCATAGAAAATTTGCAATAAGTCACTTGGTTGTAGAATTTTTGGTGCTTTTTGTTTTCTTATTAAATACGTACTTTTATGTATCAATACGTACGTACTTATAATTAATAAATGCATAATAAATAGAATTACGAAAATTATAAATTAATAAATATTTTTGCTTAAAATTACATGTTTAAATGAAATTGCAAAACAACGCAAGTATATAATTAGATATCAAAGAACGAATGATAACAACGTAACCATCCATCAAGCCAAGTCACGGCAATTTGAACTTAAAGGTTATGACAATAAGTCTCAAGCGAATGCAAATAACTTTTGTTCTCGAAGGAGGGCTTGAAAACTGCCTTAGTCTGATAAGGCGGTAATTTGAATAATTACTACAGACATGCTTTGAAGATGAATACAGCATCTTAGAATATTATTACGAAAGTTATTATTTATGGGTAGCATTTCGTTATTTATTGCAATATGGCGACTTTGGTTTATGATTATTACTGTGCTCTTAGAAAGCGGAATGCTTAAAAGGAAATTAGTTACTACAATTTATTTTCATATTAAATACAATGTCACAATAACTTTAGAAATAAACTGGCTTAAATCTAGGAAAGGCCTTTGAGGCATTGTCAAGGATGCTGGCGGCATTTCCTCGTTGTATCACAATGCTGGAGGAATCCGCTACGTCTTCGATCACCAGATATGTGACCCAAACGCTTTGCTATTTCCGCAGACAGTTTATAAATATCAATTGATTATTCACTAAAATGCTATATTTCTTTTTCTATAATATATTTTCTTAGATTTTTGATATAACTCAATTTTATAGGCATTTAAGTTAAGGCTATTTAGTATTTACTCGTTTGGACAGTGAGAGTAAAACAGTTAGTAGAAATATGTCTTGTAAGATCTGGTACCGCGGACATCGAAGTTCGTATAATTCGAGCATCTTTCTCTTTTATTCCAATTAAGGCGCCATGAGAGTGACAAAGATAATCATCCGAAATTAAAGGATATCGTATTTGGCGGAAGCGCCGCAAAAAGCCTATCGCAAATTCGCATTTTTTTACGATTTGTCTGTCACTCTAATTACGTTTTAATTGCAGTTCAAAAATGTAATGCACGAAATTTTCCCTAACCGCACATGAGGTTTGACATATGACATTTAATTTTGGCTAATAAAACTTTTTTAATAAAAATTTAATAACCATTTTTTTTAATAGCGGGAATTTGCTTGGATAATATCTAAAATCGAGAAAGGAGGTCAGAGAATAGCTGTCAGTAGAATATTAGGGTAATTTTTGGTAGCCATTTTCTTCAGAAAACGAAATCTATATATATTCAATCACTAATATCAACGTATAATGATTAAAATCTACCATTTTGTCTTCTTGAAAGTCATAAAGATACCCGTCTCATGTAACGTTTTACGTAACGTAAACCGCAATTTCTCATAGGTTCTAAATTCAAATTTCCACAGTAAGTGGCCAGTATCTGCGCCCATAAGTTACATCCCGCGATATCGATCTAATCTATCGATGCACGTTTATCGAGCACTGCTTGTATCGATACTCGGTTATCGCTATAGTATTTGTCACGATTTTGGTACCGTAAGACAAATCGTATTAAGGGCCAGCGTGGTTTGAGGTATTACCTTGTTATAAGACTTCCTTGTTCAGTTGCTTGTATGATTAGTGTTTTAAAAAACTTTCCGATTTAAGTTTTTTTTTTTATCGCGTTTACTATGATTTTCAAATGAATCAGGATACCTAAATGTAATGATTAATTAAAATATGTCAAATTTAATTACAGAAACAATAACGATACCAAAATTCGAAAATATGTATAAGAATATAAGTTGTTCAAAATCATATTAGTTTAGAGTTAAACCAATTTTAATTTTTTATACTAAAATACTTTATTATACTGAGCCTATACTGTTCCACTTCTGGGCAAAGGCCTCTTCCCACTTTTTACATCTCTTGGTAGAGCAGTGGCCATGCGGAGTTGTTTACATTACACTAAAACTTTGTATAAGATATATTAAAATGGACCTATGGACCTTATTATAATGGACATGGGTATTTTCCCAGAACTACGACCAGACACCACTGGAGAACTGTTAGCATACCCGCCCTGCAAAGTCTGACGGTTATGGCAATAAACCCCCCATTGCTTATCTCAGTCTTTGGGGGAGGCCGTGCCCAACAGTTGATTTCCATGGCTGAAATTAAAATTAGCAAAGCAATCAACCAAACATTCGCCTTAAATTACACAATAGTAATTTCGCCTGCGTACGAACAACCAACAAGAGAATCTCAGACATACCGATCATCGATTACGTCCGTACCATCGTCATCCCATTGTTTCGATCATTCGATTTATGTACTCAGATATTCGATTAATAACGAGTGATATTTTATATCGATTATCCATCGATAGCGTCGTGTTTTGGTAGTTTTCACATCAATTTCACGGATAACGTTGTTTTTACTAATTTGTCGATATCGGGTTTTGATAAAGTTTTGTTTTTTTATTTATTTAACGGTTGTGAAAGTAATTGTTTGTGTGGTCAAAGCGAATTAGAATTTATTTCGTGTGTCGTATCGTATTTGTCATTCGGAAAGCATAAATAAATCAGATTCAATAAATGTTTACTTTAATAAATTAATAATAAATCACTAAAATATTTGTAATATTTACCAAAAACCTAATTCGAGTAAACAAACATATTATAATGCAAAAATATCGTATAACAGGGAAGGTATTATGTACTTTATGGCGTTATTATTAATCCTTTAATGGCTTTAATATTTGTCCTTTTTCGTCTTTCTGAAACTTCTGTTAGTTAGAAAGGGACAAAATTTATCTGAAGTTTGCTTTCTTTTATTAAGGGCCGGTTTCAAAATCTCCATAATAATAAATAAACTTATCTGCCAGTTAAAATTATTGCTATCCTTTTCTCCAGTCATATAAAAGAAAAGAACAGCAAATAAGCCATTAGGCTAGTATGCAAGTACAAGTTAAAACATCAAATTTATCAAAATGTTTTATTCTTACTTTTAATACCGCTTAACTGTTTGGAAAACAACAATCTCACACACATACTAGCCGTCAGAGTAACGTTGACAGGTGTTAAATCGCTGCGCGTGATCAGCTGACTCACTGTTGGCTGCGCGGGCGCATAGTCGAGAAACAACTGGCCAGTACAACGAGACCTGAGTCGAAAATAAAACTTAGCTTTCAAACGATTGTCTCTGTCATTCTAATTAAGCCTTCATTGGAGTAAAAGAGAACTAGATGCGCGAATATTTCGAACTTCTGTTTATTGTAGGCCCTCTGAAACCGGGAAACACTTTGTTCGACCAATCGCCTATTTGCTTCTCTAGCGCTCTTACGACGAGCGATAGAGAGGCCGATGGGGCCCAAAGGTAGACAGGCAACCTACCAGAATTAAGGTGGTTAAGCCTCTCACAAGATGGTCAGGTGATGACCACCTGAACAAAATCCCGAGAACTCCTTGAATTCAAACAGCACAAGACCGGCTGCCTTGGCGATCCTTAGAAGCCAATGAATATATCCAGCAGTGGACATTGTTGACAGCTAAGTAATCCCAATAGTTTTTTTTATACAACGACTGTGGCAAACAAGCATACCCGCCTGATGGTAAGCAGTTACCGTAACCTATGGACATCTGCAACTCCAGAGGACATACGCGTTGCCTACTCTAAAAGTTTTTAGAGCTCTGGGAGCCTTACCATCAGGAACACAACACTACATACCTGAAAGCAGTGCTATTAAGGCTGTGGTCTTCTGTAAGGTACTTCCCCAGTTGGGCTTCTCTAGACTCGAGCGTGATGGTACTTCGCTGTGCCCTACCTCTCATTGTTGGACGTAGTTTAATGACATACCCGTCGGGTCGGGCTTGTACCTTATTATTGGCCATCTGGTTATTTTCTGGTTCGACTTCTTGGTCGGCGTACAATAAAACCGATAAAACAAGTAACACACGGTTGTGTAACACAAACTATAATTACTGTTACGTTCCAAAACGGACATTGAATAATCGGCAATCGTGAGGTTTGATTAAGTTTTTTCCGATAAAACTTCTTATGCACTACCAGTTGTGCTATACGAGCGCCGCTTAGACGTGTCAAATTTTTCTATCTTATCCTTCTTGGTATATACGTCATTACGGACAAATACTTATTTAATTTAACTAAATTTGAGACATCGATGCCGTAAAAAGGGTTCAATACTCTTCGGTAGATGTCGCTACACGTCACCCGTAATGACGTATATACCAAGAAGGATAAGATAGAAAAATTTGACACGTCTAAGCGGCGCTCGTATAGTACAACTGGTAGTGCACTGGGCTAGTGATCCAGTGGTTGTGGGTTCGAGTCCCGCTGCGAGTCAAATTTTTCTATTTTTCTCTCGCCTTAAATATCTTTGATATACTAGCAGACGTTTCTGCTTAATATAAAAATAAAACTTCTTATGTGTGACGGATGTTACAGTTTACTATTTGTGCATCTTGCTTGTACTATTTTAGTGCGAACGAGATGCACAGAAAGTAAACTCGATACTCGTTATCAAAAACCGTAATGTCATAACTCATGGTACGGATACAGAGGTTAGGTTAGATAAATGCGAGGTTCGAATTCGTCCTCGGACGCTATAGGGCTTAGTCGGTTGTACCTAGGGCTTGATTGGACACAGGAGGGCTTAGCCAGTTTTTGTTATGTAAGGATATCTGTAAGGATATGTGCCGTGTGATGCCGGCTGAGTAGAATAGCACCATCCCATCTCCTCCCGCGGGTGTCGTAAGAGGCTACAAAGGGAAAGATCTTACGGACGGGCAGCAGCGTCTGTCGAAACCCAATATACAGCTACTGCGGTCGCCAACCCGCCTGCCAAGCGTAGCGACTATGGTAACTACCCCCCAAGATGATACAAGTCATATTTGTGGGAGGCCTATATCAGTGAACGGCATCATAAAAAATCCGACCAAAGCAGTAGTAATATTGCAGTTGTTCAATGCCCCTTAGCTATGTCACAGCTGTCTCCAAATCAGGTCGAATTTGCCTCTCGCATACCTCATATGGCCATATGGTATTAGCACATGGGACATCTATTCACAGAGCGCGATGCTAAATCAATGTCCTCCGTATGGGACACTAGGCACATAACGGTTGTCTGACAAGAAGCATGTGCTGTGTAGAGTAATAAGTTTTGCATGAAATTTAAGACCGGAATTCTAAGTTAATTCGGATTTGATATTAAGTATAAGTTTTTTTTTTCGATATTGATATCGAAAGAAAAATAGAAAAATTTGACTCGAAGCGGGACTCGAACCCACAACCACTGGATCACTAGCCCAGTGCACTACCAATGTGCTATTCGATTTGAATATCGAAGATATTCGCTAGCAGACGTTTCTGCATAATAAAAAATATTTTTTTTGTATTATATTTTTTATTGTATTTTTGTAAATATAATATATTTTAACCGACTTCAAAAGGAGTTTAATTTGTAAATGTCTTAAAATTGTGACACTTTAAATCAGTATATAAGTAACTAGCTTTTCCCCGCGACTTCGTCTGCCATGGCTGTATCTTTAAAGTATGATTGCGAGGTAAAAAGTATTCTTTGTCCTTTCTCGTAGCTCAAACACTCTCCATATTGGTTCAGTGGTTTAAGCGTGAAGAGGTGACAGACAGACAGAGTAACTTTAGCATTTATAATATTAAGTAAGGATTATTGTCGGTTAAGGTAATGTTAGATGAGCCGCCATTCTACAATTTTATTGTCGTAGTGTAAAATACTGCGCTATTCGAGTCCGGCACGACGTTTGAGTAAGTATACTAGTATAGCTAGGCTACAGATTAAATTATATTGCAGATCTATAGATACGCTACTCTAATGTTCATTTATAATTATTTCTTACAGCATTTGTATATCAGTGTTATAATTTTTCGTGAAATTAAACATTGAATTTCTATATGTAACAATTCGTATATCGGGTGTTTTTTTTGACACATTGAAATAAGTACGTATTAAAAGTGATGACATATACTTAAGAAAAAACGACGAGGACCTCCGGCGTTCGAGACGGGATTCGAACCCGCATCTCCACAGCTATCGCGGCTAAAAAATCAAAAAGCAAATCAAAATATTTCATAAAAAAATAATTTGATTAGTTCTTACATAAGTACGTATGTTATAATTTTACTTAAAAAGCATTCATGACGATTGTTATAAATTTTTTTTATACAGAATGAAATATGACATTAAAACATTAAGAAGGCCAGTCAATATGTAAGCATTGAATCTATGGCCGAGGCAAAAGGGGAATGTTAATAATTGAACCGTCTTCCCTCTCTGTCTTCCGGGTACAATTACGCAGAGACAGCGAAATTACACTTAATGAAGTGAGAAAATTATTCCTTTAAATATTGCCATTTATTCTTGTCGTCAGTTTCCCGACTATATCGGTCGTAACAACATTTATACTTATACGAATACTCTGTGTGTTTTTTACACACTTATTTTGTTCGTTATACGTAAAATATAAATTACTAGCTTTTCCTCGTGACTTCGTCGGCCAGGCATGTCTGTCTATAAAGTATGTTTATGGGATTAAAATTATCCTAGATATATCCTTGTTCGTAGCTTAAACTGTCTCCATACCGTCCCAATTGGTTCATCAGTTAAAGAGTCAAGAGGTAACAGACAGACACAGGCAGAGAGAGTTACTAATAAAATTCCTAATATATAAATTAAAAAATGAATGCGTTAACTTATATTTAAATTAGAGTGATAATCATTTAATGACAGATTTAAAGTTAAGCAACAGAAAGATTAATGGAACAGCAAACTAAATAAGCCATGAACCAAAAAATAAAACCAAAACTAAAACATAATTACACCCATGCTGTCATCTCGTAAAAGCTTCGTAGTTAACAAACAATACATAATATTTTAGAGGAACATAAGCCTGCCCGACCGTATCGACTAATAGCCCCATAATATTAAAAAAGGTTTTAATAGATCAACATCAAACAAAACGCACGAGCCAACAAGTTCATCAATAAAACCGTGCCTTACTAATCTTACTATCTTAACATCTTTACCCGATAATTAAAAAAGTCATCAGCAAAGAAAGCAAGTCCACACCTGACGTGCCTACTCAACATAGCAGGTTAATGCGAGTTCACACGCTAGAGGTGAGAGCGATCCTACGGCAAGGCCGGTCACAACTATCAATTCCAAACTAAACTTAAACCCATCGTAATAAGGTCAATATTCCCATGGCTATACTTAAAAGCACAATTAAGAAAGTATCCGATAAGGATATTAACGTTAAAGGATTAAGGACTGTGTTGTAGTTGATTTAGAGTTGGTTTTGGGTTGGAATGTTGCCGGTGGACCGGTTGGTGCGGTCGCGAACTTTTACCTATAAATTTGTGTCGGCCGGCATGCGGGTACGTCTAGGAGATCTTCTATAGCCTGTGCCTTAAACAGAGGTCATTAATGATCTGTTTGAGCATTAAAATAAAAATATCGAATTGAAGTGTGTTGTTATCATATATCATCGTCTAATACCTACAACACAAGCCTTACAAACCAGACGTAAAAACAATCGCATTTGAGGCGTAGACGACTACGATTTTTTTTTCATGACCGGTCTATCTGCGAGGTTATATATAAATAATCTGTTGCGATTACACCAAATATTTAATCTACTTTAGCATCAACGATTCTTCTTTTTTTGCGGTAAGTGACTTCAGCTTTAGGTACCTTTGACAATTGACAATATAGTAATATATAGCTAGGTCAAATATCATTAGTGGTGTCGGGATAGTATAATAGTGGAATAATGGCCATTTACATTTTTGAGTTAAAACATTTTTTTATTTACAATAATTACAATATTATAAAAACTACGACTATTTAACTAGTTATTGAATCTTAAAAAGCCCTTGAGGCATTGTACCAAGGATACTGGCGGCATTACCTCGTTGCTGCTGATACGTTGTACGAGGAAGCCGCCAGCTCTTCGGTCACCAGTTACGTCAACCTGACGCTTCGCGATTTTTGCAAAAAGTTTGTGCGCGCTGAGACCCGATGGACCTAGCGTTTCTACGCCAAAACATCTTTTAGTAGTAAGCTGATACGTTGTGCGATGAAGGCGCCAGCTCTTTCATCACCCTTACCATGAGTTGTGACTTTGAGGTTTTCGATAGATAACGAGTATCAAATTTACTATCTGTGCATCTCGTTCGCACTAAAATAGTAACAGATGAGAGGTAGGGCACAGCGATGACCATCACGCTTGAATCTTGAGCAGCCCAACTGGGGAAGTACCTCCTCCTTACAAAAGACCACAGCCATAATAGCACCGCTACCTTTCAGGTATGTAGTGTTGTGTTCCAAATGGTGAGTAAGGTTCCCAGAGCTCCAACCCCCCTTCAAGGTCGGTAACGCGCTTGTCACTCCCCTGGTGTTGCCCATGGGCGACGGTAATCGCTTACCACCTACCTGGTGGTAAGCAATCCGTCTGCTCGTTGGCCGCCATTGTCATAAAAAAAATACTCGTTATTGAAAACCTCAATGTCACAACTCATGGTAAAGGGTACTGTTATGTCAGTGAAATAGACGCGTAACTACACATATTTATATATTTGTGTGGGTTGTAACCCGCTGCCGCTCCTAGCTTGAGGCAGTCCGACTTGCACTTCACGACGAGTCAATTAAACCGATCGTCATTATTGCGATCTCTTTACCTGTTCACGACTGGGAACCATATTACTTTTCACTTATAAATACTCCGAATCCGGATTTCAGTCGGCTAGGCAAAAATCGAAGTTGGTATATTTCGAGCATCATTCTTGTTTACTCCAATTAAGGCGTCATGAGAGTGACAGAAAAAATCGTCCGTTTACGAATATCGTTTCGACTACTTAGCAATTAAAATGACGGATTAAAAAAAATTAATTAAATTTTTAAATCTGCATATTAAAAAAAAACAAGTATTTTCGCAAAATTTTGTTTCGACGAACGCTGCCGCCCATCCATTAGTTGTTCCCTTTGTCGCCTCTTACGGCACCCGCGGGAGGAGATGGAATGTTGCTATTCTAGTCAGCCGGCACCACACGGCACAATATCTAAACTATGTGTAGGTATATAAGTGAAAAACTTAGTTAAAGCACCAAGCCTAGTATGTAGTAGTAACGTGTGTGTACACGCATGTCGGCGTTCTATATTCAAATTTTGACGTCAGTTCCATATTAATTATCTGCACAACTACATAGACATGGTCCTTCAGTTAAGTTTTTCACCTGTACCCTTACCATAAGTTGTGACATTGAGGTTTTCGATAACGAGCATCGAGTTTACTATCTGTGCATCTCGCTTATACTATTTTAGTGCGAACAAGATGCACAGATAGTAAACTCAATACTCGTTATCGAAAACCTCAATGTCACAACTCATGGTAAGGGTACTGAGGCAACAGCCACAAACGTTACTCGATAGCGGGTCAGGTAAAATACCTATCGAAAAGTAATCGCTAGCGTTGAACTCATACTACCGAATTGTAGTTCTAGAAGTGACCGCCGACGGCGCTGTACTAAACGCCATACAATATTATATATATATATAATATACATTTACGCAGTCGGTATCGAGTACCTGTCAACTCATGGTAGCGATATACTTTTATTAAACTAACACCAACGTTATCCTAAAAACGTATTTGTTACACCAATGTCACTAGCACCAGTATTACTTACGTCTAAAAGCTTATTACACATGCACCCCAGTTTTTTGCGATATATCGACTATTTTACTTTTCGGAAGTGTTTTCTTTATTTACAACTAGAGGGTCACCGCGAGATTTCGGGAGAGAAAAACGCCTCTGACATTACTAATGAATTGAATGAAAGAATGTGTTTTGTGGGGCGTTTTTTACGGAAATGTTTCTGTATGAAGCTTGGATGATTATGTTTGAGTGTTCTGTGGTGGAAATTAAAAAGGGTCCTACCCTTGTAGTGACAAATAAATTTAAGTTTTTATGTGTATTTTGTTAATACGGTGTCACTGCAATATATTACATATATTTAGCTACAAGGAAGCAATAAAATCGATGGTAGCTGTCAGAATTTGATGCTTGCAACCGCGTTGGCGGCAATTTATCGCTTGCAATTCACTGTTGTGAGCTAAGTGTAGGATAATACAGTATCACCGTATTAAGTATCATCTATAAGCCAAGGTTGGCAATTTGTTGGGGCTCCAAATCTTTTGAATAAATAAGTAGGAATAGGAGTTAAAAGGAATCAAATTCCTGAGGTAATAATAATAGCAAAATACACTCATTATTGTTCTTTATATGAATATCATATTTGCTATACTAATATATAGAATACCACCAACATTTGTGCCAATATTCGTACGGCCGACTGTTTTTTCTTTTTGATTAACTTTGTGATCGTTGTATAGAAGCGGTTAACTCACGTTTTATAAGTCAAATATTGCGAACATTGGTTGCGAACGGGTTATGATTATGCTCCTCGTTAAGAAGTGAAACATGTCGAGCAAGATTTTAACGTGTGTTACCCGCTACTATTCAATTTTATATGGTTGAATCTCGCGATAGTTTTGTGTTTAAAATCATATTTCTCTCTTCTAAATATTAGTGCCCATTTAAGTCAGACTTTTAGTTATATAAAACATAATTATATGGATAAAATTTATGGGCAAAAAAACAAGGTAATTCATTTGGATTTTTGATTAGTCAAAGTTTGTAAAGTAATATGACTGTTGCAAGTTCTAATAAACAGAATTTACATACAAATAGTAATAAATAATGCAAATCAATAGATATACCGTATACATATATTTACCACACAATTAAATTATAGATTAAGATGTCGTTAAAGAAATTTACACCTTTAGAAAATCCATAAAATACATCACACACTGACCAATGTACTGCCAACTCTTGACACACACTCGGTCGTTTAACTTAGAGCTCTGTCGTAAATGGTTTCGGGATACCCATCCGAATTCTGGAGTTAGAAAGCTAGTTCAAAAATGTATTTTGTTGCACGAAAATAAAGTTTAGAATTAATTGAGTTTTACACAGTAACATACGATCTTTTTTGGGTTGTGAAGAAGAATTTTGTGAAAGATAACACCTCATTGGATGCTTTTTATGGTATTTAAATTACGCTCGAGTTACATTCCACAGCTTCTATATTAAACGATTGGTTTTTTAACGTTGACACTAAATTCTTTCTAACCAATAAATTGTTAGCACGTGCTCGTTTGCTTTTTATTTTCTTAAATAAGTAACTTGATTTATTAAGAAATGTTGGTTCAAAGATTTGAAAGTTTTGTTTAAAGTATTAACAAGATTAACAGACAAGCATAAATTAGTGTTTAAGGCGTTTTCTTTATTTCGTCATTATGATATAGTGCCGTAAGACGTAATCGAGACGAAAATAATGTATTACTTACATAAATCATATAAGTTTTCGTTCGATATCTTTTTCCGATACACTTGCCAGTGCTTCTGACATTCTGACAAGCGCATTTTTCACAAATATACAACTTCACTTTTGAAAAGTAAAAATAGTTAGCTATACAAATGTTGGTATAAATGTTGGTAGTACATTGGCCAACATTGACCAACACGACCATCGTCGGTATTGGCACGGCCGTCTGATTTATTAACCCAACCCCCTGGAATGAATAAAGAACTACGATCCGCCATTTGTCTCTATCCTGTATAGTAAATGGGAGATTTAGGGAGCATTTTAGCTTAAAAAATATATTATTTCAGATTTATACGGCAAAACACCATCTATCATGTGTGTTGGTCGCCTAAGGCACAACAGAGATGTAAAATAAAAATGTTTACTGTATTTACATATTAGCGTTGCGCATACGATGAACAAAAATTAAAATTATAATGTTTGTAGGTATTGTATGCAAGAATCGTCAAACGTGGTGTCCCCAAATTATTCATTAAAAAAAAACTATTAACTTTTTTATTTTTATGAAACTTAAAATAAAATAAAGTAGAATTCTATTTTGCCGTTCTCAAAATGACCTACAATATATATTTTCAGAAATAGTACATTACTGCAGCCGCCGGGAAAAAGGGGGTTGAAGGCCGAGTTGTATATACGGCCGACTGTAAGGAGGCCGGATAGTATACGAAGCCTTCAAGACCCTTTCACGGCTAGGCATGTATAGTGCTTTTCTCAAACTAATGCAATGAAATAAATAAAAAAATACCACTGAACAAAACAGCTTCACGACATAAGTTTTTTAATTTTCCCTCCAATCCCGCTTTGTAGTATTTTTGCCTTCGATGTAATAATTAATGACTATCATAAATAGTCTGGCTATAATTACTATATACAACATTTAGAAAAACCACCAAAAAAGAATGCACTTACCTTTTAAATGATGGCGCTACGGCATCTGCCTTTGGCGGTACACAATAACAAAATATAGATAAATAAAACCGGGCCCGGTTAGATTATTCAATTTTTATACACCCGTAACACTATATCTAAGTCACAAAAGCATTGAATCACACCATTTACCACTATTTAGTCTTAATAAACAGAGTTTTACACGCCGAGAAACTTTTCCATTCCGCCATTATTAAAACAAGTAAAAGTGTCCTGTGATTGGTTGAGTCAAAAATGCGTTCAAAAACGCGCATGCGTGGAGTAGTGTTTGGTGTTGCCAATACAATTTTAAAATTGAGAGCATGAATAATAAATATAATAATGTAATAACCTGATGATATGAATATTCAATTACATGATAAATAAAATAAATCTCTTCATACCATTTCGTCTGAAATAAGCGAGATTATTTTTTAGCCCGCTAATCATTTAGTCACTAAAAATGATAAAAAAATATAACTCAGCTGTTTGAACAGGCTTCATTGACACAGACGCCAGGTATACATAAAAATTAAAAAAAAAATTACTTCCCGGCCTAGGCCTTCAATTTTATATGAAATTCGTTACCTGTCCTCTGGAGTCGATCCGCCCTAAACGTGATACTTCGAAGCCTATTATGACGCACGTAACGAAGACATTTCATTGCATGTTTGAGAAAAACCTATTTACTAATGCTATTTACTAGGCGTGTAATGACTTGTTGAATAAATTGTACACTTTAAAATTTACACTATAACGTCCTATTTTTATGATATTGATCGCGTTCAAATAAATAGGTACAAACACAACTACCTAAAAACTTCAAAAACTCGCTATCAATACGTCTAACCGACTCAAGTCAATAAAGCTCAGAATTACAGACATTAACATGAAATAAACATTTAAGCCAAACCATTAGATGCTAGTGAAAATATCTACAACTCCCCAACACAAAATAAGGAAACTATTCTCATCTAACAAAAAATCTTTTCCGGTGCGAGATTTATTGCCAGCCTCCTGCAGCCCTTAGCAAAGCGTGAAATGAGGTGTTGCCATCCTCCCCGCTTTTTCATCGCTTTTTTCCGCTGCACTGACAGATTTTTTTTATTGCTCAATTAATCCGATTTTGCGGTGAGTGGGATGATTTTGAAGGAATTTTGTCGAAGAGTTTATTCGCGATCAGATAGATGCTTCTTTTTGCTTAAGACCTGATATTCGTAATCAAACGTCATAATTGCAAAACAAAAGGTAAACTTTTTTAAACAAAATGGCTGAAATGACGTAAATGCGTAACGTCCTAAGCATAAATTATAATTTGTTTATGATATTACAAAGATACATAAATAGCTTCGTACTTACGTATCGAATTGTGTGGCTTGGTCAATTTGATATACACATCTTTTCGCAATTATTTCTTGCCTTGCTGTCCATCGATGAATGTCATTTAATAACGTTATTATTTTAGTTTAAACATGAGAAGGTAACCAATACACAATCCTTAAAACAAGGCATCGTAATTCTTGGCTTAACTTTCTCATGGTTACCTCAGTTCGTGGCGAAATACGTATTTTATCCCAAACATAACCTATAAATCTAACAAGTACGTGGCCACTCAATAACAATAAAAAGTCGACCAATGGACATTCCCGTCACGCGCGCCCCCGCGTGTCGCCGGCCCATTGCTGAAATTGATATACATTACTTACCATTCCTATACACCTTAACACTCCTTAACATTAACTACACAGAGTCTACAATCCTCTGAACGAATTATATTAGCAAGTTTGTCGTATAATAAAATGACCAATAGAGTATGACCTCTGAGGATACCCATAGATTCCCTTTTCGTGACCGTTGGTCTAAAGGTCGCGCGGGGCGAGGCGTGTCTTGTTAGTTTGGTAGTTTTTTGCCTACTGACCGCACACTTTCAGTAGCTGGGCGCCTGCTATCAATTGCTGAGAAATATTATTAGTATTAGGTTACAAGTGACCAGTCGATGTGACTCCGCAAATATGCGATGCAATTTTTTTTACGTATTTTTCTTGAAGGGCAAGAGAATAGTGTCGGAGTCCATAAACTAGGATGGGCGGATTACCTCGTCCGCTGGGTGTCTCGAGTGAGCTAGAAATCGCTAACTGTGGCAGTTTTAGGGAGAGAAAAACTTTTATTATGAGCTAATACCTTAATTTTCATTAGAATTTCAAGCAACTGATATAAAAACAAAAGCGCAGAACATAAAACGGATGGCGTTTAATTCGCAAGATCATATGCTAACACTTTATCCGATTCTTTCCGTTCGTATAAAACGCAATAGATAAATGGAAGAACTTGAGCATTGAAAGGGTTTCAAAGCACGAGAGGGCAACACACTTTGCTACTTTGAAAATGTAATAAAAATTATTGGCATCCATCATTTATCATTCAAATAAAAGAACATCCAACCAGCCAACATCAAAAAAATACTTGATTAGTAATAAACAGTTTGTATGTAATCACTTTGCACTCTTGTGAATAAAATGCAACTTTTCTATCTGTTTTTAAAGAATAATAGAGTTCTTTCGAAGCTAGTGAGGTGAAAAAGAAATAAAAACATAACAACAACATAGGAACGATATGATTTGAAATTTGAACGCGTACTAGAACTAACCGCAAAGCTGTGCGAGATCGCAGCGATACCGCGACACGGTGTAGGCGTTACCGGGGCGTTCCGTGTGATATACGACAACGATGCGATTCCGACGCCGTTCCGATCCCATCGATTTAATTAATCAGATCTGAACGCTATTGCTGTTTTCAATTTGCAATGATGTAAGTTGAATTCCTATGAGGTTTTTTTCTATAAACTACTAGTTACTACTCTTCAGCCAGACCGCTAGAAGTAGCATGGAAGTTTAATGCCATAATGACCACGCTTGGCAGGTGGGTTGGTGATCGCAGTGTGTTCCACCGCTGCTGCTCATCCGTCGCAATGTAGGTTCTTTGTAGGTTGCCATAAGTTATATTTTACGCTGCTGCTCCGCCAAAAATGAGCGAGGACCAATAGAATCACATTATTTACCGAGTATAGGGGAATGAAGTAATTCTATTAGTTGTTAACAAACACATTTTCGCTCATCTCTGGTAGAAACGCAGCCTAATTTGGGTAATTACTTAAACTAAAAGTTGAGTATATCATAAAAATCCCGATAACAAAGTTAGTATCTTATAATAATAATGACTGTCCGGATCTTACACAACACGGAAGACCTTTTTCAGAATTACGACGGCAAACCATATCGATTTCCACGAACATGAAATCGAACTGTATCGATACAAATCGAATCAGTGTTTCAAGTATCGATTGGTTCTTACTTCTCTCGTGTCTAATCTGTGGTCACGGCTTCACGGATGACGTTAGGTATTTTTTTAAAACGGTATGATAGGATTTGCTACGTTTTATTAAAGAACGATGACACTGACAGCTAAGTTGATGCAACATATTATGTACCCTGACCATAGTATTTGTGCATCTCGTTCGCACTAAAATAGTACAAGCGAGATGCACAGATAGTAAACTCGATACTCGTTATCGAAAACCTCAATGTCACAACTCATGGTATGGGTACTGCTTTACTACGCGTCAGTGCTGAAGGCCTACTGTGAAAATTGTCTCGGCCATTTTAATTACGCATTAATTGAAGTGAAAGAGAAAGATGCACAGAATTTCCGAATTTCGGATTTCACGGTAGGCCTTCTGCTGCTCAGAAATGTGCATTAAATAGTCTGTTTCAATGAATATTGCGGGAATACAGAAACTATTGAATTTTTGGGTAGATGGCATAGTTCAACTTGACGTGCCTGGATTTTTAAGTTTTGTGAATTTTTATGACTGGTGGTGGGTTTGATTATATTTCTATTGATTTTATTTTTTAGGCATTTTTTTTAATTTGCATTCGCTGACAGTCGACCATCGGGGCAGTTGTTGGCTAAACTACACTTAACTGTCGCACTGTCAGCGAAATAATTAAGTCATAATTAAAATTCAAACGAGGATATTATATATTCATCTTAACCGCAAGGATCATAGAAATACTAGTTATATCTTGCAGTCGAAATATTGCTGATCCACATAGGACGGAAAACAGAGAAATTGCCAGAATGATGAACGAACACGACTATGATTCTTGATCTTATCCTATTATAATATGGTGTAAAACTGTAAAAATGGATGCCCTCGACTTGTCATGTAATTTCGAACTTACAGTCAGCATCAATAGTAGCTTATGAAACAGCGCACCAAAAATATCTACCATTTATTAAATGCTTCAAAAAGAGACATTCTGCGTGTTTATCAATTGAAATGCGATAGAAACTTTGAAACGCGAACTGTAGAAAATATCTCATTTGTAAAAAAACACAGGGTAGTAGATACTCTTAGTGCGTTATTTTATATCTTACTATTGGTTTTGACGTTACACCTAGCTGTAATTTGTAGCAGATTGTCTATTCGACTTCATATTTCATATTTCTTTTGTGTCCTTTCACGTGTAGTAAAATATACACAGGATGGCAGATACAATTGCTGATTTTACTAACAGCAACACTTTTGGCTGTATATAGGTGGACCTTATTATATACGGCATAAGGTCCATCAATAGGTATGTGCTAAGAGTATTGCTGTGTACTGCTCATACTACTGTATCTAGAAAAAAATGTGTCAAATTGTGTGCATGATCTTTCTTTTCATTTGATTTTATGGTATTTGCATGTGTCATTGCTTGTTTATATAAATTAACAAGTCTTGTGTAGACTTGTTTTAATTTAGAAATAAGCGGGCGTATGATATCGATTAAAAGCTGGCTGATATCACACTTCCGATTTTGCGAGCAAGTTTTGTATGGAGGCGAATACGCAGCGAGTTCGCGGCGTACGCGTTTTGTGTACTAATCGCTTGTAAATCGCCCATGTGTGATAACGCCCTAAAAGCGATATAACAGAGCGTCACTTTTTATCATCTCGCGATAGAAAGAGAAACGCTTCATCGTGTCATTGTCATGTAGTTAATCGCCATCATACGCCAGTTTTCACTGGTTCTGGTGACGGTTTTAGGTGATGGTCCAATTTCTGATGTAACCCTCACTAACCACTTTTCTGTTCTGAGCACCTAGTCACCAGGTCACTTATCTGTAACTGTCACTAACACCTTCGAGTAACCATCGGTCACCAAATCGTAAGTATTTTATTTTATTTTTTATTTTTCTATGTGTACTTTCTGTTTATTAAAAGTCGATTTTCTCGAGTTTTTGCATTATAGTAAACAGGAAGTACTGATTTTTTTATAATTCCTTTCATTTATATAAGTATATTATCGTAGAGTACCTAGTAGTTTTATATAAATAACATGCTTCATTGTACCCCTACAATGAAAAACTTAGCTAAAGCACCTGGCCTATGTAGTAGTAACGTGTCTATACACGCAAGTCGGCGTTCTATATTCAAATTTTGACGTAAGTTCCATACTAATTCTCTGCACAACTACATAGACATGGTCCTTCAGTTAAGTTTCTCTTACATAAATTCAATATCAAGAAATGTGCCTTATTAGTAGAAATTTTCAATTTTACTTACTTAGTACTATATATTTCAATAAGGTAGGCGGTCAAACACTATAAGTTGAGTTAATATTACATTAAAACAACAACCAAACGTAACACAGGTTTGGATCTCAAAACACCATTTACTGGACATATCGGGTTTGATCGCTTACCCCGCGTTATAAAAGATTATAATGGATTTTATTACGAACATTGCAATTTAATTTTTATTATTTTCTTTTATATTTTTTTTACATTTTACTACACTAGACATTTTCTCCTAACCATACCTTAGCTAACGTTTTCATTTATTCCCTCACATTTCTCATAACGCATGCAATCCATTTCCCAAAACCATTAACTGGACGCAAAACCACAACATTCCTTAGACTCCCAATTTAACCCTTACCAAAAACCATCAACGCAAACCAAACAACCCCAGCTAATAAGTGAAACCGAGATTTATGACCGAGAAGATATGCGCCGTTTCATACAAAAGGGCTTTACAGCGATTGTCGCTTACGTCCAAACGGACCACATTTAGAGCACTGCGCGATTGACACTCAATTGTCGCCCGTGACTGTTCCAATCTCGAATATTCTAAATGTAAATACTGATTTTAGACGTTTTAGCTTTTTGTGACAAAAACACTATCTACAGTCATCTGTTTATATCGCAAAAAATTACAAAATATACATTTATTTTTGCGAGAAAGTTTTCTAACATGGGCGTAAGCGACGTTTTCTATAAGACCCTTGTTAAAACGGGGTGACAGATATGCAAATAAAATGCACCCCCGCTAAAAAGACGGGGTGCCGTCGGGTGTTCTAATTATTTTGTATTAATATAGATTTATTTATGACCTCAGGGACGTTCTTTTATCAATCATCAACTTGATATTCGTGTTACTTCCAAATGTCACACATACATATTTTAAATGGGATACAAAACTTAGTATAAGTGTAAACTAAGTAATAAGATTAGTTAAGTTATAATGTCTTCGTGAAATAAATCAACTGAAAACTGAT
This sequence comes from Grapholita molesta, assembly GCA_022674325.2. NCBI lineage: Eukaryota > Metazoa > Arthropoda > Insecta > Lepidoptera > Tortricidae > Grapholita > Grapholita molesta. Next base: position 13,946,804 of record CP053137.2, read on the forward strand.
TAGTAGACTAAGGTGCGACTGAGGTCAAACGCTGGTCAGTCTTTTATAAAAAAAATAAATAAATAAAGGTTTTTAACAAAATTGTACATGTCGTTGACACAACCAATAAATACAATTTATTAATGACTGATTTAAGCTATTTATTTTCATGAAACAAAAAAAAATATAGGAAATCAAAATATGTATATGTAAAATAAATATATATTATATTTGACCATTAAAATCAAAAAGGAAGCTAGTGAAAAACAAGCAAAGCAAGATAGACGTAAAATCAAAGAGGGCAGCAGAGCGTGGGACGCGTTTGCAGTGTACAGGATGCTCGTTATAATTTCGTCAAACGTCATACAGAAATAATACAGTCGGGTCAATAATATAATTTTATTCGCGACTTTCCTCTGAATGTGACCAAAGTTAAGGAATTCCAGCCCTATTTTTTTTAATGGGCTCTAATCTACATACCTAGACACATTTCCTGTTATATATTAATGAGTTACAAAAACATAAATTATATGCACAAGCTGAAAACCACAATAGAGAGAAAATCAAAGAAATAGAATGTATTTAACAGCCCCTTGTCTGAGCATCTCGCTTTAAGATATTTTTCTTTTAGTTTTTTTTTTTTTTTAAAGTAAATATAAATAAATAAATATTTATTTCGGGACAATCTTACACAAATCAACCTAGTCCTACGGTAAGCTCAGTAACGTTTGTGTTGTAGGTACTAGACGACGATAATATATAATAAATAGATACATATAAATACTTAAATACATAGAAAACACCCATGACTCAGGAACAAATATATCTGTGCTCATCACACAAATTTGTCCTTTTAAATGTACTTTTCTGAAGTTACAAGAACCAACACACTGTACAAAGCACACATAACTGTAGACTGTCTGCGTCTGTTAGCTCATTAGCGGAGGTACAGTTGACATTGCCAATTTTATCGTTATTATTAAATTTAATAGCCACTTGCGTTCATCTGCATTTCAGGCGTCAGTTTTGACTTATGTTTAACTCTAGTGCAGTGATTTTATGGCATCTGTAGCCGTTTACGCCGATCGTAATGAGGATCATTATGACATGTTTAATTAAATTATATTTATTTACGATATTTAAATCGAAAGAAAAATAGAAAAATTTGACTCGAAGCGGGACTCGAACCCACAACCACTGGATATCGACGCTGAAAAGCAAACACGTAGTAACCCACAAAAGTCAAATTGTCCACCAGAGCCGAAAAACCATTACATTTTTGAAATAAAATTCGTAGTTTTTGTATTTATACAGATAAATTACTGAAATTTGGCCACAATGTGTAATTTTTTTAAAGCTTTAAATGCATTTTGTTTGAAATAACCTTAAGCCATTAGACACGGAGATTTGTGGGTTACTACATTTTGATTTTTTTTTTCACGGAAATTAAACACGTAGTAACCCGAATCACTAAATGTATGGGACTGCCGATTTTCATCAATTTTACGAACAGCATAAGTGCAGTAACCCACGTGAACTGGTAAAATGCTAACCAATATAATGTCATAAATGTTGGTTCTAAGAGAATTGTAGAAAACAAAATGCAGTAACGCTAATTATTTTTGTTTTATAAGTCATTTAGTATGCGTTAAATGTATTGTTAGCAATTCTTATACACCCCTGTAAGTGACGTTAATGGTATGATATAGAAAAAGACACGACTTTTCGTACGTTTACCTACAATAGTAGAAATATTTTTGGGGTGTTTTGCTTATTGTTCCCATGAAAATAATATCAACTGTTAAAATAATCATCGATTTATTTGCAAAAAATGTAATAACTATTAAAAATGTTCTTCAATCACATGCTGATCCATTTAAATACATAAAATCTAGTAGCATAAAATAAAATTTCACATTTGCGTGTTTCGCTTTAAAATAAAAATAAAATGTCTATTTTTGACACGATAAAATAAATATAATTGAAAATCAAAATTTAGTGTTGGCTACAACGATGTTTCCAATATAAAAAGGGTAGTTTCTAATTAACTATTTTTAATATTTTGTACATCACGGCCCATCTCACGTTTATTTAGTCACTCGGGCGACATATTTTTAACAGCTAGGTCTCCATTTTCAAGCACGACGCGTCACGGACATGCGTTGCGTGCGTCCTAGTGCACGGAGCTCAGAACTCTTAGTGCTCGTAAATGGTCTATCGTAAATCTAAGCTCTCCAAAACATGTCGCGCGAGTAACTAAATGAACGTGAGTAAGGCAGTTATGTCCAAAATATTATTAGAATGCTTCACAAAAGGTTAAAATTATTTAGTTTGTTTTTTTATTTTATTTTTAGTTATAAAATAATATGAATCACGAACACGTCAACCCACTTTCGCTGCTTGTGCCTCACTGCGGGACGGCGCAAACATCAAAGTAGTGGCAGCGACGGGCACGTTCAAATGAAATAAGCCCGCGCAAGTTTAAATCTAAGTCCAACAATAATGAAGTAACATTCATTATTAAATTATAAGTGCTCCTTGTAAACGTAGTAAAAGGCATGTGTCTCTATATTAAATACTATGTAAATTTGTGGTAAATACTACTTGTCTACAAAACATTCCTCGCCATATGGCGTAACTGCGGATCACTCACAATTCATGAGCAGCAAACGCGTAGTAAACCACACTAGCGGCAGAACTGTGGACGTCGTAAATGACACAATTTATTTTTTACAGAAAACGTAGTGCTGTAACTACAATTGTATAAAAAAACTAGATTTTATTGCTATTTACCGCGTATTTGCGGTGCCAGTTTTAAAAAAACACTAGAAAAATTGAGTTCCTATTTTTGTCATTTTCTATTGTATCGGCACGTGGATTAGACCATTCGACGCAGAAAAAATTACTGATTCTAGAAATGCAAAAAAAAAATTTTTGACCTTGTGTTGGTTACTACGTGTTTGCTTTCCAGCGTCGATATATTTATTTATTTTAAGTTTATCCAACGTTTTATATTTCCAGGATATATTATCAGCAACGGTATATTAAAAACCCATTGAAGAGCCAAATCGGACGAAGTCATGTGATTTTAATTCATGTTTTGATTTCGTGTTTCTTTTTTTTTATATAGGCGTCATGGCTACGTCCTCAATACTTAAATTGTTTATTTATTATCTCTTTATTCTGATATTAAGTGCAGAGCGATTTACAATTTTTTGTCAATGTGACTTAATACTTAAAAAAGCTAAATTCTATCACTGATTTGACTAAGCTATTTTAATCTTTAGTTTTTGAGAAGTAGCTAGTACTTTACATGTTGTAGACGACCGGGAGGCAAAGTTCAAGAAAACACTACTCACTTAAGATACGAAGAAATTTGCTATAAATTACTTAATAATGATAAATATGACTCACTCTCTTTCCCCGACATTGATATAATGAGTCTAATATCTTTTCGACAAGTGTGTCGCTTTTTTAATAAATAAATGCTATATGACGATGTATACAATTTAGTAAATTCCTTATAACAACTTATTATACTTCCTTATCCAAACCTTCAAGAAAAGAGCGTATAGGGATCTTAAAGGCCGGCAACGTACTTGTGACTCCTCTGGTGTTGCGAGTGTCCATGGGCGGAGGTAGTTGCTTACCATCAGGCAATCCGTCTGCTCGTTTGCCTCCTATATCATAAAAAAAAAGAAACAAACCTTAAAAGACTACTGTCGAGACCTACACACGGGAGGTGTCGTGTTCGTTGTGGTTGAATATTCATGACTCTCGTTAGGTCAGCTAACAAGCAATCTGGGGTGGACAGTGACGCGTGCTCTCTCCCTTGCCACGAGTTGGCAAAAATGCAATCGCTAACGTCTGCGTCAAATACTTGTACAATGTGGGTAAGACCGGCATACTATATTTTTAAGGGACGTCCGTCGTATGACACTATATACCTATGATAATATAATGCAGGAAATTGGTTGGTAGACGGTCTTTCCAAATTGACGGTTTTACCCACATTGACTTTATGTCAAAATCGTGATGTGTGGCGACTCGGGGTTGAGGTACTGTATAGTCTTATAATTATAACGTATACAATGCTTCAAATTTGTCGCATATCACTTTCACACTTACATATTCATTAAAACGAGACAGAAACAGTAACCTGACCATCTTAAGCTACTAATTATAGTCGTCGAGAATTTTCGAAAACTGTGAATTTCCTCATAAAAAACTTCTTGGTATCAGCATTTCGCTTATTTATTCTGAAGCCTTAATATCAATTACCATGGTGATTGCTATGTTGATACAGACAGTGTCAAATGAACCGATTGTCATTTGTTAAAACATGGTGTAGATATATGCGAAAAACTTAGCTAAAGCATAGCCTATGTAGTAGTAACGTGTATGAAAACAAGCAAATTGTTTAAAAATCCTTAACTGTTTTTTATATAAGCACTTAATTATAATCGCCGTATTTATAACTTAGGTATACCTTAGCAATAATTATTTCAAACTTTATTCATCTCAAACGGTTCTAGAGAATAACGGAGGCGGACATTTTCAATAGTAATAATGTTTGTCCAATACATTTTAATACCGTTACGTATCAAATATTATTCAAACACGTATTTACACACATAATATTTGATTATCAAAAGATTACAGCTATAATAGTTTACGGGTTTATTAAATATTTCTCAATAAATAATTTAAAGTTACCGCGATCAGTATTCACGGAATGTTTATTTAATATCAAATGTATACAAGTCACCAATTACTTAATATTTTATTCATTGAGCTAATAAACGTCAAATCACTTTCTCAATTTAAAAAAGTAGCACTGGTAACATTAAGTTTGGGCGTACAGTAAAGCTTAGAGTACACCATTCTTACCCGAAAAAATGGAACTTGGTTTCTGACCAGTGATCGGCGGAGAATCACGTAGACATGATATTATGGATATGCCGTTTTGTCCAGAATACCAAATTAACTGGTCGAAAATAAATGCTATATTAAATGAATCGGCATCGATTACATCATGATATCATGAACGTATCATAGGACTCGCTTAGAGACAGCACCCGCCATGGTATAATGATTACTAGGCTATTGGGTGGAAAGGATGGACTAGCTACTGGGCTAGATACAAATAAGAAACATCTACAGAGACTTTAAATACAATCAATATATTCTTCAAGTATTCTAGTATCGCTTATTTTTGTTACCGCAGATTATAAAACATTACAGTAAAGGTGCACTTCAGAAATACTGTTATGCTACGAGTTTATGTATATGTATAACTTACAAAACATAGTCAACAGAGTGAAAACAACAAGAAACCCTAGCATGTGTGTACCAGCCTTAAATTTAGTCGCATAATTGCTACCGAGCGAGGTTTCGTAAGCCCGTAAACGCGCTCGGTAGCGCCACCCGCCGCTTTATTTATGTCTCGATGGTGCGATAACAGTATTGTGTGCACGCACCTTAGGTATAGAGTTTCGCGCCTTTTCCGTGCGCCTGCGCATGCCTTGTATGGCGTGAAATTTGTTTTGGATGTAGTTGAGATTATGTTGCGGTGCTTTTTTTATTGGTGTTTAGTATCCCACGAAGCGAAAAGTTAATATTATATATAAACAATCTTTTTTTTTTAATAATATACTAATAGTTTAGTCGACCAATTTGATTTCTAGGCCACTACGAACCTTGTCACAGTGACGTTGATATGAGATCTTTTGCGTCTTTCATATAGTTTTCACTGTGACAAGGAACGAAGTGGCCCAGAGGTACGTTTTTAAATATTTTAATACTATGTCGGTTTATTATTTGTTTATATTTTCTGATTCTTATTGACTATTTTAGTAATACGAAAACGAACTATATCTTAGACCAATTTTATTATGCCATGAAATCAATTTACAAATACTACTTCAAGGCATTGAATTAGGGAGGTAAATTAGAAGGTTTGTGTAACAAATACGAAACAGTCCAATGAAGGGTAATTTTAATATTTTATAGGAATGTAACTCTTCATATTATAATGGCGTGAAATAATATTTAGAGTGTAAAACTTTATTTTATGGTATCCATTAAAAGTTTTAATAGGAGCATTATAATATAATATTATTACATAAAACTATAAATTTTATGTAAAGCTGTTGTAGAGGTGAGGAGAGGAAATTTGTAGAATATAATATACCGGGTGCGGCCTGTAATAGGAGCAAAAATTTTAGAGATCGCTTCGACACCACGAACGTAACAACATTTGTTCTACAACTTTAAATAATTAGGTAATATATTACTTGTGATTTTTTTCGAACAAAGTAAATAGTATTTTCAATGAACAGCATCCAATAGTCTAGTTAACGTTTACTGTCAGCCTACAAACTTCATAGTTTTTGCAATACATTGCTTGCTTGGAAAATCTTTATTAATATTTATTAAACTATAAGTTTTTTTTTAAAGTCGTAGAACAAATGTTGCTACGTTTTTGGTGTAGAAACGATGCCTAAAGTTAATGCTCCTATTACAGGCCACACCCGGTATATTTTAATAATACGAACGAAAATACCTAAATTCGGCAGCGAATCGCCCACCCTAATAATTGAGTTATTCCATGAGGATGACGTTTAGTAATAATATCGATATGTGTTCATGTAATGTTTTCACCGCGACTGCTCTTCGCGTCCCTGTGACCTTTTAGTGACCTTTCCATTTTTATGACCCCTTTAACCTTTGCGGCTAGATAGGGCTCATAATTTTTGCTAAAGGTCAAATCAGTGTGTCTATCTAATGAGGAATTTTAGAACTAACTGTATCTCGTGTTTGTATCTCGTGGTAATAAACGGTGGCTTTGACGACAAAATACATACTCAGTAAGAAACATTTTTATTGTTTCTGTATCTCAGTACAAAAGACTATTATCGCATTTTATCAAAGCAACAGCATATCAGCAAAAAAACAAAAAATGAAAAGACTACAAATTGACATCGGTATTGTATTTTTTTCATGACAACGCGCACATTAAGGGCACGCGACACTGTCAAACACCCGCAGGACATCGCAAAAAATTAAAAAAAAAAACCATTGTGGCTCCTTACAAAACCTATTTACAAATACTCCGGCTCCCGCCCACTCAAAAGGTGTTTATTTAAAATTTTCTCGACACAATGCAATTGTCACTTTTTTTTTCCTTTTCGCGCCATTTAAAGCTATTCGGGAACATTAGGATGACGCGCGAGTTATGCAACTGTCAAAATTGTCCGATTTCACCTCTGCATTCATAAAACCTATAAATATCAGAGAATTTATTTCTTTAAGATAAAGTTTATTTTCAAGGCGTTGAATTTTTATTTGGACATCTGTGTAGTGTTCAATTTGTGCCTATTGAGGCTTTGTTATGAATAGGATTTATACGCTTACTATAATGTTCATTATTAGAAATAAACTGTATGGTCTAATGCGTCTTTTCATAACACAATCCCTTTAAAATGACAATTTTAAACGAAAATAAACTTAAAATTTTGGCTGTATATTCTGCGATGTTAGCCTAAAAGCAACACTTGAAAATTAAGATAAGATATTAAACTACGTTTGCAAATTCTTAACTCTAATTCAAACCATAATAAACAGTTCAAATGACAAAATAAATGACAAAACAAACACCAAAGACAGTGATAATAGTAAATACTAAATCGATCAACATTCTGCCATTTCAACCTTACAAAGCAACTGGGTCACACAGCTCGCGTCGGGCGTCACAAAGTGTCTCCAAGTGTCACCGAGTGTCAAGTGTCAGTGTCAGAGATAGGTCCGAGAGCATAATGGCGGGGTCTGATTGTATTCGGTATTCAGATGTTCCGAACTTTGCTATAGACTTGAACTTTTAACTGAACCTCTAGTTGAACAATGAGGTTAGATACCCTCAGATTATATTTGCTTTTGCCTTGTGTTTTAACCTAACATTTGTTTATTGTGTATGGATTTGACACTAAGTTAGAAGTTTATTTTTTAACGATTCGTAATGATGTTTTGCTTTTATATAAATTAGATAGGAGGGCTTAGGTAAAATATCGATTATCGATTGAAAAGCTTTAGATACAAATCCATCATTCATCTAACCAGCTGTCAGTCCAAACCGATTTTTTTTTATTTATTACAAAGGTGGTAAACGAGCAGACAAATTGCCTGATGGTAAGCAATTATCGTCGCCCATGGGCACTCGCAACACCAGGGGAGTCACAAGCGCGTTGCCGACCTTTAAGGGGGGTTGGAGCTCTGGGAACCTTATCTCACCATCAGGAAGACAACACTACATACCTGAAAGGTAGCAGTGCTATTATGGCAGTGGTCTTCTGTAAGGAGGAGGTACTTCCCCAGTTGGGCTGTCTCAGTTTCAAGCTAGATGGTACTTCGCTGTGCCCTACCTCTCATAAAAAATAAATAATAATAACATCGAAAGCGCTATTTACAATTATTATACGATTATACAATTAAGATAAGTACACCCAGAACTCTCCGTACTAAAAACTGACGAAGATATCAAATTATGCATTAATGTGTTTCAATATGAAACTTTGTCTGTCACTCTAATCACGCCTTAAGTGGAGTAAAAGAGAAAGATGCACGAAATTGTGTACCGTTTGCCCTCAGAACATATACTACGTGATTTAAGCGTACTTTAAAGTTAATCTCGCCGGGACACGAGATTTACTCCATCGTTAGTCCACGCTAATTCTTCCGCATATTTGCGAACATTCCTGTGTCTTGCGCGACTCCATCTTGGAAAACCAGTAAACTGTGATCCCGGGAAACGAATCCAACATTTGTAATATGAGATCATTAAGGCTTTGCGTGAGAATTGTGCTATTATATGAATGCATTTTGAGCAGTCGCTAACTAAAGATTCAATGGTACTGTAACAATTTTGAATTTACAGTTTAGTTCAGCTATACATATAAAAGGATAAATAGTCCAGATATATATGCCATGCTTTTTAAAAATCTCTAAACTATTTTTGTTTAAACCTCGACTCGACAGTCAGGGTTTTAAACGACCTAAGCTTGAGAAAATCTTTGATCTTTCAAATACAGGGATCGGCAAACTTTCAATTTACCATTTTTAAGAATGCCTAAGCAGTTAAATGATTGAGGCAACTATTTTAGGGACAATTTTAGCATACTAGTTTGTTGAAAGAAATGTGGCACCGTGTTCTATTAACGTTTGTTTTTTTTTTACCTGACTTAAGCTCTATGAACCATTCGGCTCATTAGAGCGATTTGACTGTCTGGGGCGAAGTAGCCTAGGGAAAATCCAGGACCCTTACGCACCAGACTTGATTTGTACTACTGGAATCCTCCTACTGAGTTTACGCTTCCAGAGTTTGAGTGGTGTGTAATGGTATCGAGCTAATGGGAGTTTTGTCGCTGGTAGCTAACCCTAGAAGACCCCAGCAAGAAACTCAGCTAGGCCCGACCGTTGTCGGAATGAGTCACGTTTGGTAGGTGACCCATAATGAAGGGCTACCACAAAAATGCATGTTTTGTATATTTAGATGGCATAAAACTGTTTTCAAGGAATTGCACAAAATAGTTGATGAGTAGTCCTGCCAAGTAGTGTTTTGAAAGGCCAAAATAGTGCAGTAACCAAATTATCATATCGGTATAATATGATGCCATCGGACATCTCAGGATCATGTTAATGCGGGAAGGTACGAATGTCTTACGAAGGTATCTGGTTTCCGAGAAAGGTTCCCACACTTTGAAAATGGGTATTTGCAATACTCGCAAGCCACGGCTTGCCTAGCCCTGGTCAAAGTCAATGTTACTTGCGCATCTCCCGCGCAACTTTACGACGTCATTAACGTTATCACGGGACCTAACTTAGAACGTAACTTAGGACGTATCGCGGGGAGCGCTCGTTGGGTTTAAGTTTTTTACTTTTATTTTGTGAGGTACTGTTTGTTAAAGGTTTTCGGAAGTTAGCTAACATAATTAAATTAGAGTCTACAGCTGACTAAGTCCAACCCCCATTAAAGGCCGGCAACGCGCTTGTGACTCTCCTGGTGTCGCGGGTGCCCATGGGCGACGGTGATTGCTTACCATCAGGCAATCCGTGTGCTCGTTTGCCGCCTTCATAAAAAAAGTCATTAAATAATTGACTATCGATGGTTATTCGATAAAGACAGACAATTTTTTCGTCATCAAAATTTCAAATTATTTTACAATGTAATCGACATCATGTGCCCCATGTTATATTTTGCTGGTATCGATGAATTTTTCTATTTTTATTTCCGTTGTAAAATTTCAATCAGGTGATATCATAATTTCTGTGGTCGCTGTTTCGTTTATCTAAATTTGATTTTATTCTTAACAGCGCTGAATTCTAGCACGATTTCTATTCTAAAATTCATATTTTAAAAACGCATCAGTTAATTATTCCCCCGTACAACAGATGGCGTGTTTGATTTGAATAACAAAGGGCTGACCGCTCGCCGCGTCGGAAAAACGAAAGATTGACACCGAGTCGAGGGTGATACGAGACATTCACATCCCTATCACTTCTATCTCTTTCTAACCAGCATAACTTTAAACCCGTCTGCTGAAAGAAGTATACATAATCTGGTATCACATTTATAGTGGTGTGCGTCAAACGCTCGCTTACTTTCCTAGATGAAGGCACCTCATACGATTTACAATTTTAAAAATGACGTATTTATATGTGAACTGAATACACATACGTCCTTTTTCGTGTGAAATGAAAATGTGCATGAGCTCATATGATGTTAAAAAGCATAATGTCATATGTAACCTTAATTAAATCAACATTTGAACCCTTTTGGTAGGAATGGTTTGAATTTAAATGGGATTCGCAAGTGTTTAAAGAGTTGATTAGATTTGGAGGATTTTTACGATTTAAAAAAGGTTAGAATTTTTTTTCGTCATTGGCGGTACAACGGTTTTAAATTAATCGGCCAGTGTAACTGTTGATAGGCTAGAAATTAAACAAACATGTAAGGTACCTACATTAAAAATTAGTACTAAAACATTTGTTGTTAGTGTATCGATATCGACAATCAGTATATGTGTATCGAGTATCAAATCTACAACTTCTGATTCAGGCTTTTTTAAATAATTATATTTATTGAAAATTTTCGAATCTCATTAGCCAAAATATGAATTCTTTGGTGTTCATTGACATACGTTATAAAAAGTATAGTAAAAACCAAAATGTCAAACGGCTTTTAGTTCTAAACTTCTAGAAACCATTTGTTATAGGATAAATAGCCAATAACTGACAATGACTGGTCACATTATACTGAATAGAACCTATTTTAGTATTAGATAGTCAGTTATTAAAGGGTAGACAGTAATTGAAACCCTATTGGAAAAGTATATTTATAGGTAAACAAAATTCTCAGTATAAGGCTACCACTTATTAAAAGTTACTGGCAATTGACCCTAGCCCTCGCTTCTTCTTCTATTTTTCTATCAGAATTCTTTTTCAGTATAAAATTACCAGTTATTGAAAGTTACTGGCAATCGACCCTAGGCCTCGCTTCTTCTATTTTCCTATAAACGTATCGATTATGTCATCTACAAACGGAAGCTATCGAGATCATAAAGCATTGGACGACCTCATCTGATCACCCTCAAAATTTACGATAACGTCAAAAAGTCACGCGACAGACAATAGCTTTCAAGAGCCGATATCCGTCCGAAGAGCTTGTCAACACAAGCAGAACTTGGTATTCCTATTATATCGTGTTCCACCGTGTTAAGATCGGTTTTCGAATGATTTTCTTAATGGTTATCGTGGTTTTTCAAGTGGTGAGAAGTGTCAAGAGGAGCTGATCTCCGCTAGCGCCCTCTGTTGAGACGTGATTAAACCGCGAATGTCAGAGTTCGAACCTTTTTAAAGAGGGCAATAGGGGATTAGACCCCTGGTTTAAGATCGGTATTGTCTGTAACTATATCTGTCACGCTCTAACAAGTGTGTAAGTGCGAAAGGATTTAGGAAATGATAAAGGATAAAATAACCTATCGGTCGGATTTTTTGAGGCATAAACGATTTTTTTTTGCAAATATTGCTGGCGGTACAGCGTGGCAATGCCGCCAGTATTTTTGGTACTTTTGCACCATGCTCGGTACCGCGAACATCGAAGTTTGTATATTTCGGGCGTCTATCTCTTTTACTTCAATTAAGGCGTCATGAGAGTGACAGAGACAATCGTCCGAAATTTACGAATATCGTGTTTTGCGGTAGCGCCGCAGATACCAATCGTCTCGGGGAATGAGAATATGTGCATTCTATTTTGTTTTTAACTCAGCCTATAATCTGTGTGTACATAGTTTAGTTTTATTTAAGATATGTACCTACAATGCAACTTTTTTTATTAAGTTTATTACGTTTCTTTTAATATTTATTTTATTTAATTGTAGTAATAAATACGTTAAATGTCGTCATTTACTGTGTATTCTAAGCCTAGTTTTAGTTTAATTTGTACTAAACTAAAACTAGGCTTAGTATACACGGTAGCAACACAGCTAGGGTTGTCACTTGTCAGTAGTCGGCGTCAATGTGGCAAGCTCATCCGTCACCCGCGCGCCGCCGGCTCAGCATTGTTACATATTACTGACGCCTTTGTTTAGACTTTTTGATAGTTTGGGGCTCCTTATGTTGTAGAAAATTAAGACTATAGGCTACATCGCTGTGACTTGTAGGTCTACATTAAATCATTAAATTAAATATGGCTAGTTTACACCCATTACTATATTTTTGTCATTATCATTTATGTCCTTTATAAGATAAAGTTTTAAACATATTCTTAAATAGTTACACGAAAAATTACATTTTTAAATCGATTATTGGTGCATTGCAAGAACCCGTAACTATGAAAAAATCATAATAAACAAATATATATATAAATATTTTTGGGACAATCTTACAGGAAGCTCGATAAAGCTTAAGTTAAGTAGGTACTAGACAACGATATAAATACTATATCAATGACTACTAAATAGGTACACACAAATAAATATTTAACATAGAATAGCCTGTATTATCCACGAACAACTTGTTATTAACCCACAATTAAATGCCCTTGCCTGGATTCAACTCACAACAGCCTTTAAAATCAAAACGTAACTATTCCCAAACTGCAAACTGTTCCAAGCATTTCCTATATACACTACATATTGCCGACAATACATACATACATACATTTATTCCGACTACACGGAACGGGATGGCCACTGTCCGAGTTGGAAACTAATGCTTCCGTCAGGGCTGTCGACTGCTGGAAATTAAAAAAAAAACATTGACAGTTCTGACGGTTGCGTATTAGTCTGTAAAGTTTGTGAGATGCGTTGGATAATGTTAAACTGCTCGGATTAACTGACAATAGTTTTCCTATACGATTATATGGCGGGTATAGGTACTACCTTCAAACGTTCTACCTACACTTTGTAGGTACTGTTTGCTGTTTGATTACTTACTTAATAACTTAATAATAAACATCAAGATTACACACCAATATGAGAAAGTGTACAAACTATTAACTATTTTAATATTACAATTTATATTTTTACTAAGATCGCACTTTTATTCTAAAAATAAAATATTAAAAAACTTGTTAGACACACCCATTTTCCGATAACACATGTACTCATCAATACGCAAATAAAAAAGCACCTGTCAACCCTACTGGCTGATGGGGTGAAATAAAGCCTGCCTACACGGCGAATGGAGTGAAAAAATTCCAGTTCAAAAAGCCACGTACACGGTACACCGGAAAAAAGTAGCATTGTCTGTGGTTATATATGTGTCCAGTGTTTTGTCTTTCGAACGTTCCGTCTAGCCTATGATGTCAGTGCATTAGGTATGGCAGTCCATAGCGATGAAAATAAGTACGTTTTTTATCCTTCCATGAGATTTTACGTTTTAAAACAGATTTTGTTGAAATAATGCCCCCTGTCATCTACTAGTATCGGTTACCAAAGATTGTAATCTACTTTCAACAAAGCAATATATTATGCACATACCTACTCTTGTTAATCCATCACGGTACCCATACAACCCCACACACAACCCATTTTTTTTAAAACCGCACAAAATCATACAGTATTAATTTAATAATACGGTAATCGCCTTTTGTTCTGGTTGTAAAACGATATAACACTGATATTTATCAATAGCCATCAGAGGGTTCTCTTTGTAATGCCCGAGGGTACCGGCAGACAGCTTTTGAGGTTTTGACGCGTGTCGAAATACGACACTGGCTGAACCCTCATTACCGTTGCCTACTTAATTAAATAATAAAAAAAGAAAAACGTCAACGCGTCGTTTATTTTTTTAATGGAATCAGCGCGCGTTCGATTTTCGAATTAAGAACTGTGTAACTGGCCGCGTTGCAGGCATACGGGTGCCCTAGGCGTGTGTGTTGTTTAATAGACTTACTTTTCTACATAATACGAGTATCGCTTTTTATCCTTCTAACGTGCAGAGATAAAAACCTGACACTTAAAGGACATCAAAAACAAAAGCCTGTAATAGAATTGCAACACCGTGAAAAAGGAAAATGGCGCCCACGAGGGGTGTCGGCGCTAGTCAGCACTTTGCGGAATAAGCCCCGTTGAAAACCCAATTTGACGCTTCGATTAACCTATTTGCGATTGATTTTTAGTTTTAAGGTCATTTTGTGTGAAGTCATAAATAAAGTAGAAGCGTCAATCTTAGACAAGAAACAGGCCTTGTGGGAAGTGAGCATGCCTATGACGCCGACGGTTCTGGGTTCAAATCCCAGTAAGGACATTTTCTTGTGTGATACGCCCTGATATTTGTTCCTGAGTCATGGGTGTTTTCAATGTATTTAAGTATTATAATTATTTAGCTGAGTACCTACAACACAAGCCTTCTTGAGCTTACCGTGTGGCTCAGTCAATTTGTGTCAATATCGTGCAATATTTATTTAAACAAGTTTAGGTACTTACTTCTGTTATTTGTCATCTAACAAGCGATAATTGCATCTTTACACTAAGGTACCTACAAACACATGTAAATGACAAAAACTTGGTACATTCGTAACTACCTATCAATAAGTATTATCGCTAGATGACTAAGTGGAATCTTCGACGCCTCGGAATATTCCTCATAATTTTCTTATACCAACGCTATTACAAACCAAACAAGATTTAAACTATCACGGCTTTTGCACATTATTACTCGCGGCTAAAGATTGTTGATGACAACTTTAGTAAGTCTTCATTCGAAACGATTGTCCGCGCCTCGGATGAAGAATCGTTCTCGAAACATCAGAGGTATTTTTTAAAAGTTAATATACGCGGTTAATATAGAAGTCTCAGCGCCGAATATTGCTTTGTCCCTTTTGGCGTTGAGACCCTAGGTCCTTGGGGCCCTAACGCTCTGAGTCTTTTCAAAGCTATTTCGAACAGACTCAGAGACGCTACAGGGGACCGGAGAGCTGGCAGTTACCTCGCTCAACGCATCTGTCTCGCAGTTCAGCGGGGTAATGCAGCCAGCGTCTTCGGCACCATGCCGAAGGGACCTTTTCTAGATTTAGTATAGTTAGTTAGTTTTTAGTCATATTTTTGTAATATACGCGGTTATGCCATTTATTTGTAACAATAAAAATTTTTTAAGAGCCTAATAAGAGCCAACTGCACATCCCTTTGAAGTCTTGAACCCGTTAGGAAGCTAACGCTGCCCTTATAACGCTCTACAACGACCAAGCGCCCATATAGATCTCGGTCGTGAGCGCGCGACCATTGTACCCAGCGTCGTCCCCAGTTAATTGTTTTTAATTCCCGTGAGTATTGTACGTCTTTTAATTACGCCTACGGCTTGCTAATGGCCAGTGAGCACATCACGAATTTTATTTAATTGTACAGTTGCGCTGTTTTGCCGTTTGGATACTTTGGATAGCGATCGGAAGGCTAAGCTTGTTCGATAGTACAATTCTACATTCATCTTGGCTGTTGGTGAAATCGCGGTTAAGTTACTTACTCTGAGTTCCAAGGCTTAATGCAATAATTACCACGCTTAGCAGGCGGGTTGGCGATCACAGTTCTGAAGGGACGCTGTGAGGCCTCCGTTGGTTTCCGGTCACAGTTTATGGTCAATTGGGATACTACCGGTTACAATCAAGAAATATCTTTTGTATAACAATTAACCATATAAGTTGAATTATTTATAACTTAGATTTACAATTAAATATACTTATAGGTACTTTAATTCACAATATTTTATTTGAATATTATGCTTTTCTATACCTTTGTAGTAATAATTCCTTAATAATAGCAAAGTGAATTACAAATGAATAAAAAAAATGTTTTCGACAAGAAGTGATAAACGTAGTCCACTATTTAGCATACACACATAACTTTTATATTTAATTTCATAGACACTAAAGTTACCTCATTGGTCTAATAACAACGAACGCTTACAATTCAATTTGATTTGATAAGATAACATTGACCAGATCATGTCACATATGAGGACCAATTAAGCCATATATTACACTAATATGTCTTAATACAAGCATTAATCCAGTAATTTCACTCTCAAACAATCTAATAAAGAAAGACGCCATATATCAAACGATAATGAAGCATTTTCGCATCCGAGCGTACGGACCCAAGCCGGTGTGTCGCCCTCATTTGGTTAATTCGCCAGATCTGCCCCAATCCACCAAACGCCACATCCACCATATTAAGCCTACACACATACGACCTTTTAAATTAGTGTAGTGGAGATATCCACAATTAACCAGGTACAAAAGTTTGCGGGAGGGAATCACGACGCCAACTTTTAAACGCATTTTAATGAGCCGTTTCGTTCGAAATTTGAACTTTAATTATGGAATTTGCGCAGTTCTTTTGGTTTATTGTCGGGTGGCCGTTATAATTTGTAACAAAACGATGAATTAAAAGATTGTTAATTTTAGTTATTCTTTATTATGTATTATACTCAATTGTACTTATATATAATATCTAGGTAATTCGATTTTTCTAGTACCTATTTCATAGACAATAAAAACTTTATCTATTAATTAAACAAAAAAAAATGATTTAAGTTATAAAAGTATAGAAAACAAAAAAATAAATAAATAGAAGAATAACCGACATCCTTAAAATTCCCCCTTTAAGTTATGAATTATTAGAAAAGTAATAGTTATGACAAACAAAATAGAGGTTGTGATATTTATACTACTATTTACATTTGAGGGTTCTTATAAAAAAATTACACTTTTCCAAACGTGTTTTTTTATTCAATAGCAGTGTCCATTCCGATAAACACAAAAATTGTCTCCATATAATTCCATACGTTTTTGACAATATCCTCTTTTTTTTTTCAAAATATATGGAAGATGGTAAAAAAAGTAGGAAAATCTATATTGGAGCAATATTTTTTCTTGTTATATTAGAAGGAGCTCGTTATTTTCAGTAAACAAAAAAATATGTTAAATAAAAAAGTTTGAAAAGTAGAGTACGTACTACTACTAAAAGTATTTAACAGATGCTTTTGATTTAGAAATCATTTTGACACGTTTCATACAACGTTTAAAAATGCAAGAAAAATTAGAGAAATTAAATTTAAAAATTACTAAAAATCAACAAAAAAACGCCATGCAGGTCAATAAAGACTAAAATCAATGTAACACCCAATAAAAAAATAAAAAACTCGGAAACATCTAAACACGCGACAAACCGCAGATGAGCCGAAGGGGAGCACCCCAGGCCTGCGGTCTGCGGTCGCGGTCCTACCCTCCGGAGTCCCACCGCGATCCCTAACAAGCGACTTTTGGTGACGCAACCCACTACGCGAAATCTATGTAGTGTGAGGATAGTTTTTTTTTTCATTTTTTTCTTGGAATCATAGTAACTGAAGTATTTCGGCAATACTGGAGCCAAGGAGCTTCTAGAAAGTATAGAAAACAAAACAAGTCTGCTTGGTAACAACAATTTATTGAAAGAGAACATGACATACATGTGGGTAAATCTAACTCTAGTGGAGCGAATCTATTCTACCCTCATTCATTGACACATATATTACAAACTCTTTGAAAGTTATAGGTCAAAAACTTAACTGAAGGACCATGTCTATGTAGTTGTGCAGAGAATTAATACGGAACTTACGTCAAAATTTGAATATAGAACCGACATACGTGTACAGACACGTTACTACTACATAAGCCACGTGTTTTAGCTAAGTTTTTTATCTATGTTTATTTGTTTTTTATTTCTTCTTTCTCTGTCTTGATATATGATTGTTACTTTTTATGCTTTGTATAGTCGTCTTTACTTACCATAATTACTCATATGGATTTGTAACATTCTCTTTATTTTCCAAAGAACATTAAACAACATTTCTGTTTGTCAGTAGGTCGATATTTAAAATCTCATAGCTAGAAAGATATTTCATCAGCAGAATTATTAATAAAAGAAGTCATCCCTATGCATCCGTTTTTAACATTCATCCCCCGGGCATAGATAATCGTATCAGCACACGTCACTTGAGGCAACACCCCTGACCACTAATCAATGATCACACAACACTATGATTATAAGGGTTAGTTCTACCCTTTCAAAAAAACTGCAAATATAAATTAAGAGCAAAATCAGTTCGCGAAAACGCACAAATAAAAATCCACCTACTTCCAAAAAAGGGTGACCAAAATGTAATATATAACCACAACAAAAACGACGTAACCGAAGACAACACTAGCATTAAAAAAGTTAATAACACCCTTATACAACCTTTTGTAACAAAAGATTACTGTCGACTTTCACTTATTGAAATAAACGGGAATAATCATAAAAAAAATGCACAAAAACTTAATTACAATGATAGAAATAGTTTACAATAGGAAAGGTCGTATTAACGCCCCAATGGTGATTTTTACATGTGTAATATATAACCATAACACAACGTCCCGACTGATTGTTAGTCGCGTGCCAAAATGACGGGTTTGAGATGAAAATTACACGCTGTCGGTTATGCGGCTAAAAGGTATCATTATATTTGCTGCTGTTCGAGAACCACAATCCCACATTGTTTCTTACAGCTTCTGGCGCCCAAAAATAGTAGTATTATATTATCAAAACTAAGTAAATAATTTATCATCAATTTATTTTTAATAACAAAATAAGCTCACAGAGACTTTATAGTTAATTTGTACTTTTTCTAAATCAAATATTTTTGTCGCAATTTGAATACAAATATTGTTCTTATACTTGTGTAGTGTTATAGATTGCCCAGTTGTACTGTTTTAAATATATAAACAAAGCAGACATACTATATTTATGTAGATATTGATGAACTCATTATATTTTAAACATCTTGGCTATTATTATTTGCCACTACACATTCCTGTTAAACAAAACGCTGGCATCCCTAGTTGTTTATAGCACGCTTATCTGACTGCCGTTAGCTAATACCCATGAAACTGTCGACATTCGAAAATCGAACGCAAACATCGAATTCAAAACTTCGATCTGATACGAAGGGAGGCCATAGACATTCGTCGACCACGGAACGAAGGCGAGCGTTAGACTATCCAACTTATCTTTGATCTTTCTTTATGGATGCTACCTATCGGATATTTTGGGAAATGGATAACTTTATTAAGTTTTTGGGCATTTATTATACGCCAATATCCACGAGCTATTAAGCTAACTAAGATTTCAGGATTAACGGATAATTTATACAGTACTAAAAATAAATAGTAGGTAGTCTTGTAATAAATAAAAATACAAAAAAGTGACATAATTAAAATCATAATTAAAATATTTCTACAATATGAATCGATCTTAAGAGGAGAAAATATCTCAAAATGTCTATACCTATTTCTAAATCATAATCCGTGATTACCCCTTTAATTTGGCAAAATAAACAAAAAAAAGCCAGCTTTTGGTCAGCAAAAAAAGGTCTAATCATACAAAATAATGTGTGCATACAGCCAGTGTACACTGCCAAGTTAAGGGTAAATAGCTTGTACTATTTTAGTGCGAACGATTTGCACAGATAGTAAACTAGATACTCGTTATCGAAAACTGTAATGTCGCAACTCATGGTAAGGGTACTGAACTGTGTTACTGAACCAGCGTGCTACACCCTCGAACTCGTCGACACTTACCATCAGGTGTGACTGAGATTAAACGCTGGTCAGTCTTGTATAAAAAAAACACAATTCCAACTTGTCATAAAAGACGTTGGAAGCATCTTCAAGTCACGATTACACTGGTTCTTCCGAGTCGAATATTCAACGACGGGAACTTGAGCATTTTCAAGATGGCATCTCAGTGACAAACACCGGCTTCCATTGTGGGTGCTAAATTTGTTTCGCTATTTCCGATCTCCTTACAAGATTATTTTACTGTGAAGACGCCATTGTTACTGTATTGTGATGTAAATTATAGGTTATGTTATCGTTATCAGCTTTACATTGTTAAAGGAGAAACATAGTCGGCTATATTGAGAGTAAATTCATAACTTACCTGAAATTGTTGTTCTTAGTTTAAGAACAAATCAAATTATTTTTTATGAAATATTTTGATTTGCTTTGATTTTTAAGTAGTAATACTACTATATAAATTAAAAGTTGAAATAGATAACATATACTTAAGATAAAACGACGAGGACCTCCTGTGTTCGAGACGGGAGTCGAACCCGCATCTCCAGCTATCGCGGCTGTAACTTAGAAAAGCTAGTATACTGTTACAAAATTTTTGAATAGTGACGGGTACCTCGTTGCCATGGTTATATTCTCCTAGGCAATTGTTTTAAGACGTGGTTTTATTAGTGCCTGCCTATTTAATGCATTAAAATTCACAAAATATGCACTTTCGTAGTAATCTCAAGCTTTTATTTGCTCGGTTTATTAGTGAAACTCAATATAGCAGTTTTTCGCATAATATTTGATATTAATGTTTCCCGGACAACGGGACACAATAGCAACAAGGAGAAGTTTATCCTCCCTACAAATTTTTTCTTAAATAATTAGCGATCACCAAAAGTATCTGCCATTGCCATTCTGAATATTTTTTACAAATAGAAATAATAAGTTCGATGCACGCAAAAGTTGTTTCAGTCACTAGCACGGAAAGTTTGTTTTATATTATAATTTTTCATGTTTTTTGCCGCTAGCGTAAATATTATTTTACAATAAGTACATATTTTCGTAATTTTAGTACGTTGAATAATTTTGTGTTTCAATCGGCAGCTAAGATTGCTCCTTCTTTGAACCCTGCCATCGTTCAAGATTCCACTCTATGAATTGATAATTAACATTTTTTGTAAAGCAATTTGAGAATTATAGATACTTTTAGTGCAATATTTGCTGATTAGAGAAGTTTAAGCGCCCAGGCACACTAACGGCCGCCTCAACGTTTTCATAACGATTCTTAGTAATCAGCACGAACGCGGTGAACAATTTTATATGAAAACGCCGAGAAAACGCTATTAGTATGCCCACGCTCTTAGTACCTAAACATTTGTATCTATACCCAAGAAACATATGTCGATTCACAAAAAAACATTCAAAGATACTCATGTCCGCGTCACTTATAACAAGATACAATCTAACAGACATCTTTCATTCAAAAACCAACTTACTCTTACCGCCACAAAAACCGAAAGTAGAAATAAACGGTGAGAAACGAACCTGCGCCGGCGGCATTTCATAATGTTGTACGAACACCTTTGTTACACTAATACCCGCTATTTCATTCTACAAGATCATCCCAATGTTTGCAAAGTAAACAGCTGTCGTACAGTCGACCTGTACCATCAGTTTATTTTCAACCTTAAAGCTATACAGTTAAGTGTTATATTTAGATGTTTGTCGTTGCCCGGTGTACCTACCGCCTACGGTGTTTGAGTAACCGCCTCTTTGAGGCATTGACGGATTTTGTATTCAGTTGATCGAGTTACTGTAGAATGTGGACTATTGATCGGTATAATGTGTCAGTTACGTGAATTTATAGAAAAAAAAACTGTGTTAGGGACCTTTTAGTGATAATTTAAAATAAAATTGACCTAAGCGAGCTTAATTTCTTTGACTCAAGATATCTATAAAATAAATGAAAATCACATCCTTGCACAAATTGATAATGCTCTACAGTAAACTTTGGAAGGCTTATGTTGTGGGTACTCACTCAGCCAACGATATATTTAATATACAAAATACTTAAATACATATAAACACACATGACTATATATATGCCTATCACACAATCAAATGCCCTTACCTACTGGGATTTGAACCCCATTGGCTTTCCACTAAGCCAGACCGGGAGTCAATGATGTAACTTATATTTATACTAACAAAACGTCAGCTAAGTTTGTTACATACACCAAAGACTTAAAAATCATAACCCCAAAAAGCATAAAAACTGTAACCCGCATATAGTTTAATAAGGGATAATTATATATTTTATAAAAGATAGAGCGTGAACGATGAATGAATGAGTGAATGAAACGAATGCGGGCTCGATTTAACTCGCTCGATTATCACCCTTTACTCTAATGAACGATAAATTGAACATTATGTATCGAAAGCAAACTATTGATGACACTTGAAATCTAACAATTTATTAGAATGTATTTTATATTTGGTTGGGAAAATAAGAATAAATACAGTTAGAACGAACGAAGGAACGGAAACATGTATTCTAAGCATACAACATTAATATTATATACTTAGAAAAGAGAACTTAACATGGCTGCCACGAAATGTGGTTCATTCGTGGTGTTAACGTGGTGCTAACCTGAGGCCCAGAGCTGGTCTTCCATCGGGGCCACATCAGGAACTACACAGACATAAAATTACACATGCATGCAAATTGTAGTGCTAATTGATAGGTGTACCTACAGTATCAGAAATTCGTATTTGTTTACTTAAAATTGACGCTAAAAATATAATTTTAAGAACATTGACATATACAATAATTGTTGAGATAAAAATGAACTGTCACTATTTCACTGTGAATTAACTTTATCAACTGTGTTCCTCTCCTATCCTGGTAGCCCTGAAAATCAGCGCCATGTCAAAAAAATAATGTCGACGGCATATGCGGAGCGGCATCCATTTTGGTCTTTTCGACCAGAGGTACTTAATTAGATTAAGTTCATTATTTTTCACCAAATAAACTTTTCATTTCATTTTCAATTAATATTAACACTTAAGCATAAAACTTTATCCTAGTATGGCCTGACATAATGTCACTTTGCCAAACAAGCTTACACTCCCTCTCCTGAACCAGAAAAAAATATGAGTCAAAACTAAATTGTCCCACAAACAAACATGACTCCTAAATTAATCTTTGTTTCCTTGATGATGAGAATGATCGTCGATCCGGCGCCTTGCTCCTCTTGGACATCATGAACGCTGATGGCATTGATTCAGCAGGGCGCGTCGTTTGACCCCGCCATCAATACTATTTAAGCCACTAAATGCTTGCTTCGTCGAAACTGATTCATTCCGGGCTACATCGTATTGTGATTATGCATTATTGAGGAGGTACACAAATATGAACCTTATATATGTTGTTAATTGATCTGTTTTCCTATCAACTTTGCTAAGTTTTTTTTTTAATAATCATTTGATTCATGCGTCCTCTAGAATTCAGATTGTGTTTTGTTTATAGTTATAACATTTTTTATATAATAGCCAAACTGTGGTTTCAGTTTTAAGAACAATAACTTTTTCTTTATTCTTTATGTTTTCAATTAAATTACTAAGGCTTACAGTTGCCTTGTTTTTCGGATCTTTATACTTTAGACTTTAAGCAAAGATTAATTTAAGAGTCATATTAGTTTTGACTTACATTTTTCCTGAATCAGGAGAGGAGTTACTGCAAACTTGTTCCGAAAAGTTTATTATTACAAATAATTCTTCCTTTCTCTACGTCTTACATTCTTGTAGGCCTATATCATCAACATGTTGCATTCATTCAATTCATTCACTCGTTCGTTCACCAGGGCCGTACCAATCAAAGTTATTACATTGTTAGGCACAGGGTTAACAGGCGATCCTGATCTCTGGTCTGTAAGACCAAAGCGTATACCTTTTGAATCAGGGGGGATCAGAGAGGTGAGGGGTTCCTTGGTCAATGGAATTAGTGCTTGTTTAATTAATGTTTTGTAGACAATTGTTGATCATACAGCTGTAATGGATTTTAATGATAACTGTTCACAAAACAATTGGCTAATGGCGGTACAATTTGAAAAAAAAAACATAAGCATAACCTTTTCAATGCAGTGTATAGATTATGTGTAGGTTGGAATATTTGGAAAACTGTCTAGTATGGTTCCCGAAGTACTTAAAATAATAAAGAAGATAATATACATTACTGAGTAGAATAGATAAATTATGAAACTAAATTTTATCACGAAATGGATTTTAATTAGAGCACATTAACAATTCTATTCCTTCAAAGATGCGAAACAACACAATTTTCACTTATACCTCAAACCTTAACAAGTAACGCTCAAAATTCTAATGATCTAGTTACACTGTTAAATATTAGATAATCTATACCAAGGAAAACTTAACTGGGTGGAATGAAATACGTAATTATCTCATTAAGCATGTACGAAGACCAACTGGTCGTTTTAATTAGTCGGTGTTTAAAAATTAACTACAACACATCTACGTCTTTTATTAGTCATTCAGTATTTTTAAGCCAAGTATTATTGGAATTTCGGTATGGTAATCTAATAATCGGGTTTAACATTTAAATCTGGGTTTGGGAAGAGACTTGTGGGAAAATAAGTAATATAAACATGAATAAGTAATGGTAAATTTATTATAAATCAAGTGGATTAAGGCTGTTTGCCGTCTTCTTCTATAATATGTAATTCATATGATATTGCCTTTATAGTATATTCAAAGCACGCAGTAATCCGCAGAGGCATAGAAAAGCTATAATGCATTTGTAAGTAATTCTATAATATCATTTAACCTCAATTTTTATGGACAAATGTAACATTGCACTAAACTGTAAAGTAACATTTTTGTAAGTTGGATTAGAACAAAAAATACTGTAAACTTCATTGAAATCGAAGTTAGATTAAGAAATTCAGTATTTTATTGTACGAAATGAGTATTAATTATTTTT
Source organism: Grapholita molesta (assembly GCA_022674325.2). Taxonomy (NCBI): domain Eukaryota; kingdom Metazoa; phylum Arthropoda; class Insecta; order Lepidoptera; family Tortricidae; genus Grapholita; species Grapholita molesta. The sequence continues at coordinate 13,971,916 of CP053137.2, forward strand.
CTGTAACTATTTTTGCTTCTATTAAATAAACAATATCATTTTAAAGAGATTACATTCAAGTTGATTAAGTCAGAGACAGACTGTTTTCATTTATTTATATTACTCTCAATATTTCCATACGCCTTAAACTCGGGTGGCCATCAATTACAAGCAGCTGTGACCATTTAACGGACAATTAGTACAAGTGATCGCAATTGTCTCGTTGCGTCATGTCCCGAGACGTTGGAAGGCGTGGACACATGAATTACAATTAATATCACGGTGAACTAGGTTAGATTCATTATACGCATCTGTCGGAATCCTGGGTGACTTACAGTTGGTTCCTGTGCCCTTACCATGAGTTGTGACATTAAGGTTTTCGATAACGAGTATCGAGTTTACTATCTGTGCATCTCGCTTGTACTATTTTAGTGCCAGTAAACTCGATACTCGTTATTGAAAAACTCAATGTCACAACTAATGGTAAGGGTACAGTAGGTTCCTGAACTTGCCTGGCGCTACCGTGCTTACGGAGTGACATTATTTTATTCAATGAGAATTTCGATGAAAATGGCGCTGCAATTTAAAAAAAAAAAGGTTATAGACGTAAGGTCAATGTGGGTAAGACCGGCATACTTTATTTGTAAGGGAAGTCCGTCATATGACACTAAATACCTGTGAGATAATGTAGGAAATTTGTTGGTTGGTCTTTCCAGATAGGCGGTCTTACCTGAATTGAAAATAGACTACTAAATACAAATTTCAGACCTGAAACTTGTATGATCTTTGTTTTTTTCGAAGCCTCGTAGAGATATTTTAGAAATTTAATAGGACGCTACTTTGTTGGCATAGTCATCATAAATATCCAGCTTTGAACTCGGTTTTCACCTTATAAAAATATTGTTTATGTCGTCTTGAAATTCGTTTAAAAACAAATCGTTATTAATTATAAGACATTTGCAAAACGTGAGTTTAATTATTACAACGACGTTCTCAAAACGTCGGAGGAAATTTTTAAGCGGTTAACTCCCGTTTATTTTGTAATAATGTGTAAATACTATGAAAATTTAAACCAGTATTATATATATTTCTTAGCAAAAAACTAAAACAAGCTTCCGACACTACACTAGACGGGTTGACCGCACGAAGAATGAGACGTGATTTTTTTTTATGACATAGGCGGCAAACGAGCAGACGGATTGCCTGGTGTTAAGTAATTACCGTCGCCGATGGGCACCCGCAACACCAGGGGGGTCACAAGCGCGTTGCCGGCCTTTAAAGGGGGTTGGAGCTCTGGGAACCTTACTCGCCATCAGGAACACAACACTACATACCTGAAAGGTGGCAGTGCTATTATGGCAGTGGTCTTCTGTAAGGAGGAGGTACTTCCCCAGTTGTGTTGCCCCAGATTCAAGCGTGATGGTCAACGCTGTGCCCTACCTCTCATTGTTGGACGTAGTTTAAGGACATACCCGGGTCCGAAATAATGATGATAATTACATATGACTTTAAGTTCACCGTCTGTCAGTATCTAAATCACTTTCCCGACTACCAAAAGGTTATATATTGTACACTATCCTCGCCAACTATCATCACAATTCTGAGATGTACCACAATCTAATTAGCAACCATAACACTAATTATGTCTGCCTTGCTTCCAGTCTCCAGACCTCTAACGACTGTTGTTCGCATCATTTCTGTGACAATAAAAATATATTAATGTCGCCCGCAAATGTAGCAAGCCCCTAATCCGATTAGGGGTGTTCACGGGTTATTATCTGCGGTTGGGGTTCTGTATGTCGGATAAAAGAATCCACGGAATTGTCTTTTTTTTATGACAAAGGTGTCAAACGAGCAGACGGATTGCCTGATGGTAAGCAATTACCGTCGCCCATAGGCACCCGTAACACCTGGAGAGTCACAAGCGCGTTGCCGACCTTTAAGGGGGTTGGAGCTCTGGGAACCTTACTCACCATCAGGAAGACAACACTACATACCTGAAAGGTAGCAGTGCTATTATGGCTGTGGTCTTCTGTAAGGAGGAGGTACTTCCCCAGTTGGGCTGCCCCAGATTCAAGCGTGATGGTCATAGCTGTCCTTATAAACATTTTCTGAAATGTAGCACGTGTAGTTCTTTTTCTTGTGATTCTAGATTTTATATTCATCTTCCTCGCGTTATCGCAGCATTTTTGCCACGTCTCATTCCGCCTTAGGTCCGCTTAACTAGGCCTTATTGGGATTAGTCCAGTTTCCTCACGATGTTTCCCTTCGGTTTGTCCTTGTTTTTAACAGACTCTAAAATAATAGTCTAAAATCTGGGTCATAAATGTTATTCACATATTCATTATGGTAATATTTTCTAGAGACAAGTGAAACGAAGAACGTTTTCAAGAACGCCATAACTCTATAAAACAATAAATAAATAAGGAACCTTTCGAAAAAGGGTTGAACTCGGGCTTAACTGATTTTTATTCTGGGGGAAGGATTACATTTGCGTCTTGTAGATTTGTTTCCTCAACTTTTCCCTTTATCGAAATTTTGAGTGATACAATTCATTCAGATGAATTCAAGTGGAAGTTGTCTGTTGTCGCGGTTTCATTGAGCAACCTCATTTACCTGACAACCTGAATTTAACTTTTGATCAAAGAGTTGACTTACTTTTTAATTACTCCGTTTTTATCATTGTATCTTATGCTGGGTTTACAGGAGTTTAGTATTTTTTTATGCGTACAAGTATAAAGTAGTTTTTAAAGATCAGTACTAGTAAGCGGTTCTGTCAAAAACTTATCAAGAAGAATCAGCATATAAAAACTTCTGCGTAAAAGTCTTCTTCTAAGCGTTACTAGGTACTAAGTTCATGTATTTCTTACAAAAATGTTAGAACAAAATGAGATTATCCATGAAAAGGGACCTATTGTCGATGGAGCATATGTCGTTATTCAAGATGGCGTAATATAAACTCAACGCGGTTCAACGTAAGTGCCATTGACATTAAGGTCTTTTTTCATAGAAAATGTCTCGTATATAGAGTTAAGTTACTAGATTTCGTTTCCCTTAAGTTGTATGAACGTATATTTCACCACCCTTCAAGCAATTTACAAAACGATCGTCATAACGGTTTCTATATCATTTAATCCGTGCATTTGTTTACGGAAGTGCATTATAGGAACATTTAAACTGAAATAAAACTGAATAATGTTCAATTTACATCAATACAATCGTATTTTTGTGGTTATGAGAGTTTAGGAGTTTCCCCTCGAATAACTTCTATGCTATGATACCCAACTAAGACAAAATATTATTCCAATTGAAATAAAACAACTAAAACTGATTAAATCGCGTATACTAATTTCTATTCCAATTATTGAAGTTAATAGTATACGGGAGTTTTTAGAAAAAAAAACTCCAATTAGCGTGGCTTGTGGAAAAGCTATGTCAGTTTATGTTGAAAAGTAGTGTCAAAAAATTATGACAGTTTGTTGACGGTAATCATTAATCAAGTTTTAAATTAGTGTAAATTCTTAAATTTGGTGCCCGTTTCATAAACTTTATGCAAGTAATGCAAAAAATGGGAATACTTTTTTCTATACAGAGTTCATGCTTAATTATCGTCAACAAAGTGACATCATTTCACGTTTTCCGCGTTATTTGGGGGCATTTTTTTCTGATAACTCCCATATTCTAATCCTAAGCGTGTTTTTTACTGCTCTTTCTTTACGCTTACATTTCTTTTGCAGATGCTTGCGGCCTATCAGACGTGTCCCACATAGAGAGCTTACAAGAGAAGTCCCAATGCGCCCTCGAAGAGTACTGCAGAAGTCAATACCCCAACCAGCCCACAAGGTTCGGCAAGCTGTTACTCCGGCTTCCCTCACTCCGAACCGTCAGCTCACAAGTCATCGAGCAACTTTTCTTCGTACGGCTGGTAGGGAAAACGCCCATAGAAACCTTGATCAGAGACATGCTGCTCTCCGGAAGCTCCTTCTCGTGGCCGTACATGGCGACCATGTGACACACGATGTGGAGACAGCTGGCGGCCGCCTGATCCTCGCCGTACGGCTTCCCGCCGTACTTGCCAAGCCAGCGGTTCGATCCGTTCCAACGATTCCAGCGAGAAGTCCCCCAAGAAGACGCCGTCACCAGCTCCAGCGAGTTCCAAGAATCCGCCACGGAGGAATACTTTGGATCCAGGAGCAGGGACAGCGAGCGAGCCGAATGTCCAACCTTCGATCCTATATCAGCGTTTTATCCCCCGAAAACGTCTGAGAGCCAGGAGTTTGAGACAACCCAAAGCGATACGCAGAAAAACGCTCAAAAGACTTCCATGATGATTGACAATCTTCTGAATCTGCGGCCCGACCCGTGCGACATGAAGTGAACATTTAGTGGTCTATTAGTTCAAGTTTTTTTGTTCCTCTGTAAAAATACTTAGGCTTATATTTAATGTACATAAAATGTTTTATTGTAATATAGTTACGATAAGGTGCGAAAGGCATAGAAGTTTTCTACGATGTTTGTGATAGGTCGTAATCCATTAAGTTAAATGGTTCTTGTATAATATGCGAGCGCCTTAAAAGAGTCAATGGATAAGGAATATTATTTATATTTTCTTCTAGAAAGCATAATGAGGTTTTTCTATCAAATCGATTTATATGATAAATGGCAATAAGAATGTACATCGGTCGTGCAATGTTGGTGTGTATGTAGTGGTAGTGTAGATACTTAGTCGGCGACATAGTTATTTGATACTTTTATTTCACAGTGGTGCTCTTTGGTATTTATTAATTCAACATTTATGAGCGTTTCTCTAAAAAAATGCCAGTATAAATTTGTTTTTTTTTTCTACTCAGAATCACGTTTTGTTACCATCCCAAAAGACAAAAATATTGTCCCAGAAATTTCCATACATTTTTGAAATTTCTACTTTGTTACCGCTGTACAAAATATATGGAAAAACTAGGTAATAAAATAGGAAAAAAATCTTATTATATTACAAAAAGCTCGAATTTACGTAAAACAACAAAACTTTAAAGTGGCAATTTTTTAGAGAACTGCTAATTTGAGATTTGTATGGCCTACCAAAATTACTTGGGGCTCTTCTTTTAGAGAATTGAATTCATTGATACTGTATGAATATTGAGATTGGTTATGGGAATCGAAATAATAGTTTTTTTTTACTTTTTATAACGAGTACTTTTGGTAGAGCCTAAAGCAAAACTTTGCATAAGTTTTGACATGATTTTCTGTACTGTACATATTTATACATGGTACCTACTCATGTCGACTTAAATAATTCCGCAAAAGCATTTATTATATCGTTCCTTAACTTTTTTTAGAGTTTTACGTTTTATATTATTAAAAGTAGCTTTCATAGAAAGATTTTATTATTGTATAACACAGCAGTTTATTTCATATTTCATAAAAGATTTCTTAGTGAGAAATAATTTATATTTGTTTTAAAGGATTTACACATAAGTGAAATTTTAAGAGTAAATGGTACAAAAACATATTTACTTACAAATACTTCAATAACATTCTCTCGTTCATCTTAAATGGCTCATTTACACAGTTGCAGAAGCCTTTAAACACAAAATGACTCTAACCCAACTTGTAATATTAAAAGATTTGTATTTACTCTGTACTATTTTTACTCCTATATTTCAATCATTCAGTTCTATCACAATTATAATAATGCACAATTTTCTTATTATTTTGCATTTTACACTACTGTCATTTATGCAATAATTTCTTTAAATGACACTTGAAAGCATTATTAAATTAAGATTCTTACCGTTGTATGTTATATGCTTATTTTGTACTTTCTTAACTAACGGGTTTTATTTTAAAATATTGTTTTTTATGATTGTTGTTGATTTGCTTTCGCGTTTGATTCACCCATTTTTACAAGTGTTCGCCATGTTAAATCACAACTAAGCCGTGCACCTAACTATAAAGTTCATGATTAGATACTTGAGCGAGTAGACTTGCAGTAATCTACTATCTATTTGTAAACGCGGCTTTATTTTTTATACAGTCTAAAAACAATATTTTATAATAAAACCCAAACTAATGTCATAATGACATGTCTCCTGCCAAATCTGTAATTCATGTAAAAAAGCAATGTAGGTATTTATTCGCAATAATTGTACAGTAAAGTTGTAACATAACTAGATCGGTGTGTATGAGACGGTATGAACTGTATGATGTATGGAGTAATGTTGAGGAATAAAAAAATGTCTCTCTGGATTTCGATATGTTTGTTTTATTATACCTAAATCGCTCTAATATTTCAAATAAACAAATGGCTTCCTAAATTCTGATGATTTTACCAGTGTCAAAGTGATTGTAGCAAATCAATTGAATAATATAACAAGTTTGCCCCTAGGCATACCAGTACGGTAGTAGGCATTGCGTTTCGTGAAGTAGTAGCTAGACTACAGAAAGCCACGAGGCCCTAGGACTGCCTTCATTAGCTGCATAATTCTAAGTTAAATCATTGCGTAATAACCTATCAATATTACGCAATTAAAGAACGTTAATGAATAATAAACAAAAATTACATTCTCAAGACGACCTCGTCATTTTGAGGCTCGATCGGAAGTCCTGATTCGCCATTGTAATCCATTTCTTTTATGACAGTTGGTGACATGTAAATATCTGATCAACTCTTTTAAGATTAAGTTCGACTACTAAACTACTAAAGGACCAGCTACACAAATGATTAACTACAAAATATTAATATCATATGACATATACGAGAACCTATAGCATAAATCTCAAAATTCTTCTATAGAAAATATTACTATTAGCAACTTTGGTTTGCGGTATTTGTTGACTGCAATTCAAATAACCACGTTTCCTGATTACTATAAAATAAAAAATAAAATTGTTTTCTACTATGTTAAGGTTATCAAGCTGAGTGCTTTCATTTTATACATATAATAACAAATTGAACGAAACTTCGCGTTTAAACTAAAGGTATGTTACCAATATTTTTGGAATAAGCGAGAGCAGCCGCGATTATCAGATGAAATTCAAAGAACTTCGGCAAAAATCTAAGTATAGAATAACAGGGCTTTAAGACCCAACCAAGGTCAGCAATCATATGATGTTTTGTGTCGTGACGCATCAGAACACTTCGATTTCATACATACGCATGATGAACGCTGGGACAGACAAATGTGAACACAGCCATATTAATTGTATGAAACCGATGACTGTTCTGGAGTGGAGCTTTTAGGTAAAGGTAGCGTGGGACGCCCCCGGCTAGATTGAGCGCCGATCTGCCCAGGTGGCGGGCTCTAACTGGATGCGGACAGCCGAAGACCGCAGTCTCAGCTCAGTGGCGCGCCTTGAGAGAGGCCTATGTCCAGTAGTGGACTGCAATAGGTTGATAATGATGGTGACCATTCTCTTGCGTCAAGATACAACACAACACATAATTTTGACGATCGGTGTGGCCTAGTGGGTAGTGACCCTGCCTATGAAGCCGATAGTCCTGGGTTCGATTCCCAGTCAGGGCATTTAATTGTGATGAGCACAGATATTTGTTCCTGAGTCATGGGTGTTTTCTATGTATTTAAGTATTTATATGTATCTCCCTATTATAATTATTATATCGTCGTCTAGTACCTACAACACAAGCCTTACTGAGATTACCGTAGAACTAGGTCGATTTTTGTAAGATTGTTCCGAAACATTTATTTATATATTAACAGGGCTGACTGACGCCAGGAGAGGTTTATAATATTTTGATTGAATTATAGATTTATCGGTGATAATATTGAGAACATAATGAAATAAAGGGTATTTAATTAGTTGAAATTTACTAATCGAACAAATCTCTAGATTCTGTGTATTTTTTAATTGTGAGATCTCAAAACCCCTCCGTCAGTATCCCCCTAATCAGCGCGATATTACCACATAGGAAATTCCCATGCACAGAGCTGTGGCGTGAGTGGCCGCGGCACGCGAGCCCGCGGACACGTGGGAAGACTAATTACTGCGCGGGTAATTAGCTGTTGACGAACACTTTGTTATGTTGGGACAGTCAAAAGTCATTTTAGGGTTGTATAAGTAGACTATTTTGGTTAAAAAAGTAAATTAACTACTGGTTGCAAAAGCCCCACACATCAGGCCATTGCCATGTTGATTCGAAGTAGTACCTACTAGCTTCCTCAAGCTATCAAACAAAAGAATAACCAATTTTTTATATTAATTTATAAAATGTTCGAGTTAAATATATACATAATTAACATAAATATTAATTTAAATTAATCTATAAAATGTTCGAGTTGAATATATAATTATTACAACATTTATATTAGTTTTAGTTAAATTTATTGTTAGTTTTAATGATTTATTGTTTTTTTACATACCTATTTAGATGTCTAAATTAAATTATTCCATCCATTAACATAAATATAATGTATTAGTCCCCACCCGTACATGTAACTTACACACGTGTTTTGATGTTACAAGCTTATATCGTGTAAATAAACCTTTATGCCCCGTTCATCAAACACTTCACTGACAAACATTTCAAGATGGCGAATTTCAGCACAACATTCGGTTGCCAATTTTGCTGTCATGATTATGATTCGTCAAACATGCGAAGCCTGTACAGTAGTTTGGAGTAATTACATAGGAAGCACCTGTTAGGGTTGTCACGGGAATGCCGTGACTGTGATGCCGTGATTGTTTCCCACGCCTGTGACCGCATGCACACCCCTAACGTGACAGCATAAACTGTTAGTCAAGGTCAACAATAAGTACAAACACTAATCGTATGAATAAATGCGAATATAACAGTTTATCTTCGTTTCATAGAATGCTTAATACTTAGAAGTGCCAAAGTGCAGCAGCTGAAGTGGCAATGTATAGGCCATATAGCCAAACAGCCCGGAGAGTCAATAGCCTTTGGAGCAGGAAAGTCCTAATGGCGATACAAACTAAATAATCTCGTACGGGTAGCTAGAAGTCGGTGGTTGTAGTGTATTGTAGTTTGCTCCTTTAGGTCTATGAAGCAGCCTATGTAGTGCATTGGACCTGTGTTGCTCATAATAGCTGTATTAAATCCCTGGTTCAAAGGCAATCTACACTAAAAACATATTTAATCAAACCAATTCTACTATTCCATATCAAATGTATATATCCTATAATTATTGAAGCATACTTCCGAACTTTTAATTAATTGCCATAGACGTCTCACTGTGAACTTAATGACAATTTGATGGTGACGGCAGGTGCTTCCTATGGCTAGGGTGTCGCGCCCAGGAATGTCGCAGTGATTACTTCCCACGCCAGATTAGCGTGACGCACACCCCTATTGAAAGGGGTATTTTGGCTATCACGTGGGTTACGTAGTTAGACAGTTTTCGAGCTATTTCTAATGGATTTCTTGAGTGATTTCATATATTTCAGCTAATGCAAGAAAGGAATTGCTTGATGTGGATTTTATCTATATATATTATAAACGTGAAAGTCCTGACTGATCAACGCCCAGCCCAAACCGCTTAACCTAGATCAGAGGTTCTCATACTTTTTTTTCTCGTGGACCTCTTTCAAAATTTTACTGGTTGCGGTGGACCCCCTTGCTGCTACATTTCCACTACATACCCATAAGTCGTCAGTCAACGTAAACCCCCATCGAGCGTCCAGTGGACCCCTGGGGGTCCACCTGGACCACTTTGGGAATCACTGACCTAGATGGCTGATGTTTTCACAATAGGTAGTTTATACACCGTAAGGACCTACTAAGAAGGAATTTTTGGAAATTACACCATTAAGACGGCAAAAAGAGGGTTGATAGTTAGGGGATTGTGTAAAATTTAAAGCGAAAGTTGATATCTGTGTAAACACTCCTTTTTCGAATACAAGAATAAATATTTCATAGTTTTTTGATATACTGAAGGGTCAAAAAGGGGGTTACAAGTTTGTATGGAGATAGCGTCAAATGTCAACAGGGAGACATTAAACGTTGTGTTGAAACTCCTTATTTGATGGGTGCAAAAGCTAACCTTGTTTAGTTTTGATGAAGTCTGTGGCCGAATATCATTGATCTAGACGAATGTTGTGACGGATGTCATATGGTCATATATTTTAAATATTTCAAAAAAAAAATTTTTTATATTTCTTTCTTGTTTCTGTCTGGCCTAGTGGGTAGTGACACTGCCTATGAAGCCGAAGGTCCTGGGTTCGATTCCCAGTTAGGGCATTTATTTATGTGATGAGCACAGATATTTGTTCCTTGAGTCATGGGTGTTTTCTAAGTATTTAAGTATTTATATGTATCTATTTATAATATATATCGTCGTCTAGTACCTGCAACACAAGCCTTATTGAGCTTACCGTGGGACTAGGTCGATTTGAGTAAGAAAATGACCGTAATATTTATTTATTATTTATTTATTTGTAAGCCCATCTATCGTGTGCAATAATCATGTGTTAGCACAAAAGTCGTTTAATAATTTATGTGAGTTTGTATATTGTAATTTTTTATTAGTGATAGGTTAGGATTTGGTCCCAATCTCACCTGATGGTAAGCGACGATGAGGCCGATGATGGAGCATGCTTACCTAGCAAGTGCCTGTTCACTCTCGACTTGAAGACATCTAGGTATAAAATTTGGGATGGAGGTAAATTAATATTTTCTTCAGTCCACCCGATCACCATGAACTCTGCTAAGGATTTCGAAATGTCGGGATGACGTTCAAATTAGTAAACGCGCTAATTTTCAGTTGATTTATTTTATGCGCTAAAAATCTTTAAAAATAATGCTTTCCAATGCTACCACACTTCAGTAAATATTATTACGCCAAGTCAAACGTTAGGTCAGGAGTCGCCAACCGCCCGTCACGCTTCTGCGTCTTTTGTACAATTAGCCAGTGGTTTAACGGTCGCAGTGTGCACTGATTTATTTCAAAAATGGAACGTTGATTTAGAATGTTGCGCTTGCGTTGGTTTTGACGTTGATTGTTAACCGTTTTGTATCTTAATTTTTTTTTTGTTTTATTGCCACGCGGAAAGTTAAACATACCGATATTATAAACGAAAGTTTGTGAGTATGTAAGTACTCGTATGTATGGATTTTTGTTAGTCTTTCACTCATAATCTACTATTTAAGTAGTTGCTGATGGTTCGGTTTCTACGGGCACTACTATTTATATAAATTAGAAATTGAAAAATATACATATATATATATATTATTTATTTTCAATTTACAACCATTTCCAGTAAAAAAATGGATGATTCAATTTAACGGCAGTCTACGGTCCCGTATAGGATGAAATAAAGGTGGGAATGTTTTGTTAATTTACTATTATGGCAGCATTGTATAATGAAGTTTTAACAACCGTTCATAATTATAATAGCATTAACAAGGTTTTTTTTTACCTTGATTTGATGAAGTTTGTTGCATTGTTTTAACGTAATTTGATAAAACCATAATAGTGACGAAACAGAAAATATTTTTTCTCTACATATATATACCAACTTAAAAATAATAATTAAAAAATAATAAATATTTTTAATGCATGTTTGTGACAAATGTTAATTTTGATGTCATGTCGATAAAGTTCATTATACTACTAAGTGGCAATATATATTAGCAAATATAATATGTATATTTGCGATACAACGAGGAACTGCCGCCAGCATCCTTGGTGCAATGCCTCAGGGGCATTTAATGCAATAACTAGGTACTCGCAGTTCCCTTATCCTACATAAAAAGAATAAGAACAAAAAAAAAACACAACAATTTTGATAGATTTTGTCTTACAGCGAGGAGTTATTGCACCAAATAAATAACTCAATAAAGCGTAGATACGTATGTTGAATTAAATACAAGACAATGTACATATTATGTCAATATCAGTATATTATTTTTTATACAGTGTGTATTTTTTATAAATGTAGGCGTATATTGTAGTGGCAATTAGTATTGAATCTATTTACATTCATTTTGTTAAAAAAATGATTTTTTTTTCATACATAATAATAATTAAGCACGCAATGTATTGCATCCATTCATGCGTCATGTCATGTCAGTATTACATGTCACGTCAAAATAAGTTTTATAACATTATTTAACGAAATTATTAACATAATCTCGTATTACTGGATTCTACACGTGGACAACGTATAAAAAACATACTCGTATTGTTTACAGTACTCAACATAACACGCCATACAAACCCGTCACATCAACATACCTACTTATCTAAATTACCTCCACCATTGGCTACGATACATCCTCGTGCCATCTTTTTCAGTTTCAGCGGGGGCGTGGCAAAGGTCGTCCAATGAGGTCATAGGTCACAACCCTCGACCCGCGCAACTCCTACGATTGATTTGTACTTGCGTACAGCGAGTTATATGCCACGGCAGGCACCGAAGGTTTGACGCCCCTGCCTTGGATAGGCCCGCGATTAGATTCACGGATTCCGAATCGGTATTTTCTCTATACAAAAATACCGGTATCAATTTGTTTTTTTTTGTTTTTTCATGTTTAATTGGAAAATGTAGCTTTTCGAAGCAATAACAGATTCAGACAGATTTGTAGGAATTAGCTGTATTGATTTTGAAATCTCTAAATATTCATTTGTACCTTATATGTGTATGAAACAAAAACAAGAGATCAAAGAAGGAAAATACTTTGGACACTATTTGTCTCATATGAGGGTCGAAAGTGCTCGAGATTCTGAGTGGAAAGGAAAATTAAAAAAAAAACGTTAAGCATTGGCGTTTTGACTAACTGTGTAGATTCCATTAATAAGTGGTCGTCACAAAACTGATGATCAATCTGACCATACATTTTAAATAATAACGCAAATACTATAAATACTATAACTACTTAAAATTTGGTGATAGTCTTATAAACTATAAACAATAACACAATGCAAAAAGAAGGCAAAATGTATATCTGTATATCCATACAGATTTCATGCTTAATTCATCATCATCATCATTTCCGCCGTAAGTCGTCGACTGCTGGACATGCATAGCCCCCAAAACTCGTATCATCTCGGAAGGTAGTTGCCATAGTCGCTACGCTTGGCAGGCGGGTTGACGACCGCAGTAGCTGTAGATTGGATTTCGAAGGACGCTGCTGGTCATCCCTCGGTTTTCCGCTACCTCGGAAAGAGATAGGGCGGTGCTATTAGTAGTCAGCCAATAAAAATATCAGTGTTCAAAACTTATGATAGCTCTTCTAGAAAAATGCCATAAATGCCAATTACACATCCACTATCTGACTTCGTAACAATCGTGAGTAAAAAATCATTATTCATGCACTTCGATACCGCATACATTACTATCAAAGTAACACTTTGATCGCAGCTCAATGCCATCAAAGCCTTCGTCCACTTGTTAGTTCCCCGCTACCACACCTTGAAATTCCTTCAACTACCCATTCGTATCACCTACCCATTGAGCGTTGTGAACAGCTACTTTGAATAACGTGGTATGTTAAGCGAGTGATGGAACGAGTGTGAAGCGTTTCAGTGGAGTGTGGTTGTGTTGAATGGTGTGCTGTGACGTGGGACTGTCAATCACAATCAGGTTCGACCACCCGCGCGATTAGGCACGGGTTAAGGCTTCGGAAATGATTGGAGTCGCTTCTCAAATAATTATCATATGTAGAAAAGTAAATATTTACATACATACATTTCAGCCGTATGGACATAGGTCTCCCACAAATATGACTTGTATCATCTTGGGGGTAGTTGCCATAGTCGCCACGCTTGGCAGGCGGGTTGAGCATTACCCGCGGGAGGAGATGGGGTGGTGTTATTCTAGCAAGCCGGCATCACACGGCAAATATTTACCTACATACAAAAATGATAAATAGCCTTCTGAAACACATACAAGATTTGTACCTACCCAACGTTGAGATGATGATACCCAAGATGTTCAGAGGCTCTAGTGTAAGTTTCTTTTGACGTAAAAAAACGTTTACGAACGCGTAAGTGATAATGTTATTTATATGGCAAACGCAAACGCGTTCGTGGCGTAAAGTTACGTTAAAAACTTACACTCAGGGCTCTGAAATGTATTCATGTCGTCCCATAATCACGATTTTGCTTTGTAAATGTCTACTCATTCTGCATTTACTGTAATCCATACTATCCATATTCCATACTTTTATGCCCATATTATAAATGCGAAAGTTACTCTGTCTGTTACCTCTTCACGCTTAAACCGCTCAGCCAATTGGGATGAAATTTGGTATGGAGAGAGTTTTTGTCCATAATTCCATAATCCATACTAATATTATAAATGCGAAAGTAACTCTGTCTGTCTCGTAGGTACCTCTTCACGATTAAACCACTCAACCAATTGGGATGAGATTTGGTATAACGTAACTATAAAATATGTCATTTTCGCTTGTTGAATCTATAACCCCACGCGTGCCTACCAAATGACCAGTACCATGAGTTGTGACTTTGAGGTTTTCGATAACGTGTATCGAGTTTACTATCTGTGCATCTCGCTGGTACTATTTTAGTGCGAACGAGATGCACAGATAGTAAACTCGATACTCATTATCGAAAACTTTTAAGTCACAACTCATGGTGAGGGTACAGGACCCGTATGTAGGTCCGTTTACGTATTAAAACGAGAAGCAAATAAGACTATTACAAATCTTAAGCTACGTTTTTAATTGTACGAACATTCTTTTAAAATAAATCAAGTAAAAATATTAAATTATAAATTATAGATTTTAAATTTAAGATAATAACTTTGTGTAACACAAACGATTTCTTGTAAGTGACAAAATAAAAACATCGACAGTCCTGTTATCGATAAATACCACTTCAATGTCATACCTACAGGTAATACAATAACGATAGATTAATGGGGTTAAAAATAAATAACAAAACTATCTATTTATACTTTACCTACTTCATAAGACAATTTGGAACAATTCATTGCAAATTATAAAAGTAAATTGGATCAAAAGTATACGGATTACGTTCAATTTGTTCAAGATCGATCGGTGGTACGCGGCTTCTAGGTAGGTAGCCGATATAAAGATAAAAGACATTATTTGTGACAACACAATACATAAACAGTAACAATGACAAAAAGAAAAAATACACCCGGTGTGCAAAACAACATGGACTCAACTATTATGCGTTTGTTTTCTGTGGTCTTCTTTAATATAAGACTATGTACACGTCTTGTCGTTGAAGTAGTATTGTACTTATCGATAACCGGATTATCGATATTTTTATTCCTGGAAGCATTAAGCAAATGTTATTTCCTTGTAGAAAAATATCTAGGTATAATTATAACTAATAATTTCACCGTCTCTATAGCGCCGCTGTCCAATTTCAACAATCACCTAGGTGTACAAGCATCGCCGTTTACCCGAGCTCTGTCCGTCCGTCCGTCCGTCTTATCTCAATCTCACACACATAACTTGCTGGAAACTTACCAACTACCCATTTACTTTTGTTGCTCACGATTTTTTTAAGTGACGTGAGATTTTGATTATCATATTATCAAATAAATCAATATGGTGGGTGTTGACCAACCACCAGACAGCAGCATCCCTTAGAGCGATGGAACTGCGATGGCCAACCCGCCTGCCAAGCGTGGCGATGATGGCATTGAACTCCCCATTTATTTGTCCGTTTATCATATGTACCCGGGCTATGGGCGTTATTATGTATATAATGTATATTACTTACTCGTATTAGTTATACCTATAATAGTCGCCTAGTGGAGGTCCAAGGGAGAGGACTGTGTTTAGCAGTGGACATCTCATGGCTGAGATGATGATGATGATGAGACGCCTAGTACAAAATAAGTCTTATTATGCGTACTCAGCCAACGATATAATATACCATACAAATACTAGAATACATATAAAACACACATGACTCAGGAACCTATCACTCATCACTCTCATCAGTCATCACACTAATAAATGCCCTTACTGGGACTTAAACCCAGGACCATCAGCTTCATAGACTATTAGGGTGGAGGTTTTAGATAGAGGGGTTAAGCCGCGTTTTCACTTAGTGTGTTAGTGTCAGAACACTAAGTGAACACGCAGCTTTAGGCTGTATAGCGTCCGAATGTGACTACGTGACGTCACCATGACATATCGACACATATGACGTCACTATCCCTCGACTTTTACGCGAGGGGGATTTTTTACGTCGCCATCTCATGTAATTTGGGGTACACACGAGATAGCAAAGTAAGATATATCTGGCATTTGCAGGTTTAGGATCTGATAATTTTTTGATCATATGTGACATTATCTATGAAAAGGGACCTTATTGTCGATGGCGCTTACGTCGAACCGCATTGCGTTTGTATTACGGCATCTTGAACAACGGCGTAAGCGCCATCGACATATCGGTCCCTTTTCATAGATAATGTCACATATTAATCTTTACAACTATAAGTATGACTTAAACGATATAGTTAGCATTATTATTAATATAATATTAATTACCATATTTCGGCACTATTGCATTCAAATTTAACATACATGGTAACTATCCAATTTTAAGTAACAGGACGTGTGTGTGTGTTTGCCGTGTGATGCCGGCTGACTAGAATAACACCACCCCATCTCCTCCCGCGGGTGTCGTGGGACAAAGGGAAAAATCCTACGGACGGGCAGCAGCGTCCGTCGAAACCCAATCTACAGCTACTGCGGTCGCCAACCCGTCTGCCAAGCGTGGCGGCTATGGCAACTACCCCCCAAGATGATACAAGTCATATTTGTGGGAGGCCTATGTCCAGCAGTGGACATACGGCTGAAATGTATAAGTATGTGAACTTGAACCACAAAAGGATACACAAAAAAAAATACTATTTATCTATGATCATCACTAATACTTGTATTAAGCAATCTTGTGCCCATGCCGCGCTTTACGTGGTTGCCACTCGAGAACCTTTACGCCCCAAACGTCATCGGTTTTACTTCCAAGGTGGACCGATGACATGGTAAAGACCGCGGGAATCCGCTGGATGTGGGTGGCGCAGCCCCAGTCACTGTGGGTTGTCTGCCTCCTCCTCCTCCTGTCAGCCTCCTCAGGCTTATGTCCAGCAGTAGATGATAACGCCTCTCGAAATCCCTAGGTATCTGAAGACATATCCTCGGATGTTATCCCACTATTAATAGCTCCTCATTTCATTTGAGCCCTCAAGGAAGTGCCCACACTTGTCGCGCGGATAACTTGTCACTTAACTGTAGTGCGTGGGTCCAATCAGGAAGATTGGTCGTCACTTTGAAGATATGTTGACTTTTTCGGGGGAAAAGTGCAAAAAAGTCGGATAGGATAATTTTATGCCTATTTTATTGGCACTTCATAGACAATAATTTACATCTTAAATGTTACTGTGCCCTACTAAAACGGCGGTTCTAAATTTAAATTCATAAGACATGTATTTTTAAGCCCTATTAACGACTATCTAGTTTAGTAAACTAGATAGTCGTTATCGAAAACTTAATGTCACAATTCATGGTAAGGGTACTGACTCGGCTTGAAAATGGATACCAGTACAGCTTACCCAAAACATGTCAATTACACGTGAGTTTATCCGTTTGTAACTAACTAGCCTATGTCCAGTTGGCCTATTGTATCACCGTGTTAGTATGTAAATCGCTTCAAAATTACAAGTCAATAAAATCTCCAAAAATGCAAGTGAAAAACCTCGCTTCTCTATCAGCCGACGAATTGTTAACGCGACAACTGTCAGCCGTGACGAGTCTTATCTGGCGATAAAAACCCCTGGGGTGGAACCACCCTCGCTGCTGCGGCTAAAAAGTGACGGTACAGTTGCAATTTCAAGAATATGGGTACTGTCGTATTATTAAGGTTTGTACAGTCTGCATTAAAGTAGATAGGGTTTGTAATAACGAACTAAAAGTATATTTTCACCACACTAGGAAAGAACTGGTTTATTCTTTAAAAGCAGAGCAAAGTTGCATTTTATTCACAAGAGTTTATTCACAAAGTAATTTCATACAAATTGTTTATTAATAATCGAATGCTTTTGAATGTTCTTTTATTAAATGGTTTTGAATGATACATGATAGATTCCAATAATTTTGATCACGTTTTTAAAGTTTTAGAGTAAATTTTTCCCCCGCGGTAGTGAGGTGAAAAATCGTGTTTCACTCTGTAGCAAAGTGTGATCCCCTCTCGTGCTTTGAAACCCTCTCAATGCTCAAGATTCTAGCTCAAGAATCATTCACTAGCTCGGGTCTCAGTATTTAGCACGAGAAGGCAAACACTTACTTTGCCCCCTTGAATAAATAACTATTGTCTCACTAACTCGGAAAGCCCTTTTATTCTTTGAAAACAATATAGCACAATTGCATTTCATCCCTAGGTTCATCCTAGCTGGTTAGATAAATTTGAATGATTGATGATTTTGAATGATAAATGATAAAATGATTGATACCAATAATTTTCATTTTTATGTTACAGTCAGTATTTTGCGATAGTGAGGTAAAAACATTGTGTTTCACTGTGCAACAAAGTTTATTTCTCGTGTCTCAACCCACCAAACACTAAAATTTCAACTTTTCAATCCACTCGCTATGCAACTCTCTTATGGAATCTTTTTCTCAGTTCTCAATATTAGCACGAGAAGGTAAACACTAAAAAATATTTGTTACTGTAACATCTGTTCCTACACCATCTACTTTTACACCCCGACACCTCAAGAGTGTGTCGGGAATCAAATGTATTTATGACTATGTAAATTGCCTAAAACCACGGTGAATCTGAAATCGTCCGTTTGCTATGAGGTTACCTTGTTGTAACAGGTGTAGATTATTGGGGACTGCAGCTTCATTTAGGCAGTATTTGGGTCTGTGATATTGGTGATATAAAAAGCAAACAAAACATGGCCTACTCACAACCAGCGTTTTTTTCGCATAAGTATTTCCTTGGTTTCTCTTGCTCGAATTTTATATTCTGCGGGTGTTTTTTTATCGTATTAGTAATATGTTTACCTAGTCTAGAATACCTATGTGGATTACTAGTATAAAGATTTCGGTTTCAATAAATAATAATATTACAGGACATTCTTACACAAATTGACTGAACCCCACGGTAAGCACAAGATGATTTGTGTTGTGGGTCAGCCAACGATATAAATATATAATATACAAATACTTAAATACATAGAAAACACTCATGACTCACGAATAAATATCTGTGCTCATCACACACTGGATTTGAACCCAGAACGTCAAATTCAATAAGTTAGAATGGCTAAAAGAAATGTTGTAGCTTAGTCGTATTCTAAATTATTTAAAGTGTAGGTAGACAAAAATAATGATAGTATATTTTTCTTGTCGAGACGACTATTAAAACGAGATGACTTTTATTTTTCAGCTGTTACCTAATGCATGTCTATAGCTTTACTTTATACAGCTTCAAGACAAAAATCATTGAAAACGGACAAGATCAAAATCCCGTCATTAAAAACGATAATTTCAAAGGGACAGTGTCCCTTTCTCATATTTGCTAACCGTTTATGAGAGACTTTTGTCAAGATCCCACATTCCTTTTACATAATTCTACAACCTCCTATATCAAAAATGTTTATAACTTGAAAATCAATCCTATCATTATGAAGATAAGGTTCATATTTTAATATAAACCGGAGCAGATATACGAAAGTTTGATAGTAATAGAAAATGTGACGTGATTAATGATAACCCTACGAAGAAAACAAATGCCAACACTAATGATATGTTTAATGGTGCCGAATAATTGTCCTGGAACCGTTTGCTGTTTGTAAATAATACACAAAAAATAGGAATTGCGTAACGATGTAGAGGTGGTTCCGTATATATTTCTATAGAATTTTAAACTTTTGTAAACGCTTTGCCGAAACAATTATAGCTTGCAAAGAATGGTTTCATGCACAAAAAAAATTAAAGTTGACACTTCCAATCAAGCGATATAATTAAACATCATCATCGTATCAACCAGGATGTTCAATGCTGGACATAGGCCTTCACCAAAAAGACCCAAAAGCGGCGCAGCGCGGTCAAACCGACGCCCACCCACAAGGAGGATCGACTACATGGTAAAGATTGCGGTTATCCACTGGATGAGGGTGGCGCAAAACCGGTCACTGTTAGTCGCTTTGGGGGAGGACTATGTCCAGCAGTGGACGTCTTTCCGGTGATATGGTGATGATGATGATAAACCATTGCGTAGAGTGGATTCATGATACCTACAGGATAGTAAATACAGTCGTTTGATAGCTCTAGCCTTTAGTGTGTGTTTAATCCAAGTAAGGACATTTATTTGTGCGATGTGCACGACCGGTGTGGATGTTTGACGACCGGTCTGGCCTAGTGGGTAGTGACCCTGCCTATGAAGCCGAAGGTCCTGGGTTCGATTCCCAGTCAGGGCATTTATTTGTGTGATGAGCACAGTTATTTGTTCCTGAGTCATGGGTGTTTTCTATGTATTTAAGTATTTATGTGTATCTATCTATTATATATATCGTCGTCTAGTACCTACAACACAAGCCTTTCTGAGCTTACCGTAGGACTAGGTCAATTTGTGTAAGATTGTCCCGAAATATTTATTTATTATTATTTATTATTATATATGTTTTTAAGTCATAATTATATGTATATATGTGTGTGTGTTTGGGTGAACGTAATGTACATACGTGCATTGCGTGCACTCATACACACACGCTCAATATATTTATCTCAATTGTTTATCAAGCTATTGTAGTATGTCTGTGTATACAAAACACAATATGCTGCAATGGTTTGGTAACTCAAATCAATTAAATTTGTATACACATGTATATATTGGAGCAGCCTGTACCTGGCGAGCATAGACCGGTCCCGCTAGTGCGGTCGGCTCCTCGGCAACAAGATAAGGAAAACCTTATCAGCGCCCAGTGCATTGTTACTTTTAAATATTTGTAATTGTACCTACCTGGGGAATTATAAAATAGTTGTAAATTATTGTTTAGTTTATTATAGTAGTTAAGTTCATGTACATAAAATATTGTTTTTGATGTTTACTGCGGAATGTGGTATCGAGACAAACCACATCGGTTTAACGATACCATTAAGAAAAATTGTAACCGTTATTGTAATTATCTTTCAATAAAAAAAAAAAAAAAAGTCATTTATGTTTTGTATGTACATATTATATTCATCGTTGACTGAGTACCCACAAAGCCTTCTTGAGCTTACCTTGGATCTCAGTCAATTTGCGTAAGTATGTCCTGTAATATTTATTTATTTATATACTATAAAGTAGCAGTAGCTTCTCAACAAACACCAGGGCACCATGGAACCCTAAAGACCACCGTTTATACAACACTACCGCCGACTAAACGTCTTCCCGACCTGTTTGCACAGATGACCGTACCGAGCTGTCGTGACATCATTAATTATGTCATTGTAATGATTTTCGCACGGACGTTCCGGCGTTGTCCTGGGATTTGGGATCCTATTTCCGACTTTTTCTAAGACTTTGATAACCTTTGTTATAACTGCTATAAGCCGCGACAGTGTGGGGAGACGGAACCACACGACCACATTTACAATCCAGATTTCAGGCTGATCCGGCTGTTGCAAATTGACCATTCTTAAATAAGGCGTAATTATTTGGTACTGCAAATGTGATGCTCCTAAAAAACAGTCATATACGGCAGGCTATATAAAGCATGTGTATTAATTTTCTATTAATAGATACAAAGCTTCCTATATCGTATAATTTAGTTAAAGATTCGTATAGTTTAAATAACTTTTTATACGATCGATGTAGAAAACTAGCGATACCAACGACCAGCAAATATTGTACAGGTTTTCAAAAAGTCATAATCAGCAAAAATTGTACCTTATCTTAAAAATAATCCACCAGATCTACTAAAGTTACTTTGAACACTACCCTGATTTTTTAAACCAAACATCAAACTCAAAAACGTCACGGGAAAGACTAAAAAGCGTCAGAACAGCTCCTACTCAATGACAGTGATTAAATTCGCACTAAAATTAAAAAGCGCGATTCTTTTGTCACACTCAAATTCTAATATACGTGACAGAATAAATCTCGGAGACCGGTCTAACGGCCGTATTAATAATCCTTTTTACCTTTGTTTATCCCTTTGTTGCTTAAATTATGTATGTCCATTAACTTCTTAAGTCCATTGTGGAAGGAAAGGGCTGTGACTGATTGGGAAGGGTCATCTAATGATGGGAAGTTACGTAGGCAAATTTTGTGCCAAGTTTTTTGGAGATTGATTAGCTTTAGAGATTCCCACGTAGGGTTTGTCGCTAAGGGAGCTACTGGATATGAATCTTCCTGCTATATTTAAATGAGAAATTTCGTGAAGATGTTTGGGTGTTACTGGTGTTACTCAGTTACGCAATGACTGAGCGGTTTCGCATTAAATGTGGCGTACAGATAAGAAATATCTGAATTGTGTTCTCTTGTGATCTTACGCAGGTGGAGTCGCAGTCAGAAACTACTTAGCGATGTGATTACACAATGGTTTCAGTAAGCTGAGATAGCTTTTTAGTAAATTTGGTGACTTTTGTGGTCATTCTGGTGAAAAAACTGCTAAATATTCTTTATATACTTTTGAAAATTTTAAGTTATATAATCGTATTTTAAGCTAGCCATCCAGAAAGCTGTAAACTAATTTTCAAGGCACAGATAAAACTGAAACTGATGAATTTCTAGCCAACTGGGTAAGACCTCTTCTTAATGCTAGTATAACATTAACTTTTTGACTAAACAGTCTTATATTTGACGACAGGTCTGGTCTAGTGGGTAGTGACCCTGCCTATGAAGACGACGGTCTTGGGAAGAGTATTTGTTTGTGTGATGAGCACAGATATTTGTTTTTGAGTCATGGGTGTTCTATGTATTTAAGTATTTGTATATTATATCTGTTGTTGGCTGAGTGGGGCTTAGTCAAGTTGTGTAACAATGTCCTGTAATATATATACTGTGTATGTGACAATATACTTATTATGCTAGTCCCTCTATTTCATATAATATTCAGATCAAACAAAAGACACACAAGAGAGGCTATTTTCGTTTATACTTACACACTTCGAGGTAAGTACCGAAATAGTAATATATTCTAGCAATGGTTGTGTGATTGAATAGAAAGTATAAAAACAACAGTATCTAATTATTCATTAAACACAATTATTATTCTAAATTTGAGTGACTGGAAAATTTTCGCAGTACCTACTCGTAATGCTAATCATTTTCTACATCGCTTAAATAACGAAGACCACAAAGCACCACGGAAACATCATACGTTTAATGCGTGCATTACCAAAACCAAAATCTATAATAACATAATCTGTCCCCAACCCTTCCACTGCCGCAGCCTTTAATAATGCAACGCCATTAGTTAACCCGCAGACGTCCATCTTCCCTAAAACAGATTACCTTTACTTATCACTTAAAAATTAACAAGGTAATGGAACAAAAACAGCACCAGACCGCGTACGCTTGTGTAGGACAAAAGATAAATTTTTGAGACACAAAATGGATTTTTTGAGGATGGTGTCCCAGTTGGTCGGTAAGCGGCAGCACTTGTTAAATATTAAAGCAGTCTAATTACCCCTCCCTCTCTAATGGCTTTTAAAACTGATTCCCGCCCCGAGGATGCGTATTTGATGACAACTCTCGTCGTTTTGGCGCGTTCAGAATAAGGGCGGACGCATTCGCTCTGCTCTCTGGTTATTATTCGACGATTTGGCGTCATACGTCATACGCCAACTTCTTTGCGTTACTTGTTTATTTCTCTTAACTTTTTAAATCTCTTCATTTCATACTTTTCCTTATAATTATACCTAGATATTTTTCTAGCACGAACGATTTCTTGTAAGTGATTGACAAAATAAAAACATCGACAGTCCTGTTATCGATAAGTACCCCTTCAATTTCCATACAGGTAATACAAAGACAAATATGGGGTAATAGGGTTAAAAATAACTAACAATAATAAAAGTCAATATATATTTAAATACCTACTTCAGAAAACAATTTGGAACTATTCATTGCAAATTATAAACGTAAATTGGATCAAAAGTATACGGATTACGTTTAATTTGTTCAAGATCGGTGACACGCGGCGTCTAGGTAGGTAGCCGATATAAGACTGTGTGTACATCTTGAAGTTGAAGTAGTATGTACTTATCGATAGCAGGATTGTCGATATTTTTATTGTGGCAAGCACAAAACAAATGCCGTTCCTGCTAGAAAAATATCTAGGTATACTTATAATAATTTACGTCTATAATGTTTCATCGTGTAACTATAATATACAAATCCTTACTACAAATTATTTCTTATACTTATGTCTCTTCATTTTTATTCGATTTCACAGAGCTTTCCGATAATATCATTGTTAAACTGAATGTAATTGATGACAATTCTATTGTTATTTATAACAATAACTAAGTTACGTGTTAAACTTTAAAGACTATCATCGGATTTACTTTATTTACTTATACATATTATAAAACTAGAAATAATATGACAATGAAAATATTCCAGTGCGTGAATATAAAAATTACTTCAATAACAACATATGTAATTATGTATTACTTATAAGCTTTTCTAACAAAAACTCAATATATTCCACTAAAACGGGTTTTGTATGGTAACTCAGATAAGCGTTCTAAGTATGCTCTTTATATGATTACATCCCAGAATCCTCTGCAGTACACATGTGACATTTAAAACACGCTGAATGGGTTATTAGCATAGAATGCTTCTTCAAACGCTACTGTTTACGTTTGTATTCAACATTTCCATATTCTTGACTTATTTACTCCAGTTTCCACTACAATTTATTTATTAAATCCGTTATTTTCGGTTAAAATACCTAACCCAGTCATTCTACCCACAGACATCAGACGTATCGAGTATCGTTATAATAGGCAATTAGAACTGTGAAATACAACAGCACAGCCATTTTGTAAGACCTTTCACTCCCCTTATCCTTTCAATGAACAAGAAGAACTTTTTGAAAGGATTACAGGTCTTACTAATCTGGTTCATGTAACCACATATAAAGACCTCCCATTTAGCCCTACTTCAATGCTTTCTAAGAAGTATAAGAAGCTTATTACATGTGGCTGTAAGGATCTTTTTAGGGTGGTTTTTAGACGATGGGGTTGTAAGTTGCACGGTAAGAGAAGCTATTTGTTTTGCCGTCACCTCTGTATTAAACAAACAATATTTGAATAAAAGACGCCATTGTGTTTAGTCTTCTTTTGTCATTATTGTCACCTTTGTAGACCTGAATGAAGTTTTTTGCGTCTTCACAATGGTATTAGGCAACAGTTGCTCTAGCGTTTTTTTGAGTATGAATGTGCGGTTTTAATACTAATTTATGGCTTATTAAATCGTCGGGATACTCTTCTCGGATCTTAGCATTCGATATGCTGTCCTATCTTTCAATGGTTACTATTTATTGTTTTATGCTTTAAAGGATTTTGAATTTAAACTATGGCGTTTGTTTGGTAGCTTTTTATAAATACTAGTTCTGTATTTCCCTTTTACTACTTATCTAAATATTATATCCTTTTTTTCCAAAGACCAATGTAAAAAGGCCTAAAATGTATTCCTGAATAAAATTTAACGATTGCGTTATTTAAATGCTATGATGTGGCACAAAGTACGCTTTTTAACAATATCTCAGATATTTCCGAAACTAGCCTATTAACGTGTTTGCCAAAAAACTACCTTGGTAAACTTTGAAATCCGGGGTCACAAAAATGTACTTAAATGTAAAGTAATGTAAGCCTTGTAGCAAAATATTTCAACACTTTCAAGGGCACGATATTGATGAAACATGAACCGATATATAGTAAGATTCATCAGCACTATCAGACAATTATCTCCAAATGAACAGTTAGCAAATTGCGATGATCGTTCACGAACCCTCCACGAAACTAGCTAACCGTTTATAAGTCTTATTGCGACGACATAGAGTCTACTAGTGGTCAGTAAGTTGTTGTGAGAACATTCGTTAGATTTGACAGGCACCTGTCACGATTTATCAGTTCGATCGAGGTTAGCGTTTACTTTCCTTCGGGTTTTTAACAGCGATATATTAATTGTTCTTGTAGATAATAAGTAACTATAAATAGATAGGAGATTTGTTTGTCAGGTCAGAATGCGTTCAGATTTGAGAAAAATATAATTTATAATGTGAAGAGATTTTTAATAAAGGAAGCGGACACGACTGGACATACATAATTTAGGTTAGGAAAGGGGTAAGAAATAGAATCGGTTAAAAACATATTTTGTTTTTAGTTAAAGCCATAAAAACTAATATTAATAAAAAAGATTCTCCTGAATAGGGGTTAACTAGCGAAGAATCCTTCCGTCTCCAAAATTCCTAAAATTTCTCTAGCTGCGCGTGTCAAACAAACGTCAATCAAACGAGCCACACAACTCGAGCCAGAGGTCACCGATCATCTACCATGAGAAAAACCACATTCCTAAACCCCTGGCCAAATTTAAAATCAGGCAAAACTAACCCTTATGTCCTAACGTTATTTTAAAATTTAAGATGACCTAGCGGAATCTCTAAGTTGGTTGTTTCTCTGTTACGTCTCCCTTACTTGCCTTTTTTTACATCTAAACATTCACGTCACTCCGTCGAGTAAACAAGTCCTTACAAAGGACTAGTCATCCCTTTTTTATTAATATCGGTGGCTGAATAGCAACAATAGTCTTTGTAGTCATTATGCTTAATCGTAGTCGCTCAGGTGTTATATTATACGGTTGTGGCTATAATGAACTAAACGCGTATAGTTTGGAAGAGGGTGAAATTTAATTTCAATGGTTTTTTCTTGTCCAATCAAGCAAATTTTATGAGCTATTATTAAGTGTCCAGTTCTTTGAATTTGCATTGTGTTTGTCTATTATATAATCCTGGGATAATTATTATTTTAACCAAACTTTAATTTTGCTTAACTATGACAGCTGCAATTCAGTTTTCATTACTTTAATAAAAGGTATCAGAAATATTTATCAGTTAATTTAATTATACCGTTAGTAAAGTCATGTTTTAAAGTTTATACCGAAAATTTGTGTTATGTTACTTCTAGATAACAAATGTCAATATTATATCAGCTCAGACAATTTGTTTAAGGATGTCCAAAGTATTTTTTTAAACTGTCACATCACAAATAGTCACAATTATGAATAGCATATTTATTACCATTTAAAATTTAACCTTATCGGACCTTACGATCATAATTTCCGTATTTGGATACATTCTTAATCTCACAATGATTAAATTGAATATTTATAACAAGTTCCATTCTTAACACCTAACGGTAATCCGAGAGTCGACAAATGGAAGACCGTTGGTCGCGTCCATTAATATCCCGGTGTAGGGGACACTGCACCATTCCTAGGTTCAATTGGAATGATTAATGAAATACCGTGCTTTAATATAACACGTTTGTTGAACCATTACAGGACTGACAATCTTGTGAACAAGGAATGGTGTCTATGATTAGATTACACATGATTATACTCGTATCCGCCGATCCAAAGTACATAGCTCTACCGCGAAATTCGAAGATCCAAA
The DNA here is from genome assembly GCA_022674325.2 of Grapholita molesta. Classification (NCBI taxonomy): domain Eukaryota; kingdom Metazoa; phylum Arthropoda; class Insecta; order Lepidoptera; family Tortricidae; genus Grapholita; species Grapholita molesta. The sequence continues at coordinate 13,999,492 of CP053137.2, forward strand.
ATTTTGGGCATTTTCTCTGTTACTCCAATTAAAGCGTAGGTCGTTAGCGATTTTTGATGTTCGCGTTCGGCTTTTAGATATTAAATTCAAGTGAATACTCGTACCTAGTAAATGATTATTATAGTAATCTCACTCTCATGAGTTACCCGCTTTTATACAATTAATATGTTTCAATCTCACGATAGTTTTGTGTTTAAAATCACTCTCGATAACTCTATAAAAATATTTATACCGGCAGCGTTCCGTATTTTCTTTTTCTGGACAAGTCAGAGTTCATCATTAAGCCTTTTTTCTTTTACGGAAACTTTTAAATGTCAGAAAATTAGTCAAATTGGCTTCCAAGGAGGCAGTTCCTTTGGTTATTAGTTCATTACTGTAAAGTAAGGTAGATCTACATATCTATACAAAGCCAAGTTTCTTAAAAAAATAAGTCACAAAGAAACGATAAGAGAGAACAAAGCTATAAATATTTTAAATCTAATTCGGACATATATTTAAATATAACGACTTAAATGCATTGGTAGTGCACTGGGCTAGTGATCCAGTGGTTGTGGGTTCGAGTCCCGAATCTTCTGAAGAACCTAGGTCTAGATTAAAGAGGTAATTTCAGCTCACAGTCCCCACAAGTCTAACACATATTCTTTCTAAATTTAATGGTGACACGGATCAAACCAGTTGGATAGTGCTCGATACAGTTGATCTCCATCACAAAGAGGAAAGACTAGTTGACCAGCATCCTTACAGGTGCCACGAGTGTAACACGCTTTCTTTATACTTTAATAAGATTATAATAAACATAAATATATTCGTGACACGGCTCAAACCTGTTACACACTGCTCGATAAAGTTGATCTCCATGACAATGAGGACCAGCCTATTTGACCAGCATCCTTCCAGACGCCACGAGTCTAACACGCTTTCTTTATACTCTAAATAAATTATAAGAAGCATAAAAATGGTGACAGATCAAACCTGTTGCACACTGCTCGATAAAGTTGATCTCCATGACAATCGAGGACCAGCCTAGTTGACCAGCATTCTTACAGATGCCACGAGTCTAACACGCTTTCTTTATACTCTACATAAATTATAAGAAGCATAAAAATGGTGACAGATCAAACCTGTTGCACACTGCACGATAAAGTTGATCTCCATGACAATCGAGGACCAGCCTAGTTGACCAGCATCCTTACAGTCGCCACGTGTCTAACACGCTTTCTTTATACTAGAGTATAAATTATAAGAAGCATAAAAATGGTGACGGATCAAGTTGCAAACTGCTCGATAAAGTTGATCTCCATGACAATGAGGACTAGTTGACCATTGACCAGCCTCCGCCACGAGTCTAACACGCTTTATTTGTTCCATAAAAAGATGAGGGTTATTGTGCATTTTTAGAAATTGTTATATTGGGAGATGACTCTGAATGGTCACGTGGTGGCAGGTGGATCGTGTTTTATCGTGGGGTGTCTGAGATTAAACATTACGCACGTGTTGCGAGTGATTTACGGTGGTTTGTCATTTTTTAAGTAGTTGTTGGGAGGTGTGAATATTAAATATCGATTTTGTAATCCGATTACTATTGTAACAGTGTTTGCGTGTTTATTATAATTTTTTTTGTAAATAATGTTTGATCCGTTTCGAAAGTTTATTAAATTATCAAGTTAGTAAAAGTAAACTGCAAGATGCAGTGTGGAGCTGGCTGACTAGAAACCACCATCCTAGCTCCCGCGGGTGTCGTAAGAGTAGAATGGGCAGCGGCGTCCGTTGAATCCCAAATCTGCATTTCTGCTCCAATCTGATGCTGGTTTCTTCCGAATTATAGAGTAAAATTCATCCATGTGAGCAAACATCCCTGTACGAGTAACAATAGCACATCCTTTCTGCAAAAAAGAAAATAATAAAGCGTAACCTACCCGTACCAGATGAAGACTATCAAAGATATTCCTAGGTAATATTTACATTCGCAATAAATGACTGGTTCAAAATACATAGACCACTATTATTCACAGAACTGGATTCACCCCACACATGGGAACCAGTGACCACTGGACAAACGGTCGTATTTCATAAAATTCGGACATCGGACAAAATCAAACCCGTTGGGTCATTACGGGACCCGACAAAGCGCAAGGGCCACGTCTTTTGCTAAGAATAGTTCTTGTTTAAGAATGATAAATTACCTAAATAGAGTCGGCATGTCCATTCCCACAGATATTAAAGTGAGTAACAAAAGGACCCTCGCGGACCCATGCGGCGGTATTGAAAATATTGCGGAATACAAGTCTTTGTTGGCATGCAAATCCTTTTGAGGGTTTTGGCAGAAATTGGAAAAGTTGCGCTTTGATGTACTGAGATCCTAGGTCCCGTGGGTAGTTGTTTTTAATCAGGGGTGAAACGCGGTTGATTAGAGTACGACTGAATATCCTATAGGTAGGTATTATGTATATTTTGTAGGTATAGAAACGTCTGATCCGTCTATTTCTTGGCGTAATTTCCAACGAGTAAAAGTGACGGACGATTCGGGAAAGTATATAATTTTATATTTTTTTTACAGGAAAAAAATGTGATTATTGTCAAGTTGTCGGAATTATACATACCCACTACTTTTTTGCATAGAAATTACACCTTAGTGTTAGTTTCATAATGCGTAAGTACCTACTCTAAACCTAAATCAAACTTCAAAGTAGTATTATTTCATAAAAATGCAACTGCTGCAAAAAATTTAAAAGTTTAGTGTGCATTTGCCTTTTTTTATATTTTAATGACATTGTTTTTATCGATTATAGTGATTTACTGTTCTGTATGTTTATGACTCAGACGAATCCAGCTTTCTCAGCCTCGATTTGGGCCTTGAAAAGAAACAGCTAAAAATTAAGGCCATGCATTGAAAGATAATGCACTTTTTCAAAAGCTCCAGCGTCCGAATACGAAAAGGAACATGGCTTATTTTCGGATATATGTTTTTGGTATCTGACAGAAGCCGTAACACTATTGTGAAACATTTTAGGAAAAATGACAAGTTTTATACCTATTTTCCTTAGTTTACGTTAACCGAGCTATATAAAATAAATGAGTTTAAAAGATGGTATTTTGTTTTATATAAAGACTGACAGAAGCGGAATGCATAAACATTGCAGATTAACGTAAAAAAATTCACTACTAAAGAGCCTTGCATCTCAGTCCTTCGTGACCGTTAGTCATAAATGCGTCTCTAACCGGTGGGCGTGTTTAACGCAAATCGATGTAGGGCATTAACTGCTTTTGTTTTAGTAGTACTTTGTTTGTATGAACTCACTGCACTTATAAGGACGTAGGTATGAAATAAAGCATAGTGTATACACACGGCGACCGGGTGCCCGGATACGACCGAGTTTGCTCATTGTATGAATCGAGCTTTCAGGCGCTTTGAAATACCCACATTTACGAGAGAAAACTAGACTTACTGGTTTCGCTGACCAACCTTCAAATATTCCGGACAAAACTTTGGTCAGAGAAATCAAATACATTATTTTCATATAATATCTTGTATATTAGGATTTTATAAGAAATACTTAACAACTACATAAAAGTAAAAAAGGGTCTTGAGGCTTTGTGCCTAGGATGCTAGGATGTATTACCTTATTGTATCGCAATACTGATAGCGTGCGAGCCACTTAAATACACCCAAATACTTTTAACTCCATGAAAGTGAATTGTTGATGGCAATCCAATTTAGATTATGTTTTATTAACAAAAATATTCTAATTAGAAATATAATTAGAAGCAAGTTCCTCTTAATCCTCCCCCAAAGTATCTTCTTGGGGGGTAGTTGCCATAGTGGACACGCTTGTAAGGGTTGTCACCGCAGAAGCCGTGAGTTTCGACGGACACTGATTATCCGGCGGTTTTTCTCTTTGTCGCCTCTTTCTTACGACACCCGTGGGAGGAGATGAGGTGGTGCTATTCTAGTCAGCCGGCACCACACGTCAAGCTATCGTGCTTAACTGTCTGGTAATGAGCCAAGTCAGCTGAAATCTGGTATGTATGGCACGCCGCCACTGGTACCTTATCACGGTAGAAATGTATATGAAACATAGAGATACCATTTAATTAGACGGACCGTGCTAATAATAATTCCACGATCGAAAGGGATGGTCTTATGTAACTTTCCATAGCTATGGCAGAGACGGCGGTATTTACGTCCAGTCAAGTGTAAAAATTCGTTCACTGCCAGTCTCAAAAATATGTACCGAGCAACTCTATTGTATAGTAAATAAGGTTGTAGGACGTATTTATGAAAGGATTTTTTCGGTACATATTTTTGCACTTGACTGTCCGTCCTTGTCATAGTCTCACATATATTTGTCCCTTACTGGCGCTCGCTGATGCGTGCTCCAGCCATTATTCCTCCTAGATATTAAAGCTGCTAACAATCTCATATTCATATTACTGTGCTATTACTGTGATAAAATACGAAATGGCTCTGAAATCCAATAGGTTGGCGTACAAACAAAACAATTGATACTTGAGATGTCCCCAGATGTCCAGACTCGATCAAAAGATTGCATTTTAACAAGTTTATCTTGGATCTCGCAAGACAGATGTCACAGAACCGTTAAGCTATAGTTTTGTGGTGTATTTAAATCATCATCATCATCATCTCAGATACAAGACATCCGCTACTGAACATAGGCCTCTCCCTTGGACCTCCATCCAGCGACCTGCATCCAGCGTCTTCCGGCAACCTAATTGAGGTCGTCTGTTCATCTTGTAGGTGGTCGCCCAACGCTGCGCTGGCTAGTCCGTGGTCTCCATTCGAGCACCTTTCAAACCCCATCGGCCATCTTCTCTGCGCGCAATGTGGCCTGCCACTTCAGCTTGCTAACCCGGTGCGTAATGTCATGTATTGTAATTATAAATTTTATGTATTTTAAATACAGTAGGTAAGTATACTTGTATTGAAGTCCGTCTTATATTAAAGTCTAATACGTTATAAATAACACTGCATTCAGTGTTAATGTTTGAGTGTAGGGCCGCTCGAGCCCGGGCCGCCCCGGTGTGTGCACAGTGGGTCAACGGAAGGCTCGGGCTCGGAAGGGCGACGTGTAGGAGCAACGTAATTCATCCTTTATGCGAGATTTGCTGAATGTGCCTTGCCTAGCAAGCTAACATTCACAGTGCCCATGAATCTGTTTAGGACGTAGTTTACATACCCCGGATTCTAGAACATACCCCGGGTCCAAACATATAAACACATAGACTCCCAGACCACACATTTGAAGGCCACAGCGGCAGCGGCGTCACGTGACGTGACAAATGACGCGCGCGTCACCTGTCACCGTGGTCGCGCGTTAATGACGCGTTTATGCGTCATGCGTCATGCATGAGATACGTATCGGCTCGTATCGTTAGCTATCAATGAATTTCGGAGTGCATTTAACAAAGACATGTTTTTATAAGAAAAAGGGTTCTTAGGCGAGCCATGTATTGTTCAATTTTAATAGAAAGGAAATAAATATATTGTGATCAAATATTGAGAAAGATAGATATAGGTGAAATACTCTAACTAAAGCACCTGGCCTTTGTAGTAGTCACGTGTAAGTATATACACACATGTCGGTGTTCTATATATTTGACGTAAGTTCCATATTAATTATCTGCGCAACTACATAGAGATGGTCCTTCAGTTAAGTTTTTCACCAACGAAGGTTTGTTCATCTTTAATATTATACAACATATATTTGTATATTATACATATCGTTGGCTGAGTACCCACTAAAGTGCTGGTGACCTAGTGGTAAGAGCGTGCGAATTGCAATCCGGAGGTCACAGGTACAAACTCCGGCTTTTTTGGAACTTATGTACAAAATATCATTTGATATTTACCAGTCGTTTTTCGGTGAAGAAAAATATCGTGAATAAAAAATATTGCATTACTATAACCTTAACAGCCTCTTGTGACTCTCATCTCGCCAAACCTGTAACGACATACTTAATTCTTTTTTTATGATATAGAAGGCTAACGAACAGACGGATTCCCTGATGGTAAGCAACTACCGCCGCCCATGGACACTCGCAACACCAGAGGAGTCACAAGTACATTGCCGGTCTTTAAGATGGATATACGCTCTTTTCTTGGAGGTTTATATTCGCAGCATATTATAAGGAAAATAATGTCAAGATTGTAGTGCATGTTTGAGAAAATTATCCTGATAGAACCATTTCCAGCAAAGTACTTTAAAAAGGCTCAATAGAGCTTGATTAGCAATGATTGGAGACCAGAGGGGAAGTGACCCCACAATATTAATTATTCAAAGTATGTCGCCGGACTTGTGGAAAACGGAGTTTTCAAGATGCTTGTTACGGGGCATTGTTTGCAGTTTTGAGATTTGAATAAGACCGCCTGCGGGGATGGTTTTAATATTTTTGGGATTTCGAGAGAGATCAGAGAGAGATATTTGCAAACTAATCTGTTTGTGTGGTATTCGAGTAGATGATACCAATGTAGAAGATACCAAACATTCTCAAAAATACAAGAAAGTTACTTAGATTTTCACGAGAATTTAATAGTAGCATTTATTTACAGAAATTATAATCGTATTATGATAACTACAAGTATTTAACTAAGTATAAAATCTAAAAAAGGCCCTTGAGGCATTGTACCAAGGATGCTAGCGGCATTTCCTCGCTGTATCGCAATGCTGATAGGTTGTGCAAGGAAACCGCCAGCTCTTAGGTCAGCAGTTACGCGAATTCTGCAAAAAGTTTGTGCGCGCTCTTATATTTGTTACGTTTAAAATTTTTATAGTTATTTGTTATATACAAAGAGAGCAACGTTAGTCTAACCTTTTCGTGCTAATATTGAGACCCGAGCTAGCGAAAGATTGCGAGTTCAAAGTGTGAAAGCTTGAGCGTTGGGAGGGTTTCACTGCACGAGAAAGGAACAAAGTTAGCTGACGCGTGGAACATAATTTTTTTCACCTCACTGCTGATACCGAAAATGAGATGCTTTTTTCTAAAACATATAAATTTACTCATACACTCAACATAAGGTTAAATCATTTATCATTCAAAATCATCATTTCGAATCGAACCAAACGGTAACGGCATAAAACACATTCAAAATTTGTATGAAATTACTTTGGTCCCGTGTGAATAAAATGCATTTTCTAGAGAAGAATAAAACGGGACTTTCCGTCTTTGTGTATTGGAATGGAAATAGCCTGTGATTCTGAGTGGATAAAAAAACTTTTTTTTAACATATTTGTTACAAGTGGCAATATATTAGAGAGCTCATGCTCGTAAACAGAATATCGTTTCATACAAAAAATATATAATTTCCATATAAGAAAGGGTAAAAGTGTATTTTAATGTACTTTTGCGGCCCATCAATTAGGCCCGCGATCCATCACACAGCTTTTTACTCGCTAATTAACGCATGTCATAGGACACGGCCGTGTTGTGACCAAACCTACCGAAAATCGAAATTCGAAAATTGTCTTTTTTTTATGACATAGGCGGCAAACGAGCACATGGATTGCCTGGTGGTAAGCAATTACCATCGCCCATGGGCACCCGCGACACCAGGGGAGTCACAAGCGCGTTGCCGGCCTTTAAGGGGGGTTGGAGCTCTTTCTTTATCACTGTCTTTATCACTCTTGCTTATACGAGCGATAAAGAGGCAAATAGATTACGTGGTTTGCAGTGGGCTTTCAGAATCATGCTAATATTATACATGCGAAGGTATGTCCGTCTGTCTGCATGTGATATTTTCAAGATAAACCACTGAACCAATCTTGGTGAAATTTAGTATAAAGAGAGTTTAAATCCTGAGAAAGGACATAGAATTTCAGGATAGTATTTATCCCGGAATCAAACCTTAGACAAGGTGAAATTTTATATGAGGTGTCTAGTTTACAATGTATGTGTAAAAAATCGCAAGGGAAATAAATAATAATAAATAAATAAATATCTCGGGACAATCCTACACAAATCGACCTAGTCGTACGGAAAGCTCAGTAAGGCTTGTGTTGTAGGTACTGGACGACGAAATATATAATAGATAGATACATATAAATACTTAAATACATAGGAAATACCCATGACTTAGGAACAAATATGTATGCTCATCACACAAATACATGCCTTGACTGGGATTTGAACCCAAAATCATCGGCTTCATAGACAGGGACACTACCCACTAGGCCAGACCGCTCGTCGAATATAAAAAATAGTTCTCACTAATTCAATCATCATACATCACTCCATAATTTGTTAATTCAATTACCAACTGTCATCGGGTCATTGATCTCTCCAATTTAACATTTTCAATTTACACTTTTTGCGGCTGGTAACATTACCCTCGGTTTAATTGGGCGGGGAGCAAAGGGTTGCTGCTAGTGATGTGGGCGAACATATTATCAAAATCCCGGGAATAGTTTTTTAACAAAGGAATAAAAAGTATGTGTGATATATGTAGTGCTGTCAAAATAAGAGATGCAGACAAAGGATCAAAATATGTATGCATGTTAAGACAATTCGGTTCATGTATACATACTTATTTCGGTACTTTGTATGTACCGATATCTTGACTCAGATGTATCAAAGACAAAACAAGATAGTTATCTAAGTAGGAACTATAATAAAATTATAGAAGATAAGGTTCAGGTATTATCAGGTAAATATTATATAGGCACGTTTGCTAACAACATATATAAAACTAAGACTAGTACTTACTTCTTTGTAATTCGATTTTAAGGTCACATTTTTACACAAAATCTAATTCCATTACTTAATGTTCATCACGACGGCATAGTTTATTTAGGTAAATACAAAATAAGTTTTTTTTTTAATTATATATACTTAAGAAAAAGCAACGAGGACCTCCAGCACAAATTCAATCTGTTCCGTACCGATGCCGGCTGTTTGGTGGAAATCACTTACCTCGCTATACACACTTACTATGTTATACCCGTCTGGCACAAGGAGGAGTTACTCGGTTACATTCAATGAGCATAATAAAATTATAACTGCTGCACTAGTAAAAGCGCCTACAATTTTGCAGTCAAGTTTCCGGGATTAACGGGATCCCGGGAACTTGACTCATCCCGGCCGGCACATCACTAGTCGGTCCCTCAGGACGGAGGGATTGATTGAGATGGATGCTGCGACAAATTCGAGTTTTTCATCTTCTAGCCTGGGTGGTTGTTTGCTATTGTTTTTCGACCTTCGTCATATACGGCGTGGGGCGCGCAGATACGGTCAGGGCGAAATTGGTTTTGTAATGGTTTCTTTATGGAATATTTTGGGTACAATTATTTCTGAGAAAGGTATGTACTTACAGAATGCAAGCTTTGACAATGTGATGCTGACGAATAAGGAAAATACTATGAATTAAAATTGACCAAGCCCATGTGGTGGCTGACCGATCATCTCATCATCCGAGTCCGCTTGGCAACTAATGCCAGGAATGTGCGTAAGCAAAGCGAAAGCGAGTGCTATCAACCTTCCAACCTAGAGGGTAAACTAGGCCTTATTGGGATTAGTCCGGTCTCACGATGTTTTCCGTCACCGAAAATTTCCGCTCATTGGCTTGAACCTGCGATCCCAGATTGCAAGTCACACGCTCTTACCGCTAGGCTACCACCGCCCTTTTTTGTACATGACATCTATCATCTATTTCCATTTGTAATTTATACATACAGTATAGTAAACCATGCCGTGTGGTGCCGGCTGAGAGTAATACAACACCATCTCCTCCTGCAGGTGTCGTAAGAGGTAACGAAGGAAAAAACCGTCGGACAGGCAGCAGCGTCCTTGTCGACGAGTCAATAGCTATTGCGGTCGCCAATCCGCTTGCCAAGCGTGCTGACTATGCCACTGAGTGAAAGTGATGCGATACGGATCACTGTGAGTCGCTTCGGGGGAGGTCTTTGTCAAGTAACGTCTTACGGCTGATATGAAGATGATAATGATGAAGTAAATCTGTAGGTACAGTTAGAGGCTAGTTTTTTTTAATGCTTTAACCAATTAACATAAAAAAGTTTTAATAGTTGTTTTATTTCATGAGTAATTATCGCGGCAATCGAAGACAATATTATAAAAAAAAGGTTTTATTTTTAAATTGAGATCTACCTTTTTTGTCGCAGTGATTGTTTTTTTTTTATATTAAAGGGGTGATCTTGATAAGTTAACTAAGGGAGTTAATTGTTTGTAAATTGTTGAAAGCTTTTTAATGACTCTGTTATTTCTCGTCTTTGTCTTGAGCTTTTCTTTTATTTATATCATAACTTTCGTGTTTGTTTCAGATTACTGTGTAACGTAACCACTTACTTTTCATTAGACAACTATTTTGGAATAAAATAATATGTATTGACGCCTTATTTCAGTGTTTATTTATTGACCGTATGGCGGTTACACGCTGGTTAATTAATAATTACTTATCAAATGAAAAATCAAAATGTACAATTCTGCTGATATAAACATATTTATTTGTTTTTTTTTATCACGAATATTTGTTGTTGGGTTATTGACATAATCTACGCGTTCAAGTGTATTAATGTATGTATCTATTACATTAATTATCTATTTCCTATATTATTAATATTAGAGAACCAAAGTAACCCTTATAGCCCCCCGAATCGCGAAACCTAAGTGGTACTGTGCGGAGTAGAACGCGAAAATCCACTGAATGCGTAGAACCGGGTCACTTTTAGTCACTTTGGGGAGGCCTATTTCCAGGAATGGACGTCCTTTGGCTGATATTGTTTTGCCTTTTCATCATGAGCCTAGGAAAACGGTTGAACTTGCAGAAAATAAAGCCGGCCGGAATCGGCTAGTATGGACACGCAAACGCAGACCTAAGGTTTGCTCCGTCTTACCCAAAAAACAGGCGTCTCCACAGCCTTAGATATAGAGTCACCAGGTAATCGCGTGTCCCTAGATCGTATACAGTATGACACTAATCAAAATATTATTACACTAAACTACTTAATCACTCCTTATCATTTTATCTGTCAAGCGATAGGTGCGACCACACTCAACGCGAACACCCTGTATAACTCATACCACCACGAAACTATCTTAAATGATTTCATGCCACTGTTTTATATACATTACTGGCTTTGTTTATGAATAGTTATCATCTTAGTGTATAAGTGAAGCAGTGTGTATGGAAAAAATATGTAAGTGAATTAACGTAGGATAAAGTGACGTGTCGACTACACTATTAATCTGTTACACTTAGATTTATTTCGTCCTATAACCAAAGACGAGCGAATAATAAGGAATGTCCTTAAAATGTCACGTACTTAATGTTAAGCGGTTAAAGTCACAAGTACAAAATTACTTATATCGTACTAGGCGACATGTTTCTGGTTAGCTCTGACACCCATTTTCAAGCCAAGTCGAAATTTCGTAATATTCGACTTACAAAATATGAGTTGCCCAAGTCAATAAAATTAATATGATACATATTCGACTTAAACACTAAGGTAACCCGTATAAATTTCACATTTTTGAGTCTCACGATAGTTTAGAATTAAAATAAAAACGGCATTTCATTGATGTTGACATCTCCACCATCATTTTAGCCGTAAGATGTCCTCTACTAGATAAGGACAAGGTATAATTTTGGTTTTTTCAAGGCAAGAGTGAATAGGCTGTTACTGTACCCTTACCATGAGTTGTGAAATTGAGGTTTTCGATAACGAGTATCGAGTTTACTATCTGTGCATCTCGCTTGTACTATTTTAGTGCGAACGAGATGCACAGATAGTAAACTCGATACTCGTTATCGAAAAACTCAAAGTCACACCTCATTGTAAGGGTACTGAACCAGCGTGCTACACCTTCGACCTCGTCGACACTTACCATGAGGTGTGACTGAGGTCAAACGTTAGTAATTCTTGTACAAAAAAAAAGATGCTCGTAATTTACGAATTTCGTTCGCGGTACTGCGTTCGGTGTTTAGGTTAACAGTCTTTATTAGTACTTATCTCTGTTTACGCATAGATTTATTTGGTCCCTGTAATGTAGGCACTCTATACCGGTTTCGTTTTTGTTTTACGCGTGCGTTAATGTTGCATTTGTAATTATTATTCCTGTTCCTAGTAACAAATTGGTTTATCGTGAACATTAATAATGTTGTACCGGTAATGTTGGAAGCGTGGTGGCTTGGTGGTTAGACGACGAACTCAAAGGTCTGCGGTTCACATCCCGACCCGTTTGAAACTTATAGAATAATCAACATTACATTATGGACATTCTTCATCCACATCATGTGGAGTCCCACAAACTTTACAATGCCGTCGGTCCACCTTGTGGGGCATCTACCCACGCTGCGCCTCACTTTTATACATTTTGGAGAGTGTGCACAGGAATTGCGTGATTTAATTACACCATCTCCGTTACTCCACCGGACGTCCAGGCGAGGGGAGCGGTTTCATCCTTACGTTGTGAATATTCCATTCATTCGCACGAAGCGATTCGCTTCTATCTTCCTAATGCGGACTGCTAAGGAATGGAATTCGCTCCCTACGTCTATTAGATTCCCGGAAAGATACAATTTGGGTCTTTTCAAGGTAAGACGGAATAGGCTGTAACGGAACCAGCGTGCTACACCCTCGACCTCGTCGACACTTACCATCAGGTGCGACTGAGGTCAAACGCTGTTCAGTCTTGTATATAAAAAAAATAATTAAAGGTATGTAAAATATAAAAATATGCGTGCTAGTTTCCTATTCTACTTACAGTCATAAATCTTGATAACAATTAACACATGCAAGCATAAAAATGCAATGTTGCATTTGTGACACCGTAGATTATTTTGCCATAAAAACAAAGGTCTTCAAATTTTGCCAAGTGTGTTTCTGACCTAGTGACATTAAGGGTTCCAAATCTGTCATCTAAAAGGATACGAACCTATCGGAAAAGTAGACTTTACTTCAGCCGTAAGTCTGCTGCTGGATAGGCCTCTATCAAATAAAACTTGTATCATTGAAAATAAAATTTTACTCACCTTATCTCAATTTTATAAATATACATTTTCCTCGCGACTTCGTCGGCCAATCATGCCCGTCTTTAAAGTATAAGTAGTTGCAGGATAAATATTATCCTATCACCTTTCTCGTTGCAAAAACTCTCTCAATACCAAATTTCCCAATTGGTTCAGCGGTATGAGCGTGAAGAGATAACAGACAGACAGACAGAGAGAGTTACTTTCGCATTTGTAATTTATTATTATATTAATTAGGATACAAAACTGACCAGTGTTTGACCTTAGTTACACCAAGTGTGATGGTAAGTGTCGACGAGGTCGAAGTTATAGCACGCTGGTTCAGTAACAGCCTTATTTTTTATATAATTTATGTTAACGATGACTCACGTTACAGGGTACGCTAAAAAAATATTAGATATAGATATATACGAGTATATATCTATAAATTCTTCGACATTGTTTAATGTTCATACAAACAGCGACAATGAACACACGTGTAATCACAACTTTTTTACTGTCCCTACTTGTAGTGGGATCAAGAAGCGATCCGAAAGAAAACGAACTGAATCCGACTATAGGATTGAAGAATGGAGATTTCGTGATGCTAGCAGGATCCGAGCTGGACTCGCGTATAAAAAACCTGAAGGATCTCATGTTAAGCAAAGATCTAGGTCATAAAATGATCAAGGTGGATCCGATGGAAAACCATGAGGATCCGATGAAAACCGAGATGCATCCAAACAGTGTTGACATCAGTTCAAAAGGCAAATGTATTCTCAAAGCATTTTTGGATAAACTAAAATGCCTCCTGACTTATAACGAGCTTGCTTCTGGAAGTTCTGGAGAGGGACTGAGGGGTGATTTTATGAAGTGTGTCGGTGAATTCATTTGGCAATTTATTGCCTGCTTCATTTCATAAAGTTCATGTAAGCATTAGTACTTATATCATACTACGAGGTTTAAGAGGAATTTTCCGAACGCTCCGGCTGTGGAATGAACTCCCTGCCGAGGTTTTCCCTAGGGATTACAGTATGAGGTTCTTCAAAAATGGTGTGTATAGGTTCTTAAATGATAGGCAACGCGCATGCAATCCTCTGGAGTTACAGGCGTCCACACGGTAACTACTTACCATCAGACGGGCTGTATGCTTGTTTTCCACCGTTGTTGTATAATTATTAAAACACATTCAGCTACAGGAGATGCGGATTCAAATCCTGCCACGGACGACGCAGGGCCTCACCTTTGCGGTAGTCAACCCGCTTACTACCAGTAGATTCAATTTCGACCACATTAGCAGTACATTCAATTTAACCGCAGTAGCAGTAGATTCAATTCAACCGCATCAGCAGTAGATTCAATTTCGACGGACGCTGCTGCCCATCCGTCGGCTTTTCCCTTTGTTGTGACAACTTTGTCTTACGACACCCGTGGGAGGAAATGGGGTGAAGAGGAAATGCTATTCTAGTCAGCCGACGCCAGGCGGATTAAAAAATAACGCATTTTTGATATGATACTAAAACTAAATGTTTTTTTCAGATCCAGTGAAAAGCACGTGACAAATTTATGGTTTGGAAATTAAATGTAATAAATTTACAATTCAGTAAAAAATTGTTTATTATAAATCAACCTAATTTATTATATGTACGTATTTTTTGGCAGCCGCAGTAGCTTAGATTTTATTTCAATGGACGCCATTGAAATATCATGCCTTTTCGTCGGTTTTTTCCCTTTGACTTCGCGGTTACGACCGTTTGAGCTTGAGGTTGTATAACTGATCTAATCCGCTTTATATATAGATATATATAGGCCTACTACCGAACAACAACGTCATGATCTAAGGGCAAACTTATATGTTATTCTACTTGACACTGGCGAAATCATCGATTGATTTATTGATGGAAGCCATATTTTTTTTAAAAGAAGAAGAAAAAGATAGTTTATTTCATATAGGTCTTGTTACATTTTAATAATTGTTACTCAAATTCTATGCAATACATGTCATAAATAGCACTTCATTACTTAAATAAAAGAGACCCTTTCTACCGAAATGCTAATAACCTCAAACCTCAATGACTACCAAGTTGTCTTTGAACTTACCTGTCCGGATTTTCTTCTGTCCTTCAATTTCCATACATAGATCAAACAGTGCAAAGGAATTTGAACTTAAACAGAACAGCTCAAAGTTCAATTCCGTTTGGCTATATGATCACTTTCAAAAATATTTTCTATCCGAGCTGCGAATATTAGAATTGAGCTGTATAGCGTATAAAATAAAGTTCAATTTTCTTTGACAATAGAGCAAGGTGCAGATTTGCCACAGGAGGGTTCCTTGGGCGACATTAATAAGTAGAATTAAGATTAAAATGATATTAAATTTTGATATTGTGTTGTGTTCGGATTATTCTGAAGGAAAATTTTAATATGGGCTTCTTTCTCTTTGAGTTTAGATCCTTTGTGAAGATCTGGGAATTTATATTTTCAACCTTTAGTCATTCATCATAAGGCATATATTTCTTTAGATCTGTTTTATCCGTGGATTCAATGATTTGGATTAACTTGTTCAGGTAAATTATAATTGTGACTGAATATATGCTTTTAATTTTATAAGGCAGACAGTATTGCACTTGTAAGTTGTCATAGTTAATTAATATATTTTTATATAATAATCCCTAAGTGTATTAAAGTCATATATCCAGTAAATAATATATATTTGTTAGTACCTATATAATATAACAGTAGAAGAAAATAGTCTTGGGTTAAAGTACATTTTTTCTGTATTTGCTATCAATGAGAAATTCCTTGGCCAAACAATACTTCGTATTTATATCCACACTAATATTATAAATGCGAAAGTAACTCTGTCTGTTTGTCTGTCACCTCTTTATGCTTAAACCGCTGAACCAATTGGGACGAAATTTGGTATGGAGAGAGTTTGAGCTACGAGAAAGGACATAGGATAATTTCTATCCCGCAACCATACTTTAAAGACGCATGGCGGGCCGACGAAGTCGCGAGATTTTTTATGACAAAGGTGGCAAACGAGCAGACGGATTGCCTGATGGTAAGCAATTACCGTTGCCCATGAGCACCCGCAACACCAGGGGAGTTGCCGGCCTTTAAGATAGGAGTACGCTGACAAAACCGCTATTATAATTATATTTAGTATTAATCATCAGTTAAAGACAAAAGTTAAAATGAATATATTTCATCATTATCATCATCGTCATGTCAACCGTAAGTCGTCCACTGCTGGACATAGGCCTCCCCCAACATGACTTGTATCATCTTGGAGGGTAGCACCACAAAGCATAGCCGGCACCACACGGCACAGCCGGCACCACACGGCACAATATATATAGTAATAAGATAAATCGAAATATTATTGGCTCCTAATCTATTATGTACTGATAATTAGTGAAAATCATAATGTACATAATAATGTGTTAAAAGTCCAAATTAACATCTTGGCTGCGACAATTAGTTAACATCGCAATTAACCATTCTTGTCAAAGACGAATTAGCCTCGTACCGCAGTCAACGTACAAATTTACGAGTAGATTCCAAGAAGCATATTACTGCATTCAACTGTACGTACCAATCGATTTCCATTTCCCAATTTACCCCTCAAATTAAAACGAGCGAACAAAAAGTCAATCCACTGAACACAAAACACGACAAACAAAAAGTCAAATCGCAGATCTAACTCGTACACAAACTAAACTCAACCTAATACTAACGACAAAGAGTTCAAAGTATATTGAACGATATTAGGTGTTTTAAGGTAGGAAATTGTGCGTTTATTATATAGGATGGCGGGAGAACGCACGATATTAAAGAACCCATCACGGCACAATGCCTCGATGACAAAACTCTTACTTTGAACTCGTTCTAATCGTAGGGAAAACTTTATTTTCTGGTGGCGCAGGATTCTCGGTGCTGTCGGTGGAATTGACACAACAGAAATCGCTATTACCCTTTTCGCACTGAACCTTTCAGAACTGTCAAAGTTGGAGGGATACAATTACAATTGGAGTTTTCTTGTGTTTCAACCTAAAGTTGCAGTAATTAATAAGCTAATATTTTTGCTATAAAGTGTTCTGTAAAGCAAAACTATAGTGAATTGTTACATTTTGGGCTGCTAAAAGTTCGATGGACGGATCATCCGTCGGTTCTATGCCTTTGTCGCCTCTTACGACACCCTCGGGAGACGGAGTGGTGGTATTTTACTCCACCGGCACCACACGGCATAATAAATACATATAGGCACCGCGGACATCGAAGTTCCTATATTTCGAGCATCTTTCTCTTTTTCTCTAATGAAGGCGTTATGAGGGTGACAAAGACAATCGTCCGAAATTTCAAAATTCCTTTAGGTACTTAAACGACAGGGTGACCTAAGGAAGGAATCGTTCACTTTTTATCATTTATATGACGACATATAGATGATAAAAAGTGAACGAGTCGTGTTTTTTTTTAATGATATAGGCGGCCAACGAGCAGACGGATTGCTTGGTGGTAAGCAATTACCGTCACCCATGGGCACCCGCAACACCAAGGGAGTCACAAGCGCGTTGCCAGCCTTTAAAGGGGAAGCTCTGAGAACCTTACTCACCATCAGAAACACAACACTACATACCTGAAAGGTAGCAGTGCTATTATGGCTGTGGTCTTCTGTAAGGAGGAGGTACTTCCCTAGTTAGGCTGCTCCAGATTCAAGCGTAATGGTCATCGATGTGCCCTACCTCTGTCATGTCGTCTGTTTCACTACGAATACCGTTTTTCGCACTAGCGCCGCAGGGTTCTAATCAGGATTCCTTATCGGGAGTGTTCTGGCCGTGGTTAAAAGACAAAGGGACACAGGGGTAGCGGTAATGAAAATGCCCTCTCTCATCAGCTCCTGATTCCTGACGTCTGTGTGACTTGTTGTGTGACTTGTGTGTTATAAAAGGTGTTCAAGTGTTCAAATGGAGATGTGACTTTTGTTTATTGAAGTTGCATAACGGCAGTTATTGTGCGACAAGCGGAGTTTATGTTGCTTGTGGATACAGTCGCCGTCAGATATATCGGTGCCGAAGGTGTCTCATAAATATCTGAACAACCCTCTATTAAATTAAGAAGGGCGCTAGTAGCCTAGCGGTAAAAGCGTGCGCCTTGCAATCCGGAGATCGCAAGTTCAAACCCCGGCTAGTACCAATGAGTTTTTCGGAACTAATATTCGAAATATCATTCGATATTTTTACCAGTGAAGTAAAACATCGTGAACAAACCGGACTAATTCCAATAAGGTCCAGTTTACCCTCAGAGGTAAGATAAATCATATGGCAGTCACTGTCGTAAAACTAATGCCTACGCGAAATCCTGGTATTAGTTGTCAAGCAGACTCCAGGATCCCATAAGCTGTGGCAAATGCCGGGACAATGCAAGGAAGAAGATGATGCCCTCTATTAAATTAAAAATAAATAAAATTATTATTTATTAAATACTTTTTTGTTGTAATACTACTATATAAATAAATGGTGCACCGGGGCAGGGTTTAGACTGGGGTTTATTTCCGTGGTAGGCTTATGTTAACTTATAATATGGCTGATATACTTATTTGAATTATTAATAGTACTCTACCCGTACCATGAGTTGTGACATTACGGTTTTCGATAACCACTACCGAGTTTACTATCTGTGCATCACGCTTGTACTATTTTAGTGCGAACGAGATGCACAGATAGTAAACTCGATACTCGTTATCGAAAACCTCAAAGTCACAACTCATGGTAAGGGTACTGGTACATGGTAAGGGTATTGTAAATATTGATTCCTAATTAAAAATTGAAATATACGACATATACTTAAGAAAAAGCGACTAGGACCTGCGGATCCCATCTAGCACGCCGGAGATCTTCGTCGCTTTTTATTAGTTCTATTTCCATTTTTAATGCCTTTATTGCCAAGGCGATACAGCGTGTGTTCCGATATTTATGAATACCTTGACCGCTAAGATATATTTGATGGCGACTGTACATAGAAAGTGATACCGCGTTTTAACGTCAATATGATAATTTTATTAACCTTATCACATCTCATTATAGTGACTGACACGGTATTGTCTCTTTCCGTCTTTTAGGAAATTCCTTTTGTTAGAAAGGGACATTTATCTGACGTTTGTTAAGTTCTATGTTTTATGAATAGCGTCGGAGGCGATACATTACCGCGACAATGTATCCGTCGGGTCTGCGTCTGCGCACCGGTCTTGATACTTGTAAAGGACTTATTATTATTAGCAATATCCGAAGGTAATGCGATGGAGATGTTCAAACAAATCGATACCGTATAAATATAAGTAAATAAAAAAATATATTTATTTTGTGAATGTTTCTACCTAAGTCTATACTTTTAGGTATTTAATAACAGTAAACAATTTTGACGTGTCTTTTTAATGAAAAACGTTTTTTAAAAATCAGTGACTATTACTTACGAAAGCAAAATAATGTAAATAACCATTATGTGATTCATAATTGTCACATACTTGTCATGATTTATCTTTCAAAACTGATTTTCAATAAAAAGATTTGTCAAGATTATTTACCTTTTTTAACTACTTAAAAGTATAAACTATAGTGCTAAATTACTTAAACTAACCTATAATACTTATTTTGCTGTGATATAATTTGTGGATGTCCCCTAAGCTCAATAAATTAGTGTTGTAAAAACTAGATGGAAATAAAGTTTACCTAAGTACCTAATATTTAAAATGTAGGTATGTATCTATAATTATGTAATATATAATTTTTATCTACTTATATGCATAAATCCCTAATCACATATTTCCCGAATTACGTATTTAAGCCAATATATTTCTAAAAGGCTAACACACTAAAAACTGTATGACATATATGTATAACGGTAATACGCAATCCATCGATGAAAAAAAAACTCAACGCAATACGAACAAAAATAAAATAGAAGATTTAATTAAAAACTCGGAAACTATTTAACTAAATTTAGTCAAAGTATCAAGGACATGTATCAGATGCTTTTGCTTCGACGTGCTAAATACCATATTATGAAGTGACCGACAATAGCCAGCGGTCAATAATTCTTTTCAAACGGTCAAGACAACACATTCCCACGACATTGTATTCAAAACAATACAAAATGTCGCAAAAACATTACAAATATAAATACAAGTTCAAAATAATCCAATAGCTTTTACTTGCATCTATATAAGAATCAAATCGGCTTGAGTTCCATTTCTCCAAAAACCAACTTTACATTTGCGCACAAAATTAACACTACTATTCAAAAACGCGTGGGTGGTTCTTAATACTTAAGCAAAAGAGTCAAAGTGAATACATTTTATGTTTCTCAAACGTATAAGTAAGTTTGTAAGTATGCGGTCGAGATTTGATGTTTCTGCATTATTTTAAATGTTTAAGGTCAAATGTTTGTCACAGCAATGCATCAAAGTGTGGGATGTATTGGTATTGTATTACTTTTGTATTGCTACTTATTTACAGATCGTTTAACTTTAAATATCGTGAGAAACTGGGAATCTGGAGATTTTACAACGGCAATTCTTATTTTGAGGTTATGTTAAATTATGACAGTTGACATTTTTCCGTGACCCTAGTTAGGTGTATGTTATTGTGATCGATCGTATTAATTTAAAATCGGCTTTTCAAACCATGGATAAAACATTTTTTAATGTACAATTTTATATATTTTGCCGTTACATAAACCGTTATATAAAATATATTATTATATATTTTGAAATTGAGTACGTACAATACGTACATTCCATTATGACTGAATTAATTCATTCTGACGTCTGGCCTACTAGCCTGTTCTAAAAAAAATGGACCTGCCTTTGGAACCAACCAACCTGGGTTTAATCCGTGTAAGGGCATAGATTTCTGTGACGAACACGGGTAGGTACCTATTTGTTTCTAAGCCACGTAGATTTTTCTATGTATTCAACTATTGCATATTATATTTATCGTTGGCAGAGTACCCAGAACACAAGCCTTACCATAGATCTCAGTCAATTTATGTGAGGATGTCGTGTAATATTTATTTTATTTGTTTTTCATACACTTAACTCATTTTCAGTTGTTTCATTTCTTAAATTCCTACTTAGGTATACGTCAAATCACTTTAACTATTTAGAATAGAACGCTGTTCATTGGTATAGGTCAAAAACTTAACTGAAGGACCATGTCTATGTAGTTGTGCAGATAATTATATGGAACTTACGTCAAAATTTGAATATAGAACCGACATGCGTGTACAGACACGTTACTACTACTACATAAGCTAGATGATTTAGCTAACTTTTCACCTGTATATTCAATTTAAAAAAAGCCGCTACCTTTAAGCCGTATCAAATACACACACATCTGCTAGAAATATTGTACTCCATATACATCCTCAATCCGAAAACCTATTTTATCTCCAATGCAAATGTCCCCCCTTTCAACCACACAATAGTCAACTTTGCAGCTCCGTTGTTTGTTTTCTTACTAGATTAGGCTGTTGAGAGAGATAGACGAACACATTTGTTCAAAGAAATGATATACTACTCATTCGTGCGTGCGACGGAACGTATAGAAAAACAAACTTAAGTTTGCAATTGTCAAACGGCCGATTTATCCGTTAAACTTCGTATGAGTACGTAATAAGCGCGGGTTTCGGTGAATACGGATTTTTTAAATAGTAAATGTAAATTTGCAACAAACCACAGACAACGAATATAAAATATTGCAGAAAAGTGGACCCCGGATGCAATAAAATATCAATTTTTTTATCGTCCCCTCGGCATAGTTTTAGTTTTCTAGTGGCATGCGAATATCATTGGGGTGGAGTAGGAATAAATGATATATGCTAGTTGCTAGGCTTTTGAAGGAATATCTGAAATCTGTAATATTTCATACTCGATTTGACTAAACGGAGGATTTATGTGATGAATGATTGTCCGCGACTTTGTCTGCGTACACATAGGTAGTTAAATATTAATACATTACATTTTAAATATGAATAACCGATGAAGAACATTTTTTTTTTTTCTGGAAAGTCTGTTTAAACTGTACCATTTTTCTGTATATTTTTGGCCTTGCGGTTCAAAACATAGAGGGTACACATTTTTTTATTTCCAGAAAGATAATTTCCCAAAATATTCACTTTATCGAAAAACCAGTATTCTTTTGAACCGAAAAAAATCCCCCACTTCAAATGCATGTACTCTAAAGATTGTTGTTTATTTTTTGCTATTTACTCATCCGAAAGTATTTTGACATAAAAATAAATGTTATTGATAAAACTGTGTCTGAAAACAAATAAAACAATTTATTTTCTAAAATTCTCAGTTTATACTAATTGTCCTGCCACTTTAATCAACAGGTATAGTTATGCCCATAATGAGTTCCGTAGTGGTTCCGACTTTAAGAAAACATTCGGTGCTGAGTTAAATAATCATTTTTTTTTATTGGTTATAAATCCGAAACGAGGTGAATTTCAAAAAAGTTTATTGGACATTTTAGTATGTAAACATGGTCAGGATAAGGCTGTTAAACTTATTCCGTCTCCTCTGGCCCTGGTTACACGGTGTAGGTTCAATTTTCTGTGTTGTCTTTTTTTTTTGATACAAGACTGACCAGCGTTTGATCTCAGTCGCACCTGATGGTAAGTGTCGACGAGGTCGAGGGTGTAGCACGCTTGTTCAGTAACCTATTCACTCTTGCCTTGAAAATACTCATATTATAACTTTCCAGGAATACAGACGAAGGGAGCGCATTATAAGTACTTTCCTTCTTAATGGGTGATAAAAACATTGAACACACGAAAGAAAAAATAAGAGAATAAAATGTTTTAGACCCATCTTTGCCAGTCCCCATACAGCGGGATAAATTACTGGACAGATGTGGAGGGCTATCGATTCTGTGCCGATGGGTGACGCCATTTGCATAGGCTACCATCACGCCCTTGGCCCAGTGGGTGTTACGTTGAATCTGATAGGGGTTCAAACTGATTTCATTACTCCAATTCATTATGGATTTTTTTCAATCCGACGACAATTTTCAAACCTCTCTTCTAGCCGCCCGGAGACGGTCTCCCATTGAATGTAATTTTGAATTTTAATTATGACAAACCATAGTTGCATTTGCCCTGGCAAGCTTTGATTTCTGCTATAGGATATATGTACGACGTCCGTTAACTTTGATCGAGAGACTTTCCCGTCGACAGCGGCGGTGGTGAAAAACGATATTCGATTTCCGACGATTGTCTCTGTAACTCCCATGACGCCTTAAATGAAGTGAAAGAGATACATGCTTGAAACATACGAACTTCGATGTTGGCAGTACCAGGCCAGATGTGAGCAGCCGTATATCTCAGTATAACTATAAACTGTGTGGCATTGCTGGCGACGCCATGTTGCATCGTAGGGACCAACTCTAAATCTTTTGGACCCGGGTATGTCCTTAAACTACATCCAACAATGAGAAGTAGGGCACAGCGTTGACCATCACGCTTGAATCTGGGGCAGCCCAACTGGGGAAGTACCTCCTCCTTACAGAAGACCACAGCCATAATAGCACTGCCACCTTTCAGGTATGTAGTGTTGTGTTCCTGATGGTGACTAAGGTTCCCAGAGCTCCAACCCCCCTTAAAGGCCGGCAACGCGCTTGTGACTCCCCTGGTGTTGCGGGTGCCCATGGGCGACGGTAATTGCTTAACACTAGGCAATCCGTCTGCTCATTTGTCGTCTATGTCATAAAAAAAAAAAATCTCATAACATAAAAAAATAAAGTCGTATGTCCATCATCTGCTTCAGAATCATATTTCGACAGGCGACAGTCGACACCCCAAAACCAGAACCCTGTAAAACCAATTCGCGAATGCAATTTCGGATGCATTAAGAAATGCGGCCGACCGTGAAATTTGTTGCAACTTACACGAGATTAGTGTAGTGATTTATGACCGGGTTCGATTCCCGGCCCGTTTATTGGTTCGTAAATGTTAGGTGTTGTTTTCTAAAAACATGCGCGGTAAAAATTTCGGCGTGTATGTATATTTGAAACCATATTATGCAAACGCATTACTTTTGTTAGTTAAAAGTGGTAAATAGTAATATGATTATATATATGACTAGCTTTTCCTCACGACTTCGTCGGCCAGCAATGCCTGTCTTTAAAGTATGGTTGCGGGATAAAAATTATCGTATGTTCTATTGCGTAGCTCAAACTCTCTCCATGCCAAATTTCATCCCAATTGGTACAGCGGTTTAAGCGTGAAGATGAAGAGGTAACAGACAGACAGAGTCATCTGTCTGTCTGTCTCTCTTCATCTTATAAGTAAATGAGTCGTGTTATTGAGAAATCTAATCGGATTTGTATTTTCTAATTTGACAATCATAAGAATGTCTTCGGACCCGGGTATGTCCTTAAACTACGTCCAACAATGAGAGGTAGGGCACAGCGATGACCATCACGCTTGAATCTGGGGCAGCCCAACTGGGGAAGTACCTCCTCCTTACAGAAGACCACAGCCATAATAGCACTGCTACCTTTCAGGTATGTAGTGTTGTGTTCCTGATGGTGAGTAAGGTTACCAGAGCTCCAACCCCCCTTAAAGGCCGGCAACGCGCTTGTGACTCCCCTGGTGTTGCGGGTGCCCATGGGCGACGGTAATTGCTTACCATCAGGCAATCCGTCTGCTCGTTTGCCGCCTATGTCATCAAAAAAAATGTTCAATACGTAATCTAACTGATTAATCTATTTATGCCTACAATATTATTATTCCTGGCAATACAGGATGTCCGTTTAGTGGAGATAATAATATAAAATGCTGCCAGCATCCTTAGTACAATGGCTCAAGGAGCTTTTATAGATTTAAACTAGTAATTTAAATTATAGTCTGCTAACGAAACCGTAATACTAAGAATTAAAGGAAAAAGCACCTCCTAAGCACATTGAAGGTAATGGTGGAGAAATTCGCAGACTTTGGGCAAGCCTCTGTAGCTCAGTTAGTAGAGCGATGGGCATGTATCCCAGAGTCGCGAGTTCGAGTCTCGCCCGGGGCAGTTGGTTTTTCCATATTTCTTTTATTTCTAAGAATTATAATTTATAATTTGTACAGTTATTGTATTGTATTTTATTTCTTATTAGAAAGTAAAGTACTGATATGCAACTAAAAACCAATTAGTAGATACCTGAAGATTTTTTATATATTGTGCCCTCTGTATGTTGAGGTAGCAATGATGGCAATTAATTATAAAAACGCATTAGAAAAAAAAAATTATATATGAAAAAGATCACGTGACTTCTCGTTGTAACTGTCATTCCAATACATATGTATTTTTATAATTTAGATTGCGTTTCTACAATTGGTTCGCACCTTGTGTAGGACCCCAGCACTTAATTTAAAAAACATACTTCCTTACTATATTAATTTATTATTAGAAATGAGAAACTAACTCTGTCTGTCTGTTACCTCGCTCTCACGCTTAAACCACTTGGAATGAAATTTGGTATGGAGAGAGCTACGAGAAAGGGATATAGGATATTTTTTATCCCGGCGCCATACTTTAAAGGCACGGCTGGAAACGAAGTCGCGAAGAAAAGCTTATACATTATAAAGTACCATTAGGTCGTTCTTACATTTTTAATAAAATAAAGATTCAACTGTACTTACATTAGGCTATTTTTACTATATTCATTAATTGGCCACGACATACTGACAGATGATTGTTGCAGTTTGTATCTACAGATGACACAGTCAATTGACAGATCCGAGACAACGTCTCTGATGACTTAGTAGTCCGATGGCAGCACGACATCTGCCACACTTGTCAGGAGGTGGAGCAGTGCAGCAGCAAACCCTCTTCTGCCGCAGGGTACCTAACCAGACTTTGTCGTATTCCGTCATTCCTTCTAATATGTCACGGCGCCATTCTCGTCTCATATCTGCGCGCTTGTCCCAACCGTCTACATTTTTTTTTTTATGACAAAGGTGGCAAACGAGCAGACGGATTACCTGATGGTAAGCAATTACCGTCGCCCATGGGCACTCGTAACACCAAGGGAGTCACAAGCGCGTTGCCGACCTATAAGTGGGTTGGAGCTCTGGGAACCTTACTCACCATCAGGAACACAGCACTACATACCTGAAAGGTAGCAGTGCTATTATGGCTGTGGTCTTCTGTAAGGAGGAGGTACTTCCCCAGTTGGGCTGCCCCAGATTCAAGCGTGATGGTCATCGCTGTGCCCTACCTCTCATTGTTGGACGTAGTTTAAGGACATACCCGGGTCCAAAATTTATGTGGAAAGACTCCATATCCCGTTTACAATAATCCTTAAACCTTAAAAACGGGATTTTTACTTGATACTAGCTTGGAAAATTACCTTTATAGTAGCGGAACCTCTCAGAACTGAACCAATCCAACCCGTTAGTCCCATTCCTCGTCCAAACTCGCCCCGGGCAAAGTCATCCGCACCCGGAACACCGACATCTCACCTGAGAGCGTTCACCTCTGACCCCGGTCATCTCGACAGCGCCCGTCCCGCTCCCGCGTGCCGCGGGCGCCGTAAGGCTGTCCCTGTCGTCGACCGCTGAGGTTCGATCGCGGGCCGTTTGGATCCGCGTCCTCTGAATTGCAGGGAATCTCGGAAGTGGGTACAAAAATTGAGGAATTATTTATTTTTAAATGAAATTTTGTTTGTGAGATGTAAGCATAATATAAACAGGTCATTAGGAAAGTAACATAATTCAAAAACAGTAAATAAAGTAGGTATAAGGAATCCCTCTATTTTTGCATTGTCAAAAGCTGACCATTGCCCTTTAGTAGTGTTTTTATCAACATCTTATATAAGGCCAAAATGCCGAATTTAGTATAACATACCTTCATCATTTCAGCAGACATAGGCCTCTCCCAAATATGACTTGTATCATCTAGTAGTCGTAGTAGTCGCCAAGCTTGACAGGCGGGTTGGCGACCGCAGTAGCTGTTGAATCGAGTTCGTTGGACGCTGTTGCCCGTCCGTCGGTTTTATTTTGTTGGATCTTACGATACCACGGACAAAGGTAAGGTGGTGCTAATATCAGACCACGGCACTTAAGCACTGCGGCGCTATCGCGAAAAACGATGTTCGTAAACGGACGATTGTCTCTGCCACTCTCATGACCTCTTAAATGAAGTAAAAGAGAAAGATGCCCGAAATATACAAACTTCGTTCGCGGCAGTCCTCAACTGTGCGTTTTTCTAGAAACTTCCTGCCTCGCACAGCAAAACTCTGGAATAAATTGCCGTGTGCAGTATTTCCGGACCGATATGACATCCAAACCTTCAAGAAAAGAGCGTATAGGAATCTTAAAGGCCGGCAACGTACGTGTTGGGAGTGCCCATGAGCGGTGGTAGTTGCTTACCATCAGGCAATCCGTCTGCTCGTTTGGCTCCTATATCATTAAAAAAACCGGTTCTGTACAGTAAATGGTACGTACCACATTTCGTGTACCGCGTGCCGGTCTGAGAAGATGCGCCGTGCACTATAGCAGCGGTACATGTACCATAGCGCGGCGCTATCGCACCGCATTCTCTTACCAGCACTAGTAAATTAACTACTCTACTACAGATTACTAGGTGTTAATGTTAGATAGCACTTAAAGTTCTAAAGTTTAAGTCACAGATTATTTTGTTTTTAAGAGCCAAACCACAAATATATATATTTTTTTATTTATATTAATAACAACAATTCTACACGGAAACGTAAGTGGCGAGTTGAATATGTTTAACATCTAGTGACATCTTCCAACCCTTAGTCCCTTGCGGTGTAGCCGTTGAGCCATCTTTGATGTCGCTTTTTGTGGGGACCCATCTCGCGGAGGGCGAGTCACCGTCTGCCGGAAATAAAATTGTTTAACATTGTATTAGGCAGTCCGGTTTAGTATCCAATAGCCCAGTAGCTAGTCCATCCTTTCCACCCAATAGCCTAGTACATTTTATATATCCTTAAAAGTCGGGTACAGGACAGGAAAGGACTATTCCTTACACCATGGCGGGTGCTGTGTCTCTGTGCGCGTCCAATGACACGGACAGGGGCGCCATCCGTTTAGTGTACCCCGTACATATCATTGAATTGTCGAAAGAGCCTCTGCGCGTTGGCTTAATCCGGCTCCGCATACGCCTCCCAAAAGTCAGGAACACTATTGGTCCGTGTACGGAAAAGACAACACTACTAAATAAGTCATAACTTGAAACAGATGGCACATATTTAAGAAAAGGTGGCCAGGTACTCCGTCCGAGGCAGGATTTGAACCCTGCCTCGGACACCCAACCCTGCATCTCCAGCTTTCGTGGCCCTAACCAACTACCACCCGGACACTGTACCCTTTGAAGTTTCTACAAGTACAACTGGTCCCCCAAAGCGACCCACAGTGGTTTTGACCCACAGTCAGTGGATTCCTGTGGTCTTTCCACGTTGTTGGTCCACCTTATAAGGTCTTCCCACGCTGCGCCTAAAATTTGTACGTTCTTGTGTTTAGACTTGAAAGAATCTTCGGATGTGTTTGGGGATTGTGCAAAAAATGTACAGTCGGCAATAACAGATAAGGATAGACCACCGGATATTATATTAGGGACATTCTTCATCGGCATCATTGGAGTCCCGCACACTACAATGCCGTCGATCCACCTTGTGGGGAGTCTATCTACGCTGCGCCTCACTTTTATACATTTTGGAGAGTGTGCACAGGAATTGCATGATTTAATTCCGCCATCTCCGTTCCATCACCGGACGTCCAGGCGAGGGGAGCGGTTTCATCCTTACATTGTAAATATTCCATTCATTCGACTTCTAAGGAATGGAATTTGCTCCCTTCGTCTGTATTCCCGGAAAGATATAACTTGGGTTTTTTCACTCTGGCCTTACCAATAGGCTGTTACTGAACCAGCGTGCTACACCCTCGACCTCGTCGACACTTACCATCAGGTATGACTGAGGTCTTGTCTTGTATAATGAAAAGATGGTACGAAAAATTTTTTTTTACAGAAACCATTCTTCTTCTTTAAAAAAAATATGGCTTCCATCAATAAATCAATCGATGATTTCGCCAATGAAACTCATTTTAAATGCATAAATTAAAAACAATGACAGCTCAGTAACGACGCATGCGAATATAATGACACGTGACACACATCAAGTCGTCAGTATGGTAGGGTCAACAAAAGAGTTCCGTTATGGTCACGCCGTGACTGTGGTGATTGTTCACGCTGATGCGTTTTGAGGGAAGTTTGTGCAGGGGTTGTTTTACTGTTTAGAACTTAGAACCAACTAGCTAGCTGATCATCATCATCATGTCAACCGAAAGACGTCCACTGCTAGACATAGGCCTCCCCCAAAACGACCAAGAAGACCGATCCTGCGCTTTCCACATCCAGCGGCATCCCGAGACCCACGACTAGGACGTCGGTCCACCTTGTGGGAGGCCTACCTACGCTGCGTCTTCCAGTTCTATAACTTAAAACGGGATAGTTACCATGTATGTTAATTTGAATGAGTTTCTGATATTTCGGCACTGTTGCAAGCGCCATCCTCACGGAATAACTCATATGTGTCGTTATCTAGGAAAAGGGACCTTATTGTCGATGGCACTTACGTCGAATCGCGTTTCGTTTGTATTGTAACATCTTGAACAACGACATAAGCGCCATCGCCAATAAGGTCCCTTTTCATAGATAATGTCACATATGTATTACATATTATTTCCGTGAGGATGGCGCTTGCAACAGTGCCGAAACAATCGGAAACTCATTTAAAATAACATACCATGTATTAACTATCCCGTTTTAAGTAATAGTTGTAATACAAAATTCAACCCGCACAACCGGGTTTTGACTTTGTATGGAGAAAACTGATTTTAACGCCTTAAAACCGGTTTTCTCGATGATATAAAAATTGAAATAAGTAGATAAATAAATGCACAAATATCTAATTAGGTATGTATGTATATATATTCTGCAAGTACATATGCCTTATTGGCGATTTTATATGCCATTAAAACATTTACAGAGGTAGGTATATTAAAATTAAACAATATTAAAGCACATTCCAACTTATATTGGGTAATTAATACAAATAGGTACAGTCGCCATCAGATATATAGAAGCAGCCAAGGTATTCAAAAATATCGGAACATGCACTTTATCGCCTTCATAATAGAGGCGTTGTTCCGATATTTGTGACCACCCCCACAGCTCCGATATATCTGATGGCGACTGTACATAGTGTACATCAACTAATATTTGGTTAAAAATTAAGTAAGTATTTAATTCCATACATGTCATAGAAAACATTCATGATACAAAAAAATGTTGCTAATCACAATAAACAACTACTTACATATACATTCGGGGTTCTAACCGGATTCGATGCCGAGACCTCAAGCTGCGAAAGCTGGGCCACAGAAGTTATTAAGTGAATATTGATTTTTTATATATAATTATTATTTTACTAATATTTTCGTTATTCTCTGAAAAAAACTATGCATGCAAATAAGTAGACAGGTAATGATGATGATGAGCATACAAGTGGTATACAAATATATAAAATAGGATAAAAAACGTTTTTGGCACTCAATCATTATATATATAGGTATGAATATACATATTATACTCTATATTTGAAAGTATATACCTAAAACTAAAAATAAAATTATATTTTAATCTCTTTATAGTTTTTTAACCTCGTCAATCTCATCACACATTCAAGCCAAATTAACTTCTACCCATCGACAACAAACTGTATTTACATCGCTTCGGATTAAAATCGTAATAAATTAACAATATTTTCACTAGTTAATTAAAAGGGGAAACTGACAAAACATTACAAATTTTCAATCCTACATGAAACTCATTCCACAGTATTATTCCTCATTGCAAACTACACCTTAAAACTACTATATTTTAGAGTTCATATCAGACAATCCGGTTTACTAAAGATATGAGGTTTTGGAAGTAACTTAAAGGAATGAGTTTGGTTATCGCAAAGCACGTTGTTGCAAAGGGCAATCACAGTATTATGTTTTACGCCATCTAGCGGATGCCGCTTGCAACTTTTAAATTATAGCTCGCTACAGCACATGAGCTGAGGCGAATAGGTTGAACAAAAATGGACTTTATATCAACGACTTTCTACTATTTGATACTTTAGTTAAGTTTGTTTCAAAATATAGCAATTGGGTTATTAATTAATTATATTTTTTACTTTCTTAAAATGTAACAGATAGTAAAAAAAATGATTTGACGTGTATATTTGTTTCTTTTTTTAAGTATGAACCTAATCGCAATGGAATTACGAATGGAATAAAGTCTAAAAAAGTTATAGTTTATAGTGCACTGCGGTAAGAGGATGACGTCATACTTTGCGCGAACTGACTACGTATTTTGTCGTATCTTACAAGCGGGGATGTAACTCAGTGGTAGAGTGTCTGCTTCGCATGCTGAAAGTCCTGGGTTCAAATCCCAGCATCTCCACATGATATCTTTTTGCTTTTTTTGCTTTTTTTCTTGTTATAATATATTGTAATGTATAACTATAAAAGATAACAATATTATATGAAAGTTAACAAATCGTTAATACTACTATCAGCGGCAGCGTATTCAAAAATTATTTGTATGATAACATTGGAAACCGCACAACTACATATTTCCAAATATCTTTTCAACTCTAACATATAGCCGTCTCCCGTTCTAGTAACAATGCCATTTGTAACAGTTTTTATTTAAGAAATCCTTTGTTTGATTGATTAAAAACCGCCACAAAACATTATCACCACAAATTAAATATGAATGATTGTCATTAGTGAGTGAATGATTTTTCGAGTCAATAGAGCGCGGACACGTGGCGATGTGACCGAATGAACAAATTGCAGACAACTTGTATTTTTTTAATGAGTGATTGACAGACAGCTGCCGTGATTTCTGTGGAGGGATTTTGCTATTATTATTCTGGCAGGCGCCTTTACATGTATTCTTATTTCTTCAGGTGACAACCAAAACTCACTGTTTTTATACTTAATTGTAATTGTTTTAGATAAATAAATGTAGTATTTACTTACTCATAAAAAAATAAACAAAATTAAACCTTATTTAGGTATTTATATGATTCACTATGGTTATTAATTTGTGGTAATAATTAGTGAGTTTTGGTTGTCACCTGACGATTTATTAAATTTTTGCGGCTGAGTATTTGTATATACACAATTATAATTTGGATAGATGTTTAATTACTCCTTAGTTGCATATTTAAAAATAAGATTGTTAAAAGTTCTTTAAAAAATATATAAAATATATAAAAGTAGCTTACTAAGAAGTTCTTGAAAAAAATAAAATAAAAAATAAGGTATTTAAAAAGGTGAATAAAAAATTAAATTAATATTGATCTTACTGTTTAGGTTGCCTAAATAATAGCCAGCCCAGGTTTAATTAGATCGCAATGAGAAAACGCGTTCTACCTGATGTATTTTTTTACAAAATCTTATAGGTATATTTTTACTTTTTATGGTTTAAATACGTGTAAGAAATTAAGATTACCAAAAACCTTTATGTTAAAAAAGTAAAAAGCTATTTTTTTAATCTTCGAAATTACTTTTAAAGCCAGGTAGCCCCGGCAGCCAGGAAATTGAGTCGCGGTTCGATTTCCAGCCGATCCGCCGGAAATCTAACTCCTATCTACCCCCTTTGGCTTTTTGTGCAAACATGGCGGCTTTGGAATCCATGACTATATACATGTATGTGTTGATATTTCTTACTTCATTTGGAAACCGTTTGTTGAGCCAATGTGTATGCTGAGTTTCTTTAGTTTGTCGCCAGGTTTAGCCTAGTGGGTAGTGACCTATGAAGCCGATGGTCCTGGGTTCAAATCCCAGTAAGGGCATTTATTTATGTGATGAGCACACATATTTGTCCCTGAGTCATGGGTGTTTTCTATGTATTTCAGTATTTGTATATTATATATATCGTTGGCTGAGTACCTGAGTACCCACACAAGCCTTCTTGAGCTTACCGTGGGGCTCAGTCGATTTGTGTAAGAATGTCTTGTAATATTTATTTGGGATTCCGTAGACAACTAGGAACCCTTACGACACGTCTATTTGTCTGTCTATCCCCGACTATGCTTAGTGATTTAGACCTAGACAGCTGTAATCTATACTAATATTATAAAGGCGAAAGTTTGTAAGTGTCGTGAAGAAGTAATAAACATACAATTACTTCTTCACGTGTAAACGGGTGGAGCGATTTTAATACAATTTGGTAAGGAGTTAGCTGACACCCCGCATTAACACATAGGCTACGTTTTATCCCTAATAAACCGTACTACTTAAAGATGGCTGCGACATAGGTTTTCATGTAGCTAATGCGTCGCACCAAAAACTACCCAAAAAAAAACAATGAAGTATGCACGACGCGGCCAAATGCCATTGCCGGAGCCTATTGTGCTGGTAATATGTACCTCATGGTGCCATTCACACCGCTTGTCTAACATACTTACAACCAGCATAAGAACACTCGACTAAATACTACACAAGTATAATGAGTCATTATTAATGACTCATCCCTATTGGTTCAGCAGTTTAAGCGTGAAGAGGTAACAGACCGAGTTACTTTCGCATTTACAGTTTTTTGGACATTTTTTGGACCCGGGTATGTCTTTAAACTACGTCCAACAATGAGAGGTAGGGCACAGCGATGACCATCACGCTTGAATCTGGGGCAGCCCAACTGGGGAAGTACCTCTTCATATATACATATATTTAGTATGGATAAGCGATCTGGCGTGTGCAATAATCATGTGCAAGCACAAAAGTTGTTATTAATTTATTTGTGGGTAGGTTTGCATATTGTAATTTTGAAGGTATATTAATATGGTCGGGTTTTTTATCACTTGTCACAATATCTCTCACGCTCTAATACCTCTAAGTATGTGAGTGCGAAAGTGACAGATAGCGCTAAATAGACGATAAAATGTCAACCATGGTAGATACGCAGGTGGTCAAATAATGTGAAAACCCTCCTATACACTGCCAAATTAAGGATTAAGAACGTCTATTATTAAATTAAAAACTTGACAACATTCGTTGCACAACGGAAACAATATTATAAGAACATTTGGCTTAGTTAAAAGACATATTTTTCTAGAGTCAGTATACCCTTACCATGAGTTGTGACTTTGAGGTTTTCGATAACGAGTATCGGATTTACTATCTGTGCATCACGTTCGCACCAAAAAAGTACAACATATAGTGCAAGATGCACAGATAGTAAACTCGATACTCGTTATCGAAAAACTCAATGTCACAATTCATGGTAAGGGTATTATGTTACTACGGCGGTCACAATATAACAGTTCTCTCGAAGACTCGCGGACAATAAGAATAGTTGACCAAGCCCTAATGAATACTTGATCAGCCCAAATGTCAGGCCAAATGGAATATCCGATGAGTATAGCTTCATCAGACCAACTGGTCGAAAAGACGATCAATATTGTATTGGTGCGAGTATTACTGAGCAAGGAGCCATAAATAAATACAAGAGCCAATCAGGTTACCAGAGGGCAACTCAAATTCATCAGCAAATGCAGCCTGATGACAGTTTTTGTCATAGTTTTCTACACACGCACCTACTTTATACCTACACTCAATGATAGTTATTACTGTGACGCCTGCAAAAATCACTGCTCAATAGGGTGTGTATGATTGACAGCTAATAACCGCAGATTTCCCGCGGGACCCGGCAATTTGTCCCGCCGACAACCCCAGCGCGGGCACCCTATCACGGGCGACAGTCGAAGATGATCTACTGTGACTGCTCTAATATTTGGTACTATCGATTCATAAACATATATACATATGTGAACCTTAATCCATTACAATAAGTCCCAAAACTGTATATTTATTTATGCATTTAACTTGAGTCTAGTTCATATATATGTATACATGTCTTCAACTTAATCCATTGAAGTAAGGTGGGAAGTTGTGTACATATTATGGACGCGGTTCTAGCTCAATTTCGGAAATATATTTTATATTAGTACAGTAATATTGTCGCAGATAAAAATTGTGACTGTGCCTTTCTTTTTTTGTAATATTTTATACAATTTAATTATTTCTTGGAGGATAAGTAGGTACTGTGTAATAAAATTCCTTTACTGATACAATTCTGTAATACTCAAGCTCAAAACATATCCATTACCATCCATACCAATATAAATGCGAAAGTAACTCTGTCTGTCCGTCTGTTATCTCTTCACGCTTAAACCGCTGAACCAATCGGGATGAAATTTGGTATGGAGAGAGTTTGAGCTACGAGAAAGGACATAGGATAATTTTTATCACGCAACTATTCTTTAAAGACGGGCATGGCTGGCCGACGAAATTGCGAGGAAAAGCTAGTATTTTTTTTTTTAATGTGCGATCTATTTTTGAGGTAAGATTCTTACGACTTTGGCTTTGGTTAGGGTTTGGTACAGTCTCCATATTTTGTACTTATTTCAAACTATTTCAAGCTACTATCCTAAGAAACTAGGCCTTACAGAGCAAAAACAGGATGGCGCCTGGAGAAAATTACGACATTTTCTTGCCGACAATTCTTATCACCGCGCATAGATTTTTTTTTTATGACATAAGGTGGCAAACGAGCAGGTACTTCCCCCGTTGGGCTTCTCCAGATTCAAGCGTGATGGTACTTCGCTGTGCTCTACCTCTCATAAAAACACAAGATACTACTATACTAACTCTATAATGAAAATGTGTATTAATAATGAATTAATATCGATATCACAAACAGTAATGATCAATCAGCGTTCATCGGGAACCCTTCCTTCGTTAGTCGTAATGACGTGTGTAACGGAATACGCTTGTCTTATGTCAGCTTAAATTGGTAACCCATGTTTCCGTTTTAATATGCTCGGGAACGCTTCATCACCGTATCAGCCTGAGGATCTCTGCTGGACATAGACCTCCCCCAGATCCACGGTGATCGCTTGTGCGCCACCCGTAACCAGCCGCCTCGTCTGCCCCGACCACTGCCACTTAGGTTCAGCGGCGGCGCTACCACGAACAACGATATCCGTAATTTTCGAACGATTGGCTCTGTCACTCTCATGACACTGACTTAACTGGAGCAACAAAGAAAGATGCCCGAAATATACGAACTTCGATGTTCGCGGTACGGCTCCTGCGATCCGGTATCGATATCGGTTATTTTGGTTTTACTGCGAATGACATCATTTCCGGCATAGCCCTGTCCATAGCCTTTTTGGGTGACTTTGAGCTTTCTTATGGGTCACTGGCAAAACACAGAGGTCAAACACTTTCGTCTTCTGACACTATGCGAAACATTGAAAAAAAAATATAGCGTAGCGTAACTTCCCGAACGCTGCCTAGCCGAGTCGTCAAAATCCCGGCATCCAGAGGCGCTACCGCCAAAAACAATGTTCGAAAATTTCGGACGATTGTCTCTGTTACTCTCATAACGTCTTAAT
This sequence comes from Grapholita molesta, assembly GCA_022674325.2. Classification (NCBI taxonomy): domain Eukaryota; kingdom Metazoa; phylum Arthropoda; class Insecta; order Lepidoptera; family Tortricidae; genus Grapholita; species Grapholita molesta. The sequence goes on from CP053137.2 coordinate 14,035,996, forward strand.
TGGGGTAAAAGAAAAAGATGCCCGTTTACGAATATCGTTTTTGGCGGTAGCGCCTCAGAACATTTATCTGTAATATTTATGGATATATAAACATTTGAAAATTAGTTATCTATTAAACCTACTATTCAATATATTCTATGACTATCAAAGAAGATTGTTAAATCCTAACTTGATCCTTACTCTTCATGTAACTTGACAATGGTCTCACCATATGTCACTTCACAAAATTGAGTGACGTTCGCACGTCTACAGAATTCTGTCATAATGTCATATTGTGCCTTGTGTTTTAGAAACATTTTATACTAGGTTTGTAATGTTCTACATTTTTATAGGAACACTTGTAGTTCAAGTTATTATTATGACGGAATCTTTTGCTCTCAATGTTCGAACAACATTATTTACACCCGAAGATCTGGCGAAGCAAAGGTGGAATAGACCGGAAGTCGCCCTCTTACGCGCACGCATGTACTTTCAGGATTTGATACCGCCACAGGATGTCTCGGAAAGTCCTGATTACATTTCCGCTTTAATCCGTTATCTAGAAAACTGCTACGCTGCCGTGAACAAAGCTACTTCAAATCCTCAAACCCAGATAATCTTAAAACTTGCCGCGTCGGACGTAATCGGGGGCTATTTAAAAATGGTGGCTCTACCGGTGACGAAGGAGGCTTACTACAGCGGTGATATATCCACTCGGGATGCTTTGAAATTGTTCAAATACTACGAAAACATTAAAGACCAGCTGCATAGTAATGGCCGAGGCTGGTCAGAGCCGCTTAAGTATATAGGCAAACCTCGATTCCGTGGGGTTCGCTCAAAGCCAGTGTTACCGAGAATAAAGAATCCTTGCGAGAAATTATTGTATGTTAAAAACTTTCAACAAAATGCTAGTATGCCGATGCCACATATAGATTGGAACACGCACATGATGTTCGTCCCGTTGTCGACAAAGCCTATCGTTGACATAAAATCACCGCTGACATCCTCAGTGTTAATGCAGTTCCACCAAGTGGCATCCGATTGTGAACATACCGTTACCCCCGGCAGCAGGAATTTTCAAGAGAATTTTGATGACTGGGTGAACGGCACAGTGTTGCCGCATCTCAATGACGACGATTTCTACACAGCTTTCAAAGGTGTTTTATCGTTACTAGAATCTGAACGAGCTTACAGTGAAACTAAGAAGAAACACAATTATTTTAAGTGTTTACTTTCTAACATGTCAAAGAAAACGATGGTGGTGCTAGCCATATTGATTCTTGAATTACTTTGTTGTATTCCAACTCTGCTTTATTGTGTAAGGAAAAAGAAAACTAAATGGCCACCGCCTCATCAACCTAAATCTAACAAGAAAGGTTCTAATGATAAAACTGTGTTAAACATTAGCGGCGAAACCAAGACTATTACCTCTATGATGAATTCTAGTTATTACAAAAGATACATGAAGAATAAGATTAGCTCAGATAATTCCACTTCATCGGGCACTCGACACTCCTATTCTTCAGTTACCGATGTAATGACCACGGCAGACGAAGCCCCATTAATTAAGAAACTGTCCAGCCAAAAGTCGAAACCTAGTAATTCACAATTACTCAGATACAAGTATACAGAAACTGATAAAATAGACGTTACTCAACGTTATGCTCAGGTGTCAGACATGACTTTGTTGCCTCGGAGAAGTTCTTCGAAACCTACTTCTCACGGCACTGGTGAAACGTTTACTTTGCCAACAATGCTACCACAGGACAAAGTTCTAAAAAAATCAAAGCGTTTCAGAACTCGAAATTTTGTAGAATCATCAAGCCCTGTCACCTACAAGCCATATCCTATCTTCGGTAACGAAATTGAAGCAAAAAATGTTTCAAGCACTCATGATGAACGTAAATTGGAAATTTTCGATGATAGATTAGAGACTGTAATGCGGTTTAGTAGTGATAAAACTGTAATTTCAGCTGGCAATGTAACTCATTCTAAAAATAATGAATTAAGTATCAATAAATCTAAAAAGGAAAGCCAAGAGAGAGTTGACACGTCAAAAGTCATGTTACCAAAACAAAGAAGTAAAGATGTTATGCCAGAAAATAGGAAAGATGAATTAAAGAGTGAGGGGGATAAAAAGAGGAAGACGAGAACAAGCAGAATTCCGAAGAAAATAAATTTACCGGTAAATCATTGTGAACTTTGTTCCTCAAGGTACGTAAATAGTTTCAAGTAACTTAGTAGTTATCTTCCATTTCACTTCCGCTTGAAGCGAAATTTAGTTTAGCCGTGTGGTGCCGGCTGACTAGAATACCACCACCTCATCTCCTCCCGCAGGTGTCGTAAGAGGCGACAAAGGCCCAATACAGCTACAGTGGTCGCCAACCCGCCTGCCAAGCGTGGCTATGGCAACTGCCCCGCAAAATAATACAAAAATATTTGTGGGAGGCCTATGTCCAGCAGTGGACGTCTTACGGCTGAAATGATGGTGTTGATGAAATGAAATATCAAATGCTATTTCTTACATAAGTTCCTAAAAACTCATTGGTACAAGCCGGGCTTCGAATGTGGGACCTTCGGATTGCAAGTTGCACGCTTTTTACCGCAAGGCCACCAGCGTTTCAATAGTAATTTATATGTGTACCAACTGTCAACCTAATATTTTTGGCTGTAGTACCAAACTTAATTGTCAATTTGAGAAGGTAAGAAGGGAGAACATAGGAAATGGTTTTTATGAGCAATAAGAATAATAATAAATAAAGATTACAGGACATACTTACACGGTAAGCTCAAGAAGGCTTGTGTTGTTCTACAAATACTTAAATACATAGAAAACACCCGTGACTCAGGTACAAATACCTGTGCTAATTACACAAATAAATGTCCTTACTGGGATTTGAACCCAGGACCGACGGCTTCATAGGAAAGGGTCACTACCCACTAGGCCAAACCTGACTCACTAGAAGTTCTAAAATCATCTGAAATGCTTTGTTGTTATATTACCCCTTCAAAAAATCATTCAATTTTGTCCCACCTTACCTTATATTGGCATTATTTGTATGGCAGTACACCATTCACATTTTCACAAAATTCCTGGAAAACTTGGGTCATTTTTGTCACAGAATCTTAAGAACTATCAGACTTCGTATCATAACAAAATTGACTCATGTTTAGTAAAGAAAAATACGAACATTTTTTAAAAACTCAAATCGATAGTTTTCATTTCTTTCAAGCTTAATAGTTAAGAGTAAGAGACTATACTATTCATACTATGTATTTCTGTAACCAACTTTTTTTTATACAAGACTGACCAGCGTTTGACCTCAGTCACACCAGATTGTCGACGAGGTCGTGGGTGTAGCACGCTGGTTCTAACAGCCTATTCACTTGAAAAGACCCGAATTATATCTTTCCGGGAATGCAGACGAAGGTAGCGAATTCCATTCCTTAGCCGTCCGCCTTAGGAACGTAGAAGCGAAACGCTTCGTGCGATTGAATAGAATATTTTTTGACCCGGGTATGTCATTAAACTACGTCCAACAATGAGAGGTAGGGCACAGCGATGACCATCACGCTTGAATCTGGGGCAGCCCAACTGGGGAAGTACCTCCTCCTTACAGAAGACCACAGCCATAATAGCACTGCTACCTTTCAGGTATCTAGTGTTGTGTTCCTGATGGTGAGTAAGGTTCCCAGTGCTCCAACCGCTTGTGACTCCCCCGGTGTTGTGGGTGCCCATGGGCGATAGTAGTTGCTTCCCATCGGGCAATCAGTCTGCTCGTTTCCCGCCTACGTCATAAAAAAAAATTCACAACGTAAGGATGAAACCGCTCCATTCGCCTGGACGTCCGGTGGTGAAACAGAGATTGTGGTGGAACTCTCTACGCTGAATTCCATTTTATCCCATTTCAGACCAAGACGGCAGGAACCTGAAGGTTTGCCTAAAAGCAGGATACCGAAGCTGGGCCGCGCGCTCGACGACAGCGCACTGCTAAGCAGTAGTCCGAAGAATAGCAAGTTTAATGTTACTCTGTAATTACTGTATTATTATAGTTTATGTGCAAACTTCTTTTTGTCTCTGTCTGCCTGACCCCAAATGTAGAAGTATGGTCAATGTGGGTAAGACTGTCTATCAGGAAAGACCGACTACCAACCAATTTCCTACATTACCTCGTCGGGATTTAGTGTCATATGACGGACTTCCCTTAAAAATAAAGATGCCAGTCTTACCCACATTGATCTTAAGCTTCATTTGTGACGTTCCATGGCAAAAAGGTGCCTTATGGCGGTTGGCGCTTACGTTGCAAAGCATTACATTAGTATTGAGGCGTCGTTAACAATAGCATAAGCGCCAACTGCCATAAGGCACCTTTTGGAACGTCACATTTATTGGAACAAAATTTGTAGTAGGAGAAATATGTCATCATCACAATAAGCGATCCACAATGAGCGGGTTTGCGCCACCCGCATGCAGTGGATACCCGATTCTTACTAGATCGTCGGTCGACCTTGTCGGTGGCCACGCTGCGCCTATCAGTACGTGCACTACGTTGTCGCTAATCGAGAACCTTTATGCCCCAACAGCCAACGGTTTTCCGTACAATGTGCCCCGCCCACTTCCACTTCAGTTTCGCATCAATGACGACCGGTCTGGCCTAGTGGGTAGTGACTCTGCCTATGAAGCTGATGGTCCTGGGTTCGATTCCCAGTCGGGGCATTTATTTGTGTGATGAGCACAGATATTTGTTCCTGAGTCATGGGTGTTTTCTATGTATTTAAGTATTTATATGTATCTATCTATTATATATATCGTCGTCTAGTACCTACAACACAAGCCTTACTGAGCTTACCGTAGGACTAGGTCGATTTGTGTAAGATTGTCCCGAAAATATTTATATTTATATTTATATTTATATTTAATCAATTCTGATGTAATCGCACAGAGACACTCCCACCATAGCCCTCTCCATTGCCCTTTGGTTCCCGTTGAACCTTCTTATGAGGCCAAGCGTGGCGACTATGGCAACTGCCCCGCAAAATAATACAAGTTATATTTGTGGGAGGCCTATGTCCAGCAGTAGACGTCTTACGGCTGAAATGATGGTGTTGATAAAATGAAAATATCAAATGCTATTTCTTACATAAGTTCCTAAAAACTCATTGGTACAAGCCGGGCCTCAGCGACCACGTTTCTTCAGTGTATATGTCATCACTGGCAACACACACTTGGTTTATCCATTCATTTGACCCTTTACGCACAAAAGAAAAACTTATCGTACTAAAGGTGAACCTTTGACCAGGCCTTACCGGTATTTTTAGTAATACCCTAAATATTGTCGGTAATTTCTAGTTTTGTAATGGTATTATTTATAAATGGTAATTAGGTAAGGAGAATACTTTCTCTAATTAACTAAATAAAATGCAAATATATAAATAATACTGATATAAAATAATACCGGTATGCGATCCCTGCTTTATAAAGTTTATTTATAGGTGAAAAACATAACTGAAGAACTGTATAGACAGTTCCTTGTAGTTGTGCAAAAAATTAACATGGAACTTACGTCAAAATTTTAATATAAAACGCCTACATATGTTACTACTACATAGGCCCGGCTAAGCTTTTCACCTATAATGTGACGGCGCCAGTAATGGACAAGGAACCAATCATGAACATTAGTGCTTATTTCAAAGGAATCAAGCGTTGTGCATTTGTTGGTACATATTCAATTTATAACGTTCTGCTTTTTGAATTAAGAACTAAGTGTCCATCATTAGTGCCATCACCCTACCACCATTTGCCATCTACCACGAAACCTATCCAAACATAGTCAAATTACAGTCCACAATGTCGTGAGTGTGGATTGCCTCCAAATATCAGTGTCTGAACTGAAGTTTCAGTTAATTCTGTAAGAATTACAATTTGTTTACCTTAAATAGTTCCGATCCCTGGATTACGGTTAATCACTGATGAATTTATTGGGGCTGATCCCAGCACCGGGCAGTGAGTTATAGCACATTTCGGGGCAGGTGCTCGTGGCTGGTAATCTGTCATTACACCCACTTAGCAGATTGGGCTCGGACCCGCGCATAAATAAATAATAACCGGAGAAGTACAATGATAAATATGCAGGGGGTAAAAAGTCATTATACTTGCGCGAATTTTAGTAATCGCGCTACCTGAGGTTTTAAAAAAGCGTGTTAACCTGGAGCCTTAGCAAAGATACTAATAAATAAATAAATAAATAAATATTTCGGGACAATTTGACACAAATCAACCTAGTCCTACGGTAAGCTCAGTAGACGACGATATATATAATAGTTATAGATACATATAAATACTTAAATACATAGAAAACACCCATGACTCAGGAACAAATATCTGTGCTCATCACACAAATAAATGCCCCAACTGGGAATCGAACCCAGGACCATCGGCTTCATAGGCAGGGTCACTACCCACTAGGCCAGACCGGTAAATATGTAATATACAATCAACCAATTTAATTTATAAGCCACTTCGTACCTTGTCACAGTGATAATCTATATGATTTCGCAAAAGATCTCTTGTTAACGTCACTGTGACAAGGTTCGAAGTGGCCTAGAAATCAAATTGGTTGACTGTACAAAGATCTCGTGACGTGTTGTTCTCTAATTGGACTGCGACCCCGGACACCTAAAACTTACACTTTGAAAACTTGTCTAGTTTTATAAGGTTTTATAAAAACTAGTTCATCAAACGTATTGAGGAAGGTTAAATGCTTTTTATATTATAAGGTACAGAACAGACAAGAGCTTATATAAAAAAATATTCGTGATTTTCAGAAAAAAATGCTCCCAATTAACGACATGAAAAACGATAATTTATGTGAGTTTTTTGACGATAATTAAGCATAAATTCTGTATGTAAATTCATTATTTGCCTTTTTTGCATTGTATTACTGCTTAAGTTTATGAAATGAGCATCAAATCTTAGTATTTATCAAATTTAATACTTAATTATCGTTACAAAACTGATATACCTAGTTAAGTTTTCTACACGGCAGTTGGGGGCATTTTTTCTGAAAACTCACTTATATCATTCTTACTTTATATGTATGCTTATCCTCTAAAATAAAATAAAATTGAAAGGTATTGGGAATACATTTATTTACTTACTTTGTTCAATTACACAAGACCCTGTACAGTCAAGTGCAAAAATATGTACCGAAAGAATCTTTTCATAAAAACGTCCTACAACCTTATATACTGTACAATAGAGTTACTCGGTACATACATATTTTTGAAACATTGGCTGTGAACGATTTTTTACAGTTGACTGTACCCTGGGGCCGGGTCTTGTCCCTGAGCTGCGACCAGTAACCAGTCGGCGGTGCGAAGGATACCTAAATGTGTCATGTCTATATACGTTCCTCACAAGTCAGGGTATTGGCGTGTATTCATTTTGACGCCAGAAACAGCGATCAAAGGGTTAAATTTTCATTTCACGAAAATACTATATGAAATTAAAACCAGATGTCTACCCAATATCGGATTCACTTTATCCAATGCAATGGGTACTTAACAATTAATCTGCACCCAATTCAGCCAGACGCGAACGATTAGCTAGGGTGTCCATGCCGTCCGTAAATTAAGGAACGTCCTGATTGTCCCGATTTGTCCGATAATCCCATGTCGATCGGGCATTAGCGCAACAATCGCGCGTAATCCCGCAACATTGCCCCATTGCAAACCTACCTTATTAGCATCGGTTTGCTAAGTATTGGCTCGAATCAACCATTTTAACCTCTAGTTGCCTACAGACCAAAAGCAGCCAAGGCAAATACAATTTTCAAGTGTCATTATTACAATTTTAACTGGATTGGATTGGGAGACCCTTTTATAGGTCTTTGGGCGGTTAAAGGGTGAAAGTAACTTGGGTTTGTGTTATGTCATTACTAAGCTTAAGAGTATATCCCAACGTAAGGTACAAGACTCCTTCTAGTCAGTTGTAGTGCTACAGTCTATAGGCGCGCGCGAATCGTACTTATGTAGATAAATACTGCTTTTCTTATGTGGTATTTTTAACATATAGCATCTGGTAAATTAGGTAAATATGAAACGACACTTCATAGTTACGAAATACAAGATACGTGATAATGTCGCCAGGTTATGAACAATTATTTAACCCATTCACTGCTGTAATTAACTAACTCACGAGTTAACCAGACGAGTATAGGGTCGTAAAGACCTGGTAAGCAGTTAACGTATATGCTATAGTCACTATTAGCTTATCAACCCATCTTTAACGCACTGTATACCACACAATAGTGGTCCTATTGCACCAAATAGTTTGGCAATGAGAATTATATCCCTGGCCAGTATTTATGGCGGTCCGCGCTATTAGTGATGCCATAAGTAATTGGTAGTAAAAGGAGGCAGTGCTTAACTGTCATGTTATATTGTCTGTGGTATCTGGTAATGATATTAAAGTGTTGGTCATTTAAGTAAAAATATATTACAGGACATTGTTGCTCGGAGGGAACGTCACTCGAATGTGTTTTACTGGAAATAAAAACAAATGATTTTATTAAAAAATACACTGATTATATACTACCTTACCTACTTCAAACTTAGCCTCAGTATGTCTATAAAAAATTAAGTAAAATGCCTTTTAAAATAAAATTATTTATTTTTTCTTCCACTGCTACTAACAAATTAGGTTTATAATAGCTTATCTAATTTGGTCAAATCTAAGCCACCCTAACATTAAACCCTAAGAATTCTGTGGTAAGGTTAAGAATCTTTTTAAAATAACATATTAGCGCCAGTTTACAGAGGAACCATACAAGAATATTTTAAGTAAGAATATACTAACACAATTAGAAATAATAATATACTTATATATATTTTGTATGTGTGTCCACGTATTTCGTACGTACGAGTTAATAGCTAATAACTGTAAAAAATATTATAAAAATCGGACCACTCTGTAAAAAGACGACGTCGACTTTAGAACCTCCACCGTTTTATTTACACAAAAAAAATATGTACGTTGAAAAAAAAAGCAAGCCATGCAAAAATGCAAATAAATAGATACTTATAGCATCCCGGGTGACCGCTCCAAATTGATACAGTTTACCAATAATCCCACAAAATTAAATAAACATAAAGCAGGCGGGTCGGAGTTCACGTCTGATTTATCGCTGGACCCGGCTTACTCTGTCCGGGACAAATCCTCGTGACAAAGTGGCGTGGGGACACATTAGCATTTTTACAGGGGACATATGGAATTGGCAGGGTTAGAAAAAATAGAGCGATAGAATGGGATTTACTGAGTAACTCAAACTATAAGTATTGTATAACGTTAGGAATTATCCCCATCCCCTCCCGCGGGTGTCGTAAGAGGCGACAAAGGAAAAATCCTACGGATGTACCGATCTACGGCTACTGTGGTCGCCAACCCGCCTGCCAAGCGTGACGACTATGACAACTAAACCCAAGATGATACAAGTCATACTTAAGGGTGGCCTATGTCTAGCAGTGGAATGCATACGGCTGAAATGTGAGTTCGAGTCTCGCCCGACACAGTTGATTTTGCCATTTTGTCCTATATCTATTTAACTATATATATATATATAAAAGAAAGTGGGCTTTGTTCAACCGCTTATAACTCAAGAACGGCTGAACCGATTCAAATGCTTTTGGATTGGTTAGAATCGTCACAGCCCTAATTGAGACATTAAAAAGTCACAAAAAATCCGTGATTTCGAAAAATAAATATGACATCAAATTGTATATCATAAGGACCTTCAATAAAATTAGTAATTTTAGAATTGTTTGTGTATTATTTAATTACCTTAATTAAAATCATATATGTTTTAGCTAATTAAAAGCTATCACTACTTTTATACAATTAAAACTGTTGTGAGCCATGTTACTACTACTTAGTTACAAACGGATAAACTCACGTGTAATTATATCGCACTAGGCGACATGTGAGTGAGTGATACACCCTCATCGCGATCGGTGTGTCCTGACTCGGTTTGAAGATGGGTACCAGAGCTTACCCGAAACATGTCGCCTAGTGCGATATAATTACACGTGAGTTTATCCGTTTGTAACTTAGTAGTATCACTACTTTTGTCGTTTTTTAGGCGGTACGAAGTTCGCCGGGTCAGCTAGTATATAATAAATGTGGTTATAAAAAAATATGTTTATACGTTAGCAGAGGTTTTATACCCAATGTTAAACATCGCAGCAACGGACCCCCCTCAGAACGGGTACGGGTACCATTTTGTCGTGCTATCCGTCCCTATCGCACTCATATACTTGTTGGAGCGTGACATATAATGTACAAACCCGATCATATTAGACTACTAGTGTGATATTGATAACCGCTTAACTTTCGTTCTACGGATTTCTCTTAGCCACTGAAGACAGACTGAACCAGATTAGATCATATGTCGTGTCATACATTCAGCGTGGTCGGTTAATAAGTGTACAAAACAAAGACATTACAGTTATATTGAATAAGGAGCTTCATCCGGAGAGATGCTACATTTGACGCTCACGCAACTATCAACTCAAGCCATACAAATTGATTTCATTTCATTTCATTTCATTTATTCATTTCTTATTATACATGCTTATTATACATATTATATGATTCGTGAGTGATTCTAACAATAAACATATTATATGATTCGTGAGTGATTTTATGAGAGGTAGGGCACAGCGTTGACCATCACGCTTGAATCTGGGGCAGCCCAACTGGGGAAGTACCTCCTCCTTACAGAAGACCACAGCCATAATAGCACTGCTACCTTTCAGGTATGTAGTGTTGTGTTCCTGATGGTGAGTAAGGTTCCCAGAGCTCCAACCCACCTTAAAGGCCGGCAACGCAACGCGCTTGTGACTCCCCTGGTGTTGCGAGTGCCCATGGGCGACGGTAATTGCTTAACACCAGGCAATCCGTCTGCTCGTTTGCCGCCTATGTCATAAAAGAAAACTATGAATGAATTAAAACGGTACATTAAGTATACTAGGTACAGATGTAGTGAATAATCCTTTCCTTTCGTATTTTCTCGGAAATGTTCGTTTTTGTCTTACTACTTCACTCGCACTCAGTACCCATCGAGATAACGTAGGGAACGGTCGCATTGCAAGAGGAAGTATCTATATAGAGTAGTTAATACCACATAAATATTTTGTTGATATTTATGTTAGATTTTGTGATAAAATTCATGGACTCGTGTATTAATGCAGTCCACCTATATTTTGATAGACTTTTTACATGTCACTCTTGTCTGTCATTTTTGTATGTGACCACGCCATCAAATGCGAAATCGAGTACCGAAAACACGAACCTGAGTTGGAAAATTATATGGCTAGTTTTGTAATCACCGTTCATGAAAACTCTGACGATGATACACCAGAAAATAGTTCTGATTCTGACTGTGATATGGAAGTTGGAAGTATTGTTTCGCATCACACTGCCCACTCCGCTCCTCCTCCTCTTATCCCGCTGTCATAATCGAAGTCGTTCATCCAATCAGAAAACCATATTTATTTATATTAATTTCTCTGCTGGTTTGTTTTGTTTTATGTTGAGGTGTCTTTTTTGTTATGTCATAGTACTTTTAATTAATTACAAAAATTTATTGTTATAAAAAAGGTCTGCAAAATCCTACTGTAGTTTTGACTTATAGTTAGACTTTTGGGGTTTAAATTTATTGTAATAAAACGTTCTCGGTAACTAGTTATATTTTTGTTTACCTAACGAATTCTTTATATTATAGAATCGTGGTGGTTTTAACATCTCAGTGTAATATACGTCAAACGGGCAGTTTGACATTTGACATTGATAAATAAAGTATGCGATTTATTTGATACCTATACGTAATTTAATAATACAGTAATTCATAGGCACATCGGCACCAATCGGGTGTTATTGTTGTTCCGAGTTTTGCCGATAGGAAAGGATTATTCACTACATCTGTACCTACATAACGATTATAATCGTAACATAACCGGTCCTTGGTTCACACTTGGGAACGGGACTCGTTAACAATAAGCAAGCACACACAAACAGCATTAATTTAGCAAACATCTCGCGCTCAAGATTCACTATTTATTGACGACGACAAACAAATAAAAGCCAAGGAATTCAGAACCGTCTGACGTAAGTAGAGCCCTTACAAGCGTGCGGATACAAGGTGAGGCGTATAACCCTAAATTCACCGTTTCCGGTATAAAAGTGTCCATAACTACGACATTACCACGTTGGATGGCTATGGACCATTTGCACCATGCATGGATGTTTCATATTATGTATTTAAGTATTTGTATATTATGTATATCATAGACAATGCACACCGGAGTGCAGGCAGACCGAAAAGGAGATGGCGGGATGACTTGGACTCGTTCTGCATACAGTGGCGGGATCACACAAGTGGCAGGGTTGAGTGGAGAAAAAGAGGGGAGGCCTTTGCCCAGCAGTGGGACACAAACACAGGCTAATAAAAAAAATGTACCTATATCGTTGGCTGACCCACAACACAAGTCTTCTTGAGCTTACCGCGGGGCTCAGTCGATTTGTGTTAGGATGTCCTATAATATTTATTTAGAAGTTGAATTATATTATGTATTTAGTTACTAAATAGTATACCTATAGTTTTAAGTTTTATGTACTTATAGATTTGACTATCTATTCTCTTATAAATTAAAAAATATGTATATTTATCAATGGCGACATTACCTTTTCTGCATGAGTCCAAAGAAAACTATGTTCAATTTAGTTAAGCCGGCGTAAATCGGCTTGCGGATGCACCGCAACTGATGATTTAGTGGCTGTATGTTCAGCCAAGCCGGGGGATCAAATAATATTGGTCGCCGACAAATTGTAGGAAAGGGGAGTTAGACAAATTAATCACACCGTCCAATTTCTCGGAAACAATGCGGGGTTGGGCCCCGCGGGCGGGGGTTAGTCAATAAATTACTGAGCAGTGTGATGAAGATGTTAGCCGAGTTAAAAATTGAGTACCCTAAACCTAAGCAACTGCGAACTAGTACATTTTTTTGACGGTGGCAACGAAGCATACGGTTCGCCTGGTGGTAAGCAGTCACCTTAACCTATGGACGTGCCTTGGGGGGCAGTTGGCATACCGCCACGCGGGCAGGCGGTTTGGCGACCGCAGTAACTGTATTCAGTTTTATTTCGTACTGAGCTTCGACGGACGCTGCTGTCCGTCGGTTTTTCCATTTGTAGCCACTTACGTCAACCGCGGCAGGAGATGGGGTGGTGGTATTTTACACACGGATACAAATAATACTGTACCGATATTATTGGCTATTTATTATATTACTATTTCACGCTAACATGCACTAAAGTACTTCATGGTTTTGTAATATATAATACCACGCTACCGCGAAAATCGAAATTCGTAAATTTCGATCGGTTATCTGTCCACTCTCATCCTTACACACACATTTCAGCCGTATGCAGTCCACTGCTGGACATAGGCCTCCCACAAATATGACTTGCATCATCTTGGGGGTAGTTGCCATAGTCGCCACGCTTGGCAGGCGGGTTGGCGACCGCAGTAGCTGTAGATTGGGTTTCGACGGACGCTGCTGCCCGTCTGTAGAATTTTTCCCTTTGCCGCCTCTTACGACACCCGCGGGAGGAGATGGGGTGGTGCTAGTCTAGTCAGCCGGCATCACACGGCACTCTCATCCTTAATTGGAGTAAAAGAGAAATATTCTCGTTCATTGTGTATTAATTAATTTTATTTTTAACTTCGCCCCTAGTACAATTCTCTTTCCCCCCGTTAAGAGTTTACTCAATTACTCCAACTTAGCTTCCCGACTCTTTCTTAACCCATAAATAACTAGCGAGTTTTCACTCCGTTATCATCGAGCACATTTCTCAGCGCCATCTGTGGGACCATCTCGATATCTGTCCCCGGGGACCTCGTTACTTTAATTACTGCACACCTATCTCAATTACAAGTGTTTGGCGACACTTGAGACCTTGTCGCGATTACAGTTCTATATTTTAAACCTTATTGCAATGGAATAAGGACTTTTATTCATCGGCGTGATTTAGTGTTTTTTGAATTGCGTGCGAGTTTAGGTGTCAGAAAAACCAGAGTAACCTGGCCTGTATTATGATAGTGTTAACATATTCAGTAATGAAAAGCTTTAGTGGTAAAAATAAATATTACAGAGCATCCTTACACTTTAATTGAGCCTCATGTTAAGCTCAGCTTGTGTTGTAAGGACTCATCCAACGATATATATAATATACAAATACTTTAATACATAGAAAACAGCCATGACGAAGGAACAAATATCTGTGCTAATTACACAAATAAATGCCCTTACTGGGATTTGAACCCAGGACCAACGGCTTTATAGGCAGGTTCACTACTCACTAGGCCAGACCGTGTTTTTCCTGTGTGGTATAGTGATCGAACATTGGTTCTTAATTCGAAGTTTCGGGTTCAGAATTCGTCTCGTCACTGAATTTTTTGAAACTAAAGTACGAAATACCTTTAAAAATACGGTTTTTTAGTTGAAGGGAAATATTCTAATAACATTTGACTTATACCTAATTCTAATAAACCTTCCATATGGAATGGAAGCATGACATAATTTTTTTCATATTACATTTATTTACAGAGATTACAATCGTATTATGATAACTACAAGTACTTAACTAGTTACAGTATAAAATTTAAAAAAGGCCCTTGAGGCATTGTACCAAGGATGCTGGCGGCATAGTATATATTTTTCTCTATTAAGTGACAAAAGTAGTTAATATTATGCTAGCTATCCAACAGCCCATACTCTGTAGGTGAAATGAATAATATAATTTCAAGAAGGTTTGCTAAGCTAACCGGAAAAGGGTGGTCGGGAAATCTTAGGAAAACAAACAGGGGATTAAATATGGGGTTGAATTTTCAACGGGTTGGAGCGGTAATGTATAAGAAGGTACTTTAAATATTTGGATAAAGGAAAAAGTCGCTGGTCCAACTCGAACTTAGCTCGAAAGAAAGTAAACCAATGAATGATATACCGGCGCAGATTATGCAAAGATAATATTTAGTTCCTTTTTTTTTATGACATAGGCGGCAAACGAGCAGACGGATTGCCTGATGGTAAGCAATTACCGTCGCCCATGGGCACCTGCAACACTAGGGGAGTCACAAGCGCGTTGCCGGCCATTAAGGGGGGGTTGGAGCTCTGGGAACCTTACTCACCATCAGGAACACAACACTACATACCTGAAAGGTAGCAGTGCTATTATGGCTGTAGTCTTCTGTAAGGAGGAGGCACTTCCCCAGTTGGGCTGCCCCAGATTCAAGCGTGATGGTCATCGCTGTGCTCTACCTCTCATTGTTGGACGTAGTTTAAAGACATATCCGGGTCCAAAAAACTCCTACTTTACTCCTCCTTTTGTAAGAGTTAATTATACCCAACATTGAATTAAGCTCCGTTTACAATTAAGGACTTAGCACCTGGCATATGCTGCAACACGCATTTCGGAGTTTTATATTCAAATTTTGACGTAAGTTCCATACTTTGATACTTTTGCAGCTAGAACCTCATAGCTCTCAGATTTACATCATTTCAATTATTATTTTTCAATTAGTTTTGATTTTCGACTGTTAGTAATTATTTGCTCGTAGAACCGATGGCCGTTGGGGCGTAAAGGTTCTCGAGTGGCGACCACGTACCGGAAGGCGCAGCGTGGGCAGACCTCCCACAAGGCGGACCGAAGCTGCTAAAGATCGCGGGAATCCACTGGATGCGGGTGCACAGGTGGCGCAAAACCGGTTACTGTGGGGCTCTTTAGGGGAGACCTCTATGTCCTACAGTGGACGCCCTTCAGCTGATATGATGATGATGATTAGGTAGATATTTCATTGTATTCTGTAATTACACAGAATTAATTATTATTATAACTTATTAGGGCGACGACTGACGGATTGGCAGCGGCATCCGTCGGAACCGAATCAACAGCTACTGCCGTCGCCAACCCGCCTGCGAAACGTGGTGACTATGGGAACTCCACCCCAAGATGATACAAGCCATAAATGGGGGAGACATTTTATGTCCAGCAGTGGACGTCTTACGGCTGAATTATGATGATTATAACTTATACTTACAATGTAGAAGTGACCTCTTTTAACTAAGAATCTTTATTAAGAAGTAAAATAAGCCCAGTTTCATTAATGATAATTTTGACGGGCTGCCTTGTGCAGTTTCCTTCAGATATATCGGAGCTACGGAGGTGGTCACAAATATCTGAAAATGCACTTTACCGCCTTGACAATAGAGGCGTTGTTCCGATATTTATGACCACGTCCACAGCTCGGATCTGATGGCGAGTATTCCTAACATTTTTTCCACAATTTCTTATCTTCAAGTTTGAACAAGAGTCTAATTGTAGACCGCGGTATCTGCAGGAGTTATGGCCTTGCATTATCAGTACTAATTTGTTTATCAGTTAGAGTTTTATTTATTGCCACTTACTGTACAGTGTGCCTCTCATAAGCTTTGATGTTGGTTTTAAAATGTTGTACGACACGTGGGGGTATTTTTACTAAATATAGGTATAAGTTAAAAACACCTGACGGACCATGTCTATGTAGTTGTGCAGAGAATTAATATGGAACTTAATGTCAAAATTTGAATATAGAACGCCGACATGCGTGTACACACGTTATTACTACATAAGCCAGGTGCTTTAGCTAAGTTTATCACCTATATCTATTTATCTACATCTAGTATATTTTCTAGGGCTCCATAATCAACACAGATACCCTTCTAGTTTCGCCATATTTATCTGTCATGTACCTATATGTGAATTTATATATTCGCAAGCCAAAACAAAACGCGTATTTGATCCTAAATCGTGGGCGTTTTCTATGATTTTACACAACACAAACCTTATTGAGCTTGCCGTGGGGCTCAGTCTATTTTCGTAAGAATTTCCTATAATATATATTTATTTATTTAGTCTTTAATGAATTTCACTTAAAGGTCAAAAAATTTAGTTCTCAACTTACTCAAAAGTCCAAAAAATAAAACAAATCACGAAAGTAAACTTTTATATGTAAAGAAACTTAATCATATGAAAAGTTTACGTCAAAAATATTTATAGAATAAATTTTGATTTATTTACTACGGAACTTTACCGATATCTTGAACACTTTTTGTATGTATGTTAATTCAAAGACTAAATTGTCCTGTCAAATGAAAAACTTCAAACTAATTTTGAAATCGAAATAAATTAACAAAAGAGTGTGTGTCACAGCCATTATTATACCTCCTTACATGAATGTACTTAATTGAATATTCCCGCTCTGGGAAAAGTAACATTTGCACATAAAAATTCTACAAAAAGGGTGTAAAATACCACCCACACAAAGGGTGCTCCACATACACTAAATACATTATATACACAGGTGGGGTGGGGTTAAAGGTTGGCCAATCGACAGGAAGCGGAGCGGCGCGGGGCTTCCGGTGTTTTTTTTTTAATTGCGTGAACGATTGGCGACCGACCAGGTGCGCGGGCGCTCGTGTGGAAACGGTCGAGATTTGATGATATGATATTTAACTTGATTTTATTGTGGCATTTGACTTGGCAGCCGACTTTTAAATATGCAAGCGTTAATAGTTGCGTAGATTTTTTTATATTTAACACCAGACTTAACACATTGATTTTATTTATTTAATCTTTGTTGCACAAAAGAAAATCTTACAGTACAAAAGGCGGACTTAATGCTATAAAGCATTCTCTTCCAGTCAACCTTTAGGCAAAGCAGAAAAAATTGTAGGCGCACTAGCAAAATCAAAACAAAGCAAAATAATTATGTAGATACAATTCTTTTTTAATACGAGAATAAACTATTTTTTTAATCGGATACTGATTGGCATGTTTTGCTCGATACCAAGGAGCTTAATTTGTTTATATACAGGGTGGAAAGATCGAATGCCACATGGATGGCAACTGCCTTAAATATTGTAAATAGCACATTCTGTGTAAAGGAAACATACCTTTGTTTTATGGATTTATGAATAATCGCCACAGACGGGACTCGAACAGGTCAAATGTGACAAAAAAAATTTTTTTTTTTTTTTTATTATTATTATTTTTTTTATAAAAGACTGACCAGCGTTTGACCTCAGTCGCACCTGATGGAAAGTGACGACGAGGTCGAGGGTGTAGCACGCTGGTTCAGTAACAGCCTATTCACTCTTGCCTTGAAAAGACCCAAATTATATCTTACCGGGAATACAGACGAAGGGAGCGAATTCCATTCCTTAGCAGTCCGCATTAGGAAGGTAGAAGCGAATCGCTTCGTGCGAATGAATGGAATATTCACAACGTAAGGATGAAACCGCTCCCCTCGTCTGGACGTCCGGTGGAGGAACGGAGATGGCGGAATTAAATCGTGCAGTTCCTGTGCACACTCACCAAAATGTATCCTATAAAACACAGACAAACTAGCAACCCTGCGACGGTGCTCAAGGCTTTGTAACCTTACACTCAGTAATTCAGGATCGCCAATGAGTCTGCGAAGTCAATGTGCCGTGTTTTATGATGCAGATTGAAAGACTTACTTATAAGGTTCATTTTTCGGTAAGTAATAAATAGCAACCTTATCAGTCAGTTGACCGGTTCGAGTCCCGACTGAGGCAAGCGATATTTCATAAATCCATACCACCGCAACGACCAATACTTAATCAGTTTAAATTAATTGATGATATTGATAAGTATGTCATCAGAAAATATGTAATTGCTCCACTAAAATATCGAGTTTTCATACTTCTGGTAAAGGCTATTTAATCTAGACTCAAACTATTTCCATACCTTTCCTTAAGTTATTGAGCGGTTTAATGCATTCACTGCCACCGACGCACATGTGCGTTCATTTCCATACATTTTTGGAGGGGGTGGCAGCGAATATGTTAAGAATAAGGATATATTATGGGTGTACGCATAATTATCTACTTTAAGATTTGATGTCGTATCATTGTTTTGAAAAGATAAGTCCCGCCGTACTATCTTGATCTAGATTTTTCTTTGACGTTCATAAGTGTTCATGTAATGTGCCTAAATTGAAAATAAAGATATTTTTAAGAGGACAGATATATTCTCACATGTTTTATATTAGTATGGTTGCCCGTAGACAATCATGAATTATGAATAGGAACGATATATCCCATAATTTCAATTTTATGACCCCATTATCGGGCTAGAACTATTCCGTGCATATTTCAGACAATTAGAGGAGCAATCGTGGGCATTCGCACCCGTGGTCAGGGCCGCGAAAAGGTTCAGTTTCGGACAAACTTCAAAATGCCCAGTACCCTTACCATGAGTTGTGACTTTGAGGTTTTCGTTAACGAGTATCGAGTTTACCTACTATCTGTCCATTTCGTTCGCACTAAAATAATACAAGCGAGATGCACAGACAGTAAACTCGATACTCGTTATCGAAAACCTCAATGTCACAACTCATGGTAAGGGTACTGGTTTACTAGCAGGAGCAACAGAACAGTCTAGAAGATGCAGGAAAAATTAACAACCAACCAAACAATATCACCAACAGTTTGCAGTTTGTCGAAAATATTGTATAGGTACTGTTAGAATGACAGCTCAGTAAAACAATAAGTCGTTGTATTTAGGAGGAAACGGGAGTAGGTATGCAATGATCTATACAAACGCTCTCGACTGATTCTTCCCTAGTTTTTAACCTTAGAGCAGTGAATATTTCAGCAAAGATTGAGATCATCGTCATTTGTGTCGGACTGTTTCGTATTTTTGGTTATTTTAATTTTTTTTTTAGATTTAGAGCTCAGAGGCTCTAGTGTAATCTTCTTTTGACGTAGAAAAACGTTTACGAACGCGTAAGTGATAATGTTATTTATATGGGAAACGCAAACGCGTTCGTGAAGTAAAGTTACGTTAAAAACTTACACTCAGGGCTCTGTAAACATCGTTAAATACGGCTCACTCAACTATATCGCAAACAGTCGCTTATCATTCACATATTATAGAATAATACTGTTTTTTTTATTATAAAGCGAAACTGGGCTATACTTATCCGTATTTGCTACATTTTTATATTTCCAAGATTAAAATGACTTTACAGCTTATACCTACGTCTGGTCACTTCGCAAACTGCCTGACAACCCAACCTTCCTCTGCCCATAACTCAGTGGACAAAGGGTGTCCGCGTAATGAAATTCCCTCCCTCCCCGCGGGGCACGCCACAACTATTTGGCCACTGCCAGATTAGCAGAATGTTAGTTATTGCAGCGGACGGACTTGTGATTACTCTTGTGGTTGTGGTTTTTTATACAGTATATTGGAGTGTACAATACTTAGACGTCAACGTGACGTAGTGGGTAGTGACCCTGCCTGTGAGGCCGATGGTCCTGGGTTCGAATCCCAGTCAGGGCATTTATTTGTGTGATGAGCACAGATATTTGTTCCTGAGCCATGGATGTTTTCT
This sequence comes from Grapholita molesta, assembly GCA_022674325.2. Classification (NCBI taxonomy): domain Eukaryota; kingdom Metazoa; phylum Arthropoda; class Insecta; order Lepidoptera; family Tortricidae; genus Grapholita; species Grapholita molesta. The sequence goes on from CP053137.2 coordinate 14,056,488, forward strand.
ATGTATTTAAGTATTTATATGTATCTATCTATTATATATCGTCGTCTAGTACCTACAACACAAGCTGAGCTTACCGTAGGACTAGGTGGATTTGTGTAAGATTGTCCCGAAATATTTGTTTATAAAAAAATAATAAGGAGCATAAATCAGTCAACATTGGTACTTTAATACATACAGCCTTAACCTGGAACCTATTTCTCGAAGACTTGTAACTTGTAATACAAGCGGAAGTCTCTTTCTAAAGCAAAGTTTACACTTGCAAGTTTTATTGCAGCAAGTAGGCAAGTTTTGGAGCCGGGTATGTCCTTAAACTACGTCCAACAATGAGAGGTAGGGCACAGCGATGGCCATCACGCTTGAATCTGGGGCAGCCCAACTGGGGAAGTACCTCCTCCTTACAGAAGACCGCAGCCATAATAGCGCTGCTACCTTGCAGGTATGTAGTGTTGTGTTCCTTATGGTGAGTAAGGTTCCCAGAGCTCCAACCCCCCTTAAAGGCCGGCAACGCGCTTGTGACGCCTCTGGTGTTGCGGGTGCCCATGGGCGACGGTAATTGCTTACCACCAGGCAATCCGTCTGCTCGTTTGCCACCTATGTCATAAAAAAAAAGTCTCTCTCTCTCTCATTCTGCATTATAGCTGCGTCCTTACTTGCTGCAAGAAAACTTGCAAGTGTAAACTTCGCTTAACAACAGGTGTCAAAAAGTAACTTCCGCTTGTATTACATATTACAAGTGTTCGAGAAATAGGCCCCTGAATTATTGAGCACCCCTGCTTCTATGAAAACTCGATATTTTAGTACTCCATGTTAGTACAGTCAGCGTCATATAGTTCGTAGAATTCAAAGTACTCAAATAGTTCGGTAGACCATACTAATTCTATGGTGTACCGAACTTTATGAGTACTTATGACGCTGACTGTACTACACTAAAAAGATAATTTCATCAGAAAAGTTGTAAATACTAATTTATACATCATCATACATTTCAGCCGTATGCAGTCCACTGCTGAGCACAGGCCTCCCACAAATATGACTTGTATCATCTTGGGAGGTAGTCGCCATGCTTGCAGGCGGGTTGGCAACCGCAGTAGCTGTAGATTGGATTTCGACGGACGCCGCTGCCCGTCCGTAGGATTTTTCCCTTTGTCGCCTCTTACGACACCCGCGGGAGGAGATTGGGTGGTGCTATTCTAGTCAGCCGGCATCACACGGCACGTCAAATACTAATTTACATATTTTTTTATGATGACATTAGGGTGTGTTCCCGTTAGCTTAGTTGACAGCAAAAAATTATATTCGTAAATTTCGAACGATTGTCTCTGTCACTCTCAAGACGTCTTAATTTAAGTAAAAGAGAAAGATGCACGAAATACCAACACGAACTTCGCTGTTCGCGGTACCCTGGCAATACCTTTTTTCTTTTCATCATCATCATCATTTCGCGGTAAGACGTCCACTGCTGGTCATAATATAGGCCGCCCTCAAGATATTAGTATCATCTTATGAGTTGCCACAAGTCGTCACGCTTAGCAGGCGGTACCCTCACCATGAGTTGTGACATTGACGTTTTCGATAACGAGTATCGAGTTTGCTATCTGTGCATCTCGCTTACTGTACTATTTTAGTGCGAACTAGATGCACAGATAGTAAACTCGATACTTGCTATCGAAAACGTCAATGTCACAACTAATGGTGAGGGTACGGGTTGGCGACCGCAGTAGCAGTTGATTCGGTTTCGACACTTCGCCTCCAATTGCAGGACATATGCAGCCGACTCCAAACGCCACCATTTTACATGATACAAATAACAATAAGCAAGTATTTAAAATGAAATAAGGCTGGTTACACACTCGGCGCCAGAATTAAGTGATACAATGGCAGGTGTATGAATCCGCGCACTTAAGTAATTGGCCTAGACCTAGGGTTGGCAATAACCCGTTTTTAACTTTATCTGATTATATATTACTAGACGTCCTTACACAAAACTGAGCCCCACAGTAAGGCTTGTGTTGTGGGTACTTAGCCAACGATATATATAATATACACATACTTAAATAGGTACAAAGAAAACATGTATGACTCAGGAACTAAATACATGTTTAATATGTGTATTATATGAAGATGTTTTGTTAATAATTTTTAGTAGTTTTACTAATCCAGTAGGATTAGTGGTAAGACGAGCGTCTTCGATTCTAAAGGTCACAGATTTCGATGATGGCTCGCACTACTAAGTACAAATACACAAAATATCATTTGATGGGTACTAATTTTTGATAGGTTCTGACTAATTATCAGTGAAGGAATACATCGTGGGGAAACTGAACGTAATCACAATGGAACCTAGTTTCGCAATCACAAATATCACAATAAAACCACAGTTGACTGTAAATTCAGAAAGTAAAAATTATTTAGGTTTTGCGTCAAATGTTTGGTTGAGGTTATCGAACCCCCATGTTCTATTAAGCCCAGCGTAATTCCCGGAAAATACTAGAAAGATGAGTTAGATGAGTAACATTACATTGCGCTGTCGTATGGTCCGTATACCGGGTGTGGCCTGTAATAGAAGCAATAACTTTAGGGATCGCTTCTACACCTTGAACTTAGCAACTTGTTTTACAACTTTAAAATGTATTATTTATTACTTGTGATTCTCTCGAAAGAACTAAATAGTATTTTCAATGAACAGCATCCAATAGTCTAGTTGACGTTTATTGTCAACCTACAAACTCCATAGTTTTCGCAATATATTGCTTGCTCGGAAAATCTTATTTTATTCATATTTAATAAACTATAATAAAATAAAATATACTATTTAATAAAAGCTACGTTTGTGCTGTAGAAATTATTGCTCTTAGGAAACATCCGATGTAATGCCTGAGGCGATACAAACTTACTTTATTAAAGTTTACCAATGTGTGAAAATACTCGAAAATGTTTTCTTAGGGCCGATTTTTCAATTGTCAGATTTGGCAATCTAATGTATATACATTTTGTAAGATAGGTAGTTGTAAGTATTTTTTGACATTTGTATTATGATCTTTTTTTATATAGGTCAATGTGGGTAAGACATACCTACTATATTTTTAAGGGAAGTCCGTTAAATGACACTAAATACCTATGAGATAATGTAGGAAATTGGTTGGTTGACGGTCTTTCCAGATAGACGGTCTTACCCACATTGACTTAATTACATATTTGACAATTGATAATTGAAAAATCGGCCCAATTGACAATTGAAAAGTCGGCCCTGAGACGTTCAAGATAATTTAAAGATTACTCTCAATCATTCTTAACACATGCACCGAGTGCTTTTGACGTGAAAAAACGTTTACGAACGCGTAAGTACTGTTACTTATATGGGAAACGCAAACGCGTTCGTGACGTAAAGTTACGTTAAAAACTTACACTCGGGGCTCAGCGGCGCTACCGCGAACAACGATTGTCGTAAATTTCGGACGATTGTTTCTGTCACTCTCATGACACCTTAATTGGAGTAAAAGAGAAAGATGCTCGAAACATACGGACTTCGATGTTCCCGGTACCGCTCCAGAGCAGCGGCAGCCCTACGCCAGGGCGCGGCTAGGTCGTCCTCAATGCCCTCCCATTACAATGAGTGGCGCCTTCATTATTTACAAATGAGAGCATAAATCTTCCTCATCGTTGTCAAACAATCGCCGCCATCTCCCTCCCACTCACCACAATCCAGCTTCACGCGACAGAGAGCCTGGTAATTATGATGTAACCTGTAGTTTGTCTTCAAAATTTATGAGTTGTGTAATTACTGTGTTTGTATGGTGTTTGTATGCGAGGCGATCAGTCTTTGTATGGTAAGTTCTGATTGTTGAGATGATCTGTTATTAGAGAATATGACTATTAGGGATATAATGGGCTACTTAAAGTATGAAACGTTTAATATTAAACTGAAGAAAGATGAGGTGTGAACGGAATTACTAGTGGATAGAATGGGTGTTGGATCAATTGCGTGTTGAGTTAATGCTAGTTAGACGAACGAAATGCTGTCAGACTAAATGTATGTTAGCAATCATGGTTTTAGATTCAGGCTTGTAAGCAAAACAGATTTTAAAACATGCTTCTTGAACGTTGGGCGAAATGCAAACGTACGACAAAATTAAAACGCCTAGAATAACTTAATAGCAATGGGGTTTTAATGTGTTTTTTAATAGCTTAAATGATTTTATTTAGGGTTTCCGCGATTGCGTTTTTCACTAGAAGGCACAATAAAGTCCCTTATATTATAATGATTCGCGAAAAATTAAATACAAAATAAAAACTAGGTGCAATTTCCCATCAATACAACCAAGTATAACACACTTACATTCTGTACTTACACGCTCTCAAACCTATCGGCCCGTCACTCAAACACTCAAAAACCAATCCACCGCAGAATAAACGTGAATTCAAAATATACAACAATTCCGTCTCAAAAATCGCTTAAAAACCAAATAAAGAATCCAGTGACAAGTCTTAAAACGATTACAGAGGGAGTGCGACACGTAAACCGCATTAGGTACGTTAAATCTGGACGAAGTTCCGACTGCACCGCGTGCGGAGAGTCGACTTTGAGGGACGTCATTTAAGGGTTGTTTCACACGGACCACAACCACACCACGTCGCAGCGTCAAAATGTGGTCACGCAGTGGTTACGTGTGAATTGTGTAGTTGCTGGCCGTTGCCACAGACATGGTCGATAATGACTGCAAAATGTGGTACGTGTGAATTGTACCATTTATTTCTAATACAAAATTTGCACCTGACGTGGTCGCGCTTGTCACGTGGTCGTGGTTGTCGCGTGGTTGTGGTTCGTGTGAAATGACCCTGAGGGACGTCATTTAAGGCTGCGCTGAAAAAATGACAGCAGAATTTTGTTTGTTAGATATCTTTTTTGTATAGTTAACCTTTAATTTTAAAGGAAGGGTAACCAACTGTCCGACTCAGATTTGATTCATTTTGATACCTATATGTTATGTCGTCTAAAATAACAGACTCGTATTTTTGTAGCTGCCCAAACTTAACCTGTTTGGAGAAATAGTCCTTCAATATACTAAATATTTACCAAAACTTCTACTGTGTGTAAGTCTAATACGGGCGAAGAATTAAACCAGATATAGGGTTTACCAGTATAATCATTAACCAAAAGGTTTTTCTTTAATTATACCCATTATACATATGTAATTCATTTTTATAAAATTTCTGAGCAGTAATGTACTGCGAACATTACGCGATATAAGCTTTTGAAGCTAACTGTCAACGAGTGTTTAACTCGAGCGTGTTGCATTACATTGCGGGCCGAATTTTTTTATATGGATAAAATTTTAATTGTATTTTTTAAGCAAAAGTTATCTAAATATATTTCTTATGTCCTATTCTACCCTCCGTTAAGAGATTCGCCCGTATAAGAATTACACACTGTATAGAAAGTGATGCTCAAGTAACTTGCTAATTAATGGCTGGTTTGAGTATTATGTTTGAGAACAGGTAAAAATAATGGGCACGTGTTTTGTTTAAATCAGCTTGGGCTCAAAATTTCCTAAAAAACACCCGTTTTATGTACATCTTCGGCGATGAGAAATTCTAAAGCATCATAATATGTCAATTGTTAGTCTTTGTGCGTCATACATAATCATCAGTTACATATTTCAGGATTAACTAAATAAATCATACGATTCAGAAACACGACTGACTACTTGAATTTTCCGTTATAAAAATTACATCCAAAGTGACCTGTAAAAAAGATAGGCTTCTCTTAATACGTTGCAAATACTCAATAAAAGAAGGTCATACATAAGTGATAACAACTAACAATTTTTTTTTATCCTCGATATTAAAATCGAAAGAAAAATAGAAAAAATTTACTCGCAGCGGGACTCGAACCCACAACCACTGGATCACTAGCCCAGTGCACTTCCAATTGTGCTACTTATACGAGTACCGCTGAGACTTGTCGAATTTTTCTATCTATCCCTCGTCGTATACGTCAAAATTTTTCTATTTTTCTTTCGATTTTAATATCGAAGATATTCGCTAACAGACGTTTCTGCATAATAAAAAATATTTTTTTTTTATGTTTTTATTTGTTTTGATTTCTAAGTAGTAAAAATATATATATTAAAAATTGAAATCACATGACTTATAGGGTAAACCATATAGCTAATGGCTGACAGTGGACAAAAACCCTCTTACCCTACGCGACGACCGTCTCGAACGGCGGAGGTCCTCGTCGCTTTTTCTTAAGTATATTGTCATCTATTTTCAATTTTCTTATATTACACTTATTAATAATTAACGATTAATACGGTACTACTCACGTTTATTTAGTAACTCGCGCGACATGTTTCGGAGAACATAGGCCTCCATTTTCAAGCACTAAGAGTGCTGAGTGTCCGTTCGGTTCGCCGCTCGCGTCACCGGCCCGTCGCGCACTAACGCGCGCCGCGCTGCCCGCTCCGCTCTTGATGTCAAAACTGGTTGAGGGCGGTACGACACCGGAGCCGCTGTAATGAGGGTTCGAATCGTCTACCGACAACGACTCTAAGTACACTTATTATTTTATCGCTGATTTTTCTCGATAGTTCGCCTCACCTAAGCCGGGCAATGTGAACGCGGCTGGGGGCCCGGGGGCCTCAGGGAGGGGCCCGTAGTTTTCACGTTTTTATGCGTATCGCTTACTTGTGCGATTATTGTTGGAGCTATTTGCATTGCGCCGATGACGCACGAAAAATCTTGATACTTGCTTGCAGATTATTCTGTTTTGTTCATTCATTCTAGCTCAGAGCCCTGAGTGTAAGTTTTTAACGTAACCTTATGTAGCGAATGCGTTGCGTTTCCTATATAAATAACATTATCACTTACGCGTTCGTAAACGTTTTTTTACGTCAAAAGAAACTTACACTAGAGCCTCAGATCATCTTGTTTTCATTGTAGCTTGTTTTTCTTTTAGCAACAAATACTTTAGTTGGAAATCGTCTACTGTGCGTTTTTCTAGACACTTCCTGCCTCGCACATCAAAACTGTGGAATGATTTGCCGCCCGCGAGATTTCCGGACCGATACGACCCTCATGACAGGCATACCTTCAATAAAAGAGCGTAAAGGTACCGCGCTTGTGACTCCCCTGGTGTTGCGGGTGCTCATGGGTGACGACAATTGCGATATGCTTACCATTAGGCAACCCGTCTGCTCATTTGCTACCTTAAAAATAAATAAATAAATGCTGAAGTATAAATTTTGATACGCCCGTGATATCGCTTTTCCTTATCTCATATTGTCTTCATATAGCAATATTAAATACATTATTTTAATAGACGCGAATATTTTTGTCCGATAAAGTTCGGACCTATTAAAAAAACAGTTGCCTGTTTATGAACATAGACGCCATGTTTATATTTAAAAAAAACCTAGGCCTGCAACGACATATTTTCCGGCCGCGTATGACACACGTAAGGACAATACTTCATTGCATGTTTGAGAAAAATATGTATTACAAACCACCAAAAAAAATGATTTTTCTTTTTCTAATCAACCATTTTAGTAATTCTTACTATAAATGACCTTCTCCATAAGTAACTACATACAAGCTAAATCATATACATATTTATCTTAGTTAACAAGCGCTAACAAAACCCCAACGTCAATGCCCAGCGGCACCGGAAAAAACGATATTCGTCAATTTCAGACGATTGTCTCTGACACTCTCATAACGCCTTCATTGGAGTAAAAGAGAGAGATGCACGAAATATACGAACTTCGATGTTTGTATTTAAACTTTCGTGAGACATAATTTATTAATTAATGATTAATACGATGCTACTCAAGTGCTTGAAAATGGATGCCTATGTTCTCCGAAACATGTCGCGTGAGTGACTAAACAAACGTGAGTAGAACCGTGTTAATCATTAATTAATAACTTCAGTTGAAGCATTTTCGCTCTGCTTCGTACCACCACAACATTTTGTACCAAGTACCAAGTTGTCTCGCGCTATACAGGTGACATTTCCTTTCTAGAAAAATCTCTTGGAAAAACATCAGGAGTGCCATAACTAATGTCACTGTCTTATCCGTTACCCCACTTCTTGTCACTCTTCATTGTCCGACATCTTTCTTTTACTTACCGTGTTAGGGTTCCGTAAGATTCGAACTGAACCCTATTTTAAAAATCTTTTGTTTTCTCTGAAAAAAATGTTTGATTTGTATACTTCGTACTCATTTTATCTAGTCTTAGACGAAATGCCGCCACTGGTATGTATTTACCTAATAGTTTCAAGTGAATCAACTATTTCTTGTTATTCTGTCCTATCAGCCAGGGGACTACTGAAGCATAGTTTGTTACAAGAAATGTGGCCCTGCGTAATACTGACGTGCTTGTAGGTGACCCCATTATGGAAAGGACATATAGCTTCATCTAATATCTGTTTTGTGTATTCAAATGCAATTAAATTGAAAAGTGACCCAAGGGAACGTATCCATGCCAACGGGGGACAAAGAATATGTAGTTAATTGAGCCTCAATATATATAGTTGGACAGATTAAGTGGATTTGAATACAAATTTAAATAAATCAAAATTATGTATTATTTACATTTTCTGGGAGGGTAACCCACGGAAGGCACACTATTGTCTTGCAGAAAATTTATTGGAATAAAATATTCTTTGGCTTAATTCATCATTTTTCTGAAACTGTACACTTTTCAGGACTATTATAAAACCAACCTTATACATGCATAACTACCTTCTTAAAGTTAGTTATACACAGTTTGACGACAAGTTTGGCCTAGTGGGTAGTGACCCTGCCTATGAAGGCGATGGTCCTGGGTTCAAATTCCAGTAAGGGCATTTTTTATGTGATGAGCACGGATATTTGTTCCAGAATCATGCTTGTTTTATATTTGTATTTAAGTAGTTGTATATTATATATATTGTTGGCTGAGTAACCATAACACAAGGTTTCTTGAGCTCAGTCAATTTGTGTCAGAATGTCCTGTGATATTTATTTATACAGTTTCAGAAAACAACATTCTACGAAATTATAAATTATGCTAAAAGATGTATTCTGACAATCAATTTTCTGATGAGGATAACCCGGTACGGAACCCTCGATACGGAATTTACCTCTCGCTGGAGAATGGAGATCGCTTACCGTGTTCGTACCTCGAATATAAAATGACGTCACTGCATAGCCTAGGGAACGATTTTAGGGCGGTTTGGGTACAAGCTGAAGAAGTTGTCTGACGTTCTTTTTATTGTTTAAATGGGTTTTTAAAAGGTGTGAATTCTTAAGTTAAGTGGGTGAGTAAACTTTTACTGCCGCGAGTTACAAAAATTTTACTTCATACTTCCTAATTTCAAGAAATTTGACTTTTAATATCAAGTTTCATTAGGCTCGTAAAATTTATTCTTATTCGTACCCTCGGACGTCCACTAGTGGACATAGGTCCCATACTTAGACCACGGCGAGCACTCTGCTGCGACTCCCGGCGAGGTTTTTTTTAGCCTATAAGAGTCCCTCTGCTGGGCAAGGACCTCTCCTCGTTATTGCCATTTGGTTCTATCCAATCCACTCTCTCGCCACTCTATGAAGTTATTTATCTATATTTGGTGGACGTCCGGAACTGCTCACACCACGTTTTTCTATTCGTTGTTGTCGGTCTAAGAACTTTTCTACCCCATCTTGTTTTCATAGTACACTTTAAGATTGTATTTATTTATTTAGAAGAACAATGTAACTCAGAGTATACCTACACCAATGCGCTGAGAAACTAAGCAATAACAAATACAATACATAATCAAATAATTTAAAAAATAACTTATTTATATTAAGGTGCTGGATGGCCTATCATCCATCACCTCACAAAACCTCAAGCATGCACGGCACACAGCCGTCCATCTCCAAGCAAACAGGTCACATTCAGGTGATGATGTCAGAAGCGCATTGACGAGTGTTAACGCGCGAGAAGATATTTAGCAAAACAAAGCAAACGCAGCTTTTTCAAAAACTATAATGAGTATTTTAGTGACATTGATCCATTTAAATACTCTCTAGATACTTTAAAAAAACGAACGAGATCGAATTTGGTAATAATAATGATAAAAAAGTAGTGTTTTTTTATTTTACTCATGTCCTTTACGCATTCGTTTTGGTATATTTTTTATAAGTCACAATTATAAACACCCAGGTCTTTTTTATAGAAATAGAAATAGAAATAGTTTATTCATGACAAATACAAATACAGATAAAAACACAAAGTACAATTTGGACATAAACGACTTGTCATGAAAGGGTCGCAACTCAGCGTAATGCTGGCAACACCAGCGCTGATCTTCCGTTCCGACCCCTTTGGTGGACCCCTTGGAGGTTTTAAAGTACATTATGTTTGTAATTTACATCAATATTTTTATGTATGACTAAGTGTTGTAACAGTTAAAAAAAATCGCCTATGTCCTATGTCAAAGATAATCTAATGAGGAAGTATTTTTTCAAATGGGTATAATCAAGAGCTTCGGAGCATATTCCATACAAAAACAAGCAAATCCTTCTTCTTTATTATAGTAGTGGAGATCCGTACAGCCAAGACCAAATATTAATATTTCATAATCAAGACAACATATTACATTTTTAATCCCCACTTAGTCATCAAAACTCGACACGTGCCGGGGGCTCGGCAAACCATTACCCTCCTTCGTTAGTCGAGTAAAAAGTTAGCGCCCTCTTTATAACACACCTGCTACCTCGGGGACAATGAAAGTGTCACAGAAATCGTCTCTCGAATATTACAAGTTTATACATGTCTAACATAAATTCCTAGATTTCTTCTCAAAATTAATTTTAGTTTGTAGTAAATTCAACATAAAGTGACTTTTTAGGTGATTGATACAGTGTATCGGTATTGTTGGTTTTATTTAAAATGTTTGTGTTTTAATGAGACTGTTTCATTTAGTTTTTTACCTTGAACTTTTTAGTTCTATTTATTTTTTATATAGTTTATTTCTATTTGACGACCGGTCTGGCCTAGTGGGTAGTGACCCTGCCTATGAAGCCGATGGTCCTGGGTTCGAATCCCAGTCAGGGCATTTATTTGTGTGGTGAGCACAGATATTTGATCCTGAGTCATGGGTGTTTTCTATCTATTTAAGTATGTATATGTATCTATCTATTATATATATCACCGTCTAGTACCTACAACACAAGTCTTACTGAGCTTACCGTAGGACTAGGTCGATTTGTGTAGAATTGTCCCGAAATATTTATTATTTCTCTTTATTCATTTTAGATCTTAAGCTAAGTTCTTATAACTAAAATGAATAATATAGTATAATATTTTTATAAAAGCAAAATATAAAAATACATTTAAAACGTATCAAAACAATAAAAATATTATAAAAAACCTAACCTAGGGTGCCGCCGGCAACAGGGCAGGGCTGCAGAGAGAGGAACCGTCGGACTATGCGCGCCGTGTCCAGGATTACCGCCTTCTGAATCTGACCCTTGATCCAACCACAACCACGTAGCGAGAGTATCTCAAGATGTTGGTCGAGGCTCTTCGCTATGAGACCGTTCGCGGAGACAACTATCGGTACAATGATCGCCGAATCAACTTCCCACATGGCGGTTACCTCGTGCGCCAAGTCTAAGTACTTGCTGGACTTGTCCTTCTCGGCCTTTATGTACAGTCAGCGTCAGAGATATGTGACCCCCCCTGCATACAACCAATATATGTAGGGGGGGTCACATATCTCTGACGCTGACTGAACATAGGACATGGGACTATTATTTACTATTAAATCTATTTTTTGTTTTTCATTGTATGAAATTTTTTTGACATGTATATAAAAGTTAAGATAGGATAAATTTTTTTTTGGGTTGTGTTTGCGACATTAAAGTTTTTGAATCAAATAGTAAAAAAAAAAAGTTTATTTTATAATTTAGGCACATAAAAAAGTTTTAGAACAATTTGTTTTATTTGGATAGCTTTTCCTCACGACTTCTTGGGCCAGCCATGCCCGTCTTTAAAGTATCATTGCGGGATAAAAAATATCCTATGTCCTTTCTCGTGGCTCAAACTCTCTCCATACCTACCAAATTTCATCGGATTTGATTCAGCGGTTTAAGCTTGAAGAGGTAACAGACAGACTAAGAGCGTCACTTTCGCATTTATAATATTAGTATGCATGGATCTGGCTTCGTTTTTAGTTTTATTTTATAGATAAGGTAGTTTAAATTGTTCAATGTTTCTTGTAATTTGTGTCATCACATAAGCAATTTCATTTGAAGAAATAAATAAGAAAGATATAATAATAAAAATAAATCAAATAAATAGGTAGGTAGTAGACGACGATATATATATAATAGATAGATACATATTTATAAATTCTTAAATGACTTAAGAACAAATATCTGTGCTCATTGCAAAAATAAATGCCCTGACTGGGATTTGAAAGCAGGACCATCGGCTTCATAGGCAGGGTGGCTACCCACTAGACCGGTCGTCAAAAATATAAATATAAATAAATATATATATTGACAGATATCTGTGAACGCTTTTGGGAGCGTCCGATGCGGAACTCACTCTGTACCCTCACCATGAGTTGCGATATTGAGGTTTTCGATAACGAGTATCGACTTTACTATGTGTGCACCTCGCTTCTACTATTTTAGTGCGAACAAGAAACACAGATAGTAAACCCGATACTCGTTATCGAAAACCTCAAATCACAACTCATGGTTCTTTTTTTTTCTTTTTTTTTATGACATAAGGTGGCAAACGAGCAGACGGATTGCCTGATGGTAAGCAATTACCGTCGCCCATGGGCACCCGCAACACCAGGGGAGTCACAAGCGCGTTGCTGACCTTTAAGGGGGGTTGGAGCTCTGGAAACCTTACTCACCATCAGGAACACAACACTACATACCTGAAAGGTGGCAGTGCTATTATGGCTGTGGTCTTCTGTAAGGAGGAGGTACCTCCCCAGTTGGGCTTCTCCAGACTCGAGCGTGATGGTACTTCGCTGTGCCCTACCTCTCATTGTTGGACGTAGTTTTGACGACCGGTCTGGCCTAGTGGGTAGTGACTCTGCCTATGAAGCCGATGGTCCTGGGTTCGATTCCCAGTCAGGGCATTTATTTGTGTGATGATCACAGATATTTGTTTCTGAGTCATGGGTGTTTTCTATGTATTTAAGTATTTATATGTATCTATCTATTATATATACGTCGCCTAGTACCTACAACACAAGCCTTACTGAGCTTACCGTAGGATTAGGTCGATTTGTGTAAGATTGTCCCGAAATATTTATTTATTTATTTATTTATTTAGTTTAAGGACATACCCGGGTTCATGGTAAGGGTTCTGTAAAATGGATAAAGTTCACAAATCCCGTGATTCTCTGTTTGTCGCGTTGAAAGGAAAAGCTTTCCCGTTGCAAATTAATGAATTAGGGAGTTAACGAGAAACAAGCTTTCGAAATATTCGGATTTTCGTATAAATAACTATTAGGTTAGGAATTTAGTTTGGGGTTATTTTAATATGTTTTAGACCTTTACGTACATAGCAATTTTCGTCACATCACCATTAATATTTAATCAAGTAAATTACATGGGTAGGTATTTCAATAGCAAAATTAAATAATTTAAAATACTAAAACTAAAACCCATAAATAACTAAAAACTAAACTTATAATACCTTTATAATATAAGAGATCCGTGCCGTAAACGCTGGCAGCATTCCCTCGTATCGCAATGCTTATGCGTTGAGCGAGGAAGCTGCCAGCTCTCCGGTCACCAGTAACGTCGATAAGACGTTTGACCAAACACTTGGACCCCACGGGCCGAGGGTTTCGACGCCAAAAGGAATCCATTAATTAGGACGTGGGAATGTTTTATTGTGACGTCACTTCCGATCGTTGCGCCGAAACGGCCAAATTGGCTTTACTATCTGTGCATCCTCGTTTGCACTAAAATAGTACAAGCGAGATGCACAGATAGTAAACTCGATACCCGTTATCGAAAACCTCAATGTCACAACTCATGGTAAGGGTACTGATACACACTATGCCGGTAGGCAGTGTAGGCACGCAGTAGTATATGTAGTATGTCGGCGCGTGACGATAGGTTGATAGTATTTTATCACGCGCCGATTCAGTAAGATTAGGATTGTACAGATGTAGATTAAGAACGTAATATGAAGGAAGCACAGATATAATTATGCACTAGTGAGTAAGGAATAAACTAATGTAAGTCAACCAGTCAACGGTGTCTTTACTCATCATGCCGCTACCCCTACACACACATTTGATCCTCACAAGAAACAATAAATAAATAAATATTTCGGGACAATCTCACACAAATCGACCTAGTCCTACGGTAAGCTCAGTAAGGCTTGTGTTGTAGGTACTAGACGACGATATATATAATAGACAGATACATATCAATTCTTAAATACATAGAAAACACCCATGACTCACGAACAAATATCTGTGCTCGTCACACAAACAAATGCCTTGGCTGGGATTCGAACCCCGGACCATCGGCTTCATAGGCAGGGTCACTATATACCCACTAGGCCAGACCGGTCGAAATAACGATTGACAGCGTTTACAAAGACTTGTGAAGTAGTCATCAATTGGCTCCCGTTGAGACACTCATATTTAATTTTACGTTCCGAATAATCTATGAAAATATAGACATTAAAAATGTATTTTCAACAAAGCTCTTATTTAAGACACCAAGGATTATCTTCATAAATCTACAATTCGCAATAATTTCTAACCATTAACTTTAATTTGTACTCAGAAGAAAACCAGCGAATTTGACCTCTCGCAACAACGAAGTTCCCACCGGCTAAAGGTCAAAATACTATGGCGGTACAATTGAAGATTTGCTACAAGCCAAGCGGATTACACCCTTATTCCTATGATCATAAGAGTTGCACTTAAAGAAGAATAAATTTGAGGACTTATTAACTCTTTTTGAAAGGGAGGAAATATAGATGAGAGAATAGAAGAGATATGGCACCCTCGCAGCTTTGCACCCGACGCCACTATGAGTACTTTTAAAAATGTTTGTTTTTCGAGTATGTGTGTGCATATTGGCAGTAAAAAGTGTAAACTCTATGTTTCAGTATACATTTTAACGTAACATAAATAACTAAATCACCTAATAAGTACGGTTATGTTTTTTAACTAAGTAAAGTCCCGTAAAAATTTAATGTAAGGTAGTTTTTAAGTAAGCAATTTAATCCGTTTTAGTTGTTTTATTTCATAAGTAAAGTGTCAACCTAACTGTCAGTTATGGTCATCGTTCTTCATCAACTACAAAATTTTAACTGTTCTGTATGGAATGACAGTTCCAAAATATTAAACTTTGACCAGTTAGTGCGTGTTGAAATCCATCCTTAGTGTACACCACATATGTACATAGACATATTTATTTTAATATATTGTAACGGCTGATCCATACAAGACATAGTACAAATAATATCTTGTTAAAGTTAGTCACTACTTTAAAAATCGTTTGTATTGTAGTCTAAAGATTGTAGTAGTACATACCTACCTAATTTTCCAATACTTTAAATAAACTAGTAATACTTCTGTAAATCAAAAGGAGAATTTAATAGGTAACTATATAAATGAAAAGGCCGACAGATAAACAAAGCTCCAATATTTCAAATTAGAGTAGCTAGATGTGCAATTCACGATAAAAAAAATTGTATATTTTCAAAGCAGTGACGACATCTCCGGTCTTATATTATTGTTTATTCTCGTAAAGCCAAACTTTTACCATTCACGCGTGAAATCGCACATTTTCGTGTCAGGTGCCACGTCTGTTTTATTACGATATCTATGGGAAGTAACCCTTTATCTGCGGATGGCCATTATTGGCACCTGACGCCGTTGAGAGCATTTCGAGGTTATTGTTGCTTTTTATGAGAATTTGACTGCATCTGGCAAGATTATGTTGTAATGTTCTTTGGTAGAAAGGGTATTACATTTTTACGGGACCCTTAATCTTCAAACCTTGGTAAAGTTTAAATAAACAGGAAATTTGAAGTGTAAGCTACTATATACTACTACATACTACTATATACAGGCGCGGATCCAGCTCTCAAAAAAGCTGGTCATTATGCTACAGTAGGGACACTTAACTGAGTAAGTAGGTATCTTGACGCAGTCTCAGGAATCGTAAGTACAAGTCTATGAGGGTTGTGGGTATGCCCATCGTGCCCATGACGGTGGATCCACCCATGACTATATACTCAAACTCAAACGTTTATTCAGTAAGTAGGCCACAAGGGCACTTTTACACGTCGAGTATACAAAAGAAGAAAAAATAAAAGCTACACCGGTTCTAACTACACCTCTGACCCGAGAAGCATTTTGACTTTTATCACCGGCAAGAAACTCGTCGGGACTTATTTTTTCAAAACAGTATTACAAAAGATATCTTAAACATATTACATAGAAATGCGTTATTCTTTAAGAAATACTACTTCAGCCATGGAGGAAACATACTAAGGACTTGCCACAAACTGTTGCGAGCCTAGAGAATGCTAAAGACGCTTTTAAAATTGCTTGCCCTAACTGTCAGTTATGGTCATCGTTCTTCATAAACTAGAAAATTTTAACTATTCTGTATGGAATGACAGTTCCGAAATATTAAACTTTGACCAGTTAGTGCGTGTTGAAATCCATCCTTAGTGGACACCACATATGTACATAGACATATTTATTTTAATATATTGTAACGGCTGATCCATACAAGACATAGTACAAATAATATCTTGTTAAAGTTAGTCACTACTTTAAAAATCGTTTGTATTGTAGTCTAAAGATTGTAGTAGTACATACCTACCTAATTTTCCAATACTTTAAATAAACTAGTAATACTTCTGTAAATCAAAAGGAGAATTTAATAGGTAACTATATAAATGAAAAGGCCCACAGATAAACAAAGGACGGGACCCTTAATCTTCAAACCTTGCTGAAGTTTAAATAAACAGGAAATTAGAATTGTAAGCTACTATATACTACTACATACTACTATATACAGGCGCGGATCCAGCTCTCAAAAAAGCTGGTCATTATGCTACAGTAGGGACACTTAACTGAGTAAGTAGGTATCTTGACGCAGTCTCAGGAATCGTAAGTACAAGTCTATGAGGGTTGTGGGTATGCCCATCGTGCCCATGACGGTGGATCCACCCATGACTATATACTCAAACTCAAACGTTTATTCAGTAAGTAGGCCACAAGGGCACTTTTACACGTCGAGTATACAAAAGAAGAAAAAATAAAAGCTACACCGGTTCTAACCCTACACCTCTGACCCGAGAAGCATTTTACCGGCAAGAAAAATCGGCGGGACTTATTTTTTCAAAACAGTATTACAAAACATATCTTAAACATATTACATAGAAATGCGTTATTCTTTAAGAAATACTACTTCTGCCATGGAGGAAATATACTTTGCCCACAAACTGTCGCGGGCCTTGAGAATGCTAAAGACTTTTAAAATTGCTTGCCCGGGTAAACAATTTCCAGACAACCCTAAATCACAAAGGAGCTGGGACAATGTTTACTGTGACTTAACCTACAATACCCTTGTAATAACTCTACAGTCCAAATCGTGCGAGGCTATTGGCGGTCGTAGCCCGGGAAGCTGGTTACTGGCTACATGCCCATCCTTCGCCAAATACCGGTACTTTCTTGGATCCGACCTCCCTTAGACTGGCGACTGGTTGGCGACTGGAAGTTTCGGTACGTGCACCACATACTTGCTCTTGTGGCACGGACGTGGACCGGCTGGGACACCATGGATTATCTTCTCAAAAAAGTGCCGTTTTTCTGGACACGCGACGCTTAATGACATAATCCGTCAATCTCTTGACACCATCAATGTGCCTGCTCTTCTTAATCCGAACGGCATTGTCAGAGGTCATGGCAAGAGGCCTGATGAGTCTTTGGTTTCTTGGAGCTTATGGATGGATACTGGTGTGGGATGCTGCCCGCTATCCACACCAGCGCCGTCCCATCTCCGACGAACTAACGTAAAAGCGGGCGTAGCGGCGGAAAGCGCCGAAATTTATAAACGTAACAAATAGGTATTTGGCGTTTGGCGTAGAAACGGTAGGGCCAGCGCGCATATTTTTCTTTGCAGAAATAGCTTGTAAAAGTAGTTAAATAGTAATTATAAAATTGAAGTTATGGTACTTTTTTGGAAAATAAAGTATTATTTTGTGCGATTTTATGAATTATTTTTTTTACTTTACTTATTATTTTCTCTTTTATTATTTTCGTCGTTTTCCTTCTTTATAAATTAATGTAAAATGTAATTTTCATTCATAAAACATTACAATGATCCACGAAAGTTAAAATACAAATAATATAATATATAATGTAATATAGATTAGGTATCTCTCCTCCGCGGGACAGATACGAGTATTGCTTAGTTTAGGTAACGGTCAGTAAAACTGTACTCACGTAAGATTATTTTTTTAAATATTTTTTTTTATTGTCACAGCTAACCAAGGGTTGCCCTAGATGCCCAAAACCTTTCCTTAGTTCTTATAACCCTTATTCCACTGTGTTTCTATTTTAGTAAGTATTGTATATTGAAGTTATTTTTCTACACGGTCCCGAGTCCCCAGAGAGCTAAAGGCCGCGACATTTGGCTCGGCCTTTCAGGGACGAGGGCGCCGACTTGTTGTGGCGACATCGTTGTGTTTAATGACTGCTTTAACAAACCTTTACAAATACATTACATACATACATTTCAGTCATTTGCAGTCCACTGCTGGATATAGGCCTCCCACAAATATGACTTGTATCATCTTGGGGGGTAGTTGCCATAGTCGCCACGCTTGGCAGGCGGGTTGGCGACCGCAGTAGCTGTAGATTGGGTTTCGACGGACGCTGCTGCCCGTCCGTAGGATTTTTCCCTTTGTCGCCTCTTACGACACCCGCGGGAGGAGATGGAGTGGTGCTATTCTAGTCAGCCGGCATCACACGGCAAAGGAGATGGAGTAGTGCTATTCTACAAATACGTAGCTTGGATTTGTCGTAACACTTCAGAATTGGACTGTGCAAATAACACGTTAACACCCTTGTAGCAAATATATATTGATTAGCTGTGTCCCGCGGTTTATTATGGAACAAACGTAGCCTATGTGTTAATCCAGGGTGTCAGCTAACTCCATACCTAATTTTAATAAAATCGCTCCAGTCGTTTAGACGTGAAGAAGTAATAAACATACACACACACACTTTCGCCTTTAAAATATTAGCGTAGAAGTGTAGATTAGTGTAGATGTAGATTACAAGGTAGGACTGACTTAAAATAAACGCTCACCCAAAGCATTGTACAGAATGTAGAGAGCTGAAACCTTCACAACTGCCTGCTTGTATAAAGTTGCAACCACGTAGTATAAGTAGCAGTAGTGGCAACCACTAATAAGGGATTTTTAGAAATTCGCCTCCAAAGGGTGGACTTTCTATGAAGTTAATTCCGGGATCCGTTCGCGCCTCTCGGGGTCAGATTATGCGGGTGCCGCAAAACCGATCATTGTGGGTCGATTTGGGGAAGGCCTATGGCCAGCAGTGGACGTCCTTTGGTTGATTGATATAAATCAATTTTAAAACTTGCAACTCAATTTAGCAGCACTTTTGTTAGTTCAGTGACAATGCAAGTCTGATGCTGAAGCCAAAAGCCATAGCAACTCGTAAAATACATAAAATAAACCCGTGGTGTTTAGGCTTATAATTTTCTCAATGATTAGTTGATGATTGTGCCAAAAATGTATATAACTAGCTTTTACCGGAAATTACATTTTTAATACAAACTTATTCGTTTTATTAAAAGTGCTGTTATACGGGAGAAGCCTAGTTTTCTATGTTGGTAAACAAACACAGTTCAAAATGTAATGAACAAGCGAATTTTGAAAATGGATTCCAAATTTAAACTGTCCAACCGTCCCCCGAGCTCCGATGACGTATGGCACCCATGAGGGTGATCTACTCCCAACTCTCCGCCCACACAACTTGAAAGCTCATCTATGCAAAAATAGCACTTATTAAAAAGCCTTAAGGATATTACGAAGATGCGAAGTAAATTTGTTTTTTGTATTCTCGACTAACATACTTTTACACATCGTTAAAGGAATTTAGAACTTATGTCTATATGGTTAAGGGGGCTCGAATAGTTTCAAAGTAAAATTTAAAGTTGTTTCATAGAGAATATGACGAATTTGTTCTGTCATACGGTGTGGAATGGCGTGTGTGAGGTATGGGGTATTACGGTGTATGAATGTTACTAATGTCATACACATGAAGTCGTAAGGCCGTGCTTACATATTTATTGTTTACTAGCTTTTCCTCGCGACTTCGTCGGCAAGCCATGCCCGTCTCAAACTCTCTCCATGACAACTTTTATCCCTATTGGTTCGGCGGTTTAAGCGTGAAGAGGTAACAGACAGACGGACGGACAGAATTACTTTCGCATTTATAATATTAGTATGGATACAATTTAACCAGCCTGTTCATACGTAATCCATCTATTCTTAAGGTATTCCCAAAATAGATATGTGCTATAAAAACCATAAAAATATATTATACAAATCGTCGTCACCCATTTTTGTATTTTTTTTATCTATTTGGGTAATAAACAGCCTATAGTCCTATAAAATATGAGAAAATTACTTGCATCTATTAGATATAAATATGTAATTATGTATCTTGTGAGGAACAGCTGTTATAAAGACATACATGTTGAATAAAGGCTTAGGTTTATTCACAAAATATTGGGTATTTATAAATCCATCAGCTATCACACTTTCAAATTTTTCTTACTTATTAGTATACGACAGATTCGGTGACATACGATAAAACCCGTCAATTTTGGCCTAAGTTTCCATCTCAAGTGTGCTAAAACCGTTAGCTAGAACCGTTTTTTTTTTTCGTGCAAAAAACAAGTCAAACCGTAACTTTTTAAACTACCTAATGCATAAAGACTAACCAGAACCCGAATCAAGGGAAAGAAAAAAACATTGAAAAACAAAAGACACCAGGGACGCACTGTAATTTGTAATTAGAAATGTTGTAATTGGAGGGGATCTAATGCAATAGTCGTGATGGATCGCAGCCACGTCGTGCTGCTGGACTCTTGTTTTCACAATCATAATAATTACGAAACAATAACATATTTTAAAAACGATATATTTTGTCACATGTAGTGATTATTTATGTTTAATCAATTTTAGTCTTAGGCTAGGTTTTTTTTATGACATAGGCGGCAAACGAGCAGACGGATTGCCTGGTGTTAAGCAATTACCGTCGCCCATGGGCACCCGCAACACCAGGGGAGGCACAAGCGCGTTGCCGGCCTTTAAGGGGGTTGGAGCTCTGGGAACCTTACTCACCATCAGGAACACAACACTACATACCTGAAAGGTAGCAGTGCTATTATGGCTGTGGTCTTCTGTAAGGAGGAGGTACTTCCCCAGTTGGGCTGCCCCAGATTCAAGCGTGATGGTCAGACTCGAGACTCTTCGCTATGAGACCGTTCGCGGAAACAACTGTCGGTACAATGATCGCCGAATCAACTTCCCACATGGCGGTTACCTCGTGAGCCAAGTCTGAGTACTTACTGGACTTCTCCTTCTCGGCCTTCACGAGGTTCTCGTAGTGATTATTATTATTAACCTAAACTTTTACAACACAGAAATAACAGTAATAATCATACGTCGCACTCCAGCGGGCAGTTTGGTGGCAAGGTAAGGTTTACAAAAAAATCTTAACTTACAAGTATTATAATGTACTTAGTATTTATAACAGTTTATTAAAATTAGTTACCGGTTATCAATTATTACTTTTATTAGTCTTTAACGTGTAGATACTCTGCAGTGATAACTGATAGCTGACATGTGTCATTATGACTGTCGTTCAAACTTATATTTGTTGTTGCAGTGCCGTCTATTTAATAGAAAGATTTGCTTTATTTGTTAAATTGCATATCTATTTATTGCAAATTTGCAATGGATAGGATACTACCACAGCACTCCGAACTTAAGTCACAGAAAGGTCGCATACAAGAAGAACGTTGACCGCCGGGAATTTAGAAAAAATATTAATAATATATTCCCATAACGTAGCTGCTTAAGTAAATTAAATATTTTGCATACTTGCAATTGACTTTTTATTTAAAATTGAATGAATACTAAAAAATAAACATGTAATTAACGTACAACCTTAGTTGCTAAGATATTTAGAATTGTACATTATAAATACTAGGTACCAAGTACTAAGTACAAATACTTCTGATTATTTGAAAATGAATTGATGCCACCAAATTGCCCGCTGGAGTGCGACGTATGGTAATAATGGGATTTTATATGGCCAGCGAGTTCTTTTATTACAGTCTAGACAATATTCAAACTGTCTCTGTCTTACACTATTGTCTAGTGAAAAGCTTGTACTTAGTCGTTAGTATCGTCATCTTTTATGGCTCCTCTACATGAAGGCCCAGCGTTGGGCCAGCTAGATGGACATGCGATGGTTGAAACCCCACTACATGATGGCGACATTCAATTGTTATCTGATCGTTTTGGCACATTCTTTTTAATGTGCTACCGGAAAACCAGTACCGCGGCCATCCCATCGCCTTCCCACCGCACCATATGCCATCCGACACTACTATCCTCTACAAGCTCCATCCCATATCCATCTTAGTGGGCAGCATGATGGGCCATCGTGTAGAGGAGGCATCACACTTACAAAGGCAAAGGAACAGACATATCATTTAACTAGACGAAGCGTGTTAATAATAATACCACGATCTTATATAGTTTTCCATAGGTATGGCAAAGACGGCGCTATTTTCTTCCATCCTTGTCATAGTCTCACATTTTTTGTTCCCCTCCAAACTGAACCCTTCAGAACTGTCAAAGTTGGAGAGATACAAACAAATACGTACAATTGGAGTTTTCTTGTGTTTTCAACCGAAGCATAGAACAGCATAGGCTAATATTTTAGCTATAAAGAGTGTCCTGTAAAGCAAAAGATGCGACATCCCTTTATGAACACAAAATAGGTAAAAGGTTAAAAATTACCACAGATTGAAAATACTTTGAAGGGCATTTTCCGATTTTTCATTCAATTTCAACGAACACAGGTATCTGTACTCCAGCGTTCCCTCTTTGATTTCCGATGATTATTTTTTCTAAATTCGCCGCCACGTTTGACAGTTGCGTTTCGTTCCACGTAGTTTCTCTGGCCACAATAGTTCGGACGATTCCATCGGCGCGTTCCGTTTCATTTCCGCTGCACCCCATACGTTTTAACAGACCATTGAAAAAAAAAAGTGTTTCACTATTACACGAACTTGATTTGACCAAGAACAGAAAACCTTGGGAAACGCTAACCGTCTTTAAAATATACAAAAATACATTATTATTTTCATATTTTACGTTAGCACGAATTAATGATTACAATTTTTCCGTTTTATATTTATTGAAATTAAACTGTTTTGATGTGTTTTCCTGTGGGACTACGAATAACAATGTACCGTAAGAAGTAATGTATTACTCTATTGAAAGAAAAATTCCCGCCGAGTTTCTTGCTGCTGAGTTTCCAATAATTTTCTCAGGTCAGACGTAGGTATAAGGATAGACCCTATACTGTACCATTTGTACCAGTGACATATTCTGCACATACATGGAACTCTTCTAGATAAGTTTATTTTATTAAAATACAGATTTAATGGATCCCTCAAATACATTTAACCTATTTTTTTCATATTTTTATAAGATCGCATAAGATTGTTCCAACAATATATATCATTTGGCTCTATGATATGTGTAATGTAACGTGAACCCTAAATGGCTCAACAATTAACATCCTTGGCCGTACCAACTCTGCTATTATATTTAAAAAAAAACTATATAAAAAAAGTTTGGGAAAGGAAAGATCAGCGCAAAGGGAACGTAATTACGTACGAGTATGGAAAAGTTATAAAATTGACAAAACTTAAACTTTAGGAACTCCACACAAACCCTGTTCCACATCGGGGGGTGGTGGCAAATTGAAAAGTACACTCGAAAAAACCCTTTAGTAGTTAACAATAGCACCCCACGCGTGAATCCAACTTTTTAAAATTTGACACTCGCGGAAACAACGTTGTCATGATAAAAAAAAAAAACTATTATGTTTTCGTCTATGGCTGAAGTAAACTATGGCATGGTCAGAAATTTTTAAACATAGCTTAGATAGATTTACAGAATCATATTGTCTTTTTTTTGTTATGTTTTGTAGAACTCGCGGAGTCACCCTAAAATAATGAGTCAAGTTTTCTAGAGCTTTCCACTTCCACTGACAGATTTCGGTTACCAGACAGAACAAAAAGTATTGGTGCAAAACTTAGGTGAAGTACCTGGGCCGGTACCGCGAACATCGAAGTTCGTATATTTCGAGCATCTTTCTCTTTTACTCCAATCAAGGCGTCACGTGAGTGACAGAGACAATCGTCCGAAATTTACGAATATCGTTTTTTACGGTAGCGCCTCTGGCCTATGTAGTAGTAACTTGGAGCGGTACCGCGAACATCGAAGTCCGTATGTTTCGAGGAACTTTCTCTTTTACTCCAATTAAGGTGTCATGAGAGTGACAGAGACAATCGTCCAAAATTTACGAATATCGTTGTTCGCGGTAGCGCCGCTGTGTGTACACGCACATATCGATGTTCTATATTCAAAATTTGACGTAAGTTCCATATTAATTATTTCACTACTACATAGACATGGTCCTTCAGTTAAATTTTTCACTTATAAAACATCGAACAGTGTTTTATTACCATTAAAAAAATCAAACTATTAATTACAAGTGATCTAATCGGGGTATCGATTTCCAGCGATAGAGCTGTTAATATTATTAACATTTTTCCATTCGTAATTTGCAAGTTAAATACTAACTTGTAAAACGATCATCACTGACACGTTTACTGGCATATGGTACCGTGAACATCGAAGTTCATTTTCGAGCTTTTACTCCAATTAAGGCTTCAAAAAAGTGACGGAGACAATCGTTCGAAATTTACGAATATATATAATATTTTCGCGGTAGCGCCGCTGTTTAGAGCTTAGACTTTTGAAGTAACTTTTTCGAAAACTACTGTCTTTAAGAATGTTATTTTTATTATTTATTTTGTCATAAAAAAAAACCTCATTTATAAAAATAGGTACCTACCCAACTACATCCCAAACTCTATATGCTTGAAACAAAATAAAAATCACAGAGCTAATCCGTGTGTTTCTAAATTCACTATTGAGCCTTGAAAGAAAAGTATTTTTCTTTCAAGACTCTACTATTACATCTACTATTCAATAACAAAACATTTTCATAGCACTATTGAAGAATCTAAAGCCATACACACATGTTCTTCCGCCTAATATTATTCATTTCATCCACATGTGCTCTTTACAGAGCTCCCCCAAACTTCGAAATCCTTTTACCAATTTAGTTTTGCGTACGTGTCGCATTTATGACGCGTGTCCCTGGATTTAAGAACTGGGGCGTCGGAAAATGTGCGCCGTATTACTTGTGTCGTGGTGTGTAGAGGAGATATTATACGTATATAGGTGAAAAACTAAGAAAACGTAATCCGTTACATACTAAATCGCTATTGTACTCTACGGAATATCCCTAATTCGGTTATTTCCTATATGTGAAAAACTTAACGGAAAAACCGTGGCTATGTAGTTGTGCAGAGAATTAATATGGAACTTAATTTTTTTTGTTTCTATTTCATGGAAAAACCAACAGCATAATACATTTTTCACCTCACACGCTCGGAAAACCTTAGTTTATAGCGCAAAATCTGCGTGGAAAAGCCTATTTTATCCGCTAGCGTGCAAAAGTCATTCAAATTTCGAAGCCGAAGATTGTAATTCTCTGTGGTGCATGTAACTTTTTTTAAGTATAAAACTCCTTCAACGCGTGACTGCCGCGCTACCGCGAAAAACGATTTTCGTTAATTTCGGACGATTGTCTCTGTCACTTTCATTGGAGTAAAAGAGAAAGATGCTCGCAATATACGAACTTCGATGTTCGCAATACCGCGGTGAGTTCATAATAACCATATACATGTAATAACCAATCAGAAACGTGTTTTTGATTACAGATTTTTCACTTTTTTATTTTTACCTACACTTTATTTTATGTCAAATAGGTTTTATTATATATACTAATAGTATTTGAGTTTAATTTACATATTTTGACTAATTAATCCGTTAAATAAAAGACGATTTCAATATTTATTTGATAAAGAAATTGAAAAATAGGTTTACATAATATTGTAATTTCTGAACGCAACCGATTTTTTTTTATTATAGTTTTAAGCTATCACAATTCAATTCACGTAAATATGTCGGATTTGTCCTGTGCTAACCTCTTTGAACTCAACGTTTCAACTACAAAAATGAATGATTCTAGTAGCGATGCCGATATGATTCCCTGAAAAATCGCGCGATAAGTTTTGTTTTATTGTTTTTCTTGCCGCTCAAATTTTCCTCGCTGTAGTGAGGTGAAAAATTGTGTGTTCCGCATGACTGCAAAATTATTTGGCGTCTCGTGTCTTGAAAGCCTCGCTACGCTCAGGAATCTATCTTTGAACCATTCGCTTCGCTCATGGTTCAATCTTAGCTTCCTTCGCTTGCTCAGCTTTCAATTTCAACACTAGCGCCAAATAACCACTTTGCAGCCTTGCATAACAAATAATTATTTATTATCTGGAGTAAAAGAGTTAAAGAGCCAATTACATGTTGTCAGTGTCACTTATAAAAACAAGCTAAAGACGGGACAACTTACGTCATAATTTGAAAATAGAACTACAGAACACTAACACTAAGGTGATTTAGCTAAATTTATTACCTATACTAATTGCTAGCTTTCTGCCCGCTATTTCGTCTTCGTAAAATTAATAAAAGTCATTAAGAATTTATAAAACGCCTACATAAAATCGTATAGCATACCTACATACAGTACACATTATGTATAGGGGAAAAAGCTAAAAGGTGCTTTAGCGTTAGCAATGTTATTCTTACTTACTTTTTCTCCCTTAATTTTTTTTAAAGTACACATCAAACTTCATATTAATGGGTTGAAGAGGTAACAGACATAGCATTACTTTTGAAGGTTCCAAAAAAAAAATGAATCTACTAATTCAAAAAGAGGTAAAAAACACACAGATTATTTGACTATCATTGGTTTTGGACCCTTACCTTCTCAAGTTTAGATACAACCTATGTTGTCTATGGTGTATGGATATGACATATCGAGAGATATTTTTTTTACTATTGCGCCATTTCGCAGCGCCATCTGGTTTTATATTTACCTTCATTGTAAACCACAAACAAATGTATTGTTTTTTTTTTTCAAACCATAACTCGATTAAAACCATAAAGTATTCTTTCACGCTGTAATTAAGGCCATTAGGTTCTGAAACATGGCCGCCTTCCGCTTCCGTCGAGTTTTTAATTTTTCATTTACGCCCGGCGATTTCAATTTTTCCTTTTAATTTCTCATTAAAGTTGCTCACGTTTTGCCCCCGGCGCCGCGCGGGACAGGAAAAATGATAATTATCATTATTTATCATCAGTATGATTGATGAATGTTTTTATTTTATTTTTATATTTTGCAACCAAAACCATTTTTTTTATATTTGCCAACAGCTAACGACTATTCTACGATTAAGACAGAATCACACAGTCGCCATCAGTATATCGGCTCTGTGGAGGTGGTCACAAGTCACAAATATCTGAACATGCACTTTATCGTCTTGACAATAGAGGCGTTGTTCAGATATTTGTGACCACAGCTCCGATATATCGGATAGCGACTGTAGATACAAGATGTAACAAAAATAGTGGGGATCCGTTAAAGAGCGAAAAATGATAAATGAGGAGGAATTAGGACTTAGGCAACCCTAGAACTCTTTTATTGCGTATTTTTCCTAACTAGAACACGATTACCTTATTGCGCTGTTATTAGCCTCACTAGATTAAGTATACGAAGCAGGCGGTGGAATAAATTAAGTATACAATGCAAACGTACAAGTCAAGTTAAGTTACTCATAACTATTTTAATAAACTATTATGTTTAACTAAAATTACCAGTAATGATATTAATGATAATAGTGTCAAATAGACGCCTACATTTGGTGTCTAAATGCTTTCTCAGTGTCCTCTACTTTTCGCGACACTAAACGAAGCCCAGGCGCTCAGGGCTGCCTCCACGCAGCTTAATGGAATAATACCTATGGTTAATTTAATTCATCATTCATCACCGGCATAAGACGTCCACAGCTGAACATAGGCCTCCCACTTAGACCTCCACATGTACCGGTTGGAAGCGATCTGCATCCAGCGTTCTCCGGCGACCTTAATGAGGTCGTCTGTCCATCTCGTGGGTGGACGTCCTACGCTGCGCTTACTAGTCCGTGGTCTCGAGCACTTTTCGACCCCATCGGCCATCTTCGCTATGTGGGCTATAGCGGTGACTTTAGTTCACCTACGGATCTCCTCTTTCTATAGCTCGTTGAGCGACTTTGAGCTTTGAGATGAGGCCGATAGTGAAAGACCACGTTTAATTAAGTGTTGTCCGGCCAAAACAGGTGTGGTCGAATACGAGGGCAAGTGGCAAGCGTTTTCTATGTTTTTATTTCAAATTGTTTTCTTTATACTGTATAATTTTATTTCTTTTATTTTTATTGTTATTTTGTTTTATTTTATTCTATATGCGCTTTTGTGTTTTGTTGCCTTCTGTGTATTTTTTCACTTAGTGGTTTCTTCGGAAGATCAGCGCTGGCTAACGCTGGCAAAATGCCGAGAAGGGACCAATTCGTGACATATTTCTGTTTTATTTTATTTATGTCATGAATAAAGATTTTTCTTTCTTTCTTTCTTTCTTTCTTAATTTAATTGTCTATGCAATATGTTCAATATATACTTAAAATAACTTTAATCGAAATCGTCATCTACAATTACCTTTCTTTTTCATCGGCATTCATAATCATGGACATAGGCCTCCTCCTCCTAAATATGACTTTTATAATCTTGGGGGGAATTGCAATAATCTCCAAGCTTGGTAGGTGGGTTGACGACCGCTGCTGCCCGTCCGTGCGTACGTACGTACGTACTTTCTATTTCATTAATAAGTTATAGTAAAATGTTTAATTAATGGGCTTAGGCTGGCTAGAATCGAGATGCATATTATGAACATACATACTTACCTACTTGTGAGAATGTGGCGGACGATAAAAAACCGCCCACCACAGTAGGCGACTAGTGTGTTATAATTATACATGAAAAGTTATCTGGTCAAGATGGCCGCCCAATTATAAAACTTTTGCACAACCCTAAAGCATAGACATCATTATTGTAATGGATGTCACAGGCTGCAACTCAAGTGCTCTCCAAAGTAGTAGGCCTACTAACTCACCGCACAACAAAAGATTCAAAAACCACCCTTAACGCGTCGACATAAAATCTTAAACAGTTGAAAACATAACTTTGCTAAAAACTAGGCCTAGGAGCACAACGCATCACAAAACGTTGAAAAATATGCCTTACTACATTGTAATAGAGTTGTACCCAACTGTCATAGTAAGTTAGTGTTGTGTACGGATAGATGGCGCAACGGAGCACACATTAGCGACATCTCTCAGCGAGTGGTAAAATTGCGCAGAAATTGCGTTGAGAAGTGTCGCACGCTTTTAAAGCACTCGTGTTTAGATGTCATGAATTATCTGCGCCCTCGGTGTCGGATGTTGCGGGAAACCCTTTTTACTCCTTCGTACCTGGCCTGGAACCGCGAACATCGGAATTCGTATATTTCGAGCATCTTTCTCTTTTACTCCAATTAAGGCGTCATGAGAGTGACGGATACAATCGTCCGAAATTTACGAATATCGTTTTTTGCGGTAGCGACGCTGTCTTCCCAGATTATGTGTATAGGTGAAAAACTTAACTGAAGGACCAAGTCTATGTAGTTGTTATAGAATTAATATAGAATTTACGTCAAAATTTGAATACAGAATGCTGACATGCGTGTACACACGTTACTACTACATAGGCCAGGTGCCTATGTACTTTGTTAGGCCTCTTTTTATAGCGATAGTATAAAGGCACCGCCCATTAAGCATTATAAACAAATAAAGTATGCCTGCTTTAAGGCTGTTGTAAAAGTGTTATAAAGCCTTAAGCATCGATTGTTGCTGTATTAGCGGGATTACTCGAATTCCCGCTCTATATGTCCGTCATTTCGCTTGCAAGTGTGTTGCATTTACTGCCCGTTTTAAGTGTCCTATATTTACTTATTGTGTCCTTACTTAGCTAAGTTTTTCACCTATAGCTATATCTCGATTGACCCTCTCGTACAACAGGTCTGGCCTAGTGGGTGACACCCTACCTATAAAGCCAATGGTCCTGGTTCGAATCCCGATAAGAGCATTTATTTGTGAGATGAGCCGTATTTTTCCACGAATCATGGCTGTTTTCTATGTATTTAAGTATGTGTATATTATACATGATGTTCCACGGCTATGCCACATGGAGAAAAAGTGCCTTGAATGTTGTAGATGTAACATTTTACTGAAAGAAGACATTATTTTAATTTAACAAACCAGTTAAACTGCATTCATGGATTTTAAACAATTATTGGTTATTTAAGTTTTATTACATGATTGAACCGGGAAGGATTACCCTGCTATATTATCCTACCG
This sequence comes from Grapholita molesta, assembly GCA_022674325.2. Classification (NCBI taxonomy): domain Eukaryota; kingdom Metazoa; phylum Arthropoda; class Insecta; order Lepidoptera; family Tortricidae; genus Grapholita; species Grapholita molesta. The sequence goes on from CP053137.2 coordinate 14,087,261, forward strand.
ATCGAAGGATTATATTTTGCTAAATAACAAAGCGTCAGAGACAAAAGGATTAACAGAAATTCAGAACATGCTACCAAATTTGCCCTAAACGGATCCCGACTATTTTTGTTACAACTTGTATACTTTATCCACTAAGCGGGTAAGATCAATGTGGGTAAGACCATCTATCAGGAAAGACCGTCTACCAACCAATTTCCTACATTATGTCATAGGATCATAGGTATTTAGTGCCATATGACGGACTTCCCTTGAAAATATAGTATGTCGGTCTTATCCACATTAACTAATTGTGGCAATTGCTTAGTCTAGCTAAAAACTTAATATGATTAAAAACATCGGATGAGAACCCAAATAAAACCTTGGCTTGTGCAACAATTGTCAACAACGAGTCACTAGTGAACAGATAACTTTAGTTAATTATTTTCCATAGTTATCTGGACATAAACATTCATATATAAAAGTTTGATAACAGACATTTGAACTCCATTTCAACACAAATAAGTTTGAGATATTATTAATGGGTTTATTTCTACACTGATAAAAAAAATATTCAAATATGTCTCTACTAATATCATTTAAACTAATATATACAGTACGTATCAATACGAGAGGCAAAGCATTTAACCCTTTTAATGGCCATGTCAAATACAATACTATTTGGCACTTAAAACTAGTGTTTACCGATTATCTTTTCAGTTATCATTTTGATTATAGTTGACAAGTTCTACCTTTTCTAAGTTGTTTAACACTTCCCATATCATCCTATGAAATGTTATGTTACTGTCGTAAGAAAAACCAGAACTCTATACAATTGTAAACACATAGGTTACTATTAAAGCATTTAATTAAGTTCAACTTAAAATTTTTAAAACTAAATAATTTAGGAAAAGTACCAGACGGATAATGTTGAAATTATCGTGTAAACAGTGCCCTGGTAATGAGCACTGCTCAAAATAGATTTATCTTATCTTAAGGAAAAATTTAATAAGAGCTTGTATTTCAATCACATATCTACCAAAAACCTTATTTCATACTTACACTTTTTACGGGTTTAAAGCCTTGCTTCTCGTATTGTTATTTTATATTCAAATGTTGTTTTTACATAAATTCAGACTCATATTTTTGTATTTAGAAATAAGTGAATTGGTACTACACTGTAAACTAATATGTAATTTAATAAATAAATTGAATTGAATTGAACACACTGTAGGTACCTATATTATCTTCTCCCACAGGTGTCGCAAGAGGCGATAAAGGGCAAAAATTGACAGATAGATGGGCTGCAGCATCCGTCGAAATCGAAACAACAGCTGCGGTCGTCAACCCGCCTGCTAAGCTTAGCGACTATGGAAACCCAAGATGATATAAGTCATATTTGAAAAATGAAAATGAAAATAAAACATATTTATTTCGATAATGACAAATACATTACAAGGCTAAAGGAAAATATATCTGTTGGCGACTGCACTACAGTCATGGCGATTTATTAAAAATTTACAACATTACAACTTTATGACACAATCGTTTCAGAGGCTCTAGTGTAAGTTACTTTTGAAGTAAGAAAACGTTTACGAATGCGTAAGTGATAATGTTATTTATATGGGAAACGCAAACGCGTTCGTGAAGTAAAGTTACGTTAAAAACTTACACTCAGGGCTCAGTACCCTCACCATGAGTTGTGACATTGACGTTTTCGATAACGAGTATCGAGTTTACTATCTGTGCATCTCGCTTGTACTATTTTAGTGCGAACGAGATGCACAGATAGTAAAATCTTGGGTTGCCATAGTCATAACTCATGGTAAGGGTACAGTACGTTGTTGCCCCACGAAGGGCATAGAGGTATTTACTTACTTACCTTTGACCTAAAGCATTTCAGATATGAGTATAATAATATTATAGTCATAAAATCATTATCTATATTAATGAACACATAATGGATAATTATTTCAATTAATAAATAGATAAACATCAATTACAATAAAGGTGGCATTATCTATGAAAAGGGACTTTATGGTTGATGGCACTTACGTCGAACCGCGTTACATTTGTATCGCGCAATCTTGGCCAACGACATAAGCGCCATCGACAATAAGGTCCCTATTCATAGATAATGTAAATTACTTCAAAACACTTTACATTGCTTATGTATACCGGGTGCGGCCTGTAATAGGAGCAAAAATTTTAGGGATCGCTTCAACACCACGAACGTAACAACATTTGTTCTACAACTTTAAATAATTGGGTAAAATATTACTTGTGATTTTTTCGAACAAAGTAAATAGTATTTTCAATGAACAGCATCCAATAGTCTAGTTGACGTTTACTGTCAGCCTACAAACTTCATAGTTTTTGCAATACATTGCTTGCTTGGAAAATCTTTATTTATTAATATTTATTAAACTATAAGTTATTTTCAAAAGTCGTAGAACAAATGTTGCTACGTTTTCGGTGTAGAAACGATGCCTAAAGTTAAAGCTCCTATTACAGGCCACACCCGGTATAAGAATGATTAGAGTAAATACTTAGAATGCCTCGTGTGTCTCATTTTTTTTTGTGTGGTTTCTGTTAGCAGTTTGTCTGATAGCAGAAACAAAAATCGAAAAAAAAAACCTGAGTAAAATTCAAACTTGTATTATTTTGCTATATTTTTTTGTATCGTTCGCCGCCGCCGAAGCAAACTTAGTGTTATAAATAGTTTTAGGGCCTTATTGCGATTTGCGAGCGAGTTGAAAGGGAAGCGAGCGCGCAGCGAGTTCGCTGCGAGCGCGTAACGAATTCGCCGCGAGCATGTCACGATTTCTCTGCGAGTGCGCACCGAATTCGCTGCGTACTAGCGTTAAAATCGTAGCGAGTGATTTGTGTTTTAGACATCCGGTTACATAACGAATTCGCTGCACGCTCGCTTCGCTTTCAACTCGCTCACAAATCGCAAGTGTGATAAGCCCCTTATAATAGTTCAGAGTTAGTGGCTCATTCGACATCAAACTTCTTTAATCTCTCGTGCTCGCTACCTCGGGTCTCAATTTTAGCACTAGGGAGTAAATACTAATTTCGCCCTTAAATTATTGTAAATCGAAATGCTTCTCGGGTTAGAGGTGTAGGGTTAGAACCGGTGTAGTTTCCATTTTACTTTTCTATTTTCCTTTTAAGGCACTGGTCCCACCGCGAGCTAGTTATCTATGAGCTATCATCTATTTCAGGGGACAAAAGATAATCGCTCCCGTGTAAATAAAAGAGACAGATATACATTTATAGCTCATCGCCCGGCGATGAACTACGATCGCCCGGCTATGACATATATGCCTCTTTAATTTACACGGGATCGATTATCTTTTGTCCCTTGAAATAAATGATAGCTTACTAGCTCGCGGTGGGACTAGTGCCTTATACTCGATGTGTAAAAGTGCCCTTGTAGCCTACTTAATGAATAAACGTTGGAGTTTTGAGTTTGAGTTTTTTTTTCTGAGTTGTGTATATAACTATTAATAGATACTTGTATGAGCAGTTCTGGTAATCCGGTATATCACATAAACAAACATACCGGTATTTGTTGTTGGGACCCTACTCGGAACTACGTCGTTGTTTGAGCTTAAAGTATTCCCTCTGTTATTAGCTATGTTTTGTCTTTTTTTTAATTTTTTCAAGGAAATACGCAATTCTATATCGGTTCTAGTTTGATTATTATTAATTATGTATTTATAATTATTACAATATTATAAAAAACGAACTACCTTAACTAGTTATTGCATTAAAAGAAAAAAAGTCCCTGGAGGCATTGTACCAGGGATGCTGGCGGCATTTCATCGTTGCATCGCAATACTGATACGTTGTGCGTGGAATTATTTACACTTTTAGTTTCAAAGGCGAATCAGTGACATGTTTAAGAAAAATACTACTGTGTGTCATGACATAACTAGATGTAGTTTCCTAATGCATCTTATAATACAATTAAAACTGTTGTGAGCCATGTTACTACAACTTAGTTACAAAGGGATAAACTCACATGTAATTATATCGCACTAGGCGACTCCTGTGTGTCCTGAATCGGCTTGAAGATGGGTACCAGAGCTTACCCGTAACATGTCGCCTAGTGCGATATAATTACACGTGAGTTTATCCGTTTGTAACTAAGTAGTAGCATGTTATAATTGTAAAATGTAACTCTACCCCTTGTGTTTATTTTTGAAAGAATAACTACCTAACCTACCATCGAGTGTCTACGGGGTGTTAGGGTTAGAACTGGAATTAGTTTCTTTTTTCATAAAGTTCATTTATGATGAGTACACGTAAGACTTCTAAGACTATTTTTATACTCGGGTTGAAAATAAGGAAGTTTTTTTTATGATATAGGAGGCAAACGAGCACACGGATTGCCTGATGGTAAGCAACTACCGCCGCCCATGGACACTCGCAACGCCAGAGGAGTCACAAGTACGTAGCCGGCCTTTAAGATCCCTATACGCTCTTTTCTTGAAGGTTTGGATGTCATATCGGTCCGGTAATACTGCACACGACAATTTATTCCAGAGTTTTGCTGTGCGAGGCAGGAAGTTTCTAGAAAAACGCACAGTTGAGGACTGCCAACCATCTATGTGGTGATGATGGAAATGTTGTCGTGTACCTAGAGCGCTGGCGAACCCGAACAATTCCTCGGAGCACTCTCCATAATAGATGCGGTAGAAAATGCAGAGTGAGGCCACACCTCAACGCAGTGCCAAGGAAAGTGAAACCTAGCTTATTTTTACGATTGTTACATATTTAAGTTACTTTATAACAAACCGATACTAAACGATTTACTTATATTGTAGGTAAGATTGGAGTGTCATAAAACCTTTGCTTAAATTGTTATTTTTATCGTCCATTGTCCAGCCAATCGTAAATATTTATATTATTATTATAATAACACCTATTTATACGTTAAATAATTCAATAAATGGTAAATGGTGCAAGATATCATTCTAATAGTAGTTACCTACTGAGTTACTTTTAGAAATAGGTATCTCAGATCATAACAGTGAATATGATTTATTAAATTGTTAAATACAAGGAATTTGAATGAAGCTGCCTATGAAGCCGATGGTCCTGAGTTCGATTCCCAGTCAGGGCATTTATTTGTGTGATGGATACAGATATTTGTTCCTGAAGTCATGGGTGTTTTCTATGTATTTAAATATTTATATGTATCTATCTATTATATATATCGTCGTCTAGTACCTACAACACAAGCCTTACTGAGCTTACTGCAGGACTAAGTCGATTTGTGTCAGATTGTCCCGAAATATTTATTATTTATTTATTCTACCAAAAAATATTCAAACACGTGGAAATAAAAAAAAGTACATATTAATATGTGTAAATATATTTAATATTAGCAATTACTTAAACAATAATCGTGACCAATCACTTCTCGGAATCATGCTCGTGCACAACCTGCGGCTTGTAATCCAGCTCCAGAACCTTGCTGAGGCTGTTCACGTACATGTCCAGACGCTGCGTCATGTAGTAGCAGCGGCGGTCCTTGATCTGCCGGTTCTGGTTCAAGTCCAGCACTCCGATCAGCAGCCCGTCCCGAGTGCGCGAAAGACCCGGGCACCTCACGCCATCCGGACCCGTGAAGTAACTAGAACCGTAGAACAACCCCAGGTCCTTGTGGGCGGGCTTACCGTCAGCTGACGTGAACTCGTTAGGGAACTCCTCGTACCCGACGCGGTTGATCGCAGCTGTGAAGTAGCAGTTGGTTATGGCGGCGTTCCTAGCTTCGATGTTCCACATGTACTCGCTGCCGGCTTCAGCGGCGATCGTGGCTGACGGGTTGAACACGATGTCAGCTCCGTTCTGGCCGAACATCATCCAGTTGAGCACGTGGTGGCGGTCGAAGCAGATGTTAATCGCGATCTTACCGTAGCGAGTCGCGAACACCGGGTGTCCCGAGTTACCCTCCATGTAGTAGTTCGACTCGTTGAAGTCGCCGACTCTCGGGATGTGGTTCTTGCGCTGTTTGCCGATGACGTTGCCAGAATCGCTAATGACGACGGCGGTGTTCCACAGAATTTCTGCATGCTTCTCGTCCCTCTCGAGGATAGAGGACACGATTACCATGGAGTACTTGATGGCTAGCTCACGAAGGAACCTCGTGGTTTCACCGTTCTCGGCGGACTCGGCGAACTCGCACCACGGCTGCTTCTCGCGAGTGCAGAAAGCGAAGGGCATGTTCCATAACTCTTGGAAACAGATGATGTTCACGCCCTCTTGGCCGGCGACGTCGATGATCTTCTTAACTTTGTCAAAGATAGCTTTTTTCTGCTCGAGGATAGGACGGTCGGTAGGAATAGCGATGGAGTGTTGAATGATACCGACTTTGACGATCCTGGGGGCTCGGGTTTGTTCCTTCTTAGCCGGGAAGGCGTAGGCGGCGAGTTCGAAGTCGGCATCCTTGGCGGCGGCGATGGAAGACTCCTTCAGCTTGACTTCATTATGGTTTTTTCTACCGTAATAGATTCTGTTGAACTCATCAAGGTCCCGCCCGCTGAGGTTGTTGTTGATGATGGCTTCCAAGCTGAGAGTTTCGCCGTCCATGGTACCGGAGTGAATGATCAGTGATCAGTGGCGAGCGTAGCTTGCGCTTAGCCTTATATAGGTCTGATAGTTGCGTGTGCACAGGATCTGTGTGGCCCGAGTGTTTTCTTGTTGACCTTCGACCTAGTGTGATAATGCGGGACGGTATCAAAGTAAAAAATATTTGGTATATCAATACAGCTTGGATACGTGACTTAAACAACCTGTTCTTGTCTGTTTGTCTTTTGTCTTGTCTAAATAATAATCACACACAAGCTCTCTGAATATATCAATAGGTGTTATTAAATAGGGTAGTTATCTATGTAAATCCATGAATGACAGATGCAGTGCGTTCAAGATTAATTGTAGATAATAACTGGTCACCTCTCGTTAAATGAATGTTCGTGTTAAACAATAATAAGGAAAATAAGCACATATCTCTTAATCAAATAATTTATACATATTTTTTATCCTGGTATAATTATATTCAACAAAATAATGTCTACAATTGTGTTCTAAAGGTGTCTGCTTACTCTGATTTAATTTCCCGCTTGAATGATAAATGATAATGAAAAACATCTTAATTAAGAAATTTAATTCAAATCATATCATGAACGCATCCAGTAAAGTAAAAACTTTCCGTTAAGCGCTATGTGGGTAATTGCTTGCTACAGTGGCCTAAGAAATATTTTATCTCTCTTAGAAAGTAAAGAAAACCCTTTTTACCTCTTACCTAAGTTTACAAACATTTCCTATATATAGAGATATATGCAGTTTTTGCAGAAACAAGAATACCCTAGTCGTATTACGGATATGCTGGGATGCATCTTGCATTTCATTTATTGTGTACTTAGTAACATTCCACACCTAGAATATCAACTAGACTTAATCTAAACACAGTACCTTAATCATTCGATGGACCAGTAAATATGGATAAGGTATCGCTTGCCACTATGCTAATACAATCCTACGTCTGCATAATCTCTCAACTTACCAAGCCATTACCACCCCTATCCCGTTTATAGAAAGGCGTAGATCCCCTGCAATAAACTTTGCAACGGTCCATTAATACATTAAACATCCAATCAGTTATTTACTAGGCAAAGTCTTACGTAACCTGTGCTACAAAGTTGTTAAAGGCGGTGGTCAAAAAACGAACTACTGTAACCACGTTTTAATTCCCCATGTAGCGTACAACAGGCGACAAACCCAACCGCATTCAGTTATTTTGTAATAAGATATTGACTTGTTAAAGATTTATTCTCACACAGTATCAAAAACATGGAACCAAATCGGACTATTGACAGTTTAATGAAGCAATATTTACCTTCCGACCGGTTGAGGGAATTCAACAAAATATACTACGGTAGGGAAGATCATTGCGAGTTGAATTTGAAAAAATCGACGATTCAGGCCGGTGAGAAAAATGATGTTGAAATTGCGGCATATGCTTTCGATGCTGTTAAAGAAGAAAACAGAAAACCGAGGTTAGTAAAACTGGGCTTAATTCAACATTCAATTGTTTTGCCAACCAATACACCTATTGAACAGCAAAGGCTGGCAATCTTTGATAAAATAGAGAGAATTGCACAATTAGCAGCTGAAGAGGGCGTAGCTATTCTTTGCTTGCAAGAAACGTGGTCAATGCCCTTCTTTCTATGTACTAGAGAGAAGGATAGATGGTCAGAATTCGCGGAGTCGGCTGAAAGTGGGCCAACAATAAAATTTATTATCGAAGTAGCAAGAAAGCATGCCATGGTTATCATATCACCAATTCTAGAAAGAGATGAAAATGATGTGTGGTGGAATACGGCCGTAGTTATTAACGAACATGGCACAGTTATGGGCAAACATCGTAAAAACCATTTACCAAGTGTAGGCAGTTTTAGTGAGACGTCATATTATTCACCAGGCGACACAGGCCATCCAGTTTTTGAAACCACATTTGGGAAAATTGCTATTAACATTTGCTACGGACGTCACCAACCTTTAAATTGGCTCATGTTTGCTCTAAATGGTGCTGAAATTGTTTTCAACCCATGTGCAACGATACCAGAATTTGGCGAATCTTTCTGGGGGATTGAAGCTCGGAATGCTGCAATAGCAAATAGTTACTTCACATGCAGCATTAACAGAGTAGGAAAAGAAGAATTTGCACTCCAGAACGGACCAGCAACAGTAACTAGAAGTTACTACGGCTCTAGTTATGTAACTGCTCCTAATGGATGCAGAACTCCGAGTTTGTCAAGAGTGAAAGACGGTCTTTTGATTACAGAAGTGGATTTAAACCTATGCAGACAGATAAAGGACCAATGGAGTTTTAATATGACTGCACGGTTGGATATGTATGCTGATGAATTGAATAAATTAAATAATTAATTGCTATTGTCCTCAATTTATTTACTTTGCTAATAATAAATTGGTTTGCCTTTACATATTTTAGTCGTCTTATTATATTCCCATATTTTTCCTGAACCTTAAAAAAAACTTAAGTTTTTTCTACATCTAGATTTAGCCCAGGAAAGTCTGGAAGAAACAAGTTTTCTTGATGTCTATTAAAACACTCAACAATATTATTCAACGTGATCAGTATTTTATGAAAACAAATAATTTGTAGGAACGAAACGCAAGACAAAAAAATATTATTATCTGTGGCCACTTTTGTAGCCGAATGATATGTCATTTTTGAGTTCTACAAGTCGCATAATTTAACTAAAATATTTCGTATTAAAAGCAACACTTAGTGTAAAACAATATAAAATGGTAAGAATGTTAATATTCAATCTATAAATTGTAATTTCAAGACTAGTAGTACTAAAACCCTTAATTGAAGTTTACCGGTTGTGGTTATGTTAGCGTCATTACAATGCAATATTGGTTCTAAACACCTTAAGTTTCTATAACATATTAAACACTATGATTTACAGTGTTTTGAATGACTACAAGCGTCCAAAACAGTCATTTTTGAATTCAACCGTATATGACATTAAAAGACGATATAAATGAGTCTTTTTTTATTTCGTAGTCGATTTTGGCGTATAACGGAGGTGCTGTGGTCGCGATGAAGGGACAGGACTGCGTGGCCATCGCCACAGACAAGCGCTACGGCATCCAGGCGCAGACCGTGTCCACAAATTTCCCGAAAGTTCAACAAATGGGCCCCACACTGTTCGTAGGTCTGCCGGGGCTTGCCACTGACACGCAGACCGTGTTTCAGAGGCTAAAGTTTAGGTATGTGCAGATTAATTACCTGTTTGATATATACCTTATATTTATTACTGACTACCTAGTAACCAGATTGTATGCATTTTTTTTTTAAGTAAGCCTATAGAGTGTCCCACTGCTGAGCAAAAGCCTCCCATCTTGATTTCCACTCTTCCCTGTCATGTGCAATCTTTGGCCATTTGTTGTGGAATTAATCCAAGTCGTCCCGCCACCTCCATCTTGGCCTACCACTGTTGCCGCCATTGTGAAGCACCCACTCTGTGGCTATTTTGGCCCACCTTCGTGGAGGCATGCTGCAGACAGGGCCAGCCCACTCCAATTTCAGCCTGGCGGTTTTGCATATAATAAAAAAATAGACACATTGATTTATTCTCCATACAACTTTACACCCCCCTTTTCGGAACCCTCAAGGTAAGAACTATTCTCTCCTACCTTGGACTCTAGGGGTGTAAAATATGATATGTGTCAAAGTGAATGCTTTAATTAAGGAACTACCTGCCGAAATTGTAGATTTTTATGACAATATATTGTAAAATATAATAAAAGTCACAAATCAAATCCTCAAAGTGTAATATTTATCATTAATATTACAGAATGAACCTGTATGAGCTGAAAGAGAACAGAGTAATGAGCCCCAAGACTTTCTCCGCCATGCTGTCCAACCTGCTCTATGAAAGGCGCTTCGGTCCGTACTTTATTGAGCCCGTCATTGCAGGACTTGATCCCTACACCTCTAAACCTTATGTGTGCAATATGGATGTGGTAAGTTGTACTAATATTTTTGAACCATTTTTAGGTCACCCATAATCCCAAAAAATCAAAGTTTGGTCATTTATTTAAAATAAAACCATGTTTTGCAATAGTCCAGTCTAATGTTATAAAATATTGATTGCTTATGTTGAAAATGACATGGTTTATAATTTTTTTTTTATTTTCTCTAAAACGCCACTTCCCAAAGTTTTGTGAAATTATTATGTAAACATAAAAGATAAAGATAAAGATAGCCTTTATTACTAGATATACATTTTGAATTAAAATATAAGTATATAAGTTTTCTTGAGTTTATTTTCATACTCTAGCTTGTCCATCGACATAGGCCTCCTCTAAGTTTTTCCATTTAGATCTGTCTTGTGCGATTCTATTCCAAAGTGGTCCAGCCATTATGTAAACATACTCCTTTCTATATCCATACTACATTACTCAGAATCGAATTATGTTATGTTTTTTCTGTCCTAAGGCTTTTTCTTACTTTTTTACCATTTTCCATATATGCCAGTAACAAAAATATAAATTCAAAAAATAATAATATGTAAATGTATGGCTTTTGGGGAAGTATTTTTCTCTATTGCAAGACTTCATGATTTGAGTGGAATAACATATTATTTGGAAAAAATACACATTACACAATACAATAACAAAATACAAATTCATACAAACAGCAATGTTTTTGAGAAATGCTCAAATAGCTAAAAATAAGTAACCGGTGTGAATTTTTTTTTTTTTCAGATTGGCTGCCCAAATGAGCCTGAAGATTTTGCCGTGTCGGGAACCTGCGCCGAACAGTTGTACGGTATGTGCGAGGCGCTGTGGGAACCCAACCTCAAGCCCGATGAACTATTTGAGACTATCTCGCAGGTAAGATAAATTTTGAGTGTAGGATTCCATTTGCTAGTTTATATTAAAAAATTGATTGATGATTTTACATTTTGTTACTGACTGCCAGTAGGCTGACTGACATGTAATAAAATTTAGGATGACCGACTTATTGGAGACAGAATGGTTCACTAGGTACTGAAATATGAAGATGGTTATGGGACTAGACCTGTAACGGCGCGGCCACGATATTGCGCGAATTGCGGCGCGCAAGCGTTATATCTGTTCATTGCGTGTGATCCCAACTAACCGCAGTGCATTGCGCGTCTTGACCGCGCAACGAACAGATGAAACGCTTGCCGCGCCGCAAGTCGCGCATTGTCGTGGTCGTAAGACGGTTCAGGCGGCAAATGGTGGACGCCATTTGACGTCGACGCCACGGCGCCATATTGTTTTACATTGTCGTTGCTTACGATGGCGATGAAACAGATTTTAGTCAACAATCTGGGCAGTCAGTGATTATGTGAAAAACCGTTAATGTTTGAACTTGTGCTCTATATTTCTGATAAATAATAAAAAGTATTCAGCCAAGTGGGTAGTGACTAGTGGACAGTGTTGCCAAATCGTGCTCTCTAGCACGGTTTTACGTGCTTTTATTGAACCCTATTGATGAAAATATATATATTTTTTATAACATGCTAAGTTCGTGCTTTTTTGTCTTTCTGATTTGTTTATAATCAATTGTTATAATTAATCGATATGTATGACTCATATATCCTTGGCTGGGTACCTGCAACACAAGCCTTCTTGAGCTTACCACGGAGCTCAGTCAAGTTGTGTATTATATATCCTGTAATATTATTTTTAACTTGTACCCAGGCGTTAGTGAACGCGGCGGACCGCGACGCCATCTCCGGCTGGGGCGCCGTGGTGTACATCATCGAGAAGGACAAGATCACGGAGAAACACGTCAAGACGAGGATGGACTAGATTTATTGCACCCCATGTTCTACTATTTACTAATAAACTATGAAAAACACTTTCAATTTACTGTTTTTGAAAATTAAACATCTCTGCGCTTAAAAACTCTTGTTTTAACCTCGTAACGCCCACCATACTTAAATATTTATTAGTTAAAACCAACCTTAGTATGTAGTGAATTGGGTTGAATTTTCTTTTGTACGAAAACTAATGAAACAAAAGAAATTCTACCCTATTTCCTTTTATAAGATTTAAACTCCATTGAAAGGGAGTGTACATTGTAATGCACACTGGGCGCTACGAGGTTAAGACTTTTTACTTACTTTTACCCCTTTAGGGGTTTGACGTCTGGTTCCCAAAACGTCTTGTTTCCATTTAGACCACTTCCCGAAATGTGAACTCCCACAATAGCCTTTTCCCATTACGCACACTTCTTAAAACGTCTACTTACCAAAATGTTTATTTCCCATTATGTCCATTTTCTAATGGGGCCTTTTCTCATTACGCACACTTCTTAAATAGTCTACTTACCAAAATGTTTATTTCCCATTATGTCCATTTACTTATGGGGCCTTTTCTCATTACGCACACTTCTTAAACAGTCTACTTACCAAAATGTTTATTTCCCATGGGCACTACCCACTACCTACTGAACACTATTGATACTGTGGATTCAGGCATCAACCCGTCATACCAAAGTTTTGAACTGGTTTATAACCGCCAAAAGCAGCATTATTGTTTAAACCCGCACTACAGCTGGCGTATTAGGCCAAATATTCGTGTCTATTTTTTTACTAAAAGGCACCAATATTTGGAATACCCCCTGCCAAGTGTAATGCCACCGGGTGGTGAGAGAACATCATACTGGAAAAGCTTAACAGCAGAAGATTTACTACTTAGCTATATTTTTCTTATTTTAGAAGGAAAAATGTTGAAAGTTAAACTAAAAAGAACAATAAATAAGTTGTAGTATATTTTAGCAACAAATTAAACTTAACATAGCTCTACATGCTATTATGTATCATTTAACTAAATAATGTGAAACTGTTAACATCAATCAATGTCGTCGTCGTCGTGGGTGTAATTTCTTCGTTCGGAAAGTTGCTCCCAAACCATGCTTGAAGTCAATAATTTCTTTCAAAAATCCCATACTTGTCAATGACTTACCTTCAAGTTCTACGGTGAGTAAAGAAAGCTTTGTATCAAACAAGATGTCCTGCTTAAGCCGATTGTTTTTTAATCTGTTCAAAATACCTTGTTTCATTTTGAAATCACCGTGAATTGCCTCTTTACGCAGTTTACTTAAAAACAAGTAAAAATTAGGAGTTTCCGGTATATATGCGTTTAGACGCCGATGCCACCCCTCTAGGGCATTCGTTGTTCTAAATCGCTGTTTAGAACAACTTAACATTGCAGGTGACTGGCGAGGATACCAAAAATCTTTAAAATATTCCAGAAAACCTTCAGTTTGGGTTGTTTTTCCTGGTATTTCCAAGATCGAAGACCAAGCTTCTGCAAAATTCGCAGCAGGTAGAAGCGAAAATAGAGCACAATAATCGACAACCTTCTTGCCGGTTCTTGTTACGTCGGCTTGAAGTTTTTTTGCTTTTTTGTGCACAGCTTTATTAAAATGAAAAAAGCATATGGTAATGTTGGCTCTAGGAAATATTTCTTTTACGGCATTAATCTGAGCCAGCTCACAGTCGCATTTGTAAGTAGTCACGGAAATGCCAAGCTTCTCATATAAAAGCTTAAAGAACCGAATGTAAGTCCTTTCTGACTTATTAGGCAATAACGCGTAGACTATGGGGACAACATTACATACTTTTTCTGTGGACTTGACGTCTAAATAAATAAATAAATATTTCGGGACAATCTTACACAAATCGACCTAGTCCTACGGTAAGCTCAGTAAGGCTTGTGTTGTAGGTCCTAGACGATGATATATATAATAGATAGATACATATAAATACTTAAATACATAGAAAACACCCATGACTCAGGAACAAATATCTGTGCTCATCACACAAATAAATGCCCTGACTGGGAATCGAACCCAGGACCTTCGGCTTCATAGGCAGGGTCACTACCCACTAGGCCAGACCGGTCGTCAAAACGTCTAAGTGAATCGTAAATAGTTGAAAAAAAGGCACTGGGACACAGGCAAAAGTACCATCTCCATAGTATATGCCATTCTTGTTTGCATATGCCTTAATCATTTTTTTTGCCAATTTTGTACAAAAAATAAGAATTCTATCGTCGGTACCGTCGTCCGCAAGTAAAAAAGATTTTTTATACATTTCCGGTACCTGTACCTCTTCTAGTGTTTTAAAGACTAATTTATCAATAGCAAGGTGTTTTTTTCGCTCCCTATATAAACTGCTTTTCACTGATGAAAATGCAGGTATTTCGGGTAAATAACGTTTTCCATGCTCTTTAAGATCAGCGAATGTATCTTCAAATATCTGCTGTACAGGACCCAGGTTTTCACATACTTTCCTTTTGCAATCAGATATTTTCATTATTATCTCGTTTTTAATAAAATCTTTTCGACATACATGCGTCGATTCTCGCAGAATGTTTTTTTTTGAAGCGTCAAGAGTGATGCTTGCTGCACATTGATCTCGTTCTGTGCACCTCCACAAAGATGATCCATTTTTATTACTTTTAACGTAATTCAATTTATAACCATTCCACAGAAATTGCTCCCCGCCCTTTTGATTTTTAATAAATACTAGCTCACCACTCATGCTCAGAGTTTGTCACTCTATTTATACATAATATATAATATATATTTATTCGGCTTAAAGAAGAATTTTTACTTGAATACAATTGACTGGTTTGACGTTAAAGACAAAATCATTGACAATGGAAATGAAATATTTAAATTGATGATAACTAAAGAGCGGCCTGTATCTAAAGTAGCCAGTGTAAGATAAGGTTAAGTATCACTTCAATATATTATCTATACATATAATAAACCCGTAAGGGTCGAAAATCTGTACATTCGAAATATTTAACAAAAAAGGGTCCATAGCTCTCAGAATCGATAACAGAACACGTTTAGGTAGTTTTTGGATTTCATGTCTGTTTGTCTGTTTATATGCTTTTTAATAACTCAAAAACTTCTAATCGGATTTCGATAAAACTTCAGAAGTACGTTTAATACAGCTCGGGTCAGGCTATAGGCTATGTGTGGGGTATTGTTGGATAGGTTTTTTTAAAATGAATAGGGGTTTCCTAAAACAACTTTTTAATAATAGGTAAGGTTTTCGAAATAAATGCTATAAAATGGTTTGGACAAGAGTCACTCGCCCCATAAGTGCTTAATACTGCCACTGCGAACGAAGTCGCGGGTATCAGCTCGTTATAATATAATTATGTATATTTTTTTAAAACTAGAAGCAATAATTTCAGGAAGTGGTAAAGATGAAAAGCTTTGCATTTTGGAAAGAAAACATTTATCCATTATGAAAAGTTATCGTTTCGGGAAGTAGCCGTTTTAAAAAAGTTTACATTTTGAGAAGTGGTCATTTAGAAAAGTAGTGATTTTGAAAAAGTTAACATTTCTGGAAGTGGTCATTTAGGAAACTAGCCAGTTTGAGAAAGTTAACATTTCGGGAAGTGGTCATTTAGGAAACTAGCCAGTTTGAGAAAGTTAACATTTTGGGGAAGTGGTCTAAATAGAAATCAGACGTTTTGGGAACCAGACGTCAAACCCCTAAAGGCTTTTACCACATGTGGACATTTGGACACAAAACTTTTATAACGTTTTTATTAAATTATAATATTTTGAGACAAAAGCATTAAGTAAAAAGGGTGAAACGGAACTCTTTCTTTTTTCTAACTTTGAGACGGTATTTAATTGTTACTTGTTTATAAAGTTAGAAAGTCAAACTTTTGATGACGATGAAAGTTTCACCCTGTATAAATTAATTTATCTCGCAAATGTATAAGTTCCCTAAATCTCAGTTTAGATTAATGCTAATTCCAAAACCAACGAAGTGTTCTATATTAAATGAAGCCAAAACTCGGCGATACGATTGTCAAGTCAAGGGCTGTTCTTGCGTATTAGATTAAATAGTACAACAGCAGTTTTCTTAAATCTCGTTTTGAAAGGATTTGGATTCTGTTCACTCGCTTTGCTGTTGATCCTTTCGCGTGGTCTCGCTCTACCAGCTTTCCAATAATGTTATAGCCTATAGGCGCCCAGCGATCCAGTACCGTAACTAGGGCGGTGCCAGCAGTGGGAGACACAGGACGCAGACCCTGGAGGGGCGCAGAAATGACCAGACCAGTATCTAGTTTTATTTTTCAGGGGCGCAGTTTTGAAAGCTCGCACCGGGCGCATTAAAGGCTAGTTATGGCACTGCAGAGATCAAAACTTGTTTTGTCATAATTAAAATTCAAAATAGCATTCAATGGGAGACCTTTTTATAGGTCTCCGGGCAACTAGAGGTTAAAGATAATTATTTTGAATGCCTTACTAATTAAGTTGTTACGCTTACATAAATAAACGTAACTCAAACTCTGGTACAACTAAGGCAAAAGTTATCGAAACCAATGTTATCGTAGCAATATACATTTTTTTTTATGACAAAGGTGGCAAACGAGCAGACGGATTGCCTGATGGTAAGCAATTACCGTCGCCCATGGGCACTCGCAACACCAAGGGAGTCACAAGCGCGTTGCCGACCTATAAGTGGGTTGGAGCTCTGGGAACCTTATTCACCATCTGGAACACAACACTACATACCTGAAAGGTAGCAGTGCTATTATGGCTGTGGTCTTCTGTAAGGAGGAGGTACTTCCCCAGTTGGGCTTCTCCAGATTCAAGCGTGATGGTACTTCGCTGTGCCCTACCTCTCATTGTTGGGACGTAGTTTAAGGACATACCCGGGTCCAATATTATGACCTAGACTACGTAGGCGAATTTATTCATCTATATTTTAATTATATGCGGCCATCAATTGTGATAATGATAAGGATTGGATTAAATGAATAAAACACATATATTGCAGAAACTTTATAAACCGAATATTTAAAAAATTAAGTTTTTAATTTTCCATACACAATTTGTTTTTACAAGAGGAGACTAGAGAATTATTTTCAATCGTGTTGCTTACATTCCGATAACCCAGTCGGCAGCGAAGCTTAAATATATGCCTTAGGTGGTGTCCGTCACCCCAACAAAAAACTTAAAAACTAAACAAGGTTGG
This sequence comes from Grapholita molesta, assembly GCA_022674325.2. Taxonomy (NCBI): domain Eukaryota; kingdom Metazoa; phylum Arthropoda; class Insecta; order Lepidoptera; family Tortricidae; genus Grapholita; species Grapholita molesta. The sequence goes on from CP053137.2 coordinate 14,104,837, forward strand.
CCATGTTTACACGGGATTTTTAACTTAATGTAGGGTAAATCGCCAGTTACTGGCCACCTTTCAATAACTGGCCACCATATACTGAAAATGGACTCTATCTACCTATAAACAGAATTCATTTAAGTATAAGGTGGCCAGTAATTGAAACCCCATTTGAAAATGTGTTCTATTTAAAGATAAACACAATTCATTTTAAAAATACTCGTGGAAACATAACCTAACGGATGTTTTAAAATGTAGTTTTCAGCAATTTCTTTCTTTTAAAATAAGTTGTCTATATTTTTAACCTTTTGAACTTCCAACATCACTGATGCCGAGCCAATATAAACTTTAATTAAAAGTGTGATGGTTACTTTGACAACGTACGCTATGACATTTATAGTCGCTCTTAGCTACCGGCACGATTGCATGACACCTTCAGCAGTTCTTGGCGTTCAAAAGGTTAATTCGTCGGGGATAGTGTAATACCGCGTAACCAACAGATGCAATAAGATAGTTTCTTGGTACATTGTTTGAATTTCGAACTCTATAGATATTCCTAGTTACACGGTATTGCACTATCACGACGAATTGTGTTTTGGACACAAATACGTGAGACATTTTTTCTAATTGAGGTTATATTGTTCCACAAATTTAGTTCAAATCATATTTTACTAAAATACATTTTGAGTTGCATTGACCACTAGCATTTTAAAACACCTCAAAAACCAAACTTAATTAATTTTACCCACCTAAACAATGGCAACACATAACATTAAATCCCATTTCATGACTAACACAATATGTTCAGGAATCCACGTTCACAGAATTTCGTCCGTCTTTACGAGAGCCTTTTTTATATATCGATATTTATTTAGTAACTTACAGTGTATCCAACACTCCCGTGTCACCAATATAGTTATAATTTAAAAATATCTAATTAGTCAAGATTAAAAAAAAGTGAACTAGATTCCTAGTCACTTGAGAAAGTGTAGTCAAAAGCAGATATATTCAAAAAGAGTTAAAATGTGTACATAAAGCTATATCGTGTGTAGTCAAGCTTGAGAAAACCTACTTAGGCTAAAATTCTTTTGTTTATAGGTATACTAGGGCCATTTTATATAAAGTTGTATACCTACTCAACTTTTTTTTTTTGTGATTTTTATTCTGAATCACGAGCTCTTTCGATACTGTGAGGACACATTGTTTTGTTCTATCAGGATCCAAATAAAAAAAGTCGAGTAAATAAAATGGCAAACAATCGCCACCCCAAAGTCGATGAAAGAGTTTTTTCATCAGTGACGTCTGAAAATATGGATATATGTAAAGTTACAAAAATATGTAGCCACGCGTCTTTTACCACGGCGTAGATACATGTTTTTGTCAGTAAATATAGTCACTTTTATCTATTGAAATAAAATTGAATTTTTTTATACTTATTCAAGAACTAAACTCAAGCAAAGTGGTCTTATACATTGACTTATTTTTATTGAACCTGTTACTGTGGCCGAACAGAAAAAGTGCATAAGTTTCATACAAGTTATATGGAGCATATACAGTTTTCATGCTAAAGCAACAGAATATATCTGCAGTTGACAGTTGAAAAATGATAACAGCAGTATAGCTCTTCCCGTCGAGCGAACAAGCTATGTCTAAATTATAACTACAGTCTAAAGTAAAATATCTATCACAAAGTATTTGACGAAATACAAATCGCTGAGGGACGTTGGCTTCAAGTTTTTTTGTCGTTCATAAAGATTGTTTGTCCTAAAACAAGTTTTAAAAATAACATCCTTCTTTCTAATATTTATAATTTAATATTGCCCAAACAACTTGTAGTCAAATCACACCGATTTAAGCATAAGCCAAATGATATAAAGAATTACATGTATCCAAGAATCGAATATCATTGTATTAAATTGAGAATAACTGTTTTAGAACAAACAATACAATATAGAAACATACATATTGGAACTAATATTTATTTGGCTAACAAAAGTGTAAATTAATTTAACATGTAACCAAAATACTGACTGCGATTCATGTAAGTATAGAAACATTAAAAAAGTGAAACTGTAAACGAACACCCACATCCTAGTGCTAAATCGTAATTTCAGAATATAAAAGACGTGACAGTATTAATAAATCACAATTTATAACAATCCAAGTCTTATTTCGACATAGAATAATAAATAACAAAATCTTACACCGTACTATAACTACACAGTAACTAAGCGATCTATTTATTGGCAGAACCATCAGTTTGCTTAGCAAAACCTTCATATCCAGATATAATTGGTTAATATGTTTCGTTACAAGGTATTTCTCAATTGTTCTATAAAACCAAAGACAAAATATTACCCTTATATAGCAGAAACATGAATGTCAATACTTCATTACTTAACATAATTCGTCATTTCGTAGAATTTGTGGTGTTTTTCTGAAACTGTATAATTTTAAGAATTTTTTAAAGCATCAACCTGCTACTTAGGTTAGGTTTGTTTTATAAAAAATTTGAAGACTAAACCCTTTATAAGGCCCCATTGATTGAGACATGGCATCGCAGAATTCATTGCAGCTATCGGAAGCCTACATTTCAAAGCCCAAGAGCAAGTTAAATTTCCAACAAGTACAAGCGACATTGTGCCATAATAGTAAGACAGTATGGTTGAATTCCCGAGTGAGCATATGTGGTCGATATATCGCCTCTGCCTTATAAAGGGTTAAGAAAAACGACATGCGAAATGATGAATTTCGTCAAATGACATTGTATGCTAATCCATTTTCTCCTTTATAAGACTTGAACCCAAAATGTTTATACAAGGCCGAATAAAATTTTACACAAACAGTAATCTGTCCGTGACCTTAAGACTTCAATCGTAAATTTCACTTATTAATAATATATATTATTTAAAGTTCAACAATAAACATGCGCGTCGGTTTCCTAAAGACCAAAAATTTTGACAAGTATTAAATGGGAAATCTGATTTCTCGGTGACTCCAAAGACATTTTTGGTAGCGCCAGAGACTTGAAAAATGTCGCTCTAAAAGTTGACTCGCCTAACTAAAGAGTGTCTTCGTCTGCATGGCTTTAAATGGAAGGTTCGATTTTACTCCCCAAACTGACACTTATTTTTTTTTGTTTCTGCAACTTAAAAAAACACGTTCATTCTTCATTTCATTATTATCATACAACTTAAGTGTTATCTTCAATGTAGTCCAATGCAAAATTGAATGTACGCTACTGTTTGTTTTCACTTTTAAGAACTTGAATTGACATTTAACAAGGACATGTCGCCCTCATAGTGACTTCAGAATTAAACTTTGATGACTAATAAGTTGTCTAAATTGTCAGTATTTATTAGTCACAAAACAAAAGAGCAGTAAAATGTGTAGAATCAATTTAAAGGTCCTTAGGCGGGCTGTATAGACGTAGGATACGTATATTTTGACAGCTATATTTAGCTGTCAAAATACGACGCAAGTTTACTGTAATAAATAGTTTTTATTGTCTATGATATGATTCATAATTTGCATGTTAATTTGAGCTTTAAGATAAGTTCTATAGTACAAATGGGAAGTACCTTTACATTATACGTTCCTAATATCGTGATACAGGGCAAAGTCAACGTGAGAATGACGTCATGTATATATTGATATATACATATATGACGCTGCCAGTTTACGTGATTTACACATTATTTATTTATACAATATTCGTACATAAAATGATTCATTTTATATATAAACTATTAAATTATTTTTTAATTAGTTTACAAAATTGTCTATTGTCTCAGCTTCAAACTGCCATTTTCAAATATATTTTTACTCGTTATGTGTATTTTATCTTATTAAATCACGTAAACTGCAATTTTACACAAAAGCCGACGCATCCAAAACCTTACCTAACTTTTAACTTGAGATTTTATTAATTCAGCCAATATTAACACGAGAACATTACTAATTTCAACTCCAATGATATTTTAACAATTCAAATTTGTCAGTACTAATCTAAGACAGCGGAACTTTATAAAAGCTAGTAACGAGTTACATTGATTATTATTGCAAAACGTGCTAAGGCTAAGTTGTGGGGAAACGCATCGTATTGCTGTCGTTCGGGGTGCCGTCGCCAGTCCGAACGGCATTCATTCGAAATGAAGATGACCTTTTTTTAATTGAATGCCGTTTTATTGATCCTCAATTATGGACATGGATCAATATAAATTGATCCTCAATGTTCATATGTGGTATCAGCTTATGGATGGTTAAGTCATTTAAATTTGAATTTCTATTAATTGACATGAGTTGCAATTATAAGTTACTTATATTACATAAATTGAAAATCTGTCATGCCTTTTAGTCATATGTGGTATTTAGAGATCAAGAATTTAACAAACATACTAAAAGACAACCATTTTTGACCCATGTTAGTATCAAATTATTAGGTAGATATTTAGCATGGTTTTGAAAGACCGCATTGCATTATTATATTATAAGGGCATGTAAGGAAATCTTATTTTTTGCGCAACCGAACGGACTAACGACCGACAACCGTACGTAGTCAAGAGACTACCGCCAAAATTGAGCCTTACGTAACTTTGAATTGAAAATTTATTATAACATCATAAACATTACCAACATTACATTTATTTCACAGTTGTTAAAGAATAAGCATTAAAATCGCTGTCAAGCGAGTTTTAGCTCGATATATGTACTTTTTATTGGAGTTTTTAATGTTATACATTATATAATTTTTACTAACAACTTTGCCATAAATGTTGAAGGAATAGAGCAAGACTTAACTCTTCAAAAATTTGTCCCCTTGATTAAAACTAAGATCACAATCGACATCGAGATTTATATGGCTGTTTGGTCATATTCAAAGGGACAAACCACATGGAGAAAACATCCTTAATTGAAGCGTTATTTTAACGCAATTATTTTATATATTTTGCATTTGAATTGTATTTAGCTTAACGTATAAACCGAGTCCGTGCTTCTTTTAGTATTACATCTAAATAAATTATTAAAACTTTATCGGGCTGTTATAAATAAATTATTAAGTTTGTAAACAAATCTAGATAGCTATCCAGTCCTAGCTCGTAAATAGGCACCCTGTTTGTTCCATAAACAAATTTGTTGAGGTCACTACCGGGTAGTAGTGGTACATGTGCACTAGTTCCTATGTGAGTGCACTATAAGCCGACCAAACTAAATGTCGCTAAAAATTAAAACACTGTATTTTTATTTTCGGTAAAAATCATTTAGATAATGTACTAAAAGAAGCACCTTCCACGAGAACTTTCACAACCTCTTAGTGATTTTTATAGACCCATTAAATCGCTTTTATGAACTATCCTCGCTCCGCTGAGCTATTCTTATCAGAGCTAGATTTAGTGAGTCTATTGGTTCTTAGAAATATCCTTCACTACACATCCTTACAGATATGGTGATTATTATTTTATTTTCCTTTTTATTTTTATTATTTTCCTTCGGTAAAACTCGGATCTTTATCGGAATACGTGTCACCCGAACTGTCAATGAATGATCGTATTAAATGAGTTACATTTTCATATCCATTCATATGGAACTTTATTATTTGGTATCAAATGTCACAGTGAAAAATGAAATTTGACATTACATTATACAATAAAGTTCCATATTAATAGATATGAAAATTTCACTCATTTAATAAAGTCATTGATTGACAATTCGGCTGCCGTCGTATGTCGATCGAGATACGAATTTTCCCGATGGAAAATAGTTTTGTACTACATCTGTACACATCTCTCCTGTGGAGTCGGGCCTCCCGCAAAACTCGTAATTTGACTATATTCCGCTCTATCGCTCTTGCTTATACGAGCGATAGAGGCAAGTAGACGATCGAAAGAAGTGGTTCGTTCTTAGTAATCTTAGACCGTGTTTAAGAGGTTATGAAAGTGTGGTTGGTGAGTGACCGGTTAGTTACCCTCGATGGCCTTGGCGACGAACTCGATGAACCGCTTCCCGTACTGCTCGGGGTCGCACGTGGAGATGCCGTCCACGTTGCTGCCGTATTTCACCGTCTTCGCCGCTTTCGCCGCCTGGAATCAATCGATCAATCATTAAATCAACTATTTTTTTCTGTCAAGTAGTTTATTTTACGTATCAAACATTTATATTTATTTAACTCAATTAAATCATCTGAGAGACAGTAAATGTGGAAAAAATAAGAACAGTACAAGTACATTCTAATAAAAATCAAAAACCTTTCCATCAAGTTAAGAGTAACATAAAATATAAATTCTTTAACCTTTTGAACGCTTGTCTCGCGTTAAAATGTCGCGTTAGTTGTTATTTTCTAAGCTGACCGTTCTGCACTCGAGCCCCTTTTATGCTACCGCAAATAACAAATAATAGCAAGTAACAAATCAATGCATACAAATAGCAACAATCTGCTTTAAGTCACAAGGTCGATATTGCAGTAATAGGACATAAAAGGCCGCACTCAGGTAGGTCGCTGGCCATGTAGTGTGTCCACAAATTTTTACAACTGATTGATAATGTTGGAAAGTGTCCGGCTAATTGTTTGATGATCAAGTATTTTTATTGCATTTGAGAATGTTTAGTTTATGTAGCCGAAGTCGTAAATATTATCACCAATATAAACACAGCCAAACAATAAGCCAAAAAAGTCCAGGAACACGTAAGCAGGTCGTCAGGTATGAGCGATATCAAAAATGGAGCAAAGTAATACTTAGGGCAGCAGTGACACTTAAAAGCGACTGAATATGTAATGAACATAAGTTGATAATAATTGCATCCCTTCTCCTTTTCATAAATAGGTGACTCATTAGATTGGAATGCGGTGCGGCTTCTTCTTTCGTGTGATACATGCGATATAGTTACTGGTATTTGGTCGGCTTTATCAATAGTATCATTGTTCTAAAAGACACCTGCACTTTAATGAATGAACTTACTGATAAGACTTTTACAGATTTGCAAATTAAAACAATTTGAAAAATATCCTACAATAACTTTAGTTATGGACCCACTACATCGCTGCAACGCAGACCACCGGCTGAGTATCCATTTCGATGACACAATGCCTTTGCTAACAAGTAAAGCTATTGCAATATCGACCTTGTGACTTAAAGCAGATGGTTGTTATTTGTATGCATTGAGTTGTTACTTGCTATTATTTGTTATTTGCGGTAGCATAAAAGGGTCTTGAGTGCAGAACGGCCAGCTTAGAAAATAACAACTTTACACGCCAATATCTCAACTCAGAAAGGTTGAATATAAACCTTATCTATCAGCAGGAATAATGCTTTAATAGCGTCGCTTTTAGGTGTCGGTGGCGCGGGAGGCCCGACAGCACACGACACCTTTAGGTTCTTGGCGTTAAGTACTTTAGTAATAAAGTACTAGACATTTTGAAAGATATTTTTCTAATATTTCGTCGATAAAAAGTAGAAACTTACCTGTTTCTTAACTCCGTAATGGGTCAATACATCGATGAGCGCAACGAAGTATATCTCCTTCTTGGGTGCACCTGGAATCACAATTATTCTTAAACTTAAATAGTCGAGTTCGAAAATTACTATACAATCTATCTCTATCAGCCACGAATGTCCACTGCTGGATAAAGGCCTACCCCATAGACCGCCACCGGAACCGATTTTTAGCATACTGCAGTCACTGCGACTTGTATAAACTTGTTTGTCCGACTGCGCTTATACATAGTCGCCATTCGACTTTTCTGACCCAACGCCCACCGACTACTGTCTATATCCATCTCTAACGCATTTACATAGATATATTGCGCGATAAAGAGGCAAATGCACGAACGAATGAACGACGTGGTTCGCGGTAGACTTTCTGATGTAAAAACTAGGTGGCGGAGGTAATTCCTGGGACTAGTTGTCCCCCATGAGTCGTAGTATTATCCGGGGCGCGCTGCTGTATGTGTTCATCATCATCCTCGCGTTGCCCCGGCTTGCCACGGCTCATGGGAGCTTGGGGTCCGCTTGGCAACTAATCCCAGGATTTGGCGTAGGCACTAGTTTTACGAAAGCGACATCCAACCCAGAGGGCCTATTGGGTCTAGGCCTTATTGGGATTAGTCCGCTTTCCTCGCGATGTTTTCCTTCACCGAAAAGCGACTGATAAATATAAAATGATATTTCGTACATAAGTTCCATTGGTACAAGCCGGGGTTCGAACCTCCGGATTGCAAGTCGCGCGCTCTTACCACTAGGCCACCAGCGCTGTATGTATGTGTTATTGGCTACTCACCCTCCTGGCTGGGAATGGCGTAGATGTCGATCTCCGGTATGATGCCCTCGTACAGCTGCCGGCGCGGCGCCAGGCCACGCGGACTGTCCGGGGGCGTGTTGAAGCCCCATCTGGGGTAGACCACACATATTCATGTAAATTCATCCAGTATGCCTAATGCGGACTGCTAAGGAATGGAATTTGCTGCCTTCGTCTGTATTCCCGGAAAGATATAATGTGGGTCTTTTCAAAGCAAGAGTGAATAGGCTGTTCAGTAACAGCCTATTCACTCTTGCTTTGCTAGTTCAGTAACCAGCGTGCTACACCCTCGACCTCGTCGACACTTACCATCAGGTGTGGCTGAGATCAAACGCGGATCAATCTTGTATAAAACAAAATAGTAAATTTTAAAGCGTTTTTACTTGTGTATTATTAACAGCCGTTTAGCAATCATGATAAAATTGGTAGTCAATGTCAAACAGCATTTTGTCACGAAACATCAGACGTGACTTAAACAGAACTATAGACTATAGTAGTTAAGGTAGTTAAAAAAAGGTAAATAATCTTGACATGTCTTTTTATTTATAATCACTTTTGAAAAATAAATCACGACAAGTATGGAACAATTATGAATCACATATGATTGTTTACATTATTTTGCTTTCGTAAGTAAAAGTCACTGATTTTTAAAAAGCGTTTTTAATAAAAAGACATATCTAGATTGTTTACTTTTTTTAACTACCTAAAAGTATAAACTATAGTCATGCTTTAGGGCACTGGTTGAAAATAAAAATGGCTGACATATAGCTCTGCCCAGATTCACACGTTCCGAGTTTCGCCCGAGGCACAGGATGTTTCCTTTATTTCTAAACATCATGTTATAACAAACTGTAGTCATTGTGCGACAAGCACCGGAGTCAACAACCAGATGGAGGTTACCTGTCGCCGTGCCGGTTGTCGGTCTCGGAGTCGGGCTCCGAGTCCTGCTCGACCTGCGCCGCCGCCTCATGCATGCCCAGCAACAGAGAGTAGTCCATCAGCTCCAACTTCGTCAGCTGTAGTCATTGTGCGACTGGCCCCGGAGTCAACAACCAGGTGCAGGTTACCTGTCGCCGTGCCGGTTGTCGGTGTCGGAGTCGGTCTCGGAGTCGGGCTCCGAGTCCTGCTCGGCCTGCGCCGCCGCCTCATGCATGCCCAGCAACAGAGAGTAGTCCATCAGCTCCAACTTCGTCAGCTGTAGTCATTGTGCGACTGGCCCCGGAGTCAACAACCAGGTGGACGTTACCTGTCGCCGTGCCGGTTGTCGGTCTCGGAGTCGGGCTCCGAGTCCTGCTCGACCTGCGCCGCCGCCTCATGCATGCCCAGCAGCAGCGAGTAGTCCATCAGGTGCAACTTCGTCAGCTGTAGTCAATGTGCGACAGGCCCCGGAGTCAACAACCAGGTGCAGGTTACCTGTCGCCGTGCCGGTTGTCGGTGTCGGAGTCGGTCTCGGAGTCGGGCTCCGAGTCCTGCTCGGCCTGCGCCGCCGCCTCGGCCTCCACCAGCAGAGTATTCCATCAACTGCAACTTCGTCAGCTATAGGCATTGTGCGACAGGCCCCGGAGTCAACAACCAGGTGGAGGTTACCTGTCGCCGTGCCGGTTGTCGGTGTCGGAGTCGGGCTCCGAGTCCTACTCGGCCTGCGCCCCCGCCTCATGCATGCGCAGCAACAGCGAGTAGTCCATCAGCTGCAACTTCATCAGCTGTAGTCATTGTGCGACAGGCCCCGGAGTGAACAACCAGGTGGAGGTTACCTGTCGCCGTGCCGGTTGTCGGTGTCGGAGTCGGGCTCCGAGTCCTACTCGGCCTGCGCCCCCGCCTCATGCATGCGCAGCAACAGCGAGTAGTCCATCAGCTGCAACTTCATCAGCTGTAGTCATTGTGCGACAGGCCCCGGAGTGAACAACCAGGTGGAGGTTACCTGTCGCCGTGCCGGTTGTCGGTGTCGGAGTCGGTCTCGGAGTCGGGCTCCGAGTCCTGCTCGGCCTGCGCCGCCGCCTCGGCCTCCGCCTCGCCGCGCCCGCACTCGTGCATGCCCAGCAGCAGCGAGTAGTCCATCAGGTGCAGTTTCGTTAGGAACTGTAATATTACAACAATGTATGACTCTAATTGGACTTATAGATCCCTACACACAACTAAACTACACTGTATTATTTAAATATAAAAACCCCGCCAGAAACTCGCGTAGTATTCAATTTCATGCACCCACCAACTGACTCGTTTTGTCTATAACTAGATTTTCCGCTATTAAAAGGTCTGGAAGAGGTCAGACTTTTGTTTATAGAACGACGGTGGCAAATAAGCATAAGGCCCGTCTGACGGTAAGCAGTTACCGTAGCCTATGGACGCCTGCAACTTCAGAGGATTCACATGCGCGTTCCGTTCCTACACCTATGTGTTAGGCCCGTTAGAGTTGGTTTATGTATGTTGGTTGGTTTTATGTTTTTTATGTATTTGATAAAAAAAGCTCTGAACCATGTGTACCAGGGGACTACACAAAAGATTGAAAGGGTCCAACACTAATATAAGATAACATAGACAAAACTAAGATAAGATAAGCAAGCCTGACCTCCACATCAGCCGTCAGGGTCTCCAGCAGTTTGTCCTTGGCGGCGTCCCCGATGTCCACGCGGACGCCCTGCTTTATGAAGTCGTTGTCTTTGAGCGTGGGGAGTTCCTTCTCCAATTCCTTCTCGGACGCCTCGCGGTCGACCGTCGAGCCTTTGAGATCGTACTTTCTGGAAAACAAATTTGGTACTTAAAGACAGTTGTTTTACTGGCGGCACAAGGAAAATTAACTATGGTCAACGGCGCTACAGCGAAACACGATATTCGTAAATTTCGGACGATTGTCTCTGTCACTCTTATGATGCCATAATTTAAGTAAAAGAGAAATGCTCGAAATATATGAATACTAATACGAATAATATATTACAAATGTGCAAGTTGTGGACAGTTTTAAGTAATTTCAAAAAATTCTCATGCGGATTTTTTTTAGAAAATTTAAATTTAAAAATGGTAAGTTTCAATTCGGATAGAAAAATAATTTTTTCCTGTGATTTTTTTTAAACATTTCGAAACTCTTGTAAGTTTCCGTATTCACATCGGATTTATTCACATGACGCAATAATCGTTTCAAACACAGCGCGACTGAAAGAAAGTAAACATAGTTACGAATCGAAACAATTCAAGCTATATTCGACAAGCAAATGTGAGTTAGGTTTACTATATTTAAACTAAACTTAGGCCCGCGACTTTCTCTGCGTAGACCCTCCTATCCCTTTCCTGGGCTCAACTATCTCCACACCAAACATCGAAATTCTCTCCATCGTCGAACACTTCTATTTGTATAATATTTATTTTGCTATATGTGTAATTAGTCTATCTGGTTACACTCACTTTGTTTGTATTTATTTTATTTGTTTTGTTTTACTGTATACGATCATTTATTACTTTTACTTTTTCAACGCCTACTGCTATCTTCAATTTGATAATTCTCCGCTACCTTGAAGCCCTATTTAGAACATGCAAGCACTTGTATACTATTTTCATTACATTGCGGGTTTGTATAAAGTGACTGAATTTGCGGTACGCCCATAGCCCGTAATGTAATGAAAATCGTATACAAGTTCTTGCCTGGTCTAAATGGGGCTTAAGGTTGTCCGGAAGAGATCGCTTCTTAGCGATAAGATCGCTGTTGTTTACCTCAGTATTTTTTTCATTCATTTTTGTTTCATTGTTTGTTTTTATTGAGGTGTAAAATAAAGAGTGTTTATTATTATTATTAGAGCTTCAGAGGTTTAAGCGTGAAAATTAACAGACAAATAGACTAACAGACAGAGTTACTTTTACAATAGGTAGCAAGTAAAGTATGGATGTCTGAATCTGAATTTAAGTTTAAAATATATAAACTACCTGTGTATGTTGAGATGGTTGGAGAACACATTCCTCGTGGCGACGAGGTAGTGCTCTATACCGTCCACGGTGAGCCGGTACATGCCCAGGTACTGCGGCAGCAGCGTCTTGCCGTGCCGCTCCACTATGTACTGGAAATACAATGTCATCCCATAACCATTCATAAAACTTAACGTCAAATTTTGACTCTTTGAATGAATGAATGAATGAATATTCGTTTATTCGTAAACACACAACACAAAGGTGACAGAAATACAAATAACATAAAACATACAAAGTGGAAAGTGCCACGAAATGGTCTCATCTCAGGGTAATGCTGGCGACATCCAGCGCTGATCTTCCGATGAGACCATCAAGTGAAAAAGTATCACGGCAGGTAACACGGAAAGTAAAAGAAATTATGAACAAAAACATAATAATAAAACAACAGAGAAGATATTAGGATAACATAAGTTTGGTACATTTAAAATTACACTAACGCGGACAAAGCGAACTGGTATCAGTGGGCTGTGTCTTTTTAATTAACTTGTTTCAGGCCGTGCAGACTAAGGCCTGACAGCACTGACAGCATCTATCTTAGAATAAAATTCACATCTATCTTGGAACAGATAGAATATCTTTCAAACAGATAGAAATTTTAGAAAGAGGGAATTGATTAAAACGGTTTGATGAAGGCTTATTATTCTCTGCTTATATTTTCGATTCAGAATTTAAGTGCTTTGAACCTGACAAGATTAGATAATATTTATCGGAAAGTCATCATTTTATCTCACATGTACACACAATATGATAATCATATCACTGTCTTTTATACTAGATCCGATTCGCGGAAAATTGATGGCACTTTCTTTATGAGCGGTGTTCTGTTATCTTACTTCTAATGGAAAATATACAAACGATGAATTAACAGTTTAAAACGTAAGACGCGACACAGGCAAAAAACAGAATCAACATCAACACCTACTGACAATACCCCCCACAACAAATGGTATAAGTCGTATTTGGGGGAGGCCTATGTCTAGCAGTGGACGTCTTACGGCGGAAATGGTAAATACTAAACGAATTAAGATTCTGATTTATTCTAGATTTTACGCCTTTGTAAAAGTCTTGGCTACATATTTTTGTTATAATTTAAAAATCGTTGGCTGAGTACCCACGACACAAGCCTTCTTGAATTTACCGTGGGGTCAGACAATTTGTGTAAGGATAAGGATGTCCTGTAATATTTAGCTAAAATTGATTATATCGTAGTGACGTAGATACGTTGAAGATAAAAATATATCAAGAGGTACAAATTAATAACATAAACAAGATAGTTTCACATGTTCGTACATGGATTAAAAGATAATTGCAATCACTTATACATTTTTTGTTTTAATGAAAATAAACAAAGAAGCATTAATGTTTATAAATCAATAAAAATCATAGGAAGGAAAATCGAGTAGGAAATACATTTATCGTAGAATCTCAGCTGACATCGCCAGGATCGATAAAGTAAAAGCAATAAAAACTTAAATAATGTACGGGAAAATTCACTTGACTCTTCGTTCGACCTGTCATTCCAATATCTTTTCGGTTGCGTATTCTACAAACGATCGTCTTCTAGGCTATGGCCCCTGGGGTGAACTATATGCATGGATATATGCTTACCGGGTGATAATGCTTAAGGAAGGAGTGCATCCTCTCAACCTCCTCCGAAGTCAGGGTCTTGAGGATAAACAGACGGTCATAACTCTGGTAGAATTTAGCACCGGACTTTCCGGACGAGTCGTCCGGAATGGGTTGTGACCTGCGAACAATAGGCGTGATAAAAGTTAGATTTTGTCATAATTTTTATCGAGAGGAAATATTCAAAAATTCCTAAAGATCCGGCATTTCCTGGGACTAAATTGTCTCTCCTGAACATTTCTGGACTACATTATGCTGCGGTTTCACTAAGTGTTCTCGGCGAACATTTTGCTCTGAGCTTAGAAACAATTGTACGCAAAATGTTCGCTCAGAATACTAAATGAAAACGCAGATTTAAATGAATAAATAAGAAGACATAGGGTTGTTTCACACGAACCACAACCACACCACGTCGCAGCGTCAAAATGTGGTCACGCAGTGGTTACGTGTGAATTGTGTAGTTGCTGGCCGTTGCCACAGACGTGGTCGATAGTGACTGCAAAATGTGGTACGTGTGAATTGTACTATTTATTTCTAATACAAAATTTGCACCTGACCACTTGGTCGCGCTTGTCGCGTGGTCGTAGTTGTCGTGTGGTTGTGGTTCGTGTGAAATGACCCATAGGTTGATGTCATATTTTGTTTTATTTCATGATAAAAGTGGAGTTTTCCGTTAGTCCTCAAATGCAAACTCAACTCGAACACAGCAAACCACTCGTAAGATGCAGGTTTATATAACTGTGACTGACTCTGTAACTTGTGATACCAAGACCTCATGAGGCAAAGAAAATGCGGTTAAATTGTTTGTCTCAAATTGATTTTACATGCAATCTCCAGTGTTTTATAATCTTCTCATGTATGTGCGTGATTAAGATGGTTGGTATCGGTGTTGTTACTGTTGGTAATGAAGCCACGTTTTCCTCTGCTGGGTTTATGTGAAAGTAATATGTTGTTTAATTGTAAATATGAGGCAGTTTTATTACATTCATAAAATACTGTCGCAACAAACATGTGCTAATTCAGACCGCTTTAAAACGTTTTGTGATAGCTTGCTGAATCAGGCAAAAAAAATCCAAAAGCATCGTGGCATTGGAACGAGCGTTGTGGAAACCAGTAGGGGGGCCAGTGGTAAACGTCTTTCGGCTGATAATGATGATCAAAGTTGTCTGCACTTGATTGCACGTGACCTTGAAAATAGAATCTCGTTACAGAGCAGATACATTGTTACAAACGATCAATTTAAGATTTGCCGCGGCAGAGTTGCGTGATGTGAATCAATCATTGGACATTGAATAATTAAGAATAATCGTACTGTATTCATGTTCCTTTTATAAATATTT
The DNA here is from genome assembly GCA_022674325.2 of Grapholita molesta. Classification (NCBI taxonomy): domain Eukaryota; kingdom Metazoa; phylum Arthropoda; class Insecta; order Lepidoptera; family Tortricidae; genus Grapholita; species Grapholita molesta. Next base: position 14,120,034 of record CP053137.2, read on the forward strand.
CCGTGTTAGCTACCTTTTATCTATATGTATGGCGATTGTACAGATGTAGTGCAAACCTAAGGCATGTTCACTAAAAAAAGTAGCCACTGCCTTATAATTTCTTTTTTTCGTATGAAACCATCGTTATTTTTTTAATTTATCATAAAAACCAACTCATTTTCTTTCGTTTTAGGTAATGTTGTGGATATTTTTATCAGGTGTCCTAAATCTATGGCCCATTAAAAAAAACTTTGCGTTTTGGGAGAGTTTTTTCTAATTCGAAGATTTGGGTCATTATCCTTGCACTATGCTCTGTACTCAAACAAATTATCAATACTAGAATGTCCCGTGAATTATTTCTCTTAGATTTTACTATCGTAAACAAGCCAGATATATTATTTGACTCAGAAAATGGCGTCTTTTGTATCGTTCATTTTTGCAGTTCAGTTTAGCACTACTTGGCGTTATTAACATTTTTAGACGGTTGAGGCTACATTTTTACGATTCTGACATCCTAAATGTAAAATAGACAAGCAAATTCGCAATTCTATGACTGTTTCCACAACATGGACCCACCAGTTAACGGAGGAGACTGGTACAACGGTGGCTACTTTTTTTCGTGAACATTCTTTATTTTCCATCGGGAAAACTAGTATCGCTATAGAAATACGACGGCACTATGGAACTTTATTGTTTAATGTGAATTCAAATACCATAATTATTTCACTTTGACCTTTAACACTACCTAAACAACGGACAGACATAGCGAAACTGTATGGATTCCTAGTTGACTACGGAACCCTATTAGCCTATAATATTAGCCTATAACGATATTTACTTCTTTAGTTGAACCGTCAAACTTCACTGTAATTTTATTTCCGAGACAACATTTTAAGTTTCTTTAAGTGTATATTTAATCCCCGGAATTCTAGGTATGCAAATAAAAAGACGAGTGCATCTCAATATTTGCTCTGAGTCAGAGATAACGCCGTAGCAACCGATTTCAAACAAAGATTGCCCGTATTTATCTAGAGAACTCATACCTATATTAAACGCATATTTAGTGCTACGTACAGAATAACTCTGCCTAACAATTTTTGTGTTTAGATAGGATGACCTAACATTATCTTCGAGAATTCATATATCTAGGCCAGAGACAATAAGGTATTCTTTTTTTATTATCATTATTTGTCGCTTTACATTAACATTTTTAAACGATAAGCAAAACATTTTTAGACGAGATTTGTTGAAATCAGAAACGATAATTTGGAGGGAAAAAATTACGTAAATCCGTCAAATAGTATATCAATAAAATTGTTGTTTTTGTTGACAGATTAGAGGGAATCAATCCGTCTCCTTATAACACAAGTAAATCACCCAAGAAAGGAGAAAAAAATATCCTTTGATGTATAGTTTTCAGTACATTGTTACAGTTCGTTGGCTAGGTAGACAATATTGTTTGTGTTTTGTTGTTTAGTACCTAACATCGTATGTGGTATATTGGCAATGGCAGTATAGAATGTTGTCATATAAACGAATGAAAATAAACAATAAAATACATCAAGAAAACAAACAAAATCCACTCATTAAGTCTTCTGTAAATTATGACCAGAAACCATAATCACTTACCATTGTTCATTTCTGGATGTAATTATTTTATGGTGCAAAATAATTTGTTTAGCGAACCAATTTCCAAAGCATTATGCACCCTGTTGTTTGAAGCAGAAGTGCTATTATACCATAACGAAGATTGTCTTCCATACAGTGCCAAATGTGCTTGGCGATGTTTCTTGCAGTGCAATTGCAATACATGCCGTATAAAGGCTTGGGCAGATAGGCGCGTTTTGAGAGCGTGGCGCAGCGGGGCGTGACAGCGGTGTGGCTAATGTAACGAAATAAAGCACACATTCGGACGGCACCGTCGCGCCCCGCTGCGCCACGCCACAAAACGCGCCCTATGTGACCAAGCCTTAAGTGCTTAAATAGTCTTAATTTTAATTGGCTGGGTGCCAGAACGTTTCAGAAAACATTGCTAATTATAATAAAAAGAACTTAAAAAAAATACATTAAATGAAAGCAATCTGAAAAATATCGCACGAGTGACCGAAACGTGAGTGAGCTGTGTTTTTTTAACAAATCAAAAAAAAAGAGACAAGTTCTTATTGCCGACTGTACTTTTTTGCACAGTCAGCAGCAAAAGTGGCTGAGCGGGTGAAGTGTTCAAAATGACCTACACGCTCTTATTCTCTTGACAATAGAGATGTGTTGACCTCATTTTGAACACCTCAACCTCATAGCTACTTCTGCTGCTGACTGCATCAAGAGGATTCTAACGAGTCTAAACACGACGAATTATGTATTATAAGTATGTATATGAAGATGCTATGGCTACCTTCTGGCTCCAGCATCAGATCAAATCAGTGGTGCCATAATTTTGTCACGGACCTAACACGGAGCGATTTCGTACTGCTTCCGATCCGAATACGATCCGAACCCGTGAAAATAAGATCCGAAGTAACCGTAAAACAATTACTATGGTAGTTTAAAGTTTACGCACTAGATCGGAAAGATATCGGACCTTTTGAGTCGGCATCAAATAGTTACTTGCAAGTAAAATAGACAAATATATCGGCACAAATATTTATTTCGACAGCAGTAAGTTTGTGTCACGACATATTTGGCCATGATAATGATGCTGACTGTATCAACATCAATGATATGTAATAATTCTTCTGTTCTCTCATTAGTGTCGACACTATTGTTTGACGTCGACACTAATTGGGTTCACACGGGTTAATTTAGGTTCTAATATACCGATTGTGACGTCAGAACGCTCGGATAAACCGTCCAGTGCTCACGGTGTATAGTCGGTTAGGACAATGTTCTAACAAAGGTACAGTAGGCATTATATAGTTTGTGGCAGACTAATTAACCAAATATATCTACTGCTATACAAATACAAAACTTAAAAATTACCTACGAGGATTCGAGAACGACATTATCCTCGTGGTATCGGATGAAGACTGGCTAAACTTCACATCAACTTCTAGCTGCGCGAGTTTTTCGAACCACCCTCACTTGATATTGTTTATCAACTTATATTTATTTTTATATTTGGTTAATTTGATTGCTAATATTTGGCGTTGACTAACAGAAAATAATGTATGTTTACAAATCATAACTGATAATTAAGAGTCCCCCAATCAGCGACTGAATATACAAAGACTTCGTGTCCAGTACAATATGGCTCCCAAAAATGATCCCAATATTCTACTGACAGTAATCCCCTTACCGCATTCCTCGGCTTTAGGTATAATGCTATGCGCAAATTCCCGCTTTAAAAAAAATGTGATTGATCCATCAAAGTTCTGATTGGCTAAAATAAAATGTCATACGTTAAAACTCATGCGCGGTGGTGGTCTGTTAGGCGATGTCAAACTAGACTTGAAGGACACTTTTTTAGACTCCGCCTTCTGAGGAAACATTTTTCATGTCATTATGGCTTAAATGGTCATCTATGTATATTATCAATCGCTGCCTCCAATCAGTGCGGAGTCGGCTAAAGCCGGTCGAGCAAACCTGTATGTGCACGCAAGAGCAAGACAAATATCATTCGGCTCGCCTCGGCTCTGCCGACGCCACCCGACGCCGGTCGATATTTTTCGCTCTTATTGCGTGGTGATAGAGGTTACGACCGGCTTTAGCCAAATACGCGCCAACATTGGGGAGACCCTTAGTTGTAGGTGATGCTAAGTGATGGTTTAAGGGGACTCAAGGATCGGGAGACTTTCACACCTCAAAAAACTCGTTGAAAACCACAGTCACGTCTTTAAGTGATCTGTCAAGCTGTTAGACGAATGATTTTGATATTTGGGTTGTTGTGATGCGCTGTGCCATATCTTATTTGCCATTGTGCCGATAGATTGATTTTTGATTGCCTATTAATTGAGACAGGTTGCTTTTTAATTGGTCATACATAATTCTAAATTTTTTTTGGTATTTATTGTTATTTATTTACTTATAAATGTAGTTTCGTATATTAAATAGAATATCGAGTTTACGTCAAAATTTGAATATAGCACGACGACATACGTGTACACACACGTTACTACTACATAGGTCAGGTACTTTAGCTAAGTTTTTTTATGACATAGGTAGCAAACGAGCAGGCGGATTGCCTGATGGTAAGTAATTACCGTCGCCCATGGGTACCCAAGGGGTCTTAAGCGAGTTGCCAGCCTTTAAGGGGGATTGGAGCTCTGGGAAGATTTTCTCCTATTCCCAACAGTTCCTAACAAGGAAAAGTATGAATCTAAAGGTAACCATGTAACCACTGGTCCGGTTACGGTTAAACCTTACACGAGTAGAACCGGTATAAAATGTTTTAACATGGACGAAAACGCGGTTTGTTACCAAGCCAATAATTCAGCAAGTAACCAAATTATTTGCTTTGCAAAAAAACTAAACTAATTAGGCATTATTAGCATTATCAACTTATTAAACACAATGACTCAATCCACGACAAATGACGTACTAATGACGTTTATTAAACGGCCATGTCATCATAACCTGCACAGCATTTACGTCCATAAGCAAAAGCGATTAAGTGTCATTATATCGTAAGATTACTAATAGGTTAAGTAGCGTAGACGAGTTTTGCGTTCAAACAAACCGTAATAATTTTAAATTTGTTTTGTTATTTTAAACCGTTTAGCCGTTATTAACGTTTTTAAAGGTCTTGAAACTAGAAACTTTTAGAGTTTAAATTACAACGGACGAGATAGCACACAATAAGTTCTTGTTGTTTAGCTGGAATATTTAAATCTTTATCATCCAAGACAATGTCGAAGACTGTACAAACAGACTAGTATATATATAGCTTCCATCGTGTGCTCCTGAATGGTTAATAAAACCTAATGTAGGCAGTAGGCATAAGCAGCCACACTTCTAATTAATCTAAAAGCGACTTTATTCTAAACACCACTAAATCCAAATTACTTCGATCAGACAAAGCATGGGATCTTAGTCCTACATCCAGTTTGCATCAAGGTCTGCCGGCCAAAAAGACTTTTTATGTCTGACGCGATAAGAGCGAAAACCGTTGGCCGACCGTTGAGATTTGAATATTTGCGCACCGTTCGATTCAGCACTATGCGAGCTGTGCGCACGCGCCAAACTGGACCAGAGACAAGTCACGGTCAAACGGTCATTGCCAATTAATGTTTTTGTTTTTTTTTTATGTAGGTGTTGGAGTACGCATACGTTATTCAAGATTGTTTGTATCTCCAAAAGGTGTGGTAGGTACTTTTATGGAATCCTGATCAACCGAGTGTCTACTACTTATACATTATAAAAGTCATTCAAGTAGTTTTAATGTGATATGGACTTATATTTCGCCAAATTGACAATTGCCGGTTGACAATGTAATTTTTTTTTGGAATAAGCTCCTAGGACGAGACACGACTTGCTCCGGTTTTTAAGTCGTTAAACTAATATATAAATTAGGTTTTTATTTAATTTGAATAATAAGTAAAAATGAACGTCGGGCGCTACTGTTACCGCTATTTTCAGATTAAAACTGACATTTAACAGTGGCACTTTTCCCTACAAAGTTATCTTAACATATGCGTCACCGTCGCGCGACAAAAGTCATCGATGACAATTATCATGTCAATAAATTATTAGTCTGGCACTAAGACAAAAATGGCACAACGCAACCAAACAGCCCAGTGGCGTGACTCTAATGACGTGTCAGTACAGCACACTACAATACTGTTAAATTAAAAATAATGAAAAAAAAAATCGTACAGCAGCAATCCGCTGACCTCAGTCGTTTAATTGTCAGGCCCCTTTTCATAAAAGCTGTCGCATCGTGGAAGAGATTCTGTTCGGCCGTGCACTCCCCAACACCTGACGGGGCAGTGGCAGATCTCCGCAAGCTGCTCATAATTTTTCTCTGCCTCGGACGGAGATACGAATCTGGCTTTCTAAACCTATTAGAGCGGGATAGGATGTGGGAGAGAATAAATAAATATATTTAAAAAGCGCACACGTGAACTAGCTTTCGAGGAGCATACACGTATTCGCTGATGCCGTTGCCACGATTAACATAAGTGCTGTCTTCTCGTAAAAATCACAACTCCTGTATCTTACGGCCCGGCCACGACATTGCGCGAATTGCGGCGCGGCAAGCGTTTTATCTGTTCATTGCGTGTGATCCCAACTAACCGCAGTGCATTGCGTGTGTTCACCGCACAACGAATAGATAAAACGCTTACCGCGCCGCAAGTCGCGCATTGTCGTGGCCGGGCCGTAATGGTTGTCTTGTTATATAAGCCAGGGCTTCCCTAACTTTTTTTGATGCGATGCCCAAGGGCATCCTCCATTTTTTTTGTGACGCCCCCCTCTAGCCTAAAACTAACTACTACAGGGGAGTACCCAGAGGGTTCCGGTGGTTTGCTTTCCTCTCGAAACCATGAAAGTTACGGACATTACACGTGCTGCGACAAGCATTTTGCCGGATTTTCACTAGAAACAGTAGAAACCCAAAGTCAAATAGAGACAGCCAAGCTACGCCACACGACGCCCCTGGGACTCAAGTTTGGGAAGCCCTGATTTAAGCGATAATTGACAAACTGACGCAAATTTATACCCTGCTCTTATACTTTTAAGGTAATAACAAATTTAGAAATCCAATTACTACTTATGTTAAGCGTAGCAATTAGAGGAAAGTCCTTGAAGGTGAAGAGAAATACGTTGCTTAAAAAATGCCCAATTACTATTAAATTTGTTGTTAATATGATAACATATCCGAATAAAACTCACTTTTATCTTAAGTAACTAAATAAGCGGACGCTAAGAACAGAAGCGGACATCGACATATCGATAACACTTTGTGTATTATCGACATTCGAAATTTTGGACGCATGTCAAAAGTATTAATTAGTACGAAGGTTGTCTATAAATATATAACAACTTTAGATAGATTCGTTCTGAGTCATTGTATACATGGGAATGAGTCACTGAGCGTGAACATTTATACACTTCTTCAGTCTTCAGGCAGATATGATATACATTTATCAATTTTTCTGGTATTAGGATTGACTATGCGCTAACTTGACAACATTGTCACCTGACAATAACAGTTTTCTGATAGTACTCGTAAATAAATGTCCAGTCAGTCTAATGACATTAAGGCCTTAGTACAATCGCATCGTTTGACAGCAAACCTGGCCTAGTGACTCATTAGATATTGATTAATAGAAAAATGATCGATACGATTTTCTTCACGTACTTTGCAAATTTCATATGAAAATTAAATTGTCATTGTAAGGTGACAATATGATAAAGGTTTTTCCGGAAAAAGAATCTTAGAAAAAAAAACGTTTTTTATTCATAACGAAGGTATCTTTGAACGTATGACGTAAAATTTGCTTCTGTTCAAAGCGTCCACTTCCTTCGCATCGCGACTCCATTGAAAGGAATTATTTCTACACTTACCTCGTGAGCGATTCTTTATAATCCAAGTCGTCAATACCGAATCTTTCCCGAAGATTCCTGAACACCAGCGGACAGTATTCCTTCACTTTGAAATGAGATGGCATATTTTCCCTGTGAACAAAAGGTAATGTCAACTTGGAATAATTAATGACCATGATGAATCTCCGCGGGTGTCGTAAGAGGCGGCAAAGGGAAAAATGAATGAAAATGAAGGTATGGAGGAACAGGGGAATCACTAAGACTACTGAGACTAAGCTAATGCGTACCCTGGCCTTTCCCCATATTTCTGTATACTTCGGAAACATGGACCTTAAAGGCGCGCATTCGGAACAGGATCGACGCTTTTGAGATATGGTGTTGGCACAAAATGTTGGGGATTCCGTGGACGGCGCGGCGCACTAATGCGTCGATCTTGACTGAACTAAAAGTCCAGTGTCATTTGTTTCCAGCGGATCCTGAAGTACTTCGGACACGTGGCCAGACGAGAACCAGACAGTTTAGAAAAACTCATTGTGGTTGGCCACGTAGATGGAAAAAGGGGACGTGGAAGATCGCCGACCCGTTGGACTGATGTAGTAAAGGAAGCTTGCAAGGATCTATCCAAGAGTCTATCCGGAAGGCGGAGAACCGTGCAGAGTGGAGAGCATTGGTGCATAAAGCAACGACCCCATGTAGTCGCGACCCTCAGCCATGAGGAAACGAGGAAGAAGAAGAAGATATCCAACAGTGGACTGTATGCCGCTGAAATGTATGTGTGTGTATGATGAATTATTTATTTACCGCAGGCAGACTCTATTTCAACGTTAATTTTAAGCTGTAAACGTTAACCCTATTCCAGGCTTAGTATGATTTACCGTCCACATGCATGTCAATTTAATTTCAACCTAAGCAATCGACTTTAAAGTTAATATTAGATTGGACTATCCCAAAAAATTACACTATATAAAATAAATAAACGAAACGTAATTATTTTGAATATATTTGTGATTTCTAGGAAAACCATTCTGTTTGGTGGGGCCAAGACAAGTGTTAACGGCTGGAGCCGTGGGGCTCAGGTTAAGCAAAATTTAAGGGAGTAAACCAGGGGTCTAGTTATCCAAAGTTTGTAACTTGTAACACAAGCAAACGTCACTTTTTGTTTGACACCTTTTATTAAGTCGCTTTCTAGGCTTCCACTTGAATTAAAAGTTACAATCCGAGTTACGGGCCCCTAGTCCCCCTCCCCCCCTTAAATAACGCATAACCTATGACCTACCAACGGTCTTGACCGTTAACGCTTTAAAATTAACCTTCAGACATTTAAGAGATACGGCGAGATTCGAAATTAGAAAATTTTGAGCATCTTTCTCTTTTACTCCGATTATGGCGTAATTAAGGTGACAGAGACGTTCGATTTACCAGGCCAGTCACTGTTCAGCCGCCGTCAGATATATCGGAGCTGTGGAGGTGGTCAGAAATATCGGAACAACGCCTCTATTGTCAGGGCGATTAAGTGCATGTTCCGATATTTTTGAATACGTTGGCTGCTGCGATATATTTGATGGCGACTGTACAGTTTACTTCTGCGTTAAAGCGGTCGCTGTGGCCGCACATTATTAATTAATTTAGCCAAGTAATAATAAAATAAGCATTTACGATATGGCATGCTTACACAAAAAGCAAGCACATTAAATAATGTTCAAAATAACAAACCTTATCAGAATCTGCATTTTTTCCTCAATGCGATCGTTAGTATATAATGAGTGTACTAACGAATGCGCTACATGTACAGTCAAGCAATTTGATTTCTAGGCCACTTCGAACCTTGTCACAGTGACGTTAATAAGAGATCATTTACGTCTTTCATATAGATTTTCACTGTGACAAGGTACGAAGTGGTCCATAAATCAAATTGGCTGAATGTACCTATTATTAAAGAGTGTCGTTTAATCCGTTCAGGCATGGAACCGGGAACATCGAAGTACGCAAATTTCGAGCATCTTTCTCTCTTACTCAAATCAAGGCGTCATGAGACAATGAGAGTGACAATCGTTAGAAATTTACGAATATCGATTTTCGCGGTAGCAACAAATATCCATTTTTACTAAGTTTCGCATTAATAATATAGTAAGACTGACATTATAGGAGGTTTCACACTAACATTTGCCCGGGATTCGTCTTCACAGCCTGAACTGGCCCGTGAACATCGAAGTTCGTAAATTTCGAGCATCTTTCTCTTTTACTCCAATGAAGGCGTCATGAAAGTGACAGAGGCAATCTTCCGAAATTTACTAATATAGCGCCACTGCTTCGCGCGGCAACCACCACGCGAGGTTCGAGCTGTCTAATGCTAAAAGGATGCATTACACAAATTTCTGCCTACAGAATTTAGTTAAAATTCTCTGACTGTGAAAATCCTAAGTAATTTTATAAAATGAAAAATATATAAGGATAGATCCGGATCGATTTCGCTTACAACCCTATTAAATGATCACATCTCAGCTAGCATATATTGATTTCTAGAATGGTTAATATTATCTTAGTATTTGATCAAAACAATGTTAATTATTTTTTCTCATACTTTTATTTAATAATCTTAAATTAACGAAATCATGGTTACCCTATGCCTTTTGACACACACAGTATGGAAAACGACAAGACGTCAGGGCGACCAAATTGTAAGGATTTTTTTTATTATCATTATAATTTTTGATGATAAAACATTATTTAACTTGACCTATTAATTCATGCCTTGTTTTCTTGCCCCACTACCCCGAAATCAGCCTCTATGAGTAAATAGTGAAAATCTAAAATGACATGAAACATAAGAAAATAGAGCAGAAAGCCTTACTTGTTGAACAAATGGTTGTCGACTTTGAGCTTGGAGTAGGCTCTGAAGTCATCAGGCAGCAGCATGACCGGTATGGAGACATGGCTTAACTCATTTATCTGTAAATAAGATACTAATTGCAAATAGATGACATGGAGTGTCTTTTCAAAAGGGCTTATTTCTCTATCCTCTTAAGATCCAGCAAGTAAAATGCTACTCAAATTCCTTCTTTATAGTCTAGGAAATAAAGTATAATTTCTTTTGTGACAAAATCAAAATAAACAAATAAAATTGAACTCTGTTACAATTTTATAAAATTCAAATGTCTTTAAGGCTATCTCAATAGAGCTTGTTTTTGTTTGATTTTCTTAGAGAAATAACCCCCATCCTGGCTTCAGCACTAGCTTACTAGCCAGAAAGTAAAGCTAGTTTTGTATACACGAAGATAGATGCACTAGCTTGCTAGCTTACTAAACTGGCTTGAAAAACTAACCTCATGTATTGCGGGCATTACATAAAGAAGCAAGCCTTTTTTGAAAAGACACTCCTCACACATACTTAAGAATAAGGGACAAACTGGTCCTCTGGTGTTTGAGGTAGGATTTGAACCTGCATATCCAATTATGATTGGTTTCAATTAGTGGCCTTTGATATGGGACCCTATTAAAGCAGTTTTTTAGGATTTTATTGCCAATTATAATGCAATCAACATGTAATTGGCATTAACTATTCTGGTGGGTTTAATTAATAATACATATGTTACTTTGTGTGTTTCTGATCATTTATATAATTAATCTTTATTGCACATAAATATGTACTGTAAGGAATTTAAACGATAGGCACTGGTTTTGGTAAAATAAAATGTAATACTAAGTGTCAATAAAATAAAATAGATAAAAATCTTATAAAAAGCATAAATAATAAAAACATAAGAAAGGGATATTTCTCAAAAAGATGTGCCGTCTTACACAAGTAAAAAAGGCAGACTGTATGCTTAAGTATATTTACATAAAGCTGGGCTGGGTATGTAACCAGCTCTGCTTTTATAACATAATTGTAAAATATGGTTGGCATGGTCTTGTAAGTTTGAATGGTTATAATCAATCTTTTTATACAGTCAATTGGATCTTTCTTTTGTTCATTGAATAATTCAGCAAGATAAATGCTACTTTATTTCCTTTCACAAAAGATTTAAATTTCAGTAAAAAGTACTATACATTTTGATGCACACTGGGCTTTATGAGGTTTTTTTTTTATCCTCCACCTGAACAGTTTGTGCTCTGAATCATGTATCAGGCCCTAACCAACATTAGTGTTTAACACATTCACATCACATTGGGTGTGACATGGTACATTGCCAAAGTTATAAATTTGCCACAGCGATGGTGTTAAATAAGTAAATTTTAAAAGTAATCACAAGTGTTGAAGACAGCTTGCACTCTCACTTGTACTCTCTAGCTCTTGTACTGATTTATAAACCAGGGATCGGAAATTATCATAGTTTTTTGTTTTGTGCATTCCCTGAACCCTGGTATATATTTATCAAACTTAATATAATTAAGAAGTTGCCCAAGTTTTGTTAGCATTTTTCCAAGTTTAGGTAAATATCTATACAAAATACCAACACCAAACCATTAGACAGTTGGCTATAGGACAACTCAGGCTGGTCTTATTACTTTAACGTTTGACAAAAATTCACCTGTTGTTTCATTAGCTAGTCATATATTACAACTGGTATGGCAAAGTGCTAGTAAATGGCTCATGAAAATTTGGCAACTTCAGAATGGCCCTGTCGCCGGTTATAAAACATATTATCTCTATTTATAGAGCCCTAACCGTAACGATAACACTTGACAAAAACAAGGGATATTGATCAACTGCCAGGTGACAGCATCAGTAATTCACCTCGCAAGGAGCCAGACATCAATAAGATAGTAAACAATGTGGAACCACAACAATCCGGTACCAAGGGAAATGACATAATGCTATTGCGAGATGCCTGGGCATAATAGCTACAAATCCGATTAGGCGTACATTGGCATATTCCAATTAATTAGTAAATATCCTGCACTCAGGTACTCACCGTGTGATTCACTCCCCACATAAACACAGACAAAAGGGGTTCGTTAGCACGAAACAATTTGACTTTTTGATGTTTTACACGAATGTGTTTCTTTTTCAACTTGCTCAAACCAGTGCTTGGAACGGACATTTTGGATTTGTTTACACTAAATATAGTCAGATACTTGAGCTTATTTTGACGCGGCCCTGGCTAAACCATTTTCAATTGCCGGGAAGGATGTCGAAATATGAATGAAGTTGATTAAATTGGAAATTAATTACAGAAATACGACACCCATCAATAAAGAGCAAACGGCTTTTTGACAGAAGGACGACGGCGGGTGGATAAAAAAAGTAATCATAGACAAAACGTAGATTTCAAAATTAGGTGCCGCTCACCAGTGACAGTTGTCAATCCGTGTTTACAAAATAAATTTAAACACACTTAAAATGATTTTGTTACAAATAAACTTGTGAATGTTGTAAGCTTTGATATCAAGGTATTTTAAAGCTACATGCTGGGTACATGTTATAATTTATATTGAACTTTATGCCCTTGCTTTATGCACGTAAACAAAAAAAAAACGTAACGAAAATTCTGAACGAAGTACAAATGTCAAATAATATTGACAAGATAATCGAATCAAAGTTCTATTCGACGCCTTTCGTTTCGGCTTTGGCTTTCTTTTCAAAGGTCTTTGATTGTCGACTACAAATCGTCAATTTTAAAAACCTCAATCATCTTAATAACTTTCAGTAAGGGCTCTATGTGCTAAAGTAGGCATTAATTAGGGCATTTTAAAATGGTGATACCTAGTCCATTCGTCTATTGGGCGCAAACGGAAAAAGAGGTTTCTCTGAAGATCGACTTGAAAAATGTTGTAAAGCCCGACGTGAACGTTCTAGAAAGCAAAATCAAGTTCTCCGCCGACGGAATAGGTGCTCACGGCAAAACACTCTACGAATTTAGTTTAGACTTGTTTTCTCCTATCAAAGCGGTTAGTATAATTTAAACTACTACCAGCGAGATTGCATGCCGGTATATTTATACTTTAGGTTTGACGCACATAACATTAGCCCTTATCTTCTAGACAAATAATTAATCGACAAATTTAAATATGAAATTCAAAATGTATTTGCTTGCCACTATTTCGCCCAGAGGATCAACGGTACTATTCAGCGCGGATATGCAGCCAGCCTTCTGGACCCGTATCCAATGACCGGTGATCGGCATTAACGGTGCAAAACTTTAACAAAACTTATTGAACTGAGGTATAGTAATAATTACCATCAAGAAAAATACGAATAAATTTGGCAAATTAGTGTCCAATGTAACTGAATATCGGAATCTCGGTATGCATATATATTTAGGTGTAAAAATATATATTTATATGGCTCTACGCACTCTTTTATGTCCGCTTAACAAGTTTAGTTAAAGTTTTGCACCATTAATGCCGATCACTGCCAATGACAGACCTAAGGCAGATATCCAATTTACAAGCTAGGTTTATATAATATTTTGTTTGCTTGTTATTTCTAGAATGAATCCAACAGTGAATATCCGACGACCGTGCGCATCTTCGACAATCGCGTTGACGTGATACTGGTGAAGGAGAAGCCAGCATGGTGGCCTCGGCTGACAGCACAGCCGCAGAAGCCGGCCTGGGTGAAGGTAACATTTAGACTTTAGTAACTCTTTAATTCTTCAACAGATTGTGCCTCGGGTTGAGCATACACAAAAACACTTTACAAATGTAATAGTATAGTCACATTAAATGAGACAATAACAAGACTGTAATAAAAAAGTTGTACCTACATATAATTAAATGTCTCATTATTATCACATGTTACTGTACAATCAACATCAAATGCTTAGTTTAATTCAATTCAATTCAATTTTTTGTTTATGGCTCCATCAAGTTCTTGATGGTTCCGCCAATGTCGAGGTTGGATAAGACACGTAAGTAGGTACTCAATTAGACCATCTCAATATATACAGATGACAGTGTTCGGTAGAATCTCCAACTGTGGGTCCATTCTAAAACAAACAACACAATCTACATCTACTATATACATCATCATCATCATGTCAGCCGAAAGACGTCCACTGCTGGACATAGGCCTCCCCCAGAACTACCCAAGAAGACCGATCCTGCGCCTTCCACAACCAGCGGTATCCCGCGACTCTAACTAGGTCGTCGGTCCATCTTGTGGGAGGCCTACCTACGCTGCGTCTTCCAGTTCGTGGTCGCCACTCCAGAACCTTTCCGCCCCACCGGCCATCGGTTCTACGTGCAATGTGCCCTGCCCACTGCCACTTAAGTTTGGCGATTCGGAGGGCTATATCGGTGACTTTGGTTCAACTGCGGATAAAATCATTCCTGATGCGATCGCGCAGAGACACTCCCAACATAGCCCTCTCCATTGCTCTACAATATACATAACAAATACAATTTACATATCTACATTAGGCATAACAAACCCAAGATAAAGTTATATACAACACCTACTTCTATTACTAGATCTTAATATTATTTTTAGACAGAAAGTTACTTAATATCTTACAATATGGCATATAAACTAGTGTTAGTAAATAGTTCATATTTATAGGACGGCTTATATTACATGGAAGCATATTGTACAATGGATATAAAATTCTTGGGCAATCTAGCAATATGTGGTCAACCGTTCCTTCATCAAATCCAAACAAGTCAATCAAAATCAAGTTTAGTAACAAACTAATATGTTTACCCTATTAATAGGGTAAACATATTAGGCTCTTTATCTGACTTTAGACTGTTGGCCTAAATTTAATTTTAATAGTGTCCCTGCATTGTTAATTTTTTTCTATTACATCTTACGTAGATGTAGATCTTATTATAGTCTAGTTTCCTAAAATATCATGTATGTGTATAAACCTTTTTCTCGTAATTTACAAAAAAAAAATTATTAACTACACTGGTTATTGGCCATCTGTATAAATTGTATAGAAGCGGATTGGCTAACCGACACAGTCTGTATCGGTTATCCAACGCGAATGGCTCGTGATTATGCTCCTTGTAGGAATTGAGTTACCCGCTTCTATATAATTAATATGTTTATGTCTCACAATAGTTTTATGTTTAAAATCGGCCATCTATTTCAATGATTGATGATTTTGGCCTTCTGAGCTCCATTTATCGACCCCCTGATTTACGGCAGAAAAATGGCTCGTATCCTTGCGGACATAGGGTTCATAGCTGCTTATAATCAAATGAATGAATAATTGACGTGATTTATCATTTATTACTATTTAATAGTTATCGTCGCATTTGATTATGATTACCCACGGCCGTGAACCGGATTATTTTACTAGTTATATTATAGGGTGTCTATTATGTCTACGGCCGGAAACAGGTTCAATAGTTACCAGTAGGGAATGCAATCTCGTACGAGATTTCCGCCTAGCGAGATCTCGCGAGACTGGGTTTTGAGTCTTTACATCGTTGATCTCACAAATTACGGGATCTCGCGAGATTGGGAGAATCGCAATTAAAACATATGCAAATGCTTGTTTTAAGAACTAGTAATTGACATGATATGTAATTAAATAGAAACTGCGTTGCTTAGTTATAAAAATAATGTAAGTTTTATTTTAAAAATCAACAGAGTACTTATTACTTTGTCTCTAACTCTAATAACATTTGTTTATGTCTATAATTATTATGCCTACTGTAGCTAATCAGTTCAAATTCTTACAATATTGGTAACAAAACAATAATTATCTATATTTAGTCTTATGTAAATTATTACTTTAGTTTCAATAATTAAGAGTAATAGGAACATTACTTATCTCGTTATCTCGCGAGATCTCGTACGAAATTTGACGAGATACAATCTCCTAAAATATGGCCGGGATCTCGCGAGAACGGGATCTCGGCGAGACGAGATTGCATTCCCTAGTTACCAGTATATTTTTTACCTGTGGCGGTTAAGTAAAAAGGTTAAATTTTCACTACTTTTCGGCTGCTTTTTTAGCTCCGATGACTCAATAAAAATGTGTCGTATACTGATGGCTGAAAACTAGTTATAAGTTTACAAAGATTATGTTGCAAATTTTATAATCTATTAACAATAAGGTTTACGTAATAAAAGCACAAAAATGGTCACATACAAATTTGGTTTTCGGCCTGCCGGCCTATAGAGAGGTACATAAAACGGATGCATAGCTGAATGTGCAAGTCGCAGAATGTGCACTAATACAAATCGCAGAGGGTGCAGAGCCCTGAGTGTAAGTTTTTAACGTAACTTTACGTCACGAACGCGTTTGCGTTTCCCATATAAATAACATTATCACTTACGCATTCGTAAACGTTTTTTTATGTCAAAAGTAACTTACACTAGAGCCTCAGATCGTAAAACGAGCAGGTCGCAAAATGTGCAAATCGTAAAATGTGCAGGTCGCACTATACTCGTACATTCGGGTCCCATCCTCCGTCTACGTGTACTGGCAATCCGATGAGTTGTCTTCTTCTGTCTTCGTCTGTCTGAGAATGAGAAGTCTTCTTGAATTCTCTTCACCCGGAGGAGTTACGAGTGTTTAATACCCGAGCCGAGCCGATACCCGCAGATTCGGACGCGAACTTTACCTGTAACCATTTTCCTAAAGGAAACGTTTCTTGGCGGGGGTTGCATGCATCCCATAAAACGACTAATATGAATTCATTTGCGTGTTTATCAAGTGTGTGATAAATGACGGTCTTGCTTCTAACTTTAAATCATGTATATAAAGGCTCTGAACTTACTTATTGCTATTAACCTTGAGTAAATGCTAATAACTTATTGTATTGAATGGTCAGTCGTCCGTAGTTTTCATTGTTCATGAATATCTTACTGCAATTTTCAAGTATTCATATTCAGGGTTCAGTTAGACGACATACGTAAGTACATAGGAACATTATTAATGAATAGATTAAGATAAAATATCTTTATTTTTCAATTTAGCTACATTACAATGCACTTGTACTTATAAAACTACCATTCATTCTAACGTATTAGCTCCGACCCGAGAAGAATATTATCGGCAAGAAACTCAGCGGGACTTATGTTTTCAAAACAAAAATACCTACGTCAAATCTTAAAGTATGTAATTAAGCGGAGTTCCACAAGAAAACATGTCAAACAGTTTGACAAAATACAGAATGTAACAAAATATGAAAATAATAATCTATAAACAAATTTGACTACACGCAATAGACATAGGTACATGTTTTAGGTGATATGTTTTGTTACCTGAACTGTGTCATATATATAAAAAATCAGGCAGTACATACAATTTGTGAACGGCCTGTTGACTGAGAACCGGTTATATTGTAAAAAATATAAAACTGGTTATTGATTATTTTTAAAACAGGGTATGGCTAAAGTTGTTTGTCATTATAGGTAATCATCATCTTCCTCGCGTTGTCCCTGCATTTGCCACGGCTCATGGGAGCCTAAGGGTCTGCTTATTATCCACCGTATATTTCCTCCCTTATCGAGTATTATTTCTATTTCAAGTAGGGCTCGCGGTCGTGCCCGTGATTCGTGAACCCGTAGCCGTGCGCTCGGTTTCGTGAATCACGGCAACGGTTTTCTGGTCCGTTCCGCACGTGACATTCGGTTACGTGAAATTAGGGTACGTGGATCCGTGTAGATCCGTGTAGACGTGATCACGCCTTCACGTATCTTAAGAATAAAACTTAGTCCTTATTTATTATATTCCCGGGCGTGGCGAAATTACGAAACGTGCGATAAGTATCCAATGGAATCGAGCCCGAAGCTCCACACACGAACGCAGGTACGGGCTACGTGTCACGGCGTGTCACGGCGTGTCACGTGAATCCGGATGCGAACGCAGGTACGTGACACGTACCTGGCCGTGTTCGTGAAATTCGTGATCTTAGTACCGGCGGTGTTAAGAACACGTAGCTACGGGTCGGCGTACATCACGGATACCCGGAGCCCTCATTTCAAGACAATTAAGACCCTTCGATTATTTTTAGCTTTATCGATTTTATAAATCCTATCAATATATATTATAAAATTAAATAAGAGTTGTAACACCATAACCCGTACTACGTGCGCTATCTCTCGTCGCACAGGCCCGATGCGTACCCAGCGTATGCGCTCCGCACACGCAAGTGCAGTTCGATACATTAGCGCTAGTTCCACTGTTTACTGCTAGATGGCGTCGCGGTCGAGTTAGAACGCTCTAACGACTGTTCAATGTAATTTCATGACCCTCGGGGATTGTCCGAGGTTTGAGTGAGCAACGCGGTAGGGACTATTCCTCGGCACGCTTGATGACCCAACCTCTGTTTTGAGCATCCAAGTGTCCGGGGATAGTACTAATTCACCGAATATATACGCGTCTACTCATGTTAGGCCGTATACGTTCACACCTTGAATTCGCGGCTTTTCATCCTCGCTAATCGCTTCCTCGTGCTTCAGGTTATAAAATTTAAACGATTGTTGCACAGAACCCTCGATGCACAAACCTTCTCACTGCATTTTTTTGTCATCTGAAAATGTAAATTATATATTTTAATGGTATTCCAACATAAAATCACACTTATATCACAGTATAATAAAGAGTACTAACGTACAGTATGGCCACTCCCTGCCCCCCACCGAAAGTGCCGCCCACCCGCTCTCGGTTACCTCGCAGTTACCGGCTGGCTAGTACCTACGCGACGACGTAGTGTGCAGATTACCTATTCAATTTTATTTACAATATTTATAAAACCTTTTGTAATGGGCGTGTGTTGTGCTGTGTACGGATGTTTAAACTCTAGAAACGACAAAACCAAAAGAAATTTCTACAGATTTCCATAACCTACCCCAGTTATTTTTTTATGTTTTAGCAGAAAGTCGAATTACACCAGGTACTTATGTTTAGTATTTCTGTTACCCTATCCGTTTTAGAAATAAACCTATCAGTTCACACTGAAAACAACACAATATCTAAATATCTAATATAAACAAAAAATCCTGTTTTCAACTTACGTAATATTTTGGTGGCCTGATTTTCCTTACAATAATTTTGTTACTTCGTTTTATACTGATTCAAAACAGGAAACTATTGTATAAATAGTGCTGGGTATCTAAGCATAGAGGTATGATTCTTATTTCTTCCTAATTCGCGCAATGAGTTTTGTAGTTTTGAATCATTGAGGTCATCGAATTTGAACGCAGGCGGCGCGGCGCGCGGCGGCACAGTAGGTACAATAAATTAAGGTATGTTTATGCTATACCTTGTGCGAATGTTTGTGATATAGATGGTTATAACAAATTATAGTAATTTATAAGGCATTGCAGAAAAAACACTTGAAGTTTCAGTATAATTGAATGAAACATCATAATAAAACAGTAGCGAAGCCGAATTTGTTTGTTTCTTTTTTTAAGCATTAAATTTCATTTTCCTTCTACTACTTATCCCTTTATTTAGTGTAAGAGGCTAATGGCAAAGATCCAGTTGCTCGAGTCAAAACGTAGACGTCAATAATAATCTCAGAAAATAGAGTTAAAAACGTTTTTGTTTATAATTGATTACACACAAACTAACTCGACACAAATAAATTCGACGCCGCTATAACAAGGCCATCTTACATTGCCATTCGCGAACGCACTACGCAAAATAGCGGCAACCCTAGCGTGTCTTATCTCACTCACTCAGGCATGGTACGCGCTCACCTACACGAGCTTAGACTGTGTGCGTAGCAACGCGTTTGTTTCATACATTCGATCGCCACTTACCGGGGTGTGCTTATATTGTGCAATATATATGTAGACGGCATTTATTTAAAGTTTAAATAAATATTTATATTAATCTAATCACAACAATTTTAAGAAGTGCGCGTAGTTTTGGTGCACATTTCAGTGTAAAGCAAAATGGCATAAAGTATACTTATAGACGTAAGTAGCATCCCCGTAACTTGTAAATACTCTTATCAGCCACTGTCCACCGCTGGACATAGGCCTCCCCTATAGACCGCTGCAAAGAGCGATGTCTATCACACTGCAGCCCGCTGCTTCACCACTGTCTCGACCGTTACTATAGTCTGGAATGGTGGAGCTACAAGACTGGAGTCGTTTTTTGTTTCTCAGCATAGGAGTTTCAGCGTGTTGACGATCGCAGTATAGTTCACCGCTCAATGGGACGCTGCTGCCCTTGTTTCTGGTCGCATTTTGGGAACTTTCTACAGTCTGGTTAGAAAGAATGCAAAATGTAAAGTTTCGCGCACACCAGTTTTGTATTTTTTTTTTTTTTATGACATAGGCGGCAAACGAGCAGACGGATTGCCTGGTGTTAAGCAATTACCGTCGCCCATGGGCACTCGCAACACCAGGGGAGTCACAAGCGCGTTGCCAGCCTTTAAGGGGGGTTGGAGCTCTGGGAACCTTACTCACCATCAGGAACACAGCACTACATACCTGAAAGGCAGCAGTGCTATTATGGCTGTGGTCTTCTGTAAGGAGGAGGTACTTCCCCAGTTGGGCTGCCCCAGATTCAAGCGTGATGGTCATCGCTGTACCCTACCTCTCATTGTTGGACGTAGTTTAAGGACATACCCGGGTCCAAAAACACTATAGCCGAAAACTTATTTTGTGTTGATAAATATAACGTTTTTATCGTTACATTGCTCAATCAACTATTTCCAGTCCTTCGTAGCCACCCTTAAAACCTTTCTGTTATGGTATCTAAATATGCATGATATTCGTGGCTTGTGTTCCTTACCCATTAGGGTCACCTACCAAATCCGTTAGTAGATCGCGGGGTCGCATTTCTCCTAACAAACTATGCTTCTGTTTCACCTGGGTGATGAGCTGATGAGGCAGAATGAGAAAACAAAATATTTTATTCACTCACATACACAAAATAAACTTGTGAAATAGAACCTGACTTTATTGTATTGTAAACCTATCTTTAACATCTTTTTCACGAACATAGTTTAGGGACAGATTATCGAAGTCGTAAAAGTTTATTTCTGGAAAGATTTTTAAAATTTCCAAATATATTAAAACACGAATTTAGTTTTTCTTCAAGTTTATTTCAATACACGATATTTTTTGTTGTAATTTTTCTAATTAAGCCTTTTGAAGATAAACATTATTTTAATACGTTTTATATGCTGACCCCTTAAAAATATTTCTGACAGTCTCATAAAACAAATAAGCATTATAGTCTGTACTTTTAGGTAGTTAAAAAGAGATAAACAATCTTGACATGTCTTTTTATTGAAAAATGTTTTCACATCAGTGACTATTGCTTACTAAAGCAAAATAATGTAAATAACAATATGTGATTTATAATTGTTACATACTTGCCATGATTTATATTTCAAAAAATATAAAACTGGTTATTGGTCATTTTTAAAATTTAAAACAGGCTAAAGTTGTTTGTCATTATAGCTAATCATCATCATCCTCGCATTGTCCCGGCATTTTGCCACGGCTCATGGGAGCCTGGGGTCCGCTTATTATCCACCGTATATTTCCTCCCTTACCGAGTATTATTCTGATTCCAAGACAATTAAGACCCTTCTAGTATTTTTATCTTTATCGATTTTCTAAATTCGATCGATATAATCGATTATAAAATTTAAACGATTGTTGCACAGAACCCTCGATGCACAAACCTTCTCGCTGCATTTTATTTGTCATCTGAAAATGTAAATTATATATTTTAATAGGTATTTCAACTTCAAATCAGACTCATATTGTATGCGATATATATGTAGACGACTTTTAAAGTTTAAATAATACGATAATTCGTTTTACGAAATCTATAAATATTGGTTTCTTATGTCGAATACTATTAAATATGCACTTATTGTGCCAAATGTGATATGAGTTTACTAGCCTATTGAATACGAGGTTTTAAAAAAAAACTCATATTCTTAATCGAATCAACGCTAATTTAAGAAGTGCGCGTGGTTTTGGTGCACATTTCAGTGTAAAGCAAAATGGCATACAGTATACCTATAGACGTAAGTAGCATCCGTAACTTGTAAATACTTCTCTTATCAGCCTATCAGCTGGACATAGGCCTCCCCTATAGACCGCCGCAAAGGACGATGTCTATCATACTGGAGCCCCCTGCTTCAACACTGTCTCCACCGTTACCATGGTCTGGAGTGGTGGAGCTACAAGACGAGTCGTTTTTTGTTTCTCAGCATGGTAGTTTCAATGAGATAACCGCCACACTTGGTAGGCGGGTTGATGATCGCAGTGTGATCTACCGCTCTATGGCCAGCTGCAGCCCGGTGGTTTCTTGTAGCCCGAAAGAACCGTGGTCCGAAAGAACGCAAAATTTCAAGATTCGCGCACACCAGTTTTGTACTATAGCCGAAAACTTATTTTTCACCTCATTCGCTCGGAAAACCTTTCTTTATAGCGCGAAATCTGCGTGGAAAAGCCTATTTTATCCGCTAGCGCGGAAAAGTCATTCGAATTTCGAAGCCGATGATTGTAATTCTCTGTGGTGCATGTAACTTTTTTTTAAGTATAAAACTCCTTCAACGCGTGACTGGGGCGCTACCGCGAAAAACGATATTCGTAAATTTGGGACGATTGTCTCTGTCACTTTCATTGGAGTAAAAGAGAAAGATGCTCGCAATATACGAACTTCGACGTTCGCAGTACCGCGGTGAGTTCATAATAGCCATAGATAATAACCAATCAGAAACATGTTTGTGATTACAGATTTTTTAACTTTTTTATTTTTACCTACACTTTATTTTATGTCAAATAGGTTTTATTGTATATACTAATAGTATTTAAGTTAATTTAAATATTTTGACTAATTAATCCATTAAATAAAACACGATTTCAATGTTTATTTGATAAAGAAATGCACCTTTGCGCCTGGAGTGACGCGGGGCCGGTTATTTGACTAAATATGATTGTGTTCGTTTTTTGTGTATTATTGTATTTTTAATGTATATTAAATTGTGTAAGTTAGTTATAAATATTACAATGTTATTAATTACAATTTTTATATAATGAAATTGAAATATAGGTTTAGTTAACATTGTAATTTCTAAACGCGACCGAAAAAAATATTTTTAAAAGTTTTAAGTTATCACAATTCACGTAAATTTGTCGGATTTGTGTTTTAATGATTCTACTAGCGATGCCGATATGATTTCCCTGAAAAATCGCGCGATAAGTTTTGTTTTATTGTTTTTCTTACCGCTCGAATTTTCCTCGCTGTAGTGAGGTGAAAAGTTGTGTGTTCCGCATGACTGCAATTTGGCATCTCGTGTCTTGAAAGCCTCGCTACGCTCAGGAATCTATCTTTGAACTATTCGCTTCGCTCATGGTTCAATCTTAGCTTCCTTCGCTTGCTCAGCTTTCAATTTCAACACTAGCGCCAAATAACCACTTTGCAGCCTTGCATAACAAATAACTATTGTGTTCATGAAATAAAACAACTAAAACGGATTAAATCGCGTATACTAATTTAAACTTCTTCCCGACGTTTCGAACCCTTTAGCAGCGTTCGTGGTCATCGGGTGGACTGAGGAAAAATATTAATTTACCTCCATCCTCAAAAAATTACAAAATGCAAACCTACCCACATATAAATTATTAAACAATTTTGGGGGCTTACACATGATAATTACACACGCCAGAGGGGCTTATTACATTTTAAAGTCCACTAGTGACGGTCACCCTTAAAACCTTAGTGTTATGTTATCTAATTATGAATGATATTCGTGGCATGTGTTCCTTCCATAATGGGTCACACACACAAACTATGCTTCTGTTTCACCTGGGCACCTGGGTGATGGGGCAGAATGAGAAAACAAAATATTTTTGTTACTCACATACACAAAATAAACTTGTGAAATAGGACCTAACTTTATTGAAATGAATGTAAACCTATCTTTAATATATTATTCCCGAGTAGTTGAGGGATAGATTATCGAAGTCGTAAAAGTTTATTTCTGGAAAGATTCTTAAATTTTCCAAATAGATTAAAACCCGAATTTCGTTTCTTCAAGTTTATTTCAATACACGATATTTTTTGTTGTCATTTTTCTACTTACGCCTTTTAAAGTTAAACATTTTTCAAATACGTTTTTTATGCTGACCCCTTAAAAATATTTCTGACAGTCTCATAAAACAAATAAGCATTATAGTCTATACTTTTAGGTAGTTAAAAAGAGATAAACAATCTTGACATGTATTTTTATTGATTGATAAATGCTTTCACATCAGTGACTATTGCTTACTAAAGCAAAATAATGTAAAGAACAATATGTGATTTATAATTGTTACATACTTGCCATGATTTATTTTTCAAAAGTGATTTTCTATAAAAACACATGTCAAGATTGTTTACCTTTTTTAATTACCTAAAAGTATAGACTATAAGTTGAAATTTCAATTACATCATTAGTTACCTACTTACATTATAAATAACCAGACCGTTGGCATTAAAAATTAAAAATTAACACGAAACCCATTGTTCTCGTACAACAACATCGCTTATGTTAATTTTAATATTTATGACTTATTTTGTTTTTAAGTAATTTTACATAGTAACAGAGTCTGTCAGTCATATTTGTAAACTAAATATATACATATATGTAAATGAATCCTTATTTATCTTGGTCACGGCATCACGCGTAAACGGCTGGACCGATTTCGTTAATTATTTTATTTCTGTGTTTTTTATTGTCAGTAGAAGGTTAGGTTAGTTAAATGCACGTAAAATTATAAAATTTTTACGCCATTGATAATTAACATAACATTCATGCAAATATCGTCAAAGAGGCTGTCAAAATAAAAATATTACAATAAGTACACATATTTCGTTTTTTTTTTATTAATTATACCGAATTCAATATTCATAGTTAAGACAGGGCAACCTCTGCCGGGTCCGCTAACCGCTAGTAAGGTTTGGAGTGCCAAGGAGGCATTGATAATGCCTGTACAAAAGCGCGTTCCTCGGAATTACGGGCTAAACGTATATCTTTGGTACTAAGTCCACAGAGCGCCATCTGTCGAGTATCGTGTGTAAGTTACTTTGCCATTGAACTAGTGTCCGACCGAAGTTTCGGTTTCGGCCAGTTTCGGCCAAAAAATCTAGTTTCGGCCGAGTTTCGGTTTCTGCCAAAAACGGCCGAACCTTTCGGCCGAGCCGAAACTTTTGACATCGTACTTTCGGATTGCGGACATAAGTGACGACGAAACTTTAATCTATGTTTAAAGACTGTATCGTTTATTATAAATACAAATAAAACTGGGTCTAACTGTTGACTTACGTATTAAGTTGTACTTCTGTATTCTTAGGGTATAGCTTGATTCGGGGAGTGTCACCGTCGAGTGCGATCGTGATCCAGTGGCACTCCCCTAACGGCATTGCGGACGACGCCGCTGGGTTTTTAGTGGGTATTCTCCTCCCCTCTTGGCTAGCAAGAGGAGCAGCGAGGAGAGTCCCACATACCCCCTCACTACCATCATGGCCCTACCCCAGGCCCGGGGGGGATGCGCAAACGCACTTTACCAGCGACAAAAAAAAAAAAAAAGGTATAGCTTGATTTTGCATGAATGAAATTCATGATTATTTTCAAGCCAGACCTAATGTAAGAAAGGTTTACTTATTTTCATTTTCGGGACTATATGTTGTTTTTAATATCGTGTAGAAAATATATTTCGGGCAAACATATATTCAGCTTAATTAGAGCCTTCAAAACAACACAAAACTGACCCAGTTTTGTCAAAAAATCATGCTTTACGTCCACATCTTATGATGGAAATTGTATCTAATTAAAGCACTAATTAAAGATCTGTAATTTTTAGATAAAAATATAATACAAAGAAAATATGGCTAACTAAAGTTGTATTTATAATAAACAATACAGTTTTTAAATAGTTGATGCTAAAAAAGGAAAATGCTGGTCTCTGTAAGTGTTTCAAAAATACTGTTTTTGAAAGTATAAAAGGTGATTAGATTATGTAATTATATTCGAAAATGCCTTTCTAGGCTAGCTCATTTTGATGTTTATGACTGAAATTAAAATGATTTATGAACCAGAAGTAAATAAAAATATGAGCTTTTTTTTTAATAAGTAATAAACTTTTTTTATTTTATACCACCTATATAAATTAAAAAGTCGCTACCAGTGGTAGTAAAATTTAGATCCAGTTCTACCGTAACTATGCTGAAATTTCATTGTGATAAAATTGGAACGTAGAAACGTGTAATATTAGGTTGGCGAGATATTGTATTCATGAAAGTTTAGGAAAAACGAGCCTACGAGCATTTTATTTTAGCATTTTAACCAGATTTATAAAAGGTTCGTTTTCGGTTTCGGCCGAAACTAAAATCAAACCGAACCTTCGGTTTCGGTTTCGGCAAAAAAACATGTTTCGGTCGGTCACTACATTGAACTAATTATATTCAACTGAGATCTATTGCGGTGAAACAACAGATGGCACTAGTACTTAGCCAGGAATGCGGGAACTATATATTGTATGGGCATTGTCTATCCAAATCATATACCTACATATTATACATATTTTGACCACTATACCAATTGCTTCTGTTTTTTCATTTAGAGGAGAGTATTCCAACCCAGTATAATGAGATGCACTTCCCACTAACGCTTACGTAAAATAACAAAAATAACAAGTGTGGAGGTAAAATAAAACGCTTTACGAAACTTAATTAAGGGCAATGTGGGTAAGACCGACATACTTTACTTTTAAGGGAAGTCCGTCATATGACACTAAATACGGATCAGATAATGTAGGAAATTGGTTGGTAGACGGTCTTCTCTGATAGACGGTCTGACACATTGACCTTAACTGACATAAAGCAATAGTTACGTTTGGATAGCCAATTACGTCATCCTTTACAGATAAACTTCGACCTGTGGACGACGGAAGACGGGCTGGACAGCGAGGATGAGACCCGTGACGTCATGAAGGACTACCCTGGGATGTACGACCAACTGCAGAAAGAGGAGTTCGGATACAGGAAAGGTAAGCATTCCTCATCATAAAACTCTCTGCGTGGCGTCAAAGACTTACTGGCACCACAGCCTTCTCACCTCCTCTCCTGGTCGGTAGGCTGATGGCACTAATGTTGGACACTTGAAGCTGACAGGCACCAATGACGTACACGTAGTTCTTAATTCAAAAACCATAACGTTATAAATTTAATATGTACCAACAATTGCACAACACTTGACTCCTTTGAAATAAGCACTAATGTTCATGTTTGTTCATGGTCCATTACTGGTCACCCTAGTCCATATAAGCCGATTCCCGCCGGCTTAACTAATTTTCCAACAGTTCAACAGTTTTTGTTCGGCTCATGAGTCAGAAGAAAAGACGGAGACATATTGGCTACGCCTTACTTAAGAAAAAAAACATGATTCGCTGCCATTAGTCGATAGTAAGTTAAGCCTGCCTACAAAGCACGAGGTCGCGGGTTTGAATCCTAGCAAGGGTTTTGTTTTTATCATGAAGATTTTTTCCTGAGTTATGAACGTTATAGATATATTTAAGTATTCATATGTATCTTATATTTTATATATAGTCTTCTAGTATCTGCAACACAAACAACATAAGCCGTATTCATATTGCTGAAGCAATAGGTCGATTTGTGTAAAATTCAAAATATTTATTATATATTACTCTGACAAAAACCCATGAATCATAGTAACACACTTAAATAGTTTGTAGTACTCATGTAGGCGGCAAGTCTGATGAAGCCGTTTTATAGATGCTCCCCTAGTCGCTTCGACGCCTGAGAACTTTCATCATCACCATCTCAGCCACAAGACGTCCACTGCTGAACATAGGTCTCCCCCTTGGACCTCCACATGTACCGGTTGGAAGCGACTTCTATCCAGCGTCTTCCGGCGACCTTAATGAGGTCGTCTGTCCATGTTGTGGGTGGAACTTTATAAGCACAATATTCTATTTCAGAAGACTACAAGAAGGTCTACCTGATCCTCTACAACCTGTTCCAATTCGTGGGCTTCTCCTACGTCCTGGCAGTAATGGCGGTGCGATACATGAAACTGGAGGAGCGCTCTATCGCCGACACGTACGAGCACGTGGGGCCCGCCATGAAGTTCCTGCAGCTCATGCAGTACCTCGAAGTCATGCATCCTATGTTTGGATACACTAAGGTACCGTGGAGTTTCGAAAGGCGTTTGAGTGGTTAATCCTTACATAGCAAGGGATGTGCCGCAAGGTGGTGTGTTGGGGCCGCTACTCTACATCCTAGTTCAATTTCTACGCTTCTCCTAAGCACTAATAGTCATAGTGGAGGCAAAAATCTAAAGTTGCGCTCCACGGTCGAGACGTATGAGCAGTAGGGTGCGCCATGAAAGTCCTGCAGCTCATGCAATACCTCAAAGACATGCATCCTATGTTTAGATAAACTAATATACAGTGGAACTTGTATAGGCGTTTGACTGGTTAATCCTTACATAGCAAGGGAGGTGCCGCATGGTGGTGGGCTGGGCCCGCTATTCTTCAACATGTTAGAACTTGTAGGCTTGTCGTACGCCTTAAGGTGATACTCCCTTGAAGCGATCATTTTCTTAAATGGAACACCTCGAGCACAGGCGAGGGTACAATGGCCTGGCCTTTTATTTTTTACAACGAGTTGACATTTAATGACTAAAAAGTAAAAACGTTGGTTCCAGGGAGGCGTTGTGGTACCGTTTTTCCAAGTGAGCGGGCGGGCTATGGTGCTGTTCGCCATGATCGAAGCCGAGCCCCGCATGCAGACCAAACCCGTGGTCTTCTACCTGTTCATAGTTTGGAGCCTCATCGAGGTCGTCAGGTAACCGTCAGAATTTTCTTTGACGTTCGTAAGTGCATTGTAATGTGCCCTCATTGAAAAATAAAGATTTTTCTTCTTGACAGTCGCACGCACTGACAATTATAATGGCATATGTACTTTGCTTTAAACTCACAATTTACACACATACTTACAAATTAACCGATTCAGTGCGGATGGCACGACACGCAAGTCACCAATGTTTTTAACGTGTGGCGTATGACACGAGAAGAGTGTCATCACATTCTACGGCGTAAGACACGCCGCGTCATGAAATAATTGTTCGCCGCCACAGACAAAAGCTTTTGAAAATGGAAGACGCAAAGAATCCGTTAAACTGAACTTAATCGCGTCAAAACTTATAGGCTACAAATAAAAAAGCCCGTTTAAAATAATTATGTAATCCTAATGGTTTTTTTTTCTAGGTACCCATACTACATCACCCAACTTTACAAAAAAGAGGTGTACATCCTAACTTGGCTGCGTTACACCATGTGGATCCCCCTCTACCCCATAGGCGTCGTCTGCGAGGCCATAGTACTAATCCGGAACATTCCATACTTCGAGGAAACACAGAAGTTCACCATATCATTACCAAACGCTTGGAACTTTGCTTTCCACATGCCAACCGCATTACGAGTTTACCTGTTATTACTAATGTGTCCTGGCTTATATTTCGTTATGAGTCACATGCATAAATTGAGAACGATAAAATTGAAGCCTAAAGTAGTAATCAAGAAATCTAAATAATCGTTAGGGAATGTGTCCGGTTTGGTGAAATTTTGTAGTGCTCTGGATAGCACATCAGTGGAGAGGCCTTTCTTTTGAAATATAATGAAGTAAATCGCCCTCATTGATTGTAAATTTTTTGGGGTTGAAGACAAAGGCTAGATTTAACTGACCCTCTAAGGCCCACAAGCCTATATGTAGAACTAATTACTTTAAAGAAATTTGAAAAAATAAGTCCCGCCGAGTTTCTTGCAGGTCATAAAAGTCTAAATGCTTCTCGGGTCAGAGGTGTAGGGTTAGAACCGGTGTAGTTTTTATTTTATTTTTTCTTCTTTTGTATACTCGATATGTAAAAGTGCCCTTGTGGCCTACTTACTGAATAAACGTTTGAGTTTGAATTTTATAAAATTTTATTTGTTTCCTTTGATTTTGACACTTGAGATTATACTTTATGTCCTACGCTATAAATAACAAATTCGAGTAGGATTGTACTTGCATGGTGGGCCTTAGGAGACTAAATACATTGTCAGTTAAACGGTCTTGAACCTTATTCAAATTGGATTAAAGTCTATAATTCTGTTCAGTGTTACGTGAGGCCAAGTTTAGCACTTATTCGGCATTGTTTTGTGGAAACTGTTGTAACCTTTTTGATGCCAAAGACTCGTATATTGCCAATTCAAGTTCAACGCCAACGACTGATATATAAGTCATAGACCACAGAGCAATATAGACCTAAACACATGTGCGTAAAGTTCAATTTCAGTTGAGACGTCTGAGCTTTTACGTTTAACATGGCGTTGAAAATGTTGAAGTTTACCTTGTTTGATTGACAAGTCTTCGCCATCTAGTTGAACTTCAATGAACATTTTTTATCCCGCTTTTTCAGTCTCTCAAACCTGCTTTAAATTATGTTTTGTCCTTATCTGTCAGTTTGACAATTGTGTGTGTAAGATGCAGACAAAACATAATTTAACTAGTAATAGCGAAAAATAAAACCTGCCAATTGCAAAAAGAGCACCATTTAATGCAGTTAGAAGCGCATATCAGTGCGTACCTTGTCGGTTATAGTGACCCATGTGTGGGGCACGGACTTGTGAAGATAGATCGTCGTGACCCATGTATGGGGCACTGGACTGAAAGAGATTGACTTGACACCTGGCCGGTTAGTAACTTCTGCTGCTGACTGTACAATGTTAGAGTACCTAGTATCTGTGGGTAGTTTTAGATAGTTAAGGGTTTGGTTTATTTATATGAAGCAATTAAGTTTCAGTGCCCTGAATAACCAGGGTCTAGTCCTGCCTATAATTAATAAGACTTTTTATATGATAAGATAATAAATTGGAATTCGTTTTTCTTACTTTTAAATCACCGACAGACAGCGAAACTATACCTTCCTCTGTCATTAGCTCGCACTTCAGAGTTAGCCGTTGTCACACTGCTGCGGACAGCGTGAGAAATATATAGCGCTTAAACAATTTGGTTATAATAATATACCGGCAGAACCGATGGCCGGAAAGGTTCTGGAGTGGCGACCACGAACTGGCAGACGCAGCGTAGGTAGGCCTCCCACAAGGTGGACCGACGACCTAGTTAGAGTCGCGGGATACCGCTGGATGTGGAAGGCGCAGGATCGGTCTTCTTGGGTCGTTCTGGGAGAGGCCTATGTCCAGTGGACGTCTTTCGGCTGACATGATGATTATGATGATGAATATACCGGGTGTTATAAAAAACGTGATACAAGACTATCAAGCCGGCATCTGGTTCATGATTTGGAACAATTTTTACTATGGGGTCAACTATGTAAATTGTAAAAAAAAAAAAAACAACTCTCTCTTACATTTTCGTCAATATACTTGACCTTTTCTATGGTACAGCTCAATATTTATTTAATTTTACAATCTTGACCCCATAGTCAGAGATGTTCAAAATCATGAACAGATGCCGGTTTGATAATCTTGTATCACAACACCCAGTATATAAGTATGTTGTAAATAGTATGTTTTCAAGGTTATTATAATTTATGGTGTAGGTAATGCATTTATACCGAATGACAAATATTATGTTTACCCAATTAAAATTGTGATTTTTTTACAGAGATGCGAGGTTATTTGTTATGTTAATTTACTTTGTACCCGTTGGTAAAATAAAGTAATTGTTCAAAGTATTTATTGTTTAATTTCATTTCTTATCCTCCGAAAGTTTATCATTATTCATCTCTGAAGCGGCTGGAAATATAAATTTTTTTTTCATAAGTTTCAAACTTTAGGTTCACATATTTTAATTTTACATATGTAAAAAATTCTGGCCCACATGTATTTTACGTATATTCTGATATTTTACTGTCCCTCCTGGTAAATAAAATAAATCACTATGCTCATTTTTGTTTTATAAATAAAATAAATCACTAAGAAGAATATTCTATTACATATAATTTGTTCGATGTTGACCAAATTTGTGGAGATTTATCCATTACCCCAGATCCCTTAGTATTCTCATAAAAAAATGTTATAGCTACACAAAAAGACATGAACGATTGACTAAATAAACGAGAGTAGAACTGTGTTAATCGTTAATTATTATACTGTCTCACGAAAGTTTAAATAAAATAAAAAGACATGAAATGACTGCTTATATTGATTTATTTGTAAATTAACAGCTTAAATAAGATAAAATATTAAAAACGGAAATTGTTGCAGTCCATCTACATCCTCATTCATTTGACTAACTCCGGAACTTTCCTCGGATAAGTCTATGTTAAACTAAAACATATTTTTAGTTATTTTACTAAAATGTTTCAGTTAACATACAACTATGTTAGATTCACATATTTGGGTAAAATTACTACTAGAACTCAAATTCATATTAGTTTTACATATTACAAAACTTTCATAATGATTTTACTAGAGATCCGTCCAGACCTAACAAACACAAATAAATCTGTTTGAACAAAGCTTTAACCTTTTGAACGCTTTTCCTCTCGTGTCAAAATGTAACGTGTACGTGTGAAGAACAAATATAAACCTTATCTGTCAGGTGGACAATTGCTTTGACAGCGTCCGCCATAGCCACTTTATTGGTCAGTGGCGTGGCAGGCACGACATCACGCGACCACTTTTGTGGTGCTTGGCATTCAAAGTGTTAAATTGTTCTTGTACTGACCAGATCTGGACGCACCTAAAGCTATGAGCTTCAGTTCGTAGTCGCCCAAACATGTGAATACAAGTATGTATTGTCCCTCCTAGCTCACGAGCTTGATGTAAGCGCGCTGGTACCACGCCTTGGGGTCACTGTGGGCGTAGTACTCATGGAAAATGGGCTCCACGAGCGTGTCCGGGGGCAGGAGCTTGTATACCTTCTCACCGTAGTATGTGCCCACCTTAAAAAAGATAATTATGATGTCCAAAATTATTGAGGTATAAGAATATCTTATATCCATGCTAATATTAAAAATGAGAAAGTATCTCTGTCTGTCTGCTACCTCTTTACGCTTAAACTGCTGAACCAATTGGGATGAAGTTTGTTATGGAGAGTTTGAGCTACGAGAACGGACAGGATATTTTTAATCCCGCAATAACCATAGGTACTTTAAAGACGGGCATAGCCGGCGGACGAAGTCGCGAGGAAAAGCTAGTATTCGAATAAAGACGAAATATCCTATTGACCGTAGAAAAAAAAAAATTTGAACTTTACATGCCTGGTGGCAGAGACAGACTTGAAAATTAGAACTACTTATCGAATATGATACCATATCCAATACAGGATCAAAACAAGAAACTTCTCAATTGGTGCAAAATTTGTATTAGTTGAATATTAATCTGAATTAGTAAGTTTTATATTAATCTGACACCATATCAATAGCCGCGTCCCCACAGAACGCACGGCCTCGCGAGCCGATTACCTCGCGCGGCATTCAGTAACTGTGGACGTGCGAATCTGCCGCGGCCGAGGCAAACGCGCACTCTGATGCGCTTGAGGCATGTCCACACACCGAATGCCGCGCGAGAAAATTGGCTCGCAAGGCAGTGCATTCTGTGGGGACGCGGTTATTGAGATTGTACAGGATTGGAGCTTGAAACTCACCTCCCAACCAGGGACATCCTTCATCAGCTGTGCCTCAGCATCCCTGTTCCTACGTAGCTGCTTCAAGTACTCCCGGTCGCGCTCGGCCAGCAACATGGGGTAAATGGCCATTTTAGCAGAACGCATCTCTATCTCGTGCTTCTTAATCTGCTTGTAGTTCAGGTAGTGTAAGTAGAGGGCACCGGTGGTCATGCCAATGAAGCCCGCAAACATAGCATATCCTGAAAAATAAGAAAAATATTATTAGTAATTGAATTTTATTGTAAATTCAAATAGATGCCAAATACTTAATAAAAATTATCCAGCACTGGTGCGTTTTGTCACGTTTTCTTATATATATTTCATCTATTTCAATTCAGTTGTAACATTATTATATATATTAATGTATAATAAGGTTACAACTGAACTAAAAACCGGCCAAGAGCACTTTGTCTGTGTGGTTTATTTGCATGTTCATCTGAAATTACAGCTTTCTAGGACAAAAGATCATAGGGCATAGCCGAGGACTATAAAAATGGAATTCTAAAAAGATCAAGCAAATAAACACATAAAAATAAAACTTCTTCCTAGATGAGTAAATACCAATATAGTTAAAATAACCATAGAATTAGTGGCCTAGTGACTCTTTCAAACTAAAAGGTTGTGAGTTCAAACCAAGACTCATACCACCAAGTTCTCCATTATCCTCCATCCATCCTATTGGATATTTATACTGATCTGGTTTCCTAACAAAGAAGGAAATCAAATTTATACTATGATATAGACCAGTTTCAAGACCTGTACAAAACGCAATAGTAACACCCGTCTGCGAGGCCATCAATATAAATTAATATCTGAACTGTCTAAAAACAATCTCTGCAGACATTTCCTCAGCAACTGAGTGGTCAAATCGTGGAACAAACTACCAGAAGACGTGGTCTCAGCACGTGTCAATAAGTTTAAGAACAAACTAGACAAAAACTTAACCAGTGCAAAGAATTAATTTTAAGTGAAGATCATATCTATTGCCTGATTAATATATAATAATAAAAAAAAAATTGATACCGTACCTCATGAATGTGTAGTTTAGTGAAGTTAATATATTATTATACAGGGTTATGTTTTGGCTTTCATTAATATGTTAACTTTTAAACTAAGTTCTAGCATGCCATAGCATGTCTAATTACCCTCCGAAACAGTAAACTCTAAAAGTGTAAACCAATTTAAAAATAGATTTGTCAAACAATAAATAAAAAGAATTGAGATAACTGAACTATTTTATTATTACCCGCACATAGAGATATTGATATAACGCAATCTGCAAAGGAATTAAATTTATTTACAGAAATTACAATTGTATTATGATAACTACGAGTACTTAACTAGTTACAGTATAATTTTTATTATTACTAATAATCTCCATTTGTCCCAACTGCTAACTGGTAGAGAATACCTTTTGGCAATAAGTTTGCCATTTGTACACTTTTACATTTAAAGTTTAAATATATAAATAATCATCAATAATAGTACATTTCGATACTAGTAAAAAAAAAAATTCTTTCGACGAGGGTGAAAGTTGGAGCCCAAGTGAAACGAGGGTGACAATCACCCGAGTCTTAAAGAAGTTTTTACACGAGTATCAAACCAAATTTTTCATAGCAAGTGCCTTAAAAAGTGAAATTTACGCGCGAATAAGTTTTTTACACTATTTATAAACAAGAACATGCATACTTTTAATTATGTCAAAGGAATCAATGATAAACTAAAAGTGGAATCCTATATGACAAAATGAACACTAGAAAGGTATTATATAAAGGGAACTTTCGTAGAACAGCGATATCCCCTAAAACAAACAAGAAGGAATACCACCAATACATTCAAATAATTGTGACTGAAGTAGACATTCAAATGATTCCTAATAATAAACCATGTATTTGTATGTTCGCATAGAAATGATGTCATATCTATTGCCAGACTGCTAGTAGTGATTAAACTTTCATTATTTATTGAATGATTTGATCAAAATAACAAATTGACCTAACCTCTACCAAGTTACATAATACGATTTAAAGACCAAAACAATGAGAGATTACAATAAACTGACCGCTAAAGAATTGTTTAGCCGGGATCCTCTTGAATGGGATAGGCTTGTAGCCTCCCGGAGGAGGCAAGTCCTGTTTTCGGGCCACTGCACTGCAGGACATTTTGACTTCGAGTCTGACTGACTTCTATCGTCGACAAGTAAACGAAACGATACGATAGATTTGACAACTTTTTTGACAGTGACAGGCTAGCTTTGCGTTTTGTTATTGCTTTAGCTAAAGAACAATCAATATCTCCATAGTAACGCTGCTTATTTATTTATTTGATTTGGA
Organism: Grapholita molesta; assembly: GCA_022674325.2. Classification (NCBI taxonomy): domain Eukaryota; kingdom Metazoa; phylum Arthropoda; class Insecta; order Lepidoptera; family Tortricidae; genus Grapholita; species Grapholita molesta. Next base: position 14,156,380 of record CP053137.2, read on the forward strand.
TAATCTTTAAAAGCACGAATTAGTTCCGCTAACTATGGATATTGCAAAATCAAGTAACGTTGACGCTGAAGCTCAAGCTGATATCCCGGAGCCTGATAATGAAGATACATCGTTAAAAATAAGACCTCTTGAACGGGTCATTTTACATCCAAAAGTTCCCCCGGAACCATCTGCATATGGAAAAGGAAAGAGCTATAGCCGTCCATGGATCTTGCAAGACGGCAGGGAAGCACCTGCCAAAGGCAGCGAAATGAGAAACAAATACACAGTTCCAAAACGACCTCCACGTACTGAAGGTACGTATCGAATCAATCTATTGATTCTTGGGAATTCTTGGGATTCTTGGGACCTTTTTACTAATTTGTCTGTGTAAATGATTTTCGTATAAAAAATATTATTTTTTTGTCTTTCGTTTTAATTTCATAACTAAAGGGATCCGGAAACAAATGTTGAAAAACTTTTTCTGGGAGCAAATGTTGGAAGAAGTCATTGAGGAATTGGGGTCGAATAATCCTACAACCGAGTACTGCACTGAATACGAAGCAAACTATGTAAAGGAAAGTTTTGAACCTCGAAATCTAGAGATCCCGTTGGATAAAAACGTAAGCTATAATCAATTATTAGTAGCGAGAAACGGTTCTAAATTTTGTTATCAGAAGTCTTATGGCTGATGTGTATTTCTGTCTATCCTATCTCGGCGTTTAGACATGCTGGCTCTTCACTCGCCTCGCTTTTCGTCGAAACGTTCGACGAGACTTTTCATATACAAAAACGCGATGCGAGGGACGAGAGGAATAGCGAGACGTCCGCGTACACATGCGTTCTCGCGTTTCGCCTTACCATTCGCCTCGCTACTCGCGCGAATGTGTGGCGGCAGCATTAAATCCTAAACGGATTTGGCTCATGAATTTCTAAATTATGACGCCTAAGGATAACGAATTTCCGTACCATACCGCTTAATCCACCGAATCCTAATTAGATCAAATTCGGTTTGGTCATTTCAGTGTACTGAGACAACAGACTGAGAAAACACAGGACTTAATCTTGATTCACCTTGACGCTAATCACCTTGTTCTGGAATGTTCTGTCAGTCAACATTTTGTTCACAGATGCACCTGAAGTATCCCTTGTATGGTACGGGTTCCAGTGCTGTCACTTTTTACAGTGAGTCAATCCAGAAGACCGGGCCCGTAAGTATCCTATCCAGTTTGTCAAATTTAGGGTTGGTTGCACATTGTACATGTGACTCCGCGATTAGACATGCTGGCTCGTCACTCGCCTCGCTATTCGTCGAAACGTTCGACGAAACTTTGCCTATACATAAATGCGATGCGAGGGTCGAGAGGAATAGCGAGACGTCCGCGTACACATGCTTGCTCGTGTTTCGCCTCGTTATTCGCCTCGCTACTCGGTAGCATAACGTTCCTATGGTCCATTGCATAACATTTTTTTTTAATGTTGCAATTTTGAATGTAGTCTGGTGTAGTTAAAAGTTCTATACAATTTACAACCGTATTGGATGTTGCTGCCTTTTCTTCTATATGATTTAACTGTTTACAACTAATATTATTACTGTGGAACTCATTCTAATTAAAGGAATTGGAAAGACTTCCGTAAAGTAAAAACTGTCTGCATATAACTTATTTCATTGGTCTCTTGCTTTACTGTAACTGAAGTTACGTTATGTATTTATCTTCGTAAAAGGTAAGTATATAAGGGACTCTTACGCCAAATGCATACATTTTAATGAAATATTATATTTTGTTATTTTAAGGGTGAAATTCTGGAAAAGTTTCGAAGATGCCAATATTTTACCAAGCCTATGGAAGAGAGATTGGACAACGGTTGGGTGTTGTAACGTTATAAAGTGGGTGATTTTTGGTAATAGTTTATTTTATTTTATTGCTGCTCACAGTTTAAATTATTACTGCATTTATACGAATAAAAACTATCTGAAACCATAAAGAATATTATTTTATTTTATTTCGTTTACAAAAAGTTTAAGGAGCTATATTTGTCTAGTTATAAATAATAGTAAAGTATATAGCTAATTATATAAAGAAAACTATATTCCGCCCAAGGAAAGAAATCTTCTGCAGATATTAAACGCAAATGCCGACGAGCGTTTATACTGAAATTTCAAACAGATCTTCACGGCACCACGTTCGTCAAATGGAAGCAGCGTTGGCACCGTTCAGCTAAAATGTTGTTAAAACAGGAGATCTTCGTCGTCCCAACCTGCGGGCAGACAGGTAGGTTTAGGGACGAGGTTTTCAATAGCGTCAGATGAAGGCAGGCCCTTGCAGGCACATATGATGCTCGAGAGACACTCCAGAGAGCGGATACGGACTGCAGCACGATCACCTGAAATAGATCGAAATGTTTGTGTCATGGACTCTTGCATACATACAACATTGTTCCAAAACTTGGAATAGAGTAGAAATTATTGCTTTCATGTTGTTACTTAAACTTTATGCCAAAGAACTGCAATATATGATGTAGTAACCAGCAAGTTAGGTAGATCTTATGCCAAAATTTGTATCGACTTAATCTGCTTATATCTCCTACAGCTTTATTTCGCCGATTAGAGTTATTTGTAAGCGACATAGGTATTTTATCAATTTTATCATGCTTACCTACATGGAAACTTATTTTTACACTTGACTACGATATTCTACTAAAAATGTACTACACGCTATTCATTAAAGGAAAATATCATTATGAAACCATAATCCAAATGCCAACAAAATGTAATTTTCGCATTGTGTCGGAGTTGGTACTGTAAAGTCGAGTGTATCCTAATTATTTGGGTAAGTTGTTCCTTATCGAGAAAACTTCAGTATCTCATGGTGCTAATTATTCTAGGGTCGTGGTCTATAAGAACGTAGTCTCTTAAATGCTTCTACCAATTTCACAAACAGCTCCATTGCCTCCATTGCCCTCGTCTTGGGTTTTGGAATCTTCAGAACGCATAATCGCCAAGGCTTTGGCTCTAATCTTCTTAGCCTTCACCATCTTTAATCTGTGCATCTCCTCTCTTTCCTGATAAATAAAGTACAATAAACAAAGTTATCTAAGATAGTGGGCGTTTAGGTTTCAGCTATGTCGGTGCCGATGTCCATGGGAAACTAAATATTAACTGTAATTATGATCTGCTTGCCGCTGTTTTATTTTAACACAAGACTGACCAGCGTTTGACCTCAGTCGCACCTGATGGCAAGTGTCGACGAGGTCGAAGGTGTAGCACGCGGGTTCAGTAACAGCCTATTCGCTCTTTCCTTGAAGAGACCCAAAGCGTTACTCGAAAAGAGAAAGAATTTTACCCATAGACGATAGGGGTTATTTATGAAATAATGCTCTTATTTCAAATAATGCTTACCCTCTCCGCTAGTTCCACTTGAATGTATTTCATTGTGTTAAGTAGTTTTGGTATGATGACTTTCTCTATGCCGTTCACTTTTCTGTAAGAATTCGTTGAGATCATTTTGGGCATTTCTACCACTAACAGAGACAGTAATTTATGTTTTTTTTATGACAAAGGTTGCAAACGAGCAGACGGATTGCCTGATGATAATTGATAAGCAATTACCGCCGCCCATGGGCACCTGCAGCACCAAGGGAGTCACAAGCGCGTTGCCAACATTTAAGGGGGTTGCAGCTCTGGGAACCATACTCACCATAAGGAATACAACACTACATACCTGAAAGGTAGTAGTGGTATTATGGCTCCTTCTGTAAGGAGGAGGAACTTCCCCAGTTGGGCTGCTCTAGATTCAAGCGTGATGGTACTTCGCTGTGCCCTACCTCATATTGTTGGACGTAGTTTAAGGACATCACCTATTATCCCTTTACACCTATTAATTTTGTCGGACATTAAAACTTCATAATTAAAAAATAGAGAATATATTATTTCTTTGCCCTCTTACCCGAAACTGTACGAAAAATAAGGATCAACAGTGAAACGCCACGCACATGACAACACTGTTGGCAAAGGGACTTTTCGATTAACAAGGTGTTGCTAGTTTTAAAATACAAATAATACTCAATCCCTTTTTTGGTATATTGTAATAACATTATGAGACTAATGTATTATGGTGAGTATTAATTGAGCAAGAAAATTACTTTATACCTAGTATCTTTGTGTTATAAAAAATCTCTGGCAAAACTATAGACATAATGTTTAGTCTAACCTTAAAAATGGCCTGTACATTAAAGTAAGATATCGATTTTAATGAGGGTATATAAAATACCCTCATGTAAGTGTGTGTAAAGAATAAAAGTCTAATAAATAACCCGGTCAGGGCAAGTCGTGGTAGAATGTCCGCGATCCCATGACATCCCCCCATTTAAGGGATAAGTACGGTGTCTCCCCCATCTCTTACCATAAAAAATGGGTGGGAGGTGAGTCCCACATTAACCCCGTCGCTTGAGGGTATGCGTAACAACATTACCACACCGAGAAAAAAAGGTATACCTCAGCGTCGATCGAATAGCGGTGTCCAACAGTATACACGTGTTGCGAAGCGACGCGAATTTGACCAGGATATGAACAGCCTCGCGGAATGCCCTCTTGGCCTCTCCAGTGCGGTGGCCGCCGGCCCCGAGCCCTGCGTAGCGGAGCGCGTCGCTGGCCCCCAGTTCTTCTACGGCGTGGAGTGTTACAGTCGAAACCCCTGAGATGTTTTCTGGTATGCGCTTCACACGGATTTGTGCCTTGACAACGGAGAAAATGTCATTTTATTGTTTTGTAAAGTACATGTTGACTTCTTAATTGCGTTCCTCTAGAGGCCTCCAGATTGTATTAGTCGTAGTTTTATTAGTATTTAATTAAGGTTACCTACGAGATCATAAAATATTTTGCTGATCTTTAATGAAAACTGTATAATTAACGATTAATATAATACGCGCCGGTCGGTCACGCGAGCGGCGAACCGAACGGACACTCAGCACTCTTAGTGCTTGAAAATGGAGGCCTATGTTCTCCGAAACATGTCGCGCGAGTGACTAAATAAACGTGAGTAGTACCGTATTAATCGTTAATTATTAAATATGTCTCACGTAAGTTTAAATACAAATGAAAACTGTATATTTTACCTTTACCTATTCATTGAAATCACCACTAAATGGTTGTTGGCGTATGTTAACATGGTACCAGTCTACAAGAGACAAACTGGAATAAATACTTTAAAATATTAATCATTGTGATACGTAGAAAAACTAAATTTCACGTGTCTTTCATAAAACCCTGACATTAGAGATGGATTTAAATCCAATAGGTATAGTGACTGACTGACTTACCTCCTCAATATTTTCAAGAACCAGCGCATTCGACTCCCCGTTAGTAAATTTGACGGCCGCCAACGATATGTAGGCCTCCCTCAGTGTGTGGCCCAGCACCGCTTGCGTCACGGATAAGTCTGATGCCGTCTGCCGACCTTTACGATAAGTTGGTTTGAACTGTAGGCATTTTTAACGGGATTGCGCTAGTACGGTTTTATAGATAATAAAAAAAAACATATTCATAATTTAATTTAGAGTCGTAAATTACAATGGATTGTAGGTGTTGGTCGTTCAGAGTTTAGGACAAAATAATCACACACTTGAGTGGCGAAGCTCGCTGGATTTGAACCGGTATCATAAACGAGGCGAATCACGAGCACGTAATGTGTACGCGGACGTCTCGCTATTCCTCTCGTCCCTCGCTTCGCGTTTTTTGTATAGGCAAAGTTTCGTCGAACGTTTCGACGAATAGCGAGGTGAGTGACGAGACAGCATGTATATTCGCGGAGTTAACATTTTTATTAGTACAGATTAAATAAACAGATAACTAATAAAATACAGCATTTCGTTGCTATTATCTTAAAGAGGTACTTGGTTGGCCAGTTCTCCTACCTTTAAGCCTTAGGGCCTCGGCTTTCCGCTTCAGCAGCTGGTATCCTCGGTTGACGAGTTCTTGCTGGCGCTTGATCTCACGCAGCATGAACTGCGAGGCCGTGGCCGGGTAACGGTCTGCTGTGTTCATGCTCATTGTTAATGTTTACCTAACTAATACTGATAGATAGATATTATAAATTATTTTTTTAATTGATTAAGTTAATTGGCGTCTCTCCAAAGGGACAATTTTGCCAGGTTGGAGTAACTAATGCTGAAGAGAATATATAAATATCCTTTGATATATATGTCAGTTCATATAAATGTCAATGTCTAGAAAATAATTATTATCCGAAGGATGTAACTATTCTCTTTAATGACTATGGTTAAGTGTAGGTACCGGGAATAGGTTGTAAGGGTAGTAAGCAGCAGAGACCGGAAAACCCCTTCATTTATTAATCATATCGATAGGGTAGCCCTATAGAAGTCTTACCGTAACTATGTGGTTAGCCTACTATAATAGGGTTACCCTATCGATATGGATCCATTATGGATAGGCTTGCCCGGGTTTCACATGGTTACCGAGTCGGATGGGGTAAAAATAGCTTTAATGTTTAGCGCTGACCATTTCATAGGGTTACCCTATGGGCGTCTCTTTTCCACGTAAGCAGATAGTTCTAGAGTTTAAAATCGCTTAAACGCATTTGAAAAACACTTGATAGGGTAACCTTATTGAGGGTTTTTGAATTTGGTAAGCGCTTACTCAAACTAAGTCTATTAAATTGGTTAGCCTATCATCCGGGTAAGTCAAGGATACGCTTACCAAACTGATAGGGTATTTAAAAACAACCCTATCAAAAATCCAGGGTAATACCCCTTATTTAGTAACCGGTTCCGGTCCCTAGTAAGTAGAGATCAGAATTATCCTCTAGCCGACCAGATACCTATAAAACGGTCTCCCATTGAATGCCATTTTGAATTTTAATTATGACAAACCATAGTTGCATTTGGCAAGTTTTGATATCTAGCCGGCTAGAGGATATGGGTACACATACAAATTGATTAAAACAAAAATCGTCTTTTCTGTGGTCAATAGTTAACGGCTTATGTTGTTTTTGTGGTCTAGTATTTCATAAGAGGAGCGGTTTATACCTATAGTTCAAAGAATCAAATACTTGGTTTTTAAAACCCCTAAGGTGACGGCACCAGTAATGGACAAGGAACCAATCTTGAACATTAGTGCTTATTTCAAAGGAGTTAAGTGTTGTGCATTTGTTGCGACATACTCAATTTATAACTTTGTGATGTCACCCACTTAACTTTTGTAGTGGTGAAAGATTGGTGCCATAATATTCCTTATTGCTTTGCGTTAAGTTTTTTTTTTTTTTTAAAGCAATAAGGAATATTATGACATCAATCTTTCACCGCTACAAAAGTTAAGTGGGTAACATCACAACTTTATGATTTTTGAAATAAGAACTAAGTGTCCATCATTGGTGCCTGTCAGATAAAAGTGTCCAACATTGGTGCCATTACCTTAACTTTACACTTAAAAAATTTTTTGGGATTAAAAAAACAAAGTTTAAGAAATATACTTCATATAAGATTTATTACTATTTACAGTATCTTTTAACATTTTATAAATGTAATTTACATTCTCCTTATTAAAGCAGTCTGTTCACTTACTCGAGTGTCCAATCCTTAAAAACTACAAATACTTGCTGTACCTAAAGTACCTATTTACAATCGGTGGATCACTTTCAACGTCTGATTGAGTCAATATCTAATACTACGTATAGAAGACTCGCTATTTCTTAAAATTGCAGTAATAACCTGTTTAAGTTTAGACTTTAGTGCTATGGTATCTTACATACGTCATCTACAGCGCCCGTACAGAGATGTACTGTTGTGGTTTCTTTCACGCGTCGACTTTGCCGTTTTTTTTCGAATAGTTAGATTCATAAAGTAATAGACTTAAGCCTTGTAACAGTAAAATTGTCCAGTAGATATGGCGTGGAAATGCTCTTATGTAGGCCAAACATTCGGTCAAAATGACTTTAAAAAAATTTAGATATTTTATAATCTATTTTCTACAGAGCAGTATTTTTTTTATGAAGAAATCAACTGCGATTTGTGTGCAAACAAATCATGTTTTCCGAGTTGAGTTTCTATACAGTAAGGATTACCCCTCTTCCCAGACGTTGTTCTCCAAATCTCAGCTGTCCTGCCAGTAATTGTAATTCCCGGGCGGTGGTACGGGCATCGGCGGGCCGGCCGGGGCTCCGGCGCCGTACGGGGAGCCCTGCGGAGACCCGTACCGCGGCCGGAACCACGGCCGGTTGGTGTGCTGATACTGGTTGTTCGCGTAGGCTGCCATGTTCTGCCCTGTCGCGTTCGGATACGGGTTCGCAGTTTGGTTCGGGAACGCTTGCATGTTCGGAAGGTTCATAGCTGGATACGACTGATTCGGCGCCGGTGTTGTTGATGGCGAGTAGTTCTGAGCTTGCGACACCGGGGTGGAATAGCTTTGATTGCTCGCTTGGGGATTTGAACCGTTCGCAGGCTGATATGTGGCGGGGGCCTGTGTGGTTGTCTGATTGACGTTGTACGTTTGAGGGTTGCTGCCGTTGTTAGCGTAACTTTGTGTCTGTTGATTAGCCGCTAATGCTGTTTGTGTTGCTGCGGCGTCGTTAGTGAAACTCTGCTGCTGATTCTGAGTCATCGCGTAACTCTCTTGCGAAGAGGATGTTATATAATTAGTCTGATTCGTGCCATTGGCGCTTTCGTTTTCTGTAGACGCATTTGATTGGCCGTTCCCGTTATTCGCCGGCGGATTCGCGCTCTGATTGGCCGGGACTGTGTATTGCACTTGGTTAGCCGGTACTATAGCACCCGCGTTGGTCTGCATCATATATTGGGTCGGCATGCCAGCGTATTGCGAAGTGGGAGTGATGAAGGTAGAGTTTTGGGGCATTATTTGATGGACTGGTTGGGTCGGTGGGTTAGTTTGGGTCATCGGGGAAGCAGGCGGTGGTGCTTGGACTAAAGGAATGGTTCCGGACACAGTTAAGTTAGGGTTGGTTAGCTGCTGATTGGCCAGAGCTGCGTTTAGCTGCTGTGCGGAAAGTTGTGTGTTCAGGTTGATCCCCGCGGGCATGTAGTGTGAGTTCGGTGGTAGGTTCATCTGCATAAGCGGCATGTTGTATTGGACACCGTTGGGCATTAGTTGGTTGGGTTGCATGACAGTCACGTTCTGTCCGGACTGGAGTACTTGCTGGCTTATTAGGCCTGGTGGTAGGCCTCCCTGGACGAGGTTGGATTGGTTGGCCGGGATCATGTAGACTTGGCTGTTGGGTTGGCCGAGCATGGTGGGCATCTGGCCGATGTTGAGCGGGTTCTGCAGCACGGTCATGCCAGGGGGAACCGTGATCATCTGCACGTTCTGCGCGCTCTGCAGCTTGGTGCCGGGGAGCTCCTGCTTGTCTTTGCTTTGGATTTGTATCGCGTTGCGGTCCATCTGACGGATGTACATCCCGGTGCCTTCTTGCGTCACTCCCGTGCCGGACACGCTGGAATTAAATAAAGAGTGCTCATGTAAAGTGACATCCGTATCGCACATTTAATTAGGTGAACTACTGTGAGGGGCTCGATCTATACCCCTATCGCGTTACTTCCGCGTAGCATAATTCCCAGTCGCATTTTCCCCACTCGAATTTGTATTCATTCATGCATGTCACCATTCGCATTTTTCCCCACCCGAATATCACATTCGGGTTTCAGATGTTGTCACTGATAAAGAAATAAAGTAATATATCGCTAAACAATGGGTAGGTTAGGTTTCTTAGGTAGCTTTAGAAAGCTGAAGCCGTCGACTTGTACGGCGAACGAAATATAATGTGATACAAAACCCGTGATACAAAAGCTACTCAATACTGTCACTTAAGTCATACAATATACAGAGCATGATTTTCTGAGAATGTTAAGAAGTCCAGACGTGTAACTTTTGACACCCTTATGCCCGTTAAAGGGTTTGTGTAAGTATATAATCAGTAGGTACCGTCTATACGTTTTGCTATCAGAAACCACCGGATGAAAGACATCAGCCTTTCAGAGCAGCGGAACTTACAGCGATCGCCAACTTGCCTGTCAAGCCTATGGCGATTTATGAAGGAGCTTTAGTCCTGGAGTCGATATGCATGTCTGATATGTGGATCAATGTATAGAGCCATGTATATTGAAAACTCGGGTTTTAGTGTCACAGAAGACGTAACCACAACATCTTTACTCACTTGGTCTGCTGTCCGGACGACACATGTATGATGGTGCCGTGTGCCGGATTAATCTTCATCCCCATACTGACCACAGTGTTGTCTCTAGCTGCAATCACAAACGGTTATAGCAACTTCCAGAACCATATACACGCATCGCTTTACTACGCTATGCCGCTGGCACAATATACTCGTAAAATATGCAGCTTCAGGACCAAGCGTATACTTGTGGCTAGAGATGGGACGCTACCAGTAAGTTACCAATGGGGAATGTTACCATTTGCGAAAATTCCCTATAGTAACTTTGGTAACTTACCGGTAGCGACCCATCTCTACTTGTGGCGCGCGCGATAATAACAGTACAGATACAATTCTTATTCGATTAAGTGTCAGAAACAGCCGACGAGAGTCTTCAAGGATTGTCCAAGTCAACCAGACTTGACATTCGCTGGCATTCGATGGTTTGTGAAGAACCGTTGTACTCTAGGTTGGTGTGAATTTGAGCTGTAATTTATACAAGTCTAAAAGCTAAAATAAGCTGTTTAAATTAATCCGTTCTCGTCCCAGCCTGTAATAGAATGTCCTATTCAAAATGTTAGTAATTTTACTAATGCTAGGCGATGTATTCCGATTTCGTCGCACTCAGCGCCTGCTTTCCAGATTATTTAGCTGCTCTGGTTTCTGCCCTGTGCAAAACTTATATTAGGCTTAAAACTACTTTAATAAAAATAGGAAATTGCTGCTAGCGGGAACACGAGGGCACGCCGGTATGTATACTCCATTTAAAAGGCTATTAACGATAAAGTACTTTTGATTTAAACTGAAAAAAAACAATAATGGATGCTTGATTGATGTTGCAAAATAACGGGGCTATGTAGTTTCATCAGCAGCCATCTGTAAAACTTATTTAATAGGTTTATAAGCAAGCATTTAATTTAAAAATGAAACATAAGCGGTATTAAATCAGGACACATCTCGTTCAACGCCACAGTTTAGTAACTGGCAGTAGGGTCAACTATTTTCTTAGGCAAGACGGATAAATTTGCCTGTTCTTCTGTTGAGCTGTGGGGAAATTGATCAGGCAGGAATCGGCTAGTGTGGCGCCGCCGCTGGTAACTATTTATGATACGGTAACAACACAGATTTGATTACTTGAATGCATTGGCAACTTGCTGTCAGGGGTCTCAGCACGATAGAGCACAAAACTGCACAAGATATTACCGCTCATAAAACTGTCGTTTCTGCTGCAGCTGTCTAAACCGAGAATAAAGTCGAGATATGATGTACTGCTATTTTGTTCTAGACTTTGCCTGCGCTACTACAGATACTCGCTAGCTGCGTGCTTAGATTTGTAGTTGGTGATCAACACACTGTTTCTAAAGAAGTATGCGGCGCTAAATAGTGTTAAACCCGTCATTTGAAACAACTCCTGCGCCGCTTTCGCTTAAGTTAAGCGTGGCTTATACATTATACACTAATAGTTTTTATAGCTTTTTTGACAACTGACCGACTTGCTTTTGTAATTTTATTTTTCTATTTTTGTATTGTATAATAATGTAATGATGATTCTATACTATGTAGAAGTCTGTGGTCTGGTATGAGATGGTCTGTGAGACAAAGGGTCCTAAACAAAATAGATAAAAAATAATAATACACTAATAGAAGTATAGTTACGAAGTATAGAAGTATCGACCAGAAATCTGTTTAAACATTTTTACTTTATGGTTCCTAGACACGAGTGGTTGCTGAGAGCAGTTCAAATGTTCATGTTAAAATACGCTCTGATAGTTACGTCAAAAAGTAAAACGCGATTTTTGACGCTACATGCTGTTATGTACATGTTTATTTATTCTACTGTACTATATTGCCGCCTCGCAAATATTATGCCTATTCTAGCTGTTTTAATGCTGTATACTATTTCCAATTAAGTACGCAAACGCAATCTTAAGGTAAATTAAATTTTACGCCACTAGCCAAAACTAGCATACCTACACTTTAAAACTGTTAATGGTAGATCAACGTGCTCTCTGATTGTTTTGCTGATGACCTACATTAAAAAATATTAGTACAAAATATTTATTAATTCTTCAAATCATCAATTTTTGTCACGTTCTCTGCTTCAAGATACTGAAAGCGTAATTAATAATTAACTTTAATTCTTCCGCGTACGCCGTACAGCCATGTGATACGTTTCTGCATCTGGATAGACGCTGATGACCTTGCTTGTTCTAACAACCTAAGTGAGAGAGAGAAAACAATAATATTGGTAATCCGGATAACCGACGATCGAACCTGTTAGAAAAAAGTTAGAGTATAACAGCATAGATAAGCCTTAAATAAGTTTTTACATAAAATTGGAAAATCTACGCATTGCTCGCATTTCTATCCCATTTGGTTATAAGACTTAAGTATAACATAAACACATTGGTATATTTACACATAACGTCTACGCAAGGAGAAACGCAAGAAGAATGAATACGCCAGAATAATTGCGACAAAACTTAAATCAAATGCTACGCCAAATGCACTACACACAGTTTACGCCAATTTGACAAACATAAACAAATCCTTAAATTAGAAATCATGTCATCATGTGTCTATTTCACATCTAGCTCAGTGACACAGTAGTACGAGTTTTAAGAGTTTAATTTTCATTTGTTTTGGTCCTCGACTTAAACGGAGAATAAAAAACTTTAATTTTCTACACTATTTTTCTTTCTTGTAAAATCAATCTAGATTACTCAAAAACGACAAGAAATCTCAATTGTAAAGTTCGCAAGCTAGATGTGACAGACACATTTGACAGTGACGGCAAGAAGTCATGTGTACCTGCGGCCGCCGTCCACGTGCGAGAGTCTCTCGTCGAGCTCTTGTCCTGTCCCTGTGACCTGCGTTACACACAACGTTCAATACACATCGTCAACATACATGCACAAACAATCCTCACAAATAAACCGCCATGGCGCCCGGAAATTGTGCTAACCCTTGAAGATTTCCCTCCAAAGATGCCCAAAAATCTTGTCGATATCGCAGCGAATATTTCCCAGAGAATCTTGTAGATGGCGCTCCAAAGTTTCTTCCACATAACAGAATCTTCCGAAACATATTTCTAAAATATTCGTACAACTAGGCGCCACGAAAAAGTCCAATCATGTATTAACTTCGCCTGTGGAGGACAGACTAGAATAATTCCCATATATTTTCTTCTTCGCAGCCGATGGAAAACATATGTGAAATACTTTCAGAAATAATATAACACCATAAGTAACGCCAAATGCTATTTGTAAATAATAATTTTGATTGAGTAAAAATTATTTCTGCAAATATTATTTTACGGAAGACTCGAAATCATTCAATGATTAAATTTTAAATGGAGCTTGTGTCATTAGAGTTAAATTTCAAGTATTTCGTAATAGCTGAAAAATAAAGTTTAGTTAGGAATGTATAAGTTTATTAGCTTATAATTATAACATACCCAGCTGGTGCTATTGGGCGCAGCTGTAGTTGACTAGGGGTGCCGTCAGACAACCTTTTTTGTCCTCGGCTCTCTTGATTCATATTTTTCGTTGGTGTTGACGCATTCTGAAAAAAAACAATATCATGTTTATCCCATATTTAAGAATGAGTTATCGAAAAATGTTAAACGTAGACACCGCGAGAAATAGGCAGCTAATCACTACGAGTATTCTTGCATATTTTAAGTTAGATATCTAAGATAACTGAACAGTGAGACATCTATTAGAAGATAAATGAGACTGTGAGATCAAGCACTAACCTATAACCTTGAGGAAAGTAAAATTAGTAAAAGAAACCTTGTGAACCAATTGTTTGCAACAAACCTCAACCGTAAAGCAAAACCAAGTAGATAAGATGATTATGCTAAATAGTTTACTTCCTTATTACAATACATAAATTTGGTATGATTATAAGGAATCAAACTATTAATGTTATAAAGCATTCTTCTCTAAATACCATTTTATATGCTGTACACCTATTTTAACAGATTATGAATACACACTTCACAATAAAATTTAAACATCTTTGCAACACTAGCTCATATCAACCAATATTACAATGCTTTCACTGTTGTAAATCTGGGCACACAAACCGAGTTTAAAATATGGTATTTAGCAGATAGAATGGTGATTCAATAAAATAAGAGGAATTAGAGAAAGCTTGGTGTGAGGTGACGCACAACATGTACTCAATTGTAATGCTCACAGATAATATTTGTGGAGACGACGCCTGGCCAGTGGATATAATATTTATCAAAGAACCACTGCTCACAATGGGCTGTAGGAAATTCATACAAATGTAGTCCATCAAATAATAAGTATAGTTTAGTCTGGCCAACCATTTTAGTGACTAAATCAGAAATTTCTTCAATTCTTATAAACATTTTTAATTTTTTTTTAGTTTTCTGAGTTAAATGGGTACTGGTTATGATTGGCCAGTCTATCTAACAAAGAAATAATTTATTCATAAATTGACATATGTAGTTTCATAACATGTTTAGGGTCTTTGGTTGCCGCAATAATTACTCATGAAATAAAACAACTAAGATGATTATATCATGGTAACTAATTTAAACTTCATCCTGACTTTCAAACTCTATAGCAGCGTTTGTGGTCAATATCGTGGGTGGACAATATAATCCATTTTAGTTATTTTATTTCATGTTTAGGGTAGTACAACAGCTTGCTAATATGTGTATTATTCTTTTACTAAATTTAAATTTTCACTGTTATTTACAAATTTTTAGTACATAATGTTACCTTCTGGTTGAGCTGCATGATAGTTCCCGTGGCTTGCAGTTGCTGGAACTGGGCCGCAGACAGCGGGAGGGATGTTTGCGGCAACCCACCTGCCGGTGCAATCTGTGGATGCAACATTATGTATATAGCAGGAATAATTAACCCTCTTGGTGGTGGCATTAGTGTGATAGTATACTGGAATATTTATTTGTTTATATGCTAGGAGCTCTCAGGCATATGTGTTTATCTTGGCATTTGACGACTGGTCTGGCCTAGTGGGTAGTGACCTTGCCTATGAAGCCGATGGTCCTGGGTTCGATTCCCAGTGAGGGCATTTATTTGTGATGAACACAGATGTTTGTTCCTGAGTCATGGGTGTTTTCTATGTATTTAAGTATTTATATGTATCTATCTATTATATATATAGTTGTCTAGTACCTACAACACAAGGCTTACTGAGCTTACCATAGGACTAGGTTGATTTGTGTAAGATTGTCTAGAAATATTTATTATTAATTATTTATTTGATTCTTATTCTTTTTTTTAATTTCTAAAATAAATGTCTATCCAATTTAGAAAAAAAAATTATAGTGAGATTTGATAGTGGTAATACTTACTGAAACAAATTGTTGCGGCTGCAAGTTTGGCAATCCCTGATTAGCTGTTAGGTCTTGCAACTGCTGGTATGGTATCAACATGGTCTGTGACCCCGGCATTGTCCATTGCACTGTCTCTGCCCCTTGGATGTGATACTTGACATCCTTGTCCCCCTTATCTGTACTGTACAATATCTTTTGAGACGCATTTGTACTCTGAGCAGCACAGACTACTGGTGTTGACGTAGCTGAGCTAACAGTAGTCGTTTCAGATGTTGATAAACTAGCTTGCGGAAATGATAATCCATTTGGTAATATCATTGACATAGAAGATGGCACACCACTTAATCGTAGCTGAGTCACATTAACCGGCTGCATGCTGGATAAGTCTACAATCTGAGTCCCACCAAAATTTGACTGTTGTAGGGAACCTAGGTGTTGTGCTATTGGTAAATGTGTAAAGTTTGCAGCATTGGATACTTGCACCCCGGGCTGAACTATGGGTATTAATTGGCCATTCTCCTGGTTAAGGACGTATTGTTGCTGTGGTTGAAGGAGTTGTAAGACTGTAGGTTGTCTCACAGTCATTAAGGGAGTTGTGGCTGGGGCAACACTGACTAAAGGCGGAATAACTGATTGATGCGGCTGGGACGTCAACGTGGTTGGCGTCGAGAGCGCCGCGGAGACGGCAGGGGGCGGCACGGGCGGCGGCGCCGTGGTGGTGGCCAGCGTCGGCGGGGAACATGCAGTGGCGGCGGCGGACCCCCCGGCTGCTGCGCCGCGCTCCACTGAGCCAATTCAGCACGAATAGTCTCAATCAAGTTCAACGCTAGCGACCGAGCAGCTGCTAACGCCTCAGATCTCGTATGATGCAGAGCTAAATGCAGAGGCTCGAATTTCTCACTCTTCAGCACAGCTAACACCCCCGTTTCAGATCGGATGTATTCTATGTTAGTTCCATTCTGAAACACGAAATATCTTTATAGAAATATACTTTAATTTACACATAAAATCTAATGAGATGACGTCTGTAACATACTGGTCCAAGAATGCGCCCTTTTATATCGAAGGCAGCTGGAGCGTGGTCCAGACCTATGTACACTTTTTCAACTAAGCCTCCAGACATAGTATCAACCATTAATTGTTGTATTTTACTTCAATAATGTTGATTTAACAAAAGCATCTTTTAGAAAAGAAGTAGACGCGACTTTGACGCTTGACGCGAAGATGACATTAGTTTTTAATGCATTGCTACAGATAACTTTAAAAGTCAAACAACATACGAAACGCAAATAAATTATAAGAACAAAAATAATGCCACTGGTTTACAGTATTCAGTAAATATTGGATTAGATTCTTAGAAAGCCTTTGATGGCGTTGATGCGAGGTGATAAGATAAACCATATTCCATTATAGGCAGTATGGCTTGGTGCTATAGCCACAGCCACAGATAGACGACAGAAACTTTTTTTTTTACAATCTGACAGCTCAATATCAAAACAAAGTGCAGATAGAATTTAAAAATAATAATAAGAGTTGTACAACTAGTTCTACGCCTGCAAAATGCTATCAACCAATCTTTCTAACGCGGGAAGAAGATTTTCCATGTCAGCAACAAGATGTAGCACATTTGCAGAGGAACTTCACAAGAATTTTATACCCACGAACCAATTTCAAAGAACCCTGCTCTCTGTAGGATCTGCTGCGGTTGCCCTCTTCAATCCGTGGCGGGGCGATATGATCGCATGTCTGGGGGAAGTTACGGGCGGCAATGCCATAAAATACATGAAGGAGAAAATGCTTGAGACCAAAGAGGGGAAAGAAATTTTAAGCGAGATGCCTCGTATAAATTCTCATACAGTTTCTTTTGAGCAACTTGCCAATATGCCAGAGAACACTCTAGGAAGAGTATACGCCGACTTTATGAAGGAGAATAACATTACAGCAGACTCGAGGCTGCCAGTGCAGTTCATCGAAGATCCAGAAATGGCATATGTGATGCAAAGGTATAGGGAAGTACATGATTTAGTTCATGCCTCGTTGTTTATGAAGACAAATATGTTGGGAGAGGTAGGTTCTTACCATTTGTTTTATTTCAACAGAAGTTGATCAAGTTTAAAATAATCTTCATAGAATATGTAGGTTTCTGTAGTTAATTTTAACTTTCACTGAATGACTGTTTATTTATTATCGTTTTCTATTTTTGCTGGGTATATGTGACGTTCCGCCGGCAAAGGTACTTTATGGAGCTTGGTACTTACATTGCGCAGCAACATTAGTATTGGAGTGTGTTTAACGATAGCGTAAGCAGAAAGCCCCATAAGGTACCTTTCTGCGTAACGTCACATATCGTCGGGGATAGTGCAATACCGCGTAACTAACAAATGCAATAAGATACACTTTCTTTGTACATTGTTTGAATTTCAAACTCTATCGATATTTGTAGTTACGCCTTATTGCACTATCTCCGACGATATTGTATTATACAGGGCATCCCACGGCTATGCCACATAGAGAGAAAGTACCTTGAATATTGTAGATGGAATGTTTACTGAAAGAAGACATTATTTTTAATAAAAAAAAATAACTGCATTCATAGAGTTTTAAATAATAACATGGTTTAACGGGAATCACACCCGCTACACACTTATACAGGATAAGTAAATAAATTATTAGACCATCTTAACAATTTGGCCTTTTATTAAGCCTACCTTGAAAGAGTTCAGTAAATTAATAAAAATATTAAAAATATTTCTAGGTAGCAGTAAAATGGGTGGAAGGTATCCAGACAAAGCTCCCCATGTGCATCAGCGGAGGCATCTGGGGCGCCGCTCGCCTCAAACCAAAACACCGTCAGCTGTATTTGAAGTGCTACCTGCCCTGGGCTGTGAGGACCGGACATAGTGCTAAATTTTTACAAGGTAGTAACCATTTTTTTTTATCCTTAATAGACACCTATAAAAATTCTTTCATATAAATTTTATTATATCCTTGATCCATTTGTTACATAACCTTTTTATCATACCTTGTGTGGCCAGAAAGGATTCGTGCAACTTTGGCCACCTTGTTTGTTGCCTGGCATTATCTTTGCCACATTTTACCAATGCCAATTTTTTCTTCACAACATGCTCATAAAGTTGAACTTCAGTTTTCCCATTTCGGTGAAATTGTGTCTGAGCTTTTGCATTTGACATGGCATTAAAATGGTTAAGCAAGGTGGCTTTGCTAATATTTAAATTTCAAGACCATGTTCAAGTTTAATGTTGATACAGTAAAGCAGCAGGTGATATTGGAAGGCCTACTGCGAACCACGTGATTTGTCTATTTGCCTCTTTATTTTGCTTGTCAGAAGCAATAGATGGATAAAGACAATTTAAGAAATTAAATTTTCGCGATAGGCCTTCAAAAATCTGGAATGGAATATAGTTTTCTAAAATAATCTCTTTAATTATCATCACAAAAGTACTCTAATTGAGTACCTACACTTACGCACCTACCTTGCATCTTATTATAATGAGTAAGGTTAAACTGTGTATACATATTTATGCCCTTGACTGTACTACCTCTAACTGTTATATATAAATTGTTTTTTAGGTATTTACTTTGAGAAGAGATGGGACCAGGACATTGAAGAATTTCACAAGGAGATGAATATTGTTCCATTGCTCAAGAAGTAATACATTTTATTTACTTTTTAAATATTTAAGGTGTTATTGTAAATAGTAGTTTATATAGTTGTTTTGTTTGTGGTAGACTAGAAATTATATACAGGTATAAATATATTGTATACTACATAATTTTAATGTTTTTTATTCTTACAGCCTTAATTGTAGACTCAATGACATTTTGTAACTTGGTGCTAAGCTGCTAAGTAGGGATTGTTACCAGTTTTAATCACTAATTGTTAATTGTAGTGATTAAAAACGAATTTTTCATTGTACTTTTGAAATGGTATTTAGGTTAAGAGAACAGATTATCTGATTAAATGAATGTTATGCAAAAATATGAAAAACCAATTAGTTACCGATATTTGATACAGGTTAATGTGTATGAAAACAATACCGGTATTCGATCGCACAAGGGAAAAAAGGCAGATTCCAATTACAAATAAATATTTTGGAACTATACTATCAGGTTGTTAAATGTGGTAAAAAAAACAAAATTAATAAAAATTACTTTTATTTCGTAAGTATCCTTAAAATTAAAATTTTACATAACATATAACAAGATCACATCTTTGTATCACTTATGTAAGGGCATCATAAGTTTATCATGGATTTTAAGGCAATTAAATTGCCTTAAAGTAAGAGCGCTTTAATACCCTCAGTTTGAAGCAAGGATCATAGAAATAATGGCAATCTATTATCAACATAATGTCTATACAAAATAGCGTTCTCCTTCTGGCAAAACATTAGCGCCATCTATTACACCTTTTACATAATTACGTTGAATATGTCTCGCTCTCAACATCATTCCATAGATGGCTCTGCGCCACATAGTAGCAAAAACATCGACAGAGCCAGAATATTGTAATAACGCGACATTGAATACACATTGTCAATATGTGTTTAATGCCCACATTACTGCGAGCAATGACGCAAATTTGTCCGATCTGCCGATAACTAACCTGACTTTGTTTGGTCTGTTTTATCTATGGTATGAATCTGGTACACGTAACAATGGGGCGATACAGTCTCAGTTTTAGAGTGAACACGCGTCAGTCAAACATAATAAAGCGTTTACATACATCCATGATAAAAATTACCGTGCTAGTAAATATAAACAGATTCTTGGCAATTTAACCGATTCGTTACGTCTTCCATTATCAAGAACTTTTGTCTGTGGCTGCGAAGAATTATTTCATGACGCGGCAGGCGTGCCTTACGCCATAGAATGTGATGACACTCCTCTCGTGTCATACGCCACACGTCAAAACTATATTATTTAATAAGTTACTAGAGTTACCAACGTATGAACACACGTGACTCGGCTTGAAAATGGGTACCAGAGCGTACCGGAAACATGTAGTACACATTCATCCGTTGTAACTAAGTAACCGTAAAAATTACGCATAATTTCGAAAATGGACTCTTATTATAATGGAATAAAGGTGACATTTGACTTGATTTTCGGTTATGCGCCACTTTTTACATTCGGACATACCCGAATATATAGGTAGTTTCACGAGAGTTGAAGTCACGCACACAACAACATCTAATGTAGTGATAGGAAGATTTTGATATTACTCATTCATTCCATTCATTCAATCAGTACTTCATATAGTTGTGTGCGTAATCCATTCGTCTCAACTCTCGTGGAACTACCTATACTTTACAGTAATATTTACAAAGTCTGTAAAACGTAAAGTCAATATTTTTACGTAATATTTGTCTGTTTATAAAAGTAGAATGTTGCTTTACGAGTATGTCACTTTTTTTTTCATCACACTTATTTGTAAAGGGGTTTATTTTACGCAAGCGTTGGCGGGAGGTAAATCTCATAATACTCATATATGTGGGAATACTCTCCTCTGATACAATAGATCAGTTGCATTAGTCAGCAGGTTTTAAGATTGGGATGGTGGGCGGATTCGGAACTGATCGGTGGGAACTTGTGGAATATAGACTGGTGGAAGGTTTTGGAATTGGTCAGTTGGAAGTTTTCAAACAGATCAGTGGGGACTATTACGTTTTTAAGAGTCGAGTGACGACGAGTCGGTGGGACGTTTTGGAGTTGTCGGAGCTTCTGAAACACCAACCAGTGGAACGTTTTGGGATATATAATGGAAGGTTTTGGAACTGGTCAATAGCCACTAGACCACCAACCAAGGATTGGTCAATTGGGAAATTTTGAAGGTCGGTGGGTTTGGAACCGGTCACTGGAAGGTCTTGGGACTCGTGGGCGGATTGTTTGCTACAGCAGCATCTCGGAGCTGCGGCCGGAGGGGTTGTGCGTGTCGGCGCCGGCGCCCAGCCCCGCGGCCCACTCGTACCACACGCGACGTGCGTCCGCGCAGCGCCAGAAGCGCGCCGCCAGCCGCGAGCCCGCGCGCACGCGCACCGGCGTCTGCGGACATACCACTCCACTGATGAACACTGACTAAACTTCACATCGACATCTAGCAGCGCGAGATTTTAGAACTACCCGCACCGTAGTCTTAATCCGAGACCACGAGGGCAACGTCGTCGGTTAAACTATAGACTCCATTCGCTTGCTCGTGTTTCAATCCCACACTCGCAGTTAGAATACAATTTTGCACCCTTGTATAACAAATAACTATTTTGTCTTTCGGTAGATTTCTATCAAAAATTCCACGGCCGAATGAAAAATTAACTACGCTTTTTAAAAATGACGGATTAAATGTGACTATCCAATCAGATAGTGATGATGATTGAGGAGTAATTTTATTAAAGTTTGAATTATTAAAAGTTATGAATTTAATATTTACAGTGTGTAATATTTACAATTCAGAAACAAGTTTTGTTGTGATAGGTAATGAGGTAATAATACAATGTATGTATATATTATTAGCACTTATTTCGTATCGAAGTTTTGAGATCTGAGTGTATCTGTACGTACAAGTTATTAAAAGTTAGTGTCTTTAAAGTGTCCTGATTATATATGACAAGTATTATTTTGGTAAATGAATTATTACGCCGTCTGTGATATTGCTACAATTTGAATAGCTGATACAACTGCAAAATAATACAAATATATGCATGAGAAATTAAAAGCCCGTAGCCGCAAAAGCAACTTATAGTACGAGTACAAAACGTTACATTCTAAATTCAAATTCGTTAAGATTGCGTCCCAAATATACTTCATTGTCAACTTGGCTTTGCTTGTATGAAGAGAAAGCGTAATGGGTTGTTACAAATTCAAGTTTTTCACACCGTTAATCCAAATTTTAGTTATTAAAAAAAATATATGTTAAACTTTATTAAATTCTACATAAAATATGTAAATTAGGTAATTGTCGCAATCTCGTACATATTTTTTTTTTATTTTTTGAAAATTGTTAACTCATTTTTTTTTTTTCAAGATATAATAATTTTTTTTTTCTAAAAAGCGACCTTAATTTTATTTATAACATATGCAAATTACAAAGAAATCGGATAAGTACTTTGGCTAAAAAAAAAAAAAAAATGTAATTTCTTTTTATGCGTTTTTTTTTCTTAACCTGAAGGATTTGAGGCTTAATTTTCGGTGAAAGCACTACATATGTAAAGGTTAATAATCCAGTAAAAATAAAATTCTTTTTTTCGCTAAGGGCAGTTTTGCCATACTTACCCGGCTATACCCTTTATATTCTTAAAAATGAAAAATTATAGTACATGGTACATTTATTT
This sequence comes from Grapholita molesta, assembly GCA_022674325.2. NCBI lineage: Eukaryota > Metazoa > Arthropoda > Insecta > Lepidoptera > Tortricidae > Grapholita > Grapholita molesta. Next base: position 14,179,218 of record CP053137.2, read on the forward strand.
TTTGACGTTTGGGGATTCGTTAAAAAAAGATTTTTAACCTGAGTGATACCTTAGACTAAATATATACAGATACAAAGTCAGGCGAAAAAAATGGCTACATTCAAACTCTAGTAATTTCGAAAAATGATGGAGTTGGTGACTTAGTCTTTCACCGACCGGAGTCAAATAACAATGTCGTCCTGCTCGGTTAAGACATGTAAAAATAGCACAAAAAAACACAAGAAGGACAGTGGGATAAGTTTTTTTACGTAAATAATTCAAATGTATTGACAAATTATGTATTAACTTGATGCAATTTCGTGTTTTAGAATGAATTTAATTAATTGCAAAAATAAAGGATTTTCATGGAACAAAAAGGTACGGAGTCGCTAATATTTTATTTACATCTACTTACATGCGTTTTCTTATACATGTACCTATTGATGAAAAAGGAGATAGGGAGTGTACAGTAGCCATCAGATATATCGCAACAAACGAGATGTTCAAAAATATCTGAACATACACTCTAACGCCTTGACAATTGAGAACGTTTTCTGATATCTTTGAGTAACTCGTACGTTGCGATATATCTGACTGTACATTTTTAAATTACATCTAGCAAATTTGAAATGGCAGATTTAATCACTTCGTCTCGTATGTACTTTAATAACGTTATATTTTAATTCAAGATTCCCACGGGATCCCAAGCGACGATCGGAATGGGCCGCTATCATAGCACGAGATAGGGGTGATGAATTTTTCAGACCTAACGACTGGCGTTCCGTGTGTTCGGCCCATTTCCCAGCGTCAGACATATATTTGACCAAAAAAGGCTTTCGCAAATTAGTCAAAAAAGCCAAGCCGGTCTTGAACGTAAGTCCCTCTCTTCTTATTCAACACGTGTAACAAGAAAATTGGGTTTAGTTTAAGAGTTAGGCCTATCCACACTTTGTAATTTTTGTAAATATTACTTAGGACAGTTAACTAAACAATCACTTTCTATCCCTTTCCTTTCAAGGCATTGAGTCAAATTTATCGTGTTGGTAATCTACATTCTTCGGCATATGATCTCATTTACATGACAAATAACATCTTGTTCCTTTCTTTAGATGTCAGTGGTACAAGACACTGTGATTCAAGCAAATGGTAATGAATCAATGCATACCTATCAAATGGACCACTTCCACGTTAGTATTGAAACGTTACTTTGTCTGTGACTATAGCATACAATATCTAGTTTTTGGTAGCATTAGATGTTGACAAAAAACGTAGGATAACATTGGCAATATTCCAAAGTGCAGTTAAATAAACGTAATTTGATTTATTTTGACTATTTCCTAGAATCCTTCGACTGGTACCAGATACGACTCATCGCTAAAAAGCCCGACACCGTCCACTTCTTTAAGTATTGGTTCTGCTCTGGACAGTCCAAGTACACATGACATTAAGCATCAATTGCGTATATGTCAAAAAACCATTAATGAGGAATATTTATATATATTGTTTTTAGTATTTGTCGTTATAGCTGTAACAGAAATACATAATCTGTGAAAATATCAACTCTCTAGCTATCACGATTCTTGAGATAAAGCCTGGTGACAAACAGACAGACGGGCGGATAGACGGACAGTGAAGTCTCAGTAATAGGATCCCGTTTTTACCCGTTGGGTACGAAACCCTAAAAAAGACTATATTTACAACGAAAACCTAGGTATACTGCCAATTTGGCAAACAAGTGAATTTGTTTATTATAGATGTCTTAAGTCAAATATTGTAATATAAAATGTAAAAAGTGTAAATAAACTTATTTTGTTATTAGTCATTTTTTATTACTCAACATGCCTAATATTGTTTATGCGACTCCATGCATCCGATATTCTGATGACTTGGAGTTTGACATTTATTATTTTTCTAATGACGTTTCAGTAGTTGCCATTATCGCGGTGATCGGACGAAAACGGTTTATATGTTACTTATTTGAAAACTAGAATGTCATTTGAGGCCATTTTTTCCGACTCCTTTGTTCGGGACTGTGCGTCTAAGGGTATATATTTAGTCTAAGAGTGATACCAATGATTGATTTATGTGAAAATAATACAAGTGACGAACAACTAGTATGGAACTTATACCGTTTTTCATTAGTGTTACAGATATTTTCCTTACAGTAGTAAGATTTAAAAAAATGGGTTTCACTCTGCCGCAGTTCATTCCCCTCTCGTACCTTAAAACCCAACTTGTATATCTTATACCCTAAACTCAGTCAAAATACGTGACTTGCCCTATGTATTCCCGTACGAAGCCTGGGCGAGCCGTCAGCTGTAAATATGCCTGCAGATATGCGTCAGCTGTAAAATAAAGCTGTTACCTTGAGAGGAATAAACACTGGGAACCAGGAGATCATGCCGTTGCTGTGTGTGGCCGGCAGTATGCTGATCTCCTCGCCTCCGTACAGCTGGCAGTCGAAGTAGCCTCCGAACCCGTGCACCACGTTGTCCTGTTGACAAACAATTACATTATATCCTCTTAACCTCGTAACTCCCACCATACTAAAATATTTAATAGTTAAAACCAACCTTACTAAGCAGTGAATTAGGTTGAATTTTCTTTTGTACGAAAACTAATGAAACAAAAGAAATTCTACCCTATTTCCTTTTATAAAAGATTTCAAGTCCATTGAAAGGGAGTGTACATTGTAATGCACACTGGGCCTTACGTGGCTAATGCCCACGAGCCTACATGTAGTACTAAGTACATTAAAGAAATTTGAATTTTATAAAATTGTTGAGTTGAGTTTTTTTGTTTCCTTCGATTTTGACACAAAAGAGATTACACTTTATTTCCTACACTATAAAGAAGGATATTACTTGTATGGTGGGCCTTGGGAGGACATAGAATATAGATAGACCTCACACACGACAGGTCCTAGTGGGTGGTAGTGACCTATGAAGCCAACGGTCGCAGTAAGATTTATTTGTGTGATGAGCACAGATATTTGATCCTGAGTCATGCGTGCTTTTTAAGTATTTAAGTAGTTTATGTTACTGGTACATAATGAAACAGAGTTTCAAAATAATAATAGCTATGTACAGTGACATACACTGCTTTATCTACACACAGTCAATAATAATTTCTAAAACCGCAAACGAAAAATCAAATGAACATTAGCCACGGCGGCGAATGAAAACTTTTCCAAGCAACCATAGTATTTTTTTTAATTTAGAGACATTCTAGAGTCAAGCCTAATTCTCATATAGTTTCTATAGTAAGTAGCCAATTGTTTTGTTTTTCAGAGACTTTTCAAACTCAAACTCAAACGTTTATTCAGTAATAAGTAGGCCACAAGGGCACTTCTACACGTCGAGTATACAAAAGAAGAAAACATAAAAACTACACCGGTTCTAACCCTACACCTCTGACCCGAGAAGCATTTCGACTTTTATGACCGGCAAGAAACTCGGCGGGACTCATTTTTTCAAAACAGTATTACAAAAGATATCTTATACATATTACATAAAAATGCGTTATTCTTTCTTTTCATAGGTATGGCAGATATGGCACTATTTTCGTCCGTCCTTGTCATACTTTCACACATTTTTGTTCCCCTCCAAACTGGTCCCTTCAGAACTGTCAAAGTTGGAGCGGAACAAACAAATACAATTGGAGTTTTCTTGGGTTTTCAACCAAAGTTGCGGTAATATTTATTAGGTATATATTTTTGTTATAAAGAATGTCGTGTAAAGCAAAACTATAGTGAATTGTTACATTTTGGGCTACAAAAGCCAGAATATCTTTGTATATTTTATTATTTTAATAATTAATAAAGTTTTATTTTCTTTCTACACTATCTATCTACACTTGACAAAAATGATGTCAAAATGGCTCACCCCTGCCGAGCTCTGGTAAAAACTGTGAAACTGTGTGTTAGATCAGTACCCTTACCATGAGTTGTGACATTGAAGTTTTCGATTCGAAAACCTCAATGTCAGATGTCATGGTAAGGGTACTGAATGAGATGAGTGAACGTCACCTGTTGGGCGGTCCACGTGAGCGTGCGCTGGCGCCGGTTGTCTGTGGCGGGCAGGCCGCGGTGGTCCGTGACCTCCCGGCCCTCGTGGTCCCGCGCCGGCCGGGCAGGGTGCTCGAACGTGAACACCGGCTGTGGACAACGAAGACGTACGGGTTGTTAGACCTTTTTGAGTCAATAAGTCTAGTTTAGTTTCTGGCTTATAAAAAGAAAACATTTATGTGTCAGTCAATAAAGTCATGAATTTTGTAAACACGTTTATTTTGTATAATCCAACAAAAATCACATAATAATGTGAACACGGGTGATACATTTAGAACCGCTCCCCTCGTCTGGACGTCCTTCTTTGAGAGGTAGGGCACAGCGAAGTACCATCGTTACCAGCGAAATACCAGCGGTTTCATCCTTACGTTTTGAATATTCCAATCATTCGCACGAAGCGATTCGTTTCTACCTTCGTAATGCGGACTGCTAAGGAATGGAATTCGCTCCCTTCGTCTGTATTCCCGGTAAGATATAATTTGGGTCTTTTCAAGGCAAGACTGTATAGGCTGTTACTGAACCAGCGTGCTGCACCCTCGACCTCGTCACTTACCATCAGGTGCGACTGAGGTCAAACGCTGATCAGTAAAAAAAGAGGTTCTTGAAGGTGTGAGGGTCGTATCGGTCTGGAAACATCGCTGATGGCAAATCATTGCACAGTTTCGAGGCAGGAAGTGAGGAATTACCTTGTTCTCGCCGATGTCGTGTTTGTTCTGCATGTAGACGACCCAGAGCATCTCCAGGTTGTTCTTGTGCGGGGCGATGGCCACCGCCGCCCTGGCCGCCGCCCACAGCCGCGGGCTGGAGACGGGCGACACGTACGACGTGTAGCGCTGCGGTATGCAGATGCCGTCCGGCTTCAGGAGCCCCGCGGCGCCGTCCAGGCATTCGGGGGACAGCTCGTTGTCGCCCCATGAGCCTGGTCAAAACATTTAAAGTACAGATGTAGTGCATAATGATTTTCCATCGGCATAACTCGGATCTCGATCGAAATACAATGCCACTTGAAATGACAATCATGGCGATTCGGGGTGTTTTGTGGGCACTAGACGTTCAGTGATTCGACGTAAGATGACTAGACATTTGGGGGATTAGACTCATGGACACTAGACATTAAGGGACTATTCCCTTAATGACATTTCTATACATATGACTACTAGACATTCGGGGAATTAGACTTGTGGACACTAACCTTCAGTCATTGGACGTAAGACGGCTGTTTTATTTGACATGATTACTTTTAGTTATCAAAAAAATAAACTTCTATTTATTTATTTATTTTTAAACTATTTTGTTGTATGTTTGAGAAAAACACTAAACATATCGGCCTGAAAAGGGGTTGCCGGCCGAGTATATGTAGGATTGTTACGAAGCCAGCAACCCCTTTTTTCCTGGCCCCTGTAATGTACTATCCCCCTCGGCCACGTACCTAGCAGCTCGGACACGATGACGTCCGCCTTGTTGGCCAGCTGCAGCCGCCGCATGTCCCCGGCCACCACGCTGACGTCCCGCGAGCCCCACAGCTCACGAGCCTGGGCTTCCAGCACCACGACCGCGCACGGGTTCTTCTCCACCGCTATTACCTGACAGGAAACGGAATATTAACAACATTTTTTGGAATATTTTTTTATTGTCTGAATCGAAATAACACATAATATTAACGTATTAAGACACTCGTAGTTTTATTACTACCCTACCCACATGCATTTAAGTGAAAAAAATACGCTTAATTAGTTTAAATTGCTTGCTCTTTCTATACGGTGTATTTTATGTACTCCGTAATTGTCGGGTATATCAGATCAGGGTCCAGTATAAGTTACCAAATTGTGTAAATATACTGGAAGTATCTTAATAAAAAAAAAAACATTTACATCATCTTTTAAGCAAAGAGAGTGTCTCGTCCAGACCGAATTGCATGCAACTCATTACGTCCATTAAGTCGTTGGTGTCATTATATATCCTGCCTAAATGTTGGTCTAACTCTATATTGGCAGCATTGAGATGCGAGGATAAAATCTTTATTTTTTAATTTAGACACATTACAATGTACTGCAACTGTCCTTTTCCTCTGCTCTGTAACTCACTAACCGAATTCAAGACGACTGATTGTAACCGAATATATCTTTACAATACAATATTCTTTAATGTTCACCAATAATAAATAACACAAAGAACAGAAGTTAACTTAAGACTAGTATGTGCAGTGGTAGACAAAAGGCGGTTTCATGTTATTCTAAATAGTGTATGCCCCACCTTAATCTTGGCCTGCACGATGTCGGCGGCGTTGAGCGCGGCCCGCACCAGCGGCCCCCGGCCGGCGCCCAGCACCATGACCACGAAGGGCGCCTCCTGGTCCGCCGCCGCGGCCGGAGCCCGAGCGTCGCCCTGCCCGAGTTGCATGCGATTGATCGCCTCCGATATGTCTTTGGTGTCCGTCTGAAAATTTAACCTTAAGTAACAGAACAGAATGTATTCAGGGTATAACTTAAGGTAAGTTTATATCTACAGGGTGGAAATAGATTTTGGGTCAGTGGGGACAGATACCAGATTCAAAGAATTTATTTGCATGGAATACACGTACACAAACATGCAGATCAATTACAAAATTTAAGACCGGTGTATTCAGTCTGCGTGCAGACATGCAAACATTATAGGGGAGCACATTCTAATAATAAAGCAATACAAACTTGAATAATGACTAATATAACAATTAGTCAAGATATTAAAATGTCATGAACAATAATTAGTATATACAACGAAAAATAATAATAATGTCCAAAAGCCAGTCTGTCAATCTGCGCTTGAATAAGTTGCCTGAGAGATCCCGTGTTGCTGGACGAAAATGGTCTTAGAAGACCTTCCTTCGATTTCAAATTAATGAAGATTGGCGTTTACAGATTTTAGAAAAAAAACTCTAATTGTATTTGTTTATATCCCTCCAACTTCTGACAGTTGTGAAAGGTTCAGTTTGAAGGGGAACAAATATATGACAAGGACGGATGAAAATAATGCCGTCTCTCGTATATTCGCGGAAAGCCTAGAACGCAAAATGACTAGTGTAATATTTTTCCTACATCGCAAATGGTGTAGAACGCAAAATGACCACTTATTTATATTATATCACTAGGTAGGTTAGGTTCGTTAGTTTTCTTCAAATGGCCGAAGGCCAAACGGTACAGAATAGGAGCCCCGCAATAGCGGGACTCCGTCGACATCGCTAACTTAAAAATAAAGCGACGAAAGTGATGTAGGCATTTTGCGTTCTAGACCGTTTACGATGTAGACCTTTTGCGATATAGGCAAAATATTACACTAGTAATTTTGCGTTCTAGGCCATCCGCGTATAACCATTGAAAGTTACATTAGCACGCCTCTTCTGTTTAGAGATATGTCTATCACACACACACACACATTTCAGCCGTATGCAGTCCACTGCTGGACATAGGCCTCCCACAGATATGACTTCTATCATCTTGGGGGTAGTTGCCATAGTCGCAGGTGGGTTGGCGACCGCAGTACCTGTAGATTGGGTTTCGACGGACGCTGCTGCCCGTCCGTAGAATTTTTCCCTTTGTCGCCTCTTACAACACCCGCGGGAGGAGATGGAGTGGTGCTATTCTAGTCAGCCGACATATCACACGGCATAGAGATATATCTATTACCCTCTAGAGAGATATGTCTATGCCAGTGAACGGAAATAAAACATGGAAGCATTCTGTCCCTTCAATAATAGCACCACGTAAACTTTACCTGGGTGGGCGGGCTTAGCTTTATACTTTACCTGGGTGGGCGGGCTTAGCTTAGACTTCACCTGAGTCGACTTCAGTGCGATTATGATGGTGTCCAAATTGAAGAAGTGATGCAAATGACTTTTCTAGGTATAACATTAGACAGTTATTGCGATTGGAAAGCGCATGTTCAAACTTTATGTTCCAAAGTAAATAAATTTGTTTATGCATTAAGAAAAATTCGTCAGGTTGTGTCTCTTCAGGCAGCTATTACTGCGTATAGTGGTTACGTGGATTCGGCCTTACGATACGGAATTATAGTATGGGGAAATTCCACAGACAGAGAGGACCTATTTTTAATTCAAAAACGATGCATGAAAGCTTTATTTGGACTTAAATTTCTTGAATCATGCCGTCCGTACTTTATCAAGCATCACATCCTAACGATACATAGTTTGTATATTTTGGAGGTTTGTTTATTTGTACATAAACACAAATATATGTTTCAAGAGGTCCAGGAATTATCATCTAGAGAAGTTCGAAACCAGTATATACATAAACTGTACAAGCCCTTCGCTAGACTAAAACTGACATGTAATAATTGTTTTATGATGAGTATTGACATATTTAATAAATTGCCAGATAGCTTTAAGAATCTTGACTTTAACAAATTCAAATTTACCGTTAAGATGTGGCTTATAGATAAGTGTTTTTACAGCCTTAATGATTACCTTTGTATGCCATTAAATAATTGAATAATATTTAGGTTAGTTGACATTTTTTTGAATTTATATCTCGTTATAATTTTAATTATAGACATATATGTAATAGCGTGTACACCTGTAAAGGTAGGGTTCAGTGTGACTCATTTTTTGCAACTGTATCTGCTACTCTGTAACCTGAATTACCAAATACGCAATAAATTCATTCATTCATTCATTCATTCATTCATTCATTCTATGACAGTGAGTGACGGATGCCAAAAATTGTATTTTAATACAATGTTTTAAAATACAATTACACTTGTTAAACATGCCCGCATGTGCAGTGAAGTGGTGCAAAAGCCATTCCAATAATTTTAAAGATAGTGGGATAAGTTTACACATGTACTTAAACGGATAATTTCACAGAAATATGCAAACTAATATTACGTCATTTTCTCTATGGGGATGATGTTATGCCAAATGAAGAACATTATTGTATTGTGTAACTGGATTTTAATATTTAGTGTGTGTATTGTAAAAGATAGGGAATGCAATACCCGTTCAAATCTGTAACCCGAGTATTACCCGACTTCAAGTATCAAAACCCGGGTACCCGGGTAATAACCGGGTTTCACCAAAATTGGGTCAAATGTTACTTTTTAGGCAACTAAAAACGACAGTACTAGTTTCAACAATTTAAACATCTATTAGTCGAAATCAACAATATAATAAGAAGTCAGAATTTTTAGCAATAAAAATAAATTATAATATCACAGTACTATAATTAAAAACCCCTTACACAGTACTAATTCAATTTGACCCGATATTGTCAATTAACGACGGCCAGTCACCATTGGAGGACGAGCAGCGTCCCTTAGAGCGGTGGAACCAAGTGTAGCGATTACGATTCGACATTAAACTGTGGTGATCTATGGTGGAGGCCCGAGTTCAGAAAAAGTTGTTAATAGTCTTAACATTCATGAAGCTAAGATAAGCGTATAAGCCAAGTTACGAGACGATTAAATTATTATTATAAGGCTTAAAGGAAACGCCAGAATAACCAAACGTATATTTTTGTTTCATAGTTAAGGTTAAGCCTAAATAGCCTACTAAATTTTTAAATACAATAATTAATAGGAAGTGTTGGTTATAAACATATTTAGTCAATAGTCATGCTTATTTTTTTAAGTTAGTATAATAAAATTGATTTGACCAACCTGTCAGATTTTGTAAGAGTTATTTTGGCATATTATCCATGTAGTGTTTAAAATGTATTTAGAGGCCAAAATAAAATGTTATTTAAGATTAAAAGGTGTATTAGACCATTCTTTGACATTTCGTTCGCGTTTTTAAATATTTTTACCAATATTTCTTAATCTCGGGTAAACCCGGGTTCCATGTTGAAAACCCGGGTTTTACCCGACCATAAATTTGGACGGGTACCCGGGTACCCGGGTTGCATTCCCTAGTAAGAGATTAGGTCGAAGGTACCGGGTTCAAAGCCGGGCCGTACTGAGCTTTTCGGAACTTATCATTTGGTATTTACGAGTCGTTTTTCAGTGAAGAAAAACGTAGTAAGGAAATTGGACCCAATCCCAATAAGGCTTAGTTTCCCCTCTGGGTTGAAAGGTTAGAAGGCAGTCACTTCCGGAAAAAACTATTACCACGCCAATCATGGGATTAGGTTGTGAAGCGAACCTTAGGTTCAACTGAGCCGTGGCAAAAAGCCAGGACAAACGCTAGGAGGATGACGATGGTTGTTACAAATCCCTAACTATTGATTGTACATTGAACTCAAAATTAATAATAATAATACTGTTTTCTTTTACTCAGTTTTCCTAAAGATCTTTGGAAAAAATAAACAATTTGAGAGACAGGAAAAGAAGGAACAAAAGCAACAAAATTTTATTGTACTATTATACTGCTTAAGACGCTAACACTCACATTAAACAATAAAAAAAAATATCACAGAAACACCGAGTCCTACGAAATGTCTATCGGTCTAATTTATTTCTAGTATATTACTCTTGCTTTGTTTTCTTCCACTTTAGTACTAGCACTAATATTTGGAAAAAACAAACACGCTATATTGGGGTCACTAGTATGTGACCAACATGGATAACTGAGTTCATGGATACACGGCCTCGCTACCTGTCATAAAATTTTGCGCCCTGAATTCTAATATGAGCTTATAACATATGTTTGCATAATTATTGGCAATAATCGATCTAACAATACGTAAAGCAATTGTGCCATACGTACCTGATCTCTAGTAATATATAAAATTATACTAGCTCAAGTTTTCTTGTTTGCTTGTAAATGTAGCAGCAATGACTTAGTTTCTAAAATAGTGTTCGAAAATGTGGATTGTTTTTATTTCATTTTGTACTATACTATCAATACCATACTACTATTCATTGAACCCCTACTATTCCTATTTTTGTCAGCCTACGCATAATATGTGTACATGTTTTCAAATGTGTTTGACATGATTGTGATTGATTGATATATCATTCTTAAATTGACATTTAGGCATGGGTACGTGAATCAGATTTACGCACTGCCCTTTATCACTTTGATAGTTACATACCGGGTGTGACCTGTAATAGAAGCTATAACTTTAGGGATCGCTTCTACACTACGAACGTAGCAAAATGTTTTTCTACAACTTAAAAAATGTGACTTGTGTAAGTGGAATTTTTTTTAAATATTATTTTCAATAAAAAGCACCCAATAGTCCAGTTGACATTTACTTTCTGCCAAAATCTTTTTTTAATAATATTTAGTAAATTATAAAAAATATTATCTAAAGTCGTAGAACACATGTTGCTACGTTAGTGGTGTAGGAACTATAGCTAAAGTTATTGCTCTTATAACATCCGATGTAATTAAAATAATAATAATTCGTTGTTCCGCTGCCTCTGATGCCGCTGCAGCGTTGACCGAGGTCTTTGGAAGGTAGGATGGCGCACATCTGAGACAAGAGGCCTTCCTAACTTCCAAAGATGGTATGACCCTCCTTCATGCCATCCGGCCGCTTGCCATCGTTTCTAGCCAGTCCCGCAGGATTTCATAAGGCTCGAGCAAGGAATATTCCAAGGTGACAGTTTAAGTCCCCTATGGTTCTGCCTATCTCTGAATCCGCTCAGTAGTTTACTAAAGGATTTGGGACTAGGAGAGACGGTGAAGGCATTGCTTACCTTCTATATATGGACGACCTCAAATTATTTGCGCCAAATAACCGAATCTTGCTGGAACTACTGAAAACCACTGAAGTGTTCAGTAGTGCCATCAAGATGGAGTTTGTTGTCGATAAGTGTACATGCAAGTGGTTCTGCATGTACAGCGGGGGAAAATAGTAAATTCAACAAATTTACAGCTTTCTGAGACGATATCGTTCAGATCTATCTCCAAATCAGAAACCTATAAATACCTTGGTATGTCAGTCTTTGGGTCTCGAGGATGTGGCTATTAGACAGGCGGTGAAGGAGCACTTCTTTGGTCGACTGACAATAGTACTTAAAAGCATTTTGTCAGGTGGCAACAAGTTTAAACGCTTGGGTAAATACCCTTACTTATACACTCTTGTGGCACAGAAGTTCCAACTCAGACCGAGGTGGATGCCCTGGATCGCAGGGTCCGACTACTAGTCACCACACATCACCTGCTATACCCACGCTCGTCGGTTATGAGATTGTATATCCCACGGATGTGTGGAGGCCGCGGCTTTTTAAATGCCAAAAGTCTTCATAACCGTGAGGTGTGCAATCTCAGGAATTACTTGCTTAACCACGAATGTGCAGCGTGATGTGGTGGCAGTAGACAGGAACCTCACACCACTCTCCTTGGCAAGCACCGAGCACCGAGGACCGCAAGGCCGTATGGAAGAGTAAGGAGCTACATGGGCGGTTCTACAGGGCCCTAACGGGACCAGACGTATACCTGCCCGCGTCGGTGAACTGGCTACGATTTGGGGACCTCTTCGGAGAAACCAAGGGTTTTGCCTGTGCAATTGCGGATGAAGTTATCATGACGAATAACTACCAGAAGTATATCCTGAAGGACGGTACAGTCGACATTTATCGGGCATGCCGCCGTGCCGGAGAGTCACTCATATAATTTCCGGTTGTTCTCATCTTGCTAACGGCGAGTACTTGCACAGACACAACCTTGTAGCCAGGATTATACACCAGCGGCTTGCTCTTATGTATGAACTTGCGGACCACGAAGTTCTGCACTACAAGTACACACCTACGCCAGTTCTCGAAAATGGTCGTGCCACGCTCTATAGGGATCGATCTATTATCACGGAGAGGACTATTGTAGCCAATAAGCCTGATACCGTGTTGATAGATCGATCGCAGCGCCGGGCAATGTTCGTCGACATCACCGTCCCATGTGACGAGAACCTTGTGAAGGCCGAGAAGGACAAATCCAGCAAGTACTTAGACGGCTCACGAGGTAACCGCCATATGGGAAGTTGATTCGGCGATCATTGTACCGATAGTTGTTTCCGCGAACAGTCTCATAGCGAAGAATCTTTGAGAGACTCTCGCTACGTGGTTGTGGTTAGATCAAGGGTCAGATTCAGAAGGCAGTAATCCTGGACACGGCGCGTATAGTCCGGTTGTTCCTCTCTCTGCAGCCCTAACTACCGGCAGCTTAGGCCCTGCCCCGTTGCCGGCGGCACCCTAGGTTAGGTTTTTTTATAATCTGTTTATTGTTTTGATATTTTTTGGATGTATTTTTATATTCTACTTTTATAAAAATATTGTAAAAAACCTACCGTAAGAGATAAGATAAATAAACGATAAATAATAATTACCTGGGGTGCCCTTTCGGACAGGTGGGACAGGTCCCCTGCCTCTAGCTTGCCTTAACCGGCCGTCCAGAGTGGGGTCGCTAGAGCTACGTTCTCGAGGGTAGATGTGGAAACCTAAGTGGCGAGTTGGCGATATGTTTTAAGTCCAGTGACACATCTCTACCCTTAGCCCTATGCACCGGTGTTACCCTTGAGACATCTTTGATGTCGCTTTTTGTGGGAGTCCATCTCGCATAGGGCGAGTCACCATCTGCTGGAAATACAATTGTATACCATTTTATCAGGCAGAACTCCGGTTTTTTATCCAATAGCCCAGTAGCTAATCCACCCTTTTCCACCTAATAGCCTCGTACATTCTAGATTCCATTAAGACTCAATAGTTATTACACCATGGCCGGTGCTGTCTCTGTGCGCGTCCCGTGATACGGACAGGGGCATCGGCGAAAATGAAAATAACGCATAAAAATACAATTTCAAATTACTATTTAAAATCATTATTAGATTATAAAATATATTTTTTTATTTTACAACATTTTTATATATTTATTATTTGGTATTAGTTATTTGACTGTCACTTTAATGTATTGCATAAACCTATCCATCTCATCTGAGGGGCTATTGCTAATAACCTTGTTCGTACGTTTGTCTCCATCGCTCTTGCATATAGGAACAATAGAGAGCTAAATAGACGAACGAATGAAAGATGAGGTTTAAAATAGGATCCCTGATGAAGTATGATTGGCGAATATCTCTGCTGCTGTCAAAAGCCTATTAGCCGAAATGTTGGTGCCCTTAGAGATTGGTAGTTATCGCCTAAATATGTGTTTCTTTTACACGTTATTATGTAGAACAGTGTAAAAGAGATGACTATAATTTCACTTAGTATTTTCGAATAAACGCTGTGTATATATAACGTCATATTTCAATGTGAGCGTATTTGTGTCTGTGAGATAATTGTCCCGATAATTTTAAAGGTAATGTTCGCGCATGCTGCTTCCATGTTTATTTCCGTTCACTGGTCTATGCCCTTTATTTATAATCTGTTACCTGTGTTGTAGATTGTGTTTCCCTTTTCTTCTTGAGATCTCTGAGCGCGTGCGTGATAGCCTTCTGGTACCGGTCGTATTTGACCGGGTCCTTCTCGAACACGTTGTATGTGTGCGTGTCCAGGTTGTCCGCTAGGGGCTGCAGTGGCGTTTGTAGGTAGTCTTCCCAGCTGCGTGTAAAAAAAAATATTACTCTTTGAACGCAGCGTTGACGAAAAACGTTAAATAATATGAAGTATAAATTAATCATAGAAGTCCACAGCATTTTTTTTTTATGAACTAGGAGGCAAACGAGCAGACGGATTGTCTGATGGTAAGCAACTACCGCCGCCCAAGGACACTCGCAACACCAGAGGAGTCACAAGTACGTTGCCTGGGGTTTTTATTCCATAATCGACACGATTGGCAGTCAGGTTGGTGATCGCAGACATACCTAACGTTTTAAAGGGACGTTGCATATCTTCCAAGTGGTTTTTGGTCGCAGTGTAAGGGCAATACACGTAGCAATGTATTCGGATTTATAGGACAATCTTATATTGTACCTATTTGGTTAATGACAGTTGCCCAGGAGGCCGGTGCTGTAGTTAGTGACGGTGCAGTTGGTTCACTTGTATAAAGTCATTAATGTCATTGTGGATGTCACTCCGGATATTCTGAAATAGTACTTAGTCATCACTAACATGCCGGTAGTACAAAGAGGTAACAGACAGATAGAGTTAGAGTAACAAATAAATATTCCGGGACAATCTTACACAAATCGACCTTGTCCTATGGCAAGCTCAGTAAGGCTTGTGTTGTAGGTACTGATGACGATATATATAACACATAGATACATATAAATACTTAAATACATAGAAATCACCCATGACTCAGGAACAAACAACTGTGCTCATCACACAAATAAATGCCCTGACTGGGAATCGAACCCAGGACCATCGGCTTCACAGGCAGGGTCACTACCTTGTCACTACCCACTAAGCCAGATTGGTCGTCTATATTTATAATAATAGCATTGATATATATTGTTGGCTGAGTACCCACAACACAAGCCTTCTAGAGCTTACCATGGAGCTCAGTCAATTTGTGTAAGGATGTCATGTACTATAATTTAATATTTTAAAAAAGTTCCACCATACCCTCTGGCGTAGTCCATCATAGGATCCTGGTTTGGCGCAGGCCGGCGCGCCCAGAGCCTCGACACATACTGGCGGTAGTGCTCTATGCTGGCTCTGCGGGCCCCGCTGATCACCACCTGGGCCTCGTGTTCCACCAGGCTGATCAGGACTTGCTGGTGGGCCCGGGACAGGACTGGGTAGCTGGTGAACACAGGCATAATTATCATCACTTAATTTTTCTGACACACTGATTTCGGATCAATAAATTAATGTAGTGTCGTTCCATGTCTCTATGTGATACACTTCAAACGGGTAGTTTGACATTGATATATAAAGTACGTAATTTATTTGATACCTACACTTCACTTACTAAAATAGTAGTTCATAGACACATCGGCACCATTCGGAAGTAGTCGTATGTTCCGAGTTTTCACGATCAGAAAAGGTATTTGAAAAATTGGGGTTGGTGTGTTTAATAACAATTTTTTATAACCTTTAGTATTTTTGGACCCCTTTATATTTTGTTTTGATATGCAAATAAAAAAATTATGAAAAAACCGTGAAGGTACAGCTTCATAAAGTTTTACTTTTACGGATCAAAAACTACGGAACCCTACATTGAGCACGACCCGACAACGACATGCACTTGACCGGTTTTTTTTAACAGTTTCAGCCGTAAGACGTCCACGGCTGGACATATGCCTCCCCAAATATGACTTGTATCATCTTGGTGGGGGTCTTATCATACTCACAATATGAGCATACGAGTATACTTTAATTTACTCAAATGTTTTGGCTGAGACACATAAACTGCTCGAACTGCTTCAACAGACTAAGTGTGTAAGGAAACAAGCATACACGTCATAACCGAATGCGGCATGTACGCATCGATGCGACACAAAGTATTTGGCAGAGACGCTTTAGCGGAAACAAACTAAAGGATATCAAATTAAAAGATATCCTTCTGTTCTGCAGGAAGAGTGGAAGATTTTAGGAGCACTGCGTGGGAACGCAGCTGGAACTGTAACCTGCAGCTCCAACTACAGGGAACTGGGCTGAATGACTGCAAGAAGCGTTCGACAGCCCACCTGAGCCCGGCCGGGCGTCCCTTTTTTTTTATGATATAGGAGGCAAACGAGCAAACGGATCGCCTGATGGTAAGCAACTACCGCCGCCCATGGACACTCGCAACACCAGAGGAGTCACAAGTACGTTGCCGGCCTTTAAGATCCCTATACGCTCTTTTCTTGAAGGTTTGGATGTCATATCGGTCCGGAAATTCTGCACACGACAATTTATTCCAGAGTTTTGCTGTGCGAGGCAGGAAGTTTCTAGAAAACTTGAGGACTGCCAACCATCTATGTGGTGATGATGGAAATGTTGTCGTGTAGCGCGCTGGCGGAAGGAAGCAGCTGGGATTAACCCGAACAATGTCCCTTCACTATATCTACATCTACAAGTGTGTAAGCAATAGATACCCCTTCTTGTTGCTGTGGAAGATATGAGTGGGCAGTATGACAGCCTTCACAGGTTCCCCGAGCCATCTCTTCAGGGTCTCTTCGGACGGAAGGTCAGCGGACAGCTCCAGGACTACACCTACACGCTTGTCCCATTGTAATCTGGAAAATAAAGTTTGGATTGTTTTGGATCAACAAGGTTGTATTATTGGGTTGAAGAAACATAAAGTGATGTATTAAGTTATTTTTTAAGTAAATAATGGAAAATATTTATAGGGACGTGGGTTAGAACCTGTCTTTAGAGTCCTTCTAGCAAGGTTTTATGTGGCAAGCGTAATGGGCACCTTTGCGTCTAGAGGGTAGTAGTTGTAGGGTGACTTTCTTGGACAGGCTAATACTGTATTGTTGTATGTGAATTAAGTTATATTATTAATAAATATTGACCAGTTCCAGTTTTTACATGGGTAATTAATATAATATTAGATAATTGTAGAAACATTTTTACATTCATTTTTATAAATTTTAAAATTTAAACGAAAGAATCAAGTTAAGTTTAGATAATATTTCATACAAACTAACTAGATAAGTATTTTTTTAAATGAATTATTTACCTTTCATGGAACATGGACCACCACAGCCAGGGTTCATTCCAGGATTCTTCATCATCATCCAAGCCCCGGGCCACGGTGTCCCGGAGCACCCGACTGCACTGCATGGGCACTTGCGCCCATACCAGAGTGGGGTGATGGCTGAAATACAATATTTTGGATTATGATTATTTTTAAAATTAGAATGGATTGATGTGTGAAAATAAGTGAAAGTTTCAGTGCCTTATCTTCTGCGCCAAAATAAGAGCAATACAGTGGAACTTTAAGTCTGAGATAGATTTTTAATTTTAGTTGCAGGTACTTTTAATTATTAAGAAATTGTTAAGAAAGCAATAGTAAATTTTTATTCATTTTTTATTAATTTACAACAGCTACTATTACAGAATAAATCCTAATGCAATAGTGCCTTAAAGTCTAAAATTAAATTAAAAGTAACTTGTTGGTAGCAAACAAGCACACATCCCACCCAATGGTAAGCAGTCAATATAACCAATGGATAGAAATTTACATATTGGGAATTGTGACAATTGTCAGTGATGAAATAGGGGTCAGGTTATTTTACTGCAATAACCTGAAGCCCATTATAACCTGTAGAATGTAATTTTAGCATGGTGAGACTAAAGTGAGCTATGGAGTCATTGTTAACATTAAAATTAAAGTCATACTCATACTCATCCTGATTAATAATAAAAATATATTAACATCATAGAGGCTTTAAACAGTTTGGCTTGACAGAAAAACATTTCGCCTTTTATTTAAGCCATACAGGATAACTGCAACAATATCTATGATCCTAAAAAAAAAATCCAAGATAATTGCCATTTTAATTTATTAAATGATTCAAAATAGTAGTCTGGGATGCCTATAAACGGGTGGCTACAGAATAAAATAAAGAAGACAATATCTTTGATATTTAAATCGAAAGAAAAATAGAAAACTTTTGACCCGCAGTGGGACTCAAACCCACAAAATTGAATATCAAAGATATTCGCTAGCAGATGTTTCTGCAAATTAAAAAAAATATAAAGAAGACAACTTATCACTGTTGCTGCACCACTTAGATACATCACAGAAGGTATTAAAATGATGATCAATAAGATTCCTCTCATATTATGCCTTATGTCAGCCATAATTTAATCTTATAGTATAATGTTATAGATAATTGTAAGCAAGTGTTTTAAAAAATAAAAAATATGCCAACCTATTTTCCACAAAACTGAGCAAGTTTCTGGCCAAATTGTGCGTATCCTCGCCATGCAGCGTGACCAAGAGTGCCGGCAGCCCCAGACCTTTGGCATAAGACAGTTCCTCGTTCAAACAATCCTCGTGTCTCTGTCGCACCACGTCGTTTGGGCTGTCTACGTTCAAATACGGCGACAACCTTCCCACTATCCTAGAGGTCCAATCTTGCGGTGACAGGATCATATCGGACCGTGTGAAACCTCCCACTCTTGTTCCATCTATTATATGATGTCTTCTAAACCTGGGGTGCACTACCGGCGTCACTATAAACACGTAGTTGGCGTGAAATGCTTCAGTTAAACTACCCTGCAAATCCGGTGCTACTGTGTACTCCAGGCCGCAAGAAACTTCTTGTTGTGACATGGTTAAACTTAAAGTATACCTCGATTCTTATTAAACAATACTTTTTCTATAAAAACACGCACGCGAGTTGAAAATAACCAAACTAATCAAAACACTTTTCGCCGTTCTGACTTTTTTTTTTCAAACAAGTGACACTGACTGTTGTAGTTGCCAGCGGTAAAAAATATTCGTAATGAAATACATCGATTAAATATTATTTTTTAATAATAACCTGTATTTCAGTGTAATAACAGTCGATTTTCGAAATTATCAGTATCTCATACCAAATTAGAATTTTCCCAATACATCTTTATATTAATTTACTGTTAACTCACATTTTATAAGACGAATATTGCTCGTTTACGATTCTTGCTGTCTCTAATGCAGACATGTATTCTGCCTCAAGTTGCTCAAGTTTCATGCAACGTGTGCAAACATTTTGGTTTTTATATTTCACGGACATAATATTATTATAAACACATTGAATGCCAGGAACCCCCCAGGCGAGACCACGCGGGATTCGTAACGAAATTATGCATTTTCTTACGTACTTACCTACGTAGATTTTATGCATATTGATTATGATTATGACGACCGAACCGGGCAGTGACTGGGTAGTCAGGGCATTTATTTGAGCTTACCGTAGGACTAGATCGCTTTGTGTAAGATTGTCCCAAAATATTTATTTATTTACTTATTTATTGATCTGAGATTCTAAAGCTAAAAGTAGTTCCAGGTTAAATAAAAAGATTTATACTCATAAAATAATTGTATTTCTACAAAACATGATATGCTGCCTCTATTGTTACATGAAAAAATATAACATTTACATAGCTCTGTTTAAACTAATTATTAGATAGATTAGTATACATCTGAATGAACTTGTAACTAACAAACTATTAGTCAAAGGCATTGTCATGATCTCACTTTAAGTCCCTGTTCACAGATCTTTAGACTATTTAAGTTATATATTACTCTATTATAACAATAAAAAACTGGAGGTGACAAAACAATAAAATCAAAATGACACAAACAATAAAATTCCAAAATATTACAGGGAACACACCTGTATAATACTTATAAGTACTTATACTAGATCACTCGCATATATTAACTATATTCTAACAATAAGACTGCAATTCCTAGGATATATGTCTGAAGATGCATCTCATAGACATATGTTCTAAAAATGGCCAAAGACTAGAAGATCAATATTATGTTTCACATTTTCGTACCAGGCAAACAAGGACGGGGATATCGAAGCTCGTTGACTCTAATATCGAAATAAACTAATAATACGCGACAACATCGACTTATGTACCCTGACATTATTCAAACAACTTAACATATTATGATAGAATTTGAAATTTCGATTTTCTTTTTGAGGAAGGCTTCAAGCTCTGTGCTCTGATTATTAAAATATTTATGTTCGACACATAACGGCTACGCATGTTAATTTAACCACACGTGCGACATGTTTCGGAGAATTTAGGTCTCGAATTTTTAAGTTTTTAAAAGTGTCGAGCATGTTCGCGTCTGCGGCGCGTCACGGACTTGCGCCCGCCTGCAGTTCCGCCCTTGCTTTCGCTTTCTTGGTGCTTGAAAAAGAAGAGCTAAGCTCTCCGAAACATTTAGTACTAATGACAAAATACATACAAATATTTGCCAAAATATTTATGTTGATCTTTTTGTATCGTTAATAACATGAGTCATAGTGAAGCGAACACATTAATTACTACGACTTCATCTATTGCAGTACTTGCAGTCTGTAAAATTAAAACTTCCATAAAATATATTCTAAATAGTTAATAACGTAACAATAACAGTTATTCACGTTTGAGGTAGGAAGGTGATAAACCTCAACATTATTATAACTTTTTCACATTACGATTAGTTTAAATCTAGGAAATTTTAATATCAATATACATAATTCATTTGCTGCGATAAGGTTCCATGGAAGATCATAATTACTTGACTTTGTTATCATTAGAGCAAATCTATCAGACTGTGTCTATGCATGCTTTTTTTTTAATACCAGACTGACCAGCGTTTGACCTCAGTCTCACCTGATGGTAAGGGCTTGGTCACATAGGGCGCGTTTTATGGCGTGGCGCAGCGGGGCGCGACGCTGCCGTCCGAATGTGTGCCTTATTTCGTTACATAACCACACCGCTGTCACGCTCTCAAAACGCGCCTATCTGCCCAAGCCTTAAGTGTCGACAGGTCGAGGGTGTAGCACGCTGATTCAGTAACAGCTTATTCACTCTTGCCTTGAAAGACCCAAATTATAAATATCTTTCCGAGAATACAGACGAAGGGAGCGAATGTCATTCCTTGGCAGTCCGCATTAGGAAGGTAGAAGCGAATCGCTTCGTGCGAATGAATGGAATATTCATAACGTAAGGATGAAACTGCTCCCCTCGCCTGGACGCGTAAAACAAATTAAAAATAAAATACAGTCACGTTTAAAAATATGAATACATTTAAGTGACAAAAAATATGTAGCCACGGCTCTTTTTTCGGCGTAAATTCTTGTATACACGTTTTTATTTACACACAGAACATAACTTCACTGTGATGAAATAACTATTCACATAAGAGCACTCAATTTTACAAGATATTTCTTATCTGTGTAAATGTTATAATCAATATTATAATGACATTTAAATTTGGAACGTCTCTGAAAAACGAACTTGTATTTTATGCCTTACATCATGTAATGTAAGGCATAAAATACAATGTAAGTAATACATTGTAGCAGTAACATAAACTGTTATTATCACATTTAATGTGTTAATATTGTCAGACGCGACCATACTATTTTTCTTGTTACAACTGTTGTCTGCACTCTGAATACATAGTTTTTATGTAAACTAAATGAATTATGTTCAACATTTATTTTAATACACACCTTTAATAACTAATACCTTTTATTTAATATTTATTTTTCTGATAGCTTAGTAGCCTAAATGATTTGGTAGTTTTCAATATTATAAAAGTTATCACACTTGAGCGATTAGCAAGCTATACAAAACTCGTACGTCGTAAAACTCGCTCGCACATCGCAAGTGTGACATCAGCCTAATCATCTTTATTAAAATTGTAACAATTTTTTAATTGAGAAAGGAGAATTTTCAAATACTTTTTTGGTTAATATTAATATCGCCTGTTAAACTTTATAAGCCACTTTTGGCACTTGTTACCGTGTCGCTTAGATATTGCATTTTTAATAATATATAATGAAATAAGGCACTGGTCCCACGGCGAGCTAGTAAGCTATGACGATTAAAGGGACAAAAGATAATCGCTCCCGTGTAAATAAAAGAGAGAAATATATATTCATAACTCATGAAACTACGATCGCCCGGCTATGAAATATATGTCTCTTTTATTTACACGGGATCGATTATCTCTTGTCCCTTGTAATAGCTGATAGCTCATAGCTTACTAGCTCGCGGTGGGACCAGTGCCTAAGATCACATGTAGATAATTTGTTTAGTACATTTAGCATAAATATCAGCGCATGAAACACGCAGCAACAGTATCTATAACCTCTAGCCGCCCAGAGATCAAAAAATTGCCACGCCAAATGCAACTATGTTTTGTCACAATTAAAATTCAAAATGGCATTCAATGAGAATCCTTTTTATAGGTCACCGGGCGGGTAGAGGGTATAGTAATTCAAAAATGATAGATACTTTTCGTTCGCCGTTTCAGACGCTAATATTTATGCTAATTGTAGGCTAACCTTTTGACCGACATTAGTCTGATCTTATATAAATGAAAATAACAAATTTGGTCACGTTTATTTAGTTACTCGTGCGGCGAGGCGAGCCGGAGACGCGAGCGGCGAGGCGAACGGACACTCAGTACTCTTAGTGCTTAAAAATGGAGACCTATGTTCTCCGAAATGAAGCGAGTGACTAAATACACATAAGTAGAACAACATAAGTAGAATATAACGATTCACGAGTTTTAATAATTAGTCTCGTCTGTTTTGTTACTTATTATTTTGACATAGCTTATAATTTCACTCCTAATGATTGCTACTAGAGATGTGCCATTGTAAATTCCCAATATTACTTTGAGGAATATTTCCAAATGGCAAATTTTCCCATGATAATATTAGGAATTTACCGGGAACGGCACATGTCTAAGTGCGACCAATTGTGAAATTGACTCTATGTATATAAAATGTTAAAGCATAAATTTTGATACCTTCGCTTTGGATAAATAATATTTCAGGTCAAAAGGTTATTCTTGGTGGGACATAGACAACTAGTAATAATTAAGTTATTATTATAAAGACAATTTCAAATTTAGAAAACTTATTACGAGCTTAAAACTAAGATCAATTCTCATTAGCGTACGAAAATAGTTTGCCTCATAAAAAAATAACCAATCTGTATCAAATGTTCCTGGGAATTTTTAATTGCCAACTTAAAAGTCGGTAAGTAAACATATTTTAACTGATTTAATTTCGACCTTGTCTCCTTACGGTAAGGTTCATGATTGTATGTGATAATGACGTCCTGTGTAGGTAGTTTCACGAGAGTCACGCACACAACAATATCTCATGTAATGATAGGAAGATTTTGAAATTACTCATTCACATCATTCATTCAATCAGTACTTCATATAGTTGTGTGCGTAATCCATTCGTCTCAACTCTTGTGAAACTACCTATATGTCAAATAGTTTCTGTTCAGCCAGTTTGAAAACAAGTAAGTAACTTTTGTATACAGAAATAGGTATAAGTACTACTAATGTTTTCAATCGATGACATACAGCGTGAATGTTATTAGCATATATAGTTTGACACAAAACTCGATTTGGGTTAAAAATTCCCAAGAATGTTATATTTTTTTCTTATTTTATTTTATAATCTAACGGAACTAGAAAACTCTATTAAGCAGCGTTGCGGATTTATTTGTTTTATTTCTAATTATTATTAGCAAATATCAAACAATTACTTCCCCTTAATAAAATAGGGTGTCGTAGTATTCGGTATTTAATTTTAATAGTATTAATAATTCAATTAAAACTGTTTTGAGCCATGTTACTACTATAAACTCACGTGTAATTATATCACACCAGGCGACATGTAATTACACTAAGTAGTAGTATTAATAATTGTAATTAATTAGATTCTCAATTTAATTGAGGTTTTGCATATTGTATGTAAATCAATATATACTAACTTTTAAATACCAATGTTGCATATATTCAACATATTGACAGTGTAAACTAAATATGTGTAACTTGACATGACAATAGTGAGAAATTATTTTTCTTCGGGAAAATTCGGATTTTTATCAGAATATGATGACACCCGACACTCAACGAATGATCGTATTAAATGAGTGACATTTTCATATCTATTAATGCGGAACTTATAGCTTTTGACACTAAATAATAAAGTCACTCATTCATTCATTAAATGGATTGATTAACAATTCGGGTGTCGTCGTATTTCGATCGAGACCCGCGACTAAATCTGTAGCTAGTTTTGTTTTAAGATTTATTCCGGTTAAAAAAAGTTTACCTACTAAAGATGTCAACTAAACCCGCAACACCGCCTCAACCGGAAGACTACGAAACAAACGTATCAGAGTCCGACGTGGACCGCTCAGTCGCAGCGCAGGCGGGCGCAGCGCGAGCAGTAGTCGCCGTTCTCCGGGCTGCCGAAGTACACGCACAGGCGCGCGCGGCACGGGCGCGGCGACGGCGGCCGGTCGTCGTAGAACGTGGAGCGGCCCAGGTGCAGCGTGCGGTCGCCGCGCGGGGCGGGCGCGGGCCGCGCGCGGGCCTGCGCAGCCGCCGCGCCGTCCGCCTCCGCGTAGAACTGCGAGCGGCCCGTGCCGTAGCGCGGCGCGGACAAGGGCGCCAGCCGCGACTTCTCCAAGGTGAAGCTGCGGGGGCGGGGATACTTCAAACTAGTTTCTTTAGACAGTCCCGCCAGGACTTTACCTCATAAGTTCAAAGTAGTTGAGTGTAACTTAGGTTAAGTTCAGATGAACGCGCGCTGCCGTGCGATGGAGCTGTTCGGATGATGGCGGCTCGCACGCGGCAGGCTAGCGTCAACATTAAGTAAGAGTGGACTTGGAGGGGGCAATTTGCTTGTGATTAGTCCTCCATTTTTCATAGCTCCGTGTGTCGGTCACGCCTCAAATCGCGCGGGTCAACTGGGCAACGGCGGCGCGCGCGGCACCACGCATTCATCTGAACTGAGCCTTAATACAAGCACAGTGTAGCTATATACAGTGGTAAAGCTCTGGCTATTTTCAGAGCAACAATGGGGGGTGTTCGGAGAAGTGGGCGGGGAGGATTTACCGCGCAATTTTCATAGAAATTGCACGGTCTATTTTTAAGGGGTGTGAAATTATTGAGTGAGTAACCAACATAGGAAAGGGCGTGTGTATGTAATTTTTATAAAGTGTATGTAATTTTTATAAAGTGTCTGGGGCATATTTTAATACAGATCCAGAATTTCGTTTTAATTTGAATTTAGAAATAGTTTTAGTTTTTTTTATTTATAAAAATTATGACAGAAAGAGTCAGACTAAGAGTAGAGTAAATAAACTTCTGATATGGCTTGTTAAGAATATATATAGAGTTGAAAACCGGCATCGGCGCCATCTCAAATTTCGGCATTTTTGATCCGATTATATTGAAAATCCATATCTGAGAATCCGAAAGGGGGCTTACTACGATACTAAAGTCATACTAGAGTTCATGTAAGTTTGTTATATGTGACATTATCTATGAAAAGGGACCTTACTGTCGATGGCGCTTATGACGTTGTTAGAGATGATGCGATACAAACGTAACGCGGTTCGACGTAAATGCCATCGACCATAAGGTCCCTCTTCATAGATAATGCCACATATTATAAATATTATGATGTATTTATGTAAGTATATTAGCGTATATATTATTTTTCGGCTACTTATAATATATATTGTTTGCCAACTATTGCAAAATGAAAATTGCAAAACGGCCGCCATCTTGATTTTCGTCATTTTTGATGCGATTTTGTTGAAAATCGATATCTGTGAATCCATGAGACCTCTTAACATAACACTAAAGACAAAATTGCAATAAACGGCCGCCATCTTTAATTTAGTCATTTTTAATCAGATCATATCTAAAATCGATATCCGAGAATCCGAGAGGGGTCTCAACCCTATACAAAAGTCTAAATTGCAAAAAACGGTCGCCATCTTGAATTTCGTCATTTTTTATGCGATCATGTTGAAAATCGATATCTGAGAATCCGAGGGACCTCTTCACACGACACTAAAGTCAAAATTGCAAAAAACAGCCGCCATCTTGAATTTCGTCATTTTTGTTGCGATCGTGTTAAAAATCGATATATGAAAATCCGAGAGACCTCTTAATACGAATCTGAAGTCAAAATTGGAAAAAAGGGCCGCCATTTTGAATTTCATGATTTTTGATTCGAATATAATGAAAATCAATATCTGAGGATCCAACAGACTTCTTCCTATAAATCTGAAGTCAAAATTGCAAAAACCGGCCGCCATCTTGAATTCCGTCATTTTTTTATCTGTATCGCGATCATAAATGGTTTGCATTTACTGAAATGTAAACTTCAAGTACATACTAATATGAAAATGCTGGTTTAATTTCATATTGTTTTTATAAGTAAACTATAAAATTTAATTAATATAGGTTAACTACATACATTATAATTTCAAAAATCATACATCTAAATTACGTTAAGGAAAAAATTGTGAAATCTATATATATAAAAGAAAGTGGGGTTTGTTCAACCGCTTATAACTCGAGAACGGCTGAACCGATTCAAATGATTTTGGATTGGTTGGAATCGTCACAACCCTGATTGAGACATTAAGTATTAAAAAGTCAAAAATAAATATGACCTCAATTGAATGGTCGCCATTGTGGCCATTATGTTTATTGAATTAAAATCATATAGGTTTTTTTTTAACGTGATATGTTTTAGCTAATTAAAAGCTATCACTACTTTTGTCGCTTTTTAGGTGGTACGAAATTCGCAGGGTCAGCTAGTTGTAAATAAAACTTACTCTTAACATTATATCTGTTTTTTTTTTGTAATTAAATGACAATAAATAAGGGATAAGCTCGCCTTTGTACTATATTCATTTTTTACCAATTGTATACTGTTTTAACCTGTTTTTGTACAATAAAGTGCTTACATACATACATAAACAATTGTTAATAATAGTCGATATCCACATGACTTTTATCATAGTCACAATTTAAGCTTTTATACCTAACTCTTATTAAAGATGACAAAATTCAAGATGGCGGCCGTTTTTTGCAGTATTGACTTTAAGCATCGTGTTAAAACCCCTTTCGAATTCTCAGATATCGATTTTCAATATGATCGCGTCAAAAATGACGAAATTCAATATGGCGGCCGTTTTTTGCAATTTTGACTTTAATTTCGTATTAAGAGGCCTAGCGAATTCTCAGATATACATTTTCAACATGATCGCGTCAAAAATGACGAAATTCAAAATGGCGACCGTTTTATTTTACAATTTTGACTTTAGTATTATGTTAAGACCCCTCTCGGATTCTCAGATATCGATTTTCAATATGATCGCGTCAAAAATTACGAAATTCAATAGTGCGGCCGTTTTTTGCAATTTTGACTTAAGTATCGTGTTAAGACCTCTTTCGGATTCTCAGATAACGATTTTCAATATGATCGCGTCAAAAATGACGAAACTCAAGATGGCGACCGTTTTTTTTTCAGTTTTGACTTTAGTATCGTGTTAATATCCCTTTCGAATTCTTATATATCGATTTTCAATATGTTCCCATCAAAAATGACGAAATTCAATATGGCGGCCATTTTTTTCAATTTTGACTTTAGATTTGTATTAAGAGGCCTAGCGAATTCTCAGATATACATTTTCAACATGATCGCGTCAAAAATGACGAAATTCAAGATGGCGACCGTTTTATTTTTCAATTTTGACTTTAGTATTGTGTTAAGACCTCTCTCGGATTCTCAGATATCGATTTTCAATATGATCGCGTCAAAAATGACGAAATTCAATATGGCGGCCGTTTTTTGCAATTTTGACTTTAATTTCGTATTAATAGGCCTTGCGAATTCTCAGATATGTATTTTCAACATGATCGCATTATGAATGACGAAATTCAAGATGTCGGCTGTGTTTTTCAATTTTGAGTTCAGATCCTTATTAAATGCAGGAAGGTATAAATAGGCTTTTAAATAATACTAACATATCGAATTTCAAATTAATTCGATCACTTAATAGATAAAATCTTGAGATGGCGCTAACGATTATTTTTTCTATACGAACAAAAAAAATATAAAACATCTGTTTGGACATTTTTTTTTGACCCTCGAGGCCAAGCCGTCAGCCGAGGCGATGAACGATCCGGTTGTATTAAAGCTTTCCGACTGTATAATCGTTAGTAGATCAGTAAAATTACGAAAATAGTTCAGTAAAAGTACCAAAACCTAACAATACTTTATTTAATAGAAAAAGAAAATTATAGTTATCGAATTGTGTCCAGGTTTTGGTAATTTTACTGGTCTATAGGCTTCTAGCTTCAAATGAAGAGCTTAGTTGAAAAAAGAACGGTGCATACCTGGCCCAGGCGTCGTCGAGGTAGTTCTTGACCATCTCGTCCTGCACGGGCGCACGAGCCGCCGCCACGCGCGCCACCAGCACCGCGCAGGCGCTGCGCCTCCTGGCCGACTCCCCGGGTTCGCTGTGGCTCTTGCCCGTCAGCTTGGCCATGGACCCGAAGTTCTTCTTGAGCTTGCTGCTCATGGACCGCCCGATGCTCCCGAACTGCTTGGCCACCGAGTTGAGCTGCTTGGAGCTCTTCGTCGATAGCGCGTCTAGCGATCTCCGGAGTTCCTCTGGGAATTATAAGTTAACACTGAAGTAGGAACCTGAACTGACGGTAGTCGGCTTCATCATCATCGTTTCAGCCCCAAGACGTCCAGTGCTGAACATAGGCATCCCCCTTGGACCTCCACATGTACCGGTTGGAGGCGACCTGCATCCAGCGTCTTCCGGCGACCTACTTAATAAGGTCGTCTGTCCAGATAGTCTTACTTCTTACTTAGATAGGCTTACGTTATTGAAATCACGCTAAATGGCAACGTGTCTCGCCACATTTAATAAAAATGTCTATAAACTAAACACCACACTGTTTTTATGTTAAGCAGAAACGTCTGCTAGCATATCAAAGATATTTAAATCGAAAGAAAAATATAAAAAATTCCCGCTGCGAATCAAATTTTTCTATTTTTCTTTCGATTTAAATATCTTAAATACCACACTTTTTAAATTACCATAATTAATAAAGACGTCTTATAGTTAACTTCGCCATGTCCGTCCGGCCATCCGTCTATCCGGCTTAGTTTAGTAGGCGTAAATAGTAAAAACCGACTTTATCTAAAAATACATGTCTTGTCAATATTTCATGAATCGTTGTCGACTAAGATAAAACGGACGTAATATAAATATTTTATTCAAAGATCAAAGAAAGTATCATCACTTCATCCTATCATATCATCTCACTAAAACCAAAAATTTAATACCAGGACAGGCGTCGTATATACAAAATCATTCACGTTCCCATAATCCAGGCAAACGCTAGCACATTTTATATAACGATCGCTCAGTACTTTTTTTTTCAAAAGAAGCAATTTTCCGGTCCCTGATCATATGGTGCTTCCCTAAAACTAATAAAATCTTATACCTGGAGGTGGGTTTTGCGACAGACATTCCACTCGTTCGAGGTCCAGGTAGGCAGCCAGCATGGCGGATCTTTGGTATTCATCCGGAAGCAGGTTGTTAATGGTCTTCTGGTCCGGCTCGACGTCCCAGCGGAAGTCTTCGCCAGGGTCCACGTTGAATCTGGAATTATATTTGTGTGGTGAGCATATGAATGTTATGTAATCCCGTCCAATATTAGAATTAAAATTGGTTCCTGAATATCAAGAAAAATATCGTGTATATAGAGTTGCCAGGGTTAAGTGGCAATCGCCAGGGGACATTACTCGACGAACTGGTACATGACGTAGCGTTTGAAGGCCCTCCGTTAGGTGGATCTAGAGAGAGAGAAATCTTTCAAGATCGCAGGAAATAGTGTCTCCAGATGGTCGTTGTTACTGGTCGGTAGTGCACGTCTTTTGGCTGATGATGATGATGATGATGACATATAGTCACCAATGTCACCATCACCAGTGAAGGCGGTTAATTTGTTTCTTAGGCATTTTTTTTTCCATTTCGCGAAGGAAAATTTATCACCTGTAAGAAAATAAGTCAAGCCGGCGAGAATCCGGTTCTATGATCGCGGCGCTACTGATAGTCACTAATTCCATATCCCGGCAGCGGCTCGCTCGGCACCAGCGCCGAGAAGTGCCCCGCGTCGTACGCCAGCAGGATGGGCGCCCGGCTGCACGCCCCGGCTCCAGCTGCAGCGGCACCACTGACCTGATGGGCATGGTGGTGCCGTCGGCGTCCTCCAGCGGCACGCGCGCGCCGTCGGCCGGCAGCGGCTCGCTCGGCACCAGCGCCGAGAAGTGCCCCGCGTCGTACGCCAGCAGGATGGGCGCCCGGCTGCACGCCCCGGCTCCAGCTGCAGCGGCACCACTGACCTGATGGGCATGGTGGTGCCGTCGGCGTCCTCCAGCGGCACGCGCGCGCCGTCGGCCGGCAGCGGCTCGCTCGGCACCAGCGCCGAGAAGTGCCCCGCGTCGTACGCCAGCAGGATGGGCGCCCGGCTGCACGCCCCGGCTCCAGCTGCAGCGGCACCACTGACCTGATGGGCATGGTGGTGCCGTCGGCGTCCTCCAGCGGCACGCGCGCGCCGTCGGCCGGCAGCGGCTCGCTCGGCACCAGCGCCGAGAAGTGCCCCGCGTCTTACGCCAGCAGGATGGGCGCCCGGCTGCACGCGCCTGGCTCCAGCTCCAGCGGCAGGTAGATGCCGCCGAACGGGATCGGCGCCACCGGGTCCCCGCGGAAGTCCTGCGGAACGTATGACGGTTATGTGACTTGTGTTACTCGCAACACGACATTTGTAAAGTCTTGCCACTAGCTACTACCACTCACAGGAATTGTGCGATTTAATTCTGCCATTTCAGTTCCACCACCGGACGTTCAGACGAGGGGAGCGGTTTCATCCTTACGTCATGAATATTTCTTTCATTCGCACGAAGCGATTCGCTTCAACCTTCCTAATGCAAACTGCTAAAGATTGGAATTCGCTCCCTTCGTTTGTATTCCCGGAAAGATATAATTTGGGTGTCTTTAAGGCAAAAGTGAATAAGCTGTTACTGAATCAGCGTGCTACACCTTCGACTTCATCGACGCTTTCGATGGAAAGCGTTTACGTAATACCTGATGAGGTACGATTGAGGTCAAACGCTGGTCAGTCTTAAAAAAAAATGTCACCCTCAGAGCGACGTCGGCGAACACGACGACGGGGCGCCGCATGACGTGCGCGAGCGCGAACACGTGCAGCTGCTCGAGCCCGTCGTAGTGCGGCGCGGCGGTGGGCGCGGGGCGCGGGCGCGGCTGCGCGGACGCGGCGCGCACGGCGTCCTGCCACTCGCGCGCCCACTCCGCCTCCGACGGCCTCAGCCCCGCGCCGCGCAGCGACAGGCTCTCCGACCAGCGCCAGCGCCTATTTATCGCGTCTGGAACGACGGGGGACGGCTGGATAACGTGGGAATACACGCGACTCGCTTTGGACGTAGAAACTAAAGAGATCCTATGTTATTTCTTCTATGATAAGGGTCAGGAAGTAAATTCAGATAATCATCTAGACATTCAGCTCCATTATAGCCCTACATAAAGCTCTCAGTTCTTAGAGATCCTGTTCTAAGCCAATAAATGGTAAAATACATCTTCAAAGTTAATAATGGCTATCCATCATGGAAACCACAATATCGATACTATATGATGGAAACGGTTTCAGTCTTTCGATGTAGCTAAAAGTAGAGTACCCTTCGAACCATCCTCCTTCTCGCTAACAATTTATCACGGCCACCACATTAAGCAAATAAAATTTCGTGAAGTAGACAGTTTACTTTTCTTGATGTAGCTGATAACAGTCTAAAGAAGACTTACATTGTGAACTTCATTGTTAGGACATCTTCACAAAGTAAAGCCTTCTAAGGCACTGGTCCCGCGAACTCGTAAGCTATGGCCTATCAGTTATTTCAAGGGACAAAAGATAATAGATCCCGTGTAAATTGGACTTGGAGTCTTGGGTTAGAGTTAGCGAACCAGCGACAAAACTCCCAATAGTTCGCTATCACACACCACTCAAATTAAGTTGAAACCGCCTCACCCATCCAAGTAGAAATTCAAGAAAACAATCAGTACTTACTTGTAAGAGCATCGCCGCCTTCTCCACAGAGCAACTCTTGCACCTTCGTCCTCAACGCCAGTAATCTATCGTGGAAGCCGTATGCAGCCAGCGACGCCGCGTGGGGGAGACAGTTGCCGTCGCCCGAGGTAGCCAGGGGCAGCAGTCTCGGGGCGCCGGGGACGCGGCCGTGGCACCACCAGTTGAGGATGCAGGAGCTTTCTAGTGTGTGTAGTGTGGCTGTCTCCAGGAGATCCTTTTCGATGAATGTTCTAGAATAAAATTAATGCTCCGATATTTAAATCGAAAGAAAAATAGAAATAACTTGACTCGAAGCGGGACTCGAACCTACTGGATTCCCTGGATTTATTTTTCAGTTCGACAGTGGTTGTGGCTTCGAGTAACGCTTCAAAGATATTCGTTAGCAGACGTTTCTGCATAATAAAATATAAAAAAATTTACCACCACAAAGGTGGCAAATTAATGCTCATAGTGTTTTTTTTTCTTAATCCAACATGTATCGGTTTTATTTTCTTATTGAGTAAACATTTATTTATTTATTTTTTATTTGTAAATGTCAAATAGTTAGTGGCGACTGAAGTAGTAAAATATATCGCTACAGATATTTTATTTATTAAATTCTAGTCTCTAAAATAGGTACTAATATTCAAACTTCATCAATATGAATTCTTTTGAAATATAGTTTTAATTTATCGACAATTGTAGACACAACAGAAGCAATGTATAACCGTCCTTGTATTTATCACATAATCAATTCAAACGGACAGCCAATACCAACACAACCAAGTCTTTCAAACCTTAAACCAGCCAGTCTTATCTAAGGTCAAACATTAAAAAAAACATGTCATCATACATTCAACCGAGCATAAAGGCAGCTTTGTTTACAGAAAAAAAAAAACAAAACACAAAGTTCAACGGCGGTCGTCGCGTGCTGGCTGAAATTGATTTTATGCCAAACTATATGTGACATTATCTATTGTAAGGGACCTTATTGTCGATGGCGCTTACGCCGTTCTTCAAGATGCCGCAATACAGACGCAACGCGGTTAGTCGTAAGCGCCATCGACGATAAGGTCCCTTTTGTTAGATAATGCCACATATTTTAGTACGCGGATAAGTCATGTGCGGGCGAAGTGCCGTTAGGCGTTCGACGGACTGACGGGTGACTTGCATTGTTTTGCTCATACGACTTCTATAAAGAGACGATCCCGTTTCGACTGTGGGTGTTATATTAACGTATGCGGAGTGAAATTTAGACAAAGTGCAATGTTGTTTTAAATAAAAAAAACACCATTATTTTTTTAAATAGTTATGTTTTTATAATAAAGTACCTAATAATGATTAATGTAAAAAAAAGTTTACTCCCATGCGAGATGCTTTACGGTAGTTCTAAGGAACTTTGTCCATCCCTGTCGAAAACATAGATGTGGGCATTTTATACAATTCCAATTTTATTTTACGAATCAAGCTTTGCACATTTTTGGACCGAAAATTATCGCAATATACTCGCCTCTTCAGATTTGCCCAAAAATCTTCAATAGGGCGAAGTTGCGGAACATTAGGTGGATTTGATGTCTTCGGTACGTGTGGGGTGTTTAGCTCCGCCATTTTGCTAAGTGTTTTTTTGGAATAATAGCTTGAGGCTAAGTCTGGCCAAAACACAGCATTTTCTCCTCTATGACTCGTATTTATGAAATCTCGCACTAATGGCAAACAACGCTCTATGTAGCGATCGGCGTTCACAGCTAAACCTGATTCAAAGAACACCGCCTTGGACATTCCGCGTTCCTGATGGCAAGCCATAGCAAAACTTTTTTAGG
This sequence comes from Grapholita molesta, assembly GCA_022674325.2. Classification (NCBI taxonomy): domain Eukaryota; kingdom Metazoa; phylum Arthropoda; class Insecta; order Lepidoptera; family Tortricidae; genus Grapholita; species Grapholita molesta. Next base: position 14,213,548 of record CP053137.2, read on the forward strand.
AAACTTGGTATGCTCAATATATTTCACGTTCTCATCAGTTGGACCATTGGTCTTCTCAAAACAGTAATTGCCTTGCCACTAGTTTCCATCTAATGTGAAATATGACTCGTCATCCATGACGCAACTCACATTGTTTTTGGCGTAAAATATTTCTTTGACCAATTTACGCAGCCGTAGTTTCTGAGTGGATTTTTGATTTTCGGAGACGGTGGATTTAAACTTTCTACACCGCTTATCGATGCCCATGTCTTCAAGATATTTTTTGACAGTTTTTCCGTCACATTTAAATTTTCTTCCGAGCTCTCTGTAAGATTTAGCAACACGGCCGGCGGTAATTTTCTTTAGTCGAGCTCTCTCAGAAAACTTGCTCAAGCTGGGATAATTTCCAGAACCAGGCTTTCTAGCAGTGGTTGTTTTTTAAGGTAAAAGACGCTAAAATATTATAAATGATGCTTCGACTCTCACCCATTTGTACAAAATGTTCCACCACCTTCGATTTCGGCCATAGGGGATGTATACTGTAGAAATTACATACAGTTTTACGACAGCGTTCTTGGTTATTTACCATAATTACAAAATCAAACATCCAATTCTTATGAAACTTACCAGATTGATTGACAGATATATAGACTTGATATTGACATACACACATATTTTTTTTAGATTTTTATTTTTTACATTTTATATATTCAAACTTTGTCCAAATTTCACTCCGCATACGTTAAGTTACCAGCGGCGGTAGATTTTTTTTTTAGGCTACCTTTTTTTCATCAGCTCAAGAATAACTGCTGAACTGTAAAAACTAATTCAGCTACAGAGGTCCGCTGCAGGACTAGGGCCTCCCCCGTGGACTGCCTGTGCCTCATTTTCCGTACAACCGCACTCAACTGTTTCTTTCGTAGTTTTTAAACCGCTTTTTTTATAAACACATTGATATCATGTCATTAATGTGTTGGATTGTTTTGCTTTTCTTAGATTTTTATTTTAGCGTGTTAGAGCTCTTTAAACATTGCTTTAAACAGATACGCAAAAAGGCAAAATAGTCCGAAACAGAATAACTTACATTCTGTTTAAAAATATTGCTGCGATTGGTACATTTTTGGAGACATCGAAAGCGACACCTTAAGTTTTGAGATTTTACTCAGGGTGTTTCGTCGAAAGCTGCAGTCGTCCTTATACGCACCGCACCCCTAGTTACTGTAGGTGTAAGTACCTCGCTCGGCGACAAGTATTTTCCTCTATAAAACTGACAAAGGGCTCCGGTACAGTTTCCTCTTAATGCGGCGACTGCTGGTGGTACCTGAATTCCGGTGGATATATGGAGATGTCTGGAAGCAGCAGGATGTGATCGGAGCTCAGGGTCTGCAGGTCAGGCTCGGTGTTGCTACGGAGTGCCCACACGAGCCCCTCGTTGTCCGTCGCTCGAGATATACCTCGGGACAGTTTTCGGCCTTTAACAAAAACATTTATTTTACACGGATTTGTACAACCATCCACAAAAAATCGTCTGTATTCACGGAAACATATAATTTGGATTTTCTCAAGGCAAGAGTGAATAGGCTGTTACTGATACTAAACCAGCGTGATATACCCTCGACCTCTTCGACACTTACCATCAGGTATGACTAAGGTCAAACGCTGATCAGTCTTGTAAAAGTAGTCTCTTTTTTTATCTGCCGTTATGTATAAGAGGAGTAGTTGTTAGTTGCGTCTAGCATTGACTAAACCGCTTTAAATAACACCCAAAGATAGGTATCAATTTAAACAACTTATTCATATCATATTATTTTAGTAGGTACTTATGTATTGTCTGCAACCATATTTTAAATACACTGTAAGTACAAAATGGCAAAATAAAAAAGGGCTAGTGAACTACGGGACTGATAATAAAATCGTTTAACTTTTAAGTCCGACCTACAGAGTTCATCGGCACCGACGTCGCGTGTGCAAAACTCTTTTTAGCAAAAATATCGACTTGCCCTCCCCGTTTGGGTTAACCTAGCCAACACAACTTAGATACCTACTCATATTAGGTAAAATAAAACTATGCTCCGGTTAAAATTATTTTATGACATTTACAAGCAAAGCTTCTGCTGTGAAATGAACCCATGCTGTTTATTTAAAAGACTAGGAACACATGAGCATGAGAAGATATGCATCTTCATTAAATGGTGACTGTAGGTAATTTCGGCAGTTAATCGACCTTTACATGAAGTGGATTCTGCAATTTTTGTAAGTAACTCAGGGTGCCGGCGGGTAATTTATTTTCTTCACTCATATGGTACCTTCACTCATATCTCATATAGCACATGATATCATCATATCACGCAGAAGAAAGCGCAATGTCGGGCGTCCACTAAAGGCTTGGTCACATAGGGCGCGTTTTGTGGCAGGCGCAGCGGGGCGCGACGCTGCCGTCCGAATGTGTGCCTTATTTCGTTATATTAGCCACACCGCTGTCACGCCCCGCTGCGCCGCGCTCTCAAAACGCACCTATCTGCCCAAGCCTTTAATAGATGGACGGATGACCTTGTACGGGTCGCGGAGACTTGATAAGCACTATAATCCTTTTCAAATGGCTGTAGTTCTGTGACACCTGTAAGTTCAATACAGCGGCGCTACCGCGAATAACGATATTGGTAAATTTTGGACCATTGTCTCTGTCACTCTCATGATGCCTTAATTGGAGTAAAAGTGAAACATGCTCGAAATATACGAACTTCGATGTTCGCGGTACCGGGTCAGTTTATAACCTATTTCACGTTTTGAGGTTATAAATTGTATGGAAATGACAGGTGTCACAGAATTCAAGTCAATTGAAAAGGATAATGTGTGTTAGAAATCATTGCCTGTGGCGGTCTGTCGAGGAGGCCTATGTCCAGCTGACCGATAGTTAAGTATTAATTATTTATCGTAATATGTGTGCCAGTGAATTGTTTTAATTAGAAATAGGTAGCTGTACCTACCTGCGGTACCGCGAGCATCGAAGTTCGTGTTTTTCGGACATTTATCTCTTTCACTCCAATTAAGGTCTCGAGAGTGACAGAGACAATCGTCCGAAATTTATGAATATCGTTGTTCGCGGTAGCTCCGCTGGTCTATTCACGAGAATTAGCGCCGTATGTCTACGAGTATATACTAGCGTATTCATCTACCATTATTTTTACTTTTGAAGTCCAGGGGTAAGCGAGAAAATTAAGGTTGAATTAGCCGGCTAATGGCACAAACCAAATTTCACACGGGCGGAGCCGTGGGCACACACAGCTAGTGTCCATATCTTGTGAATCAACGGGTCACTACCAATAAACAATTATACCTGTTATATTATCCTCTTGCTGATTATCAGCAGTACAGAGACACGTCATAACAACTTTAATTTGCTTTATAATTAGATCTCCTGTAGTTTGGACCCACGCCAAATAGTCTGACAAGCATATTTTATTTTTAGTACTATTATTTTTGCCTATTTTAGCTTTAGTGCCTACGCAAAGTTCGTTATAGCGTAAACAGATGCTACTAAATGTCTCGGACGCGGCTATTAATCTAAAAAGTTTTATAGTTATAAGGCGGGTTGTACTGTACACAATTAACGAACGGATATGAGGGTACATAGTAAGCCAATACACGATCAAACAATAATTCTTATCTAAAGAATTTATGAACCAAGAAGACTAAGAAGTCTATGGATTATTGTGCCGTATATTATTTGGGTTTTGGAAAAATCCTTTCCGGGACAAGATTAGAAAACCACTTTTAGTTTCACATTTCTTAGTACAGGTTGTTTTTTTTTTTTTTTTTTATGACATAGGCGGCAAACGAGCAGACGGATTGCCTGGTGGTAAGCAATTACCGTCGCCCATGGGCACCCGTAACACCAGGGGAGTCACAAGCGCGTTGCCGGCTTTTAAGGGGGGTTGGAGCTCTGGGAACCTTACTCACCATCAGGAACACAACACTACATACTTGAAAGGTAGCAGTGCTATTATGGCTGTGGTCTTCTGTAAGGAGAAGGTACTTCCCCAGTTGGACTGCCCCAGATTCAAGCGTTGATGGTACTTCGCTGTGCCCTACCTCTCATTGTTGGACGTAGTTTAAGGACATATCCCGGGTCATGCTAAATAAGATAGAAAGAGTGCATAACCTTACCGTTAAACTTTGGGTTGGCGAATTTGTAACTTTACGCATGTATTAACAATTATTATAAAAGTACACAGCCATAAAACCGATGCTGTCGATCACACAATTTGTCCAGATCGAGAATACACCACCCAATAATACGCGTCGGCGTTCTCAAATATCGGGGCGTGTAGAGTCGGCTTAGATATATCGGAGCTGTGGAGGTGCTCACAAATATCTGAGCACGAACTATATATAGTGATATATCGACTTATTGTCAAGGCGATATAGTGCATGTCCAGTAGGCCTAGCACAAGTGGGGCGCGACAGTAGGTGAGGGTCCAGTAGGCGAGACGAGATACACTACCCGTTATTTTCTTCTTTCGGTTCGAGATACTGTCGCGCCCCACTTGTGCTAGGCCTACAGAAATTTGTGATCATCTCCAAAGCTCTTATATATTTGAGCCCTGAGTGTAAGTTTTACGTCACGAACGCGTTTGCGTTTCCCATATAAATAACATTATCACTTACGCGTTTGATAGAATAATGATATTGAGTTATGTTTATGTTATTATTGATTAAAATTGAATGACTTGATACTTTTGTCACGAGGGTAGTCGTGACTATGTTGCCTTTTTCTTAGAAAAAACATAATGAAATATAATTAATTACTAAATAATAATAATAAATACATGTCACTCGGTGTACTTTTATTCAAATAATCATCCGTAAACGTTTTTTTACATCAAAGGAAACTTACACTAGAGCTTCGGGTGGCGACTGTACTACCAAGAATCTTGTCAGCCTATAGAGACCTGTTAACCTTCGAAACAAATACCTACATTTCCACGATGACAATACCTTTTGGTACAATCGGCCTAAAGTTTTCCTTAATTAATTCGCCAAAAGAATAAAACTTATAATTGAAAAAAGGTCACCTCTTTTGAAGTTTCAAGATCGGAGTGAGGTTTTCTTTGAAGTTCGACAATCAGAGTCAAATAGTCGTATCCGCACGGCTTTCTTTATGACATAGGACCTTCTAGCTCACAACAGTGAAAGAGGTCTTATTCGCTGACCCTGTGACTCTTGAGGATGCTTCTATTAATTCGACACTTTGACGTGAAAGATTGCCAAGCACATGACAATGTTATATCTACTAGCCTCGCGTTTGTAACTCCCGTTTTAACTAACCACCTTTTTTAACTGAGTAACGTTCTCTTATCTTTCTCATTTCAAAAATGAAAGCCAATGCCGCCGATCCCTGAATAGTTGATCTAAATAAATCTAAAATTGACGCTAATTCTCAGCTTGATGGCACTATAATCACTTACTCGTTGAAAACAGAGGCAAGAGTGAATATGCTGTTACTGAACCAGCGTGCTACACCCTCGACCTCGTCGACACTTAGAATCCGGTGCGACTGAGGTCAAACGCTGGTCAGTCTTATATAAAAAAAAATTGTTGCTTATGGCCGTATTATCTGTTTGTAGATCGCTATGCAATACAAAACTAAATATCTTTGTTAGGATGTATTAAACATAAAGTATTTTTTTTTTTATTGAGTTTGAGTAAATTAGAAGGATATTTTTTGCAGTGTATGCAAATTGGACATATTGTTTTTTTTTTTAAACTTATTAATTATGATTAAGGTTATTCAACAGTGACCTTCAAAATTATGTTCATTAGTCTTGATACTAGTGTTAGGTCTACAGTTTGCAAACCAGATATCACAGTAATGGCGAATAATCAATGACGATACTGTTTAAGACAAACAAGCTTCCACGGACACTGATATTTAAGGTTCCTATCCAATATGAGCGGCAGACATGCATATAAACTTTGAATCTCGAAAAAACCCGTAAGTAGTATATCAGAATGTTCAACTTAATCCTGGGACCATTGATGTTATTTGAAACACCTCATGTTGATACTTAGACTAAAGGTGGATTTAAACCACGCACATTCAACTAACTGATAATTATCAAATATGGCATTTCGGCGAGTGTGCGAGCGGTTTGCATGAACTCATTCCACCATCTCCATTTAAATATTATGGGACGAAGCGTGGGTTGAAATTCCATCCCTATGTTGTGGATATTCCTTTAACCAGTACAAAGCGCTTTGCGTCTACTTTTCTGATCCGCACAGCCAGGGAGTGGAATTCTCTTCTAGCTGATCTTTTCCCGGAACAATACAACCTGGATGTCTTCAAGTCGAGAGTGAACAAGTACTTGCTAGGTAAGCATGCTCCATCATCGGCCTCATCGTCGCTTACCATCAAGTAAGATTGGGGCCAAATGCTAACTAACTATTTTATAAAAAAAGGGCGGTGCAGCTGTCATTTCAGAGAATAATCAAACGTTTCATGAACAGGTTCAATCGACACTTTATGAACCGACGCAAGTTTGTCAAGAGCTGGCGTCACAGGAGATGTTGCGGACCGCGGCACGGTTACAAGTGTAATTAACCTTACAACATTTGAACTTAAAGGCATACTCACATTCCGGGGCAGGTGTAAGGACTAGATTTGAAGGCGCAGAATACGACATTGCGAGGTCTAGAGAGCTCACAGAACGTTCTGGAATGACGCTCACGTCTCCACCGGCGCGTGGTTTCAGCGGGGGTAGGACGCGTTCTGTAACAAAGACAATTATATAATTAGTAATTTATGCCACTGCATTTATGCATTAGTTAATTGTCTCAAATCATATTCAATTCTTGGGTAAACGAATGTAGACAAAGCTAATTTAAAATATGGTGGAAACTAATCATTATAAACTTTACCATCGCGTTATTTATTTATTTAAACTTTATTGCACAAAAGAAAAATCTTAAGTTACAACAGGTGAACTTAATGCCAAGAGGCATTTTCTACCAGTCAACCTTAAGGCAAAGCAGAGAAGTTGTAGGCGGTGCTTACAAGAGCCAAATAACGATACAACAAGGAAATGAATACAATAAACACAAAAGCGTTAGTGTTTTTCATATAAGTAACATTATCGCTTACGCGTTCGAGACTTTTTTTTTTACGTCATAACAAACTTACACTAGAGCCTCAGTATTAATGAGGATAAAAGAGCTCATGTAGTTTCCTCATCCAACGCTTAAGTACCTATTGCGATACAGCGAGCAAATGCCGGAAACAATAATAATTGGACGAATATTTTCTTCCCAGTATCATTCCAGTCCGGCGATCCAAGACAGGTTGGAATTCTACTGGAATAATGTGAACTGGCACTGGGATGTCTGGGATGTACCCATTCCAGTGAGAAATTCAGTCCAGTGACTGGAGAAATCGACTTATTTTCATTTCAGCTCACCCACTCCCGATGAAATAGTGTAGACAGCTAATTTAATGCTAGATTCGTTAAAGGGAGTTTCTAGAAATCTTTGTTACATTTCGACAACTTTTTTTAAATTATGGGAATAATGTAAACTATATGCTGGACTGAGCCTGCTGGATTCAGTAATCCAAATCAGTCCAGTGACTGGAATAATGCTAACCGGGTTTATGTAACGATTTACAGGAACAAATTCATACCACGCGTCATATATTTATGTAATATATGTAGATATCCTCGGGGCCCTCCATATTCAGTGGAGGAACAGTCGAGGTAGCTTCAGTGAGGTGTTCATAATGATATCAACACATCTTTAATGCCAAGAGAAAAGAGCTCGTGTCAGAGAGACACAAAATAGTTCATACTGAACACAATATGACATCTAAGCAGCCTTGGAGCAGCAATGCCTAAGTCATTTATGCTGTTAACTAAACAACAATATAAAAAGCCTGCACTTCGCACGTTCTTCCTTTTATTATAATTTTATTATATTACTAGCTTTTCCTCACGACTTCTTGGGCCTGCCATGCCAGTCTTTAAAGTATGGTTGTGGGATAAAAAATATCCTATGTCCTTTCTCGTAGCTCAAACTCTTTCCATACCAAATTTCATCCCAATTGGTTCAGCGTGAAGAGGTAACAGGCAGACAAGAGTTACATTCTCATTTATAATATTAGTATGGATAAATTTAATAACAAGATATTTTTATTTCGCCGTTTAGTGATTCATATTATATTTCCGTGCGAAATACCGTGACTGTATTTTTATCCGATTGCGTGTAAATCTGCCAACATACATTGTTTGTCTACACTTATGAGTTTATTATTATGACGAAAATCGTTTTAGACTATAAAGTGGTGTAGGAAAGCAAGCAAGCAAATATATAAACTGCCTGTACTCGTATTTAGAACATCGTATACTTTAATAAAGTATTTCATCTTAATAAATAGGTATATCGAGAATAAATTTAAAAATACTGGTATTTTTAATTCTATATAGACTAGACTGTGACAGATATTATTACAAACTAGCTGTCTCGGCGAACTGTGTACCGCTTGAAAATCTATAGTCTTCTTTTTTTTCAACGCGTACTATTAAAATTTTGGCCAAGACGATCACGACGAACCCAAAATCGTTCAAATCGGTTCAGCCGTTCTCGAGTTATAAAAGCCGGAACTAACACAACTCTATTTTATTAACATAGAAGGCGGAAGGATGGATAATATGGAAGAATTGAATTCGCTCCCTTAGTCTGTATTCGCGGAAAGATATTTTAGGTCTTTTCAAGGCAAGAGTGAATAGGCTGTTACTGAACCAGCGTGCTACACCCTCGACCATGTCGACACTTGCCCTCAGGTGTGATTAAGGTCAAACGTTGGTCAGTCTGATATAAAAAAAAAATCTGGAAGACAATAGTGACATTTGGTATAACGATGATTTGCAACAACTACCAACCAATGTGCCGTAATTAACGGAGTAAATAAGAACAATACGTGGCGTATAATAGTGATGGTGACCAACTAGCCCAAGCATTAAACAAACGTAAACAATACAGGCTTGTGACGCAAGCCCGGAGCCATTTCTACAGCCTTCGCAACGGTGTCACGAACAATGACTTGGCAATGCCGGCGGCATTAGTCGAGGATGCCTTTTGGCAACGCTTTGTTTTACTAAAGTGCAGTTCCGAGGTCTGAGCGTGTTTTGTTATTTGATAGTTCGTGACGTGGCGAAAATTTGTGATGAGCCAAATGGTCACTTTTGATGAGAATGACGACTATTTTGGCGACCGTAAACAAGTTGACGAGCGACAGAGAACATGGTTTATTTTGTAAATAAACCACAAGTTGCACACAAGTTTCCATGCCCTTCAGTGGCGGCGCGACAATTTTTTTCTTAGGCAAGACGGAGCCGATATGTCTTAGCCTTTTCTTCTTGAGCCCAAGGAAAACAGCTGAACTGCAGTAAAGTTGGTCAAGCCGGTGAGAATCGGCTTGTATTAACGCGCCGCCACTGATGCCCTTGCCGGTAAATCTTTTAAGAAAAAAAGTCATTATTAAAGTTAGTTCTTTTTCCTTTTTAAAACCAAATTGGTTCAGTAAAGACGGTATTTAGAATTTTATTATATACCTAAGGATTTACGAAATTCATCGACTGACGCGCTGAAGTCAGATAAATTGTCCTGATTTGATTAGCAGAGCGTTTCACTAGACATTACTTTGTAAGTATAGTTCTAGTTACTTTGTAAGTGGAGTTCAAACGGCCATTTCTGATGTCTGCAGTACCTAGAGATTTACACATCTATCACCACGAAGACCGCAAAATATGTTGACGCTACGCAATAAAATAACATTAGATATTTTTGCGCACCTTGCTTGTGGAGATATTAAAGCAAAAGTTTAGTAATGTTATCGATAAATATTGTTTAATAGGTGTGTACATTGAATAGGCACAACAATAGGTGTAGTGGACCGCATCGCCGGAGCGGTGCCTATACTGACAATGTGTTACAACCTTTTGTGTCATTCAAGTGGAATAAATCATTGTGATTTAAGGTAAGAAGTAACAATAAATTGAAGTACGTGATGGTTGCAAACTGGTTCTACTAATACACGTTTTATTTCCTTAATTTTCAGAAGTTAAAAAAGGAAAATAGTAAAAAGAAGAATATAGGGAACATGGAGACTCATTTCTGGTTGTGCCCCAAATCTGAAATGAAGAAAATGTTCAGGCATTTTTTCCACCATGTTATGCAGTCTCTTCATTCTGTGATGTGACCCTAGTGAAAAAGGGTTTAAATGACAAATTACTAGTATGAAACTTGTACCGTTTTTTATGGCCACTGAATTAAGAGATTGCGTAACAAAATGCTACAACAACAATGCCAGTAAAAAGATCTTAGAACAGAAAAATGCTAGAATGGCAACTAGAAATTTCACTTTTTTGAGATCCACAAACTGGATGTAGGGAATGTAAGGATGCCCTAGTATAGACGTACGGCACGGACGCACTAGGTGTGTCGGTCTATGGGGGAGGCCTCTATGTCCATCTGTGGACGTCCATGGCTTATGAGCCGCAAATGTAAACAGGACAATTCATCTGATTTCAGCGCCTGAGTAGATGAATTTTGTAAATCATTAGGTTTTTTTTTTATGACATAGGCGGCAAACGAGCAGACGGATTGCCTGGTAAGCAATTACCATCGCCCATGGGCACCCGTAACACCAGGGGAGTCACAAGCGCGTTGCCGGCCTTTAAGGGGGGTGGGAGCTCTGGGAACCTTACTCACCATCAGGAACACAACACTACAGACCTGAAAGGTAGTAGTGCTATTATGGCTGTGGTCTTCTGTAAGGAGGAGGTAATTCCCCAGTTGGGCTGCTCCAGATTCAAGCGTGATGGTCATCGCTGTGCCCTACCTCTCATAAATAGAGAATAATAAAGTTCACAAATAGAGAGTTAGGGCACCCTGTAGAGACGAAACCCGAGCGTTATTGCCAATCTAACCGAATTGCAATAAAAGACTTAACGACTTGTATGGAATTTTGATATGTTCGGTCATATCACAATTGGAGCAAGGCCAGTAAAACGTACAGCGAAGACGTACAAGTATGTAGTGTACGGCATGAATTGCTGTAGGTATTTTACTTTTAATTTATAACGCAGAAGTCTAGGGTTCCAGATATCGACACAGAAACGTGTTTTTTTTCGAACCTGACTTGGGCTCCATGGCCCTAGCGGCACATTAGAGTGGGGTAGCTTGGGAAAAATTAAGGACCCTTCCGCTCCAGACTTGATTTGTACTACTGGAATACTCCTACTAAGTTTACGCTTCCAGCGAGTTTAGTTGAGACGATCTCAACCGAATCTGAGTGGTAGAAACGTGTTTGAATCGACAAGGATTCTGCCAAAGCAACATTATTTAAAAAAAATCGTCGGATTTCAGTAGATTTCAGAGTCGGGGCGTTCAATTGCTAGTTGTTTAAGGAGTTAGAAAAACCTACTGGTGTATGATTACGTTACGAAAATCATCGTGTATGTGTTTGATCTGTACAGTCGCCATCAGATATATCGGAGCTGTGGAGTCGGTCCCAAATATCTGAACATGCACTTTATCGCCTTGACAATAGAAGCGTCGTTCCGATTTGTGGCCACCTCCACAGCTCCGATATGCGATGGCGACTGCACTACACTTACCCATTATAATTACAAGCACAGTTATTAAGTAATCGCTACACTAGCATATCTAACAGAACAAAAGTCTATGTGAAAAAAAAAACTACCGCACAACAACACTCACGAGATGTTGACGAGAAACTACAAACACCACGTGAGTCAAGAGACGATGTGCTATCTTGAGATTTACTATTATTATCATTTCATCAGATTTACACGGGTGTAAATGAACTACGATTATGAAAGACTGGCATAGTCACCTAATTTGTTCAAAGCTTCGACAAAAAAAGTAAAGTAAAGTAGTTTTTCCGTGAATGAAAAACGGTTCAACAGATCAAATAGAGACCTTCGTGTTTTTTTTTTACTTAAACATTTTTTTTTTATGTCATAGGCGGCAAACGAGCAGACGGATTGCCTGATGGTAAGCAATTACCGTCGCCCATGGGCACCCGCAACACCAGGGGAGTCACAAGCGCGTTGCCGGCCTTTAAGGGGGGTTGGAGCTCTGGTAACCTTACTCGCCATCAGGAACACAACACTACATACCTGAAAGGTAGCAGTGCTATTATGGCTGTGGTCTTCTGTAAGGAGAAGGTACTTCCCCAGTTGGGCTGCCCCAGATTCAAGCGTGATGGTCATCGCTGTGCCCTACCTCTCATTGTTGGACGTAGTTTAAGGACATACCCGGGTCCATACATACATTAGAGGAGATCATCTTTTTAACTATCAGAGGGATTATTTTTTACTACATAACAGCTTTCTAGGAGTAACAGACAAACATGGCGACAGTATAAGGGTTGTGTTGACTACGAAATCCGAAAATGAAGACTAAGCATCATTATTGCGGTTACATTTTTATTGTCAGTCATATTATGTGTCACCAACCAGAGTATGTCCTTAAACTGCGTCACAGATCACCAGTGTCATACCACAGCTACGTTGTATTTTTTTTTATTTATCTCATTGCGAGCACAGACTCGTCTTATAGTGACGTATGGGACGCATCAGTCATTCGGTCCGCGTAATGCTGTGACGTCTTGAGGATATTCTTCTTTTAAAGGACGTGGCTTCCTGACAATTCCTTTATTTTATTTATCTCAATCACAGGATTGAGGATAAATAAATCTTAGGATCTAGTTAGGTAATAAATTAAAAAAAAATAACGCTTATCTCCCGTGGGAGTACACTCTAAGCTTGCGTGGAACGGGACGTTTTATGAGTAAGTGCGACGAAAATAACTTTTGTTATTTTGAAACGAGGGATTGATTTCGGCGATTTGATTCGTGATGTCATATGCGAAAGCTGAAGACACAAGACGAATTCGGCCAACACAGGGCAGTCACTCATTCTGTTAATTACATCTATTTTTACTAAGTAGGACTGATGATCTGCCCAGGATTGCGGGAAATCTTTTGGACCCGGGAGGTACAGGACAAAGTCATTGTGGAAATCATTAGAGGAGGCCATTCACACCAACGGACGTCTTTCAGTTGATGATGACGACATATGTTTTTTGTATGATATCAATGACAAACACAGGTAGGTACAGTCAGCAGCAGAAGTGGCTCAGCGTTTAAGGTGTTCAAAATGAGGTCAACACATCTCTATTGTCAAGAGAATAGAAGTGCGTGTAGGTCATTTTGAACATTTCAAGCGCTTAGCCACTTTTGCTGCTGACTGTACCATAGGCAATTGTAACATTTGTAACTAGCATAAAATAGGCATATCGCAAATTGATTAAATAGTATATAAATAAAATAAGATCAAAGGGGACGTGTTTACACATGTAGAGCAGATTTCAGTGTCAGGGCAGATCAAATTAATAGCCTTTGTAGATTACGGTCAACCATTTGTGGCACAAGTGACGAAAGGTCTTTTCTAAATCTAGACATTTATTTGAGCCTGATTTTCTTTCATAATGACAATTAATACTAATAACCGATTGTCTGTCTGGTGTGTCTTGACTTTGTTTGAAAATGGATACCAGAGCTTACCCGAAACATGTCGCTTAGTGCGGTATAAGTTACACGTGTGTTCATCCGTTTGTAACTAAATTGTAGTAACTTGATTGATTTCTTTTTAAACAATACCTACTTATCTACCTATTACCTATTTAAATTTTTAATACCTACCTAGTTCCAAGTAATTTTTAGCAACGTTGTAATAGCTGCAGGCTTATGCCCGGAATACACGAGGCTACTTTTTCAAGTCAGTATAGTAAGTTAGTTAGTAAGCTAGTAAAACTGTCCTGACTTGAATACAACACAACCTGGCTTGTGCTGTCAACATGATGCCAGTAATTTTAAGTCAGTTCGAGTGCCAGTACCTTTGCAAAGTGTCGTAAAAAAATAGTCAATATGAACGTAATTCGTAAAAAATAACATAGCATAAATGAAACAATTATTAAAAACTATGTAAATGTATGCTAGATGAATTACTTGAAGATATATTAGAAAAACGTGTATGGACACATGGCACTAGCCGGATGGATACTAGCTTCACCGGCCGCACGAAGACAGTAGGTACACAAGCCAGGCTAGCGAAATCAGTGGTGGGGGATGCTACTAGCTATTAAAACTATCCCGGCTTTAGCACTAGCTTACTAGCCTGAAAGTTAAGCTAGTTTTGTATAAACGAAGATAGACACACTAGCTTGCTAGCTTACTAGTACTAGCTTGCTTAGCTTGAAGAACTAGCCTCGTGTATTCCGGGCATTAATTATATGATCAGCTAGATAAACAAACACAGTTTCGAATCAAAACCCAAATACTTTACAAATAATTTTAAACAATCTTGCTATAAGCAAAGCCGAAGTTAATTCTTAAAAAAGCTTCGGGTGTTCTTTTCTGCGTCTTGTCCATATCAGTTTTAACTAATTATCATTGTCCATACAAGCCAATTGCCGAGTTAACTAAGTTTCTCGCAGGTAAACAGTTCTCAAAAAACAAAGCCACTTTGTTTTAGGTTTCTGCGGACAATATTTCCTCAGTCGACGTCAACTTGTTTCATATTACGCCTATTTAGTATGACACATGAAGAAGTTCATGACTTGCGCCAGCATGAAATGAAGTAAACACGAAGAGTATTAATAGTCAGGCGTCAGGCGTCACATGTGTCGGATTTGGGGCATCGACTCGCCGTGGGCGGATGCTGTTCGAAAAGGTATCCGATTTGTAGCCGGATATATGACGGATAGTGATAGACGACTGCCTACCGCGAATATCTAAATTCGAATATTATCTATCGCACTCTATTTCAATTCTCTCTATACCTCGGCTGATTATAGCACTACCCCCATCTCACGTGGGCAAATACCGCCGGATAGGCAGCGGCGTCCGTGAGGCACTAGTCCCACTGGCGGCGATCGGCGATCAGTATCCTCGCCATGAGTTGTGACATTGAGGTTTTCGAGAACGAGTATAGAGTTCTGTGTATCTCGTTCGCACTGAAATAGTACAAGCGAGATGCATAGTAAACTCGAAACTCTTTATGGTAAGGGTACCGGTATCCTTAAACTACGTCCAACCATAGGGTAGGTAAGGCACAGCGAAGTACCATCACGCTTGAGTCTGGAGAAACCCAACTAGGGAAGTACCTCCTCCTTACAGAAGACCACAGCCATAATAGCACTGCTACCTTTCAGGTAGGTAGTGTTGTGTTCCTGACTACTAACCATCAGGCGGGCCGTATGCTTGTTTGCGACCGTCGTTGTATTTAAAAAAAGTCCCACTGGCGGCGATCAGCGAGTAGCGATCGGCAAGTAATTTCTTCGTGGGCGAGTGATTTCTCTAAGAAAAAGTACTCGCCGGCAGTGTGAACAGTCAGCGATGAACTATAAATACATCTGTACCCTTAACATGAGTTGTGAAATTACGGTGATGTCACAACTCATGGTAAGGGTACTGTCTCTTTTTACGCGGTACGCGGTATACCTATGTCTTTTTTCGTTTCTTGGGCGAGAAAATCGCCGATGGCTAATCGCTTACTCGCTCTTGGTGGGAACAACTGCGTCAAATCCGAATCAACAGCTACTACCTACTTACAATAAAATGCAGTCTTTATCAAGCCTTGTTTTCAATGAAAGTTAGGTACTAAAGAATTCTAGAAATATCTCAAAATCAGGAGTGTAATGTATGAAAATAGACGGTTGCATCAAGTATCCAGTTCAGCCATCAGTGACCTAGTCTCGTAATAATCTTGGCAAATGGCCTCGAAACCTTATATTGGATTTATTAAGATGAATGGGGTCATGAGCGATGTCGTGGGGTAACGCGAGGGGTGTGGTGTTATAGTTTTATTATTTGTATGATTAATAGGGTTAATAGCTAATAGCCGGACGAACTATGGTAAAATCTATATAATAAATAAATAAAATAAGTTTGACGACCGCTCTGGCCTAGTCGGTAGTAACCCTGCCTAATGTTGTCGGTAGTATCCCAGTCAGGGCTTTGATTTGTGTGATGAGCACAGATATTTGTTCCTGAGTCATGGGTGTTCTCTATGTATGTAAGTATTTATATATCGTCGTCTAGTACCTAGTACCTACAGCACAAGCCTTACTGAACTTACCGACTAGGTCGATTTGTGTAAGATTGTCCCGAAATATTTGATTTCATTAATTTAATAACAGCATATTACAAGACATCCTTACAAAAATTGACTGAGCCCCACGGTAAACTCAAGAAGGCTTGTGTTGTGGGTACTCAACCAACTATATAAAAATATATACCTAATATAAAAATACTTAAATACATATAGAACACCCATGACTCAGGAACAAATATCTATACCTTCACACAAATAAATGCTCTTACTGGGATTTCAACCCAGGATCGTCGGCATCATAGGGTCACTACCCACTAGGCCAGACCTCTAAAAATACATTTATATATCGTAAATGAGAATAGTTTATTCTCGGTTTATGTACACTTTTGTGCTGGATGGTTAAAATAAAAATTGTCGAAATGTGTATATAGGTTAGGATAGGATAAGAATTTATTGACATATGTGGTTTTTGTAAGATTAATGATTTTGAATTGAATTAAACAGTGTGATTATTATTGCTATCGATTTTAGGAATTATTTGAAAATGTATTTGTATAACCCTACGTGGGATTTTAAGGTTTATGCAATGGCTAAGGACATACTGTATAAATAAATATATATTCTTTTTTAATTATATTTTAAAAAACGCTATACAAGGGACGCCCTAATTTATATCACATGATGAACAAATATTTACCGTCTGTGTGATTTTCAGTGATTGGATCGGCTTCCATCACCATTGCGATTTCACCCTGAAACAAACAAAATAAGCATAAATCAAAAATACGATTTTCGACATTTTCACAAATATTTGGGTTTATTTTTCTAGCATACACAGCACTTTACTGGCATATTACATTACACAAACTTATTATTAGGTATAAAAAAGTGGTGTAACTTATAAGTTACTCATTTCATAATTCATAGTCAAGAACGGCTGTCCGTGTCATGACAACACTCGCCATGTAAGGGACTATTGGGTTTAATGAAATTTAAAATGTACTAGCCTATTGGGTGTAAAGGATGGACTAGCTACTGGGCATTTGAATAAAAAACCAAACGCCTCGCCTGCCTAAAAAAAATGATATACAGTGTGTAAGTTTAATACGGGCGAAGAATTAAACTAGACATAGGATTTGCCAGTACAATCATTAACCAAAAGGTTTTTCTTTGATTAAACCTATTTATACATATGTAATATTTTTTTGTAAAATTTCTGAGCAGTAATGTACTTACTACGAACATTACGGGATATAAGCTTTTGAAACTAACTGTCAACGAGTGTTTAACTCGAGTGTGTTGCATTACATTGCGGAGCGAATTTTTTTATACTTATGGATAAAATTTTAATTGTACTTCTAAGAAAGAGTTATCTAAATACATTTCTTATGTCCTATTCTACCCTCCGTTAAGAGATTCGCCCGTATAAGATTTACACACTGTACAATTTTATTTCCGGCAGACGGTGACTCGCCATTCGTCTCTTATCAACTCCTTTAAACATATTCCGGCCAAAAAGGGAACAGTTACGCGATGTGTTGACGTGATGTATCAAACAATTATACATTCCAGTATAATGCATGTTCTCTCCCACTCATGTAATACTTTGTGGGTAGATTTCCAACAAACACATTCATGCAACGAATATGACTGCATCCCACACAAAATAGAATGCAACTCACCGCCAGCCACCAGAATTCCAAGATCCATGTCAACGGGCCGACTCTTTAGCATTTCATTAATTATAACGTCAAGAAAATGTCAAGCTATATTGGACACGTTGTATACAGCTTACTGATATATAAATGTATGATTATAATATTTAAATTTGGAATGATGTCGCAGTTTGATTAAGATTCTTTTCATAACTAGTGCGTAAAAAGTGCACTTTTCGCACGCATTTCCCCTTTTAAGGTACTTGCTATGAAAAATTAGGTTCGATACTCGTGAAAAAACTTCTTTAAGACTCGGGTGATTGTCACCCTCGTTTCACTCGGGCTCCAACGTTCACCCTCGTCGAAAAAAAAATTTTTTTCACTAGCATCGAAATGTACTATTTTAAGTGTCTGAAGAAAGCGAGGAGGCTAGTAAAAAAAGTTTAAAGGAGTCAGAAAAAAAGTGCCCCTCAATTAACGTAAATTAAAAAAGTTATATTACTTATGTTAGTTTTGAGACAATAATTAAGCATGAAGAATCTGTATGGACATTCATCTCTTTTTGCATTGTATTACTACTAAAGTTTAGAAAACGAGCACTAAATCTATTTATACAAATTGTATGCTTAATTAACGTCACAAACAACAGAGTTTAACTTTCTACAAGTCACGCTGAATGGCGACATCATTATCAAAAAAATCCCATAATAACCTTCTGAATTCGAATTGGAAAATCCCTTAAATTCAAACACTATGCAAAACCTATCTTTGTTTCTCCGCTTTACTTAACGAACTCGATGATAATAATGATTGTACGGCTAGTTGTAGCTGCATTTTATTATTTGATCTATTTATTCCTGGTTTATCTTATTCCCGATTCCATATTAAACTAAAAGCTTGGCTTTTTAGTTTATATAGAATGATCAAGTAAAATACATTAACTAAAAAAAGCATGTGACCATATTCCTAACCTACACAAAAGTCAATCTGTCATTACGATCAACTCTTTTTCAGTTGTTTTATTTCTGAAGCTTAACTTTTTTAGTTGTTTTATTTTTAAACTAACAGCTTAGCTTAGCTATTTTAGTTTATATACATACATACATTTCAGCCGTATGTAGTCCACTGCTGGACATAGGCCTCCCACAAATATGACTTGTATCATCTTAGGGGTAGTTGCCATAGTCGCCACGCTTGGCGGGCGGGTTGGCGACCGCAGTAGCTGTAGATTTAGTATCGATGGACGCTGCTGCCCGTCCGTAGGATTTTTCCCTTTGTCGCCTCTTACGACACCCGCGGGAGGAGATGGGGTGGTGTTATTCTAGTCAGCCGGCATCACACGGCAAGTTTAGTTTAGTTTATATACAATGATTAAATAAACTAAACTAAAAAAACATGTGACCAGCATAACGTAAGATATTCCTAACCTACACATAAGTCAGTATGTCATTTATGAATGATCAGCTCAGCTCTTTTTAGTTCTGTAATGACAGGAACATTTGTCTTCATTAGAGTAGGAAGAGGGTTGCTTTATATTCGTTTATATTTTAAATTGAGCTTTCACTATAACTCAGTAAATAATAAAAGACGCCTTTGAAAATATACTTTCTTTGTTTACCAGTCTAATTAGCAACGGGCGGGAGCAATATTTTCTTATACTGCTTGAAACATTTCAAGAAAAGTAGCCTTCGTCCTCGACTTCGTATTGAGCAGTTAAAAACTTTTAACTAATAAAAAAGAAAGTGGACCACTAACGAAACAGAAATATGTATTAAACTAAGGAAAAATCAAATTATTTTTTATGAAATATTTAAATTTGTTTTGATTTTTAACGATGGAGATGCGGGATGTGAACCGCGATAGCTGGAGATGCGGGTTCAAATCCCGACCCGGACGCCGGAGGTTCTCATCGCTTTTGCTTAAGTATCCTGCTCCTCCTCAAGTCGTTCCCTCACTGCTGAGGATCGTGGCTTCGACGGAAACGTTGCAATAGGCTTCTCCATTTATTGCGGTCTTCAGCTTGATGGAGAGCCTGTGACATCGGCATCTGCAGTTCTTTGGAGACCTGGTCTGACCATCGTGTGGGACTGGGTCCTCTTGGACGCCTACCATCAACCTTGCCTTGCTTAAGTATATGTAATATATTTCAATTTTTTAACATGTTTCTTTAAATTATAAGGCAGCTTCAGGGCAGTCGTGTCTGAATATAATGGATACATTTAACAAAACAAAAATATATAGCCATGACTTTTACCTTGGCGTAGTCTTGTATACATATTTTACATGAAAAAAAAAAGGGTTCAATACTCCTCGGCAGATGTCGCTACACGTCACCTGTAATGATTTATACCAAGAAGGATAAGATAGAGGAATTTGACACGTCTAAGCGGCGCTCGTATAGCACAACTGGTAGTGCACTGGGCTAATGATCCAGTGGTTGTGCGTTCGAGTCCCGCTGCGAGTCAAATTTTTCTATTTTTCTTTCGACTTAAATATGTTTTACATGTATATACATTTTAAGATGTGACCGTACAATTAATTATACTACAATTCCCTTCGATAACACAAGTAACCATATTTGCAAACCCTTATTACGAAAACAAAATTACTATTGTTTTCACATTGTAATTTGATGAGTAACACGTTATCATATCAATGTCTGATAAGACCTAACGCACATATAAAAAGGCGTAAGTCCTTTATGACGCAAGCCTTTCAATTCGTTTTACTTCTGCGCTGCGACAGCGCCAGACTGTCTTGTTATTTAGGTGAGTCACTCGGAATTCGTAGCCCAGGGACGCGTCAATTAAGTTACGCATTATTTGTCAATGTTTTTTACGTTTGATGTAATGGCGGTTTAAATACCAAGTATCATATTATATTTTCGTAATGTTTACGAATAATGTGGTCGAATATTTAAAGCAGGACGTATGGGTTTTTTCCGGGATTTTCTGCGTCGTAGGCAAGATAGTACCAACTGTTTTGTTTCAAAACAAATTTCAGAATATTATTTTCAGCCTGTGAACGTGTATGATGGATTCATGGCTTTACTATACACTACTTTCTCAACCACTGCAGTAAAGCGTCAAATATTTAGTAATAGAGTTACCAAATGTAGTCATAGACTTTTACCATTTAAATAGACGAGGCGTGCTAATAATAATACCACGATCGAAAGGAATGGTCTTGGAGGAATGTAACTTTCAATAGGTATGGCAGAGACGGCACTGTTGTCGTCCGTTCTTGTTAGTCTTACATATTTTTGTTCTCCTTCCTGAACCTTTCAGAACTTTCAGAAGTTGGAGGGATATAAACAAATACAATTGGAGTTTTCTTGTGTTTTCAACCGAAGTTGCCGTAATTAATACAGAATAAGCTTATATTTTGTTATAAAGAGTGCCCTGTAAAGCAAAACTATAGTGAACTGTTACATCTTGGGTTGCAAAAGCGTGAGTATATTTATCCCTTACTGGCGTACGCGGATGCGGATTCAGTCATTATTCCTTCTAGGCACAGATCTATAAGTCTATAGCAGCAAGTGTTACGATATACATTTGGCAGCTTCAACTGTTAATAACTATATTATGTTACTACTTCCTTACGTAAGTACAAAAGTTATGCAAACATTCACACTTAGACACCGACATCGATTAGCAACTTAGTGCTAACATCGTAAGTAATAAACACTCGGAAGCCCTGTAGATATAGGCTAGACTTATTTCCACCACTTACCTATAGTCATCACTTTAAGTAAATAAATCAATTACTACTTAGTTATAGACGGATAAACTCATTTGTAATTATATCGCACTAAGCGATATGTCTCGTATCAGTAAATGATACACCCTCAACACGAGCGGTGTGTCCTGACTCGGCTTGAAAATGGGTACCAGAGCTTACCCGAAACATGTCGCCTAGTGCGATATAATTACACGTGAGTTTATCCGTTTGTAACTAAGTAGTAAATAAATAAATATTTCAAGACGTTAGATTGATATTTCAATTACTCAAATATTCACTTGCTAAAATGTACCGTTTGTATATAAATGTATGTCCTACAAATCTGTCCGCGAACATCGAAAATCGCCAATCTCGAACGATTGTTTCTGTCACTCTAATTACACCTCAGTCGTAGTGAGAGCGTGGGCACAGCAGCGTTTCTGTCCCGCGTTTTCCCGACGTTCTCATATAAAATGGCACGCTGCGGAGACGCGTACCGATATGGAATCGCCAGGAAAACATCGAGTGGCCGCCGCTAGTCTGCCAGGGCCCTAAAAAAGACCTACCCAGGACTCTGCCCCAAGTTCAATTTTCAACTTTGGTGGTAGCCCATCCGAAACGTAGCCGTGACAGCTCGGTTATAAAACGTGGAATGGAAAGATATCCTTGGAGTGTCTACGATAGAATCAGAAATGAGGATATCCGTAGAAGAACCAAAGAACATTCCCTGCGGGATGGCACAGTTGAAGTGGCATTGGGCAAGCCAGATAGCCCGGAGAGTCGATGGTCGTTGTTGTATACCCCTCCGGATTGCCTAAGTTCGGGGGGCATAACGCATTTTCCCAGGAGTAAAAGACAGATGCTAGACAAGTCTAGAATGGCGACTAAAAATACTATTTATAGGTCGCTAAGTCTGCTTGTCTCATCAGCTTAAGTAATTGCATTGCACGTTTCGAGTCAAGTAGGAAGGAATTTAAATCAAGGCCGGCGGTCAGAAATCGTGGAGGTCGAATCTTTTAAGACCAGTACAGTCGTATGCATGACTTAATATGGTAGCACATAACGCTGAACGTGTACGAAGGTTCGTATACAATTTTAGGAATTATACCATCGGAATAAGGATCAAAATCGTAAACACTGTACTACGATGTACTTAATTAGTAGGCGATGTATGTAGTTTTGCTAGTTTTCTACTGTTCTACACGATGTTGTATCGTGTATGTTGTTGGTTAACTTAATATCTACACTTAATACTTATTACAAAGGTGAAAGTTTGTGAGTGTGTATGTTTGATACTTCTTCACATCTAAACGGCTGGAGCTATTTTAATAAAATTTGGTATGGAGTTAGCTGACACCCTGGATTAACACATACGTATTTTCCCTGATTAATTAACCGCGGGAAACACCGCGAGGCACAGCTAATATACTATATGGAAAGAAAATAGTACCACCCCATTTTCACCCGCGGGCATCGTAAGTTTCCAGAAGAAAAAACCGACGCATGGACAACAACTTCCATCGAATCCAAAACAACAGCAACTGCGGTCACCAACCCGTCTGCTAAGCGTGGCAACTATGGCAAGCCCCCACCAGATACAACTTATGTTTGGTGGTGTCCAACAGTGGACGTCTTACGGCTGGAACGATCATGATGGCAGGAGGTATCAAAGGCTTACTATGCGATTTCTTGTGTGGGCAGATTCGCGAGTCCACTATGACCGTTAATGGTCACATGACATTAGTAAACTAGTTTCCATCATAATAAAAAAAAGCGAAACATTATACTTGGTAACGTCGCCATCGGATATAGAAAACAACAAGGTGCTTATAAAGATCTGCACACGGCACTGCTGTTTACAATTTAAGCCAAGGATAGACTAGGGGACAAATGTCCGGCGACAATTGTCGGCGAGATATCAAACGAACTCGACCGACAAGTCCGGCGACTTCGCCGGACACTTGCAGGCATAGTCATGGCTTGTCGGGCGCTGTGCGGCTACGTCAATCTATGTCACTCGACGTCGCTGGCGATACGGGTTGCAGGACATTTGTTCCCTAGTCTATCCCTGGCTTTAGGCATTGTGGAGGTAGTTACTTTTATTTAAATCGGTTGTTTAACTTGTTATATAACATACTTCTTCGGGAAATAGATTGCCAACTTTTCTCGTCTTATTATTGTGGTAATTATTACTTTTAAAAAAATCGGGATAATTTATTTAATACCACACTACTTACAGAGTATTGCGTGACCTGCCGGCGTAAAGAAATTTCTATAAATTAAATACTACTTTCATGTATTAATAACACATTTTATTCCTTCTTAGTAGAATTACTTGTGTTGTAATAATAAGAGGTTTTTTTTTTTCAAAGTACGATTAACACTTAAAAGAAATGGGGTTAAAGACTTCAATAGTAAACAAAGACACGCACTAAAACCATCGACAGCAATAAACATTACTAGGCAAAGACAATAAATCTAGACTGCTGTCAAAACGGACCAACCCTGAAACTTGAGCCAGCGACTCAATCTAGGAGGAATAATGACTGGAGAACGCATTCGCGAGCGCCAGTAAGGGACAATGATATTTTGGCTTTTGCAGCCCAAAATGTAACAAGTCACTATAGTTTTGCTTTACAGATCATTCTTTATACCTAAAATATTAGCTTAATCTGTATTAATTACCGCAACTTCGGTTGAAAACACAAGAAAAGTCCAATTATATTTGTTTGTATCCACTTTGACAGTTCTGAAGGGTTCAGTTTGGAGTGCAACAAAAATATGTGAGACTATGACAAGGCGGACAAAAATAGCGCCGTCTTTGCCATACTTATGGGAAGTTACATAAGACCATCCCTTTCGATCGTGGTATTATTAAGCATGCTCCGTCTAGTTAAATGGTATGTCTATGGACTGAATATAACTACGTAGAGTTCGTTCGCAGTACAAAATGGCTTCGAAAAATGACAGCTATCTATTCTGCTAACAGCTATCCCCTCAACCCCTTCCTCGGCTTTAGATCAAATACCTGCTATTAAAAAAACGTTGTAATTGGTCTATCAAAGATTTACATTTCAGCTGTATACAGTTCACTGCTGGACATAGGCCTCCCACAAATATGACTTGTATCATCTTGGGGGTAGTTAATGGCGACAAAGGGAAAAATCCAACGGAAAGGCAGTAGCGTCCGTCGAAACAAATCTACAGCTGCTGCGGTCGCCAACCCGCCTGGCCAAGCGTGGCGACTCCGCCATAGCTCTTACGACACCCGCGGGAGGAGATGGGGTGACGCTATTCTAGTCAGCCGGCATCACACGGCAAATTATTTTTCAGTTGGTAAATATTGGTGACATGTCCCATAGTCCATGTCACGAGCACGCTCTGAACGGCTACATTCCCGTAAACACCGCCATTGCCAGGGTTCAACGAAACTATTACGGCACGCGACTTTCACTCGACATGTTGTGAATTGTGATTAGTCGAATGCGATGTCGCTTATTGTTTAAACGATTCGATTAATTCTACAGTCAACTGAGCAATGCGATTTTTAAAGTAACACGACAAGGCCAAACAGACATGCCGCCCATTGGTAAGGCTCTTGAGGCTATCCTCAAGAGCCTTACCAATGCCGA
Source organism: Grapholita molesta (assembly GCA_022674325.2). NCBI lineage: Eukaryota > Metazoa > Arthropoda > Insecta > Lepidoptera > Tortricidae > Grapholita > Grapholita molesta. The sequence continues at coordinate 14,238,730 of CP053137.2, forward strand.
CACTTGCCGACTCCTTTCTTTCTTTTAAAAAAATGCGTTCTAGCCAATCCGGTTGGCTCAATTTGCCAATGTCATTGTCAACAGGTTGTAACCCGCGAACAGGGCGCCGACCCTTTAAAAACCTACGCACTTCTTTTTTGGTAAAAAAAAATGGTAACCTTTAAACATGTGGTGGAAATAATTATGGCAAGTTGGCATGGGCACTTTAGACTTTAAATATCTCGGTTCCCCCCCGGCGACCGGACTCGACTGGAGGCAGCAGTCTGTTTAGAGTTGTGGATTCGCCAACCCGCCTGCGAAGTGTTGCGATTACGGCTTTCCCCGCACGGACGTCCAACGGTGGACCCAGGCCTCCTCAATCGTGGCTGACAAGATGATGAGTATTTAAAGGATAATTAGCAAGTACAGTCAGCAGCAAAAGTGGCTAAGCGTTTGAAGTGTTCAAAATGAGGTCAACACATCTCTATTGTCAAGAGAATAAGAGCGCGTGTAGGTCAATTTGAACACTTCAAACGTTTAGCCACTTTTGCTGCTGACTGTACGCACAAATGACATACAATACATTGCTCCCAATTAACCTTTATTGAATCACCTTAACCACCTTAACTGTATTTGTAATTAGAATAGGTATTTAAAAACTTTTGCATGTGCTTAATTTTTTTTAAACATGTTTAATTATATTAAATCAATTGATTGTCACGTTTCGGTGCCGTAAGTCATCACTGGTAACACACATTGATTAACAATTAACACTCACTATGTTAATTGTTAATTATTGTACTGTCTCACGAAAGTTTAAATACAAACACACATTTAGTGTCTTTCACTATCGGCCTCATCTTAAAGCTCAGTCGCTCAACGAGCTATGGAGACAGCTATGCTCGGAGTTTCTCTACGTGATCTAATCAAAAATTAGTAGATCCGTAGACGAACTAAGGTCACCGACATAGCCCAACGGATTAGCAAAGTGGCAATGGGCAAGCCACATTGCACGTTAAGCAGAAGGCCGATGTGGTCGAAAAGTGCTTGAGTGAAGACCACGGACTGGCAAGCGCAGCGTAGGACGTCCACCCACAAGATGAACAGACCTTATAAAGGTTGTCGGAAGACGCTGGATGTAGGTTGCTCCCACAGATGCCTATGGAGAATTTGAGGCCTATGATCAGCAGTGGACGTCTTATGGCTGAGATGTTGATGATGATGGATATTAAATGTAATACTACCAATATTGTTTCGATAGTTTTCATATGTAAAGAAACACTTTAAAATGTTGGTCCAATAATTATTGTAACTGGGTATAATATACTCTCAATTTTAAAAAAGACAAATATTTATACTTGTTTTGATTTTTAAGGAATTAGGTATATGTATAATAGGTACAGGAAAATTCATTAAGGTAAGGTCCGGTTAATTTGGTTTTCCACTTTTTTTTGCTAAGTGGGTGCCGTGTGATCCCGGCTGGCTAGAATAGCACCACCCCATCTCCTCCCGCGTGTGTAGTAAGTGGCGACAAAGGGAAATATCCTACGGACGGACAGCAGCGTCCGTCAAAACCCAATCTACAGCTACTGCGGTCACCAGCCTGCCAAGCGTGGTGACTATGGCAACTACCCCCCAAGATGATACAAGTCATATTTGTGGGAGGCCTATGTCCAGCAGTGGACTGCATACGGCTGAAATGTATGGATGAAATTTAGGGACGGTGGAGTGAATCGAGTCTTATACAATCTGTTACTGTGACCAACTTACAGTCAAATGATAACCGTAACTTCATTATCACAGGTAATAGTAAATATTGTGATAATTTGTTTTTATGACAAATTGATAAGATAAAATAGTTACATGTGTTCTAGTACAGTAACACTTGACTCATAGGAAAGATATTGTAAAATTTGAAAACCCACTTTTGTAGACCTGACACTGAATTAATGACAAGTTAAAATTAATAAGTTACAACTAAAACGGATTTTATCGTGTATACTAATTTAAACTTCATCCCGACGTTTACGTGTAATTATTATACGCGATAAAATCCGTTTTAGTTGTTTTATTTCATGAGTAATTATCGCGTCAACAGAAGACAATATTCAATGAGTTAAGTTTTAAAATTTAAAGCCTGCTAGCAGCTTGCCTACAGAAGTCATATATGCCTCATAATAGTTTTTTGAATATAAGAGAGTAATCAACATTGCTTCAATAAATATTTTTTTGTTGTTATTCTGTCCCATCAGCCAACTGAAGCATAGTTTGTTAGAAGAAATGTCCGCATCCTACTAATACGCTTTATGGAAGGCTCTATGGAAGAGGCATATATCTACCACAAATTTTCATGTTTTGTGTTTTTGTTGTCATAAAACTATGGTTTTTAGAGTAAACCAGGGAAACATAACCACGGCAACAAGTGATATATAGTGATATAAAATAGTTGATTGAGTCATAAATAAATCATAATTGCTGTTGATAAATCATAATTGCAATTGTGTTCACAAATTAACGTAACATTAATGGTACCTGATAAAAAAAAAAAAACAAATTTTAACATATAACTAGCTTGAGCAGACTTTGTTTGTATAACTATAACTAGCGACCTGTCCCAGCTTTGCATGTGTGCGATGCTGATATTAGTATTTTTCCACAATTTAATTAATGTTATTATACATAGATATAAACCTTCCTCTTCAATCACTCTATCTATTAAAAAACATTGTCAAAATCCGTTGCGTAGTCTGAAAGATTTAAGCATATATAGGGATATAGGGACAGAGAAAGCGACTTTGTTTCATACTATGTATGTATGTATACTAAGCCAACTGTGAAACCACAGAGTATCTTTTAAACAGAGTATCATATTGTGTATCAAATTACTTTGTGGGAGGATTCTAGAACGCCTGAGTTCAGACTAACATGTTTGCCAACATTATAATTAACTAACAAGGGTTAAAACAATAATTGTGCCGTAAATACCCTGTTTGTAATGGTCGTTTTAGAATAGAGCAATTATTGATTATATAGAAGCTGGTAACTCACATTTTATAAGATATTAAAATCGAAAGAAAAATAGAAAAATCTGACTCGCAGCGGAACCTGCAACCACTGGGTTCGAGTCCCGCTGTGAAACAAAAAAAAATCTATTTTTCTTTCGATTTAAATAACTTTGATATCTTTGGTATTATAAGTCATATATTGCTCGATATATATAATAGTCTGCATCACCCTCCTTGTTACGGAGTGAAACATGTTGAACAATGTTTGACTTATAAAATGTGAGTTACCCGCTTTAATACAATTAATATTTGAATCTCACAATAGTTTTGTGTTTATAATTAAAGCCCGGATGACGGGAGAAATTATGTGCTGTCGATAAAAAGCATGATGCAAATGAAGAAAAATTATAGGTAGTTGTAAACAAAATTAAAATGAGCTGTTTGCACTTATTTTATTATTACAATCGTTCCCGTGACCTGTAATATAGATAATAATTATAGTACCTATGTAATTAGTTATCTGAAATAATATATAACAAGCTACTAGGTACCTGAAGTAATATTATCTTATGTAGCAACCTGAAGATAATAAGTTTGGCCAATCAATTTCCAATTCAAAAATTGTTTGTATGGGTGTCAATAGAATAGTCAATATTTAATTAAGCACTAGTGAAAAGTCGTCCGGGCTTTGTTTATAATAGAGCAATTATATTTAGTTCCACATATAAGTAGCTGTCAGGTTTAAGCTCAGATTTTACCAGAATAGTCAATCTTATCAGACAAGACCTGACACACGACAAGACCTATTTAAGCTATTTTATATAAGAAATTTCATCTCCAAGTGAACAAGCCATGTTACATGTTTACCATCGCTAAGTTTTGTAATTTTTTGATTTATTAATTTATTACAAAAACACAACTATACTGACAGGCTTGTCCTATTTTGACAGTTGATTTTAATACAAAAGCAAATAACACATTGCTTTTTAATATTGTCGTCTTAATCTTAATAACCTTTATTGCTGATAAACTTCTTTTCTGTTTATCTGCCTGTCTTAAAGACACAAAGGTCTCCTCCAACGCCCTCCACTCCTCTCTATTTAAGGCAGTTCGGTACCATAATGGACCTACAGTCCTCTTTATCTCGTCCGACCATCACTTTTTTTGTCTACCTCTTTTCCTCTTTGTGTGGAATCTGGGGGCCCACTGACACGACAATATTCCACTGGGTTAATGGAATATTGTCGTAGCATACTACAAATAACTTCAGAGTACTAGTTTAATTTAAACACAACTTCCCGATATTGAGATAATGTTTATAAAATCTATTCAAATAAAATGAATGAAATAAAAGAACTGAACACAGGGTGGACACCTCGGCAACCACGAATGCAGCTAAAGGGTTCTAACGGGATGAAGTTTAAATTAGTATACGCGATATAATCCGTTTCAGTTGTTTTATTTCATGTACAATTATCGCGGCAACTGAAGACATAGACAATATTACGTTTTGTTTTCAGAGCTGGCATGATGTCCCAATTAGCGCACTCGCATTTACTTTACAGTCGTAACAAACTTCGTATTACATTACCAATTTTAGACTATGACACTCGTCTATATCGTGGTCCCAAGGTTACCAGGATTTCAGCACCAGCAGAAATGTTCCATAATGCATTTCGATATCACAATACCAATTAACAAACTTCTAATCACATTTCTCAACCCTAAAAAACTTAATTAGACTATGCTTTTCAACTAAATAACTGCGAAACGTTTTTTAAATAAATACGCAAAAAGGACTTACGTTGTTTATCAGTTCTATATCACCTTCACATCCATTAAGCACTTACACAAATAACTGAATATGTAAATTAATATTATGAAAACATGAAACACGGATTATTTACAATTATACAATATTTACAAATAGTCCACTTTCCACACGGCAAGACACTTGTGAAAAACCATAGACTAAACAGATGATTGACGGAAGTGTTAGAAAGGGACAGAATGAATAGTGGTGGAGGAGTTATCAATTATCGATAACGACAGTAAAATTATCGATATCTTTATATAGTAATTACTATATTAATATGAAGAATAGGAATTTCTTATATAAACTTTCGTGAGTCATTGTAATATTTTATAAATGAAAAAAATAACGGCTTTACTCACGCTTGTTATTACCGGCGTCGCCGGCCCGACACGCCCTACCGAACGTCGCGATGCCCGCGCTGCTCTTGGACCTATTTCTTGGTGTCAAAATCAGTTGAGGGCGGTCTGGGCCCATTCGTAGTGAAGCGAACGGATACTCAGTACTCTTAGTGCTTGAATATGGAGGCCTATGTTCTACAAAACATGTTGCACGAGTAACTAGTACTAGTGACCGTGATTAAAGCCGTTTCCTTTTCATATATAAAATAAGAAATTCACACTGAGTGGCAATAACGTTTAACACGACCCCCTTTGGTAGGAGTGTTTTAACTCAACACGATTTGTGAATTATCTATTTGCACATGTATCGTAAAAAGTTTGACAGTACAAGATATATATAGATATGGCCCTTTTAACTTTCAAAATAGTTACGTAATGTGCTAATTTTTGCACTAGTACAGTAATGTAACAGCAGATTTTTTCTTAAGTATACGGTATCATTCACTTATATTTAGTCACTCATGCGTCATGTTTTGGGCTATCCAACTAAAGGCCTATATAAAAGTCACTCATTACAATTTAAATTTTATTTAAATACATGAAAGTTGATTTTGTTATTGCTCTGTTAGCAGATAAGAGTCTCCGGATGATTATCTATGATAATATCTGTGTTCACACAAAAATCAACATCCTAAAAGGCTTAACTCGAAGACTTAATTGATACTACGTAACTAAAACCTCTATTATGGTAATTTAAAGACGATTACCTACATTCATATTATACATTTAGCTAAATGTATAATATGAATGTTGGTAATCGTCTTTATTTTATCGATATCTCAGTTTCACCCTGGTTTCTTGTGCAGCCCTACGACTTGTCTGTGGTAAAAATGTTGCCATTGTTAAACTCGATTACCCATTATCAAGTAAATTTATGTACAGTCAGAATAAAGTTTGTAATTTATAATCTGACAAACCTAAGTACAAAGTAACAGTAGTAGTATAATTTATAAAAGTATACTGCGTGTAAGAAAAATACTGTCATACCGTTCTCCATGTTTTTGCTAACTATGGACATCTGGTCAAACTGTAGTACAACTTTGACTTTTGTTTGTCAATCTATATTGACAAGTCTTTAAAATGAAATATATCGTGTAGGTTTGGGTTTAATGAGAATCAAGATTTGGATAACAAAAGCGTTTTTGCATGTGTAGCGTTCTGAATGTATTTATATTTTAATTCAAGGTAACGGGGAGGTATGTTGATAGCAGCTGGCAGCATTGAAAATTCTCCCTGCTTGTCACAGATGATCGCCGGACGGACACCCCACCAATCGTTTGAAAGCACAACCACTCGACTTTGCTTTGGACGTGGGCGATACCAAAACATAACATACCTCATGTTCGCGTGCTTATTTACAATAATCGAAAACTTTGACTGAAAACTAACGGCTTACATTATTTATTAGCAGCAGAGTGTTCCGTGAAGTAAAACAGTGACATTTGAACGAAATATTGGGATTTGGATAGTGAAAAAAATTATATTATTGAATTTTCGTGAATATGACGGCTTCTACGATGATTGAATTGGAGTCCTGGATTATCTACCAGTGTGTCCTGAACGAGTGCCATGTGTCTAGCTGTAAGTACTTACAATCTATTGATTTTAAAACTATATACGAAGCTCGCCACTCACAAACATTTAAAATATTTTAATACTACCTGTATATCTATTAAAAAAAGGATTTTTAATTTATTCCTTTATCTAAAGTAAATATTTCTCTACATAGTTAGTTCGTTATCATATCGTAATTAAATAAATAATTAGGGAAGACAACTAGGCGTGAGTACCCCAGTTCCAAGGAAAACATTGAGAATGTAAATAAATATTTGGGTACTTTGATTACATTCGTACTAATACAATCAGTTCAAAGGTTGATAGAAAACTGTTATTATATTTTATTTCATTCGTAATAAGCAGTGATCGGCACTAACGGTGCAAAACTTTAACAAAACTTGTTGAACGGAATTATAGTAATACTATCTATTATAGTAATAATATCTAGAAAAATACAAATAACTTTGGCAAATTAATGTGCAATTTAATTGTATATGTGAATCTCGATTTGCCAATATTTGGGTGTAAGAATATAATTGTTTTTTATGTTTCTATATATTATTTTATGTCCGCTTAACGAGTTTTATTAAAGTTTTGCACCGTTAGTGCCGATCACTGCTAATAAGCATTGTGAGACTGTTAGTAGGTATGTGTTTGTGTATATTCCTCTCCGAAACGGCTCCTCCAATTCGGTTGCGATTTCGGGCAAAGTTAAACATTACAGAACATTGACTGAGCCCCACGGTAAGCTAATGAAGATTCGTGTTGTGGGTACTCAGCCAACGATATATGTAATATACAAATACTTATTTACATAGGAAACACCCATGACTCAGGAAAAAATACCTGTGCTCATCACACAAATAAATGCCCTTACTGGGATTGAAACGCGTAACGATTGATTCATAGGCAGTCACTACTCACTAGGCCAAACCTGTTGTCACACTAAAGTAAACTGTATTGGTCTTAGATAGGTAGTAAGCGTAACTATAAGACTAAGGTACCTAGTACTTAACACTAAGCGTTAACTATAAGAGTCTAGACAGATGGATTGCATGTCGCCCAAAGTTTGTGTAGGAACTGCACGCTGACTGCATCCCGACCCGACATACCTATCATCTAGGTACCTATCTATGAAAATTGTTTGCCGTGTGATGCCGGCTGACTAGAATAGCACCACCCCATCTCATCCCGCGGGTGTCGTAAGAGGCGACGGGCAGCAGCGTCCGTCGAAACCCCATCTACAGCTACTGAGGTCGCCGACCCGCCTGCCAAGCGTGGCGACTATGGCAACTACCCCCAAGATGATACAAGTCACATTTGTGGGAGGCCTATGTCCAGCAGTGGACTGCATATGGCTGGAATATAATGAAAATTGCAATTAAGTTGCAGTCCGTCTGTATCGGTTACTTACACACTGACATATTTTGTTCTTGATTATTCTTATTTACTAACAGGTGTTGAGATTTGGAACACTAAACTATTCTGATACTCAACTCACGTTTTGTAAGTCGAATACTTGGGTACCTATCTATTCCTCGACATTTTTCCTTTCGTAACGAGGAGCATAATCATGTGATACGTTATTATTATTAACTGAATTAGGTAACTACGATTGAGAGGCAGTATTTGTCATGGTAATAAAACTAGTAGGTACCTACATAAAATTCAATTTCAATCTTGCATACTCTAGCTAGAATGATATTCGTGGTTTTCCAAGAGGAAAACCTAACCTAAGAAGGTTTAATGACGCAAATATCTGTATCAGAGCCCTGAGTGTAAGTTTTTAACGTAATACCTATCACTTTACCGTCGCGTTAAAGTTACCCATATAAATAACATTATCACTTACGCGTTCGAAACGTTTTTTTACGTCAAAAGAAAAGAAACTTACACTAGAGTTTCTGGATACCTATTCACAATTGACATTGTCCTACGGCAAGCTTATCGTTAAAAAGCGATGTCGTCCAGACACAAACTCCAAGTAGGTAGCGGACATTTATAAAACTATTAATTCTGTAGGTGTTACAAGCAGTGAAAACAAAGTCTTACAAAAAAATATAGGGGAGTTTTCAAAATTTGGTACACCCAATTAGCGAAAGTTGTTGAAAAAAATTTAATCACCCAGTTTCGTCACGACATTAAGAGTTAAATTACGATAAAAACTTGGTTTTGATGTTCGTTTTATAAACTTCAATCGATATTACAAACATAATTAAAGGAAACAAGTCGATATTCATAAAGATTTTATGCTTAATTGTCGTCACGAAACTGACAGTGATTTAATTTTTTTTTAACAATCTTCGCTAATTGGGTGTACCAAATTGTGTAAACTCCCATAGTGGTTGCTTATAAACTAATATTCACGGAGAGAGACACAGTAACTTAGATCCCTTACGACTCTTACGAGTTGCGTACAGTCAGCAGCAAAAGGGGCTAAGCGTTTGAAGTGTTCAAAATGACCTACACATACGCACGCTCTTATTCTCTTGACAATAGAGATGTGTTGACCTCAATGTGAACACCCCAAACGCTTAGCAACTTCTGCTGCTGACTGTACCTATAAGGAAGAATAAAACAACCAAACGAATTTACTTAAATTAAACTTCTCACTCTTACTCGCAGCTCCGTCACTTTCCCTCCGGTTCACGGTCGGCCCTCAATTAACGTAATGGTTTCTTCTTAATTCCTAATTAGAAGATATGTTTGTGTTTGTCTGTTTAGCGTCAATGAAACGAAATGTGACATTGTCTAGCAAAAGGGACCTTATTGTCGATGGCGCTTACGTCGAACCGCGTCGTATTTGTATTGCGGTATCTTGAACAACGGCGTAAGCGCCATCGACAATAAGGTCCTTTTTCATAGATAATGTCACAAATGCTTGCTTGAAACGCGTGCTTGAATTTAGTTTAACTGATATTATTCCGATATTAATTCTTAAGAGAGAGCGCTAGTGGCCTAGCGGTAAAGCCGTGCGCCTTGCAATCCGGAGGTCGCAGGTTCAAACCTCGGCTTGTACAGTCAAGTGTAAATGCGAAAGTTTCAAAAATATGTACCGAGCAACTCTATTGTACAGTCAGCGTCATATAGTTGCCAGCATTCAAAGTAGCCAAATAGTTCGGAACACCATATATACTCTATGGTGTACTGAACTTTTTGAGTACTTTGGATGCTACCAACTATATGACGCTGACTGTACGGTAAATAAGGTTGTAGGACGTATAATTATGAAAGGATTCTTCGGTACGTGTTTTTGCACTTGACTGTACACACAGCAACACTCTTAACTGTACATCGGTGGAGTTTATGCCTTATATAATAAGGTCTACCAGTGTATAGCTAGGAGTCAACAACACTCCTGTACCTACCAATGAGTTTTTCGGAACTTATTTTTAAGTACGATGTACCTACGAAATATTTTTTGATATTTACCGGGTCGCTTTCCGGAAGGACAAGCGGACGTATCCCAATAAGGCCTAGTTTACTAGAGGGGTTGGAAGGTCAGATGGCTGTCGCTTTCGTAAAAGTAGTGCGCACGCCAAATCCTGGGATTAGTTGCCAAGCGGACCCCAGGCTCTTGACTCGTGGCAAAATGCCGGAACAAGGCAAGGAAGATGATATTTATGTACTTATGTAATACACTTATGCCTGCCGCATATTTGACACAAAATTGTGATTTAATCATACAGTCGCCATCAGATATATCGGAGCTGTGGAGGCGGTCATAAATATCGGAACATGCACTTTACCGCCTTGACAATAGAGACGTTGTTCCGATATTTGTGACTACCTCCACAGCTCCGATATACATATCTGATGGCAACTGTACCTGAAATGACTTTTCTTTTGTTTACTCGCGACGCGAAGTTGTACACACAGCACCACTCATAGCTGTACATCGTGGACCTTATGCCTTATATAATAAGGTCCACCAATGTACAGCTATGAGTGGTGCTGTTAGTACTTATCAAAGCAACACTGCAAGTTGAACAAACACATGTTTCTAATGGGTAAGAAACAAGATGCAACATGCAGGTTCTGCCAGGAATCAGAGGAAACTGCAATGCACATCCTCTGCTCCTGCGGGCCACTAATGCATAAAAGAAGTATCCACCTAGGCAGGCAGGTACTGAAACCTTATGAGGTACACAACATTACAGCCCAAAGAATCTGGAGCTTTCTGGACTCAACGGGAATCAGTAATGAATTATAAAAAGGGCTGCCACAATAGATCATAACTGGTCGATGCGGCGCAAATAATAGCCTAAAAGCAAATAATAATAATAGTACCTATCAGTGCATCTCCTATATCTGTCATCATCATCATTCAAGCCGTAAGACGCCCACCGCCTGAGATAGCCCCCCCCCCCAAATATGACTTGTATCATCTTGGGGGAAATTGCCATAGTCACCACTCTTGGCATGCTGGCGACCACAGTATCTATTGATTCGGGTTCGACGGACGCGGTTAATAAAATTAAAAAAACATAATATATTCCAATTTATAACATCCCAATGGGCTTTATTTACGACAGAACTTTTCGCGGAATCTCTACTTCCCCTTATTACAAATTCATAATATACAGTGCGTTGAACTCAAAAGGATAATATATTTTGGGAGAACTTCCTGGATAACACAGAAGTTTTCGAATTTCGCTTAATTTCAATGAGTTTTCGCGTTTCACGGAATACCTCGAATCAGAAGGCGAGAAGCGAAAATCGAAAATTGACTATTTCCTCTTTGTCGCTCGTACATGTACGAGCGATAAAGAGGTGAATAAACGGATGAATAAAGTGGTACGCGGTAAGCTTCAGTTCCTTTACCACGAGAACGATTCGACAAATAGTTTGCGCTAGCGTCTGCGTTGTAAGGTCAAGGTCAAAAATCTCGATACGAACAAAGTGCCAAAATATGTTTACATGCACCTTTTATCTCAATATTAAAGCACATGTATAACATATTTTTTCGTATCGATATCATTTACCTTGACTGTACAAAGGTGACGTATGTCAACAGTGGCATCTCGTGGGACATTCGCATATCTGAGTCGCAAACGTGTAATTATATCGCACTAGGCTCACCCCGAGCGGTGTGTCCTGACGGCTTGAAAATGTGTAACAGTACCCTTACCATGAGTAGTGACATTGCGGTTTTCGCCAACGAGTATCGAGTTTACTATCTGTAAAATAGTACAAGCGAGATGCACAGATAGTAAACTCGATACTCATTATCGAAAACTTCAATGTCACAACTCATGGTAAGGGTACTGAAACATGTCGCCCGGTGCGATATAATTACACGTGAGTCTATCCGTTTGGAACTAAGTAGTAACATGGCTCACAATAGATTTAATTATATAGTTTTATAGGTATTTTACAGATTTTTTAAAATCGAAATGAGCGTCTAATTGAAATTCTTTGATATTTTAATGAGCCCATAAATAAAAATTCTTACACTGGAAACTTCGAAAGAGGTTCACGACCTTTACGGAACTTTATTAAATCTATATCCAGATAGCGATTTTGGTAGAAATTCTAAATTAAAATTGCGAAGTGCCTAAAATATGTTTACATTTAGGAAGTTTGGTAATGAGATTCTGTTAACAGAATTACATAAACTACATACAGGAACTATTAGATTATAACAGGGAATTGGTGGCGAGTTCAGTAAAAATGCAAGAAATTCTAAAACTTTGTTTGGAACAATTCTAAAACATTGTGTCATATTAATTGTATAAAAGCGGGTAACTCACGTTTTATAAGTCGAATATTGCTCGACATGTTTCACTCCGTAACGAACAGCATGAGCAATATTCGACTTATAAATGTTTATTTCATTAATTAAGTATTCCTTAATTACTTGTTACACAAAAAGGCTGTGTCCCACAGTAAGCTCAAGCAGGCTTCTGTTGTGAGTATTCACCCAACCCAACGGTACTTATATATAATATACATATACATGCATAGTAATATTATTAAAAAAAAACATCCATGACTCAGGAACTAAATGCCCTTAATGGGAATCGAACCAAAGACCATAGGCTTCATAGGCGACCTATGAAATCAAACTGTCAAAATCGAGTACTGTCGCCATCAGATATATCGGAGCTGTGGAGGTGGTCATAAATATCGGAACAACGTCTCTATTGTCAACGCGATAAAGCGTATGTACCGATATTTGTGACCACCTCCACAGCTCCGATGTATCTGATGGCGACTGTACAATATTTATTAAGTGAAATCACTTTTGTCGTAGGTATCAAGATTGAAAACATATTTATAGAGCTTAAAAGAAAAAAGCGGTTATTAGAGAAACCTTGGGGCGAGGTCGCGTCCTTCAGTGCGAGCCAATCGATTCGTACCTTAAAATCTGGCCGTGAATTGTGAACGATTACGTACTATTTATATATGGAACCCAGAACGCATAGCACGGTTGTCATTATATCGTTTATGACGCTAACCGTCACTTTCGCACTAACATACTGGGTGGAGCGTGACAGGTATTGTGACAAATTATAAAAACCCTACCATATTAGGCCAGCTGGTGACTTACTGTGACACAGTGTCACCAAAAAAAATCCGCGTATGTGCTAAAATTAGCAACTTTTAAAGACGTCTAGTACCAAATATGCTAATTGGCAACTTTAATTAATTTTAGATTTTATACGAAATAATGATTAATGAAAGCATATACGAAACAAAGCCTAAGGCCTGATTTACTCTGGTAAGACATACGTAAGTAGGGACGAAGTTATTTGCAAGAATGACAGCATTTTTTTTAACTGACTAATGTTTGTGACCGGCTGTACTGCGCGCTTGGCGGCTAGCTAGTCGCTTAGCGTGTGTCCAAGTAAACAAACGTGTTGGTCTTTTGTGGCCAGGCTACTAGGCTCTAGGCGCCCAGCAAGCCGCGTGCCAGTGCGGACGTTGCCTAAGGGTTCCTAACCCGCAAGACTCCAGCAGGGAACTCGGCTAGGCTCGATCGTGGGTCGGAACGACCCTACCCGGTACGCGGCGGTACCGGGTTGATAAGTGATGATACGGTCCTGTATGTGTGACAGCGATTTTCATCTCTCATTCATACACAAGTAAAATTTACAAGTGTACTGGCTAGTAACATTCAATTGTTTCAGGAATAAGGTGCTACTTTGCCTCTGTTCCAATCGAAACTAAGATAATTACCAACTACTAAAAGATCTAAAGCGATCATAACCGTAATTTTTATTTGTATACCCCGCCAAATTGCAAGTGTTAGCTTTTTTATATTTTATGACGTATATATATATATACGTTGTTACTACTAATTTGGAAATATAGTACTTAAATATTATTTTATTATATATCTTATAGTAATTTGCACAACTCTTAATCAATAAGTAAAACGAAAGCAGTGCACCAACATAAAGAAAGATCTTGTCAAAAAGAATACTAGTAGAAAACCCGCCAAAAATATTTTTGGCGCGTATGGTAACTTTATGTAAGCTGTTGTATTTTGACCGTAGTGTAATGGTTGATCGTAGATAAACTGAATAAAATGTTAAAGTTAGACTATTGAGAGTACTGGAATATTAATTAAAACTATAAAAGAAGATCTGTGTGTTATTAAAATCAACCAAAGTGTCTCCTGGATAAGTTGGGCCATCACAAGCTTTATAAATATACTTTAATTTTTCTTTGTCAGTGACATTGTACGAAATGCATTTTATCCTGTTCCAAAGACTATCAGCACCGCAGGTCCAACGCCAACAACTGATATATAAGTCACGGAACACACAGCAACATAGACCTATATGTAAATACACATAAAGTTCAACTTCAGTTTGACATTTCGGTGACATAGCAACTGGGCGGTAGCTTTTGCGTTTGACATGACATTGAAAAGGTTCAATTGAGCGATAAAGAAACCCCTTTGCCGACCAGAAGGCTTACAGCGAAGTATGTCGTTTATTTGCCTCTTTATCGCTCGTATATGAAATAGCGGTAGAGATGGAGATATACGATTTACGAATTTTTATTTTCGGTTTATACGGGTGACTAACCTAAGATATGAAACCTAAGTGTTAGAGCACTGCACCTTTACAGTGACTTGCGGGAAAATGCTATTAAGCTGCCGCCATTTTGTTAGTTGTTGCTCTTTGAATGTGTTTACTTTATATCAAGTTTATTGATGTTATTGTTAATTTGATGAACGTTTCGGAGGCGACTTGCTCGGGTCGTTGCGCCTTGAAAACATGTTTCTAATTTGTTGATGTATTAATATTTACTATAATAATCTATATTCGTAATTATTGTGAAGTGTTTTGTTTAATCAATGTGTTATTAGTTTTTAATTAATTACGGTTTTTTATTAATCAGTATTCTCACGTATATACTTTTTGTAAAAGTTTGCGGTTTTAAAAATCAAGTTTAACATACAACTAAGAAAAAATCAAATTCTTTTTTATGAAATATTTTGATTTGCTTTTTAAGTAGTTATATGAATTAAAAATTGAAATAGATGACGTATACTTAAGAAAAAGCGACGAGGATCACCCGTCTCGAACGCCGGAGGTTCTCGTCGATTTTAATTAAATATATGTCATCTATTTAAATTTTTAAGTTTAATATACTTTAAATGAACACTCGGAAGCAGTCTGTGTACTTAAGAAAACGTTAACAATCCCACCGGTACTCGAGAACCATAAACATTGTGTACTTTAGGTTTAATTTCACTTGATTAGGTAAATATATAAAAAAGTACTTAGGTAAGATTCGAACTCAAACTGCTTTTTAATTTCTTACCTTAAATCCTTTTAGTCCTCGATACATTGCGGTTTACTTTAGCTCCGGTAATGACAAGTAATTTAAGTAAATTGTATTTATTCATTGCCGACAGAGCCCAAAGCAAACACTCTAAATATTGAAAATCCATTTCAGTACTCATTGATTCCAATTTCCAATCAAACCATACAAAAATAAAGACTAGAAACTTAGTCTCACAACGCCGGTCTGTTAAAAATGTTTACCAAGAAACGGTTGCACTCAATTATTTTCCCAAGAACGTTCGGAGTCTTAACCCAAGTTTAAGTAAATTAAAATTTTAGAAAACCCGTAACGAAAATATAAAAAGTCAAAATCATACACATTTAGAACTACCGCAGCTGACAAAAGAGCTCATGAAATGGTTAAACCGATTTTAATAATACATGTCTAAGTACCATCGCTACAATATATACTTGGAAATAAAAATAAACATCAAAAATGTCCAACCGTTTAAAAGTTAACGGTGCCACAAACAGCAGTTAAACTTCGCGTCAGAGTTTAAATATACTCGAATGGTTGATACATACTTTCTAGGCTTTATTATCCTAAGTTCGGAATGAAATGTTCCATTATTGTTACATTTCCAACCAATTTCGTTGCTAAGTGTTTGCCTTCGCTACCAGGATTGAGGATGGAGGGTTATCGGAATAGACAAGACATACTGAAATGGGGTGGTGTAAGCAGTGACAGAAATCCAATATGGCCGCGTGCAGGCGCAGATTAAATAAGATATGTCATAGCATAGCAAATATCGTCGTTTATTTTTTAAATCTCTAATTGTGGTATTGGTTGCATATGACCAGCGGCACTACCGCGAAAAACGATAGTCGTAAATTTTGGACGATTGTCTCTGTTATTCTCCATGACGCCTTAAATTTCAACCGTATGCAGTCCACTGCTGGACATAGGTCTCCCACAAATATGACTTGCATCATCTTGGGTGGTAGTTGCCACAGTCGCCACACTTGGGTTGGCGGCCGTAGTAGCTGTAGATTGGGTTTCGACGGACGCTGATGCCCGTCCGTAGGATTTTTCCCTTTGTCGCCTCTTACGACACCCGCAGGAGGAGATAGTGTGGTGCTATTCTAGTCAGCCGGCATCACACGGCATGCAATCAAAAGCACTACGTATTTACAATTTTTCTGCGGTTAAAAAAACTGTTAAAAAAAGAGTATGTATTAGCTATTTCAGTTCTCGACAATAAATGGCCATAAATGTGTCTCTTAACAGGGCGTGGTTAATGCAAATAAACCCAAAACCCTTTCGACGCCATTGAATTGATATGAAGTCGGAACATTTCGTGCCACACACGCTACGACTTGACATCAAGTCCAGGTCTAGGACCTACGTATTGAGAGGTAGGGTTTATTTTCGCTTACTTGCAAAATCTTTTGGCGTACGTCAGAATTTTTTTGACGTCGCGGTGATAGGTTAAGTAAAAGTATATGTTATGACTTTTAATTAAATGTTTGAATTAGAGCGTCTGACTTCGTATTAAATACGCATAAAATCCGTGCTCGGGTCACGTTTGATAAAACACGTTGTCGTTGTATAACGTGCTTATTAAGTCTCCGGGGAAACGAAAAGGTTTTCCAATGTCTAACCCGTGTACACGTTTCCAATCCAGCCATTTTGTTATATTTCTTTATTACTCTCTTACTCGAAAAAAAAAATTCTATAGCATCTTTATTACATACACGTGGTTCATAAAACTGAAGATATAAGCTCATTAAAAAAGTAATTTCGGTGTTGTGAAACTTTTTCAAATATTTGAGGATAGTCATTAAAAGCTATATCAAAACGCTTGGGGTTCAAGTACATTTTAGTTTTATATTTTATTAGATGGTACGTACCCGCGTCTGTGTAAGAGACGCTTTTTTTTTCGGTGGCATTTGTTGTGCCAAACAGTTTATAGAGCCTAAAGAAAAAAAACATTCAAACTTTCGCATTTATAATATTACCTTTAGCAATAAGGTTAGCCTATATTTTATAAATGATAATAACGGATATACTCACGTTTATTTAGTCACTCGCGACCTGTTTAGGAGAACATAGGCCTCCATTTTCAAGCACTAAGAGTGCTGAGTGTCCGCTCGCGTCGCCGGCCCGTCACGCACTTCCACGCGTCGTGCTGCCCGCGCCGCTCTTGATGTCAAAACCGGTTGAGGGCGGTCCGAGACCGCAGCAGTTGTTATGTTAGGACACGGATTTAATTCCACCAGCAATTGCTCTAACGGACCGGCCACTACATTGCGCGAATTGCGGCGCGGCAAGCGTTTTATCTGTTCGTTGCGCCGTCAAGACGCGCAATGAACTGCGGTTAGTTGGGGTCACACGCAATGAACAGATAAAACGCTTGCCGCGCCGCAATTCGCGCAATGTCGTGGCCGGGCCGTAAGCACACCGAACTCACTGTGTCCAGTACACTGTCACAACACCATAGGTTTTGACCACAGATGGCAGGCTTCCATGCTGGCGGCACAGCCCAGCCACCATCACGAAATTTTAAATACAAAAGGTACCTTATGATAGTTATAAAAGTCGATGACCAATCTGACGTAATTGAGTAAGATGTCTGCTCCAGTTCCGTAACAATCGTAACCACTTGATAAATTGATTCGATAACATCGTTACGGAAATGATGCTCCCTTGAATCTGGATTATATCATGTATAGGTAGTTTCACGAGAGTTGAAGTCACTCACACAGCAACATCTCATGTAATGATAGGGAGATTACTCATTCATTCCATTCGTTCACTCTTTTGCAATCAGTACTTTATATAGTTGTGTGCGTAATCCATTCGCCTCAACTCTCGAGGAAGTGCCTATATGGTTTTATGCCTTAGGCGTTTTGTTTCTGGATCGACCGAAAAAAAAAAAAAACAAAATTGTTTCTCAGAGCTCTTTCGGTCTTATCTCTGTAGGCCTTAGTATATATTATGCCACCAAAAACATAAACGTAAAAAAGGAGAGCCAAGTTCAATACAAAAATTATGTTTCACTGTGGGCTTCCCCGCAAAAAAAATGGAGATCTAAATGAGTGCCAAGTTCTATGCAAAATCCAAATATGTATTTGTAGGAACCAAATAACATTGTGAACAAGTATTAAACTCTTTGCTTTATTGGATACCTATAACAATTACTGTTATAAAAAATAAGTGAGATCTTAAAGTACTTAGGTTAGATTTGACTTGGCCAAGTCTTGGATTTATTAATTCGGACATCGGGTGAACTTGAGCATTGTCAATGGAGTGTGGATATTGTTGTCTCTTATGTATATATATTAATGGCCTTGAGTGTCACTGCTTATTTCGCTGCGTCCTTCATTACGCATTCCGTTTATGAAGTTCCATCAAAGCCCGCCGTGGAATGCAACCACCAACCTTGGCCTTCCTTTATGTTCCACATATCGCACATTCCAACGGAATTCTGGGGGAAGTGACTTTAATCATTTTCTAGTGTCTACACATTAGGCTTACCTAACCTCTTTCAAATGTTCTGTACTTATGTAACGAACATTTGTCATAGTTATAAACACATATCTTTGCCATTAGAATCCGGGGGCTACATACATCATAGGCAGGGCACTAACGACTAGGCGAGGCCTTTAACTACAGATCTATAATATAAGAATTTTGTTAATACATTCATACTTTCATACCTATACTTAGGGTTGTTTCACACGGACCACAACCACACCACGTCGCAGCGTCAAAATGTGGTCACGCAGTGGTTAAGTGTGAATTGTGTAGTTGCTGGCCGTTGCCACAGACGTGGTCGATAATGACTGCAAAATGTGGTACGTGTGAATTGTACTATTTATTTCTAATACAACATTTGCACGTGACCACGTGGTCGCGCTTGTCGCGTGGTTGTGGTTGTCGCGTGGTTGTGGTTCGTGTGAAATGACCCTTAATATTACAAAAGCGAAAGTAACTCTGTCTGTTACCTCTTCACGCTTAAACCGCTGAACCGATTGGATGAAATTTGGTATGGATAAGATTTGAGCTACGAGAAAGGACATAGGATCATTTTTATCCCGCAACCGTGGCTGGCTGGCCGACGAAGTCGCGAGCAAGTTTTTTTTTTATTTCATGACATAAGCGGCAAACGAGCAGATGGATTGCCTGGTGGTAAGCAATTAATATCGCCCACGGGCACCCGCAACACCAGGGGAGTCACAAGCGCGTTTCCGTCCTTTAAAGGAGGTTGGAGCTCTGGGAACCTTACTGACCATCAGGAACACAACACTACATACCTGAAAGGTAGCAGTGCTATTATGGCTGTGGTCTTATGTAAGGAGGAGGTACTTCCCCAGTCAGACTGCTCCAGATTCAAGCGTGATTGTCAACGCTGTGCTCTACCTCTCATTGTTGGACGTAGTTTAAGGACATACCCGGGTCAAAAGTTGGTAAGCACAAAGCACTGTAAACTGTAAAGAAGACAAGTTTGTTCCTAAGTCGGATCCAACCGATTGCGTATAAGTATCCATATATCTACCGACCTCGAGTTGAGCTTGCACGTTCAACTTTGTTGGAGATTTGAAACTTCTACATTGGTTCTCTTAAGAGTGCTGGTGGTTTAGGGGTGCGTCTTGTAACCGGAGCTCGCGAGTTCATGGCTCAGCTACCATTTAGTTTGTCGGTACTTATGTACGAAATATCGTTTGATGTTTATCAATCGCTTAATTTTCGGTGACCATAAAACATCATGAGGAATCCGGTTAAATCTCAATAAGGCTAGTTTACCTTCTAGGTTAGAAAACTCGGAAGGTCAGAAGACAGTCATTTTCGTAAAAACAATACTTTAACTTCTCCATTTTGCCATGGCATTGTTATATATGCTGTTATTTTTGGTATTAGGTACAGTCAGCAGCAAGAGTTGCTAAGCGTTTGAAGTGTTCAAAATGACCTACACGCGCTCTTATTCTCTTGACAATAGAGACGTATTTACCTTATTTTGAACACCTCAAATGCTTAGCTACTTCTGCTGCTGACTGTACATGCCAAATATTAGTATTGTGTTACCCTACTTATTAGACATGGGTATATTTTAACAAGCCTGCGCCCACGCCTTTCCTTGCCTTGGGTTCGTTAAAACTTTCAATTTAGTTTTCATTTCCTTGGTTATTGCGTTTCAAAATATCGATATTGGAGCCTAACGACGTTTGACCTTTTAAATATCCGAGCTCGTTAACGGAAATCAGTTTTATATAGAGTAAAATGGTACTTAGAATAGACCACTAGATAATTCCATACTTTTATCAAATTTTCTCTTTAGTTGTCATTTTTTCCAATTGTATTAGAAAGCGCTGATTCCAAGTATGATAGTACATTCTAGGACACCTTTCAACTACAAAACTTACCATCTTTGCACGCTCAAGTTAAGAAGTGCAAGTTACAGAATATTGTGTTCTGTAAGGTTCTAATAAAGATGGGTAAGACCAGGGCTGACCAATTAGTTTGTTCTTTTTTTTTATGACATAGGCGGCAAATGAGCAGACGGATTGCCTGGTGGTAAGCAATTACCGTCGCCCATGGGCACCCGCAACACCAGATGAGTCGCAAGTGTTCTGCTGGATTTAAATAAGCGAATGTAATGTACGGATACGGATATAACATGGAACTATTTAGCGGAACTTTGAATTAAATGTAATATTCGCTATTGTCATCAAAAAATCCGAGGGTAATTGGACCAATTTTTTACGAACGTCAGCCTGCAGGGTTACGAACGGAACCATCTGACGAATCATTTGAACGCCAACTGAGACACTTTTTATTGGATAACCCATTATATTATGTAAACGAGTATATTGATTTGACCTCTAATATTGATTGACTTTGAAATGTAATTTTAAAATTTGATATATTGACATTATCTTTTTATTTTATAATCCTCTTTCGTACACGGAACAATGGTGTTCCGGACATTTGGGAGGCGTACGCGGAGCCAGATCGAGCCAACGCGCAGAGGCCCTTACGACAATTTAATGAAATGTAAGGGGTACACTAAGCGGATGTTGCCCCTGTCCGTATCATGGGACGCGCACAGAGACAGCACCCGCCATGGTGTAAGGACTGTTGAGTTTTAACCGAATCTAAAATGTACCAGGCTATTGGATGGAAAGGCTGGACAAGCTATTGGATAAAAAACCGGATTGCCTAATAAAATGGTATACAATTGTGTTTTCGGCAGACGATGACTCGCCTTATGCGAGATGGGTTCCCACAAAAAGCGACATCAAAGATGGCTCAAGGGTAACACCGGTGCTAAGGGCTAAGGGTATCATTGTTAGGGGTCACTGGACTTTAAATAAATAGCCAACTCGCCACTTTGGTTTCCATATCTTCCCTCGAAAACGCGGCTCTAGCGACCCCACTCTGGACGGCCGGTGAAGGCAAGCCAGAGGCAGGGAACCTGTCCCACCTTGCCGACAGGGCAACCCATGGGCACTCAGGTACGTGGAGTCGCTACTCCCCAACAGCTCGCCACAAGCTGCCCTGCGTTGACTGATTGCACTGGAGAAAACCAGTGGGCGATGGGGTCGTCACATCCCTACGCCATTAATAATTATTGTTATTTTTTTGTGACATTCGAATGTAATTATTTGTTGTTTACCTATATGTTTGACGATCATAATATAAATCTGTATAGATTAGGCTAAGATAATTTATACTGTAATTTATTATTATAAAATAAATAAACTAAACTAAACTAAGTCCTGCAGATGTTCATCAGTAGTTTTATTAAACTTTGTTGCAGTTTACTTGAGGTCCTCTCAAAATTGGCGATTTTATATACATATTCTGTGCGTTGTATGTTGTATGTCAGCCGTAACAAGGCTTGACTTGACTGGTAACAATCATAAGTTACAGTCAACATAATTTGTGAGTAGTGGACAAAGTGGCTAAATATTTCCTGACATACTTACCTGTCATGTTTTAAATCAAGACAAAGAAGATGATGAGAAGAAGAGTAACGATATATTCCGCTACGTTGGTTGATATTTGATAATGTTGGTTGATTTTGGACCCGGGTATGTCCTTAAACTACGTCCAACAATGAGAGGTAGGGCGCAGCAAAGTACCATCACGCTCGAGTCCGGAGAAGCCCAACTGGGGAAGTACCTCCTCCTTACAGAAGACCACAGCCATAATAGCACTACATACCTGAAAAGGTATGTAGTGTTGTGTTCCTGATGGTGAGTAAGGTTCCCAGAGCTCCAACCCCCTTTAAAGATCGACAACGCGCCTGTGACTCCCCTGGTGTTGCGGGTGCCCATGGGCGACGGTAACTGCTTACCATCAGGCAATCCCTCTACTCGTTCGCCACCTTATGTCATAAAAAAAAATACTATTTGAAATTGTATTCTGTCTTCATAATTCCCATTAAACCCGTTTTTACTAAGCTCATGCAAAGGAACACTTCCACATCCTACTTTTTGAATACCAACTTGCTTATTGAGTTGACAACAATAGTTTCCCCCTTATAATTATTTCGCATAAAAAACATCTTGGTTGTAATTCCAAATACATAGTCGGGCAAGCGAGTCTAGAGTAAGGCCGAGCTTGTGTAAGGGTTTTGGTAGTATAGGTAAGAACGAAAGGTTCATGGTTATTCGTTCGCACCTATGGCCCCTGCTAGCTGTTGTTGATGCTTAGAGGTTCGAGAGGTTTTGTTTAGTGGATGTATGACGATGATGATGTAGGGTCGGCAAAGCGCATGAGTTGCAGGGGTCCATAGGGTGCGGTAACTGCTTACCATCTGGCTGGCCGTATCCTTGTTTGCCACCGACGTAGTATTTAAAAAAAGGAATTTAAGGTTAACGCAATTTTATTACATGCTCATTCATTTTTTTAAATTGTGGAACAAAGTTAAAGAAGCTCCAAGGTTTATTTTTATCGATGTCGCCAAATGGGTAAGTAATTTTCTTTTGACAAAGAAATTGAGACAATATGATACAAACATCTCGACTATCAATTTGACCATGTCTATTAACGCCCTTATTTATAAATGCCTATCGCATCTAAAACACTATACAGTATAGTTAATTTGTACACTATACAGTATAGTTTGTACAGTATTTCACTAGTATATGGCTGACTGTCATTATGACGTCTTTTTTTTAGAAAAGATACAGTTTACAAGGGTCTGGAAAGCATAAGGAATGGGTAACGCACATGTCTTACTTTATTATGAATACGTAAACCAATTACATCGTCATTAATACTTTCTAAAAATTCTAGAGTTCACTTTACACTGGTGCTCCTGATTGTTTGATTCAATGTGACTATTTGCTCTTTGCTATTTGCCCCTATTACACAAACCAGCTACACAAAAACTCATCTTGCCTCCTTCCTTTAAAGTCCTTTAACAAAATCCTTGTTCTTATAAGGCATTTAAATAGCTTTGCTAAAATAGTTCTAAGTACTTACAGCTTAAAGTCGGCATTTGAATGCGCGCGCGTTGACAGGTGTGCGCACAGCTGTTGGCCGCCATCTTTGTATTTGTAACGGACGGCGGCGCACGCGCCGTCAAGCATATGTCTAAAATGTCTAACCTCTTTGATTGGCCAGTGGAATGTTTTTTTGGCAAATCATTTTTGGTATAAATATCGGTTTTGTTTACTAAACTAAAATATATAAGCTACCTAGAGCGCTACGCTATGTAAAGTAGTCCTTGTGGGGATCAAATACAAATGTCGGTCTTACGAGGCAGGAGTCTATTTAAATCTAAAATCAAAAGAAAAACCTAATTATAAAAAGAAATAGAGTCTTTTTATAAAAATTACATTTCAATTAGGTCTTGTTGAAAATGAAACTAAAAAAAATTAAGGTCCTAACGATAATAAGTTTTTTTATACTTCAATAACTATTTACAAAAGTAAACTACTTCTTTAGCATATTCGGTTATGGTCCTGCTTTCGAAGTTCCCAG
This sequence comes from Grapholita molesta, assembly GCA_022674325.2. Lineage (NCBI taxonomy): Eukaryota > Metazoa > Arthropoda > Insecta > Lepidoptera > Tortricidae > Grapholita > Grapholita molesta. Next base: position 14,263,224 of record CP053137.2, read on the forward strand.
GTTTTAATTCCGGTAATGACATTTATTTGTACGTTTGTCACAAAAATGTTGCATATATTTTTAATTTATTTAAACTATTGCACAAGAGGCTGACTTAAGGCATTTTCTACAGTCAACCTACTCGTAATTAGTTTATTTTACGTGTACAGACTAGGTAACTTTAATAGTATGATAATATATAAGGTGCATACAAATTTATATGGATAATACAAATTTTGGCACTTTGACCGCATTTATATCTTTGACCTTGACTGTACGTTCATCTATATCTTTAAGTACCTATAGGACTTTAAGGTTAAGTCGATCTTAATAAAATTGTTCGTATTTTTCCAATTAAAAGTGACTAAGAAAGGGAAACAAAATGTGTGATGGGAACAGATAGTATCTTCATAATACTCTTTCAATACCCATCTAACCTAACCTAACCCAACCTTATCAGGTTGGTTTCAAATTGATATGCTGATTAATGTACAATTGTACATACCTACATACATTCGTTGGCAACTTGGCACAGTCGCCGCTGTGTTATGAATAATTGATAGAACAACTCCATACAATATGCTGTTGTTGAATGTGTGTTTATTGTATTCGAATGTGATAACGCAGATCGACACTTAATTTTCCTTTAAAAAAAAAAACCAGGTTCTGATTCCCGAACAGTATTTTTAAATATATGCATAAATTTTTGGACCCGGGTATGTCCTTAAACTACGTCCAACAATGAGAGGTAGGGCACAGCGTTGACCATCACGCTTGAATCTGGGGCAGCCCAACTGGGGAAGTACCTCCTCCTTACAGAAGACCACAGCCATAATAGCACTGCTACCTTTTAGGTATGTAGTGTTGTGTTCCTGATGGTGAGTAAGGTTCCCAGAGCTCCAACCCCCCTTAAAGGCCGGCAACGCGCTTGTGACTCCCCTGGTGTTGCGGGTGCCCATGGGCGACGGTAATTGCTTAACACCAGGCAATCCGTCTGCTCGTTTGCCGCCTATGTCATAAAAAAAAAAAAAATTTTTTCTTGCCCCTAAAAGCGATGACATGGTTCCTAAGAGCAGATCTTTGTAACTTATAATTACAGAATTGCCCACACTGACCGATCTAAATGGGTCACCCTATATAGTACAACTTCATATGTTACTGGCACTTAACAATACAAGGGTGTACAGTTAAGTTTGTGTAAAAGAAAAACAAAAACTGTCTGGTTCAATAGCCTTCTCCCTATCCTTCTAAACTTTTATCTTAAACTGCACAAAGTTTGAACTTTTATCTTATATCAAACTGTTTTCAAGATAAATGAGAAGATTGGGAAGTGTGAACAGTCTGGAACATTTATAGCTTAGCAAACCATCCTTCGCAGAGAAAAGTCTGTAAAATCAAAATATTAACCTATAATCATTTCAATATTATTTTTCATTATATTGGTATTTAGCGATTTTCATTCTAATAGTGCGAACGATATTACAGTATTAAAACCGTTCAATTTGATTTTTAATTAAACGTTAATTACCTACATCAAATTGCTAATGATAAGAAGAAATTTATACGTCTCCTTTTTACACATAGTAAATATCAGCCCAAGATATAGGTAGCAAGTCTTATAGCGGTTATTCTTGCTAATTCATAGTGTTGCCATAATTTTTGTACATTGTACTTGCTCGTAGGCTGCTTAGGTATTTGTATTTGTGTGCAGACACTCGTTCTCGTTCTAAACGTATACCTTTCGTGTCTTCACAGTTTAATGGCTTGAAAACCCACGAAACGGTCTCGTAACAAGACTTTAATTGCTATGACGTCAACAAAACTATACAAAACTATAGTCTTAGCTACACGTTTTCTATTTTAATTGAAATTCCCAAGACAACAATTCTTGAGCAAAATATGTCTGAATTACGTTATTAGTAAGGCAATTCAATTGTCATGAAAAATTAATTATGACCTTTCCAAATATAGAAGTATCTACTACTAATACGGTAACGCGAACGTCGATGTTCGTATATTTCGGGCATCTTTCTCTTTTACTCCAATTAAGCAGTCTTGAGAGTGACAGAGGCAATCGTCCGAAATTTGCGAATTACGTTTTTGGCGGTAGCGCCTTCGATAAAAAACTTAACTAAACGGCTATGTCTATGTAGTTGTGCAGAGAATTAATATGGATCTTACGTCAAAAAAAATGAACATAGAACGAGAACACGCGTTGCGACATGTGTAATCACTAGGTTTTTTATAGTTATGTAAACATACAAATGTAACTACTCATAATTATAGACGAACCATCAAAAATAATCAATCCTAACCGTAGGTACATTTAGTTATTGAATTTTAAGTAAACGGTTCCGTGCTCGAGCTTAAAGTGGAGTGTTTTATAAGAAGTTAATGGTATGTTTAACTACAAATACGCAATAGTAACAAAGAAAACATAATAGGCCTATTGCGAACATCTTAGTTGCAACATTTCGAGTATCTTTCTCTTTTACTCCAATATAGGCGTCATTCCAATACATCGTTCGAAGTTAACGAATATCGAATTCCAAATACAAAAAAACGATATTCGTACATTTTGGAAGATTGTCTTCTGTCACTGTCATTACGCCTTAATTGCAGTAAAAGTGAAATATGTTCGAAATATAAGTACTTCTACGTTTGCGGTACCAGGTCTGATACGTTCTGTCTTATTTAAGGATAAACGATAAGTAGTTAAGTGTTGATACTCTCTACTTTTTGAGATGATCTATTACATTGACATAGTTAATTAACATTTCTTATTAACTAACTGGGTCGCACCAACAAGGAAAAATAATCCCTGTTCCCGAAACATGATAGGCATAGGCACTTAACCGATACTCGAGTATCGCCTGCGAGTATTTTTACTTGCTCTTATGCAAGATATTATTGCAATGACTGTACAGTCAGCAGAAGTTGCGTAGCGGGCGAATGTTTAGAATGATCATGATCAATGACACACTGTTATTCTCTTAACAATAAACGTGTTAATAGAAAACTCCCGTGAGACTCAGACATACTAAAATATAGATAAAAACGGGTCACTCACGTATCTTTCTACGTTATTCGACTTTAAGATACGTGAGTGACCCGTTTTTATCTATATTTTAATAAACGTGTTAAGCTTATTTTGCACACCTCGCATGCTTAGCAACTTCAGCTGCTCATTGTAGGTACATAAAGTTCAATAAACTGTTGACAATTTAACAGTCGATTAATTTAAGAGGATCGGAATGGCATGTCGCCGGACGGGTATGACCGTTAATTGAGTCACTGGAGTCGTTGTGGCCAATAAGTACACGATGTACCTCATACCCTATTAATGTCAGGCAATAAAGATGCAGTTTATCAGAAAAATAAATAAAAATAACACAAAATTATCGTGAGTCTCAACCTAATAATTGTAATAAGACGGGTAAGTAACTAACTTTTATTTATTAAAATATATCTCGACATGATTCCGTAGAGGTGTTTAATGACTTCGTTCTTTAACAAATGAAGTTAGTCCTAATAAGGCTTTTTAATTTTTATAAATGATAGGTTGATGGGTTTTGTTGTTATTAGTACTATATAAATGACGATACAAAAAAAAACGTAAGTACATAGAAATGTTCATAACCCATAGATTATTATTCTATTTATTCTCTCATTCAATCCAGTCGTGAGCAAGATCTCGTGAGTCAACCAAATGTGAATCCACATTGACTGGTGTAGTTAGACCCTTAGTCTACGACCAGCTAGTAACTTTAGAATGTTACTCAAGAAGTTATAATAGGAAGTTACCTTGAACGCTGATATAAATGATTTGTGCACTAATGCCTGTCCAGACTAGACTATGACCTTATCTACTACATATTTAATATTAAAGCTTATATACCTTGTTATTGCACAATACAGTCAGCAGCAGAAGTTACTATGCGGGCAAGGTGTTTAGAATGATGTCGGCACGCACTTTAGTCTCTTTACAATAAAGTCGTGGTTAGGTGATTTTGAACACCTAGTTCGCTTAACAACTTTTGCTGCTGACTGTACATGTACTAACAAAGATATTAAATTAAGCAGTATTTTTTTAAAACGTCGTATACTTAGTAATGTGACATCATGTGGCAAAAAACATTCGGGCGCTGGTTTTACAAGCCATAATTTCCGTTTTGTATACCTAAATAATCCTAAAAGATATTTTTACAATTTCAACTTTATCATTTTGGCAATAAGGCAGATACGGACCTTCAACATGGACTACAAAATGCGGCCTCGACTTTATAAAGCTACGCATCCTTGTTTTTTCGAATAAATAAGTAAGACGTAAAAATTCCAGGCGAACTTAAGTACTTCCGATTATCTTGTCAAGAATCAGCGACCCATATTGTTAAGGCGAAATGAATTCAGAGTAAAAATGTCTACTAGGATTAAGCCAGTTGTAATAAAGAAATATTACAGCACATTCTTACACACATTGAGAGACCCACGGTAAGCTCAAGAAGGCTTGTGTTATGGGTACTCAGCCAACGATAGTTATATATAATATACAAATACATAAATTCATAGAAAACACCCATAACTGAGGATTAAATATCTGTGCTCATCACACAAATTCCCTTACTGGGATGTGAACCCAGGACATTTTGAAGGGCCTAGGAAGGCTTCATAGGCTAGGTCCACTGCCCACTAGGCCAAAACTGTATTTAAACGTCCATTAACATTCCATCCAATGTATATATATTGTACAATCAAGTTTAATTAAATAATTTGTATGGTTTTGCTTGACTAAGTCTTTTTAGATTATGTTTTCTCTTCTATAAATAGAATATAACTATTTCCTTCTCATCTTGTCGAGAATTTTTGGGATAAGTATTACCAATATTTTATCAAAACAGGTATTTCTTTACCTGCTTCCAATGTGTTTTTATTAACACGTATATTAGCATTTGTACCTATAAGTTCCAAGAAGTTTGATGTTATTATTATATCAAATGTGTACCCTCACTGCGTACATGTCATTTTTGTAATTTGCGACCCAAAATTCCTGTCCCTTCATAAGTGTGTCACGGACATTTTCATTCCCATAGGAATACATATCAAACCTTGGAGAAGACTGACGAACCACTATAACTTGGTCTCAGAATCTGTGATAATTTTCAGAAATCTGAGTAGTAAATTCTTGTGAGCCTTCCACTCGACTCGTGTTGGTAATGACGCCCGAGGTCGGAAGGCCTTCGTAATTCAATACTAGACAAGACAAGTTGTGGTGAAGGATACGGTTATCGAGTTACTAGTAAACAATCAACGGATATTGTGTGACTGCAGAACGGATAGCATGGTTTCCATTTTTTTTTAATACCACAAAGGTGGCAAACAAGCATACGGCCCGCTTGATGGTAGGCGGTCACCGCAGCCTATGGACGTTTGCGCTCTTCGTCACTTTTGCACTCGCACATACTAATTGGAGCGGGACAAATGATAAAAACCCGACTATGCGGCGCGGGCGCTACCGCGAAAAACGATATTCATAAATTTCGGACGATTGTCTCTGTCAGTCTCATGAAGCCTTAATTGGAGAAACATACGAACTGTTCATCTCGCTTGTACTATTTTAGTGCGAATAGTAAACTCGATACAGATAGTAAACTCGATACTCGTTATCGAAAACCTCAAAGTCACAACTCGTGGTAAGGGTACTGGACGCCATTCTCCATTTTGACCAAACCCAGCACTTAGGTAAATTATTGGATCAACGCCCGATGGACCTTTCGTAATTCAATCACAGGTCGGGCTCCGGCGTATGGTCACGTATGTAAATATAGTAGTTTTAGGATTAATTCTTTAGTCTTAGTGTTTTTTTATTTTTTGTATTTTATTGCAAGTTTTTATATGATGTGAATAAAGTACAGACCACAGCCATAATAGCACTGCTACCTTTCAGGTATGTAGTGTTGTGTTCCTGGTGGTGAGTAAGGTTCCCAGAGCTAGAACCCCCCGTAAAGGTCGGCAACGCGCTTGTGACACCCCTGGTTTTGCAATCCGTCTGCTCGTTTGCCACCTTATGTCATAAAAAAAAAGATTAAAAAAACAAATATCATGGATGTAAGGTTAAATTTTAAATTAGAGGTGTGGAAGTGGGATCTGAGGTTTAAATAGTTAAAAAATATTGATGAATACATAGATTTATTAATTATTGTTACAACAACAGAGGTAATTTGCGCATTTCTGTGACTTACGCATTTGTGTGCTTAAAGGATTAATTATAATTAATGATGTCAATATTTTCCTGAAACTCTTATGCCATTGTTATTGAATATTGTATAGAATTCGCATTTTGACGTCATAATACATTAATAGCTCTTGAGGCCTACTCAGTGGATCTATACGGGGACTTAAGATGAAACGTACATAATGAAAACTACATCAAGTATTGGAAATAATGTTTTTTTTTTGTCTATAGGTATACTATTATTATAGTAATTATTATAATTTATATAAGAGTGTGTGCCTATTAGTGTTTTCGTCAAGCGTTTTTTTTGGCGTTGCCATAAAAATTGCACGCGGCGCGACGATTACTATGGAATCGTCAGGAAAACGTTGACTGTCCGCCCCTAATGTGTTCGGGCCCTTATAAAAACGAATACCAACACAATAAAAAAATAAATAAATAAGTAAATAAATCTTACAGGACATTCTTACACATATTGACGGAGGCCCACGGTTAGCTCAAGAAGCCTTGCATTGTGGGTATTCAGCCAACGATATATGTAAAATAAAATACAAATACTCAAAAATGACCAAGTCAGTCAAATACATTTAATTATACATTTTTAATGAGAGGTTGGGCACAGCGATGACCAATCACGCTTGAATCTGGGGCAGCCCAACTGGGGAAGTACCTCCTCCTTACAGAAGACCACAGCCATAATAACACTGCTACCTTTCAGGTATGCAGTGTTGTGTTCCTGATGGTGAGTAAGGTTCCCAGAGCTCCAACCCCCCTTAAAGGCCGGCAACGCGCTTGTGACTCCTCTGGTGTTACGCGTGCCCATGGGCGACGGTAATTGCTTACCACCAGGCAATCCGTCTGCTCGTTTGCCGCCTGTGTCATAAAAAAAAAATACATACAGTATACATTGTTTATCACATTGTCTTACCTTTTGCCTTTTAATTGTTATTGCGGACAAGTGAATATACGGGAAAATAACGTTATATATAATTATATTAATATCGTACGCAACCTTGTTAATGCTCAATTCACACACAGCGCGGGCGCGGGTCGGGCGCGTGTCAACGCGGGCCCGCGGCGCGATTGTTCAGCTAGTTTTAAATGAACACCTTCACACAGCCGGCGGCGGCGGGCGCGGGCGGGTGTTCATTTAAAACTAGCTGAACAATCGCGCCGCGGGCGCGCGTTGACACGCGCCCGCGCTGTCTGAATTGACCTTAAATATCATCGGCTTGCAAATTGCAAATTCAATACTGCTCATTACTCGTAAGGTTCGACTTTAATTACTGTCTTTGCTTGAAGTTATATGGAAAGAGTGACGCCATCTATTGCAGTTCTAATATAGATACTAAATGTATAATCTAATATAATAAACCATCTGTTGTACACAAAAAGGGAACATCGGTTAATAATAGTTAAAAGTACGTATTAATTAACAAAAAGCACTAAACATCCCGATCTACAACGAAGTGACTCATTGCAAACTATGCAGTTACTAGTACCCTTACCATGAGTTGTGACTTTGAGGTTTTTTTTTTATGATATAGTAGGCAAACGAGCAGACGGATTGCCTGATGGTAAGCAACTACCGCCGCCCATGGACACTCGCAACAGCAGAGGAGTCACAAGTACGTTGCCGGCCTTTAAGATCCCTATACGCTCTTTTCTTGAAGGTGACTATCTGTGCATCTCGTCTCGTCCGCACTAAAATACATTGTAGTACAAGCGAGATGCACAGATAGTAAACTCGATACTCGTTATCGAAAACCTCAATGTCACAACTCATGGTAAGGGTACGGACACCGCAACGACCAATACCTAATCAGTTTAAATTAATTGAAAATATCGAGTTTTCATATAAACAACATATGTGCTTAATACTTCTGCCCAAGGCACACCATTTCTTTTCAACCACGCTAGATTAATGGCTACCCCTCTGGATTGCTACACCATACTGTCGATTGCGACCTTAGGTGTTGGATTAAAAAAAAACCAACTAAAGTGAACCTCTTTAATCCCGTAAGCAACTATCGGAGAAGAATATTTTAACAATGACGATCACGTTATCAGATAGTTAATTAAGCTCGGCACGAATGGATCTTAGTATAAACTAGTAATACATTTGAGAGAAACTAAGAACTCGGCCACGTGACTTATCTTCTTATTGATACGGTGCTTGGAAGCACAATTCTGCCAGTATCGAGCGAACTTTACGGTTTATAAACTAAGCTGATTTGCAATTGATAATGTGGTGTGTGGAGCTGAGAAATGCCTGAAAACAGATATGACAAAAAATTGACATGGACTGCCACCAATTTGGAACCAATTTTACTAAAGCAACTGTATAGTTTTAGCAAAGGTTTCAAGCACAAAACAGAGAAACAGCCTTGGCCAAATTTGAGCATGCCTGTATTTTTTAAAGAAATATCGAATTTTGAATTGAAATGGCCTATCTTTGTAACAACAAATTTGAAATTATTATCTTAAAATAAGGTACTTGAATTATGTTTTATAAAAATTGTATATACCGTGGGCTATATGAAACTCAAAAATTTTGGCTTTAATTTTGCGTACATTACAATTCCAGTTTTCTAAATTTATAAATACTTATTATATTGTACGTCATCTGATGACATTTCTCTGATTCGGAAATAAGATTTTATAAAAACGATGTCGTTCTCAATACTTTTGGCCAAGGCTCTAAACACAAAGTGACGAATCAAATATATATTTTTAAGCCTATTGCGATCAAACTGTAGTCAACTATCGATCATGATGATCATTGCTCTTCGGCGTTTTCCAAAGGTTGCTGCTAGTAAGTAGTAGACATCTACCTACCTACTTCAAAAAACTCTTTGCACACCATAGTAGATTCCATATCGTCACGGTAACAAGTCTACTGCGAACTACTTCGTTCTTCTTTGTCTCTTTATCGCTCATATATGCTAGAGCGATAGAGATGGAAATAACAATTTTCGATTCGGCCGCGTTTCATACAATATCGTCGCACACGCGCGAGATCGGTTATTGTTTTATTACTCTCACGATTTTACTTCGAAAGTCTCGCGAGAATTATCAATTAAGTAAGTATAATTAACATGTTTCCGCTAATTGGACACATCCGACACTTTTTTGTATAGTTTAGTCTAGTCTGTTATGTCACGTTTGCAGGAATTATATAAAATGTTGAGATGTCTTGAGGAAATTACTTGCTTCCTGTGACAATCCAAAGTAATTGTCAATAATCTACTTCCATATTTAGTTGGTTAGCTAAGATTTGGACCCGGGTATGTCCTTAAACTACGTCCAACAATGAGAGGTAGGGCACAGCGATGACCATCATGCTTGAATCTGGAGCAGCCCAACTGGGGAAGTACCTCCTCCTTACAGAAGACCGCAGACATAATAGCACTGCTACCTTTCAGGTATGTAGTGTTGTGTTCCTGATGGTGAGTAAGGTTCCCAGAGCTCCAAGCCCCCTTAAAGGACGGCAACGCGCTTGTGATTCCGCTGGTGTTGCGGGTGCCCATGGGCGACGGTAATTGCTTACCATCAGGCAATCCGTCTGCTCGTTTGCCGCCTATGTAACAAATAGGTCTAAATTGCAGTCGGAATACTGTTTTGTAGTCGTTTTAAAGGTTAAAGTTAATACAAACTTGTAGAACATAAAAAGTTACGTTACAAATATAATTTACATTGTACATAAGTTCTCGACCTTAACGGTAAAAAGTAGGCAAACATTCTACATGCGCATTAGCCTGTCAGACTATAATTAATATTAGTAGCTTTTCCCTAAGGCATACCTAGACTAAATTGCTGACTTCAAAATCTTTTTTCTACTTTACACATTAACAAAGGTCAAATACATCATATATTTTATATTAATAATGTTATCATATATTTAGTATATGCTTAACTTTATTGTGTGAAGTTTTTAAAAGTGGTCTATTATATACGTACAGTCAGCAGCAGAAGTTGTTCTGCGGGCGTGTTCAAAGTGACCCTTGACACGACTTTATTGTTAAGAAAATAAGAGCGTGTTCAGATCATTCTGAACACCTGGCCCGCTTAGTAACTTGTGCTGTTGCACGTATACTATTATAACATGAACAAGGCTATCGTTTATGAAGCTTATCACCCGCGCATGATACGGGGGCCAAAAATAAATGACAGCCCTATTACAGATATGGCTCTTGTCAAATATGGCCCAACGCGATTTACGGCCGGTATAAATCGGATTTGAAGTTCTACCGCAAAAATCAAACGATTTCTGTCACTATAATAACGCTTTAATTGGAGTAAAATAGATAGATGAAGATGATAGAAATTTTCGAACTTCGATTTTCGCGGTTGGCCCTCTCGCACAAATCTAATTCGTATTGACTTTTTTATGTTCCATCATAATATACAAATATAACATATATTGGAAAATACATAAGAGTCTATTCTGTTATATATACATATATATATACATATACATATAGCTGGCAGTAGTCAAATAGTCCGGTACACCATATAAATTATATGATGTCACAAACTTTATCATTATAAATACGTCTTGAGACGCTTGGTTTTTTTAAAACTTATACCTATCCAAAATAATGGTATTGATGGTAGGATCGTCACTCTCGCTTTAGAATCCGTAATATACATATACATATAGCTGGCAGTAGTCAAATAGTCCGGTACACCATATAAATTATATGATGTCACAAACTTTATCATTATAAATACGTCTTGAGACGCTTGGTTCTTTAAAAACTATATATCCAAAATAATTGCATTGATGGTATGATCGTCACTCTCGCTATAGAATCCTTAAGTGACTTGAATAGGAGCTGCATACACGTACTGCGGCGCTACCGCGAAACACGATATTCGCAAATTTCGGACGAATGTCTCTGTCACTCTCATGACGTCTTAATTGGGGTAAAAGAGAAAGATGCCCGAAATTTACGAATATCGTTGCTGGCGGTAGCGCCTCTGTATAGCCCTAGAGATTGGCAACGGTATCTAGAATCGTTAAGAGATAAACATGCTCCTTAATTTATTCGCCTTTACGAGCTTTGTGTTATGGTTACATGCTAAGAAGGCTAGATGTTTAGTTTATACCAATGGCAAGTTAGACCAGTTTTTGTAACGAATAAAATTGCTAATTATGCCGTCGGATATGTTAATGCGGTGTGGGTATTTGTGATCAATATACCTATTAGCTACTTAATATATAGGGATGCTGTAGCGTGCTTTTATAGGAGGATTTAGCATACGAATGGAGTGTCTCCTAAAAAGGGTTTTTTTTTATGACATAGGCGGCAAACGAGCAGACGGATTGCCTGGTGGTAAGCAATTACCGTCGCCCATGGGCACCCGCAACACCAGGGGAGTCACAAGCGCGTTACCGGCCTTTAAGGGGGGTTGGAGCTCTGGGAACCTTACTCACCATCAGGAACACAACACTACAGACCCGAAAGGCAGCAGTGCCATTATGGCTGTGGTCTTCTGTAAGGAGGAGGTACTTCCCCAGTTGGGCTGCTCCAGATTCAAGCGTGATGGTCATCGCTGTGCCCTACCTCTCATTGTTGGACGTAGTTTAAGGACATACCCGGGTCCAAAATATGAATACCTACTAGAAATGTAACTGTGTACTAATATTCCTAACGAAACTGATTTAATTAAAAAAGCTGAATTTATGCACTTGGCCCGTATATTAAATAAAATTGACATGATGATTTTTTGACGTGACATCACTTCACGTCCAAAACTTGTATGGAGGCGAGACGTCAAGAATAATACGAACTTAATATATATCAGTCATTTTATGATTGTGTAACAAAATAGTACATATCGATACTAGTGAAAAAAAAAATTTTTTTCGACGAGGGTGAAAGTTGGAGCCCGAGTGAAACGAGGGTGACAATCACCCGAGTCTTAAAGAAGTTTTTACACGTGTATCGAACCCAATTTTTCATAACAAGTGCCTTAAAAAGTGAAATTTACGCACGCGAAGCGTGCGAAAAGTGCACTTATTAGGCACTAGTTAGGAAAAATATTTTTTAATACCGTTTAATAAACTACCTCATTATATAAGACGTCATCAATATAATAACCAACTAGTACTAAAATACAAACATTGTACTGCAAATATGAAACTTGTTTAGCCGTCTAGTGCTCATAACAAGATACGAGTAGTGTTATATGAAGTCATAAGCGCAAACCGGAACTCCCGGCCACGCGAGCGAGTCTAGCCTTACAAGTATGCGTCACTGAGGTTATTTTTTTAATCTTGATTTATCATTCTAGGATACATGTTGTACAGGTTTGGCTTAGTGGGTAGTGACACTGCGTATGAAGCCGACGATTCTGGGTTCAAATCCCGTCCCATTTATTTGTATGATGAGCACAGGTTGTTCCTGTGTCATGGGTGTTTTTTATATATTTAAGTATTTGTATCGATACTTTCATACTAATCCATACCAATATTATAAATGCGAAAGTAACTCTCTCTGTTAGCCCTTCACGCTTAAACTACTAACAACTAACTTGGGATGGGTACCTATCGAGAGAGTTTAAGTTACAAGAAAGGACATAGGATATTTTTTATCCCGCAACTATAGTTTAAAGACGGGCATGGCTGGCCGACGAAATCGCAAGGAAAATCTAGTATTATAACGATATATAATAAAATATCGTTAGCTGAGTACCCACAACACAAGCCCGCAAGAGCTTACCGTGTGGTTCAGTCAATTTGTTCAAGAATGTTCTGTAATATTTATTTATTATTTATGTTAGGCAATTTGTGTATACAGCGAGAAAATTAATAGTCTAGTTATTGAGCTGGGCCTTGGAATTATAACATTTATTAGAATAAATGTTATAATTCCAAGGCTATGCAATGTTAAAATTCCAAAGTGCTATAGATAGCACTTTGGAATTTTTAGGAAAAAAAAACTACACTTTTAAATATTTAATTTATACAGTGGCAATGTATAAAAGTGACAAATGTCGTGTCATTTTTATTATTTAAAGCGTAGGCCACTGCTAAGTCTCCCCCAAATATGAATATTATCATATTGGGGAAACTGCCATAATAACCACGCTGGTGGCTACGCCCAGCAGGATTTGGGGGAAGCCTCAAGCAGTGGACAAGGCAGAAATCCCAACACATTAGCGTTAATATTAGCTGCAGTAGACCTGTATTTCGGTTCTACTATATGCTAAAACGTTAGCGTATGCTTTACAAGAGAGTTATAGAGTGGAATAACACCTTTGTAATATCGGTTTTGGCGCAGATTATTTCAGGTTAAGCCTCTATGAAACCGTTATAGTGGATCTAAGTAAGTGTATAGCCCGCTATATACCTTTATAGTGGCTCCATGTAAGAGTATAAGAAGCGTCATAACAGTGTTATAAAAACGTTAGCTGACTCCATATGTTGTATAAGACATGTATAATGGTGTCCAATAAAGCTTAGACCGTTGTTCGAATACCCTTAAAACTCCTTTGTAACTACGATTACATATACCATTGCACTTCAGCTCAAACAGTTGAAAGTGTGTTAATTATTGCAACGGCTTATCAACGGAAACGTAACTGCACCCGCCAAGTGTTCACATCCAGTCGACAATGCGTCGGTTCAAGATAAACAACGTGCGAGTGTTGTCAAACATATTCGTTCCTGCCGATTGACTCACCGGCTTACATGAGTAACGTATACAGGGTGATTCAGCAGACGAGCGGAACCAACCCTGCACAGTAATTGTTCATCGACATTAAGTAAAACGCACCTCGTTCTTTTTAGGGTTGCTAAATGTTGACAAATATAGTCACTTCTACAAAATATTTATTTTTATGACAAATGAGCAGACGGATTGCCTGATGGTAAGCAATTACCGTCGCCCATGGGCACCCGCAACACCAGGGGAGTCACAGGCGCGTTGCCGGCCTTTAAAGGGGGTTGGAGCTCTGGGAACCTTACCATCAGGAACACAACACTACATATCTGAAAGTTAGCAGTGCTATTATGGCTGTGGTCTTCTCTAAGGAGGAGGTACTTCCGCAGTCGGGCTTCTCCAGACTCAAGCGTGATGGTACTTCGCTGTGCCCTACCTCTTATTGTTGGACGTAGTTTAAGGACATGCTCGGGTCAGATAAAGTCTTTATGAGGTTATTTCTCTCTACAATTCGCGTTCAAAAGTAAGAAGCACGAAATTCGTTCAACGCTGGACCAAAGCCCCTAAGATGTCCACAAGCGTCGTTACTCACAATCTGAAAAGTCTTGACAGTATTAATTAAAAATAACTGGAATTCTCTATTTATTGTTACAGAAATGTAATTATTTCGAAGAAGCCGCGGCTTGAAATCCCAATTTGCTAGGTCTCCCTGTAGTTATTTAAATAAGATATTTTCCCCAACGATATTATTGTAATATTTAAATTCGTTCACTGTAATTCAGTGCCTACCAACAAAAACATTTATTAAAATCGGTCAAGATTCGTAAGGATTTAAGGTTTTTCGCTATTTTTTATTATGCAGAAACGTCTGCTAGCGAATATCTTCGATATTTAAATCGAAAGAAAAATAGATAAATTTGACTCGAAGCGGGACTCGAACCCACAACCACTGGATCACTAGCCCAGTGCACTACCAATTGTGCTATCCGAGTACCGCTTAGACCTGTCGAATTTTTCTTTCTTATCCTTCGTGGTATACGTCATCATGGGTGACGTGTAATCACATCTACCGCCAGCGTATTGAACACTTTTTCGCTATATAAGGATCCGGTTATAGTAGGTTGTGTATCATAATGTAGTAATGCCTAATTATGTATAGTTACATACACTACTTATCTACATTCTACACACATATCATTAAGTGTTTTAAGATGGGTTCAGAAACCGTAGGGAAATGACTTATTACTAGGGTTACTTGTAAACATTAAAAAGTCAACGAACAAAACAGATGACAGCTTGGAACGGCCGCGTTGCGTATTTCGAATCTCAGTCAATTTTTTTTAAACCATAGACAAGTGAATGTACTCCCTATTCTACTGTCAATAGAGTTCAAATGTCATTCGATTTATATTAAAAAAACGTAACGAATTGGCGTTTCGTATCAATGGCTGTTTTAATATCTATAGATACTAGATTAGACACCCCACTTGAATTTGACAGCTGTTCCAAATTTAAATTCATAACCTACTGATTTCAGTAGGTAATGTTAACATTACATCTCCATTCATTTCTGATGGTTGGTAATGCTGGTCATTGCTACGGTTTCTGGACGCATTTTAGAGCACTTATGACATGTACGTAGATAAAATACAAATTTACTAAAAATATATTAAATTACGTTCATTACCTATAGATAATGAATAATGAAGCTATAATTAGTTTTCCTGTTATTTTCCGCTCGGCAAACTGCAAACTTATATTAATATTGAATCAGGAAATGAACAAATAATAAAACATGAACATTAAAAGTTAATAATAAGTAATAAGCCGCGCTATAAGACACGTTGACCGCAAACAAGACAGCTTGAACAAATATGTGAGTAAGCATCTACATAATACACGATTGACTGCGTGTAGGTGTGTTTGCATTGTTCATAGACGTAGGTAAATTGTGATCTCACACAAATCATTAGTACAGTGACCCCCAATACCTACCTCATACTCACTCTGTATATATTTAAAAAAATCTTAGGATATTTAGTTTATTATAACATTTTTATGAAAGTTAAATATAAAAATACAACGTATCAAAACATTATAAAAAGCCTAACCTAGGGTGTCGTCGACAGGGCAGGGCAGGAACCGTCGGACCATGCGCGCCCGTGTCCAGGATTACCGCCTTCTGGATCTGAGGCTCTAGTGTAAGTTTCTTTTGACGTAAAAAAAACGTTTACGAACGCGTAAGTGATTATGTTATTTATATGGGAAACGCAAACGCGTTCGTGAAATAAAGTTACGTTAAAATTTACACTCAGGGCTCCGAGCCTCAGAGCTCTGAGTTTAAGCATTCGTAAACGTTTTTATACTTCAAAAGTAACTTACACTAGAGCCTCAGACCTTCGGTCCAACCACAACCACTCAAGATGTTGGTCGAGACTTTTCGCTATGAGACAGTTTGCGGAAACAAACTATTGGTACAATGATCGCCGAAACAACTTCCCACATGGCGGTTACCTCGTGAGCCAAGTCTAAGTACTTGCTGGACTTGTCCTTCTCGGCCTTCACGAGGTTCTCGTCACATGGGTCGGTGATGTCGATGAGCATTTGCCCGACGCTGCGATCGATCTGTCACCACGATATGTTTTAGATGTATTTTTATATTCTACTTTTATAAAAATATTGTTAACAACAATATTTATATAAAAGTAATTTATAGAGAGAATAATAAGATCTCAAACAGTGTTCTAAATTATACATACAGTTATACAGTGTGGAAAGTTAACTCGGGCCCTGGAGGGAAACTACCTTAAATCCTTGAGCTAGCTCATTTTACTTAAAGGAGACATTCCTTTATTTTTAAAAAGAAACAAAACTGCATTCAAAGATTTTTTAAATTCACTTGTCTCGCCCGGGAATCGAGGAAAACTAAAAATTTCTAAAAATGAACACGTGCTATTTTATTATACTAGTCGATACAGTTAATGTTTTTAATATCATTTCTCGAAGATACATACGTCATACACTCGTTTTTCGTACAAAATATCGTTAAAATCAAATATTTAGTCCTCAGAATTTTTTTTTCTTAGCAAAAAAAAAAGTCTTTGAATGCAGTTTTGCTTCTTTTTGAAAATAAAGGATTGTCTCCTTTAAGTAAAATGAGCCAAATTAAGGATTTAAGGTAGTTTCCCTCCAGGGCCCGAGTTAACTTTCCACACTGTATATTATACACATATTTTCAAATATGTATATTTAGTACTTAACCTTTATTACAACTGAATATTTAGGTATGTGGATATAGTTCGCAGGTCGGTATACTTAACCCCGGCCGGGTGAGTACCTAAATGTTTGTCGTCAGCTGTATGGTCTGTTATATTTGTTTGTATTTAATGTTTGCTTTGACGCTTGTAAATTTGTTTTGCTGACTTTAGGACTGGATAATCTGTATACCTACCATTTTTAAGTTTTGTGCTCCGTTCTCTGATGTATTTTTTTTATTTTTTAAAAACGATACGGGTAGTAACATAAATAAAAAAACAGCCTAGTGCACACTGAGCATGACACGACTTGTCGTGTTAAGTTCAAGAAGGCTTTTGTTGTGGGACTTGGTGGTACTTAGCCAACGATATTTATAATATACAAATACTAAAATACACACAAAACACCCATGAGTCAGGAACAAATAACTGTGCTCGTCACACAAATAAATGCCATGGGGCATTAACTAAACGAATAATATTATTTTGACATATAAATTTTGTATGAGTAAATTTGAATCGAATAATTAATAATTATGTGAAATAACATTACTATTTTATCT
This sequence comes from Grapholita molesta, assembly GCA_022674325.2. Classification (NCBI taxonomy): domain Eukaryota; kingdom Metazoa; phylum Arthropoda; class Insecta; order Lepidoptera; family Tortricidae; genus Grapholita; species Grapholita molesta. The sequence continues at coordinate 14,280,922 of CP053137.2, forward strand.
ATGCCCATAAACGCTCAGTTTGGGCGTTTTAAAACGGGTCTTTCGTCGAAGTATAAGTTTCACACATTTCAGTCCTCTTGAGGGTATTATAACTTAAGTCTACCAGTACATTCATGAGAGGTAGGGCACAGCGAAGTACCATCACGCTTCAATCTGGAGAAGCCCAACTGGGGAAGTACCTCCTCCTTACAGAAGACCACAGCCATAATAGCACTGCTACCTTTCAGGTATGTAGTGTTGTGTTCCTGATGGTGAGTAAGGTTCCCAGACCTCCAACCCACTTATAGGTCGGCAACGCGCTTGTGACTCCCTTGGTGTTGCGAGTGCCCATGGGTGACGGTAATTGCTTACCATCAGGCAATCCGTCTGCTCGTTTGCCACCTTTGTCATAAAAAAAAACATAGTACAGTTTGTGCATACAAAATATTTTATTATTCCCATCTCTTTCACACGTGAGGTACACCGCAATAGTATGAAGCGTTCATGCGTGCCACATGTGGTGTGACGCTCTCGAACATTTTCTTTTTTATTTTTATTTTCCGCCGCATCCGGACGCATCAGCGCGTCAGGCGAGATGATGGAGATTTATATTTAGAATGCATCAGAACGTGTATTATTTGTTTACACCGTTAAATTAATGAGTTACTTTTTTATCTGAACTTTTATACTTATCTTTTATTCATTGGAGAATCAACAGAAATAAGCGACTAAGTATGTTAGATAATACAAGATATCAACTTGCAAGTGTAAACTTACTTCCTAAAACGCTTTCACTGAAACAATTTTACGATACAACGGATTATAGTGATAAATATAAATTTTATAATTGTTTTTTATTAGTTTAGTTACAAATGTTACAATAAATGATCTTAAACACAAAACTATCGTGAGATTTAACCATATTAGTTGTATATGTATGTTAGTTATGTATGTTGCTTACGGAGTGAAATATGTCGGGTAATATACGACGTCAAGAATACCTTACACTAGAGCCTCTGTAACCCTTACCATGAGTTGTGACATTGAGGTTTTCGATAATGAGTATCGAGTTTACTATCTGTGCATTTCGCTTGTACTATTTTAGTGCGAACGAGATGCACAGATAGTAAAATCGATACTCGGTTATTGAAAACCTCAATGTCACAACTCATGGTAAGGGTGCTGAGCCCCGTTTGCGTTGAAGGCACGTTACGACGACGGACGAATTAGTCACATTCATACATTTATATCGGTTTTAGTAATGAATCTGAAAAGGATATAATCTAAAAAATCAGCATTTGACCGTTTGTAACGGAAACTACTTAGGTTGAATTGGAATAAAATTTTTAATATTTTTTTTTTGTTCTGTTATAGTATCTTTTGTTTTTACCAAATCAGATTGTTCTTATCTTTATCTATGTTTTCTTTGTTCAGTTTTATTTCTTTGTTACAACTTTTACTTTCTTTCTTTTACAGGAGCCGCCGACGAATCTCGTTAATCACTACGAAGTTTATTTTTGACTTGCCTCCATGGTTTCTACCTGTAAGTTTCTTTTTTAGTTCTTTTAGTTTTTATTATTTCTTTCGTTTTATTATCTGTGTACTTATTTTTTTTCATTGATTTGATTTGTGTTATTTGAGGTATAATAATATAAATAATCGTATAAATACAGTCAGCAGCAGGATACGCTAAGCGAAGCATATGTTCAGAATGATCTTGGCACGCTCTTATTCTCTTAACAATAAAGACGTGTTAACGTAATTTTGAACACCTCGCCCCCTTAACAATTTCTGCTGCTGACTGTACTATGTATATGTAAAGTAAACGGGGGATGATTTTTTAACATTTGAGTGTTCGAATCCTACAAATTAGACGTCTTCGACAACCTGTCACAATATTTATAATTTTGATAGGTGCCTATATGCCTTTTATTGTTATACAATTTGAAAAAAGTATCGTCACGCTTAAAAATATTGTTTTTTTTTATACATAACTGACCAGCGTTTGACCTAAGTCACACCTGATGGTAAGTGTCGACGAGGTCGAGGGTGTAGCACCCTGGTTCAGTAACAGCCTATTCACTCTTGCCTTATGAAAAGACACATATTTTATCTTTCCGGGAATTCACAGAAGGAAGCGAATTCAATTCCTTAGCGTTAATGCGCATTAATGCGACAAAAAAACCAGTACCGTTTAGTACTATATATTTGTGACATAGGTGACCGTAATTACTTTTGGAACGTTATCTTATATTCTATTGATACTGAATATAATACCTACTGCACGACGTGCTAGAAACCAAGGATCAGAAATCCTACCGCGAAAATTGAAAACAGACTGTCTCCCTTTATCGCTCTTGCATATACTAGCGATAGAGATTCAAATAAGCATTCGATAGAACGTAGTGATTTGTGGTAGGGCCTCAGCTCATACCACAAATCACTTGTTTTGCCGGTAGCACCTCTGTATGACAGAGGTGCTACCGGCAAAAACGATATTCGTAAATTTCGGACGATTGTCTCTGCCACTCTCATGATGTCTTAATTGGGGTAAAAGAGAAAGATGCCCGAAATATACGAACTTCGACGTTCGCGGTACCGGGCCAGTTGACCAGAAACGTGGCTAGATGCGAACTATCACACGCGCTTTTATGTAAGGTAAAGTTATAAATCACTTGTCCTTTACTGAACTTGTTAGTGCGAGAAGGACCAACATAAAAACAAAAAGAGCTGGTGGTGACAGCGCATTTTCATCCACGTGCTATAGTTATGAGAAATCCGAAAGGTCTTAAGTACAGTTAAGGTCTTAAGTCCTCTGCCACGAGTTGGTAAAACATTGCGTATTTTTTTTTAAACATGGCTACCATCAATCTATCAATATGGACCTTATTATGTGAGACATAAAGTCCACCGATTTACAGCTAAGAGTGTTGCTGTGTGTACAGTCAGCAGCAAAAGTTGCTAAGCGTTTGAAGTGTTCAAAATGACCTACACGCGCTCTTATTCTCTTGACAATAGAGACGTGTTGACCTCATTTTGAACACCTCAAATGCTTAGCTACTTCTGCTGCTGACTGTACAAGGTTTAGCTGTTTCTTCCCAATAAACAAGACTTCAAGGGTCTTAGCATGCAGGTAAGTCGCGATAAATTACATTCCATCCAACCTTAATCTTGCTACAGTCGTTGGAAAATGAAAATCCTCTAAGCCGCTTCTCGAAAGCTTACGAACCCTAAATCGGGTCTTTTTAAATCTTAGAATACGTGTAGGTAAGGACCTAAATTTATGTCTCTAGTGCACGAAAGAGCGAGATACCACCACAACCACATAGCACTTTGGTAGTGAGTCTTTTAACAATTTACTAAAAATATATTCTGTATAATGTATTCAATACAACAGTGTCGTGTGATGCCGGCTGACTAGAATAGCATCACCCCATCTCCTCCCGCGGGTGTCGCAAGTGGCGACAAAGGGAAACATCCTACGGACGGGCAGCAGCGTCTGTCGAAACCCAATCTACAGCTACTGCTATCGCCAACCCGCCTGCCAAGCGTGGGGACTATGGCAACTACCCCCCAAGATGATACAAGTCTACCAGTGGACTGCATACGGCTGAAATGTATGTTTTATTTTGCACGGTAACGTCAGCTAAGGAAAATAAGGAATAAAGACACCTTTCGTTATTTTTCTATCATGAAAATATTATAAACGGTGCTCCTGTCCACGAAATTGGTCACATAACTGAGTCACGAAATTTCTCACATAACTTAGTCACGTTATAGGTATAGCTCTGTCAACTACCATTTCCTGTGGTACTTACGCAAACATGTGTTGAACCTTACTAGTCACGATCGTGAATTCCAGTTAAATATTGTTGCTTCCTAAATCCTAAGTAGATATTTCTCTCAGTAAGCCAGAGCCCTGTACCCTTACCATGAGTTGTGACTTTAAGGTTTTCGATAACGAGTATCGAGTTTACTATCTGTGCATCTCGCTCGTACTATTTTAGTGCGAACGAGATGCACAGTTAGTAAACTCGATACTCGTTATCGAAAACGGCAATGTCATAACTCATGGTAACGGTACTGAGTGTAAGTTTTAAACGTAAGTTTACGTTACGAACGCGTTTGCGTTTCCCATATAAATAACATTATCACTTACGCGTTCGTAAACGTTTTTTTTATGTCAAAAGAAACTTACACTAGAGCCTCAGTTTCCAGGGAGTAATTTTTTACAAAATATTTAACTCCATAAACAACTTGCAATGGAATGCTCCTACTCTCGCTGAAAACAGACAAAATATGTACAGTCAGTCAGAGATATAGATAACAGGCCAAAATGTGTATTAACGTGGCCTTAAACTTAGTATATTCCGAATCCCCCGGATATTCCGAATATTTTGGACCCGGGTATGTCCTTAAACTACGTCCAACAATGAGAGGTAGGGCACAGCGTTGACCATCACGCTTGAATCTGGGGCAGCCCAACTGGGGAAGTACCTCCTCCTTACAGAAGACCACAGCCATAATAGCATTGCCACCTTTCAGGTATGTTGTGTTCCTGATGGTGAGTAAGGTTCCCAGAGCTCCAACCCCCCTTAAAGGCCGGCAACGCGCTTGTGACTCCCCTGGTGTTGCGAGTGCCCATGGGCGACGGTAATTGCTTAACACCAGGCAATCCGTCTGCTCGTTTGCCGCCTATTTCATAAAAAAAAAAATTAGGAACTATTTTATACTCTGATCTGATATGTCAAGATAAAGTATTCGAATATATTATATTTTCCTTGTCGTCCTTGGTTAGTCGTATCCTCGAGAATCTCAGAGCAAGGACGCGTCGCCATGGCAGCGGGCGCGGTCGATAATGCATCCTTCAGGATATAGCCACTATTCTATACAACACTCGCTTTTGCCCGCGACTTTATCTTCGCAAGATTAGTATAGGTGAAAAACTTGCACCTGGCCTAGTAGTAACGTGTCTGTACACGCATGTCGGCGTTCTATATTCAAATGTTGACGTAAGTTACATATTAATTCTCTGCACAACTACATAGACAAGGTTCAGTACAGTCGCCATCACATACATCGCAACGGACAAGCGGCTCAAAAATATCTGAACACGACCTTATTGTCAAGGCGTTAGAGTACATGTTCAGATATTTTTGAGCAACCTGTAATGTACAGATGTTTCTGATGGCGACTGTACATAAATCTAGTAGCCTATTTTCAATGTGGCCAATTTGTAGAATATCTTTATGTTATGTATGAGCTATGCTAAGTTTTTTTTGTAATTTGATTAGTATTTTTCGCGTAAAAGATCCATGTATACAAATTTCGCGATTATAATATTAATAAGATAGTAAAAAGTAAGATACTCCTACTTACTGCACTACGCAAGGAAAAGAAATACCTACTTAGTATTGCGTACAGTACCCTTACCATGAGTTGTGACATTAAAGTTTTCGATAACGAGTATCGAGTTTAATATCTGTGCATCTCGCTTATACTATTTTAGTGCGAACGAGATGCACAGATAGTAAACTTGATACTCGTCATCGAAAACGTCAATGTCACAACTCATGGTAAGGGTACTGGATAAGTAGTCACTTTCTAACAAAACAGACTATTCTTGTTGCTGCCCGCTGCCTAACGAACTTTTTCTCTAGATTGTGCCTTAATTAGTGTGCTTTGAGTAGTCGTGAAGTGAGTTTAGCGGATTTCAGTTTAAGGGTGACTCACGTTAGAGTGGCCCGTCGCCGAGCCGAGGACACCGTCGCTGCATTTTGTATGGAATAAACACGTGACCACACAGTACCCTCTAAGCCACTCGGCCCGGGCTCGGGCCCGTCGTGCGACAGCCGTTACAACTAATATGAAAGGGCTCGGCTCGGCCAGGTCACGTGATGTCGACGCGATATCGACGGTTTTATGGCGGTCGTCCCGCAACAAATGGCTAGAAGGAAAGACGTTCGTGTTAATGTCAATATTCGAGTGTCGGGCCGCCCCGGTGAGTGCCCGGTGGGTCAACGGAATGCTCACGCTCGGGAGGGCGACGTGTAGGAGACGCGACGGTGTACCCAACTATACAATACTGCAAATGGTTTATGGCATTTAAAAGAGTTTTGTATTATTTACATACACATTTGCGCATCGTAATCGTGTACAGAATTGTCACTTCCTAACAAAACAGATGCTTCACCGCGGGAGGTCATTCTGGTTGCTCCCTAACGAACGACCCTTTTTCGCTAGATTGTGACTTAATTAGTGCTTTGAGTTGTCGTGAAATGAGTTTAGAGCACCTACAGTTGAATTTACTACTTAACAACACAATACAGCAACGGGTTATGATATTAAAATGCGCGAACCAGAAAATATCTCTTTTGTAAAAAATACACAGAATGGCAGACTTTTGGCATACGTTTCGATTGATGCTGACTGTACTACAGTATCAACCGGTGTCCAGTTATGTATGTGCTCATAGCTGCTTGTCTGGTAATTCTGGTATATTTTATTGCCATCCTTGTTCAACGCTATAAAGAAATCATATGACAAACTCATATCCTATATATGTTAATCTATGTTAATAAAAGAAAATTCTGTTAGTTCTGGCTTTTATAATTCGAGAACGGCTGAACCGATTTGGACGATTTTGGGTTCGTTGTGATCGTCTTGGCCAAAATAGTATGCTTAAAAAAGAAAAAAAAAAACAATTAATCATAAAGACCCCATTTACAGACTTTCAGGCGGTACAAAGTTCGCCGGGATAGCTAGTAGGTATGTTAATATAGTGGAATCTTAACTTGACAAAAAAACCTGGCAATTTTCTTATTTCCTTCCCTTGCTATAAACAGATCAAATCGTATTATAGCTCAGACATGAATATCATATTCTGAATACGACCCCGTGTATTGGAAAAAGATATATCTACCTGATATTCATTTATACGAGCTACCCGATACCTCGCTTCTAAGATATCGTTTGTAACGAGATATTGTACGAGTGACCTTTACAGTTGATTAGTTACCTGGAGTTTGTGGGAATTGCTTACGTGTTAGCTTTGTAAATGTCACATGCTGGAACTTGTAACATTCAGTTGAAAGGCGTGGATATTTATTCCTTCACTCAGAACCATTTTAGTATTAGCCATTGACGTGCCATGGCATGGTGGTAATAAGCCAAGAGCCAACGGGTTGTTCTTTTTCTTTCAAATAGGTTGCACATTATGATTACAGCTTACTCCTAAAAGGCGCGTAGAAACGCTAGGTCCATAGGGTCCCAATGCGTAGGTACAAACTTTTTGCAGAAATCACAAAGCGTCTGGTTGACGTAACAGGTGACCGAAGAGCTGGCGGCTTCCTCGCACACCGTGTCAGCATTGCGATACAACGAGGAAATGCCGCCAGCGTTGATACAATGCCTCATGCCGCTGAACCGATTATGAAACGATTATGTGTCACGGGGCGGACAGGATAGTTTTACCCCGGGAGTCATTCATTTCCATTACTAAGTAGACGAAGAAATAAAGTAGCTATATCAATAGGGTATCATGAAATTTACATATGTAAGCACTGTCTATAGATAACTTAAATGACAGTTCAGATAAGAAACCATATCAAATGCATTTATATTTCATGTAAATCACTCAGAATAGCACCACCCCATCTCCTCCCCCGGGTTTCTTCAAGCGACTGATGGGCAAACATGACGAGTATAGCGATCCCCTCCCAAGATGATACAAGTCACATTTCGGGGACGCTATGTCCAGCAGTGGACGTCTTACGACTGAAATGACTATGATTATGACTCTGATGTGTAAGATATTTCGTAAAACCTATGAAGCATGTTTTTATCTAATATATAGTAGAATTACGTTAGCTCGGTCGTTGACACCATCCCTGTTTGAAGGGAGCGCAATTACGGCATGTGAGGGCCCAAACGACGTCGATTCTGACGTAAGGGAAATCATTTTCTACATCTTGAACACTAAAGGCATTTACATATAGGAGAGAATCTCTTACAGTTGAAGAAATTAACTAATAATACTTCCTCAAAGTAACGTTTGATTACTTCCAAGTTGAAGACTCAAAGAAAGAAATTCAAAACATATTTTATTTCTAAGACGTTTATCAAGTGACTGTACCATTTCTTGGAATGACGTTGAAAAGCTGGTTTAATTTTCTATTAATCTAGTAGTAACTGTTCAAATGCTAAACTAGTTTAAATCTAATAAAAGGCCTTAACATATTGTACTCAGGGTGGTTTAATAATTTAGGAATGTATGAATGTGTATGTTACCCTGACAGTAATTAATAATAGTTAGATGAAGGAGATGTCAGCATATTCTTTAGAAAAAAATAATGAAGTTGTACACTGGAGTGCTTGTCACTTTTTATCCCACACCTACAGCTGCGTCAATCCCCATACATTTCATATTCCTTTTAACTATCTGAAAAGGTGATTTCTGGGACCAAAACTATACTGTGTTTTGGGGAAGAACACAACACAGTATAGTTTTGGTTATAACTAAAATAATGGCAAAGATATGATATTAATGGAAAAAATATACCTCCATCGAATTGAGAAAGAAGCGAAGCATTTTTTAATTTATGTTATTTATATTTGAGCATTTCTCAAAAAGTTTGTACATTTGAATCACGTTTGAGTCACGTTGTTACCAAATTTCGGTAACAAAAAAGGAAAGTTCCATACAAACTTTATGGGACATTTTGGGAAATATGGTAGATCTTGTTCAGCATCATTTACTCTATCAGTCTACCGCTTTTAATCAAAATCGAAGACGTGATTCAAATGTACAAACTTTTTGAGAATTGCTCATTTAATGCAACTAATAATCTGGTGTCATTAAAATCGACTACTAGTAAGTATCCTGAAAACGTAAGACGTGTTAGAAGTTGTTCATTCAACACATATTCAACTTGATCTAATCTGACTTTATAATTTGATCGGATTTGCAAGTGTGAACACTATTGATGTCAAAATTACATCAAATTGACGTAACATTTGTTAAATCAAAATGCGTCTTCTCAAATGTACAGACTTTCCAAAGGTTTCTATGAACATTTTCCCACTCAATACCAATCTTGGGCAGCTTTTGTAAATCGACCTTAAGGGCACCCGAATATTTGGCGGAAACATCGGGAATGTGCGGTCATTGACTCCATCCATGCCATTAGAAGGAAAATACGTGATAACGAGCGTAAGGGCCGGCAGCCACATTAGATCCAGTGTTACCAATTTTATGTTATAAACGACTTAATATCGAAAAAAAAATGGGATTCGTGTTATGAAAGAGCCCTTGGAGCTATAAACATATAATTTCACCATATATATACGTATGACACATTTATATATATCGGGTGTTTCCAATAAGAGAAATAACTTGAGGTATCGTTTTTACACCACAAACGTAGCAACATTTTTTGTACAACTTTTGAAAATAACTTATTGTTTACTCAATATGAATAAAAAAAGAATTGTCAAGCAAGCAATGTATTGTGAAGACTATGTAAGTTTGTATGGTTGTATGAAAGTTTGTAGGCTGACAGTAAACGTCAAACAGACTATTGGATGCTGTTCATTGAAGATACTATTTAGATTGTTCGAAAAAATCAAAAGTAATAAATTACACGATTTTTTAAAGTTGTAGAACAAAATGTTGCTACGTTCGTGGTGTAGAAGCGATCCCTAAAGTTATTGCTCTTATTACAGGAATAGGAAACACCCGGTATAAACATATGTATACGTATAACGTATCATATATTATGCGAACGAAACAACTAAGTTATAACTTATAAGTTGAACAAATTGTTATATGTACATTACATGTTTGTAATAAGATTTACCGCTGAATGTTCTTTTTGTAATTTTATGATATTTCGTTGATTCACATTAGAATTCCCTAGGCCACTTTTATTAGCACTTAGGTCTCCGCTTTAAAGTTCGACAACAAAACCAGTAGGTATCAGAGCCTTGAGTGTAAGTTTTTAACGTAACTTTACGTCACAAATGCGTTTGTGTTTTCCATATAAATAATATTATCACTTACGCGTTCGTAAACGTTTTCTTACGTCAAAAGAAACTTACACTAGAGCTTCTGTTGAAGGAATTGAACTATTTTGATTTTGTTAAGACTTCAACAATCGATTCATTTATTGATGGAAGCCATATTTTTTTAAAAGAAGAAGAAGACTTCAACAACAAAACGGATTGAATTGAGATCGGCAGCGTTACGTAAGTGATGGGGCTACACTAACGGCTAGAGTTATTTCACAAATTGTCAGTCTTCTCTTGTTACTCTCACTTAACTCTTAATTTTTATCTCCAAGCGAAATCTTGGGCTCTTAATACTCTAATGAACTCGATATGTAAAGGAAATCATTATTTCTGACCTTTATTTTATGACTGGGATTCATTTATATCTCCTCAATATTTATTTTGTTCTCAAAATGAAATTGTTTAATTAACCGTAACGTGCGTAGTATTCGATTATTTTTAGATTGAATTACCGAAAGGTTAAAGTTGAAGTCGAGTTATTTCTGCTTTCCGCAAAAACTAAAGTTTGGTCAACGAGAAAACTAATCAAATTCCGCTTTTTAGGCTCTTTTTTCACAACCGTCGTGGACATTCATTTGGTAAATTACCTATTAGCACATACTAGTTTCTTGCGTAAGTTTTTAAACATATAACTTACTGAGCATTTCTCACATAAATTAAATTTTAACAACCAGAAGCGGATTTTATAAACCGAATAGATTATGTTGATGATTAACTGGAATACTGGCAGACAATTTAAAAAAATCTTTAAAAGTATACGGATAGAATTTATTTTAGCGTGACCGTTTGTGTACGTCGTTCTTTGAGAACAATTATGAGTATTATTTAAAGATTAAATAAAAGTCGCTCATTATAAAACTCCATTGTTAGTTTGCGTTAGGAACTTAGGATGTACTTGTTAAGTAAGCTTTTCTTAATTGTCCGCGCGAGCGAAATGTCTACGTTTTAGCTGGTACTAAAATGATTTCGCATTTGTCTCTTATCTACAGATCGCATTTCTTTAACGAAATGAAATCTTGTAAGAGTTGTAAGGGGGTTCATTCTTAGTTTTTACAGTATATTTTTTTGGCGGTACAGTTTTTTTTTTTCTAAATGGCGGAATTGGGACGTTCTTCTTCATTCTCGAGAATCAATAGATTCGTCCGCGTTGGAGACGATTACGATTTTGCTTTTAAATGACGCAACATTTTTACTTTCATCTCTTAATACCAATACAAGTAGATTATACAACACAAGTGACGGGCACAGTTTCAGGGGCACGTTTTCAGTATTTTTTTAGTACTTGACTAACCCAAATGCTTTATGATAAAATCTTTAAACAGTTAATTTGAAGATCACCGACATTTAACACGGTCTTCATTTATTTATTTCAGTTACATATTGCTATTGTTCTTTGACAATTCTGTTTCAGTATAAAAACGTTATAAGTGTCATACAATTTGCTTAAAACTTATACCTCTTTAACTTCATTTCTTTCGCTATTGTTCGCTGTATTGTAAATAATCTTGGTCAGTGGCGACCATGATTCATTCCTCGCCTGATTTTCTTGAGTCACATGCTATTCAGCGTTCAGTAGAATTTATCAGTGAAGTCGTAACAATGACTTATATTAACGAATGTCAAAGATATACTGACTGAAACTGGTACTGATTTATAGTCTATACTTTTATTTAGGTATTTAAAAAGGTAAACAATCTTGACGTGTCTTTTTATTGAAAAACGCTTTCCAAAAATCAGTGACTATTACTTACGAAAGCAAAATAATGTAAATAACCATTAGTTATTCATAATTGTCACATACTTGTCATGATTTATTTTTCTTAACTGATTTTCAATAAAAAGCCATGTCAAGATTGTTTACCTTTTTTAACTACCTAAAAGTATAAACTATAGTATATAAGTATAACCTTGCGATGACTGGTGATTGCATAGAAAATTTTCATGAAGCCGGAACCGAATTTTATGATGCTTTTTGTTTTCTTATTTAATACTTTTAAGTAGGTATTTTTAATTTTTCTCTTCCAACCCGCCTGCCAAGCGTGGCGACTATGGCAATTGATATAAGTCATATTTGTGGGAGGCCTATGTCCAGCAGTGGGACTGCATACGGTTGAAATGTATGTATGCAACTTTTCTCTTGTTGTGTACACATATTAAGGTTTAAATATCAGAACAATAAAAAGTATCTTAAGAAGAAAACAGAGCTTACTGAAACATTGTTAACATTCCATTGAAGTTCGACGTGTACTCATAAATACATGAACGTCAAACAGTTACGAGGATCCTTGGCCCAGTTTAGAACTCCTTGACTCTGCTTGAATTAGCACTAAGGCCGGTAAAACTGCAATGCTATATGCAGTATCGGTTTTAGACCTATGCTATTAGGTTACAGTGTTTTTAATATTCTTTATATTGAGTTTAACTTCCGTAAACTTCTTATCAATAATCAAAATACGAACGTGTTCAGCTGAGACTTGTCAAATTTATGGATTTTCAAAGATTTATTTTTATACAAGACTGACCAACGTTTGACCTCAGTCGCACCTGATGGTAAGTGTCGACGAGGTCGAAGGTGTAGCACGCTGGTTCAGTAACAGCCTATTCACTCTTGCCTTGAAGAGACCCAAATTATATCTTTTCTGACGATGATAGGTACATTGTGATAACTGAATATTTATTATTTAATCTCATTAAGTATAACATGTGCGTAGTAGTTGTTAAGTACTGACGATTCTTATTAGGAGATATGATGTATTCAAGTTATATTTTGTGTTCAAAATAATGGAATTTATTTTTTAAGTATGTATAGTCAACCAATTTGATTTCTACGCCACTTCGAACCTTGTCACAGTGACGTTAATAAGAGATCGTTTGCGTCTTTCATATAGATTGTCAATGTGACAAGGAACCAAGTGGCCTATAAATCAAATTGGTTGATTGTACATACATACATTATATGTTATTTTTAAATTTTGTTTGACGATCCTTATTGAGAGACACACATATTTATTATTGTAAAATATATATCACTATTATTTTCATTGTGAATGTGACTCGTGTATCTTTTGTGAAATAAAATAAACTTAACTAAATGAATATACTTATTGTTTATAAATGATATGCTTAATTAAAACAATCTTCTTCAATCTGGAAAGACAAATATGTGGTACAAAATAAACAGACTCATTAATAATATTCACGTCATAATTCTATGTTTAGTAATTCAGAAACAGAATATGAGTCAGAGTCATTTGAGGACTCAGGAGTCAGGGCATCAGCGACGAAAATAACAGTATAGCAATATTATAAAGGAATGCACATGATCGAACCAACATTTCCGTCCTTTCCTTTTGATATTCGGCAACAATATTCAAGCAAACAGGTTTGTTGCAAATACCAATTTTAATCATTGGCTTTGTCCCTTCTGAATTTGCTTTAATGTTTTAGTTAATCTTTGTATTGTGGTATGTTAATGAACTTATACATACATACATACATTTCAGCCGTATGCAGTCCACTGCTGGACATAGGCCTCCCACAAATATAACTTGTATCATCTTGGGGGTAGTTGCCATAGTCGCCACGCTTGGCAGGCGGGTTGGCGACCGCAGTAGCTGTAGATTGGGTTTCGACGGACGCTGCTGCCCGTCCGTAGGATTTTTCCCTTTGACGCCTCTTACAAGACCCACGGGAGGAGATGGGGTGGTGCTATTCTAGTCAACCGGCATCACACGGCTCGATAAACTTATACAAATAATGTTATTTGATATGTTTTTTTTTTGGCATAATTAAATAAATAAATATTACAGAACAACCTTACACAAATTCATACAAGATATCCATATACCTTTTTTTATTATATGGCTAAATCAACTATTTTTTGTCCGTCGTTGCCATGGTTACGTTTCCCTGGGTCACTCTTCAAATGGGTCACCAACCAAGCGCGTCAGTAGTACGCAGGGCCACATTTCTTGTAACAAACTATGCTTCAGTTGTCCCCTGGCTGATGGGACAGAATAGCACCAACAATAGTTGAATCACTCATATTCGTTTGATAATGATTTAGTAACAGACTATAAAGGGTTCGATCTCCCGCGCAAACTTTGGTGTCGGCTGAACAGACAGAGGACGGGGCATGGTTGCTGCAATTCCTTTACCTACAAATGGGGCTGAAAGTCTTCTCCACTCTGCGAGTGCGGTGAGGAGGAACAGACCACTGAACATATTTTCCAGCGCTGCCCCCTTCACTCGTATTCTGGACCAACTGACGACCTATCCGTCCCCCCTGACTTGATTACCTGGTTTAACAACCTCAAAGCTGTACTCGATTGTCCTCCCATTGTGCATGCCATGCGATTAATAATTAATAACAGACAATTACCTACCTATTTTAAAATAGAAATATATTTTGTCTTAGTAAACAGAAACTGGCAATAAAGGTCCTGACGGTCGGGGCAACACTGTAGGTCCGGTAGTAAAGGGCTGTCGTAAACGGGTAACGACAGGTTGGCCGACATGTTTGACCAGCTCAAACAAGTCAAACAACGCTGGTCGACATGTCCTCTTTTAACTTAGGTACACTTGGGCCTTACTATAGGTCCGATGGAAGTTTCCAGAATTGGGAAGACTACATTTGTTTTATGTCAAACGAGCAGACGGATAGGATGCCTGATGGTAAGCAATAACCGTCGCCTATGGGCACCCGCAACACCAATGGAGTCACAAGTGTGTTGCCGGCCTTTAAGGGGGGTTGGAGCTCTGGGAACCTTACTGACTATCAGGAACACAGCACTACATACCTGAAAGGTAGCAGTGCTATTATGGATGTGGTCTTCTGTAATGAGGAGGTACTTCCCCAGTTGGGCTTCTCCACACTCAAGCGTGATGGTACTTCGCTGTGCCCTAACTCTCATTGTTGGACGTAGTTTAAAGACATACCCGGACCGGATCCTAACATATATATAACATACATGGAAACATTTTGCTATATTCTAACATTTTTTGTATGTACAGGATCATTTCTGTATCGTGACCTGTATTATGTTTTTCTATCTCTAAAAAAGAAATAGCAGTTGAATGTAACGACTCTCACTTAAAGACGAGATTTAAAAAAAAACATAGCACTGATCTTGATACAAAAATCACACTGTAGATCCATATCTAAAACTTCCATAAGTTTTCAGAAAAAAATGTCCCCAATTAGCGGGACTTGTAGAAAAGTTAAATAACTATGTCAGTTTTGTGACGATAAGTAAGCATTCAATTTCTATAAATACATAAGATTTGATGTTCGTTTCTTCAACTTTAAGCACGAAAGTCACAAAAATGACATAATAAACTTTTATCACGTCTCATTAATTGGGGTATTTTTTCTGAAAACACCCATAAGCGACATTGTTGACATATATTATGAAAAAGTTATTGTAAATAACTCATTGTCATTTTATGTACTGGTAAATATGAACTAAAGGTTTTAGTATGTATAAATAGAAAGTTAATAGAGCCACCATATACTTACTATTTAAAACTGCGTAGTTTAATCATACATTACTGATCTTACGATGAAGTCGCGGAGACAACCTAATAGGTTATAATTATGAATATATTATAATCCGAATATTACCTATAACTATAAGTGTTTATCTGATTTAATCCGATTTGATTCGTTGCCTCGACAATAGAAAGAACGTAAACAAAGCTAACAATAGTAAAAATTTAAAAGTCAACTCGATAAAACGTACTACGTTTTTATATCGTTAGGTGGCGAAGAGGGATCAGTACCCTTACCATGAGGTGTGACATTGAGGTTTTCGATAACGAGTATCAAGTTTACTATCTGTGCATCTCGCTTGTACTATTTTAGAGCGAACGAGGTGCACAGATATTAAACTCGATACTCGTTATCGAAAACCTCAAAGTCACAACTCATGGTAAAGATACTGTTCTTTGACTTTGGCTGCACTTTAGTAGGTGTATTAATTGCAATTAACTTAAGCGCAACGAAGGAAGGCAAGGGAAGATAAATTATTCTTTGAATAAGTGATAAATAATGAGATTATAACTGGCAAGTCGGTACTAAAAGTTTGAAAAGTATAATGCTCTGTCTGGGCCGTAAGTTATTTAAAGGTCAAAAAAAAAATGTTATCTGAATTATGTTGTTCTAAATCTTTTATAAAATAAATACTATTAAATAATATTCGGTAAATCACTTTTTGGGAATAATTAACCAAATGATGTAAAATAGTTAATAAAATTGGATAAGGAATGGCGTAAAAAATATGCTGAAAGAAATTAAAATCAACAGTTTCTTATCAACAATACTTTCTAATTTCAAAGAGACAAAAATAAAACAGTGATCCCAAACAAAAATCCTACTGCCTAAAGTAGGATTTTAACTGTAGCTTTGGTGAAAAAGGGTAACAGGTTCCATACGTCATGATCATGACTGTTAAACTTACTCTTCTCTTGTTCACTAGAGAGAGAGAAAGAGAGAGAGAGAGAAATTTTGTTGCGTTTCGCCAATCCTATCCGATCCACTGTGTACGCGCGATCCGACCTCATTACAAGCCGCAGCTATTTAACGACCCACTTGACATTTACCTGCGGCGACATCTGACTCTTTTGAGGTTTTTATGAGACAAGATTATTATATCACATGGACGATGCATCCCCTTTGCCTGTTTGAAGTAGAGCTTTGAAATCCTCTTGAACTATGTAAGTTGTGCTGATTTGATTAAGTTCGAGTTTAATTAGTACTAATTCTAGTTGGTATTATGTTTGAATGGGACTGCTACGAGTATAGTGAATGCTCTGTGGATATATTTTTTATGAAACATGAACCCAAACAAAACATGAGATTCAACAATATTGATTGTATAGAAGTGAAACTCACTTTTGAAATCGAATATTGCTCGACACTGAAGAGCGCTGGTAGCCTAGCGGTAAGAGCGTGCGATCCGGAGGTCGCAAGTTCAAACCCCGGCTAGTACCAATGAGTTTTTCGGAACTTATGCACGAAATACCATTTGACATTTACCAGTCGCTTTTCAGTGAAGGAAAACATCGCGAGGCAACCGGACTATCCCAATAAGCTAGTTTACCCTCTGGGTTGGAAGGACATGCGGTCGCTTTCGTGAAACCTGTGCCTACGCGAAATACTGGGATAAGTTTCCAAGCGGACTCCAGGGTCCCATGAGCCGTGGCGAAATGCCAGGACAACGCGAGGAAGATGATGAATATTGCTCGACACGTTTCACTCTGTAACGAACGTACAAACCGTAAAAAGCCGTATATCCGTAAAAACAGGAGATACTTTATTTACAGAAATTTTTATCGTATTATGATAACTACAAGTACTTAACTAGTTACAGTATAAAATCTAAAAAACGCCCTTGAGGCATTGTACCAAGGATGCTGGCGGCATTTCCTCGTTGTATCGCAATGCTGATACGTTGTGCGAGGAAGCCGCCAGCTCTTCGGTCACCAGTACATCAACCAGACGCTTCGCGATTTCTGCAAAAAGTTTGTGCGCGCTGGGACCCCATGGACCTACTTAGCGTCTCTACGCCAAACGGTACAAAATGGTACTCTCTGCCTAGTTACTTGAACCTGGCTTGGTACCGCGAACATCGAAGTTCGTATATATTTAGAGGATCTTTTTCTTTTACTCCAATGATGGCGTCATGGGAGTGACAGTGATAATCGTCCGAAATTTACGAATATCGTTTTTCGCGATAGCGCCGCTGTACTAATACAGGTATTAACCTAAGTTTTGACCTGTATTCTCCACGTGTATCTATAACTTTAGTGTAGCACAATACTTGAGGAGTGTCTTTAAAAAAAGGCTTATTTCTTTATGTCAGCAGGGGTTATTTCCCTAAGAAAATAAAACAAAAACAAGCCCTATTGACATAGATGAAATAAGCCCTTTTGAAAATACACTCCTCAGTTGCGTGTCGCGCGCATCGATCTGCCGGACTAAACACGGGGTTTAAAATTCCCATTAACACCGTTTGTTCATTTTATTATGACGGTTGTACAGTCGAGTCGTTATCAAATACATCGGAGCGGCGAAGTTACTCAAAAATATCTGAACATGCGTTTTATCGCCTTGACTATTTGTGTCAGTATCTAGGAAAAGGGACCTTATTGTCGATGGCACTTACGTAGAATCGCGTTGCGTTTGTATTGTATCGTCTTGAACAACGACATAAGCGTCATGGACAATAAGGTCCCTTTTCGTAGATAATGTCACTTTTTACGGTCAGGATCAGTATAAGGATTTTCTATCATAAATATAATAGAAAAGATACCCCTGAAGTATTGCGCGCAATTTAATGTATGTTGTAGTCATATCAAATGAACATCGGGTGTCCCGGTTTTATCGATTTTCTATGTTTGAAATACGATGCCGTATTATCGTAATATTCAATTGGGTAATTTTGATAAGTAAAGGTGCCGATAAATATTGTTTTTCAGTTCAGTTTTGTAGATGCCTGGAAGAGACTGATTATTTACACTTCGCTCCAATAAACAACGGGATGTGCTGCCCTCTACAGTATAAAAATAAATAAAATAAAAATAAAAATGATTTATTTCAGGCCGTACTGCCCATATACCTATGATTAGCATTACATTAAATTTAAATTAAATAAATTAGAATTAACTTAAATTAAAATACAACTAAAATTAAATTAACAATTCATTTAAAATAAGAAATAAATTCAATTAGGTTAGAAATAAATTAAATTAGATCAGAAATAACATTTTACCATATAAACGTTAGTTTAGCGACGCTGGGTAGAAATCATCACTTGAATTGACCCGTGATGATTTCCACCCAGTGTTTTGTCATGGGGCAGTCCAAGCGCTCAGCAAACATGCTCAGGATGGTGTTGGAACTGCCGCGCACTCTGTTCAGCAGAGACGCTACTCTCTTCCTTCTGATGGCATGAAAGCCGTCAGTGCGCGCCTCTGCGAACATACCCGATAACGTGGTATAACGTGGTTAATAAAGTTTAAGGTTGCGTCGAAGAAATGACAGCAGAATTTCGTTCGTTAGGCACTGGTCCCACCGCGAGCTAGTAGGTAAGATATGAGCTATCAGCTATTTCAAAGGACAAAAGATAATCGCTCCCGTGTAAATAAAAGAGAGAGATATATACTTATTTATAGCTCATCGCCCGGCGATGAACTACGATCGCCCGGCTATGACATTATGTCTCTTTTATTTACACGGGATTGATTATCTTTTGTCCCTTGAAATAGTTGATAGCTCATAGCTCACTAGCTCGCTATGGGACCAGTGCCTTAGATACCTTTTTTGTATAGTTTATAGTCTTTGCGCGTCATAAGTTACATAATTAAGGATTAACGAAATAAATCATACGATTCAGAAACACGATTGTCTTCTTGAATTTTGCGATATACGATATCAGGAACACAACACTACATACCTGAAAGGTAGCAGTGCTATTATGGCTGTGGTCTTCTGTAAGGAGGAGGTACTTCCCCAGTTGGGCTGCTCTAGATTCAAGCGTGATGGTACTTCGCTGTGCCCCATCTCTCGCTGTGCTCTCATTGTTGGACGTAGTTTAAGGACATACCCGGGTCCAAAAATATATATCCGGGTGCTTTATTAATTCTAAAATTTTGTAGAAATATCCCTTCTCGAATTCCTTCTTTATTCTAAAACATGAAACTCAACTCTGTTCCAATTTTATAAAATTCAAATTACTTTAAAGTAATTAGTACTACATGTAGGCCCAAGGGCCTTATGCCATAGTAAAAAAAAAATTCTTGCAATGTACAGCTAGTACACAGTGGCCTCCTCATTGCACTTCAGTGTACGACCGGCAAAGACAAATAGTGCACTGTCGTAGCAACCGCTACGAGACTTCGCTACGCCGTAGCGAGCTCTGTAAATAACCCGGCTAAGTGAATTGAGGTTTCGCGAGACGAAACCTA
This sequence comes from Grapholita molesta, assembly GCA_022674325.2. Lineage (NCBI taxonomy): Eukaryota > Metazoa > Arthropoda > Insecta > Lepidoptera > Tortricidae > Grapholita > Grapholita molesta. The sequence goes on from CP053137.2 coordinate 14,300,935, forward strand.
AACATTTGCCGTTCGTCGCCTGTTGCGTCATGCGTCACTTTCGCACTTGCTTACTTGTTAGAACGTGACAGAAAGTACAGGCCCGGTACCGCGAACGTCAAAGTTCGTATATCACGGGCATCTTTCTCTTTTACTCCAATTAAGACGTAAGGAGAGTGACTGAGACAATTGTCCGAAATTTACAAATATCGATTTTGGCGGTAGGTTTTTTGACTGTTGTGTCATGACGCATCAGAACAGTTCTGTTTTGTACATTTGCTTGCACGTATAATGCACTCCACGTCGAATAATTGTGAACCCGTTTTATGTATAGGTACTTATATTTGTACCTACAGTCGCCATTAGATATATTGGAACTGTTTAAGTGGTCACAATTATCTGAACGTGCGCTTTAGCGCATTGATAATAGAGGCGTTGTTCAGATATTTCTGACCACCTTTACAGTTGGACTGTACCCGGTGTTCATACTATAAAATTGTTAGTTGGATATGTTGTTAATATAATTTTCTTTGGTCATCTAATTTCTATCATCAACCCAAAATATTTAGTTATAGTTATAAATAAATAAATAAAATATAATATTTACTATCAGGACAACCCTACACAAATTGACTTTAGTCCCACGGTAAACTCAAGAAGGCTTGTGTTGTGGGTACTCAGTCAACGATATATATATAATAAATATTTACATTACCTTAGATATGCTATTTTATTTTATGTACCTATGACTTAACTTTCTTGTGTACCTGTATGTATTTACTATATAAGAATATATGCCTTCCTGCAGACAAACTGTCCAAACAGTTTTGCAGGACTTTGGATTGTTTAATTTTTTCTAGTATGTTTAATAAATAAAATAAAAAAGAATACAAATACTTAAATAGAAAACACCCAGGAATAAATATTGTGCTAATCACACAAATAAATGCCCTTACTGGGATTTGAACCCATTGGCTCCGTCTATATATATCTATCAAGTGGCTCCACAATGGCGAAATACATGGAGAGAAGTATCTAAAATATTAAAGGTTATTAACTTTAAGTAGAAACAATACAACAAATCTCGGTGTCACAAGAATCCGTGTACTAGATTGACTACCCGTCTGCTTCTTAAAATACTTGCAAAAAGACATAGTGTCGTGTCGAGAAAGTTTATACATTTCACCTGAAATCACAGCCCTACCTTTGAATTAGTCGAAAAAAAAACTCTTGAGTAATACTAGTTTCCACGCAAGTTATTTTATTATTTACGACGTCCGAACTAAAATAATATTCGACCCGAAGACTGAAATAAACCTCAAGGCCACGGTCAATTATATCGTTTAAATATTCACTACAGCCAAGTCCTGGTACACTCGCCTGCGGTAAAATCTCGCGTCATACCGTACGCATACCGTACCGCACCGTAAGTTACCGATATGACAAAGCAGAGCCCTGTACCCGTACCATGAGTTGTGACATTACGGTTTTCGATAACGAGTATCGAGTTTACTATCTGTGCATCTCACTTGTATTATAGTGCGAACGAGATGCACAGATAGTAAACTCGATACTCGTTATCGAAAACCGTAATGTCACAACTCATGGTACGGGTACCTACTGAGTGTAAGTTTTTAACGTAACAAAACGTCACCTTCGCGTTAGAGTTACCCATATAAATAACATTATCATTATCACTTAAGTACTCGTTTGAAACTGTTTTTTTACGTCAAAAGAAACTTACCTAGAGCCTCTGAATACAATGGAATATTTATGTTGTCAAACATACGTAATAATTGCAGAAATTAAACATAAGTATTATTATTCGACTATATACTACTATTAATTATTTTTAGAATTTAAGTTGAATTTGCTCCCTTCGTTTGATTCCGGGAAAGATAGAATTTGGGTCTTTTCAAGGCAAGAGTGAATAGGCTGTTACTGAACCAGCGGGCTACACCCTCGACCTCGTCGACACTTACCATCAGGTGTGACTGAGGTCAAACGCTAGTCAGTATTGTATAAAAAAAATACTAACCTGACATTAGTATTACTCCACTATTTAATGGACGTAAATCTATATAGAGTATATCAATCACTCTATCTACTTATTTAAAAAAAACGCATCGAAATCAGTTGCCTAGTTTTAAAGATTAAGCATACATAGGGATATAGAGACAGAGACAGCGACTTTGTTTTATACTATGTAGTGATAAAATAAATATATATAAAGCGAATATAGTGAAGTGATATATAAAACGAAACGGATAATTCCGTCCAAAAACATGTACAATCGTCCATACAATTAATTGACCATTGTGTACTCTCTGAGTCGATCTCGTAGTGAAACTCCGAGCGTAGCTCTCTCCATAGCTCGTTGAGCGACTTTGAGCCTTGAGATGAGGCCGATAGTGAAAGACCACGTTTCGGAGCCGTAAGTCATCACTGGTAACACACATTGGTTAAAGACTTTCGTCTTGAGGCACTTGAGGAGATCCGTAGGCGAACTAAAGTCACCGACATAGCCCACCGGGTTAGCAAGCTGAAGTGGAAATGGGCAGGCCACATTGCACGCAGAGAAGATGGCAGATGGGGTCGAAAAGTGCTCGAGTGGAGACCACGGACTAGCAAGCGCAGCGTAGGACGTCCACCCACAAGATGGGCAGACGACCTCATTAAAGTCGCCGGAAGACGCTGGATGCAGGTTGCTTCCAACCGGTACTTGTGGAGATCCAAGGGGGAGGCCTATGTTCAGCAGTGGACGTCTTATGGCTGAGATGATGATGATGATGTGTACTCTATTGCAACGGCATAAGGTCTACTAATGGTGTTGCTGTTAGCACCGGCCAGGCCAGCGGCGCTGCCGCGAAACACGATATTCGTAAATTTCGGACGATTGTCTCTGTTACTCTCGTGACGCATTAATTGGAGCAAAAGAGATAGATGCCCGAAATATACGAACTTCGATGTTCGCGGTACCGGGCCAGTAACAGACACTTCAATAATTCCGACTCCAGCTCCGATTTATTATTTAGAGCCACTGCGTACAAAGGACCAAATGAATATTTTAAAGACACGCCGTACGCGACAAATTTGATATAGGTACCAGTGGAAAAATAGGAATTTACAGACTTAAAGAAAGATTCTTTTTGGGTAGATTAGAGTTAATCTAAGAACTGGTACTTTAGTTTATATTACTTTTGAGGTAATCAGTAAGTATATTAATTGTATAAAAGCTGCAGTCTGCGTCGGTTAGCCAACGCGAATGGCTCATGATTATGCTCCTCGTTACGGAGTGAAACATGTCGAGCAATATTCGACTTATAAAACGTGAATTACCCGCTTTTATACAATTAATGTTGCAATCTCACAAATCTTTTGTGTTTAAAATCAGTAAGTAAATAAATTAAGGCGCTGTACAAGATTAACGGATTTTTCTTATATTATTATGCCTCCCTAGTAAATTAGGGACAAAAGCTTAAAACAAGTGTAACTTTATGGTTGAAGAATATATTATGGGCGCGTATGGTCAAGAATGAAAACACATTTTAATATTGCTAATGGGATGGCATACCATAACCGTATTAGCTGCCAATTTAATTTAGTCATTCAATCATTATGTCTGTAAAGTGACATTGTATAATGTATTTTATAATAATAGATCTATTTATTTCACGTAAGTTACACTAAATATTAACTACTTACTACATTAAATTTTACATGTAGGCGGGGCTAGGATGTTGGCGGCATTTCCTCGTTGTATCGCAATTCTGATACGTTGTCCAGAGGAAGCCGCCAGCTCTTCGGGGTCACCGTTAAGCCAACCAGACGCTTCGCTATTTCAGCAAAAAAATTGTGAGCGCTGGGTTCCAAAATCATTGAATAGTCATATTTAAACTTTCGTTGTGAAAGAATTGGCTTTTTGGTGCGACGAGCAGTGCAGCGTATCCTCAACACGCGCCTCCAGCACATATTCAAAGCTGTACTAATCAACCTATAAGAATATGTCAAACGTTTAAAATAGTTACGTAACCTATCTATTGTTCTACACAGAACATTCAATTTTCGACTTTATCGCTTGCCACATCGGTCCCATTTCCATCGTAAGTCCCGTACGACTTGTCTCTTTAACCACGCTCAATTCTCAGCTCGCTCGGCAGCCCCCAATTAACAAAAGATTATTTTAATTGACCGAGGACAACGACCCGGGCTGTGTTGAAATTAAATCCGGGACGTAATTGTATCACAGCGAGCGTAAATTACAAGGGTTTCAGATGGGACCTGACCGTTAGGCCATTTTAATATCTCCCCGATTCTCTGTTCTGACATTTTCACAAGTAATTACGCCACGCGTTTTAAAACGCGTTAATAGACACGATAAAGACTACCTATATAATAAAAATGTATTTATTTGTGTTAAATAACTGTTTTATGCTAGCGTCCGAAAATATTATTTCTGTTATTAAAAACTACAGTAATCAGTGTGATACTGATAACCATAACTTTAACACTAGAAATAAAAATAAGATTGCTTCCAGAAAGTGCTGTGTTCCTTAAGTTTATAAATTATTTTTGGGCACTATCATCTGTATTACACTTACAACTTTACAGGTTTCCTGCCTTAAAATGATTCTTTCCAGTTCTTTAAAATAAAAATCTTTGAAGTCAAAGGGTTGTTACCGGAGGGTTATTTGATACACAAAAGTTAGGTGTTAAGGCCGTTAGCCCAAGACTTCATTTGCGTAGAATTTGTAACCTAAATAAACCCCTTAGGAAATGACTATCGGAATAAATCGATATTGAAAGTCCTTCACTCAATGGTGAATTTTATTTAAATCGCTTAGCGTTTTACTCGTAAACAGACACATCAAACATAGTTTGCATTTATGAGAGGTAGGGCACAGCGATGACCATCACGCTTGAATCTGGAGCAGCCCAACTGGGGAAGTACCTCCTCCTTACAGAACACCACAGCCATAATAGCACTGCTACCTTTCAGGTATGTAGTGTTGTGTTCCTGATGGTGAGTAAGGTTCTCAAAGCTCCAACCCCCCTTAAAGGCCGGCGACGCGCTTGTGACTCCCCTGGTGTTGCGGGTGCCCATGGGCGACGGTAATTGCTTACCACCAGGCAATCGGTCTGCTCGTTTGCCGCCTATGTCATAAAAAAAAAATGTTCTGTTGACTTCGTAAAACACGTTCATAGTAATATTGTAAAGAGTTAATCCAATAACTTTAAACGCAAAATCATGTTATACATAATACATCATCTCTTATCGCTGTTAGTAACTACACTACGACTATTTATCTAAAACCTAGTTTCGATTACCATAATATTTACTGAACTAAGCTACTCGTACAAGTAAGTATATTCAAGCTATTGACATCGATAACAGGGACCTGACATGGAACGATTAAGACATGGAAATGGAAAATAAAGGAATCCATCAGGCGAGGGGAGCGGTTTCATCCTTACGTTGTGAATATTCCATTCACTCGCACGAAGCGATTCGCTTCTACCTTCCTAATGCGGACTGCTAAAGAATGGAATTCGCTCTCTTCGCCTGTATTCCCATGATATAATTTGGGTCTTTTCAAGGCAAGAGTGAATAGGCTGTTGCTGAACCAGCGTGCTACACCCTCGACCTCGTCGTCACTTACCATCAGGTGCGACTGAGTTCAAACGCTGGTCAGTCTTGTATAGAAAAAAAAAATAGAGTGACAGAGACCATCGTTAGAAAGCGAATTTTGATTTTCGTGGTAGGCCTTTTGAACCTTTACCACGAGTTGGCTAAAACGTACTCCCTAGCCACAGCGTTAAATATTTTGTATCTATATTATTTTGTAAAAACTTTTTCATAGATGTACGGCTGTTTCGAAGGTAATATGGAGACTAACAGAAACCGCAAACGTAAACCGTTAAAGACTATCTTTAGAAATAGAAATATTTTATTTCCACACACAATAAAATCAAGAACAAAACATAAACAGAACACAAAATATAAACAGAAAAAAAAACACAATACGAATCATTTTCAAACACTTACAAAATTGTGGCAGCACTGTGGCTGCTAGTCTGCCTCACAGCAAAAGCTGAGCACACCAGCTTTTGCTGTGAGGCAGACTAGCTGCGACAGTGCTGATTATCAGCCACCCGCTTTAATTATAGAACACATTTTTCTAACGGTGCAACCTATACTGAGCAAGGATTTTTTGAAAAACAACATCTAAAAGGACAATCGTAACTACTTATAGGTACGACTACATAGAGACTGGCAATCCTAAGCCAGTCAGGTACAACGATATACATGACGGGGCATAAATATATCATCGGTGTGTCAGAGTACACCTAACATAACTACAAAGGTGACCCATGGCCTCACCTTTCACCAATATTTTTTCCAAGCGTGCGAAATGAACCTATTATTCCACTACACAATAACAACACGTCGCGAGCATACTACAATTTAAGCCCACATAGGACCTTTACACATCAACTTAGTAATGCTAACTCACTGCGCCATTTTCACGGAAGCACCACCCTGGGGAATCATTAACCGTCAAAAGTGTCTGCCGAATGGCCGGTTTTAACGAGGGTTTATATAAGTAATGGAGGTGCGGAATGAATTGAGATAGAAAATTAGAGTTACATGTGTCTGTAACAAGTACTAAGTGGTCAGACAAGCTATCAGGTATCCTGCGATTTATTTTGACAGCATTTAGAGGCAGCGGCTTTCGGTAGCGACGGGTCCAATCGACCCGATTCCGCTGGCTTCACTTAGTTACTGGCAGTTTTTCTTAGGCTCGTGGAGAAAAGAAAAGCTACATTAACTCCAAACGCCGCCCCTGCACCCTTCCAACTATGTCCATAACTTGCAGCCCCCAGCAATTCACTGCGGGTTATGTAGTCCATTCAGCTCCCGCTTAAGAGCGTAGGTATGCACACTAGCGTTTCTGTCCCGCGTTTTCTCGGTGTCCCCATATAAAATTACACGCCGCGGAGACGCTGCGTTCACGCGGCATGTTGATTACTTTGAAATCGCCAGAAGAACGTCGAGTGGCCGCTGCTAGTGTGCCCGTCGCCCTATGATCATCCGCCATTTAGCCGCCGCAGTCGTCTCATATACTTCCGCACCTCATTTGCAGTGGTGCTCTAAGTTATAATCTGGAAACTTACTACTAGGTGTTCGGCAAAATAGACGGGGTCAAGCAAGCAAGTACATTGTACTTGTTAGTCACAGACTGGCTATCAAGATCTGAGATAACTTTGACGGAACTCGACATTGGCCGTGGGCACATTCCCATTGCTAGCGCACGCTATCTCGGCAGACAGCAGACACCAGTGTAGTGGCATGTATATCATATTGTTTGGAACAATTAATTTGACTCTCATTCCCATTTATTTCTCCCCCAAAAGCTACCCACAGTAACTATTCGGGCGGAGCTGCGCATTCGAATAATTTATTTAAGTTGCTTGAAATATTATTGTATATTTTAAATATATTCATAAGAACAACAATTCCATTTACTATTTTAAGAAAAATATATCCTGATCCTTACCTATGAAATTGGCGTTTTGTCAAACAGTTTGTGCAAGACTGCACATCTTTTTTGAGCAATTTACCTTTTTACGTTTTATTGTCTATATTTTTTATAAGATATTTGTCTTTTTTACTTTTGACTGACGTTTTATTATTACATTTTGTTTTCACCTAAAAACCAGTGGCCTTTTTCTAAGTTCCTAATAAAACAGTTAGTTCGAATAAACCTCAATTTTATATGTAAGGATATTACTCAGAACGGCGAGTACTTACTACGGACCCGAGTTCAATAACAAACTGTCCGCAGTTTTTTTACAGATATTTTGTGACGCCTATACAAAATTTAAACAGTGAAAAATGACTTATTTCATTGAAAATAGGTTGCTCTTAATTTTTTAGAATAGATAAATAGAACCTTTTTTACCCCCATAGTTGTTTCGTTACCGGTCTTAGTTACACTGGTAGCTCTTGCGCAGCCGGCACTCGCCAACCCATCGGGACTGGCGGCCATTTTGGCAACCTTCGAGCCCGGCGTTCAGCACGCGATATGCTAATACACTGCTATCAGAGTTCCGGCGGGGAATTGCCTCGACTCATCGTACGTGTACCTATAGCTATAGAACTGAAAAGAAAATATCGTAGACGTAAATAAATAAAGTATTTAGCTAATGATCATCTCAGCCACAAGACGTCCACTGCTGAACATAGGCCTCCCCCTTGGACGTCCACATGTACCGGTTGGAAGCGACCTGCTTAATGAGGTCGTCTGTCCATCTTGTCTTCCGTGCCGTGTGATGCCGGCTCACTAGAATAGAACCACCCCATCTCCTCCCGCGGGTGTCTTAAGTAGCGACAAAAGGAAAAATCCTACGGACGGGCAGCAGTGTCCGTCGAAACCCAATCTACAGCTACTGCGGTCGCCACCCGCCTGCCAAGCTTGGCGACTATGGCAATTACCCTCCAAGTTGATAAAGGTCATATTTGTGGGAGGCCTGCACATGGCTGAAATGTATATATGATCTCCTACGTTGCGCTTGCTAGTCCGTGGTCTCCACTTGAGCGCCTTTCGACCCCATCGGCTATAACCTCTGCGCGCAATGTGGCCTGCCCATTGCCAGCTTGCTAATCTCGTGGGCTATGTCGGTGACTTTAGTTCGCCTACGGATCTCCTTATTTCTGATTCGATCGCGTAGAGAAATGCCCAGCATAGCCCTCTCCATAGCTCGTTGAGCGACTTTCAGCTTTGAGATGAGACCGATAGTGAAAGACCATGTTTCGGAGCCGTAAGTCATCACTGGTAACACACATTGATTAAAGACTTTCTTCTTGAGGATAATGATAGTTATGTGTTTTATTATGATTATTTATATTTATATTTACTGTGGCTTGTAAAAGGAATGTATTTGTTTTGTGCTGTGAATAGTTTCATCAATGCAAACATCATTGAGTTTAACTGTATAAACCGTACCTATTTTGTTATATATACCATTTCATCTTAAAGGTATTTTGTACTAATATTCTTTTTATATAAAACACATGTTAAAAAAAAAAGGTTTTCACTACTTATAATTACAAACGGATAAACTCACGTGTAATTATATCGCGCTAGGCGACATGATTCGGGTAAGCTCCGGTACCAGTTGTAGAGTGAGTGATACATACTCAACGCGAGCGGTGTGTCCTGACTCGGCTTGAAAATGTGTCGAACTTACCCGAAACATGTCGCCTAGTGCGATATAATTACACGTGAGTTTATCCGTTTGTAAAAGTAGTAGTAACATGGCTCACAACAGTTTAATTATATTAAGGTTTTCAGTTTTCACTCTTTAGCAATAGATATGAGTGTTACGTTGCTCTTAGCGTACATACATAATACTTGAGCTTCTAAAATCAATATAGACCTTCGCGTAAAAAAATAAAAACTGCCGACTTGATAAGATAGGATAAATTAGGTTCTATAAATCTTTATATAAAAAATAATCTTTCTGGATCAGAAGACTCACGTAATGTGCGAGACTGTTGTGCTACAGCAAAATACGATTATCGTAAATTTCGGACGATTTTCGCTGTCTCTCTCACGACGCCTTCATTGGAGTAAAAGAGAAGGATGTTCGAAATATACGAAGTTTGACATTCGCGGTACAGTCAAGTGCAAAAATATGTACCGAAAGAATCCTTTCATAAATACGTCCTACAACCTTATTTACTGTACAATAGAGTTGCTCGGTAGATATATATGAAACTTTGGCAGTGAACGAATTTTTACACTTGACAGTACCAGGCCTGGTTTGGGCTCGGGGAATTCACTTTTTTAAAACTATAAATTAAAAACCAACGTCAATATCACTGTAAATTAAACAATTTATTTATTTAATCTTTATTACACAATACACGAAGGTACTAAAGGCGGACTAAAGGCCATAAGGCATTCTCTACAGTCAACCTACGGGCTAAACGGAAATATTAAACAGGTGCAGGGTCTGATGAAAGAAGATTAACGAAGAGGGTGTATAGAAAGAGAGTAGAAGGATCCGTTGGAAGGGGAAGGCCTAGGCGAACTTTTCTCGACCAAATCGGGGATATTTTGAAGAAAGGGCAGTGTCGTGGATGAAGTGCCAGCGATCCCATAACATCCCCCGTAAACGGCAAAGACGGAAACGCCGCAGGGTTTTTAGTGGGTATTCCCCTCCCATGGAGGGGCGAGTCCCACATACCCCCTGTAAGACCCTATCCCGAGGGCTGGGGGGATGCCTAAATGCATTTTCCCTGTGTAAAAAAAAAAAAAAAAGGTCAGGAGTACCCTAAACCGACGAGCGTGTATGAGGAACGTTATGAAAGTAAGTGAAGCGAAAGTGATTTGTCAGGACCGTAGCAAATGGAAATCCGTGATCTCTGCCTATCCCTCTGCAAAACAGGCGTGATTGCATGTATGTATGTATGCAGGGTCTGATTAGCTCCAAGACGATACGATATACATACAGGTAAGCCTTATTATTGTGGCCTTAATAGGCCTTGAAGCACTATAGTAAATATATCCGTTATGAAAATTACAAGACATGAGTCGGCTTTCCCCGAGCTCCGAGGCAAGGTTCAGCCTTGACTAGGGCTCCGACCTCAGGCTAATAGCCAGATTCAATTTGCTTGATAAGACTACGTGCTACACCTTGCTTCATTGCGCCAACTAATCTAAAACCAAACCAGCATAAACTGGCCTCAGGTTTTACAATAATGCAATATACAGGACACTTTACTGAAACCCCCGGTAAGTTCAAGAAGGCTTGTGTTGATACTCGGCCAACGATATATATAATATACAAAGACTAAACACATACCTATGACTAAGAAACAATTATCTGTGCTCAATCACCAAGGATCGGACAAACGCCCGTCATTTCGAAAATATAACCCTGTTCCGTATAGCAGAGACTTCCTTATTTTATGATGTTAAAATATTTTATTTTATAAGTGTAATGTAATGTAATTTATTTAATAACAATCTAACACAAAATATCTATTTAAGAGGTTGCAATGGGTCTTAAAAATTCTCATCGTTTGGCTCACAACAGAAAATGAAGAAAAAAAATAGGTCGTTCTATTTTATTGGAGAAAGTAAATTTCGGAATGTCAATCATAAATTAATTTGTCACTGGATATAAATTATGGTCCAATAAATGTATACAATACTATTTTTATTAACATAAGGAAGTCTCTGCTGTGCGGAACAGGGTTATATTTTCAAAATGACGGGCGTTTGTCCGATCCTTGCTCATCACACAAATGAATGCCATTACTGGGATACCTTACAATAACATGGAGTACATTTTACAACTGCCCCAAAATGATTTAAAGCTTAGGTATATGTATAGGGCATTGCCAAAATAAAAGTGTATCATTTACTTTTTTCAAAATCTCAAACATGGCAAATGGGGGGGTTTTTAGTGGGTACACCGTGGGTCTCACCAGCCTATACGGGTGTCCCACATAACCACCTGGGTCCCCCCTCGCACCCAGGTGGTATGCGTAACGCATTTTCCCCTCCTAAACAAAAAAAAAGGGTTAAGCCTTAATTTATAATCGCTTTTCACCGCTTCGCTCGGGCTCGGCAAGCGATCGCGCCGCCGGCACAGGTATAAGCGACGGTCCCAGCGGATGGATTGCCTGAAGCGCGTGGAATTATTAAATACACTGAGACGACGAACTAGGGATTTAATCTCACTTGGTCGTGACGCCATTAATGTTGATATATCAGCTTTGTGACGACAATCAAGCATGAAGTCTTTATACATTACTTACATTTAAGCCGTATGCAGTCCACTGCTGGACATAGGCCTCCTACAAATATGACTTATATCATCTTGGCGGGTAATTGCCGTAGTCGCCACGCTTGGCAGGCGGGTTGGCGACCGCAGTAGCTGTAGATTGGGTTTCGACGGACGCTGCTGCTGATTTTTCCCTTTGTCACCTCTTACGACACCCGCGGGTGGAGGTGGTGCTAATCTAAGGTAGGTCAGGCATATAAGGCCCAGCTGGTTATAAGGCCCAGAAGCCAAAAATCACATTTCCAATAGTATAATTCGTTCGACACTTCACGTACACAAAGAAGCTGTAGAGAAAACGAGCTGACAACAGCGGTTGGATTCGAACGCGCCGACATTTTGTCAGGACCTTCCAAACAGTCTTTGGGTGAGGTTACGGCTGCGCTTGATGTAAATTTTACTAAAAGAAAATTGCGTTTTCTGGAGGTTTTTGATTATGCACTGTGTTATTTTTTAATTTGGATCTAAACACACGTTAACCTGGCTGTATGTAGAAAGGTAAGTTTTTAGTTTCAAGTCTATTTTTATGTTTAATAATCGTCATTATTCTAGAACCTTTACTTTAGCTAATAAGGCCCAGTATTAGAGTAGGTAACAAGGCCCGGGCCCCGGGCCTTATTAAACGTATGAGATGTAATGGTAGACTTAAATTTGAAATGCGTCAATAGATATAAAACATATAAATAAACAAAAAACTGCTAACTAGTCGATTTTGACAATTCGTACACAAGCATACCTACAAATTCTGTGAGAAGAGGGGATTAAGAATAATATGTTTATTTGAAATTAGCTTTTATATAAAGCCTTTAGTTCAAAAGGCCCACAAAATTATGGTTGATTGATAAATTATGAGCGGTACTTTTTATTTTGGTAAATATTTATGTTACCAAGTGCTGTAACAAATAAAGGTTTAATTTTATGTTAGTTCTTTCTATTTTAGAGTAAAATCGTCGATTTCTGATATGTTTAGTATAATAAGGCCCAGAGGCAAATAAAAAGACAAATTATAAATATCCTCATGTTATGAAGGCACCAAATATTGTTTCATGTGTAAGTGTGACGTTAAAAAGTTTAAAAACCTGTTATTTACGTTAATATGATCAATTCTTTGGCGGGCTTTATTACCTACATAGTGTTTAATAAGGCCCAAAACAGTAGTTTAAAAAAACTTACAGTAACCTCAAATACACTAATATTTTCACTGTTATTTTCATTTATGAAGAAATTTAAATAAACGTGTCGTCTATATGGAATGAGTTTTACTTGTTATCCTGATTATATCGACAGATATTTCGTTTTAAATAATGGTGGGCCTTATATACCTAATCTACCTTAGTCAGCCGGCATCACACGGCGCAATCTGCTGAAATCTTTATGCAAATCAATTATTTGCCATTTTGTAGTTAATCATTTTTGAAATGAACACCAAAACCGAGTTCCCAAAACTAACAGGGATAACTCACGCAATTTGGGTACACTATTTCCCACCTACAAGACGAGCCTTATTTTTTTCCTGACTTAGGCTCTATAAGCCGTTAAAAAGATAAAACCATGTAAAAGGCAATTTAGAGCGATCGAAATGCGTGGGGGAAGGTAGTTTGGGGATAATCCTGGACCCTTCCGCACCAAACTTGATTTATTTATAAGTTACTATAGGACTAGCTGGTGTGTAAGATTGTCCAGTCACCATGAAATATATCGGAGCAGCCAAGGTATTCAAAAATATCGGAACATGCACTTTATCGTCTTGACAATAGAGGCGTTGTTCCAATATTTGTGCTCCACAGCTCCGATATATCTGATGGCGACTGTCCCAAAGATATTTATTTAAACAAATGAATACCTGTAAGTTTTTATTAAAAATTAATAACTTCACGAGGAAGCTTCATTACAATTCGTCCGCCGTCTCGAGGAAAAGAGATTTCTTTATTCAAAAATATTATTCCCTTGCGGGTCCGGCTCCCAACCTTTCTCAATCGAGCACCACTTACTTTAGATGGAATATATTAATATAAACTTTATTTTCTTATAATATACAGAGTCTACAGGAGTATTGCAGTAAGTGTACAAATACTAAACTGGCTTAAATCTAAAAAAGGCTATTTCCTCGCAATGCTGATACGTTGTGCGAGGAAGCAGCCAGCTCTTCAGTCACCGGTTATGTCAACCAGACGCTTTACGATATCTGTAAAAAGCTTATGCGCGTTAGGCCCCCATGGCCCATCGACATAGAGTTACAACGCCATAAAAAAAGTCTAGAACGCCAAAAGCGCCAATTACGTCCACGGAATGTTGTCCTCGACGCCACAACTACACCACAACGCCATATGCCGCGGCACAGAGTCATACTAGTAGCGAATGACACAGTAGGCAAAAGTATTGGAAGGAAAATAACCAATTGAGATAGAAAAATGAGGACATAGAAGGTTAGGGTACCCTTGGTGATACTTGCTAATTAGGTGATACTGCATCATTATCGTACACAGATCTTGCTATGGATATGGAAGCTATAAAATCGATGACAGCTGAGTTTTTGATGCTTTTTGATGCTATTAAAGTATCACTAATAAGCCAAAGACAGCCCAAAAACTAACAAATAAATAAAAAAATCGATTTTATTATTCTGACTACTCACAAAAAGTATGCCATTGAAATAGGCTTGCATTTCGTCGGGGTCGAGATTCATAAATATTTTCCATATCATTAAATACAATACAACATGTCATAAAAAGCAAAAAACACGCGTTTATTTCCACGAAATTTCACATATAATTGACCCGGAATGTATGTAGCTCACAACACGAGGGTGCGTCCGTAATCCACGCTTTCATTAGCTGAAGCGGATTCCACATTCGCCAAAGTCCCGGCAGGCTTGAAAATTCGCGGCGGTTCCGTTATCGTCCCACACCTGACCGGGTCACTAGTTTTAAATACAGGACTTAGGTAATTCCACTGAAACGAATTTAAGAGTCCAGCATTAGGCTGCCTTTCCACCATAGATGAGCGAGGAATGTGTTTTTAAGAACCAATAGAATCACATTATTTATCGAGGACAGGGGAATGAAGTAATTCTATTGGCTGTTTATAAACACATCCCTTGCAACGCATCCTCGCTCATTTCTGGTGGAAACGCAGCCTTATTGGACCGGGATATAACTACAGAAGGACTCCAGCGTAGCTTTAGAACGTTGAAATATAATACGCCAGTCTCCCCTTGCCAATGTTTAGAGATTTTTGGTGGACGCCCTATATCCACCCATGGATATTCACGGCTGATACGAGTAGGTAGTCTTATTAGTGTAAGAGCGTAATATCTACAGTTAAAACAAATTTTAAACCAATTATTAATCGTTACTTTTTATATTTTGTTAAATAACTGCAGCATTTTAGGGTTAATATTTCATGAAATAATAACTTACATCTGGGGTAATATATTGGCAAGACGGTAATCAATATGGCTTCTGGGGCCGATGCCGCTTACAAATACGGCTAGACCCTTTGTATTAAATTACTTTACAGTTATTATATCAGTTTTTAGAATAACAACAGACTCCCCGAGCTAGTAAGTGTGAAGTGAAGTTATTTAAGAGAGAATACCTTTCATGTATTAAATGGAATCAAAAGCCTATCTGAAAACGTCTGTAATAAATTTAATATAATTGTTCAAACAATATTTAATCATAAGAACCTTTCAGCAGCGAAAACTGTTTATCTCCGACCATCCACTTGAAATATTTTATTTTAATAAAATTCTGATGTCGGCCATCTTTCATTTTGAGATTTCATCGGAAGATGGATCGCTGAACACAAATCCGGCGGACAACAAACGAGCCTAGGTCATTGAACTTTTAATTATTGTATATTACCTTTATGATATTTAAGCACTGCTATTTCTCACGAGGGGTTCAGAATTTACGCTTTAAATTATACAGAGAGAAACATTTTTGATCCTTCCATCCCGGGGGCTTTATATAGCTGAAAAAGCTAGCAGAATGGAAATATTATATTAAAAAGTGTATTTAAATAAATATTACTGACTAAATATATACAGTCAGCAGCAGAAGTGGCTAAGCGTTTGAGGTGTTCAAAATGAGGTCAACACATCTCTATTGTCAAGAGAATAAGAGCGCGTGTAGGTCATTTTGAACACTTCAAACGCTTAGCCACTTTTGCTGCGGACTGTACTACGACTATGAAAAACATCACTTTACGTCACTTAAACAAAATATATATATTGCCGTGTGTTGCCGCTGACTAGAATAGCACCACCCCATCGCCTCACGCGGTTGTCTTAAGAGGCGACAAAGGGAAAATACCAATGACTGGGCAGCAGCGTCCGTCGAAATCATTTCATGGAATACTGGAGATAGGCCTCCCCCAAATATGACTTGTATCAACTTGGGACGGAGTTGCCGTCCCCAGGCTTGGCAGGCGGTTTGGCGATCGCAGCTGTTGATTTGGTTTCTACGGACGCTGCTGCTAATACCTACATCAGTTTTTTTCCTGTATGTATACATATTAATTGATGATGGTTGATTTCCTTATAGGTAATAATGTAATATGGAGGTATTACGTTATTTACGGCAAAAAGATAAAATTATAATTACAAAGCCTTTGGTGTTTTCCTTCCCTAGTTAATTATATTTCATAAAATTTTACAAAGTCATTTATTAATGTTAAATAAATAAATATTTCGGGACAATCTTACACAAATCGACCGAGTCCTACGGTAAGCTCAGTAAGGCTTCTGTTTTAGGTACTAGACGACGATATATATAATAGATAGATACATATAAATACTTGAATTCATAGAAAACACCCATGGATCAGGAACTAACATAATGTATTCATCACACAAATAAATGCCCTTACTGAGATTTGAAGCCAGGACCATCGGCTTCATAGGCAGGGTCACTAGCCACTAAGCCAAACCTGTCTTCAAAAGCCAATGTTAAGCCAATGGATGGCATTCGGCAATTTCAATAAACACAACGACATTAGGCATACCGGTAAAAACATCATTTTCGCTTTGAAAGAAAGTAAATTTACTCGTATATATGTTACGAGTAGTTTACTTTCTTTCAATGAGATAAATCAAATTCTAATGTACCATTTGTATCTAATATTGTCTTCGGTTGCCGCGATAATTAGTATAATTACTCATGAAATAAAACAACTGAAACTAAGAGTACTTTATCTATTGTATCTGTCAAGAAACTGTTATTTGTTCCCATTTTCCCACTAAGCCGATACTATATGGTAAGCAATTAGTCAAAATAATAACCAATTTCATTTAGCCAACTTACAGCGACTGTCGCTTAAGACCTTGTTAAGCTCTATGCGATATAAATGCTAGAATAAAAGGGATTAAGCGCCACTGTGCTACACGAGGGCACGGGATTATTGCAATACCGTGTTGTTATTGGAGCGTCCCGTTCCGAACGATTACCTCGAGATACGACGCGATTTCATTTCTGTATCGTGCAAGTTCGAGTAATTGGTTTGTTGCGTGTTGGGACTGACACGCTAAAATCACTGATACTCTTAACAGTTAATTAGTGATCTCTTTAACCTTTTCGCCAACACGTCAAAATAGTACATTTCGATACTAGTAAAAAAAAATCTATTTTATTCTATTCGAACTATATTTTCCACGCTTTTTACGCGCTACTAACTAGTGCGGAAAAGTTAACTTTTTAAGGCACTTATGAAAAATTGGGTTCGATACACGAAGCGTGCGCAAAGTGCACTTTTTACGCACTAGTTAGGAAAACTTCTTTAAGACTCGGGTGGTTGTCACTTTCGTTTAACACGGGTTCCAACTTTCTCGGCTTTCTTTGTCAACCTCGGCGAAAAAAATTTTTTTTTATAGAATCGAAATTTACTATTACTTGCTTGTAAATCTCGATAATTGTAGTTTTTTCTAAACTACATATTTGATATTAGGTACTTCATGTATCCGTTTATAACAATTCTGTCAGACATCAGATTATTTTTTATTGTGAAATTGAGCCGCCATTGTTCAAACAAGTGGTAAAAAAATAAAATTCTGTTTTCAGCGAACAAATTATTTTTCCCAATTAATGTTCGTTAGTGTCGTTCGGACCGACAATTGCGAGCAAGGCCGTACATATTAATGTCCGAATTGAGCGCATCGCGTCGTGTATGCATTGAATGATGTATCCATTTCCCAATAGACAATTGTCTCAATTGGTCGTTTAGCGTGGTGATCTAGGACAACCTAGTAAGTACATGGCAGCAGCAGTAACACCATGCAATCTAATTAAAACTGTTCTGATGTTACTACTACTTAGTTACAAACGGATATACTCACGTGTAATTATATCGCACTAGGCGACATGTCAGCGATACACCCTAACCCTGTCGCTGGTGTGTCCTAACTCGGCTAAATGGGTACCTACCAGAGCTTACCCTAAACATGTCGCCTAGTGCGATATAATTACACGTGAGTTTATCTCTTTGACCTTATTTCGAGGTCAGGATTGAGAAGTAAACCATGAACCTCTAGGTGCTCCTTTCTTCCCCAAGTTTAACCCATCCAAATAAAGAAAGACTTTCACTGTCCCATGTAAATTAATTTGTAAAAATAGCTGGTACCAACTGGCCGTTGGGGCGTAAAGTTTCTCGAGTGGCGACCATGACTCAGAAGGCGCAGCATGGGCCGACCTTCCACAAGGTGAACCGACGGCATGGTAAAGATCGCGGGAATACACTCGATGCGAGTGGCGCAAAACCGGTCACAGTGAGAGGGCTATGTCCAAAATTAAAAAAGTCGAGTTTGACAGCAAGTTCAAATTGTACCACACGAGCTTAGAGCCTTAACGGATTGGTAACTCGCGTATGAGTCCTCTGGAGTTACACGCGCCCATAGAGTACAGTGACTGCTTATCAGGCGAGCTGTATACTTGTTGCTGCTTGCTTGTATGCTTTCGTATTTTAACTGATTCAGTGCGGATGGCACAACAGGCCAGTCATCAATGTTTTAACGTGTGGCGTATGACACGAGAGGAGTGTCATCACCTTCTATGGTCTAAGGCACGGCTGTCGTGTCATGAAACAATTGATCACCGCTACAGTCAAAAGGTTTTGTAAATGGAAGACAGAACGAATCTTTTACAAGAGGCAACTATGAGTTTTTTTATAGTACGACGGCGTCTATATTTGTATACAACACTGTGTCTTAGTTTATGGATATTTTGTTAAAAAAATAAACCTTGATTCTAATTGTTACAGCGATGGAGGGCGGCGCGTGGTGCGCACGCGACATCTCGCTGCGCGCGCAGAAGAAGTTCCTGTCGCGTGTCGGTGGCTCAGCCAGCGCGCGCGCGCTCGTGCTCGACGAGCATGCTGCCAAGCTGCTGGACCAGGTGAGAAGCCACTATAGCATCATTGTCGCTAGTGTCACAGCTGAATTGAACGGACAGCTGCAGAGAAAAGGTACCACCGTGCCCTACAAACTCGCATGGCGGGGTGGTATCTTTTCTCTGCAGCTGAATGTACCATCTATCTATTTTTTTTGTCACTGCTGGACGTCTGTGACTGCTGCCCAGCATCGGGGATTCGAGTCGCCGTTTAGGGACAATATCCGGATCCTTTAGGAACAATATTCGGGTCCGAAAAATGTCTGGTTCGACAGACAGCTGTTAAGACATCTATCTATTTTTGCAATAAAATTTGCGGTAACTTACGGAAGTTTGGGCTGATAGTCAGATTCAGCTGTCATTTTAGGATATGTATATGGAATCACTGCGGTATATAAAAAATACAGTACTGGTACGAATATCCCTTTGTTTACATTGCAAGGTTTTGTAAACAAACCTATAGGTCCTGCCCATTATTTAGCTACGGTACACTGCTTATGACAGAAAAATAATATTAGACCAAATATCACTATAGAAAATTGGTCGTTTTAGAATTAGCTCGTCACTACAAGAGCGTCTTTACCCGACTTACATACATACATTTCAGCCGTATGCATACGCTGCTGGACATAGGCTTCCCACAAATATGACTTGTATCATCTTGGAGGTAGTTGCCATAGTCGCCACGCTTGGCAGGCGGGTTGGCGACCGCAGTAGCTGTAGATTGGGTTTCGATGGACGTTGCCCGTCCGTAGGATTTTTCCCTCACGATACCCGCGGGAGGTTAAATTTCCATCTCCAAGAATACTTCATGTAAATGAAACGTTCTATATATTCCAGTTCCTGTGCGTGCTGCGGTCGCGCGTGGAGAAGCGCGAGGCGGAGAAGATGGTGAAGCACGTGATCAAGGCGGCGGTGAAGCTGGGCGTGCTGCGGCGGCACGCGCAGCTGCTGTCGGCCGACGACCGCGCGCTCGACGCCTTCCGCGCCAAGTTCCACGTGAGTCACGCTATCACTTATGGAAACTGGAGATGAAATTGATATCCGGCCAACATGCGGTATACGGCCTCAGTGGCGACGATTCGAACGAATATCGGTTATTACAACAAAGCAATTAATAATTAAGATCGACTTAATCTTCCAGGTTACCTCTATCCTTGTCCGCAGTTCAATCTACTGTACTTACTTTTGTTTTTACCTGCGGTTCAAAAGTTAGAGGATGACAGATCGATTAGTTCCTAAAATATACAGGGCCGGTACCGCGAACATCATAGTTGTTATTTTTCGGGCATCTTTCTCTTTCACTCCAATTAAGGCGTCACGAGAGTAACAGAGACAATCGTCCGAAATTTACGAATATCGTTTTTCGCGATAGCGCCACAGGCTGTTTGCAAGCGCCAAATGTTTCAGGTAATCCCATAATCTATACTCATTATTCATCATGATTATATTTTTGGAACATATAATCTTTTCAGGATTATTATATTATATTTATTATAAAACAATCCTAAACTAATATAATGTAGTAAACAGAAGGCCTTTAAAAGTCCGGATAATTCCACTGTTTTAGAAAACCTTATATTGTTGTTCTAAAATCTTAGATATTTTTCAACAAGGGCATAGCATGGCACAGGTCGTGGTTCAACCCTACGAAAACTGTTGAATTGCGGGAAATTATTTTAAAGCCGGTGGGGACATATAGCAGCAGTACAGTCGCCATCAGTTATATCGGAGCTGTGGTCACAAATATCGGAACGGCGCCTCTATTACCAAAGCGATAAAGCATACTCCGATATTTTTGAATACCTTAACTGCTCCATTTGATGGCGACTGTGCCTACACTTTTTACTAAAATATTAATATTGTTTTGCAGACTGTGCTGATGGCGGTGGTATCGTTCTGCGAAGTTGAGTTCTCGTACGACCGCGAGTTCCTTCAGGACGCCCTTCGTGAGTCTCATCAGTCTTTAAAGTGAGTTTCATAAAGAACTTAACATTACTTTTGAATAACTAACAAATCTATAATCTAGTCTTGTGGTTTTTGCGCACGCGGATCGAAAAACTTAGTTTGACTTTTTAGAACTAAAAGAATAGACACTCAGGAAACGGTTACCTTATCTACTGAACTCTTTGCCGGCAGACATTGCACTAGAACCTAGAAAACATAAATTTAAGAACCGCTTGAAAATGCATCTTTTTAATATTATGTAACCCGCGTATTGTTCAATTATCAGTTATTTTATTATTGTAATAGTCTAGACGTACATCTCCAAATTGCAGAACGCATTATATATCTTTTATAAGTAGAGACTCCGGACTCCACAGTCAAACTGTGAAAACAGTTTTGTGGAGCTATGTATAAAACAAAATGTTGTACTGTATTTTTAATAATAATAAATAAATAAATAATAATAATTGCAACTTCAAAGAGGAATACGAAAAAGAGCCATCTAGCGTCAATGTCTAAAAGTGTGTATATGAAATAGAAACTTCAATATTATGCACAAGGTGGGCATATATCATACAGACTGATTAAAACTAAATGTTTTTCACCTCACTAGCTCGGCAAGAACTGTTTTATTCTTTAAAAACAGATAGCATAGCTGCATTTTATTTACAATAGTGCAAAGTAATTTCATACAAATTGTATATTACTAATCGAGTATTTTTTATGTAAGCTGGATGCCAATAATTTTGAATACATTTTTAAAGTTTGAGACTTAATTTTTTCTCGCAGTTGTGAGGTGAAAAAATGTGTGTTTCACTCGGTAGTAAAGTGTGTTCCCCTTCGTGCTTTGCAACCCTCCCAATACTCAAGATTCTCTTTGAATTTAATTTTGGAATCTTTCGCTAGCTCGGGTCTCAATATTAACACGAGAAGGTAAACATTAACTTTGCCCCCTTGTATAACAAATAACAATTTTCCCCTGGACACTCTGGTTACTCCTAGTAATTAAATGAACCCATAGTGCCATTGAGGAGTCGTTAACGCAAACCTGAACATCCCTCCATCTAAACGTCTCATGCGCCGTTTTCCAGATCGGTGGTGGAGCGTCACCTCTCAGACAAGTCGGTATCCCGCCTCGCCGGCGTGTTCGCGCTGGTCTCCCGCGCGGACCTCCTGGACTCCCTGTTCGCCGGACAAGTAGACGAAGACGTCCTGAAACTGGCTCGCATGCTCCGCAAAGAACTCGACAGGGGCCTCCTATAATCCAACCGTCCTACTTGCCCAAGGTATTGTCCAGAGTTTTCTCCCGGCCGGGCGAATCGTTAGTCGTGTCTCTTCGGCTATGGAATCACATACGTTATCCCCATAAATGGGGATTGGGTTTTATATAAGACTTCGAGGTTAGGTATTTTTTGCACCGTGTAGTGTAAGCGTTGCGAGTGAGCTGCTTAGGGACTTGAAGCGGTATTTCTCGGTTCTTGGTACTAGATTAAACTGTAATCTTTGTAAAATATGAGAAATAACAAAACAATCGCAATTTGAATCTCAGTAGCTTCCTTCACGACGGTCACATGACGAAATAGATCTTGCTTGAGCCTAATCACACTACTTTTAAGTTATTTTACAAGATTTTATTAAATTTTATATTGATTTTTTAATTTTTATACTCACCGCTTGAAATTTCTAACTTATGTTTTTGCCATCTTGTCAACAAATACTAGTATGAAAATGAATGAGTTTGCATTTATTATCAAAAACGTAAATACTCAAAAACGATTTTCTACATGCCATAAACGGTTTTAAAAAAAACATGTAGGTATGTTCTGTGGCTTTTGCGTTCTAGTTTGACACAAAACATATCGTTTAGTTAGATAAACTTAGTTTCTCTCGATGTTTCACTGTAACATATCTCTTTTATGACACATTACATTAATAAATTCAAGTAGATAGTGTAGTATCTCTTATGTTCAAAGAGGAATCACAATAAGACTATCGTGTCTAAGAATCAATTCTTTTCAAAAGGATTGCCAACCCAGAAACTATTTTCGCATTACTAGCTGTTAGAAGAGAAATCTAAGGGAGTCCTAAAATATGAATTTAAAAATTAAAGTACTACGTTAATGAGCCTTATTTTGCGTAACGTTTAATTATTTTCGTCGTGTAACAGAAACATTTCGTTACACAATGGAATTAATAAAACGAAAACATTTTTTACTATTTTTTTTAATTTTATACCCACGAGAGATTTGTTTATGAGAATTAGTTACGAAATTTTAAGAAAAGACTTTTTTACTCAAGGCTTGCCGTGACGTTTGCCAGTATTCCATTAACATGACCTAGTATAAGTTTATAAAATTACTTTAATAATAGATACAATTGTTTTGAATGCCGCATAATTTATTACTTGAGCATTTCTCATAATGTTTGCACATCTGGATCACGTCTGCTATTTTGATAGAAATTGGTAGGCTACCTGGTAGAATAAATTATGCTTAGTTCTACCATATTTCCCAAAATGCCCCAGAAAGTTTGTATGGAACTTTATTTTTTGTTACCAAATTTTGTATACATTTTCTGGACATTTAGGAAAATATCGTGGTTCTATCTAAGCTATATTTAGATACTACCATAGCCTACCAATTTTTATTATAATCGAAAATATATTCAAATGTAGAAACTGTTTGAGAAATGCTCAGTTACATGTTGTGATGTCTTTGGTTCGTTGAATGGTTTGAATGTAACATTAATTAAGGTTAGAATGCATTTAATAGCTGTATCTAAATGTGATTTTAATGTTCGGCGTACCTATAGTATGTTTTATCGGATTTGTGTTAGAATTTAAGACCAGTTACCAGTTAGCGTAAACATGACAAGAATAAACTGAACTGATCTATCTAAATTGTCTAAGTTGTCTGAATAATTAAGTGTATTATTTAATGGAACATACCTAATAATATAATCATAATCGCAACACAATAGAAATGTTATATAATACAAATATTTTGTCCAAATAGTAATCCAGTATATGATATATTTCCATAATACGTCTATAATAACGTGACTGTAATTATACATTAACATTATATATCAATAATTCTATCCATATATGTACTCAATATACTCTATATCAATATAATTGGACCAAAACTATATCGTCACGCAGTCGACATATCTTATCTAACTGTCATATCTGATTTTTGTATTTAGCAATAATTATTTTAACCTTTCGCAATCGAACTTATTTCGATCGCATATTTAATGGCACTATTTTTATGTGACGTTACAAGTAATGTGACATAACAAAACACTGAACCTATAATTTTATTCAAATACCAAAATAATTTAATTAGTTATTAATGAAATCGATTCCTTTGTGTAACGAAAATAGATTGTTGAATAATTTTCGATATAACGTGGAATCTATTACATTATAGACTAAGTAAAGTTTAATAAAACAATAAGAATGCGAGTATTATTTGTAATATCACAAATGTGACATTATCTATTGTAAGGGACCTTATTGTCGATGGCGCTTACGCCGTTCTTCAAGATGCCGCAATACAAACGCAACGCGTAGCGTAAGCGCCATCGACGATAAGGTCCCTTTTGTTAGATAATGCCACAAATTAATTTATTTTATAACTTCATTTAGCTTAGGTATTATAAGGTTCGCGTTCGCTATGTGGTCACTGTAGCCTGGTCTGTCAATTACTGTGTACAGGCGTTAATAGTAATGTTTAGTAATACGTGTTATTCCTGCTCTAAGGTATATATCTAGGGTATATATGTTCCTTATTTTGTATCAATCAACCAATTAATTTGCAAAAAAAAGCAATTGGAGGAGTTATTGTTTATATGTACCTATACAATTTGTAATGGAGGTAGAAAGTGTGTCAGTATACATAATTGCCACTTAAACACTTTTCTGCATACAAGGACAAATGGCATTTGTCATTTTCAACTCTATTGGTAAAGGGTAAAAATCCAAATTAAAAAAAGTGCTTTCGTTACGCCAATCTTCGGCATACAAAAATTTTTCAATGGCAAAAAACGGTTGTAACTTACCCTTTAACAGACAAAAGTGTTTAAAATATGTTAAATTGCACGTATCTTGCCCGTATTTATATATCGTCTAGTACCTAACACAAGTCTTACTGAGCTTATCGTAGGACTAGGTCGATTTGTATAAGATTGTCTCGAAATATTTATTATTATTTATTTGTAATTCATTCTAAATTAATTTCTTTGTTTGTTTTTTTAATTTAATGTTTTTCTTTTTTTTTTGTGATCTTTTAAAAAACGTATCGGTGTTATTTTATTGTTTCCTATATTTTGCTGTTTTGTGCGATATTTCAGTAATCAAATCAATAAATAAACGAATTCCGATGTATTTATATCTTTCTTTGATTTTTTCATCGAATTGAGATTTTATCTTACTACATATGCAGAACAGTTAACGAATGTGTAATTGTAAATTTCTACAACCTGCGTCTAAGTATCATTTGTCCTGTTCACTCGCCTGCACAGTAACCTGCTACAGGTAGCTGTCATAGCTAGATGAAATCAAAGACGTCCAAATAGGGATTGTATTAAATTGACAATATGAATGTGTAGTTATACTTAATTTAATTCTGTTACTCTCTCTAATACTAGTACGATCAACAAGATTCCTATTTAGTAATGTGTGGCCCTTGTAAAAAACGGTATAAGTTTCAGACTAGTCTCTTCGTCTCTTGTACCCTTTTTCACTAGGGTAACAGATATTTATGTTAGAATAATATGTCTTGGGAGGTCTCGTTGATTGGAGTACTTTTTTAATTGTATGTCTGATTGGTATTTGATAAGATAAATGTAATTTTAACGCTTATTATATATTTTACACGAATCGCTTTTTTACACAATTATGGTATATAATTTTGGTTTTCAGCATCCAAACATCGTATTGTAACCAGTGAAAACATTTATAAGAGGCAATCTTCATTTTAGTATATTTTATATAAATCAGTCTTAATGTATTTAATCTTTACGGTAGAATATAAAACTAATGTACAAAAGGTGAACTTAATGCTATGATGCATTCTCTACCAGTTAACCTTTGGGCAAAGCAGAGAAGGTTGTAGGCGGTCTTTATTTTCCTTTCCATCGTTGTATGAGTACAAAATATCAATTTAATTTTTACTTCTATAAGTAGTGGTTACATATGTTTTCACTGGTCACCATGTGTTTAAATTTACATTATGACTACTAGAAATCACGTAGACAGCACTAAGATAAGGAGAAGATATGAAAAACGAAAATTTTTAATACAATTCAAATATTTAAATAATTAATATTGTGAATTTTAGTGACATCTTTCGATATCACGTCTTCAAAAAATATTTTAGAACGCTCCTTTCCTAAGCTCTTTGTCAGCCATTACTCTTATGTCTCGAATCTTCTGTTTTTGACTATTATACTGAAAATCAGATGAAATATAGTTATAAATACTGCTTTGTGAATGTAAAGGTGTTACTAAAATATTTATTTTTTAAATATACCTTTGTTTTTAACCTTTTCCACGCTAATGACTCGTATATCGGCACCGAAGGTCCAACGCCAAAGGCTAATATATAAGTCACGGAACACAGAGCAAAATAAACCTAACTGCACTTGCATAAAGTTCAACTTCAGTTTTGACATTTCGGTGACGTGGCGTCTGAGCGAGACACAAAAGCTACCTTTTGCTTTTGGCATGGCGTAGATAAAGTTAAAAAAATGTGTAAACATTTTCCAACCAACCCAGATCTGTTTGAAGCATTCATTTCATAAAACGCAACCATCGATGAAAGACACGTGAAATTGGTCTCAACTGTATTTCAAATTTGTTAAGCTGTGTTATATGTACTAAGATTTGATATCAAATATACAATTGATAAGAGATGTGTTTTGGTTTACTATCTTTGTCTACAGACCCCGTTTTTATTACCTTCAAGACTACTTTTATAATAAGCTCATTAAGGCTTATTAGATGTTAGACGATATAAATAATGCAGATACATTATACTTAATTAACCCAGGAAGAAGAAGAATTTTCGTAGTAAAAACACAAATTAATTCCCTAGCCCGGATGTGAACTCGGGGCCTCCTGCTTCGAAGGCAGTCACTACCGACTTAAATGTTGTTTCCATTATATGCCTGCATCCCAGTAGCAGTGGGCAATTTCTTTCTTAGGCAAGACGGAGCTTAAGCCTGAACATGAGGACTATTTACCTGTAGTATAGTAAGCCGGTAGCTCCGAATAAATGCCTATATATTTTTAAGCCCAAAGTTGTACAGGTGATAAAACGAGTTTGTTAAGTTCACATTACAACTATTACGTACTTATAAGAGGATATTTACCATACATGTTAATTTGTATGGGTTGCCGATATTTCAGCACTGTTGCAAGCGTTTTAAGTAATAATTCTAACAGGTAATAAAACGAACAATTATTGTGAAAGCACCAGTCAATAATTTATTTACTAAAATTTCTTAGTATACAAACATGGTAGGTATCAGTGGGGTGACATCGACACTAATTCAATAATAGTGCGGGGTAACGGACACTTAGTCGTGAAGTGAGGACTTGGACAGGGTTAGCTTACAATTATCCTTTATATATGCCAATGGTGCTGTCCATAACCTTTTGAACGCCAAGAACAAGTAAAGTTGACATATAATGCTACGCCAACGATACCTAAGTATCATGACAGCTGGCGAAGCAACATTACTGCTGACTGACAAGGTTTAAGTACTCGTACATTCTCTCTTGATTAGTCGATGATGGCGCGAGGCGTGTACGCTGCATTCACGCGAATCGTCGCATTGGCGTTCAAAAGGTTAAGCTGTATGCGTAGATGACGTTAAAAAGGTTAAGAAACATATACCAATCGCTTACAATGTAACCCTTTACTATCTTTAAACTAATTCTCGTCTATTTGTACTCTATTTTGGCATTCAAAAAGTTGTGATATTAAGAAAATATAAACCCACTTTTTAAAAGGTTAGTTGGTATTTAATTATTTTTTTTTTGAGCTTTTGTATTTTTCCTCCAAGTCCAAACACTTCATACTTATCAACTATTACAAAGACGATTCGCTCTTTTCAAGAGCTCCGCTACACACTCGAACATTTATTTATTAAATTAATAAATCAATCGTTGCAACTTACGAGTTAGTCATTTCCATAATTTTAACATTAAATAACGATTAACGTCAATTAGAATTTAATCGAAATTACAATTTGGTTACTAAAAGTGATGGATTTAAAAAAAATCTGTACCTGAGGACAACAAAAGCATAGTTTCTTAGAAGAAATGTGGCACCGCGAATACTAACGCACTTGGTAGGTGACCCATTCTGGAAGGTTACATATCGCTGTCACAAATATGCATTTGTAGTGTATTTAGATGTCATAAGTGATTTCATTGTGGAACGAAAATGTCTTCTATAATAAAATATTTCGTTACACAGTGGAATAATTTAAATGTGTAGTTAAGACAGCAGGTACAAGTTTTTTTTTGTCCACCAATAGCTTTCGGTTGTAATGTTCATTTGTGTTACAAGCAAACAAGTAAAATTAAATCAAAACACATTTTTCATCTATGATTTCGTTACATTTGGGTTTTACGTGTGTACTTACATTTAAGAATTGAGTGAAATGGTTATTAAACACTAAAGCATGACTATTTACATTTACAACGAGGAATGTTGAAGTATGGAGTGTATATCATACATATTCCGTTATAAGCTTATGATAATTGTGTAATACACAGAACTTTGATTTCCTAGTGCTTTCGGCAGGTACATTCAATGAAGCTCAATTCATACCGTACTAACACTGCAATTAAGCTTTTTTGCTTGGTATGATCCTATGATTTGTACTCTTATAAAATGCAGATAGCTGAAACGAAAATCGGGAATTTAAGGTTAATTAATTTATCGGCTGTGCCATCGTGCAATTTTATTGTCACAACATGAAAAAATAATTAAATTATTCGTCGTGGTCATATTCTCGTCTGTTTGTTTATTTTCATTAATGATTAAAATTGGTGTTTTAATCATAACAGATGGTAGTGTTGTTTTACTAGTCCAACGAAACGTTAATTTACAAGAAACTACCTAATGCTGTTATGATTTTAAAATATCTTCCATGATTCTTTAATATTCGTTCTGTTCATTTTATGTTTGAGATGCGTTTCGATTTTCAACTATTAATCATATCTAGGAACGTTTTTACATATATGATTAAATAGTAATTAAAAATGTTGTGGATATTTAAATGAGCTTATAATATACACTTAATTATTGTAGAAGTGAAAGATTTATTCTACATCCACAAACTACGTAATGTAAGTATAAAATAGATTGATTTTCCCTAACCTAGCACTATACATAGTATTTCTGACTACCTGATACTTGTGAGTATTCATGTTCAACTAGATGAGTTGTTTTATAGATACGTTGTCTATGCTTAGTTTTTTAGAATTTACCGATTGAAAATAAATATAAACCGAAGTAAATATTATCCTATATTGATAATATTGTTACATAAAAAAATAATAGATATATTTCGTTACACAAAGTAATCCAACAAATTATCGGCGAAATGATGTGGCTCTTTACGATATTTTAAATGACCCCTTTTTGTATTAGATGTTGTATATGTAACTTTCCACTAGGTAATTATTTTAGTAAACTTGATTTTTGGTATGGATCGTATGTTACGATTTAATTGATTCCTTTCACTTAACAAATATGAGTCATACCTTTTTCGTTACACAAAAGAATCAATTTAATCGTAGATTAATTAAAATCTGATATGTAGATTTTTTAAATCCATCCACAAAGCACAGACAACAATGATCGAATATAACTGAGTTTTAATATCTGCTAGTTGTTAATATCCCATGTAATTATGTGCTAATTTATACTCCTTGTAATTTTTAATAGAAAAACCTTTAACGACATATAGGATGACCGACTTGCCACCCGACTCTCAAGGCCTACTGCGAGCCACGTTGTTCGTTCGTATATTTTGCCTCTTTATCGCTCGTATAAGCAAGAGCGATAGAGATAGAAACACACAATATTCGATATTAGATTTTCGCGGTAGGCCTTGTGGTTTATTGGTACAGTCGCCACCAGATATACCGGAGCTGTGGAGGTGGTCACAAACTTCTGAACATAGCCTTGACAATCGTCAACGCCATGACATCGTTGTTCAGATATTTGTGACCGCCACAACCCCTATATCGCAGATGGCGGCTATACCTACAATAGACATTATTCAGTTTGTTATGAGCATAACTTGAGTGTTCTGGCTGCTCTATACCTGTATTTATTAAAAAGCCCTTAATGTACTCTATTTTTTTATTGAACGGCCATCATAACCAAAGAGACGAGAATGGAGTAAAATTACAAGAAATATAAATAAATTAAAAATATTTACAAGCCTTTGTAAAGAGAATTGTTAATCAAAACATATCGGAATCAAATCTCGAGACATTAAACTTCAATAAAAAATTAACTGTCCAATTTCTTAGACACTTATCTGTTCTTATTTCCCAAATTCGTTACATCAAGTGTTTATATACAGATATGTAGAATCGAAGAGGAAGCAGGACCGAGGCTACTGTCTCCTTCACTATAACACAATCTACATCTATATTAAACACGAGATCCCAGTGTCGACATTCAAGTTTCAACTACACATAGAAGTTTAAAAAGTTAAGTTTTTAACTTAGTAGCTGGCCTGGTACATACTGGTGTAAGTTTTGTCCGAGACTGTATAACAGCGGTAGATGGGCGTGGATGTGTGGGCGAACCCAACGGATCTTGCTAGTCTAATATCCATAATCGTGTGACAGAATTTTGAATCAGGGAGCTAATTTTTGAAAGCCGTACCCTCGAATTCAAAAACTTTGAGGTCCAAAATAATCGTCCAAAGTTTCTTACTATTGGACGAAATGTGACATTTCGATACCAACAATTATAAATTAATATCATTAATGTTTCGAATGTACCATTAATTCGTTTCTGACAGAGTTTAAAATGTCATATATCAAGTACTAGCCGCTCAAAAATTGTCCCACAGATCCGAGGCAAGACCGAGAGAGCCGTACCTACGTATAAAACTTCAAGGTTGACATTACAAAACTGTGTGCGTTACTTTAAGGGATCTTGTAATCGGTTTGGTCTGGAAATAAGATAGTAATTTACTAACTACGCGATATAATTACAAAATTATAGCTAATTCCAAATCTTTTTGGACTCTGGCTCAGCCAAGGTGGTAACTTGCTATTATACAAACGTGCGTCAATAATAAGTGAAGTAAGCAATCTATAAAAAAATCAGTTTTAAAATAGCTCAAAACTGTTTGTCGCACATAAAACAAAATTAAAAAATATTTACAGAAACATGAATGTAGTTTTAATGTAACCTACTTCATGTTTACTAATGGAAATAGACATAAATCTTCCTATATTGATGCTATTAGTTATCCAAATGAATACAAATTTCAAGTAAATACAAAGTTTGGAAGTAATTATAAAATATGGTAATTAATTAATGAAACAAGTTACAAAGGTGGTATTTAAGATGGTATGGGCTCCTTTAACGCGAGTACTCGTGACGTTTAATGTGAATATTGTCTAATATTTTTTTTATTCTTTATGTTTATTCGCGTGACAGAGGAAGTTCACGAACGAAATCAAACTGGACAAATATATTAGTATCTAATTATTTGCAGATAGGTATGCTGGTTTTGAAAAAATGATGTTACATTATCATTATTTTGTTCAACAACTCTGTCACGAATTATTTTATGTAACGAAAGTTTTGATTTATTCAATCGTCAAATAGGTATTTAGTCGTCACGATTTAATTGTTTAGTTTCGTTACACAGTGGAAAATACTTAACAGGTACCCGGCGTAAAGGGGATTTTCAGCGACTCTTCGGGCTTCATTCTGGCTCAGTTCCGCCTCTAACTTGTGTTACGCTAAACTTAAACTGGAGTAAAGTCCTCATTGACGTTTCGTTCGAAATGACCAGAAGACGCCGGGCCGCAGGTGTGTGTGTGGTGGTGGGGGAGAGGGGGTGGTGTTCACTCGCGCAGCTTGTGCCAGTCGGCGATCTGGCGGCGCGGCGCAGCCTGCACCTCGCGCCAGTGCTGCCGCGCCGCGCCCGCGCCGCCCGCGCCCAGCTCCAGGCGCCCGATCACCTGCGGGCACAAGTGTGTCACGACCGCCATTACAATCAGTACAGGTGAAAAACTTAGTCACCATGTCGATGTAGTTGTGCGGGGAATTAATATGGAACTTACGTCAAAATTTGAGTATAGAACGCCGAAATACGTTACTACTGCATAGACCAGGTGCTTTAGCTAAGTTTTTCACCTATATCTTTCTGTTTCACTCCGATGTGAGCGTAATAAGAGTGACAATCGCTCAAAACGGTAAGCCTTCCGTTAGTGGCGGACGAATTAATTATATCTTCTTTGCAGGGTAGACTGAGTAAAAGTATAAGTGAACGCTCGGGTTGGACAGTCGCTACCAGATATATCGGAGCGGCGTACGGAAAGAATATTAGGATAATGCCAGTAAACCCACGCCTCATAGTTTGTATGTGTACACGCCGTATTAGTACGCATCAGAATCAGATGTATATATTTGAAACTGATTGGTGAAAGCCTCGATTTGATATCGTGGTGTGTGGGGCACGAAATGTTCTGACTTTAAATCAAGTCAATGGCGTCGAAAAGGTTAAGATTTAGGGTGCCTTTCCACCAGAGCTGCGCTGTACTACGTTTACATACAAATCGACCCAAGTATTTTTGATTGGTATACCGGGTGTTATAAAAACGTAATACAAGATTATCAAGCTGGTCATGATTTGAACAACTTTTACCAAGGGGTCAACTTTGTAAATTGTAAAAAACAAACAACTCTCATACATTTTCGTCAACTTATTGACCTTTTCTATGGAACAGCTCAAGTTTTATTTATTTTTATTTCGCAGAGTGGTGTACAAACCAAGTACGGGAATTCGAGGACCAACGTAAGGTTGACCTTGATACTAAACGTGACCAACACCGCCCGTCCATTTGCTGCCATCTCTTACAATTAAGCAAATGGCGTACATTCGTGCCATCATTGTGCACGAAATTTTACCGCGAAGAACTGGCTACATTAGCCATGTTCGCACAAGAGCCAAGACCTTAGTTAAACTGGAAGTCGGAGTGGTCGCTATGGCCGAAATCGGTCGGACTCATCATCATCACGTTTTCATAACACCCAGTATAAAGGTAGCGCCAGCTCCGGTGGTGGCAAGTGATCCAGTCAGTATGGTCGCCTATTTTTTTTTATGATATAGGGGGCAAACGAGCAGATGGATTGCTTGATGGTAAGCAATTAGCGCCCATGGGCAGCCGCAACACCAGGGGGTCACGCGTTGCCGGCCTTTAAGGAGGGTTGGAGCTCTGGGAACCTTATTCACCATCAGGAACACAACACTACATACCTGAAAGGTAGCAGTGCTATTATGGCTGTGGTCTTCTGTAAGGAGGTCGCCTATAAACGCCGTAGGCCGCTTACAGCGTCTGCGTCATAATGCTGTCTATAGAGATGTACTGTTGTGGTCTCTCTCAAACGTCGACGTTGGCGCCTTTTTTGTTCGGGAACGGCGACGCTGACGTCAGACGTCGCGTATAGCGTAAAATAGGAGACCAAAGCCTTACCTCGTTCTTGGTGACCCGGTCCCAGTCCAGCAGCAGCAGCTCGAGCGCCACGTGGTCGAGCGCGGCGTTGGGCGCGGCCGGCACCTCGAACACGAACGACTCGTTGAACACGGGGTTCAGGGTGCGCTTCTTCACGTGCGTCTTCTTCTTGGCGATGCGCTGCCCGTTGTACAGCAGGTACATCTTCACGTAGCTGAAGAACATTAACATACATGTTGTATAGGATATGTACATTACATCAGAGGCCGGGAAAATGAGGATTTCCAGCCAAGTGGGTAATACGGCCGAGCGAGCGTGCGAACGAGGAGTGATACGAGGCCGGGAATCCGTTTTCACGACGAGGCATGTATAGCGCTTTTCTCAAACATACAATGAAATAAAAGAAATGCTTAAAAAATAAATTTGCAACATCACAACTAACAATGAAATCGAAATGTATTAAAAATTAACATCAGCTGTTTGCTATGACACCCACCATCTTTACCTCTGTATGGATAATCGTTGAAAATAAAGTTACTTTGCAGGCCTATTATATGAAATTCCATTACCGTCTCACTTGCCGCGCCCAAAAACCAAACTTCCGAGTCTATTATATTGAATGTAAAGACAATATTTCATTGCATGTTTGAGAAAGAAAAAGGGTTTTTTATAAAAACCACGAAATACAGAGATACATTTTTATTTGTGTCAAAATTCAAAAACGAATACTTATCGATAAGTTTTTAATACCAAACACATGTAATAATAATTGTTACAGGACATCCTGACGACCGGTCTGGCCTAGTGGGTAGTGACCCTGCCTATGAAGCCGATTGGTCCTGGTTCAAATCCCAGTCAGGGCATTTATCTTTGTGATGAGCACAGATATTTGTTCCTGAGTTATGGGTGTTCTATGTATTTAAGTATTTACATATATCTACCTATTATATATACCGTCATATGTCTCGTCACCACGAGGTGAAAGTCGTTCTTCCAACGTCGCTGGTGTTTTTTCGTCGTTTGATTATCAAGTCTCTAAAGAACCGTCGTCATATCAAGTACCATCGTCCACGTTGAAAACTGACACCGATAACTAGTAAATTTACTGCCGTAAAGTGTAAGTTGGGGTAAAGTTGGTAGTTACGGGTCGGCGAGGCCGGTGACGTCCATCTTGGGCAGGTTGCGCGCCTTGAGCAGCACGACGGTGAGGCGCGCGGCGGCCGGCTGCCAGCACAGCGACACCAGCACCTCGCCGCGGCCCACGCTGCGCATCTGGAACGGGACACCATGTCCTAATTCTAATACCTTTTTTTTTTAGAAAAATAGCCGTGCCTGCCAGTGTTACAGGTCGGATTAAAATCGATGCTGTATCTATGCCACTGGAAACAAATCAAATTATTTTTATTTCGAGGGAGAGGATCCCTCGTCTTTATTGGATAATTCAATAACTGGTACATAGTCGAACCTGCTTAACACTATTCTCAAGGGGACTCAGCAAAAACGTCTGAAACAGGACATCGTATTAAATGTGAAAAAATACTACCTTGGGTATTAGACCCAAACAAAAAACAACAGGCAGTTACCTATTTAAAATAAATAGTTATGCATAATTGTAGTATTTTCGTGAGATAAAGTGAACTGTTTATTTGTGATTTGGATGGTTGTTATAACAAGATTTTCAATTGCATGTCTCAAATATGATATCTCAATTGCATGAACTACCTACCATGGATCGCGTCTTCGCTATTACCCATAGACGATACATATGGTCTTGAATCTGCCACAACTGGCAACACCTGAACATATGCCTTTTTGAGCGACTATTTTCGACCTCTTAATTCTTTGAACGCGAAGGCTCTAAAGTCAAAAAGCCCTAAGACATTATATTAGAAGAATAACTAGGTGATATGATACCTTGAGGCTTCGCGGCTGGATCTCGCGACAGAGTGCCATGGCCTCGCCACTCTGCAGCTGGAGCATCGACAGTGGCGCCACCACTTCACCGATTATCTCATCGCGGGAATATCTGCAATGTGTAATTATACGTGTTAAAAATGCGCCTCTGGACAGCTTGTCGAATAGAGACAGAACATGGATTATGTGTTCTTAGTATTGACTCACTAGGGCCTGCCAGTTTTCAGTCAGTTAGTCAGTTTTTTCGGTTGTTAAATTTAGCATCAGCATTTGATACACACGCCGCTTTACGAATACTTGGCGGTATAGTGGCTACATTCATTAATTTCAGCCGAAAGACGACTACTGCTGGACATAGACTTCCTTCAAAATTCGTCTAAACTACCGGTTCAGCATCGTTTGGCTCCAGCGGCTTCCGGCGACCTTGATTAAGTCACTGACTAACTGGAATGGTAAGTTACCTGTCAAAGCTGAGCACGACAAAGTGGAGAGTGATGGCAGAGAGCTGGTGCGGGGCCAGGCCGTAGAAGGTGAAGTCCTCGTCGTACACCGGGCAGCGGGTCTTGCGCACCACTCTGGAACAGCAGAAGTCAGTAAGTCTTTTAGTCTATTCAGTGAATGACGCATCCTTTCCGGGAGCGGTGTGTCCATTCAGGTAAGAAGAGCTTACCCGAAACATGTCGCCCTTTTTCTTTTTTTATGACAAAGGTGGTAAATGAGAGAGAGACGGATTGCCTGATGGTACGCAACACCAGGGGAGTCACAAGCTCGTTGCCGGCCTTTAAGGAGGAGCTGGAGCTCTGGGAATTGATGACCCTTGCCTAATGATAGATAGAGTTTTTCTGCTTGAACTTATGTGGCGATGGCAAGACTTCATGGCCACCACCAGCGCTCTCCTCGTGCTGACGTCTGACAGTACCCGGCTGGCAGCACTCACCTGGTCTTGACCTTGTGCTGCTTCTCCGGCAGCAGCTGGAGCTTGACGTAGGGGTCGGGCCCGGCGGGCTCGCGGCCCGGCAGACCCTGGCACGACACCACCGACACCACCAGTGCGCTCTTCTCGTTCTCATATCTGCAAATAAATTAAATCCATGTCAACTTTGAAGTCCAAACTGTGAAATGTCTTTCACAAATCACGATTAAGTGACTGGGTTGTTTTTTTATGACAAAGGTGGCAAACGAGTAGACGGATTGCCTGATGGTAAGCAATTACCGTCGCCCATTACCAACACCAGGGGGTCAAAGGCGTTGCCAGCCTTTAAGGGGGATTGGAGCTCTGGGAACCTTACTCACCATCAGGAACACAACACTACAGACCTGAAAGGTAGCAGTGCTATTATGGCTATGGTCTTCTGTATGGAGGAGGTACTTCCCCAGTTCGGCTGCTCCAGATTCAAGCATGATGGTACTTCACTGCGCCCTACCTCTCATTGTTGAACGTAGTTTAAGGACATACCCGGTTCCAAAAGGGTGTTTAGGGCGTCAGCCGCCAATGCTGAAGAAGATATTTGGTCATTTCTCCTTAGGCATACCTATGTAATCAATATAAATTTATAGATTACCTCTGTAGTAAAGTTTTTATTTAAAAAAAAAAACAACCCCAATCATAATTGGTATTTTTTTTTGTTCCTAGTTACAATTAACTCAACTTATGCAATTGAAAAATACCTACGAATATGTGCGAGTTTTTTCGTTACACAACGGAATCATTAAGGCAATATTCATAAAGCCAGGATATTGCCGTTATACACTTAGTAGGTGGTATTATATACCCACAACGGCTATAAACTTAACAAATAGGTGTATTTGAGTATGGTCATCAATCCGGGGCGTGGGCGATCATCCTATAAGTTGAGCTAATGTGGTTTAGGAATAATTTGGTATACGTGACTCATCTGGTAACTCCACTTATCGGGTTTGACCATCCAACTCTATATGTACTATATTCGTACCCATAGAGTCTCGTACCTGATTGCTCTGGATCAGATTTGCGGCTGTGAAACAATAGATGGAACTACTACCTTAGCCAGCAATGCGGGGACTATATACTTATTGTATGGGCAATGCCAATCCAAGTTTTATATCATCCTTGTTTTTTCTTAAGCAAACGTATTGACAAGAAGCGAGTGTGAATCTTCTGGAGTTACAGGCGTCCAGGGCTGCAGTGACTTCTTACCATCAAACGTGACATTTAGGTGTTTGTCACCTGCGTAGTATAAAAAAAAATCCTCCTTAAAAATTTATGTTACCCATGTTCCGGACATTTGGGAGGCGTATGTGCTCTCAGATCAGGACAACGCGTTGCCCCTGTCCGTATCAGGGGACGCGCACAGAGACAGCACCCGCCATGTTGTAAGGGCTATTGAGTTGCGAACTAAAATGTACTATAGGCTAGTGGGTAGAAAGGATGGATTAGATACTAGGCTAATACTACACAATACTATACAATACGGCACAATAATAGCATCCTTGTTACACTGTGTTATATAACATTTATAACAGCCAGTGTGGGAGCACCAGAAGACTAAACAGTAGCTTATTATTAACCGAATTCGTCATTCGTAGAGTTAAGAGTAGAGAGTAGAGTCCTGCTAACGTCCCCTAAACCATCCTGTATATGATTTAATTAGATACTACTGTATGACGTGCGTCGAGGCTATAAATGGAGCTTTGCTGTAGGGGCAGAGTTGCTGGCCATTTCGTTTTATTACTTAATACTTTATTGTTCTTCATTTAAACATGAATGTCAGAGAGAAATGCAACAATGCTAATTTTATTGCGTCAGAAGCCTTATTGAGATTAGGTACTGTAGGACTAGGTCAATTAAATATTTATATTTTAAAAACATAATCTTGATAGCAGGTTTGACCTAGCGGGTAACCCCGTCTATGGATGGTTTTGGGTTCGAATAGGTACCAGTAAGGATATTTATGTATGATAGGCACAGATATTTGTGCCTGAGGCTTTGTATTTAATTATTTGTATAGTTAATTATGTATCGTTGGCCAAGTGCCCACAACACAAGTCTTCCTTAATCTTAACGTGGCGCTCAGTCAATTTGTGTAAGTCCAATTTCCTGTAATATTTAATTATTTATATCAATTTATCGTTAAACTTTGAATCGATGTCTATTACGTTTTTTTAACACATCCTTTGTCACGTAGCTTGCAATCTGATATTCTTTTTTTAACAAACTCATTGTTACAGAAGGTTACAGCACCTAGGTACATATAATGGACAAGGATCCATTATGGACGTTCACTCTTATTATAAAGAAATAAGGTTCACACATAAATGTTACGTCAATCAACTGTCAACCATACGTCAATGAAGTGTCCATCACTGGTACCTTTCAACTTAAACCGTCCATCATTGGTGCCTCTACCTTGAAGATGTATTTTTTTTAAAGAAACACAGTTTACAGTAGTACAATATATAAAAACTTCTAGAGTAATTCATGAGCCAGAACAGTTTCCACTGCTGGAATAAAGCGTTATTGTTAAAAAA
This sequence comes from Grapholita molesta, assembly GCA_022674325.2. NCBI lineage: Eukaryota > Metazoa > Arthropoda > Insecta > Lepidoptera > Tortricidae > Grapholita > Grapholita molesta. The sequence continues at coordinate 14,340,253 of CP053137.2, forward strand.
GACGTATCATCACAGTTCGTTAAACCAACATTATATTCAACAATTAATCCGGGGACTTGCCGCGAACAACGAAGATCGAAGTTCGAAAAATTCTTTTTCCTAACTAGTGCGTAAAAAGTGCACTTTTCGCACGCTTTGCGTGAGTAAATTTCACTTTTTAAGGCACTTGTTATGAAAAATTGGGTTCGATACACGTGTAAAAACTGATTTAAGACTCGGGGGATTGTCACCCGCGTTTCACTCGGGCTCCAACTTACACCCTCGACGAAAGAAATTTTTTTTTTACTAGTATCGAAATGTACTATTTTACTCCAACTACGGCGTAGGTAATTTTTTTTTTTTTTTAAATAAATAAATATTCAGGACAATCTTACACAAATCGACCTAGTTCTACGGTAAGCTCAGTAAGGCTTGTGTTGCAGGCACTAGACGATATATATAATAGATAGATACATATAAATACTTAAATACATAGAAAACAACCATGACCCAGGAACCAATATCTGTGCTCATCACACAAATAAATGCCCTGACTGGGAATCGAACCCAGGACCATCGGCTTCATAGGCAGAGTCACTACCCACTAGGCCAGCACGGTCGTCAAATCAACAGAGTAAATCGCTCGAAATCTGCGAATTTCGATAGGCCCTCTATTAAGCCTCTATCACCCATGGCCCACTTAAGTATCACTTTTGGAGCGTTGAATAAAAATGCTAACATCCCTACCTTAACCATCCCCTTGAGGTATTAGTGTTATACTAGAAAAGGGCTTAGAAAACCCTTTTAATCCCTCGAAAAGGTTCTAAATGGTTTAAATGTAACAGACAGATCCAATTTCAAATCGAAATAGGTTTTTTTCTACGGCAGGCAGTCAGACACAATTATTTTTATATTGTATTCTATAAATATCAGTGGCAGTGCGTTTTTTTTTCTTAGTCAATAAGGGCAAACCGTGCCGTGTGATGCCGGCTGACTAAAATAGCACCACCCCATCTCCTCCCGCGGATGTCATAAGAGGCGACAACGGGAAAAATCTTACGGACGGGCAGCAGCGTCAAAACCCAATCTACAGCTACTGCGGTCGCCAATCCGCCTGCCAAGCGTGGCGTCTATGGCAACTACCCCCCAAGATGATACAAGTCATATTTGTGGGAGGCCTATGTCCAGCAGTGGACTGTATACGACTAAAATGTAAGGGAAAACACGGCATTACCATTTTTTTTATTGAGCCTAAGGATTTCTGTGGAAAGGTTAATCTAGCCGGTGGGAAACGGCTTGAGTTACGCGCCGCCGCTGATAAGTACCTAAGACCTAGGGGTATGTGTAGCTACGAGGCAGGAGACCTACGGGACAAATGTAGCTACAGGGTAAGTGTAACCGAAACCATAATCGAAGCTATAAGAGACTGTAAAACCTTTTTTAACCCCTCAATGAGATGACACCATGATTCTGCTAAATAATAAACAACACCAGTTTTACCTTTAAGCAAGCTTTGGACCTAAAGACAATCTTATATTTGCAGTTAGATAAAGCAAAACTCACTCTTATATACGACAGGTTAAGTAACAAAAAGTATACAGTTTGAAATATAAAGTTGGCGCGTCCGCTGCCATTACGTTTGCGGTTGAACATATTATAAATGATCGTATTTTATTTTACTATTTTAAAGGAAAAACGACTCTATTGCATTGAGCGTTTATATAGCCAAGTACGGCGTAACCATGCGTTTTTAAGGTCTATTTTTCCTTGCCTAGTGGCATTACTTCAATATAGTTGAAGGTTAACGTTGTCTGAGAGGCTATAAAAGAACTTTACAGCCGCCACGGGGACCGAAGGTTGATATAACAAGGCTTTAAATTTTATTTGTCAGGTTGTAAGATGTCTGCAAACGTAGACAACAGCACGTGAACTGTCTATCACCGTGTATATAAAGACAGCGTGCGTTTGTTACCTACTATAGGGGTAATTTTACCTTGAGCTTTGCAGATTTCATTGTTTTTTTTTATGACAAAGGTAAGTAATTACCGAAGCCCATGGGCACCCGCAACATCAGGGGAGTCGCGTCGGCCTTTAATGGGGGTTGACACCACCAGTAATAGTGGCAGTCAAAGTTGACAATTATATAGTCTTCGGTGGCCGCGATAATTACTCATGAAATTAAAACAACTGAAGCTATATCGCGTACACTAATTAAAACTTCATCCATTCACACTTTGAAGTTTAAATGGTATAGTTAATCCGTTTCAGTTCTTGCCTGGTGGCTGATGCCTAGGCATATCGTAACGCGTAGGTATACAATATTTTTGTATTCCCTAACTCAACGGAGCCCCGCCAATCGGGGCTCCTATATCTGTCAGATTGCCCTTCGGGAATCTAAAAGCAATCTAACGAACCTAACTAAATATCTATAAAGATATTGGAGATAAAAGAGCTGGCAACTTCGTCGCCCAACGCCTAAGCGTTGCGAAACAGCGAGGTAATTCTGTCAGCATTTTTGGAACCATGCCACAGGGATCTACGCTAAATTTAGAGATTTAGTATAATTGTTTTAAATTTATTTACAACCTAGTATATTTAAATCGAAAGAAAAATAGAAAAATTTGAATCCAGTGGTTGTGGCTTCGAGTCCCGCTGCGAGTCAAAAATGTTTCTATTTTTCTTTCGATTTAACTATCTTTGATATGCTAGCAGACGTTTCTGCTTAATATAAAAATAACCTAGTATCTGTTTATTTAGTTATTGAATTATTGTTATTAATAAAGATTCAATATCTATTTGTTTAATGAGACTAGCATTAGCAATGTATACAACTAAGTTTTGCTTTAAACATCTACATGCGTTAAGCACCCAGTTGTTTAATTTATTTTATGAATTTAAATTATTGAGTTTGACGCACGGCGGGGGCGTGAGCGAGTGGGCTGTGATAGCTTTCAAACCTTTCAACATTATCGTTATTAAACCCATGTGGCGAACAAGCATTCTGTCCACCTGCTTGTAATCAGATGCCTGCAATCCCAGGCGTGTCTAGCAGACGACTAATGAGTTTAGCAGACGACGACACAAGTAGAATCTTGATAATTCTGTGATGGTCGATAGTTGGTCAGACCAATCAGACAGGTGTTATGAAAAGGGACCTTATTGTCGATGGCACTTACGTCGAATCGCATTGCGTTTATATTGTATCATTTTAAACAACGACATCGACAATAAGGTCCCTTTTCATAGATAATGTCACATATATATGGCAGGATCGAATGTTGCATGCCAAATTTTGCTACGCGTCTACCAAGAGCAAGTTTTTGTATTTAGCATAAAAGTGAATTGGTACCACCCTGTAAACTAACATGTATTTAATAAATAAATTGAAATTGAATAAGGTGGCATAAGCAAAGAAAGAAGTGATTGAAAAACTTTTCGTCAATCAGTACGCGTGGATTTGCAAAAAGTCCTATGTTTCAATCTGGCCCGACGGTGTGAGAATTCCCATTTTTCTTTCTATTCTAAAAATAAAATTTCGCTAGCAGCTCATGCTTAGTCCCGAGTTTAAAGTTAAGTTTAGAACTTCATTAGTTTTATTTTGATTTGGTGGCGAAGAAGCAGACAGTAACCAGTTTACTGACTGAAACTTCGACAGTGTGACAACTTGACAAGAAAGTTCGTATCATTTAAAACTAAATTATGAGTTTGACGCGCGCCCGCAATGTGAGGCGGTGCGGGCTTCGACAGCTCTCCACGTTGACTTTATAATATACTTTATTTTACTTTACTTCTTACACAGTAAGTCACATATTTTTTTATTACACTGAACACGCTCAAAACGGAGGGGTTGTATCATGTATCCTCGAAATCCGTTGATAATTATTCTTAAAGCGAAAATTTTGACGGTGTGGCGATGACGTTAACAGACGGTACCGGCTTTTATGGCTTTAAAGCCTACATAACCCGGCATTACATAAACCGGCTTAATCTCATCTAATTGTTTTTCGTAGCAACTTAAATACAAACTTATTTCGCACTCCGATTTACCAAGGTAGAAGAAAATTTATGATTACATAATTATACCATATTATGTATATAGTATAGCAATGGCGCTCAATATCATACCCTACCAATATTTATTTAGTAACCAATCGATATTACCGGCACACAGCTGTCCTGCGCAATCAATCTCCATGCTTGTCGTTGATGGATGGCAATATAGCACAAATTGGTTGTTTACTTATCACGTTCTTAGAGCTTTTTCGGTTCAATTGATCCCGGGTCCCGCTCGGCAATTTTAATCTCAGATAAACTATTTTTTACGAAAGCAATTTGGGCAAAATGTTACCCTACAACCTAGAGGGGAAAACTAGGTCTTGAAGGCACCCACGTCTATCCCTATCCCCAGTTTTTCCACGATGTATTCACGAGAGATTCGAAAAATCAAAATAAATTGGTGATATTCGCATTAACAGTCACGTGTCTTTCTTCTAAACCATGAAATCTGGGATTCTATATGTGGTAGTTCACAAGAAAAGGTACCTTATGGCGCTTGGCGCTTATGCTATTGTTAATGACGCTTCAATACTAATGTGAAACTTTGCAACATAAGCGTCAAACGCCATAAGGTACCTTTCCATGTGGACTACCACATATATTCTTTTAAAACGCTTAAGGCTTTATAGCTATACTGGAACAAATGTGTTGTGATACAAAATAAGGAAAATGCTGGCAGAATATCGCTCAGCCTATTTAGAAGATATTAAATTTAGTAATCCAGGCCAACATAATAATTATGTTTGTCATCCCACACGTTTTAGAGTAAACACAAAAAGGTTTACCTACCTCTTTCATGATGATATGACATTTGTGTATCTTTGACAACAAGCGGAAAACACGTCTGCTTTTACCAAGAGCGGAACCACCGTTGTGGGCGCGATGGGCATGCCCACAACCCTGGCAGACTTGTGACGTTACTTATGATTTCTGAGACAACGTCATCAAGATACCTGTCTACCCATCGATATATAATAAACGTAGATTCACAATCAGCCCCAAAAAAATGGCTCTAAAAAACAACCGCTCGAACAACTTGGGCGGTACATTTAGTTGTCTTCTTTGAACCGCTGTCAGTGCAAGTGTCAACAATGACTAAAAAGTTATTACTTTATCAATAGTCAAGTTTTATACCTAACAACTAGAACACTAAGCTCGTGTTCGTTTGATTATATTATCTAAAAGAAGATTATAAATTACCATTATTAGCATAAACTGGAACGTGATAGAAATGTCATTTAGTGCCATATTATTATTCTACATAATTTGTTCACGTGCAGGAATACATTTCTTTATGTCAGTGTGTCTACCTAATAAAATAAACTTGAGACGCCCCATACTTATGATTCCCGAGACAGCGTGAAAATACCTATCTACGTATATATCTAGTATAAATCTTCTAGGCAGGCGGCCGTTTGATACGTAGTATCTTCTAAGTAGTCTGTGCTATCTACCCAGTCTAGTGTTCCTACTGTAGCTTACTGCAAAGATAACTATTAATTAATCTTTAGCTTTTATTCCTTATTTTAGGTTTAGTTTTATTGATCGTTATTGTTATATGTAATGCTGTTGTTATTTTATAAATAAACCAATAATTTATTTTATTTACAAAAGGAAACCATTCCCAAAGCTCATAGGGTCCTGATGCGCGGGGGAAACGTAATGTCTAAATAAATTTTAACTTTTTAATTATCATGTTTGTGAGTGATTTTGTACTGCGACTCGAACTTGGCAAATTTTCAGTGAACACAACCTTTTTTTAGGGCATCCGCGCCTGGTTTTTACATTTCTTATATACTCTCCATCTATACATAAGTATTTAAATAAAAGTGAACAAAATATAACCTAAAATTGGTGAAAACATTACTTTATTCTATCCTATATATACCTAAGGCTTTTTCCAATATTTCACTGTCTGGTTCCGAGTTTGAGAGTCATCTCCAATATATTCTACATGTTACAGTTTTCTAGTGTTTCTAAGTCTGCAGGCCAACCACGATAATAGAAGTTCGCAAGTTCGAACAACTGTCTCTGTCACTCTAATTACGATTTAATTGGAGCAAAAGAGAAAGAGATTTTCGCGGCATGCGCTCAGTTTTCTGTGAGTGTGGTTGCGAGAAGCTTGTGGTCAGCGACGCTACCGCAAAAAACTATATTTGTAAATTTCGGACGATTGTCTCTGTCACTCTTATGACGCCTTAATTGGATTAAAAGAGAAAGAATCTCGAAATATACGAACTTCGATGTTCGCGGTACGTAGCCAGATTACAGTGATCGAAGTATCGATTGGCTCCGGCCACGAGTACAGTGAACAACACTCCTAGCTATACATTGGTAGACCTTATTGTATAAGGCATAAAGTCCACCGATGTACAGTTAAGAGTGTTGCTGTGTGTACGTTGACACAAAGCAACCATAGCTCCTCATGCATATGTAAGCGGGAACACGATTCCTATTGTATTCTCCGAGAATGGACGCTCCTTCTAAACTCACGTGTTAGTTTTACTCTGTATTTTATTTAATACTTATCAAAAAAGGAAGAGTTATACTGGGTTAAATCTGGGTCGTGATTAAAAATGTCAAAAAGTGATAAAGACGATCATACTTAACAACTTTTCCCATGGGACCAATATTGAATTCGCGAAAAAAAAATCTGCTATTCCATACATACTTAATTGAGAGTTAATGTATGGAGCAGCAAATTTTTTTTTTGCTATTTCAATATTGGTTCCATGGGAAAAATAAAATGTTGTATGATCGTCTTTATAACTTTTTAACATTTTGGATCACGACCCAGATTTCATTCTGTATATGAAATTGAAATATTTATACAAAGGTTTAGGTGCAGCACATAACTAAAAGTTATCAGAAAAAAAGTAATCAATTCCTGTATGTCCTGAAACTACGGCCAGGACTACCGGGGGATGGGCAGCAGTATTCCTGGACTGCCGTGAAATACGGTCGCCAACCCGTTTGCTAAGCTTGGCGATTATGGCATTTACCCTCCATGCAAGGCAAATTATGGACGCTTTGGGGGAAGCCTATGTGAGACATACCACGTTATCAAGCGGGCAGTTTGGTGACTAGTGATGTGCAATGTCAACAAAAAAAAAATATAACAAGTTTTATTTTATGAGTATATGTCCAAAGAAGTTGTTCTGGGTATTCTCATGGAGAGTAATCGGATTTATTAAGGGCCCGTACACAAAACTGCGATGCGATGCGATGCGATGCGAATTCGCCATATGAGGCCATAGGAGGTTTTTGCGATGCGACGTCGGTTTTTGCGATGGAGGGGAATGAGCAATCAAAAGGTTAGATATGGATTCTCTAAACCTGCATAAACTGGTTGTAAAGAGTTTGTTTAGTCTTATTACAATAATCATCGAAGTGATTCTATTTGATTTTATACTTTAGTGATAGCGTGGCTACATCACTAATATCACTAGTCACTAGCCACCAAACTGCCCGCTTGATAACGAGGTCTGCTGATAATGCATGTGTAATATATTTAATTAAAGATTTATCGAAAGTGGTAGGTAACTGCGCGTTCATATAAGCCGATACCCGACAGCTTAACTTATGTACCAGGAGTTTTCCTAGTGCCCATGAACAACAGGCCGAGGCAAATTGGCTCAATCTTGCTTAGTACACATTAATGAAAGTAACGTAACCTCTCTCGTTAGTATGATTTACCATCATTGTTAATTACTACATTCGGGCGTATCGGAGCTGAGGCACTACCGCCAAAACGATATTCGTAAATTTCGGGCATCTTTCTCTTTTACCCCAATTAAGACGTCATGTGAGTGATAGAGATAAAATTGTTTTTGGCGGTAGCGCCTCTGTTCATCGTTGGATACCTTAGAAGGGATTTTTGAAAATAGTCGGAAAAAGTATAGAATGCGTTTTCCGCATCATAAATCTAAATAGATTCGCTTCTTTTAAAGTCTTACTTAGCTATAAGAAGTTTAGAATTTAAAACTCGTTATTACACGGAACCCACGGCACTTATTGAGATTTTTAGCGATGTCGGCGCGACCGTTTCTCAGCGCGCCCGGTGCTGGTAATGCAGGCAACACTCACCGTAGCTTGAAGTGCAAGTCGCCGAGCCGGCCCTCGCTGTTGTCCGAGTCGGCGGGCTTGTTGGGCTTCTCAGTGGCGGTGGCGTCGGCGAGCTCCTTGCTCAGGGGGGCGGGCTCCGGCGCGGTCGGCGTGTGAGGGCTGTTGGCGCCAGAAGACTGTGGAGGACAACACTAGTTACTTTTTAAGGCCGGGTATACATTTAGTACGATGTTTACCAACACAAGTTTTAATGAGTTTCAGATGTTAATTTAGAAGATTAAGTAATCTATGCTCAGCTACTTAATACTAACGAAATGATGGGATTTGAACGTGGAACAGTGCGTATCTGATTTTACATTAGGTGCGAGCTTATCCAATCACCGATTTATTAATCGTACAAATATTGACGTAATCCATTAAGTTGACCAAGCTTTGTATTGTAGGTATTAGACGATTACCAGGTACAAATACTCCTGATAAACATCTATGGCCTATATTACACTGGGAAACCATGCCGGCGCAACCAGTCGCAAATTGTAAGCAACTTTGCGCAACGTCCACTTGACACCAGAGCGTCCACCATGGTTGACATTTTATCGTCTATCGCGCTATCCGTTACTTTCGCCCTCACATTGTTAGAACGTGACAGATATTGTGACAAGAGATAAAAACCCGATCATATTAGGCTAGCAGGTGAAATACCCTTCATATACAATTTGTTAGTGGCGGGCGACTGGTTTCTCCGCCATGGTGTCCCGGTCAAACTTAGGCATATTAGATGATTTTATCCACGCGGGCTAGTGATGTGGGTACTAACCGAGATCTGAGGCGGAAGCGGCGCGGGCTGCGGCGGCGAGGTGGCCGGCGCTGTCGGCGCGGTGGGCGACGGGGACTTGCGCAGGTAGTGCGTGGCCGAGCCCGGGAGCGCACGGCCGTGGCGCGGCGCGGCGGCTGGAACACCAGCGCCTTATCCGGCCCGCGCTTGCCTCCTGCGATTGTAGACATTTGTAGACACACTGGCATTTGTAGACATACCTACTCGCGCTTTCCCAGCTCACCGAAACTAATAAGCAGACAGATGTGGCCGAAAAGCTGAAGGCATACAGTCTCGGCCCCGAATACATTTTTTCACCTTTCGAAGTTGAGACTCTTGGCCCATGGGGACCCAGCAACTTAAAGAAATAAGTAAAAGGCTCATCGACTTAACTGGTGACCGAAGAGCTGGCAGCTTCCTCGTTAAACGCATTAGTATCGCGATACAGAGGAAATGCTGCCAGCATCCTCGGCACCATGCCGAGGGGGCCCAATTTTTTTGATATGTTTTAGATTTATTCAGTTCTAATTTTTTTAGCTCTTATTTTAGTTTTTATCTAGCATTTAGTTTATAACTCCCTATACCATAATGTTATTTACTAATAAACAAGAAGTAATAAGTTTCAACAGTATGATTTTAAACATGCAGATATTCTAAAGATATGTAATGTAGCAACGGTAGAAAGATTCAGGTCGATGCAGCCTATACCAGCAGCCAGCGCGCGTTATCGCTTGCTAGAACACTTGTGCTGGGTCACCCGTGCCCAGTAGCGGCCAGGATGTGGCGTCACGTCGCTGGCTAGAGCACTGAAGGCTTACCTAGCTTGTGCAGCGAGTTGCGTCGCTTGGCGAGCCAACAGGCGATGCCGGCGAGCGTGGCGAGCACCAGCGCGCCCGTGCCCAACACCAGTAGCCAGAAGGTTGCACCGTGCAATTCGCCCGCTGGAACAAGCAATAATTACTAAATTATGAGTTCTTTACATATTACTACCTACAGAGTAGCAGACGTTGAGTATATAATCAACGTTATTATGTATCAAGAATCAGCTGGATTGGCACACACAACCTCGTATCTATTTATTTATCAACGAATAACACATTGCGGTCTTTTACTCCAATTAAGGCGTCATGAGAGTGGCAATCGTCCAAAATTTACGTGTAGGTATCGTTTTTCGCGGTAGCGCCGCAGTGATCGAATCGAAGACGAATGTTCGGGAATGTTTAAGGGTGGTTGTCCTATTCACCCGCCGCCGGTGAAATTGTAAAGAGAGAGTTTTCGTCGGAAACCCGTCAGTGACCAGTCACCGGCGGCGGGTGTTCAGAGAAACCAGGGCCTAAAGGCGAAAGGGTTGGATTCTACATAGAGGTCGCAGGGCTAAAGCTCATATATAAATCAAAAAAATGAATGCATCCAAAAATGTATTAATGACATGACTTTGGAAACGTGTAGCAGGTGTATAAAGCCTTCTTGTGTGTTTGCTCTAAATACCTTGTTAGTATGTGCATTTTCTGCAAAGGCGCTCTAGGAGCTGTGCCAACTATGTTACTGCTTTCATGAATAACGCTAGCGAATTCAATCTTTTCAAATTCTCTTTAATTTTGAGAGTGTCCTGAGGCGCACAATTTTCTGAAGGCAAGCTCGTTTACTTTTTCACGTCTATTCACGAAGGGGTAGCTTTAAGTACTTACACAATATAAATATGGAAATGAGAACACCTACGTTTCATTTCAGCTTCGTCCTAATTCGGCTCGGGGCATATATAAAGTAACATAAAGGATTTATTACGAGGGTCTAACTTGAAGTTTGACGTGACTTATGTTACGTGAATTATGGTTATTATTGCCCAATTGAAGATGTACCTTTCTTTCTGTAACATTGTACTTAAAAATACTCGTATCTTATTCTGCCATAAAAAAGGGCGTTATTATGTATGGGACGCATACAGACATTATACAGTTATGCAACGTTTCGACTTAAGTAGCAATGCTAGATTTTATCAAAGTATCGAAAGATATCGTCACGATATCTAAATATCTATGTATTTTAATTTCACCCTTGTTGTATCGCATAGATCTACACTACAAGACGACGCATTTCTTGATTAAATCTTATGCACGAATAAAATAAAAGAACTGTCAGTTATAACATATAATCTCTAGAGAGTCTGGCTAAGAGATTGCATCTACAATATGACGCATCGTCTTATTCAGGCTGCCTAGCTATGGCGCCGTTCATAGATAAAGCTACGTACATATATATTATAAGATCGAAGTCTCGAATGCAGTCAATGCAGTGGTTCTCAAAGAGTCCATTTTATTCAGTAGGTACATGCTTACTCTTCCTCTAATCAAAATAACTCAACAACAAGAATAGTCCTACCATTAGAGGGCGCTGAGGAACCAGACTTCGAAAGCTGTGGACTAAGCCCGAAAAAAAGTATAAAACAAATTGGATGCGTTAGTGACGTTTCTCATAATTTTTATTCTTAACATAATTTATTCTGAACATAATTTAGAGCGAGCAATGAAATTACGAATCGTCTTGTAACCTGTGACCGAAGAGCTGCCGAATTCCTCGCGGTTTCCTAGTGGAATCACAGTGTTGTTATGCGATACAACGAGGAAATGCCATTATTGTCACAAATGCCTCTTGGACCTATTTTAGATTTAAGCAAGTTTAGTAAATAAAAAGATAAATGATCTTCATTATTCAATTTGTATAAGCAAATTACATGCACTTTTGAACGTCAAAGAAAAATCTACCACCGGTTCCAACCCTACAGAGCAAGAAACTACGGTAAGACCAAAGAAAAGAAAGAAGAAAGAAAAGAAAAGAATAAAAGAAAGAAAAAGAAAAAGAAAAAGAAAAAGAAAAAGAAAAAGAAAAAGAAAAAGAAAAAGAAAAAGAAAAAGAAAAAGAAAAAGAAAAAGAAAAAGAAAAAGAAAAAGAAAAAGAAAAAGAAAAAGAAAAGAAAAAGAAAAAGAAAAAGAAAAAGAAAAAGAAAAAGAAAAAGAAAAAGAAAAAGAAAAAGAAAAAGAAAAAGAAAAAGAAAAAGAAAAGAAAAGAAAAAGAAAAAGAAAAAGAAAAAGAAAAGAAAAAGAAAAGAAAAAGAAAAAGAAAAAGAAAAAGAAAAAGAAAAAGAAAAAGAAAAAGAAAAAGAAAAAGAAAAAGAAAAATAAAAGAAAAAATAGAAAAGAAATGAAAGTATTTCTACAATTATGGTGATAAGTTCGTTTCATAATGGTAGGTGGTAGGTACCTATATTATCCTAATAAATTTTAATGTATATGATACGCCTGGTGAAATTAGTTATTCATTAATAACAATATTATCTCCATCCTCGTCCGTTTTAAAGTGTATTAGAACGTTGATAACGGTAGTTTCCGTAGTAATGTCGATGTCGGTCATAAAACAAAATCGAATTACCGACGCCCTGGGACAGCATATCATATGTCCAGTCGTAGGCGGTAGGTATATCCTAATATTTCAGAACTACCTACTTAATATGTAGCCCACGTGCCGAAGTAGAAGGAAACTGAAAGTCAAGAAGTTTTGAAATGTTACAAGATCTTATATTAAAAGTTGGAAATTGGTTGAGAAATTGTTTGGTTGAGCAAATGCTTGTCCTTACCTAATTTTACATATTGGAGTATATGTTGGTCCTTAATGACAGTAAATATTAAATGAAAACCTTTAAAATATCAAGTAACCATTTTTAGATATGCACTTTCAAACACACACAAAACACCCACACACAGATACACACACACGCGCACTTTTACACACACCCACACAAACTCACATCCTCGCAGCTGCTAGTTATTTTTTTTTTATTATTAATTATCTTCTTCATTTTACTAAGCGCCCACTATTAAGTTATTGCATTATTTGTAATTTTGTGGACATCTTCATTAGCTTTATGCTCTGTAATATTCACTGTATTGCAGTGGATGTCCCGAATAAAATAAAAGAAAATAAATAAAAATGAAATACTATCCCGGTTTAAGTAATAGTTGTAATGACGACTTTTATTGCTCTTTTACGCGAATATTGAACTGATTTAAATGGAACTTTAATATAGATAGCTCATTAGCCAGAATAATATATAGGCTATAATTTATAAACACATTGTGTAAATTCAAAATAAGCTACTCAAAGTAACAATCTTGCATAGACGAAGTCGAGGGCGGAAGCTAGTAAATTATATTTTGGAACAGTTAATTCAAGAGCACCACCCCACCTGACAAGATGATACAAGTAATATTTGGGGAGGCCTATGTCCAGCAGTGGACGTCTTACGCCTGAAATAATGATGAAGATAATGACTATTCTATATTACCTTGGTTGGACCAAAAATCCTTGGAATAATATACTCTCCAACGGTTCAAGACCCTTGGTTCGTTTTCGTAACTGGCTACCAAAGAAGAATTATTTTTCTTGTTTCGTAATTGGTTATCAAAGAAGAATTCACATTCTACTTTCGTAATCGAGTTTCGTAACTGGTTATGAAATAAGATTTTTTTTTCTGTTTTCGCCTGGATTTACGGATACTACGAAATATGAATTCTTTTTTACTGGTTCGTAATTAGTTATCAACAAGAATTAATTATTAATTTAGTAATGGAGTTTCGTTATTAGCTACGATTTTTTTTATATATTTTTTTCTTGCTAGATATGTTCCCCTTTTGTTGCTTTAACTTTGCGTCTGGAGGGGAGAGGAGCACGCGGTCCAAAAAGCACTCAAAATCCCGGAGAAGCAGAGGCAGAGGACGTCTACCCGCGACATGTTGGTCCAGTATGACCAAACTGATGGAAAAAGCCCAGATCCAAGACCCGACAGTGTAGGACAGATTAACCTGACGTACACTAATTATGAGAGTCGACCCCACCTGATGTGGGACAAGGCAAAGAGAAAGAAGAAATTAGTTACGTAGATATCCCTACCCTAAGAGAAAAAAAAGAAGAAAATATTGAATATACTTTTTTTTAAAGATTAGAATACAAAAGCTTGTTAAAACGGAGTAGGTACCCGAAGTAACAGTAAAATAAAAGAAAAAAATATGACATAACATCCTTTAACAAAAAATATAGCCTTTAATACATAACAATTATTCTTCTAAGCTTCATCTAATACAAAATCCAATACATAAGTGGAACAATAACAGCCGCAGTGTCAGTGAAAAAAAAAAGAAATCATCCTAAGTTTTATTTTCACATTCCGTTACAATTTTGTAAACGGCGGTTACGAAATGGACTATGGAAAGCAAAATGAAACGTATAAAGTGTTTCAGAAATGTGCCTACTTTTCCGTAGGAGGCCATCCTCCTACAGTCATGATTCCAAATACAAATAACATTAAATTTATCTTCCTTAAAAACAGGTGAGTGTATCGTTTTATACGAAAAAGGGTAAAGAGGTGAATTGTTCTAAGGTGCGAAAATGTCCAATTATGAAAAAAGAAAAAGTAATATGTTTTCATAATTAATTACGAACAAGGAAAAAATACTCGATTGCGAAAGCAGAACGTGAATTCTTGTTTGATAACCAATTACGAAACAAGAAAAATAATTCCTCTTTGGTAGCCAGTTACGAAAACCATAGTTACGAAAACGAACCAAGGGGTTCAAGAATATTAAAATGAAAATGGAAAGATTTTTGACGTTTTTGACAGGAAGTTAGAAGATAAACATATTAAATCAAGACTGACCTGTTCTCATTACATTATTATTTGATATCAGAAATTCTTGCTACACAAGATATTTTTGAGTTTTCGTTATAGAAGTTCGGAACGACCTTGAGAAATATTCCTTTAATTAAGAAATATTTTTTCTGTGTATTCCTTCCCACGCACCGTCTTATTTATAACGATACTGGCTATTAACCTTTTCCACGCCAAAGACTGATAAATATGACACCGGTCTGGCCTAGTGGGTAGTGACGCTGCCTATGAAGCCAAATGCTGGGTTCAAAACCCAGTCAGGGCATTTATTTGTGTGATGAGCACAGATATTTATTCCTGAGTTATGGGTGCTTTCTATGTAAATACATAGGTACACTGGGATTCATAGGTAGGGTTACTTCCCACTAGGCCAGACCGGACGTGAAATATAAGCTTGTTTCCCTAAAGTAAACATCCGGATGCCCGTCAGCGTCCCAATGAATGTCACTTACAATGTCAAGTCATTGTCCATAGAGGTAACAGAAGGGTGTCATTCATTGGGCATTTGACGATCGGTCTGGCCTAGTGGGTAGTGACCCTGCCTATGAAGCCGATGGTCCTGGGTTTGACTCCCAGTCAGGGCATTTATTTGTGTGATGAGCATGAGCACAGATATTTGTTCCTGAGTCATGGGTGTTTTCTATGTATTTAAGTATTTATATGTATCCATCTATTGTATATATCGTCGTCTAGTACCTACACCACAAGCCTTACTGAGCTTACCGTAGGACTAGGTCGATTTGTGCCAGATTGTCCCGATATATTTATTATTTATTTATTCGCGTGTCGAGCACTGGTACGTTTACCTTCTAACAAAAATGAATTATTACCATTAGAAGTGAAGTTTATATAATCATTTTATTTTAGATTTCTGTAGAATATATTAGACGTAACGTTTATCAATAGATTCTTATACCAGCGTCTAGTGAGTGTAACACAATGCACATGCATTTACTATTGGAAATGAAAAATTGTTTACAAGTTAAGAAAGAGTTGGTCCTAGTAAGTATGGGGATACTTATGACAGGGTTATATATAAGGTAATATATCTCAGCTGTTCTAAACACAACAATGATACGTAACAGCGGAAAAATACGCGCTTAAATATTATTTAGCACTTAATGCAGATTTCAATCTAGCAGCGAGAAACCGTGACCTTTACCTTAGCCAGCTATATGTATAACGGGATGTGGGGGGAGCGGGCGGGAGGGGGGAGGTAGGGAGACCACCAGCTGACCCGGTCCCGAGCACATCTAATGGATGAAACGGATCTTATCCACTTATCACACCATGGTGTCTACTCGAGTCGTAGTCCCACTTCCAAGTGGTGTAAATCTCGGTTTATCGGTCACACTCGGTTATTCGGTGATACTGCATTTTTGTGTTTTGTGAAGCCAAGATTGGCCTTAATACGACATATATTGAGTTCATTTTAATTTGTGCAGTCAGCGATATACCTATAGTTGGTAGCTGTCGACGAGGTTTTATACTGTTTTACTGTTTTGTCTATGTCTTTATTTTGAATCCTGTTTTTGTACATATTCTATCAGTTGTCATTATATTTTTTGCTAACTACTGCCTTTTAGTTTTCAGCCCATTTTAATACTCTAAGCTATCGAATTCCCTACAGTAGCAGTCGAAGTGACCTATATAAGCGTATATACACATTTTTACTTGGAAAGAAATTAAAATATAGTAATGAGAAAAACGCTTGTATGAGTTTTTACCGAAGACTTAGCGGCGATTTTTAATCTTACACTATTTAAAACAATTTTTAATCTTCACACGCTTTTCATTCATTACATAAGTTCTTAACTATGTAGGTAGGTGACCAAAATACCACAAAAAATTAAATAACAATTTATATAATTATTTTATTTTGTATTTAAATCATATTTAACTAAAACTACAAGCACTTAATCGTGAGCTTTTAAAATCTTTAACTGCTATAAATCACCCTGCGTATTTATTTTAATTGCCCAACATACAAGAACAAATATAAAAAAAAGCAGTGTTCCGATTTTTGAGAGACTCGAATTCAAAATACTATGAGGAAGAAAATAATTACACAAAAGTTTTTAACCATTATTTTAGCACAAAATGTATAGTTTTAATGCCCACAATTATTAATTTCTATTATTCATGTTTCTTAAAATACCATTTCTTCGTTTCTGATAGAGTTAAAGATGTCACTACTCGACGCTCAATAATAGGCCCCCATCAATGTATATGAATGACGTTATATATGTATATAATACCTATAAATAATTAAACAGATACTTAGATGACTTTGGTCCACACAAACAAACCCAATACATTATAGATAGATTGTTAAATACTTCTACTTTTACTACTTATTGCTAAAATATACATATAACTTAACCTAAGTACAAAAAATGTACCTAAGCTTGCGTAAAACCAGCTTTTATTAATAAATGTAACCTTAACGTAACCCAATTGGCTTTATTTGATTTGATGGACACTTGAGCCGAGAGCGCAATAAAAGAGGCGTTACAGAACTACTGATAGCTAAGTAGGTGCTTCGTTTTACGAGTGGCGACTATAAGTGTCGAGGCTAGGGGAGCTCGAACACGGTTGTAGGCAGCTAAGAGGTTAACAAAATTATCACATTTTCGTTCACTCATGCATTTGCCTCTTTATCGCTCTTATAAGCAAGAGTTATAGAGATATCAATTTTAAAATTCGCATTTCGGTCGTATATTCTCGCTGCCACTGATCTCAAGGGAGTATAATATATAATATAGAAGTAAACAAAGATTTTGATATTAAACAAATCGACTTACACGAGGACTGACCTATGTAGGACACATGATAAAAGCTTAATGACACTTAGATATGTAAATAAATGAGTATATAACTATTAGTACAACGCCCCAAGGGCCTTTTTTTGCAGATTTTATGCAATAAGTAGTTAAGTACTCGTAGTTCTCATAATATCGTAATTATTGTAAATAAAGAATTTAAATAAATACTGAAATACATAGATATCATCCATTACTCAGCAACAAATAATGATAAATACACAAATAAATAGCCTTACCAAGATTCAGGGAGGTTCAGTTCAGACTCAGGCCTTTTTAGGTTTAATAAGCTTGAAACCTGACAAGCCCTCGCTGAACTAACCTAACTAACAACATAATATTCTCTGACCTAATACAGCTTTATAAAAAAAAGTTATGTACCTACTCGTAGTAATGAAAATTTCCTATGACTTACCGATGCCATTATCATCATCATCAGCCGAAAGACGTCAACTGCTGGACAAAGGTTTCCCCAACGACCGGTCATGTGCCGCCCGGGTCCAACAATTTAGATATCATACATTTCAGCCGTATGCAGTCCACCGCTGGACATAGGCCTCCCACAAATATTACTTGTATTATCTTGGGGGTAGTTGCCATAGTAGCCACGCTTGGCAGGCGGGTTGGCGACCGCAGTAGCTGTAGATTGGGTTTCGACAGACACTTGCTACCCGTCCGTAGGATTTTACCTTTGTCGCCTCTTACGACACTTGCGGGAGGAGATGGGGTGGTGCTATTCTAGTCAGCCGGCATCACACCGCAATTTATTATTTTTAGATGTCATATTTTACTTTAAATATATACTAAATAAGCGTATTCACAATTTTTTACTTATTTTAACTACTCTTATCCTAAATCAAATCTATAATTGTAATTAATTCTAAGACGAAAAACGTTTCTTCTCGAACAACCACTATACCAATTTTAGCTGCCAACGATTTCGAACAAAGAAAACAAACTTAGCTCTCAAGGTAAATATAGTCTCAGAAAACTTGACTACAAGTTACAGAGGGAATCACAGAAACCGTATCGCGTTTCCAATCGAATATATAATGAACACAAGTTGAACAAGAAATACTAACACAAATACGAAGTGTTGAATGAAATAGAACCTTATTACTAAATACTGAAAATACAATTTGAATTGCTAATTTAGAAACCTGGTTGTTAGAACAGTATGTATTGGTCTATATGAGAAACCCATGGCCAGCAGTGGATTTCTTGTACAGTCGTCATCAAATATATCGGAGCTGTGAAAGTGGTCACAAATATCTGAAAAAACGCCTCTATTGTCAAGGCTATAAAGTGCATGTTCAGATATTTGTTACCACTTCGACAGCTCCGATAGATCTTATGGGCACTGAACAAGAAGTTCACTCCTGGATATGGACTTCTCACATATACCACAAGCAGAAAAATATTTAAATAATTATTTCTGGACAATCTTTATAGAAATTGCCTGAACTCCATGGTAAGCTCACAAAGGCATATACACATACTTATACATATAATATAACACCCATGACTCAGGAAAATACAACTGTGTTCAGCACCCAAATAAATGCCCTTACTGGTATTTGAATCCAGGACCGTCGGCTTCATAGGCAGGGTCACTATCCACAAGGCCGGACCTGTCCTCAAAAGAAGACAAGACTACAAGACAAGAATGTGTGTTCACCACTGAAGTCCACTGCTGAACATGGGTTTTCCTCCATAGACCACAGCAGCATAGGGCGTTTATTGCCTTCATCACCACACTGGCAGTCGGGTTGCTGCTACTAAGATATGTTGCTATGCTGCGCGTCCCTCAGTGGTTTCAGGTCGCAGTAGGTAACGGTAGTCGTAGTAAAAGATACATAGTAGATAGGCAACATTTCCACCCCTACCACCTGGATAGTTGGAAATCCTCTACTCTGCATTTTTCTAGAAACTTCCTACCTCGAACATCACTGTGGAATGATTTGCCGTCAGCGGTATTTTCGGACCGATACGACTCATACGACCCTCATACCTTCAAGAAAAGAGTGTACTCTTATCTTAAATACCGGCAACGCGCTTGTGGCTCCCCTGGTGTTGCGGGTCCGTCTGCTCGTTTGCCACCTTTGTCATAAAAAAAGATAACTGGTGTCTAAGACCTGTTCAGGCTAAACGCGTAAACAACCTAATGTCACCTCAAAAAAATAGACATCTCATCATCAATGACAAGAATAAAAGACTTGAAATAATTGGTTCATTGCTATTTATAATTATAGGAGAAAATATTATCTGAAATAGCATTTTTTGCAGTTACTTTTACAGTAAGTATCATAATACGAAACATTGGATCCACACTCCACACTCCGCTAGCAATTCGAGTATAAAATCAGCAGCGGGCTTTAATGAAAATCGAATTTCCATTGTCTGAAAATTCAAAATTTAACTTGTCAACGTTAAATGGGAACTCAAGCCGCCTGTCAAGCCGTCCTCGTTAATATAAAGCCGTTGGCGAAGGAAGCTGTGTTGATGTTGCGCAAGATATCAATGGAAACTCAAGCTCGCTGTCAAGCCGTTCTCGTTAATATAAAGCCGTTGGCGAAGGAAGCTGTGTTGATGTTGCGCAAGATATCATACAAATTACTTTTGATGATAGAACAACCTTGATACGTATTATTCGCGGAAAGCCTAGAACGCAAAATGACTAGTGTAATATTTTGCCTACATCGCAAACGGACTACATCGCAAATGGCCTAGAACGCAAAATTACCACTTATTTATATCACTCTTGCGGGGCTCCGTCGACATCGCTAACTTAAAAATAAAGCGACGAAAGTGATGTAGGCATATTGCGTTCTAGACCGTTTACGATGTAGACGTTTTGCGATATAGGCAAAATATTACACTAGTCATTTTGCGTTCTAGGCCATCCGCGTATATCCCCTAGATACGTTTTATAGTCCTTTTAACAAACACGAGATGAAACATTTTATTTAGACGTTTTTCGAGCGATTTTAACAAAAATGTGGTTAATATTGTCTTCGGTAGCCGCGATAATAACTCATGAAATATAACAACTAAAACGTATTATATCACGTATACTAATTTAAACTTCACCCCGACGTTTCGAACCCTTTAGCAGCGTTCGTGGTCATCGGGTGGACTGAGGAAAAATATTAATGTACCTTCGTCCCAAAAAATACAACGTGCAACCTATACATATAAATTATTAAACAATTTTTGTGGTCGCACATGATAATTGCACGCGCCAGTTATTAGAAATTAAATAAAAAAAAGAAAGTACAAAACGTATAGGTACGCGATATAATCCGTTTTATAGTTGTTTTATTTCACGAACAATGTAGTTCGTCCAGATAAATATAGTGTTTTTTTTTTCTTCTAAGTACTAACGGCAGCCGGACATAAGCCTACCGGCACCCAGTTCTGCCCGTTCTTCAGTGATTTCTTGTCGCAGCTTAGCGATAATCCCCGTATACAATATTTACAATATTTACAAAGTTACAATATTTTTCTCATGCAAGTAAAATCCAATATGACTTTACGTTTTATGTGGGAGAGTTAGGTAAGCCGGCGGGTATCAACTTGTTTGGACGCTGGTATTTAGTGTATATGTTATGGACCAAGTGATAAGGACGGGCATTATTTGTAATGCCCGGGCATAATAATAACTACCTATACTGGGCCAAGTGGCAAGTGACAAGCTAAACTTCAATATTTATCACATTGTCTGGTCATTATGAATACTGCTACATCGTCGTTGGGCAATTTGGTCGGGAAGAGAAACAAACTCGTGACACAAAAATGTAATGCCTGAGCATTATGTATAACTCATCTGTCATTTGGTCGATATTGTTAGTATTTTGCCCAATAGGTGATAGACATATTAATAATGCCCGGTCAACTTAATAATTTGAATATTTATAATCACATTGCCCTCTGATATTGGGCGTTTTTCTTAATGCCCGGGCATTTTCAATAATACGCAAGTTATCACTTGGTCCATGACATATAAATCAAAATGCAATAAAAAATATTGTTAGTCACTGTAAGAAAGCCCTACATGCGTCATTGAGATATGGAGAATGTTAATAATACACGTGTTTGCGTGCACAGGACTGTAGGTAATATTATTAAAAGAACAAATATTTATCGGTTTATGGCTCGCAACAAAGACATGCGAAATTCTACGAAATCCCTTATTCAATTGCGATTGACGTTCTATGGGCTAGACACCTTTATAACGATCCACAATAGACAACGTTCATTAGGTATTCTGAGATCGCCGACGCTAAAAGCTAAAAAATATACTAACTAATATTGAAATACACAATGTACAATGTACCTAGTCAAGTCACCTAAGTACCTTGTCACGATTAAATCGATGAGTGAGATAAATGGAAGGCATTCACTGGAGAGACAGGGGAACCAATGAGGAAAGTGTTACAAAGATTGGTTCAAAGGAAGAGCTGTTCTGAAGACTATTGTAGATAGACGCGGTACAATGATTGGTCATTTTATACATGATAAATGATAATCATTTCATATCTATCCTAGAGGGACGGATAGGATGCAAACAAAGAAACTAACACCCAGGCGCAACAACTTAGATCAAGTGAAGGAAGAAGTCAAGGTTGTGTCGTACTAAAAAGTCAAGAAGTTGAGGCAGGATAGGCAGATATGAAAGAGACTCCACCGATAGGAGATTAACTTTTAAGTTTATGACTATGACGTAGTTCGAGTTCCTAAGAACGTCAAAGGCCAAAGAATAGGGGAGCAATAGGATTCCAATTGCTTATTTAGTAAAAACAAGAGCGCTTACTACCTTTGTAGCAGTACTTGGTGTACTGTATGTACTGTATGTAGCTTTTGCTAGCGGGCTTGTACATAAGGATTATGTTTAAAACAAACAAAGGAACTTATTTCAATATTTACATAAAACAGGTCAATGTGAACTTTCTTCATCACGCATAAAAACCTTAAAAGACATTGAAAAAGTCATGCAATTCTTCACCGTATTCCCGTGCTATAGATTTCAAATTCCAACTCGTGATCGCATGGCTCGTAAGCCTGTTGGACCGTGATATTAAAGGTCGTTAATTCATATAAGGTAATGCGTCTCGGCTGTCACAAACTAATCTGGTTAACACGTTAGTTGTGACACGATACCGCCACTTCCACGTTTTTAGAGGCTTTTTTTTTTATGCAAGACTGACCAACGTTTGACTTCAGTCGCACCTGATGGTAAGTGACGACGAGGTCCAAGGTGTAGCACGCCTGGTACAGTAACAGCCTATTCACTCTTGCCTTGAAGAGACCCAAATTATATCTTGCCGGGAATACAGACGAAGGGAGCGAATTCCATTCCTCATAATCTTACAAGGGTGGTATTTGACTTTACAACTAAGGAGCAAATCAAACTATTCTTTTCATAAACATTATATTATAGGTAAAAACCTAGCTAAAGCACCTTACAGACTATGGTGAGTCTAAGTACTTATCGCCCAACCGACATATCTATGTAAGAGACAGGTAATTCAAAGCAGAGCTCTTTGAAATTTTATAAATATTCTTACATGTAGAACCTTACACGTGAACCATTGCCCGTGGGGGCGTAAAAGTTCTCGAGTGGGGCTTACCCCACTCTACCCTCATTGTGGGCGACTCCACAGGGTGGACCGGTGACATAGTAAAGATCACTGGATCCACTGAGTGGCGCTAAACCGATCACTGTGGGTTGCTTAGGGGAAGGCCTATGCCCAGCAGTGGACATCCTACAGCTAATGATGATGATTCGTAGAACCGTTAGACCTTTTGATCGAAACTAAATGCTTACATAAAATTAATTCAAGATTTTAGACAAAGATATTTCAGCTACGTCTATATTACATTTCAATTGTACTGAAATTCGGCGAATCGCGTCTGCTAATGTGTTATTGAATTTATTATTAATGATGAGTACCTAGGTAATTCTGTAAAGTTACTTAATATAGATTTTATGTTAATAAGCAGGAGGCAGGTTCAGAGTATTCAAATATGATATTTAATATCTTCATATAATATTCAATAATCTTCTTCTTCTATATATAAGATTTTATATATAATAATATATATGTATAAATAAAAGAAAGATGGGGTTTCTTCAACAGCATATAACTCGATAACGATTTTGGATTGGTTGGAATCGTCACAGCCCTGATTGAGACATTAAGTACTAAAAATCACAAAAACTTTTATCGCTTTTTAGCCGGTACGAAGTTCGCCGGGTCAGCTAGTATCATATAAATATCATATATCATATATAATATAAATAGAATAGTCGTTCCTATGATAGTTTCAATTTAAAGATCAGGAAATATTTTAAGTACTTTCATCAATCATGAGTTTCTTAGTTCAAATAATTTTTGAGGTGTATTTAACACCACTGATATAAATTACTTAATTTGTAAAAAACATTTTCGTTTTGTTCATCAATTTGTACCATTAGTTAAGTACAAACGACAAACAAAACGAAAATTTATTTTACAAATTAAGTAATTTATATCAGCGGTGTTAAATACACCTCAAAAATTATTTAAACTAAGTACTTGTAACGGCAGTTTTAATAATTAATATTAACAATAAATATTTCGGGACAATCTTACACAAATCGACCTAGTCTTGCGGTAAGCTCAGTAAGGCTTGTGTTGTAGGTATAAGACTATATATATATAAAAAGTACTAAAGATTCAATAGACACACTCCGTCTACTCCGTTTCCCGTCTGTAGTCTGAGCAAACTTTCGTAGCCTTGACCCTCTATTTTCCATCAATAACTTTAATCAAAAGGAACCGCGTTGTTCATGAAGACGGAGGAATCTTCCAGCCATATCTCCGTATCTGTAGCTTGCAAGTTTAGTCGAGGGCAAGGTTAAGAGGCAGTTGTCTGACCGGTCATTAACTGCCATTAGCAATGACAGCGACTTTTTCTTCACAGGGTTAAAGATTTAGATAATACTACATGATGCCCGAGGCTTCGCCCGCATGGTTAGAGGAAAATGTAACAATTTGAGCCTTCCTGTGGGAATGAGATATTTTCCCGCTGGAAAAAGTAGCCTATGTCACTCTCCATCCCTTCAACAACCTCCACTTAAAAGATCACGTAAATTCGTCGCTCCGTTTTGCCGTGAAAGACGGACAAAAAAAACAGACACTTTCGCATTTATAATAATAGTATGGATGTACATTAATATACATATTTAAATGAAATTTTACATGTTATATCTGATGTATATTATTCAAACTCTCGTTTCAATATCATATTGATAATCAGATGTGACGCGCGAGACGTGTCTTACGTCAGAGCGAGCTTCCACCCTCATCCCCCACGGGTTTCTCTTTGAGACAAAATATCGAATATTAAGTATTATTTAACATCTACTACATATTCATAGGGTTGTTTTAAGTAAAACCTATACAGTAGTTTTCGCCAATATAACATTGACATAGTGTACCTACTTGTATTGCGTGTCGCAATCACGGGTGTAAGTACTCCTATTAGATAATAAGTATATATACTTTCATAGTTCAATTTTTGCCTGTTATTTAATGTTAATGCAGTATAATGTAATGTTAATTATGTTTCAGTTTTGGCAAGCGTTGGTGACCCAGCGAAACGAACTGAAGATTTTTCGAAACTTAATGTAGGTACCGACATTAGTTATTTGTTATACAAGAATAAAAGGGGGCAAAAACAAAACTCGATCAGCAATATACAATTTGTATGAAATTACTTTTTTTATGATATAGGAGGCAAACGAGCAGACGGATTGCCTGATGGTAAGCAACTGCCGCCGCCCATGGACACTCGCAACACCAGAGGAGTCACAAGTACGTATAGTTATTTTGTTTCTTTTACTTTGCCCTCTTGTGAATAAAATGCAAGTTTGCTATCTGTTTTAAATAATAAAACACTTCTTTCCGAGCTGAGGTGATAATAACTATTTCATCTCACTAGTTTGGAAATAGATTGAAAAAACTGAGTAAACCTTTAAAAATGTCTCCAAAATTATTGGCATCCATCATTAACCATTCAAAAACATTAAATAAAAGAACATCCAACCAGCTAACATAAAAAAAAACCCTAGAGAAATGTCTTGGAAAGTTGTTCGTTTACATCATCGTTTACATATTGACAAGTAAGGGTTATAAGACTGTTATAAAGAAAGCATAAACTTAAATTACAAATAAAAAATATCCCCCAATTATGTAATAAACAATTTGTACGAAATTACTGCTCCGAAAGCTCTGATTAAACAACAGTGAGGCCGTGTTATCAAAATGAATGACTAAATATTATGCGTGTCGCTTAAAATACCTTCCATAAACAAGCTATAAACGCAGTCCTTAGGATAATTGTCTCGCAGTCAAGTTACCCTTAAATAAATGAGCGCTGACCGCAACACGCTCGCGGCATACGGTGAACTTTACACCCACTGGCGAACATAACCATATAAACCTGACGTTGAGTGCTCTCCAATGACGAATCCAAGTGCTAACAAGGATTTGTAAATGTCACGTCAGATTGCGTTCAGATCTGAGGAACTAGTTAGATTCGTTGTCTTGTTAGATCTGAGAAACTAGTTACTCCGCGTTTAGACATGCTGGCTCGTCACTCGCCTCGCTATTCGTCTAAACGTTCGACGAGACTTTTCCTATACAAAAACGCGACGCGAGGGACGAGAGGAATGGCGAGGCGTCCGCGTGCACATTCGTGCTCGCGTTTTGCCTCGCCATTCGCCTCGCTACTCGTGCGAATGTGTGGCGGCAGCATTAGATGAATTGCTGAGATCTGAAGTGCCCATGGGCGACGGCAATTGCTTACCATTAGGCAATCCGTCTGCTCGTTTGCCATGTTTGTCATAAAAAAACTGCGATGATCGATTTGCAAATTTAGTACTACTGTCATTGTAATGAAGTACGCCTTAATTTGAGTAAAAGAGAAAGATGCTCGAAATGTTCTATATAAGTCTGCATCTGGGGAAGCGTATAAAAGAATCCACAGTATGTATAATTTTTACGAATACAAATATTTAACAGTAAGTACTAATTTCAAATTGAATCATTATTAGATAAAATCAAATTACATTTTTTTTGTAGCAAAGGCTGTTATTTAAACAAGATTTTACAAATTCAGTGCCATAATATCACCAATGATATCATAACCGACATAACACGGTACCTTTCGATAGAACACGCATTTTCAGTAAAAAAATACTTCACATTTCAAACTAAACTTTTTAAAAACTAAATTTTTGCACCGTCCGCGCTTTTCTAGTGCAACTATTGTTACTCGCACAGTCACAAGAATTCATGTTTCAAGCCTTTTTTTTGTGCCGTCTGCCCTTTGCCAGCGGTACTATTGTTACTGAGTCGCAGTGACTCGGGAGAAGTCGTTGTACCGAATCCCCTGGATAAAAATCCGGGGCATGGACAGCTCCGCCGGGATGTCTCGTAAATAAGAATGTAGTTTGTCATCTCATTTCTGATCTGGTTTGGGCTTCACATGTGGGCGACGGATTTTAATCATGGAGAATAGTTATTTGTTATACAAGGGTGCAAAATTGTATTTTAACTGCGAGTGTGGGATCGAAACTCGAGCAAGCGAATGGATTCTATAGTTTAACCACGAGCAAAGCGAGTGGTTTTAAAATAGAATCCTGAGCGTAGCGAATGTTTCAATACACGAGAAGTAAATTACAATTGCACCCGTGTGTAGCACAAAACTTTTCCCCTCACTACAGCGAGGAAAGTGAAACATGTAAAAAAAGGTTTTGAAATCGCATTGACTTTTTCTTTGCGTTTAGATACATTCAACATTTTTATAAAAGGTGCCTTTAGCTTGGTTAAGTGAGCTGTACTTCGCGAATTTAGACTTTAAAGCCATAGCAATAAAAGCTATGAGAAGTCAACTTACTTTAATCACTAGTGGATAAAATGCGTTTTTACCCTCTCGTATTAAAGTACAAACAAGCGCTTTACGAGCTAGTGAGGGGAAAAATATGTTATTGTTTTGCAGTCGTGAAATAAACTACAAACAGTTTTAAAATGTGGCTGATGACATAAATATTTAAATAAATATGAACAAGAACGATTCTGTTGGCATTGATTATTTTGTGGATGCGAAGGTAAGCCGTAGACATCCAAGGCATGATGGGCATCTATGCACCACTTGTGATAGGAGTGGTAGAGGAGTAGTGGTACATGTTTCGGAGTCTCATTTGCCGAGACTTAGGGTCTTAAATTTTGACTATATTTGTATATAACCCTTATAGAACTTGAAAATTAATAAAAATGTACCTACCTACTTAATATGTGGGCCAATAAAAGCAAGTTATTACGAGTAGATGGTTGAAATCAGAAAGAATTCGTTTATTGTTTTCCGTGTAAATGAGATGTTACAAAATATAAATAGGTAACAACAATAAGCCACTTCGGTCATACAAGAAGTATTACTGATGGGTAGGTATTTACAATCATACTTTGCCACGAGTATAACATTTATTATATAACTACTAGTAACTAATAAAAAAATAATATACATTTCAACAACGTGAGATGAGTTAACTAAAGCTAAGAGAAACTAACAAAATTTCTAATCTAGGACTACCTATGTTTGAAGAATACTTACAACTGAATTAGTAAAAATTTGCGATATAAGTCACTGTGATTTAAATGAAGCGAAAAAGCATATTCTACCCCTACTTTTCTCTTGGAATTATAATGAGTCAGAGGACATTTTGAAATAACTATAAATATCTTCTATCACGTAGGTTCTCACACACATACATAACTAATTCATTCATTTGTCCATTGCTGTTCAACGTGGCAACGCAGCGAGTGTAATGGGCACCTTTGTTCCTGGAACGACGCGGGGTGGGCTATTTTAATAGTTTAGTTTATTATTATTTTTACTTTACTTTTTCTTGAATAATTCGTGTAATTCATACATACACTCCCAAATTCATACACTCATACTTAACTTATTATTATTATTAAAAAAAATTTATAAAATTTATATTTATCTAAGATCCTCACGTCACAGACTCTGCCTAGTGTGGGGATCACTGTAAGACCTGACTGTAACTGTACCTTAATCAATTTATGAAATATATTTGGTTTGATTTGATCCGTTTTAAGGTTAAAAAGTGTACAATATGTAGTAATATCCTTTGACTCAAAATTAGATTTTGTAAAAGTATATAAAATCCTGTGACCACGTCCTAAGTGGATTAGGGATGTCATGTTCAGAAAAGGCTGCCTCGACATGTTTCATGTCGCTGGCGAGGTTACGTGGGCAAGTCAAATAGGACACACGATGTTAGGAGACAGGCTAGCTTTTATATTTAGCTGTACAAAGTAAGTTATACACTTTATTATACAGGGTAACTTTCGACGTTGGATAAAACCGAAATGTAAATGTGCAGCATTTAGGTACAAATATACAAAGTATCATAAATGGTGTAGCGGTTACAAAGATATAAACAAATTACGATTTTTTTCTTTGTAGCAGCCGGTGTGTGCCCTGAGTTAATACATCCTTATAGAATAGTATAAAACCTTCTTCGACCTTTTTGATTGTATTTTTATTTATAATGTTTTTTGTTTTATTTTGTCATGTGTTATGTTTAACACTCCGACTTTTGCTGATGTTCAAACTATAATATGCTTTATGATTATCAAAATCAATGCTAATAATTATATAGGTTTCTTTTTGATGTCAATTATTCAAAATAACTTTATTTTTCTGTGTTTGTGTAATATTTTTCTTAATCTTTTGTTTAACTTAAAATATTACGTGGCATTTCAGGGTTTGTTCAATGGCTAAGGATACGCTGTGTATAGGTTTAATTAATTCTGAGTACGCAGAAACCATAATGATTAGTATTAAACGAAAAAAATTGATAAATTCACACATTATCAATTGCGTAAGTAAAACCAAACGCTTATAAGTTACAAGTGAGCTTAGATAAACAAAGAACATGTTAATATCCACTTTAATACCTCACTCGACTTGCCAGCGCTTGGTTTACATAATTATTAGCTGGCATTACTCAAGGGAGTCTCGAGGCTGTATTAAAAGCTCACGTAATTCATAATACTCTGTATATTGAGACTTAGACCACCCTAGACTTACTGCTAGGTTTACAGAGTATTAAGGGCCTTTTCAAAAAATTGTGCACCCAATTAGTGAAAGTTGTTAAGAATAGTTAAATCACTGTCAGTTTCGTGACGACAATTAAGCATTAAATATCGATAAAAGCTTGGTTTTGATGTTCGATTTATAAACTTCAATTGATATTACAACATAAAAGAAGGCAAAAAGTCGATCTTCATAAAGATTTCATGCTTAATTGTCGTCACGAAATTGACAGTGATTTAACTTTTTTTTACATCTTTCGCTAATTGGGTGTACCAAATTTTGAAAACTCCCTTAAAGTACATTCAGTTGTAAAAGTAGTTAAGCAGGCGAATGTTCAAAATGTCCTTAAAACGATTTAATAACATTCTGAAAATCGGATGAGGATGAAGTGTTCAGAATTACCAAAACACGCTCTTATTCTCTTGACAATAAAGATGCGTTGACCTCATTTTGTACACGTCGACCGCTTAGCCACGTCTGTTACTGACTATATGTAAATAATTATCAAAGCTTGTTCTTTATATTGTAAAGTATCATTTATACATAAATCGATCAATATAAATGAATTATACTCAAGCAGCAATTCAATTTTTGTGAATTGAGTTGCCGTTTGAGTATTTGTTAAAATCCAACAAAGGCATTGAAGCTGGGATGGCGGCCATATTTCCATCCCCGCCATTTTATAGAACATCCACTGAGATGGCGTTTGTAAATAAAAGTAAAATTTCTGCGAGCTTTTCTGAGTAAATGTCCAATGGCGCGAGGCAGACGAGACGTTTTTAGAAGAACAATTTTATATTTGATACGAAATTTTAAGTTCGTCCTAAGGGATTCACCTTAACATAAAACACCTTACCTGTACTTATTTTGTATTTCTAAGAATACTTGACCTTTAAAATATATTGATTCGCAAAGGATACGCAGTTTTTGGTAGAAATATACAAGACTATAATTATATTTAAAATAAACGGCTTAGATTTAACAGCGCCACGAATATCATGATGATGATGAATCACATCTCTCCCGTATCTTAGAAACAGACTCAAGCGTTAGACCTGTATAATTCATACATTGATTAAGCCTACCCCAGATAATATACAAGTACTTAACTGATCTTTTATTAGTCTTACGTAATGAAAACATATATGTGTCATTATCTATGAAAAGCGACCTTATTGTCGATGGCACTTACGTCGAATCGCGTTGCGTTTGTACTGTATCGTCTTGCACAACGACATAAGCGCCATCGACAATAAGGTCCCTTTTCATAGATAATGTCACATATTTCAAAATTAAACTAATTAATTAAATCTAAAAATAAAACTATAGTTAAAAACTAAATTATTCGTAAACTTATCTGACCCCTCCCTGAAGTGTACTTGGCTCAAAGGTCCCCATGACACTGGCAGCATACAGTACTTAACTAGTTATTTAATTTAAAAAAGGCCCTTGAGGCATTGTATCAAATTATTACCCCAGATTAAAATTAAGAATTGCGTTTCAAATATGAAATCAATTTCCAACCCCCAATAAACGAAATAATGTTTGTTACCATAAACAAAACAGACCTGAAATTACTTTCACTGTATAAAGTGCGACTTTGGGAATTAATGATCCGTCTCATTCTGCCCTGCCCGCTAGAGCGAGACAGCCTGCGTAATTAATTACTCCAAATTGGATTACATCAATTGGATTACGTCTTTTAAATTGTTTTAAGGAACACGTTAAAGCGAAACTCGTTTCATTTCAACCCCGTCGGTGATCGAATTTATATTTAACCCTTTAACGCCCAAAAGTCACTGTGGTCGTGCGTTCAAGCCTCCTCGCGGCTCGATTGTCCCAATGATTCTTGTAAAGAAAAAAATACAAAAAGACTATGTTGTTGGGTGGTCATTTTTGCATTGCAATTTTGAAATTGCCCTTTAAAGGGTTAAGGCCGATTTGCTGTTGGCTCAAGCAAGGGTGACGGCGCTTTTCACAAAATTAAACCTTATTCATCTACAAACACCTCATCTCCTCCCGCTGGTGTCGTAAGAGGCGACATTGGGGAAACCAACGTATGGACAGCAGTGTCCGTCGAAACCAAAATCCACCTACCTCCCCAAGATGATACAAGTCATATTTAGAAGATGTTTATGTCCAGCAGTGGACTTATGGCTGAAATGATGAACCCACAAACAAACTTAGAACTATTGTCACCCGCAATATTTTTAAAAATGTATGTCGATTAGCGCCAAGTTTAAAATTGGAAAATATATCAACTGTAGCTTTTGTAGTTAACGAGAAATTAACAAGGAAGGGTGCGTTACTTATGCCACTTTGTATTTATATTATCATATACGAATAATTATATATTTATTACCAAACACAATCAAATACGTAGAAAAACAAATAATAATTAAAACTAACAATAAATTGAACAAAAACTAACATATATCTAAAAAACGCCCCTGCGGCATAGTACCGAAGCTGCTGGCAGTATTTTCTCGCTGTATCGTAAGGCTGATACGCTGAGCGAGATAGCTGCCAGCTTTTTGGTCTCCTGTGGCGTCTCTGAGTTTCTTTTATACTAATTGAAATGAATAAAATATACTTATAAAAGCGACCGGCCGACGTGCTTGGTATTTTTTTCTTAAGTATATATCATCTATTCCGATTTATAAATTACCTAAATACTT
Organism: Grapholita molesta; assembly: GCA_022674325.2. Classification (NCBI taxonomy): domain Eukaryota; kingdom Metazoa; phylum Arthropoda; class Insecta; order Lepidoptera; family Tortricidae; genus Grapholita; species Grapholita molesta. Next base: position 14,372,557 of record CP053137.2, read on the forward strand.
TACTGAGACCTACATAAGCAGGAACTGGCCGTAAATGTAGCCTACTTCGATTTTTTAAAATTCCGATTAAGATCCCTGATTTATACACAATACTATATTCTAATACAGTATCAAAATCTACTGTCCGTAATCCCCTTTTTATACAAAACCCCGCAACAGAAGTCAAATCAACTTCGTATTAGCTCTTTTATTGCTGTACGATACAATTAAGTCAACCCCGGCGCTACGCCAGCTGCTACGCCGTAGACCGTCTACGACCGGCGCGCTACGGACGTCGAGATATTTAACCTGCATGAGGCCTAGTATAAGAGGGGCGCGAGAATATCTCGTGGCGATATAGACAGCCCGTCCTTTTCTAACTATTTTATTTAAAGAGGGACGGGTCGTCTATCTCGCCTCGAGATACTGTGTTCTGCTGTACGAGTATATGTGAAAATATTTTTTTAATGCAATAATGGAAATTCATACAAAATAGTAGTTTATGTATCTGTGCATAATGAAGGGCATTACAACAAGAGTGTTGGTTTATGAAACGAGCCGAAGACGAGTTTCGTAATAATATCACACGATTGTTGTAATGCCTAATTATGTATAGGAACATACACTACTTTATCTACACACATATCATAAGTGTTTTAAGATGGGTTCAGGAATCATAGAGAAATGACTTATTACTAGTGTTACTTGTAAACATTAAAAAGTCAACTAACAAAACAAATGATAGCTTGGAATGGCGGCGTTGCGTATTTCGTATATCAGTCAAATATTTTTTTAAACCATAGACAAGGGAATGAACTCCCAATTCTATTATCACTCGAGTTCAAATTTCGTTCGATTTATATTAATAAAACATAACGAATTGGCGTTTCGTATCAATTACTGTTTTTAATATCTATAGATCTAGAATAGACACCCCACTTGAATTTGACAGCTGTTTCAAATTTAAATTCATAACCTACTGATTTCAGTAGGTAATGTTAACATTACATCTCCATTCATTTCTGATGGTTGGTAATGCTGGTCATTGCCTACGGTTTCTGGACGCATTTTAGAGCACTTACGATATGTACGTAGATAAAATGTTTTACCTTTTGTTAAAAAACATAAACGCATCAAAAGCGCTTCGTTATCATTTATACGTACAACTAATGAAATGTTGTGTAAAAATATGTATCCTTTACAGAAAACTAACACTAAATTGAACTTGACGTTATGAATTTTGAAGAAAGTTTATTATGAGAATTTAGAGTGTTTGTGATAGTTTAACAGAACAGTTAACGAAAATTGTTAAAGTAATTGTTGTACAGTCACCATCAAATATATCGGAGCTGTGAAGGTCACAAATATCTAAACATGCACTTTACCGTATTGACAATAGAGGCGTTGTTCAGATATTTGCGACCACATCCACAGTTCCGATATATCTGATGGCGACTGTAATAAGAGAGTTATATTACGTTGACAGTTTGTCAGACAAGGTTTTTCACGGTCTCAACTCAGAAGAAAACTCTGGAAGAAATCCCTAATAGAGATAAATTCGCCTTTGTACATTTTAAAAAATATTAAAATTTTATTTAAAGGAACAAAATAACATGATTAATTAAAATTACTTATTCTAAATTACATTAAACTAAGGACTATAAAACTTAAATTAAGAATTCCCCCCGTGGCAAGGTACCGTAGATGCTGGCAGCATTACCCCGCTGAATTGCAATACTAATCCGCTGTGCGAGGAAGCTGCCAGCTCTACGGTCCCCGGTCGCATCCACCAGTCTCTTTGACAGTGCCCTAAACAAAACCTTTGCACTGGGTCCCCACGGGCCGAGCGTTTCAACACCGAACGCGTAAAAAATGTACTCGGGACCCAGGCGGCTGTACTTCAACTTTTCTCTCAGCTCAGCCCCGACGGCCGCGCCAGGCATAACGGAAGTTCCGCGAAGATGGGAAGGGGCCAGTGTATCCACACACGTAGCGTCCCACACCAGCACCCGCCCCATCTCCCACGGAACCAGCGACATTCCGTCCGGCCTTTTGCCGTCATCCCTAAGAACACCGGAGGGCTCCAGCAAAGCCGGCACGTTAGCGCTTGAAAGAGCGCGCCGCAAAACATCATTAAGCGCAGAATGCCTAGAAAAGCGCCCTGCACTTTTCTGGCAAGAGAGCCCGTGATAGCCACGCTCATCGACCTCGACACCACAGGGGCACCGATGCGGTGCACAAACCCGAGCACCCAGCCGCAAGCAGGTCGCCACTCGCATGGTGTTGGGTTCCAAAAACGTACCGGTATGCGCTGACGGAAAAGCGTGCAACCAGGCACCAGCCTCCCTAGTCCCCACCGCTAAGAGCCTGGCACGGTCCGACCCAACGCTACGGCTAAGGAGGTCGTCGTATGCCATTTTGGACTGAATGTCGTTCCAGGCCCTCTGCGATTCTGGATTCTCGGGAAGCTCCTTACCCGGGCAAGCAAGACACCAAGCGCCCCTGGCCTCCGCCACGCCAACAACCTCATTTTAAAAATATATTAAAAATGATTTGTAATGTATTTATGTACAGTAAAGTACGTTACTACTTACTAATTTATTATTGTCATATATTTCAAGCGTCAATGACAGAAAAATTAATCATACAGCACAGAAATGCTAAAGACTCTTTTGTCTATCTTTTTTTTTAGACAATAACTAATTAATATTATTATTTGACGAAGCGGCGCCCCCTTAATTGGGCGTATCCAGAACATGTTCTAATTGCATTTGTCGACAAACGAAGTTACGTGGACAATGAAAGCGTGGGGCCCGCTAATCCAATAGTTCGGGGATTCCGCACCGCACTGACATTGGATAGCCTTTGTTTTATTTTTCTTTGTCGTCGGTTCGATGTTTTCTTTCATGGTGTCGTGATGTGAGGTACACAATTATAAATAACTATACAAATTAATCTATATATAATTTCGATGACCGGTCTGGCCTAGTGGGTAGTGACCCTGCCTATGAAGCTGATGGTCCTGGGTTCGATTGCCAGTCAGGGCATTTATTTGTGTGATGAGCACAGATATTTGTTCCTGAGTCATGGGTGTTTTCTATGTATTTAAGTAGTATATATTTATTATATATATCGCCGTCTAGTACCTACAACACAAGCCTTATTGAGCTTACCGTAGGACTAGGTCGATTTGTGTAAGCATGTCCCGAAATATTATTAAAAAAGTAGGCCAGTATTAATGAAATAATACCTAATAATATATACATGAAAGTCCTGACTTCAACCCCCTTTTTACCACCTTCATGGTGCAATTTCCAAAAATCCCTTCTTGGTTCAGTCAGTCAGGACTACTGACTGACTGAACGCCCAGCCCAAACCGCTTAACCTAGATAGCCGATTTTGTCACAATAGACAGTTTATATAAAGACCTAAGAAATTATTTTTGGAAATTTCACCATCAAGGTGGTAAAAAGGGGATTGAAAGTTTGTATGGGGATGGTCTAAAATTTAAGGTGAGAGACTTGAAATTTTGTGTAAACACTCCTTTTTTGAATACTCGTACAAGAAAAGTAATTTGAGCGTTTTTTGAAATTCATTCCCTAAAAGGTCAAAAAGGGGGTTAAAAGTTTGTGTGGAGATAGAGTCAAATGTCAACAGAGAGACTAACGTTGTGTTTAAGCTTCTTATTTAATGAAAAGAAAACGACAATATAATTTCTACCGGTTACAGGTATTCTTCTGCGCGTGCGAAGCCGCGGGCACAAGCTAGTGTATGTATGAAAGCTGTGTGTTTAATCAAACCCTAATTAGCTCAACACCTAAATAGTTCAAACTGGGATTGACGTTAAATTTGAATTTACGAGAAATGAAATCGTAAGTTGATTAGCAGACTTAATCCCGGTTCCCGCAATCAGGAGCCGAGCCGAACATAAATTGGAGGCGACAACCTCTGGCGCCTGAAATATGCTGAAATATTTATTTCTAACTAATTATATTTGTATAAAAGCCTCATTACTGTCAAGATGTCAAAACTGAGTAAGCGCAAATTGTAGCTGATCTATTAGGTGTGACACACTTTACATTTTTTATTTAAAACCATTGTTCTATCACGTTGATTTTTTTATCAAACAGAAATAAAATAAATAAGACTAGACGTATTTTTAAGTATTTATGTTAGTAATAAATATTACCGATGAAAAGATCACAATGAAGAATTTGATCAATGATTATTTACTGTAATATATACATTAAAAATGGTTACTAAAATACTAAATTACATATTGGGATAAGTCATGACATGGGCTAAGAGCGGAATTATCATAAGTAAGTAAATATCATTACATAACTAAATATCATGGGATCAGTGCGAACAGTTAATTTTTGTACATAAAAATCAACAATATATGTATTTTAGATTGTAATTCTAAATTTCTTATAGAGTAACACAATTACAATAATATTATAAAGAAAGGATAAACTAAAATTACAAATAAAAAATATCCCCCAAATCGCTGCCAAAGGGCAAAGTTTCCAGAAGGCTGGCCGCATTGCCTCGTTGGATGGCAATACTTATTCGTTGAGCGAAATATAGGCCCGCCTTCTGGTCACCTGTAGTTTCAATCAACAGGGGTGCCAAAGCCTTGTACATCCTACGCGCACTCGGTCCCCACGGTCCCAGCGTTTCGACCCCAAACGCCTCGAATATGTAACCAGTCCCGAGGGTAGCATATTTGCGACGTTTGAGGTCTTCGGCTGTGGATGCAGCATGACCAGCACCGCTGCTAGTCCCTGGAAGATGTGATTTATAGAGTTCAAGGTTATGTTAAGATGAAGGCTTATGTTGTATTTGACTTGATATCGAAAATAAGAGATGTTAAAAATAAAATGATACGCACACGCCACGTGAGCCACGACACCGCTTTTCTTTAACACCCTTTTCTGTTTATTTTTGTCGTATTGACACTTCAAATCGATGAACTTCACCTATACCTACTTCACAGAACTTCACTAAGTTCATATATCTACTTTAGTATCGATCAAACAATTAATATGCTAAATAAGGTCACATCGCAAATAAGGACAAAAAGATTTCATCAAGGTCGCAGTTTAACATGATTTAATTTGCACTTCGCTGCTTTTAACTGTTTTACCAAGTGCATGCGGGCAGGCTGCATTCTGCTACTATTACAGATGTTAACTCAATAAGTTATTTACGGAATGAATCGTAGTTTAAAATGTATGGCAAAAGATTTCATTTCATTTATTCAAATAAGTATGACATAACAGTAAAACCAATGCGTCATATAACTAAGTACATATATAACATAATATAACATAAAAATCAAATTAAAAATATAATAACACTATATACATTTTGGCAACGCAGCAGTGGGGCTTTGTTGCACAGATAGCACTGGAGTAGGATTCGGCAGATTGCCCCGGAACCTCCGAAACACTACCCCGTTCGGCCAGTAGTCCGCGCTTCCAATGGTGTCCAGAAGCGACCGCGGCACGCGCACCACAAACGAGCTGAAGTGCACGTAATGGCGGGCCCTCAGCTGTTATGTGTTGTGAGATGATATGTTCATAATAAACGGTTATATAGACGGTCACATAATAAAAGCAGTATCACGGTGTGGAAAACTTGGAGAATGCCGGGCAGTTCAGTATTGCTACTTCTTAAACATTTTATTAAACATACCGCAAAAACGTAATAAACCAGAAATGTGTATCCAATGTGTATTGCAAATACGGGTATTTTCGTACTTATTTTTTTTTAGTGATAATGGTGCCAAACGAGCAGACAGATAGCCTGATGGTGGCAATTACCGTCGCCCATGGGCACCCGCAACAGCAAGGGAGTCACAAGCGCGTTGCTGATCTTTAAGGGGGTTGGAGCTCCGGGAACCTTACTCACCATCAGGAACACAACACTACGTGCCTGAAAGGTAGCAGTGTTATTATGTCTGTAGTCTTCTGTAAAGAGGAGGTACCCCAGTTGGGCTTCTCCAGATTCAAGCGTGACGGTAGGCAAGGCAAGCGAAGGCTGTGTCCTACTTCTCATTGTTGGACGTCTTAGTCTAAAGACATACCAGGCCCAGAAGCTTTTAGCTTAAGCTTCGATGCTTATAGCCAATACTTTTCTAATCTCAATAAGTAAGCAGCTCAATGCAGAATAGCTTGTGATAATTGAGTGTTGGGTGACCCACATAGTTCCAGATCGCAGGATTATCTATAAACGGCTATCGATAGGGTAAGTTAAATATGCTCGGGATCCGACCATCAGCGCAAGTTGTTAAACATGGATTAGGGAGCTCAACTTATGTGTTAAACATGAGAACTACATTACCACGTTTCGTTCACATGCGATCTTATACAGCCATTACTATTAATCAGTAATTATAATGAATATTGCGTTACAAGACACTTTGTGGGTATAGTTAGAGAATATCGTCAATTCTGATTGCAATGCGAATTGCAAGAGTTCAATTCTTTTAAGTCTTGTCTTGGCTTGTTGCTCGGTTTATTAACACTTTCGAGTGAACGTCAATAGACGTCGCCTTATTAAGGTTTAACTATAACTTAATTGAGATACGACCCATCCAATTGAGATGAGACCCATGATGACGTATACACGAAGGATAAGATAGAATTTGACAAGTCTAAGCGGTACTCGGATAGCACTATTGGTAGTGCACTGGGCTAGTGATCCAGTGGTTGTGGGTTCGAGTCCCGCTTCGAGTCAAATTTTTCTATTTTTCTTTCGATTAAAATATCGAAGATATTCGCTAGCAGACGTTTTTGCATAATAAAGAATAATTTAATTTAGATAGCTCGCCTAAAAGTAGAAGTCTGACATCTAGGCACGTCAAATAATTGAAAAGCTACATATTTTGAACGCGAACTACTTACTATATTAATATACATTCATTTTAATAAATAATTTGTAAAAAGATACGTTAAATGATCGTTTTATACGCTGACCTTACTTTGACCATATTCCTATAACTTTCAATTTAAAACCTAATGTTCTTTTGAAACTTTTTAGTAAAGAAAAACTGTACCATACGTAATATGAAATGTGAAATATGAAATTTCATACATCATCATCATCATCATCATCATCATCATCATCATCATCATAAACTTATCATCTATCATATAAGAGTTAGACTCTTGTCGGTGGAGTATCTTCCAGCTTTTCCTACCTTGCGCCAGCTCCTTGACTTTTTGATACGAAACGATCCCAACCTTTTCCTTCACTTGATCCATGTAGCTGCGTCTGGGCTTTCCTCTCCCTCTCTTGCTTTCTATCCTTCCCTCCAAGATGGTTTTAAAGAAATGGTCGTGTCGTATCAAATGTCCAATCATATTATTTTTTCAATTGTTTTCAGAATAGCTCTTCTTTCACCCACTCTTCGCAACACTTCCTCATTAGTTATCCTATCTCTCCAGTTTATGCCTTTCATTCGAAATTTCATTATCACTATTAAATTTCTAATAAAAACTACTTTCAACTTTTTCTCCCGGAAGACGAGGGGGTGACAAAGAGGTATTTAATGCCAGTTACTGTTTCTGTTTGTCTAGGTCCGTGTTTGCGTAACAAAGGGCAGATAGACGGCTACATGCCTGTCGCCCTCAGCTCTCGATTGGTTTGCTAACTATACTGTCACAAACAATGTTGAAAGGAAATGTGTTATATAAACTATTACATTGTGTTTTGTTTGCTAATATGGAAAACCATTCAAAGGTACCATTGTCATTATACTGGGATTGAGGTACCTTCATCAGGGATCGAAGACAGGCATTATTTTCGTACAAAGTAACGGGTATTCAATTTCGGTATCTCAGTTATTTTGGTAATGAGATAAAGTATTTTCCTCACCTAAATACCGTTAAAAAAATTAGGAATTAACGACAATATTAGGTAATTTTTTTAGTAATGCCGGTAATAGTCAGCTACAGGGTAGATATGTAAGGTCGATGTATACCTACACCTGAGCCTCACGGTAGATCGCCGCAGGATCCATGAGCTCGCACGCTTGGCAGGCGAGTTGGCGATCGTAGTGTTCCACCGCTCTAAAACGACGTTCTGGTGCTTTCTGGTCCATTTCTGGTCACAGTTTAGGGACTATACCCTAGTCCGGTCGATGCATGCCGACAGAATATGCTTACCAAGTAACATTTTCTACTGTTGTTGAAAATATACCTTTTTTAAATGTTGAATCGATAAGTTGGCATGTGAAACAGCTTGGCTAATGTCGTCATTTTTAGTTACCAGATCTTTTTACCGCAGTAAGAAGTCTATGAAACTCGGTGACGAATGGGAAGAAAATGAGAAAGGCCCTTATTTTTCCTATCAAAAGAGCTTATAATGCGTAGAAAAAAAATGGGGATCATTTTAAATTAAATTTACTAGAATGTTTGTTAATGCGAGTATTTTTCTGCTTTCCACCTTTTTCAGTACGAGTAAAGTTTACTCAAGGTTAGTTTTGTGTAAAATAAAATTCCATTTACAGCTCAATTATCTTAGGTTTAAAACTTAAATGAAGTCAAATTGCGTCGGCGTGAGATGTGCGTTTGGTAAAAATACAATAAGCCCAGATGGTGTTAGATGCAATTCTCTGACGAAAGTTAAAAGTGCCTTAGGTACACTTGCGACTCACTTATTATGCTACACGCATTTACCTCAACAGACGTAATTTTCCCAGTGGAGATAACTCTAGATAACATTCCGAAAAATCCTTCATATTTAATTTGATGTAATAATGACAACTTTGATAAGGTTTGGTCAACCAGTATGGCCAAATATATCGATACTTATCATACTTAGTAAGGATCTGTATCGATATATTTGGCCATGCTGGCTGCGACGCTGATTTTACGGGTATGCCGGGCTATGCCGCTGCCACACAAAAGAATTATAGGACTGGAAAAAAAATGTTTGGAAGTACCTACGACTAATAAGTAGGTATGATAAGTAAGTCGTTGTTATTAGACGACTATAGAGTTTTTCTTTTCATTAACACGCTTGTCTTAAATACAGGCCCTAATTAACGAATCTTATATATAAATATTTCAAAACGATATTACCTCATTATGTATATCATTATATAAGATCTAAAAATGACTGCAAACCTAATATTTAAAGCTGTAACGAAATAATCATAGGTAAATGACCTAGTTTTTTCCTTGTTATACATCTCGTATTAATTTTCTTTCGATCTCGTATTAACAATACCGAAAGAAGGTCCCGCAGAGGGTAAGTACATCTATAGAATATTGAAGAACTTAATATTTTGTCTACAACAAGCTGTTATTGCGCATCACTTACCGACTCTCATTCCAGATACTTTCAAACCAATCTAATATATTTCAACACAGATTTTATTCATAATCTCGCTTTTCTTCCAATAATTTATTAATCTAATAATATGATATAAAAGATAACTGAAATAGATTGTTATTTTCACTTACAATCGACGGGCGAGATCGCTGGCCCGTCGGGCGCTGCCAGGATCTTCATCGTGATAGCCCCCGGCAGAACACTGCTGGACACAGACACCTTGACGTTTTATATCACTGTTCAGTCCCAAAAAATCCTGTGTTGTACCGAAATGCGATGAAACACGCGACTACGCGGGGGCCAACAGGCTGTTGTGCCTTGCACTATCGATCGGGGACCTCGGGCTGCCGCGCGTGTGCGAGCCTCGGCCGCGCCTGCGCGCTCCGCCGGCGCCATCTTGGTGCGGAAAGACGTCATTTGCCGCCAATTATGGGGTTGACAAGTGACAGATGTGGTTCCGGTTCCAAGATAACCAAAACCAAAATTATAGTAGATAGAACGAAATCTATTTTACGTCACACTGCGGTAAGAGAGGTTTACTGCCCTAGGGCGCGACGGAAAATCACACTTTACACCCAGATGAAGACGTAAAACAATGTACGCGCCACGGGCGGTAACGGCACATATACCCGCTAATCTGAGTCATTCTTTGTTTTACCGCCCTGGGTACGCATTATACTATTTCAACGTTTTCAAGTTCAAGTGAGTCAATTGCTTTTCCTCGCCTGTCTTTATTTTAATCTTATGAACTAGTATTGTTACACTTACCTATCATGGATCGTATTTACGCACAACGTAGATCTAAAAGTATGCTTACTTTGTAACAGAATAGTAAAATAACCACTTCATAGATGCTTGAGGGTAAATAAAATATGAAATAAAAAGATGTTATAAATTAATTTTATTGAAAATCGTAAATAAATTTACATAAAATAATAAATATTATTACATCACGATAGTCGATGTTCATTTCTGCAGGCAGCAGTATGAATTACATAGACAAGCGCACGAGTCTCTCTCTCTGTCCCACGAGTGTGATAAAAAGAGATGACTCGTGGTTTGTATTGGAGTGCGCGGGAGCTTGTTTTTTTTTAATATCCAGCCAGCTCGGCGAAGGTGGAGTCCATCTCGTCAGCCAGGGACTTGTATCTGTCCTTGTTGATGCCCAGCTCGTCTGTGGAATGGACAACCACGAGTTACGACCACGCAAGAAACTTGCCTACTCCGCTACGTTGGTGCTCTATCGTCTATAGAAATGAGTGACATTAGTTGATGGAAAGCGATTTGAAAATGATAGCACATTAATATGGATTATTAATTATCAAATCAGAAAGTTACTAGATTTATTAAGTTAGCTTTAATTTGCGCAAGCGTCGGCTTTATTTTCTAAACTATTTTTTAAACTACTTTAGAGTAATTTTGGCAAATAGCTAAGTTCAGTCATTGTTGCCCTGAACTTATCTGTTTGTCCTAACTAATCTAACGAATGAAGAACAACCAGTACCTTGAAAGCATTGTCCGCCGGTAGCAGCAAAGCGTAAGACATGTTAGTCACAACACGAAAAGCGGGGTCTTAAAACTATGCGTGCTATATAGGATTGTGTGAACATCAGCTTCTGATTGCATGCTCGAAATTTGTACTCTATTTCCATGCATTAAGGCAGTATTTACAATTATCTTGATTTCGCAAAAACTGTCATCATTATCATGAATATTCTCGTCAAGGATTTTGAAACATTTGTCAAATGTCTTTGCATAAAATGTTCCAAAGTCCTACCGTATTTTTGCTAGAGAATTTAGACATTTGCTAGACGTTCAGTTAATGAGTATAACGAACGCATTTTTACACTATAAGTACGTAAAGCGAGTAAATTATGAACAGTGCAAGAGTGATTTTGAATGTTTAAATGGTAGAGGAACAATAAATGCACTTGTAACTTCAGCAAAAAGCACTTATGTAAAAACGCATTCCGACTCAAATTACCAATCCTATAAAGAACGAGGGGATTAGCGAGAAAGAAGATTAGAACGGAGATGGCTATAGCGCTGATTCTCTTCAGCTACACGTCAACACGCGTAGGCGAGGAGTCTAGACTCCTCGAGGGCATTACAAAATGGACTCTACGGACAACTTGTTGTGGACGGTTTTGTCTTAAACTAGGCTAGGGCGGTTAGTATCCTGTGAGTTCGGCGAAGGTGCCGTCCAAGTCATCGCATATCGCCTTGTATTTCTCCTTCTCTTTCCACAATGAGTCTGGAAAATGTTGTTACGTGATAAAAAATAGTCCATTTCACAGCGAAAGGATCTTGACAATGATAAAAATAATGACTAAGATGTAGAGTCTTCAGAATCCAGCGCTTTAAAGAGTTAGTGTGAAAAGTAAAGCATTAATAGTAAAATAGAAGACGCTGTTAATTCTCCTATCCTACAAAGCGGTGGTAAGATAGATATCAGAAGGTAATCGCAGTGTGGGCTACGGAAAGCGCGTTGGAGTTTGTCTTCGACTAAGCTGTAAGCGGTTAGTATCCGGTCAGCTCAGCGAAGGTGCCGTCCAAATCATCGCATATCGCCTTGTATTTCTCCTTTTCGTTGAATAATAAGTCTGCAAAACGTTGTTAAGTGACAATAATAGACCGTTAAAACTAAAATCCTGTGTCAAAGAATCTAAGCTCAAGTTTTTATCTTCACGAGGATGAAATTGAAGCGTTAAAACGGAATACTATCCGTTCTAATTAATTATAAAAAGTTCTGAAAATTTTTATTAAAAGTTGCCATGGATTTTAGTTTTAATGATACATGTTGATAAACTTATGTAATTGGAAATGCTAAGCTGGTTATTTAATCTCGTCTCGTTATATAATGCAAATGTAAAAAAATGTAAGTTTATTTATGTACCAGATTGACCAAAACCGATTATAAGTACTTATTAATGAAGTGCGAATTAAGTAGATATTATTTTGCCAAATAATTTATATTTAAAATGATTAAAAAGCTTGAACAGAGAAGTTATAAAGTTCTCGTTTATTGTTAGATCGAGTATAAAGACGAATGATTATTGATTATCCAAGTAATTAGTAAACAATTTATATACTATTTAAAATTATCTTCAACGCCGCAAAATGCTGAAAATATTATATCAGACATATTCCTGTTTTTACTGTAACTAGAATGTTAAAATGCTGTCTACACATTATTAAAGGATGTATAAATAAATATCTGCAGACTACTTCTTACAGATGAACGATTTCTAATATTTTCGAAAGTTTATATTATTTTCTAAATCAAATAAAAGACGAAACTTCATTTGAAATCCATCTGCTAAAAACGATTTATCAAAATCGGCTCACCTAGAAAAACACCTGAGGTAACAAATTGAAAAATATTTAGTCTAATTGAATACCAAACTATATTTTTAACTATTGGTTGAAATAGTTTATTTAACCTTGTTCCAAGAGGTCTTTCCAAATTTCATACAATAGAAGTAACTATCTTTTTTAAAGTTGGGCGATTGATATATTGATCCAGCCATGTCATAAGATCATTCCCAAAATTTATCGCTGCAGTTAGACTAAACTTGGTCACACTTTCATACATTAATATTGTTTGACGATTTAGTCGCTGGCTCAAACCTAGACAACCCCAAAAACTGTGCAGTTCAGAAGGGAAACTGAAGACCATAGACAATGTACCTTCGAGCCTGTCGACCTCCTTCTGCAGTTTCTTGACGGTCTTCTCGGCGTACTCGGCGCGGGCCTCGGCCTCCTTCAGCTTGCTGGTCAGGGTCTTCAGCTGCTTCTTGAACTCTTCTACGCGCTGGTTGGCCTTCTCTTCTGAGACCTCCAGGGACTTGAGGGAGTTTCCTACGACCTGGGGAGGAAGGGCAGAGATTCAGTATTACGTTTTTTTTTAAATTATATTTCAAGGCTAATATTTTTGTTAATCTTTTTTTGTTGTATTCCTATACACGCCTTCTATTTAGTTTTAAAATACGCAGAGTATGGCAAAACAAAAGCCAGTAGCTAGTAGTAGCAGTAGCATATTTGTCTTTTGAGATAATTCTGCTAGCATGTGAAAAATCCTAACATATAGAAACTTCACATGATAAATAGACACAAGTACCTACAGATTTTAAATTAGGAGACATGGCGAAACTATAAAAAAATCTACCGCAAGTTTACAAAACATGAAAAAAATCATGTAATAAAGACTTACAAGGAAAATTATTTCGTAATTGATCACTTGAACTTTTAAGTCGGATCGAAAACTACGGAATCCTACACAGCGGCGTTACCGCGAACAACAATATTCGTAAATTTCGGACTGTCTCTGTCACTCTCATGACACCTTAATTGGAGTAAAGAGAAAGCCTGAAATATACGAACTTCGATGTTCGCGGTACCGGCCCTGGTGACATAACGCGATCAATTATTAGTAAACACGGTAGTTATATCATGATATTTATGATATTCATGATGTTTATCCCAGTTTGCGATCATTGACAGTTAAGTGTCTGAGCGCGTGACAGTCAAAAGTGTCAAAACTGTACTGTGTGAGCGGTACCGCTCCAGAGAAGTGGTTACCTTCAACTCCTCCTCAAGCTCGCCGATCTTGGAGTCTCCGGACTTGACGCGGTCCTCAGCCACCTCGAGCTCATCTTCAACGAAGGCCAGCTTGCGGGATACCTGGACATCGATTCAATAATAAATATACATTTTTGGAACAAACTTACATGTCTCTCTCGCTCTCGAAAGGCTCGTTGTATGTTGTATTATAATTACTAGTACTTGGTTGATGTAACTGGTGACCGAAGAACTGGCGGCTTCCTCGCACAACGTATCAGCATTGCGATACAACGAGGAAATGCCGCCAGCATCCTTGGTACAATGCCTCAAGGGCCTTTTTTAGATTTTATACTGTAACTAGTTAAGTACTTATAAATACGATTGTAATTACTAATACTTAAATACAGCTTACTCTATTTTATTTGCTTAATAAAAATAGGACGCCCACAAAAGTTTCAATCAATAGGCTTTTTTGAATACAACGACGGTGGCAAACAAGCATACGGCCCGCCTGATGGTAAGCAGTTACCGTAGCCTATGGATGGCTGCCATTCCAGAGGATTCACATGCGCGTTGCCTACCCTTTAAGAACCTATACACTCCTTTTTTGAAGAACCTAATACTGTAATCCCTAGGGAAAACCTCGGCAGGGAGTTCACACTCATGCCTTATGTAATAAGGTCCACCACAGCAAAGAGTGTTGCTGTTGGTACTACGCTACCCTAAGGTTGTCTGGAAGAGATTGCTTATTAGCGATAAGATCGCCTGTTTTTGCCTCTGTTTACTTTTGTATCTTTTTTGTTGACGTATCCAATAAATTTCATTCATTCATTTGTTAGGGACTAATGTTGTCATATTGTCAATATTGAACTTTTCCAGAAATCAAAGAAATACCTAGTATATTTCGAAATTACTATTAGGTATATTTTAGGTTTAATTCGACAAATGAGATATCAAAAGTGCTGCGTTAAGGGGCCATATTACTGCTCCGCCCTTACTTTAATTGCGCACTTTGACTCTCTCACGGCGGCCTGTGAATTATGTTTTAATGGACATTCATTGTTGCTTTTATTTGTGGAATTTCGCTACCTGCCTTAACTTACAATAACGTGAAAAGGTCAGGCTACAATGTAACTTTTAAGAGTACGACGTGTTTTATTATATTTGTGGAAGGATAGGACAAAGATTTCAGAAGGAAAATAATGTGGATTATATTTTCTTTCTGAATAAGAACTTATAACGCGACGTTCTTAACAGATAACGATTGCTTTGACTACTTTACTTGATGTTTAAAATAAAGATTTATTACTAGTACTACTTCTAAACATTAAAAAGTCAACGAACAAAACAAATGACAGCTTGGAATGACGGCGTTTCGTATTTCGTGTCTCAGTCAAATATTTATTTAAACCATAGACAAGCGAATGAACTCCCTATTTTATTGTCACCAGTTGAAATGTCGTTCGAATTATAATAAAAAAACATAACGAATTGGCGTTTCGTAACAATTACTGTTTTAATATTTATAGATACTAGAATAGACACCCCACATGAATTTGACAGCTGTTCCAAATTTAAACTCATAACCTACTGTTTTCAGGAGGTAATGTTAACTTTACATCTCCATTAATTTCCGATGGTTGGTAATGCTGGTCATTGCCTACGGTTTCTGGACGAAATTTAGAGCACTAATCATATGTAAGATCTTTTTTCGATCTAGGCACATTACAAATATTACAATGCACTTATGAACGTCAAAGAAATCTACCTGTTCTAACCCTACACTTCAACCCCTAGAAGATTCTTACCATCAAGAAACTCGGCGGGACTTGTTTTTTCAATAGATTAAATCTTAAAGTACATTATATTACTCGTAGTTACACAATCTAGCAAGTGCCATTGATAAACATGCTTCAGAATAAATGTGTGACAAGTAATACTCAGAATTTCACAAATTCACAATATTTCTAACTTCAGTTCTTGGTTTTGCTAATAAACCACAGATAAAGAAACCTACCTCGTCAGACTTGCCGTCGGCGTCTTCAGCGAGCAGACGCGCCTCCTTGAGCTGGTTGGTGAGCTGGTCCATGCGCTCCTCGTCTTGTGCGGCCCTGTTCTCCAACACCTTGCACATACTGCAACAGTAACATTACAATGAGTTAAACGCAGTAGAGAGTAATCCCTTAAAAAAACAATATTGTTCCTATCCTAATCTAAAAAAAGTTCCGCGATGTCATACCTAATGTGTAGTTTTTGAAAAAAAAAACATGTTAAACCCATTAAGACTTCTATATATCACACGATTCACACGTAGGTATAATTATCTAATAAGCATTTCATATAAATTAAATACCATTTAAATGAACAGCTGGAGTTATCGTAAATTACGCGTATAACTGGTATGCCCTGGACTTCAGACACACCAAGTCCGGTTACTAAGTAGAAACATATATTATAAGTTCATCACTACCAAATTCTCCTGCTCCTCTTGAAGCAAGAAAATAAGGCTTTCAGGGGCCGGAGCCAACATGCTAATCGATTCTAGAAACGCAAACGTCTGGGCTGCAACAATCATAACCTATCTAATGCTTATATTTAACTCTATCCCACTGTCAAAGAGTCATATCCCACATGTAGATACTCCGAATAAGAATATATCCGTATATCAGATCCATCGCCAACGACTGATATATAGGTCAAAGGCTACAGAGCAAAATAAACCTACAGGCTCATCCGTAAAGTTGAACTTCAGTATTGGTTTCGGTGCGTGGCGTGACTTTTGTTTGACATGTTGTTGATCTTAGGTTACGTACTGACCGGTTGTTCTCGTCAGCGGACTGCTGGGCTTCGAGCAGCTTCTGCTGGGCAGTGCCGGACCTCTCTTCGGACTTCTCCAGGTCCTCCTCAATCTGCTGGACTTTCCTGTATGGGAACATCGCGTTGGTGAATCATCTTGGTATTTTATATTTCAATATATATGGGTTACAACAAGTGGTCAAAAGGTACGTTTAACGTTTAAATCAGCATGAGGAAAGATTGGATGGTGCTCAATAAATACTAATATGAATAAAATAAATTACATATACTGAAAAAAAAAACAAGCCTACCGGTGTCCGAAGTAGACTTGAACTGACCAACTAGACCACCCGCGCCACGGCCGGGTATATGTCATCTATTTGAATTTATAGTACTAAATCGCTTTTGACATATGGAAAATAGCTGATCCCTGTAGCACAGGTTTAACCTATTACAGATGTCAGCGTCATATTATGTTCGCTAGAGCGAGCT
This sequence comes from Grapholita molesta, assembly GCA_022674325.2. Lineage (NCBI taxonomy): Eukaryota > Metazoa > Arthropoda > Insecta > Lepidoptera > Tortricidae > Grapholita > Grapholita molesta. Next base: position 14,389,732 of record CP053137.2, read on the forward strand.
CCGTTTTTTCATCAGTTTTTTAATATTGCTTTTTATTGATAATGAGAGAAATTTCGCTACCGATAGATATTTCTAAAAAGATAACGGACCTGTTGAGAGAGGCGACCTCGGCCTCGGTGGTAGTGAGGGACTTCTCCTTCTCCTCGAGGGTCTTGGTGGCGGTGTCGAGCTGGTTCTTGCCCAGGGTCAGGGCCTCCTCCACCTGCACCAGCTTCTTCTGGAGATCACGCACCTCCTCGTTCACCTAGGAAAAACACACCTTGGATAAGACATTTCTGGTAAGAAATTTTAAGACATTGCAAAAAGACTCTCCATTGTTATAGGTTTTCAAAAAGTTCAACACTTTTTTTTACTACGACGGAGGCAAACAAACATACACCGCTTGGTAGTAAGCAGTAACGTCTGTAGCCTATCACCGCATGTAGCTCCAGCGTCACTACATCTTCAACCACTCCACACCTCTCTCTTATCACACTATTTCTGATCCTATCGCTCAATCTTACACCACACATGCTTCTTAGAGCTTTCATTTCTACTGCATTCTAATGTTTGTATGAAATTTATGTATTTCCTCGGATTTTTTTGGTCAATTCCTCACCTTCTCGGCGCGGAGGTTGGCGTCCCTGGCCTGCTGCTCGCAGGTGTCCGCCTTGTCCATGGCGTTGTCCTTCTCCAGCTTCATCGCCTGCATCTTCTTCTTGATCGCGTCCATGGTGGCGGCTTTGTGTGTTTGCTTTTTCTACAGAAGATACGCCAATGGGCCTGAAAAAAAAGATACCCTTATTAAGATATTTCTTGTAATAAGTATCTGATATTACTTTATCGCCAATGACTACAGTAGTAGTAGTGGGGTTCTTCAAAAAGGGGTTTTTACGGAGTCGGCGACCCGTGAATGATGCCTCGGTATTGTAAACGTCCATAGGCTGCGGTGACCTCCTACCATCAAGCGGGCTGCATGCTTGTTTGCCACCTTTGTGGTATAAAAAAATAACGTTTTTTATGATAAAGGTGGCAAACGAGCAGACGGATTGCCTGATGGTAAGCAATTTACCATCGCCCATGGGCACCCGCAATACCAGGGGAGTCAGATCCACGTTGCCAGCCTTTAAGATAGGGGTACGTTTTCTTGAAGTTATGTGGGTCGTATTGGTCCGAAAATACCGTTGACGGCGAATCATTCCAGGTTTGATTTGCGAGGCAGGAAGTTTCTAGAGAAACGCACAGAAGAGGATTTCCAACTATCCAGGTGGTGGGGGGTGGAAATGTTGCCGCGTAGAACGAACAATTTCTCAGATCACCGTTGTAAATCCGATACAAGACGCAGAGCGAGGCTACATCTCTACGCAGCAATTGGCAGGCGGGTTGGCAATTGTAGTATGTCACTTTACAGGGACCCTGCTCTGCCCTCCAGTGGCTTTGGTTGGAATACAGGGACAATTCCGGGGTCCGAAAGTCTGATTACATGGTGTAAATGAGTACGGTCAGCAGCAAAAGTTTCTAAGAGGTGTTCAAAATGAGCTTGACACGGCTTTCATCATCATCATCATCTCAGCCATAAGACGTCCACTGCTGAACATAGGCCTCCCCCTTGGACCTCCACATGTACCGGTTAGAAGCGACCTGTATCCAGCTTCTTCCGACGACCTTAATGAGGTCGTCTGTCCATCTTGTGGGTGGACGTCCTATGCTACGCTTCACTCGAGAACTTTTCGACCCCGTCTGCCATCTTCATGTGGCCTGCCCATTGCCACTTCAGCTTGCTAACCCGGTGGGCTATGACGGTGAGTTTAGTTAGCCTACGGATCTCCTCATTTCTGAGTCGATCACGTAGAGAAACTCCGAGCATAGCTCGTTATTGTTAATAAAATAAGAGCGTGTCAAGATCTTTCTGAACACTTGGTTCGCTTAGCAACTTCTACTGCTGACTGTACACATAATCAATCCTCTTCCATCAGCTCTGTAGCCGACATTTAACCTTGTTTAATATTAAATCGAATGTCTCCACACTGCACGATCTTGGCACGATACTTAATTGTTTTGCTAAGTCTGCAATAATGATTTTTATAAATACCTTTGCTATTGTACATACATTATTAGTTTTCTTTGCCAATTCCTGTTATATTTCATAGTCAATTGGTAATGAATATCAATCCGTGAGCAAATTACGTGGAACCGAATGTATGTTTTGATTGTATGGATTTGGTATATTCCTTTGTCGTCATCGTCTACCTCGCGTTGTCCAGGCATTCTGCAACGGGTCATGGGAGCCTGGTGTCCACTTGCCATTAATCCTAGGAATTGGCGTAGGCCCAATTATGGCCTAGGTTACCCTTTGGTTGGAAGGTCAGATGGCAGTCGCTTTCGTAAAACTAGTGCCTACTCCAAGGATTAGTTGCCAAGCGGACACCAGGCTCCCAAGAGCCGTGGCAAAATGCCGAGACAACACGAGGAATATAATGATACGCGGTTAAATCTCGTTTATTTTTAATAATGTGTGAAATCCGTGAATGTTTAATTCAGGGTTTAGTGTTATTTGGTTTTGGTTTTCTGTAAGGTTCTCAATGCTCTTACTTTTCTAAGACTCCCTATTTATTTAACAGAAACTCCATTACAGTCGGGACATCAGTATGCGCCACGGGATTCGCATCACATAATTTTCCGACCGTGTCTTTTCAGAAAACTAATTCCATTACGCCATTATTTACTAACTTGTTCTTTTCAAACTCTTTATTACATAAAAATATGCAGATACTTTCTGCATAAAAATTGAATAATGTTTTTTGCACGCAAGCTGATATTCTTTGTATTATATTTCGCGTCTAAATGCGTCCGAAGAAAATTTTTACACCTAACTTGAAGGAACTTTATTGATCATTTTTTTATAAAAAGGTTGTTGCTACGAAATTTTAGTTGCTTCTAAATATTGTCGTTTAATAAACGTTATAGACAATCCATACTAATATTATAAATGCGAAAGTAACTCTCTCTGTCTGTCTGTCTGTTACCTCTTCACGCTTAAACCGCTGAACCAATTGGGATGAAATTTGGTATAGAGAGAGTTTGAGCTATGAAAAAGGACATAAGATATTTTTTATCCCGCAACCATACCTTAAAGACGGAGCGACGAAGTCGTGATTTATGTAAGACTAGCTTTTTCTCACGACTTCGTCACTCCGTCTTAAAATATCTTATGTCCTTTCTCATAGCTCAAACTCCACGGAGCCCAAGTTCCACGGAGAGCTCATGAGGCGTTTCCACAACTTACAAACAAACATAGTTGACAAACACATAATAAATATCCATGGATTCAGGCCGAGCCGGGGCCAGGATTCGAATCCGGGCCCTCCAGTCTTGTATGCAGAGTCATTACCGATTATACCTACCGCACAAAGTGGCAAGTCTGGTCATAAATCATCGGAATCACGCTATCTTTTTCACACCTACACAGCCTTATGGAGCAGGATTTGCGTAAAGGACGATAACTGACGTTTATTACCCGACTAGCCGCTTAATTTTGCCGTTAGTATATAATAGACGTTTATTAAACAGAACTATAAAGAAATCTATATTGTCTGTATGTCCCAGTTTTAATTGAATAGCTAGGCATAAAACTTCAACATACATTTAGGCCGCAGTGGGGAATAACAACCTGCGGCGTCATATAACTCATGTACGAGTAATAATGTCAGTTCCTGTATGGAATTATGCAACTTCTTGGCACAAAGCCAACGCCAGATGGATGCATAATAATTAAGCGCATTTGATTACTCTTTCTCCAATGTTGTATCGATTTATGTTTAGTTTTAGAGTAAGGTTCGTTTAAAACATGATTTGATTTGTTTCAGCTTAAATTCGACGACCGGTCTGGCCTAGTGGGTCACTACACTGTCTATAAAGCCTATGATCCTCGGTTCGAATTCAAGTCACAGAGCATTTATTTGTGTGATGAGCACAGCAATTTTTTTCCTGAGTCATGAGTGTTTTCTATGTATTTAAGTATTTATTGTATCTATCTATTATATATATCGTCGTCTAGAACCTACAACACAAGCCTTACTGAGCTTACCGTAGGACTGTTATACTAGCGAATCTGCTTACAAAACCGGAGGTAACCCGATCTTTTCTTTTGTTTGTAATATATTGTAACGAATATTTAATTCCGTTATTTAATAATTAGGTATATTGTCGGCAATTTAGTAGTAGTTGTAGAATATAAGTACCTAGGCTTTGTTTTTGATATTTCTAATAGATGCAAACCACTGTGTTCAAAAGCAGTTAGGTATATGCCAACTCGTGAAAGCTTTATCTTAAAATGTAATAATATTACACCGCGAACTAATAATACTTAGGAATATTTAAATAAATAAATTATAAAACGAACGAAAAAAATATCCTATCATATCGAAAATGCCCCAAATTTTATTATATATAAAGATTTTCGTTAACTTAACTATAGCTCTATAGTCTAAAACTCGTAATGATATATTAAACGCTTAGCTATAGTCTGGCAAATTAAATTTGACAATAAATAGCTGTAAAAAATACGGTTTCGGTATGAAATAAACACGAAGAACATACCAACTATATGGTTTGTTCTTCGTGTATGCTCTAAGTGTGGAACTTCCTAGTATATTCGTATGTAATTTTCCGTTATATCTAATAATTAAATAAGAAGTGAGGACGTATGGTGATTTACTTAATTCAGAAGATTGTATAAGCTCATAGGTAAATAATTGATGTCTGCCATAATATTTTATCTGTCTTTGATTTGATTAGGTTAAATATATTGAAATCATGTTTTGTTTTAAAGGTCATTATTATTTTTGTCCCCAAATGTGGGCCGCCGATCATTATATATTAAATTTATTATCAAGGTAAAAATAGTCGGGCTATTAATCAATATGGCTTTATGCACCAAATTCAGACCAAATTATTTATATGCCGACATTCGGCACCGTCTATTGTATCGTGTTGTATGTGTACACCCGGGTATTCTCCCTAAATTACGACAAAACACCACCGGTGAAACAAACCGGGATCTCCAGCCCGCCTGCCAAGCGTCGCATTATAGCATTAAAACCCTTGGGAAGTCTGTGTCCAGCAATGGACGTCAGTGTTGTAGTAGTAGTACTTGTATGTATTAACCTATAAACGTTTTAATTAGGTACAGATTTTAACATTAGGTACTCTTCATATCGGTTTGAGAGTTAACAAATTTTGTGACATGGTCGCCATGTAAATGTTTAAAACTTGTATTTATCTTTTTAATGAGAATGTTTGTAAGGTCACTCACGACATTTCCACTTCAGTTACAAACGTCATCCCCCTGTATAAATAAGCTATTCTGAATGCTGTTTTAATGTTCTCCAGTTTTTTCTAATTCCAAAACTATGTAAACTATCGGCGACGTCACCTCGCTAATTCTATCTGGCAGCGTCCCAACGAGTGGGCAGAGTCCTGGCCTTATCTATCGCTACAAAACCCACGTCTATTGTCTGTGTAAGCAAATGATGAAAATCTTGTCTTGAATATTTTGAGTCGGTGCGTCGGTGTGTGATTTGAGCGCAAAGAGTTAGCTTCACCTCAATTGGCTACGACGATATTCCTAGGCAAGGAAAAACTGTCGTACTCGTAGTCTAAATACTTAACTAGTAATACTACGTTACTTAACTAGTAACAACTAAGTACTAGAGATTTAAGGACACCAACCTAGTCCTTATTGTTGAAAGGGTTCGATGTCCGTAAACTTCTGCTAAGTTCACATTTTCATTGAAATATGTACATAAAACATTCGTTAAGAAGAATTAAAAGAGAAAAACTATTAAACATATTTAAAACTACTGGATAGTAGTAGTCTCTATTTGAACTGAGGCTAGATATTTTGCTAGGTATAAACAATATACATTTGGTCGGGGAAGTTTACGCTTAATATACCTAAATCGTGAAAATTAATTCAATTAATGATATCTATTTATGTGATAGCACAGATATTTGTTCCTCAGTCATAGGTGTATTCTAGGTATTTAAGTATTTATATGTATCTATCTATTATATATATCGTCGTCTAGCACCTACAACACAAGCCTTACTGAGCTTACCGTAGGACTAGGTCGTTTTGTGTAAGAATGTCCCGAAATATTTAGTTAGTTATTTATTTAATATGTTATATTTCAATTCTGTAACGTTACATATTTAAAGACCTACATAACATAGGTTAAATTTATGTAGATATTAATCTACTTTGATAGTAATATACAAACGTTATAAAGCAAACTCTACATAGCTATAGACTAATCATAGTTTTTTTTGTTTTACTGAATACTAAACCGCTTGTATCAGAAGTATCTCCGGCCTAAATATTTCAGTAACCGTCTCAGACCGCGTTTGATCCCGTGCCAACATTCCCAACTGTCACATCCAGCTGTTAACTATGATATCAGATCCACCTGATACTTTACGCTAAAAAGGTGCTTTCGATTGCAAGCTGAAAATAGTGGCGTTTCATTTTGTACGATTAGCTGTATGAGTATGTGCGAAACAGCATGTGTTTTAGGTAGTTGAAAAAAATTATGTTCTCTGTGTGAGGTGGCGTAGATAAAAATAAAGCATTACAAAACGGAAACATCTGACTAAGTTGTGTGACATTCCATAGCGCCCTAATTACTAGATATATGGGCCACGTCTAGTTCTAAATAAAAATTGAGGCGAGTTTCCTGAATAAATAAATACTGATCGTGCTCATGCCGCAAATAGGTCGGGGAGAAGCGGCCGTGTGGGCGGGAACCGCGGGGTATTTTCAGCGAGGCCGCGCGCCCGCTGAAACCCGAGTCATTTGCGCCGGCGCACCATAACGAGCGTCGCGTTCACTTTCACACCGTGACGTCACTTTAAACCCAAAAAAGAAAACACACTCCAGAAGTCCGGATACTCCACACTGCACAAATTGTATCACCCACTTTATCGAAGGTTGTGGCTGCCGCAGGGCCGGATTAAGCTGGTAGAGGCCGCAAGGTCTTGAGACTCTCAGGGGTCCGAGAGATGCCAGGCTTACGCAGCCTCAATCCGGCCCCGGTGGAGTATCCGCGGGCGGACTCACCTCACGAGCGGGCTGTTCACACGGCGGAGCGACTCGCACTGCGCGGGCGCCGACTCCCGAGCGCCCGCCCTGCTATTTTCGGTGCCAAAATCCAGGATTCCGATATCAGACGACTCGACCGCCGGCCGTCACGCTCTCGCGCGCCATTTCTGCTATTAAACTATCCCGATTTAAATTGTATAGTGATGATGCATCGAGGTTTAGTCGGGTCGATAGATCGATGCACTGTCGCAGTCAATGCCGACTAAATCTGTCGACGTGAACTTTGTCAGCCGCCTTGCAATTTTCGCTTGCAGATTTCCTCCATATTACCGAAACTCGGGTAACGCCTGCACTATATTTAGCCAGTATTGAACGCCAAGAGATCATGCTTTCATCGCGGTAACATAATCTATGACGGTATCTGTAAATAAAGATTGTTTGGATTCTTTGCAGGAAACTTAAAAGCCGAACTGGCTTACAGAGGCGTCCGTTGTTTATCGTAGTCCTTAACTAGTTAACGGTCTAAACAAACATACCATATTGGAAGCTGCTAATATATCTACTTAATAATATAGTATTCATAACATTCGATTCGATCGGAGTCGATTTATGAGCGTCGAGTACTCGACTCGTTGACATTTAAACTGTGTCAAAAACAAAATGGTAAGTATTTTAAAACATGAATGACAGAAATTAATAATTGTTGGCATTAAAACTATACGCAAAAATAATGGCGAAAAACTTTTATGTGCGATTATTTACGTCCTTATGCCCGGAATACACGAGGCTAGTTTTTCAAGCCAGTATAGTAAGCTAGTGAGCTAGTAAAACTGTCCTGGCTTGAACACAGGCTAGTGCTGTCTACACGATGCCAGTAACTTTACGTCAGTTCGAGTGCCTGTTCTTTTGTAGTGTCGTAAAAAAATCGTCAATATGAACGTAATTCGTAAAAAATAACATAGCATAAATGAAAAATTTACTTAAAAAACTATGTAAAGGTGTACTAGATGAATTACTTGAAGATTTATAAGAAAAATACAAGGCACTATCCGGACGGATACTAGCTTCACCGGCCGCACGAAGATAGTATACAAGCCAGGCTAGCAAAATCGGTGGTGGGGGACGCTACTAGCTCAAAAAATAGAACTATCCTGGCTTCAGCACTAGCTTACTAGTCTGAAAATTAAGCTAGTTTTGTATACACGAAGATAGACGCACTAGCTTGCTAGCTTACTAGTACTAGCTTACTATACTGGCTTCAAAAACTAGCCTCGTGTATTCCGGGCATTAGAGTTTTTTGAATTCGAGTGCACGTCTCTCAAAAATTCACTTTAAACTCCAATCACCATCATTTTAGCCGTAAGAGGTAAGAGGGCCTCTGCATGATATAGGCCTCACTCAAATATGAGTTGTATCATCTTGGGGGAGTTGTAATATGACAGGCAGGCGAGTTGGCGCCCGAGGTAGTAGCTTTTTGGTTTCGATGGAGGCTGCTGCGTTAGTGGTTTACCTTCGTCACCTCTTACGACACCCGCGGGAAGAGAAGGAGTGCTACTATTCTCAGCCATGTTCAATATCAGTCTTTATTTTTTTTATTTTCTATGGTATTTATTTAATTTTATTCTTGTAATTGTTTGATATGTTTTCTTATGGAATAAATAATAATACATAATAAATATTTCGGGACAATCTTACACAGATCGACCTAGTCCTACGGTAAGCTCAGTAAGGCTTGTGTTGTAGGTACTAGGCGACAATATACATATATATATAATTTATATGTATATAATAGATAGATGAATATAAATACTTAAATACATAGAAAACACCCGTGACTCAGGAACAAATACCTATCTGTGTAAACCACACAAATAAATGCCCTGACTGGGATTTGAACCTAGGACCATCGGCTTTATAGGCAGGTTCACTACCCACTAGGCCAGACCGGTCGTCAAACGCATAACACATGAATCACGCATGTGTTTTTGAACGTTATGTAAGAATTTTCAGTAATACTGTTTTCAGAAAATAAGTCACACCGAGTTGCTTGCCGGTCATAAAAGTCAAAATACTTCTCGGGTCAGAGGTGTTAGAACCGGTGTAGTGTATTTTTCTCTTTTACTTTTTGTATAATCGACGTGTAAAAGTGCCCTTGTGGCCTACTTACTTAATAAACGTCTATATTTTGCTACTGTTTATCGATTCTTACGTCTCCTTGGGTACCAAAGGTACAGTAAAGTTTAAAGTAGGGCCAATATTTCGGCATTTTGTAGAAGAATCTTCAACCTAGTAACAAAAACCCAATTTCATGGAACTGGGCTGAATGACTGCACCCGGCGGTTGGCAGCCTGCCTGGTTCTGGCCCGGCGTCCGTGCACTACATCTACATCTAACACAAACCCAGAAGTATCCGACGGGTCACTACATTTCGCGATTGTGTCTACTGTATTGGGTTTCTTAGTGTGGTAGGTATGTTTTGACTTAACTGTTAAAGCGCTATATTCTCCCGCTAAAAGATAATGCGATCTGAATAGCTATTTATGTAATTAAAATAAAATAAAGTAAGTACCTACTTCCATTGCTGAACATAGGCATCCTCCTTGGACCTCCAAATTAGAAGCGACCTGCATCCAGCATCTTCCGGCGACCTTAATGATGTCGTCTGTCCATGCGTCTTGTGGGTGGACGTCCTACGCTGCGCTTGCTAGCCCGTAGTCTCCACTCGACCACTTTTCGACCGCATCGACCATCTTCTCTGCGTGCAACTTTTATGTTTTCGGGACTATTAGATATTGACACTTACAAAACAAAATAAATGAACCGTCGTTTATTTTCATTTCACTGTAAATATATAAATATTATGAAAATAATTTACACAAATCGACCTAGTCCCTTTTAAAATGAAATAGATGACATATAATTAAGAAAAAGCGACGAGGACTTCCGGCGTTTGACACGCGATCTTAAGTATGTGTCATCTATTTCAATTATATAGTAGTATCACTACTTAAAAATCAAGACGAATCAAAATATTTCTTAAAAAATAATTTGATTTGTTCTTTGTTTTACTGAGTAAAAGTTGTTCAAAATCATGAACAGATGCGGGTTTTATGTTTTTTCTAACACCCATTAACTATGAGTAAAAGCTAAAAATGTATGTTTTTCGCAATTCTTAATTTATCTGCTCTGCGCTTAGCGAAGTGCTACGCCGTAGCCCGTAGATAGTAGACCTTATTCCTGTATATATGGCCTTAGGTGTTATTTCTTTATGTTCCTCACATTTCGCCACGTGCAAGGATGACATGGATTTAACCTATTCGGCGCCACGTCAAAAAAAATATGACCTGCGTCACACGCCAAAGGTTTTTGCAAGCAAGCGAAAATAAACCTTACCTCTCAGTACTTTAGGTCCAAGGCCTCGACTTGATATCAAGCCGTAGCGTGTGGGGTAACGAAATGTTTGGACTTCATACCAAGTCAATGACGGCGGAAGGGTTAAGGAAGCGTTTATGGTCTAGTATTCAGACGGATTTAATCCAAACGCTTATCGACGTTAATAGTAGATTGTGTCAAGGGAGCAAAGTTACTTATTTACGGTGAGGGCTCCCATTGAATAAACGGAGGTACAGCGTCTGCAATATAATACCTAGCGCAGCGAGGAATTCTAAAATAGACGCTTGAGCGTAGTAAGGGATTCAAGTGTTAAGGCCTGAAGTAGAATACATTTTTCTACCATGTGACACTGCTTTTCACACCACCTTTAGGAAATAAATTATACCTGACAGCATTAGACTAACAGACTTACTTCGGTTGAGACTGTTTCAAACAATCTCGCTGGAAGTAGGAATATTCCAGTGGTACAAATCATGTCTGGTGCGGAAGTCTCCTGGATTTTCCACAAGCTAAATTCAATAGTCCGTTAAGTTTTTCACCTATATACAGAGTTAATTATTAGTATTAAGTAAGGCCAGTTACTCACGAATAAGCCTATTCGAATTGCGCAGTAAGTTCCATATTCATTCTATATACAGTCGCCCTCAAATATATCGGAGCAGCCAAGGTATTCAAAAACATCGGAACATGCACTTTATCGCCTTGATAATAGAGGCGTTGTTCCAATATTTGTGACCACCTCCACAGCTCCGATATATCTGATGGCGACTGTATGTACAACCAGATAGACACTATCATTTGGTTAACGCATTCACTGCCACCAACGCACATGTGCGTTCATTTCCATACATTTTTGGAGGGGGTGGCAGCGAATGTGTTAAGTTTTTCACCTGTAATGACGGCCATACACCATGCTTCCCATCGTCGTGTGTGTGATACTGTCATGTCAATCCACTCCCACACACGGTCAGTTCTAACCATAGATATGTCTATGGTTAGAACCATTTAACTAGACGGAGCGTGCTAATAATATCACGATCGAAATGGGATGGTCTTATGTAACTTTCCGTAGGTATGACAGAGACGGCGCTATTTTCGTCCGTCCTTGTCATAGTCTCACATATTTTTGTTCATCTCCAAACTGGTCCCTTCAGAACTGTCAAAGTTGGAGGGGAACAAACAAATACAATCGGAGGTTTCAACCCAAGTTGCGGTAATTAATACAGAATAAGCTAATGTTTTTGTTATAAAGAATGTCACGTAAAGTAAAACTATAGTGAATTGTTACATTTAGGGCAAAAAAAGCCAGAATATCTTTATTCTTTACTGGCGCACGCGGATGCGTTCTCCAGTCATTATTCCTCCTAGGTTCTAACTGATCCAGCCGGTAGCGTCATGCCGATTGGACGATATGAAGCATGGTGTATGGCCGCCATAACACTAAGGGTTGTCAACGCAATAAAAAACATTGTAAAAAGTATATTTTATTGGAATGAAAAGATACAGCAGGTAAGTTTCTTGTATGGGGAAGCTATTTTACAAACTAAGCAGTCATTCAAGTATGGCGTTTGGAAACCAACATGTACTTAATTAATAGTTTAAAAGATTTAAAAAAGCTACGTAGATCTTATGTCAGACATGTTCAAGGATGTATATTCGGTGAATTACATTTACACATAAACCTTCAACCCCAAGAACCGCTAAAGAGGTCGCGTGATGTGCCTACCACGCCACCGACCTCTTTAGTGTCTATGGCGGACACTGTCAATCTGCTCACAGTTAAGGTTTATATTCGTTCTTCACTACTCGAGATGTTGGCGTACACATCAAATATGGTATCACATTTTGACGCTAGAGGAAAAGCGTTCGTAAGGTTAAAGTAGGTAGGCGTTTTCTGTTTTCGTTGCAACTTGTGAGTTCAAGTAAAGTGTAGATTTCGAGAATTTATTTGTTAAGTATTCCTTCTCAATATCATGGTGCAGTTTAGTCGTAACCGCCGCTACGGCGAAAATCGATATAGATTTTCTAACGATAGTCTCTGTCACTCTCATGACACCTTAATTGGAATTTAAAAGAGGAAGATGCTTACAATTTACGAGATTTTGATGTTTGCAGCCACTATACCAAGCCACTTTAATTTTACAGATATTTTTAACTTTAGGTATACAAAATGGTCTTATTTTCGAAACTACTAAACGGTTTTTTTTCATAGCCGTTTTCATGGAAATAGCGTCGAAATAGACAGTTTATAATATTGTGAATAAAATAGGACTCATTTTGTGTTCCAGTTAAATTAATTTTCCCTGTGATCTACAAATAACCAAATATTTAAAATCTCGAAATCCCACCATTCACTTGAATTTCTACGATTTCAGAAGCCGACGCAAGTATGTCCACATCTTACATCTTGATTATTTTAAATACCGTTCGGCTACGTTTCAACACCTTGGCATTATCATTCTGCCATATTTGACGTTTGCACTCAGTGTAACAATTTATTTGCGGTCGATAATATTTATAAGGAAGTAAGGGATTCGGATCTGTAAGTGGATTTAGATCATTTCAATCTTCAAGTCAGGATTTACCCATCTTGTTGATCACACTTACATGATTCACACAGTTTGATGAACTGCTTGTGTGTACAATTTGTTTTTGTGGTATAGTGTTACTTAAGACGATGATTCCATGATGATTGCATTTTGCTTTAAAACCTTTAACTTTTACAATGTAGAGGAAAGACGCGTACCTCTTAACTGTATGACCCATTTACCTCCGCGTCATAGCGCAACCATAATAGGCCCACTGTTCAGGATTGCTCTTGAAATGGGTAAATAATGAATTTACGTGTAACTTCGTGCATTATAATTATAAAAATAATCTGCTTTAAATAGTGGTATCGGATAGATACCTAGTATCTAAATATTGTTACAAACATTTATTGAAGATCTCGAGTCTAATTTGCAATAGGTACAAAAACTCACATTTTATGAAATATAAAATAATTATATTACTTCATAAGTACGTATCCATAAGTAAATGTAGTCCAGTATAATTACTCAGTAAAAAAAATATGAAAATCGCAACTTATGAAAACTACATTCGTACGTTCAAAAGTGCACATAACTATGCAATTTTATATTAATTTCATTTTCAGTTCCAAACATAAATACAATTATTTAGAATAGGTACATTTATAATTACATCGGCAGTGATCAACTAAAAAGCGCAATTTGGCCAAAATTATTTTGAGGATTATTAAACAAACCAACACACATGTTACCATCTCGATTTCCTCTAAATAACATTTTTGTACAGGTATCAAAAATTACAACTTTAAAATTTGATCTTTGTTTAACGTGTAACTAATGGGCTGGGCGACATTGATAACAATAATTCAATATTAAGATGAACGCTATCCTAACATCCATATGTATTAGGCATGTAAAAATTTCTCGCCGTCCATTCGAAGCCACTACCTAAAGTCACATAAACTCCTCTCGTATTTTCTCAATGTGCAATCGCAAAATATAAATATATAGAAAGCAGTTTGAGCCCGCAGTGCTTCTGTTAAGACGATTAAAATTACCAACTGCTCGTTACAAAGGGCACCTTTGTGTTTGAACACAAGTTTTCTTTTAATGGCAAAAAATGAGCGCGTTGTTTTTGAAAAAAAAAATAATTTGACAGACAATCATTTATATCATATCGACATTAAACACTAGGAGCCATTTGCACAGAGCGTTTAGTTTTAACCTCATTTTCCCGCCAAGTCGCGCAAGATGGCGGCGCTGCGTTTCGTTCTTGCTCAGTAGCCGGAGAGGTCAGCGAACGTCTGGTCGACCTCTTCCGCGATCGCCTTGTACTTACTGCGCTCTTCTAACACCTCGTCTGTAAGGGTTAGTGGTTAGTAAAATACACAGAACTAAACTATGATAAGAGGCATGTTAAGTCAAAAAATAATGCAAACATAATATGAACTAGTAGCATTTTGGAGTCGTTATTATCACATTATTTTTGAACTTAGGTAGGTTAGTAGATTATAATGAAGGCATTTCATTCTAACCTAATCTTGATCTAACTTATAAAGGTAGTAAGTGCGACCAGACCGCAGCTTAAAATACGGAATCGCAGTGACGCGTCGTATGCGTACCGTTTTTGACGCATGCTCCCCAGACCGCTGCTTAAAATACGCTGACGCACCGTAAATTGATCTGCGTAAAATTCGCGAAAAATATTACACGGAGGTCTTATGTCAGACACCACACCGGTGACGTAAAAGACGCAACTGTTTTGTGTCAAAAAAGATTCGCTTGAAGCACGTTACTGCGATTCCGTACCGTCACCTTTTTTTAAGCAGCGGCACAGTATAATAAAGAGTACTAACGTACAGTATGGCCACACCCTGCCCCCCACCGAAAGTGCCGCCCACCCGCTCTCGGTTACCTCGCAGTTACCGGCTGGCAAGTACGCGAGGACGTAGTGCGCAGATTACCTATTCAATTTTTTTTACAATATTTATAAAACCTTTTGTAATGGGCGTGTGTGGTGCTGTGTACGGATGTTTAAGCTGTAGAAACGACAAAACCAAAAGAAATTTCTACAGATTTCCTTTGGATGAATCAAGTTATTTTTTTATGTTTTAGTAGAAAGTCGAATTACACCAGGTACTTATGTTTAGTTCTGTTACCCTATCCGTTTTAGACATAAACCTAACAGTTCACACTGAAAACAACACAATATCTATATAAACAAAAAATCATGTTTTCAACTTACGTAATATTTTGGTGGCCTGATTTTCCTCACAATAATTTTGTTACTTCGTTTATACTGATTCAAAACAGGAAACTATTGTATAAATCGAGCTTAGATACCCACCTTACAGCATAAAAGTATGATTCTTATTTCTTCCTAATTCGCGCAATGAGTTTTGTGGTTTTGAATCATTGAGGTCATCGAACTTGAACGCGGGCGGCGCGGCGCGCGGCGGCACAGTAGGTATAATAAAGAGTAGGTACTAAGGCGGTTTCTGCGCATGTTTATGCTATACCTTGTGCGAATGTTTGTGATATAGATGATTATGACAAATTATAGTAATTTATAAGGCATTGCAGAAAAAACACTTGAAGTTTCAGTATAATTGAATGAAACATCATAATAAAACAGTAGCGAAGCCGAGTTTGTTTGTTTCTTTTTTTAAGCATTAAATTTTATTTTCCTTCTACTATTTATCCCTTTATTTAGTGTAAGAGGCTATTGACAAAGATCCAGTTGCTCGAGTCAAAACGTAGACGTCAATAATAATCTCAGAAAATAGAGTTAAATACGTTTTCGTTTATAATTGATTACACACAATCTAACTCGACAGAAATAAATTCGACGCCGCTATAACAAGGTCATCTTACATTGCCATTCGCGAACGCACTACGCAAAATAGCGGCAACCCTAGCGTGTCTTATCTCACTCACACAGGCATGGTACGCGCTCACCTACACGAGCTTAGACTGTGTGCGTACTGTGCGTAGCAACGCGTTTGTTTTATACATTCGATCGCCACTTACCGGGGTGTGGCAGCGGTGTGGGGAGCATGTGTCAAAAACGGTACGCATACGACGCGCCACTGCGATTCCGTATCGTGACCGTTTTTTAAGCTGCGGTCTGGTCGCACCTTAACACAGACTCGACGCTGTCGACCAATGTTATGGTCTAGCCATTACTATGGTCTAGGTAATCGCTTCATGTAAAACTTGGTGTGCGACTGGTCGGAATGTACAATTAATATCAAGAGACGTAACGGTTAGGTTTTCCCAGAAATTCAATGACTGCAACGGTAAAACGTCATAAGTCATTATGGTAAGTAAAGTCGGGAACGATTAATGTTTTTACGAGGAATATCTATACAAAAGATATTTTAGCTTATCCCTCATAAAAAGTAAATCAACCTTGCCCCACTTGGCTTCAGGTGTCTTGTTATTATAGGTATGCTTGTCATTAATGCGTGTTGTAATATGTATATTAAGCAAATAATACAATGCATTAGCTAACTACTTACCATTTTAAGGGTACAAGCAGGTATTTTACAAAACTACAAGCGTAATTAATTAATATCTACCTAAAAGCTTAGAAAAAGCATGGCACATTATAAAACACACGATGTGAAAAATAGTTTGCGGGTTCGTATTTATCTAAATCGCATTCAAAAATCATGTCTTCGTTTTTGGGGGGGAGGGAGTCAAAGAAATATCACGATTGATCACGATGGGGGGAGTCCAAGACCACATCACGTGTAACTTTAGTTTAGTTTTACTAGTACTGTTTTAGGTGTGATGTAAAATAATTTCGGTGACTTTGTAGTGAAAAGTGTCGACTCAAAAATCACTCCAAAACTACACGCGATCTTGACTTGGGGGGTAGCGTTAAGATCACCAAATATTACCAAGGGGGAGGAGAGGTCAAAATAAGGCCAGAAACGATCACATAAACCCAGCAGCTCATTATACACCAGCTTTACGTAGTTACGGATGATATAGTTGTGCCACAAGGTTCAAGCTATTTTCATTTGTTCAATATTTACTCTATTAAATACCCAATGTATAGTAAACCCTAAATGACACATCAATTAGTCCCTGACCGTAC
This sequence comes from Grapholita molesta, assembly GCA_022674325.2. Classification (NCBI taxonomy): domain Eukaryota; kingdom Metazoa; phylum Arthropoda; class Insecta; order Lepidoptera; family Tortricidae; genus Grapholita; species Grapholita molesta. The sequence continues at coordinate 14,406,836 of CP053137.2, forward strand.
CCACTCTTGCTATAATATATCATCTATCAACCTCCAAAGCGCGCCCAATAGACGTGATAAGAGGTGTAATGTAAAAGGGATACTTTGGGTAAGATATTATTAGGTAAGTTTGTCAGGTAATTCAGTAATTACCTACAGATATAGTCACCTATACCCGAATATAAGGCAGTTAAAAAAAAGCGCCCCCAATTTATAATTGTAAAGAAGTTAAATTGTTTATTTCTATGACGATAATTAAGCATGAAATCGGTGTGGAAATTAAATTTTTGCCTTTTTGCACTGTATTATTACTTATATTTAGTTTATGAAATGACACCCAAATCTAAGTATTTATAGAAATTTAATGCTGAATAAGCCTCCGGCTCTGCAGAGCTGCCTCTAGCCGAAAAAGCCTACGTAGGTACTTAGGTTGGAGTAAAAGATGACCTAAATTTGTGAACTTTATATTAATACGCGATAGGCCCTCTGTTGGCCCGGTACCGCGAACATCGAAATCCGTATATTTCGAGCATCGTCTCTTTTATTCCAATTAAGGCGTCATAAGAGAGACAGAGACAATCGTCCGAAAATTACGAATATGGTGTTTGGCGGTAGCGCCCCTGTTCGGAAATGATGCTAGAGAGGCTAACATAGTCCATGTAAGTTATTGTTGCATATGACAGGAGGTATAAACGTCGCCTACATCAATTTTATATGATAAATTAAACAACATGTATAATTAATAAATTATTTATTAAATTAAATGAAAATAAATACCGCCATAAACCTATGGTTTGTAATACTTTAAATCAGGAGTATAAAATATAAATTAAGTTTTATACAGATACGTTTATACAGATAGTATGGATCGCGGCCGATGGTGTTGCCAGGGTAGACTAGGGACTCTATTCCTTGAGGATGAGCTCCACGAACGCGGTGTCCAGGTCGTCTCCGATGTCCTTGTATTTCTCCTTCTCGGCGACGAGCTCGTCTGTACATTTTAGAACATATTAGTTAGTGAATAAGGGCGAAAATGCTTTGATTCTTCCACTGGTTAAACGAGCTAATGTAATCCTTAACCATGAAGTAGCTTTCTCCGTCGTATAATACATACTTAGCACGGTAATTGTGCTACCATTGAGGATCCTAAGATCCATATGGTTTATTGAAATCTCCTACAGTTTTTTATCAGCAATTCTGCATACATCTACATTGCGGCTACTATATTTGTAGGCGCACATTAAAATATTCTTTTCTACAAGTCAAGTGTTGCATTTATTAGCAGCGTATGAAGTCGTAAAAGAAAATGAGTGCTTACATGTCGTGATCCTTTTTATTCCGAAGCCATGCGCCGGTCTTGCTGTTACCTCAAGCGTTTCGCTCGAAATTCAATCTGTCATGCGGTTTTAGAATTTAGTAGAAGCTTTTGATAGATTAGATGGGTAGGTTTATTGGCCTTAAATGCGTATGAAAAGCGAACGGTTTAGCAAGTGGCGATCAATGGCAGCAAGTGCAGAGGTCGCACGTGGCCGGGGGCACGGCGTGTAGCGGCCCGTGCACCACGGGCGCCGCCTCCAGCCCCAGGTCGTTGAACGCGATGTCCAGCTCGCCGCCGATCTCGTGGAACATCTCCTTGCCCGAGATCAGGTCGTCTGTCATAAACCACCGCGATGAGAACACGCTCCCGGCGGGACACGCGCATGCATTACACGGACACTAACTCGTCTACGATTGAAATACTATTCCATCAGCTATAGGTATACTTTTTTTGTTTAATTCGACGATAAAAAATATAATTTCCACAATATAAATATTTGTGACGCCGCAGTTTGGTTATACAGATCCGAAGCGTATATTGAGGTTTTCGAGGTTGCATGGTATTTTTTACGAGGGCGGCGCAGCTTCGGCGGCGGGCGCTTCAGCGGGGGTGCGTCCGCGGGGGCGCGTCGGCGGCTCCTTCGGCGGCCGGGGCTCCGTCGGCGGCCTCGGCGGGCGGGGCGGGCGCCGGCGGGCGCGTTGGCCGCGGCCAGCGCCGCCGCCTCCGCCGCCGCCTTGGCCGCCTCGAGGTCCTCCTCCGTGGTCTGCGTGAGATGGGACACGGAGCCCTCGCGCTCGAACACGCCCTCCTGGGACTGCGCCGCCTCCTGGAAGGCGGCCAGCGCGGCCTTCTCGGCGCGCTCGGCGGCCAGGCGCGCCTGCAGCTCCACGTCGGCCAGCTCGGCGGCGATGCGCGCCTCCTCCTGCAGACGGATGCGGTCCTCCTCGGCGGCGGCGGCGGCGGCGGCGGCGGCCTCCTCGGCGGCGCGCTTGGCGGCCTCCTGGCGCGCGATCTCGGCGAGCCGCTCCTCCTCCTTGCGCTTGGCCTCGGCGATGCGCTCGGCCTCCAGGCGCGCCAGCTCGGCCAGGCGCGCCCGCTCGGCACGGATGGCCACCATCTGCCGCTCCGAGGGGTCCACGCCCGGGATGATCTCCACGAACGAGTCGTCGAGGTCGAGCCCCATGTCGTTGACTCGCTCGCTCTCGTTGATCACCTCATCTGCGGCAGGCCGAGCCGTCAGTACCGGCGACATGCCACAAACCATGATGCATAGGAAAGGGTTGGCCCATGCCCGTGCCTCGATGACGATGCGCTCTCGATGCTCCCTCGTGATGATTTAGTTTTTGATCATTCCTCTTCCGAATCGGTGATGGATCACAGATGGGTAATTACAATGATTGATGTTTTATAGCTGATAGAATCGATGAAATTAGTGAGGGAGGTTAGAAGGAGCACACGGATTAGTATCAAAAAAACAACACCGAGTTAAAAATAATGATAATATATATTTATAAACACTTGTGTTAGAATACTCTTAAATTCATTAATTTATTTCTCACGAACTTATCTACCATTTCATTAATCGATAACATTAAAAAAGACGGATTCCCCTCGATTTATCGAACGTAATTTCATATTTTTTCGTACTTTTATATGCATTTGTATGTATGATCGGCGAGCGGTACTCGACGCGCCGAAATTTACTCGCGACGCGCTACAGTCGTCATTTTCATCGATTAATTTAAATAAATAGCAACAAACTCAAATTATGACACAAGAAAAAATCATACTCGAAACAAAAATAGAATATCAAAATACTTCATAGCAAGTATATGCCTATAAATATCATATGCTCACCCTCACTCATTAAATAAAACATCTAATCTCTTCTCTAAGATTAAGTAAGAGTTCATTGAATTGCAACAGACTTGCATCTCTGAATACATCAGAGTAACTGCGGTAATCTTGTTTCATTGACGATGTAGATATCTATTTTGTTCTACGCTACTGGAATGACTTTAGAGTATGACAATTGGTGAATGCGTTTAACATTTTGGTCCCCATTTTGGAATGTCAACATTTTCCCTTAGATACTAGAGTGCCATAAGATCTTACTTTAAGCTGCATACAACGGCCGAAATCGGCTAAGTCAGTCACTCTCGATAAATAATGACTAAAACAAATGAGGATTTGCGAGTACACTTCTCAACAAAAAAATATTAGTAAATTTGTGTATCAAATTAAAAAAAAATTGCACATGGCAGTGGTGTCGTAGCGAACACTCGACGTTACAATAGAAGCGGCTGGCAATTACTCTATAGCTAGTAACATCTAAGCGCCGGCCGGCTCAGCGGGCATCGATTCTCAAGTCAAAAAATAAAATAATATCTATGGAGTTGAAAAAAAAACTAGCGCGCCTTCCATTTTCAAATTTGACAATTGTAGTGTTGGGAAAGCGCGCTAGCGTCGTGGGAATCGATAGTCGGTGAGCGGGCGGGCGGTCGGCGGTCACGCGTCACGTGTTCACATGTTCTGGATGTCGTGGAGCGTGGCCTCCATCTCCTCCTGCAGGAGTTTGCTCTTTTCGCGCTCGGCTACCAGGTCGTCTGCAAGGCGACGCGGCCACGGTCAGAACTCACAACGACAACGTTCAAACATTATCTGTCTTGGTGACATGGCGGCCATTTTGGCGTCCCAGAGCGGCAAATGTTTATAGATCTTACTACGGATTGTAACGTTATCGCGATATCCTCTGAACTATCAAATCATATTTGCAGTATTGCAACCAGCCTTTCATAATTAAGATTATGAGAAATAGGTACGAAGTCTATCTTTTTTATAGTGTGAAAATAGAGACAGAAGCACGCAAAAAAATATAAAAAATACGGTCACCAAACGACAGTAAATGTTTGAAATGAAAATAAAAAAACAACAGAAATCAAAATCCATGCGTCACTATATAAATACAACGATCGAGCTATACACAAAGACATGCTAAAATCATGTACTTGATTAGAGTTCAAATAAAAACCTTTCGCATAATATCAAAGATTTATAATTAGTGCTATGTTGGTCAAGGTGGTATTAAATGAACTCTAATGTTGATAATTAAAGTTGAACACACAATCGTTACGGATACATCTCGGCATATATATTGGCAATAGGATTTTCAATAAGATTTATTTATTTCAGTAAGGAGCAGAACTGTGCGAATTCCGACGTTCATGACAAAATCGATAATCTCAAAAATAATCTAGATTTATTCTATAACAAGCTATTTAAATAGTTATTGCTCATGCTCACCACTCATGTGCCAGTAACAACTGTGTAATCGACAATGCTTAAAAATAAAAATTAAAAAAAAACTAAAACTGTTACTATGATTGAAATAAAATCAGTAATAGCGCAATGAAGTAAGTAAATAAGCTTTACGTCTATAGCCGAGCTTCGAGAGTCATAAAGAAAGCCAGTTCCGATGACTGTGCATTAATGATCAAGCTCTGTCAAACATGTTATAACTTGACTTGAAGTACTTAAAATTGACTTAACCGTACTGCTGAAGAGTGTAAGAACTGGAGAACCTTGAAAACTAGCAATTGGTAGATAATATTATTTCCTTTGTACCTAGATTTTCCTTTCAAATTTCTACATTTTGACTAAGCATTTATAATTAGGCTAAAAACATTTTTTCCATCATAATTGCACAGATGTGTTAATGTAAATTTAATCAGATAGATTTACATTTCGTGCCCTTTCTTGGCTTGTTTTAAAGTCATTTATGCCAAGAAAGGATAAGAATACAAATATCCCGGCTTTTCTCATTTTTGCAAATAGCTGTAGAATGCTCAGTCAAAACATCCGTTGTTTATAATCAATAATATTCCTATGAATCATAAAATAGGAATATATGTTACCTTCGAGCCTGTCGACCTCCTTTTGGAGTTTCTGCACGGAGCGCTCAGCGAACTCAGCGCGGGCCTCAGCCTGTAACCATTAAAAAAAAGTAAATACCTGACCCTACAGCGAAAACAGTCCAATGTTAACAGAAAATTAAATTTCACCCATTTAAAGTTTATTTAGTCAAAAATTGGACTGCTTTCTCAATATGTAAATGAAATCATGCAAACTTTTTTTAGTTAATGTCAAATTGATAAAACGGATTCGGCAGCAATTAGTAATGGGTATTTATTATCAAAAATAATGTTAAATTCTAAGCAAGTTCATGAATAAATAATCAAATAATGTTGATATAAGTATTTCCTCAAAACATTTTCGTGAAAATAGGGGTTTACAAATATGCTACTATAAATTATCGATGAAATTTGTCCCTGCACTAAAGGGTGAACACTATTAAATTGTCGCAGGTCGAACATGCTACAGACGACAAAATAAAAATCCAAAGTGCTCAAAATTCTTTATATGACTAATTTTATACAGCGTAAAATCATTTTAAAAAATATTAGGGCTATTTCATCGAACGACGAGAAAATTTCCGGACATTACTTTTGACGTGATTCATTGAATTTCGCACGGAATCATCGCTTAACAATTTTGTGCATTTAATCCATTTTCGTTGAAAATCTGGTAATGAAGTGGCAGGTTGGCAAGTTTTTCGCAGTTTAGTTTTTATATTAGCCCAATATTTTTCGATGGGGCGATGTTCGGGACAGTTAGGTGGGTTACTCTCCTTAGGCACTACCTCGACTGAATTCGCCTTATACCATTCCAAAGTTCGAGACGAATAATGGCAACTTGCTAAATCTGGCCAAAACAATGTTGAGGAAGTGTGTTTCTTTATGAATGGTAACAGTTTCTTTTCAAGCATTCTGATATATAAATATCGGTGTTAATTGTCCCGGTAGTGATAAATGGTGAGCTCCTCATGCCGCACTGGCATATAGCTTGCCAAACAAGGTATTTTTGCAAATTTTTCTACCGGGATCACCTTTTCCGATTCGTCAAGATTCGAGATGTCACGAGAGGAATAGTACTGGTTACCTGGTAAAGACTTGAAATCTGCCTTGACGTAGGTTTCATCGTCAATAATTAGGCAACATTTTTCTCAATCAACAAGGTATACAATAACCTAGAACGTCTAACCGCACGATTATATTGATCCACAGTTCTCTTGGGAGCCTTTTGCTTCTTATATGTTGTAATGCCGCATTCTTTTTTAATTTTTTGGACATTTGCTTGACTAGTGCCTACTTTTTTCGCCACATCCCGGGAAGAGATACTCGGATTCTTATCAAATAGCTTGCACACCTTTGATTGTAACTTAACATTAGATTTTCTGGTGGGTTGACCTTCACGCCGCTTCCTATCTATAGTTTCACCTTGTTTAATTTTTTTTAGGGTTCGTTGAACCGTCCTCCGAGTTGTTTGACAAGATTTTGCCAGATCTAGTTGATAAATGAGGATTTTTACTGAATTCTTGCAAAATTAATTCGCGAACATTTTTTCGTGTAACGCCATTTTCATAAATAAAAACAAATGAACATTTTATGGTTGTCTAATATATTACGAGCCTTCTAAATTTAAAATTTTAAAAGAATATTCAAAAAAGGTTCGATGCAACACGCTAGCAAAGTAAAAATGTAGGCGACAATTTAATAGTGTTCACCCTTTAGTTAATTATTAGCATATAATTTTGAATGCATCAAATATTAGATAAAGAATATATGAAAAAAATTTGCTACCGAAACCCTATGGTTGTAATTACGTTTAAAACAGTTAATTTTCATTAAACAAAAAATCTTTCGAGGTACAAAGAAATAACTCGATAGTTAAGTTAGCAGAAGCACCACAGTCCACAAGCATGCATTTACCTTCACCGTAGGCAGCTAAGTGCCGATGCCGGACACTACTAGACAACAATATACCGTTACCCAACTATTGAGATACTGTGCAAATATGATCATGGTGCAATGATAATGTGTAAACTAATTAAAAGTTTCTCCGAGGATACGCAGTTCTTCTATATAAAAATATGGACTTAAACGATTTTTTTCTGATAATATGACGCTTTTGTGCAAGATTTGGTTATAGGTGACTTCAGTTTGAAAATATTTGAAAGTCATTTTAGTTTATTTCTAACTATTACGAGGTTACGTAGACGTTGTCACATTTTGACACAATGTAGAAACATGAAACTATCGAGAGCTTCATTACAAATCACAAATTTCTATATAGAAGAACTGTTTCTCTTGTCTTTACGTCCGATTTACTCTTCAACGGAAGCCAATGCGACTCGCCATGCCAGCGAGTGGCTACATATCGCTCTCCCGCTCGCATACGTCAAACGCAGCAGCATAGACAAGAAATTTGTTTTCTTAACGCCTACAGAGTAACACCATACATCCGCATTAAAACGGTTGTATGTGTTGCTCTGGCAGTTCAGCCAGCGACCATCACCGCAACTTACCTGCGACAGTTTAGCGGAGAGGCCATGGATCTTATCTTCCACATGCTCGCGGGACGCCATCGCCTGACACACACGGGTATTTACTCACTGCTTTCGACGCCCGTTGCGAATGTACGGTTCACTTGTACGTGACGTTTCCAGATGTGACGCGTATTTTACTAATATAACCGCTAGGAAATGCCTCAAGTATAATAAACATTTGAGAAACTTAACAGGTGAGGTCAATTAAAAAAGTCTGTTGGCGAAAAGGCATGACATCTGGAGACGACACAAGCAAGTTGACCACAGAAACATAAAGCGTACAGTCACAATACAGGCTCAAGACATACGTAGGGGACAGAAATTATTGCACAGAGGGATAGACCTGTACATACATATAGATGAAGCACCAACCGCTGCTACTAGGTCCTACAGTCCTACACCACTAATTAAACGTACATACGCGCTTTAAACTGTATGAAGTCGTATAATTTATTACCGTGATTGTTTTAATTCTAGCGTGTCCCAGATTACTTCACACAGTTTAAAGCAACTAAAACCCTAATAGGATGACGGTGAATGATCCTATCTACGTCCGCAACCGCTACCTCGACCGCGGTTTACCTCTCGTAGTTGCGCGTCCAGAAGTTTCACCTGCCCCTCGAACGTCTCTTCCCTTTGCGTTGCCTGTGATTGTTACTTATTAACGAAAAAAACACAAAACGAAAACGAAACTTCATGCACGCGCATCGCTGCCTTATGTTACATGTTTTTTTGGCAACAATGCGCGTAGAAAAAACGGATATACACTAGATTAGGATGCTAGAGAAAGAACACAACAGCGAAATAAAAAAGAGTGTAACGTAATACAAAGTTTTAGGACGCACTACGTTCTTTGCCTGATTGACATTACTTGTCGCATCACGGCGAGATTTTTTACGCGTCGTTTTTGACGCCATGCTCGAGTTTGCGATAGTTTGTGAATCAGGCATAGAAAACACACTACAGTGATGCAGAATGCAGTTAGGCAAGCGATCACTCGCGCGTCGGCTCTGGTCGCATTCACACCTCCTTTAGGCGGGTGGTGAGGGTTTTGATCTGATTTTTGTACTCCTCCTCGCGTTGGTTGGCCTGCATTAAATTATCAGCTTAGTCTAATTGTTGATAACCTAACATGTTATTTAACACTGTTTGCATTTACCAATATCATGACACAGTAAATTAATCCTACATATGTATATAAGATAAGATATTCAAAGGTCAATTTTGGTTGGTGCATCATAATCTAGAAATGTATACATTATCAAAAGACACTTCAAATATTACTTTAACTCCAAAACATTGGCCAAAAGGCAATAAGGGGTTGACAAAGGAATGTCCGGTCTGAAAGACCATGGAATTCGAACCTAAGGTTCTTGGTTCAAAGGTAGATTTCCAAACCCTCCAAAGAGTGATCAAATACTTTTAGAATAATAAAATAATGAACAGTCGAAGTCGTAAGTCGGTGTCAAATATGGTCGGAACAAAAATTAATGCTATTTGTAATAGTTGCTTACAAAACGATTCGAAACGTTAAATAGTCTAGTTTAATCCTTAAACAATCTTTTGGTTCACACAAAGAGCAATTCGGAAACCTACCTCAGTTGCTTCGACGTTCTAAGCGTGCATTATTTACAATAAAACTAAAACTTCATTGCAAATAAATACTATCAAAATCTTCGAGATTCTCCGTAATGAGAGTCATTAACCAAATTGAATCTAAGTTATAATAGTCCAATATGTATAATTAAATTTTAGTTATTATAATTAGTGTCAGAATTGAATGTTCTCTAACATCACAAAGTCTCTAATGCACGCTTAGTAATAGATTCTTCTCCACCGCTCAGAAGTAAATTTTGAGATCTGAGATTCAAATAACTTTCAGAATGTTACTTCTTAACCCACATATATTAAACGTGGCCCGCCCAGGGTTCACAGCTGTACATAACTATCCTCTTGAATCACTCGATCGCTTAATTCAAAACCTATTGTGCATTTTAATAGATAAGTGTACCGGACGGGACATGACTTTGTTTTGTGCCCTATATTAATGATAGCATATAATGATGAATCTCTCAAAATTATCTTATAAGCGGCGAAAAACCATAAGACAAATTTTAATTGGATAATGATGATTAAAATAGAAAAAATCCGGTACCTTCTCCTCGGAGACTTCCAGGGACTTCAGGTTGTTACCGACCACACGGAGTTCCTCCTCAAGCTCGACGATTTTGCTGGAAACGTGAGGAGACACATCAGAGAATATCATGTCACAAGTGCTTCGCTGGAGACATGACCAGTCATGTGAGAAAATATCATAAAGACCTACATGAGATAATATCTTGTCAGAAGTGCTATTCTTTGGAAACATAAGGAGCTAAATGAAAAATAGCATTACAAGTGCTCAGAATTAGATGAGTGAATGTAAATAAAAACACTTAAAATTTTACCAGTGTCAGTTACTTCAGTCATGTTTGAAGAGGTTTAATAAAAAAACTTTATGGTCTGTATTCACTCAATTTGCTGTTGAACTTGCTATCGGTATGAAAAAATTACTGTAATTTCAAAATCTTCCTATCATTACATGACATGTTGTGAGCGTAACTTCAACTCTTGTACCTATACTTTAAATTACATTTTGTTTTCTTTTCAACTGTATTCTTTAACATTGAGCACTTATCATTGACAGTTGACTACAGCAGTAGGTACTTAATAAATAAAGGGCTACATAGTCAATCAATATCAATTTAAGGACGCACTGGCCTAAATTCTTATATCTAGAGCAAATACAAACTACCAGAGTCAAAAAGCGTGCTACAAGCATAGACGGACTTATCAACGTGACAACGTGACAAAGACCGTCGTCTCTTTTAAACGCGAGGTGATAAAAAGTAACAGTTGCCATATCAAGATAATAAGTCCAGACTATTTTACGCCTGCTGGTTATTATGGAATATTCATAAATCGTTGACAATTGGTATTCGTTTTGTTTAGTTAATTATTATTTACCCGGATTTCGCTTGTCAATCTCTATGTAGGTACTCAGTGGAGTCTGTGGCTGACTGATACGATTAGTGTAAAGTAAAAAAAAATACCAACTGTAAGTATAAGCGATTAGCAAAAATTCAAAGCAAGTTAAACAAGACAAAATTTTGTAATTTTAACTAATTAATAGTTAAACGTCCTCGCTTTTTGTCTAATGGTGATAATAAGCATCACGCAATATTCCCGCTATATCTTATCGAGCGTTTATAAGTCTATCGCGACAAATAGTTATAAATAAATGTTTCATAGCAAGGTCGGCTATACTAAAGTTCTAGTATGGGATGCAACAGAGGATATTATTTGTAAATGTTACCCATTGCGATCGCGTTTGGAATGTTATCTTAAACTAGTCTTTTAATGACTTGACAGTTTAATTTTATGCGAAAGTCAGGTAATGTTCGATTCACACGCCATTATATCTTTTACCGGTTTGAACTTCTAAAATTGTGAGTGGATAACTTGCTTTCGAATTGTCTTTGGCTTTTATGGATTCTTTATTATGTGTGAAAAGATGCTTGGTATAGCCAGTTAAGGCTTAATTGATCTTCAACCTTATCCCGTGGACATAAGATGGAGATCAGTTCAGCACTTACCTATCGCTCTGGTCGGCTCGCTCCTCGGCGCGTTCGAGGTCCTGCTCCATCATAACGAGCTTGCGCGCCACCTGCGGCCGGCCGCGTTAGTACACGCACACACAACACACACTACGCTACGTTACGTTTGAGCGCGCCGCTCTCGACTCGCTGTGCCGGAGTGACGGTGCTGTGCGCCAACAGTGCACGGGACGTGGAGGATCCAAGGATGGGTCACGCTAGGGGCAAGGATGGGTCACGCTAGGGGCAAGGATGGGTCACGCTAGGGGCAGGATGAGTCACACTAGGGGCAAGGATGGGTCACGCTAAAGGCAAGGATGGGTCACGCTAAAGGCAAGGATGGGTCACACTAGGGACAGGGTTGGCGCTCGGCGATGTGACATACAAAGGTGCTAGGACGGAAATGGCGATGCTAAAAAAAGCGAAGCAAATCCAAACACAAGCTCAGTCGAGGGCGGCAGCGTAAGAATAAACGAGGGTTGTCCCAAAACATTTAGCTCTAAATTTTACTTTTTGTAAACAATTATAAAAAAAATATCTATGTGCTATCTAGTGCTTTAAAGTTATTACTATGTGATGTGTGCGCTTGTATATGTGCGGCACGCATACGGCCAGTAATTCTGGTGTAATGCCGTGCATATCTGAAAACAAAATTGCCCTATACCACACATATTTCCTGGCCTAGCCTATAGCCACTACGGTACACACACTGAAGAGTTTAGTCGACACATGGACATGATAGTTAACGCATAGAAATATCCATGAGATGGGGCAACCCTTGTTTTAGTTATCTATTGGCCCAGCCTCATTTACGGGAGATAAATGAAGCCCGACCGTACTTAAAATAAGCGGTGATGCCACTTAAAGAATTGAAAAGAAACAACACCTTATCGCCATCGCACGTGACAATTTGTTTGCAAAGATAAAGCAGCGCATATTGAGTAGATTAATTAGACGATGCTACTTAACCCGTCATCATTTGAAATAGTAAAGTTTCCTCTGAAGTCTCTGTATCTATGCCGTTTACAAAAAGTCGTGTGCGATGACTCGTAACGATGCAAATTAAACGTAAAAATAAATTTCTCGTACGCCAACTCGACCTAGAACGGGACATGCAAAAAAAAAACGGTGAACCTATGTTAGAAATACCAATGTAGGTACATCAGGTTACGGTGCGTTAGGAATTCTAATCAACAACCATGCAGAACGGCGCAAAACGACTCAAACGCCCTCAGCTCTGTATTGCTTGGTATGCAAATTTGATTGCTATGTTAAGGATAGTTTGATTGAATTTAGCTCAGCAACCAAACAATACAGAGTACGAGGGGTCCGAGAGTGGACACCTACGATTCGCCGGCCTCAGCGCGCTCCTCCGCACGCTCCAAGTCAGCCTCTACCATGGCCAGTTTACGGGCCACCTGGACATTAAAACCCAAATGTCAGCCATCGATAATGTCCATAGATAAAAAAGATTCCAACACGCAATCGCTAAAACCGAAATTAAACGGCGCAACTTTATAATTCAAGCCGCGTAAGTACAAAATCAAATAATTATGTAGCTGAATGTAAACTATGATATTTTGTGCAACTTGCATAATTCACACTCTCAACAGGCTTCAACTTGTCAAATTAACCAGTGATATAAAGAAGTATTTTACTTATATTTTCAATATTATTCGTCGAATACGAACACAACAAAGTAATGTCCGCACGTGACGTCGGTAATATTTTTGGACTCTGCATTACAGCCGCTGGGTAATTATCTGTATCTTATCAGGTTTGGTCTTGAGCGATTACGAAAATGGAAGTAAAGCTTATGTAACGACATGTACCAAGGCTTGTAGCGCCTTATACGGCGAAAGCCAAGAGCAGGCGACACCACTCCTTGTAAGGGACAGGCCGTGTCAGAGAAAATTAGGACGGACCATCTGGCGCCCAATAAATCTGTTTGGAAATCCAACATCTAACAAACAGTCTTCATGCTAGTTCACGCCAAATGGGGAATTTGTCGCTGTTACTAGGTCGTATTAAATGTTAGTGTCAAACAAAACTAAATTTGGATTAGTTTGTCACGGCTGTTACGTTTTGAGACAAATGGGAGGGATCTCGATGGGGGAAATCTTCCACGCGTATCGTGTCAAGCAAGCGCAACCCAAACGACATCGAATAAAGACCTCATCGTATTTCTTGTCGGCTTCCTCAGCGAGGAACCTGGCTTCCTTCAGCTGGTTCTCCAGGGCGTCCATGCGCTCCTCATCAGTCAGCGACTTGTTCTCGAGGACTTTGCGGGCGCTACATCCAAAACAACATCAGTAACCAGAAAACTCCTTAAACGGATTCGAATTTTTCTCACTTCCCCGGAAAGGGGATACGGATAGGATGTTCGTAAATGGATGAACCTAACGACTTCCAAGATTGACCAGAGAGTTAGACATGCAAGAAACACACAAAGCGACTCGTTCGACTGGATACAGCTGCGAAGGAAACACTTTGCAACGAGCATCAACTTGTGTACAGAAACCGCAATGTAACCATGAATTCTATCTCCACGTAATCTTATTCAGTTTTTAGCCTTTTTACAATTACGGTAAGTATACTGTTAATGCGCATTACAAATTCTTGACACGTAAATGACTATAGAATGTTCAGTATTTTAAACATTTGTGAGTCATACAGAGATGTAAGCTTGCGTTTTCCCTGTGGACTTTGTGAAAGTTTAAGTTTTTTAAGCTTAATAATTGTGGCATTATCTATGAAAAGCGACCCCATTGTCGATGGCGCTTACGTCGAACCGAACTGGATTTGTACTGCGTCTTCATTAACAAAAGCATAAGCGTCATCGACAATAAGGTCCCTTTTCATTGATAATGACACATTTGATCAGTATTAACGGTTCCTCCTTTTCACTACGCGATAAAAACATAACTTGCACTTAAACTATATTTCGTCCAAAGGCAAGGCTATTTTTACTCACTCTGTATAACTCTTACATTTCGTAAATAATTAAATCCATACCAAACATAGACAGTCGCCACCAGATACGGAGCTGTGAAGGTGGTCACAAACATCTAAACATGCACTTTATAACCTTGACAATAGAGGCGTTGTTCAGATATTTGTGATCACCTCCACATCTCTGATAAATGTGATGGCGACTAGACATAGAACGAACAGTTAGAAGGCTACACGATTTTTAGAAAGATAATCCAAAAATATAATCCTGTAGCCTTATAAGTCTTATAACACAATACAATAATGTAATGTATACTGAATACTAGTAGTCACTGGTGCGCTGCCGCGAGAAACGATAATTCGTAAATTTCGGACGATTGTCTCTGCCACTCTCATGACGCCTTAATTGGAGTAAAAGAGAAAGACGCTCGAAATATACGAACTTCGATGTTCGCGGTACCGGCCCTGGTGACATAACGCGATCAATTATTAGTAAACACGGTAGTTATATCATGATATTTATGATATTCATGATGTTTATCCCTGTTTGCGATCATTGACAGTTAAGTGTCTAATCGCGTGACAGTCAAAAGTGTCAAAACTGTTCAAGACGAATTAGTAAGTAACTAAGTACTCACTACATTACATTATATCGCCCTGAAAATACATTCTTATAAAAATGGTGCTAATTTGTTTGGATTTATTTATTCATAAATGAATCGTCGTAATTTTCTTATAAGCATGTATTTTTCGAGCTTGAATTTAAATCTACGTTAGAATGACACAACCAGTACTTTGATATTATAGCACATTTTAACCGGATTTTTTTAAGGTTTAATTAAGTACCTATAGGTGAAAAACTTAGCTAAAGCAGGCTTATGTAGTAGTAACGTGTGTCAGACTTCTATTAACGTAAGTGCCATATTAATTCTCTGCACAACTACATAGACATGGACCTTCATTAGTTTTTCACCTATAATCTAGTGTCAAGTTTTCAGAAAATTTACCAAGTGTACAGTCAGGGGCAAAATATGTATACATCTCTTTAACCTATGCTTTTCTTATAAGGTTAAATAGTGTATACATATATATGCAGTTGACTATACAGCCGGATTATTAAGACTCATAGAAATAGTGGTGCGCGTACATCGTACTATCGATATTATAAGTACTGATTGTGTATAGTTATAATTAGGGAATGACGATGATAAGCGTTCACCTCTTCGTATTTTTTGTCCGACTCTTCGGCGATGAGCTTGGCCTGCCCCAGCTGGGCTTCCAAGATGGCGACGCGATCATCCTCCATGTTGGTTCGGTTCTCCAGCGCCTTGCGTATTCTGGTTAGTGCGGGGCCAAACACATGCGTGTTACAAACATCGATATCGATAAAAGTGGCTTTTAACACTATTTTTCTTTTAAGGTCTAGAAATATGGTGGTTATGGGCGTAAATAAAAACGAAAGCACTCATGCACACAAAAAGTCAATGTAGGGGCTAATCCATTTACAGTTGAACTTGGAAGCCGTATGATAAGGTTTAGCAAGAAACCATTGTCTGGATACGGATTTGTATGTTTCGTAAGCAGTAAAACTTATTTTATGGCTGCTTAAAAATGGTTTTTACACAGGTGACATTTTTTTTAATAAGATTTTCTGGCGCTAACATGCTGTTTAGTCAGTGTCACCTTCTTGGAACTTGCACACTAACACTCGCAATTCGTCAATGTTGATTTAAATATATTATCGAATCGACACAGCTAGTGACTAAACAACATGCTTTTGCTTGTTTCTAAAATAAGTTAAACTTTACTTTTAATATAATTTTAAAAGATAACTAAACAAAATGACTATTGACGAATAAACGAATTTAGATTTCTGATATTATTACTCGTAGTGTACTCTTAATAGGAAACATATATAGACGTAAACATTTCCCACGTGATCGAGAGGCAATGCGTTCTGTTTTTTTATGGCATTCTTGCAAATAGAACGTCTATGTCGGTAACTCGTTACTAAATACATGTTCTAATTGCATTTTTTATGAACTTGACAGAAAGGGACAAATGCGATCTTCGTTGATATACGAGACGACATAAGTATTTTCTGTTGTTCGACTCACCGTTCGGACTCATCGGCGGCCTGGCTGGCCTCCGCGAGCTTGGCGGTGGCGGTGGCGAGACGCTCCTCGGACCTCTCGAGGTCCTCTTCCAGCAGTTGGATGCGTCGGTTGAGGGCGGCAACCTCGGACTCAGCCTGGAATGGAGTATTGGTTAATGACTGAGTAAATATCTTACTTATCTAAATCTAGTTTACAATCAACTTTGCTTCATCCTGCATAAGGGAGGAAATTTTCATTGGATTTATTCCAATATTGTTTCCTAACTGCATTTCTAATATATAAATTGGTATAGTAACGGAATATTCACAGGATAGCGAACTACTACGGTAGTAATTTATTGAGACACAGATTCTGCAGTTTGCTCTTTACTACGATGAAGAGCAAACTGCAGATTCTGCAGTTTGCTCTTCATCGTAGTAAAGAGCAAACTGCAGAATCTGTGTCTCAATAAATTACTTAATATAAGTATTAAAATATCTGCAATCGTAATAGCTAACTCCATAAATCAAAACTTCAGACGTTCGGCTACTAACCTACCTTAAACGGCTTAAACCTACAATGATAAAGGTATGTCGAAACGGCAACCGAATACTATGGCATTTATAGCGACAATAAATAATATTGTTAACGGGTTGACATTTACATCAATCATTAAGTTACGAAAATATCCATTGCGTTTATTATCCCAAATAAGGTAAAACAGCGTACACGGCTATAGTTAAAATGTTTCATACTTATGAGTTACATAGCCATACCTACGTATGTGTAGAATATTCATGTGTATTATTATTATTCTTCACAGGAAATGTAGGCATGTTGCATAATAATTATTAATTGCTCCAATTTCATACAAATCAACAATGCTAGTGATGCGTGTTGTTATCGATAACCATAATTACGTGAGATTAAATAATAAAATATCATATTTATGGAAATGCATAGAAAGAAAACCTCAACACAGTACTATATTGATTTACAATTTCAGTTGTTAACGGTTAGGCTTCCACAAAACTCAAAATTTACCAATTTGAGACTTTATCGCTTTGTTATAAAGTTTAAGATTAATCGGTTCATTGCGTTGTTGTCAAGGACAAAAAATATAAGGTGCAAAATTGTACACGCATATCTCAGGCGTTAAAGCAGTCTGTGCGTGTCCGCATTGTTTAAGGTCTACACAATACACATGTTTCGAATTCACGACACAGCAGTGGCATACTGATCGCTATACTACCAACTGCCGAATTAGGACTGATTTATTCACAGCAGTTCTCGAACTAATGCGAGATTCCTGTATTGATTTTCCCACAAAAATATCCCTATAAGCAGTTTTAGTGTGATTTTAAAGAACACAGAATTAATAAGTGTTTTAAGAGATGAGAACAATATTTTCCTTGGTCAATCAATGTCGCAATCTCTAATTTACTGTCTCTAATCCACTTTTGAGTCAATTTAAATCATAGACATGGTAGTATTGCTGATTCGCGAGGATTGTTTATGTGACAAATGGCGCGACGATATTCATGACATCACGCGTCCTTGCCAGCGAGGAAGCGCTAACGAGTCCCAGTTTCTCCTCCTTTTATCCTGTGTCGTCATCCATGCGTGGCTTCTATTTTTAGACCACAAACAATCATCTTTTTTGACTTTCTTTAGACCAATTAACGAAGGCAGTTCGTAGAACGATCTGATAAAAACTGATCTGAGACCGATTGGAGTAAAAAAGTTACACGTAAGCTCACATAAGTGTTTATTAACTCGTGACGTTAGAATGTCTCGTCACCTTGAACTTGCTTTAGGCTATTTTATAGTCATTAGTCAAATAGCCTGAGGTGGGGTCCATGAACTGAACGTCGAAATAGTTTAATTGAACCTGCTCCCTTCGGTTGTTAGTTCCGCATCAGTATTTCTGATAATTTTTAACATTGTTTATTTTGATGGTATTGGGAAAAGTTGGGCTAGTAGCTATTGATATGAGAACAATGGCAAGCCCAATGGATTGTAATACAATAGGCGGCATACGGTCACGAAGGGCTCGTAAAACTCCCTGCCGAACTGGGCTACATTGGTGAAATTTAGTAATGTAAACAAAGCTGTACGACAAATTTTCATAATTAACTTGTCAGGATCGAGATGAAGATTATGGATTCCACCAGTAATTAATTTCTTACTAGTAATTTAGGTATTTACCCATAAAAATAAATAGTCATGATACGAGAACCTTCATGGGACTAATAAATTTCCTTTACTTTTCCTTCATGCCATCTATAGCACTTAAGTGTTTATACAACATCAAATCATTCAATGTTAGTTTTCTCGCCCACGGTAAGTACAGTGGTCATTACACATCACTTAATTTGGGTTTGACTCATCCAACCTTATACCTAATTTCAATTTACCTATTAGCGATTAGACTAATATACCTTTATTGCCCAACCTCTGTAGATGCCTTATCGCACTTGTACGTAAGCTGATAAGGCATGTACATTGTAAAGAAGTTACAAACATGAAGAATAAGTATTTTTGAATTGGAATTTAGACAACTGCTGGAGATAATTACGCCGTCCATAGGTGTTGGCCGGTAGGGCATAGTCGCCGTGTAAGGTTACGTCATACGGCGATAACGGCGAAGAGGTCGGACACGCCTTCCCGGCGCCAGCGGTCCTCCGAGGACGTCCGAACAACAGGAATGCATAAAGGATGCCGGCTCGCGGACCCGTCGCCTCGCTCTACATGTGCCACAAAAGACCGGTACCTATACGACCTCCAACGCAACCAAACCTGTTACGTGTAACATAAAAACCGCACGAACCATTCAACAGGCAATTATGTAAGGTTAATTTCACGGACCAAGGCTAGATCTTCACAGACGTTTGGGTTTGTCGATAACATATTTCAATTAAAAGGACATCACTAAATTTTAGAAACACGAAAAATATTCACAGCCGTCTCTTTTTCGCGAGATGAATCAGAAAGGGACAGAATCATGCGTACGTCGCCTGCACACCTAAGTATGGCCGGACATTACTCACTATAGGTAGATAGTAACCGAACGTGATAACTTCCATATTTCCTTTTAATAATCGTGTCACAAATATTTACACATTGAAACTAGAATTACACAGAACACTAAACACAGGAACTATACACAATTCTTACTTCTTCTCTCCGCATTATTTCCACTTGTAAGCGTTTGTGATATTCCTCGCACTCATCCTTATATTTCTCCATTTCCTCTTTAGTCTGGCGCATTTTCTTCTTCAATACGTCCAGAATCGTTCCTTGCTGCATGTTCGTCGTCATTTTTATGCACTTTTATGTTTAGATTACAAGCCTAAAAGCTAAAAACTAAGGACACCTCCGCTCGAGTCGCGAAAATGCCAACTGACTGGCCCGCTCGGTATCGCAGAGATGGGCAAGGCTCGAATGAACACAGCCGGCGAGTAAGATGGCGGCCACCAACCTCAGCGCACAACTTTATCGCAATACTAATGACGTGCACTTTCGTGCATTCGACGATAACTAATAATCGGAACCTGCGGCGATAATAATTAACTAGAATCAATTTAGTAATTGAAGCAACCACGCATTATTCCGAATATTATGACTTTGACAGAACACATAGACGCAGCAAACGTCACGTCACTAAGCAATCGACCGTGCGACTAGCAGCTCCACCTGTCACACATCACAGGAACTACATCCTGTAGGGTCAAAAGTGGGGTTTCGAAAGAATAACCAAAATCATGGGATGGGTGGAACGGTCTAATGACCACACAACAAAGTGACCGGAAGTAGGCGATAGTTATGTGTAGTAAAGGGCATTTACTAGTAGTACACAGTTTTTAACGTGGGAAAAAACGAACATTGTAGCAATTTTTAAATGAGTATAATTATGAAGGCTAAACTATTTAATTGCATATCAGTAGAAATGATCGTGTAACAATTAAATCCATATAAATAACCCTTATCAACATTTTATTTTCATGTTACTATAGTTAACTCGAGACTAGTAACGCCATCTAGGGCTTCCTGCCGGAACCAGCAAAGCTATGCGAGCGACCTCAGCGCCTCCACCGGCGAACGACATTAACCGGAATCAGGCGGGTTTACGTTAAACGCGAAGATGCCCGAATTTTGTTAAAGCGGTGACGTCATTTGGAAAGTATTTGGCTGTTTGAAAATTCCGTTAAGTAATGGTAATATTTTTTTGCATTGACCTTGTTGTCTTGATCTACGCAAACTTACGAAGGCCACATCGGTATAATCATTAACGAAGTATGTAGCTACATCTAATTTACTTCTATCTAGTTGTCAATGTGCATATCTTTTAGTTCGTACCTACCTACTCGTAGCAGGAAGCGTCCAATTGTTTCATTTAACTTTACCAAAATTTCAGTTGCACTTTGCATTACTCATGTAGTGTAGGTGGGTACTAAGGTGAATTTATGAGTTATATCTCCTTTTTCACGTAATAAAATCAAATTCTGTTTCAGATATATATAGGTTTACCTTTAGGTGTATATGTATGAATTTTCAATAGAGATCCAAAATTATTCATTCAAATACAGTCTATCGTACAAACAATAGCAAAAAAAAAACAACAATGTCACCTTTAATTAACTGTTCAGAATTTACAGAGTCAAAGAAATTGTAGTGACCCTGACTACAAAGCTGGTGGTCATGGGTTTGATCCCGGTAAGGGGATTATTATCATCCTGGACATACCTATTTATCTGAAACTGTGAGCATATAATATAATTATAATATATTGTCACCTGGAGAATTATCGGAAAACTTAAACTTTATTTAAAAGTTGAAATAGATAACATATACTTAAGAAAAAACGACGAGGACCTCCGGTGTTCGAGACGGGATTCGAACCCAGCCGCGATAGCTGGAGATGCGGGTTCGAATCCCGTCTCGAACACCGGAGGTCCTCGTCGTTTTTTCTTAAGTATATGTTATCTATTTCAACTTTTAATTTATATAGTAGTATTACTACTTAAAAATCAAAGCAAATCAAAAAATATTTCATAAAAAATAATTTGATTTGTTCTTAGTTTTAAACTTTATTTAGTTTGAGGTTTGATATTATCCCAAAGTTAAAAATAAGAAACATTAGATTTCATCATCATCATTATCATTTCAGCCATAAGACTTCCACTACTGAACATAGGCCTCCCCATTTTACCTCCACATGTACAGGTTGGAAGCAACCTGCATCCAGCGTATTCGGGCGACCTTAAGAGGTCATCTGTCTATCTTGTGGTCGGACGTTCTACGCTGCACTTGCTAAGCCTGGTCTCCACTTGATGTGACTGATTTCATAATGATTTAATAAGGAATAATTAAATAAAATTGTAAGAATGACGAAAAATTCCGAAAATTAACTCTTATTACAATGGAGTACAGGTGATATATTAATAATGTTCATAATTATAATTTATATTTATTGAAATAATTTTTATAATTATTAAAATTACATACTTATGAAAAAAAAAATCACCAATTTATAAATATAATGTTAAATTATATAGACAGTTTAATATGAAACAGCAATATCATGGAGACCATATGTTAGCCCATACTGGATAAGGCGAGCGATGCCTTACATGGACTTGACCCGAACATGCTCTATGCAACACAAGAACTAACATCTGGAGGCTGACTCATACAGTTAACTATACTTTATTTATAATATGTCAGGTCACAGATGTCTCATTACTCTCATTGCTCAACTGAAGATAACAAATATTTTAAATATACCTACTATTATGTTCCCTCAATCCGATCTTTGAAATAGTAGTTCCATGTACTTGATAATTAAAATATATTTAGGTATTTAGAATTTGTCAAATCAGAGTGGGTATGGTACAGTCAAGCTGTAAATTGAATGCAAGAAACTTATAGGTAGGTGCAAAAATATAGCCTATCCTCTTACTTATGTGGGCAAAACAAAATAGAATACCTATAATATATATATATATCAGTGGATTCAATCAATTCATATTTTTGCATGCAACTTTATGTAGGTTTTGTCATGTGGGTAGACTACTAAAACACTCAATAATATAAGATTTAATTATTAACATTCTATTTTTCAATAAAGTTAAAAAGATTTTTTTTTGTTTTATCTCTTCATTTGTTAACTGATTCAGTGTGGATGGCACGACAGGCGAGTCATCAATGTTTTTAACGTGTGGCGTATGGCATGAGAGGAGTGTCATCATACTCTATGGCGTAAGGCACACCTGTTGTGTCATGAAACAATTGATCACTGCTACAGTCAAAAGGTGAAAATGGAAGATGCAATGAATCGGTTAATTAGTGAGAGAAAACTCTGCCACAAGTCAAATTGGTTCAAAATGCTTAATTATCATCTTCTCTAATTAGCAGTTCAATGTGACCTACTAGTCATCTTTATGCCGATATGATATCTGCATATGTAAAACTCATTTAGTTTTATATCTTGCATCCAGCAATATTTAAAAATATGATAAGTGTAAATATATACCTAAATACCTATTAATATTACCTATATATGCAAAAGTCACACTGTACCTATGTCTGTTAAAATATTATAGTTTATTGTATTATGTTACCATTTAATGCTTAACTTAAACGACTACATCCATTTGAATTATATTTGTTAGGTATGGAGGATGTTTGAGTTCAAGTTCAAATGAAAAGAGGGGTTGAAGTTCGTATAGGTAAGCTATGCAGATAAAGACACGGGCAAAAGCTAGTGCATAATGCATTAACATTTTTAAAGACTGCAACAGATTTTAACTATGCGGTACATATTTTGTAGGGTAGACGAAGCTATGAAGTATTTTGAATATTTTAACAGTTGAATTGTAAACAAGGATTGATATTAAAAGAAATTATGTGATTGTTGGGTAAGTTTGCTTCCTCAACCCGCTGGTACATAAGTGGCATTAACAATTGTTCACTGGGTATGTAATGTTGAATAATTTAGAAAGTCTGCACCCACACACATCTACGCTGGCTGTCTTAATGGCTGATGCTACTAAATTAATGATTGTATTTTCATTACTTATTTATGACTTTTTGAATAATGAAAAAAAATCATCTTTATTAAAATAGGACTAAGATGACTCAGGAAAACTTTCTGTCTAAAATAATAGATTTTTATCTCAGTAGGACAATAAGATCTTATCAGTTTAGCTTTTGTCTGTTTCTTATTGAAACCACTTGAGATAAAAATGATAAAATAACCAGGGCATGTTCAATCTAGTTAAAGTTTAAGACCGTCAATTCGAAACTAAATTACTTAAACAATTTGAATTGTTTAAAAATTCCGATCGTCAATTATTTTATTTATAAGTGTAATCAAGAGTCAGGTCAGCCACGTGGTTGCAGTGACCGCAGCGACATCTGGCGAATATCAATGCACTACTAAGCGTAAACATGTCAAACGAAATGTCAGGCTCAGCTGATCGGACGCGAGTAATGCTCGCCGCCGCTCAGCGTCAACATTCCGCTTCAACGAGAGTAAAAATAGTTCTGGCGCAGTTCGCCCACCTAACATGCCAGCGCGGCCCACCAATAACTCAAATAATATAGGACATTACCCTTTTCAAAGCAGTGTTCTTGATGTTCTGCAATTCATTCTTGATGATCGAAAATTTCATCATCGTATCTGATGAAAATATTGAGCTGCCGAAGGCTAGGCCCGGGTAGTCGGCACAGCGCCGCCGCCTGCGGCTCTCGCGCTCCGCCAGCACCTCCGTGCACACGCTGGTGCAGCGCAGCCGGGCCAGCTCCGCCGTCTCCGGATCGTCATCCGACGCCTCCGCGAGCGCGGGCACCTCCGCACCGTCTCCGGCCGACCTCTCTTCTTTATTTGAAAAATCATCGTCCGAACTATCGCGCAATTCTACGCTCGCTATTATTTTATCAAATTCGTCTTCATCGTCAATATTCGAAAATTCCTCTATTACGTTTCGATTCGAAAGTGTATCGTCACCGTTCGTCCTTGTCACTTGTTGAGATTCACTAACACTATTGACACAAGGCACAACATCGTCTGTTTGACTGTTTAAGGTCACTTGTTGGGACGGATCAGTGTTCGCGTTTGTGGGGGCGGGCGCCCGATCGCCCCGGAGCCGCGGGTGGTGTTGGTGCCCCCTGCGCCGCACGGGGTGCGCCCGTGGGCGTGGGGCGCGGACGCGGACATTTCTGCTCTCGGCGCGCTCCGGCCGCGCTGGCTCAGGCGGCCGCCATGTTGACTGGCGTCTGCATCGTCTCGCCGCGCGCGGCGCTGCCGTCGCCACTCTGCTGCCATCTTTTGTTTAACTTTCCGATCTGCTTTACCGACCGAGCGGAATCTTTTGTTTACACTATTGCGCGCGAGTTCTAAAAACTTCTGTTGTTGATACTAAATAAACTGATTTATAAACAGTTTCAAGTAGTATTAACGATATACATTTTACATCCGTTTCGATATTTGAAAATAAATAATTTAAAATTCATCTTTAAAGACTCCGATCACCTCAATCAAGGCTATTGATTGAGTCGTTAGAAATCTCAATCTCGTACGTAAGGCACGTCGACGGGCGCGTCTATTTTTACCGAAACATCGGGCATCGGGGCCATATTAGGTGTCAGAGGCTGAAAATAACCTCGCGAGCGGATCTAGCCCCCTGGAGCGCGGTATTGAAGTACGTTATGCACCGGACAGCATCTTATAACAACTACTAAACTGAAAACCGGCATGCCTCACATGTTTCCGTCGTCACATCATACGTCATTCCATTGTCACCGGACGAAATAGATTGGAATGTTTATAAAAGTTTAAATTTAGATGTACCTACATTTTCCTCACGTGGGTCTTGTGCCGTCACAATGATGTGGTACAAACAAGAAGTAAATAAACCTACTACCCGCAAATATTAAGTCTTTGGAGCAAGAATTCATTGTTACCTAACCTTGAACTAACAAAGAGTAAGATGTCGGAATATGATTGCTTTTATTGTTCATTAATTCACCCTTTTTACAAATTGCAGGTATGTCAGGCGAGTTGGTGTAAGGCCGTAGGCCTTGGTGTAAGCACGTGTAAGTAAGGGTGTAATGTACCTAAGTAACATAACCAGGGACTTATTAAATTATGTCGAAATTATGAATTTATAATACGCATATGTATCTAAGTAGTGTACGTCTACGTGTAAGTCTGCCCTTAATCCAAATACTGAAAATTCACTTCACTTAATAATAAAATAACCAGTAGAGTACCTACCTAAATTAAATTGAAGTAGGTTAGTATATATCTATAAACTGCAGCTGAGCTAACACAGAGTCGCATACCGACATTATTTTTAAGACACTTCTATAGTCCTATGCAAGCTTGAAGCTATTGAGTTGATATTGACTGAGTTCGGGTATATTAAATTAAGTTTCCCGAGAGTTTGTATTATACAATACTAGGGCTGACTGTAATATTTTTTTGTGAAAACTTTCAGACCTCCTCCTATCGGTACCTTGACCTCGACACAATCTCGTGGACACTCTTTTAGAGACGCTTGTAATGATTTAATGTAATTTATGTCTTTTACTTTAAATTAAGCGTTTTTATTTTTATATAGGTTAAGAACAATGACTGGGTAAAAATAAGAAATTGTATTTATTCCGTGACTTGGCATAATTTCATTTTCCTTTCATATGCATTTTTTTTCTAACAAGGCTTGGACTCACGAAATTTAGGGCTTAGGGCGTGCAGCCGGACTGCAATCCTATAGCAATTTTTATAGTATCTGTGCAGGTGCAGTCGACCTGCAGTCCCTATACTAATTTTACTCAGAATGTGCAGTCCGTCTGTAATTCTGTATCGGGCCTTATAGTCAGAGAGTCCTTTATGCGGCATATTGCGGAGAGTTTGAGTAAAACCCTTACATTTTCATAGGCTTATACTTTACGAGGCTAAGGAAAATATTTATCTACATTATCACTATTTCCATTTTATTTCATAGGTACTATCTTTCAAACTTCAGACCGGCGTACTTTGTACCTCCTGAAAGTCTATGAAGTCTTTTTTGTGTTTTATTTTTTCTTTTTAAAAGCATACTATAAACTTTTTAGCCAAGACGATCACAACGAACCCAAAGTCGTTCTTTAATCGGTTCAGTCGTTCTCGAGTTAATTAATATAGAAAATATAGAAGATAAATGATAGGGTTCAGTTTTGCGTAATTTGTGAACGTTTGTGCCCGTTAAGCTAGGAGGATATAACCAATATGGAGTAGCCATTAACAGGCGTTCCCCTCTGCCAAAATTACTCGGCCGCCGGTCATAGTTCTTGAACTTGTGTGAATATAACTTATGCTAGTGTTTGATAATATTATCGTGAGCGTGTGCGACGCACGTAAGAAATGCTAGTGTATGCTTAGTGTTAACATTATTTATATGTGCTCACCCCCGCGCCGAAAGCGGCAGAATTTTTCCGATAGAAATTAGTGCGTGTGTCGGCTCCATATTGGTTGTATCCTCCTAGCCGTTAAGAGGTATACAAAAAGTACTCACGTTCTGCAAAGCCTTCTCCTTCTCCTCCAGCTTGCCGTTGACCTGCATGAGGGACTCCTGGGTCTGGTCAAGGTCGTTCTCAATGGCCTGGATCTTCTTCTGGAGCTGGCGAGCCTCCTCCTCGGCCTGCACGTCAACAATTGTGTTAGAAACGGAACTAGACAAAATGTTACAGGAGTACGTTCAGTTTGAAAGACTATTTTAAAAGCTACTAAGTTGGGGTAAGAGATAATGAATTCTGTTTCTCTATATCTGGTAAATTAACAAAAAATGAAAAAACCTACTATAGTATTATTTAGTTAAAATGTCGTATTATGACGTCACGCCTAATTAAATTTGATTGATTCGGTTGATTGACATTAGAAATACCTCAGAGTCCAATATTTTTATTTATGTAATTGAAGGACTAATCACCAGATTTGTTACGTTGTAATAGTTTGGCTTGTGGACGTAACAGTTCAGTAAGAAAATTTGCTTCTTGCACCGCACCACCGCTACCATGCACAAGCCAGTACCCTTACCATGGGTTATGCTTATGACTTTGTGGTTTTCGATAACGAGTATGGAGTTTACTATCTGTGCATCTCGTTCGCACTAAAATAGTACAAGCGAGATGCACAAATAGTAAAATCGATACTCGTTATCGAAAACGTCAATGTCACAACTCATGGTAAGTGTACAGATGAGGAATTGCAAAGATGTAAAGTGACTTCCTGCTGCGCTATCTTCGCAACTGCTTTTACATCCCCTACCTACAGCGACGCCCTTAACAGTACTACCAATGATAAGTATACAGCTCAATTTCTTAAGCCCTTGATCTAACTTGGATTTACCGTCTCACAAATATTGGTAGCATTGGCCTGCAATTTTTAGCCTAATGTGGACGTACTCCTTTGTCGCAAAGGTTGGCACGCTTGGGCATTCCGATGTGGACGTACCTAACGGCTTCACAAATATTAGTAGCATTGGCCTGCAATTTTAACCTGATGTGGACGTACTCCTTTGTCGCAAAGGTTGGCACGCTTGGTCATTCCGATGTGGACGTACCTTCTCGGCGCGAAGGTTGGCATCCTTGGCCTGCTGCTCGCACATGAGCGCGCGGTCCAACGCGTTGTCCTTCTCCAGCTTCATCGCCTGCATCTTCTTCTTGATCGCGTCCATGGCGGCGGTTTGTTTTGTCTATTCCCTGGGTCAAAATCTATGGACAAATAAAAATAAACTTAATGTTTGCTAAGTTTTATACATACTTGTTTAATAATTGACTATAGGTAGAAGGCAGTGCAGTTAAATAATAGTTATACCTATTCATAGCTTTTCCTCATGATTTCGTAGGCCAGGCATGCCCGTCTTTAAAGAATATCATATTATGTATAAACACTATGTCCTTTCTCATAGCTCAAACTCTCCATCTCAAATTTCATCAAAAATGGTTCAGCGATTGAAGCATGAAGAGGTAACAGACATACACATAGAGAGTTATATCATCAACGAACTAATATCGGTGCAGCGGCGGAAAGCGCCGAAATTGGCAAACGTAACAAATATAAGAGCCTGATGAACAGAGAGTGCTATTTTGTACCGTTTGACGTAGAGACGTAGGTCCATGGGGTCCCAGCGCGCACAAACTTTTTGCAGAAATCGCGAAGCGTTTGGAGCGATACCGCGAACATCGAAGTTCGCATGTTTCGGGCATCTTTCTCTTTTCCTCCAATTAAGGTGTCATGAGAGTGACAGAGACAATCGTCCGAAATTTACGAATATCGTTGTTCACGGTAGCGCCACTGGTTGATGTAACTGGTGACCGAAAAGCTGGCGGCTTTTTCCCACAATGTATCAGCATTGCGATACAACGAGGAAATGCCGGCAGCATCCTTGGTACAAAGTCTCAAGGGCCTATTTTAAATTTAATAACTAGTTAAGTACCTACTCCTATTTTAATGAATGTAATTATTGTGAATAGAGATTCAAAGAATGAACGAATATATTAATTTATTACGCGCTAGCTTTTGGTACCTTATCCTCTTCACGAACAGTTAATCCGATAAACGGAATGCAGGTAAGGAATGCGTAAGCCTGTTTTCGATAATACCGACTTAAATCCTTTACAATGCACTTAATGCAGGCCTGCCTTTTAATGTACAGTCAGCAGCAGAAGTGGCTAAGCGTTTGAGGTGTTCAAAATGAGGTCGACACATCTCTATTGTCAAGAGAATAAGAGCGCGTGTAGGTCATTTTGAACACTTCAAACGCTTAGCCACTTTTGCTGCTGACTGTACTTGAGACTTAGTCAGACTTTTTTTTTTTTTTATGACATAGGCGGCAAACGAGCAGACGGATTACCTGATGGTAAGCAATTACCGTCGCCCATAGGCACCCGCAACACCAGGGGAGTCACAAGCGCGTTGCCGGCCTTTAAGGGGGGTTGGAGCTCTGGGAACCTTACTCACCATCAGGAACACAACACTACATACCTGAAAGGTAGCAGTGCTATTATGGCTGTGGTCTTCTGTAAGGAGGAGGTACTTCCCCAGTTGGGCTGCCCCAGATTCAAGCGTGATGGTCATCGCTGTGCCCTACCTCTCATTGTTGGACGTAGTTTAAGGAGATACCCGGGTCCGTTCCACCAACAGACACCATTCTCTTTGAAGAGTCACATTAGCCATGGTGAACAGTATTCGGTGCCGTGTGATGCCGGCAGACTAGAATAGCACCACTCCATCTCCTCCCGCGGGTGTCGTAAGAGGCGACAAAGGGAAAAATTCTACGGACGGGCTGCGTCCGTCGAAACCCAATCTACAGCTACTGCGGTCGCCAACCCGCCTGCCAAGCGTGACGACTATGGCAACTACCCCTAAGATGATACAAGTCATATCTGTGGGAGGCCTATGTCCAACAGTGGACTGCATACGGCTGAAATGTTAACAGTATACTATTCGCGCTATTATAGCAGCGTAGAGTCGACGCCAGCACAGGGTGCCGATTTTTGAGAGTCGTGCATTCGAATTCATAAAACTTTGACAACGAAAGTAATCACACACAAAAGTTTCTTACCATTATTTTTGCACAAAATGTATAGTTTCGATATCCATGATTTTTTATTTATATCATTCATGCTTCTTAAATACCATTTCTTCGTGTTTGAGAGAGTTTAAAATGTCACGATTCGAGCGTCGAGTGCTCAAAAATCGGCCCCATCCAAAGGTAAATCTTGGCTTGGTGACACTTGGTAATTATGTGATACTACATACTATCTTCTTTATAGCACAATAAAGTGCAATGAGTATCTTCTCTCGCTATAAGGAAATGTAAGCTAGGTTTGGCAGCAATTTGTTGCTTGCAATTGACCATTGAGAAATCCGTGTAAGATAACTAATGCAGTGTCACCAAATTACCGTCGAGCTTTTCGCGCTACTCGATTCAATCTAATCATGCCGGCTCAGGTGAGGAAGGATTAAGAAATAACTATATAAAAAAGGAATTTAACATACTAAATTCTGCTGTAATTTGTTCGGCGCAGCCTTATGTTTAATAAAGATTCCTGGTTGACTACGGAACCCTAAAAAGGACGCCGGCTATTTTTAGCCGCGTACGTTGCTCTCGAAACTTGACCGAGCCGTTGCTAACCATAACTCACGTTTGTACAGTCGGTATAACGTGGGGTCAGTGTTCGTTGTGGTTTAGGATAAGATTTAATAATATCATTGCGATCCCCTGTTTGTTGATGCTCGAACGATATCGATAGGTATATCTTTTTTTTCGAATGCGAGACCATAGAGTATATTGAATTAGTAGGCAAAGGTTTCCCAAACTTTTTATTTCTATCTTTTTTGTTACGGACATTATACGTGCTGCGACAAACACTTTGCCGGGTTTTTCCTAGATTTAACTTCAAATCACGATTCGCTTGAATATATGAACTGATATGAATATACAGAAATCCTGACGAATTATCTAAGTTCTTAATTAGACCTCATTTTAGAATCCTCAATTAAAATGTCACAGTATAGTAGGCAGCTACCGTTAAAGAATTAAATCCAATAAGAACGACGGGAATGAACTGAGTACTTATCGGGCGATTAAGTTTTTTTCTGTCGGCACATAAAGGTAATGACAACAAACTGCCTCACATTAACCAGTATAACCTAACCTTTAACCGTTTAAAACCAAAATGTGAATTTAATTTCATATCAAAAACTGACACACACGCGTTAATCATCGGTTCTCAGAGGCTCTAGTGTAAGTTTCTTTTGGCGTAAAAAAAGGTTTACGAACGCATAAGTGATAATGTTATTTATATGGGAAACGCAAAAGTTACGTTAAAAACTTACACTTAGAGCTGGTTTGGCAGTGAGGTCCGCGAAAATTCGACAAAAGTTCGACAATTTTGAGCATCTCTTTTACTCCAATTAGCTTTAATTAGAATGACAGAGACAATCGTTCAAAATTTAGGAACTTCGATTTTCACGGTAGGCCGTCACCAAGTAATACTGGTCACTAGCTGAACTTCACTATAAGACTTTGTGACGCTGCAATCGCATCTGTTGAATTCCCGAGCTGTACGGTACCCTTACCATGAGTTGTGACAATGAGGTTTTCGATAACGTTTATCGAGTTTACTATCTGTGCATCTCGCTTGTACTATTTTAGTACGAACGAGATGCACAGATAGTAAACTCGATACTCGTTATCGAAAACCTCAAAGTTACAACTCCTGGGGCGCTACCGCAAAACCCGATATTCGTAAATTTCGGACGATTGTCTCTGTCACTCTTATGACGCCTTAATTGGAGTAAAAGGAAAAGATGCTCGAAATATACGCACTTCGATGTTCGCGGTACCGGGCCTGTACCGTTACCATGAGTTGTGACATTGAAGTTTTCGATAACGAGTATTAAGTTTGCTATCTGTGCATCACGTTCGCACTAAATAGTACAAGCGAGATGCACAGATAGTAAACTCGATACTCGTTATCGAAAACATCAATGTCCCGACTCATGGTAAGGGTACTGAACGGTAATGCCGCTGTGATTACTTTTAACCACGGAACGTATTGTTCTAATCGGTGACCATTCTTTTGAAATACTTTTTAAGACAAGCCTTTGACAAAACTTTTATTTGTTTTTTATTTGATTGATAACTTTGTTTTTATTGTACGTAACAGTTTTTGATTTCTCTGACTCATTTAGTTATGCTAACACAAATGAACTCTACGGTAAGCTCCAGACAGTTTATTTTTATGCAATTATAAGTTTGGCTACAGTAAAACTTATATCTAACCTTTTAATGCCTGGCGTCCTACGTATAGTACATAAGCCCCAGTTAAGTTTCGACTCTTTGTTAATGTGACAGAGTTCAAATTGAGCAGGGAAATTTTAAAACCCAGTCGTCAGGAGGCTAAAACACATTCCTGCAAAACTGTATCTTTAGTTTGCTTACAGGTGAGTTTCTAAATACACATTAGTAATAAAATAAATAATTAAAATAGCCTCTATGAGTAACAGTTTTTGTAAAGCAAAGTAAGTGTTGTGAATTGTTGGTACCTATTTAGCTAACGTTATGCATTAATGCATATTAATAATTAATAATACCTATACAAATACTTAAATACATAGAAAACACGCATGGCTCAGGAATGCACGCAAATATGACACAAACTGGCCTGTCTGGGGTTCGAACCCAGGAACATAGGCTTCGTAGGCAGTCACTACACACTAGATCAGAGCGGTTGTCAAAAATCTTTTAATTAAGTACCAAATGTTATAATAAAATGCGATTTGAATAATAATTGCTTCTACAATTGTTTTCATAGAAGTGTAGGTCAAATTACTGTTTTCATACTTTATGATTATGAATCATTTATTTGAATACTTGTTGTTGGAATCGTCGGGTGGTGAATAAGGCTTTCGATATTATACGGTAACAGAAAGATCCTGAACCTTCTTTTTCCGCTAACTGTCCAAGTCAAACTGATGATTCATAAGAAAGCGATTTGAACTGTGACTCAAACATCCTATAAAAAGGAAAAAAGATGGTGTTCGCGCGGCCCTGTACCGCGAACATCGAACTTCGTAAATTCGAAGCATCTTTCTCTTTTTTCCCAATGAAAGCGTCATGAGAGGGGCAGAGACAATCGCTCCAGGTGATTTTTGAGAGACGTGCACTCGAATTCAAAAAACTTTGTGGAAGAAAATAATCGCACACAACCGTTTTTCACCATTATTCTTGCATAAAATGTATAGTTTCGTTACCCACGATTTTATTTTCTGTCTTTCATGATTCTAAAATACCATTTTCACCTCAGCAGCTCGAACATGTCTACTTTCCTCACTCCAGGGAGTGAGGAAAGTGCGACTTTCCTCACTTTCAGAGAGTGAGGAAAGTTGCTACTTTCGTCACTCCAGAGAGTGAGACAAAGTAGCTTTTTAATTGACGACCGGTCTGGCCTAGTAGGTAATGACCCTGCCTAAGAAGCCGGAGGTCCCGGGTTCGAATCCCAGTCAGGCCATTTATTTGTGCGATGAGTTCCTAAGTCATGGGTGTTTTCTATGTATTTAAGTATTTATATGTATCTATTTATTATAATGGGACATACACATAACACCACTACCACGTTCGGACCCTCACAAATTAATCAAATATTATAATTTTGAAATTTACATATATTTTCAAATGAAAAATATTTAAACAAAATATTAAGTAATGAAGCCAGTGCAGTCGCAGATAAAACACTTAAATGAATGTGGTTAACCTGACGTTAATTTTTTTACAAGATTTTATTTAACTTGATGTATGTATTTGTATATTTATCCGGATGGAATCTTGCAACTCAATTTTGAAGCAGACATCTTTAACCGATTGAGCTGAAATTTAGCACACAAATTTATGTAATTTCGGTTACAATGCAATATTATGGTACCATTGATCTGATCTGATGCTGGAGCCAGAAGGTAGCAAAAGCAACTCCTAAAATACACAAGATAAACCCGTGGTGTTTTAGGCTCATTAGAATCCTTTCGAAGAGTAGATGACGATTGTGAAAAAAGTACAGTCAGCAATAAAAGCTTGTACTAAAACTGAAATTTTTGGCAACTTATTTAACCTTTAATATGTTCTCACTACTGAGGTGAAAAGTTGTATGTGTCACACTAGAGTAAAGTTATTTTACATCTCGTGTTTTTGAGTGCCTCGCTACGCTCAAGATTCTAACACTAGAATCACTCGCTACGCTCGTGATTCAATTATAGAATCTTTCGCTTACTCGGGACTCAAAACAAACACTCGCAAGAAAAAACAACTTTCCTCTCTTGTTGCACAAATAACTATTCTTCGTGTTTGAGAGAGTTTAAAATGTCACGATTCGAGCGTCGAGTGCTCAAAAATCGGTACCGCGAACATCGAAGTTGGCTTTATTTTTAAGAGAATAAGGGTGTCAAGATCAAACTGAACACCTGGCCCGTTTAGCAACTTTTGCTTATTGTACACTTGAGCTACACACTACACGTTTAAAATTGTATGGTTTCGTTATGGTAGAAATTAACAGTTATACAGTGTGTAAATGTAATGCGAGCAAATATTCAGATAAAGATTTTATTAGTATCAGGTTAAATGCCTTTTTTATGTGTGTTGTAACGTTTTTTTTATATATGCTTGCATAATTTAGGCATTGATACAACCACTTTTTTAATATGTGGGTCTGAACTGGGTATACTACCAGAATCTTGGATTTTGATTTGACTAAATTTTGGAGCAGTGATATGTAATCATATCAGAAAATTCGGCCAAGTTAAGTTAGCGGAGCGAAGCCCTAAGGAGCTATGTGAGCACATCAATGAGAACAGGGAAGGAATGTCATAAGCCTTAAATCACGGGACTGACGCCGGACCGGTTCCCGCAATGGTCCCTAAACTTTGCAATCACGTTTCGAATCTTTAGTATTGAACACAAGAATACGATAGAGCACAGCTAATGTCATCTAGCTGTTTCCCAACCTTGCTAGTGGGATCCGTAGTGTTAGTCTTTAGGGGGGATGCATAGGTAGATGATCATATGTACCATGGTTGACCATGTAATATAAATGAAAATGCTTTAAAAAGTATTTTCTGTTGTCAACATTTGGTACATGCATCCTTTACTTTGAAAACCATGATGGTCCTCGGTCCGAGTAAGGACATTTATTTCTGTGATGAGCGTAGATATGTTATAAACTTTTTTTTTTAATTCTTAATTTTTTTTATGACAAAAGGTGGGAAACGAGCAGACGCATTGCCTTATGGATGGATCCGCGAAGTACCAACTTGCTGCTTTAGATTCAATAGATAAACGTGCCAAGAAGCTCATTGACGATCCTGATCTGGTGGGGGCAAAGCTGCAAAGCCTCGAACACCGAAGGAAAGTCGCATGCCTATCGGTATTTTATAGGATACATTTCGGCGAGTGTGCGAGTGGTTTGCATGAACTCATTCCACCATCTCCATTTAAATATTATGGGACGAGGCGTGCGTTGAGATTCCATCCCTATGTTGTGGATATTCCTTCAACCAGAACAAAGCGCTTTGCTTCTACTTTTCTGATTCGCACAGCTAGGGAGTGGAATTCTCTTCCAGCTGATCTTTTCCCGGAGCAATACAACCTGGGTATCTTCAAGTCGAGAGTGAATAAGCACTTGCTAGGTAAGCATGTTCCATCGTCGGCCTCATTGTCACTTACCATCAGGTGAGATTGGGGCCAAATGCTAACCTATCATTTATAAAAAAAAAAAAAAAAAATTACCGTCGCTCATGGGCACTCGCAACACCAAGGGAGTCACAAGCGCGTTGCCGACCTTTAAAGGGTGTTGGAGCTCTGGGAACCTTACTCACCATCAGGAACACAACACTACATCCCTGAAAGGTAGCAGTGCTATTATGGCTGTGGTCTTCCGTAAGGAGGAGGTACTTCTCCAGTTGGGCTTCTCCAGACTCAAGCGTGATGGTACTTCGCTGTGCCCTACCTCTCATAAATAGTAAAACAGTGGAAGTAATTCTTAGCAATATTAATCGTGTATAGTTTAGAAACCACTGGCTATAGCTATCTCGTTAAAGAAATATTATAATCCAAGTACAATAAAAGGCACGTCCGAACGGCGTGACGATTGCATCTTCTGCATTCCTTTCGTGCATTATGGCTGTTTGTCTGCCTACGTATCGTTAAATATTTATCGTAAATATAGTCACAAGATTGTTGATAACGCTTGTATTATTACGATTCGTACATCATTTTCTGTATGGTTTACTTTTGCTACCAGCAGCTATTTTATGTAGACTATTGTTAGTTACAAACGAAGAACAATAAATGGACTTGAAGATATATTTTATCTGGTTAAGGTTTGACTGTTTAGGAGTATTGTGACATTCCTGCGGCCTACTAGTAAATATTTAAAATAATAATCACCGATAGGTATTTAAAGCACAAAATCCATCAAATTTGGACAGAATATTGCTTATATAAACGCGAATATATATTAAAATTTTATATGTATGCATTGTATGTAAATAAAGGTACTGTCATTGTTTTGCGCAGTTAATTGCTGACGCAAGACGCTGCACTCATTGGCCACCATCCAAAAAGTACCCAGTTAATGGCCACTTGTCAGCTAACTATATCTATTTACGTTTAGTTATGGTCGATTAAGAATCATGCCCTAATTACGAAGATTGATTGGTTCACGGGCTAAGGATTGTAAGGACAGGTTCATCTTGATGCAAGGTTTGTTGTCTATCTAAATACGTTGAAAATACATTTCAGATTTTGGCAGAATGTATGGTATGGTACAGTAAAACTATATTTACGGAGAACATTAATTATAGGTCCTAACCTAACGTATCACAGAAGTCCACTGCTGGACAAATGCCTTCCTATAAAGACCGCCTGGAAGCGATCTCTGAGTATGGGCCACTGTAGGTAATATATATAATAATAAATTATAAATATTTTAAGTGCAAGTCAAGTGTAATGTCAAGATATAACATGTAAAGAAAATGTTGTTTTGCTTAACAATCTATAGTAAAATATTTACCATTTAAATGCTATATTAGTTATGTATATTTAGTAATGTGTATATTGTTTACTTAACCTAACTTCCTAGCGGTGTCATTTAATCCGAAAAGTTACAGCAATTGTAATGAAATAAAGAGAAGAGCGACGCAATCACAACCTTGATTAACTTTAGCTTCGGGCCTCAAGGGTACATATTTTCCGGTATTTCAAGTGTTTTACGTTGAAACAACGATATTGGCGTGCCTTAAAAGTGTATATATAAAACGAGGTAGCTTAAAAGTGTTTTTCAATGAGATTCTGTCGTTTTTTAGGGCTCGAACTTCGTAAAACTTCGTAAAACGTGCTTTAATTTGCAACTATAGAGGTGCAGACCATTCTTGAAAAAAATAACAAGACTTAGACATCAGCTTCAGTCAGACTCACTCAAAGTGTTCAACAAATCGATTAACAATCGGAAGGTGAGACAAAAACTTTTGTCAAGTTGTAAAAAAAAAAGGATGGCAGATACTTTTATTACGTTGCTTCATAAGCTGACTGTACATAAAGTACACCATTACGGTTATCCATAACGGGGATCGATTTTATCGCGACTTATTACAGCTTAATGAAACCTGCTGCCCAAATTAGGAAGGTGATCATACCTGTTGAGTGCTGAGTATCATGTCAAGGCAGAATGTATTCATGTCAAAGTCTTTAGGCTAGTAGTTGTAAAAAAGTAAGTACACTACGTACATTTACAATGTAGTTTGGTGACAATTCTGACGTCACAAAAGGACCTTATTTTTATGTATAATACTTTGAGTGATAAACTCTTTGCTCAAACTGTATTGTACAGGTAGAAGATCTAATGAAAGCATAAAGGAATAGCTTTTTGATTCGATTTTAATTTCTGTTTAGTTAACTACAAGGAGTCTTTTATGATCTAACAAATAGAATAGTTAAACGTATCTAGATAATATTGCTATCCTAAGCCATTTCCCCTCAATATCCTGATTTACTGCCATCTAAAATTAACTCGGCTGAAAAAAAAGTTTATCTACCGCACCGCGCATGCGTCTAACACCCCCGCTTCCCGCGCAAGCTCGCTATTGGCTGCGATCCTGGCTCAGTGCCAAAAGCGCGGCAAAACTTCTACATAGACAACTTCTATTGGCTGCCCGAAATGTAACTAACACCGCGGTATTCAAAAATAGAACGAGCGATTACAAAACTTCTGGGCTCTATCCCGGACTAATTATTGAAATTCCGATAGTACATTTAAGTTATATTTGTATTAATTACTTATGTTGTACATACATAATGAATAAAACATGAATAAAAGTATGAAGTAAATCAATATTATATGCAAAGCTATCTAACAATAATATCAACTGAAACTGATGTTTGCACCCTTTTTAATGACACCGACAATTATTAAAAAATAAAATAATTATACTCCTATAAAAATCCTGTTTAATCACTGCACTACCTTACCACCTCCACGATAATTAAAAAAAAAAAAAAAAACACTTTCACGGACACTATGGCACGGCTACTTACATGTCGAGTCGACGCGTGCTGTGGTGCGACTGGCGTGCTCGCGGCGGCCCGCTGCTGGTGTCGCCTTACGACCGCGTATGGAGATGGCTATTCCCCGCTCCGAGAATAAGTGTGAAGAAAAGCCTTTCGAATTGCGATTAAGTTCACTATAAGGAGCTTTGAGGATCTATAGAAAGCTTCACTGCAAAAATGCAATAAACTGGGTATCCCCAAGTACCTAGATTTTAAGATTGTAATTTTCTTTTTTCAAATCGTATGTCGTGAGCAAATCAGTATCTTATAAATTTAATAATTAAATCAATACTGATCATGTTGGGAAAGTATGCATAAATACAAGAAACCGCTTACGGGTCAATTAATTAACTGAGTAAATATCAGACAGCAAGAAACGTACCCTAAAATCCTATTATCCCGTTATCAGGAATACAAAAAGTACCTATCTGTCGTCTCCTGTAAGGTGGACAATCGTTTGTACTAAACTAATAGACTTATTCGCGTGTAAAATAAAGAGCATTTATGGGTTACACATTTATATGGCATTTGTCTTTCGGGGTAAAAACAAAATTTTGTTCGTGTCTTTTCCTGGGGACATAATAACATAACCAATTAGTTACCAATTAGTTTTTTGAATGGACTTTAATCCGCATAGACAATTTTTACTATTCCATCGTAGTTGGTGACGATAGCATAGATGCGCACAATCTGATAACTATAGACCACAGGAGAGACAAAAACAAAATAACAAAATGTTATTGAACCTTCCAGAAAAAGATAGAAACATTACGTTCGGAGAATATGGCCCCGAACTGCAGACAAGGCTAAGCCTATTCCGAAAATTATACTATATTTAAAGCTTTTGTCATCTTCAAGGAAAATTAATAAGAAACAATAATAACGCACAACTTAATCTTAATTCGTCCTAACTAACCTGTTGACCTATTTCCGAAGAATACACGTTGCCTTGGCTTTCGTCACATTTGATAAGCGGCCATAGTGGTAGTGCTATTTACGGCTTGCCAATAACAGGAAACCTCTGAATCATTCTAAGAACAGCTGACCATAACAAAGGTTTAGTTAACCACGTCATACATATTCGCTTCTTCACAGGAATCTCTCGAATCTACTTTAATTCAAATAAATTACGTTTTTGTCCTCATCACTAACTTTGACAATTTTATTTTCACCTCACGCGCTCGGAAAACCTTAGTTTATAGCGCGAAATCTGCGTGGAAAAGCTTATTTTATCCGCTAGCGTGGAAAAGTCATTCGAATTTCGAAGCCGATTGTTGTAATTCTCTGTGGTGCAAATAACTTTTTTTTAAATATAAAACTCCTTCAACGCGTGACTGACGCCGCTACCGCGAAAAACGATATTCGTAAATTTCGGACTATTGTCTCTGTCACTCTCATCGGAGTAAAAGAGAAAGATGCTCACAATATACAAACTTCGATGTTCGCGGTACCGAGCCTGAGTTCATATTAACCATAGATAATAACCAATCAAAAACATGATTTGATTACAGATTTTTCTTTATTTTTACTTACACTTTATTTTATGTCAAATAGGTTTTATTATAAATACTAATATTTTATGTTAAATTGGTTTTATTGTAAATACTAATAGTATTTCTGTTATAGTATTTATGTAATTTACATATTTTGGCTAATTAATCCATTAAATAAAAAAGAATTATATTGTTTATTTGATAAAGAAATTGACATGTACTTAATATTGTAATATCTGAACGCAACCGAAGAAAAGAAAAAAAATTAAAAGTTTTAAGTTATCACAATTCACGTAATCGCAAATTTGTCGGATTTGTCCTGTGCTAAGCTCTTTGAACTCAATGTTTGAACTATAAAAATTTGTGGTTCTAGCAGCGATGCCGATATGATTTCCTTGAAAAATCGCGCGATATGTTTCTTTTATTGTTTTTCT
Organism: Grapholita molesta; assembly: GCA_022674325.2. Taxonomy (NCBI): domain Eukaryota; kingdom Metazoa; phylum Arthropoda; class Insecta; order Lepidoptera; family Tortricidae; genus Grapholita; species Grapholita molesta. The sequence goes on from CP053137.2 coordinate 14,447,333, forward strand.
TCCCGCTCGAATTTTCCTCGCTGTAGTGAGGTGAAAAGATGTGTGTTCCGCATGGCTGCAAAATTATTTGGCGTCTCGTGTCTTGAAAGCCTCGCTACGCTCAGGAATCTATCTTTGAACCTCAACCTTCGCTCATGGTTCAATCATAGCTTCCTTCGCTTGCTCTGCTTTCAATTTCAACACTAACGCCAAATAACCACTTTGCAGCCTTGCATAACAAATAACTATTTAAAGGTTTATTTATTTACAATATTATAATAATTACTAGTACTTACTACTTATTACATTAAATCTGTGACAATTTTATTAGGAATGTTCCTAACAATTTGTTGTTATTAGGGTCCACATTGTATATTCAAAAATGTCAATATATTTCAAACAACTTATTATAATCAACAGTAACAAATGTGGGTCACTTTATATGTGGCAATGTCTATACAAATCGACCAGTTATTATTTCTTGTAGAGTTAAGTTGCCGATGCCATGTTATTTCATGTTCGCTAATTTATGTATTCGAGTTTTTTCATGTAGCGTTTTGTCATAAAGCGTTTTACAATATTATACATTAATAGGTAGGTTAGGTTTGTTAGTCATCTTCAGATGCCCGAAGGGCAAACAACCCAGACATACTAATAATGACTTCGAACATTATAAACCGCTTTATGAAAAAACGCTACATGAAAAAACGCGAATAAATAAATTTGCGATCATGAAAAAACGCGATGCGAAAGTTCGCTACTATGAAAATATGATTTTATATTAAAGATATGCTCTGAAAAAGAAAAACCTTATTATTTAAAATTTAAATCGGTGACTAAAACTACTTAAAGAAAAGCGACGACGAGCTCCGGTATCCGAGACAGGATTTGAACCCGCATCTCCAGCTATCGCGGCTGACGCCTTTAAAACTAAAAGGTTTTTTTTTATCATTATCTATATATCTTTTGACAGAGATTTTTAATTTATCAAATTAAAGTTTAACCTTAATATCAGAATTTGTAATATTATCATCGGTTGTCGCGATATTTCTCATTCTAACAATTTAAACTTCATCCTACCATATATTACTGTAGCATGCTACCATATAATTATTATAGTACTAGGGTTCACATAATATCTTTGTTTGTTTTTGTTAAGTAAATAAATAATTACATTTAAGGCAAATATCATACATAAGCAATTCGCAGCCATTTCTTTACCAAACTCATTCACGGAATTCCCTCGCCTTAAAATAAAATTATAATATATAAATTATATTTTACTATAAATATATAAATGATTAAGGTTATCGTATGTTTTGAAACGAATGCAGCTGCTCAAATATCTCACGCACACTAAATACTTACGTGGTTTATATATTTCACGTTTATATCATTATCAAAGTACCTGCTGTAACCCTTTAACGGATTTATTATAAGGGTGTCAATTACGCAAATAAATTACAAATAGTAATGGTGGATCCCTGTGTCTTATATAGGCTTAAAAGTTAGGTGGACATAGGTCTCCCATCGCACGCTTGGGAGGCAGGTTGGCGATCGCATTATGGTTTCTGGTTGCGGTTTATGGATTATACCCCGGATTTAAATATACAGGTCAGCAGATAAAGTCCCGCCACTTATGGCAACTATATACAGAGTGGCCCATTACATCGGTCAGTATGGGCAAAGTCTGCATGTAACTATAAGATAAGACATACAAAGATCTGTTTTTAGAAAGCATGTGGTCGATTTTAGGGATTAGACAAACTGCATCCATGTTTAATTATAGTATTTGTATTTAGATATAGTAATTTATGTTATTACGTGGTATGATCAAAACATAAAGATTTATGTCCTCTGGATCTGTTTTGCGACTACAACTATACAAACATACACATGTGAGTAGACGATAATTGGAAGCATTGCTCTTAAGTAAAGGCAATACCGTAAAAAGATTCTGGGTCGTCAGCAGCTGTCACGGACGCTGAGTCACCGAGCATCGAGGAATTTGTGGCGTAATTATGATATGTCATTCTTTTGAAACACTCGTACATGGAAATAAGTACGTGTATCATAAATATTTTTATCCATAGTTGACCATAGTTGTGTCAGCAAACACGCCTGTGACACTTCACTCCTAGACTAAGTAGATTACCTACACTGTAATCATTACACCAAAATCTAATAGGTTTCTATCAAAAATGAGTTTTTCTTGGGAAAAGCTTTTGTTACAGACTATATTTTTTTGCACTATCATCAACTACTAATCGAGAGGACTCTAACAAGCCTAAGCACAATGGATTTATCTTATTTTTTTTTATGACATAGGCGGCAAACGAGCAGATGGATTGCCTGGTGGTAAGCAATTACCGTCGCCCATGGGCACCCGCAACACCAGGGGCGTCACAAGCCCGTTGCCGGCCTTTAAATAAATAATAAATATTACAGGACATTCTTACACAAATTGCCTGAGCCCCACGGTAAGCTCAAGAAGGCTTGTTGTGGGTACTACGCTAACACAAGGGCCACCTGCGCTATCTACGCTAAAAACTCTGCCAGGATTCGAACCCGAATCCAGTTTACGAGGCAAGTTTCGTATCATTTACCTCCCCTTGTATAGGACGCTATCAATGATGTATCCACGGGCGGTGACGAAACGGTGTTATTTCAGACATGCCGCCACAAATAACTCGCGGCCATGTGGCGTCTTCCCGGCGGTTAGCGGATTTGTAACAGAAAATGTGCGCGTTTTTCTTAAGTATGACACCTAGGATTAAGATTCATCAAATCATTTGTCAATAAAGAAACAACTGTTTCACTCGATGTTAAACGTTGTTAAAAATACTACTTATTACCGATTACTCTTTCAACGAGATGAAACTAACAGTACAACTGCCAAAATTATTTTTTGACTAATCCACGAATGCGTGCCAAAATTTACCTACTCATGAATAACATTAATACTGAACATTACCTTCACAAAACATGACTTTCCGTTTTATTAAATTGGTTAAAGATAAATTGGGTCAAAAGTAGACACTTTACTTACATAACTGTCGGAAAAGACATGTTTTTGCCCGACCTGTTAAAGACAAGGCATGACATCGTAGGGATCCTTGAGACCTTCAGGAAGAGCCATATTCCATATTATACTATGGTACTATACTATAAAAATCAAGAACTTTAAGGACGAAAATAATCACACAGAAAAGTTTCTCTCTATTATTTTGGCATAAATAATATGATACCCACGATTATAAATTTCTAACATTCACTATGATCTTCCTCGCGTTGTCCCGGAATTTAGCCACGACTCATGGGAGCCAATGGGAGCCAAATGGCAATTAATCCCAGGGTTGGTGTAGGCACTTCACGAAAGCGACTGCCATCTGACCTTCCAACCCTAAGGGTAAACTAGGTCTTATTGGAATTAGTCTTGGTTTCCTTCAACGAAAAGCGACTGGTAAATAAGAAATGATATTACGTACATAAACTCCGAAAAGCTCATTATTTTGTATAGATTAAATTTTAATTATCCTTCTAAGCAAAAGTTATCTAAATATATAAATATCTTAAGAGATTCGCCTGTGTTAGATTTACACGCTGTATATTACAGGCTTGTGGAGTATCCGGGGAGTGTCACCGTCGAGTGCGATCGTGATCCAGTGCCACTCCTCTTAACGGACGCCGCTGGCTTTTTAGTGGGTATTCTCCTCCCTCCTCGTGGCTAGCAAGAGGAGCACGACGAGAGAGTCCCACATACCCCCTCACTACCATCATAAGCCTACCCCAGGCCCGGAAGCGTAAACGCATTTTCCCAGCGACAAAAAAATTGGCTTGAGGAGTATCATAAAAGGACAGATTGTCGATGTCGACATGAGTTTGGGATAGAAAAGCTAGGTCACCGCATCCAACGTCTCACGAACTCACTCGAAAACATCCACCAGCTGTGCTCAGACCTCGGTGTCGCAACATTCGACCTCGGCCCGCCATTTCTTCCTTATACGGCACTTGTGGACCCTGGCGATTTAACGCTTTAAGCTTAATACCGATCGTGATTAAAACGTATTTATTACGGCTAGTATTTTTCCTGTTTATGATTTGCGCGGCTTTTGCCCATATGTGGAGGGCGATAGCTGTATTGATGAAGTTATAGGCGTGTCATGTCATGTGTGAGTGAGCTGTTTAACCTTTTGACAACTATACGAGTAGGTATATAGGTGAAAACTTAGCTAAAGCACCTAAGATTTTTGAGAGTCGTACACTTGAATTCATAAAACTTTGAGAAACGAAAATAATCACACACAAAAGTTTCTTATTTTTACACAAAATGTATAGTTTTGATACCCACTGTTATTAATTTACATCATTCATGTTTCTAAAATACCATTTCTTCGTGTTTGAGAGACATTAAAATGTCACGATTTTTATTATTTAATTATGATTCGAGCGTCGAGTGCTCAAAAATCGCCCCCTGGCCTATGTAGTATAGTAACGTGTGTATATACACTCATGTCGGCGTTCTATATTCAAATTTTGACGTAAGTTCCATACTGATTTTCTGCACAAAAAAACACGGACGCCACAGGGCACAGAGCAAAACTAGCCTATAGCATAAATTTCAAATTCAGCTTAGATTTTGCGTTTGACATGGCATTGATAAGGATAAACATCTGTCCATATCTACTTCATGCAGAGGGTGTACCGCGAATAACAAGTTCTATCTGTCAGCCACGAACGTCCTTTGCTGGACACAAGCCTCCCCTTAGATCGCTACAGGGATCTCTGAGCAGGGGGGATCTAATGCCATAATCGGCATACGGCGCAAGTTGGCGATCACAGTATTATACATTCGTTCTAAATTGGACGAGGCTGCCCGTTAGGGCGATTGCAAGCGACTTCTATACAAAACTCGTACGCGGCGAACCCGCGGCGTATTCGCCTCCATACAAAACTCGCTCGCAAATCGCAAGTGTGATATCATCATATCAGCCTTACCCGATGGTTTATAGTTAAAGGACAATACCCGGGTCCGTAGACATCAAATTCTATAATTCCTTATGTCTTTATTACTCTTGAAATATGCCAGCTATTATAGAAGAGACAAATAGATATGTACGAGGGTGTTATGATAAGTAATGAACCTCGAAATAATGGCTGAATATTAAATATGTCTTTGCCTTCAGCCGCCATCTTAGACACGGGAAAATTGAGTTTCGAATGATTCCGTCAATTACTTTTTAAATAGTGTGCAACTGGCAACAAGTGGAACTGGGCTAGACACGTCCGCCGCATGCACCCGGACCGATGGGCTAAATTAACCACTGAGTGGACCAAACAAGTCGGCCGGGGCAGAGACAGACCTTAAAGGAGATGGCGGGATGACCTGGATGGTTTCTGTCGCGATTGGCGGGAGCATGCACTAGACCGCCACGAGTGGCTATAAAGCGAGGGGAGACATTTACCCAGCAGTGGGACACAACATAGGCTACGTAAAATGAAAAGTGGCATTTTTTCTGTATATTAATAGACGAACGAAACGATAGGTTTGCAGCGCTATTGAAAAACGGCTCGTGCTATAATTACCAGCCGCTTATATTCAAACAATTCCGCATAACTTCAATGGCGCCAAAGTTTATGTATACTAACCGACAACTACCTAGGTACCGATGTATAAACCCGCTCCATAGCATTAATTTACTTACGTGTATGTACATTACTAGCTTTATAGGGCTAGTTCTTACATGGCATCACAAAATAACTGATACACGTGATAAATACGTCTCGCCATAGCTTTCTTAAGAGAATATTGTTTGTTTAACCGCAACAAGTTTGTAAATATGAGTCACCAGACGCCACTGGCGTCAGCGTCAAGGTTTTGCTGCCAGTTGGTGACCCCTGGACGAGGCGCTATTCTACATTGTTTGCCAACTTGTGACATTGTTTGAAGTATATAACTTTTACTTGGTATTTTCAGGTTTCACGAATGTGACTGACGCGTTAGTGTCATTTGTTTGGGTGAAATTAGAGGGCGTTGTACTTTAATTTCGTACATTTATTTAGTCTTTAGTGCACACAAAAAATACGTAATATGGTGGACTTAAACCTTAAAAAAAAATTAAGCCACGCCACTAGACATTTTCATTACAACTACTAAAATTAAGGGGATATCTAACTATTTTAATTTATCATGTTCAGGTAGGTATTGGTGCAGTACCCGATATTTCGGCACATTGGCATGCATGAGCATCATCAGATTCAACTAAACTCAATATCGGTTTATCTTATTTTATAAACGCTATTAAAAATTGTAGCATCATAAGATCATAACTAGCGACTCCAGGTGTACTACGGATATCATCGCACGTATAGCTATGGCCAAAAAGGCATTCAACTCCAAAAAATATATATTTAAACCTAAGATAGCACTTAACATCAGGAAGCGATTTATTAAGACTTACGTCTGGAGTATAGAAGCGAGACGTGGACATTAACCCAGCGTGATAGGGAGAGACTAGGCGCATTTGAAATGTGGATTTGGAGAAGAATGGAAGGAATAAGCTGGAGAGAAAGAAGAACGAATGAAGAAGTGCTGAATATGGTGGGAGAAACAAGATGTCTGCTAAAAACTATTGAAAACAGAAGAGGAAATGTGTTGGGGCACCTGATACGTCATGACGATTATATAAAAACAATTATAGAAGGAAGACTAGAAAAACGCAGAGGTCGTGGAAGACCACGACGTGCGTTTCTAGATCAAGCCAAAGAAAAGGTCAACGTCATGACGTACCAAGAGCTCAAAGCATTAGCGGAGAATAGAATAGAATGGAGATTACTCCACCGACAAGAGCCAGGCTCTTAAATTTATGATGATGATAATTAAAAATTGAACGAATCTAAAGAAATGCACCTCTATTTTATCTTAGCTACATATTTTTGGGAGTTTTAAAAAATAAAGTGACCAATTAACGTGACGTGAAAAAAGTTAAATTAAGTACTTATGTCTTTTTCGTGAAGATAATTTAAGCATGAATTCTGTATGGAAATTAATTTTGCATCGTATTACTGCTAAAGTTTAGGAGACGGGCACAACATCTAAATATTTATAGAAATTTAATGTTTAATTATCAGTACTTAATTATCGTCACAAAACTGACATAGTTAACTTTTCTAAAAGTCACGCTAAATGGTGACATTTTTATACACATTGCCTTACTACAGGGTACACTTACAGCTACAGATAGGTTCATGGGCCCTAGGGCCCTAGGAGGATATAAGGACACTGTATTTTATAATAACTATAATAAGGTAAATAATTAAAAAACCATAATGTTGTTAAGACATTTATTCTATATCATAATTGCTTCCAAAGCAAATCCATACCAAATATTTTCTTAACTAATACTCAGGTGAAAAGAGAAAAAATAGGTTGTTTATTGCTCCAAGAGAACATCTCTCAAATCTTATTTTTCTATAACATACGTTTTAGACTTACACAACACTACTTAGACATCTAATTTTGGGAATTGTCAGAATATAGGTACAGTCGCCATCAGATATATCGGAGCTGTGGAGGTGGTCACAAATATCGGAACAACGTCTCTATTTTCAAGGCAGTAAAATGCATGTTCCGATATTTATGACCACCTCCAAAGCTCCGATATATCTGATGGCGACTGTATTGCATCAATTACTTGTTTCAAAATTAACAATTTTAGAGGTTTACTCTAGAGTCGAACACATCGATGTATATGAAAATAGTGTCCGCAGGTTTCCATTCACAATGTATGAGTCAGTTTTGTGACGGTCCATACAAAGTACAATTTGGAAAATTGACACAAAAGCACTACGGAGACGTTTTCGAGACATCGATAATTCTCATAATTCTAAGTAAAAACCATCTCAAACTTGTAAGTTGAAAAATAGTAATAGTTGCATTTTATTTTGAAAAGGCCCGTATAATAGGCTCGTCCAGAAATCATGGAGCATCGGTCAGCAAAATATCAGTATAAAGGTCATCGAATATCACCAATTAGGTATAAATATCACCATAAAAACGATCACATGATTTTTGGACGAGCCCAATATAAACAGGCGACACGGGACTTAAGACCTAAAGAAATAAAAAATTTCGTAGCGGAATTAGATATGTACGGTCAGGGACTTTAATCGTTGAGCCATTTAGGGTTCATTTTACATTGGGCATTTCATAGATTAAGTACTAAACAAAAGACAATAGCTTGAACCGTAAGTGGTTCAACAATTAAAGTCGGTGACTGTACCTGTATATAATGGAGGCCAACGAAACCGCGTTAGTGGCAAAATATATATTATACTGTTAGGACGATGGCACCAATGTTGGACACTTTAAGCTGACAGGCACCAATGATGGACGCTTAGGTTCTTAATTCAAAAACCATGGGCCAATTGCATAACAAAGTACAAGCTAATATTATTAGCGGTTTTGGTTGTAACTTGTACTTTTATGTTGCATAATAAAATACAAGATACAATATACAAGTATCAAAATTACAAGCTAATAATATTAGTAACTCGACTTGTAATTTATAATTTTTTGTTGCATAATAAAGTAGCAGTAATGAAGTACAAGTTGCAAAATATTAGTACTAATAACTCATATAATTAGTGAATTTTACTAGTTTCTGTTCCAAAATATAAGCAAAAACACAAATTATTAGAACAAACTTGTAATTATTTCTACGTACATCAGGGGCACCATATTTTTAAAATATTAGTATTCCAATGATGAACAGTAAAACAGTTATATCAAAATTAACCATTTATTTAAAATCAAAACGCACATTTAAAATGTTCGCTGTTTACCCGTAATTTTTTTATAATATTGAGAGACATTTGTATGTACTGAAAAACTTCTCAAAAGCGCTGGTGGTCTAGCGGTTACAACATGCGACTTACGACAAATGAGATTTTCGGAACTTAAGTACGAAATATCATTTTGATATTCAACAGTCGCTTTTCGGTGAATAAAAAATATCGTGAGGAAACCGAATTAATCCCAATGAGGCCTAGTTTACCCTCAGAGGGTCAGGTGGCAATCGATTTGGTAAAAACTAGTACCTACGCCAAATCTTGGAATTAATTGACGAGCGGACCCCAGGCTCCCATGAGCCGTGGCAAAACGCGAGGACTATGATGTTTGTACTGAAAAACTTCAATTATATTTTGTTAAATAGCTGCCGCCGAAAATATGTCGATATTCAGTATTCAAATTGCCGCCAAATGTTACTTTTTTAGAAAAACAACATGAAATAGGCAAATGTTTTACTCATTCAGCCAACAAGTTTACTTATGATTTGTATAATTTGCTGATAATATTAGCACCAATGTTACAAGTTCCAAAAAATAAATTATGCAACAGAATATATTAGTACTAGTAATTTGAAATCTTATAACTTGTAGTGTAAAATATTATTAGCAATTTATGCAACAGGAATATTCTTGTATTATTAGTAAAATCAAAAATGGTTATGCAACACAAATAAGTACGACTTGTAAATCATTGACTTGTAACTAGTATTATTTCCTAGTATTATTAGTAAACTTTTGCAATAGGCCCCATAACGTTATAAATTATAAATTGAATATGTCCCAACAAATGCACAATACTTGATTCCTTTGAAATAAGCACTAATCTTCATGATTGGTTCCTTGTCCATTACTTGCGTCGTCAGTCGTCACCCTATACATATGTAAGTATACATATTTTTGCTCTTTCGTCGTATACATATATTTGACCCTGACCTTGCGACCGCTGGACAAGCGCAATTGCCGTACAGTCGCCATCATATATATAGCAAGTCACGGTACTCAAAAATATCCGAACATGCATTTCATCCCCTTGACAATGTCGCGCTGTACAGATATTTGTGACCACCTCGACCGCGCCATTTACTACAACTTTCAAATTTGCAGCTACTATACTAATTTTACATTTCTTTTAGTCTTAATCATCCTTTGTCTATGATAAATGTCAATGTCATAACATTAATATTACAGGATTTGTTTCAACAATACTAAGTTAATATTTCTAACAGTATTGAATTTCATATTCCACGTCACATATTCAGTCAATCTTACGCTAAACTAGCGAGCCAGCCCGGATTTACCTGTTTCGAATCACAGGAAGAACCCTACATGTGATGTTCTATCTAAAGGGTATCCTACTGCCTTTTAACAGTAATTTCACACTACGTGAAAAATACACATTATATAACATTACTTTTCACTAAATTTAAAGTTAATGTAAAATGATAAATTAATTTAAAATACAAATCCAATGTTAATATATTTGATGAATGCAATAAACACAGAGAAATAAAAATGACTGCTAATACAATTTGCATTTCTGTGAATGCGAAAAATTCATATACTTACCTTTTCATGAATTTACGTGTATTGTAGCGCCACCTATTGAACTTATCATGCACCAAATGCGAAAAGCTTTATCAGCTTCACTAGATGGCGCTTAAGCGAGTTCTTTGCCTTTAAGATTATTGTTTGTTTATATATTTTATATACTTACTAGCATTGACCCGCGACATTGTCTGCGTACAGTTAGTTGAACTGTTATACTTTCGTGTCTCGGATCAAATTTTCGTTTAAATCGTAATGAGATAACAGACAGACAGTATTACTAGTTTAAAATGCCATTGTTTTTTTTTGTCGCTCTCCTATGAAAGGACAATGTTTTTACATAGGAATGGGAGTTTTATATTTTTATTTAGTTATGAATATTATGTAAAATTGTAAACATATTTAAATGTTTGTTACTCATCACAAAGCACGTAATAACGGCTCAACGAATTCACATGAAACGTGGCGTACAAATAGTCGAAGGTCAAAATTAAGATATCCCGGTAATGGGTTCCCGTGGTATTTTACGCAGACCAGGGGCCCATTGCATAATAATTTACAACTAATAATATTAGCGGAACTCTTTGCTTATAAAAGGAATTAAAAAGGGACTTCCGCTAATATTATAAGTTACAAGTTGTTATGCAATAGACCCTAGGTCGTGGTCAAATGCTAGTATTTATATGAGTGTTTCTCTGAAAGGCAAAGTAGCAGCACTTTTAACAAATGTTATTTCCATAAAAAAAAGTTTTTCGATTCAGAATCTCGAGCTCATTCCAATAGACAAAAAAATCCATACATTTTGGCGAAAAATTCTGTTGTTACCGCCATACAAAATATATGGCAGATAGTAACAAAATTGAAAAAAAACTTTAGGATAATTGTAATAGAAAAAGCTCGTAATTCTGAGTAGAAAAAACACGTAAAATAACAACTTAGCATATTTTTAGAATTGTCAGTATGATTGACGTAGCTAATCATGACGTTTAGCAGCCATTATCATTTCCTAACCTGTGTTAATAGTTAAAAGGCCGGCTTACTAAAAAGTAAACATTATTGAACCTTCCTGTGATATTCCGGCGTGGCATTTCCATAATCCTGAAGATTGAACAGCGTGGATCTATTCGTCACCATATACTTCAAAAAGTCCTGTATATGTGTCAATACATGCTGTAAAGACTTTTCATCGAGTGCCGTGTAAGCCAGCATTGGACCCATTTTGGAAAACAACCGGAGCAGATGTATAGAACCATATATTTGAGCCATCGGAGTGTCTGGGTACTCTTGTAAGATTTCGCTGTATTGTGGTCGTTCAAACTTGTATAATAATTGAGATCCTAAGGTAGCATTGAAGTACTCTTTAATTCCTTCAGTTATATCTACTAAGACAGATTCCTTCGCTTGGTTGTGCGTTTTGCTGGACTTCTTGAATGCTAGGTAGTTGTCCACTATTTGTTCTACGGTGAGTTTGGCCGGGAGGATGGCCAGCTTCTGTTGTCTTGTGATGACGTCCCAGTCGTCGACAAGCCAGACTTTTAGTTCTTCGGGTATTTTGATCTTAACTTCGACTTTAGCTAGGTATTGCTCTTCGGATTCGATAGATAAGTCCAGGCGGCCACGTTTTTTCCTGGAAAGTTAAATTATATTTTGATGATTCTATCATTAACAACATAATACTTTAAAATAAGATTAATACTGTTGTCTATTTGATAATATGTAGCAATGGCATCAGAAATATTTAAAAAAGATAAGGTTAATAAATAAATTTTACAGGACATTCTTACAGAAAATTGAGTTCCATGATAAGCCTTGAGCCTTGTGTTATGTACAATAGACCAATACTAAACACATAGGACATTTCAAAGCCTTGATAAAAAATAGAATTAAAAAATAAAATACATAGGAAACACCTAATACTGGGATTTGTACCCAAGACAGTCGGCTTCATAGGTAGGGTCACTACCCATTAGGCCAAAACTGTAACTGCATAAGAAAGTCAGTCTTGCATTTAAAAAAATTGCGCCTCATTTTGTTAACTGCACTTTCAGCAGTGTTTTCAACTTAGCAATTTCATATAATAATGTAAGTTTAGAAGTACCACTGTGTATGTACATACAATCAGTGTCAAAAAGCTAAATATCAGTGCAGATCTATATTTGTATTGTAAAGATATACTGCGTCTAGAAGTTACTTTTACTAATTTATAAAATTAGCAGACATAATGCAACTAGGGCTCGCGGTCGTGTCCGTGATTCGTGAACCCGTAGCCGTGCGCCCGGTTTCGTGAATCACGGCAACGGTTTTCTGGTCCGTTCCGCACGTGACATTCGGTTACGTGAAATTAGGGTACGTGAATCCGTGTAGATCCGTGTAGGCGTGATCACGCCTTCACGTATCTTAAGAATAAAACTTAGCCCTTATTTATTATATTCCCGGGCGAGGCGAAATTACGAAACGTGCGATAAGTATCCAACGGAATCGAGCCCGAAGCTCTACACACGGACGCAAGTACGGGCTACGTGTCACGGCGTGTCACGTGAATCCGGATGCGAACGCAGGTACGTGACACGTACCTGGCCGTGTTCGTGAAATTCGTGATCTTATTACCGGCGGTGTTAAGAACACGTAGCTACGGGTCGGCGTACATCACGGATACCAAGAGCCCTAAATGCAACTCACTTGGGCTGATCGGAGCCAGAATCGGCTGGCGTATCCTTACTGGAGGTCTTGCTGGCCTTGCCCGCCACCGGAGTCTCTGCATCTTTACCTTCATCATTAAGATAACATACTTTAAAATGCATATCATTATATTTTCTGTATATGTCTTTCCGTAATATGTCAATAATATAGAGATTTAATAGTTGAGATCAATGTGGGTAAGACCGGCATACTATATTTTTAAGGGAAGTCCGTCATATGACACTAAACACCTATGACATAATGTAGGAAAATGGTTGGTAGACACTCTTTCCAGATAGACAGTCTTACCCACATTGACCTTGTTTTGAAATTCTGTTCACAGATAAACCCAACAAATCATAGATCATATAGATTGAGTTAAAAATTGTGTAATTAAGAAATCCGAATTTGTTTTATTATGTACAAATGTTACAGTTAATTAAACAGATAACTTTCACATGCTGCATGGGTTAACTTGCAGACATATTAGCCAAATTAGTTAGAAAACAAAAATATTTGAGTGCGGATAGGATTGTTTTGGCAGGCAATCTACATTCTAAATATCATAGATTTCATTCAATTTAAACATACTCTTGGCATCAACGGCAGATTGCTTCAAACATTACGTCCAGCCCAGGAATTTCCAACTAATTACAAACAAATAGGCAAAGTAAAAGGAAATATGTGGTAGTCCACATGGAAAGTTACCTTATGGCGCTTGACGCTTACGTTGCGAACTTGCGAAGTGTCACATTAGTATTGAAGCGTCATTAACAGTAGCGTAAGCGCCAAGCGCCATACGGTACCTTTCCGTATGGACTACCACTATGTTACATAATGCGTTGTAAATTGTAGGTTGGAAGCTCCCGAGCTAGTTAGGTTTAGTCAGGGTCAATACCAGCGGGGGTGGAGGCTCGGGACTCGTCGCGCGCCGCCTCCGACTTGCGGCCCTTGGTGGCTGCTGGAGGTGAACAACTTACAAGGTTACAATCGTTTGAAGAGTTAGTACATTCTCAGGGCACATTCAAGAATATTCAAGGTCTCAAAATTACTACTTGTACTGTTGCCATCAGATATATCAGAGCCGTGGAGGTGGTCACAAATATCTGTCCCTATTGTAAAGGCGATAAAATGCATGTTTAGATATTTGTGACTGTGGCCTCAGTTCTGATATATCTGATGGTGAATCTATGTAAGAACCAGCAGTGGCATGTTCATACAAGCTGGTAGGTTGGTGGCAAGTTGTTATACTCAGATTGTAGGGACAAAGTACAATCTTTAATACAATACCCTGTCCTATATACTGTATTATATATAAATTTTTAAGTATTGGTCTAGATTTTAGGAAGTTGCAAGAACATTCAAAATTAAAACAAAATAAAACAGACAAGACAATAAAGGGTTTTCAAAATACTAGCAAATGTTGATAGCAAGGAAAATTAATAGAAGATGTACGACCAAAACACATAACTCTGGTGCAACACCACACTACCAAAATTGGTACTATTGGTAGTGTCTCTCACAAATGTAGCAGTGTCATGTTCTCACAATATGGTTATGTGTTTTGACCTTACAGCTTATAAATGAAAGAAAACGCATTCTTAGAGAACTGCTTAAACATACCCGCAGGTGTCGCTGCCTCCTCCTTTCCAGGGGTCGCACTTGCAGCTGATTCTGATTTCCGACCCTTGGCTGGAGCTGAGGACATACAAATACTATTAGTTAATCATCAGCCATAAGCACCAGTCCTAATTATGTCTAATTATGATGCTAATTTAATTACATTCCATTGTACAGTTCATAAACAAATGTATCTTTTAGCTTATGACTAAAGAATATAGCATACTATTTTGTAAAATAATGACAAATAACTGCATAGGTAAATGTTATAAATTAAAGCTTTAATATTTTTTTACCCAATAACATCATAAAAGTAAAGACTAAGTGCAACTGAATGCTATATCTCCCAATGTCTTTTATCATTTATGTGTAGGCACAGTCAGCGTCATATAGTTGGCAGCATTCAGAGTAGTCAAATAGTTTTGGAACACCATATAAATTCTATGGAGTACCAAACTTTATGAGTACTTTGGATGCTACAAACTATATGACTATGACTGTATGCAGGCAAGCCTATCCATTTCATCTTAAAAAAATAAGATCTGGTACATCTACAATATTTGTGATATGGAACTAATGGTTTTTGTTTTTATCAAAGACAAGTTTTTCTGAACAGATATAAAACAAGAAATAGAATAGGTATTATAACAAGGAATTTGATCCAAAGTATTTCTTGAGTCACTTTTCGGCTGAATCGTAAAGAATTTCAGAAAAAATAATTTCTGTTCCTATAGTAATTATAAGTGCAATCTTCCAAAGTATAGGTAAATTATCGAGAACATAGAATCGCATATGTAGTAGTGTGTTTACAGGCGTTCTATATTTGAAATAGTTGAGATTTATAGTTGGAGTTAACTTACTTTTCTTGGTCTTAGCGGGTTGAGCCGAGTGCGCCCGTTGCACTTCCTTCTGGCGTTGCACATTGGCTTCGTTGTACTTCAATACACGGCTTTCTGGGACCCACTCATCCCAACTGAAAAATCGGTTGACAAATGTTAGGTTATGTTGTCCATTAAAGTGTACATAAGCCGAACAATAGCTGGAATACGTACTTTTTGTTCCATCCTGCGTAATGTATTAGGTAGCGGACGTGTTTGTCCTTAGTAACGCTGCTTTTTAGGCATTTTGCCTCGTAAATGAGAGGACCGTGGAAACACAAAACTTTTTCACCTGAAAAACAAAACATTTGACTCCAGTATTTTGTAATCAAATAATGCACATAACAAGTTTAAAAAATAAGCAGCGTTAATATAATATTCCCTATAAATAACAATAATTACCTTCAGCGAACTTTTGCTTCGGTGCCATATTTATTTATTCACAAAACATTAGTGACAAAACAGGATAGGAAACAACAAATCCGATCACAATATCTTCTAAAATAATATTATATTCAAATATGACTTTTAATTGGTAGAAATAAGGTTTCTATTACAGGCAATTCAACGAGAAACATAAAATAAAATGGCGTCAATAGCACCGTTTAGTTCCGTTGCAAGCAAAGTGCGCTTTAGATTAGACCATAGGGATGTTGACACATATTACATTTTGCAACAAAATTAAGTGAAATTGGTTCACAATGACGAATATAATCAATTAAAATTGAATATAAATACTTATTCGTTTTAAAGATATCACGTTTACAAATTTTAAAAAGAACATCAATTTTAATTTGGGCAATTTAAAAAACCGTGGTGCCCATGAAATTCCCGTGGTTTACTGCAAAATAAATTATAAGGCAACTATATACATAAACGCAATATTTCGTGGTCCAAATAGCAATTTAATTATTTTTCCATACTTTAGAGAGCGCGGCTAGGAATAAGTAACGTCATACGTTCTCATCATGTTGTAAGAAGCGTTTTCGCGGGGAATACGAATGTCAGACTTTTACGTTCATTTCTGGCTTTTGTGTAGTTTTAAGGCCATTACTCCCATACCGAGATTTCTACCCTAGAACGAAAGGAATCGATTGATTATATTTCAAAAAACAGTCGACTAGCCTATTGCATGGTTTTTAGTCAATTTTTAGTACTTACTAGTCACGTTTATTAAAAAAGACAAACAACTATGTAATTTATATCTCTTCTGTCTATGCTGTAAGTGGAGACTTGTTCTAGTATTCACCATATTATTACTTACTTAAAGTTTTCAATGATATGAACAAATAATATAAGTACCTATAGTATTTTTACGTACCTCAAAAGGGATAAGGGTTACGTTATTTAAATTTGTTCTCCCATTTTGCTCACTTTGTTATGCATCCTTCCCTCCGTCTGTCTGTCAAGACCATGGTACATGAGAATTATATTCTTTGACCCAGTCAACCAATATTTACAGCAGTACACAACTACTAAGAATAATTTTGTCTTTCTTGAACATAACTATATGCTGGTTTCGACTGTACTCGTATAGATTAGTGGGATACTTTTTTGGAAATAATTCGACAATTATCTACTAGACTAAAATACTAGCCTAATCCGAACAAGTCTTCAGACCTAAGTCTAATAAACACCTAGATATTTTTCTATCAGGAACAATATTTGCTGATTGCTTGCCCAATGGTAAATGGTAAGTACCTATAGTTAAGATCAAAGGTATATCGATACGATCAAAGTACCAAAATATCTCATTGGGCGCATCTTTAAACTTCTGTCCCTAAGACTAATAAACAATCGAAAAGTCGAAACGACGACGTTAGGCAAATGGCAAATTTGTATGTTTCTCAAGATCTGATATAATAATTCGTTTAAAGAGCCATGTTGGTTATCTGTGGCACCATATATAAATCACAGCGATATGTAGGTCAAAGGTTAATTATGATTTCTCACGACGTCAGTGATTACAACATCATTATCTAGTAAACAACATACTCATATGTCAATCAATATGTGTAAAAAAAGAACTGCCTCGGATGAGACTCGAAGTCGCGACTCCGGAACTTAGTAATGCCACCCCATCTCCCGCGGGTCTCTCCTGGAGCAACTCGCCAACCCGACGACGTGGCAACTACGGCAATTACCCCCCACGATAATACACTGGATACAAGTCATATTTGGGGGAGGCCTGTGTCGCAGTGGACGATTTACGGCTGTTCTATATTCCTTTCGGGATGTAAAAGCTGGCGGATTGTATAGGGGAAGGTAGCCTGGCGAAAATCCAGGAGCCTTGCGCACCAGATGTGATTTGTACTACTGGAATATTCCTACCGAGTTTACGCTTCCAGCGAGTTCGGATGAGGCGGTCTCTACCGAATCTGAGTGGTGTGAGGCTGGTGACAGCTAGGCTGTAGCCCGAACACGAGGGACTTGGAGCGGTACCGCCAATAACGAAGTTCGTACATTTCGGACATCTTTCTCTTCTACTCCAATTAAGATGTCATGAGAGTGACAGAGACGAATATCCTTGTTCGCAGTAGCGCCGCTTCAACGAGGCTGTGAAAGTATTTAACATAGCCGTTTCTTTCTAATTAGTACAGTAGAAGAAAGATCAGAGTCTATCTCGCGGAGGACCGCGATAGACTCTGATCTTTTACTGTTGTGGGTCACTTTATCTTAGCCTAGTGTGTTAGGAATAGCAAATATTAGTGTTTTGCTCATGGGTTTTATGTAGGCATTATCGCAATGTTGATGTTTATAGATGATAATTTTATCAGATGTAATCAAATTGAACTGCAGATGATCAATTTATAACTTTCATATACTTAGTGATAAATCAGTTTTGGTTTGACCGTTCGTCTGAATGCACGTATTAACCGAGGTAATTAACATAAAATAATACACAAATCTGAAATTGGGTACGTAAGTAAGGTACTATTTAAAATATCCTATGTTCCAGTGCCTATGTTTTAAACATTTGCGAGTGAAACACAGTGAACTCTAAAATTTGCCTAATTATAATAATTTCGTTTGCTAAATTTTCTTCGTGTTTGTGTAAACAAATATATATTTTTTAATTGTCGTAAAAATTCGGCCCCTTTGGCATGGTGCCGAATATGCTGGCTGCATTCCCCCGATGTATCGGGATACTAATAAAAATAATTATATCTCCCCAATTATTTTTTAAATCCGTATAGGTATGTACCTACTTACTTAATAAATAATAAAATAAGTGACTAAAAGCGATATTTTTTTCATATATAGGTTCTTATTTGTCATTTGTGTTCCCAAAAGTTAACACGCTCCCTGCCCGGGTGCCCCCAATGGTGGGCCACGCAATTTAATGTTAGGTGTCCATGCTTCCCTTATGGGGTCACATTCCTATTCTGAATGCGTAGTCAGGCTTTGATCTTGTCAGATCGTTTGTGGAAACAGAAGGCCTACCTTGTTCTCTCTGACTCTAATTTCGGCTTAATTGGAGTAACAGAGAAAAACTCTCTTTTTCGAACTTCGTTATCCCTCAGTGAACGTGTTAATATTGTTGTGTACTATCAAGGTAAAAGATATCGATACAAACAAAGTGGGAAAATATGTATGGACCCTAAACTTGAGACAATAAGGTGCACTTTTGTACTTCTTGACTTTGTTACTAAATCTTGCAGAAAAATGGTTAAGCTGACTCCCGAACAAGTGCAGTTCTACAAGGACAACGGCTACATCAAGCTGTCCGGCATATTCACGAACGAGGAGCTCGACACCCTGTCCCGGGAGTACGACCGGCTGTTCTTTTTAAAGAACAACCCTGGCATGGAATCGGCCTGGCTGGGATCTGCTATGGCGAAGGCGACCAGCGGCGAAAACTATTCGGTCAGTTTATTTCATAAAACATAAAAATCCAACAAAGAGAACAGGAAATTTCCTAGACGCCATGAACATATGAGGGCCTCACGACGCAGTATTAGAGTAATACGATGCAAAAGGGAGTGAACGGGTCAAAAACATTCCTTTCTCCTTGCCTCTCCTGTGGTCAAATGTTAACAGTTTGTGTGCATGTACTGTGCTTGTGTTATGTTTTTGTCACACATTAAGATAAAACAGGAAATGTAATGTAAATTGATGCCCTTTCATAAAATTAGGCCATATATATCCCTTACTTTGGCCCACGTGGAAGAAACGAAAATGCAATATTTTTCACCCAAACGGTATTGTCCCTAAATTGCGACTAGAAATCACCGGGGGGCGATGACGAGTAGCACCAGCTGCTCCATCATTTGGCATAAGCGGCCGGCCGCCAAAAGGGTGGCAATTAAAGCACGTCTCTAAGTAGGTATGAACAGCTCCTTAAGGGAAGGCCTTTGTCCAAGACTCATTTAGAGAAAATGCGTGTTTCAATTTAATCTCTGACAAATATTTACTTCCAGGTGCACTCCATACATAACCTCCAATACCACAGTTCGATCTTCGCCAACGCGCTGTACAATCGGAACCTGCTCGACGCCGTGGAAGGCGTCATGGGTACAGAGGACATCTTGCTGCACCACACGAAGGCTCATTACAAGCCCCCCAGAGTCGGCGCACCTTATCTCATGCACCAGGTAATAACCTTTTGAACGTCATATACGTACAATGTCGTACTTAATAGATAGTTTTTTGTTATACAAGGGTGCAAAATTGTATTTTAACTGCGAGTGTGGAATTGAAACTCGAGCAAGCGAATGGATTCTATAGTTTAACCACGAGCAAAGCGAGTGGTTTTAAATAGAATCCTGAGCGTAGCGAGTGTTTCAATACACGAGAAGTAAATTACAATTGCACCGGTGTGTAACACAAAACTTTTCCCCTCACTACAGCGAGGAAAGTGAAACATGCAAAAAAAGGTTTTGAAATCGCATTGACTTTTTCTTTGCGTTTAGATACATTTAACATTTTTACAAAAGGTGCCTTTAGCTTGGTTAGCTTGTGGTGGCCAGTACGATTTTCGAATGTTCTACTTTGATTTTCAACAACTCGGTGCGTTAGCGAGGCTCGCCCGCGCCCTCCGCCGCCGCAGCGGGGGCAAGTGAGCTGCACTTTGTGAATTTAGTCTTTAAAACCATAGCAATAAGAGCTGTGAGAAGTTAACTTACTTTAATCACTAGTGGATAAAATGCGTTTTTAGGGTTCCGTAGTCAACTAGGAACCCTTATAGTTTCGCCATGTCCGTCCGTCCGTCCGTCCGTCCGTCCGTCCGCGGATAATCTCAGTAACCGTTAACACTAGAGAGCTGAAATTTGGTAGTAATATGTATATCAATCACGCCGACAAAGTGCAAAAATAAAAAGTGGAAAAAAATGTTTTCTTAGGGTACCCCCCCTATACGTAAAGTGGGGAGTGATTTTTTTTTTCATTCTAATCCTAACGTGTGATATATTGTTTGATAGGTATTTAAAAATGAATAGGGGTTTCCTAACATCATTTTTGGATCATGTAAATATTTTCGGAAATAATCGCTCCCGAAGTAAAAAAAAGTGCGTCCCCCCCCCCTCTAACTTTTGAACCACAAGTTTCAAAAATATGAAAAAAATCTCAAAAGTAGAACTTTACATAAACTTTCTAGGAAAATTATTTTGAACTTGATAGTTTCAATGGTTTTTGAAAAAAATCTATATATATAAATGAACCCCTATTTCTCTTGGTCACGCTATAACTTGCGAACGGCTGTAAAGATTTGGCTAATTTTGATCTCGAAACATTTGTAGTAGCTCAGGGAAGGTTTAAACGGTGAGAAAGTATGAAAAAAGATCGAGTAATATACTAAAAAACGAAAATATTGTTCCCCCATACAAACTTATCAATTCGAAAAAACTGTAAGCGCCGCAGGATTTCATACATCTTACGCGTTTTTGGTAAAATGATCTCTGCTTTTACTCGAGAAACACGGAAGCGCCGCAGGGTTGCATATATCTTAGGCTTTTTTGCGAGCAAAATAAGTACTTTATATTATTCCAGCACTAAAGTCGTTAAGGCGATAGTTTCTTACAAATTGTTAATAAATTAGCCCTTATTCCCTAAGATATGGCTGTCAAAATCTCTATTGAATGACAAGACACACATCCCCACTTCAGGCCCGGTACCGCGAAGATCGAAGTTCGTATATGTCGAGCATTTCTCTTTTACTCCAATTAAGGCATTAAGAGTGACAGAGACAATCGTCCGAAATTTACGAATATCGTTGTTCGCGGTAGCGCCGCCGTTTTATGTATAATTTCGCGTTTAGTTTTAACCGTCAATAAGAATCTGCACTAATATTCATCGCCCAATGCGACCGTCCCCTCCGTTGTCTTACTACTTCAGATGGGTACTGAGTGTGAGTGATACAGTAAGACAAATACGAACATTTCCGAGAAAAGACGATAGGAAAGGATTATTCACTACACCTGAGCCCCGAGTGTATGTTTTTAACGTAACGAAACGTCACCATCGCGTTAGATACCCATATTACATCAGTATCACTTACGCATTCGAGATATTTTTTACGTCAAAAGAAACTTACACTAGAGCCTCTGTACTTTAAGCTCGCGCGCGGATAGTTTTTACTTAATTTGCCGATAGATGTCGCTGTAGGTGGAACGCTCATACCCTACATGGCGGTTTTAAGATTCTTTCTGAATAATGGGGTCGGAGCATACATGCCCATACATTAGGTTGAAACTGACTTCAAATGACGCTGGCTGGTTATCACTCCATGTTACAACCCCTTCTTACTACCCGTGGTGGGACTGAAATTGACAACATTTTTTCGAATTTTCCATGTATAGTTGGGATCTTATAAGTCTTTCTTTAGTTGTCAGCGTCCTTTGTGGGCCCGTTTTAAGGGTTCTGTACTTAATATTAATATGTCAACAACAATGTATAAAATAGCCCATTTTTAACTCTTAAGTGGGAACACTTACTGTGACGGACGAATAACTACGGAACCCTACACTGAGCGTGGCCCGTCACGCTCTTGGCAGGTTTTTACTCTCTCGTATTAAAGGATAAACAAGCGCTTTACGAGCCAGTGAGGGGAAAATGGATATTAATAAATCAGCGGCGCTACCGCGAAAACGATATTCGTAAATTTCGGACGATTTTCTCTGTCACTCTCATGACGTCTTAATTAGAGTAAAAGAGAAAGATGCCCGAAATATACGAACTGCGACGTTCGCGGTACCGTCTCTGCATCCATCACCCATGTTTCACACGTGTGATCATGATCTGACTAGATTTATTTGAGTTATACTTAAAACTGCTTTTTTGTCTAAGGTCATTCAGTTAGAAGTTAAATTTCGTTCATTGCTTGTATCGCTGAAATCTGTATGTACTACTGATGGGATCTGGATGTACTACTGGGAGGTGGGATGCCGATGTTCTCATGATGCCCCGGTTGAAGGTGTGTGGTATATGTATAGTTTATATTCTGCCACTATTATCCCCCAGTGTCCCTACTGGATGTCGGTCGCGACTGAAAAAAACATTGGCAATATAATGTTGTAAACAACCTTAAAGGTCGCGATAACAAGATCAATGTCAGTTATCAGCAAATTATTAAGTAAGATGGACCAAGAGGTAGGTATCAAATCATTTTAACGATCGAATCAACAATTTCTTGTTGTTATTTCGTCGCATGGAACTCATGACATGAGCCCGAAGGCAACACAGTTTTTAGGAAGGCAAAGGGTGTAATTTACAGTCGTCGTCAAAGATATGTATACATTTTTACTTCTCATTAACAACCTTATACTGGTGTTACAATCATTTACAGGCTACGACTACTACGACTGCTTACCGCTCAATGGCTGTATGCTTGTTTGCGATCAATGTGTCATTTGGAATTTTTTTATCGAAAGTGATTGTTCTTGACAATTACGCATTATGACTTACGAGAAATACAACAAACACAACAATAAATAAATGCCGGTAAAATATCCATACGTTGTGCCAACGTCAAGAGTTTCTTAACCAGAAAATTGGTGCCTCTTTATGTTACCTGAAACCTATTTATGTACAATTTAATTAAAATGTTATGTGTTGTTTTTAATTAGTAGTTTATTGGTGGTTGGTGGTGACTGGTGAATGAAAGATGCTCGGTATATTGTATGAAAATTCGCCCATTGTCATCCATACTTCTCAAGTTAACCACTCCAACTATAAGCGAAAAACTTTATCCACTCACTCATTTTTCAGGACTACCACTACTTCCCCTACAAGAAGCACTCCATGGTAGCTGCCTTCATCCACGTGGACAGGGCTGATCCAGAGAACGGTGGCCTGTGCATATACCCAGGCTCGCACAAGCTGGGTCCTCTTGAGGACGTTGGCACCATCGAGAAAGGAGACGCGTATCATTACATGGACCCTGTAAGTATTCACCAGTACCTCCACCTGTTCACACTATTAAGGTCGACTTTTGAGTGTGAACCAAATTGAGAACACAATCTCTGCCCTCCAGAGGTACGCCTGAAACATTACGTAGGAGTCTCCCTATAAATATATTGCGATTTTTGGTGTTTTAAAACGTAAATATCAATCCTCTATTGGAGGCATTTCAATCGTTTCATTTTCCAAATTGTTTTTTATTAAACAGAACCGTCTGCTAGCGAATATCATCAATATTTTAAATCGAAAGAAAAATAGAAAAAAATTACTCGTAGCGAGACTCCAACCCACAACCACTGGATCGGGCTAGTGATCCAGTGCACTACAAATTGTGCTATAAGAATATTTACCGCTTGGAATTGTCAAATTTTCAAATGATGGCGCTTTAAAAAATTACAATTATTTTGTGTTGGTGGTTATTTTCTATGCTTAATTACTTCTATAATACAATGTACATATCATCAACGTGATAGACAATATGTTACAACAAAGCTACAATAAACTAGATTTATTTAAACAGGGCTATTATTAAAACTTGACCGATATGATTAAATAAAATTCGGCCTTTGACCTAAATAGGTACTTAATACTTAAATAAATAATAAATATTTCGGGAGAATCTGAAACAAACTGACTCAGGAACAAATATCTGTGCTCATCACACAAATAAATGCCCTGACTGGGAATCGAACCCAGGACCATCGGCGTCATAGGCAAGGTCACTAGCCACTAGGCCAGACCGGTCGTCTAAAAACTTATGTATATTAATGTGTGTTCTTTCGACAGAAACTATACCCAATCGAAAAGGCGACACCCGTCATCGCAGAGCGAGGCGACGTGGTGATCTTCTCCTACCTGACGCTGCACGGCAGCTACCGAAACCTGTCCGACCGCCCGCGCCGCATGTACCTGATCCAGCTGATGTCCGCCCACGACGAGCCCGTCTCCGACGTCCACAAGAGCCTGGGGCAGGGCTGGGTGCTCCGCGGCAAGAATGATAACAAGCG
Organism: Grapholita molesta; assembly: GCA_022674325.2. NCBI lineage: Eukaryota > Metazoa > Arthropoda > Insecta > Lepidoptera > Tortricidae > Grapholita > Grapholita molesta. The sequence goes on from CP053137.2 coordinate 14,472,288, forward strand.
AGCCGTCATGGCTGAGCGATTTCTTCACTGATCTACCAGATGATCGACGATTGTTGAGCGACATGCCAAAGTTCGTAATTTAGCCGCGTAATAAACAAACCCGTCTCCCGTCGTTCTGTCACGCCCGATTTTCATTATACGACTAATGTACCTAATAATCGATATCGATAAAATAATGTTTCTATCACGGGCTAGATTACGATAGTGTTTTGTTTTGCCGTGAAAAATCCGGGCTCTGCTCAAATGGCTTGTCTGGCTACTTGACTTGTACATAGGTATTAGAAGGATTCAACAAGTCGTCAAGAATTTTTATAGTTACAATATTTGTATTGAAAGAACAATGGAAAATAAAATACACATTTCCAAACTAGATTTGACATTGCGATTATTTGGAATAGCTGCTCGATCGCTATTCCGGGTGCCCCACTGTTGGGTCACACACAACGTAACTTACTATGGAGTCACATCCCCTAAAGTGAATACATGGTAGGACTTGACATTGTTAGATTGTTTTATAAGTGAAAGTGTTACATCTATTTTTTTATGTAAATTTTAACTAGTTTTATGTCATTTATTTAATCGTTGTACATTGTTATTTGGTTTATTAAACCTGTTTAAAATTAAACCAGTTTTCAGAACATACTAGACTCCTTTATTTGAATTATTATTGCAGGGACTGTACACCATTGTAACAGCACAAATATATATATATATATACACTTTTTCACCCATACCCGAGTAGGTACAGTGGAGTTCCTAAATATGTATACTACTTGACGTCTTATCTCAATGGATTAAGATGATTACCTAAATAATTGTAATTTGTACGAACTTCGATGTTCCCGGTACCAGGCAAGACATTAGGGTTATTTTTGATTCAAAAGTCATAAACGCCTGCGAATTTGCTATATAAAAGCTTATTATAAAAAGTTCATTGCTATTTAGAAATGATAGGAGCCTTTCAAATAAACCTAAGGCTCATGTATTATTCCGGTTTTATCTAGCTGTATTTATCTAACGAATTCAAGACAATATGTTCTGATGTCAGAAGCACTAGGATATTACATCAGAAATCGAAATATATTATTTTCGTACATTTCACTGAAAGCTGCCCACATCAATATACCTACCTATATCAAGGTATATACCTACCTATATTAAACGAAACTTGGAAACGAAATCATGTTGTCCTCCATGGCACGCCGTCGCACAAAAACGGGAAATGGATAAAATAGGAAATTATTCCTTACTTAAAATTACCTATTACATTTGGATTGGACTGGTAAAAAAAAACGAAGTTAGTAAGAGTAGAAAAAAATTAATCTGCATAATAATAATATACCTATGTATATTCTAATTAAGAAACAACCTACCTACCTATAACCTGTACTTTTTAATTTAAAAATATCAAAATTGTAGGTGAGTAAACTGATATTGATGCAAAAATAGCTACAAGAATAACTGTTTACTCACTGACTGATATCGACAACCGGCATGGTAACCTTCACCTACGCCGGTCGCCGGCCGCGCCGCGCTAGTGCCGCGGCGTCAGCTGAGCGCGAACGACGCCATTTTTGTTTTCAACTTTTTAAATTACTTTTTTAATTCGAAATGACGCAGCAAGGGCCCGCGTTCGATGTGAACGCGATGACGTTGACGAGATGGGTGCTGGCGCAGCAGAGGACGGCTCCAGCAGCCACAGGGGACCTCACACAGCTGCTGAACTCGATACAAACAGCGGTGAAGGCCATTCAGTCGGCCGTCAGGAAAGCCGGTATCGCAAAACTGTCAGTGCTATTTACTTTATTTTTAAACGTAATTATGAAATAAAATAGATCATGCAAGACAAATCAACTTTTGTGGAAATGATATAAATAACTTCCAGTGTGATACTCTAATACCTTGTTTATTGTATCCGGCCTCGGTAAGTTCAAGAAGACTTGCGTTGTGGGTACTCGACCAACAATACATATAATATACAAATACTTAAATACATAAACACCCGTGAATTATCACACAAATAAATACCCTCAGGTATCTACTGGGATTTCAACTCAGGACCATCGGCTTCATAGGATCGCTACCTACTGAGCTGAAGGCCCTACCGCGAACATTAAAGTTCGTAAATTTCGGACGATCGTCTCTGTCACTCTAATTACAATTGGTTGGAGGAAACGAGACAGACTCCCGAAATTCTCGAACTTTGTTTTTACGGTACCTTCTCACCTGTCAATATTTTATACTTCCAGTGTAGGTAGATAGTCGCACTTTTTATAACCAACCAATCTATATACCAATGTTGAGAAGTTTTCTTCAATTGAATTGCTTATGCTTACCCGAAAAGTGGAATGAACTGATAACTGATAACTGGGGAATAGTGGAGAGATATCTTCTAAGAACTCGTGACCTCTTTCTAATAAAAGGAATTGCGTAATATTACAAGCTACGATTTTTTACGTAATAGGAATTTGACAAGTGGGGACTCACTTGAGACGTTAAATATTATATTAATTAATTAAACCTCAACTACAATTGTGTCGCTTAACTTCAAACTCAGATAAATCCATTCGACCCTCTCTGCAAATATCTACCCCATTACCTTTTCATAATACCAAAATCGCATGATCTGACAGATGGATTTATCTGAGTTTGAATTTAAGCGACTCAATTTGAAGCCTGAGGCGCTACCGCCAGAAACGATATTCGTAAACGCACGATTGTCTCTGTCACTCTCATGAAGTCTTAATCGGGATAAAAGAGAAAGATGCCCGAAATTTACGAATATATTTTTTGGCGGAAGCGCCTCTGTAGAAGATGGTACCGATTATAGGGTAAATATGATGTGACGATTTATAGGGTAATAATATAGTAGTTTATGTATCTGTGCACAATGAAGGGCATTACAACAAGAGTGTGGGCATAATAATATCACTCGATTGTTGTAATGCCTAATTATGTATAGGTAGTTACATACACTACTTTATCTACACACATATCATAAATGTTTTAAGATGGGTACAGGGACCGTAGGGAAATGACCTGCAGTATTACTAGTGTTACTTGAAACATTAAAAAGTCAACGAACAAAACAAATGACAGCTTGGAATGGCAGCGTTGCGTATATCATATCTCAGTCAAATATTTTTTTAAACCATAGACAAGCGAATGGACTCCCTATTCTATTGTCACTCGAGTTCTTATGTCGTTTGATTTATATTAAAAAAACATAACGAATTGGCGTTTTGTATCAATGCCTATTTATACCAAACTCATCGCTATATTTTTAAACTATAATCAGTTCATTCATTTAACCTGATGCATCTTGCCCTTATCGTTCAGATTAACGACCGCTAATAGCAATAAATTCATTGTGTGACCTAACTAACCTAGAGTCTAGACATAACACAATACTTAATTGTTCTTATTTACTACGCTTGTTATCTATATGGACTATAGTTACGAAATAATTAGACACCGATAATGCGACAGCGAGACAAACTAATTCATTATATGTCTATGTATAAGTACAGACATATATGCGCGATATGTCAATCATAAGTAAGGACTTACCGTGAACATCGAAAATCGCAAATTTCGACCGAGTCTCTGTCACTCTAATTAGTAGTAAAGACTTACTCATCCCGTATTAGGTACGGTATATTAAGTTTTTTTTTTAAATACGACGGTGTCAAACAAGCATACGGCCCGCCTGATTGTAATTAAGAATTGATCGTAGCCTATGGACGCCTGCAACTCCAGAGGATTCACATGCGCGTGGCCTACCCTAGAAGTTGTTAGAGCTCTGGAATCTTTACTCACCATCAGGAACACAACACTACATACCTGAAAGGTAGCAGTGCTAAAATTATTGCTGTGGTCTTCTGTAAGGAGGAGGTAGGTATAGTCAACCTATTTGATTTCTAGGCCACTTCGAACCTTGTCACAGTACGTTAATAAGAGATCTTTTGCGTCTTTCATATAGATTTTCACTGTGACAAGGAACGAAGTGGCCTATAAATCAAATTTGTTGACTGTACATCCCCAGCTGGGCTTCTCCGGACATAAGCGTTATGTTATGGTACTTCGCTGTGCCCTACCTCTCATTGTTGGACGTAGTTTAAGGGTCCAAACCAAACCTACTGTCGATTATTTTAAAGTGATGGTTGTTGGCAGACACGGCATCTCCGGCGACACGAACGTCCAGGGCGAGCAGGTGAAGAAACTGGACGTGCTGTCCAACGACCTGTTCATCAACATGCTCAAGTCCTCCTTCACCACGTGCTTGCTGGTGTCCGAGGAAAATGACAGCGTCATACAGGTACCAGTTATTTATAACACAAATGTGGAAATCTAATAAGGGCGAAGCGTAGCGTAGTAGGTAATACATAAGAAATTAAGAATAAATACAATTAAAATTTTATCTTCGATATTTAAATCTGGGACTTACAACCCACAACCACTGGATCACATAGTAATCCAGCGGGCGGGTTCGAGTCCCGCTGCGAGACAATTTTTTCTATTTTTCTTTCGATTTAAATATCCAAGATATTCGCTAGCAGTCGTTTCTGCATAATAAAAAAATAATTTATAGTTTTATCCATATAAAACAAATTGGCCCGCAGTGTAGCTATAGTTTCAAAAGCTCATATCGGGTAATGTTCGCCAGTACATTAGTGCTCGGAAACTTTACAAATAATAATTATGTGTATACCTACTTAACCTTCTAATTCCCACAAGTTAAATTCTACTCTAAATTGTTCTTTATAGTGTAGGAAAGTAGAAGCTCTTTTGTGTCAAAATCGAAGGAAATAAATGAAATTCAAACTCTATTCCAATTTAATAAAATTCAATTTTCATTATAGTAATTAGTACTGCAGGTAGGCTCGTGGGACTTACGAGGATATATGAAAGGAATAATTAAAAAAAAAAACCTTGCAGTTACTGATTATGCTAGTAAATCGTTTGGTTTAATTCTTCGTTCGTATTGGATTTACACACTTTAATCGTACCCACTTATACCTATCAAAAAACACCACAATCCCATTACAGATCGAAAACTAAAGATTGGTTCTGATTCAGTAAATGGTGGCAAACATGAAGCCGTCGCTATTATAATGAAATAGAACAAGCCAATATCCGAAATGTTTTTGGATTTATAGATATGAAGATTTAGAATGATTGATTTGAAGTTGAAGAATTATTAACTGAAATGTTAATTGTGCAGGTTGAGACGGAGCGTAGAGGCAAATACATCGTGTGCTTCGACCCTCTGGACGGCTCGTCCAACATCGACTGTCTCGTGTCTGTGGGCTCCATCTTTGCTATTTACAAGTAAGCCACCTCAGGACCCAGTGATCGGTTATTTGGATTCTCCCTAGCGGGATATCATGTAGAAAAGTTAATATAGATACGACAGTTTCCCGCGATACCGAACAAATCTTTGAAAAAATAAAACAGTTTAAATTGTCTGTTAGGGACTTTTTTACTAACTTTTATCCAAACAATACAAAATGCGCCGCTTTGGTGGCAGCAAAGGAGCTGTCAGTCACTGACAGTCAGTGTGAACACTTGTGCTCATTTGTTCGATTTGGACAAAGAACGGAAAGTAAGAGCGTTATCATACTACGGCGATTTGCAAACGATTCCTATACAAAACTGATACGCGGCGAACTCGCTGCGTATTCGCCTCCATACAAAACTCGCTCGCAAATCGCAAGTGTGATATCAGCCTAAGTACGCGTGTCTATCAGCTACTTAGATGTTTTAAAGTGTAATAAAATAAACACATTGCATTTTTTTTTCTCACAACATAAAGCCCGGATTCCCGGGGCATATCCATAATAACATAATGATTGTTGATCCCGTGTCTAATCCAAATAACCGATCACTGCTCAGTACAGTCAGCAGCAGAAGTGGCCAAGTGTTTGAGGTGCTCATAATGAGGTCAACACATCTCTATTGTGAAGAGAATAAGAGCGCGTGTAGGTCATTTTGAACACTTCAAACGCTTAGCCACTTTTACTGTATGTACCTTGTACTTCATCAGTTGTAGGTATTCACCATCAGACTGGAACTTTAGTCAGACGCGGGGCTGGGAGGTCAAACCTGATAACTTGATAAGCCAACCCAATATCTCATTGAAATAAAAATTTAACGTAATTTACAAATACCCGTAGTTCTAATTTATATTTGCTCGACTTATATCCGTGACATGACGTGACGTACCTAGTTATCGTAAATCCAGAAGGCATGTATATTCAGGGTTAAGAGAATAGGAAATTAATAAATTAGTAAATGCATTTTTGTTTAGCTCAAATACGCGATACCTAATTATCTATAAGTATTTAGTGCAAACGAATTTCTAGAATAGTATTTTGTTATGTGTCAAATACTTTTTATTGCCATATTTGTGTACCTTATTTTATTTTTTTATTTAACCTGAGATGCCAATACACACTGTCCCGACTATTCATGACGTAGACGTATTGTTGCTATATGCAATGTAACTGTTTGTAGCGATACTATATCAGGGCTAAAAACGAACTTGTCAGGCTTTTCAGATTCAATAATGGAGTATGAACACGTAACGGGTCGAACGCTCTGATCAGCTGAGCCACCGAACCTCGACCCTCGATGAGTCTTTCCTACACTCATTTGTTTATTCTAAATAGGGAATGCAATCTCGTCTCGCCGAGATCCCGTTCTCGCGAGATCCCGGCCATATTTTACGAGATTGTATCTCGTCAAATTTCGTACGAGATCTCGCGAGATAACGAGATAAGTAATGTTCCTATTATTCTTAATTATTGAAACTAAAGTAATAATTTACAAAAGACTAAATATAGATAATTATTGTTTTGTTACCAATATTGTAAGAATTTGAACTGATCAGCTACAGTAGGTATAATAATTATAGACATAAACAAATGTTATTAGAGTTAGAGACAATAATAAAATAAGTACTCTGTTGAATTTTAAAATAAAACTTACATTATATTTATAACTATGCAACGCAGTTTCTATTTAATTACATATCATGTCAATTACTAGTTCTTAAAACAAGCATTTGCATATGTTTTAATTGTGATTCTCCCAATCTCGCGAGATCCCGTAATTTGCGAGATCTCACGAGACTGGGTTTTGAGTCTCGCGAGATCTCGCTAGGCGGAAATCTCGTACGAGATTGCATTCCCTAATTCTAAAGGAGACGCGAATTTCGGCCCATCCCTGGATATAAGTAGAACTTCTATTAAATATAGTACCTATCTTTGATCTCAGAGTCTAAGAACGCAACTGAAAAATAACTCAATGATGAATTTCTCCAGGAAACAGTCAGATGGCTAGCCAAAGTGTGTCAGTCGCGCTTGTCAGGCTTTTCAGATTCCATAATGGAGTAAGAACACATAACGGTCTGATCAGCTGAGCCATCGAGCCGCTCGCTAGACCCTCGATGAATCTTTCCTACACTCATTTTGTTTATTCTAAAGGAGACGCGATTCGGCCCATCCCTGGATATTGGATTCTTATCGAATCTAGAACCTATCTTTGATCTCAGAGTTTAAAAACGCATCTGCTGCGCTACCTCAAACAACGATATTCGTAAATTTAGGTGTCAGTCACTCTCATGACACCTTAATTGGAGTAAAAGAGAAAGATGCCCGAAATATGCGAACTTCGATGTTCGCGGTACCGCCCCAGAAAAATAATTAATTTAACGATGAATTTCTCCAGGAAACAGTCAGACGGCGAGCCAAGTGTGTCGGACGCGCTCCGGCCCGGCCGCGAGTTAGTGGCGGCCGGCTACGCGCTCTACGGCTCGGCCACCATGATGGTGCTGTCGCTGGGCGCGGGCCGCGGCGCGCACGGCTTCATGTACGATCCCAGCATCGGAGAGTTCATCCTCACCGACCCCAGCATGAGGATTCCTGAGAAGGGGAACATCTATTCTATTAATGAAGGTGGGTTTTTGACTAGTGTTTTGTCTTGCATTAAGCCGTCTGATCCTCACACCCACGGCCTCATCTAGCATTCCAGTATTGTAGAGTTCTTCCTTACTGACCCGAGCAGGAGGATTCCGGAGAAGGGGAACATCTATTCTATTAATGAAGATGAGTTTTTGACTACTGTTTTGTCTTGGATTAAGCTGTCTGATCCTCACTCCCACGGCCTCATGTAGCACCCTAGAGCTCGCATCCTTACTGACTGACCGAGCATGAGGAGTTCTGAGAAGGAGAATACCTATCTATACTATTAATGAAGGTCATTTATCTGGATCAGGTCAGATTGTTTTGTCTTAGATCAGACCGTCTACAGTAAAGGCTTCACCTACCTACGATACCTACAAGCTCAACATTGGAGAATTCATTCTCACCGACTCGACTTGAGCATGAAGATTCCTAAGATCTATTCAATAAGTGAAAGGGGGTTTTTTGCAGCTTCCTCTGCATTGAGAGGTTCTGTGCCCACAGACCCTTATATGAAAATCTCGATGAAGAAAAACATAATCAATTAAGATTTTGTAACTCTGTAAACCTTCAGTAGGTACTGGACATGCGTAACTAACATGATAGATAGAAGTACCTAACCTAAATTTAGACCTGGGTATATCCTTAAACTACGTCCAACAATGAGAGGTACCATCACGCTCGAGTCTGGAGTGGTCTGGAGAAGCCCAACTGGGGAAGTACCTCCTCCTTGCAGAAGACCACAGCCATTAGCACTGCTACCTTTCAGGTATGTAGTGTTGTGTTCCTGATGGTGAGTAAGGTTCCCAGAGCCGGGCAAAGGCCGACAAGGCGCTTGTGAGTCCCCTGGTGTTGCGGGTGCCCATAGGCGACGGTAATTGCTTACCATCAGGTAATCCGTCTGCTCGTCTGCCATCTTTGTCATAACAAAAATATCACTTTCTTTTTTTAATTGCAGGTTACGCCGCCGAATGGGCACCAGGACTGAAGAAGTACGTAGAAGAGAAGAAGAGCCCGAGCAGCGGCAAGGCGTACGGCGCGCGCTACGTGGGCTCCATGGTGGCGGACGTGCACCGCACCATCAAGTACGGCGGCATCTTCGCGTACCCCGCCACCAAGTCCGCGCCCAATGGAAAGGTGACAACCCTTAATCTGACAGTTCATTATAATTAGACCCCGGATTCTTGTCGCGATGACGTCATAAGTCACTGGTCCCACCGCGAGCTAGTAAGCTATGAGCTATCAGCTATTTCAAGGGGCAAAAGATAATCGATCCCATGTAAATAAGAGACATACGGGCGATCGTAGTTCAGCGCCGGGCGATGAGCTGTAAATATATATCTCTCTTTTATTCGGGAGCGATTATCTTTTGTCCCTTGAAATAGCTGATAGCTCATAGCTTACTAGCTTGCGGTGGGACCAGTGCCTAAATCAACTTGGGTAATGGAACGGTGGAAAAAAGTAATAAGTACATAGACAAAAAATAGGTTAAGCTAAAAATTAATTGCACCAGAAAAAAAAACGGTTAATAATGGAATAAATGTTTTATTAATCGTCATAAATATCGGAACATGCACTTTACCGCCTTGACAATAGAGGCGTTGTTCCGATATTTTTTACCACCTTCACAGCTCCGATATATCTGATGGCGACTGTACACCATTCCATATAAATTCTATGGTGACTTGGTTTGAATGTTTATATGACGCTATGTACAAGATACAACAACGTTATTAATACTAATGCAATTTCCATGTCTGATGTTATCTACTCAATGAAGTAACATCAATTATTATTATGATTCAGTTAGATAAGGCTGTCTGGGACATGTTGTCCTTGTCAATGGACTTAGGTCTGCTCGGAAAATTAATCCCAAAAAATTATATTTTTTTTCACTTCTCATGCTCTAAAAGTGTGTCATATTATGCTTGCCAAGGCGGACTAAAGTAATACATTTAGCCTCTTGGGAAAATATGTATACATATTTATGATATACAAAACGTTTTAAATTCACCAACCAGAACACTTCATCTTATTAAATCCACCAATCACGACACATATTGAAGTTAATCGCAACTCTAGATTCTTTTTTGGTGCGAATACTGTTTAAAAATGTGAAATCATTAAAAAAAACTTTGTATAAAGTGTCAACCAATCAGACAATACCACAATATTAAAATCGACCAATGAGGAAACGCAATCAAATTGTCAAAGCATTAGGTGCTTTTTAGTTCCTACTTCACAAGCATTAAAAAAAGTTTAAATCGTTGGCAATCTCTTTGAAGCCCCAATTATAGGTTGTCTATGGCATTTATTCACGGCGTAGATATATCCTATCTGTATCAAAGCAGTAAAAAAAATACAAAGACTGCTAAATTAAACATTTTTGACTCAGAATTCATTGCGGGTGAATAAAATTGTATTTGTTAATTGTTGAAATGTTATTTTATCTTATTTTCTCGCAATCGAAGTGAAAACTAGTATGCATAACTCGGGTCTAAACGCCTTATTACCCCTCGAACAATTTTCCCTCACTTCGTTCGGGAAAATAACCATCTCGTGGTACTATGGCCTACTTTAGCCCCTTGTCAAACAATCTACTATTATTCCTTACGCCCACGCCAATCAGGGTTAACCGGTAGGAACCCAGATGGGGTCTTACAGGTTAACCCTGAAAAAATTATGGATTGATTAGATACTGGGTATTAGCTAACCCTGAGTGGCGCAAGTAGGCCTTAGTCGATCAAGCGAATGACATGTAGTGACTAGTGAACTAACTAATTCATTGTCACCATGTCGAAAGTGCTGCCCTCTGTTGCTGAATAGTGCAAATAACACACGAGTAGTCTCGCCACCTGCCGGCTCAATGTTGTAAATAAATCTAAGATTCCCTAGATGACCTCTAGTACATACTTTAGGACGTTTTTGCTGTACAAGTGTCTGCACTGGTATTATAATAGTCTGTGTCCGTTTATAATATATGCACCTTAATTTCGTATCCTCTTCTTCAAATAAAATCCGGCCAAGAGCATGTCAGTCATGCTCGGTGCAGTGCCCATAGAGTTTATTGAATAGTAGAGTTTAGTAGTTTTCGACCCGAAACATAAAACGTTTCAGCCGATCAAGTTTAAAGTAATTTTCCTTGAGTCTTTGATGATTATTTAATATTGATTTATTTGCAGTAAAAAATGTAGAGTGGAATAGAAAAGGTGTGGATAGGTTATTAAAGGGTACAGTCGCCATAAGATATATCGGAGCTGTGGAGTATGGTCACAAATATCGGAACAATGCCTCTATTGTCAAGGATAAAGTACATGTTCCGATATTTATGTCTACCTCCACAGCTCCGATATATCTAATAGAGACTGTACCTAGGCGAAACGCGTCTGAATCCTCTAGAGTTACAGGTGTCCATAACTACGGTGACTGCTTACCGCTAGGCGGGCTGTATGCTTGCTTGCCCTCGTCGTAGTATCGAAGGTATACCAAAGTCACTTATTCATAACTTCTCTTCCAGCTCCGTCTCCTATACGAATGCAACCCGATGGCCTTCATCGTCACGGAAGCCGGCGGCCTGGCCAGCAACGGGAAGATACCAATCCTGGACATCGAACCCACGACCATCCACCAGCGGGCCCCCTGCTACCTCGGCTCTAGGAAGGATGTTGAAGAACTGCTTAACCACTTGAAGTGAAACCATGTGCCATTTTTATGTAAATATCACGGAAGTGCCTCAATATTTTCATATACATACAGTCAGCAGCAGAAGTGGCTAAGCGTTTGAGGTGTTCAAAATGAGGTCAACACATCTCTATTGTTAAGATTTAAGACTGAAAATATACGTATCGTTGTCTGGTTTACTTTTTATTTTTATTTAATGCATTTCATACTTTAATACCCAAAAGAGGCAGTACAGTCAGCGTCATATAGTTAGTTGCGGCCAGTATGGCCAAGTATATCGATACAGATCTTTAATTATATAGCACTAAGGATTTGTATTGATATATTTGGCCATACTGACTGCAACTAACTATATGACGCTGACTGTACAGCCACCTGCAATAATGAGAGCCAAAGAAATACGTAAACACATAAATTATTAGCACTTTGGAGGACACTAATTTAACCCTTTGACCAACATCGTCTCATATATGAGACAAAGTGACGACGTAAATGACATATATTATGACAGAGTTCAAAATTGAACTTTACAGTTTTGACGTTCGGCTGTCAAAAGGTTGCAGGCCTTATTGGGATAAGACCGGTTTCCTCACGTTTCCCTTCACCGAAAAGAGACTGGTAAATATCAAATGAAGCGGAAAGAGCGTACTTGATTTGGTACGGAACAAGCTAAACACGCTCTTACCGTTAGGCCATCAGCACTCTACGTAACAGAACGGATTTAATGAATATTTTCTATAATATATGTCATACTTTATGATGGCTATAATTTATGAAGACATTGGACAGACAAGATGGAAGACAAACTGGAAAAACTGAAAATAGACTCGAAGAACTTGAGCAGAGGTCGCGAGTAGACAAAGATTTGATGGTGGAGATGAACAAGGTTATCATCGATTTGAAGAGTTAGTACATTCTCACGGCTTGTGCAGTCGCCATCAGATATATCGGAGCTGTAGACGTGGTCACAAATATCTGAACATGCACTTTATCATGTTACCATACAGGGTGAAATCAAAATGGTGATACAAAATTATATTTTCAGAATATATTCATGATTACGATAAATTTTTATTATGGAGCCATAACTGAAAAGACAGCTAAAAAAATGACCTGCCCATACTAACGACTAAAGCTAGCAGCTATAATAGTATGGGATAGTTTTTTTTAACTGATTTTTCGGTTGTGACCCCATAGTAAAAGTTGATCGTAATCACGAATAGATTCAGAAAATATAACTTTGTATCACCATTTTGATTGCACCCTCTATAGGCTTTGTTACCAAACCTCATTGCATTGAGATTTACTTTGTATTAAAAAACAAATACTTCCTCTATAATTTTATTTACAGGAAAAATTCCTTCTTAATTATTATTAGCATCGCTTATTCTAATTAGACAAATAATTAAATAAAACAGTCTACTTCAAACAGCATACACGACACCCTAGTTCACAGTCTTTGCTAATTCCCCGGATATAATTTGGGTCTTGGGCAAGAGTGAATAGGCTGTTACTGAACCAGCGTCCTACACCCTCGACCTCGTCGACACTTACCATCAGGTGTGACAAGTCAAACGCTGGTCAGCTTGTATAAATTAAAGTAAATGGAACAAATACAATATGGATAACTAAAGATTAACACGGTTCTACTCACGTTTATTTGTTGAGACACATGTGTTAAGACAGGGAATGTTGTAAACAGTTTAGTGGACATAGTGAGTTCGGTGTGCTTAGAGTCTCTGGTGGACGAATCGAACCCGCATCCTACCATTACAAGGGCCCCGGTGTTGGACCGCCCTCAACCGGTTTTGACATCAAGAGCGGCGCGGGCAGTGTGGCGCGCACAGTGCGTGAAAATGGATGCCTGTTCTCCGAAACATGTCGCGCGAGTGTCTAAATAAACGTGAGTAGAACCGTGTTAATCGTTAATTATTGGACTATGTCTCACGAAAGTTTAAATACAAAAATAAAACATGGATTAGTGAATACGGACCTAAGGTCAATATTAAAAGAATGGTTTATCAACAACATTCGTATCAATTAAACTTCAACATAAGCAATCCACTTTGAGGCTCATATAAGTTTCACCGGTCGCAAAATGAAATTCGATTAAATATAAATAACCAAAACGTAACTAATAACTATTCAGTAATTCGCTAGTAACTGACCACCGTCCAATAACTCGCCAAATTATATTTCAATTTAAATTTTTAATTTTTTATTCAAGTAGGCCTAGCAACAAGCACTTTCGTATAGCCAAATACAAATAGGTATAACCTTAATCTAATAATTAATTAATACAGAGCAATTATTTACAATTCATTCATTAAAAATTATATCTGTTTATAGGCTACTAGAATTTAGTGTGAGGTGGCCAGTAATTGAAACCCTATTTTAAAATGTGTTCTATTTTTAGGTAAACAGAATTAATTTTCATTATAAGGTAGCCAGTTATTGAAATGTGATAGTTACTGGTTACATTAGGGAATTACACGAAGACCATATAAAATTATTTATTAACAACCAATTGAGAATTTTAGACTATTAGCACATTCGGTACCAATTTCTATTGTACACGGTCGTAAGACAATTGCGCAGATAAAGTATGTACAGCCAAGGTGCAAAATATCGATACAGGCAGTCTCAAAATATGTATACACCTACAGTCGCCGTCAGATATATCGGAGCATCCAAGGTATTCAAAAATATCGGAACATGGACTTCATCGCCTTGACGACAGAGGCGTTACTACGATATTTGTGACCACCTTATCGGCTCCGATATATTTGATGGCGACTGTACCTTGATATCAAGACAATAAAGTGCATGTATAAATATTTTGCCACATTGACCGCGTTGATATATTTGACCTTGACTATACCTACTCTGATTAAGCTGTGACCGTCGCATTCTGGTTATTGAAATACGTTAAGCGTGATTGATGGCGGTTCACTACTCTTCATAAATTTTAATTTATAATTAGTAAACTACGACAGCAATCAATGCTCATTAAAATAATTAGCATGTTTATTTTTTACACTCATTTTACTTTGTTTAACTTAACTTCGTTGCGGATGGCACGACAGGCGTCTCATCAATGTATTTAACGTGTGGCGTACACTCAGCGTCATATAGTTGGTAGCATCCAAAGTACTCATAAAGTTCGGTACACCATAGAATTAGTATGGTGTACCGAACTATTTGACAACTTTGAATGCTGCTAACTACATGACGCTGACTGTAGTCAGCAGCAAAAGTGGCTAAGCGTTTGAAGTGTTCAAAACGACCTGCACGCGCTCTTATTCTCATGACAATAGAGATGTGTTGATCTCATTTTGAACACCTCAAACGCTTAGCCACTTCTGCTGCTGACTGTAGGATACGAATGGGTGACGCAATGAATCGGTTAATACGAACCCCAAAATCCGATCAGACGTCGGTCACGTATAGATAAATTAGCAAGAGCGTGCAATCGCTTTATAATTCATTTGAAAATATTAGAAAACTGACTAAAAATATTTTTTATTTAATTATGGTTTTCTTCTTTGTCCAAAAAATAGGCTGTCTAAAATTTTCTTATTTAGTATGTCACAAAAATGCTGGTAACCTGTTTAGGACATAACAGGTATACTCCGATTACAAAATATTTAAGAAATTTCTGATATAAATATTTCTTTTATCAGAAGACATCGTGTCCTCTACAAACATTTTTATCGAGTACAAACATTTTCAGGACTTTAAATCCTCTTTAAATCTTTCCTAAATGGTGAAATGTGATACAACCTTAAAAGCATTATCAGTATTTCTGTAACAAATTTTAAACCGCTGATCGAATCCATTTATATACCGACCAAAATAAATAAATAAATAATACATGCGATTATTCATTTTGTATTAAATAATAACTAATAAGTAATGTATGGATGAGTTAAATAATGCTTAAAGTGTAACCAATCAAAGTAAGTGGTAAGGTTGAACCCAGCCCAATCTAACTTGAGGCGCTACCGCGAAAAACAATACTCGCACGGACGATTATCTCTGTTACTTTCATGGCGCCTTAATTGGAATAAACGAGAAAGATACTCGAAATATACGAACATTGAAGTTCGCGGTGCCGGGCCTGTCCATTCCAGGTGTCTAAATTATCCTTAGGGCGTTATTACACTTGCGATTTGCGAGCGAGTTGAATGCGAAGCGAGCGCGCAGCGAATTCGATGCGCTTGCTTCGCTTTCAACTCGCTCGCAAATCGCAAATGTGATAAGGCCCTTAGTGTAGGCCTACCACTGCCTTTCTTGCGGCTTATGCGAGCTTTGTCCTTAAAAAATATACTGATCTAGTTTGTGGTTCTGGTCTCGCTTCTGCACCTCTCTAGGGCGTTCTGCATCTGGTCACCGCTAGTACCGCCTTACGCAAGTACCCAGGCGGTAAGCTCGAGGAATCGGTGGAACACCTCGAAGATCTGGGGGTGCAGGTTCTTTGTAAACAGGAGCGTCTCCAGCGTGTCTGCTATGGAACTGCTCATGGAAGAACAATCCAGGTGTTCTGTAGTTGTCCAGGTGATAAGTGGTAACCTATGTGAGCGCGAGCTGTTCGAGGAGCTGGAACTATATCTGGTGCAGCTGTTCCAGGTGTCCAGATGATCGGTGTGCGGTGACCTAGGCGGTGAGCGCGAGGAACTGGTGGAACACGTCGAGGATGTGGGGGTCCAGGTCCTGGGTGAAGAGGAGCGTCTCCAGCGTGCTGCTGTATTTCTGGACCTGCTCGTGGTGCTGTAACAAAATATATATGTTGAAGTTTGACGCGAGAATCTAAAATGATGGGCGCTGTTTTGAAAGAAATGTGACAGATGAGAAGTGAAGACCAGGAAGTGTTTTGGACCCGGGTATGTCCTTAAATGAGTGGTAGGGCACAGCGAAGTACCATCACGCTCGAGCCTGGAGAAGCCCAACTGGGGAAGTACCTCCTCCTTACAGAAGACCACAGACATAATAGCACTGCTATATGAATCCTCTGGAGTTGCAGGCGTCCCTAGGCCACGGTAACTTGTTACCATCAGGCGGGCTGTATGCTTGTTTGCCACCATCACCATTTTGCCACGGCTTATGGGGTCCGCTTGGCAACTAATCCCAGAATGTGGCGTAGGCATTAGTTTTACGAAAGTGACTGCCATCTGACCTTCCAACCCAGAGGGTAAACTAGGTGTATACAATAATAATAAAAAAAAAGAAGATATTATGAAGTTATGAACTTGGCGACAGAGTAGCCAAGTCGTTAATTCAAGAGACTCCTTAAGAATTATTATTTGTCTCTTCCTGAACACTACTTTTTGTTAGCTGTAATTTTGTTTTATTTTTATTTAAGTATGTATTGTAAGTATATGTATTCGTTATTTTATTTATGTATGTTTAATTAGGATAGTTAATTTATAATATCTACTTTATTGAAATGTGGTTATTGACATTATCGGTTATTGTTGTTTTTTTTTTGTGCATGCACCCACCTACTCACTCGTTTTTTTATATATTTAGTTTTCCGCTAAGGGTTGTCTGGAAGAGATCGCTCTCTAGCGATAAGAACGCCTGTTGTCTGCCTCTATTTTTATTCTGCACATGTATGTTTTTCCATTTTTGAGGTGTGCAATAAAGAATATTTGTTTTACAATTAAAACTGTTGTGAGTGATGTTACTGTCTGATGTTACTACTACTTAGTTAGAAACGGATAAATTCACGTGTAATTATATCGCACTAGGCGGCATGTTTCGGCGTGCGGAACGCCGTACAAGTCAGCGGACAGCAGTGAGCGATACACCCTCAACGCGATCAGTGTGTCCTGACTCGACTTGAAGATGGGTACCAGAGCTTACCCGAAACGTGTCGCCTAGTGCGATATAATTACACGTGAGTTTATCCGTTTGTAACTAAGTAGTAATATTTGTATTGTATTGTAGTGTAACAGCTGGCTGTGCCGTATGATGCCGGCTGACTAGAATAGCACCACCCCATCTCGTCCCGCGGGTGTCGTAAGAGGGGACAAAGGGAAAAATCCTACGGACGGGCAGCAGCGTCCGTCGAAACCCAATCACTGCGGCCCAGCTACGGCGGTCGCCAACCCGCCTGCCAAGCGTGGCGACTATGGCAACTACCCCCCAAGATGATACAAGTCATATGTCCAGCAGTGGACTGCATACGGCTGAAATGTATGTATGATGTATGTGTAACAGCTGGAGACTCACAGCGAGGAAGACCTGCCGCAGCCGGCCGATGGTGCTGCGGTACCAGCCGGTGTTGGGGTCCCGCGCGTCCGTGTCGCAGCGCACCAGGTGCTCGGAGAGGATCATGATGAACCGCTGGAACACGATCAGGAACAGCCGCTTCTGGTCCATGTGGGCTGCCTCCAGCCGCTCCTCCATGCGCTCCACGGCCTGGGAGGGAAGGTGGATGTAAACAGAAAGCAATATAATCAGAGGCCGGGAAAATGAGGAATTCGGCCAAGTGGGTATATACCGGATAGTGATACGAGGCCGGGAATCCGTTTTCACGCCGAGGCATGTATAGTGCTTTTCTCAAAC
The DNA here is from genome assembly GCA_022674325.2 of Grapholita molesta. Taxonomy (NCBI): domain Eukaryota; kingdom Metazoa; phylum Arthropoda; class Insecta; order Lepidoptera; family Tortricidae; genus Grapholita; species Grapholita molesta. The sequence continues at coordinate 14,490,503 of CP053137.2, forward strand.
ATACAATGAAATAAAAGAAATGCTTCAAAAGAAGAAATTTGCAAAATCACAACTAACAATGAAATCGAAATGTATTAAAAATTAACATCAGCTGTTTGCTATGATACCCGCCATCTTTCTGTATGGAAAAAAAGTAGGCCTGCAAAGTTATATGAAATTCCATTTCCGTCCCCTTCAGCTGCCGCGCTCGAAAAACCATACTTCCGAATCTATTATGAGGAATGTAAAGACAATATTTCATTGCATGTTTGCATTGAAAATAAATATTTCGGGACAATCTTGCACAAATTGACTAAGGTTAGCTCAGTAAGGCTTGTGTTGTAAGTACTAGACGACGATATATATAAATACTTAAATACATAGAAAACACCCATGACTCAGGAACTATCTGTGCTCATCACACAAATAAATGACTGGCTGATCTGAACCCAGGACCATCGGCTTCATAGGCAGGGTACCCACTAGGCCAGACAGGTCGTGGTAATATAAAACACAAACGCATTATAAGCAACCTAAGAACCTAATCTAGTCGGCAGGAGCAGGGTAGAGGGATTCATCTGACGGTGGCGCATAGTCCAGTGTTTCCTGGACTATGCGCGCCGTGTCCAAGATAACCGCCTTCTGAATCTGACCGATCCGACTACAACCCCTCCTTCCGCCATCGCGGCAACATTCCCACCCTCACCACCTGGATAGTTGGAAATCGTCTACTGTGCGTTTCTCTAGAAACTTCCTGCCTCGCACATGAAAATCGTGGAATGATTTGCGGTCAGCGGTATTTCCGGACCGATACGACCCTCACACCTTCAAGAAAAGAGCGTATTATTACACCTTCCTAAATTAGGAAATAACGTATCCGAACTTGTCTAATGTATTGCAGCGTCCTTGTGGTTAGTGCCTAATTTAAGGTGTAATAGGGGTAACGCGCTTGTAACTCCCCTGGTGTTCGGCACCCCCATGGCCGACGATATTTGCTTACCATCAGGCAATCCCTCTACTCTTATGCCATCTTTGTCATAAAAAAACCAACCAAGTTTTTCGAGGTGTTGGTGAGACTTCGCTATGAGACCGTTCGCGGAATCAACTATCGGTATAATGATCAACTTCCCACATGGTGGTTACCACGTGAGCCAAGTCTAGGAGCCTATTCTACTGATAATTACCTCTTCAGTGGGTTTGTCGTGGTCTTTCTTCTTCTTGCTGGTGCCTTCGTCTTCTGAGTCAGAACTGGAGGAGTCTGCTCTGGCTAGCTCCGCGCGAGCGTCTTGCAGTTCGCGACCTGGAATTTTTTATATATAAATTTTAGGATATATTCACATAAGTCTACACACAAGTATTACACACACACTACTACACTACACACACAAGTACATATACTAGGCGTACAGTAAACTTAATAAGACTTGTACTTTAGGCAACTCCAGAGGATTCTCATGCGCGTTGCCTACCACAACACTACACCGTTAGGAACACAACACTACATACCTGAAAGGTAGCAGTGCTATTATGGCTGTGGTCTTCAGTAAGGAGGAGGTACTTCCCCAGTTGGGCTTCTCCAGACTCAGGCGTGATGGTACACACAGCAACACTCTTAGCTATACATTGGTGGACCTTATTATATAAGGCATAAGGTCCACCGATATACAGCTAATTGCTGTGCGCACATCGCTGTGCCCTACCTCTCATAAAATTGAACTGATTGATTGAATGAAGATCTACGGAAAGAGCAACTCACTAAGTTTCGAAACATGTTTGTTCATCTTGTCAATGGTCAGATGCAGTATCTCCCACAGCAGCGCGCCGGTGAAGTACGGCGCCATCTCCTTGGAGAACAGCCACGTGGCGACGGCGCTGCACTCCACTATCTGCGTCTTCAGCATCTTGTCCACCAGCACTGACACCATCTGGGGGTGCCGCTGCCACAGTTCCCAGACGTTGCGGAGTATGCATATCTGGGCCTCTTCGGATTCCGCCAGAATCTGAACAAGAATTTAGGAATAAAGTGAAACTGAAATGGCAACCCTAATAAAGTGATCGTACTTATTCCAGCATTTTTGGTGCAGTGCTAGGGTTGTCAGTTGTACCCAAAATGAAACTGTTTGAACCAAGAATCACAAAAATAAAAAGCGTATCAAACAAATAAAATACAGACAATATTCTCAGAACATATAAAGCCCAATATGCATAATGAAATGAAGCGTTAATTTACTACGAGTATATGAGATAATGTAACTACTATACTCAAGCTGGTGGCCTAGTGGTAAGAGCGTGTGACTTGCAATTCAGAGGTCGAAGGTTCGAATCCCGACATGTACCAATGAGTTTTTCCGTATGTACAAAATATCATTTGATATTTACCAGTCGCTTTTTGGTGAAGGAAAAACATTGTGAGGAAATCAGATTAACCCCAATAAGGCCTAGTCTACCCTCTGGGTTGGAAGGTCAGATGGCAGTGGCTTTCGTAAAACTAGTGCCTACGCTAAATACTGGGATTAGTTAAGCGGACCCCAGGTTCCCATGAGCCGTAGCAAAATGCCGGGACAACGCGAGGAACATGATGATGAAAGAATTTTACTTTTGACTTTGACGGATGACCCTAATAATAAATTGAAATAGATTACCGCCTTCTGAATCTGACTCTTGATCCACCCACAACCACGTAGCGAGTCTCAAGATGTTGGTCGAGACTCTTCGCTATGAGACCGTTCGCGGAAACAACTATCGGTACAATGATCGTCGAATCAACTTCCCACATGGCGGTTACCTCGTGAGCCAAGTCTAAGTACGTGCTGGATTTGTCCTTCAAAGAGAATTGAAATAGATGCGATACGTGATACTATATCCCGGTAATGAGTTCCCGTGGGATCTTGGGCAGACGAAGTAGCGAGTAGAGGCTAGTATTCAAGTTTAGTAAATCCGTTAATAATAAGTAACTTATTATTCAGTTTGTTCGGAAGGACTAATAGGTTCAAACAAATTAGGAATATAAAAGGCTCGGAGTATCTCTACGTGATAGAATCAGAGATGAGGATATGCGAACCAAAGTAATAGACATAGCTTGCCAAAATAATTATAAAAATATTTATTTTAAACTGTTGATGACGAAAATCATCAAACGTCATGTTAACTTCGTCGTGAGCAGTCAGATTTGGGCTTGTAAGTAATTATTTTTATTTTTTCTTTGGTAGTTAATTTTTGTAATTCTTAGCTATGTTTTCTTATAGATCAACGCATTTATATATATGTTTAAGATCTCTCTTGTAATACTGTTTTGAAAAAATTAGTCCCACCGAGTTTCTTGCCAGTCATAAAAGCCAAAATGCTTCTTGGGTAGGGTGAGAACCGGTGTAGTTTTTATTTTTCTCTTTTATTTTGTATACTCGATCGACATGTAAAAGTGCCCTTGTGGCCTACTTACTGAATAAACGTTTAGGTTTGACTTGCAGGATTGCACAGATGAAGCGGCAATAGGCAGGTTAATCCAGAGAGTCCTTGGCCGTTTATGGATGAGATCTAAGTCCAGCAGTGGACATAAGACTCACTGAGATAACTTTTGTTGACAAAAAACTAACCTTAAAAACGTAATGGAACTTGGATATAGCAGCAAAGCTATGCGAGATGCTTTTGCTGCCCAAGTTGAGTAGGGTCTGCACAAACACGTCGATCTTGAGCGGGTTGTGTGGCGCGGCCTGGGCGGCCGAGGGCTGGTCGCCCTCGCGGAGAGGGTTGGGCAGTTCCCGGAGCACATTCAAGGCTTCCTCCGGGGTGCATTTGTTGCGGACGCAGACTACAAGCTGGTGAGCCGCCTCCGTGCCGGGGAGAGATGCTGGAACAAGAAGTAACGTTTATAGAAGGAGGAAAGAAGAACAAGAAGTAACATATGGCAATGTCAACCTTAATGACCTCTCGTGCCTCTCGCCTAGACAAACCTGCAACCACATCTTCGAATCATTATAAGGAACATAATAACGAAGACTGGTCTAGCCTAGGTAGTGACCCTGTCTATGAAGCCGATGGTCCTGTGTTCGAATCCCAGTCAGGGCATTTATTTGTGTGATGAGCACAGATATTTGTTCCTAAGTCATGGGTGTTTTCTATGTATGTAAGTATTTATATGTATCTATGTATTATAGAATATCGTCCCCTCCGGCCGTTTTGGCAACCAAGTTTCGCAACCAGTTGTCGAAAAAGAATGAATAATCTTGTTACGCAACTAGTTGCTTAAAAATAAATTATATTCCTGTTTCACAACTAGCGTTTATATTACTGGAGTTCCGCACCATTTTATTTGTTCCATGTGTCCTGACATTTTTATAGTTTTAAAACCCTACTCAGTACTACTATTTAATAATCTTCTTTAGCAACAAAGCAGTAAGTAAATAAAATTTGCTGAAACGCTAAATCACAATGATAGTTTGAACGTCATTTTATCTTTTTTAATTTTTTAACAGGAATCCTGGAATTTAACAGGGAGCTTGGCATGGTACTTACTCCAATTTCATCATTTTGACATGACTTTGGACATTTGTAGCGTGGGATAATTTAATCATTGGCCTATATTTATTTTACAGAATTGGGCTATATTTGGTCGGTTACGAATTTTATTTACTTACTGCTTTGTTGCTAAAGAAGATTATTAAATATTAGCACTGAGTAGGGTTTTAAAACTAGAAAAATGTCAGGGCAGTAATATAAACGCTATTTATCGACTTCAAAACGTTAGAAATATTCCGAAACGGTCACGATTTTAAATACTCATTATTTTTGTCTTTCATATAACACCGTATAGTGAGAAATTATTTTCCTTCGGGAAAACTCGGATTTTTATAGGAATACGATGACACCCGAACTGTCAATGAATGATCGTATAAAATGAGTGACATTTTCATATCCATTAATACGGAACTTTATTATTTGGTGTCAAATGTCAAAGTGAAAAATGGCATGTGATATTAAACAATAAAGTTTCATATTAATAGATATGAAAATGTCACTCATTTAATAAAGTAATTGATTGACAGTTCGGCTGATATCGTAAGTCGATAGAGATATGCGTTTTCCCGATGGAAAATAGTTTTGCACTACATCTGCGCATACCATCTGCCAATTAATTGTTGAACAGTACCCTTACCATGAGTTGTGACATTGACGTTTTCGATAACGAGTATCGAGTTTACTATCTGTGCATCTCGTTCGCACTGAAATAGTACAAGCGAAATTCACAGATAGTAAACGCGATACTCGTTATTAGCGATGAAAATTACATGAAAGATACATGTATCTTTCAAAGGTCCGAGTATTTTTCAATAAAATACAGTATCTTTCCTTGCCTGTCTTCGTTTAACTCTTTCGAAAGTTATCGTATTTAACGTGTTAAATACATTGTATTTTTCGCATTATTATATTATATTATGAATAGTGACTTTGAATGCATTGGATCTCATACATACAGGTGACTTTCTCGACATCAGTTAACTAAAGAGGTTGAAGTTATCAATTATGACGGAATATTTATCTATGCTCTATATGACGTGAACGTCATGTCAATTATGCGTCAAAGGGATTACAAGTGGCGGCTGGTTGTAATATTTAAATAAACATGTAAAATACACTGTAAAAAACATGTATTATACGTGTATGATTGTATTTGTCAAACATACGTCAGTTTTGTTTTTTTCGAAAGTTTCATGTAATTTATAGGAAAGATACAAAGTTTCGAATGAAACAACATGAATCTTTCGCCATTTTCATCGCTACTCGTTATCGAAAACGTCAATGTCACAACTCATGGTAAGGGAACAGTATCAATGCTAGTTCGTCCGAGCGAGACGGCACGCTAAACTTCCCGCACTAAAGTCCAATGAGACATAACGCAACTTCGTTATTAATGTAGATGAGAGATAAGATAGCGCACAATGCGTTTGGCAACTGGTGTGGGAACGAGACGTAGTATTTGGTTTAGTGTCTAACCATGGAATAGTGGGTACTGAGATTCATTAGTCCAATTATTTTTTACGTTAATTTGCCAACATGTTGTTGTTGATATTATAGACGACAGGTTTGGTCTAGTGGCTAGTGACCCTGCCTATGAAGCCGATGGTCCTGGGTTCAAATAACAGTACGGGCATTTATTTGCGTGATAAGCAGATATTTTTTCTTGAGTCATGGGTGTTTTATATTTTATAAAAAAGAAAAACACCCATGTAATAAAACACCCAAAAAACACTTAAAAATCAAAGCAAATCAAAATATTTCATCAAAAATAATTTGATTTATTCTTAGTGTGTTTTATATATTTAAGTATTTGTATAATTAATAATTAGTGTAAGAATGTCCTGTAATATTTATTTATTTATTATTTATATAGGCGGCATAGGTAAAGCCGGCACGGCATTATGAATAATAATGATTACTTAAACGTTATTTTCGTTACAGTGTGTTGCCGGCTGAGTATGGCACCACCCCATCTCCTCTCTCCAATAAGTTTTTCGTTTCCAAATTTCTATAGACTTTCGGTAACAAAAAAAGAAAGTTCCATACAAACTTTATGGGACATTTTGGGAAATCTGAGCAAGATCTACCATAGAGGTAGTAGATCTTGCTCTGACTGCATCAATTGCTCTATCAGTCTACCGCTTTTCATCAAAATCGAAGACGTGATCCAAATGTACAAACTTTTTGAGAATTGCTCATTTGCCAGTCGTTTTTCGGTGAAGGAAAACATCGTGAGGAAACTGAGCCCTGAGTGTAAGTTTTAAAAGTAACTTTACGTCACGAACGCGTTTGCGTTTCCCATATAAATAACGTTATCACTTACGCGTTCGTAAACGTTTGTTTACGTCAAAAGAAACTTACACTAGAGCCTATTTTACCCACTAGGTTGGATATCAGATCGCAATCGCTTTCGGACAACTAGGGCCTACGCCAAATCCTGGGATTACTTGCCCAGCGAACCCCAGGCTCCCATGAGCCGTGGCAAAATGCCGGGACAACGCGAGGAAAATTATGAGGCGGACAAAGTAGCGGGAAAAACTACTAATTAAGCCAGTGAATATGTAATGTTGATGTCATGAAGGAAAGCGGATAAATTGCCTATCCATGCATATCTCTACGCATGTCATACATACATTCTAATATTCACAAATATTCTTTATTTATTGAACCGCAGACTTGTTAAGGGATAATGAGCTGTAATGATATATACATAAGGTGGTTAGTTGATGTGGGTTAGTATTGCAGAAGGAATGTATGCGTTCCGCGTGCGACAGGGACATAATGACGAATTAGTGAAGTACAATGTTATTAGCTATTAAGGTTCTGTACATAATGCGCGTGTGTCTAAAAAAAATTAAAACGCAGCGAAATTATTTTTAAACAATGGAATAACAAACAGAAAACATTAATATTATATAAACCTAACTTACAAAAAAAAACTTATAAATAGTAAATCGACATCCGGTCTGGCCTAGTGGGTAGTGACCCCGCCTATGAAGCCGATGGTCCTGGGTTCAAATCCCAGTCAGGGCATTTATTTGTGTGATGAACACAGATGTTTGTTCCTGAGTCATGGGTGTTTTCTATGTATTTAAGTATTTATACATATGTAGTATTTATCCATCATATATATCGTCGTCTAGTACCTACAACACAAGCCTTACTGAGCTTACCGTAGGACTAGGGCGATTTGTGTAACATTGTCCCGAAATATTTATTTATTTTTTATGATAAAGGTGGCAAACGAGACGGAGGCCTGGTGGTACGGAATTAATTACCGTAGCCCATTGGACGCAACACCAGGGGAGTCACGAGCCCGTTGCCAGCCTTTAAGATAGGAGTACGATCTTTTCTTGAAGGTATGAGGATCGTATCGGTCCGGATATACCGCTGACAGCAAATCATTTCACAGTTAATTAATTAATTAATTTAAAATGGCACCACCCCGTCTCCTCCCGTGGGTGTCGTAAGAGACGACAAAGGGAAAATCCTAAGGACGGGTAGCAAGTGTCCGTCGAAACCCAATCTACAACTACTGCGGTCGCCAACCCGTCTGCCAAGCGTGGCGATTATGGCAACTACCCTCAAGATGATACAAGTCATGTTTGCGGGAGCCATATGTCCAGCAGTGGACTGCATACGGCTGAAATGTATGTATGTATACCGTATTTTTACTTATTTATTTTTAGGAAAAATACCCGCAGAACCCTATTCGTAAAAACGGCGAAAAGCGTTCGAGATGGAAAGTGGGCACGCGAGGTTTTCACTCGCCCCTCCCCGCCGGCCCCGCCGCGCCCCCGCCCGCGTCGCGTGGACGACGGTACTATTTCAGCCGGACGCATTTTTGCAATGATATGATGAATCGACTCCGGGACGCGGGTTTTCGTAAACAAAATTCCGTCCTTCTCTATTTGGTCTGGGACGAAAGAGGGCACTGCATTGATGCACTGATTAATATGAATGTAAACTGAGAACTCATGGTGTCAAATGATAATGGTTTCGATACAAAAGAAATACGAAATGTCAAAACCTAGTTGATTTTAAGACCTAACTTTTGAATCAAGTTTAGTCCCCTTGCCTTAATAGAATAAACAGCTATCATCAGTAAAAATTTTTTTTTTACTTCCAGAGCGATTATTTCTGAAAATTTTCACTTTGTAATTTTTATTAGACAATCTCTATTATTTTTTTCAAATATTTGATCAACAACACCTCAAACTTTAGTGTCGCAAATTACCCTTCACTTCACATGTAAGGGAGGTAACCTACTACAGTTTTTATTTTTTATTTTTTGTTACCATTTTTACCACATAATTGTTACATATACATAAATAACAGCTTTCTGGGACTAACAGTCACTGAACATAACCGGGAACTGACAGACATGGAGGTACTATCTAAAAGCGTTCCTAGTTGACTACGGAAACCTAAAAAAATATAACTCTATTTTATTTAGTACCTAGGTACTAAATTTTATATTATACTAGCTGACCCGGCGAACTTCGTACCGCCTAAACAGCGACAAAAGTAGTGAGAGCTTTCTGTGATTGGATATTTGAGATTTTTTAGTAGGTACTGTTAACCGAAAATGTGGCGATACGGAACATCCCTAGTGACTCTGCCCATCACTAGCGCGTTGACAGCTAGTTTTGGCGGGATCGCGGCTTGGATGGTGAATCTCTAATGGCGTCATGTGGAAGTGTGGCTAAATGTTATAAATTATATGGTTAGTAAACGTAAAATAGTTAATAAATATTCAGAAGTGCGATAAGGGACCCATGGAATGCAGTGTAAATTAAGATTTGTAGTGGAAAACTGAAGCACGGTGTGTTGTAACAAAATTACTAACTGTGGTGTTTGCGAAAGGACGCTTTTTAATTTAACAATTGCTAGCGAAAAAGGACGCGAACAATACTGTGTTGTGAACCAATTCTATTTAACTGATAACTTAATTATTATTAAAACATAAATAAATAAACTGTGAGCTAGTTTGAATGCATGTTCGTGTGTTTCTGTGTCGTTGCTGACCACCATTTTGTCTTGCATGAATTGTGTGTGGCAGTCGCACGTTTTCCAGAAGAAAACTCTTAATGATAACGGGTTTGGAGTTTACGCCAGAACTGGGTGAGCTAGTTCCGATTACAACTTAACACTTGAACAGTATCTTCTTAGTTTGAGTCGTCCAATATAGAGTGAACTTTCATACCAGTTAAGAAACTATTCGTGGCCAAATATTTTTTTACGTGTGACTATTTGATAAATAACGTGCTTTAACTAAACTAACTTGAACTTATTCAACAAACTTGAATTGTTTGATTTCTCTATTTATATCTCATTGTTAATGTACTGACCTAGTGCAAATATTTATCCATATGTTATTTTGTGTGTATTAAAACTGCGAAACATAGTAAAATGGGCAGGCATAATAAGAGGACATATTCAAGATCTAGAAGGAGTGTTAGCTCAGATTCTGATTCTAGAAGCCCCAGCCCAAAGCGGAGATATTCTCTTGAAATGGAAAAAAAGGACAATCGCATAGAGGCACTGGAGAATATACTCCGGGACCTACAGAAGAAGAAAACCACCAGTTCTGAGTCAACTTTATCATCAGATACAGGCAGACAAAGCCATTTAGTACCTGACCCTATTAATGATATAAATTCTTTTCCATCCAATGGACCAGTTCGATATGTAGGCCGGAATGATTTTGTGCCTGAATTTAATCCCCAAACTTCACCTGTCTCTGTCGAACATTGGATTAGGAATTTGGAGAGTACAGCTAATATGTATGGATGGGATGAACGCACACTAATCTGTAACTGTACAGCAAAACTGAAAGGTTATGCTAAAGATTGGTATGCTTGTCAGGAATCATATGATATTAAGTGGACTGAATGGAAAGAAAAACTGATTAAGGCTTTCCCATTTACCAAAAATAAGCTGACATTAATTAGAGAGCTAGTTAATAGAGAAAGAAAACCCAATGAGGACATTATTAAATTTTATTATGAAAAGTTGGGTATAGGCATGACATGTAACTTGGGAGATGATATCATTACAGAAGCTATAATTGGTACACTGGATGACAAATTAATGGAGATGGGGGCAGTTTCAGCTGCTCATTCTGTAAGATAGGTGGTCATGAGGAAGCAGAGTGTTATAAGAAACAGAGGAAAAATAAACACTGCTCTTCTTGCAAAATAGATGGTCATACATATGAAGAATGCTGGAGGAAGAAGGAAAATGGTGGGAGACAAGAAAAGACAGTGAAGAAGCTGACTGTAGCTAGTGATAATTCTGATGCCAAATATTTTAAGACTGTGTTGATAAATGATGTTCCAGCTCACGCGTTTATTGATTTTGGCAGTGTGTGTAATACAATGACAGAAAAGTTCTGTAAGCAGCTGGGTTTATCTCCATCAATCAGTGAAATTGTAATTATAGGTTATGGTGATGGGTTAACAATGCCCCTAGGATTGGTCACAGCAAATATAAAGATTGATGGAGTAGAAAAGCAGAACAACTTATACATTGTACCCGACAAGTCTCAGGAGTATGATGTTTTGGTTGGACAACCATTTACAGAGGAGCCAGATATAGTTATACTGAAAACTGCTACAGAACTTAACATATATGAAGGTGAACTAGCATCAGGGTTAACAGAACTTTGTGAAATATTCAGAAAGGTCCGGCTGTACCCTAATGAAAGTACAACACTGAAACCTGGATTAAATAAAGTGGAAGTTAGGTCTGACCCCAGTGTAAATGGTGTTTTAAGGCTAAATTACAGTGAGCAACGGAAACCACTCTCAGAAAAGGATGTCGTGTGCGAAACTGTAGAGAGCTTAGATGGAAGTGCCATCATAAAAGTAGTAAATAAAACAAGCAGGGTGATACAACTGAATGATGATGACTGCATTGCGCGTGCGGAATTCAGGGATCATGCTAAAAACCCTAATATTGAGAAGGAAGCACATCAGGATGCACTTGCTAAGTTACTTTCCGAGTACGAACATTGCTTCTCTGGAACCGGTTTAGAATTGGGTAACTGCGACATTGAGATGGAAATAAAGTTGACAGATAACAAGGTTATTAACTATAAACCATACAGGGTATCATACCATGAAAAGGAAATTATTAGACAAACTGTTCAAGAACTATTAGATGCTGGGATTATTGAACACTCAAAGTCACCATATGCCAGCCCTGTGTTGTTGGTAAAGAAGAAGGATGGTAATTATCGGATGTGTGTTGATTACCGAGCTCTAAATAAAATTACAGAAAAAGAAAGGTATCCAATGCCAGTGATTCAAGACTTGTTAGATCGTTTAGCAAATAAGACCATCTTTTGCTGCCTGGATCTTGCTAATGGGTACCACCAAATTAAGATTGCAGAAGCATCCAGACCACTTACTGGTTTTGTTACCCCAGATAATCATTTCCAATATAAAATGATGAGCTTTGGACTGTGCAATGCGCCTGCTGTGTTTCAACGGGCAATGAATAATATACTTGGTCCAGTTCTACATAAATGCGCAGAAGTGTACATCGATGATGTCATTGTATGGGGCGATAATGCTGAAGATTGTCTGGCAAATTTACGGAAAGTTTTAGAATTGATTGCCGCTGCAGGTCTAAAATTGAAGAAAAGTAAATGCACGTTTCTTACAGACTCTGTGGAATACTTAGGACATGAAATATCTAAAGGAGCGCTTCGTCCGTCCCCATTCAAAGTCGATGCCGTTGCGAAGTATAAAACACCAGCAAACGTTAATGAGCTGCGTCAATTCCTGGGCCTGGCCAGTTATTTTCGGAAATTTATCAAGGGCTTTGCTACGATTGCACGACCACTTACATTATTGACGAAAAAGACAACTGAGTGGTACTGGGGAGAGCAGCAAGAACAAGCGGTGGAAACCCTAAAGAGGATGCTTACTTCAGATCCAGTTTTAGCTATCTATAGCCCAGATCGCGAGACACAGGTGCACACAGATGCGTCCAAAGTTGGTTTGGGAGGCGTGATGTTACAGCGTCAAGATTCAGGTGAATTAAAGCCGGTTGCTTATGCAAGTAGACAGACAAGCCCTGCAGAAGAGAAGTACCATAGTTTTGAACTCGAAGCGTTGGCAGTGGTATTCAGTATTAAGAAATTCTCCGTGTATGTTACGGGTATTAAATTTCTTATCGTCACGGACTGTTCGGCGTTGAGATTGGCTTGGACTAAAAGAGACCTATCTCCTCGGATAGCGCGTTGGTGGCTCGATCTGCAGGAATATGATTTTGACGTGGAACATAGACCGGGTACCTCCATGACGCATGTTGATGCTCTCAGTAGAAACCCTTTAACAATTCGTCATATTGAAGAAAAGAACTGATAGATACTCTCCAGGACACTGACGATGGTATCCAGTCTCTTATAATGAATCTGAATTTGGAGTTAGAAGCTGGGAAAAGAAAAAAGTTTGGACTGGCGAAGGACTATAAATTAGTTAATGGGCGACTATGTCGGATAGTTGATGGTGAATGCAGAGCTGTCTTACCTAAAAGTGCCAGGTGGCACATCGCTAAAATATATCATGACGATAATGGACACCTAGGATTTGACAAATGTTTGCTTGCCATTCGAGCGAAATATTGGTTCCCGAAGATGAGGCGTTTTATAGAAAAATATGTGAGTAGCTGCATTGGGTGCCAGTTTGCTAAAAGACCTACGGGAAAACAACCTGGGTTACTGCACCCGATACCCAAAGTTCCTGTCCCATTCCATACAGTCCAAGTTGATCATTTGGGACCTTTTACAAAGAGCAATGGTAAAACATATATTTTTGCTATCATTGATGGATTTACAAAATATGTATGGCTGGAAGCTGTAGCATCTGCTAATACACGAGGTGCTATTATGGGTCTGGGCCGACTAAGACAAGCCTTTGGTCACCCCTCGAGGATTATAAGCGATCGTGGCACGGCGTTTACAAGTCGAGAATTTAAGGATTATTGTAATAGGTGTGGCATAAGGCATGTTCTAAACGCAGTTGCTTCGCCCCGTGCGAACGGACAGGTGGAGCGCCTTAATAGAACTATTCTGGCTTCATTGACAGCTCATATGGGGGAAAATCATAAAGGGTGGGATGTTTATTTGCCCGACGTGCAATTAGGAATTAACTCCACAGTATGCCAGGGGACCGACAAGTCACCATTGGAACTCCTGTGTGCCTTTGTGCCCCGCTTAGCTAAAGATTTACAAGGCCCATCAGCTTCCGCTAGCGACATTGCGAGTTTAAGGGAAGTAGCCACGATCACCATAGCCAAGAATGCAGAGAAAATGGAGTCTCGTTTTAATAAAAGCCGCCGAAATGCGAAGGCATTTGTAGCTGGAGATCTGGTTATGGTGGAACGGAAAATATTACGACCTGGTTTGACAAGCGGAAAGTTGGTACCCAGGTACGGAGGCCCATACAAGGTAACTGCGGTGTTACCTAATGATCGATACGAGGTTAGTTCCATTTCAAAGGGGAAACGAACCTACAAGAATGTAATAGCGCGTGACAAGATGAAACTGTGGCGTATGAGGGATTACAGCTCGTCTGATGACGATGATGAAGCTGACACAAACTAAAAAAAAAAAAAAAAAAAAATGCTTGAAAGTTGCTTGAAGAGCCTATAATTCAAAGTTGCTTGAAGAGCCTATAATTCAAAGTTGCTTAAGGAACAAAAAAAAAAAAAAGGGGTATTGCTTGAAGAGCCTAATTCTAAGTTGCTTTAAGAGCTAATTACCCGTATTTGCTTAAAGAGCCAGTTACACTTTGCTTAAAGAGCCAATAACATAAATTTGCTTAAAGAGCTAAAACTTAAATTTGCTTAAAGAGCTAATAACACAAATTTGCTTAAAGAGCTAAAACATAAATTTGCTTAAAGAGCCAGTAACTAAGATTTGCTTAAAGAGCGTAAGATAGAAAATAAATGATTAATAATAATTGCTTAAAGAACCTGACAAATAAACTTGCTTAAAGAGCTGATTTTTCCGAGTTGCTTCAAGAGCCAACTGCACAACTTTACCCCAAGATACAACTGGCCGTCTTATCCTTCGAGGACGAAGGGACCTGTCAGGAAAAGCCGAACTGTTAACCGAAAATGTGGCGATACGGAACATCCCTAGTGACTCTGCCCATCACTAGCGCGTTGACAGCTAGTTTTGGCGGGATCGCGGCTTGGATGGTGAATCTCTAATGGCGTCATGTGGAAGTGTGGCTAAATGTTATAAATTATATGGTTAGTAAACGTAAAATAGTTAATAGTACTTAATGTCATAATCAGGGTTGTGACGGTTCCAACCAATCCAAAATCATTTTAATCGGTTCAGCCGTTCTCGAGTTATAAGCGGTTGAACAAACCCCACTTTGAATGAATGAATGAATGAATATTCGTTTATTCGTAGACACACAACATAAAGGTGACAGAAATACAAATAACATAAAACATACAAGGTAGAAAGTGCCACGAAATGGTCTCATCTCAGCGTAATGCCGGCGACATCCAGCGCTGATCTTCCGATGAGACCATCAAGTGAAGAAGTATCACGGCAGGTAACACAGAAAGCAAAATAAATTAAGAAATAAAACATAAGAATAAAAAATAAAAAACAGAGAAGATATTAGGATAACATTTAAAATTACACTAACAGCGACAAAGCGAACAGGTATCAGTGGGCTGTGCCTTTTAATTAACTTGTATCAGGCAGTGCATACTACGGCCTGACATTCTTTTATATATATATATAGATTTTAAATTTGATAATAATATGAACATTACTAGATACAGATAGTTTCACCGAGTGCCAACGCGTGAACAAGTAGAAACCGCATGCAATACAAAGCCGGACACCGCGTAATTTATTTTTAATTGATTAGAACAAATGCCGTTAAACAATTGCAACACGAAGTGCGTTGACACAGGAAGACGAGGCAATTTTCAGAGACGTTTTTACACGGATCACTTACAGTCTGACGTTGTGTTACATGTTGCCACGGTTCCGTGGCCAATTATAAAAAAAACCTTCTCGGATACCGCTTGGCTTGGTCAATTTTTGTTACACATGTCATCTCTTTGAATTTACTTATAATTTACACATAATAGTGTTACCATATAACCCCATATATAATTATTAAACATGAACGGGACTTAATCCGAGACCACGAGGACAACGTCGTCTTCGAAACGTCGGAGGTAAATTTTAAAGTTAATATACGCGGTTAAGTCCCGTTCATGTTTAATAATGTGTACAAACCGTGAAAGTTTAAACCCATATATAATGTTATATTTGGACCCGGGTATGTCCTTAAACTACGTCCAACAATGAGAGGTAGGGCACAGCGAAGTACCATCGCGCTTGAGTCTGGAGAAGCCCAACTGGGAAAGTGCCTTCTCCTTACAGAAGACCACAGCCATAATAGCACTGCTACCTTTCAGGTATGTAGTGTTGTGTTCCTGATGGTGAGTAAGGTTCCCAGAGCTCCAACAACTTTTAGGGTAGGCAACGCGCATGGCAATCCTCTGGAGTTGCATGCGTGCATAGGCTACGGTAACTGCTTACCATCAGGCGGGCCGTATGCTTGTTTGCCACCGTCGTTGTATAAAAAACTTAAACTTCACTAATCATATTTTATCGTGCTAATTTAAATCACTTTTTGATACTATATACTAAAGTCCATGTTTTGTGAATTTCAATGCAATAAAATTAATGAAAACAGGTCTTAAACTATTGGCAGGGGACCGTTACTAAGGCAAGGAATCGTACGAAAAAAATGATTCAAGCACACACACACAAGCTTCAATAAGATCTATCAAGACTAGGGTTGCCAACCGTCCCGCTGTATGCGGGACGTCCCCTTTCTGGGGCCCTAAAGCATACGTCCCGCAAGGGATCCCCGCGGGACGCCGATGGTCCCGTTTTCAGACTAGACTAGATTATCAGCACCAAAACGAGCGTTGATTTGCATGTTACAACTATTTTGTTGATGTGAGAACTTGTTAGATGTGATTAAATAGAAGTCTGTTAAGTATACCTAAGTACTTACCTACTTTGTTACAATAGATTTAAGATTATATGCAACGACTACGTTTTATTTTTTCTTACCTCGTATTACAGGTTAAAACACTTTTAATATTGTTCTTAAATTTCTCTCTGGGGGGGTCTAGGTGTTTCTGAATCACAGCTGGCAACCCTAGTCAAGATTGTGTTAGTATATATTTGTTTTGTGTACATTCAACATCGTATAGTTAACAGTCAAAGTGAATTATTTCACAACACGTGTACCCATTTATTTTCCTACATTGGCTACTATTTGACAAAATTTTACTATACGACCATTAGTCTGAAATAGCGAAAGGAATACATTACCACCTCCCCATTTCCCCCGGCGACAAAGGGAAAACCCGACGAATGGGCAACGGCGTCCATCGAAACCGAACAGCTGCAGACTCCAACTCGCCTGCCAAGCTTGGCGACTATAGCACCCCATGACGATACAGTCGCCATCAGATATATCAGAGCTGTGGAGGTGGTCACATATATCTGAACAACGCCACTATTGTCAAGGCGATAAAGTGCATATTCAAATATTTGTGACGACCTCCACAGCTCAGCTGATGGCGACTGTATAATTCATATTTGGGTTAGGCCAATTGTCCAGCAGTGGACTACTTACGGCTGAAATACTGATGATAAACGAACCCGGACCCGGGTATGTCCTTAAACTACGTCCAACAATGAGAGGTAGGGCACAGCGAAGTACCAACACGCTTGAGTCTGGAGAAGCCCAACTGGGGAAGTACCTCCTCCTTACAGAAGACCACAGCCATAATAGCACTGCTACCTTTCAGGTATGTAGTGTTGTGTTCTTGATGGTGAGTAAGGTTCCCAGAGCTCCCCCTTAATGGTCGGCAACGCGCTTGTGACTCCCCTGGTGTTACGTGTGCCCATGGGCGACGGTAATTGCCTACCATCAAGCAATCCGTCAGCTCGTTTGCCACCTTTTGTCATAAAAAAAAGAAATGGAAACCAAGCGGAGTCTACAAATAGTGGTCTACGTGTCAAACGCAACGGTTTCCTTACATATTGTCTCCGGCGATGTGGACAGATAGCCGCCATTATATTACACCGCAAGCCGTTTACACATACACGGTAAGGCAATGATCGGGATCCACTGAAGGTAGCTTGTAAAACGTCTTTCGGTACGATACAGTTAGCTAAGTTATGGTCTAGAGATAAATTGATTCGTGAATAAAAATTGTGCCGCCCCTACTGAAGAACGCTGGAAAGCGACAAAAGGAAGTCTTCAGACAACAGTATACCTATCAATTAGTGTCACACTAATTTGGTACCTACACTATTTTCTGAAAACTGTCATCTCAAAATTACTAGTAACTCTCATCTCAAAGTATTTTTTATTACCGCGATGATGTTGTGGTGGCTCTCGCTCTACCAGAATAAAACCTCTTGCTAGCCTTTAATATGTACGTAGATTAATTTTTCTAATGTCAATTGTAAAAATGTCACTTCTATGTCACAATGTGGTTAAGTTAAACAGTTAAATTACTTTTATATTAGATACAATATTTGACGGATTGACGGTTGAACCTCAAAATGGGGAAGTCGTCTTGAAAATATATTTTTTGTTTTTTGTTCAAACGTAGTTTAGTGTGTAATATTGATAGCGTATTATGCAGTGATCTAACGAAGAATTGTGCAGCTAATGAAGAATTGATTTCAAAACGTGTTTCACCACTATTTTGGTCATCACCCGGCAATCCCGGGGTCACGGCCGCCTCTTAGCTTTCTGTAAAGTCCGGCTACCACTTTACAAAACGCAAGGCCTACTACCGAACAACGTCATGCTCTAAGGGCAAACTTATACGTTATTATACTTATTTGTTATTCTACTTGACATTGGCGAAATCATCGATTGATTTATTGATGGAAGCCATATTTTTTTAAAAGAAGAAGAAGTACAATATTTGACGACCGGTCTGGCCTAGTGGGTATAGTGACTCTGCCTATGAAGCCGATGATACTGGGTTCGATTCCCAGTCAGGGCATTTATTTGTGTGATAACATATTTGTTCCTGAGTCATTGGTGTTTTCTATGTCGTCTATTATATATATCGTCGTCTAGTACCTACAACACAAGCCTTACTGAGCTTACCGTAGGACTAGATCGATTAGTGTCAGATTGTCCCGAAATATTTATTTATTTATTTAATATTGTTGTTTCATTTGTCCCTATCAATAGGGCGAGTGCTCGTATGGGGCTATGCACATACCACGTCACAGCAATACGACGAAGGGGCCAATTGTGACAGTACGTGTTAAAGGGATAACGTGACATAATGGGGGATGGGGTCAAAAAGTATGGAGCATATTGTTCTTGAAATAATTTCAACGAATTACGCTCCTCGTTACGGAGTGAAACATGTAGAGCAATATTCGGCTTATAAAACATGAGTTATCCGCTTCTATACAATGAATATGGTTGAATCCGTGAGATTCAATGATCCAGTAGTTTTGTATTTTATGTATTCTGCGGCGCGCTGTGCTTACAGTCGCCATCAGATATATCGGAGCTGTGGAGGTGGTCACAAATATAGGAACAACGCCTCTATTGTCAAGGCGGTAAAGTGCATGTTCCGATATTTGTGACCACCTCCACAGCTCCGATATATCTGATGGCCACTGTAAGTACAGCGCCGCAGTTAAAAAAAATGTTACGCTTATTTTTTCTAACAAATAAAAAAAGATTGTCGAATTCTGTATTGAAGAATGTATAAAGACTGTATCGTTTATTATGTACACTTATAACGGGCTAAAAAACGAGGTTTCGAGGTGAAAAAAATAATGGTCATGTCTGAAATTATTGGTACATTATCAAATAACAAGATACTTTTGTACAATAAAATAATTAATGTATAGTTTTCAAAATGAAAGGGCTTTCAATCAAAAAGCGAAAATCTATTGTTTCCAAATGGTGTACTGAAAAAGGAATATCATACAGAGAGTGGGCTACAGAGGAAGGTTTTAGCGTTCATGCTGTTCAAAATGCTATCCGAACATTCGGCAACGACTACTCGTTAGGTGATCTACCTGGTCGCGGCAAAAAACAAGGTCCTTCGAGGCCTAATTTAGACAAAACAATATGTAAGCTGTTTGCCGCCAAAAGATGTCTTTCAGTTCGTGGTTGTGCCAAAAAACGTGTACGAGCATTAGTATGGTACAACGAGCTGAGAAGTGTAATAACTTAAAGAGCTACAAAAAGCAAAAACAACCAAAACCGACCGCTCAACATTAATTTGCCGTTAAAACTAGGGCCCGCAAGTTATATGAAGAGTTATGAGCAAAAAAAAACAATGCATTACAATGGACGACGAAACCTACGTAAAGTTGGATTACAAAACTTTATCAGGAGCACAATACTATACGGTTAAAGAAGGAACAGTTGTGAGTAATACCGAAAAAGCAATTTTTGTCGAAAAATTTGTAGTGTGTTGTTGTCTCACTTGAATTTTTGGCTGGAATCTGGTGGCTAAAAATCTCGGTGCTACCGTTGTCCAAAACCTGATGCGAAATATTAAACGCAAGGTGAGGAATCTTGGCAAAGGTCTATAAGGTTGTTATTTCAATTGATATTTTTTAATTGATATTTCAATTTTACATATTCTATACATTATGTACCTACTTTAAATAAAAGTTTTGTATTTAGTCAGTAGTGTAACTTTTGTTTTTTACCCATAATAAACGATACGGTCCTTAAACATACCTCAAGAAAAAACTTTGGCGAAAAACAAAGTAGCAATAATTCGTTACATGGATGATTTGTGAGTAATGTGTGAAGTTTATATAAGGTTCACAAAAACATATTTCACTTGAGCATTAATTATACATACAAAGAAAAAACTAAATCGTTTAACGTATTTTTAAAACGCACGATAAGTAACAACATATAAAAGCAGGGCTAAGAACGAAAGATTTTTTGTGTTCAGAGGGTTTCCTAAGAAAAAAATACTATACTCAAGAACCAATATCTGTGCTCATCACTCAAATAAATGCCCTGACTGGGATTTGAACCCAGGACCATCGGCTTCATAGGCAGGGTCACTACCCTTTAGGCCAGACCGGTCGTCAATTATATCTGCAAACCTTGACAGTGTTACCAGGCCCGGTACCGTGAACATCCAAGTTCGTATATTTCGAGGATCTGTCTCTTTTACTCCAATTACGGCATCATGAAATTGACATAGACAAAGTCCGAAATTCACGAATATCGTTTTTCGCGATAGCGTAAAAATAGCATAAACCAGCGGGGTTTATGCTATTTTTTGCCCGCACCCAGAAACGGCTATATGACGGACAGCACACGAAGTTTGTTTTTCAACGGGCTTTCCCTTATATGTATTCGCAATGGCATCTGTAATTAGTTGTTACATAATGGACGTAACACGCGTAACATCGGTTCCCGGATCATCGTGCCGGCTTAAGGAACTTTGTAAATATGTTTAATTGCCATGTAACACGAATTATTTGTATATTTGTTGAGGTTTTTACGGGGTCGGCAACGCGTGAATGATGCCTCGGTATTGTAAACGTCCATAGGCTGCGGTGACCGCCTACCATCAAGCGGGCCGCATGCTTGTTGGCCACCTTTGTGGTATTAAAAAAAAAAAAAAAACAAGGTGACTCGATCGTTTTGGAGTTTGATATAAATCGTGAGTTCGATGCCTGATTTAGGAGTCTATAACTTCGTAAATAATAATCGGACTGTATAGTCTTTTAATATTTTTTTTATGACATACGAGCGGCAAACGAGCAGACGGATTGCTTGGTGGTAAGCAATTATCGTTGCCCATGGGCACCCGTAACACCAAGGGAGTCATAAGCGCGTTGCCGGCCTTTAAGACGGGTTGAAGCTCTGGGAACCCTACTGACCATCAGGAACACAACACTACATACGTGGAAGGTAGTAGTGCTTGTATGCTATGCTAGGAGGTTCTCTACGTGATCGACTCAGAAATTAGGAGATCCGTAGGCGAAATAAAGTCAAGTTAGCAAGCTGAAGTGGCAATGGGCAGGCCACATTGCATGCATAGAAGATGGCCGAAGGGGACGAAATAGTGCTCAAGTGGAGACCACGGACTAGCAAGCGCAGCGTAGGACGTCCACCCACAAGATGGACAGACGACCTATTAAGGTCGCCGGAAGACGCTGGATGCAGTACGCTTCCAACCGGTACGTGTGGAGGTTCAAGGGGGAGTCCTATGCTCAGCAGTGGACGACTTATAGCTGAGATGATGATGATGATTATGAATATAAAATTGTTAACCCAACCCCGAAGCTCCGCTCACTCGCTACTTGGTTGAGACTATTGGCAGGGTTAAGTAGAGTAGCTTACCCTGCTTGCCCTGTCAGTGGCCAGCTTCACCTAGTTTGTATGTACCTTTTTCATCTGATTTGTTATTCTTCTTGTTTTATCTCACTAATTTATTTATTAAGATACAGTTGTTACTTTCAAACTATGGTTCAACTTCGAAATAAAGATGACTTAGTTTAATTAATTTAAAGATACTAAGACATAGCTTATCTGGATTCGTAATAAAGCTCTTGTCGTATAAAAACATCGTTTAAATAACCAACAATATACTAGCCTTTTGCAAGGCTTTTCACACAAACTTCAATTTCTAGGTATATTACACCGGGCGAGTGGCAATATATGTAAACTCTAAAGAAAAACCATCAATGTATTATTAATACTGTAATATTAACTAATTTCTTATAACCAACAATTATTTTTTTACCAAACCGCAAACAAATCATTATTCATTACGTAAAATTGCCAAACGGTCAATCAATACAATAAAAACTTTCTGCGACGTATCAAGTTTAAAAGGACCTAAGACAATAGATATATCGTAAGACAAACGTCTGTTTGTTGCGGTGGGTGACATTTCCGCGTGGCACCCCTAGTGGGGTAGAGCTGCGCGGGCGCCGCTGCGCAAGATTCAGTGCGCTGGTCGGTGCCAATGCGCCGCACGCGTCCTTCATATATCGATCTCTGTCTGTGCTGTGCGTGAATCAGTGATTAATGATGCGGTCCGGGTTTATATGCGTTTTGTTAGTTTTACTTGTGAGTAATCTGGTTTTATATTATTTTACTTATACTGTGTGTATGTCTAATACGGGCGAAGAATTAAATCCAGACATAGGATTTACCATTATAATCATTAACCAAAAGGTTTTTCTTTAATTATATCTATTATACAATATGTAATTATTTTTTATAAAATTTCTGGACAGTAATGTACTGCGAACATTACGCGATATGAGCTTTTGAAACTAACTGTCAACGAGTGTTTAACTCGAGTGTTTTGTGAGTGGCAGATTTTTATTATATGGAATAAATTTTAATTGCACTACTAAGCAGTTATTAAAATATATTTCTTATGTCCTAACTGAGGGTTGAAACCCTCCGTTAAGAGATTCGCCCGTATAAGAATTACACACTGGATATTGGTGGTTGGTAAATATAGAAAATTTAGTGCGAATGTTATGACCAAATCAAAAGCGGCTAAGTCAAATGCAATTTTGATTAGTCTACACTAATATAATAAGAATTGATTGTTTGTTTGTATGTGTTGAATAGGCTCCGAAACTAACCGATTTGAATCAATGATTTCCCCATTAGAATCCTAGATCGTAATTTATAAGTGAACAACGTAGGCAATATTATCATTTGGTTGTTAATTACCTATATCACCGCGAGCGATGTCTACATATATATGTATACTAAATCTATGATATGTGTAATTTGCATAAGTGCATATAATTAAAAATAGTACAAATAAGCACGAATCCGACACTTAAAACGTATCTCAGAACATGTTCTCGATATTTTAAATAATCGCTTCTTGCCCTCTTTATCTATTAAAATATTCTAGAAACTAAATTCTTGATAACAAGAAAACTTATAGTAAGAAATAAAATATTACAGAAGAGCCTTACACATATTCACTAGAGTCCCACAGTAAGCTAAAGTAGACATGAGTTGTGGGCATTGAGCCAATGATACAGGTAAGTACATAATATAATATACAAATACTTAAACACAAAGAAAACACTCAAGCCAGGTATAGAGTATGGGACAAATGTCCGGCGTCAATTGTCGGCGAGATATCAAACGAACTCGACCGACAAGTCCGGCGACTTCGCCAGACACTTGCAGGCATAGTCATGGCTTGTAGGGCGATGTCCGGCTACGTCAATCTATGTCACCCGACGTCGCTGGCGATACGGGTTGCAGGACATTTGTTCCCTAGTCTATCCCTGGCTTCATGACTCAGGATCATCGTTTTCATAGGCAGAATTACGTAACTACCCAAAAGTGGCGGCAGGCCCATTGTTTTTTTTGGCAAGACTTTTCTTCATATGCCAAGGAAAAATGTATTGTGGCACAGTTAGCTAAGCCGGTGGAAATCGGCTTGTCTGAACGCATCGCCGCTGCCAACGACTAAGCCAGCATGGTCGTATAAAGAGACTGAATATACATAGACTATGTCTCCAGTACAAAATGGCTCCCAAAAATTACCCCAATATTCTACTGACAGGTATCCCCTTACCCCCTTCCTCGGCTTTAGATATTATCCAATACGCAAATTCCCGCCTTTAGAAATAAGTTGTCATTGGTCCATCGAAGTTTTGATTGGCTAATATAAAATGTCATATGTTAAACCTCACGCGTTCAGGTTTGCCTTTAGACTCCGCCTATCTGGACTAGTTTTTGTGGGGTCATTATTAGGGCCCGGAATTTTGCGTGCGGTTTTGGAAAAGTCTAAGGTAGAGAACACTAACGTTTATCGATGTATCGATAAATCGGTCGTGTACTCAGAGGCATTGAGATTAATTTATTTTTAATGAAAACTTGCTTTATTGCAATCAAATACCTACTCGGGTTATCTATTCTTTGTAGATAACATACCAGTCTAATATAAAATTATTTTATATTATCTACATACATTTCGTACATTTTTCATCACTAATCATTGAAAGAGCAAAATGTATCATCAGAAAGTTTGAGTTATTTATTTTTTTAAACGCTAATAAAAAAACTCGGTTTATCGATACATCGACAAACGTTAATGTTCTCTCCCTTAGACTTTTCCAAATTCGCACGCAAAATTCCGGACCCTAGTCATTATGCTGACTACATTTGTCATCTACTTATATCAATCGCCGTGTAAAAATGTGTAATTGCCATGTCACGCGATTTGAAATAAATCGTGGGTTCGCAATCTTAAGAGTTGATTGCCATAGGTAAATGTCGACAAACTTTTACATCACTAAAACAGTATATAGTATGACACGTTACGTTCTCATCTCATATGTGACAGGCGCTAGACAATGACCTGCGTGGAAAGAGATTTTCCCAGAGAACTAGAGCGTTGGCGGATGAACGCAATGTTAGGAAGAAAACAAACATTACATATTAACGGAATCATATAGCGCGAGTTTATCACGGTTAAGTTCCGGGTTTGATTGACTATGGGACTCTGTTGTGGGGCCCTTAAACTGAAATGTCACGAATTATATCGATTTACTTACATCAGTGTCTTGTTACGGAAAAATTAATAAATATTAACGGGTGCGCCAAAGTTCACATAAAATTGCGACTTCGATTATTGGAAGTAAGAAAATGTTTCCTATAAAATTTTATGTCATAATGATCGTTACATATAACTTGTCTTTGCTCATAAGTATCGTAAAACCGAGTCATTCATGATAATAATGTCAATCAATATAAATATCTATAATACTAATATTAATTTTCATATACTTTCTTTATATAACGATTTTAAGTAAAATAATAGCTGTCAAAAACGAAATATTGTGCCAGAGTCACCGGTAGCTACGACGACGAGCGAAGCGAGGAGTGTTAGGTATCTTGCGTTCACAACACACCCGACTCGCTGTCAAAAAAAAATAGTTTATTTAAAACATCGTTATGAGTCCCGATAAAAAGTTAGAAACGATATTATGAATTTAAAAAATCAGACTACAGATCTTTATGAACATAGTTATTAGTAGTCAAAATTTATATGAAAAAAAGTTATATCATAGGTAACCAAAAAAAATATGACAAATGATCATTCTGATCACAAAACGTTATTATGAAAAATTATGCTAAATAATTTTATATGAGCCAATAATTATGGACCCATATCAACAACATCATACAATTCTATTGTTAACGGCATATTACGATAGGTTATACGATATTTTATCTCTGAGTTCCTGTAGTTGGCTCCTTGTTTTTTATTTTTAATGCTTATTGTTTTTGTAATAGCTGTTGGTACTCCTTAAATAAATAATAATAAATAATATTGTTTTCTTAGCTTTGAACCTGTTTTGCGGGTGTCATCATAATAAAGTTATAGTACATTACTGCAGAGGCCGTGAAGTAAGGGATTTAAGGACGAGATTGCGGTAGACAGATAAATTGAGTCCTTTAATTAAGTTTTATGAATTGACATTGGAAAAAGCTATTCCAGCACCTTGTTGATATTGTATCTTGGATGTATTTATTTTTTCCTTCGTCAGTCTAATCTTAGTTGGCAAATTTAAAAAGTTAGAGCTGCGGACAATAATGTGCTTTTCATACTAACTCCATACATTTATTCACGGCCTAGTCCATAAATGTGCAACTTCTTGGCATCATTTCGTGCCATTAACGCATACATTTCGTAGTATGTTTGAGAAAAAAATATTTTTCTTTCGATTTAAATATCGAAGATATTCGCTAGCAGACGTTTCTGCATAATAAAAAATAAAATTGAGATTATTGCATACATTGGACATTTATATGTATTGGAGCCGGTAAACATCAATTTATGACGGAGGCTTACCTTCTATAAGTACAAGTAGATAAACCTTACGAGAAAAGATAACACGAAGGACAAGTGCCTAAAATACGATTCGCAACTATACGAAATATGTATAAGAAGAACTAAAGTAATGCTAACAAAAACCTATATAAGACTTAACACGTGCGCTGTACTCGACAAGTATGGTTTACTGCGATGTTAACTAAGAAAAAGTAGTATATAGGTTCTTAAACGGTAGGCGACGCGCATATGATTCCTCTGGAGTTCCAGGCGTCCATAGCTGCTACGGTAACTGATTATCATCAGGCGGGCCGTATGCTTGTTTGCCACTGTCGTTGTATCAAAAATAAACCTAATCAATCTAATATTGTCTTCGGTTGCCACGATAATTACTCATGAAATAAAACAACTAAAACGGATTAAATCGCGTATACTAATTTAAACTTCATCCCGACGTTTCGAACCCTTTAGCAGCGTTCGTGGTCATCGGGTGGACTGACCCGTTTTATTTCTAATCAATCTAAGTTTTGGATATTTCGCCAATACTTAGATACTAGCTGAGATATATATAGCGATCCCACTTCAATCGTAAATCAGAAACTAACGCAACGTACAATTGATATCTACCAAAATGCATTTACCTTGAAATGCTTATCATATGGAAAATTGAATGGAAGTGGCGTTTAAAATGTTACAGTAAGTCGTCCCGCTGTATGCACATGTGGGTCTCGATCATAAACTATAAATCTGATAATCTATGCTGTAACTATTGTGGAAGGAGAAAATTATTTTTTATTATGCAGAAACGTCTGCTAGCGAATATCTTCGATATTTAAATCGAAAGAAAAATAGAAAAATTTGACTCGCAGCGGGACTCGAACCCACAACCACTGGATCACTAGCCCAGTGCACTTCCAATTGTGCTATACGAGTACCGCTGAGACTTGTCGATTTTCTATCGATATTTCTATCTATCCCTCGTCGTATACGTCATCATGGGTGACGTGTAAACACATCTACCGCCAGCGTATTGAACACTAAACGGCATCGAAGTCTCATTCATATTGAGAATTCATCGATAACAATGTGTTGTATAACTTAAAAGCAGGTGCATCTGTTAGAAAACTTTTTAAAGAAATTAATATATTAACTGTAGCTTGTCAATATATATATGAAAACATTATGTACGTTATTAAAAACCTTCAGTTGTTTACCAAAAATTGTGACATCCATACCTATAACACTAGAAATAAGAATAAGCTTGCTATTAGAAAGTGTCGTGTGCGTAAAGTGTATAAATCATTTTATGGACAATGTATTCATTTATATAACAAGTTACCTGATGATGCCTTAAAATTACCCTTCCCAGTACTTAAGAATTACTTAAAAAAGTCTTTGATGTCTAAGGGCTATTACAGAGTAGAGGATTATTTGACAGACAAACATGCATGGCCCAAACCAGAAACTACCAAAACCACCTAGCAATTAATTCAACAATTGTATGTACTGCCAGCTCATGTAAATGACACAGTTCAGATAAGAAAGCATATTAAAGTATGTCTATTTTGTGAAGTCGAATTTGTTTATACATTATTATTTTTACTTTTATATTTTGTATTTTCATATCTTGTAATAAACTGTTTGATATGTTTTCTTATCGGACTACGCATAATTATGTAAGTACTTTAAGATTTGTTGTATCACTGTATTGAAAAAATAAGTCCCGCCGTCGTTTCTTGCCGGTATCTTCACGGGTCAGAGGTGTAGGGTTTGAACCGGTGTAGATTTTTTTTTTTTTGACGTTCATAAGTGCATGTAATGTGCCTAAATTGAAAAATAAAGATCTTTTATCTTTTTTTATCTTTTACCCCTTTCTAAACTATTTCTAGTGATCCAGTGGTTGTGGGTTCGAGTCCCGCTGCGAGTCAAATTTTTCTATTTTTCTTTCGATTTAAATATCGAAGGAGAAAATGTTCGATTAATGTATATTCAACCAAAGATAAGTAAAGGACTGTACAATAAGTCACGAAGCCGAGAGACTGCCAAGTGTTGACCAAATATTGGTGACACTTGTTTAAAGATTAATTCTTCATTAGCTGCATTACTAAATATATTGGCGGACAGTATGTGACGACATGTACATTACATAGATACATTACAGCCATATGCAGTCCACTGCTGGACATAGGCCTCCCACTAATATGACTTGTATCATCTTGGGTGGTAGTTGCCATAATCGCCACGCTTGGCAGGCGGGTTGGCGACCGCAGTAGCTGTAGATTGGGTTTCGACGAACGCTGCTGCCCGTCCGTTGGATTTTTCCCTTTGTCGCCTCTTACGACACCCGCGGGAGGAGATGGGATGGTGCTCGAGGTCGTTCACCCTAAATTGCATCCTCGATCCGATCACTGTTTATTAGATTTAAGCTAGTTAACATGGTCGCTCTCATTACAACTAAGGTAACGGCACCAGTAATGGACACGGAACCAATCATGAACATTAGTGCTTATTTCAAAGGAGTTAAGTGTTGTGCATTTGTTGGGACATATTAAATTTATAACTTTATGGTTTTTGAAATAAGGACTAAGTGTCCATCATTGGTGCCTGTCAGCTAAGTGTCCAACATTGGTGCCATTACCTTATTACTTAATACGGGATACTTACCATGTATGTTTAATTTGACATTTTCCGATGTTTTGGCACTGTTGCCAGCGCCATCTTCCTGGAACTTACATGGTAATCCCGTTTTAAGTTGTTTCATATTAAGATATCAATGTTACACACACGTCTCTGTTGGTAAGCGGGTGATGGGAACATGTTTCATTACAGTGCCCGTCCTCCAGTGTTTTGTCTTTACAGTTTGGGGACAATACCCGGGTCGCAGTGACATTCTCTTTTTTTTTTCCTCAGTCGCACCTGATGGAAAGTGACCACGAGGTCGAGGGTGTAGCACGCTGGTTCAGTAACAGCCTATTCACTCTTGCCTTGAAAAGACCCAAATTATATCTTACCGGGTATACAGACGAAGGGAGCGAATTAAATTCCTTAGCAGTCCGCATTAGGAAGCTAGAAGCGAATCGCTTCGTGCGAATGAATGGAATATTCACAGCCTAAGGATGAAACCGCTCGCCTCACCTGGACGTCCGTCCATAATTTCTAACTGTTCATATAGTTTTACTGTGACAGGTCCAACGAGGGTTATCGCGGTCGCGTTTTTCACTAGATTGCGAGAGATGAATGAAATATAAATGATACTTAAAAAAATTACAACAGATCTAGTGTAGCGACCCTGCCTATGAAGCCGATGGTTTTGGGTTCAAATCCTAGTCCGGGCATTTATTTGTGTGATGAGCACAGATATTTGTTCCTGAGTCATGGGTGTTTTCTATGTATCTAAGTATTTATATGTATCTATCTATTATATAATATATCGTCGTCTAGTACCTACAACACAAAACTTATTGAGCTTACCGTAGGACTAGGTCGATTTGTGTAAGATCGTCCCGAAATATTTTTTTATTTTAAAACCGTTTTGTTATCTACTTATTCCAACATTCTGCATATTTCATAGAAGTCATGATCATCTATAAATTAAGCTAACCTTCGCTCTTGACACTCAAACTAGTGGGAATATTTCGCAACTATGATTTACACGCGGCTTTGCTCCCAATTATCACGTATTGGGTGAGATTAGCCTATTGTTACAGATGTTTGCGCAAACGTTGCATTTGTGTTAATTTAAGATGAGATAATTAGACAAGTTTCCTTTTGTTTAGTTCTTTCGTACCAAATATTTATTATACTTCAGCGCTGGAAAGTTTTTAAAACAGGGAAAATATATATGTAAAAAGTATTTATACTTTATTATTTTCCTTATTTGAGGTTTAGCTTAGTCTTTGAATGCGTGGCTGTCAAAAATGTCATATCATAGAAAAGAACGATGCATGAAAATGATTACTGAAAATATTTAAATTAATAAGATTTAAGTGATTTAAGAATGGATGGACGAATGAACATTTAATGTCGTTTCTTTACTTACAGGTACGTAATATTATTTAAGTTGTCCATTCGCAAAGTTGTAGTTAGTTACACGGAGTAAATAAATTTCTTTACTTACAGAGCAACACATTATTTTTATTCGTCAATAAATAAATGACAATAAATTATCTTATATATATATTAACTTATTAATCTTTTATATTTACATATATTTATACTATTATTGTATCCATAATATTATGTATTTATTCAAACGCTCTTTAATTGTATTCGTAGCATTTTGGACATTCTGTTTCACGCACCAACTATAATTCTTTGTTTTGCCTTAAGGTTGACTGGTAGAGAATGCCTTACGGCATTAAGCCCGCCTTTTGTACCGTGTATTTTATATACTGTGCATTAAAGTTTAAATAATAATAATAACAAAATTTCCAAATAAAACATTTTGAAAACGCATTTTTGTATGAGGATCGAACCTTTAACCATCTAATTGACGACATTCCAAATGAAGACAAGTCCGGTCTAGTCCCCTGCCTATGAAGCCGACGGTCCTGGGTTCAAATCCCAGTAAGTGCTTTTATTTGTGTGATGACGTGATGAGCACATATATTTGTTCCTGATATTTAAGTATTTGTATATTATATATATCTGGACCCGGGTATGTCCTTTAACTACGTCCAACAATGAGAGGTAGGGCACAGCGAAGTACCATCATGCTCGAATCTGGAGAAGCCCAACTGGGGAAGTACCTCCTCTTTACAGAAAACCAGAGCCATAATAGCACTGCTACCTTTCAGGTATGTAGTGTTGTGTTCCTTATGGTGAGTAAGGTTCCCAGAGCTCCAACCCCCCTTAAAGGTCGGCAACGCGCTTGTGACTCCCCTGGTGTTGCGGGTGCCCATGGGTGACGGTAATTGCTTACCATCAGGCAATCCGTCTGCTCGTTTGCCACCTTTTGACATAAAAAAAAAATCGTTGGCTAACCACAACACAAGCCGTGACAAGCCTTCTTGAGCTTACTTAGGCCCACGCCTCACTCAATTTGTGTAATGGTCCGGTAATATTTATTAATTTTTAAGCGCTTCTCTTATTTTCATTATGCAGATAATTCCACAAATTAAACAATCCAAGAACACTCCAGTGTTAATTAGAGAATTTCAGACAAAATTCTATTGTAATCAGTTCATTGGAAATTGCTCGGAGCCGGCCGGCACGCGAACAAGACACGCCACACTTTCCCGTTTTACTTTCAAACGCACGCTGAAACATATTTTTTTTTCAATTCTAATAATAGAGCAGCTTGTTTACTACAATTGTGAAATTTGCTGCGATCAAGGATTAAATATTTGTGGTTATCCACATGGAAAGGTACCTTATGGTGCTTGGCGCTTACGTTGCAAAGTGTCACATTAGTATTGAAGCGACATTAACAATAGAGTAAGCGCCAAGCGCCATAAGGTACCTTTCCATGTGGACTACCACATTAGTATCGACAATATGTGTAAAAATCCATCAAGTTCAGGTAAAACGCACTTGCGCCATAAATATCAGTTCTGTACCTTGAGTTGTGACTTTGAGGTTTTCGATAACGAGTATCGAGTTTACTATCTGTGCATCTCGTTCGCACTAAAATAGTACAAGCAAGATGCACAGATAGTAAACTCGATACTCGCCAACAAACAAAAACGTCGTATAAGTTGACTTGTACGACATAAAGTTGGATAGCAGTCTTATGATAGTAAGGGAAGGACTACTAGGTCCTATAGACGTATTTAATTTGACTTTTTAGTCATTTGACGAATATGTCATGATAAACTGGTCTTAGTAACGTCGGTACGACTAAACTATACGACGTTATATTACAGTCTTAGCTAATACGTTTGTACGACAATACAATAGTCATACTAACGTTATAGTCCATTAAAGGTTTTGAAGTGACCAAATTAGATGTTTGAGAAACATTTATATGTATAATGTAGCAGTTGTATATACGTTTTCACCGTTACATTTATAAAACGATCACTATCTTGTTTTACAGCAGTCAATTAAAGACTCTTAATCGACTGGTTGTTTATTTATGACTCAAATATAGTCTTTATATTACACGATGGCATTCCCTGAGTTTAATCAAACTTGCAGTCGTATTTAAGTCAGGGTTTGACTTTAAAACGTCTAGGCCGTAATTAAGCAAAAAAGCTAAGTAAGAACTTTTGAAAAGACAATACTAATTTTCAGTTCCTTCAGGAACAGAATAGAAACAATAATTACATTCGTCGGATAATGATTGTACACGGTATATTTAAGCAGTTGTGGCACCAAAATTTCTTAAATCTCCAAATAGTTTTTATTTGATATAACGAAATGAAATGGCCGCAGTGTATGAAAGTCAATAATACTCTGGCAACCAACCATAGCACTTGACCGATAATATGAAATGGGTGCTTTCCCATGGCCAAATCAATTTATTAAGAAGTCTAAACTCTGCTCTCGTTAGAAACTTTACTCCTTAGAAATATTGAACCATATTTTCAGATAAGTTACTTGTATGTTAAAATGTTTTGAAATCTGCACTACACTGGTTAATATTGACTATATGAAAAGGGTTTTAAATTTTTTGCAAATTGAATAATATTTCAACAAACATAATTACATTTAAATAATTTAGAAAAATAAACCGATTTACAAAGACATTAGATACAATCGAAAAAATGCAAAGTGATTCGATAGTTTTGCACGCGAGTGTATTGAGATTTTCATGCCCCGTCATAATTTTGTGTTTATATCATTATATTTTAATTAATAAAAAATCATTATGTTCTAATCATATAGGTATTCATTAAACATCAATTCCCAGTCGAACTAAACGGCATAAGAGACATATAGTGTTAGCAAGATATGATAGTAAAAGAACACTATCACCTTTATTTCCTCGTAAATATTTATTTTGCACTCAATTCTAGTTAAAACAAACCACAAACACGTGTGAATAATGAATTAGTCGTACAGGTCTTATTTCTTAAACGTTTATGTCATTCAAAAACACCTACACAACCACAATACAACAAACGAGTCGTTGTAAAGTTCTGATGCGACTACTGCGCGATGAAAAGTGGTAATTCCATAATATTTATACGACTTTTGAATGACGTTTACGAAGTCGGCTTATGACTTATGTATGACCATTGTACGATAATGTAGGTCGTATAACTGGGGCCATTTTTGGGTTTAGTAAAGGTTATTATAACGTTAGTGTGACTTAGCTATTACGATCAATGGTATTAAGATAACGTTTACTAAAGTTTTGAACGACTTTAAATTGTTAGTCGTTATCGAAAAACTCAATGTCCCAACTCATGGTAAGGGTAGGTACTACTCTACTCCGTCGGCTAAGACATATTGGCTTTAGACGTATCTTAGTAATGCCAATTTTGCTGCTGAGTGTATCAGGAAGATGTGTCGCCGACGCCATATAGGAATAAGCGGCGCTACCGCAAAACAGGATATTCGTAAATTTCGGACGATTGTCTCTGTCACTCTTATGCCTTAATTGGAGTAAAAGAGAAAGATGCTGGAAATATACGAACTTCGATGTTCGCGGTACCGGTTAAGATTTGCTGACATTGATCATCCATAGGTAATAGGTACTCATTTTGACTTGGTGTTTTTCAGATACGAAAAGGAGCAGGGGATGAGGAGTTCCGGCCGACGCCGATACCGCTCAACGAGTGGCGGGAGGTGCGGGGGTGGCGGGGGCCGCGCGCGGGCACCCTGCAGGAGGTGCTCCACGCGCCTGCGCGCTACTGGGAGGACGCGCTCAGGCACAGCGTCTACCTCGCCCTCGTCAGAGACAAGATAGACCATCTCATCGCCAAGGGAGACATCGATCATCCGACCAACGATCTTGACGACCGAGATCTCTGGGACAAAGTCAAGCGAGCGCCCTTCGAGATAACAAACGAAGAGCCTGCCATTCTTGGAGATGTCGTCATGATGGCGAAAGGAAAGCTGATGGAGGAGAATGGCGGATTCAGGTTCAAAGAAGACGATACGTTTAAAGACAAGTGCACGGAGAAATGCATGGACGCGGTCAAAGCGCTTTGGTCAGTCAAGCGAATAAGACAAAGAGATTCGGATGTGACGGGGCGATATCATTATGAGTTGACGTTTTCAGTAGTCACAACACAGAAGAAACATAAGAAGCATGAGAAGCCAGCGAGGACTTTTACTGTTAGAGAGACCGCTCCGGAGAAAATAGTGGATGCGCCGTCGGAAATCCGGTATTATGAGCCAACCTCGCCACCAATACCGGTACCCGTGCAGCCACCGCGTGCTGATCGAGCGCTCTGGGTCCACAAGAACATCGGTTCGAGGAACCAAGCACGACAGCACAGTAACGGACTCGATAGACTATTCTCTTCACTTTTCTCTGATGATGATGAGGATGATATACCCCCACCACGATACAAGCCTAAACAATATTACAACCAGTACAACCCACCTCCGCCAATATACCAACAATATTCTAAAGCAGGGTACGTTGGATCTTCGAATGACCAACAGAAAGCAGGATACGTAGGCTCGCCCAGCGAGCAGCACCAACAGAAGAAACTAGTCTCACACAAACCCCACCATGTGTACAAATATAACCAATACAGTCGGCCTATCCCCCCGCCGCCCCCGCCGCATCACCAACACTACCTGGACATCGAGCAAATCGGAGTCGTCAGCGCTCCCTACCACCAGGACCACAGATATGGACCGCCCAATAAACTAGGAAAGACGCCACGCCCTCCAGTGTTACCAACTCCACCCAATCCGGTTGTGCCCCAAAAGAACTCCACCATCGAAACTACAACTCCGTTGAAACCAAACAGTGAAGAAACTACTCAAAAACCTGACGTCTATCCACCGAAAACGTATAATAAACATAAGCAGACGACGGTGAAAATTAGTTACCTCTCGGACCATATACGGCCACCGGTCTACAACGCGCCTCCTGGCGTCTTCGTAACTATGGACAAGAAGCCTTTTAAGCCGATGCCACCTCTAAGACTCGTCCACTCGTCCAAGCTTCACAAGGTTCATCGGCCGACCGATTTCCGACCGAGCCCTCAAGTTTTAGACGTCTCTTCATTTTCAGAGCCGGATCCATTAGTTGACACTGCATTTAGACCGATCACAATGAACTATGCGAACAGCAACACTACCGAGAAAGCTGTAGCCGCGAGCGATAATCATTTCCGACAATCTAATTCGACCGTTAAGAAAGTACCGAAGAAGAACGAAATAGTGAATGCACAACGAATTACGACGCAAGCACCCGAGATTATAACCGCGCACAGTGTGGAAGCGGACAGCGACAGCGATGCAGAATGGACCAATGTGTTAGGCGCGTTTGCTAAAACGACGCCCATGGCCGCTGAGAGTGCTGAGAAAGAAAAGGTAAAAATACCCAAAACAACTACTCCTATGACGACGACAACGGTATCAACAACCACCACCACAACGCCGGTTCCTATCACAAGCACCAAGCGACCGCCTAAGAGAACAACGAAAACTACAACCACCGAAGCGCCTACAACTACGCCGAAACCCAAAAAACGAACGCGTCCTCCACCGAAATTCACTAAACCAGAAAAAGTTAAAAAACACAAACGTATAACAACCACTACTACAACTACTGAAGCTCCTCATAAACGTAAAGAACAAGATCTGACGCCTCAAGCAAGTTCCGCGTCTGCCACTGCGCAATCCACTACAACAACGTCCACAACCACGACGACCACAACAACGACTACTCCTGAACCCACGACAACTTCCACTCAAACGACGACCACAACTACTCAACCGACTACAACTACTGAGGCACCAACTCTGGCCCCAGAAACTGAAGCACCAAAAACAAAAAGCCGCTATAGGCAATCCACTTTAAAACACAGGAGTGTCCTAACTGGCCATGATAAGAAAGAAGAAAAGGCACGGACGATTATACCACCAACGGGTGTAATACCGCCAAGAAGGAAAGGGACGAAATACCAGAATTACATATCAACTACGCCAAAGTTCTCCGATATGCAATTTGATGAAGAAGGCAGAGAAGATCACGTCGTGAGTCCATATAAATCCAAGTCTATCTCTACTACGGAATCTGTAATATCTAGTAATCGTGCAACGAAGCAGACTACCCCAGCGTACGAGGAAGTAGCAGAGCATGTTTATATCACTAGTGAATCACCAGAATATTCCTTTGGTTCTTATGACGAAGACGAAAATTATGAAACAGATGAAAGAGAAGACAAGCAAGAATCGAGAAAAACCTCAGAGTTTCTTCCTACAAAATCAGCAGTGATTACTCCGAATGAAACTACAAATGAAATAGTTGAAATTGAATACGAGCCATTGGAAGTAACCGCTGAAGTAGCGACGACGCCTCTGTCCGCGGCTAAAAATAAAACTAAATGTAAGAAGAAGAAACTACAAAATCACACCGATACTACTGAAGAAGTTAAGACTGAGGAATGGAGGGCAGAGGAATCGAAAGTACACGAAACGATATCTGCAGAAAGGCCAGAGCAAAGATCGGAGGAAGAAAAGCCAGAGGAAGGGACAGAGGAAATAAAACCAGAGCAAAAGTGGCAAGATGACACGGCAGAGGATAATAAGGCAGAGGATGAAAAGGCAGAGGATGAAAAGGCAGAGGATAAAAAGGCAGAGGAAGCGGAGTTCGCAGTTCAAGCTCTGGAACAACCAAGTTCAACAACAAGCATCCCCATAACAACTCAACCTTCTTCAACGCCTGATATCTTTGAGGAAATCTTCGGAGGATTCACGTTTGACGACTCCGTAACGGAGTCGAAGAGCAACGAATCAGCAAAATTAGACGAACAAGAGAGCTCCAATCAGGAGCAGTACATCAAAGCGCAGGACGATTTCGCGGATTTCTTTGAAGCGTTAGACGATAAACACAGAAAGCATAGAGATGGAAAATATGATGATGAGTATGAATATGATGATAAAGAACATTTGTTGGATGAAGATCAGTTTCACTATCCTGGCGAAGACGACCGGAGAGCTTTAAGAGATACGAATAAAGAGGAAGAAACTTATGACGATTATCAGGAACAACCATACAGTTTATTAGAACTCATGGCCATGGAATAGACTGAGTCTTTGCATTAGTTCTCATAGGAAGTTTTCTGTCGTTATCTTGTACAATCAAGAGCACAAATATGATGTTTTTTTGCCCTTAACTGTACAAATACTACGTAGAGTCAATGTTATAGCAGTATGGTTTCTTTGGTCATTGACAAGTGGGTTTTACGGACCAACCCAAAATGACCCTAAAATGCTTTTATCTCTTCTATTCTTGATCTCAAATATAGGCCTTATATTTTTATCACTTACTGAAAATCCTTTGAGCCAGTATAAGCAAAAAAAATGCAACGAACACCTTTGAAAGTGTCAGTGTAAAGTTTGTGAAGGTCACAAGGCAAACCTTTTAACGCTATGAGCGTCGCGTTTTGTGAGTGGGAAGTGAAAGGCCTGACGCTCGAGTTGAGCGTGTAGCGGGGCGGGCGGCGTTAATTTAAAACTAATGCAAACGTTTGGGATCAGCCACAGCGAGCTTGTAAACTCGGCGCGACGCTGCACTCTCGAGCGCCCACCGCCTTACACTCAAACTTAAGGTCAATTCATATTTAGACCACAAAAGGCTAGTTTTCGTTCGGTAACTGATGGAAGTTACAGCTGTCACTGCCGTAAGCGTACGTAGCATAATTATAGGAATAGTATTACAAAATATCCAAAAGCATTTATTTGTAAACTCATAGTAACTATCAAAGCGCACTCTTGCCCACTGTTCGTGTTACCGATGTGTAAATATTTCAACATTCTAGATTAGTTTAGAATAAGATGAAATAAATTATTTTTTTATGAGAAGTAAATGGTTAAAATTGTATGGCGTTTTACTTACCTTATAAATGTAGAAAACCTTGCAGAGTATCAAGGATCATAAAAATAATAGATTATAATGACTACATAAAATCATCCCCTCATTATGGCAAACGCACTAGCGCCATCTATCCGTTTAACAGCAGTAGGCAGTAGGCCTTAAGTTCTCAGATGGCGCTGCACCACTATAGTCTATACTTTTAGATAGTTAAAAAAAATAAACAATCTTGACATGTCTTTTTATTGAAAAGCGCCTTTAAAAAACCAGTAACTAGTACTTACGAAATCAAAATAATTTAAATAATCGTATGTGTTTTATTCTTGTTACAAAGTGTATGATTTATTTTTCAAGTGATTTTTAATAAAAAGACACGTCAAGATTGTTTACCTTTTTTAAACTGCCTAAAAAAAATAGACTATAGTACGGAAAACAGCAAAAACGCCAGAAGCGTCGAAAGAATAGAACTTTGTATTGTCAATTCATTTGTTCTATGACTCATACAGAGTCTATTAATTTTGTTTTTATAAACTGACAATAGTTTGGTTACCACAGCAAATTACTTTTTTTTTTAAAGTTGTAGACTAGGTCTAGGCCTATAAGAGTTAGTTAAATCTCAAATGTACATGAAAAAACGCAGTTGAGTCTTAGTAGGTATGTACATACCAGCTCCTTCCATGGAGTATTTGTAGATCGGCTCCGGCTTGGCAGGAACGAATGACGCGAAGGCTTCGGGCATCATGTCTTTAAGCCTTTGTTGATATGACAACCTGGGACAAATAAAATTTATAAGATTTACAGTTTTTTTGGTACACAGGCTAGACTGTTTCTCTAAATAAGATCCAGATGAATGTAATTACGTTAATCGCAGAAATAATAAAAATAAAACATCTTAATATTTTATTTCTATACACGCCTCCCAGTCGTCCCAGAACAGCGGTATCCAAAGTTACTCAGGTACAACACACCACGTCAGTTGTAACAGTACAGTGGCGCAGGATTGTAGACTGTGGTGCTACAATACACATTACCTCAGGCACTTCTCGAGTACCTCGCGCACGAAGTGCGGGTTGGGGTGGTCGGGCTCGAGCTGGGTGCACGCCTCCCACTCGTCAAAAGATCGGCTGTATTCGAAGTTACTTAGGTACAAGACACAGCCTCAGTTGTAACAGTACAATGGCGCAGGATTGTAGACTGTGGTGCTACAATACACGTTACCTAAGGCACTTCTCGAGCACTTCTCGCACGAAGCGCGGCTTGGGGTGGTCGGGCTCGAGCTGGGTGCACGCCTCCTAGTCGTCCCAAGATCAGCTGTATTCGAAGTTAATCAGGTACAAGACACAGCCTCAGTTGTAACAGTACAGTGGCGCAGGATTGTAGACTGTGGTGCTACAATACACGTTACCTCAGGCACTTCTCGCACGAAGCGCGGCGTGGGATGGACGGGCTCGAGCTGGGTGCACGCCTCCCAGTCGTCCCAGGACCAGCGGTATTAGAAGTTACTCAGGTACAAGACATAGCCTCACTTGTAACAGAACAGTGACGCGGGATTGTAGACTGTGGTGCTACAATACACGTTACCTCAGGCACTTCTCGAGCACTTCACGCACGAAGCGCGGCTTGGGGTGGTCGGGCTCGAGCTGGGTGCACGCCTCCCAGTCGTCCCAGGACCAGCGGTATTGGAAGTTGCTCAGGTGGTATGCGAACCAGTTAGCGAACCTGCAGAATTTCATTAAATATGAGTAAATTTAGCAAATTTAAAATAGCTATAAATTGAGATATATATACTGTGGAGTCAGAACTTAATACTAAACTTTTAAGTTTGTTTTTTTACTTAATTGGTTCAATTTAACCTTGCTGGCTTGGTGAATCAGCAGGCCTATTAAACTCCACTAACATTGGCGTTAAGTCTCAGCAACCTTGCAAAATTAGTTGACTTTGAAAGTGCAACCATATCCCTTCTAGTGCTTTTAGAATTCAAATTTCTAAGGCTCGATAAGGATATTCAGGGTCAACAGTAAAACAAAAATAATGTAAACAAACCTATCTACGTTCATAGCTTGGCATTTATGCAATTTTAAAAAACATCCATTTCATTGTCATTATACCTATATTCAGTGAGAAATAACTTCTATAATAATATTTAGTCATGTGTCAAATGTTTCTTTGCTTTGAAATCAAGTTGTTATTCAGCCATATTTGTCAAGATTGTTTTTGTTTTCTATTGACCATGTATATACAGTGTGTATTTTTCATACGGGCGTATAAGTTGCCTACATACATTATCCAGTAATACGACTCGTATTATGTTAATAATTTTGTTAAATAATGTTATAATATACTTATAACGATTTTTTTTAAGTCTGACCGGGCAGCAATGTACGCAATCCAACTTATTTTGACATGACAAGTAATACGGACATGACATGACGCATCGGTACGTTAATAACTATGGATGCGGGACTTTTGACAGGAGCGCCGTGTGAGTCTGTTCACTTTTAGGTTATATTCCTGTCCAAATAACTACATCCCATTTTTATTAACCAGGTGTTGGTATATTTATTTATAATAGGTTAGTAATACATTTATTATTGAATACACGTAAGGTTAGGTCTAGTTGGCCTTCGGGCCGATGGAGGGAAATGAGAAGGAGAAGCCTCCAGACGAGGCCGATGTTAGTTCCGATGGTGCTATGATAATTGAAAATAACTCCAGAAAAAGAAATTTACAGACATTGGAACTATCACCGGTCGATATTTCGCTGGAGCCATCTTTTAAAAAAGTAATTACAGATACATCCAAAAATAATACACACCAGGTAGTTTCTGTAGACCAAACTGATGCCAGTGCCAACCATCAATCGCACAAATCTGCGGAGATTGAAGACAACCCGCACTTGTACAAACACCCCGACCTTAGCAGGGAAGCCCGTGTGTACAATACCGAGGATGACGGTCCATTCATAGTGCATATCTCAAGTGAAAGCTCCCTAATAAAATGCATCACTTAAAGCAATTTATGTAGGTATGTTACTAACACAAGCTAATGTGAAAAACATAAATATAGACGGAATTAAAGCTGTAGGTCGCAACAGAGTTTCGGTAACCTTTAACTCGGCTATTGATGCAAATTATGTACTAAAAAATCCAATTTTAGCAAAAAATAACCTAACTGCAAATATCCCATCATACAATGTCTCACGTATGGGACTGGTTCGAGGAGTTCCAACAGACTGGACAATGGTAGATTTAGTTAAAGGCACAAACTTAGTAAATGGTAAAGGAAAAATTTTAAAAGCCCGGCGACTACAAAGAAAGGTAACCAAAGAAGATGGCTCTCCGTCCTGGGTCCCAACCCAGTCTGTAGTAGTCACTTTTGAGGGTCAAACTTTGCCATCCAAGATCTTTGCTTATTACACCTCTCTTGTAGTTGAAGTGTACCAACTGCCTACCATCCAATGCAGAAAGTGTCTTCGTTTTGGCCATATTCAAACCCAATGCCGCTCAGATGCACGCTGTTATAAGTGTGCCCAAGGACATCCAGGTGATCAATGCAACACCGCACCTGAACAAGTTTCATGCATTTTCTGTTCTGCTCCACATTATGCCACTGATAGAAACTGCCCTGAACACCACCGTCAAAAAAAAATTAAGTTCATAATGTCTGAAAGGAATGTGTCATATGCAGAGGCAGCTACACAAGTTCCTGTTGCTCGTAAAGCGTATGTAGATGTAGCTAACGTTATGTATGCTCGTGAGGCTTCCCCGCTTTCGCAATTAAACGACTCGTACGGACCCTCCACGCCCCCAAGAAATTCATACCGGAAGACAACCTTTACATCACCTAGGGTAAGGGCGCCTCTGTCCCCGGGGTATGACCAACAGGCCCATATTAACTTAGTTCGCCCCTCCGTCACAACTACCGAACGGACATGCCGCTTACAGCCCAGTGCAGCAATATAGTAGGGTAACACCTAACGAGGACTTTCTGGAGCTCATTTTAAAATTATTAACAAATATCATTGCCAAATGGAGCGACTGTTTACCGCACGACGTAGCACCTCAAATGTTAAGTTTAGTCGAAAAATTATCTTTCTGCCATGGCTCCC
This sequence comes from Grapholita molesta, assembly GCA_022674325.2. Taxonomy (NCBI): domain Eukaryota; kingdom Metazoa; phylum Arthropoda; class Insecta; order Lepidoptera; family Tortricidae; genus Grapholita; species Grapholita molesta. Next base: position 14,532,973 of record CP053137.2, read on the forward strand.
TGGTCAACTTCCTACAGTGGAATAGCCGCAGTATTATAGCTAAAAACCTGAGCTTATTCAGATTATAAACAATCATTCTGTCTCTATAGCGGCCATCTCGGAGACGTGGTTGAGGCCCGATTCTCTTTTCCGGATTCCGGCTTTTCATGCCTCCGGGAGGACCGCGTTGATGGACGTGCAGGATGCTGTTTATTAATTAAGAATTCTTACTCTTTCTCCCAATTACCTCTTCCTCCTCATGCAAATAGTATTAATGCCGTAGCTGCCAAGGTTATGGGCATTAGTTTTATTTCCATGTACATCCCTCATCCTGACTTGAACCTCATTCCCGAACTTACTTCTATTTTATCATCGGTCCCTCCTCCTCATATAATATTAGGCGATTTCAATGCCCACAATATCTCTTGGGGGTCATATTTCTCAGACGCATTCTCATCAGCCCTTATAGACATTTTTGATAATATCAATGTCTGCGTTATCAACGATGGAACCCCCACGCATCGCGTCTATCCTGGTCAAAATCCGCTATCGGTGCCAGACTTATCTGCTTGCTCTCCTAATCTGGCCTCATTATTATCTTGGACGGTACTGCGGCAAACATTTGGGAGTGATCACTACCCTATTATCATCTCGAAGCCCTCATCCGTGCGCCCATCTCCCGCGCCAGAGCCGCTCCTAAAACACAAATTGCAAGCGGCTGACTGGACAAAATTTTCGCAATACATTGAAGACACTATAAAAGAATGGGACCTATCTTTAGTGGATAATAGGGTGAAATATTCCAAATTTAGAGACTTACTCTTGGAATCAGCTGATAAGTTTATACCTCTTAAAAGACTAAAAAAGGATAAAATCCCGTCACCGCCTTGGTGGAACGCGGAATGCACAGCTGCTGTAAACAAAAGAGATGAAGCAGAAATAACTTTTAACCAAACTGGTAACATGGAGGACTTCATTGCTTTCAAGAAAACTGCAGCCCGCACCAAGCGTTTTCTGGCTAAGGCAAAGAAGCAGGGTTGGAAGGGTTTCTGTGAGAGCCTAGCTCCTAGAACCCCCCCATCAGTTTTATGGAGAAAAATAAAACGGTTTAGAGGCTCCTTTAGGCCTGATACAGGAGGTTCCCTGAACAGTTCGGCCTGGCTGTCGGATTTTACTGACAAACTGGCTCCCCCAACTGTTCCGGAATCCTCCTGTGTACTCTGTGGCCCGGCCCCTCCTCCGAGGCATCTGCTTGACGAACCTTTCTCCGTTGCGGAACTCAAACTGGCATTAGAGGGACTGCGTAATACATCACCAGGAGAAGATGGTATCCCATATTGTTTTATGTACAAATTGAGCCCATTCTCGCAGGAGTTCTTTCTTAACATATTAAATCACGTTTTTAGTACAGGAGAGATCCCAGATGACTGGAAAACCCAGATTATCATACCAATTCTTAAGCCAGGTAAAAATCCAGAGGAAGCTAGTTCCTACAGACCAATTGCTCTCTCTGCAACATTGGGCAAAATACTAGAGCATCTAGTGAAGAATAGGCTGGAATGGTATGTAGAGAGCAAAGGACTGTTGGCTAACACTCAGTTTGGGTTCCGCAAGGGAAGAAGCACTGCTGATAGCCTAACCATACTCACTACAGATATCAGATTGTGTTTGACTAAAAATAAGGACCTAATAGCTTGTTTTCTTGACATTTCTGCAGCCTATGACAATGTCCTTCTCCCAGTGCTCAGAGCAAAGATGCTACATCTGAGCATTCCTGGGAAGTTGGTACAAATTGTCTTCAAAATGTTTAATGAAAGAACCATCAAAATTCGTAGTGGCAATGTATATCATGCACCCCGTACACTGTGGCAAGGCCTTCCACAAGGTTCAGTTCTAAGTCCACTCCTCTACAGTATTTACACTTATGATCTTGAGCAATCGGTCCTACCATTCTGTAACATCTTACAATATGCAGACGATTTGGTGTTGTATTCATCTGGCAAACCAACTGGAAGCGCAGTAGCTAACTTAAACGCGGGACTTAGCTACTTAAAAGTTTGGCTGGACGATCATGGTCTGACACTGGCACCTTCCAAAAGCAGCACTATGATTTTCAGTCGTAAAAGGATCATGCCAAATGCTGATGTCTATTATGGTGAGGAGATTATACCCAGTCAGGAGTCAGTGAAATTCCTGGGCGTCATCTTAGATCGCAAGATGTCTGGAGTACCACATCTGAAACATGTAATGAAAAATGTGAAAATGGAACTAACATCTTGAGGGCTCTGTCAGGGGTTTGGTGGGGTTCCCATCCATACTGTCAGAAGCTCCTTTATAATGCCATAATTCGCAGTCACATGGATTATGGATCATTTATCCTAGAACCATGCAACAAGGAGGCATTAAACAAATTAGATCTTATACAAGCTAGATGTTTGAGAATCATACTTGGTGCAATGAGATCTTCCGCAAAAAATGCCATGCAGGTGGAATGTGTGGAGCCGCCTCTTTCACTACGGAGGCAATATCTTGCAGACAGATTCCTCATGAGAGCTATTTCCAACTCCAACCACTTGCTGCTCCCACGCTTGAGGGCTCTCTCTTTGGTGGTCCCTGCAAATACATATTGGGCTCATAAAGCAACTCCTAAAACTATAGTAACTTTTTCAAAATTAAATCATATTAACCCTACATTATATAAATCAGAAACAAATCCTCTATACGAGGCAAAATATGAAACACTAATTTTTACTCCTCAAGTTATTTTAGACTTAGGCATATTTAAAAATGACCCAGGAGCTAATAGTAAGCTGAATACTTTTTTGGGAAAATGGCCAGGTTACCTACCAATGTTTACTGACGCATCCAAGATTAATCCCGCAGAGAGTGTCGGAGCAGCAGTGGTAATCCCCAAATTCAATATTATTTTAATGTTTAAATGCCCTTCACATTCATCAATATTCACAGGTGAGGCAGTTGCCATCTTAGAGGCTATAGCCTACGCTGAATCTCACAATATTGAGAAGGTGATCATTTTTACAGATAGCAGGAGCTGCCTACAGACTATTATGGGCAATCAATTCAAAATGAAGACAAAATACCCATTGATTCTTCAAATAAAGTCTATGTTGAGAAAGTGTGAACAAAAAGGGTTGAAGATCATTCTTGGCTGGATTCCAGGTCACTGTGGCATCACTGGTAACGAGTCTGCTGATTTTTGGGCAAAGAAAGCCATTGATATGGGTTCACCGGGCCATGACAGAGTTTACAGTTCTGATTTATTGAAGAGTGCACACACTGAATTATTTAACTCATGGCAAAACCGCTGGAATTCATCTCGATTAGAGGTTGGCAAACACTACGGCCAAATTCAACCTGTTATTCCACGTAAACCATGGTTCTTTAAATTTATAGCATCTCCGAAATGGGTCACGTCAACAATTTGTCGTCTGCGCCTTGGACCAGTGTGTACACCGGTATTTCTTGCTAAGATCAGGGTACGGGACAGTTCTTTATGCGAGTGTGGTCTTGACGATGGCACAGTAAACCACATTTTCTTTTCTTGTCCGAAATACAGTTACTCATTGTATGATGTTCTTCCAAACTATATCCCGCGGCCCATAGACTTCTGTTCAATTCTATATCTAATGGACCCGCCTTTAACTGCCATTCTTATTAAATATATACAAGAACATAATATAAAACTGTAATACCATATTTTGGATACATAATTAATATATTTTCAACTTGTCAAAGAATATTTAGCATTATTTATGTACTTATCATTGTCAAAATTTTTTTTTTTTTTTTCCCATCCATCCGCTTTGTTGCTTGCCTAACAATCAATCATCCGCTTTCCGCTATTTTTCACGAGTGTTTGTATTCGTCATGTGTAAGTCTGTGTCGTCAATAATGTATGCATATTTGTTTTAGGTACCCAACCTATCCTTTCACAAACACAAAATTTACCACCGAACAGTCATCCTAAAATAAAGTCAAAAGTTCACTCTACCTGACATTGGCGAAATCCACCCTGCTAAAATCGGCAAGGTGTAAAAGCCATCCAATGAAGAAAAAAAAAAAAAAAAAAAAAAAAACTATGGATGCAATACATTGCGTGCTTAATTTTTATGTATGAAATAAAAATAACCAAATTTTTTTAACAAAATGAATGTAAATAGGTTCTTGAGGTCCAATACTAATCGCCACTACAATATACGCCCGTATGAAAAATACACACTGTGCATATAAACTAAGATAATAAAGGGAAGTGATGGTTTCGAATTTAAACACAAACCTGTCAAAACTGGCCACATTCATAGTATCAATCCTCAGAAACAGTATCTCAGTAGCCTGTGCCAGCACTTGTGGCATTGTCGACGGCTGCAGCTTACACAACTCTATCAATATTGACCCATAGCAGATCTCCAGATATCTCGGCCGGGGCAGATTAAACAGCTCAGCAAACATCACCTCTACAATACAGTATTCTAAGGGTATTTTTCCCTTGTACGGGAAACAGAGTAACTGCGCTGCACATTCTTTGCGTTCTAAATGGTATGCCTCGATAATGTTGTGGAGGTGTTCTTCTATTAGGAATCGCTCGATGGAGTGAGCTCCTGGGAGGACCGGGCCGTCCGGGCAGTCTGTGTAGTCGAACATGCGGAAGACCACACGCGGCATTGGGTAGGAGTCGCCATCATTGTGGGGTGGAGGCTGGAAGATACAGAAAAATTAAGTAAGGATAATAAATATGTTATATATTGACATGTGGGTAGATGAGAACATCTGTGGGTACCCCAGTTCGGTTCCCTCCTGCAAGCCAACACACGTACGTAACATTCTGGCGACGGGATTTAATTCGGGAGTGCATTAAAAGTGTTTTAAACATAGTGTTTGAATGTTTAAAAGTGTTATTAGTGCAGTGCAGTAAAATGTCGGTTAAATTTAGCGAGTTTAATATGGACAAAGACAATTGGAAAAATTACGTTGAGAGGTTTAACTATTGTTTGCTTGCGAACGGAATCAAAACGGATGAATTACAAAAAGCAAATTTCTTTGCAGTATGCGGCCGAGATTTATACGATCTGATTGAATCTTTAATTTCACCAAAAAAGATTGTAGACATAACCTATACGACTGTTAAGGCCGCGTTAGACGATTATTTTAATCCGAAACAAAATGAGATAGTGCAATCATATAAGTTTCATATGCGGTGTCAATCGGGTACTGAGAATATTAAAGAGTACGTGGCTAGTTTGCGCAGATTGGCTATAGAGTGCAATTTTACGGATTTGGATCGCACGTTACGCGACCGACTAGTATGTGGCATACGTGACAAAGATATACAGAAGCAGTTGTTGCAACAGACTACGTTATCTTTTGATCAGGCGGTAAAATTGGCATTAACGGCTGAAACGGCGGACGCTGGGGTGATAGTAATGGCGACGCCAGCGGCCTCTAGCGGGGAGGTGGCGCAAACTAGTGTTGGCGGCGACGAGCCAATGGAGGTTAATAAAATCAAAGCGAAACCGTTGGAACCGGGCAAGGATTGTTGGCGGTGTGGCAAGATGCACGGGAATTTTTGTAAATTTAGATATAGTAGATGTTATGCATGTAAGAAGATTGGCCATATCGCCGGAGTTTGTTCGGAGACAAAAGAGAGAGAAAGAAGTAGGTCAAAGGATTTAAATCGAATAAATGGATTGTATGAAGATGACTTTTGTAATTATGTGTCAAACAAAATTGCTCCTTTTATGTGAGTTTGAAAATTAATGGGCAGCTAGTGGAGTTGGAGGTCGATACAGGGACGGCGTATACAATGTTGAGAGAAAGTACAGCAAAGGTAATTTGGAAGGGAAAGTTGCCTAAGTTGGATGATTCAAGAGTTAGGTTGACAACCTGGACTGAAAATCAGGTGCAATTGCTCGGAGAGGCTACAGTGGATGTGAGGTTTAAGAATAAACATATGAAATTAAATGTGCTGATTGCAAAGGTAATGGACCAGATTTGTTAGGTCGTAATTGGTTCCCAGCAATGGGTATTCAGATTGAAGGTATCAATAGCTTAAATGTGGCAGATGTAGATGTAGACACCTTGCTAGGTAAGTATAATGAAGTTTTTCAACCGGGATTAGGAAAGTATACAGGCCCAGTAGTATCAATACCCCTGAAACCTGAAATGAAGCCAAGATTTTTGAAATGTAGGCCAATTGCTTTTGCTATTCAAGAAAGAGTTTTACGAGAAATAGACAGGTTAGTAGCTGAAGATGTTTTAGAACCTGTGAGCCATTCTGAGTTTGCCAGTCCGATTGTACCTATAATTAAGAAGAATGGGAAGGTCAGGCTATGTGGCGATTATAGGGCTACTGTGAATATGGTTACTGAGACGGATACCTATCCTTTGCCAACTTTAAATGAAGCTTTTGCAGTGTTACAAGGTGGTGTTGTGTTTAGCAAAATAGATTTAGAACAAGCCTACACCCAGGTTGTGGTGGATGAACCTACTTCAAGGTTACTCACATTAAATACGCCAAAAGGATTATTTAAATGTAAAAGGCTTGCATTCGGAGTGAAGGCTTGTCCTGGAATTTTTCAGCGGATGATGAGTAATTTATTGGCAGGGGTGTCAGGAACAGCAGTATTGCTGGATGATATTGTGGTTACCGGACGTACAATGGAAGAACATAGCGACAGACTTAAGCGTATACTGCAAATACTGAAGGAAGCTGGTTTGAAGGTCAACAAAGAAAAATGTAAGTTTGGAAAATCTAGCGTGGAATTTCTAGGACATATAATTGATGCCAGTGGTTTGCATCCTTGTGGAGACAAGGTTAAAGCTATATTGGAGACACCAGCGCCAAAAATGTGAAAGAGTTGCAGGCTTTTCTAGGATTATTAAATTTTTATGACAGATTTTTGGCACAAAAGGCTACCGTAGCAGAACCTCTGTATAAGTTATTGTTGAAGGGAGCGAAATGGGCGTGGTCACCGAATTGCCAACAAGCTTTTAGCCTTTTAAAAAGAATGCTGACCACAGGGAATACATTAGTTCATTATGATTTAAAGAAGCCGGTAGTGGTAACATCTGATGCATCTCAATATGGACTTGGTGCTGTGTTAGAACACAAGATGGAGGATGGTTCATTGAGACCAGTCATGTTTGCTTCTAGGACAATGAACTCTCATGAACGTAATTATTCGCAAATTGATAAAGAGGCTGCTGCAATTATTTTTGCAGTTCAGAAATTTTATCCTTATATTTTTGGTCGTAAGATAGTAATTCAAACAGATCATAAACCGCTGTTAGGAATATTCGACTCAAAGAAGCCAATCCCTAATGTTATATCACCCAGGATGTTAAGATGGGCCTTGTTGTTGAACTCCTACGATTATGAGTTAAAATATGTTGAAGGAAAGAAGATAGGAAATGCTGACGCGTTAAGCAGATGGCCTGGGCCTGAAATGAGAGGAAAAGAAGATGATCTGCAAGAAGTTAATGTTTTGTTGTTAAATGAAACTCCAATCGAATTACAGACGACAGCTAAGGATGTGGCAAAATTAAGTAAGTCTGATGGAATATTAGCAAAGGTGATGTTTTGGATTAGAAATGGTTGGCCTAGTAAAGTCGAAGATAAATATAGGGATTATCATGTGCGAAGAGATGAATTAACGGAATACAATGACTGTGTATTGTGGGGAGGTCGAGTAATTGTACCTCAGAAGTTGCGCGGGAGTGTGCTTAAGGAGTTACATAACAATCATGATGGAATTGTTATTACCAAGGCGATTGCAAGGAGTTATTTCTGGTGGCCAGGGCTTGATAGAGACATAGAAAGTCTGGTACGGAATTGCCAGATTTGTATGGAAGTAAGAAATATGCCAACCAAGGTGACTCATAGATGGATATCACCACCAAAAGCTTGGTCTAGGCTGCATATTGATTTTGCAGGTCCTTTCATGGGTAAAATTTTCTTAATATTAATTGACTCGTTCTCAAAATGGCCAGAGGTTAAAATAGTAAATGAGCAGAGTTCAGGTACAGTGATTAATAAACTAGACGAGATATTTGCTCAACAAGGGTTGCCTGATACGATAGTAAGTGATAACGGGAGAGCTTTTGCGTCAGAAGAAATATGTCAATATTTTAAAAACAATGGTATTAAGCACATACTGGTGCCTCCATATCACCCTGCGTCGAATGGCCAGGCAGAAAGAACGGTCCAGACAATTAAATTAAAGTTGAAGAAGATGTCTCATTTACCGTGGTCAACAAGAATGCAGAAGATATTGTATGGTTTGCGGACAACTCCTAGTTCTGTCACAGGGAAAACACCGGCAGAACTATTGAATGGCCGACGTTTCCGGACTCAATTTGATAGGCTTCATCCCCTTTCAATGCAGAAAAAAGATACTGAAGATATTCAAGATAATGAAATGAAACGGGTGAGAGAATTTAAAGTAGGAGAGACAATCTGTTTCCGAAACTATAGAGGTGGACCTAGGTGGCTAGAAGGTACAATTGTCAAAAGAATAGGGGTTTTAAGGTATAAGATTAAACAAGCTAATAAATTATTCATAAGGCATGTAAACCAGATGTTAGGATTTACTAGGCGAGAAGAAGAAGAAGGGAAAAATGCTGAATGTAAAGAAAGTCCTTCAGTCAGTAATAGAAAATCGAACCCCAGGTTATACCAGCAGGGGGAAGACGGAAGTGAAGAGGAAGCATTTGGCACAGTAAGGATTCCTCCACCGGTCCAGTGGGCAGAGATGATTGGGGTTAAAGGTCCAGAAGAGTGCATAGTACGGAACAATGACGATGTTATGGTAAGGAAAGAACCTAGCAGTTACAAACGACCTCGGTCGAGTGAAAGTCCGCCGTCTAACAGGCCATCTTTGAAGAAGATAGCGCTTCAAGAAGGTGGTACTACAGACATGGAGTCGGAGTCGGGGAGTGAGGATGATGCCAATACTAGTGCAGATAGCCAATAATAATTTAAATAACAATACAATATTAGATAATAATGTGTAACATAGAAGTAGGTAATTAAGTTTAAATCATGAACCATATAGTGTAGTGTAACAGACAATAAACAATTAGAGTGCAAAGTGAGGTGAAGTGTCATCTATCCTGAGGGAAAGGCATGTTATATATTGACATGTGGGTAGATGAGAACATCTGTGGGTACCCCAGTTCGGTTCCCTCCTGCAAGCCAACACACGTACGTAACAAAATAAAAATAAGTCTTTTATTTCTGGTAAACTAACTACTTATAAATCTAACATGGTATTTACAAAAATATTGCTATTCCTATGTAAGACCAGAACCCTCCTTGGAGGTTTAGGCCTCTTCCAGCTAACTCCAATTGATGCAGTCTTGGGCCTGTGCATTCAGCATCAGTATATGGTGCTCTGTATATGTGTAGTTTGTTGTTCACCAATTATAAACCACAAAATGATATTATGATTATAGAGTTTTATATCTCAATATCAATAGTGCTTAGCATGCTTTTTTGGTAAAAAAAAGCTATTATTACCTAGTGTTGTATAATTTAGGTGTAAAAGTTACTTTATCTTGCTTAGTCCACTACTGTAATCAACAGACCAGGTTAAGAACTATAAGCACCTCAGTATTGATTTTCCCAGCTTGTTCAGTTAAGCCACTCAACAAGCACTCCAACAGGACTACTGTAACACTTTTTATACTTTTTAGTTTTCACTTTTGAGCCATGTCTACAAGCTGTTTTCAAGAGTCATTACGAATCGTCTCGCACGCAAGTTAGATGACTTCCAGCCTCCCGAACAAGCCGGTTTCCGAAGAGGCTTTAGTACCGTAGACCACATACATACGCTACGTCAAGTTATACAGAAGACTGAGGAGTATAACTTGGCCCTCTGTTTGGCGTTTGTGGACTACGAGAAAGCCTTTGATTCGATCGAAACTTGGGCTGTGCTACAATCCCTCCAACGGTGCCAAGTGGACTACCGCTATATCGAAGTGCTGAAGTGTCTGTACGAGAACGCCACCATGTCAGTCCGAGTTCAGAACCAGAGCTCGAAGCCTATTCCACTGCAGCGTGGGGTCAGACAAGGAGACGTTATCTCTCCAAAGCTGTTTACTGCTGCACTGGAGGACGTCTTCAAGACTTTGGACTGGAGGAGGAAAGGCATCAACATTAACGGCGAGTACATCACTCACCTTCGATTTGCCGACGACATTGTAGTCTTGGCTGAGACCATGGAGGATTTGAGCACAATGCCAGATGACCTCAGTAATGCCTCTGAGCGAGTTGGTCTAAGGATGAACATGGACAAGACAAAAATCATGTCGAATGCCCATGTCGTACCAACTCCCATTGTAATAAGTTGTAGATGAGTATATATATACCTAGGACAAACTATCCAGCTAGGAAGATCCAACTTCGAGAAAGAGGTCAATTGTCGAATCCGACTCGGCTGGGCAGCGTTCGGGAAGCTACAACACATCTTTTCTTCCAATATCCCGCAGTGTCTCAAAACAAAGGTCTTCGACCAGTGTGTGTTGCCAGTGATGACTTATGGTGCTGAAATGTGGTCGCTCACTATGGGCCTCATAAGAAGGCTCAAAGTCACCCAAAGAGCAATGGAGAGGGCTATGTTGGGAGTGTCTCTGCGTGATCGCATCAGGAATGATTTTATCCGTAGTAGAACCAAAGTCACCGATATAGCCCTCCGAATCGCCAAACTTAAGTGGCAGTGGGTAGGGCACATTGCACGCAGAACCGATGGCCGGTGGGGCGGAAAGGTTCTGGAGTGGCGACCACGAACTGGCAGACGCAGCGTAGGTAGGCCTCCCACAAGATGGACCGACGACCTAGTTAGAGTCGCGGGAAACCGCTGGATGTGGAAGGCGCAGGATCGGCCTTCTTGGGTGGTTCTGGGGGAGGCCTATGTCCAGCAGTGGACGTCGTTCGGCTGACATGATGATGATATGGCAATATTAGTAAGGTGGATTCCCCCAATGTCAAGGTGAAAGCTTTTGACTTTATAGGACAGTTTCAAGTTAAGTATTTGGTACTATAAATAAATCAAGTTAAGTGCAAGAAAAGGCAAGCAAAGTAATTTGAAAAGGAATCACTGACATGCTTTTGACAGTAGCACGTACCTGAATAGCTGGCAGTGTGTGCTGCAAAGCTTCACACAAGATGGAGTCAAATGCCAGATATGGACGAGGAATGTGCTTCTCTGACCAGTTATCCTGCCTCAACTTCTTTATCTGCGCCCAGAGGCAGTCAAGATACTCCTCTTGCAGATGTGGTGAATCTGCTGACCACACCTTCAGTGCTGGCCAATGTTTCTTGCTTCTCTTGTTCAAGAATACTTCAATGGTGACAAGTAAATGGTCAAGCTGTGATTCTTTTTTCTCATAAAGCTCCCGACCCACCCAGGGTAATGCTGAGAGTACTGCAAACACAAACCAGTCTCTCCGGACCTGTGGCACTCCATCTTCATTAGCACAATCTACTAATGTCTCCAATAATGTTAGCAGTGACGATGCTGCCAACACGTGACAGTTGACCAAGTCGGAAATGAACCTCAGACAATATCTGGCCGCGTTCCACTTGCCAGCTTTTAAGTTTTCTTTAAACGTCTTAACTATGTAATCTACAAATTCACCACCAAAGTTATAGTTCTTCGCATTGAGAAGACCTACAAGCGTAGCGTAGATAGTGCACTTCTCTGGCATACGGATAGCGCATTCGGTTAAAATACGTAAGATTTTCACGCGGAAAGTGTTCAAATCGGCTTCCAGAACGCTTGCCAATCCCTCCAGATTACTCTCTAAACTGGAGCTGCTTTTCTCTCCAACTCTTAAAATTAGAGACTCTAATCTATCCTCAATCTCTTGGTTTTCTGATACACGGCGCCTTTTACGGTGCAGACGGTCTGAAACGAGTAATAATTACAATTTTTACAGGCTATTGGAGAGTAAACAATTATAACCTAAAAGACCTAATTAGAAAACACTAAACCTACCATAACCATCTCCATCTTCATCTCCATGACCTCTTCTACGATTCATATTTACTTCTGTCTTTTGAAAACAGTACAAATAAAAATAGTTTCAAAGATACTGCCGACGAAATATGAAGCAAAATGCAACGCAACGTCAAGCGAGCGTCAAACAAACGTCACTTATTTTAATTTTTTTATATAGAAACACTACAAAAATCGTTCAGAAGATACAATTTCGAAGTAATGTTGGCTTTTCGATCTATGATTAACTATTTTAAATTAAAGGGAATTTAATGCAAACAAATTTTAAATATCAAAATTTACTTAAAATATAGCATTATATTAATTATTTAAGCGCATGATAAAGATACGCAATGAATGATTTGATTAATATTATAATATCTAAACGTCCGCGAAAACGTCTACTTGTATTGTACTTGTTGTCAAAATGTCAAAATAATGTGCAAGAGTGTTGAATGTCGTAAAATGTGATAAGTGATAACTTTTAAATTATTACTATTGAGAGTGTTGATGTTCGTAAGGAAATATCGCTTTATACATAAGAGAGCTTTTCGAGTAAGTATTTTTTCCTACTGTGCCAAACATTAACTTGCGAAGCTAATTTGATTGCACTCTGGAATTATAACCTTTCTGTTATCTTTACAGCTTATTATGAAAATGGAAAGCTCGTCGGCTCCAAAATCAATTAAAGAGGGCCAAGCTGAAATAAAATTAAGTACCGAGAAGGTTTTTTACAATCCAGTTCAAGAGTTTAACAGAGATTTGAGTGTAGCAGTTTTAAAAGTTTTTACTGATGACTACAAGAAAGAGAAACGTGAGAAGGCTGAAAAGAAAAAGATTGGACAAGGGAATGAAGGAAGTGAACCGGAGGTTTGAGTTTTTACAATGTTCAACTGTTCTGCATTTATATTTGTTGATATTGGCTAATTTTATTTTGAATTTCCCATGAAATGGGTCAACTATTAATTGTTTACTTTTTTAATTAAGGTATAGAGTTAAAAAAAGTTTATAGTGTCAAGACAATCCACTTTTTTTATAGGGTATGGAAGGGCAAATGTCTTACAATTAATTAATTGAAACAGAATTTTTTGTGGTCTTGTAAACATATTATCTTTCTAGGTTGAGGTAACAATTCTTGAGGCTCTATCGGCTACAGGACTAAGAAGTATCCGCTATGCCAAGGAAGTGCCAAATGTGACCAAAATTGTAGCAAATGACTTGTCCGAGCAAGCTGTGGAGACTATTAAGGCTAACATTGTGCATAATGGAGTTGATGGAATCATTGAAACTAGCCATGATGATGCGTGGTAAGAAATCTATTACATAATTTTTTATTTGTTTCATTTATTATATACTGCTATAAAGTATAATGCCCTCTGTTTAAATGCCATGGTATTTTTTTTATCACCATGTTGAGATTCAAAAAATCAGGTTGGTTAATTTGGGTATCCTTTGCAAGTTATGATGGCTGCAATTTACAAGTTATGTATATACACATAATTTAAAGGAAGAAAGAGAATCATGGGGTAACATTGAACATAAACTATACAGATTGTCCCTCTGAAAGTGTGCTACCCACATTATTAAACTAAAATTAAATTAAGCTTGCTTTCATAACCCAATATTATTATTAAAAAAAATGATCCATGTTACCCTACAAATGAAAGAAACCCCAGTCTATATTATAATTTCACCTTTCAGCATGTTAATGTACAAGCATAAGCACCCACAAAAGCGTTTCTCCGCAATAGACCTAGACCCCTATGGCTGTCCGTCCATATTCCTAGACTCGGCAGTTCAGAGTGTGCAGGATGGAGGCTTGCTGTTGGTTACCGCTACAGACATGGCTGTGCTCGCCGGGAACTCTCCGGAAACATGCTATTGCAAGTATGGCGCTGTTAGCTTGAAGACTAAATGTTGCCATGAAATGGTAAGTCTTTGAACTAAAAGCCTTTGCCTCATGCGCGTTTTAACCTCGTAAGGCCCTAGGGCCTATTATTAGGAGATTGAGATGTAATCATAATGTCCCACTAGATGAACTTTCATAAACTAAATTAAACCTTTTTCTGGAAGCTGAAAATTCAAAATATAATGTCCTATTTTTAGGACATTGGGTTGTTGTTCCACTTGTACTAAAAAAAGGTTGGTTGTTACGAGGTTATATCCTTATTTCAACTTAGAGTTTACGCGGTTCTATCCCATTTTGTTGCAATCTCTGATCATTATGTTCCTGATGTTGAGTGAAGTTCTCAGAGCTTCAACCCCCCTTAAAGGCCGCTTGTGATTCCCCTTGTATTGCCCATGGACGCAACATTTGCTTACCCTCAGTCAATCGTCTGCTCGTATGCCACCTTTGTCAGAAAAAAGAAGAAAAGAAAGACTAGGAAATAAAACAACCAAAACGGATTAAGTCCACCCGATGACCACGAACGCTGCTAAAGGGATGAAGTTTAAATTAGTATACGCGATTTAATCCGTTTTATTTCATGAGTAATTATCCGGGCAACCGAAGACAATATTACTTATTGAAGACGGTCCTAGATTTTCTATATAGTAATCTATGTTTTCAGGCATTAAGAATCCTTCTGCAATGCATAGAGCAGCATGCGAATCGGTACAGCCGGTACATCGTGCCCCTCATCAGTATATCGGCCGACTTCTACATCCGTGTGTTCGTCAAAGTCTATTCTGGCGCTATACATTGTAAAAAAACTACGAGGTAAGTCTGGGACAGGTCAGTTTGATGGAGTTATAAAAAAATTATATTTATTTATTTATTATAATATGGAAAACCAACAGCTTAAGCATAATTGTATAAGAACTAAACATAAATTCAATCAGCCAATTACAGGTTCTCACAGTTAGCACTATTTTAACAATTGGAATTGACCATTTAGCGGGTACAAGTTAACAGTGATAACAATATGATACGATACTATATAAACAAAGGTTATGCAATAAATGCGGTAATTTACAAAAATGTTGATGTATCTAATAACTAAGATAAGTAAAGGGAACGCTCATTTAAAGAATCTAGCCATCAGGTTTCGTCTCACAGATTGGATATTGACGTTGAACACATCAACGTCGACCTCTCTTGAAGTCACATCACAGACTAGTAAGACATCAGACCGCTCTCTCGGGAACTAAAGTTATGTACGTTATACAATATTATCTTATCTGTACTCCTGGTGATATATGACGTTTCGTTTTTTTTTAATTTTTAATGAACAGTGGCAAAGGAAGTAACGTATACTTCCATGTCGCACGGCTTCTTACTTAAAATTGTACATTTTCCACGTACGATTCCCGGCATTTAAATTGAACACTAACTCAATATTAGTTAGTGTTCAATTTAAATGCCAGGAATCGTACATGTCTCAATAAATGAAATGAAACAACATATTATTTATTAAACTATTTATTTCTTAATCTTTTCATATACTTTAACATGGCTTTTTTCTCCATAGCAAAGTTTCTTACACGAGCATTATCAGTGCTTTCAATAAATTAATTAATATTATTGCACCAGTTACAAATTGAAAAGTTTCTTCTCCAGTGAAAACCAATGTCCTTTCCCATGTTTCTTGCAAAGGTTGATTTGCACAGTTGTTGCATAAGGATTAATTCTTTTTGTCAATGTGTGAAATGAAGCATCCTTACTGAATTTAAAGCCTGATGGAAATCTGCTTGACTTGACGTTTTGATCTTTTATATTCATGATATATTATGAAGGAGTTAGGTTCATTAGTTGCCCAACTAACCGTCTCCTTCACTGCTTTGGCTGAACAATACCTAAAAAAAACAATAATATAAATATACAAGTTACAACTTATAAAAGTTCTAAAAGTCTCATATATATATAATATAGCGATCCAGTGGTTGTGGGGGGTCCAGGGTTTGAGTCCCCCTGCGAGTATGTTTTTTTATATTTTTCTTTTGATTTAAATATCGAAGATATTCGCTAGCAGACGTTTCTGCATAATATAAAGTAGAAAGGGGTAGCACATTGTTATTGATGAATTTTCAATGAAAATTGAGCGCTCCTGGCGGTAGATGTGTTTACACATCACACATGATGACATATGCAACGAGGAATTAATAGAAAAAAAATTACAAGGCTAAGTCATACTCGTATAGCACAATTGGTAGTGCACTGGGCTAGTGATCCAGTGGTTGTGGGTTCGAGTCCCACTGCGAGTTAAAAAATTTCTATTGTTCTTTCGATTTAAATATCAAATGTATAATATATATTTTTTTATGTCATTTACTGACCTGCAACTGTGCTTTAAAGGAACTTCAAGCCGCAACTTCCACTGTGCGCGTTTCTTTAAGAATCCTTCAGGTTGCACCGGAAGTCCAAGATTTGTTTTATCTCCCAAATTTAATTGTGGAGCATTTATTCCCATATGTGCTAAAATAAAATACCCATAAAATTAATGAAAATACAAAACTTACAAAGGATTGTATTAATTAAATAATACACACATAAATTGACTATGTTCAGTGAGATGAGTGCCCTAAAACACTCAAATAGTAAATGGCTACTGCTACTCTTTATTCCCCTCCTAATTTGAAAATGTGTGGTAATAAACACAATAAATATTATAAAGGTATAAAAAGACAGTGCTATGCAAATGAATAAACCATGGATGTTCCTACAAGATTTTAATAAGATAAAGAAATTCCCTCGTTGAATTCAAAACATAACTATAGATAATTAGATACCTTAATTACGGAACCCGCAAAACTACGATGCAGTTAAGTGTACCAACATAATTATAGTAAAATCGCCATGTAGTTGATGATAATTTGATATTGAAGTAATTTTTTGTAGATTTATTATTAAAACATATGCGATAATATACACTTAATTATTATTATATAGTTTTAATTAATACTTTTTATACACTTACCGGTATTTTTCTGTAATGGGATTCCACGCCAAATCTCATCATGTGTAAATAACGAAGAATACGCTATGGCCTTGAAACGTCGTTTTTAAGACGAAATGAAGCGTTCTTCGTAATGCTTTTCGCAAATTGAATCTTTCGAAAGTTGCTCCGGCGAAGAATAATCTCCAATGCACTTCATGAGTCTTTTCTCCAATCCAGGAAAACGACAACACGATAACAGCGCCCTTTCGCAAAGTTTTACATACACAACGATGATAATACATTTTGTCAAAGGCACAAATAATTACAGCCCAGACCTGTTATCTATTCTATAAAAACAAGTATTTAATTTGATCAACACTTTACGGCAATAGAAATAAAATAATCCAGTGTTGAAAACAAACATGGCTGACTGTTTTTTTTTTGTAAGGATATTGCGTTTGCTGCCAGGGCACTTTGCCAATGTCAAGTGGTTTAGGTATACCTGAGGAGTGCACCTACAAGTTTTGCCCAGAACTTTGGATTAAAAATAAAAATACATGTAGTTAATAAACTAATGTTAAAAATGTCTGACTGATGAAAGTGATACTCCATGACCGACATATGTGTAGGTGTGATGTAGGTATAGGTGCCGTCTGTCACTGCGACACACACACAGGTAAGCAAGATGTCAAATTCAACCAAAACAATATGGCGGCTACGCTACACACTTCGTTGTACGCAGATAAATAGCCGTGAGTCACATTCAGATTCTTGGCCGCTCGAACCAGGAAACTATTTTGCCTGTATTTTGTGGAATCAAGAGGAACTGAAATAGGATTGTAGTTCCTTTTTAGTCGATTTGTAGTGTTGAATGAGATATACATATAAAAGTTTACCGAGCACTGTTGTCTAAATACACTACACTAAATGTAAGACCTGGGAAATATACATAGATATAAGCGGAAGTCACTTTTTGACACCTAAAAGTTTTGTTAGAAAGAGACTTCCGCTTGTATTACAAGTTACAAGGGTTCGAGAAATAGGCCTCTGGGGCCTGTTGCATAACAACTTGTAGGTAATATGAGCGGAAGTCCTTTTCCAATTCTTATTATTAGAAAGAAAGTTCCGCTTATATTATTAATGTTATTGAACAGTCCTCTGGATGGTAGCTTGAGGGGAGTGCGGCGCACATGTTAACCTTTTCGACGCCATGGACTTGTTGTGAAGTCAGAACATTTCATGCTCCACTCGCCACGACTTGACATCAAGTCGAGGCCTTGGACCTACGTACTGAGAGGAAAGGTTTATATTCGCTTGCTTGCAAAAACCTTTGGCGTGTGACGCACGTCAGAGATTTTTGACATGGCGGCGAAAAGGTTAAACTTATACAAACGATGTGGAATATATGGTTATGGTTTAATTTACTGATTTAAACTTTCACGGTTTGTACACATTATTAAACATGAACGGGACTTAACCGCGTATATTAACTTTAAAATTTACCTCCGACGTTTCGAAGACGACGTTGTCCTCGTGGTCTCGGATTAAGACTGGCGTTTATAAGATCGACTGCAGTTGTGGTAGTTCTTACATTGGGCAAACCAAGCGCACCATAGCAGAAAGAGTCAAGGAACATATCGCAGCAGTCAGAAGTCGCCAGGTGAACAAGTCTGCTGTTGCGGAGCATTTACTAGACTCAGGACCAAACCACTGGATTGAGCTTCATAATCCTAAAATCCTTTCTACGGATCGTCGTTTTTATAGTAGAAAAGTTCGTGAAGCCATTGAAATAAAAAAACATTATAATTTCAATCGGGACGATGGTTTTAGGATCTCATCTTCATGGAATCCAGTCATTAGTAAATGCAGGCGTCAAATACCACAAGTTAAAAATTCCGATATCGTGAGTGTAGTGTGTCGACCGAGTGACATCCCTAGTGCGCAAAACGTTCAAGTTGATAAACAAAATCAAGTGCGGGTAGTTCGAAAAACTCGCGCGGCTAGAAGATGTTGATGTGAACTTCAGCCAGTCTTAATCCGAGACCACGAGGACAACGTCGTCTTCGAAACGTCGGAGGTAAATTTTAAAGTTAATATACGCGGTTAAGTCCCGTTCATGTTTAATAATGGTTTAATTTGTTTTGTAATAATTTTAAATCGCATACCCAGTGTTGGCATAATTGTATATAAGCAGAAGCTGATCTCGCATAATTCTTTTCCACCGAATTCTATTACGCAGAATTTAAATAAGCCGAATGGTTGGCACGCATAATTTGGAAAGACCGAATGGTGTTATTACGATTTTTTCCCAGGAAGTACGTTTTTGTCGTAGTCGCTGTTCTAACCTAACCTACCTTGTTTTTCTGTTGTGGTCACAGTTCTAACCTAACCTAACCCACTTCGGACATTCGGCCTCAATAATAGTGTGCCAATATATTTTCGGACACAGTAGTATTCGGCTAATAATAAAAAATTATGCTAAATAAAAATTCCCCAATATTAATATTCGGAAAAAAAAATATGCCAAATAAAGGGAACCCGGAATATATAGAAGCGGCCACAGCACGCTCTCCGATTCCCTTGGAAGCCCGCGGACGCTACACGCTCCGCTTATGAGCGACGACGAATATATGTGACATTTCCTATAAAAAGGGACCTTATTGTCAATGACACTTCCGTCGAACCGCGTTGCGTTTGTATCGCGTTTTCTTTAACAACGACATAAGCACCGTCAACGATAAGGGCCCTTTTCATAGATAATGTCACAAATAATCCTTAATTTCCAGTAAACTGTCAATGGTGTATCAATGTGTGGGCTGCGACAACATCACCCTGCAGCCTCTGGGCGGTTTCAAACCCAACCCCACGGAGAAGAACCCGACGCAGACGAAGGCGTACCTGCCCTCCGTCCCACCGGTGGGCGAGTTCTGTGTGCACTGCAACCAGAGGCACCATGTAAGCAGATACAGACATTACAAATAAGCACCTTATAGCGTGCCTATGGAGCTTTCTATTCGAAGCTTGTTTTTTTTTGTGATTTAAAAAAAATACTAAGGTACTCGTATAGCACAATTGGTAGTGTACTGGGCTAGTGATCCATTGGTTGTGGGTTCGAGTCCCGCTTCGAGTCAAATTCTTATTTTCTTTCGATTTAAATATTGTGAGTTACATGTTGGAATTTCTTTTCATCAGCTCGGCGGTCCAATCTGGTCAGCTCCTATCCACGACGAGACCTTCGTCAGCCGAGTCCTCACCCACGTTCAAGAACAACCACACCTGTTCGGCACAGCCAAGCGGATAGAAGGAGTGTTGTCTATGGTCCGGGAAGAATTACACGACACCCCGCTCTATTACACTATGGACAAGCTGTTTGGGCGTGTGCATTTGGAGACTATGCCTATGTTGACTATGAGGTATTTGTCTGTCAGCGGTCAAAATTATTTACGGAATTTTTCAGAAAAAAATGTCCCCAATTAAGCCTGACTCGTAGAAAAATTGCCTTTGTCAGTTTTGTGACGATAATTAAGTATTAACGTACGCCCGTGTGTGGATTCAGCCTTAAATTTTCATAAATACTAAGTTTTGGTGCTCGTTTTATAATCTTTAAGCAGTAATACAATGCAAAAATAAATCAAAAAAAGAATTTCCCCACAGAGTACATGCTTAATTATCGTCACAAAACTGATTTAAATACACGTCACGTCACGTTAATCACTTATTTCTAAAACTGTCTTATTTTCGGTGTGATACATTGGATAATTTAAAAAATGTTGTACCTCACTAGTTAAAGTGAGTTAAGGACCTGCAATTAGTCTCAAGAAAATATTTTCATTTGTGTTACGATAATGAAGTAGCTTAGTTGCTATTTAAGTTACCTACATAACTGGCTGACTGACTGGCTAATGTGGGTAGAAACATCTTCTAGTCGCACAAGTTTCGTACTACCTGCACTTTACATTTTTTATCTATTTGAACGTGTTGCGCACTAGGGATGTCACTCGGTTGACACACAACACTAATGATATAGTTAATTTTAACTTATGGTATCTGGCGAAGCCTGCATTTGGGAGTTTTCAGAAAAAGTGCCCCCAATTAACGTGAAATTGTTATATTATGTCAGTTTTGTGACGATAATTAAGCATGAACTCTGTATGGATTTTTTTTCTTGCCTTTTTTCGCAGTGTTATACTGCTTAAAGTTTATGAAACGAGCATCAAACCTAACTTTAGAAATGTAATACCTAATTGTCGTCACAAAACTCACACAATTGACTTTTTTTTTTTACACTGGGTTTTATTACCGTTATTTTATTTTTCACTTCTCATGCTCTAAAAGTGTGTCATATTATGCTTGCCAAGGCGGACTAAAGTAGTACATTTAGCCTCTTGGGAAAATATGTATACATATTTATGATATACAAAACGTTTTAAATTAACCAACCAGAACGCTTCACCTTATTAAATCCACCAATCACGACACATATCGAAGTTAATAGCAACTCTAGATTCTTTTTTGGTGCGAATACTGTTTAAAAATGTGAAATCATTAAACAAAACTTTGTATAAAGTATCAACCAATCAGATATACCGCAATATTAAAATCGACCAATGAGGAAACGCAATCAAATTCTCAAAGCATTAGGTGCTTTTTGGTTCCTACTTCACAAGCATTAAAAAAATGTTTAAATCGTTGGCAAACTCTTTGAAGCCCAAATTATACATTGTCTATGGCATTTATTCACGGCGTAGATATATCCTATATATAGATTGCCATAGATAATACATAGATTGCCAAATTAAACATTTTTGACTTAGAATTCATTGCGGGCGATACAATTGTATTTGTTTATTGTTAAAATGTTACTTTATTTTATTTTCTCGAAATCGAAGTGAAAACTAGTATGTATAACTTGGGTCTAAAGTCCATATTACCCCTCGTACAATTTTCCCGAACGAATGGCCTACTTTAGCCCCTTGTCAAACAATCTACTATTTTACCAGTTTGTGTTTATTTATTTTTTATGACGATGCGTGTTGCGGATGACTGTTGTTTTTATATAATTAAGCATGACGAAATTGTGGTGGATGCATTTTCTATGGAACGACGTAATCTGCGCTGTGGATGTGATGGCATGCATTTTTTAATATTTTTAAATAAAAAAATAACTTTTTTGAAAGTCACGCTATTGGGGGGATTTTTTTTTTCCGAAAAGTCCGTCATGAATTTAATTCGAATTTTGGATGTTGTTGAACAGATCAGCTATCCTGAACGGCGGCTACAAGGTGTCCTACTCCCACGCATCCAAAATGTCGATCAAGACCAACGCGCCGGCGCAGTACGTCTGGGACATTATACGGACGTGGGAGAAATCGCATCCGATCAAACCTACCAAGTAAGTGTCCTATTAGTAAGCAGGTGTCGGGTTCGAATACTGGTCAATACCCGTGTTTATTAAAAATATGGGTGCATTGCTAAATTATTGTACCCAATTAAGGGCATGCGATTGGTATAATTAAAACTGTTGTTAGCCATGTTACTACTACTTAAATACAAACGGATAAACTCACGTGTAATTATATCGCACTAGGCGACATGTTTCAGGTAAGTGTGAGTGACTCGGCTTGATAATGGGTACCAGACTTGTGATTAGTCTTAAGTTAATCATTTCATTTGTGTTACCACAAATTAACGGTGTTAATTGTATTGTATTTCTTGTACTTAATACGAATGAAAATGTGTTTGTGTATGTTATAAACACATCTGGGTATTCATATGTGTTTATAACATACACAAACACACTTTCATGCATGTAACATAATTAGCAACGGCGTAATTGTCGTAACACAATTTAAATGATTAACTTGATACTAATTATAATAATAAATTATAAATATTTCGGGACAATCTTACACAGATCGACCTAGTCCTACGGTAAGCTCAGTAAGGCTTGTGTTGTAGGTACTAGACGACGATATATATAATAGATAGATACATATAAATACTTAAATACATAGAAAACACCCATGACTCAGGAACAAATATTTGTGCTCATCACACAAATAAATGCCCTGACTGGGAATCGAACCCAGAACCATCGGCTTCATAGGCAGGGTCACTAACTCACTACCCACTAGGCCAGACCGGTCGTCATTTAAATGATTAACTTGATATTAATTATAATAATAAATAATAAATATTTCGGGACAATCTTACACAGATCGCTCTAGTCCTACGGTAAGCTCAGTAAGGCTTGTGTTGTAGATACTATACGACGCTATATATAATAGATAGATACATATAAATACTTAAATACATAGAAAACACCCATGACTCAGGAACAAATATTTGTGCTCATCACACAAATAAATGCCCTGACTGGGAATCGAACCCAGAACCATCGGCTTCATAGGCAGGGTCACTAACTCACTACCCACTAGGCCAGACCGGTCGTCATTTAAATGATTAACTTGATATTAATTATAATAACAAATAATAAATATTTCGGGACAATCTTACACAGATCGACCTAGTCCTACGGTAAACTCAGTAAGGCTTGTGTTGTAGCTACTAGACGACGATATATATAATAGATAGATACATATTACTTCAATACATAAACAACACCCATGACTCAGGAACAAATATCTGTGCTCATCACACAAATAAATGCCCTGACTGGGATTCGAACCCAGGACCATCGGCTTTATAGGCAGCGTCACTATCCACTAGGCCAGACCGGTCGTCATTGACAAAATGTCGTCAAAACACAATTACAAAATACGGCGTCGTGCCGTGGTACGACGTGCGGTACGACGTCGTGTCGTTCTACCATCAGGTGTGACTGAGGTCAAACGCTGGTCAGTCATGTACACCCGCAACAAATATCGGGACATGCACTTTACCGAATTGACAATAGGTATTGCCGCTGCGATATTTGTAACCATTCCCACAGCTCAGATATATCCGAAGGCGACTGAAAAAAAATACACTTGAGTACAAATGTTATCCCACCAATACATAAAACTCAACGCCCACAGACTAGAAGCTGACCCGGTCACGAAACACCTGCTAAGCCAGCCCATCATCAGCTCGGTGGACCTGAGCCAGCGGGCAGACGCGAACCCCGGTAGTCGGCGAGACGGTCAGCTCCGGTTCCAGTTCAACCCTGCTCCGTACTGGGGCCCGGGGTCCAGGGCTGCCGTCAAGTAAGTCATAAACAAGGGCCGGAATTCTTCATAGCATAAATCAAACTGTCAGAGGGATTGACCATGATGTTTAATCGACTTATCGATAAATAACTGTCACTTAACGAAACAAATTTAAAGTATTGAAATCAGGCTTTTGTATATACATACAAACAAAATAAAATAACGTGTCCCTGATTAGACCGGCACGATATGTTAGAATAATATAGTAAGGAATAAAAAAGAAAATACTTTTATACGCCACATTTAGATCAATATATTGTGGGAAATATTCCTGTATCCATGTTAATTGTCTTTCTTTTAGGATTAATCATTTTAGAAACATGGCACGGGAATAACTTAGGAAAACTAAAGTGACATAATAATATTGTCTTCTGTGCCGGTACCATGAGTTGTGACACTACGGTTTTCGATATCGAGTATCGAGTTTACTATCTGTGCATCTCGCTTGGAACGAGATGCACAGAAAACATACTCATGAAATAAGTGGACCACGAACGCTGCTAAAGGGTTCGAAACGTCACCACCTCCACAGCTCCGATATGGCGACTACTGGGACTTATTTGTAATCAAGTTTCAACTTGTTACAGCGTGGGAGAGGAGAAAATGTCAAAAGCTCTGCGGAATCAAAACAAGCATTCAAAAAATAAAACTGGAAAGCGGCAACACTCACCCAGCGTAGAGGAGACACGCAAGAAGCCTAATGGGGGGGAAATTGAAGATATTATAATATAATCATTTACAAATGTATTTGATATAATAATTGACAAGTTATTAAAGTTTTAAATTAATCTATTCTAATGGTTTTATTGACAATAAATGGCTTAAATTAGCCCCGTTTTTGACGAGAGGACCTCCGCATAGCGGCCATTCAGAACGGTGATAACTACGATCGCCTGACAAGCGTGGCGACTATGTTAACTACCCCCCAAGATACAAGTCATATTTTGGGGAGGCCTATGTCCAGCAGTGGACCAATTACTATTGAAATAGCGTCGAAAAGCCTTAACCTTTTCGAAAAAAATATAAAAACCTAATTTTTTGACGAAAACTTATTGCAACATAGTGGGAGTCAAAGGTTGAATTCAAACAAAACACAAAATAAAATTATAATATATTTAATTAATTCATCTAATATACACTTCGACTATAAGTCAGATTAATATCACATCAAAATACAATTACTCGTTAAACATAAATTCGTCAGAAATAGGTAAAATGAAGATTATAAATAAATTAGCTTTTCTGTTCAAAATATGTGGTGCGGTGGTCATAAAACATTGGCATAAATTGGCAAACCCTATTCGTCAGTAAAAAACTAGCTCGATAAAAAAAAGTTTAAACTAAGAATACTTTAACATCACATATTTTAGGACAGAGGATTTTTGTATTATCGGCATTTACCATAGACTATTTCGAGCATAGACTGACGTGTCTAATCTTAAGATATTAGTTTTCAAACAACTAATTATGAACACATTGAGTGCCAAGAACCCGCATTCTTAGGGGCTTCACTCATATATTTTAAGGCGTCAAGCTACATACGGAAAAAATACAGCTTTCGGCTACGAGCGAAGCGCCTAGCGAATATTGGCAGTTAATGTGTTAAATCATAATTTCAAAGTCTCAGTTATTAGCCTCGTAACGCCCATATTAAAATATTTAATAGTTAAAACCAACCTTACTATGCAGTGAATTGGGTTGAATTATCTTTTGTACGAAAACTAATGAAACAAAAGAAATTCTACCCTATTTCCTTTTATAAAAGATTTCAACTCCATTGAAAGGGAGTGTACATTGTAATGCACACTGGACGTTACGATTAGGGTAACACGATGTTTTCTCTAAAAAATTTTTTTTTTACTATTGCCTTCAAATAGTGTGATGGCAACCAATGGAGTTACATTATCCCCTCTTTAACCAATCGACTGAAACATGGGGTCAAATATTGACTCAGCGTTATTCATAAACGTCTGTCAAATCACGCATGCTGTTAAGAATCTATCTCTTTTTATCTTTATTGAACTTCCTGTAAGTTAGAAAAGGACATAAACTTTGTCCTTTACACTTGATACCCCGGTAGTTAGTTATAAAAAATCATGTTCGATTTGTCCAACCATCCTTGTCACACGGGTCATATGTGTATACGTCTTCCCTCCTTATGTCATATCATATTTAAATACATTCATCTTTTATAATGAACTAAATCAATTTTTAGTTATAATTGACATTTCCATAAAAATTATAAAGGATCTTAACTTATCTAAAAACATGCCAAATTTTTGTCAGTTTACGATTCATAAGTTGTTTCATTAACATTTAAAAATAGGTAGGTAAACAATATGTGATAATTGGGGACTCCCCCACACCTTGTCATTACCAGAGCCCGGAAAAATCCATAGCAAAACAAAACACTGTCGCAATCAAACTAGTGATAGAAATATTTTTTTATCGATATCGAGTAAGATTTGTCTAAAAAAAATCATACCGATATGTTTAGGTACATTATTTTTTAATTTTTCACGCCAATCGCAAAAGAAGTGGTAAGTAGGGTTTATTTATATGTGTTATTTCATCTAAAACGCAACGTAACTTATATTATCAACGTTACTTATATTTCATGTTAAGTAATAACAATAACCCTTTTGTCGTGTCCGTAGTCGGGTGACAAAGATGTAATCAACCTCATCAAAAAAAAAACCTCACTTCAGATAATCAGTATTCCGTAAGACATCGATGAACTCGATATCGATAAAAAAATGTTTCTAACACTAGTTTGATTGCGACAGTCTTTTGTTTTGCAATGGATTTTCCGGGCTCTGGTCATTACATATTCACACTTTGTCAGCCCCAGCCAAATCCCCCCTCACGTAACCCAATTGATAGACGACCCCACAATGTCACATTATTTTAAAACCATACTTTTTAATTTTTATTAAATAGAAGACTGTTATAACATATTCCAGCTACGTGTAATGTATAAGGAGTAACGACATCATTAAAAATAATGTCAATATGTATGTTGAAACAAGTGCGAGTGAGTCAGTGTCCCCTACTCTGCTCTAGCATTTTTAAGGGTGAGTGTCGGGTCGCACAATTTTGATTGGCATAGTGTATTTTTTTTAGAAACTGGGAATTATGAGTACTTTTAAGGTATGATACTGTTTAATACGTTAAGTTAGGTTCGTTTTATAATACACCTGAAATCTGTTTTATAATAACAAGTTCGAAGAACATCGCATTATGCCAAATTATATATTTATGACAGTCAATAATTATACAACCCGATATGGACCAATTTCTTAAATTTATATAAAAATAAGTACGAATATACATTTTGTGACTTAAACTACAATTTATAAACATTTTTACATAAAGCAGGCACTTTTTATAATCAACACACACTTCTTTTAGTTCATTTTACAATTATAGTCAATTTTTTAAAATAATTAAATTAGACGGCCTACTGCGAAAGACGAAAATTTCGAACGATTGTCTCTATCACTCTAATTACCCCTTAATTGGAGTGAAAGAGAAAGATATCCGTAAATTTTTAAATCGGTTGTCGGCTGGTTTTTAAATCGAAAATGAGTTAAGGTTTAGGTAAATAATTGATTTGATTGTAGTAGGGTATTAGACCTTAGGGTTATAGTAGTTGTGTTAAAACAGTAAGTGAACTATGAAGAATAATTAACCTAATTAATTTTAACCGACTACGATCCTACCACTGGTGCATGTTACAGTCGGACAAACTAGTTTAGTCGGTAAAATAATTTAATAATAGAATAGCTATGATATTATTTACAATATTCGGTCAAATCATTACCTATACCATCAGAGAAAAACATTTGGCAAATCTCTAGTATCAATTTTACTGCTTTAACACAAATATTCTGTAAATTTTCCAGTATATTTTTAAGACGTATATATTGCTTAAAAATAAAAAAGGAACTCAACTACTTAGGTATATATTTTTTACAATAAATATTCATTTCTAATTCATTACAAAAATAAAAACATCTAAGATCTATATTCCATAAGAATGTAAAGTATCGTGTCATTGAATAAAGAAAATATTTTAATTATTTTTTAAACAATATTTTAATGTTATTCAGCCATTTTGTTACATATTAATACTAATTTAGTATGAGAACGCCAATGTGCCTTTACGAGTCGTTTTCTATGGTCCATCTATAGGAAAGCTATGGTTCCAATATTACATGGCGACCCTGCCACCTAACATTTACCGTTATTTACATTGAGATAATATCTATACTCATAATCACGAATTATTTGTTATACCTCGTTTTTTTAAGATTAGAAAAACAATGGTCGATGTTGCCTACGTGTCCTAAATTTTTTGAGTGGAATTTTTTTATGACAAAAAGGGTAGTTTCCAAAATGTACAGATTATTGGGCAGTTCTCCACAATGTCTCTGTCGGATTTGTAAATATTTTGTTAAATGTACTCTCAACTTTTGAAGAATTATTGTAACAATACTTGTGCTTAGTCTTAATTAATCTTAATTTACGAAGTTTCTTCTTTATGCTCGGTGATAATCGCAAGACGACAATGACGTTTATGGAGAACTACCCTATTGCGACAACCTTTCTTCTTTTGAGATAAAAAGACCCCTTTACTATAGATATAACCAAATTGTAGAAAAAAAATTCAAGTTTCAACTGTTATTATTTGAAAAACGCTCCTAGGGTGACAAAACCCGTTGCCACCTTGCCATCCCAGCTCACGACGGAAATATGTGTCCAAGACACCATGACATGTACAACATTCATAAGCGACAGCTTTCTTTCGACCTATTACCTATAGTTCATCATCATCATAGTTTCAGCTATAGACATCTTCTGCACATAGGCCTCTCCCAAATATAACTTGTGTCAATTTATGGGTTCCAATCGCCACGCTTGCAAGCGGGTTGGCGAGCACAGCAGCTGACGATTGCTGTTGTCTTCTCAGCCGGCTCATGGCGTAAACTTATTAAAGATTAAATTCACTAACTGTCCATCAGTCCACAAACTGAACGTCGTCTTGGCTGAGAAGACTGAAGCCTCCTAGTCACTCTTCCTGGAGCCTAGTGGGGGTGTTCCTCTGACGGCACCTCCGCACCAGGACGTAGGCGACGCCGGATAGCGCCAGCAGCACGGGCACGGCCAGGCCGATGGAGATGACAAGTATTACGAAGAGGGAAAAGGTCTCCACTGGCGGAGCGCCGTAGCCGAATGTTGAAGACCTGTGGGTTATTGTTGATATTTAGTAACCATGGGCAAAAATTATCGTCTTGTCTATGGAGGCGTTGTTCAGTTGTTAGTGACCTCCACAGCTCCGATATATCTGATGGCGACTGTACAGTCTTTATATGTATATAATTATTGTCTTCGGTTGCCGCGATAATTACTCGTGAAATAAAACAACTAAAACGGATTAAATCGCGTATACTAATTTAAACTTCATCATTCATCATTCTGCAGACTTAAGTCTGCAGTCTGGGAGCATGTCACGAATAAGCCTAATCACTCGATAAAGTTTTATAAGCCCCAAATCCTCGCCAAGGAGAAACGATATATTCCCAGATTGTTGCGAGAGGCTATTGAAATTAAGAAGTATCCAAACTTCAATAGAGAGGATGGCTTTTCTGTACCATCAGCTTGGGATCCTGTGGTTCATTTAATAAAACAGCAGGCAAGACTGTGAGGCCATAGTGTTGGACAGTGTGGACATTGTACAGTCAAGGAATTTAATTTCCGACCCATTTGGTACCTTGTCATAGTGAATGTTTGAGGAAATTTCTATTGGCTTTTATATTGGTTGTTAATATGACAAAGTACTAAATGGGTTGGAAATTAAATTCCTTGACCGTACTTTGTAGTTTATACAATTTTTTTGTACTTTAAATTGTAATAAGCCTCTCTGGCGTGTGCAATTATCATGTGCAAGCCCCCAAAATTGTTTAATAATTTATATGTGGGTAAGTTTGCATTTTGTAATTTTTTGACGATGGAGATAAATTAATATTTTTCCTCAGTCCACCCGATGACCACGAACGCTGCTAAAGGGTTCGAAACGTCGGGATGAAGTTTAAATTAGTATACGCGATTTAATCCGCGTTAAGTTGTTTTATTTCATTTATATGTATATTTAGATTTTATGAGAGGTAGGTACTTTCAGGTATGTAGTGGTGGTGAGTAAGGTTCTCAGAGCTCCAACCCTTAAAGGCCGGCAATGCCTTGTGACTCCTTTGATGTTGCGGGTGCCCATGGGCGACGGTATTTGCTTACCATCAGGCAATAAGTCTGCTCGTTTGCCACCTTTGTCATAAAAAAAAGACTGGTCCCTCACCAAGCCGTGTAGTTGTGTTGTCTGTAGAACCCATCCTGGGGCTCCCCGAAGGACACTACCATGTCTTGCACGACCATGTCGTTGATGTCCGGGTAGAAGCGAGACAGCGTGGTTGGAACTATTTGTACCCTGAAATATATTAATTAGGGATGTTATGGATATATCATTTCGGATCCGGATATGGATATGGATATTGATTGGTAAAACATAACATCGGTTTCGGTTATGGATATTAAATTATTTCGGATTATCCGATAGTTTTGGGTTACGGATATGGATATCCGTAACAACACTGGTCTGCCGGCCATTTACTATAAAGTATAACCCGTAAGAATTAGCTGTGCACCTCGCGCTGTGACGTCATTAGGTAGCGGGAGAGGTGTCGCATTCCAGCGGAGTGCACAGTTCATTCGTACGAGTGTAGTATTTAGTTAGACTCCGCCCTATCCGAATATCCACAACTTTTATTTCGGATTCGGTTACGGATATGAATATCCATAACAACACTAATATTAATCTATTTAGTTTAACTCGTGTATATTAGCACTCGTGTACATACCTCTTAAGGTCCATCATACAAATAATATCCTACTCGAATTTGTTCTTTATAGTGTAGGAAATAAAGTAGAATCTCTTGTGTCAAAATCGAAGGAGACAAATGAAATTCAACTCTGTTCCAATTGTATAAAAGTCAAATTTCATTATAATAATTAGTACTACAGGTAGGCCCGTGGGGGCCGTGGGCATTACGAGATTAAATAAAAATACAAAATTAAAATTTACATATTATTTGAACAATTTGTTCATTTTAAAAGCATTATATGTAACATTTTCTATGACAAGGGACCTTATTGTCGATGGCGCTTACGCCGTTGTTCAAGATGCCGCAATACAAACGCCACGCGGTTCGACGTAAGCGCCATCGACAATAAGGTCCCTTTTGCTTGATAATGTCACATACATAGACTGCTTTTATAAAGGGTCGGCATCGCGCACGTGACACCTATGGAGTTACAGGCGTCCATAGGCTGCGGTAACTGCTTACCATCAGGCAGGCCGTATGCTTGTTTGCCACCGACGTAGTATTAAAAAAAAACATTTGAAATCTTAAATAAAAACCAGGAAAAGATATTGGTATCATCATCTTCCTAGCGTTGTCCCGGCATTATGCCACGGTTCATAAGAGCCTGCGGTCCGCTTGCCAACTTATACCAGGATTTGGCGTAGGCACTCGTTTTTACGAATGCCACTGACATCTGACTTTTCAACCGAGAAGGTAAATTAGAACTTATTGGGATCAGGACGGCCTAATCCCAATAAGGCCTAGTTTACCCTGTGGGTTGGAAGGTCAGATGGCAGTCGTTTCGTAAAACTAGTGCCTACGCCAAATCCTGGGATTAGTTGCCAAGTGGACCCCAGGCTCCCAGAGACAGAGCTACTTTCGCATTTATAATGTACATTAATCTACACTAATATTATAAAGGCGAAAGTTTGTGAGCGTGCATGTTTGTTACTTCTTCACGTCAAAACGGCTGGAGCGATATTTATAAAATTTGGTATGGAGTTAGCTGACACCCTGGATTAACACATAGGCTACGTTTTTTCTCTAATTAACCGCAGGGTACAGCTTAGTATATGACCATTACCTGTTGAAATCCGACACATGCACGACGGTGGAGGTGGTGACGCTGCGTTCCTGCTGCGTGTACGCGACGGGCCGGAACTGCATGTAGCCGCCGGCGCCGCCGCTCGCGCAACGCGGCGTTTTCACCTCGATGATCTGACACAAAGACAGGTACAGTCAGCAAGAGAAGTTGCTACGCGGGGGGGTTGTTCAAAATGAGCTGCACACGACTTTATTGTTAAGAGAATAAGAGAGTGTCAAGATCATTATGAACACTTGGCCCGCGTAGCAACTTTTTTTTCAAGATATAAGAGGCAAACGAGTAGACGGATGGCCTGATGGTAAGCAACTACCGCCGTCTATGGACACTCGCAACACCAGAGGAGTCACAAGTACGTTGCCGACCTTTCTTGAAAACCTTGTCATATCAGTGGGGAAACACTGCACATGACAATTTATTTCAGAGTTTTGCTGTGCGAGGCAGGAAGTTTCTAGAAAAACGCACATACTACGAACGCCAACCCGCCTAACAAGCGTTGCGATTACAGCAACTACCTCAAAAAATGATTTGGGGTAGGCCTGTGTCCAGCAGTGGACTTACGGCTTTGTTTTTTAGTACAACGACGGTGGCAAACAAGCATACGGCCCGCCTGATGGTAAGCAGTTAGAGGATTCACATGCGCGTTGCCTACCCTTTAAGAACTTATACACCTTTTTCGACGAACCTCATAGTGTAGTCCCTAGGGAAATGATGAAGGCTTCATTTTAGTGCATTGATGCACTCGGCAAGTGCCGACCGAATAAATATTTTACATACATACATACATACATTTCAGCCGTATGCAGTCCACTGCTGGACATAGTCCTCCCGCAAATATGACTTATATTGCCATAGTCGCCACGCTTGGCAGGCGGGTTGGCGACCGCAGCAGCTGTAGATTGGGTTCCGACGGACGCTGCTGCCCCTCCGTAGGAATTTTCCCTTTGTCGCCTTCTACAACACCCGCGGGATGGGGGTGGTGCTATTCTAGTCAGCATCACACGGCACAAATATTAACGGAATAAATATTATCTCACCTCAAATACTCCAGGAGTGTGCTCATCATCCAGACTCTTCTTCAACCCCTTGGCCATAGAACCGGCCGCGTCGTCCGACGCGACTAGGACCAGTCGGAGCGCGAATCGTGACGAGTTAAAATCCATCGACTCGGTCAGGTTGGCCAACTGGACGTCCACTAGGGTGGAGTTGGCTGTGTGGATGAGGTGGGGCAGCTGGAGGGCGTAGTCTCGGAATGGTAGGTAGTCGAGCTGTGGGCAAAGTTGATGTTATAAATAAATAAATTAAATAAATATTTCGGGACAATCTTACACAAATCGACCTAGAATCTTACACGAATCGGCTTGTGTTGTAGGTATAAATACTTTATACGTATAAATACTTAAATAGATAGAAATCACCCATGACTCAGGAACAAATATCTGTGCTCATCACACGAATAAATACCCTGACTAGGATTTGAACCCAGGGCCTTCGGCTTCATAGGCAGGGTCACTACCCACTAGGCCAGACTGGTCGTTATAAATCATGTCTGTTTGGTAAAAAGGAACAAATAGTTATTTGCTATGCAAGGCTGCAAAGTTAGTTCGCAACGGGCCGGCGACGCGACCGGTGAACCGAACGGACACTCAGCACTCTTAGTGCTTGAAAATAAATTGTTAACAAAAAATAAACCCTACTTCTAATATGTACTAAAAAGCAACAAACATTGTTTTCTTTATTACTTTATAAGTTCTTTTAAACCATGAAATAAAACAACTAAAACGGATTAAATCGCGTATACTAATTTAAACTTCATCCCGACGTTTCGAACCCTTTAGCAGCGTTCGTGGTCATTGGGTGGACTGAGGAAAAAAAATATTAATTTACCTCCATCCTCAAAAAATTACAAAATGCAAACCTACCCACATATAAATTATTAAAAAAATGAATCCATTTTAGTTGTTTTATTTCATGAGTAATTATCGCGCCAACCGAAGACAATATTATACTTTTAAACTATTTAGAACAAATCAATTTCTTTAAATACAATTATTTTTAGTTTTGGTGTCGGTGCCAGCCACGCTAATCATCATATTTAAAATTGAAACTCAGATTTTTTACACCACTGCACGTGCATGTCAGCTGTTGATTTTGATTTGTTGGCAAATGGACTGAGAAAAAATATAGTGCATATATATATATATAGTGCAGAGTCCACTGAGGGGGAAGTAAAAAATTGAAACAACTAAATTAATTCACGACTGCCGAAAGCTTCTGGAAATGAGAAGAGTGGCTAGCACCGACTCCAAAACCAAAAATTATTGTATATAAATATAATTGTTCTAAGAAACTAATTTGTTCTAAATAGTCCAAAAGTACTTGTACATAACGGTAAGGGTGTAATCCTGACTCGGCTTGAAAATGGCTTACCCGAAACACGTCATCTAGTGCGATATAATTACACGTGAGTTTATCCGTTTTTAACTAAGTAGTACTAACATGGCTCACAACAGTTTTAATTATATTAGTTCTCGACTATTCACATTTTTAGCCCATTTCTCTCTATTTAGCTATCGATTCCGTGCATCTCATTAAAACAGCTTGCAAGCGATAACAAATGCAATTGTTATTATGAAATTATGTAACATAAGTAATCATTATAATACTAGTATCTATTCGTGTCAATAGTTCAGTTGTTGGTACAAATTTTAAGCGATTGTAGTTTTTATGTCTGTCTCAGTAAAGTGCATATTTCATTGTAACTGTAAATTGAGTTTTGTAACCTGATTATTGCGGTGTAATGAACACGCACTGAGTTGAATAAACAAATTTGAAATCACATGTGCACTATGATATATATAAAGAATATATAACTCTTCTGCTTCATCATCATCAGCTTAATTATTTGTCGCTGTCATAGGCCTCCCCAAATACACGCCAACTTTGCATAATCCGCGGCCATTCTCATCCAGCTCTTGCCAGCACCCGTGCGAAGATCGTCACTTCACCTAGTCAGAGGGCGTCCCACACTACGCTTGCAAATACGCGGTCTCCACACCAGAACTCATTTACCATAAAGCCCGATTTAGACCAGGCAAGAAGTCGTATACGATTTTAATTACATTGCGGGCTAGCGGCGTACGGCGAATTGGGTCGCTTTATATAACCCCGCAATGACAATCGTATACAAATTCTTGCATTGTCTAAATGGGACTTAACGGTTATCGGTTCTGTGGTTGATATGGCCGGCCCACTGCCACTTCAGCTTGCTAATCTCTCTGGTTCTCTGATGAATCAACTCGTTCCGCATTCGATCCTCTGCTTATAATCTTGGATTTGTTAGTAGAGAAGAGATTACAATTGCAGTTGAGAATAGGAAAGGAAATAAGGGGAGTCTAATACGGCATGATAACTATTACATTAAATCTACAATAGAGGGAAAACAGGTAGAGAGACTGAGACGGCAGTTTATAGATAAAGCTAAAGGCACTAGGAGCAAGTTTCAGGAGTTCAAAACAAAAGCAGAACTACGACTACTAGCAAAGAACCCGTTCTAATAAAATAAACACATGAAGTTTGCTCTTTAGAGTAACGACGTTGTTCGGTAGTAAGCTTTGCGTTTTGTAAAGTGGTAGCTGGACTTTACAGAGGTGGCCTGTGACCCCGGGTTTTGACCAAAATAGTGGTGAAACGCGTTTTGAAAGAAGTGTATATCAATATTCACTAAACTACGTTAATGAACAAAAAAACAAAAAATAAACTACGTTTCCGAACGCACCGCGCCACTCGTCACTGTCAAGTTGTCATCAAAAAATTGAATATGGCCGACCGGAGCTGTCATCATTTAAGTAACAGTCTTAAACTCAAAATACGCAACAATACGAATTTTGCCGACATATGTCGTCGACTCAAAACTAATTATTTTTTAGGGTCTTTCATTTGAGTATAATTTCATTCAAATTTATTGTAGCTCTCGACGGTGGTCAGTTGCTAGACCTACCTTGATAGCGACGATCCCGTCCCTGTGGCGACTGTACTTGTCGGTTTGCACCACGACCATGGTCTCCTGGTCGGTGAGGACTGTCTCCCGCTGCATCCAGCTCACATCCTTCAGGGGATAACACCTCAGCGCGGTGGTGGAGTTCGTGTGGCCCAGGTCGTCTAGGTCGTTGTACTCGCATATCTGGAATTTACGAGATTGTTAATCAAGGAGAATGATTTATCTATAGATAAATGCTATTATTATTATTCTATTATGTCACTTCAATGGCATAAATGTTATTACATTGAACATTGGCACTGAACTATAAAGGATCTATCACGGTAATACCTATTCGCCACTAACGTCCATTGTTGAACATAGGCCTTCGCAATAGACCGCCACAGGGAGCGGTTTGAATATGGGGGACAGCCCAAAATTGCCACGCTTATAAGTTGGCGATCGCAGTAAGATCCACCGTTCTAAAGTTACCTGAATAAATCTTACACGATCTAAGACTTTCCCCAGTTGAAAACCGCATGAAAATTCGTTCAGTAGTTTCTTAAATCATCGCGAACATACAGTTCGTATTCAGAAAATAATATAAATCGAAAACAAACTTCTAATCATAACATAAATGTTAGAAAAATTGCCAGTGTATACAAACCGTTAGGCGTGAAAAAAATGCGTTTAAGTATATACCGGGTGAGGCCTGTAATAGGAGCAAAAATTTTAGGGATCGCTTCTACACCACGAACGTAAGAACATTTGTTCTGCAACTTTAAATAATTGGATAATTTAATACTTGTGATTTTTTCGAACAAACTATAAATATTATTTTCAATGAACAGCATCCAATAGTCTAGTTGACGTTTACTGTCAGCCTACAAACTTCATAGTTTTCGCAATACATTGCTTGCTTGGAAAATCTTTTCTTATTGATATTTATTAAACTATTAGTTATTTTCAAAAGTCGTAGAACAAATGTTGGTACGTTTGTGGTGTAGAAATGATGCCTCCTATTACAGGTCACACCCGGTATGTAGTTGGCGTACAATCACCAACAGATAATCGTATATCATCGCTTCTAGTGATCCAGTGGTTGTGGGTTCGAGTCCCGCTGCGAGTAAATTTTTTCTATTTTTCTTTCGATTTAAATATCGATGATATGCTAGAAGACGTTTCTGCTTAATATAAAAACAATTTAGAAAGGGGTAGCATATTGTTATCGATGAATTCAAATCAAAATTTGAGACTTCGATGCCGTAAAAGCGGTTCAATACTCTTTCGGTAAATGTCGCTACACGTCAGCGTCACCCGTAATGACGTATACCAAGAAGGATAAAGTAGAAAAATTTGACAAGGCCAAGCGGTACTCGTCTGGGCTAGTGATTCAGTGGTTGTGGGTTCGAGTCCCGCTGCGAGTAAAATTTTTCTGTTTCGATTTAAATATCTCACTCTTAGTGCTTGAGAATGGAGATTATTTAACACATGTCTATTTAACGTGATACGATTAATTAAACGCGAGGATCTCACCCGCACTTTTAATAACAATGGTTTTTATGTATTTATGTTCACAATTCTAAATTCATCTTTATGATAACAAATGAGTCATTGAGAAACCCGCATGTTTAGATTAATTCAATTGCCATTGAATTAACTATCATAGAATAGAATAGAATCATTTTCTCAAACGTACTACGAAATGTATGCGTTAATGGCACGAAATGATGAAGAAGTTGCACATTTATGGACTAGGCCGTGAATAAATGTATGGAGTTAGTATGAAACTACTACCGCAATCTCGTCCTTAAATCCCTTACTTCGCGGCCTCTGCAGTAATGTACTATTATTGCAAGTCACATATCAATACATTGTATTACATGTGCATTTAAACAAATGATTTCACTGCCTGAAAGCAGATTACGATATTGGGTAAGATCATGAGAGGTTTATCCCTCAGGTACCAATTCGTTATATATAGAATAAGAAGACATTTATAGCTACAAAAAAATTACATCCACAAAAGGTAACTATATAACAGTAATAAAATAATAATTAGTCTGACAAAAGGAGCGGGGTGTCTTGTACGAATCATCTCCCGTTGTCCCGGCATTTTGCCACGGCTCCAGGGAGGACACTACTAGGAGGCACTACTTTTAGGCGAGTGACTGCCTTCTGACCTTCGAACTCAGAGGGTAAAACGAGACACTGTGACCCTGGTTTTCAGTCCACCCCCTTCTGTCTTTATTGAATTTGATGTATTAAATTGTGATAAGATACGACCTATGAACGTCACGCCTACGTATACAAAGACAGAAAAATGTATTATATAGACTCCCTTACATTTTTTTCCTTACTGGTCATAAATAGGCCGCTATAATTCCTACACAAATTGACCTAATCCTACAGTAGGTAGGTACTTCAGCACAATAAAGGTTTCTCTTATAAGTAGGTACAGTCGCCATCATATATGGTAGCGGTCAAGGTTCCCAAATATTTCGGAGCAGCATTCAATTTCTATATATTAATTACGCTATGGGACCATATAATTCCTTTTAGTTTAAGGAGTCCGTTATAGTCATATATTTTAATAGCTATGGAGACATTAAAGTGATTCTGATTACCAAGCAAAACTTAACAAAAGAAGTGGTTCATGTTGATTCATAACATAACATAGCTATGTTTGTAAGCTTCCTGCTTGATATGCAGTACATTTATTTACGGAAGGTAGTACACGTAATCCTATGTAAATATGAATTATTGTGCGCAATAGAAAAAAAATATATACAAAAATTACGTTACAACGGTATTATTGTTAAACATTTGATAATTTTTTTGTTTCTTTGCGTTGAATAGGCTCTGAAACGACTAAACTGATTTGAAGAATTCTTTCACCATTAAAATCTACATTATCCTCAATGAACATGATACTTAGTACTTCTAGGACTAAGTGCGAAGTCAGGGCGGGTTGCTGGTATGGAATAAATGTAACAAACCCTTACATAAAAAACGATATACCAAAATTAACTCCTCAATGTTAATAATAATAATGGGCGTAAAAACAGTATCCAGATGGTGAGTCAGATTATTTCCCATCATCCCCACATCATGAGTGATATCAGTATGCCTAGCACAAGAGGGGTGTAACAGTAACTCGAGCTGAGAGACTACCCATACCTCTTCAAATAATATAGTAAGAAAATTACGGGTAGTCTATCTCGCCTCGAGAAACTTCCACCCTCTTGTGCTAGGCATTCTGAATGATCTATAAACTAACATACACTTAATCTTGTCACAAAGTTAATGTTAGTATTGTTATGGACCCAAATAGTCTTTTACCTGTGACCAGCTGTACACCAAACCTCCTGCCAAGCATTGCGATTATCGGATTGAGCATGCACGGCAATTTTAATGCATAACTTTTATTAACACATAGGCGCATAGCCGATTACATGAGGAAAATGCCGTAGTGCCGCATAGAGCCCGGTTTCGAATGTGTTAAGATTAAGTTCGAGAGCCGTAACCATGCTTTATGTAGGACTAGGTACAGCTAACAAATACGAATTAGCCAGTATCAAATTATATATCAGTTGTTATTGAATAACCTTGCAGTTTATTCAGCGATGATATCTCATTACCTAATTAGGTAATAAATAAATAAATAAATATGACGATACATCTTTTACACAAATTGGCTGAGTCCCACAGTATGCTCAAGATGGCTTGTGTGGGCACTCGGCCAACATATATAATATACAAATTATTATATACATAGAAAACAGTAATGGCAAGGAGCAAATACCTGTACTCATTATACAAATAAATGCCCTTACTAGGTAATGAGACTAAGGAGATATAAGTAGGTTCTGTTTCTTCGATATTAAAAGCAACACCAGAAGGAGTATTTTTAGTTTTGGTTATACCAATAACAATTTTTAATAAATAAAAAAACTTACTTCAGATATAGCCATGGCAAAGCTATAATATGCGTCTTCAGACATGTTGAATTTTATAGGTCTCTCATGCTTCCATTCAACTTGTAGTGTGGAGTTGACCCCCGCAATAGCATAGATGATGGTTGGAGAGCCATACGTAAAGTCCCACAGTTGGTGTATAGTGTCATGTGGTCCTTCAGCTTTTATGTAGACTAGGGTGGTGTTCGCCGAGCATGCTTCACAGTCCAGGTTTAATTTTGGTGTTATCTGTGGAGTTTGATTAATTATAATTGGACATATGTATGACTAACAACAAATGTTAAGCTACATATAAAACTGTTTTGATAGTAAAGATGTCACTAAAATTACTCATGTTTCAATAAACCCAACGTTTTTTTCTAAAGCGTTCCAATTTCACACTGAGTCATTGTAACTAG
Organism: Grapholita molesta; assembly: GCA_022674325.2. NCBI lineage: Eukaryota > Metazoa > Arthropoda > Insecta > Lepidoptera > Tortricidae > Grapholita > Grapholita molesta. The sequence goes on from CP053137.2 coordinate 14,573,421, forward strand.
ATACTATGCCAGATTAACAAGCTGTTACTAACTTTAAAATGATTTCATGATGATACTAATAAAATACAATTAGCGTTTATACAAAAACAATTTGCTCGAAATATGGTACTTATTATAATAATATTCACTGCATTAAAACTAGACAATGCACATTTAAATTACGAAAGAAAGTTATAAATCTTATCAAGATTACATGAAAAGTAGGTGTTTACAAACATTGCATGGCACATCAATAGATACATACCTTCCTGTCCTGCCCGAAAACAAAAGATAGCGCAGAAATCAACACCAAAGTCCGTATGAACATGTTTATCACAAAAGAAAACCCTCACTTCCTTTGAATATAACAATAACATGCAATAATTAGTTGCAAATAAAATAACACTCCAGAGGGTTCACAAGTCAACTGCATCCAGATAATAGGGTGGCACGCGCGCCGAGGATGAGCAATTACGCGATAACTGCGCTATGTAATAATTTATCTCTGTGTTTTATTCAGATTCGATGAAAACAATGTCCTCGTGGTAACAACAAATCGACTTTGCGTCATGACTGTCACGAGTTCCCAATATGGTAGTGTTATACGAAACCTACATATGTCATGTCATTTGAGGCGCTAGTGTGCTACGCTCGTATAGTAAGAAAGAGAGGAACAGCATTACAGTTCCGTTTCTAAATGATTATGCCTTTCTAAATTAGACGGTTAGGATATGCGTCACTTCTAATGCGTTCGGAAACTTCAGTATAATGATGAGTGACATGATTTTTTGCAGCAAAGGTGCTTCGAATTGTTGCTATGACCTTCATAGTTTGTGCAATGCTAGGAGCAATGTCCTGTAATATTTATTATTGATTTATCTATAGGGAGGCCTTTGCCCAGCAGTGGGACACAACATAGGCTACGTAAAAAAAGGTATATTGAATAGTAGATATATTGATGAGCTGAATTTTGGAGTACTTACCTGCCGTCTACATAAGCTGTCACCATAAAGACCTCTTGAAAACACATGTTTTTAGTTACTAAACGTTGTTTTTATAAGAGAGATTGATGGTAAGCAGTCACCTATAAACGCCTGTAACTGTAACTAGAGGATTCATACGCACGTTGCCTACCCTCACCGACAGAAAGACGACAGTCTAGTGCTATTTGGTTGTGGTCTTCTATAAGGTGGAGGGAATTCCCCAGACAGGCTTCGCTCCAAATTTCATATTTCGTTAGTATTTCTGTAACGTTTCTTGTATTTACATTATTTGCAGTAGACTATTTATTGTCTGTGCTTCACAGATTTAAAGCTACTACTACGCGGACGTCTCGCTATTCCTCTCGTCCCTCGCATCGCGTTTTTGTACAGGCAAAGTTTCGTCGAACGTTTCGACGAATAGCGAGGCGAGTAACGAGCCAGTATGTCTAATCGCAGAGAAATATCAAACCTAACCGCAAGAATAATAATAATTAATAATAATTAATAACAACGCAGGGCAGCTTGTGGCGAGCTGTTGGAGAGTAGCGACTCCACGTACCTGAGTGCCCCTGGGGTGCCCTGTCGACCGGTGGGACAGGTCCCCTGCCTCTGGCTTGCCTTCACCGGCCGTCTAGAGTGGGGTCGCGAGAGCCGCGTTCTCGAGGGTAGATGTGGAAACCTAAGTGGCAAGTTGGCTATATGTTTAAAGTCCAGTGACACCTCTCTACCCGTAGCCCTATGCATCGGTGTTGCCCTTGAGCCATCTTTGATGTCGCTTTTTGTGGGGGCCCATCTCGCATAGGGCGAGTCACCGTCTGCCGGAAATAAAATTGAATACCATTTTATTAGGCAGACGTCCGGTTTTTTATCCAATAGCCCAGTAGCTAGTCCATCCTTTCCACCCAATAGCCTAGTACATTCTAGATTCCATTATAACTCAATAGTCTTTACACCATGGCGGGTGCTGTCTCTGTGCGCGTCCCATGATACGGACAGGGGCAACATCCGCTTAGTGTACCGCTTACATTTCATTAAATTGTCGAAAGGGCCTCTGCGCGTTGGCTCGATCTGGCTCCGCGTACGCCTCCCAAATGTCCGGAACACCATTGTTCCGTGTACGGATGAGACATACAAATATTAATAATAATAATTAATAATTTCCGCAATAATAATTTCTCTGCATTTTCTACCGCATCTACTACGGAGAGTGCTCCGAGGAATTGTTCGGGTTAGTCCCAGCTGCTTCCTTCCGCCAGCGCTCTACACGACAACACTTCCATCATCACCACTTAGATGGTTGGCAGTCCTCAACTGTGCGTTTTTCTAGAAACTTCCTGCCTCGCACAGCAAAACTCTGGAATAAATTGTCGTGTGCAGTATTTTCGGACCGATATGACATCCAAACCTTCAAGAAAAGAGCGTATAGGGATCTTAAAGGCCGGCAACGTACTTGTGACTCCTCTGGTGTTGCGAGTGTCCATGGGCGGCGGTAGTTGCTAACCATCAGGCAATCCGTCTGCTCGTTAGCCTCCTATATCATAAAAAAAAGGAAAAATGAAACGGTAAGTCAAATAAATCAATTTTTAATAACTAATTAGTCTTCACACTAATCTCAGTTCAAACAATTCAAAATTGCTTGCATATCAAATTTGAAGTTAGCCCACGACGGAGCCACGAACATTTCTTCTGGCTCTTGAGTGACGGGTGTTTGCTCTTTCTGAACGGGTGAAAAGTTGCTACTTTGCGTGTTCTGTGGTGTGAACAGCTGTCTTTTCGGGTTCCGCCCTTTTCTGGTGCTGCCGTTTCCGTTCTTAGAAGTGCTTGGGTGCGGCTGGTGGGGTTTGGGGTTGGTGTTGTATTTGGGAGTCGGGTTCGGGTTTGGTTGATGCTGGTTTGGTTGCTGGTGATTTTGTTGCTGGTAGTCTGTTATTTCGTTTTGGAGCACCTGAAAAAATTTAAACAATTTTATAAATAGTATTATATTAGAGTCATCTCAAAACTCAAAGTCGCTCAACGAGCTATGGAGAGAGCTGTTCTCGGAGTTTCTCTACGTGATCGACTCAGAAATAAGGAGATCCGTAGGCGAACTAAAGTCACCGACATAGCCCACCGGGTTAGCAAGCTGAAGTGGCAATGGACAGGTCAAATTGCACGCAGAGAAGGCAGATGTGGTCGAAAAGTGCTCGAGTGGAGACCGCGGATTAGCAAGCACAGCGTAGGACGCCCACCCACAAGATGGACAGACGACCTCATTAAGGTCTCCGGAAGACGCTGGATGCAGGCCGCTTCCAAGCGGTACATGTGGAGGTCCAAGGGGGAGGCCTATGTTCAGCATTGGACGTCTTATGGATGAGATGATGATGATGATGATGATGAGTGTTTTTGGATCATCATTCATTGTTTTAACCATTTACGACATGTTTGGCCTAGTGGGTTGTAACCCTGCCTATGAAGCCGATGGTCCTGGGTTAAAAACCATATATATTTGTGTGATGAGCACAGGTACTTGTTTAGGTTATGAGTATTTTCTATGTTTTTAAATAATTTTAGTAGTAGACGTAACGTAGTAACGTAACGAGTAAGTAACATCGTGATCCAGTGGCACTCCCCCTAACGACAATGCGGACGACGCCGCTGGCTTATTAGTGAGTATTGTCCTCCCCTCCTCTTGGCTAGAAGAGGAGCATCGAGGAGAGTCCCACATACCCCCTCACTACCATCATGGGCCTACCCCAGGCCCGGGATGCGTAAACGCATTTTCCCAGCTACAAAAAAAAAGGGTCAAAATTCCGTAACCAACATTTAAGAGAAACAGACGGACACACACACACAGAGATGTATATATATATATAGAGAGATAGAGAGTGATCGTTCCACCCACCTGTGATATCTTGCCCTTGGTCTTGTTAAGGTCGAGATCACCGAGCGACTTGTGCCGGGTGCGACGTCCTTTCGGGTTCCGCTCGGCGACCCAACGCCTCATACGCTTCACGAACGGGAGCACCATGAAGAACGCGTTTGGACTGACACCCATTTTTACCTGATGATGAAGAAGGAATATTTTATTTGTATGTTTTCGTAATTAATAAATAAATGTAAGTTGATAATTTATAACGTCTCTCCTTGATACAACTTTTACTAAGTGCTACCGCAAAAAACGATATTCGTAAATTTCGAACCATTGTCTCTGTCACTCTCAAGATGTCGTAGTCGGAGTAAAAGAGATAGATGCTCAAAATATACGAACTTCGATGTTCGCGGTACCGTGTTCTGGCAGTTTATGTTTTGTAAGTCGTAGGGAGTGTTAGTATTAAGAAGTTACTTGAAGTGCCATATGCCATAATTTGACTGCAACTTTTGGGCGGCAACTACACTCGCGTGCAAAAGTATCGAATCACTTTGCATTTTTTCGATTGTATCTAATGTCTTTGTAAATCGGTTTATTTTTCCAAATTATTTAAATGTAATTATGTTTGTTGAAATATTATTAAATTTGCTGCACATTTTCTAAAGCGTTACATTGTAAGCTTTCACTTGATACCATAGTTTTCAGGTTCAAATGGGAATTTACAAAGATATCGGATGTAGACGAAAAAATGCAAACTGATTCGATACTTTTGCACGCGAGTGTATTAGTGTCCCTCTCTTACTCGCATGTTAGAGAAAGACAGCAATAGCAGCCGGTCACATATTGCAGTGAAAATATGGCACGTGTAGACCCGTTACGAATGGCGTATTAGAATATATAGCATGTAGTTAATTCATGTAGATACGGTCTAAAGAAAGTTTTTTTTATACAACGACGGTGGCAATCAAGCATACGGCCCGCCTGCGACTCCAGAGGATTTACATGCGTGTTGTCTACCCTTAAAAGTTTCACTTCATCAAACGAACTTTTACGCAAAACTACGAAGCAAGACGCGATGTACGGCACAGACGTGATGCGAAGGTCCTTGTCACACTCATGCTAGTTTCGGACGCGGCGACGACGTGGGAAAGAGCTAGCGCTTTGCTTAGAAGCAATTTTTTACCACCAAGTAGTTAAAAATATATATATAATTTCACCTCACTAGCTCGGAAGGAACTGTTTTATTCTTTAAAAACAGATAGCAAAGTTGCATTTTATTCACAAGAGTGCAAAGTAATTTCATACAAATTTTTTGGTTGGGTGTTCTTTTATATGTATAATGTTTTTGAATGATCAATGATGGATCCAAAATATTTTGAATACATTTTTTAAGTTTTAGAGTTAATTTTTTCCTCGCGGTAGTGAGGTGAAAAATTGTGTTTCACGCGGTAGCAAAGTGTGTTTCCTTCTCGTGCTTTTTAAACCCTCCCAATGCTCAAGATTCAACTCTTTGAACCACTCGTTATGCTCGCGGTTCAATTTTGGAATCTTTCGCTAGCTCGAGTATCAATATTAGCACCAATAGGTAAACAGTAACTTTACTACCTTGTATAACAAATAACTATTACCTTGGGTGTCATATCCTTCTTGTTGGACGGCAGGTCAGCTAGGGGGAACCACTCACAAGCTTTGATCTCATTCCTGGTTCGTGGTTGGAACTTGGTGTCCCGTGGGATGTACCTGTGGGATGTAACAACCATCTTGTGTTAGGTGCTGTGGCTAGCAATCATTGGTAGGAAAGTAATTAATTTGAGTCTAAGGAGAGACCCGGACCCGGGTATGTCCTTAAACTACGTCCAACAATCAGAAGTAGGGCACAGCGAAGTACCATCACGCTTGTATCTAGAGCAGCCCAACTGGGGAATTACATCCTCCTTACAGAAGACCACAGCCATAATAGCACTGCTACCTTTCAGGTATGTAGTGTTGTGGTCCCCAGAGCTCCAACACACTTATAGGTCGGCAACGCGCTTGTGACTCCCTTGGTGTTGCGAGTGCCCATGGGCGACGGTAATTGCTTACCATCAGGCAATCCGTCTGCTCGTTTGCCACCTTTGTCAAAAAAAAAAAGAGACTTTTCCTCCCTATGTGTGTTCTATCGCTTGTACAATGGGTTGTGCTGTTTGTTCCTTTCCTATCGGCAAAACTCGGAACAACAATAACACCCGAATGGTGCCGATGTGCCTATGAATTACTGTATTATTAAATTACGTGTAGGTATCAAATAAATCGCATACTTTATTTATCAATGTCAAATGTCAAACTGCCCGTTTGACGTATATTACACTGAGATGTTAAAACCACCACGATTCCATAATATAAAGAATTCGTTAGGTAAACAAAAATATAACTAGTTACCGAGGACGTTTTATTTCAATAAATTGAAACCCTAAAAGTCTAACTATAAGTCAAAACTACAATAGGATTTTGCAGACCTTTTTTATAACAATAATTTTTTGTAATTAATTAAAAATACTATGACATAACAAAAAAGTTACCTCAAAATAAAACAAAACAAACCAGCAGAGAAATTAATATAAATAAATATGGTTTTCTGATTGGATGAACGACTTCGATTATCAGCGGGATAAGAGGAGGAGGAGCGGGGTGGACAGTGTGATGCGAAACAATACTTCCAACTTCCATATCACAGTCAGAATCAGAACTATTTTCTGGTGTATCATCGTTTTCATGAACGGTGATTACAAAACTAGCCATATAATTTTCCAACTCAGGTTCGTGTTTTCGGTACTCGATTTCGCATTTGATGGCGTGGTCACATACAAAAATGACAGACAAGAGTGACATGTAAAAAGTCTATCAAAATATAGGTGGCCTGCATTAATACACGAGTCCATGAATTTTATCACAAAATGTAACATAGATATCAACAAAATATTTCTGTGGTATTAACTACTCTATATACTACATGTGGCGCGAAAAATGGCGCCCTTCTGTTTACATTCGCGTATCTCATTACAATTAAATACTTATATATCAGTATAGAAGTCTAAAAAGTGTTAAAAAGTGATTCATTCGTTACAATTGTGCAGGATAATTGAATTCAAGTTCGTACGTTTCGTTAATATCAATAAAAGTGTAAAAACATTAGGAGTGCTAAGTGAACTTTTCTAAATTATAACTTTATTTACTAGTGTTACAAAATAACTTTATTTACTAGTGTGTAACTACGTATTTGATCTGGGAATGGAATAGATTCATATCAATGCTTTTCTTAATTGAATATAACCTCTAAATAAATTCTAAGAACTTATACAAATCTATTCCATAGTGCAGCCAATTTCTGTCGCCAGGCAACAGTGAGCGCCATCTGTTAAGTAAAATCCGAATTGAAATAACTTCATTAACAGCGCCCTCTTCTAATTTAACATAGAACCGTGTGGCGCCTATCGAGCAATCAAGCCCTTGCCATTATCCCTTTTTGTAACTGATACGGGATTTTTAGCAAAGATGTCGCCACAAACTACAAAGAACGTAACTTGTGCTAAGTGTAGTAATGTCATCGTAAACCGGGGATACATAAAATGCTCCTTATGTTCGAGGACTTACGACTTAAAATGTGTTAACGTTTCGGATAAGCGCTTTGATAACTTGATGGACACTGCTCATAAAAAATCCTGGAAATGTCCTGAATGCAATATACCGCAAAAAGAGAATACAGGCGCCGCCACCAATCAAAGGACCCCGGCTATTGGAAAACCCAGCCTCCGCAACCATCGGCAACCTTCGCCTCCTCCGTCCCCTCCTTCTTGCGAAATAGTAGCCGAGCTACGCATGTGCCGCGAGGAAATGGAAAAGATGCGAATTGAAATGCAACAGTTCAATAAAATTGTTTCCGGCCTTGCCGAAGATGTTAAGAAGTGCAACAAAAGTATCACTGAGTGCAAGGAAAGCATTAATGAGTGCAACGGACGTATCGACGATTTGGCGGCAAGAATGGATGCTGTGGAACGGCAACAGAATGCGAAACAAACTAGCGACTCCACCGATTTAGATCGTAAAATCGCTGAACTTCAACTTGATCTTAACAACCGCGATCAAGAACTTCTAAGCAACGACCTAGAGATCGCTGGTATTCCAGAGGCTAAGAACGAGCAGTGTATACACCTAGTTCTTACTGCAGCTAATAAGTTAGGTGTCACAATCGATGTTGGTGACCTTGTCAGTGCGGAGCGCGCGGGTCCCGTGAGACGTGAGGAGGAGGGCGCGGCGGGCGGGGCCGGCGCGCGGCCGCGGCCGCGACCGCTCGTGGTGCGCCTGACGCGGCGCGCGCCTCGCGACCAGCTGCTGGCCGCCGCGCGCGTACGCCGCGACGTCACCACGGACGGCATGGGGCTGACCGAGCCCGCGCGCCGCTTCTACGTGAACGAACGCCTCACGCGTTACAACCGCCAGCTGTTTCAGAGAGCGCGCGAGGCGGCTTCACGCGCTCAGTGGAAGTATGTCTGGACGCGCGACGGAGCTATATTCGCGCGTAAAGAACATGGGGCGGCCCGATTCCGCCTGCGCACGGAATCTGACGTTGATAAAGTTTTTGGTCGCTGATATTGTTTGTGCTTCCTACTTTTGTTCTGTTGGTAATGGCTGGTGTAGTTTATTTTCGTAATGTAACTGCCAATTCCAAGTTAAACATTTATCTGTGTTACGTAACATATATATATATTATCGATATTGTTTATGATAATAGATGTGAATTAGTTTTAGTTTTTAATAACACGACCTTTACACGCAATTGTTGTACAATTATATTAAAATGTAAAACATTTTACTTGTACAGAAACATGCAAATTCCAAACCATTTATGTTATTTCCAACGTTCAGTTGATTTCACAAACATTGACCGACGGCATGCTACAAGACTGCACTATTTTTTGTTACATTGTAAATACGTACATAACATTCATTGTTTCGTTATCCAATTCAAATCAAAAAATCTTTCGTTTGGACTTCTGAACCCCGGATCGTTAAGCACCAGACACGAGGAGTTTGTTGCTGCTTTAGAACGTTCCGACGTGGGCATTATGGCCATCTGCGAGACCTGGTTGCGGACCGGCGAAGAAGCGCGAGCGCCGGCGCCGGCCGGCTACCGGCTGCGGCACATGCCGCGCGCCCCCGGCGGCGCGCGCGCGCGTGGCGGCGGCGTCGGTTTCTACATTAAACAGGGCATTAGCACACGGCTCATCTCGCACCCGGAGACACCTCTTGTAGAACAAATGTGGATCAGTCTGGTTGCCAATGGTACTAGAATAGCAGTCGGTACTGCGTATCGACCGCCGTGGCTTAATGTCGACACTTTTATCGATGGCCTAACGGAATCTATCTCCTCATTGGCTAAATATGACAATATTGTTTTAGTTGGAGATTTTAACTTGAACTTGTTAAATGTGCAAGATTAGAACGTGAAAAAGTTACTAGATTTTCTTAAGTGTATGAGCCTAGTTCAATTTACTGACCAGCCCACACATTTCACTGATCATAGCGAAACCCTTATCGATTTGGTTTGTTCGAATATGCGTGTCACCGACTTATGCGTTAGTCATATTCCCGATCTAAGTAGTCATGCGTTTATCACATTTGAAGTAACCGTTAAAAAAGAAAAACCGTCATCTTGTACAATAACTTACAGACCTATTAAAGACATTGATATGACCCTTTTTAATAAGCGCGTAGATTCGATTACATGGAACAGCTTTGCAATAAATGATGTTAACTACATGGTAAATATTATGAACTTTTATACGTTAAAGCTATTTGACGAATTTGCTCCAGTAAAGTCTACTCGAATGAATATGAAATCATATCCCTGGATTACATACACAGTTAAAAATATGATGAAGCTTCGTGACGAAGCGCACGCGCGGTGCAAAACGACTAAGACAGATTCCCACATAAAATATTACAAGGATTTAAAACATATTGTTAATGTAGCAATTAATAGCGAAAAAACTGCATATTTTAATCAAAATATCAACAGTAATCTTAAAAACCACGTCTTTTATGGGATAAAATAAAAAACGTAGTTAACTTTAAGAAAAAGGATACCGTTTTACCAGCACATTTACGTAACCCTGAAAAGCTAAATGAACACTTTCTTACCCTACCTGGAGATGACAGTGTAGACATTTCCCTTTTAACAAAATATGAATTCGATAGACATGGTGCCACAGTTTTTTCTCTCAGACCAATAACAGAAACAGACGTATTTAATATAATTAAGTCATTTACCACTAACGCGCAGGGGACTGACGGCATTAGCTTGAATATGATTTTATTAACGCTGCCTCACACGCTTACATTAATTACTAGCATTATTAACAAATCTATTGAAACTGGTACCTTTCCCGAATCATGGAAGTCAGCCTTAATTAAACCGATACCAAAAATACCTAACCCAGTCAATTTTAAAGACCTTCGTCCAATTAGTATTCTGCCTTTTATGTCAAAAATTATAGAAAGAGCTGTTTACTTACAATTAACACAATATCTTGAAGCTAATGACATCTTACCTAAAAAGCAATCAGGTTTCAGAAAATCTCGTAGCACAACCACTGCTTTGCTTGATGTGGTTGATGATATCTTGGCTGCTCGAGACAATGGTGAAAATGTCATGCTGGCGCTATTAGATTTTTCTCGTGCATTTGATACCATTAACACTACACTCCTATTATCTAAGCTATCATTTTACGGATTTGACTCACGTTCCTTGAATTGGTTTTCCAGTTATCTCACCGGACGCTCTCAATCGGTCGAACTAAGAGATGAAAGTGGTAAAATATCACTATCCAGTTCCTTGCCTGTTGTACGGGGAGTTCCTCAAGGCTCTATTTTAGGTCCGTTACTTTTCATTATATACAGTGCAGACATCACAAAAAATATAAATTACTGTAACTATCACCAATACGCTGATGACTTACAAATATATATCACATTTAAACATAATGAATTGAACGCTAAAGTAGATAATCTGAATTCCGACCTCAAAGACATTGCTCTGTGGTGTAAGGCAAACAATCTTGTTCTGAACTCGAGTAAATCCAAGTTAATAATGTTTGGACCAGATAAACTGTTACATGATCTAACACCGCCGCCAGTCTCAATCATGGGCGAACAACTAGAATACGTTTCCGTTGCTCGTAATCTCGGTCTTGTTATGGACAATAAGTTACGGTTTGAAGAACACGTGGCGGATCTTGTCCGCAACTGTTTTTATAGACTCAAAGTCCTGTATCGCGTACGTGATTTTATTAACGTCGACCTGCGCATAAATCTTTGTGACACGCTTATTCTTTCTAAATTAAGTTATGCCGATGCTGTTTTGGTGGATGCTTGCTAGCTCGTACCTCCCGCCTAATACAGCGCGTTCAAAACGCTTGCGCACGTTTTTGCTTCACTGTTCCTCGACGCTCTCACATCACTCCGTTTCTAAATGACCATAAATTGTTGAATATGGCCTCCAGACGTACCTCGCACTTTGCTTCTCTTCTATTTGGAGTGATTCATAAACAAGAACCGTCATATCTATTTGCTAAACTTAAGTTCTCAAAGTGTTTAGTACGAGGTGCGCTTAGGCTTATAGGCACACAACACCGTACGTCCGCTTTTCGTGGCAGCTTTCAATATGCTGCTACGAAATGTTGGAACAACTTACCACCCCCAATCAGAAACTGTAAGTCCATAGTCTCTTTTAAGAAAAATCTTAAAAAGTATTTAACCTCACAGCAATCTGCTAATACCTAAGTGGACGTGTTTGTACCTACTCAGCTTTACTTCCTTCCTGTTTAGTTTTTTTAGTTTCTACAGTTTCTACTACTGTTACGTTCGCTACCTACATAATTACCTGTATTTTATGTTCAGATGTTCACATTTATTTCAGTGTTGTTTTATAGATGTGTAAGTTGAAATTTATATAATGTTTACTTTTGTCATAGTGATAATACTTTTTACTATGTGTATTATTTTATATTTCTGTTTTTTTTTTTGGGGTGCACTGAAAATCAGCGTCGCTGCATGGCCAGTCATGTAACGACTCATGCTGAGTGGCATCCTGTTTGGTGTTTTATTTGTAGTCACATCCTGTAATGTTCTTTTCTGTGTTAATTTTATTTCGCCAAATAAACAATTTTTCTTTCTTTCTTTCTTTCTTTCTATATAGATACTTCCTCTTGCAATGCGACCGTTTCCTACGTTGTCTCGATGGGTACTGAGTGCGAGTGAAATAGTAAGACAAAAACGAACATTTCCGAGAAAATACGAAAGGAAAGGATTATTCACTACATCTGTATCGGATTATCGGTGCCAGAGTTTGGATGTGGACCTACTGATGAGTGTGCAACCCTACTATTGCAGAAAATATTGCTGAAAATGAGGGTAGTTTCTCGCCTTTCCGCCCGGTCGCGGTGAGCTGCGGCTAGTAGTCTTCGTCGGTCAGCAAACGCGAACGGCTCATGATTATGCTCCTCGTTACGGAGTAAAACATGTCGAGCAATATTCGACGTGACGTGAGTTACCCGGTTCTATACAATAATACCGGGTGTGGCCTGTAATAGGAGCATTAACTTTAGGCATCGTTTCTACACCACAAACGTAGCAACATTTGTTCTATGACTTTTGAAAATAACTAATAGTTTAATAAGTATTGATAAAAAAAGATTTTCTTAGCAAGTAATGTATTGCGAAAACTGCGAAGTTTGCAGGCTGACAGTAAACGTCAATTAGACTATTGGATGCTGTTCATTGAAAATACTATTTAGTTTGTTCAAAAAAATCACAAGTAATAAATTACCCGCTTATTTAAAGTTGTAGAACAAATGTTGTTATGTTCGTAGTGTAGAAGCGATGCCAAAATTTTTTGCTCCTATTACAGGCCGCACTCGGTATAGTTAAGTCTTATTATTGTTTTGTGTTAAAAAATTAAATTTAGCTAAATTTTCTTAGTTACGCGGAATTAGTAAATGTTTGATCATAGTTATAAGACAATTGTATACACACCCAATAATGTACAGACGGACAATCTGGTCATGGATGATGGCCTCTATGTAGTCATTCTTGTTTATGTGTTTACTTATGTCGAAGCCCGTTTCTTCAAGAACCTGCAAATACAATTATTTTAAATTTGATACAGAGTTGTACTGTACAGTCAGCGTCATATAATTTTTTTTATTAAATGGAGTAAACTGAGAACAGTTTTCATAATAAAGTTGTCAAACAACCTGTGAAATGTATGCTGTCAATTTACTCCATTTAATTAAAAATTTGATTATAGTTAGTTACAGTTAGTATGAGCAAATATATTGATACAGATCTCTATTTATATAGTAGTAAGGATGTGTATTAATATATTTGGCCATACTGACTGCAACTAACTATATGACGACAGAGTGTACAGTCAGCTCCCAAACATAAGTTTCCACTTTTCTATACAGTTATTGCAATGTGGTCACATTAGTAGTACATTCGCCATGTTACCATCTATCTATGTATTAAGCCCTTTTATTCTGAGTTAGAGTATGTCTCTTAACTCAGTGCCGCTTGGCAAAGGCCTCTAGCTCTGATGTTACCATACCAAGATGTTAAACAAGTGAGGTAATGGTCAATAGCTTAGTTATCGACGACCGGTCTGCGCTAGTGGGTAGTGACCCTGCCTATGAAGCCGATGGTCTTGGGTTCGATTCCCAGTCAGGGCATTTATTTGTGTGATGAGCTGATGAGCACTGATATTTGTTCCTGAGTCATGGGTGTTTTCTATGTATTTAAGTATTTATATGTATCTATTATGTATATTGTCGTCTAGTACCTACAACACAAGCCTTACTGAGCTTACGTGGGAGTAGGTCGGATTTGTGTCAGATTGTCCCGAAATACTTATTTATCAAGAGTGATGGGATTGGTGTTTCAAAGGTTTGAAAGTTAGAAGTTCTCCTAAATACCAATTTTTATTTATTTTTAAATGTCTACCGGTCACTGTGGGTCACTTTGGGAGAGGCCTATATCTACCAGTGGACTTCCTTCGGCTGATATGATGATGATAAATTTTGCGCGCACCTTTACTGCTATTAAGTCTGTAATGCTGGCTGCCCAAAACTAAAACATAATTATTTACACAACAAACCTCTCTAGCGGCACACTTCCAGGGTTCCTCACCCTCGTTGACCTTGCCCTTGGGGAAACCCCAGGAGGCCTTGGTCCAGTAGGACTGCACCAGCAGCACGTGCGAGAGCTCCTGATCGAGCAGGATGGCACCATAAGTCGGCACTGTTTGTTTGTATTCGCGCCAATTTTCTAAGACCGAGTCGAGGCTGGTGAGGTGCTCTCGCAGTGTTGGCACATGCTGGAAAATGATTATATTTCAAATACAATGTAAGGACTTGAAATTTTTATCCAGACTATATTATTAGCCTGGGACATTATGTATATATGAGTAACTCAGTTACTAAATATGAACAACATATAGATAACCTCTTAACTTGAAGTTAACACGTAACTAATTGTTCTCAAATAATCATTTTATAAAACAGGCAGTTTTTTGATAGAATATCTATCTTAACCGATTCGTTGCTGTTTTATGTTCAAACACTTTTGACTGTGGCGGCCACCAATTATTCCATGACGCGGCAGGCGTGCCTTATGCTATATAATGTGATGACACTCCTCTCGTGTCATACGCCACACGTTAAAAATCTTGATGACTCGCCTGTCGTGCCATCCGCACTGAATCAGTTAATTGGCCTAAGTTTCATAATGGGCTATGTGTACAGTCAACATCAAAGATATGAATACACTTTGTAAAATTGTATGCAGCATTGACTGTAAAATCTTATAAGCATTGATAAGTAAATTGCAGAAAATAAATATCCTCTCAAACAATTTTTTTCTCTATGCAACCTGAACTCATCATCATCTCAGCCATAAGATGTCCACTGCTGAACATAGGCCTCCAACATAGACCTGAATTCATACCTGGAATATATGCTGCGCGAAGTCTCTTATGCCACATGGATGTAAGTTGTGGGCCTCATCAGTGCAGTAGTAGTCGAGGTAGAACCAGTGCGCCAGCTCCATCTGGAAGCAGATACGCACCAAGTCCCCCCGCTCCGACTCTGGTAGGTTGATGATGAAGCGACTGGACAGAATATAGTCAACAAATATTCAGTTTTACAAGGTTCTTATTTTGATACGAAAACTACCCTTCAAAAATAAAACATCACGTAACCAATAATAGTACTATTGGTAAAGCATAATAGAATATAAATTTAGAAAGTATTTGAAACGCAAGTACGTGTTTTTTATAGCTTATTAGATTTCAATACGAACCTGCATAAGTCATCGAGGATATCAATAGGAATAGAATGCTTAAACCGGATCGAACTACCCGCTGTAGCCATGGCGATACTTTACTGTTATAATTATATGTCTTATAAAATAAGAATATCCAAACAATAAACACACATTTGTTTTTGTTTTGTACCAAAATGTACAGTAAATTAAGAATTTTAGACATTTATTTTGACAGTTACAATAGAGTGTTGCCATATGCCATATACGCATTGTAATTGTTTTTTATAGCAGACGTTTTAACTTATTCCACTGGGTAAGTTGCTGTAACTAGTATGTAAAGGGACACTCAGAAAACCGGTATTTCATTAGGCGAGCTCTACAGTGCATAGACAACCTACAAATACTACAATCTGTCAAATTTAAATGTGGTGATTGGACGGTAGAGTGTCGATTCGAGAGGTTGTTTGTGCTAAAACTTTTTTGATTTTTGGTGAATTTAAGAATTGTTCATTGCCAAATATAGCTAAATTTACCTCCAAATAAGTTGCTATTCTAGTTTTTATGGTGGTGGTGATTGAGGTAAGTAGCTTGTGACTGTGTTATATAGTATTATTAGCGTTTCTTTTTCGGTAATTGTGGGTAGTCTATATCAGCATCCATATGAATATGGATGTTGATTTAGGCGACCCCGGGGGGAATAATTGTATTTCTGTAATTAATAATATAAGCTTATCAGAACATGAAAATTTTGAAAATCTTCAAGCGAACAACGAGAATTTCACTACTATAATGGGTAAAAGGGAGAAACGTAGGAGAGCTCGAGTGATGAAAGAAAACAAAAGTCGTAAAAGTGAGCGGTCCCGTTCGAGGCCCCCACTGGACGACTCGGTAGACTCGGATGCGGAACCAATAACCAAAAGCCAGACAACTAATGCACAAATCGAACCTGGATTACAAACAGTAGTGTCCCAATCTTCTCTAGGAGCCAATTCTCAGCTTCCACTGGGACAGCCTGGTAGAAGTCAAACCCCAGTGACTGGTTCCCCCCCAGATCACTTAATTACTGACCCACCAACTCCTCACTCGCAACTATCTCAGACTGGGTCCTCCCCTTTCACTCAGATAGGACGCGAAAAGTACACGAATTACGACCAGGGTCCCTTCATTGTCCACGTTGAAAAAATGGTTACCGCCCCAGACTCCGGGACGACCTTGCACCCAGTGTCGTTAGGGTTATTCTTACAAAATAGATTCCGAGAGTTCCCTAACATTGTAGAAGGCAGTGTTAAAAAAGTAGGACGTAACCGAGCATCTCTAAGTTTTCATTCAGCCCAGGACGCCAACCTATTCATTGACTCTCCAACATTAGTTCAACATAAGTACAAAGCGTATGTTCCTACTTTTAGCGTAACACGAATGGGCTTAGTTCGAGGGGTCCCGGTCGAGTGGACACCCGACGAGGTGTTAAATTACATACACGTTCCAGATAATTCAGGAGGAGCTCGTCCTATAAAAATAAGGCGATTGAATTATAAAAAAATAAATAAATATGACGGATCATACAATTGGTTGCCATCAGAGACCGTAATAATTACTTTCGATGGTCAATTTCTTCCAAAGAGAATTTATTTATGCTTCAACTCTCTAATTGTGGAAAAGTATGAGTACCCGACTATCCAATGTTATAAATGCTGTCGTTTTGGACATTCTAAAGATAAATGTAGAGGCTCCCCACGATGTTTTAAGTGCGGGGGTGGTCATACAGGCGATTCCTGCCAGGTGGATTTAGAATCGCAAGCACCTTTCTGCGTCAATTGCCCAGAAGGTATAGCTTCAGGACACTTCGCGACTAATAAATCATGCCCCGAATATTTACGCCAGTTAAGTATAAAGAAGACAATGACGGACAAAAACGTTTCATATTTGGAAGCTTCTAGCCTGCACGCCAAAGTCACAAATAGGTCTTTTGCTAATATTGCTGCTGCGTCTCCGCAATCTTCCCCTAAACAAACATCATACCGGAAGTCGATTTTCCCCCAACCCCGCTCCCCTCCTCGCCAGGATAATGGGTATGACAAGAGGGCCCACGAAGCCTTGATTAGGGACCCTGTTATTGATCCCAGACCAGCATATCCTGAGCGGCCGATCCCAAGAAATAATATAGTTAATGAGCTAATCAAAGTATTTTCAGAATTCATTAAAGTTTTTTCTCCATCCAGCCCTCTAGCTAACCCGGCTTTGCTATCCCACGTCGCACCTTTTATCTCTTCGTACGTACTTCCTTCTAATAATGGATCAAACAATCATTCAGTGGAATTGCCACAGTATCACCAATAAAAAACACGATTTACTATTTTTAATTAACAAATTTAATCCTTCAATTTTAGCTATATCAGAAATATGGCTTAAGAGCGATACGCACTTCAGACTCCCTAGTTATGTATCTCTGATGGACTGTCGGTCGGATGGACGAGCAGGATGCGCCCTGTTCATTAGAGATCACATACCTTTTGATTCTGTTCCCATCCCTCAAAATAATTCTAGTTTTCATCTCGTATGCGCCCGTGTGGAAAATATAACATTTTTATCTATATATATACCTAGTCCTTCCGCTCTTATCCTTAGAGAACTAAAGAAAATAATTGAAATTTTACCAAAACCGGTAGTTATCCTCGGTGATTTCAATATTCACCATCTCCTGTGGGGTTGTGACAAAAGCGACTCACTAGGGGAACAATTTTTGGAGATTTTAGATCAATGTAACTTGTGCCTGATGAACTCGGGTGCGCCCACGCTACGTACTTTACCCAACCAAGCTTCTAGCGCTGTTGATTTATCTCTTACTTCCCCTATTCTTGCATCCCGGATTACATGGGAAGTTTTGGATAGTACTTTTGGTAGTGATCATTTCCCAATTTTACTTCATATTCCTTCATTCACTACAAAAAAGCGTACAATCAGGGAACCTTTACTGATTTATAATATAAATGATGCAGACTGGGATAGGTATAAGGAATTTTTAAATTATGAAGTCAATTGTTTACCTCCTATTTCCGAAAACTCCACACAAATTTGCTCCGACGCTATAATTAAGGCTATTAAGGCTTCGGCTGATAAAACCTTTCCTCTCAAAAATACTGTTAGGGGCAAAATGGCATCTCCCCCATGGTGGGATAAAGAATGTACGAATGCTATTAAATCTAGGAAAACGGCTGAACGCTCGTATGCTGCCAACATGTCATCTGAAAACTTTGACCATCTTACAAAATCCATGGCAGATACTAAAACATTACTAGCAAAAAAGAAGTTGGATGGATGGAAATCTTTCTGTTCTGCGTTAAGCCCATCGACTCCTGATACTTTAGTTTGGAATAGTATTCGTCGTTATAGGAGATCATATAATTCTAATAGTTGTCCATACCCTGCCACGCTTCAATGGGCAAATGCATTTATGGATAAAATAGCTCCAACTTATGTCCCGGGCGTTCTCGATTCATCGATAAGTCTTCTAAATAACATCTCATCCGAACCCTTAGACCAATTATTCACAATTATTGAACTTAGAAATGTGTTGGGGTCTGTTAAGGACTCCACTCCGGGGCCGGATGGAATCCCTTATTCATTTATATCAAAAGCAGGGGATTCTTTTATTAAATACTTCCTTGACCTCGTGAATAGAATATTAATTACTGGTTATCCACCTTCAACCTGGAAATCACAACTTATTATGCCCATATTGAAGACAGGAAAAGACCCTAAGGACCCTCAGTCATACCGACCAATAGCTTTGTCCTCAGTCATGACTAAGATTTTAGAACATTTAATAAAAAACAGGCTAGAATGGTATTTGGAAAGTAATGATTTGTTAGGAAATTCACAGTATGGATTCAGGAAAGGAAAAAGCACTATAGATAGTTTAGGTATTCTCACTTCTGACATTAGACTTGCATTCTCCAAAAAAAACTCGTTAATTGCAGTATTCTTAGATGTCGAGTCAGCCTACGACAATGTCCAGCTCCCCATTCTCAGGGATAAACTCCGAAAGCTGAGAATACCGGCGAGGCTGGCCTGTTTGGTGGGCAATCTACTTTCAGAGAGGCAAATTACTTTTCGTGGTACAGACCCTCATATTTGCCCATCAAGGCTGGTATGGCGTGGACTCCCACAAGGTTCTGTCTTGAGCCCTCTATTATATAATATTTATACTCACGATTTAGAAGGATCAATTGACTGTGGATGTCAAATCCTACAATATGCCGATGATTTGTTGATTTATTCTGTGAACAGCAATATCGAATCCGCATGCGAAACTGTTAATAATTCTCTCTTACATTTAAATTCTTGGCTCATAAATAACGGTTTAACCCTTTCGGCCTCAAAAAGCTGTGCTGTTATTTTTTCTCGTAAACGAAACCTTCCTAACATAAACCTTTTCATTTCTGGTATTCCTATCCAGATTAGATCATCTTACAAATTCCTAGGTGTATTTTTGGACACAAAACTCACTGGTTCTTCCCATTTTGAATTCTTGGTTAAAAAATGCGAACGTAATTTAAATACTCTTAGATGTCTTTCTGGGGTATGGTGGGGGGCCCATCCGACTTCCCTCAGACTAATTTACAATGCTACGATCCGGACTGTGCTGGATTACGGGTCTTTTCTGCTAGTACCGGGGAACCAAGAGGGTCTCATAAAATTAGATCGAATTCAATCCAAAGCTTTGAGGATAATCTTGGGAGCAATGAGATCCAGCCCTATCAATGCCTTACAGGTAGAGGGAGCTGACCCGCCTCTTAATCTTCGAAGACAATTCCTGGCTGACAGCTATCTTTTCCGCGCATTGCAGTTTTCTCATCACCCCATCATCCACCGTCTGTTCGATCTGAAAGAAGCCTCCTGTTGGGGCCAAAAAGGCCCACCTTACCTTGTTAAAAGCCTATCAAAATTCCAGTCTCTTAAAGACCCAGTTTTTCACTCACCGCGTCTTCCCCTTTTTGAATTCCAATATGACTCCATAATTTATCAGCCTCGAGTTATTCTTAATTTCGATATAACTCATGATGACCCCCATGCTGATGATTATCTTCGACAGATTCTTTCTCGAGAATGGAATGATTGGGACACAATTTATTGTGATGCTTCCAAGATGTCGTCTTCTGGTTGTGTAGGGGTCGGAATATACCACTCTCAACAGAATGAGTTTAAAAAATTTAAATGTCCCCCGGAAACATCGGTATTTACTGGTGAGTGTCTCGGTGTACTGGAAAGCGTAAAGTATATCCTTATACTTAAAATAAAAAAAACTATTATATTCTCTGACTCCCGTAGCTGTTTACAAGCGCTACTCAGTAATCCTTTTTCGGTACAGTTGCATAACCCCCTTATTTACCAAATTAAAGAGAACCTCCTGAGGTGTAAAAATAGTGGTTTTGAGGTTACCCTGATCTGGATCCCAGGACACTCGGGTGTTTCAGGAAATGAACGTGTCGATCAAATAGCAAAAGAGGCTGTAGTGAGCGGCGACAAGTCTTCGTTTAAAAACTATTGTCATGACTTAGTACCACTAGCAGCTAGTTTCCTCACTAAGTCCTGGTCTTCTGCCTGGTCCAAATCAAGTCAAAGTCGAGGCAGGGTCTACTCTATTGTCCAGCCTACTGTATCGAGAAAACCTTGGTATTCCAAAATTTATATTCCTAAACAGATGTGTTCCACTATTATTCGCATGAGGCTGGGACACTGTTGTATACCCGTTCATCTCGCAAAACTCCGCATCCGAGATTCTTCATTGTGTGAATGTGGTTTGGACAACGGAGACCTAAACCATATTTTTCTTGCTTGCCCCCTATATGACCACAACTTACTTTATCAAGAACTACTGAGGCAAAAAGTTCCGCTTCCTACAAATATACTGGAATTAATACAAATAAAAAACAAAAATGTTCTATTAGCCTTAGGTTCCTTTTGCGAACTTAACAATTTAAGGATTTAGGCTAATATCGAATGTGCAAACATGCAAACTAACATTTTGAAATAATTAACTTTACTTCTCTACTTACTCTCTTTTATATAAAACTTATATAGCTAACTTTCATGGTTCTTCACTAATCCAATTATTGTGTTTCGTTAACTTTAACAAGGGTGTTGGTGTGATTAATTCCTTGTTTACAGGAATAGCAACTTTTTCTTTTTCATGCACAAGATACGCCCATAGTATATGATTATATCAATAATCAATAAAAATCGACATGACACTGGCTGATCAAGAGTAAAAGCCAAAAAAAAAAAAAAAAAAATAAAAAAAAAAAAATTTAAATGTCAATAACGTCAAAAACCCTACTCGTACTATCGACGTGTATACTTTTTGTTCAATGTTAATGTTATTGAAATAAAAGTTAGCCTAAAATGGATATAACACCACTTTTTAAAGCTTGTATAAAAACTTTAAAAGCTCGCAATAAAGCTTTCGGTATACAAAGCCCCGTGAGTGAAGACAAACAGCGTATACTGCGGCCTAAATCGAAACATGGTTTCATGCAAACGGCTAAAGACATTTGCTCACAAATTACTAGATTACGAGACTTTCTGTTTGAACACAGAGAAAGGTATTTAAGTTTTTTCAATAATGTAACTGGGGACGAGATGACGGAGTCGGAAAGAGATCAAATAGACACAGGCGCTCAAAGAATAATTAATACCTGTTCTCACCTGCTAAAAGAGTTTAGAAATGATAATCGTAAGCTAGCTGTGTCAGGGCAGACCAGGGAGTACATGGACGGTGTCATAGACCTCATAGATTCATATTTGAAAGCTGTATGCAAAATTCACAGTGAGTTGAAAGCTCTGAGAGTTAAGAGGGCAATTGACATGAGAAAACTTTCTAGGCTAGAGCAGCCACAAGTTAAGCCAAGTAATCCTAACTTATTTAAAACAGAAAAGCTTGTTAAAGAAGAGGCAGATGTTGAGCTTGAGGAGACAGATAATTTAAAAAGGCCAGTAGATTTAACTGATAGTGAAGTAAGTATTTTGATACTGAAAAACAATTCTACTTTCATTTACTGCTAATTTACGTATTTACCTTAAGGGTCATACAGATTGATTAAAACAAAAATCGTCTTTTCTGTGGTCAGTAGTTACTGGCTAATATGAGTTCAAGTTATGTTTTTGTGGTATAGTGTTATGTAAGAGGGGGAGTGGTTTATGTTGATATATCAAATAATCAAAAATTCAGCTTTAAAACCCTTAACTTTCACAATGTCCACAGGAGAGACGTGAACCTAATTGATCTGTATGACCCTTAAAACAATGTTTAACCTTCTGAACATTGACCAGTGCAAGTGCAGACATCTGTCTGCACTTGATGTCCCAGATACCACATTGTAATATCCCAGTTCATCTGAACTTATGAGTTTTGATGCCATTGCATCTATGAAACAGTCAGTTTATCAATAGGTTAACACATTCTGTGTCCCCATACAAAATGATCTAACAAAGTCACAACTGTGTATTCAGTAAGGTGTAGGGCGCCTCAAAGTAAAATCATGAATTCATAAATTTTTTTTTTTGTGTCCCCACATTGGGGGCACATGCACAGGGAACATGTTAAATGGGAGCAGCAGAGAGTAGATCCATACTAATATTATAAATGCAAAAGTAACTCTGTCTGTCTGTTAGCTCTTCATGCTTAAACCGCTGAACCAATTGATTCAATTTGGTATGGAGAGAGTTTGAGGTACAGGATAGGACATAGGATAATTTTTATCCCACAACTATACTTTAACCCTTTATAGGGCAAGTTCAAAATTGCAATGCAAAACTGACCACCTAGTAACACTGTCTCTTTGTATTTTTTTCTTAACAAAAATCATTAGGACAATCGAGCTGCGAGGAGGCTTGAACGCATAAGCACAGTGACTTTTGGGCGTTAAAGGGTTAAAGACGGGCAAGGTTTAGTAAGTAATAAAGAAAACTACTGTAACTCTTTTTTGTTAAATTTTTCGTTTATTTTCTGTTTCAGGTGGCTGTGATGCAAGATGAAGGTCAACTAGATGCAGAGGAACTGCAAATACTGGAAGCGGAGAATGTGCAACTACTCAATGAACTGAACAGTATGACTGAGGAGGTGCGGCAAATTGAGAGCAAGGTGCTACACATTGCTGAGCTTCAGGAGATATTTACGGAAAAGGTAATGATTGTGTGAGCATTCTTCACCCTGTTTCTGTATAGGAATTTATGGAAAAAGTATGAGTACTATATACTCCGTTTTGTATAAGACTGGGTGATCAGAGTGGGTGTTTTCTACCCAGAATTTAAGCTTCGTCTATATACAATGAGAGTCTAAAACAAATGCGGATCCTCCTTGTGGGCACGATAGGCATGCCCTCAAACCTAATAGACATGTGACGTCATACTTACGATAGTTACGATTCCAGAGATGGCCTAAAGATACCTTTCTTCCCAGTCTAGTGCCCCTACCTACTGTAGCTCACTACAACCTTTATTGAGACCTAGATCTGCCCCTGGTCAAAACTATTTATTTATTTATTTATATCACTTGTCTTCATGCGTGGATCTAGCCGTCGAAAGTAGTCACAGCTACAGTAGGGACACTAGACAGTGTCGATAGATACCTATTTTATGCTGTCTCAGCGGCGCCACCGCGATAAACGATATTCGTAAATTTCGTACGATTATCTCTGTCACTCTGATGACGCCTTAATTGGAGTAAAAGAGACAGATCCTAGAAATATACGAATATCGTTTTCGCGGTAGCGCCACAGGAATCGTGAGTATGATGTCACAAGTCTGTTAGGAATGTGGGTATGCCCATCGTGCCTACAACGGTGGATCCGCCCTTGGTTGTCTTTGTGATTCTGAGTTGCAATAAAACGTCCCATTTATTATGGTTCATGGGCATTCCTACATTAGACATGCTGTTGTCTTACGAAGCGACATGGGCATGTCGTGATGCTGTCAATTTTACTTTCTCTAATACTGTGTATGTGTGTTCTACACACATTAGATGTTAGAGGGTTTGATTGGGAACTTACGCATTGTTCCCGCCGTACTTATCGCCCATAGGCGAAACTAGAACATAAAAATACTCACCTGCCATGTGCACAGCCGGCGATTAATTATTTAAAAAATCTATCTCTTATGTTTGTTTCTTGAGTGTTAGTCGATAGTTCAACTTAGTCGCTCAAACTAAAATGTTTATTCAGTAAGTAGGCCACAAGGGAACTTATACACGTCAGTATTACAAAAGTAAAAGAGACAAATAAAAACTACACCGGTTCTAACCCTACACCTCTGACCCGAAAAGCATTTGGACTTTTATGACCGGTATGAAACTCGGGACTTTTTCAAAACAGTATTACAAATTTAAACATAATATACACAAAAGCGTTATTCTATAAGAAAACATATCAAACAATTTAAAAAAAAATACTACCAAAGTAAAAAAAAAAAGAAATTACTTAGAAGTCCAAATCTGACTGCTTAGAACGAAGTTAACAAAATCGTTTGATATGCTTCCTTATCTGAACTGAGTCCTTTAGCTCTTATTGAGACTAAACTGTTGAGCGGGAGCAGAGGGCTCTTTCGGTGAGAGCGAACATGATCTGTCGCAAGTTCGCGCGCTGTACGGGGGAAGTTAAACTAACGTTATTTAGAGCATATTGCACTTCACTGTACACGTGCAGTTAGTGGAGTCATTTCACGCAGCGGGCCTTTGGAGCCCTCCGAATCCAGTACAACAACGCGTTCCGGGTGCTGCTGGAGCTGCCCCGCTTCTACAGCGCATGATGTTTGCTGAAGCGCGCATGGACTGCTTTTATGCGACTATGCGCAAACGATGCACATCCCTGGTGCGCCGGGTGCGGGCCAGCCCCAGCCCCATCCTGTGCGCTATAGCAGACAGGCTTGACTGTCCTTATATGAGACACTGCTATGCAATGCACTTGTCTAGCCAGAAATATATAATATAAATGTAATTGATCTACTAACCATGTTTTAATTAAATATTTAAGTGTTAAATACTAAATAATTATATGTGTCTATGGTACTTGAAATAAATGAAATTGAAATTGAAGCTGTGTTTTATTCACAGGTGTTACAACAAGAGCAAGACATAGACCGCATATCCAACACGGTTGTGGGCGCCACCGAGAACGTTAAGGACGCGAACGCGCAGATCCGGGCGGCTATTCAGCGCAACGCTGGGCTTCGAGTCTACATACTGTTTTTCTTACTTGTGTTATCCTTTACATTGTTGTTTTTGGACTGGTATAATGATTAATGTTGTTTTGGATTATTGCGTTTTATTTTCACGCCTAGTGGGGATGTGACCCCACAGTGGACGGACTCCATCAAAAGGTTTCGTGACCCACCATTGGGGCACCCGGACTGGGCACGTGTTAATCCTTAATTATATATATTTCAATTATTTTTTATTATGAAGAAACGTCTGCTAGCGAATATCTTCGATATTTAAATCGAAAGAGAAATAGAAAAAATTGACTCGCAGCGGGACTCGAACCCACAACCGCGTCGCTTCAAAACGTTTTCATACAAAATGTTCGAAGACAACGTTACTGTAAATTACACTCAAGCGGCGTGAAGCAGGCATGCCTTACGTCGCTTGTGTGTATTTTACGCCTAAGTTACTTGAAAAGGTTGAAATAAGTTCTAAAGATAATGAAAGAATGTCGTTCACCTTCCTCGCAATGTCCCGGCATTTTTGCCACGGCTCATGCCATTCATGGAGCCAGGATCCGCCTAGTAACTACTCCCGGGGTTTAGCGTAGGCACTAGTTTTACGAAAGCTTCCTTACAACGCAGAGGGTAAACTAGGCCTTATTGGGATTAGTCCGGTTTCCTCACGATGTTTTCCTTCACCGTAAGGATGTCACTGATAACTTATAATCTGTACTTGCATACTGATATTAAAAAAGCAGAAGCAACTTTGGCCGTCTGCTATTTATGTAATTTGGAAATGGAGACGGAGAATTTAACTCCTGGGGAAAGACAGTACCTATAGTTTCATCATTATAAACTTTTTTCGTTCACTTGATCCAAGCAGCTACGCCTGCGCCGTCATCTACCTCATTTTTTTTAAAATACAACGACGGTGGCACACAAGCAAGCCGTATTAGCAAGTTGAAGTGACAGTGGGCTGGCCATATTAGCCGTAGAACCGATAACCGTTTGGGTAAACGAGTTGTAGGACGCCCTCAGGCTAGGTGGAGTAGGTAGGGAGAGCTGGATGCGAACAGCCGAAGATCGAACACGATGGATTGAAATTGGGGAGGCCTATGTCCAGCAGTGGACTGCGATAGGCTGATGATGATGATGGCAAACAAGCATACGGCCCGCCTGATGGTGAGCAGTGCCCGTAGTCTATAGACGCCTGCAGCTCCAGAGGATTCACATCGCGTTGCCTATCCTTTAAGAACCTATACAGTCCTTTTTTGAAGAACCTCATACTGTATTCCCTAGGAAAAACCTCGGCATGGAGTTCATTCCACAGCCGGAGCGTTCGCGGGAGGAAATTCCTTTTTCCCCTCACTAGCTCGTAAAGAGCTTGTTTATCCTTTAATACGAGAGGGTAAAAATGCATTTTATCCGCTAGTGATTAAAGTAAGTTCACTTCTCATAGCTCTTATTGCTATGGTTTTAAAGTCTAAATTCGCGAAGTACAGCTCACTTGCCCCCGCGGCGGCGGCGGGCGCGGGCGAGCCTCGCTAACGCACCGAGTTGGAAATCGAATTAGAACATTCGAAAATCGTACTGGCCACCACAAGCTAAGCTAAGCTAAAGGCACCTTTATTTTTTTTGTAAAAATGTTGAATGTATCTAAACGCAAAGGAAAGTTTTGAAATCGCATTGACTTTTATGCGATTTCAAATCTTTCCTCGCTATAGTGAGGGGAAAAGTTTTGTGTTACACACGGGTGAAATTGTAATTTACTTCTCGTGTATTGAAACACTCGCTACACTCAGGATTCTATTTTAAAACCACTCGCTTTGCTCGTGGTTAAACTATAGAATCCATTCGCTTGCTCGTGTTTCAATTCCACACTCGCAGTTAAAATACAATTTTGCACCCTTGTATGACAAATAAGTATTAAACCGCTCAGTGCGCGACCCTTTAGGCTCCAGGGTGTGAGGATGAATGCACTGCAAATTGCGCCCTATCCGCCTCTCCAAAATAGTTTTAACCTGGTTTTAACGAAATTATCGTGTCGTATCAAATGTCCAATAATTTTACCTCGTCTATTCTCAGTACTCTTCAGAATATATTAGTTGTATAGAAGCGGATAACTCATTTTTTATAAGTCGAATATTGCTCAACATCTCGTCGAGCAATACCTATTCGACTTGGTAATCAAATCAATCAGATGGAGTGGCGGGTAAAAACTAAGTAGTAATAAATTAACACATGTGTAAGTATAAGTTTATTTATGTTACTTATCTATTTAAAGAAATGTTTATCATTATTTCCTTTAACATTTTTTTAAATAAAACAGTTAAAAATATACTCTTATGCTATGCATACAATGGCTACAGTGCCATGAAAACATTGTATACCTCTGCACTCTTATCATTTCTCTTGTTTTTTAGTAATCTCCCTTCCATCCTCAAGCAGCTGCAGCAGAATCGGGTAAACCTCATCATAAGTCGCAATCTGGTTCTGCCGTACATGATTCTGATACCTCTGCAGCGCGCCAGCAACGAAATCTAACCTCTCCTTCTCTTTCCGGTGCGAATCCAGCCACTGCATGAGCTTCTGAATGTTCCAGCCGGCACATGTATGAGGAGACAGTAAGTGAGGACCAGCAAATGAAAAGAGATACATCATAACTAAGGAATATGGTAACGATGCTCCTTCGGTTTGACTCTTCGCTATATCTTGAGGGGTTTTTTCAAGTAACAAGCTAAGTGCTTTGAGTTGCCTGTAATTATCTAACTCTGTCATATCCGTAACTAAAGGTGCTAAGGCTGTATCTAAATGCTTGCAGTCAATTTGGAGCTTAAGTCTTCCGAACTTGCTTAAGGACTTCACATTGCAGACATGTTGGATGAATCTTTCAACTGTCATTCTTGCGATGGTGATACAGCAGGCGTTTAGAGCTGACTTCTCATGAAACATGGAGAGGTATATGTCTCTGCATCTAGATACAAACTGCTGTAGCTCCTTCATGTAAGGTGAACATGATAGAGACTTGCCCGAAGGGTCATCGGAGCGTGTAAGATCAGGCTCGTCATGCATCGTCATTAAAATTATGAATAGAGAGTTTTTAATTGATTCCGTAAATAACTGCAAAACTGGCATGCTGGTGGTATCTTTGAGGCTGTTTTGGACGATTTGAGCACTCTCTTGTGGCAGCATAGCATTCATGTTGATTAGTACCCTTTTGATTTGTGATGAAAAGTAATATAGGGCATTGCAAAGTTCTGCGTTTTTCTGCTGCGCGCTGGTCGGTGGCTCCACAATCTGTGCAACATCACTGTCAAGGTTTATACGCTGCTCTGCCTCAACATTCATTTGTTTAATACATTTCGCCACACTGCTGGCTAAGCTGATACTCAGCTGTTTATCTCCGAGGGAAATGCTTAGAGCTTCAGCAATGGTTCTGACGGCACCATCAAGCTGATCCATGCTTGGTACCGGATTCAAGTGCCACATGCTTCTCACTGGTTCCAGAAGCTTACCGAGAGATTTGGAGAGGAATGAATTCTCCCATTTCACCAAAGAAGACCTGTTGATCTCCAAGTCTTTGCATTTGAGCTTGGAAAGCAAGTCATTGAAGCACTTTAACAGTCTCGGGAAGTCGATCTCTACAGATTGGTTGACATTTAATGGGCTCTTTTCCAGTTCTGTGCTAAAAACAGTGCACAAGTCAGACCAGAATGTTTTGGCAATGTTCCGGAAGTTTCCAATAGCGTGTAGTTCATTTACAACATTCTGCAGCATAATAACTTTAGTGCAGCTGTTATAGATTTCTACTTTAAACAGTTTTTCGATGTTATCCCAAAGTTTAATTTTAAAGTCTTGGGCATTCATTATATTGGCTTTCCCCGGAGCAACTCGTCCTGAACTTGATTTTTTCACTTCAATTGAAACCATTTGCACATTGAGGCCAGTTCTAATCTCCTTCTTAAGGTCACTAAGGATGCTATCAACAGTATTTCTGATCTGTTCATTAGTGCACTGTAGATTATGAAATACTTTAAAGCATTGCAGTAATTTTTCCTTTTCATTGTTCAATAAGCTCGACTGTAAAAGGGCAGTAGAATTGTTTAGCAACTCCTTTTTTCTGTGCTCAACTTCCTTTAGTACGTCCTCTAAGATCAGAATACCTTCGAAATCATAGTCGCCGATTAGTTCATTCAGTTCAAATAGAACTATAGCTTCCTTTGGTGGGTTGTCTTTAATACTGGCCAGTTTGTTCCATAGGAACAGGATTTTAGATGTGTGTCGGAGTAAATTACAAGTAGTTTGGACGCGCTCAAGCATGAGTGTTTGCTCTTCGAGTGCTCGGTGCGGTGTGTGAACCCTATCCTTCAGTTTTTCAGCGCTGCGTAACAACCCTTGAACTTGTGATTGCACAGATCCTAAAGTTGTCTCTAAATCGGATATATGGCTTGCCTGAGTTAAAAGATCATTGTGTTTAGCTAGCACTTGCTTTTCTAGGCTTTTACCCAGTTTTTCTATGCCCTGTGTTAGTTTGGCAACTTGATCAGTCACGGATATATTTTCGCCAACTAACGGCTTTACAGTGTCGACGAGGAACTTACTGTAGAAGTCATCGTTTTCTATCTCCACGCACACGTCTTTAGCGTCCATTTTTTATTAAATGGATGTTATAATTTAAGAAAACATAGCAAACTCCGATCCATGAAATGAAATAATTTGTTTTGACAGTTTTCTGACAACATGACAATACCATTCATGCAGATTAGCTGCATGATATCTGAACGTGCTTTTAACTTACACATTTATTTCACGTTTTCTCTTACATATTCTATTTTGAACATACATGTTTCGCAAAGTTGTGTAGTAGTTTATTAATTAAGTCGTACAAAAATCTATTTTTCATGTTATAGAAAATTTTAGGGCGTGATATCTGAAGGAATTTCTATTTGAGGTTGCGTTTTGTAACTACAAATCTCTACAAATCGGTATCAATGCTAGGGATACATATTACATTTTACAACAAAATTAAGTGAAATTGGTTCACAATGACGAATATAATCAATTAAAAATAAAATTGAATATAAATACTTATTTGATTTAAAGATATCACGTTTATAAAATTGAAAAAGCATTTTTAATTTGCGAAATTTCAAAAAACCGTGTTCCCGATCGAATTCTCGCGGTTTACTGCAAAATAAATTGTAAGGCAACTATATACATAAACGCAATAATTCGCGGTCTAAATAGTAATTTAATTATTTTTCCATACTTTAGAGAGCGCGGCTAGGAATAAGTGACGTCATATATTATGTTCTCATCATTTTGTAAGGAGCGTTTTGGCGGGAAATACGAATGTCAGACTTTGATGCTCATTTCTGGCTTTTGTGTAGTTTTAATGCCATTACTCCCATGTAGACATTTGATCCCCAGAATGAAAGGAATCGATTGATAGAAAAAAAAAAAACAGTCAACTAGCCTATTGCATTAGATTAGAACTTCCTATAAAAGTTTTTGTAAGCTGCCTACTCGCACTACACACCTGCAATCACATGCACTTGCACTAATCAAAGTGAATACGGGCTTCCTTGTTTTTTTTTTTTAACAAGACTGACCAGCGTTTGATCTCAGTCGCATCGCATCTGTTGGTATGTGTCGACGAGGTCGAGGGTGTAGCACGCTGGTTCAGTATCAGCCTAATCACACTTGCCTTGAAGATACCTAAATTGTATGTTTCCGAGAATACAACCGAAGGGAGCGAATTCCAATCCCTAGCAGTCCGCATGTTATCAGCACATTGTCCTCCTTCAAACTTGTCATGTACTGTCGACCAATTTGATTTATGGGCCACTTCGTTCCTTGTCACAATGAAAATCTATATGAAAGACGCAAAAGATCTCTTATTAACGTCACTGTGACAAGGTTCGAAGTGGCCTAGAAATCAAATTGGTTGACTATACTTCTCAGACTTGGTTGTGCCTGCTACAACCAATCTCGCTGGAAGCCAATTCTGTAGCAGTATACAGCGGTCTGTTGCGTAAGGGTCTAGGATGTTCCCCAGGTTACCTTACCCCCCAAAACCCCAAGAGCATAGGGCCTTACACAGCTCGAAAAAGTGTATCTAGATTTTAATTTTATTTTAGACTTCCTGTGACGGCCTGCCCATGGCCCGTCTCCTCGCCTCTAGCATACTGCAGATTCTGCAGCCACAGACTACCACGAGCTCAAGGAGAAGGCCCGGTACCGCGAACATCGAAGTTCGTATATTTCGAGCATCTTTCCCTTTTACTCCAATTAATGCGTCATAAGAGTGACAGAGACAATCGTCCGAAATTTACGAATATCGCGTTTCGCGGTAGCGCCCAAGGTGTGGCGACAAATGAAGATTTAACTGAATACACATGTTATTGTTTTGATTTTATTTATTTCAAATTAGCACACAGTGTTGTGCTATATTGTTACAGAGTTAATTATAAATACTATTTCCAACATAATTGTGCACTAGCATCGAAATTCATTTGATACGTCACAATGCTTTGATAATTTATTTACAAAACTTACACTGTACATAGAAGCTAAGAGGCCAGTTGAAATACGTTTTATCTAATCATTGAATGGGCAACCATAGATTACACAAGATTTTTTTAATGGCATACTTACATGTATTTAAAAAAATACAATTTTGTTATGCAGGATTTCAATAGTGTTTGGATTGTACTAGGGTTGCCAACTCAATGAGCATAACACACGATATTTAAAGGTGAAGTCGAACAAGAATTTGCTTGCAAATTACATTCTAAGCACCACAAAAAATATGGCGCTGTTTTTTCAGCGCCAATTAGAGATCTGATATTATGGCAGCAGGATTCTAGTTCGACTCTCCGTGTCTAATGACCATGATATATACGAAAATTGATAATAAAAGAGGAATAATGGCAGCATAATATTCGTAAATAAATCCATATTTTACGTTATAATCTAATGGTAACGCCGACCAGAAATAAACTCCATGTCATTTAAGCTACGGTCACAGTGAAAAAGATTTATTTCTGTCGGCATTGGTGTAAAAAACAGTAATTTCTAAAAACATAGTTTTTTTTACTGTTAATAACTTAAAACTAAAGAACACTGTATGTGTATGCGAAGAGTTCGTTAATAATTCATTGTATCTAAGTTATTAATTCTTAGTTAAGTTGCGTGTATGCATTGATAGTAATATAGTTGGGCCAGCCAAACGCGCAATAAATTTTCTGAGTACATCTGTATCTTTTATATTTTCTGTTACCTGGCTTGTTATAATTTCCTGTAAGCATAGAATATTCATTCGACTTCAACTATTATATTATACTAATCATAGAAAAATCCTCACAACTCAATATTTTTGCATAGGACTCACATTAGATTGTCAAGTTCTATATATAAATTTACTTTAAAAGAACGTATTTTACTATATTCTAGAAGCCTTATCCGGACTTTAATACCAACAATTCTAAAAAGGTGTAATTATAAAAAACGCGGAAAATAGAAAGCGTTTTACAAAGACTTATTTAAAGAAAATTAGTTTGATGAATGGAATTCAAGGATAAAACAACGTTTCTATTCTACATATAGAAATTAGCTACCACAGAAAACATTCAACAATAATAAAGGTGGCTGAACAAGTTTATTATCCGCCATTTTGTAAAGGCGGCCATTTTAGAATCGGTCTTGATATATATACATTCAATTTATTGACATGTTTTAATATATTATTTCACCCAAAAGAGCTCTAATAAGTGACTATTTACGACAAAAAGGCTCAAGGTACATTTTTCCACAGAACATAACACACTGAGTCCATAAGTAGCACAATTTAGTTTTCGTAATTCCGTATACAAATAATTATGAAATTTTTAAGTATATTTATCTATTTGTAAGTATATGTAAATTCAGTAGAGATACTTAGGGTACATTTAGAAAATCCCTCATTTCATATTAAGTTATCTAAGGGTTTTATTTTATACTTTTAACAATTTCATTGGGGACGTCCTTAAAAGAATGCATAATGAAATTATGTTCGTAAATTTGGACTTAATTGCAATGCAATAAGGCCTATTTTACACTGAAACTATAATAATTAAAGTTAGATAATAAATTGAATTTTAAACCTTATGACAAATAACATTAAGTGAGAAAGATATTTTTCGCTTAACAGAATTTGGTATCAATTTGACCAAACAAGAATATTTCATCTCTCAATTATTCCTTTACACTTTGCATTGAGAACCTAATACAAAAAACTTCTGTTAAATTGTATCTTTGTCTCACTCTTTTGTGTACATATGTCATAATGATAAGGAAAGAAGAGTTACCATTTATCAATACAAATTTAGATTTTTACTTATTTTTTTGTGAATGTCATATATTATAAAGTGAAATAGTGAGTTGATGTCTGATGCAATTAATTAATTTGGCCAAATTAGAATCTAAAAACGTGATTAAAAAAAAACTTTACTAATATTGTATAGATTAGAAAAAATGTATAAAATTCGTAACAACGATACTCTGGCCACACACTGTGTGGGTAAGCAAGTATGAAAGCGGCCTAACGTGCAATATTATGTACACAAATTGAATTACTTTTATAAACCATTAACAATTTCTTCAGCATGTTTTAACAAGCATTTTTACTTGCAATTGATGGAAATCGGCTTAGCCTTCAATTAGATAAGACACTATCTACCTAGAATATAGAGTAAGAGTCTTGTAAGCTTAACTCTAAATAGGAGTGTCGACAAGCTATGGTTGTCTTCTCCATGAAACCTGTACCTTAGAAAATTCATGGCAAAAGGTCTTACAGTTAATAAAAACGCCCCGTAAGAACCTCGCCCAGGACTAAGTTATGGCAAAACGCTCCGGCTCTGCTGTCTACAGAGGCCTACCACAAGAGGGCTGCGAGAAAAACTACCCGTACTTTTCTAACTTCATTATTTAAAGAGGGACAGGTAGTCAATCTCGGCTCGAGATACTGTCTCGCCCCTAATGTGCTAGGCTTCCAGATAACAGATGGTATATTTCCTAGTTGTTACCATTACAATGATAGTAAGTTAAAATGCACCAATTACTTTTACATATGGCAACTTGGTGCTACTGAATTTTTTTTCCATACAAGTAGTTAACATGTCTGAGTATGTTACTGTTCATACATGATATAAAAACTGGCTTAAACTGGTAGCAGTTTTTTTTTCACAGTAATGTGCCGGGCGTACCCCCATACGGAACCTTACGCCCTAAGGCGTATGGCGTAGGGGACAATTAACTATCATAGTTAACATACTGAGTGTATGGGGAGGGCGAAATACAATTACAAAACCTGGGTGCAATTATTTTTAAACTTGTTGTACTTATTGTACACTGGGTGGCAAGAGGATAAGACAGTAGGACAACACAGTAATTATTTGTAAATAATTATGACATGCATTGGTTCGCCTTCCCCAAAAACACAGCTTTCAAGCTAATGTTTACGGATATTTTACTACAAATCTCATAAGCAAACCCTTTAACAGACTCATTTTAACAATGCACACAACAATTTTTTTTTAAATCACATTTTACAATGTGGCAACCCTGAGCTATCAAATTTGACATGTAACACCATAGGAAGCATAGAATTCTCACTTATAACTTATAAGTAAGGATTGCTATCCTTAATAATTGTTATTATGAAACATAGTGTTTTCAATATCCATAAACATTAGATCAATGATCATAGAACATCTTTATTGACAATGTTTATACCAAATCGAGTTTTCGTGATGTAGGCAACGCCATCTTTAGTTTAAACGCATGTCTCTGTTCCGTTTCGGGCTGTGTGATTAATCAAATTTAGACTTTCTGTCAATAAGAATAAGAAAAATCCACTCGATTTCGTGAGTTCTAAGGAAAGTTCAACAGATGGCGCACCGTAAAATAGAACCGGTTTATTCCGGTTTTACTCCGCACTTTCATATGAACACCAATGCTTTAAGAATTTTATTATAACCCAAGTAAACGGTTTATTCGATGAGCGACGAGACGGCCGGGCAGCGCAAAGAAAAACATGTAGCAACTTTTTTGTTTTTCGATATGAGACGCGGTCGATATCTGATCTGCCTTACTTGTTGGTTTTTATCCTATAGCTGTCTCGTTCCAACAAACATATAAGTGCGAAAGTGACCATGAAGTGATATGCCACAAAATGAAACCCTGTAAACATTGCCAATTTGTGTTCTATGACAGGGTAAATGTACCAATTTATATCAGCGCACACTTGATGGTGCGTCGTCCGCCGATTTTGCCGCGCGATTTTTTGCCGCGCGCCTCCTTATCTTTGCGTATCTCGCGGACCAGGGTGTAGAACGCGTCGTCGACGCCCATGCGCGTTTTGGCTGACGTTTCGACGAATGGGACGCCGTAACTCCGCGCCACCTGAAATATTTATCAAATAATTTATTTCTCATGAAAGAAAACAACTGAAACTGATTATATCGTATTCGTTCCGACGTTTCGAATCGATTAGCAGCGTTTGTTGTCAAATTATATTGCGATTTAAAGACAGTCGCATATAACATCAATACATGTCACAAATAGTCTACAAATTTATAAAGTTTTAGGAAATATTTAACGCATTAATATGGTGATATAATCATATAAACAACCTTGACAGAATATTAAGAAACAGGCATTTATCACCGAAGTTGGTCAAAGACAGATTCCTCGTATTTCCTTGTTTACTTGCCCAGGCCTTGTCACCTGGTTATTTATAAACTAATTTTTTAATATTCTATACATATGTGGTAGTCCACATGGAAAGGTACCTTATGGCGCTTGGAGCTTACTCTATTGTTAATGTCGCTACTAATATAGTCAATACTAATGTGACACTTTGCAACGAAAGCACCAAGCGCTATAAGGTACCTTTCCATGTGAATTTTCACATATATTCTTCAAAGCATTATATAATTAGTATTACACATGAAATAGTTCATAGCAGTAGCTACAGTTGTGGGTGTTTCATATATGTATGAAAGTATTTGTATATTAATCAGTAATTTATTGCTTTCATAGGTACACAAGATATTATAACACAAAGAAGTTTAGCTATGAACCCTGCAAGGGCACTACAATTTGTAAATCTAAGTTATTAATATTATATATATATTGTTGGCTGAGTACCCACAACACAAGCCTTCTTGAGCTACCTGTGGGGCTCAGTCAATTTTGTAAGAATGTCGAGTCATATTTATTTACAATTGTTATGATTTTAATACAATATTATGATACCATTGATCTGATATGATGCTGGAGTCAGAAGGTAGGTAGTCACACCGACTCTTAAAATACACAAGATAAACCCGTTGTGTTTAGGTCCATTAGAATACTCTTGATGATTGTGCAAAAAGTACAGTCAGCAATAAAAGCTTGTATGAAAAATGTCATTGTTGGCCAAAATCTATTTACAATTATTTTACCCGAATACACCTACACTAAGTTTTTTTTATATGCATGTATCTGCATAACCTTTATACAGGGTGTTACTTGAAACACTCTGTATAATTACATACTAGCCAGTAAAAACAATAACATTGAATTTGCATCTATTGTTTAAATTATGCAATAGATCTGGCATTTTTTTTTTTTATGCCATAGGCGGAAACAAGCAGACAGATTGCCTGGTGTTAAGCAATTACCGTCGCCCATGGGCACCCGCAACACCGTAATGACATGACATAACCCACAATATTACATATTGCAATTATTGCATTAGAACAATTCAAAATATTATAATGTAATTAATTTACCTACATCTTTCTGAGTTTCCTTATGTAAACAAGCATTTTTACTCCTGACATAATTAGACATGATTGTATTTATGTACTTTACATAATACATAATTATGTTGTTGTATGTTGTAAATACATATGTTGTTTCTCTCATTCAATAGTAAAGAAAGATGCAATACAAATAGCTTAATAGCAATGTTATATAAATCTTACTTAGTTTACTTCCTATTAGATAATTTATAAGTTGGAAAATAACAATGACTCATCCAATTTTTATTGAATATTTTAACTGGCAGCTGCGGAGCTACCGCTGAATACGATGTTCGTAAATTTTGGATAATTGTCTCCAGCACTCTCATGATGCCATAATTGGAGTAACAGAGAAAGGTACTCGAAAGAACTTCGATGTTCGCAATTGTTTTTTTATATAATGACTACAACACACATTTAGTTGTAAAGTGAAATGCCCATTTGTTCAACTAATTTTGGCTTTAAACAGGTAATTTTTCCTTGATCACATATTCCATTACTTTTGAATCAATAATATAATTTGACCAGTTTATGAAACAGCCTTTAAAGAGAATTGGCCAAGCATTAACATCCACAAGGAAAGTGACTGCAGACAGTAGCTCTAGAAGAGGGCTTCACCTCAAATAAGGGCTCTGTTGTTAAGTAATATATATAATAAAAAGAAAGATTTGTTAGTTTTAAGATTAAAGAAAGATAGCCTTTATTTCTAGAGATAAATTTATGAATTAAAATATAAGTATATGAGTTTTCTCAAGTTTTTTACATTATTTGTTATTCTCTAGCTTGTCCATCGTCATAGGCCTCCTCTAAATTTATCCATTTAGTTCTGTCTTATGCGATTCTAGTCCAAAGTGGGCCAGCCAACTTCTTGATATCATCCTCCCACCTTTGTATCTGTCGGCCCCTTTTTCTTTTTGAATTTCTGGGATACCAATGTGTTACTTTCTGTGACCATTTGTTTGGTCCTCTGATCATATGGCCCGACCATCTCCACTTAAGTTTTTAAATATTTTTCTTAGTTTTCTGTCTTATATCTACCAGTTCTATTTTATCTTTATATTTAAATCTAACAAGCTCCTCTGTATTGAGTTTTGGCATACCTATAATTTGTATGTGATTTAGATAGTTAGTTTTAAGATTAGTATATTACTTTTCTAGCTTTAAATAATAAACACTACTTTTTCTTGACTAATGCCTAAAGACATCAGTTTTAGTCATAATTTCATTAAGACTATTCTATGGGTACTTGATTTATTTAATCATATGGCATCTCCTAATTACTTTAATAATATACAAATTGATAATTATATTTTAAGGCTGCTGTTTTATATTAATTGCCTAGATTTTTGGAAGCAAAAATATTCTATCCATTTAATTTTAATTATAGTATTTTTAAACCCATATAGTTTTATAACGTATAACACAAAACAACTTCTTTGAAGGTTATTTTTATACATTAAATATATATTGCGTTTATAAATTTTGAGACTACACACAAAAATATAATAATCCATTCAGATTTGTTAGGCAATTGTAAGATATGATAATTTTAGAGCCGCTATTACTAAACAACTCTTTGTTTACATTGAGATTTTTTTTTTTTTTGTGTTTATAGACAATATGCTCACCTCTCTAGCTTGGGTCATGTCCACAGCCCAGGCCTGCAAGTCACACTTGTTGCCAACGAGCACCATAGGCACCTCTTCCGCGTCCTTGACTCTCTTTATCTGTTCGCGATACGAGCCAATATCCTCGAAACTCTTTGCACTATTAACTGCAAACACTAGCAGGAACCCCTCTCCTGTACGCATGTACTGATCCCGCATCGCGGAGTACTCCTCCTGACCAGCCGTATCCAAAATATCCAGCAAACACGTTTCACCATCTATCACCACCTGTTTTCTATACGAATCCTCTATCGTAGGATCGTATTCGTCCACGAAATGATTCTGTATTAGTTGTATAGTCAATGCGGATTTGCCGACGCCACCAGCGCCGACCACTACCAATTTGTACTCGGTCATCTTGAAACGGGGTAGGAAATGTATTTTTTCACTTTTTCACTACTGTCACTTGAAGGAGAATTCGACGCGAAACGTCGGTCGGCTGCCACACCTCTGGTATTACTCACATCGGCATGGCTGCTCGACCTATGATCACTTAATGCACGCCCAGTACCACAAGCGCGAAGACGACTAATTAATGTATTATTATTAGAGTCGAATGCAATAAAATGACAAGACAATGAGGCGGTTCACTCACCCCAGGGAACTTTTCCGTCTCTCAAACATCTCATGTTGACCCCAATATCGGCCAATCAGAGATTTGTTTTAGGCGTTTTCAACGATACGATTGGACTAATGTGATACTATCGTAACCTCACGAAAAACGCCTAAAGCAACAAATCACTCTGTACCGTTCCAAAACCACTTTATGTCACTTTTAATGTAATATTTTTTACTATGTTTTAAATTCATATGCGTTATTTTTAATTGATTTAAACTATTTAAATGACGTAATACAAACAAAGGAAATATAGTCATAAAGATTTTCACCATCAGTTCGCTTTTTGTTCCGAACGTCAATGTGATGAGTTAACATATCATGAGTCATTTTAGTCATCATTACCAATTTTTGTAAAACGTACATAGATGGCGCTACGAATGTAAAAATATAAATTTTTATTTTCTTTTTTTTTTATCAGAGTCCAACTTTTTTATCCTGGTCCACCCGATGACGACGAACGCTGCTAAAGGGTTCGAAACGTCGGGGTGAAGTTTAAATTAGTATACGCGATATAATAAGTGTTTAGTTGATTTATTTCATGATGATATAGATACGGTCAAAGTGTCAAAATTTGTATACCTTACTATCTTAGTATTAAGGTACATATACGTACCTATACATATTTTGGCACTTTGTTTGAGTCGAAATCTTTGACTTTGACTTGAACTTAAACAAAACAAATAATTTGTATTACCATTCATTGTAGGTCCACAGGAGTACTACAACCGAAATACAATAAAAAAAAATAGATTACAAGACCCAATTTTTTTTTAATAATGTAGTTTACACGAAACTATAATATCCAGAAAAGTCCATGGCCGTATATAATTATAATCTATTATGATTATAATTATATCTATTTATATTAATGTATGTTTGTTTTTCTAACATGAATCTCGGTTGCAAGTGGTTGCAAAGCAAACCTGCGGCGCTACCGCGAAACACGATATTCGTAATTTTCGGACGATTGTCTCTGTCACTCTCATGACGCCTCAATTGGAGTAAAAGAGATAGATGCCCGAAATATACGAACTTCGATGTTCGCGGTACCGGGCCTGCTTTAATAATATGTACTCGATATATTTTAAAACTGACTGTCACATTGACAAATTACAAATCACATTTATGAATAAACTTGGTAGACATATCTACGTTTACTAGTTTTTTGGAGTTTTAATTCAAAGTAATACCTATATTTGTTTATTATTTTATTTGAAAGAATCTCATTAACCTCGCATAATGTCGGCAGAAGAAGAACAAGAAGAGCAACCCGAGTCATTGGAGGAGACGGGAGCCCTGGAGGCCAACGTTGGAGCCCAATTGTCAGTACTTATAGCAAAAATATAAAATAATGGAATATTCAGCAAAGCTAAAAAGGCGCTCCTGCGAAAATCGATATTCGTAAATTTCGAACGATTGTCTCAGCCACTCTCGTGACGCCTTAATTGGAGTAAAAGAGAAAGATGCTCGTAATTTACGAACTTTGTTGTACGCGGTACCAGCGGCGGCGCTATCAAGAAAAACGATATTTTGCGACCGCATGCCCGACTCGATTGGGAATTAATGGTGCCCAGTCGCCCTGGATTCGGTCCCCGCGCTCAAGGCCCGCGATAGAAGCTATGCAATAGCTTAAAAATGTTGGGGTGGTGCCATTAAAACACCCATCTTTTATACCTTTATCGACCAGATAAAGGACCCTAAAATAAGCATGTTTTGTATAAGCAACTTTTCTCTGAAATCAAAAATGGCCTAGATATTCAAACTATCAAAAAGGAAATACAGCGCCAGAGACACTGTTAGGTACACGACGACGAGCGAAGCGAGGAGGAGTGTTAGGTATCTTGCGTTCACAACACACCCGACTCGCTATGAAAAAGGAAATACTCTACGGACTAAAACCTACCCAGTTTTTGTGGAGTGTTGTTTGGTTTTGGACTTTGGTTGGTGTGTGAAGTTGAGTGTAGATGGGGTTAATG
This sequence comes from Grapholita molesta, assembly GCA_022674325.2. Lineage (NCBI taxonomy): Eukaryota > Metazoa > Arthropoda > Insecta > Lepidoptera > Tortricidae > Grapholita > Grapholita molesta. The sequence goes on from CP053137.2 coordinate 14,614,870, forward strand.
GGGCTAATGGTATTATATTATTATTATTATTATTTTGCTTTTGGGCTATTATTAGCGCCGCATCGACCAGGTATGATCTATTGTGGCAGCCCTTTTTTATAGTTCATTACTGATTCCCGTTGAGTCCAGAAAGCTCCAGATTCTTTGGGCTGTAATGTTGTGTACCTCATAAGGTTTCAGTACCTGCCTGCCTAGGTGGATACTTCTTTTATGCATTAGTGGCCCGCAGGAGCAGAGGATGTGCATTGCAGTTTCCTCTGATTCCTGGCAGAACCATCTGGCATGTTGCATCTTGTTTCTTACCCATTAGAAACATATGTTTGTTCAACTTGCAGTGCCCGGTTAGAATTCTCGTAACTGCACAGGCTTTGTGTCTTTTGAGCCCAAGCAGCTCTTTAGTGACATTGTTGTTGAATCCTTGAATTAGAGCTAATGGTATACAGGCGGCCAGCTACTGCATTCGGTGGTCAGTTTACACCAATAGATAAACAATGTTTTTTTTACAGTGATTACCAACTGAGCAACATCGACCCCCGGCTGAAGATCGACATGGACCCGCTGGCGCACAGAGACTTGCGACCCGAGATGATGCTCATACGGGATGAGTTGCGTCAGGCAAAGTTCCAAGCTCTTGCCGTGAGTGACCCATACAGATTGATTAATACATCCAGATATTTTTCCAGCACCAACGATTTGCCAAGCTCTTGCCGTGAGTGACTCATACAGATTGGTTAATACAACTAGATATTTTTCCAGCACAAACGATTTTCCAAACTCTTGCCGTGAGTGAGTCATACAGATTGGTTAATACACCTAGATATTTATCCAGCACGAACAATTTGTTGTAAATGATTGACAAAATAAAAACATCGACAGTCCTGTTATCGATAAGTACTACTTTAACCTCAGACAGGTAATACTAAGAATAGTAAACGGTAATAGGGTGCGTTAAAAACAGATAATGATAAGAAAACTACCATTACTTCCCAACCATACCTCATACAAATAAATTTGATCAAAATTGTACGGATTGCGATCAAATTATACAAGATCGGTGGCACACGGCGGTAGGTAAGGTAACCGATATAAGTCTGTGTATGTACGTCTTGTCGTTGCAGTAGTATGTATTTATCGATAACAGGATTGTCGATATTTTTAATGTGACAAGCACTAAGCAAATGTTGTTGCTGCTAGAAAATTATCTAGGTATATTGATTAAGCTTTTGAGCGCACTCAATAGTTATTTCTTATACAGTCGCCATCAGATATATCGGAACTGTGGAGGTGGTCACAAATATCGGAAATTTATCGCCTTGACAATAGAGGCGTTGCTCCGATATTTGTGACTACCTTCACAACTCCGATATATCTGATGGCGACTTTACAAGGGAGCAAAGTAGTGTTTCTCGTGCTAATATTGAGACCCGAGCTAGCGAAAGACGCGAGTGGTTCAAAGAGTGGATATAACCTTGAGCATTGGGAGGGTTTCAAAACGAGAGGGGAACACACTTTGCTGCCTAGTGAAACACACAATTTTTCACCTTACTACCGCGAGGAAAAATCAACTCTACAATTTTGAAAATGTTGTAATTATTGGCATCCATCATGTATCATTCAAAAACATTAAATAAAATAACATCCAACCAGCTAACATCAAAAAATACTCGATTAGTAATAAACTGTTTGTATGAAATTACCTACTCTTGTAAATAAAATGCAACTTATCTGTTATTAAAGAATAAAATGGTTCTTTCCGAGCTAGTGATGTGAAAAGAAATATGCCGTGCCCGTGACGCCACGCTATCGGTTTTTGTTGAGCGAAATTGAACTTTACGGAATCCCCCGTAGGTTCCTATTGTATTAACAAAGCTGATGACATCTTTAACCGTCAGTGGCGTCCATGGCGCGACTCTCCGCTGCAAAATGTTAAAACAAAAATCGTGATTTCTGTACCCTTACCATGAGTTGTGACAATGAGTTTTTCGATAACGAGTATCGAGTTCACTATCTGTGCATCTCGTTCGCACTAAAATAGTATAAGCCAGATGCACAGATAGTAAACTCGATACTCGTCATCGAAAACCTCAAAGTTACAAGGATACTGTGGTCAATAGTTAACGGCTTATGTGATTACTACACACCGTTATCTTATGCTCATCATCATCATCATCATGTCAGCCGGAAGACGTCCACTGCTGGACATAGGCCTCCCCCAGAACGACCCAAGAAGACCGATCCTGCGCCTTCCACATCCAGCGGTACCCCGCGACTCTAACTAGGTCGTCGGTCCACCTTGTGGGAGGCCTACCTACGCTGCGTCTTCCAGTTCGTGGTCGCCACTCCAGAACCTTATGCACAATCTTATGCTTAGTTAAATAAATATTCCGGACAATCTTACACAAATCGACCTAGTCCTACAGTAAGCTCAGTAAGGCTTGTGTTGTAGGTACTAGATTACGATATATATAATAGATATGTACATATAAATACTTAAATACATAGAAAACACCCATGACTCAGGAAAACATAAAAATATAAGTCGAATAATCTAAGTCGATAAGAAATGTAGTTGACTTACTCATTCAATAACATGTCAAAAGATCTTGGGTCCGATTTTTGAAATAGTCACCAAGTGATTTCCGTAGAGAATAAACGAGAATCTCTATACATGGTATTGAAATGACAGGTGTCACAGGGTGCGTTGGCATTTGAAAAGGATTAGGCTTTGGTCTCCTATTTTATGCAATTCGCGACGTTTGACGTCAGCGTCAACATTCCTGAACAAAAAAGACGCCAACGCGACGTGTGTAGAGACCACAACAGTACATCTCTATAGCAAGCATTGTGACGCAGACGCTGTACGCTGCTGATGGCGTTTAATAGGAGACCATAGCCTTAAAGAGATATTCCTCCGACCAGGTCCGACGAATGGCTCTCAAGAAGCTGCTGCTGCAGGACTTTATACGCGAGGACTGTGAGCTGAGGAACATCGGGATAGCATACGCGCCTGTCCATCCTTGATCCAGAGTACTCCTATCCCTATCCCCTCCGTTTTCTAACCTTTTGAATGACAAAGACGGCGTCATGCTCTGCAGGCTTTCCAGTGCCACAAGCAAGGAGGAACACGTTGTCAATTTCTATAGAAAATGGCCTTCCCCTCATTCTAGAAAACAAATTACAAACATCATCACGCTTAACATCAGAGTAGGTCTCATTTATATACTAGTTTTATGGAAAAGTCTCTCGTTATAATAAATCTACATGAATACATTCCTACCATTATCCATAATCAACATTATTTATCCAATATATCAATCATTATTAATCCATATTTCTATGATCGTTGGCTACAAGTCGGTCATGTCATAACTGTCATAAGTCATAACTATATAGGTTATATCGTCGGGGATAATGCAATACCGCGTACCTAACTACTGTAGAAATATCGATAGAGTTCGAAATTCAAACAATGTACAAAGAAACTGTACCTTTTTGCATTTTTTGGTTACACGGTATTGCACTATCCCCGACGCGATATACTTAATGTAAATATAGTATGAAGAACTATGTTTATATAAGTTGTAATGTGCTAGTTTCTTTTATTCAAGTTTGCCTGACGTAGGATGTAATACGCTTATACTATTTATCTTTTAATAATGAATAAATTATGTTCTTGAATGCATAATTATATGTATACCTAAATTAAATAACCATAACGTGTAAAATGGAAATACTTTTTGTTTATTTTCTGAATGATAGTTTTCTACATTTGTCGTATTCCATTCCCGGTTTTGGTAAAACTTAAATTAGACTACGGTTACGTTTTGCACCTATATTTTTGGTACCGATTGGATAAACCTTAAACATATTTATATTATTATGTAATATCGACCTACATAGTAGTTTCTCCACCCTCTTACCCAACCCATCGGTTTAACCCAAAGCATGTAATATATATAAACGTGAAAGTCCTGACTGACTGACTGATCAACGTACAGCCCAAACCGCTTAACCTAGATGGCTGATTTTTTCACAATAAGTAGTTTATATACCGTAAGCACGAACTAAGAAGGGATTTTTGGAAATTCTACCATTAAGGGGGTAAAAAAGGGGTTGAAAGTTTGTATGGGATTTGTATAAAATATAAAGCGAGATACTTGAAATTTTGTGTAAACACTCCTTCTTCGAACAAGAAAAGTAATTTCAGCGTTTTTTGAAATTCATCCCCTAAGGGGTCTAAAAGGAGGTTCTTCTGCGTGTGCGAAGCCGCGGGCAAAGCTAGTGTTTAACCTATAGGTACTATTTTTATGCTTAGTTTACGCTTTTGTATATCTTAGTCTCTACCATAGATGTATAATATATATATACAAACTCCTTGATCTCTACCATAGATATACTAATATAAAATTTATACTAAAATTTCCTTGGTCTCTACTACTTTCGCCAATTTTGTTGACACTAATCTGACAACAGAAGTCAGTGACAAAATTTCTAGTGCGTTAATTGCTTTTTGGATTGACGATGGAACCTCAAATGGCGAAGTCGTCTTGAAAATATATTTTCTTTTTTTCTTCAAACGTAGTTTAGTGTGTAATATTGATAGCGTATTATGCAGTGATCTAACGCAGAATTGTGCAGCTATTGAAGAATAGATTTCAAAACGTGTTTCTGTAAAGTTCAGCTACCACTTTACAAAACGCAAGGCCTACTACCGAACAACGTCATGCTCTAAGGGCAAACTTAAATGTTATTTTACTTATTTGTTATTTTACTTGACACTGGCGAAATCATCGATTGATTTATTGATGGAAGCCATATTTTTTTAAAAGAAGAAGATTTGCTTTTTTCATGAGATATTTTAATAAGTGCTAGTGATTATACCTATTTTACTATCAATAGGACTCAGTGGTGTAGTTTTCAAGTGCGACTCGTGTGTGTCATATGTTTTAGACATTATTATAAGTATCTTTGCTTAGGTAGTGTCCGCGGGTTAGTCTTACCCGGACTAGAACATAAAATGAGTACATCAGCTCATAGTCCAAAACTCAAAATGGCAGAAACAAAATAACTACAACACCATTAGTCGACGGAGCTCCGCTGGCGCGGAGCTCCTGTTTTTGGTGCCTTGGCCTTACGGGCCGATACAAAACGAACATATAACCTAAACGTACCTACGGTACAGTACGTTTCCTTTTCCTCATATTTTTTCTCGTTCTTTTTCCCGAAATGTGTTCGCTCTGTTCCGTAGTCTTCCGAAGTTTTGAGTGACGAATTAAGGTTTCGCACAAAACATTACTTCAGTTTTACGGCGCATAAAGCATTTAAGAACGCTATTAAAGAACAGGGGGTTCTTTATGTAATTGCGTTTTGTTGTCCGCCGAATTTCTGACACTGTCGTAATTGCTATCTATATTATGAGCTTTGTAGATGAGTGAACAAAAACTTAGACCATAAATCTTCCATAAATGATACAGTTGTGCGACGTCTAACTAAAATAGGACGATAGTTACTCTATTCAAAGTTAATAAATAAATAAATTAATTTTGATATGCCGATGGCCACGGATAAAACGCTTCGTGCGGTTCGCTTCTCGCTGCCGCGGCTCTCTAGCGTTTTCTCCGTGGCCGGGACAGTAATTCATCAAATCATCAGTCCAGGGTTCGGACAAGTCATCGCAGAAATAGATATGGGCATGGAACAAGAGTATAGAGTCGAGGTTTTAGATTATTATTAGATATTTAAAACGGATATTATCGTAATTAAACTTTTGACCTTTTTAGTCGCATATCTGTCATGGATTTGTCAAAGTGGCTGTGGTGACAATTTAAATTACTTAATACAAATATTTCCTTAACTATGGTTATTTCTAAACATTTTAAATGTTGTGCAAATAAATACAATGCAACCATCAAAATGTTAATGGAAATACCTTCACACACGTATGGTGAATTTTGGTTTGCGGTAATAAATGTCATTGAAAAATATAATTAAATAGTACTGTACGTAATGCTATTCTATTAATCTTGTTCTATTGCCGTGTTGCGATTGTTTTGCGATGACTTGTCCGAACCCTGAATTCATCACAGTGCTCAAAGACGTTGACGTAACGTATAGACGTTACGTCGTTGTCATACATTTTGCTACGTGGTACATACCAGCCGTAACGTAAGTACCAACAAAATTTAATAAATATGGTTTGCTGAGATTATTAGAAAAAGAAGAAAATATGTGAGTACGCGTCCAATTATCGAGGTCGCCAAAATTCAATGCCATATGACACAAGATAAGTAAAGAATTCACAACAAATACATACGACGCGCGAAAGGCTTCGTATTTCGGATGCAAGCGCATACCAATCGAAACATACGATTTTCTACATTCAGTCCGGATCAGACAACGGGTCGGCTGACAACATATTAACAACAGATTTCATAGGACAAATATAATAAAATAAGGAATTGTTTTAATACATTCAAAATGGCTTCGTTATTCTATGCAGGAGTTCTGACTACCGCGCTCCTACTGTTCGCTTATCTTCATTCTCCAAACATTGAAACGAGGTTGACAGAGGACAGAAATATTAAGTATATACTGCTCTGGACTGCTCCGAAACTAAGTCCTTTAGACTTCCTGCGAAAAGGATTTAAGGCGTTCACATCAAACAATTGTAAATACTCAAATTGCTTTGTTTCACATAAGGTGAGCGATCTTGGAGCCGTGGTGCGCTTTGATGCAATCGTTTTCAATGGGAGAAGCCTGCCGAAACCACAGCAATGGCCACAGTATAGGTCAATGCACCAGAAATATGTTTTTGCCAATATGGAGTCTCCACAGAACTATCCGGTCTGTAATAATAATCTCAACGGTTATTTCAATTGGACGTGGACTTACAAGCTGGACTCTGATTCACGTTGGGGTTATATAACGGCTTTCGACTTATCCGGACAGGCTGTCGGGCCTAAACAAGACATGCATTGGCAAGAGATGGATCCTATAGATGAAGAGACAAAGGGTCGATTATCTGCAAAGAGTTTTGCAGCAGCGTGGTTCGTTTCTAACTGTAAAACTAAAAGTAAGAGAGAGAATATCGTTAAAGATATAGAAAGAAAACTACACTTGCATGGTCTTACATTGCACATTTACGGGAGATGTGGTGTCCATTTATGTCCGCGGGGAAATTCATCTGAGTGTGACCGAATGTTGGAGGAAAGATATTATTTCTACTTAGCCTTCGAGAACTCAGTATCTGAAGACTATGTGACAGAAAAGGTGTTGCAGGCTCTAGATCACTATACTGTGCCGATCGTGTATGGAGGAGCCAATTATTCCAGGTATGAGATGCGTTTTAATATTACTAAATTATAAAACTAGTTACTAAAGTACAGTCAGCGTCAAATAGTTCGTATCAATGACTGTTTTAATATCTATAGATACTAAAATAGACACCCCACTTGAATTTGACAGCTGTTCCAAATTTAAATTCATCTCCATCTCCATTCATTTCTGATGGTTGGTAATGCTGGTCATTGCCTACGGTTTCTGGACGCATTTTAGAGCACTTACGATATGTACGTAGATAAAAATTGTTTCCGCACTTTTGAATGTAAGTACCTTACATAGAGCAAAATACCTATGCAACCAGTTTAAAACGTATATGCCAAGAGTTTCATAAGTATTATCTCAGACTTTTTGCATTATTTAGAGATTCTTTATTTATTCATAAGAACAATACAGTTTAATAAAAATAAATATTAACATCTTAAGCTATGTTCGCAGTTATTCGGAACATCTTAAGTTAAACATAACTCGTAAAATGATGATTATAATACATTATTCTACTTTTTGAGTACTTTGGATGCTACGAACTATATGACGCTGACTGTATGTAGTTTTATTTATATCAAATGGCACAGTGGCACTCCATTTGAACCCCGATATTTGAGCTCGAGTATTTGAACCACTTTAAGGGGGCGCTAAGCATTTCGCGCTACTCGATTCAATTTAATCATGGCGGCTCAGGTAAGGATGGGCGACCCGCTCGCGAATTTAGGAATTTAGTTCGTATTATTCACACTCACACTCACACTTCAGCCGTAAATCGTCCACTGCTGGACATAGGCCTCCCCCAAATATGAGTTGTATCATCTTGAGGGGTAGATGCCATAGTCGCCACGCTTGGCAGGCGGGTTGGCGACCGCAGTAGCCGTAGATTGGGTTACGACGGACGCTGCTGCCCGTCCGTCGGCTTTTTCTCTTTGTCGCCTCTTACGACACCCCCGGGAGGAAATGGGGTGGTGCTATTCTAGTTTGCCGGCACCACACGGCACAGTTCGTATTATTAAAAAGATGATATTTTTACAAATGTAAAACGTATACGTCATATAAAAAAACAACAACATGCCAACCGAATTGATAAAAAGAAGGAGGAGGTTCTTTTGAAGTCGTTAAAATTAAGTAATTTTGTTATTATTAAAAACTTATGACCTTCTGTTGAGTATTTGCAACGTACAAAGGGAATCCTATCTTTTTTAGAGGTAACTTTGGATGTAATTACTATAAATTAAAATTCAAGTAATCGTGTTTCTGAATCGTATGATTTATTTAGTTAATCCTTAAATATGTAACTTATGACGCGCATAGACTAAGATTAAGGATTAACTGAACAAAAAAGGAATCTAACAAACGAATTTTTGCTTTAATTTCTGCGGCGGAGCCCTATTATTTGTAAAAAAAAGTATTTATTGAGGCAAATATAAAAATATCGGAGAGAAGTGTTATCACAGCGTAAATCATTATCATTTTAGCCGAAAGACGTTCACTGATTTAGGGATTTTATTAGGGATCGCCAAAACAATCGAACTTGCGTGGTTTGTCTCCAGCGGGTACCTACTCGCGATTAGACCATCGGACTCCCTTGTAGGTGGTCTACCCTCTCCTCGTCTTCCGGTCCTGGACACCAATCGAGTTTCTTCGATATTTAAATCGAAAGAAAAATAAAAAAATTTGACTATGCTATACGAGTACTCGTATAGCACAATTGGTAGTGCACAGAGGCTCTAGTGTAAGTTACTTTTGACGTAAAAAAACATTTACGAATGCGTAAGTGATAATGTTATTTATATGGGAAACGCAAACGCGTTCGTGACGTAAAGTTACGTTAAAAACTTACACTCAGGGCTCTGGACTAGTGATCCAGTGGTTGTGGGTTCGTGTCCCGCTGCGAGTCAAATTTTTCTATTTTTCTTTCGATTTTAATATCGAAGATATTCGTTAGCAGACGTTTCTGCATAATAAAAAATAACCAATCGAGTTGTTTTTGGTCCCATCGACAAACTGTTCTCCTGGTAATATGACCAGCGCTACTGGCAGTTCTGAGCGCAATGTCAGTAACTTTGGTTCTCTTGCAAATCCTCATTTTCTTCTTTTTGGCGGTACCCATTGTAAGCACACATCCTATAAGTACAGTCAGCGGCAATAATATCTTATTATGATGTAAAAGCCGTAAGAAATTCTGACAGCAACTTATGGCACTGGTCCCACCGCGAGCCAGTAAGCTATAAGCTATCAGCTATTTCAAGGGATAAAAGATAATCACTCCCATGTACATAAAAGAGAGAGATATATATTTATAGCTCATCGTCCGGCGATGAACTATGATCTCCCGGCTATGAAATATATGTCTCTTTTATTTACACGGGGTCGATTATCTTTTGTCCCTTGAAATAGCTGATAACTCATAGCTTACTAGCTCGCGGTGGGACCAGTGCCTTGACATAAGATGCTATCAGATATTTTTGCGGTCTTGACATGTTAAGATACTATTGCCGGTATCTGTACATAGCTAAATTAGAGAGTCTTGTATCGATTATGCAAATATCAGCATTTCGCTGCTTAAATCGACGCGTTCATTGAAATGCGTTGACACGCGGGGTTTACCGTTCGCCTACCTAAAGAGCAAGTTTATAGTGCAGGGATTCCCAATCTTTTTCAACCTGCGGCGCAGTTACAAAATTAGTATTTTGTCACGGCGCCCTGTCCTAATTAATTTCAAAAAGATGTAGTAGAAAGAAATAATTACCTACATTACCTTCAATAATAGTAGTCAGGTTAGGTTAGTTTAGTTAGAGGGAGGTAGGAAGAAACTTAAACATCCATAACATGAATCTATCGTCGTTGTACATAGATAATAATAGATGATCGACTCACGGCGCCCTTCTGAACTTTCCACGGCGCAGCAGGGCGCCGCGGCGCACACTTTGGGAACCCCTGTTATAGTGAATAATATTGTATTTCTTATGTGTGTTATTATGTCTAAAGATCGATATATGAATTATTGTTTAACCTCGTGCCTACCTTTAACCGAAATTTTGCTACTTAATTTTTAACTCAGTCAAATGAACAAAGAGTTAGTTAACAGGTATTTGCTGTCTATGTACTATGAGCAGGACATATGTAGGCAGGAGGTTAACGTGCTTAGCAATAAAAAAAACAATGGAACAATCAGTGCCTCGGGCGAGACTGAAAATCTCGGTTCCACCAGGATACTAAGCTAACGGCTGTATCTGACAGGGTGATCAATCCAAATGGGTCAGTAGGGGGAAGTCAGAAACTATGAGAGATAGGGAAATCTGTTCTTAGGAACCGTGGCTTCGATTTTAGATTTAATAATACTGGCATTCAAACTTTTTTTTAATCTCTCATACATAACCGGTGATCGAAGTCTTGTAAACAATGTTAGGGGTAAATCTGAAAGATATTTCGTTGTTATTGTTGATGGTACGAAACATAAATTCATGAGTCACAACAAGTACATTTTAAATATTGTTTAAGTACTTAATTGACTAAAAAACCAAGAATAAGGGAGAGGGGGTCTGACGCCCGCGCGGGTTCGTACCTGGTGCAAAGATCGTCCTGTCCATCGCCATTCAACGTGGTAACGCGGCTAGCGTGATGGGCACTTTTGCACCGGGGACAACTCGGGGGGGACTTTTCGACTAGTTCAGTGTATTTTGTTTGTGGTAAATTATGTTGTATTATAATAAACTTGATTAGAACAAGATAATTATTTTATTTCAATAAATGTTCAAAATGGTAACCATTTTCCTGGATGCAAAAAATAATTCTGCTTAAAAAGTTTAAATACCATTATTATTAAATCTAAAATTGAAGCCATTATTAATTTTAATGTTTATGTTGCAGGTTCCTGCCTCCGGGCAGTTACTTGGATGCGCGGGAGTTGGGCGCCGATCGACTAGCAGTCAAAATGGCGGCCATTATTGATAATCACATTAAGGGTGGTGACCTGTACCACGATTTCTTTAGGTACCCAATCCCTTTTGTATCCGCACTTATTTATTGTCATCATCATCATGCATACTTGCTCATGGGAAGGTGGGGTCCACTTGGCAATTAACACCAGGACTTAGCCAAGGCACTAGGCACGATCGCGACTGCAATTGACCTTCAAATCTAGAGGGTAAACTAGGCCTCATTGGGATTAGTTCAGTTTCATCACTATATTTTCTTTCACCGTAAAGCGGAGGAATTTATATACGAAATACCATCAAATGATATTTCGTATATAAATTCCCAAAAACTCATTGGTACGAGCCGGGGTTTGAACCTTCGGAGGAGTTTCAAGTCGCAGACTCTTAAGCTCCATTTAGATCATGCAAGAACTTGTATACGATTTTCATTACATTGCGGGGTTATATAAAGCGACCGAATTAGTCGCACGCCGATAGCCCGCAATGTAATGAAAATCGTATACAAGTTTTTGCCGGGTCTAAATGGGGCTTTAGCGCTAGGCCACCAACACTCTTCCCATTTATTTATTTATTATTCCCATTTATTTATTGTATAGCCCGCTCTACACTCGCGGCGCGAATTCGCTCCGTGACTTTACGGTGCGGTTCGCTCATACCTGTGTGCCTCCACACTCGCAAAGCTACCCTTGCATACCCTTTGTCGCGGGCCAAAAACCGACACTGATCGGGGAATGATGCCAAACGCGAACGCGAAGGCGTGAACAACATCTACATTCGCGGTTCGCGGCATTCGCGGGCGTTCGCGGGCCTTCGCGCCGCGAGTGTAGAGCGGGCTTATAATCAAAATGAAAAGTATAAATGTAGGACCGTCGTCGCGTCGGACGGTTTGAAGAATTATTTTATCAGTCAATCATAGGGCCAAACAGGGATAGTATTCAACAAAAATTAAAATGTATACGGTATTGATATGGTTACTTTTTATAAAAAAAAAGAAATTAAGAGGACTTGTAATTCCTACCACAGGCTACATAGTGTAGAAAAAAGTATTATAAATTTCACTTTTTAAGGCACATGCTATGAAAAATTAGGTTCGATACTCGTGTAAAAACTTCTTTAAGACTCGGGTGATTGTTACCCTCGTTTCACTCGGGCTCCAACGTTCACCCTCGTTGAAAAAAAATTTTTTTTCACCTGTATCGAAATGTACTATTTTCTGACGTTTGTATGCTTTACATCTTTTTAGCTACAAGTCTTGATGTGTAAGTTGATATCCCATAGTTATACAGCCTATGTCAAAAGTTATAGGGTGAACATTATTTACTTAAGGCCTGTACTGAAAAAAAAAAAACTGTGAATTTCAAATGAAAAAATTACGATATATTTGATAGATATCAATATGTACTAGTATAAGTAAAATAAAAACCTATCTTCGGCTAAGATAATTATAAGGTTTTTTTTAAGTTGTATACTTTTTGTTTTTGACGACCGGTCTGGCCTAGTGGGCAATGACCCTGCCTATGAAGCCGATGGTCCTGGGTTCGATTCCCAGTCGGGGCATTTATTTGTGTGATGAGCACAGATATTTGTTCCTGAGTCATGGGTGTTTTCTATGTATTTAAGTATTTATATGTATCTATCTATGATTATATCGTCGTCTAGTACCTACAACACAAGCCTTACTGAGCTTACCGTAGGACTAGGTCGATTTGTGTAAGATTGTCCCGAAATATTTATTTATTATTTATTATTTGTACCCGTGGGGCAGCTTCTCCCGAACACCTTCTATATCAGCCTTTACGGAGCTTTTTTAACTTTTCTGGCTGCAGCATTCCATTTTTTGCGGAAGTCGTCTATATTTTGGCTACTTTACCCGTTTTTCTTAAAATACCTGAGCCCAATAATGTTCGATTGGGCGGCACTGTGGGACGTTGGGTGGCTTCAGTTCCTTGGGTACAAAATTGATATGATTTTCCTTGAGGAAACTTATCGTGTCCTTAGCATAGTGGGCTGGGGCTGGATCAGGCCAGAATAACGTAGGGACATTATGCTTCTTTACAAACGGCAGCAACCTTTTGTGATAAAAATAGAACTTTTGCCGCCATAACACAGATACGAGAAATTTTTCCTCGAATTTCCCGACCTTAACAGTTGTTTCAGACTCCTGAAGAGTTTCTCCTTTACACGCCGTGTTGTATTGTGGCCCAGGAAGCGTTGTAAAATCAGTTTTGCTATAAGTTTTGTCATCAATGATTAAATGAGATTTTATTGTGCCAAGGAAATCGTATAGTTTTCGAGCTCGGCTTTTAATTATAGAACCCTGTTTTGCGGTCACTTTTGCTGTCTCAGGTTTCTTTCGGGTCTGCATACCTGCTCTCTTCTTAGCTCGTTGCACCATGGATGCATTTGTGCCAGATTTTTTTGCAATATCTCTGACGGATATCGGATATACTACGTTCCGGTTTATGCAATTGACTATCTTATTGTCAAGCCTAGGGTCACTTGGTCCTTAAAGTCTACCACTTTCGGGCTTCTGTTCAAGAAACAATGTATTAAAATAGTTGTTCAGATTAAAATCCACAGAAGTTCGCTGCAAGTTTAGGTCTTTGGCGATAAGACTCGTAGGACGTTGCGGATTTTTACGCCATTTGGAAACGACCATTTCACGGCGTTGTTTTCTATTCATTGTAGAAAGTAAGTATTTTCAGATATCGGAGTAATTTATATAGCAATGGCTAAGGTAAGAAAGACGCTTATTTGTGACAGCGAGAAAATAGTAGCTATCTTGTTTGTAATGAAATTTACAGGTTTTTTTCGATACAGGCCTTAGGTTAATCTGTAAATAAAACTTTTTACCTTATGAGTTATGAGTTGTGACAAAGTTGATTAGAAGTGGTCCTGGATCAGGACACAGGAACCAATTATGTAAGTTATACAGGATAACTCGCATATTTTTTTATTAGTTAGGGACATATTTGGTTGAGACCGTTTCTTTTGCAGATGGCGGAACTACTATAAATTCAAAGTAACAGCACATAAGGAAGACGTGTGTAAAATATGTGAATTACTCAATGACCCAACAGCAGTATACAAAACGAGTATCAAACATAATTTTCAAGAATGGTGGAACGGTAATAATTCGATATGCAATAAGCAGATACTCAAAATGATGTAGATTCATTATTATATTACATTATTAATATGTTTCGTATTTTTCATTCAAGATTTGCCAATAGGTGTGGCAACAGAATACATTACAGTGGATTTAACATGTTCCGTTTCCGCGTGAGCCCAATGTGGGGACATTTCACTGTTTTAAGGAGCCACCACTGCGGGGTCACACTCTGTATGCGGGATTTAATTCCTAGCAGTACCTATATTATAAATTTCCGCGTGACCCCAATGTGGGGACATGAAACTGTTAAGGAGTCCATCCGTCATGTGGGGTCACTTGGTTAAAATAAAATTTCATATTTTATACCCCATGCGAGGTGGTATAATATTAGGATACGTTCAGATGAACGCGGGAACACGGTGCCGCGCGCGACCTGTTCAGTTGACCCGCGTGGTTTGAGGCGTGACCGACACACGGAGCTATGAAAAATGGAGGACTAATCACAAGCAAATTGCCCCCTCCAAGTCCACTCTTACTTAATGTTGACGCTAGCCTGCCGCGTGCAAGCCGCCGTCATCTGAACAGCTCTATCGTGCGGCAGCGCGCGTCATCGCGCGTTCATCTGAACTTAGCCTTAGGCGATGTCGAACTAGACTTCAAGGACACTCAAATATATATAAAAAACGGGTCACTCGAGTATTTTGAGGTCGAATAACGCTCGACATATGTTTCGGTCCAATTTGTGAACCATATTCATGAGCTCCGTGCCGCACCGTCGCTGGCGGCGGCCCTTCGAGAACTGCGCCAATGCTCTGCGGGCCCGGTTGCTTGTCACTGGCGGTGGCGGGGACGAGAAACTACCCTCATTTTCATGATCGCGAGAATTATTGTCAAATGTAGGGTTGCACACAAGACTAACTACGTCATTTGCTAAAGCATTTGAATATTTGATTATTTGAATATGGTTCACGAATTGGACCGAAATATATGTCGAGCGTTATTCGACCTTAAAATACGTGAGTGACCCGTTATATATATATTTTAGTATGTCTGAGTCTCACGGGAGTTTTCTATTAAAAGTTGAAGGACACTATTTTAGTCTCCGCCCTCTGACGAAACATTTTTGTGGAGTTAATATGCAGACTTAACTCCTCATTATGTATATTACCAATCGCTACTTAGGTATCATTAAATATTCACTTTCGCCATTCGAAGACCTTTATTTCATTTCCAATTTAATAATTAGACAATAAGAAGTATTGTTTAACTTCGCTTAAAATTACCAAAGAAAGTTTAAAGTGGAAAGTTTTATTTAATTGACTTCAGAAGATTCAATATTTAAAAAAAACCGACTAAGTGCGAGTCGGACTCGCGCACGAAGGGTTTCGTAACATTATTTATACAAGATTAGAAACTGTATATAGATTCTTTAATATATATTTCGTATATATACTGTATATACGAAAACTGCAAAAAAATATCGCGTCTATTGTTTATAGACGCGATATTTAATTTATGAATGAATGATTGACTGCTTTATTGCACATCTCAAAAAGCAGAACAATATCACACAATATAAAAAAAGTAAAAAGAGGCAAACAACAGGCGATCTTATCGCTAATAAGCGATCTCTTCTAGACAACCTTAGGGTAGCGAAGCAAAATAAATAATAGAAAAACTACATAGAGTTGCTGGAATTCTGTGAATGAGACATTAAAATTTTTTTTTTTATTTTAATTATTATTTATTTAAATGTGTATATACAACTAAATATTCTATGAGTATTTAAAGCGTCTAAATGTCGCTGTTATTAGTAATATCGAGCAAACACGACAAAATAGTCACGTTTGTTATATGGCAGCCACACTTAAACTTTATTCTTTAGTTTTTAGTATTTGCTGTTATATCGGCAATCAAATTCAATTGTTAGCTATCATGGTTCATGAGTTACAGCCAGGCGATAGACATAGACAGACGGATAGTGAAATCTCAGTAATAGGGTTCAGTTTTTATCTTTAAGTACATAACCCTAAACCAAGTGTTTTAATTAAGTTTACAAATATTATTTTTATTCAAACAACGGCTTGTGAGTTCTTAAAATGTATTTTTTAGCATAATTTCATTTATTAACCATTGTATAAGTAAGTTATTTCAATGAGAATAATAAATAATATTTTTTCCCTCATACCTTCAAGAAAAGAGCACTACCTTAGGCCGTGGGTTTTCTGACCGCCACAACACATAGATATTTCTAGAAGGTACATGGCCCTTCAATTATGGGTCAGCTACCAAGCGCGTCAGTACGCAGGGCCACATTTCTTCTAACAAACTATGCTTCTGTTGTCCCCTGGCTGATGGGACAGAATAACAGCAACAAATAGTTTATTAGTCGTTACGATATGTAACGGACGAGCGTTAGTCTTTTACTTTTTTATGATAAAGGTGGCAAACGAGCAGACAGATTGCCTGATGGAAATTAATTACCGTCGCCCATGGGCACCCGGGGAGTCCGTTGCCGGCCTTTAAGACAGGGTCGTTAAGGCCGTGGGTTTTTGACCCGCGACCGGCGGCGTCTTCATACAAGGATGTTTCGCAATGTGACGTTTCAGAGAAACCACTCTTTAACAATGTCGTACAAACATTCGCGCGTCGGTCGCCGGTCGCCGGCGGCGGGTGGCCAGAAAACCCAGGGTCCAATTTATGTATGTCTCGAAAAATTGCCGCCGTGCAGTTCGAGGCCTTGCCAGCAATTTAGGTCCAGTGGCCGGCCTCTTTAGGGCCAGGTTAGCGTCCTGGAGTCTTTGCCTCACTGTCCATTCGCTGACATTGACTCCTCGTACCTCCCGAAGTCGCTGCTGGATGGTAACTCCTGTGAGGCGGCGGTTTCGGAGTCAGGTGGTGATGATGAAGCGGTCGTCCCTCTATGATGTGGACCTCTGACGGCCTGTTCCTGGTCTTCGGGTAAGCTTGTGAGTCTGACGATACCTCGCATAAACTTTGCTGACAGCTGACTTGCTCACATTGACTTGGGCAGCAACAGAGCGTTGACTCAGACCAGTTTCCAGGAGTCCGACGATTCTTGAGACGATTTCTTCACTGATATCCATGTTCTTCAGGTTTTCTTCACAATGGGGTAACCGGAGATGTGTACCGGTCAAGTTCTGATGACAACCCCCACCCCCTCCCCCCTTTATTCATGTCACAGGTCGCACAACTAGCAACTAGCGGTGGGGATAAAATGCCTCAATTTGGTCAAATGGCTGTAATTGGTTAAATCTTAATTCGTTTTTATGAAAAAATATTTTTAATAATGTTGAATAATCATGGAAACTATTTTTATTGCAAATTTTCATGTAAAAATAATGAAATTAAAAGTTACGACCCAAAAACTAAAAAATGGTAAGTGATTCCGTTTCTTTGCTCGCGAGTGTATATTATCATTTTGGACCCGGGTATGGCCTTAAACTACGTCCAACAATGAGAGGTAGGGCACAGCGATGACCATCACGCTTGAATCTGGGGCAGCCCAACTGGGGATACTTCCCCAGAGGTGGAGGTACTCCTCCTCCTTACAGAAGACCACAGCCCTAATACCACTGCTACCTTTCAGGGGTATGTAGTGTTGTGTTCCTGATGGTGAGTAGGGTTCCCAGAGCTCCAACCCCCCTTAAAGGCCGGCAACGCGCTTGTGACTCCCCTGGTGTTGCGGGTGCCCATGGGCGACGGTAATTGCTTACCATCAGGCAATCCGTCTGCACGTTTGCCGCCTAGGTATACGGACGTAGTAAGTGTAGTGTGCAACCCTACTATTGACAATATTGCTGAGACTGAGGGTAGTTTCTCGCCTTCCCACCCTCAGCTATTGCCAGCGTCGAGTGCCGCCGGAGAGCTGCGGCCCGCAGTCTGCGTCGGTTAGCCAACGCGAATGGCTCATGATTATCCTCCTCGTTACGAAGTGAAACATGTCGAGCAATATTCGACTTATAAAACGTGAGTTACCCGCTTTTATACAAGTAATATAGGTAGAAAATTGAAATTTCCAGAACTGGCTATTAAAGTACTTAAAGTTGACAACCACTACGATTGCACGCATAACGCGCCATGGGTTCTTGGGTTCATCGTTGGGGCGTGAAGGTTCTTAAGTTGCGACAACGTATCGGAAGACGGGGTGAGGTCTGACCCTCCACAAGGTGGACCGACGACCTGGTAAAGATCGTGGGAATCCACTGGATGCGGGTGGAGCAAAACCGATCATGTTGGGTCGCTTTGGGTCCAGCAGTGGACGTCTTTCGGCTAATATTATGATGATGATGAGACAAGGAGGCTAAACTAACTGAATAATTTTATTCACTAAACCTTGGGTACAGACAGTAAAACATTTCGAATCTAACCCCGTTACCCGTATTATACAGTATGTAGCAATACGAGAGACAGAGCTTTAAACCCGTAAAAACGTAAGTAAGAAATGAGGTGTTAGTAGATATAATAATGAGATACAAGCTCATATTACATATTTTTTGGCTTCAGAAGCTTCTGCTATTTAATTGTAAAGCAACATGTATTAATTACTTACAATCTTAAGATCTGACAAGTCAAGGAACGTCAGTTGAAGAAAGTTTGTCGATGAAAATATGTCATGCTCCCTGGCGGGACCACCTCTTCATTAATAAACATAAACGCATCAGAAAATATCTACAGTATGTCTACATAATTCTACGACCATATTATATAAGAATTCTCCATGCCTAGTAACCAATGTTATTAAGAAAAATAAATTGACATTGACGTGACATCTAAGATATTGATACCGTATTAATGGGTATTGCTTTCACGATAATTTCAACATAATTCGGCTGGTACTTCTGATACACCCTTAACTACGTTTTTTCCCTCATAAACCGCGGGTAATACCGTGGGGCACGGCTAGTTGTCAGATATTTTCCAAAATTAACGATTAAAAAAAGGTAAGAGGAAGTTCGTAGCCGTTTATAAAAGAACATTCCTTGTCCAAAACGACACAAGTATCATACAGTTTGTATGGCCCTTGGGCTCCTTTTCAATTGAATTATAGATTTTTACTCTGCCCCTAACTGCCGTATTATTCCAACCTTACTGAATACCAAATAAGCTTGAAGGCAAAGATTATAGTAATAATGGATTGCAACGTCTATTACATACAGTCTGGTTCCTTCAAAATTCCGGCTAAAATGAAATAGATATAAGATAACAAATAAAATAAAACAACTGGAACGGATTATATCGCATTTTTTTTGTGACAAAGGTGGCAAACGAGCAGACGGATCGGCTGATGGTAAGCAATTACCGTCGCCCATGGACACCCGCAACACCAGGGGAGTCATAATCGCGTTGCCGGCCTTAAAGTACGCGCAAGAGCGGAACCCGTCGAAATTTCTCAAGTAAATGCAATCTCTTAACAATTTTCGGCAACTAAGGCGACGCAGTATGTGTTTAACAAACATAATTTGATTTGTTCTTAATTCTGGCTATTTGTCTCGTTTCCGTACCACGTGGTGTAGCACTATCTATGGGCACATATCGAGTTATTATGACAGAGAGGTCTTCATGGAACTAGTATAGAAATGAGACCTACTGCTAATAGATGGCGCTAGTGCGTTGCGAATGGGGGGAACACGATATTGAACAGACATTGCGAATCCATTATTTCCATGATCTTTGTTTTAAGGTAATTTATGCTCAACTCCCTTCTCGGGAATATTGCCTACTGCTTAAAATTTTAATATTTTTAATCAACATGAAATCATCGCAATGTCCAAAATGAATTTAACTTTCCGCTGTAACATCTTGTTTCTGTTTTCGTTTGTGTCAAAATTCCTTTGGCTTCATGTAAATCTTGTTTTGGTGATCCAGAAGTAATAAAGCGCAGCGTAGGACGTTCACCCACAAGATGGACAGACACTGGATGCAGGTTCCAACCTTTAAGTAAACAACTAGACATGTGTATTTAACCTTGTGTGACACTAAGCCTAGCTGTAAAACCCCTTTTCTTATTTCATAAAAAAAAAAAAAAATACTATTTTTAATGCACGACATCCAATGAACTGATGATTTTGCGATACAATGCTTGTTCAAATAAGTTTACTGCTGTATTTTTTTTAACAAATCCAGTATGTTTCAAAAGTATATAAGGTCAATGTGGGTGTAAGATCGCCATACTTTATTTTTAAGGGAAGTCCGTTATATGACACGAAATACCTAGTAGATAATGCAGAAAATTGGTCGGTAGACGGTCTTACCAGATAGACGGTCTTATCCACATTGACCTTATAAAATATTTTCAAAAGCTTTCAATCACACCTGATGGTAAGTGACGACGAGGTCGAGGGTGTAGCACGCTGGTTCAGTAACAGCCTATTCACTCTTGCCTTGAAATGACCCAAATTATATCATTCCGGGAATACAGACGAAGGGAGTGAATTCAATTCCTTAGCAGTCCGCATTAGGAAGGTACAAGCGAATCGCTTTGTGCGAATGAATATAATATTCACAACGTAAGAATGAAACCGCTCCCCTCTCGGACGTCCGGTGATGGTATGGAGTATACCGTGTGTCGCCGTCATAGGAGCTTTAACTTTGAGGATCGCTTCTGCACCACGAATGTAGCAACATTTGTTTAACAACTTTAAAAACATATTAATTTATTATTTGTGATTTTTTCGAACAAACTAAATAGTATTTTCAATGAACAGCATTCAATAGTCTAGTTGACATTTACTGTCAGCCTACAAACTTCATAGTTTTCGCAGTACATTGCGTGCTTGAAAAATCTTCTTTTTTAATATTAAGTAAATTATAAGTAAAAAAAGTCGTAGAACAAATGTTGCTACGTTCATGGTGCAGAAGCGATCCCCAAAGTTAAAGCTCCTATGACGGCGACACACGGTATAGCTCAGTTTTTGGAGCAAAATCGATTCTTACATTTAAAGCCCTAATATCGGAGACACGCGGTATATTTAAAAAAATGTTCTACAGGGCAAATCCACTGGTTATTATCGAAGGCCTACGGGATAATAAATTACGCTTTGACTCACATTTTCTCAATAATTTCACATTCATTTTAATATTTCTGGTTCATAAGATTGCATAGGGTTCGTTTGATCAAATTGATCAAATAATGTTTGTTCTATATGAACGTATGAATATTACGGGTTGCTTTTGATCAGAAAACAAATAGGGTAAGAAATAACGTTAAATGTTTTTTGTACCCTTACCATGAGTTGTGACTTTGAGGTTTCCCTTAACGAGTATCGAGTTTACTATCTGTGCATATCGTTCGCACTGAAATAGTACAAGTAAGATGCACAGATAGTAAACTCGATACTCGTTATCGAAAACCTGAGTGTCACAACTCATGGTAAGGGTACATTAGCTCTTTGGTGAAGTTAAACTTTGTTAATGAAGGACGGCTTAGGGTGTGTCGGACTAGCGCCCCGAGTGTTCCGTGCCATGACATGTTTAAAATTCGGAATGACAAGAAATTGTTATTTTCGTAAATTGCTACAAATTGAGCAGCCTGTCTGAATATGAAAATGAATTTTCCGTTAATGTAATTATTTTATACAATAGCTAAAATAATTTCGATTGCCTTAAAATAAACTTTTCCTTTGCCTTGTTAATTTTGTCCCAATCAGAAACTTTTGTAATGAAAGAGATATTATCTAATATTGAAAATTGATTATTCTCTCAGGAAACTGATACATATACAGGGTGGTCCATTTAAATCGGGCAGTATGGGAAAATTTTAAACTATAAGACATATGAAGATCTCTTCTTAGGGACCATGTCATCGATTTTAATAACAGGAAAAACTGCATTCATACATAAAAAAAAACTGTACTTAGTTCGGGAATCGAAACCGGTTGTTCAAAAAAAAAACTTATACTATTTTAAGTATGTGGAAACATTGCATTTTATTCATTTTAGACATAATGTTTCATAAAGACATTTAAAAAAAAAAATGACCAGCGTTTGATCTCAGACATTTACTGTTTAAGACCTACACAATCGATATCTAAATAGAAATAGTGTAAGTTTTTTTTTTCAAAACAACCGGGTTCGATTCTCGAACTGAATACAGTTTTTTTTTCATATATGAATGCAGCTTTTCTTTTTATTAAAATTAATGACAAGAAAAGTTCGGGTTAAAGAAGTTTTATTTATCTCAAAAGAAATTTACATTTCACTTTATGAGACTTAAGAATTACATGCCTTATATTAATTGCGCCAGTGAGCGTCAATACAAACGTAAAAGTTCCTAAGAAGATCTTCGTATGTCTTATAGTTTCAGACTTTCCCATACTAACCGATTTAAATGAGCCATCCTGTATATATAAGTAAAAATTTCCTATTTATTACGTCCTTATATTTCATTCAATTTTAAATATTAGCCTCGTAAGGCCCACGGGCCTTCCTGTAGTACTAATTACTTTAAAGAAACTTGAATTTTATACAATTGGAACAGAGTTGAATTTCATTTGTTGCTTTCGAATTTGATACAAAGGAAAGTATACTTTATTTCGTAAACTGTAAAGAACGAATTCGAGTACCTAGCATTTTACTTGTATGGTGGGCCTTAGGAGGTTAGGCAATATTCAGTGAGGTACAGATAACAAACTTCATTCTTAGCTGAAGAATACATTTATCTACGTACATATCATAAGTGCTCTAAAATGCGTCCAGAAACCGTAGGCAATGACCAGCATTACCAACCATCAGAAATATTTCAGTAGGTAATGTTAACATTACCTACTGAAATCCGTAGGTTATGAATTTAAATTTGGAACAGCTGTCAAATTCAAGTGGGGTTTCTATTCTAGTATCTATAGATATTAAAACAGTCATTGATACGAAACGCCAAATCGTTATGTTTTTTAATATAAATCGAACGACATTAGAACTCGAGTGACAATAGAATAGGGAGTTTATTCGCTTGTCTATGGTTTAAAAAAATATTTGCATGAGATATGAAATACGCAACGCCGCCATTCCAAGCTGTCATTTGTTTTGTTCGTTGACTTTTTAATGTTTCAAGTAATACTAGTAATACTGCAGGTCATTTCCCTACGGTTCCTGAACCCATCTTAAAACATTTATGATATGTGTGTAGATAAAGTAGTGTATGCAACTATACATAATTAGGCATTACAACAATCGTGTGATATTATTATGAAACTCGCCCTCGGCTCGTTTAATAAACCCACACTCTTATTGTAATGCCCTTCATTATGCACAGATACATAAACTACTATTATTTCGTAAACTGTAAAGAACGAATTCGAGTACCTAGCATTTTACTTGAGGTTGATGAGGTTTGGACCCGGGTATGTCCTTAAACTACGTCCGACAATGAGAGGTAGGGCACAGCGAAGTACCATCACGCTCGAGTCTGGAGAAGCCCAACTGGGGAAGTACCTCCTCCTTACGGAAGACCACAGCCTTAATAGCACTGCTACCTTTCAGGTATGCAGTGTTGTGTTCCTGATGGTGAGTAAGGTTCCCAGAGCTCCAACCCCCCTTAAAGGTCGGCAACGCGCTTGTGACTCCCCTGATATTGCGGGTGTCCATGGGCGACGGTAATTGCTCAGGCAATCCGTCTGCTCGTTTGCCACCTTATGTCATAAAAAAAGGCAATATTCAGGGAGGTCGAGATAACAAACTTCATTCTTAGCTTACGTCTTATTAAACTGAATGTGAATACCCCAACTTGTTGATTCAGCGTAGCCGCGTAGCTCGTAGCAGCTCGTAGCGCAGTCCTCGCTACGGCGCCGCGTAGCGCGCTCGCGTGTAATGGCGACCCGCGTACATTCTCACACTGTGAAGTTTACGTGATAGAAGTGAAGTTTTATTTCAATGTTTTTGATTGAAAATTTAAAAAAGAAGTGTTAATGTGTTTGAATAATAATGTGAATGTTATGTGTCGTGTGAAAATACGAAAAATTATTTAATCTATTAAAGGTGCATATTGGGCTAGTAGTAATAAATCGTAAATACAAATTTAAAGTTGGAAGATAATGTAGTGTGAAAAATAAATACGTGAGATAATGTTTTCTGATTTATATTAGTACTAAAATAAATTACATCGCCTATATGTGAGGGTTTATTTTGTTAAAATTGTAATTAAAAAAAAATCACAATTATTAAAAAAAAATACAGTATCATACGTGATAAGTATTTTAGGAAGTTGAGAAAATTAGTAAAAAATTGTTAGAGCAAATTATAATCAAAAGATAATGGTCGAATGATTATTTGATAAAAAATAATTTGCACTGCTGGGTTTCGAAACGTTAGGATGAAATTTCTAACTATCTTGAACTAGTTGACCAACATATTTTTCACTGTATGTTAACGGAAATCATACACAATCACAGTGTATGATTGTGAGTCGCCATCAGATATATCGGAGCTGTGGAGGTTTTTTTTTTTTATGACATAGGTGGCAAACGAGCAGACGGATTGCCTGATGGTAAGCAATTACCGTCGCCCATGGGCACTCGCAACACCAAGGGAGTCACAAGCGCGTTGCCGACCTATTAGTGGGTTGGAGCTCTGGGAACCTTATTCACCATCAGGAACACAACATTACAGACCTGAGAGGTAGCAGTGCTATTATGGCTGTGGTCTTCTGTAAGGAGGAGGTACTTCCCCAGTTGGGTTTCTCCAGACTCAAGCGTGGTCACAAGTATCGGAATAACGCCTCTATTATCAAGGAAATACAGTGCATGCTCCGATATATTTGATGGCGACTGTACCTATATGAGTTTTCGCTCCAGTTACACGTTTTGATATTCGTTGTTATTTATTTAATTGGCGTTGAAAATTTGCAACCAGCAATAACATCTAATGACGTCAAGACCGCAAAACTATGTATATTAAATGTAATGTACATTTCATATGTATAAATAGTTTTGCGTTGTTGTCGTTAAAGTTTTCTACAAAAAAAATGTTATCTTCCAAAATAATTCTCGGTCTATTAAAACCGCCTTATACATAAACCACAGGATATAAACTGATTTTTTAGCCGTAAAGTTTAATGTTATATTTACTGCAACTTACACAAAAAAAATAAATAAAAAGTCCAAATAAAACATTTTAAAGTTTCAAACCAGATCAAAAATGTCTAATAACTCCATAAAAATGCTAGACAATTCAACCAAAGACTCATCCATAGACAAACAGTTTTGGGATTATTTCGAGAGTGGTTCACTGTACAACGCGACGCTGGCGGTGGAGTCAGACGGTGCTTGCGTGGTGACGGTGTACTTCGTGTTGCTGTTCGCCGGCGCGGCTGGCAACCTCGCTGTGCTGACGACGCTGGCGCGCTCGCGGCGCCGCTCGCGCGTCAGCCTGCTCATGACGCATCTCGCCATAGCTGACGTCTGCGTCACGTGCGGCGTCATTCCTCTTGAGCTAGGCAGTTGAGAGTGGTTCACTGTACAACCTGACGCTGGCGGTGGAGTCGAACGGTGTACTTAGTGCTGCTGTTCGCCGGCGCGGCTGGCAACCTCGCTGTGCTGACGGCGCTGGCGCGCTCGCGGCGCCGCTCGCGCGTCAGCCTGCTCATGACGCATCTCGCCATAGCTGACGTCTGCGTCACGTGCGGCGTCATTCCTCTTGAGGTAGGCAGTTTCGAGAGTGGTTCACTGTACAACTCGACGCTGGCGGTGGAGTCGAACGGTGTACTTAGTGGTACTGTACGCTGGCGCGGCTGGCAACCTCGCTGTGCTGACGACGCTGGCGCGCTCGCGACGCCGCACGCGCGTCAGCCTCCTTATGACGCATCTCGCCATTGCTGACGTCTGCGTCACGTGCGGCGTCATTCCTCTTGAGGTAGGCAGTTTCGAGAGTGGTTCACTGTACAACGCGACGCTGGCGGTGGAGTCGAACGGTGTACTTAGTGGTACTGTACGCTGGCGCGGCTGGCAACCTCGCTGTGCTGACGACGCTGGCGCGCTCGCGGCGCCGCTCGCGCGTCAGCCTCCTCATGACGCATCTCGCCATTGCCGACGTGTGCGTCACGTGCGGCGTCATTCCTCTTGAGGTAGGCAGTTTAGAGTGGTTCACTGTACAACGGGACGCTGGCGGTGGAGTCGGACGGTGTACTTAGTGGTACTGTACGCTGGCGCGGCTGGCAACCTCGCTGTGCTGACGACGCTGGCGCGCTCGCGGCGCCGCTCGCGCGTCAGCCTGCTCATGACGCATCTCGCCATTGCCGACGTGTGCGTCACGTGCGGCGTCATTCCTCTTGAGGTAGGCAGTTTAGAGTGGTTCACTGTACAACGGGACGCTGGCGGTGGAGTCGGACGATGTACTTAGTGCTACTGTACGCCGGCGCGGCTGGCAACCTCGCTGTGCTGACGACGCTGTCGCGCTCGCGACGCCGCTCGCGCGTCAGCCTCCTCATGACGCATCTCGCCATAGCTGACGTCTGTGTCACGTGCGGCGTCATTCCTCTTGAGGTAGGCAGTTTCGAGAGTGGTTCACTGTACAACGCGATGCTGGCGGTGGAGTCGGACGGTGTACTTAGTGGTACTGTTCGCCGGCGCGGCTGGCACCCTCGCTGTGCTGACGACGCTGGCGCGCCCGCGCCGCCGGTCGCGCGTCAGCCTGCTCATGACGCCTCTCGCCATAGCTGACGGCGGCGTCTCGTGCGGCGTCATTCCTCTTGAGGTAGGCAGTTGAGAGTGGTTCACTGTACAACCTGACGCTGGCGGTGGAGTCGAACGGTGTACTTAGTGCTGCTGTTCGCCGGCGCGGCTGGCAACCTCGCTGTGCTGACGGCGCTGGCGCGCTCGCGGCGCCGCTCGCGCGTCAGCCTGCTCATGACGCATCTCGCCATAGCTGACGTCTGCGTCACGTGCGGCGTCATTCCTCTTGAGGTAGGCAGTTTCGAGAGTGGTTCACTGTACAACTCGACGCTGGCGGTGGAGTCGAACGGTGTACTTAGTGGTACTGTACGCTGGCGCGGCTGGCAACCTCGCTGTGCTGACGACGCTGGCGCGCTCGCGACGCCGCACGCGCGTCAGCCTCCTCATGACGCATCTCGCCATAGCTGACGTCTGCGTCACGTGCGGCGTCATTCCTCTTGAGGTAGGCAGTTTCGAGAGTGGTTCACTGTACAACTCGACGCTGGCGGTGGAGTCGAACGGTGTACTTAGTGGTACTGTACGCTGGCGCGGCTGGCAACCTCGCTGTGCTGACGATGCTGGCGCGCTCGCGGCGCCGCTCGCGCGTCAGCCTCCTTATGACGCATCTCGCCATTGCTGACGTGTGCGTCACGTGCGGCGTCATTCCTCTTGAGGTAGGCAGTTTCGAGAGTGGTTCACTGTACAACGCGACGCTGGCGGTGGAGTCGAACGGTGTACTTAGTGGTACTGTACGCTGGCGCGGCTGGCAACCTCGCTGTGCTGACGACGCTGGCGCGCTCGCGGCGCCGCTCGCGCGTCAGCCTCCTCATGACGCATCTCGCCATTGCCGACGTGTGCGTCACATGCGGCGTCATTCCTCTTGAGGTAGGCAGTTTAGAGAGTGGTTCACTGTACAACGGGACGCTGGCGGTGGAGTCGGACGATGTACTTAGTGGTACTGTACGCTGGCGCGGCTGGCAACCTCACTGTGCTGACGACGCTGGCGCGCTCGCGGCGCCGCTCGCGCGTCAGCCTGCTCATGACGCATCTCGCCATTGCCGACGTGTGCGTCACGTGCGGCGTCATTCCTCTTGAGGTAGGCAGTTTAGAGTGGTTCACTGTACAACGGGACGCTGGCGGTGGAGTCGGACGATGTACTTAGTGCTACTGTACGCCGGCGCGGCTGGCAACCTCGCTGTGCTGACGACGCTGTCGCGCTCGCGACGCCGCTCGCGCGTCAGCCTCCTCATGACGCATCTCGCCATAGCTGACGTCTGTGTCACGTGCGGCGTCATTCCTCTTGAGGTAGGCAGTTTCGAGAGTGGTTCACTGTACAACGCGATGCTGGCGGTGGAGTCGGACGGTGTACTTAGTGGTACTGTTCGCCGGCGCGGCTGGCAACCTCGCTGTGCTGACGACGCTGGCGCGCTCGCGCCGCCGCTCGCGCGTCAGCCTGCTCATGACGCATCTCGCCATTGCGGACGTGTGTGTCACGTGCGGCGTCATTCCTCTTGAGGTAGGCAGTTTAGAGTGGTTCACTGTACAACGGGACGCTGGCGGTGGAGTCGGACGATGTACTTAGTGCTACTGTACGCTGGCGCGGCTGGCAACCTCACTGTGCTGACGACGCTGGCGCGCTCGCGGCGCCGCTCGCGCGTCAGCCTGCTCATGACGCATCTCGCCATTGCCGACGTGTGCGTCACGTGCGGCGTCATTCCTCTTGAGGTAGGCAGTTTAGAGTGGTTCACTGTACAACGGGACGCTGGCGGTGGAGTCGGACGATGTACTTAGTGGTACTGTACGCTGGCGCGGCTGGCAACCTCGCTGTGCTGACGACGCTGGCGCGCTCGCGGCGCCGCTCGCGCGTCAGCCTGCTCATGACGCATCTCGCCATAGCTGACGTCTGCGTCACGTGCGGTGTCATTCCTCTTGAGGTAGGCAGTTTCGAGAGTGGTTCACTGTACAACGCGACGCTGGCGGTGGAGTCGGACGGTGTACTTAGTGGTACTGTACGCTGGCGCGGCTGGCAACCTCGCTGTGCTGACGACGCTGGCGCGCTCGCGGCGCCGCTCGCGCGTCAGCCTGCTCATGACGCATCTCGCCATAGCTGACGTCTGCGTCACGTGCGGTGTCATTCCTCTTGAGGTAGGCAGTTTCGAGAGTGGTTCACTGTACAACGCGACGCTGGCGGTGGAGTCGGACGGTGTACTTAGTGGTACTGTACGCTGGCGCGGCTGGCAACCTCGCTGTGCTGACGACGCTGGCGCGCTCGCGGCGCCGCTCGCGCGTCAGCCTGCTCATGACGCATCTCGCCATAGCTGACGTCTGCGTCACGTGCGGTGTCATTCCTCTTGAGGTAGGCAGTTTCGAGAGTGGTTCACTGTACAACGCGACGCTGGCGGTGGAGTCGGACGGTGTACTTAGTGGTACTGTACGCTGGCGCGGCTGGCAACCTCGCTGTGCTGACGACGCTGGCGCGCTCGCGACGCCGCTCGCGCGTCAGCCTGCTCATGACGCATCTCGCCATAGCTGACGTCTGCGTCACGTGCGGTGTCATTCCTCTTGAGGTAGGCAGTTTCGAGAGTGGTTCACTGTACAACGCGACGCTGGCGGTTTTATTATTATTATTTTTTTATGGCGGTGGAGTCGGACGGCGCCTGTGTGGTGACGGTGTACTTCATGCTGCTGTTCGCCGGCGCGCAATAAAAACAGGTAGTTAGAGTTACCATACATAAACAGTTCTGTGATTATTTTGGTATTGTTGCTTCTGGTTTGGTTTCTGTATGGCAAGTGTAAAATCGGTCGACGCTTATGTGCTGACGATGTATGCCGTGCTATAGTGCCGTGCGAGCATGTGGGGGACAACAAAGGGCCCCATTGTCCCATTCACTGTAAATGAAAGTTGCTTTTACACATTTCATTTATTTTATCTTTTCGCGAGGTCAGTCACTTAGAAATGGGTCTTCCTTTTGAGACGTTTATCTAGGGGGCAATTTGTGAGCTTTGAGTACTCAACTATTGTATAACTAAGTGGTTAAATTAGCCTATACAGGTTAAAAAAGTAAATTGAGACTTTTTTTTACGAAAGAAAAATTTAAGTTACAAAAAGCGGACTTGATGCCAAAGAGGCCGCTTTTTTGTAACCTTAAGGCGAAGTAGAAAAGTATGCTCTGCATTTTAAGTATTGTCGTTAAGCTTCATTTGATTAAGATACCAAGACATTTATCCCTCTTTTAAACTTTTATTAAATAATATTCTTAAACGTACGTCTCAGGAAAGTACCGT
Organism: Grapholita molesta; assembly: GCA_022674325.2. Lineage (NCBI taxonomy): Eukaryota > Metazoa > Arthropoda > Insecta > Lepidoptera > Tortricidae > Grapholita > Grapholita molesta. The sequence goes on from CP053137.2 coordinate 14,645,196, forward strand.
GGTTTTCAATATTGCAAAAGTTATTATACAAAAAACGTTACCTAATGTACGTTGAAACTTGGGCAAGTAAATGATTTGAAATTGAGGGCTGGTAGCCTAGCGGAGTGACTTGCAATCCGGGGGTCGTAACGGGTAAAATAACATTTTTACCTGTCGCTTTTCGGTGAAGAAAAACATAATGAGGTAGCCGGACTAATCCCAATAAGTTTACTTTCTGGGTTGGAAGGTTAGATGCAGTCGCTTTTATATAACTAGTGCCTAAGCTAATACTTGCGATTAGTTGTCACGAGGACTATAGGCTCCCATGAGTGGCAAAATGACGAGATACCGCGAGGAAGATGATGATGATGGCGAGTAAAGTTTGCTCAAGAGTTAAATACTAAAATGCTCATCAACCCACCAAGTAAGAAAATTTGTAGCTCCAAAATATTTAAAATATAAGATAAATGAATCCTTTAAAAGCATTGTGCCATCTATTTTTAACCTACCAGACAACGCGCTATAAAAAAAAATGCATCAAATTCATAGGTATTTACCTAGACGGAGCGTGCTAATAATAATACCACGATCGAAAGAGATGGTCTTATGTAACTTTCCATAGCTATGGCAGAGACGGCGCTATTTTCGTCCGTCCTTATCATAGTCTCACATATTTTTGTTCCCCTCGAAACTGGACCATTCAGAACTGTCAAAGTTGGAGGGGAACAAACAAATACAATTGGAGTTTTCTTGGGTTTTCAAACAAAGTTGCGGTAATGAATACAGAATAGAATAAACGATTAACAATTAACACGGTTCTACTCACGTTTATTTAGTCACTCGCGCGACATGTTTCGGAAATTTTGGATGTTTCGGTTTGCGCGATGGGTCGGCGAACCGAAGCACTCTTAGTGCTTGAAAAAGGAGGCCTATGTTCTCCGAAACATGTCGCGCAAGTGACTAAATAAACGTGAGTAGAACCGTGTTAATTGTTAGTCGTTAATTATTATGTCTCACGAAAGTTTAAATACAAACAGAATAAAAAAAGCTAATACTTTTTTTATAAATTTGTCCTGTAAAGCAAAACTATAGTGAATTGTTACATTTTAGGCTACAAAAGCCTGAATATCTTTATCTCTTACTGGCGTTCGCGGATGCATTCTCCAGTCATTATTCCTACTAGTACAAATTACTATTCGCACTAGTGGATAAAAGCGCTGTCAAGGTAGAAAGAACGCTATTCATAGCGGTAGTAATAAAAAAATCTGATCGCTTTTAGTATTTACAAAGTCACAAAGTTTTAATAACTTTGAGCTACCAATAGTGGTCGAATTGTATTTAAATAAAGTTGTTTTTTTTTCGATTGTCATTAATGTTTAAAACTTTTGATGACGTTTGAGATTCCACCCTGTATAGACTCTGAGTTGTCCTGCTATCTTAGATTAAGTTAGTCAAACGTGACGGGAAAGTGATCGTGACCTAGATAATGCACTGACACCTAAATAGGTCACACGTTTCTATTCGAAACCTAGGACTTAGATTTATTGGTTCTATACACGAGAGGTTCTAGCCTTATATGGTCGGGCTTTTATCGTTTCACAATATGTGTCACGCTCCAACAAGTATGTGAGTGGGAAAGTGACGCATAGTGCGATAAACGATAAAATTGGCAATGGGATAGTTAAGTGGATACAGTTGGTTGTGCTTATCGGTTGACGGGTTCGATAATAATACACCACACAGACGAGTGTAGCGGTAGCGCCTTTACAAAAAGTGCTAGCAATTTCTCAGCGAGCGTGGCGTGCGGAGCGCCGTGCAATCAGCGGACAGCAGTTAGCGATACACCCTCAACGCGAACGGTGTGTCGTGACTCAGCTTGAAAATGGGTACTGAGCTTACCCGAAACACGTCGCCTAGTGCGATATAATTACACGTGAGTGTATTCGTTTGTAATTATACTTAATTATTAAATGGCAACCTTATATTCGTTATGACGAACGAAATGTCACTGGACTAGATGATACAGGGTTTACAATTATGTAAACTCCTTATAAAATAAATATTTTTTTTAAACATTATTTTGTGAAATTAATTATTTCTCACCAAAAAACATAATTATTTCTCAGACGGTAAGTAGAAAAAAATTGCTTATAATTTGGTCACTCTACTCAATGTGACGTCTTGTCGCTTCCCATACCGCGTATGTCAAAAGGCATAGGGTTGTTAGTTTGATTGCTAACCACGAACCATGATTTTGTTAGTTTAAAATTATTGTAATTGAAAAAATAAGAAGATAATTAACGTTGTTTTGATCCAATACCACCGTAAGACAATAATGACCAATTATTGAGTTAGAAAAACTGTTAACAACAATAATATTACTTTGCAATTTTTTTTTTTTGCAATATTATTTTGCAAGACCGTCTCCTGAGGATGCCTCGTAGAGAGGCGAAACACGTGTCGAGTTTTGGTATTATTGGTGGTGGTTTGTTATGTTTATTTGCGTATTTAATTTTGCGGTGGGAGGGAGGGAACATTAATGCATGAAAAAATACGCAAGTAAATATAACGGGTTAGCACTGATTGACTAGCACGTTATTAAACAGCGGAATTGCAAAGTAATATTATTGTTGTTAATAATATGGACTTCTGTAAAGTAACGCCTGATTCAATTAATTACTTAGAAAAACTGGTTCTAGATCACGATCCAGATGTCACCCTGTATATGGCAGTTGTGTTTAATTGTTCGACGCATATACCATTGTGGGGTTTATTACATCCGGAGCCAAACATGTCGTCTTGGATGCATTTTGTGATGCACTTTTTTTTTAAATACTTGTCTGCTGTCACTGTTGTCATGTTTATACTACAAATACATGCACTGTTTCAAATAGTTATTTGTTATACAAAGAAGCAAAGTTAGTGTTTACCTTCTCGTGCTAATATTAAAATCCGAGCTAGCGAAAGATCCCAAAATAGAATCACAAGCGAAGCGAGTGGTTTAAAGAGTGGAATCTTGAGCAATGGGAGGGTTTCAAAGCACGAGATGGAACACACTTTGCTACCGAGTGAAACACCAATTTTACGACGAGGAAAAAAATAACTCTATAACTTTAAAAATGTTTTCTAAATAATTGGCATCCATCATTTGTCAATTAAAAACATTAAATAAAAATACATCCAACCAGCTAACATCAAAAGAACACTCGATTAGTAATAAACAAAACAGTTCTTTACCGGCCAAGAGCATACCATAAGGTTCTGTAGTTTTCGACCTGTAGTATTTCAAGAACGGTTCAACCGACTAAGTTCTAAATAAATTTCCTTGAAAGTCTTTAATAAAATGTACTATAACGGTCTTTTGAATAAAATATTAACATTATCAGAACAGATTTCACCCGAGTTAAACACCCTACTTTTCATATCGATTACGAGGAAAGTAAAATTAACACAGACGGAAAATTTTACAATGTTTAAAGTATGCAATTACTAGAAATTCATAGATGTCAGCTCATTGAAGTTTTTAAAGAAGTATTCGCATTATGTTTAGTGCTTAAAATAAGACTCCATGACAATGTTAATTTTAATCTCGTAAATCATCATATCAGCCGAACGACGTCCACTGTTGGACATAATGACTGATTTTGCACCATTCATATGAAGTGGATTTCCGCGATCTTTACCAGGTCGTCGGTCCACCTTGTGGGGTTCTGCCTACGCCGCGCCTTACGGTACGTTTGGAAAGCTACACATTTTCTTCCAATATTCCGCATTGTCTCAAGATGAAAATCTTTGACTAAGTGTTGCCAGTGATGACAGGGTACTGAAGCGAGGGCGCTTACTAAGGGTCTCATAAGAAGGCTCAATGTCAGACTAATCTCTTAGATAAATTACTGAAATAAGTTAGCATCACACTTTCCGGGAAAGATTTGTTTAACATGTTATAACAGATGTCCGGACCTGGGTTACCCTCATTTGGCAGAATAATTTTACTCAGAAATATACAGTATGTATCAAGACGAGAGGCCAAGCTTTAAACCCCTAAAAGTGTAAGTAAGAAATAAGGTTTTGGTAGATATATCGTTGAAATACAAGCTCGTATTATTTTTTTGCTTCATATAATGATAAATCCATTTTGATTTTGAAGCATCCTGTATTCAATATTTACAATCTTAAAATTTGACAAGTCAAGGTTAAGATCAAAACGAAGTGTCAGTTGAAGAAAGTTTGTCAATGAAAATGGTAAGCCAACTTTGTTTGTCAATGTTATTAAGAAAAATAAATTGACATTGACGTGACATCTAAGATATTGATAACGTATTAGTGATCACTGTTTTCACGATAAGTTGCACATAATTCGGCTGGTACTTCTGTTAAATTATCTAGTTTTAAAAATGACAAATTGCACTTAATGAAATGCCTTAATAGTTGTGTTTACAGTTTTATCGAGATGTGTTTTTTGTTCCGAGAATAACATAACATTTCACAGGATGATATGGGAAGTGTTAACCGACTTATAAAAGGTACAACTTTTCAATTATAACATGATTAATCAATAAATAATCGGTAAATACTGACAGAAAGTGCGAAATAGTATTGCATTCGTCATGGTCATTATTGGGTTCAAAGCTTGGCCTCTCCTCTTGATACTGTAGTTCGCACTAGAAGAAAGGCGCCAGTAAGGGACAAAGATATTCTGGCTTTTGTAACCCAAAATGTAACAATTCACTATAGTTTTGCTTTACAGGACATTCTTTATAACAAAAATATTAGCTGATTCTGTAATAATTACCACAACCTTGGTTGAAAACCCAAGAAAACTCCTATTATACTTGTTTGTTCCCCTCCAACTTTGACAGTTCTGAAGGGTCCAGTTTGGAGGGGAACAAAAATATGTGAGACTATGACAATGACGGCCGAAAATAGCGCCGTCTCTGCCATCCCTATGGAATGTTACATAAGATCATCCCTTTTGATCATGTCTATGAGTTCGCATAACATGTTTCGCGGAAACACGTTCGGTCGAACGGTACAGTCAGCAGCAAAAGTGGCTCAGCGTTTGAAGTGTTCAAAATGACCTATACGCGCTCTTATGCTCTTGACAATAGAGATGTGTTGGCCTCATTGTGAACACCTCAAACGCTTAGCCACTTCTGCCGCTGACTGTAATTTTACATAAAGATTTTTGGCATCATTATTATTTATTACCACGCATACCACTAATACTGCAGCTTTTTTTTGTAGAACATTACTTCGACATAATTTGATTTAGTATCAATTTATGTACCATAATACTTGTATGGCATACATACTGATTCACAAGAGCAGAATTATTTTCTGCTTGCAGAAAAGTAGCTTAGGCAATCATCTATCAAAAAGGAAATACAGACCAAGAGTCACCGTTAGGTACGACAACGAGCAAAGCGAGGAGGAGTGTTAGTTATCTTGCATCCCCCAATACACCCGACTCGCTGTCAAAAATGATATATAAAATGTTAATTGCCATCACAACTTAATACCTAGCCCATATTATGTAAAAAATAAAATAACCTGTGGATTACAATTTGATTAAATTACTATTATGACCATTATATTATGCCACCATACGATTCGGGGCTATAAAAATCTGCCTAATTATTTCTGCCTACGCATATTCTGCGTAAGGTGTTTCTGCTAGACACTTCTATCAGTAAAGATGTATAAGACGACGTCGATAACCGTTGCTAACCTAAAAAGGGTTAAGTGTGTCTTCTTTTTTTAGGGAAAAAGTGGCCTATTTAGAGTACATATTGGCATTCAAAGTACTCATAAAGTTTGATACACCATCTAAATTCTATGGTGTATCAAAATTTATGAGTACTTTGGATGCTGCCAACTATATGACGCTGACTGTACCTAGAAGTACAAACTTGTTTCAACATGTTTCTAACTCTGGGAATCACATCACGTGTTCTGCGTCGATAATTTCCGGCGAGCAGTCTCAGTAAAGTTGTAGTAAAGATGTATAAGACGACGTCGATAACCGTTGCTCACCTAAAAAGGGTTAAGTGTGTCTTCTTTTAGTGAAAAAGTGGGAGTAAATAAAGTTATTTTTAAATCCAATAATGTAAAGTAGGTAGGTTTGGACCCGGGTATGTCCTTAAACAACGTCCAATAATGAGAGGTAGGGCACAGCGAAGTACCATCACGCTTGAGTCCGGAGAAGCCCAACTGGGGAAGTACCTCCTCCTTACAGAAGACCACAGCCATAATAACACTGCTACCTTTCAGGTATGTAGTGTGTATTTCAGGTGTTCCTGATGGTGAGTAAGGTTCCCAGAGCTCCAACCCCCCTTAAAGGCCGGCAACGCGCTTGTGACTCCCCTGGTGTTACGGGTGCCCATGGGCGACGGTAATTGCTTACCATCAGGCAATCCGTCTGCTCGTTTGCCACCTTTTTGTCATAAAAAAGGTATGGTTCTAATTTATTTCCACTTTCATACAGCCAGTATAGTCTCTAAAATAACATCTATTCGTATCTGACAAGAGTTTTTAATTATAAGTATTCTCGTGTTTCGGAAATCTTCCTAGGTCTCTTTCGAACCTGAATCGTGCACCAGCTTAAAAAATCTTTCTTGCCATTATTATTTTCGGTGCCCACATTATTAATTTATACCTATTATCTATGCATCTAAACTTAGTTTCTAAAAAAATGTCAAGAATGACTTAGTCGACGCTCAAAAATTGCCGTGGCTTTTGACTTGCGAACGTTGGAAATCAGAAATTTTTAAAACTAAGTAAAATAATCGCACTCAAAATTTGATCATTATTTTTGCACGTTTATGATTTGAATATCCACGATTTTTAATTGTTATTACTCAGTAATATTTCCAAAATACAGTCTTCGTTTCTAAACAGATTTAACCTTTTTACGCCGCCACGTCAAAAAAATCTCTGATGGCGTCACACGCCAAAGGTTTTTGCAAGCAAGCGAAAATAACTCTTACCATATTTAAATCGAAAGAAAAATAGAAAATTTGACTCGCAGCGGGAGTCGAACCCACAACCACTGGATCACTAGCCCAGTGCACTACCAGTTGTGCTTTGGTTGTGCTATACGAGCGCCGCTTAGACGTGTCAATTTTTTCTATCTTATCCTTCTTGGTATACGTCATTACGGGTGACGTGTAGCCACATCTACCGAAGAGTATTGAACCCTTTTTACGGCCCGGCCAATTTTTCTATTTTTCTTTCGATTTAAATATCTTTGATATGCTAGCAGACGTTTCTGCTTAATATAAAAATAATAACTCTTACGTCTCAGAGGCGCTACCGCCAAAAACGATATTCGTAAATTTCGGACGATAGTCTCTGCCACTCTCATGACGTCTTAATTTGGGTAAAAGGGAAAGATGCCCGAAATTTACAAATATCGTTTTTGACTTTAGCGCCTCAGTACGAACCTACCAAGGCCTCGACTTGATATCAAGACGTGGCGTGCGGGCACGAAATTGACTTCATATCAAGTAAATGGCGTCGTAAAGATTAAATGTTAGTGAAAGCTCAACTCTTAAACGTGTCCCTCGTTTGTTGTTTTGCTTATATTCTTCTTCAGTTTTGTATTACAGTCCAGAACAAAACGTACTCGTAATATTATGCGTCATAAGTGTATTTCAAGGCTTTCACGAAGTTATTATTGTTGCCGAGGAACAATATGGTTTGAGGTTAGCCCGTCAAAGTTGCCAAGTTTGTGTGACCTCAAAATGGCGTTACTACACAACTGTTGCTGGAAGGTTGCTGAAGGTCACACGCGAAAATCGAATTGGTAAATTGCCTGAATCTCTCTTTCCATCACTCGTATCCGCAAGAGCGATAGAGACGTAAACATTCGATCGTTTGAACATAATGGTTTGTTGTAGTTCCTAGTGTTTGAGTTTTGACGTTTTCGAGAAAGTTCCACGACATTTTATTCGAAGAATGTTCTCGAGGAAGGACAACTCGCGTCAAAAATATCGAAATGGCTTAAGTGGGAACAAATATATAAATGTACCGTATTGTCTTAATACTAAAATATATATTTTGGGACTTCAAGTGTGAAACTACGACTCGAGGTTATAGGTCCATCCATGGTTGTGCGACTAATATAGCATATTTCTGGCAAGAGTTATTCACACGAAATTAAAACTCAAATTGAGATTCAGAATCAGAGTTTATTCCTATAGTTTCGTTTAAAATATGCTTTGTAATTTTATAATAAGTTTTTCTCGTTGAATGTTTGCACGGAAACTTCTCCTGCAAGAAGTAATTATACGCTGCTCTAATAAGTTATTGACATTTCAATTTGGTAAACTCGCGTAAATAGTTTTAGGTTTAACCTTTTGAACGCCAAGCACCATTAAAGTGGTAGCGTGATGTCGTGCCTGCCACGCCACCGACCACTAAAATGGCTATGGCGGACGCTGTCAAAGCAATAGTCCTGCTGACAGATAAGGTTTATATTTGTTCTTCACAAGTCATACTCATACCATGGCGTACACGTCACATTTTGACGCGAGAGGAAAAGCGTTCAAAAGGTTAATGTAATGTTTGAAGTTTTTCGTTTTTCATTCCATTGCATGTTTAAGAAAAACATTGTACATAACTCAACGTGAAGACGGATTCCCGAATTTGAATAAGGATACTTTTTAATATAGATTTTTGACAAAAACTCGACTGTCGCGTGTAATGCTTAGTAAATCAAAATATTTCTTTTTAAACAACTGTTTATATTATTCTTAGTTTTTACAATTAGCACATTCCAACATTACATCTTTTTCTTTTAAAGTATGGCTTTCATCAATATATCAATCGATGATTTCGTCAATGCCAAGTAAATTAACAAATAAGTGAAATAACATCAACTTTGCTCTTAAGGCATGACGTTGTTCGGTAGGCCTTGCGTTTTGTAAAGTGGTAGCTGGACTTAGAAAGCCAAGAGGCGACCGTGACCCCGGGACTGCCGGGTGATGACCAAAATAGTGATGAAAAGCGTTTTGAAATGAATTCTTTATTAGCTGCACAATTCTGCGTTAGATCACTGCATAATAAGCTATGAATATTACACACTAAACTATGAAAATGAACAAATAACAAAAAATATATTCTCAAGACGACATCGCCATTTTGAGGTTCAACCGGAAAATTCAACAAAATAATATATGTTTCCTAAAACATTTATAAAACGTTCGTACCTATAGGACGCCATGAGCTGTCAAGCTGTCATTTTTATACAGTCTGACTTGCGTTAATGTTTCATGCATCTTTTGACGACCGGTCTGGCCTAGTGGGTAGTGACTCTAGGAAGCCGATGGTCTTGGGTTCGATTCCCAGTCGGGCCATTTATTTGCGTGATGAGCACAGATTCATGTTTCTGAGTCATGGGTGTTTTCTATGTATTTAAGTATTTATATGTATCTATCTATTATATATATCGTCGTCTAGTACCTACAACACAAGCCTTACTGAGCTTACCGTAGGCCTAGGTCGATTTGTGTAAGATTGTCCCAAAATATTTATTTATTATTTATTTATTTATCTCGAGATCTGTAGATTTTCAGACGAGAATAATAAAGTGACCTAAATTAGTTTGGTTAGGTGATACACCAGCGATAGGTAGTAGTACTTCTGTTAAGGGTTCACTTCTTTTTAATTAATTATTTAATTACTACGTCTGAACGGTGTACACTAGTCTTGTATAACATTGCAGGACGGACTAAGTACATACGGTCGGCAACACAAGTGTAGACACATTATGAACTTTAAAGCGTTGAAATAAGGAATACTTGATGTATATTTAGGACTGACATACGAATAGGAGTGTCGCCGACCGTAGTTTAACTTAATACAAAGAAGCTTTCAATTAAGATAAAACCGTTCTCGGTTTAGCTTAAGCTGAGAAAATCTCTGGGGTGTTCGTGTGCAAAATAGGGAAACTTTTAAGGTTTGAAAATAACCGAGATTTTCGAGCTTAAAGTCAAAATTGGATTTAAAGTGAACTTTGGTTGTTATTATAACAAGCTTTTATTTCACTTACATACATACATATTACACATGTCAGCCGTATGCAGTCCACTGCTGGACATATAGGTGCTCCCACAAATATGACTTGTATCATCTTGGGGGTAGTTGCCATAGTTGCCACGCTTGGCAGGCAGGTTGGCGACCACAGTAGCTGTAGATTGGGTTTCGACGGACGCTGCTGCCCGTCCGTAGGATTTATCCCTTTGTCGCCTCTTACGACACCCGCGGGAGGAATGACATACCCAGGTCCAAAATATAATTATAAGTTTATAAGTAAGGTTGAATACTACCGGGTGTTATAAAAAACGTGATACAAGATTATCAAGCCGGCATCTGGTCATGATTTGGAACAGTTTTTACCATACCAAATTCCCTCACCCGGGAGTTAATTTGATCTTTAGAAACCATTTATGGGCTTCGATCGATTATCGGGAATCGCAATCTGATTAGATTTTTCAATGGGAACGTTCGTGAAAATGAGGGCACATTAGTCCCGAATCCGCTTAGGGATGGGATTTCGGAAACAAAAACCGGTTTAAAAATGGAATTATCAAATAAATGAAACGGTCAGTAGTGTAGGTTCCGTAGCTTTAATTCTGAGAAAATTTAACCCAGGGACTTTATTAAGAATAATTCAGCTATTTATTACTGACTTGTTTTAAACTAATAATTCTGAAGTAGACATTGTAAATAAATGGTGATATGACATATGATATATAATAACATTTTTCTGACGTATTGTACATATGTTCTACCATATATATGGTAGAACATAAGGAAAACTATTTATAATAAGACCACTAATATGTAAAACTATGTTCTGGCAATAAATGAATGAATTATGAAGTATGAATATATTATAAGGGACTTTATTGAGAATAATTCTGCTATTTATTAGTTTTATTACTAACAAATCTAACAATATTGGTTTGACAGACTATTAGTGTCTGTACTGAGACGTAGCCAATCCTCATCATGCTCAAATAGTTTATAGAAAACGCCAATTGAAACAATAATAATTTACGGAAAATCACGTAACTTTTTTTTAAATCAATCTTTCCTATATCATTTTTATAAATAAATAAATATTACCGGACATCATTACGGGAGTTTTCATAATTTGGTACACCCAATTAGTTGTTAAGCAAAGTTAAATCACTGTCAGTTTCGTGACGACAATCAAGCATGAAATCTTTATGAAGATCGACTTTTTGACTAATTAGGTTGTTATATCGACCTAATTTAAAATGAACATCAAAACCAAGTTTTTATCGTAATGCTTAATTGTCGCCAAGAAATTGTCAGTCATTTAACTTATCTTGACGACTGTCACTAATTGTGTGCACTATTTTTTTTAAACTCTTTTACACCAATTGACTGAGCCCCACGTTAAGCTCGAGAAAGCTTGTGGGTAAGTAATTCACATAAAATAATAAATAAATAAATATTTCGGGACAATCTTACACAAATCGACCTAGCCCTACGGTGTTGCAGGTACTAGACGACGATATATATGATAGATAGATACATATAAATACCTAAATACATAGAAAACACCCATGACTCAAGAACAAATATCTGTGCTCATCAGACAAGTAAATGCCCTGACTGGGGATCGAACCCAGGACCTTCGGCTTCATAGGCAGGATCACTACCCACTAGGCCAGACCGGTCGTCAAAATCAAAGTCAAAATTCACAAACGATATATTGATGATATATTGAGTATTAGCCCTAATTTTTCCACATTCCCAGCACGTATGATTCAATGTGTATCTAAGGGTTCCAGTGGCTCTTTGTGATAACAGATGGAGACTAACCGGTTCACAGTCCCCATACAAAATGTATTGATTACCTCATACGTCCAAGCAAATTATTTCCATCGCACGTCCGTGCTCCACATATGGGTCACTAAGGAACGCCTAGTTATGTCGGGTGTGGCCTGTAATAAGAGCAATAATTTAAGACATAGTTTCTACACCACAAACGCAACAAAATTTGTTCTTCGACTTTTGAAAATAACTTATAGTTTACTAAATATTAATAAAAAAAGATTTTCAAAGTGTTGCCAGCGCTGGTCTTCCGATGAGGCCATCAGGTGAGAGACATCACGACAGACAACAACATACAGAATAACAAAAAGAAATAAGAACACAATCGAAATGATAAGAAACAATAAAAAAATAATAAAAAAAGACAAGAAGAGAAACGAAAGATTAAACCGGAATTGGAAATACTATTTAGTTTGTTCGAAAAAGCTCATGTAATGAATTACATACACATTTTTTTCAAGTTGCAGAACAAATGTTGCTACGTCCGTAGTGTAGAAGGGATCCTTAAAATGATTGCTTCTATTACAAGCCAGACCCGGTATACTCGGATTACTACAATATATATTACCGAATTCTGTTTTCTATCTAGCAGAAATATTAATAGAGATATCAGAATTATCTTTATATTATGAGCACGATTGAATGCAGTTCGACGTGATTTGATTTGAGAGCCCTGAGTGTAAGTTTTTAACGTAACTTTACGTTACGAACGCGTTTGCGTTTCCCATATAAATAACATTATCATTTACGCGTTCGTAAACGTTCGCGTCAAAAGTAACTTACACTAGAGCCTCAGTGCGTATCTGGTCGGTTATAGTGACCCACATGGGGCACGGACTTGTGAAGATAATTCGTAGTGACCCATGCATGGGGCACCGGACTGTGAACGTGTTAAATTGAACGATTCCATCACAAATAACTGTATAAACTAAATCTTGGGAAAATGTACTCTTATAGTACTTTATGCAATAGTTGTATAAGAGGGTTCAAAAAAGGTGAGTGGCGTGTGTAACAATTTGAGGCGAAGCCGAAAATTGTTAATGTAGACGCCATGAGCCTTTTTTGACCTCTTTATATAACGTTGCATACAATACTTTTTCTACGACTAGGGATTAAATAAAACGCAATATATAACTATTCCAATGCTAACCAAACACAGCAATACAGCATAAAAAAGAGCGGGAAGTTGCATACTGGAGCGGTACCGCGAACATCGAAGTTCGCATATTTCGGGCATCTTTCTCTTTTACTCCAATTAAGGTAGCATGAGAGTGACAGAGACAATCGTCCGAAATTTACGAATATTGTTGTTCGCGGTAGCGCTGCTGACAAATGACAGCCGACAGAACGTAATCATAGACACAGTAAAATATATAATTTTTTCAACTGTCATTTACGTACTTGTGTTTTTCCTTATGTTGGCAGCAATTATTTTAGTTCTGTTACTGCTTCAATCAAACCATATAAATTCAGTTGTTGGTTAGGTTGGCAGTTTTGATTTTCGTTCTATATTTAGTGTTTGCTTATTATTTTTATCTGTTGGATTCACCGCGGCCCTACCGCGAAAAACTATATTCGTAAATTTTGGACGATTGTTTCTGTCACTCTCATGATGCCTTAATTGGAGTAAAAGAGATAGACGCTCGAAACATACGAACTTAGATGTTCGCGATACCGGGCCTAGACACCTCTAGTAGTTGCATTTTACACATAATAACTCTAGGGTCTTTATGAAGTATAGACTAGATAGAATTTTGAGAAATTGCATAAGACATGTTTTTATATTCGTTCGCGGGAGCATATAATTTACAGATAAAAGTACCGGAGTAGAAAAAGGAACTTTATGTTATTCCCCGCGCGTTTTTCCTTATTTGTCGAGAACAATTTGCTACGTAGTACAATGAAGTTAATGGTGCGTAGCCAGGCTTTTATGTCTAGCAATTTTTTACATTATTTCTTTATAATTGGATCTTCTGTATTATCCTATTTACCTGTGTTAATGTCATTAGCTGGAGTAAACAAATAAAACACTCGATTTGCATCAGTTAAGTAAAGTCACTGTCAGTCTTGTGACGACATGCTTTTTTTATTAGCCTGTTTGTGTCGCAATACTGGGCAAAGGCCTTACAACATATTTAATGATATGAAATCTTTATGGAAACCTTTTGCCTTTTTCACATTATAAAATCACTTTGTGTATTGAACACATGTATTGATAATGCTAAATTATCAACACAATGCTATCAATTTTATGTTTAATTTGTTAACAACTCCACGATTGGGTACAGTCAAGGTCAGAGATATCGATACGAACAGAGTGCCAAAATATGTGTACATGCCACTTATTTTCTTAATATTAAAACACATGTGTTATGAGAGGCAGGGCACAGCGAAGTACCATCACGCTTGAGTTTGGAGAAACCAAGTGGGGAAGTGCCTCCTCCTTACAGAAGACCACAGCCATAATAGCACTGCTACCTTTCAGATATGTAGTATTCCTTGTGGTGAGTAAGGTTTCCAGAGCCCCAACCCTTCAACGCGCTTGTGACTCCCCTGGTGTTGCGGGTGCCCATGGGCGACGGTAATTGCTTACCATCAGGCAATCCGTCTGCTCGTTTGCCACCTCTGTCATAAAAAATATTGGGATTTTTTTCCGTATCAATGTCTCGTACGTTAACGTATTTACCAGCGGCAGATAACCATGCAATTCGAATCCTGCCGGCTTTACTAATTTTCCTACGGTTTAGTAGTTTTCTGTACTCATGAAAAATAGGCTTCTCTAACAAAAAGATGACCATTAGTAACCTACAACATTTCCTGGAAACACCCGTTTACTGAACCTAGGTTTATGAATGTTATGAAGTGAGTTGGGATAAGTGCCAACAGGGGATGAGAGCGGCTTCAATTCTTTACAAAATTAGGACTTGTTGTCGGACGAAATGCTGGAATTTACTTATCATTGAATGCGGATGAGATATAAAAAGGCATGACGAATTAAGACTAATGATAATGCATTGAAATAGTTATTTGTTATGCTAGGCTGCAAAGCGGTTATTTGGCACTAGTGTTGAAGTTGAAAACTGAGCAAGCGAAGGAACCTAAGATTGAACTATGAGTGAAGCGTCAAAGATAGATTCCTGAGCGTAGCAACGCCAAATAATTTTGCAGCCATGCGAAACACACGACTTTTCACCTGACTAGAGCGAGGAAAATGCGATAGGCAAGGAAAACAATTAAAAAACACATATTTCATTTTTCCATCTCTTTAACATATCAAACATATGTATCAAATTAAGGATACACACTTAAAACCAAACAAAATAAACAAGAGAATAGGACAAACATTCAAACTTAAAAGTTACATGCACCACAAAGAATTACAATCATCGTATTCGAAATTCGAATGACTTTTGCCCGTTAGCCGATAAAATTGGCTTTTCCACGCAGATTTCACGCTATAAATTAAGGTTTTCCGACCGAGTGAGAAGAAAATAGATGAACTTTTTCAAGTACTTCACTTTCCGAAAGGGAAAAGGAAAACGACATATTTCCGAATACGTTTATTGCTATATATTTTATTGATGTCTTTCCCGTACCCGGAACAAGTTCCGGATATTTGGGAGGCGTATCCGGATCGAGCCAACGTGTAGAGGCCCTTGGGACTATTTAATGAAATGCAAGGAGTACACTAAGCGGATGTTACCCTTGTCCGTGTCATGGGACGCGCACAGAGACAGCACCCGTCATAGTGTAAGGACTGTTAAGTTTTAATGGAATCCAAAATGTACTAGCCTATTGGATGGAAAGGATGGACTAGCTACTGGGCTATTGCATAAAAAACCGGACGGCTGCCTAATAAAATGGTATACAATTTTATTTCAGAAATAATTATAACAGGGCAAACGGTCCTCCGCGAGATGAGCCCGAGATATTTTATTGATTATTGTTAAAAAGTTCTCTATAGAAAAAAGTCCAAAGGTTGGTCCTTTTATTCCAGATTTTCCTTAGCTTACGTTAAACCTACAATATAAAACAACAGAAATGAGTTTGAATGATGGTATTGTTTTAAGTAAAGCCGACAGAAGCGAGACGTATAAAAACGTTACAGATTAACAATTTTTTTGTGAATTGTAAATTTGTTTTCACCTCACTCGCTCGGAAAACCTTAGTTTATAGCGCGAAATCTGCGTGGAAAAGCTTATTTTATCCGCTAGCGTGGAAAAGTCATTCGAATTTCGAAGCCGACTGTTGTAATTCTCTATGGTGCAAATAACTTTTTTTTAAATATAAAACTCCTTCAACGCGTGACTGTCGCCGCTACCGCGAAAAACGATATTCTTAAAATTCGGACTAACGTCTCTGTCACTCTCATCGGAGTAAAAGAGAAAGATGCTCGCAATATACGAACTTCGATGTTCGCGGTACCGGGCCTGAGTTCATATTAACCATAGATAATAACCAATCAGAAACATGATTTGATTACAGATTTTTAACTTCTTTATTTTTAACCTACACTTTATTTTATGTCAAATAGGTTTTATTATAAATACTAATATTTTATGTCAAATTGGTTTTATTGTAAATACTAATAGTATTTCTGTTATAGTATTTATGTAATTTATATATTTTGGCTAATTAATCCATTAAATAAATCACAATTATATTGTTTATTTGATAAAGAAATTGACATGTACTTAATATTGTAATATCTGAACGCAACCGAAAAAAAAGAAAAATTTAAAAAGTTTTAAGTTATCACAATTCACGTAATCGGAAATTTGTCGCATTTGTCCTGTGATAAGCTCTTTGAACTCAATGTTTGAACTATAAAAATGTGTGGTTCTAGCAGCGATGCCGATATGATTTCCCTGAAAAATCGCGCGATATGTTTCTTTTATTGTTTTTCTTGCCGCTCGAATTTTCCTCGCTGTAGTGAGGTGAAAAGATGTGTGTTCCGCATGGCTGCAAAATTATTTGGCGTCTCGTGTCTTGAAAGCCTCGCTACGCTCAGGAATCCATCTTTGAACCATTCGCTTCGCTCATGGTTCAATCATAGCTTCCTTCGCTTGCTCTGCTTTCAATTTCAACACTAACGCCAAATAACCACTTTGCAGCCTTGCATAACAAATAACTATTATTTTTAACGGTTTTTGGCACCGTTTTTCGAACTCAGTGTAACACTACGTGTTTACGCCTCCTATATGAATCCCTTTTGGAATTCCGAATGGGTTTAGGCGTCAGCTAGCGGAGGTCCTCTTCGCTTTTTCTTAACTATAGGGCACAGCGAAGTACCATAACGCTTGAGTCTGGAGAAGCCCAACAGGGGAAGTACCTCCTCCTTACAGAAGACAACAGCCATAATAACACTGCTACCTTTGGTATGTATAGTGTTGTACTCCTGATGGTGAAAGGCCGGCTTGGGAATCCCTTGGTGCTGCGGTTGCCATGGGCGACGGTGGTTGCTTGTCATCATGCAATCCGTCAGCTCGTTTGCCAACTTTCTCATAAAAAAAGATGCTTGAAATATACGAACTTCGATGTTGTTGACTGTTTAGACTATGGGTGTCTCGCGTATTTCCTAACAGAGTGCTTCCCATGTTGAATTATTAATCCTTTGTTGTCACAAACTACTCGTAGTTGGCGTAATTAAACAAATTATGCAAACTATTTGTGGAATCCTCAAGTTGTTTGCTAGCGGGAAATTCTGGAGGGCTGAGATAACAGAATTCGTACGATTGTGTCTCTCACGCTGTTAATTGGAGTAAAAGAGAAAGATGCTGGATAAGCTGGAATTCGATTTTCGAAGGGCATTGTATGTAGTGAGCTTTTTACTTAGTATTTAGCGTTCACTTGTAACTGGTGTGGTAAATAGGTCACCAGAGCTCAGAGCCATGAGTGTAGGTTTTTAACGTAACAAAACGTCACCATCTCGTTTGATTTACCCATAATAACATTATTACTTACGCGTTCGAGACATTTTTTAACGTCAAAAGAAACTTACACTAGTCTGAGCTTTAAAGGGCAAACAACGCGCGAGTGAATCATCTGGAGTTACAGGCTTTCATAATCTACGTTGACTGCTTACCATGAGACGGATCGTATGCTTATTTGCCACTGTTTTAAAATTAAAAAAGAAAAAGAAAAGGGGTTCTTCATTTAAAAGAAGAAAATAATTAATTTAATACAATAATCTAGCTGTATCTCCCGTAGAGCATTATGCCGTCCAAGCTTAGCAAGCACTAATCATGGAGACTTTTTATTAATACTACGACGGTGGCAAACAACGGTCCGCTTAATGTTAAGCAGTCCCCGTTGCCTACGGACCCCTGTAATTTCAGACGATTCACACGCGTGTTGCCTACCATTTAAGATTCTAAGCTTTCTAGCGATCTCACTCACCGACAGGAATACAGAACTATGAGCGTTGGCTCCCCCACGCGACGCCATTTTGTATCATCATAGCAGGCATAGGACGTCCACTGTTGGACATAGACCTCCCCCAGATCGACCCACAGTGAGTGATTTCGCACCACCCAAAGTGGATTCTCGCGATAGTTACCTTGTGGGGGGTCTGCCCACGCCGCGCCTGTGTATAGATATTTATTCATGATATCCATGAACCTTGATTAGTACGGATAATACAGTTCAATGTTTCTTCCCACGCGAAGTCCTGAAAAATAAATACAAAAAAAAACAGAAAATAAATATCCATGTAGTTAGTTGCTGAATAATTCTGTTACTCCCACAAGGTCTTGTTTTAATATAGGGAAACCTCGACAACGCGAACCGTGATACACGACAGGTAGTGAGTAGTGACCCTGCCTATGAAGCCGATGGTCTTGGGTTCAAATCCAAATAAGGGCATTTATTTGAGATGCGGGTTCAAATCCGGCTTCGGATGTCGTTAAGACCTCGTCGCTTTTTCTTAAGTATATGTCATTTTTTTAAATTAAAAATTATCGGCGACAGGTTTGGTCTAGTGGGTTATGGGTAGTCCTGGGTTCAAATCCCAGTAAGGACATTTATATGTGTGATGAGCACATATATTTGTTCTTGAGTCATGGGTGTTTTTTATGTATTTAAGTATGTAATACTTAAATACATAAAAAACACCCGTGTATTTAAGTATGTAAAATAACTTTTTAATACAATTGCTCAAAAGCTCTCTTCATAAAAATATTCCAGAACATTCTTATACAAATTTACTGATATATATAATATACACAATTTGTATATTATATATATCGTTGCCTGAGTACCCACAACACAAGCCTTCTTGAACTTACCGTGGAGCTCAGTCAATTTGTGTAAGAATGTTCTGGAATATTTATTTTTATGAAGCTCTCTTCATAAAAATAAATATTTTTGAGCAATTGTATTAAAAAGTTATTGACATGATGTACTTCGGAAAAATAGACATGTTTGTTTTGGAATTAGGTCTTTTTTATAATTAATCAATCCTGTATTAAAAAATTTTAATGCAGTAATTTATTTTTAAGTAAAACAAAATATATTAAAATTATTAAAAAAATCTGTAATACCTGTTTTAGAGATTGTAAAAATTACATTCGTTTCTATGACATTTTAGACGTTACCTAGATCGTGTTATCGAGGTTCCATTGTAAAATGATTACAATATAAAATTGATATTATCATTATTCGCCGCGCCCACGTCACAGAAAAGAATCTCCTTATCGTATTTATTTACTTTCGTACTTAATACTTTTTTACTGTATAAGTATAGTCAACCAATTTGATTTCTAGGCCACTTCGAACCTTGTCACAGTGATGTTAGTAAAGATCTTTTGGGTCTTTCGTATAGATTTTCGCTGTGACAAGGAACTCAGTGGCCTATAAATCAAATTGGTTGACTATACCTTAAAAAAAAAAAACATTTAATATACTGTGTGTAAGTCTAATACGGGCGAAGAATTAAACTAGACATAGGATTTACCAGTATAATCATTAACCAAAAGGTTTTTCTTTAATTATACCTGTTATACATATGTAATTAATTTTTGTAAAATTTCTGAGCAGTAATGTACTGCGAACATTGCGCGATATGAGCTATTGAAACTAACTGTCAACGAGTGTTTAACTCGAGTGTGTTGCATTACATTGCGGGCCGATATTTTTATATGGATAATTTTTTTATTGTACTTCTAAGCAAAAGTTATCTAAATATATTTCTCATGTCCTATTCTACCCTCCGTTAAGAGATTCGCCCGTATAAGATTTACACACTGTATAAAAATTTTGACTATCCGTCAGTCCAAACTAGGCTGAGCCTGTATCTTAGCCAACTGCGAGTGCGGTTTAACAAAATGAGAAAATTAGCTAAGTAAGACATTAAAATAAGGTGACACGTAAGTTTATGCATTTACTATACTATTTTTTTTTTTACGTAGTCTATGTTGTGTCCCACTGCTGGGCAAAGGCCTCCCCTCGCTTTAGCCACTCGTCGCGGTCTAGTGCATGCTCCCGCCAATCGCGACAGAAACCATCCAGGTCATCCCGCCACCTCCTTTACTATACTATACTAAACTATAATTTACTGTACTAAAATTTAAAAATATTGAGATTAGAAGCGAGTTGGGATGTGTGTGGGAAGAAGTATAAAAGTGAAATAAAATACAATATAGCAGAAACAATGTGAAATATAGACTGTATATTTTTTTACAAAAAACCTGCACTTGGTCTTCATTAACCAGGCTGCCGGTTCGTTTTCGGGCATATTTCTCTTTTACTCCAATTAAGGCGTCATGATAGCGACAGAGAGAATCGTCCGAAATTCACGAATATCGTTTTTCTCGTTAGCTTTCTGGATCTCTTTATTAGTATTGAAACCGGACATGTTCGAGTTAGGCTGTAAAACACTAGATGACATTAGACCTTAGCCAGCAAATGCGGGTACGATATATTGTATGGACATTACCTATACAAGTCTTATATCATCATCAGACATAGAAGTTTTGGTGGCAATAACGTCAATTAAGTAAGGGCTTACCTACCTTATCCGATATAAAATTTATCGATGCTTATTTCGAAGTGACATTTCATATTGGCTAAGTTGACTAGATAATTGTAAATTAACTAATATATGATGATTATCACTCATCGATGTTATCTTTATACATTTTAGGAGTTTTAAAATTCAAATAAAAATCAACCTTTACAACTAAAAATATTTTATCATACTGAATTGTTTTCCATGCAAAGTAAACTGAAACCAAGAAGTAAAGTAATTTGCATATTCATAAGATACGTTGTCTCACAGTCGTAACTAAGTACTGTCATAAGAAAGTGCAACTTATCGATAATATAATATCGTGTGGAAGTTTCTAGCTAAATTTTATTCGTGCATATAGATAAGAGGTTTATTATAGCTTTTTTGTAAGCATAACCAGCATAGCAAGTGCAAAATAAAGGTTTAATAACTCCCGTATGGTGCGGGGCTGCTGGGGTGATTAGAATACCATCCCATCTCCTCCCGCGGGTAGTTAGAGGCGACAAAGAGAAAAAGTCGGCGGTTGGGCAACCCGATTTACAGCTACTGCGGTCGCCAACCCTACCAGACGTGGTGACTATGGCAACTGCCCCCCAAGATGATACAAGTCATATTTGGGCATATGTCCAGCAGTGGACGTCTTACGGCTGAACACTTTGAAAATGCGGTTACACGCAGATAACGATTAATTAAACGACTCTAATAATACGTAACGCATAGTATAAATCGCGCAGATTGTGGAGACCCTTAGTAATGGTACCGTCGGGGCGTGGGAACACTAACGTCTCTGTCCCGCGTTTTCTTAGCGCTCCCATATAAAATTGCATGCTGCGGACGCGCCGCGTTTACGCAGCTCGCAGCCTGCCGATTGCTATGGAATCGCCCAGAAAACGTCGAGCGGCACCGCCGCCGAGTGTGTCCGGGCCCTAAATGGTCGTTACTTCATTTGCTTTAGGATAAGACATGAAGTCGTGAGTTTGCTAGTTTATCTGTGTTTTACAGGATACATTTTCAAGTGACCTTCGGCCAAAAAAAAATACGTGTAAATCTGATACACCCTTTCTGATACTACGAGTACCATCGGATAATCTATTCCCTGACTTTAGGAAAGGATAGTAGAACATCCGGATTGTTCGGGTAGACAATAAAATTAAAAAAAAAAACATAAATATACCTACCTATATATAGTTGTCAGAGTCCCCCGACACAAGCCTTCTTGATGTTTATAATGAGGCTCAGTCAATTTGTGTAATAATTAAAAAATACATTTTTTATGTTGCTTTTTCGTTATTATCGAAATTCTTTTCCATTTTGACTATGGGCTCTTAACGTTGCAATCTCGGGGGCCTTCGTCCCAAATAAAGTAATTGGTTTCCTATCTTTGATCAGTTTTCTGCGGGAATTTCTTTTAAATACAGATTCCGTTAATTCAACGGCTGCTTGATAAAATAATGATGGACTTTTTGATGAACCGTTTTGGTTTATCAGTAGTACATTTATGTTGAATATTGAATGAAATATTTTGAGATAATTTAAATCGAAAGAAAAATAGAAAAATTTGACTCGAAGCGGGACTCGAACCCACAACCACTGGATCACTAGCCCAGTGCACTTCCAATTGTGCTATCCGAGTACCGCTTAGACTTGTCAAATTTCCCTATCTTATCCTTCGTAGTATACGTCATCATGGGTGACGTGTAGTCACATCTACCGTTAGCGTATTGAACACTTAACGGCATCGAAGTCTCAATTTACATTGAGAATTCATCGATAACAATGTGCTACCCCTTTCTAAATTATTCGAGTCAAAATTTTCTATTTTTCTTTCGATTTAAATATCGAAGATAATCTTACACAAAGTGACCTAATTATACAGTAAGCTTAATAAGGCTTTAGGACCTAGGTATGTCCTTAAACTACGTTCAACAATGGGAGGTAGCGCACAGCGATCACCATCACGCTTGAGTCTGGGGCAGCCCAACTGGAGAAGTATCTCCTTCTTACAGAAGCCCACAGCACTGCCACCTTCCTCGTATGTACTGTTGTGTTCCTGATGGTGACTAAGGTTTCCAGAACTCCAATCCCTTAATTCGGCAACGCGTTTGACTCCCCTGGTGAAGCGAATGCCCATGGGCGAGGGTAACCGTCTGCTCGTTTGCCACCTTTGTCATAAAAAAGGCTTTTCGGTGAAATGTTTAATAGATACGTATACTTAAATGCTAGTTACATTTTAGAGATTTTCTTTTTTGTTACCACAGTACAAAATATATGGAATATGGTAAAAAATTAGGCAAAAAATCTTAAAGAAAATCAATAGGATCAGGGTGTAATAGGGTGTTTCTTGATAAAGTTGATGGAGAGGTAGAAGCCTAATCAGATAGTCCGATTAGATCCGCATAACACATAAGCCTCCCACAAATATGACATGTATCATGTTGGGGGTAGTTGCCAGAGTCGCCACGCTTGGCGGGCAGTTGGCGACCGCAGTAGCTGTAGATTGGGTTTCGACGGACGCTGCTGCCCGTCCGTAGGATTTTTCCCTTTGTCGCCTCTTACGATACCCGCGGGAGGAGATAGGGTGGTGCTATTCTAGTCAGCCGGCATCACGCGACAATCCTATTATCTAAGAGCAATGATAACGGTTCATTTTAGAGAAATGGCCATATAAAGTGACCCCGTTTTTATTGCTCTTTAGTAATCTTTGCAGTTTTCGAGAAATGAAAATATCATTTCCAAGCTCTTACTTTACTTTTCTTTGAACTTATTTCATTTTGCTTTAAATAAAGACAGTTAAAATTAAATGCATCTAATTGAAATTAGCTTTTGAGAACGGTTTATATTTCAAAGGCTATCTAGGTAAGGTTTTCTCTACTCGAGCTCAAAATTGGATTGTGATTATAAACTAAGCATATTATACGCTTTAAAATTGGATTTGCTACGTCTTTAAAGATAAAATATCTTTTTCTAGTCCAGCACTTCAATATGCCAATTACATAGCTAGTTGATAACGGTATCTAGACTTAGTACATTTCTGAGAGGGCTCCAAGGCTGTTATAGAATTGCTATTATCAAAATTATAAATGTGGAGTAAACTGACAGCAGTTTTTATATATTTGACAGGTCGTTTGACAACTGCTGTCAGTTTACTCCATTTAATTAAAATTTTGATTAGGTCTGCTGGCAGTCATACAATATATACATATAATACAACTGTTTTTTAATGCGTCGTTTAAGCTAGGCCTTATTGGAATTAGACCGGTTTCTTCACGATATTTTCCTTCATCGAAAAACGACTGATAAACAGCAAATAATTTTTAATAAACTCACCAGCATTATGTCGTGCATTCAAACCACGTGCGAACTCATTCATAATTTAATCATATATTTTTTTGGTATCTTCATCTTATCTCTTAATTATTTTTAATTGTAAATAGACACTAAATATACTAACTGGCCATCCAGAGTCCCATTAACGAAACACGCTGCTGCGTTGAATTTGTTAACCAATTTTAATAAATGCATTCACACTTTCAGCCATTACAATCTCCTCTTAGAGTTTATGGCAGAGGCTCTAGTGTAAGTTTCTTTTGACGTATGACCCAGGACCATCGGCTTCATAGGCAGGGTCACTACCCACTAGGCCAGACCGGTCGTCAAACGTTATACGTTATGTGTCTTTGGTCATAATATCCAGTTGATATTTAGTAAGTCAATTTTTTTCCTGTCTCTTGTCAGATCGGCTGGAAGTACACCAACGCGTGGCTGGCGGGCAATTTCTGCTGTAAACTGCTGCTGGTGATGCGGGCGTTCGGCCTGTACCTTTCCTCCAACGTGCTCGTCTGCATCTCTGTCGACAGGTGAGTAATCTTCACTAACAGACTGAGCGTATCTTAAAATTTTTGCCACTTTTCTCGACTTCAAATATTTTGGTAAATTTTATGTTTTTTTCTTGTCAAAATCGCGAGCTGATTCGATTTATGCAAGAAAAAAATGTGTCCCAAAGATTTTTTCCCTATTGTGTTACCTTTTTCTATATATTTTCTATGGAGGTAACATAATAGGAAATGTATGGAATTTTATGGAATATTTAAAAAAATTTAGGTCGAGAAAAGTGGTAAAAATTAAGCGAAACGTTCGACTGCGTGTCTAAGAGTTAAAAAAAAAATAGTGCACCCAATTAGTGAGAGTAGTTAAGTTAAATCACTGTCAGTTTCGTGACGACAATTAAGCATTAAGTTTCGATAAGAACGTGCTTTTGATGTTCATTTTATAATTTTCAATCGATTACAAACTAATGAAAGGCAAAAAGTAGATCTTCATAAATATTTCATGCTTATTTGTCGTCACGAAACTGACAGTTAACTTTTCTTAACAACTTTCGCTAATTGGGTGTACCAAATTTTGAAAACTCCCATCTGCTCAGAGGCTCTAGTGTAAGTTTCTTTTGACGTAAAAAAACGTCTCGAACGAGTAAGTGATAATGTTATTTATATGGGAAACTCTGACGGGATGCTCACATATTGTTACGTTAAAAACTTACACTCAGGGCTCAGATCCGCTTGAGCTACAGTCAGCGTCAATAGTAATGTATGAAACAACTTTTTTTTTTAAATCTATGTGTGCAGTTATTCTTAACCCTAAATCCACTGACATGGTTCCTAAGAACCAATCTTTGTATGTCTTATAGTTCCATATTTCCGCATACCGACCAATCTAAATCACCCTGTATAGTAAACGTGACCCATTTTGTTAAAGGAAATGAAATAATATTGCTCTATTCATTCAATACTCACGGTTGATGAAGAAGGTCAACTCAAGAATAATATGTAATTTTTCGTAGGTACAGTCAGCAGCAAAAGTGGCTGAGCGGGTGAAATGTTCACAATGACCTACTCGCGCTCTTATTCTCTTGACAATAGAGATGTGTTGACCTTATTTTGTACACCTCAACCACTTAGCCACTTCTGCTGCTGACTATACAAGCTTTTATTGCTGACTGTACTTTTTTTTTGCATAAAAATTCATTTTAAATTATGAATACAGAGTGAAAATCCAGGGCGTCAACAGAATGATTCGACGATTAGTGAAACATTATGTATTCGTGTCAAGTCCTGAATTTACATTTCACAATCGGCCTATCGTTAATTGGTTATTTACATACGTAATACAAAATTTAACTTGATTGTTATACATATGTCATACTCGAATTAAATGAGTTACTGACAAAAATTAACATTTATTGCCGACTGTACTTTTTTTTTGGGGTCGAAAAGTGCTCGAGTGGAGTTCACGGACTAGCAAGCGCAGCGTAGGACGTCCACACACAAGATGGACAGACGACCTCATTAAGGTCGCCGGAAGACGCTGGATGCAGGTCGCTTCCAACCGGTACATGTGGAGGTCCAAGGAGGAGGCCTATTTTTAGCAGTGGACGTCTTATGGCTGAGATGATGTACTTTTTTTACCCAATCAACAATTATACTTTGAGAGGATTCTATACTTCTCTAGGAGTGTGACACGTGTTTATCTTCTGTTTTTTTATTAGATTTTACGGCTACCCCAGCATCAGATCAGATCGGTGGTACCATAATATTGCATTGTCACCAAACTTTCATATGTGACCTACATTTCAGCTCATTCGGTTAAGGGCACCTGCTTGTAAATTGAGTTGCAAGATTTCATCCGAACATACTTACACTGCAAGTTAAGTTAAATAGAAGCTTGTAGTCTTGAGGTGATCTGTAGGTGAACTAAAGTCACCGACATAGCCCACCAGGTTAGCAGGCTGAAGTGGAAATGGGCAGGCCAGATTGCACGCAGAGAAGATGGCCGATGAGGTCGAAAAGTGCTAGAGACCACGGACTGGCAAGCGCAGGACGTCCATCAAGATGGACAGATGACCTCATTAAGGTAGCCGGAAGACGCTGCATGCAGGTCGCTGCCAACCGGTATATGTGGAGGTCCAAGGGAGACCTATGTTCAGCAGTGGACGTCTTATGGCTGAGATGATGATGAAAGAGTCTTCAGTAAAAATATCTCTATCTTTATTTTTGTTTTGGCTAGTTTTTCCTATACATAATATATGTTTTTAGGCGGAAAATTACGGTCCACTTTTGTCTCTATTTCTGACTTCGACATTCATAAGAGTCGAGTTCTCTGACAACGCCAATCTAACTCGTTTCACCAAAAATATTATCTACAAGTATTATTATCATCATCATCTCAGCCGGATGTCGCAACTGCTGGACATAAGCCTCCCCCAAATTTAACTTGTATTATCTTGGGGGGTAGTTGCCTAGTTGCCATAGTCGCCACGCTTGGAAGGATTGGCGACCGCAGTAGCTGTAGATTGGTGTTGTAAGAGGCAACAAATGGCTGCAAACCCGCCTGTCAAGCGTGGCGACTATGGTAACTACCCCCAAGATGACACAAGTCATAAATGTGGGAGACCTATATCCAGCAGTGGACTGCATACGGCTGAAATGTATTATAAACACAGACCAGTAAACCTATAGACAAGTATTGCAGGGCACTGACGATCATCAGTCCGTATGCGCTACAAGGCTTATATAATTCCCGGTCGCGCGCAGTGCCGTTCAGTTGCGTCCAAGTATCTGACCTGCGCGCAGTGCACATTGTTACTACACTAAAAAAATTATAATTATAATAAAAACGTTGACATCATGTGTCATTGTACTGTAAGATGGTGTGGTATAAATTCTAAGACATCAAATTACAAGAAAGATGGTATAACATTCCACAGATAAGTCAAAATGATTATATTATTGAAAAATTATTTGTTCCTAGCGGAGTTCATTTATACTGGTCGCTTACAGAAGTAGATAGTTTGTTCGTCTCTTTTCATCATATTGTAAATACAGTGTGCTATTCCTGTCTTACGAAGCCACGTGTAGCTCTAGTGATGTGCTGATGTCGTTACCGTATTAACCGTAATCGTGTGCTTAGGATTACCGAAGGTGTACCGAATTTACAAAATATAATAGAAATCAGGGATACGCACTAAATATATATATATATATATATATATATATATATACGAATATATATTTATATTTCAGTAGTTTATATAGTATATCATATTTAATACTAACTAGTAGTAGTAGAATATGTATGTACGCATACTTAGTTTTATGTAGTGGAGTGTAGTGGAGTGGAGAGTCATAAAATGGGCCTGATGATGAACTTCGAAGAAGTCCCAGGGCATTCATAGCTGGATTGAGATAGAGGTATGTTATGGGGGCTTTTTAGAATCCACTTGGTGAGTACTTGGGTCCAGTGTCATAGAATGGGCCTGATGATGAACTTCGAAGAAGTCCCAGGGCACTCATAGTTGGTTTGAGATAGAGGTATTAGAGGTATGTTATGGGGGCTTTTTGGAATCCACTTCGTAAGTACTTGTGTTCAGTGTCATAGAATGGGCCTGATGATGAACTTCGAAGAAGTCCCAGGGCACTCATAGCTGGTTTGAGATAGAGGTATGTTATGGGGGCTTTTTAGAATCCACTTGGTGAGTCCTTGGGTCTAGTGTCATAGAATAGCACACCAGTGCGCGACCCATTCTCCAACAACGGGTATTAACGACATCTGACCCCGCACAATCTGGTGTACCAGAGTGGCGGGGATGTTCGCGCTGACAAGCGCCCTTCTGAGAATATAGTTTAACTTAACGTAGCATGGCGGGACAAGCGGCCAGCGCCCGAAGAACACGGGAGTCCATGGTGGCCGAGGTGGTCTACAGAGAATCTTTAGGGGGCACAGCTATGGTCTACACTACACAAACAACATACGAATAATGTATCTCTAGTGATTAAATATGTATTTTATTTGAAACCCTTGTATTTTTATACAAAAAAAACAAATTACGTATTAACTTTAATATATTTGCAAGATTCCATTCATACAATTTGTCCTATTTTTGAATTAGGGACTGTTTAGACAGCAAGTGATATTCTGGCCTCGTTCCTCACCTTCAGTCCGGTCGCCTAACTGATACTCATCCAGGATGACTAGTATTTGCAGTAATGCACTATTTACATACAATAACAATTTAATTAGTAACTAATTAATTAATTCAAAAAGACATTTTTTTAAATAGGCTGTTAATTATAAAAGTTATTCCAACCCACATTATGATATGTACGAGAGTGGTTTATGAACAAACAAACCACTCTCGTACATAATATTATAATCGTTATTTTGGTCAAAAAAATTGTACCATTTCGCATCGTAATTTGTACTCTTTTCTGGAGCTCTTATTACTGTCATACACATTTAATTTTTAGATTATTACACCCTTAGTATTTTAACCTATACTTTTGAAGTAAGTTAAAATAATATTACTATACCTACTGATTTATATTTATAGTTACTTTTGTTTACCAAACATAAATGACTACCGGTTAGGCTTCCGGTAAAAAACATGTCCCATCACTACACGCTCAAGCGGCCGCGCGTCGTCCTTGAGACAACCAATCGCAGCGACGTTAACGCCCTCCCGCCCCTCACGTTTCACCTCTTGTGTTGGCAGCTTGTATCGCGAACAACATTGCGACTCTATGGGTAGTTCTCTGTGATTATAAATGCGAAAGTAACTCCCTCTGTTTGTCTGTCTGTCTGTCTAGTACCTCTTCACGCTTTGAACGCTGAACCAATTGGGATGAATTAGGTATGGAGAGAGTTTACGCTACGAGAAAGGACATAGGATAATATTTATCCCGCAACCATACGTTAAAGACCGGCATGGCTGGCCGAAGGATTCATAGACGCGTCGTCGTCGGAACAATTCGGAAGTTCTGAGCTTTCACGAAGAGAAAGGAATTTTACAAATCATCATCATCTTCCTCCCGCTGTCCCGGCATTTTACTCATAGCGCCCGTAGTCCGCTTGGCAACTACATCGTAAACCATTTTAATTTTTTTCATAGACAAAGAGCTACTACAGTTTTCCTTTTTGACACCGGGAAAACAAAGCTCTTCTTATATTGGGCGTAACCTTTCATAGCAGTTTTGTGAATACGAAAGTTGCTATCTCGGGCCGGGGCGGGTTGTTTTATCAAATTTACGCGTCGCTGCTTTGAAACAAACAGATTGTAGGACCGTGACATAAGTTTGGTTGAGGGGCAAAATGGACGAATAAATCCATTTGATTTTTTATTTCCTTGTTTTGTTACACGTTTTGAGACTATAAATTGTATGCAAGGGCACTCAGTTTTAAACCTTATTTCAATGGGTTTAAGTTATTATATGAACACAATATACATATTTCTGTTGCCTGTACAATACGCCTCAAAACGCAAAGATATACTCTTGTTGCGCCATTAGCCCAGTCCCGTCCGTGCCTCAAGTGCAGAAGCAGAGCGCGCGTTTGCCTCGGTAGCGGCAAATTTGCACGTCCACACTTAACGAATGCCGCGCGAGGAAATTGGCTCGCGAGACCGTGTGTTCTGTGGGGACACGGCTATTGTAAAAATCGTTAACATTTTTAACCCGAACTTCGAGAAATGTTTTTTTTTTTTTTTTTTTTATGACAAAGGTGGCAAACGAGCAGACGGACTGCCTGATGGTAAGCAATTACCGTCGCCCATGGGCACTCGCAACACCAAAGGAGTCACAAGCGCGTTGCCGACCTATAAGTGTGTTGGAGCTCTGGGAACCTTATTCACCATCAGGAACACAACACTACATACCTGAAAGGTAGCAGTGCTATTATGGCTGTGGTCTTCTGTAAGGAGGAGGTACTTCCCCAGTTGGGCTGCTCTAGATTCAAGCGTGATGGTACTTCACTGTGCCCTACCTTCAAAATTCTTCCTTCAAAGATTTAGATTGTGACTTTTCTAAGTATCTGAGTAACGTGACCGTTTAATTTTTTGTATACAACGACGGTCGTTAATAAGCATACGGACCGCCTGATGGCAAGAAGTTACCGTAGCCTATGGACGCCCGAAACTCTAGAGGATTCACACGCGCGTTGTCTACCCTTTAAGAACCTATAAGCTCCTTTTTTGAAGAACCTCATACTGTAGTCTAGGGAAAACCTCGGCAGGGAGTTCATTCCACAGCCGGAGCGTTCGCGGGAGGAAATTCCTCTTAAACCGCTCAGTGCGCGACCCTTTAAGCTCCATAAATATACGAATATTTTATTTATAAATGCATGTATGAGCATTTTATCTGAGTGTACAGTCAAAAAATTTGATTTCTGGGTAGCAATTCTGGGCCATCTGTCACAGTGATATAAAAAAAAAAATCGCACTATTTATTTCAGAAAAAAAACTTATAACTAGATTACAGTAATTGCAAATCTCTTTGCGAGATTGTGCACGGTTACTCTTCTCGCATGTGTAGGAACGAAGTTTAACATCTGTTTAGAGATTAGGTATAAACAAATTAGCTTAGGTATAATAGTTGTACATGTTTACATATTTCATTTGTTTACATGTTTTCCCGTGTATCGGTCGATTGTAAAATACAATTTTAGAATATTGCCGATTTGACTTGTTTTTTTTTTGTTTCTAGTGACTTTAATAATTCTTTAGGCATTTTATTTAATATTTCTGGTAGAATATACAAACAGGTTCTTTTGCCGTAAATATTGTTAGTTGACGGCACAGCATACTAAGGTAGGTGTTGAAGTTGACGTAGTTTACTAGATCTTACAGCTTTTTTAATTTAGGTATTTGACTACAATGTTGATTTATAATTCTTGCGTCGACTTTGTCATAAACATACTTTGTCATATTAATATGAGATCTCGTGGTCTTCATTTACTATTTCACCGTGACAAGGTAACAGAGGGAACAAATTTTGCTATCTCTCATAGTTTCTGACTTCCCCCTACTGACCCATTTGGATTGACCTGTATATCAACTTATAAAAAAGTAGTTTTCAAAGTTTAAGTAGCGGAAACTAAGCGGAAAGTTAGCGGTAAAGCCAGCCTTCAAAGCAAAGTAAATACGTATCTTAGGATATTATGTACAAACCATATTTCGTTTAAGGAAAATATGTAAACATAAATAATTACGGTCTAGTTTCTCCTCCATGTTTGTACAGAAAACTACGAATAATAAATAATATGAAACCCAGACTCGATTCCTAAACAAATAGGAATTAACATCCTTGTATTTATATAGTCGATTTTAATGTTTCAAGGTATTTTTTTTCGTGAAACCCTGCTCAAGCTTGTTCAACTATTTGTTTTTTTTTTTATTTGGAACATTTTATATTTGTTCTGGTGTAGTGGCTGGAGGAAGGACATTTAACTGTGTAATGAGCACAGATATTTGTTTACGGTAGATACAGTAGATTTGTTGGATATGATGGAGAAATTCGCAACCTTTGGGCAAGCCTTTGTAGCTCAGTTGGCAGAGCGATGGGCATGTATCCCAGAGTTCGACCCTCGCGACTCCTTTAATTATAAGAAATATAAAAAATCACCTAAAATCAAAACAATAAATACATTAGAAAAACCTAACCTAGGGTGCCGCCGCGGCGCTCAGGCTGCCGGTGGTTAGGGCTGCAGACAGAGGAACCGCCGTACTATGCGCGCCGTGTCCAGGATTACCGCCTTCTGAATCCGACCCTTGATCCAACCACAACGTAAGTCTCTCAAAGTGTTGGTCGAGACTCGTCGCTGCAAGACGGTTGGTGGAAGTGGAAACAACCCTCTACTTGTCCGTATAATATTATGAGAACCACAAGCGTCGCAAGTATGTAGTTCTGGATAGTAGTTACATATTTGCAGGGGTTGAAACCCTGGGACCTTGGGGCCCAAGTGCGCGCCGACTCTACAAAGAGATATCGGCTCGGCGCGTCTTATAGAGGTTTCTGGTGACCAGAGGGCTGGCCACTATTTCGCCCAACGGATTAGCATTGCTATCCAGGCGCGGAAACGCGGCCAGCCTTCTGGGCACCCTACCTAATGACCAGGACCTAGGTCATTTTTTTATTTATAGTTAAGTTTTTAGTTAGTATCTTTATTATGTTTTTATCTTATATTTTGTGTTAATAATTAATAAATGTATTATTGACACGTAATAACACTAATAGTGTACCTACCCGTTACATATCATTAAATTGTCGAAAGGGCCTCTACGCGTTGGCTCGATCCGGCTCAGCATACGCCACTCAAATGTCCGGAACCCCATTGTTCTGTGTACGGGAAAGAGATAATAATAATACCACGATAATTTAACATACTAAATTAAGTAAATTAAGTGAGTTAAAATTTTGCATTGTTAAAATACCTATCTGAAAATACAGGCAGAATTCATGCGAATTGCATTATTGTTGTATACATATAATGTTACTTACTTACTTACGTACCAGGAATAAATAATAATCCATATTTTGTGTCTGTGAAAAACCTACTAATAACACAAATATATATATTTTTTTTATGACAAAGGTGGCAAACGAACAGACGGATTGCCTGATGGTAAGCAATTACCATCGCCCATGGGCACCCGTAACACCAGGGGAGTCACAAGCGCGTTGCCGATCTTTAAGAGGGGTTGGAGCTCTGGGAACCTTACTCACCATCAGGAACACAACACCACATACCTGAAAGGTAGCAGTGCTATTATGGCTGTGGTCTTCTGTAAGGAGGAGGTACTTCCCCAGTTGGGCTTCTCCAGACTCGAGCGTGATTGTACTTCGCTGTGCCCTACCTCTCATTGTTGGACGTAGTTTAAGGACATACCCGGGTCTAAATAAAATTTCGATTGTTTTCGGGAACGGAACACAAAAAGTTCGCAAGCGATACCTGCTAAAAAAAAATTCTCAGAACTTGTCTACTCGAGTGCTCGTAAGTGAGAAAGCAAATATCTCAAATATAAGACAACTACAAGAAATTATGCGTTAAGGATCATAGAAACAATGTGTATATAAAATAGCTTATTCTGGCAAACGCACTAACGCCATCTATCACGGGTAAGTATAGGTTAGTTTATTTGTTTACTTAAAACTGTTGGTGTCAAAACTCAACAGCCCTCGCTACAAATACGGGCGACCGTTGGGTCTTGGTTCTATTGATGTGGCCCACGCATGGGATACGGGCGGCCGGTTATTAATGCTATTGTTTCTTTAGTCTGTTATTTCTGTAATTCTGTGTATTTGTACTCGTATTATACTTTATTTATGTTACATCTGTTACTTCCCCGGGCCGGGCGGTATGTGTAAATGTATAATATACAAAACACAAAAAGGTTAGGTTAGTTTCGCGGGCTAGGTTTCCGCAACTTTGTGGTCATCACACATATAAATGCCCTTATTGGGATTTGAACCCAGGACCGCTGGCTTCATAGGCAGGGTCACTACCCACTAGGCCAGTCCTGTCAAAAAGGATAGTGACATTATATTCTTCTGTTGAAGACGAGATTCTTCCAGAGGATTCCTTTCCTCCGCCAAGAGCATGAACTCGGAACGAAGCGCATTACTGTCATAACAGAGAAAATCGCTCTAGATTTATGAATATCGAGTTTGGTGGTAGTCCTTGATGCAGGGCATTTTAGACTGTCTCCAGTTCAGTAGGGCACAGCGAAGTAACATCACGTTCGAGTCTGGAGAAGCCCAACTGGGCAAGTACCTCCTCCTTACAGAAGACCACAGCCATAATAGCACTGCTACCTTTCAGGTACTTATGTAGTGTTGTGTTCCAGATGGCGAGTAAGGTTCCTAGAGCTCCAACCCCCCTTAAAGGTCGGCAACGCGCTTGTGACTCCCCTGGTGTTGCGGGTGCCCATGGGCGACGGTAATTGCTTACCATCAGGCAATCCGTCTGCTCGTTTGCCACCTTATGTCATAAAAAAAAAGTTCGACTTTCGCTTGAGGCAGTGGATTTATCAATTTCACATTATTTTCAAGCAAACCGATCGGAGTACAACGCAGTTAATCTGATCGGTGTGCATTTGATATATTTTGAAATGAACAACCTCATGGAATCCGGGTTTGTCGGTCGAAACCCGGGTTTTATCCGACCCGGAACATAGGAGGATACCCGGGTTGCATTCCGTACCTATAAAAGCAAAACCGCCACTGGCTTCCTCTCACATACTATAATTTATGATGGGATCTGTAACAGTATGTACAGTCGCCATCAAATATATCGGGGGCAGCCTAGGTATTCAAAAATATCGCAACATGCACTTTATAGTCTTGATAATAGAGTTGTTGTTCCGATATTTGTGACCACCTCCACAGCTCCGATATATTTGATAGCGACTGTACTTATTTTACACTAATAAGTAATAATCATCTCAGCCATAAGACGTCCACTGCTGAACATAGGCCTTCCCCTTGGACCTCCATATGTACCGGTTGGAAGCGACCTGCATACAGCCTCTTCCAGCTACCTTAATGAGGTCGTCTGTCCATCTTGTAGGTGGACGTCCTACGCTGCGCTTGCCAGTCCGTGGTCTCCACTCAATTTTTGAACCCATCTGCCATCTTCTCTGCGTGCAATGTGGCCTGCCCATTGCCACTTCAGCTTGCTAACCCGGTGGGCTATGTTCGCTTTAGTTCGCCTACGGATCTCCTCATTTATGATTCGATGACGTAGAGAAACTCCGAGCATATCTCCATAGCTCGTTGAGCGACTTTTGAGCATTAAAATACTCGGTTATGTATGATAGACTTAAAAAGTTTGAATGCCATTATTATTAAATCTGAAATCGAAGCCATGGTTCCTAAGAACATATTTCGCCATCTCTCATAGTTTTCGACTTCCCCCACTGACCCATTTGGATTGATCACCCTGTATACATGTCGACGTAAACAAGATAAGTATGAGTAAGTACGGAAAGAGGTTGTTTATGAGAGGAACTCGACTAATATGATCTTCAAGTTAGAAATGCCATCGGAAATTAAGCTATTATAGTACCCGTACCTTGAGTTGTGACATTAAGGTTTTCGATAACGAGTATCGAGTTTACTATCTGAGCCCTGAGTGTAAGTTTTTAACGTAACTTTACGTCACGAACGCGTTTGCGTTTCCCATATAAATAACATTATCACTTACGCGTTCGTAAACGTTACTAGAGCCTCTGTGCATCTCGCTTGTACTATTTTTATTAGTAAACACTACACTTGCTAAATGGGATAAATAATAAATTGTCAATTGACCATTTCTTATTTCACCAAATAATATGATTCGCAAAATTATCATTTGTCGAATAAGCAAGTTTGTGGTCAAATTATGAAGACATAAGTCTGTATGGTTGCAACTTTAATTTGGGGCAGATTATTAACAGGTAAGTTACAAGATTAGATTATCAGTAAAAAATTGTCAGTTTGCAGTTCCACCTAACACTCCTCCTCGCTGCGCTCGTCGTCGTAGGTACCTAACGGAGGCCTAGGTTTTTTTCCATGATTAGGCTATTTGTCTTTTTACGTGACACAAAATATACCTAAGTTTTTTCTATTGTGTATAAATGTAATATATCAACTATACTTATATACAGGGTGAATTTTAAATCGTGAATCGTAACCACGTTTATCGGTAAAGCTACTTAAGGCTAATACGGAGCACTAGTGTTTTGAAATTGATTGATGAAATTAATTGTGAACAAAAACAGAAAGTGCGTCCCCACTTGTCATCCGCCTTGGTCACCCTACACAAGTCACGTGACTTGCAACGCAATGTTTATCTAAGTGCAAAGGTTATCTTATCAATCTTATTATGCAACAAAAGCATAGTGCAATTTGTTAATTAAACACTCAAAATCATCCTATAAGTTTACTCACATAAAAAAGAAACAGATATTGCAACAAAAAAAATATTTATTTACACATATTTTAATAAATGTTCGAAATGCTGGCCCTGGACTTCCAAACACAAATTTGCTCGTCGCCTGAGATTGTTCTTTACTCTTCTTAACACAAAAACGTCGGCTTTTACTGCCTCAAAAGCTCTTACGATTTTTTGACGCAGTTCCGCTACAGTTTCAGACGGTTGTTCATAAACTCGCCGTTTGATATCTCCCCAGAGATAAAAATCTAAGGGAGTCAAATCGGGACTTCGCGGTGGCCATAAGATAGGCCCGTTTCGTCCAATCCAGCGGCCTGGGTGCTCTCTGTCCAGATGAGCACGAACTTCGCGGTGGAAATGTGCCGGGGCTCCGTCGTGCTGATAATGCAAATTAATCAAGTACTCTTCCGGCACTTCTCTTAACAAATCTGGTACCACATTCATCAAAAATTGGAGTTAGTTTTGTCCATTTAATCGTGCATGCATCATTCAAAATACCTGCCCACACGTTAAGACTGAACCTTACTTGATAAGCATCTCTTCTCGTAACGTGAGGATTTCTTCTACTCCACCAATGCTCATTATGAACATTAAATAGCCCGATCCTCGTGAACGTTGCCTCGTCAGTCCATAGTATGTTCATGTCCAGGTTTTCTAATAGCCAACGGCACATGGCCCTCCTTTTTCCGTAATCAGCCAACATGAGATCTTGGACTGGCTGAAAGTGGTACGGATGTAGTCCTGACGCATTAAGCAGTTGCCAAACGTAACGTTGACTTACGTGAAAAAGACGTGCAGGAGCTCTAGTACTCGCTTGAGGTTTACGATTAAAAAATAATCGTATGTTTCTGTACAGCCTATCCGGAAGAAGTCGTGGTCGACCGCGAGCCTGAGCGTGCACAGGCTCAGTAAATTGGCCATACTCTCGTAGGTTTTGCACCATCCTCATAATTAAATTTTGTCTCGGTACCGGCGACTCAGGATACCTTCTTCCGAATAGTTCTTGCGTTTGACCAATTCTGCCAGTCTGAGCGTACCAAGATACCATATCAAACCTTTGTATTTTCGTGTACGGATACGGTGGAGGCATTTTAATACCATTAATCGTAATAAAACTTTATTTTATAGGTAAATACGATTTAAATACTTATGTTGACAATGTCGGGGATGTTGACATAATTGACAATACGTGCCAAAATTCTATCCAGCCAACTTCAATATTAGGAGGTTGGATATCTAATGTTAAAATTTTCATGACAAGTACGAAACATGAATGTAGGGTGACTAAGAGATCTAAAAAAATAGGACAAATCCAATTAAAAGTTGATAAAATAAAAACGTGCTTAATTTAGCTTTAATACCATTGTAAGTTATTGTTAACTATGTATAGAGTTTAAAAAAATTATAACGATTCACGATTTAAAATTCACCCTGTATATCTAGGAAAGTCCATAAACGAACCACTTGTCAAATAATTGTACCAAATGTTTTTAGACCAATAGTAATTTTGTCTGATAACTCAGTTGCGAAATGATCATTTTGTCAAATAATTATTTATAAAATGTAAATCTAACTGTTGATCATTTGTGGTGAAATGAGTCATTTGTAAAATGACTACTTAGTTGTAAAATGATCAGTTGGCGATACATTTTTTTGCGAAACGTTGTTTGTCAAGTGTAATTTTGTCAAATGAGTTTTGGTCAAATGGCAGGATACCAGTAAATAAGGGCGTTGCCAAGGGGGGGGGGGGGGGCAGGGAGGGGCAGCTGCCCCCCCTAGAGATTCTAAAAAAGTTGCCAAATATAATACAACCAAAGTCCAAAGTCTTTGAGTTGATTTGCTTGAAGTTCAAGCCTTGAACAATCATTCCCTTACGTCGAAACTCGTATATATGTATATAGTACTAAGATACTGTTGTTATTACAATCGCTGTAGATGTAAGGCTCGTAGTAAAAGTGAAAAGTTTCATGTGCTGTCGACTTTACCTACAATACATACCTACTGTTCTCATTCATAGAGAATGAGAAAAGTATGGATTGTAGTAGGTAAAGTCAACTTGCCCCCCCTGCGCCATCGGCTGGCGACGCCCTTGCCAGTAAACTCGATACTCGTTATCGAAAACCGTAATGTCACAACTCATGGTAAGGGTATAGAACGCGCGTTAATCCTACGTTTACTTACCAGAGCCCCAACGTCTTTCACTTGAAACATAATCTGATAAGCATTATTAAATTATGTTCATAATAGGAAATTAGCGTATGATACGTATGTTTATATACAAATATGTCTGTATGTCACTGTAGAGTTGAAACACGTGTATTCTCAAGGTTAGAATACACTCAATACGACTAATTTCAAGATATATTATATGATGCCATGATGATGAAGTAGGTTACTACTTAATTTAGTCGGTTTCTCTGATTCCATTCTCGGTGGAGGGTCAAAAACGTTTATATTGTAATTAGGGCCGTTCAGTGCCACTAGGAAGCATTATTCACAATGTGAGACTACGGCGCTACCGCGAAACACGATATTCGTAAATTTCGGACGATTGTCTCTGTCACTCTCATGACGCCTTAATTGGGGTAAAGGAGAAAGATGCCCGAAATTTACGAATATCGTTGTTGGCGGTAGCGCCTCTGTAACAAGGACGAACAATTACAGCGTCTTCTTTGTCATACATATTGAAAGTTTTATAAGACTATTTCGTTCGATTTTGGTTCTATTATTATCATTTTGACGGCAGTTTTGGCCTAGTGGGTAGTGACCCTAAGACGCCGACGGTCCTGGATTCAAGTCCCATTAAGGGCATAATTTGTGTGATGAGCATACGACTGAATCACGGGTGTGTTGTATGTATTTAAGGTTTTATATTTTATATATATTGTTGCCTGAGTACCCACAACACAAGGTTTCTTAAGTTTACCGTGGGGCTCAGTCGATTTCTGTATGGATCATCAATATCATCATCATCATTTCAGCCATAAGGCGCCCACTGCTGAACGCTGTATGAGTTAAGTCAGGGATTCCCAATCTTTTTCAACCTGCGGCGCAGTTATAAAATTAGTATTTTGTCACGGCGCCCTGTTCTAGCTATTTCAAAAAGATATAGTAGACAAAAATAATTACCTACATTACCTACAATAATAGAAGTCAGGTTAGGTTAGTTTAGTTAGAGGGAGGTAGGCAGAAAATTAAACATACACAACAAGAATCTATCGTCGTTGTAGTTAGATAATAATAGATGATCGACACACGGCGCCCCTCTGAAATTTCCACGGCGCACCAGGGCGCCGCGGCGCACAGTTTGGGAACCCCTGAGTTAAGTCATACAAACATTTCATCAATGCAAGGGAAAATGTAGGGAAGGTAGGGGTGGATTAGGCAGTAGGGAGGCTTGGGCACCACTTCATAAATGTCTCGATATCCACTACACGCTTAGATATTAGAGAATGTAGTAAATTGAGGATGTTGTCATAACTAATGACAACGCCCTTAATTTACTAGATTATCTAATAAATTAAGATAAACAGCATATATGGAGATATTTATGAAGTGGTGCCTAAGCCTCCCGACTGCCCATTATTATTATTTTTTTTTCGGACAATCTTACACAAACCTTAATCTAATCCTGCGGTAAGCTCAGTAAGGCTTGTGTTGTAGGTACTAGGCGACGATATATATAATAGATAGATACATATAAATACTTAAATACATAGAAAACACCCATGACTCAGGTACAAATATCTGTGCTCATCACACAAATTAATGCCCTGACTGGGACTCGAAGCCAGGACCGTCGGCTTCATAGGCAGGGTCACTACCCACTAGACTAGACCGGTCGTGAAAATGCACCGTCTTTTAGAAAAATATCATAAAATAATTTTAGGCGAACGTAAACGTCAATTTCAACAAGTTTAATGAGCGATCTAAATGAGTACGGTTTTAAGTAATTTGATACGTATAATTCAGTTCATTTTTTTCACATGCTTTTATTCAGTATGAAAAGTATTTTCAGGTAATATTTACAATTCAAAATACTTACGTAAGTTCGGTGACAATGCAATATTATGGTACCGCTGATCTGATCTGATGCTGGAGCCAGAGAATAGCTATGACAACTCCTAAAATACACAATACAAACCCAAGGTATTTAAGCCCCTATCACACCTTCATAAATTAGGCACTAACAACAAGGACGCTGCAATACATTAGACAGTTCGGATGTATTGCTTAACGTGTCTAACGTATTGCAGCATCCTTGTCGTTAGTTCCTAATTTAGGAAAGTGTAATAGGGGCTTTAGGCTCGTTAGAATCCTCTCTATAGTTGAGAATCCTCTCAAGGAGTATAGTTGTTGGTTGTGCAAAAAAGTACAGTCGGCGATAAGAGCTTGGCCCAAAAAATACTTTTTTGACAGATATTTAATTCAAATGACTTCAGCTTAGCAAGCAAAGCAATTAATTTAGTAAAATCTAATATTAACGTAGAGGCACCA
This sequence comes from Grapholita molesta, assembly GCA_022674325.2. Lineage (NCBI taxonomy): Eukaryota > Metazoa > Arthropoda > Insecta > Lepidoptera > Tortricidae > Grapholita > Grapholita molesta. The sequence goes on from CP053137.2 coordinate 14,686,306, forward strand.
ATGATGGACGGTTTAAGTTGACAGGTACCAGTGATGGACACTTCATTCGTAAGTCAAAGATCGTATGGTTGACAGTTGATTGACGTAACATTTATGTATGGACCTTATTTGTTTATAATAACAGAGAAACGTCCATAATGGGTCCTGTACCCTTACCGTGAGTTGTGAATTTGAGGTTTTCGATAACGAATATCGAGTTTACTATCTGTGTATTTCGTTCGCACTTAAATAGTACAAGCGAGATGCACAGATAGTAAACTCGAAACTCGTTATCGAAAATTGAGGTTTTCACAACTCATGGTAAGGGTACTTGTCCATTATAGGTGCCGTTTACCTTACGTATGTAAATAACCAATTAACGATAGGCCGATTGGGAAATGTAAATTCATGACATGACACGACTATTTGTTTGTTTGTTTGTTTTTGTTTTATTAAGTTTCACTAATGGTGCAAAACTTTAACAAAACTTGTCGAACTGAATGTAGTACCCGGACCCGGGACCCGGGTATGTCCTTAAACTACGTCCGACAATGAGAGGTAGGGCACAGTGAAGTACCATCACGCTCGAGTCTGGAGAAGCCCAACTGGGGAAGTACCTCCTCCTTACAGAAGACCACAGCCATAATAGCACTGCTACCTATGTAGTGTTGTGTTTCCTGATGGTGAGTAAGGTTCCCAGAGCTCCAACCCCCCTTAAAGGTCGGCAACGCGCTTGTGACTCCCCTGGTGTTGCGGGTGCCCATGGGCGACGGTAATTGCTTACCATCAGGCAATCCGTCTGCTCGTTTGCCACCTTATGTCATAAAAAAAAAATGTAGTAACTAATACTTACCATAAAGAAAAATACGAATACCTTTGGCAAACGACTGTCTAATTTAATTGTATATCGGAATCTCGATATTCATATATTTGGGTGTAAGCATATAATTGTTTTTGTGGCTCTATACAGTCTTTTATGTCCGCTTAACAAGTTTTGTTAAAGTTTTTTTTTTTGTTTTTTATGACATAGGCGGCAAACGAGCAGACGGATTGCCTGGTGGTAAGCAATTACCGTCGCCCATGGGCACCCGTAACACCAGAGGAGTCACAAGCGCGTTGCCGGCCTTTAAGGGGGGTTGGAGCTCTGGGAACCTTACTCACCATCAGTATTTTGCACCCATAGTGCCGATCACTGCTAATAATCGTCGAATCGTTTTGTTCACGTCCTGGATATTCACACTGTATTGATAATTAAAATTCCTTCTTAATTGGGGCTTCGGGTGTTCCGGGCCTCGGTTGAAATAATATAAAGTTTGTTTTAGTGTTTGGAGTTGAAGTCTAGTTGAAATATTGCTCGATCAACCATGTAGTTGAAGCATCATAATATAAATTGAACCTACGTAACAAATAAAATAACACTAAAAAGTTGTAGGTTTGGTTAGGGCATCAGCCATGATAGTTGGAGAAGCGGGTTCAATACTGCCGCCTGAGGACCTCACATTTTCTTAATTATATGTCATCTCAAGTTTGGTGTAGTGGGTTATGGGTTATGGGTGCTCCTGGGTTCAAATTCCAGTAAGGGCATTTTATGTGTGATATACCGGGTGTGGCCTGTAATAGGAGCACTATATCAAACCATACACTCCACTACTCAAGGTGAACAATATTCGTCCAGCTACTTATGAAAATTGCTTGTATTTTGGTTTTTAAATTACTTCATATTTTGTAAGAATACGCAATGTACTGCGACATTTGTCATGATTGTAAGGTGACAGGCGATGCCAATTAGATTGATATTAACGTTCATTGAAAGTACTTTTTAATTAGTATGAAAGAAACAATAATAGAAGATAATAAATATTTTGAAAATTGTAGAACTAATGTTGTTCCGTTTGAAGAGTATAGCCTACACTTAAATTTATTGCACTTATTACAGGCCACACCCGGTATGTTCCTGAGTCATGGGTGTTTTATATGTATTTAAGTATTTATATAGGTATTATATATGTATTGTTGGTTGAGTACCTACCCACAACACAAGCCTTCTTGAGCTTACCGTGGGGCAATTTGTGTAAGAATGTCCTGTAATATATATTTTTATTTAATACTAGCTGTGCCCCGCGGTGTTACCGCGGTTTATTAGGGGAAAAACGTAGCCTATGCGTATCCAGGGCGTCAGCTAACTCCATACCAAATTTTATTAAAATCGCTCCAGCCGTTTAGACTTGAAGAAGTTACAAACAGTCACAAACTTTCGCCTTTATAATATTATAGTGTACTTAGATATATTTTAGTAAATATTTTACATTTAACTGAAAAGCAATGTCAATAACATAGAATAGCTAAAAGAGGTTTAACAAACAGTATTATGTTTACAATTAAATATTAACAGTACCTACTAATAAAGCGAACTAAGTTCTTTGCTCTTTTGTCATTGTCCGGCTCTTCTAACTATTAATATACTAGTAGATTTTCTAAGAACAAATCTACTAGCGCGTCATTTGCTGTGTCCTTCAGACTAGTCTGTACCATTATTTTACAAATTATTTTTACATTGTGTATTAAAAACCGATAAGTCGAGATAATATTGCATCGGAATAACGACCTAACGTGTATTACGTAAAGTTCTAATTTAAAAAACCCCGCTTGCTCGACTTATCTTTTAGCATCCACCAGTCTCGGTAACCTTTTTGTAACCATGGCATCTAAAGACTATTATTCTGTCCATCACTAATTACAGACTTCAATGAAAGACAGATTATTTAAAAGATATAATTGGTAGTGTATCTTTTGATGTAGCCTTAGAATCTAAAATTATACAATCAGTTTAGGGTACTGGTGTAGGTGAAATACTTAAATGAAGGACGATGTCTATGTGGTTGTGCAAAGAATACATATGAAACTGATGTCAAAATTTGGATATGGAACTCCGATATGCGTGTACACACACGTTACTAGTACATAGGCCCCTTTAGGCGGAGTATGACATTTTCTATACCAGTCACTTTCTGTTTTTTTTTATTAACAGAAATTACAATCGTATTATGAAAATTACAAGTACTTGACTAGTTACAGTATAAAATCTAAAAAAGGCCCTTGAGGCATTGGTACCTAAGTGGCCAACTCAGAAAGTGGCGAACTCAGAAAGTAACGAACTCAGAAAGTGGCGAACTGAGAAAGTGACGAAATCAGAAAGTGACATTCTCAGAACGTGAGGCTCTAAGAAAGTGGCGTCCTCAGAACGTGGCATCCACAGAAAGTGGCGTCTTAAGAACGTGACCTAACCAGAGCGTGACTAGTAAAGAAAATGACGTACTCGGCCTAAAGGCATAGGCCAGGTGCTTTAGCTAAGTTTTTCACCTATAAGCAATGTATGAGAGATGCGCTATCTACTCTGTCAGGAACGAAACATAAATATTTTAGTAAGGATAAATCATCATCTTCGTCGCGTTGCCTCGGCTCATGGGAGCTGAGTCCGGTTGTCAACTACCCATTTGGCGTAGAGACTAGCTTTACGAAAGTCACTGCCATCTGTCCTTTCAACCCAGGGGTAAACCAGGCCTTATTGTGATTAGTCTGGTTTCCTAACGATGTTTCCCTTCACCAAAAAACGACTGAATATCAAATGATATTTCGTACACAAGTTGCGAAAAAATCGTTGGTAGGTACGCTGTTACCTCTAGGCCACCAGCGCTCTATCGGAAGGCTTCACCATAAGGATTATTTTCTCCTTGTTCAGTCGACTACAAAGATATCTATACATTTTTTTACCTTAATCCTTTGTAAGGTGCAAGAGTGTGTACATATCTTTGCAGCCGACTGTTCAACCATGTGATTATATAAAATCTATGAATGCAATTTAAATTGTTTTTTATATCAAAATAATGTCTTCTTTCAGTAATACGTTCCATCTACAATATTTAAGGTACTTTCTCTCCATGTGGCATAGCCGTGGGACGGCCTGTATATTGTCTTGGACCTACCTAATAGAGGTCCTTAGCCGTAGAATCGATAACCGTAGGGGTTAACGAGTTCTTGAGTAGAGACCGCGTCTCGGCAAGCGTAGTGTAGGACGCCCTCAGGCAAGGTGGAGTGACGACTTGCGCAAGCTGGCAGGAGCTGGATGCGGACAGCCGAAAATCCTACACGATGGCGTGAAATTGGGGAGGCCTATGTCCAGCAGTGGTCTGCGATAGGCTGATGATGATGATGAATAGAGGTCTGTGAGTCCACAGTTCGTTATAGTTAGATAATATGTTTCCTCATTCTGTTGTTCCAGATTCTTCGCAGTGCTGTACCCGCTGAGGCTTCCAGCAGCTCGCAGAAGAAGCAAGCAGATGCTCTGCGCTGCTTGGGCCGTGGCCCTCGCTTGCAGTCTGCCTCAGGTAAATAACAGGTTTTTTTTAATACAACGACGGTGCCAACAAGCATACGGCCCGCCTGATGGTAAGCAGTTACCGCAGCCTATGGACGCGTAATGTAACAGATAACTATTGTTCCAGAGTGTGGTGTTCAGCGTGAAACAGCACCCGGTGGTGCCCGGTTTCTCTCAGTGTGTCTCTTTCGACGCGTTCGACTCACCACAAACGGAGGTATTTATAAATATTAGTATTACTTTTTGACACACTTAGAAATTAACTACTTAGATGTGCAGTGTGTGTTGCCAGTGATGACTTATGGTGCAGAACCTGGTCGCTTACTATGGTCACCCAAAGGGCAATGGAGAGGGCGATGTTGGGATTGTCTCTCCGTGATCGCATCAGGGATGATGCCATCCGCAGTAGAAGCAATGTTACCGATATAGCCCTCCGGATCGCCAAACTTAACTGGCAGTGGGCGGGGCACATTGCGGAACCGATGGGGCGGAATGTTTCTAGAGTGGCGACCACGAACTGGAAGACGCAGCGTAGGTAGGCCGCCCACAATATGGAGCGACGACCTGGTGAAGATGGAAGGCGTGGGAACGGTCTTTTTGGGTAGTTTTGGGAGGACCAGCAGTGGACGTCTTGCGGTTGACATGATGATGATAATGATGTGCAGCACTTCTTAATGGAATGTGTCAAAACTCGAGCAAAGAGGGAACAGTTATTTCGACGTTGGGGTTACTCAACGACCGGTGTCGGAGTCTTCCAGTCTATGTTGGCGGAATCCCTGTCCAACTACAATATTTTTTTATAGTTTTTTTGACAACTGACCTATTTGCTTTTGTATTTTATTTTTCTATTCCTGTACTTATATTGTAAAATTATATAATGATGATACTATGCTATATACAGGTCTATCGGAGCTGATATGGTCTTAAATACAAGCTCATAAATAAAACAGATAAATTAAAACTTCTAAGACAAAAGATTTTCAATATTCATTTTCTATTCAAACTTTTGTGAGTCAATCTAACAATCAATTTAAAAACACGGGGTTTTTTACTTCTTGAAAATTAAAAATGAAGACCCAAATCATCTTGGAGAGGTCTATGTCCAGCAGTGGGCGGACGTGACTGCTATATAAAAAATAGAATATACTTTTACACTAAGAGTAAGGCCTGAGTAGAGGAGCGTGTAGCGTACTGGTAGCGTAGCGTCAAGCTTCCAAGGAATGTAAAGAAAGATATAATTTGGGTTTCTTCGAGGCAAGAGTAATTCAGTTGTTACTGAACCAACGTGCTATACCCTCGACCTCGTCGACACTTATCATCAGGTGCGACTGAGGTCAAAGGCTGTATTAATTGTATAAAAGCGGGTAACTCACGTTTTATAAGTCGAATATTGCGCGACATGTTTCACTCCCTAACGAGGAGCATAATCATGAGCCATTCGCGTTGGCTAACCGACGCAGACGCAATACAATTAATATGTTTCAATCTCACGATAGTTTTGTGTTTAAAAAGGCTGTATTGTATAAAAAAATGTAAGCAGCGTGCGCGGCGGCTCTCATTGCATTTGTTTAACATTTACGCCGCACGCCACGCTTCTCGCCCGCGAGTCCACTAAGGCCTGACCCTAGTCAGTCACTCTACCGACTAATTTGTAAGCTAAGAGGTTTTTAATAAAAAATGATTGAACAGGTGCTGTACAACGTATTCTGCCTGTGCGCCATGTACTTCCTGCCGCTGGCCATCATCACAGCCTGTTATGTGCGGATCTTCGCGGAGATACATCACAGCAGCAAGGAGATCGAAGGTGAGCCACTTCATATGTGAAGAATATCTGCTAAGGGAACAAGGAACCTAGGATCAGAGGAGAACACAGAAACACGTCCGTTTGGTATTGCATTTAATCGAGCGACTGACTAGGTATATTTGGACCCGAGTATGTCCTTAAACTACGTCCAACTATGAGAGTTAGGGCACAGCGATGACCATCACGCTTGAATCTGGGGCACCCCAACTGGGGAAGTACCTCGTCCTTACAGAAGACCACAGCCATAATAGCACTGCTACCTTTCAGATATGTAGTATTGTGTTCCTGGTGGTGAGTAAGGTTCCCAGAGCTCCAACACCCCTTAAAGGCCGGCAACGCGCTTATGACTCCCCTGGTGTTACGGGTGCTCTTGGGCGACGGTAATTGCTTACCACCAAGCAAGCAGTCTGCTCGTTTGCCGTCTATGTCATAAAAAAGGTGCGTAATCTACTCTCAATTGTACAAAACATGAATTTACCCACATACATTACAATATGGAACACGGTACATGGGGCAATTTCAGCAGTTGCAGGAGGAAATAGCTGGACGACAGCTTTGGCCTAGTGGGTAGTGACGCTGTCTATGAAACGGATGGTCCTGGGTTCAAATCCTAGTAAGAGCATTTATTTGTGTGATGAGCAGATGTATTTGTTCCTGAGTCATGGGTGTTTTCTATGTATTTAAGTATTTATATGTCTATCTATTATATATATCGTAGTCTAGTACCTACAACACAAGCCTTACTAAGCTTACCGTAGCACTAGGTCGATTTGTGTAAGATTGTCCCGAACTCCCGAAATACTTTTTTATTATTTATTTATTTCTTTGTGTGATGAGCATTTTATTTTGTTCCGGAGTCATGGGTGTTTTCTATGTACTTGTATATTATATATATCGAGACCTACAACACAAGCCTTCTTGAGCTTGCCGTGGGGCTCAGTCAATTTGTGTAATAATGTGTTTTATCTACGTACATATCATAAGTGCTCTAAAATGCCTCCAGAAACTGTAGACAATGACCAGCATTACCAACCATCAGAAATGAATGGAGATGTAATGTTAACATTACCTACCGAAATCCGTAGGTTATGAATTTAAATTTGGAACAGCTGTCAAATTCAAGTGGGGTGTCTATTTTAGTATCTATAGATATTAAGACAGTGATTGATACGAAACGCCAATTCGTTATGTATTTTTAATAAAAATTGTACGAAATAAGAACTCGAGTGACAATAGAATAGGGAGTTCATTCCCTTGTCTATGGTTTAAAAAAATATTTGACTGAGATATCAAATACGCAACGCCGCCATTCCAAGCTGTCATTTGTTTTGTTCGTTGACTTTTTAATGTACAAGTAGCACTAGTGCAGGTCATTTCCCTACGGTTCCTGAACCCATCTTAAAACATTTATGATATGTGTGTAGATAAAGTAGTGTATGTAATGTAACTATACATAATTAGGCATTACAACAATCGTGTGATATTATTATGTAACTCGCCTTCGGCTCGTTTCATAAACCCACACTCTTGTTGTTATGCCCTTCATTATGCACAGATACATAAACTACTATTTTTTATAAACCTACATAAAATGCATTTTTGCTATCAGTTTACTAGAATAAAAAAACATTTTTCTAAACTAGTGAGGTGAATAGTTTTGTAAACAATAGATAAGAGAGTGCCCCTGATACATAAATTTATACTGATAGCTACCGGAAGGCGCTACTTGTATCTCTTTCTAAACTGAAGAGAAAGTGAGACAGCAGTTCTGAAACGTCATCACAACCGTCAAAGTAACGTTATCTTCACTCCCCAACGTTTTGCAATATCTCCAACTTGAATAATTTCGCTTTAATTTATGCCACAAGGAAGGGCTCGTCCAAAAATCATGTGATCGGTTTTGTCTTTTCGTCATATTCGGTGTTCTTAATTATGTCCTTAAACTACGTCCAACAATGAGAGGGGAGCACAGTGAAGTACCATCACGCTTGAGTCTGGACAAGCCCGACTGGGGAAGTACCTCCTCCTTACAGAAGACCACAGTCGTAATTGCACTCTACCTTTCAGGTACGTAGTGTTGTGTTTCTGATGGTGAGTAAGGTTCCCAGAGCTCTAACCTCCCGGGCCGGCAACGCGCTTGTGACTCCCCTGGTGTCGGCCCATGGGCGACGGTAATTGCTTACCATCGGGCAATCCCTCTGCTCGTTTACCACCTTTGTCATAAAAAAGGTTTTCGGTGAAATGTTTAATAGATACGTATGAATTTTAGTTGAGGAAATCTTAAAACAATTACACTTATAATTATGTGTTTTTCACATATAATGACGAGCTATTTTAAATTCACCCAAAAAACAAAAAAAAATGGTCTACAAAATTCCATACATTTTAGAGATTTCGTCTTTTGCTGTTTAGGCTCGTTAGGAACCTGTCGATGAGATGATATCGATTTTATACAGTCATCAATAAAACCGTGTACCCATAATCTTAACTTACTAAACATTGAGTTTGTGTCCCGTCATCAACAATCGTGATGTTTTTCTGACCCTCTCCCCCTCTTAAGGATCACGTGATAACTGGACGAGCCCTAACGTAAGGGGCAAAGGATAACGAACTTACTGAGACGGCCTTGGAGGAGCATTCAAACGATAACTATATAATTAAGCAAATTTCTTGAGGAACTCAGTATACGAGGGTATATACAGTACCCTTACCATGAGTTGTGACATTGAGGTTTTCGATAACGAGTATCGAGTTTACTATCTGTGCATCTCGCTTGTACTATTTTAGTGCGAACGAGATGCACTGATAGTAAACTCCGATACTCGTTATCGAAAACCTCAAAGGCACAACTCGATTTACTAGAGTTGACGTGAGTTTTGTGCTTAACTGTCAAGATCTATATATATATATACGTACCCGGGATAACTCGGAGCATCTATAAGTGACCAAATATTTTATCGATAAAAAATATATCGATGTTAATGACAACATATCAATTTTATTAGACATATATAAAAAAATTCAAGTCATTTTTAAATAATAAAAATTAAACGGGTATTTACGTGTTTATTTTAAAACAGTTTTCATAATATACAATTAATGTTTTTTCCATATTCGCCGATATTAATGATGGCCGTCTAGATGAAAATATCCAATTTGAACTGCCAAACGTATTACTATTTACTGATTTAATACTTTCCTAATAAAAAATAGTGACGTACTCATCTCAATCACAAAGGATGCGTAGTATCGATCGTAAGTAAATCATACTATATTTTGGACCCGGGTATGTCCTTAAACTACGTCCAACAATGAGAGGTAGGGCACAGCGTTGACCATCACGCTTGAATCTGGGGCAGCCCAACTGGGGAAGTACCTCCTCCTTACAGAAGACCACAGCCATAATAGCATTGCCACCTTTCAGGTATGTAGTGTTGTGTTCCTGATGGTGAGTAAGGTTCCCAGAGCTCCAACCCCCCTTAAAGGCCGGCAACGCGCTTGTGACTCCCCTGGTGTTGCGAGTGCCCATGGGCGACGGTAATTGCTTAACACCAGGCAATCCGTCTGCTCGTTTGCCGCCTATTTCATAAAAAAAAAAAAAAAAACTAACTTCATCACTGCAAGGGAAAGTATTTGTAGGTACGGCGTCTGTTTCTCAGTTAGAAAAATATCATAAATTAATTTTAGGCGAATGTTAACATCAATCTCTCAAATACAATTAACCGAGCCCTAACTCATATAAGCTGACTACACGAGTGAGTCATGTATCTGTCGGGAGCATTGCTTGTTCAAACAATAGGCATGACGAAACATGTTACAAATTCTAATAATATTAGGTTAAATATATATTTTATAAGCAAAACATCTTGATAACGAAGACATGGAATTCTACTGGAATGTTTCAAAGATGATTGACCCCACAGCACCCGCCATGTTGTAAGGACTATTGAGTTTTAATGGAATCTAGAATGTACCAGGCTATTGGGTGGAAAGGATGGACTAGCCATTGGATAAAAAACCGGACGCCTGCCTAATACTTAAAATGGTATACAATTTTATTTGTGTACGGAGAAGCGATTGAATTTTACTGGCATGCTTCAAAGATGATCGACCCTAAAATGCTTAACTTTAAGGTAAAAAAAATTGCGATATTAAGAAATAATGATATTCAGTCGGCTTTACATTGTTACGAAAAATAAAATGTAAAGTAATTGTATACATTAATGCATTATTTTACGATCAAAATAAAAATTGTATTCTTTTTCCATACTTTAGAGTGGGCGACGAACTAGGCGTGACGTCATAGTTAAGCATCATTTTGCATCAATAGGCATGACGAAACATGTTACAAATTCTAATAATATTAGGTTAAATATATATTTTATAAGCAAAACATCTTCATAACGAAGACATGGAATTCTACTGGAATGTTTCAAATATGATTGACCCTAAAATGACAGCACCCGCCATGTTGTAAGGACTATTGAGTTTTAATGGAATCTAGAATGTACTAGGCTATTGGGTGGAAAGGATGGACTAGCTACTGGGCTATAGGATAAAAAAACCGGACGCCTGCCTAATAAAATGGTATACAATTATATGTGTATGGGGAAGCCATTGAATTTTACTGGCATACTAACAATAATTGCTTTAAAGATAAGTATTCGACCCTAAAATGATTAACTTTAAGGTAAAAAAAATTGCGATATTAAGAAAAATAATGATATTCAGTCGGCCTTACATTGTTACGAAAAATAAAAACTATAGTAACTGGATACATTAATGCATTATTTTACGATCAAAATAAAAATTGTATTATTTTTCCATATTTTAGAGTGGGCGACGAACTAGGCGTGACGTCATAGTTAAGCATCATTTTGGTAGAAGCGTTTTGTGCGAAAGTGCGAGATTCAGACTTTAAGTCTAATTTCTGACTTTTGTTTATCTTTTACGCAATTGATCCCATAGCGATATTTGATTCTCACAAGGGAATAAATCGCTTGATATCATAAACAAAAAAATATTCTTTTTACCTATTATCTTGTAATGTTATTACATTAAACGGATCCGTTTTAACGGACATGGCGAAGGCGGCGACTAGACACCGTTTTAAAGGATTGGCCAAGAACAAACCACTATCGAGATTAGTTGGCGGTAGGCCTTTGCCCAACAGTGGGACACTATCATCATCCTCCTCGCGTTGTCCCGGCATTTTGCCACGGCTCATTGGAGCCGTGCGTCTGGCCCGGTACCGCGAACGTCGAAGTTCGTATATTACGGGCATCTTTCTCTTTTACTTCAATGTAGGGTGTCATGAGAGTGACAGAGACAATCGTCCGAAATTTACGAATATCGGTGTTCGCGGTAGCGCCGCTGCTTTTCAACTTGGGATTTGGGGCAGGCACTAGTTTTACGAAAGCGACTGCTATAACGTCATGCCAATCCACTCCCACACACGGTCAGAGCCCTGAGTGTAAATTTTTAACGTAACTTTACGTCGCGAACGCGTTTGCGTTTCCCATAAAAATAACATAATCACTTACGCGTTCGTAAACGTTTTTTTATGCCAAAAGAAACTTACACTAGAGCCTCTGTTCTAACTGATCCAATCGGTAGCGTCATGCCGATTGGACGATAGGAAACATTGTGTGTGGCCACCATTAATTTTAGCCAATCAAAACTTTGATGGGCCAATGACAACTTTTTTTTAGTAGCGGGATTTTTTATTGGACAATAACTAAAACCGGGAAATGATGTATAAGAACCATACATCACATAAATAACACACAACAGAATGTCTATTTGGTAGAAAGGGATATATTTTGCCTACAAATATAAAGCATCTAAGAAGTTCTTCCTAACTGGAGTTTTTGCTAGAAAAGGTCAAACAAAATTATCTTTTATTTAAACGCTTACCCACATACTTAGAAGACAAAACGTCTATTTAAATTATAAGACAACAATGTGTTTAATTTTTATTTACGTGTTTTACTTGTATTTTATTTAGTTTTCGTAATAAATTATAGTTATTTTATCTAAATTTTCTGCAGTCAAATCGTAATATAATCAAGTATGGAGGTCTGATATTAGAATAATGTTGATAAATTTTGAACTTGTAGGCATAAATGTTCCTAATATAAGTCCCATGTCTCTTATTGATTGTTTATCATAATCTTTGTGTACTGTCAAATCGTTTTTGCTCCCGCGATAACGATGTATGATAAGAACAAAAAAATAAAACATCTGTTTTGACAACCCCGATCCTCGAGCGCAAGCCGTCAGCCGAGGAGAGGAACAATCCGGTTGTATTGAAGCTTTCCGACTGTATAGATCGTTATCGTGTCTATATTTTGAAACCAAACTAACTGTAAAAAATTGAATTGAATTATTGTTGGAAATTAGAGCAAAGGACACAATTCAGAAAGGGGGTATGGAAATAACTGTCAGTAGAATATTAGGGTCATTTTAAGGACTTATTCTGTACTGGAAACGAAGGCTATGTATTTTCAGTCCCTACCTACATAGGATTAATGTTGATGTCTCGTGGGTTCTTCAATAATTCATATACATGGCTTATTGCATCCACTGTATGTATTAAATATGGATGATAAGTGGATGACTTCCTGTCTACACTGAGGTTCGTGTTGATATACCTAAGCATTTGTTAAAGGCCTTCATAATAAAGTATACAGTGTGTAAGTTTTATACGGGCGAATCTCTTAACGGAGGGTAGAATAGGACATATGAAATATATTTAGATAACTTTTACTTAGAAGTGCACTTAAAATTTTATTCATATAAAAAAATTCGGCCCGCAACGTAATGCAACACACTCGAGTTTAACACTCGTTGACAGTTAGTTTAAAAATCTCATATCGCGTAATGTTCGCAGTACATTACTGCTCAGAAATTTTACAAAAAATAATTACATGTGTATAATAGGTATAATTAAAGAAAAACCTTAACCTTTTTTCTTAAGTATGTGTTATCTATTTCAACTTTTACTTACTAACTACTTTAAGAAATCAAAGCAAATGAAAATATTTCATAAAAAATAATTTGATTTGTTCTTAGTTTGAAAAACCTTTTGCTTAATGATTATACTGGTAAATCCTATGTCTGGTTTAATTTTTCGCCCGTATTAGACTTCCACACAGTATAATTAAGTCGAATTGTGGCCCTTTTGTGAGAAACTGTTTACTTTATATTATATGTATACTGTTTTTCTTTTTTGTCATAAATAAATGTATTTTCATTTTTTCTTAATTAAAAAAGGGATCTATTTATAGTTCTTAGTTTTATTATATTAGTTTTTAGACTTTTAAACTTATTTTAGGTCTAGTTTTATTGTTCCTAGTTTAATGCTATAAATAAGTTTTTACAAAACAACAAACAAACAATTACTTAAAAACACCGAACTTTAAAACATTTTTTTTTTAAACTTATCGTAAACATTATATGTATGAATTGATAAATTTATCTTTTCATTCATCATAAAAAAAAAGAACACCAACAAAAATAAACAAACACTCGATTAGATTAATAAACAATTTGTATGAAATTACTTTGCACTTTTGTGAATAAAATGCAATTTGCTATTTGTTTTTAACCCTTAATTGTTCGCCCTGACGAACATAACCTAAGACCATTTTCTTGTATTTTTTTTCTTGGACAAATAATGTAGGCTATCGAGGATCATGGGGGCTGAAACCCACAATCTTGGCCATTTTCTGTCAAATTAAGGGTTAAGTAAGAAGAGTTCCATTCGAGCTATTTTATAACGAGGAAAATTATTTACTGAAATTACAATCGTATTATGATAACTACAAGTACTTAACTAGTTACAGTATAAAATCTAAAAAAGGCCATGGGGTCCCAGCGCGCACAAACTTTATGCAGAAATCGCGAAGCGTCTGGTTGATGTAACTGGTGACCGACGAGCTGGCGGCTTCCTCGCACAACGTATCAGCATTGCGATACAACGAGGGAATGCCGTCTTCAAAAGCATCCTTGGTACAATGCCTCTAGGGCCTTTTTTAGATTTTATACTGTAACTATTTAAGTACTTTTAGGAAAATTATTAGTTTTGGCGATGTGTATATATTTACAGTAAGGACTTGGAAGACTTTACTGGTCATGTTAACAACTTGTTTTCGAGGAATGAATCTAACATTCCAAACCCCTTATTCACACTACTCTCATTCCTCTGAGGTCTAGTTCGACTGCAACTTACGTAAGTGTAGCAACCACAGGTGTTACAAAGGTTGACAACTTCGGGCCAAATCCAATTTCAGAGTTAAGTGATAGTTTCAAACAGTCTGCCCTGAGTTCAGACGAGAAATGGAATTAACTGGAAACCACAAGGTGTGTGGTAATTTAAAGTTAAAATTATTGTAAGGCCACGTTCTGTCGTGTGTCGTGTGCGTAAAGTGTATACAGCATTTTTTGGGCAATGTATTCATTTATATAACAAGTTACCTGATGATGCCTTAAAATTACCCTTCCCAGTACTTAAGAATTACTTAAAAAAGTCTTTCATCTCTAAGGGCTATTACAGAGTAGAGGATTATCAATTCGAGCGTCGGGCCGCTCGGTGTCCGGTGGTTCAACGGAAGGCTCGGGCTCGGAAGGGCGACGTGTAGAAGGGGCGATGGTGTAACACGAGTCATCCTTAAATCGAATATAATTGCAATGCTATAAAACGCGAATGTAATGAGATGCAATGCGAAGCGGTGGGCTGGTTCTGCGCGCACGCGTATTGATATGCCGTAGGGTTACCAGAGGCGCTACCGCCAAAAACGATATTCGTAAATTTTGGGCATCTTACTCTTTTACCCCAATTAAGACGTCATGAGAGTGACAGAGACAATCGTCCGAAATTTACGAATAGCGCTTTTGGTGGTAGCGCCTCAGTTATCACCGCCGGTCAGTGAGAGCCCAGGCACACTAGCGGCGTCCACGCGGCGTTACCAAACGCGGGACAGAAACGCTATAATGTGCCCACGCTCTTAAGTAGTAGTCTCCGTACGTTTGTTAGCACCGCTGCCGTGTGATGCCGGCTGACCCCATCCGATCTCCTTCCGCGGGTGTCGTAAGAGGCGACAAAGGGAAAAATCCTACGGACGGGCAGCAGCGTCCGTTGAAACCCAATCTACAGCTACTGCGGTCGCCAACCCGCCTGCCAAGCGTGGCGACTATGGCAACTACCCCCAAGATGATACAAGTCATATTTGTGGGAGGCCTATGTCCAGCAGTGGACTGCATACGGCTGAAATGTATGTATTTTTGTTAGCACCACCGCGTCTCATTTGCGCGAAATTTTCGGTGTTTCCGGACCGATACGACCATCATACCTTCAAGAAAAGAGCGTACTGCTATCTTAATGCCAACGCGCTTGCGACTCTCGTGGTGTTGCGGGCAAGGGCCGGACCCTCTTGCGTTTTTTTAACGTTGGGATTCAAAATATGATTTCGGTAAGCTTTTGATTAGCTTACCGGTTAAAATGAATTAATTCCGGTTAGCTCTTACCACTTACACACTATTTTACATGAACAAAAGAAAATTCAACCTATTCCGCTGTATACCTAATAAGATTTTAACCATAAAAACTTTATGTATTCTGGGTCAAAAGAGATATTAGAGTAAATACATTTTCTCTTTGTCCTTCTATATTTAACTTTGACTAAGTTTATTCAATCGGGGTAATTAAACAATTTAATCTCTATTCCGTCTCTCCGTAGTTAGTCATCGAATATAATTAAATGACAACAAATATTAATTATAAACATTCCTAACTTCCATTCAAACAGCCAATTGTCAGAGGTCGTTGAGAATCAGAATTTAATAATTGAAATACAAATGGAGAGCGTGAAATCACAAATTCTATTTAATCCCAGTTAAGCTTATGAAAAGCTGGTTAGTAGTTCATTACGTAACATTACCGTATTTTAATGAATGTAATTATTGTAAATGAACATTTCGGTTCGTACAATGGAATTTGTCCCATTGTATTGAAAATATAAATATTCAAATTCAATAGTGCCTTTTGTATCTGTGCATAATCAATAATAATATCACACGATGTTGTAATGCCTAATTATGTATAGTTGCATACACTACTTTCATCATGTCAGCCGAAAGACGTCCACTGCTGGACATAGGCCTCCCCCAGAACTACCCAAGAAGACCGATCCTGCGCCTTCCACAACCAGCGGTATCCCGCGACTCTAACTAGTTCGTCGGTCCATCTTGTGGGAGGCCTACCTACGCTGCGTCTTCCAGTTCGTGGTCGCCACTCCAGAACCTTTCCGCCCCACCGGCCATCGGTTCTACGTGAAATGTGCCCTGCCCACTGCCACTTAAGTTTGGCGATTCGGAGGGCTATATCGGTGACTTTGGTTCTACTGCGGATAAAATCATTCCTGATGCGATCGCGCAGAGACACTCCCAACATAGCCCTCTCCATTGCTCTTTGGGTGACTTTGAGCCTTCTTATGAGGCCCATAGTAAGCGACCACGTTTCAGCACCATAAGTCATCACTGGCAACACACACTGGTCGAAGACCTTTGTTTTGAGACACTGCGGGATATTGGAAGAAAAGATGTGTTGTAGCTTCCCGAACGCTGCCCAGCCGAGTCGGATTCGACGATTGACCTCTTTCTCGAAGTTGGATCTTCCTAGCTAGATAGTTTGTCCTAGGTATATATACTCATCTACAACTTCGAGTGTAACGTCTCTGATTACAATGGGAGTTGGTACGACATGGGCATTCGACATGATTTTTGTCTTGTCCATGTTCATCCTTAGACCAACTCGCTCAGAGGCATTACTGAGGTCATCTAGCATTGTGCTCAAATCCTCCATGGTCTCAGCCAAGACTACGATGTCGTCGGCAAATCGAAGGTGAGTGATGTACTCGCCGTTAGTGTTGATGCCTTTCCTCCTCCAGTCCAAAGTCTTGAAAACGTCCTCCAGTGCAGCAGTAAACAGCTTTGGAGAGATAACGTCTCCTTGTCTGACCCCACGCTGCAGTGGAATAGGTTTCGAGCTCTGGTTCTGAACTCGGACTGACATGGTGGCGTTCTCGTACAGACACTTCAGCACTTCGATATAGCGGTAGTCCACTTGGCACCGTTGGAGGGATTGTAGCACAGCCCAAGTTTCGATCGAATCAAAGGCTTTCTCGTAGTCCACAAACGCCAAACAGACACTACTTTATCTACACACATATCATAAGTGTTTTAAGATGGGTTCAGGAACCGTAGGAAAATGACCTGCATTATTACTAGTGTTACTTGAAACATTAAAACGTCAACGAACAAAACAAATGACAGCTTGGAATGGCGGCGTTGCGTATTTCGTATCTCAGTCAAATATTTTTTAAAACCATAAGACAAGCGAATTAACTCCCTATTCTATTGTCACTCGAGTTCAAATGTCGTTCGATTTATATTAAAAAAACATATCGAATTGGCGTTTCGTATCAATGACTGTTTTAATATCTATAGATACTAGAATAGACACCCCCACTTGAATTTGACAGCTGTTCCAAATTTAAACTCATGACCTACTGATTTCAGTAGGTAATGTTAACATTACATCTCCATTCATTTCTGATGGTTGGTAATGCTGGTCATTGCCTACGGTTTCTGGACGCATTTTAGAGCACTTATGATATGTACGTAGATATAATTAATTATTTGCCAGAACACGGTTACAATAGATCTTATCAGCATTGCGATACAACGAGGAAATGCCGCAAGCATCCTTGGTAGCGTCAAGGTCAAAGAAACATGTAAACGGTGAAAGTGCCAAAATTTGTATATACAAAATTTGTATTTTGTATATACAAATTTTGGCACTTTCACGCTACCAAGGATGCTTGCGGCATTTTCCTTATAAGTCAATAAGCATGTATATGCTTATATGAAGCATATACATGGCATGGTACATGTTTTGACACATTGGTTGTGTCGATATCTTTGACCTTGTACAATGTCTCGAGGGCGAGGGAGATTTAATGTTTTAATGTTATATTATAAATATTATAATAAATATAATAATGCTATTGTACAGTCGCCATCAGATATATCGGAGCTGTGGAGGTGGTCACAAATATAGAAACATGACTTTATGCATTGACATTAGAGGCGTTGTTCCGATATTTATGACCACCTCCAATATATCTGATGGCGACTGAAATGCCTAGCTTAGCTGGTATATTATTTGACAATTGAAACTAAAATGAAAATTATTTTTTTCATGTACGCAATACACAGCCTGCTTTACAAGTTGATATACTTTGACTCTTGGCGGAGCCGCGAGTTTAAGATTGGTTCCAGTTCACTCAAAAGCCGGCAAAGTTTTTCTTTTTCCCATTATCTAAAATTCTGTTGTAACGTAAACTAGCTTTTAATTCATTATGCAAGGCAGCAAAGTTGTTACCTTTCATGCTCATGAATCGAGTGGATGAGACTTCAAAATTGAATCCTGAACGTAGCGAGTGGTTAATTGGTTATTTTAGTTATACTCGAGCTTTAAAAAAAAGGGGATGATGTAATGATCAATGCATGAAACAGAACGTAAGTACAGACTGTATTAAATGAGACAGCTTGACAGGTGATGGTGCCCTCTATGTACAGACGTTTTATAAATGTTTAAGGCAATATATTTGTTTGACGTTTTGTTAAAAAAGAGGAAACATTATTTTGTTTTAAAGATGGAAATGTGTGCATTTGCAAAATATAGAACTATTAATGTAAATTTAATACTTTTATATAAAATAACAAAATGGAATGTCAAAAAATGCGATGGTTTCAAATTAAACGCATAAGGGGAGAACTAAGTTTCCTGCCAGCGCAATGCAAAACAATGACTAATGTACCCACTTATCACTCTTATCAGCCATTACTGTCCACCTCCAGACATAGGCTTCCCCGCTGGTACGCCACAGTGAGCGATTTTAGAGTATTGGCGGTTTAACGTTATAATCATCAAGCTTAGCAGGCTAGATGGGTCGGACTTCATAATCCATACTATTAATATTATAAATGCGAAAGTGTGTCTGTTTGTTTGTCCGTCTTTCACGGTAAAACGGAGCGACGTATTGACGTGATTTTTGAAGTGGAGGTAGTTGAAGGGATGGAGAGTGACATAGGCTTTTTCCAGCGGGAAAACATCTCATTCCCACGGGAAGACTCAATATGTTACATTTTCCTCTAAACATGCGGCATCATTTAGTTTGTTCATAATTTGGGACGCTACTATCTTGTCCTGGTTTCTGATCGGAGATTAAGAACATTCAGGGTCAATTTTTTAAATAAAAATCAGATAAATGCTGTCAAAATTATCGCTTTGAAGTTCATCCTATCAGATATCGTTAAAGATAAGACCCGGCATCAAATTACTTTCTGACGTTTTTATTAACTTCTTTTTCAACTGAGGAACCAACAAACATGAGGAAATGTGTGATTGTCTATTAAGGGGATGGCGCTAAGTCGATGTTCAAGGTGACGCAAAACAAACGCAACGCGGTTTGACGTAAGTGCCATCGACAATACGGTCTCTTATTTAACCGACTTCAAAAAAAGGAGGAGGTTATCAATTCGAACTCATTTTTTTTTGTATGTATGTTACTCGATATCTCCGAGAACCGTGAACCGATTTTTATTTTTTACTATTACTTGTATTTTAATGAATGTATTTTTCGTAAATAAAGAATTTTGTTTTGAAATAACACTATGGAAGGTTTGTGTATAAACTTTCGTGAATCATTGTAATATTATATGAATGAAAGTAACGGCTTTACTCAAGTTTATATAGTCACCGGCGACACATGTTTCGGAGAACACATGCCTCCATTTTCAAACATTAAGAGTGCTGGAGCGGTTCCGCGAACATGGAAGTTCGTATATTTCGGGCATCTTTCTCTTTAAATACACATAAAGGGGACTTTATCGCGTAAGTATATTAACTTTAAAAATTACCTCCAACATTTCGAGAATGACGTTGTCCTCGTGGTCTCGGATTAAGACTGGCTGAAGTTCACATCAACATCTAGCCGTGCGAGTTTTTCGAACTACCCGCACTTGATCTTGTTTATCAACTTGAACGTTTTTAAAGTTAACATACGCGGTTAAGGCCTGTTTATGTGTAATAATGTGTAAAAACCGTGAAAGTTTAAATCAGTTTCTCTTTTACTCCAATTAAGGTGTCATAAGAGTGATAGAGACAATCGTCTGAAATTTACGATCGTTGTTCGCGGTAGCGCCGCTGAGTGTCCGTTCGCTTCGCCGCTCGCGTCATCCTTATATACAGTCAGCAGCAGAAGTAGCTAAGCATTTGAGGTGTTCAAAATGAGGTTAACACGTCTCTATTGTCAAGAGAATAAGAGCGCGTGTAGGTCATTTTGAACACTTCAAACGCTTAGTAACTTTTGCTGCTGACTGTACATTATCGTTTCGAATGCGTTTCTACAATATTTTACCGCCTCCGAAAAGTAAAAGCTTGTCTGTAAGTCACTGGTCCCACCGCGAGCTAGTAAGCTATGAGCTGTCAGCTATTTCTAGACATATGTGTCATAGCCGGGCGATCGTAGTTCATCGCCGGGCGATGAACTATAAATATATATCTCTTTTATTTACAAGGGAGCGATTATCTTTTATCCCTTGAAATAGCTGACAGCTAATATTTTACTAGCTCGGTGCCTTACGACATTTCATATTTCCAGTGTCGGTATAAAAGAAGAACAACAAAATCTCTCTGTAATAAACGAAGGGCTGTTTTATAACAATAATTTCATTATTTGCAAATGAAAGGAACAAAGAATTCCATCCGCTGTGCAAAGATCGGAATTTGTTTCAAGTTGCCTTTTGTGTCTAGAGAATTCTATTCTATGTCGGCGGTAGAATATTATATAGGCAGGTTTTATAATACAATTATTTAAATATCATATTTAATAAATGATACTTAAGTAAAGCCTGACTTGAGGGTTTCCATTTAGACCTACACACCTACTTTATTTAGTAACAACCAGGCATCGTTAACTGCGAGCGAAATCCATTGAAATACTAGGGTTGCTACCCAGTCAAGTCAAAGGCAAAAATTATTTATTGAGTAGGCTTAGAACAAGCACTTTCGAATCGTCAGTTATGCTACTTATTCATATGTATGGAGGAAAGTGTTTACTTATTATTATATTATATTTTACTTATCAGTGTCTAGGTAACCTAGACACTGATAAGTGCTATCTATGCAGCTGTTTTATACATTTTCGAGAAAGATGCCTAAGAATAATGCTAAAAGACGTTGAAAACATTAAATTCGACGACTGTTTGGATGAAGTTATGGCGTTGTTTACAAAATATCAATGCAACCTTGCTCATCAAGGTAATATAAACTTATGTAACCATTTATAGGCACGTCCTGCCCTGATTTATTGACAGCAAATACGTAATGCAACATAACAGTCATCAAAATAGGCCGCTAATCATAAACTACTGCACATAAAAGGACTGTATTATTTCATTTATTTTGCCCCCAACATATATTTATTTTAATTATTTTGTTTGTCAGAAACGAAGTAATATTTTTCGATCTCGATAAAAACCTTAGATTTATGGGATTACAATCAATTAAGTAAGTAAGTTTTTTTCAGAAAACTGCAATGCTGATTGTATTGTTTGTGTTGTTTCGCCATCGAATTTGCGAAAATTATTACTCTCTGTCCCAAGTGAAAAATTCAGAGAGTTTTGGATAAAAATTGTAAATAGGTACAATAAAAAAAATTACCATTTAAATGTAATAATAACATTACACTGACATTCAGATTCTGTTCAGTTATATTTATTTGTATTATTTTAGTACATAATATTTTAGTTCATCAATTTAGAACCATCGCCATCCCTAACTGGTTGTCATACGTCATTTCAATGGATTTCGCTCGCAGTTACAGATGCCTGGTAACAACTAAATACTTTCAAAATTATTAAATAATTACATCTAACAATAAAATCCAACTAAAAGTAACATAAATAGAAATGCAAATGAAACGAGATGAGAAATGCAATGAGGGCTTCCGCGACATTTTTGGTAGGTAGTAGCGTATCAGCCTTATGGTAGGTAGTAGTATTATTTGGGTTGAAATTTACACATACATATATAAGGTGCTAACAAAGTAGTATTTTTACAGCTGACAGTACTTGGTTCTCGGAGGTTGCTACGTTAAAACACCCTGTTAATAAAATAATTAAATGAGACCTCTTTAGACAGTCTAGAACCTCTTTAAACTAGGATTCAACTGACCACTTGAAATTGATAAATCAAATACATAATGGCGTTTAAACAAAAACTTTTGACGTGAAATGACAGAGAGTGTGAAACATCTTGACAGGTATGTGATACGGTGATTATTTTACAAATTAATAGTTGTATTATTTTTTTTTGTTTAGTTAAATGAAAACAAAAACAATGTGATATACAAAAATGTTCTTTAATATAAAAAGATAATTGTTGTGTGATTATTTTTTATTATGCAGATACATCTGCTAGCGAATATCTTCGATATTTCATTGTATAGCACTATTGGTGGCACTGGTCTAGTGATCCAGTGGTTGTGGGTTCGAGTCCCGCTGCGAGTAATTTTTTTTCTATTTTTCTTTCGATTTAAATATGAAAAGCTGAAATGGCAATGGGCAGGCAACATTGTACGCAGAGAAGATGGCAGATGGGGTCGAAAAGTGCTCGAGTGGAGACCGCGGACTAGCAAGCTCAGCGGATTCCGGTTCATTACAACTAAATATCATAATACCAGATTCCTAGAATATCAAAATCCCAAAACGGATCATTCTCATAATGTCTAAAGCTGGAAATGACTTACACCTACTTCTCATGTTACCTTCATCGTATTTTGATTAGTTCTCAGTTCAACCATTTCTCAAAATGTCTAAAAGTCGAATTGACAAAATACTTAAGTACCTAAAACCTTAGCAACTGTGGAAGAATTTTTATAAATTTGTAAAAAACGTATCAATCTCTCGATCCAAACAACTACATAATTTAAAAAAAAAAACACAACACTAAAAATACAGTACAATTAAAAATTTTAGGTATTATGAGACAGTGTCATTTTGAATTTTGGTAATTTTGAAACTAATTCATTTTGGATATGGGGTGTAACGGGTCAACGTCGTTTCGACATTTTATTGTATTGAAAATAAGTCTTTATGGGGTTTAAGTCATTTTGCAACCAAGTCTTTTTGGCATCGCGACAATCTGGCAACATTGTATTATGACATTTGGTTGTAATGAACCGGAATCGCTCAGCGTAGGACGTTCACCCAAGGAATTTTTAGTATAACTGGAATCAGCCCTGTGAAAAATACCAATAAGTGAAACGTGCTTTATATGCATCCCATTAAGGTTTACTTTCGCTCGGCGAATATGAAGAAAAAAAAACGAGCCGAGTAGGACAGCTAGTACACAGACCTCTGTCCCTTTCTGAATGATGCTATTCCTAGAATAATATTAGATCTATGGCAACCCAAAGTCAACTAGATGCTAGGGTAACCATGTTTGTACATGGACGAGGACAATTACACAACAGGACAACATTAATGTTGGTGTTGAGATAAAATACATTAAACATATTCATTAAAATTTGTAAAAAAGCGGGGTTATAGTGGTTTAATTTCCTGCGTGTATTTTTTTGATATACCTAATAAACATATAGAATATATAGGTAAGTGTGCAAAATGCAAATTTTCACCCGGTAAAGATTAAAAAAAAATCAATATGTAAAACTCAAATCGTGTGTGTCAATTACAGGAAATTACACACAAAGATGCTTATGAGGTTAATTTTATAAAATAAGAATCGTAAATAACAAAATGGTGGTTGAAGAACAAAAGTTTGGTGTTTACTCCACCGACACTCTTAAATTTGAACACAGCAAGAGCTTATTTTTATTCTTTCACCATCTGGTTATTTATATTTAATTTTAGAAATCATCGTCATAATCTCTTTTACCATTTCATTTCTTGTAATTAGATACCACAGACGATTTTTAATACATTTTATAAGTATTCGAAGTTAAAATTTTTGGGAAGCAAAAAAACGCATGTAGTATGTCAAATAGATACAGAACTGCCGGCGTGGTCTCTCCACCGATCTAGTACATCAGAACACTATTGTATTTAATGGAATTTTCCTAACTTCTAAAATTAACGTGGTCACCCTATAGAAAGAGACAAAGGTCTGCGTGGTAGCTATCTCACTAGGCTCGCTTTTTTCGGGCTAGTACTCGATCTAGTTATAATAGTATATCTATGCGTTCACCCACAAGATGGACAGACTACCTCATTAAGGTCGCCGGAAGACGCTGGATGCAGGCCGCTTCCAACCGGTATATGATTAGGTCCAAGGGGGAGGCCTATGTTCAGCAGTGGACGTCTTATGGCTGAGATGATGATGATGATAAAAGAGAAAGATGGTCGAAATATACGGGCGTGTTCACAGAGCATAAACAATTCCTTTGTTAGCAATTTTAAACACAACTATCGTGAGACTCAAACATATGTGACATTATCTATGAAAAGGGACCTTATTGTCGATGGCGCTTATGACATTGTTAGAGATGACGCGATACAAACGTAACGCAGTTCGTCGTAAGTGCCATCGACCATAAGGTCCCTTTTCATAGATAATGTCACATATTAAGTGTCAGCGTCGGTTAACCAACGCGAATGCCTCATGATTATGCTCCTTACGCAGTAAAACATGTCGAGCAATATTCGACTTGTAAAACGTGAGTTACCGTAAAACGGGGTGAGTTGGGTGGAAATTGAAGTTCAAACCTGGATAAAAGTTTATTTTTATGTGGCACATAGATTTATATACAAAAAAGTGTTTCGGAGGTTTGAATTTCAGTTTTTTGATGAGTTTTTGTAGTTCCATTTTATAACTTTAACGATAAACACGAAAACCCACCTCACCCCGTAGTGCCTCGTATTTGGGGTGAGAGGGGTTTTCATACAAAGGTGATTTTAGAAGATTGTTGGATCAATTTTTTTTTATTTTTAGTATTACTATAGCTTCATTTTATACATTATTTTTGTAGCGGTAGTCTTAAAATCTCTTCTCACCCCCCTCTCAAACCTTCTCTCCCCATTCGTGATCCACCTCTCCCCGCGAAACCTACTCACCCCGTTTTACGGTACCCGCTTTTATACAATTAATTCCTTTGTGGTGTGTAAACGTTTTACGTCCGTTAACAATTTTTTGCATCAGAAAACATACCTGTAACAAAACAGAATTATTTTGACTCTAACTTTGTAAAGCATGGTATGCTATTCAATCTCAATGTTTATTCAATTTATTCTCTGCATGCTGTGGGCGATATGTGTGAATTGAATAGAGTTGGTAAAACTCGAGTCTTGTGAGTCTTATTTGATGGACTCAATAAGTCTCAATAAGTCTAATGCCAATGAAACTAAAAACAAATCAAATTATTTTTTAAGATATATTTTGATTTGCTTTGATTTTTAAGTAGTAATACTACTATATACATTAAAATTTGAAATAGATGACATATACTTAAGAAAAAGCGACGAGGACCTCCAGCGTTTGAGACGGGCTCGAACCCGCATCTCCAGCTATACGTAAGCTATGGTTAAGGCGTCAGCTGCGATAGCTAGAGATGCGGGTTCGAGTCCCGTCTCAAACGCTGGAGGTCCTCGTCGCTTTTTCTTAAGTATATGTCCTCTATTTCAACTTCTAACGCCAATGTTTTGGCTGAGCCCACAACGCAAGCCTTCTTGAGCTTATCGTGGGTTCAGTCAATCTGTGTAAGAATGTACTTTAATATTTATGTGATAAATTGAAGCAGCAGACGAAAGCAGAGGCGAAAGTATGTGAGTATGTATTTTACATTTCAGCCGTATGCAGTCCATTGCTGGACATAGGCCACTCACAAATATGACTTGTATCATCTTGGGGGGTAGTTGCCATAGTCGCCACGCTTGGCAGGCGGGTTGGCGACCGCAGTAGCTGTAGATTGGGTTTTGACGGACGCTGCTGCCCGTCCGTAGGATTTTTCCCATTGTCGCCTCTTACGACACCCGCGGGAGGAGTTGGGGTGGTGCTATTCTAATCAGCCGGCATCACACGGCAAATGTATGTATGTATGTTACTTATGTTTACTCTATGTTTGTTACTTATTGATGCAAATTATTTTTAAATTGATTAAGATATACTTATATAATAGTTTCCGAGTAAAATGGCTGTGATATTATACCTACGGACGGACAGACAGACGGACATGATGAAATTATAAGGGTTTCGTTTTTGCTATTTTAGCTACGGCACCCTAAAAAACAAGTTAAAAAAATGAAGTAGAAAACTAATGGCAATGTTCGTAATCATTATCAGAATATGAACATGAATATAATCCACACTAATATTATAAAGGCGAAAGTTTGTGAGTGTGTGAGAGTGTATGTTTGTTACTTCTTCACGTCTAAACGGCTAGAGCGATTTTAATAAAATTTGGCATGGACTTAGCTGACATCCTGGATGAACACATCGGCTACGTTTTTTCCCTTACAAACAGCGGGTAACAACGCGGGGCACAGCTATTAAATAAATAAATGTTACACGACATCCCTACACAAATTGATTGAGTCCCACGGTAAGTTCAAGAAGGCTTATGATGTGGGTACTCAGCCAACGACATATCCAAAATTACAAATACTTAAATTCACACAACAAATATTTCAGCTCTCCACACAAATACCCTTACTGGGATTTGAACCCAGGACCGTCGGCTTTATAGGCAGGGTAACTACCCACTAGAGACCTGTGGTTACATGGTTATGATTATGAATATGAATAAAAGCTTGTCAAACCTAAAATGCCATTGATAATCGATTGTGCCTTTATGAATTTTCTGGTTGTTAGAAAAGTCTCCACACACTTGCACACACTCGCAGGTGTGTACCTACTTACTCAGTGATCGGTTTTTTGGATTCGACATGGGGTGAACGACCTCAAACATTATGTTAGTATGGAAATGCCCCGGGAATCCGGGCTTGAGGTTGTAAGAAAAGACAAAAAAAATACATTGTGTTTATTTTATTATACATTAAAACATCTAAATAGCTGAATATACAAGCGACTTACTCGCCGTTATTTTGTCCAAATTGAACAAATGAGCACAAGTTTTCACACTGACAGCTCATTTGCTGCCACCAAATCAGCATATTTTGTACCGTTTGTACAAAAGTTTGACGAGTAAGTAAAAAATCCCTTACACACAATTTAAATTGTTTTATTTTTGATTAATTTGTTCGGTATCGCGGGAAACTGTCGTATCTATATTCACTTTTCTACATGATATCCCGCGAGGGTGAATCCAAAAAACCGATCACTGCTACTTACACACTCGTAAGTGTGTACTTACGAGTATGGATTGAGTCTGCAATGTGTGGACTCGATCGGGTTGGACAACCCTAGTCAAAGCTCGCGAAACAGCGCGACCATAAAGTGCGGTAACAGGTGCACAGAGTTGAACCGACAGACGAAAAATCACAAAGTAAAATATTCGTTTTTTTTGTGAGAAAACTAACAATAAAAATAAAATAGTTCGCCGAGCATTGGCGTTGGCAAACATTCCTAGCGTGCTGGTGATTGGTGATTTGGTGTTTGTACAATCCAGTCATAAAACGCAGGAGACACTGTTAAAGTGTAGATTATAGGGATGTACTCAGGTACATACATATAATCTACAGTGTAGTAGATAATCTACTACTTCAATCTTCAATTATACTTTTATAAGAATTCTTTATATTTAGATTACGAGTATAATTAAAACCGATAAGAACTATAAGACTAAATAGATTTGGAATTAAATAAAAACATTATTTCGAATAAGTAAATTGCTGGACGTCTTGCAATTTAAGTTTTTATATAAGTACTATGTATAAAGTGACTGACAAGCGACAAATACCAATTCATTTTGTTTATTGGAGTTAGGTTAGACGGATCCAAAAGCTTTTAATTCATGAGTTCAAACAAAACTGTTAAACTGCTAGCTTGCATGACCGCGTCCGCTGACTCACACGCCGGGAGGCAGTGTCGAATACAATGGAAAACATCAATCAAAGGCAACAGTTGGAGTTCGACACGTTATGATTGAATTGTGCTTTAGGCAATCAACATCAGCGCAATACTAACACAAGTAGACCGCGAAACTCGATATTCGCAAATTTCTAACTATTGCCTCTGTCACTCTCATAAGAACTTCATTAGAGTAAAAGGGGTCTGAAAAGATGTGTTACACAGGTAATCTTTTTTTGTGTTTCGCCCGGGGCATTTGGTTTTTCAATTTTACCTTTATTTCTAAGAATTATAAACCCTATTTAATTCTTATGGCAATGCTGCCAGCCTTCTGGGCACACTACCCATTGGTAGCGATCTAGGAGATATTTTTTATTTATAAATAGGTTTAGTTTAAGTTCACTTTGTTTTTTAATTATTTCCTATTTTAATTGTGTTTCTATTCTGTGTTCCTAATAAATAAATACATTAAATTTGCTACCAAATATAAATCACAAATATAATTTCGATAAAAAACTGGAAAAGTAAATTGTTAAAAATAGGTAACCAAACTGATCAGTTAATGCATTTAATTTGGCAGGATTATTTGAAATTGAAGTGTAAATTGTTTTGTAAATTTACAAGTTATGTTTTAATACTTCAAAAAAAGTTTATTTACATAATTTAAATTGGTACGAAACAAACAGTAGCTTGGTTCGTCGTCTTTATCCTGCTCACGCCTCCTGGATCAACCGGTATAAAAAAAAGATGATAAATCACTGACATAAAGAAATAGACTCCTATACGCGAACAAATTATGTACAAAAATATCTATGGCACTAAATGACATTTCTACCACGTTCCAGTTTATGCTAATAATGCTAACTAAAAAGAGCTCACTGTTCTAATTATTAAGTATCAAACTTCACTATTGAGAAAGTGATAACTTTTCAGTCATTGTTGACACTTGCACTGACAGCGGTTCAAACTGTTCAAAGAAGACTGAATGTACCCTGCCCATGCCATGTCGTTCGAGCGGCTGTTTATTAGAGCCATTTTTTTGGGGCTGATTGTGAATCTACGTTTATTATACATCGATGTGATAAATAAATAAATAATGTATATAATTCCTGTTTCACATACAATACAAGATATTTTAAACCAAGCGTACTCATAAATATAAGTTGCCATTGATTTTATAGTTTAGATTAATTGCCTTATAGCGAGATCTGAGGAAGAAAAAAATCCATTATCGCCAAGGCTATACTTTCTTATGTTAGTGAAAAATGATTGGTGCTAAATTAGGAAAAATCATGTCAGTGCTGTAACGACATGATTCCGGTATAATTGGTTATAACCAAGAGTAACCTCTCTAATATCAACCTTACTACTTGGTGTTAGAGTTCCATTTCATTTAACCTAAACATGAACTAGCTGAATCGATTCCATATGAATGTAAATATTTATTATGTTTAAGCACGAAAAGCACACGTCCATAAGTAGGCCGTGATTGGCTCAAAACGAAACGAGTATGTGTGAGTGAGAAACAGCTTACAAACGCGTGATCCTCCCTGGCCGGCCCCCCAAGCCCGATTTTGCTGGTATTGCAGTACTTTTATGTACCAGTTATGTACTTTATGTACCAGGTCGGAAAATTGTACGTACCTCTTTAGTTTAGAAGATATTGGCCATTAAAGGTGGGCCGGCTGTAGAATGTATTCCCTGGCCGGCCCCCGCCCGAAACAGACGAAATCCGCCACTTCAAAATATGAATGTCAGTAACAAAATAATGTACCTGTCATGTACCTTCTGAATATACCATTTTTTTGTAAAGAAAATGCCTTCTACGGTTTTTTTTATAGATTAAACTATTTGCGTACAAGCGCCTGTGTAAAGTTAATAGCAACATTAAAAAAAATAAAAGTCAATCGAAATGGCCCAGCTTGAAGTAGAACTGAAAGATCATACTGCGTAAAAATTCTCCTTTTTAATATTATACACTTTATTTAAAATATTACTTAGGTTCGATTTTTTTTATTCCAGTTTGAGATTACGACTGAAAAATAAAATTATTAATTAATTACTATTACACTAAAATATTCCTGAATTGCAAAAAGGCGCGTAAATGTTTTTTTAAAGTAGATAATGGACATAACACGCAGCATAATCATGATTTTTAGTTCATATTCAGGCTGGGCCATTTCGATTAACGTTTACATTTTTTAATGTTGCTATTAACTTTTCACAGGCGCTCGTACGCAAATAGTTTAATCTATAAAAAAAACCGTATAAGGCATTTTCTTTACAAAAAAATGGTATATTCAGAAGGTACATGACAGGTACATTATTTTGTTACTGACATTCATATTTTGAAGTGGCGGATTTCGTCTGTTTCGGGCGGGGGCCGGCCAGGGAATACATTCTACAGCCGGCCCACCTTTAATGGCCAATATCTTCTAAACTAAAGAGGTACATACAATTTTCCGACCTGGTACATAAAGTACATAACTAGTACATAAAAGTACTGCAATACCAGCCAAATCGGGCTTGGGGGGCCGGCCAGGGAGGATCACGCCTTACAAACGGATTAGGTTTCCTAAATCTGTCGGAGCGGACTCGACAGGCTAATGAGTGAAATAAGCGAAAAACGTTCGTTGGCATCGAGTTGCCGGGCCAAGCTGACAGTTTATGTGACTCGTAATACTTGGACTTAGAGGTTATTTTTGTCGGGCACTAACTCTGTGCCTACAGATTTTAGAAGATCCTTTCGAAATTTATTCATAGCCGAGCGATTTACTTTTTTATTTCATACATCCATGAGCAGGAAATGTAAAAATATACATGGAATTTTGTGGACCGACAATAACGACTCTATTTATGTTATATAACACTTTAAACGGATGACCAATCCGGCGTCGGTTAAAGCCTAGACGTCGTAATCCGTGAAAAACCCGTTCGAGTTTTTAATTAATATATGTTTATGCTGTGGTGAATTTTCTCAAGTGTAAAAGTACTTAAGTTCTGATTCAATAGGGGAGTCGAAATAAGTGCTGTCCTGTAAGCAGTAGTCTTTTTCTTTTGTACTTTTTGAAATATACCTTCTTCCAATTTTCCAATTTTGGTTGACGCAACCCGACCGGCCTTAATCTGATTCTCAGGGCCGTAATAATTGCAAATCGAAATTCCGTTAACCTTCATTAGGTTAGACAAAAGCGATAGAGGCAAATAGTCACAATAGACAATCTGAGCCCATGGCGATGTATTGTTGGCAGGCAGTCGTCAAGTCGGCGACCCAGTGCGGCTTCGGCGATCAGACCGGCGCGTGTTGCAGCGCGCGCGGCGACGCACGCTGCGCATGACCGTGACCATCGTCAGCGTGTTCGCGCTGTGCTGGCTCCCGTACGCCACCATGTGCATGTGGTGAGTGTCGCACGCTGCCACGAGCGTGACCGTCGTCAGCGTGTTCGCGCTGTGCTGGCTGCCGTACGCGACCATGTGTATGTGGTGAGTGTCGCACGCTGCGCATGACTGTGACCATCGTCAGCGTGTTCGCGCTGTGCTGGCTGCCGTACGCCACCATGTGCATGTGGTGAGTGTCGCACGCTGCGCATGACTGTGACCATCGTCAGCGTGTTCGCGCTGTGCTGGCTGCCGTACGCCATCATGTGCATGTGGTGAGTGTCG
The DNA here is from genome assembly GCA_022674325.2 of Grapholita molesta. NCBI lineage: Eukaryota > Metazoa > Arthropoda > Insecta > Lepidoptera > Tortricidae > Grapholita > Grapholita molesta. The sequence goes on from CP053137.2 coordinate 14,718,238, forward strand.
AAAGAAAATGTGTCAGAAAATATTTAATTTCCAAACGTGGTAACTGGTGTAAGACCGCTCAAGATCAGGATACATGGAAGAAGAAGAGCAAAGTCTTTGCTCTTGACTTTCAAAAAATGACAAATCCCGTTTCCCTCAGGTACATGGTAGACCGGGAGTCAGCTCGCCAGATCCCCAGCCGCGTTCAGAGTCTACTGTTCGCCATGGCCGTATCCAACTCCTGCATGAACCCGCTGGTGTACGGCTCCTACCGGGTGAACCTCCGGAGTATGGCACGGAGGTTCTGCAAGAGGTGTTGTGCCGCCGCCAGTGCCTCTGACACCATAGGTGAGCTGATGATTAAATTTGTATAGGGAGCTACTATTTTAGATTCATCATCAAGATCATATTAGCCGAAAGACGTCCACTGCTGGACATGGGCCTTACACAATGCGACCCACATCGAGGTTTTGCACCACACGCACCCAGTAGATTCCCGGTATCTTTACCATGTCGTCGGTCCACCTTTTGGGGGTCTGCCGACGCTGCGCCTTCCGGTTCATGGTCGCCACCGTTATCGAAATTTGCTCACGTCTCGTATCTTTGGCATAGAATCGATTGGAAATTCATCAATATTGATATTTGATGAATTGGAAAGGTTATACTGAAGTACTTTACGATTTAATCTAGTACCAATTAAATTCGGTTGCTGGAAACGTAAATTCTACAAGACTAATATCGTCGGGATGTAATACGAATAATTGGAGCCTGTCGAAAATTCTCAATTGTTATTGGACATACTCTAATGCCTCACACACATATGTAAATCATTCGCCAAAATTAGTGGTTAATATCTACATAAATAATTACATTCCGCCAGGCCCGCATATATCCAAGCACGGACGAACCCTAATGCCTTTAGGAGTCTAAGGCTTTAGGAGTCTCCTGAAAAGATAAATAAAAGGAATTTCAGAGAACATAGAATTAGAGCCTCAAAATGATTGCTGAATATAAATTCACCAATTCCTTTCCGATTACAATTTAACAATTCCAATGAAATAATAATATTTACTTCGCTAGGTGACTTTGTTTGAATATTTAAGGTTAAGTCTGTGTAGGGTCGACTCTCAACCCTTAGAAAACTTAATCTTTAGAAACAAGTACAAATTATGCAACTAGGAACAAAAAAAGTATTTTTTTTGAAAATTGTCATTTGAATTGATTTTTGACACACAAAATCTTCCTCGCGTTGTCCCATTCATTTTTTGCCACGGCTCATGGGAGTCTGGGGTCCCACTTGGCAAGTAATCCTAGGAATTGATTTGTATAAGATGTCCAATAATATTTAGTTTCACCTAACTAGCTCTGAAAGTTATACTTTATTCTTTAAAAACAAACGGCAAAGTTCCACATGACACTCACAAGAGTGCAAAGTAATGTAAAGCAAATTGTGAATACCAATTTAGCGATTTCTGAAGTTAGCTGTTTGGAGAGACTTGAATGATGTTTGATGGATAACAATTTGGAATATAATTTTCATCGTATTGAGGTGAATTTTTTTGTTTTTCTCTCGTTAGCAAAGTTAGTCCCTCTCGTGCCATGAAACCCTTCTAACTCTTTAAATTCCATTCTATGAACGCTATGCTTGTAGTCAATTTTAGAATCTTTCGCTAACCCGGATCTCAATAATTACTAAACGCTAACTTTCCCTTGTAAAACAAATAATTGATTTGAAATAGTTTGTTAAATAAAGTGGAACACTCAACTTTTGAAGAATTCTTATAACAATACTTGTGCTTAGTCTTAATAAATCTTAATTTACGAAGTTTCTTCTTTATGCTCGGAGATAATCGCAAGACGACAATGACGTTTGTGGAGAACTACCCTTATACATGTAACTCCCTTTTGGCATCACCGCAATCGTGAAGAAAGACAGTCCTTAGTCTTACCAACCCTACTCTGATCTCTCATCGATATCTTTTGCCGCAGGCAACTCGGCCGCGTCGAGTTCTATGAAAAGGAATAACAACCTGGAGTCGCGACTCGTCATAAAGGTAAGGTACTCGAGTTCTAATCTTACAGCATTCAACTTACCAACTTTCCAGACGTACGTATTGAGAACCATAAAATTGTTCAATAAATGTGGGTACTTATCAATCTTTTTAAAGTTAAGTGAAAGTGAAACTTGAAATGTGCACTTATACTTTGGTCAGGTTGTTTGTTAGGCAGACAATAATTTGTTTTTCAGGTTTTGTTCATAAACTATTACTTAAAACTGGATAGTTAATTGTTTGTTTATTTTGATGAGTATCCAATATTCCGGCACTGTCTTTACGGAATAACGGAAATATCCGAAACTAATCAAAGTAAACTTTCAAGGTAATTATTCCGTTTTGACCCTTTCGAGGCATAATATGATTTATCTACCACATGCGAATCAATTTAATTTCAACTAAAGTATTCGACGTTAAGGTTCATATTAGATTGGACTATCCCAAAAAATCACTTTATAATAAATATCGACGTAACTATTTAAAATGTATTTGGGACTTCTAGGAAAACCATTCTGATTGGTGGCAATCTATGATTTCAATGTACAGTCAGCAGCAGAAGTAGCTAAGCATTTGAGGTATTCAAAATGAGGTCAACACGTCTCTATTGTCAAGAGAATAAGAGCGCGTGTAGGTCATTTTGAACACTTCAAACGCATAGAAACTTTTGCTGCTGTACTTAATAAACACTCCCTGAAATAACAGATAACGAAAGCCATTATTTGACTGCTAATTGTATTTAATCTCTCTGATTGTGAAGTCAATACTATATACCAGGGCTTCCCAAACTGTGCGTCGCGTCGCACTGGGGCTGGTAATAATCCGGCAAAATTATTGTCGCAGCACGTGTAATGTCCGTAACTTTCATGGTTTCAAGAGAAAAGCAAACCACCAGAACCCTCTTCTGGGTACTCCACTGTGGTAGTTAGTTTTTGGCTAGAGGGGGGCGATGCAAAAAATGGAGGATGCCCAAGGGCGTCTCATCAAATAAAGTTTGGGAAGCCCTGATATATACTCTGTAAATTGTACAGCTTCATTGAAAGTTTATTAGGAGTACTTCCTACAGAACAGCAGCTTTTATAGGTATAGGTTATACCAACAGAGTTGAGGCAAATGATTGATTATACGTACAATTATATAATATTTAATAAAACAGCAAGCAAGACTATGAGGCCTATAGTGTTGGACAGTGTGACCATATTATAGGTTCACACAATAAATAATTATCCCTTAGAAATCATCTTCCATACTTTAAGCTCGCGCGTAATAGTTTACTTAATTTGCCGATAGATATCGCTGTGCGTGGAACGCTCATATGCTACATGGCGGTGTTAAGATTTTTTCTGATTTAATGGGATCGGAGCAGTGACTGACTGACTAGAAATGACTCTGGTTGACTGACTGACTTGAAATGAAATAACTCCTTGTTACAACCGGAAACACTACTCGTGGTGGGACTGAAATAGACAACATTTTTTTTTATATGGTTCTGTACTTAATACGTCAACTCAATGTAACTAATAGCTCTTTCTTTTAACTCTAAAGTGGGGACACTTACTGTGACGGATGGCAAAACTACGGAACCGTACACCGAGCGTGGCCCGACACGCTCTTGGCTGATTTTCTTACTTTATAATTGTTTTTGTTATCACAAAAAAAAAATGTACAGTGAGTGTACAGAGCAAGGTTGCTATGCGAACGTTCGCCGACCCGCGAGAAGCCACAGAAATAAACGTCCATTTCAATACGTTGAATCTAATACATTCCTTTAAGGTGCCGAGCTTCGAGATATCAAAATATTTTTTCTTTTCAGAATTTGTAGTTTATTCAAAAGTTTTGTCTGAGGTGGAAAAAGTCTGTACTCATGTCACTGTTACTTTTATGTATATATAAACGTGAAAGTCCTCACTGACTGATCAACGCCCAGCCCAAACCGCTTAACCTAGATAGCTGGTTTTTTCTTTGATTAAATGTATGTTATGTAATGTAATGAATATTTCACCATTAAAGGGTTAAAAAGGAGTTTTAAAATTTGTTTTTTTTTTTTTTTTTTTTTTTTTATGACATAGGCGGCAAACGAGCAGACGGATTGCCTGGTGGTAAGCAATTACCGTCGCCCATGGGCACCCGTAACACCAGAGGAGTCACAAGCGCGTTGCCGGCCTTTAAGGGGGGTTGGAGCTCTGGGAACCTTACTCACCATCAGTAACACAACACTGCATACCTGAAAGGTAGCAGTGCTATTATGGCTGTGGTCTTCTGTAAGGAGGAGGTACTTCCCCAGTTGGGCTGCCCCAGATTCAAGCGTGATGGTCATCGCTGTGCCCTACCTCTCATTGTTGGACGTAGTTTAAGGACATACCCGGCATTTATAGCAAGACACTTGAATTTTTGTGTAAGGACTCCGTATTCGAATACAAGAAAATCTCAGCATTTTTTGAATATCATTCCCTAAGAGGCCATAAAGGGGGTTCGTCTGCGCGTGCAAAGCCGCAGGCAAAAACTATAATTTTATAAGAAGAAAATTAAGTTAAGTCCATGGGGTCCCAGCGCGCACAAACTATTAGCAGAAATCGCGAATCGTCTGGTTGATGTAACTGGTGACCGAAGAGCTGGCGGCTTCGCACAACGTATTAGCATTGCGATACATGGAGGAAATGCCGCCAGCATCCTTAGCACAATGCCTCAAGGGCATGCAATGCATGCAATTATTAAACACAAAAAAAAAAACAAAAAAAAAATTGACCCGTGACTCAGGAACAAATATATGTGCTCAGCACCACTGGCTTCATACGCAGGGTCACTACCCAATAGTCCAAACCTGTCGTTAATTCATATAAATTGTTAGAGACAATGTTTCTTTTTTTTCTTTCTTTCTTTCTAATTTCAACAAAATGAGGCACAGATATATTCCACCGTTACCTAACTATCTCACTTCACCTTAACCGTGTTCTCACTTTTTGAAATCCCGCGAGACTCACATTTTCGACAACATCGTAATTTTATTGATAAAAATGATTGTACATTTTACCTATTTTTGTACGTGTCGGCAGGTATTGGTTTTATTTAGGTACAGAATTCATGAAATTGTTTTTTATAAATAATTTCGTATTTATGTACCAGGTGAACTCAAAATGGTAATACAAAAATATATTTTCTGGATCTATTCGTGATTACGATAAACTTTAATTATGGGGATAACAACCGAAAAATTAACTAGGCAGGGCCGGCGACGCGAGCAGCGAACCAAACGGACACTCAGAACTCTTGATGCTTGATAATGGAGGTCTATGTTCTCCGTAACATGTCGCGCGTGTGACTAAATAAACGTGAGTAGAACCGTAATAATCATTAATTATTGTACTATGTCTCACAAAAGTTTAAATACAAATATTACTTTGTATTACCATTTTGATTTCACCTAGTATGGCTGTTATAATAATAATACTTTATATACCGGGTGCGGCCTGTAATAGGAGCAAAAAATTTAGGGATCGCTTCTACACGACGAATGTAACAACATTTGTTCTACAACTTTACACAATGGAGTAATTTATTACTTGTGATTTTTTCAAACAAACTAAATAGTATTTTCAATGAACAGCATCCAATAGTCTAGTTGACGTTTACTGTCAGCCAACAAACTTCATAGTTTTCGCAATACATTCGTTGCTTAGAAAATCTTCTTTTATTAATATTTATTAAACTATGAGTTATTTTCAAAAGTCGTAGAACAAATGTTGCTACGTTTGTGGTGTAGAAACGATGCCTAAAGTTAATGCTCCTATTATATTACAGGCCACACCCGGTATGTTCGGTTGTGATTAGCTACCCGCACTAAAAATTATTCGGTTCTGAATAATTTACTACTTTTACAGTTGAATATGTTGTGGTTCGCATGAAATTTCAGGGCTACAACCGCAAACCACTATTTTTGATCGAATGTAAGATCGATGGAGAGGAAAATGCCGGTCTAAATACAATGTTTGGGTTATCCTAAACAAATGAGGCTTATAGCCTAAAAGGGAATAATTATAAGTTCTGCTGTCATAAAGTTAGTTGCTAAGTCAACATATATATTTTTTTAATTAATTTATTCGTTTCGTCGCTATTTTCCTCAAGAATTCCCTTTTATTAATAGTTTTAAGGCCTATACTATTTTTGAAAAGCCTGTCCATTTCCCTATTCAATAGAATAAAACAAAAGAAAACAACGCAGATAGACAGACATAAAGACTGGCCTGGTACCGCGAACATCGAAGTTCGTATATTTCGAGCATTTTTCTCTTTTATTCTAATTATGGCGTCGTGAGATTGACAGAGACAATCGTCCGTTTACGATTATTGTTTTTCGCGGTAGTGCCACTGAATGTGTGGAACTATTAAACGTTTATAGTAAAATATGAAATGAAAATATATATATTGGGAATAGTCCGGTTTCCTACCGATTTGTTCCTAAACCTAAAGCGAAAAGCGACTTGTAAAATATTAAATACTAGCTGTGTTACCCGAGGTTTATCAGGGAAAAAACGTAGCCTAATGTGTTAATCCAGGGTGTCTAACTCCATACCAAATTTTATCAAAATCGCTCCAGCCATTTAAACGTGAAGAAGTAACAAACATATCGAGGGTTTGGTGGCCAAACCAGATAAGTCGAGTAAATGGGATTTGAAATTAGAACTATACGTGGATTACGTAAGATTGTTACTTCAATGAAATATTATATCGATTTATCGGGTTTGACCACGAAACCCTCGTTGCACACTAATAAACTTTCGCCTTTATAATATTAGTGTAGATAGTGTAGATACATAAGAACCGAGCTCATTGGCACGAGCTGGGGCTGAACCTGCGACCTTCGGTTTGCAAGTCGGACGTTCTTACCGCTAAGCATCTCTTGGATAGCAATGTAAATAGAAGGCGTCAATTCATACGGAATGCAAATTAGATATTTTTATTAAAACGTCAATTTCTAGAGCAGGGTTTAATTACTTTCGGATGAAAGAATGCAAACATTTACCGTACCAAAATATGTAAAATACATACGAGAACATATACAGACTGAACAAAACAAACAAAGAAAATGGATTTGCATCAGGCCTATAAAGGAGTCCCGCAGGGGTCCGTTTTTGGTCATCTTTACTTTATACTTTATAGCAGTGACATTTTCAATGTTTTATACATTATTTAAAAGGAAAACATGGATTAACAAAATATGTACAAACTCCACTAAATCATGAAATAAAATAAATGAAATGGATTAAATCGCGCATACTAATTTAAACTTCATCCCGACGTTTCGAACCCTTTAGCAGCGTTCGTGGTCATCGGGTGGACCCGCGATTTATCCGTTTTAGTTGTTTTATTTCATGATTTATTATCGCGGCAACCGAAGACAATATTATCTACTATATAATCATTCAAATGCAATCAATCGTGTGTGTGAGAGCGTATATATAGGAGGTTCCACTTCATCACAATTTAGATAATCAAGAAGGTATTTTATCCTCAATTCATTTCAGCCGTAAGTCCTCCTGCTGCACAGAGGCCTGTCTGTTCGATTCCAAATGGTTTTAGTTATTTTATATTATAAATTATAACATACAAATAAGTAAATAGATAGATCCCTTACTGGGATTCGACCCAGGATGTCCTTAAACTACGTCGAACAACCATAATATCACTGCTACCTTTCAGGTAGGTAGTGTTGTGTTCCTGATGGTGAGTAAGGTTCCCAGAGTTCAACTCCCCCCAGGTTTTACGTGTGCACATGGGCGACGATAATTCCTTATCATTATAGGAATGCATCAGCTCGTTTGTCACCTTTGTCATATTTTTTTTTCTGTACAGAACGGACGGCAACCGCGCGTGCGTTTCGCAGAGACGGCGCTGTACGCCGGCGTGCCCGCGCCGCGCGCGCCGGCCTGACGCCCGCCGCCGCGTCTCACCTGCGCGCCGCGCGAACGAAGCCGCGTGCTGTCGCAGTATCATAGAGACAAGACCAGTGTTATTCAGATATAGACCTTATATAATGGATGTGTTTGAGTAGTGTCTCAAGTTAAAGTCTCTGTCCATTGTGTGGTGCCAGTGAAGAGTTGATGACTTCTGAAACCTAATGCTACCGCCACACATTCGCACGAGTAGCGAGGCGAAACACGAGCACGCATGTGTACGCGGACGTCTCGCTATTCCTCTCGTCCCTCGCACCGCGTTTTTGTTTAGGCAATGTTTCGTTGAACGTTTCGACGACTAGCGAGGCGAGTGACGAGCCAGCATGTCTTATCGCGGTGTTATAATAATATATTTAGGAAGAAAAATGTGACTCAGATTTGCGATGAAATATGCGTATTTGTATGGTGGTCTGCGTTTTAGACTGAAAGATTTTTGCTTGGTGGGAGTTGCTGCTCACTGCTACATTTGAACGAGTAGTTTCGTAGTACAGTCGCCATTAGATATAACGGAGCTGTGGAAGTGGTCACAAATATCTGAACGACGCCTCTATTGTCAAGGCGATAAAACTCCGGTATGTCTGATAGCGACTGTACCCTGTATGATTCAAGAAAAAATACGGAAAAATAACCCCACACGTGTAAATTTTAAGTATATTTTATATAGTTAATGTATATTTTATATTATACAACCTAATCAGTTTATATTAATTGATAATTTGTCATGAGAAAACGTGTAAATACTACGCTAAAATATCGAGTTTTCATATGGAAAGCATTGCTCAATACTTCTGGCCAAAGCTGTAGTATTTAAGAGAAATAATTATATAATTTTCCCTTAATAAACTTTTTGTTAAATATATGTTTGTTACTATAGCAAAAAAAAAACGAATGGACCTCTTTGTCTATTACCGAATCGCGTGAATTGTCAAATCGAGAACGATGTTTTAAAAGTGACTTATGGTGCCCCACACTAGCTGTTATAGATGTTATATAACACGACACTTTCTAACAAATGTTTCGTGATACTTTCCCTGTGAAACCGTTTTATATAACATTATGTCATTATTCACCCTCACCCCAAAAGACGACTAGGGCAATAAAACCCTTGAACTTGCTTTATCAGTTTCCCGTTTCACGGAGCGAGCGGAGACTATTAGTGCAGGTAGTAAACGCACATAAAGGAATGTCGATATTGATTCAAATTCCCTTATTTAAATTTAAGTGAAACTAAAATAAAATAAAATAGAATTACATCGTTTAAAACAATTCGTAATCGAAAGTAATGGCAATTACTACGACCGTCGAGCTTTATTACCCCTGCCTCGAGTTTTAGGAGCTCATTCTTCTTTTGCAGAGCTATGCTGTGCTAGGCTTACATACAAACGACATTTGAAGTTTACATACATACAAGTACCGGCTGACTAGAATAGCACCACCCCATCTCCTCCAGCGGGTGTCGTAAGACAAAGGGACACGACAAAAATCTTACGGACGGGCAGCAGCGTCCGTCGAAACCCAAACTACAGCTACTGCGGACGCCAACCCGCCTGCCAAGCGTGGCGACTATGGCAACTAGCCCCCAAGACGACACAAGTCATATTTGTGGGAGCCCTATGTCTAGCAGTGGACTACATATGGCTGAAATGTAATGTATGTATGTATGATACATACAAGCTCTGGTGGCTGCACGACACCTAATAACTGACTTGACATATATCACAAATCAACTCATTGTATAATGAACATGCATAAAGTAAATAATTTAATTTTATTTAAATAAACAATTCATGTATTCAAATAAAAGTTTGGTTACATAAATACCGATATTAAACAATAGCTTGTAACTGCCCCGTCTCTTGAATCACTCTGTATACAATTTCTGCCACATTTTGTATTGTAACGATTGTATATAATCAAGGATCGGACAAACGCCCGTCATTTCGAAAATATAACCCTGTTTACAGCAGAGCCTTCCTTATTTTATGATGTTAATATATTTTATTTTATAATATTTATTTAATAACAATCTAACACAAAATATCTACCTAGGAAATTCACATCGTTATAGGCTCACAACTGAAAATTTAGAAAAAAATTTGCTCATTTTATTTTATTGGTGAAAGTAAATTTCGGAATGTTAATCATAAATTAAATTGTCACTTTTTTTATTAACATAAGGAAGTCTCTGCTGTACGGAACAGGGTTATATTTTCAAAATGACGGGCGTTTGTCCGATCCTGGTATATAATATACATGTGACATTATCTATGTAAAGGGACCTTATTGTCGAAGGCGCTTATGTCGTTGTTCAAGACGATACAATACTAACGCAACGCGATTCGACGTAAGTGCCATCGACAATAAGGTCCCTTTTCCTAGATAATGGCACATATTTGTAACTAGGAATATATACGGGCCTATCAATGAAAATGTGTTATTCGTTATACCTTGAAATTGGATCTGTCAGGCGTTTTGTTCATTCAGAAACATAATTTTCTTCTCAAGCCCATGTCACTCATGTCAAAATGTCGCCATCAGATATATCGGAGCTGCAAAGGTGGTCACAAATATCTAAACAACGCCTCTATTCTCGAGGCGATAAACGCGTTATTTTTACGTAACTTGGCTGCTGCGATATAATTGATAGCGACTGTACTTTACGGTCTGATGTTACGAAAGCGGGTTTTTGAACCTTAATGTTATACACAGGGGTGCTACCGCGAAAAACGATATTCGTATGTTTCGGGCATCCTTCTCTTTTACTCCAATTAAGTTGCCATGAGAGTGACAGAGACAATCGTCCGAGATTTACGAATATCGCGGTAGCGCCGCAGTTATTTCACGGATCCTTAAACTGTGACTAGCAACCAGCGAAAGACAGGCGGGTTCATTAGAGTGGTAAAAGATACTGCGATCGCCAACCCGCCTGCCAAGCGTGGCGATAACATCATTGATGCTCAGAGGTAGCTAGAAACGCTTTTTAATTTTTTTGTTTGATTTGCAAAATAAAAAATAACATGCGTCTTTATTTACAATAATTAGAATATTGAAAACTAGGAATACTTAACTAGTTGGATTAAATCTAAAAAAGGCATTGTACCAAGGATGCTGGCGGCATTTCCTCGTTGTATCGCAATGCTGATGCTGTTATTTGAGCGTTTCTCTAAATTTTTGCCACTTTTCTCGACCAAAAATTTTTTGGTAAGTTTCATGTTTTTTCTGGTCAAAATCACCAGCTGATTCGATTTATGCAATAAAATATATGTCCCATAAAATTCCATACATTTTTGAATTTCCTATTATGTTACCTCCATAGAAAATATATAGAAAAAGGTAACACAATAGGAAAACAATCTTTGGGACACATTTTTTTCTTGCATAAATCGAATCAGCCCGCGATTTTGACAAGAAAAAACATAAAATTTACCAAACTATTTGAAGTCGAGAAAAGTGGCAAAAAATTTAAGAAACGCTCATTTTATGACACTGTTTATAACCTTTCTAATTGACGGACCAATTCAATTAGTTTACTTTACCCAGCCTTCTGGAAATAATTCAACCATTAATGATTATTTCCTAAATAAAATTCGTTTCAGATTTTAGTGTTTATCCTAGCGTGCCCAATCAAATTAATTAAATAGGGATGGTTACAAATAACAACATTAGTAACAGTTTTGGCGAATTTGAATTATTTAAAAGTTCAATATTGTGTTTACCTTTGAAGTGGCTACGGAACAACGATACTCGTAAATGTCGGACGATTATCTCTGTCACTCTGATGACACCTTAATTGGAGTGAAAGAGAAAGATGCCTGAAATATACGAACTTCGATATTCGCGGTACCGTTCCTGCATCTGTTCAAATATCACCACAATATACACATACCTTCACCTTAATCTGTCTCTAAAGTGAATAGAATTGGGATGATGACATATGTTGAAATTTGCTACGATTTCTAATTAAATAGATAGAAAATGTGCAATGTATCTTAAAACAGTGAAAGTTGGAAGAATCGATTCAAATGATCCAAAGATACATGACCTCAAAATTTAAAAAATTTTAGATTTTTCAAAATGCAATATTTAAAAAATAAAGGTATCATTAAATTTCTTACATTATACTTAAACAAAAATTACAACTATATACATAAACGCAATATTTCAGGGTCAAAATAGCAAAATCATTACTTTTCCATACTTTAAAGAGGGCGACAACGTAGCCGTGACGTCACCGTTAAGTATCATTTTGTAGGGAGCGTTTCGAGCGGGTAGTGCAAATGTAAGACTTTGACTCTCATTTCTGACTTTTGGGTAGCTTTTACGCCATAGGTCCCATACAGATATTAATTTGATCCCCACAACGAAACGAATCGATTGATACCATAACTTAAAATCATTCGATAGTTTTTATATAGATAGTTAGATAGTTTTTATGAGAGGTAGGGCACAGCGATGACCATCACGCTTGAATCAGGGGCAGCCCAACTGGGGAAGTACCTCCTCCTTAAAGAAGACCACAGCCATAATAACACTGCTACCTTTCAGGTATGTAGTGTTGTGTTCCTGATGGTAAGGTTCCCAGAGCTCCAACCCCCCTTAAAGGCTGGCAACGCGCTTGTGACTCCCCTGGTATTGCGGGTGCCCATGGGCGACGGTAATTGCTTACTACCAGGCAATCCGTCTTCTCGTTTGCTGCCTATATCATAAAAAAAACGTAAACACAAACACATGGAATTAAAAAAAAAAAAACAGAAAAAGTGCTACGAAATAGAATACGAAAAAAGTGGCACGAAATGGCCTCATCTCAGCATATTGATGCCAGCAAATAGCCAGCGCTGTACCCTTAGCATGAGTTGTGACTTTGAGGTTTTCGATAACGAGTATCGAGTTTGGGGCTTCAAAGAGTTTGCCAACGATTTAAACTTTTTTTTAATGCTTGTGAAGTTGGAATTAAAAAGCACCTTTGAGAATTTGATTGCGCTTCCTCATTGGACGATTTTAATATTGCGGTATTCTGATTGGTTGATACTTTATACAAAGTTTTGTTTAATGATTTCACATTTTTAAACAGTATTCGCACCAAAAAAGAATCTAGAGTTGCGATTGACGATATGTGTCGTGATTGGTGGATTTAATAAGGTGAAGTGTTCTGGTTGGTCAATTTAAAACGTTTTGGATATCATAAATATGTATACATATTTTCCCTAGAGGCTAAATGTACTACTTTAGTCCTCCCTGGCAAACATACTATGACACACTTTTATAGTATGTGAAGTGAAAAATATAATATGAAGTGGGGTGTAAAGCAAATTTATTACATTTTCTCTTAGAAACAACAGAACTAGCAAAACTTTACTAATTCTTAACTTGTCTGCTTTTTTCTCTTTTTTAATATTATGTTTGTTTAACATGTCCCCCTTTTTTTCTCTTTTTTTAAATAACCGTATATGTTTAGTGGTCACTGATGGTTCTTCCTGAGATATATAACTTTATGGGATAATATTTAAATATTAAAACAGATGACATATATTTAAGAAAAAGCGACGAGGACCTACGGCATCCGAGCCAGGATTTGAACCTAGCTATGCGCGTCAGGCGCTCTAGGTCCTCGTATATACAGGGAGAAATCTGGATCGTGATCCAAAATGTCAAAAAGTGATAAAAGACGATCATACTTAACAACTTTTCTCATGGAACCAATATTGAAATCGCAAAAAAAAATCTACTACTCAATACATACTGCGGGTTAAATTGCGAGTTAATGTATAATGCGGCAAAATTTTTTTTTCGATTTCAATATTCAAGGGAAAAGTTGTTAAGCATGATCGTCTTTATCACTTTCTGCCATCTTGGATCACAACCCAGATTTGATCCTGTATATGTCACCTATTATTTTTTTTATTTATATACTAGTAGTAGTATTAACTACTTTTTTTGTACCAGACTGACCAGCGTTTGACCTCAGTCATACCTATACCTGATGATGACTTAAAAGTCAAAGCACATCAAAATATTTAATAAAAAATAATTAGATTTGTTCTTAGTTGAATATTTAATGAGTTTTTGTCGTTTCATGGAAACAACACGTCCGACGTAGTTACGTTGTTTAGTAAGCCTCCTAATTAGTTAAGTTTAAGTCACTTTGTTTCTGTGACATCTCGTAACTTTAATTAACATAAGGATGTATGGGTGTAATGTAACTATGTTTCTGATTTATATTTCAAAAAATCCGCCCGTCCCGTAATCAAAAAGTGGTTGTATACAAAAAGGTAATACCAACATAACTAGTTTTTTTCAGTATATGTAATTGACTTTGCGTTTTGTAAAGTGGTAGCTAGACTTTACAGAAAGCCACGAGGCGGCCGCGACCCCTGGGCTGCCGGTTTAATCAAATAATGGTTGAACGCGTTTTGGTGTAATTTATTAATTAACTGCGCAATTGTGTGTTAGATCACTAAACAACGCTAATGAACAAAAAACAAAAAAAATATCATAACGACTTCGCCACTTTGAGTATCAATAAGGATTAACAAGTTCAAGACTACGAATGTTAAACTATCATAAAAAATACCGGTTAAACAAATATACTATTATTATTAAAACTAAAATCGAAGCAATGGTTCCTAAGAACAGATTTCGCTATCTCTCATTGTTTCTGACCCCCTACTGACCCATTTGAATGATCACCCTGTATATGATGCTAGACTTCACTCATATAAAATAAATGATTAATGATATGCCAGAAGAAGTCATACGAAAATACCTAAATGGTAAATATGTAAAAAAAAGTTATAAAAACTTACCTGTACAAATCTACTAATATAAGCTTCATTTTTTTAAAAGAATGTAAAGAATCATAGAACCCTTATTAGATCTATATTTGTTTTTGAACTCCCCATCGGCACACAAACTAACTGGTTTTGCCAATGATGGGTCTTGTATAAAACAATGTATATATTTCTCTTTTTTATTAAACAAAAAAAGTACCTACATTACTTCAAAGGCCGGATAGTTACGAGGCTGACAACCCCTTTTCACGCGGAGGTATTTTCAGGCTTCTATTCGGCCGGTTAGCACCTCCCGGCCACTGTAGTAATGTATTATTTACCAGCAAGTTATTAACTTGTGAAGTCAAACGCATTTATCAAAAAAATTCAAATTTATTTGTTCTTAGTTTCATAGATGGCAGCATCACCTCTGTAGCTATATCAGAATCCCGAAAGGTATTCATATAGGAGGTGCAAACACGTAGTGTTTCACCTTAGAGCTGGTAAAACGGTGCCTAAAACCGTTAAAATAAACAAAGATCACATATACTTGATTAATTTCGACGGGTTCCACTGTGTACGGGTGGCCAAATTGGTTAAGGCGTCAGCCGCGATTGCTGGAGATGCGGGTTCGAATCCCGTCTCGAACACCGGAGGTCCTCGTAGTTTTTTCTTAAGTATATGTTATCTATTTCAACTTTCAAACGCATTAATAAAAAATAGCCTCTAAAATAGCTATAAAGAGTGTAAAGTATATATAAATTTATGCTTTTGTGAACAGCCAAGACCCGTCCGTATTAATCAAAGCCGCGAGCTCGGAGCGCTATTATTCCTTAGAATTTACCTCTCGATTACTCTATTCTCTTTGGCTTCAAGTGACTCGTTTATCTCTAGCAAACAAAACCATTGAAAACCAGGACGTTACTGAATATTAATAAGGTCAAATGTTAACCAGCAAAACGGATATAATAAAGTTTGGAAACGGTCCGGGTTTGAAGTCATATCGATTGGTTCTTTCAATAGCGAAATATAATAAGCCATAAAGGAAGTTCTATAATTTCGGGCGTTTTTCTCCTTTACTCCAATTAAGGCGTAATTTGAATGACAAGAATAATCGTTTGAAAGCGAATTTCGATCTTTCCGGTGGGCTCTCGGCACTATGGGCAAATCCAATATGCCGATGGATTGTAGAGATGCAATCGCAAAAATAATGTATGTAGAAGATCACGTGACTTGTCGTTCAATTTGTTATTCCAATAAATTATTATTCAACCCCTTAAAGGGGTTAAATATGGTTGAAAATAATCTTGTCCGTGTATTTTTTGAAAGGTTTGTTCTAAAGACAAAAAAAAAATTGTGAAACTATGCAGCGGAAACGCAAGAAAAAACTCAATATCTGTACCCGTACCATGAGTTGTGACATTGACGTTTTCAATAACGAGTATCAAGTTTACTATCTGTGCATCTCGTTCGCACTAAAATAGTACAAGCGAGATGCACAGATAATTATGATACTCATGGTACGGGTACTGCCTAGTTTACTTTATAAAAAGTAATGATATCCCACCAAAACATAAATGTAAGAAATGAGAGCCAAGTTTTTCAATTTGAAAATTTTGGCTCTCCCTGCATAGAGATGCAAACCGCAAATACTTAGCTGTAAGTTTTAATTTAATTGTATTTTTTTTAAACCTTTACCTACGGGGCTCATTATTATTTATCATTGAAAATGACACCTTGTAACATCTACTTACGCAGAGTTGAGTTTTGACTCTGATAGTTGGCAACCCTGACTGACACCCGACGGCAAAGGGTTAAATCGTTTTATGTGGACCTGACATAAATGTAACTTAAGTATTTATTTATTATAAATATGTATTAACTTAGTCTTATTTCAACGGATTAAGGTGAAGTTATGTGTATACATATATTACACGTGAGTTTATCTGTTTGTAACTAAGTAGTCTTAACCTTATTTTTTATTATGAAGAAATGTCTGCTATCGAATATCTTCGATATTTAAATCGAAAGAAAAATATAAAAAATTTTTGACTCGCAGCGGGACACGAACCCACAACCACTGGATCATTAGCCCAGTTCGCTACCAATTATGTTTAAGCGGTACTCGTATAACACAATTGGTAGTGCACTGGGCTAGTGATTCAGTGGTTGTGGGTTCGAGTCCCGCTGCGAGTCAAAAAAGAATATATTTTTCTTTCGATATAAATAGTCTTAACCTTACCTTATTGGAAGCCATATAGCAGTTATAATTTTCAACTTTATTGACATGTTTTTATGACATGCAGTGAAGGGTTGAACGTAATCGTATTAACACGTTGGTGGACAGTAAATGACGTCATCTGTCACAGACCATAGGAAACAAAAACATACGCGACGCCTATAGGCGTACTGTCCGCCAAAGTGTTAAGCTTGTTTTATTGCACAATAATAACTTAGCATTATATAAAAACCTTCCTGGATAAAAAGAGATAGGAATTCGAGTTATATTCTATGGATATTACAGTTTAACATTATGTTTTTTTGGACCCGGATATGTCCGTAAACTACGTCCAACAATGAGAGGTAGGGCACAGCGATGACCATCACGCTTGAATGTGGAGCAGCCCAACTGGGGAAGTACCTCCTCCTTACAGAAGACCACAGCCATAATAATAATAACACTACCGCTACCTTTCAGATATGTAGTGTTGTGTTCCTGATGGTGAGTAAGGTTCCCAGAGCTCCAACCCCCCTTAAAGGCCGGCAACGCGCTTGTGACTCCCCTGGTGTTGCGGGTGCCCATGGGCGATGGTAATTGCTTACCACCAGGCAATCCGTCTGCTCGTTTGCCGCCAATGTCATAAAAAAAAAATGTATTTACAGAAATTACAATCGTATTAACCTCTAGCCGCCCGGAGACCTATATACAAAAAGGTCTCCCATTGAATGCCATTTTGAATTCTAAATATGACAAACCAGAGTTGCATTTAGCCTGGCAAGCTTTGATATCTGGGCGGCTATAGGTTATGATAACTACAAGTACAGTCAGCAGCAGAAGTGACTAAGCATTTGAGGTGTTCAAAATGAGGTTAACACATATCTATTGTCAAGAGAATAAGAGCGCGTGTAGGTCATTTTGAACACTTCAAACGCTTAGCCACTTTTGCTGCTGACTGTACTTAACTAGTTAAAGTATACAATCTAAAAAAGGATATCATATTGTTGTATTATAATTATGTGAATATTATATTGTTGTATTATAATTATGTGAATATTATATTGTTGTATTATAATTATGTGAATTCTAAAGGCATTTTTTGAATTGTGTGGTGTATTTAATATGTCCAATTTATAAATGTGAAACGAGAACGTTGTTCATAATATATTTTTGCATTTATTATCTTGTTTCATTAATACAAGTTCTATCTTTGACATTAAAATTATTTAAATATGTGTTTATATGAGAATATGACGTGTATTCGACAATCTGCTGTACTGCGCAATAGGGTAATTTGAGTTTAGGTTCGAATGCACCGGAAAGTTTCTAAGATGTCTGAAGTTATAAGAAAATACAAATATAACCGGGGGGCCGATATTTGGGAGTCGTGCCCTCGATTTAAAAAACAGACGACCGGTCTGACCCAGTGGGTAGTGACCCTGCCTATGAAGCAGATGGCCCTGGGTTCGAATCTCAGTCAGGGCATTTATTTGTGTGATGAGCACAGATATTTGTTCCTGAGTCATGGGTGTTTTCTATGTATTTAAGTATTTATATGTATCTATCTATTATATGTATCGTCGTCTAGTACCTACAACACAACGTTACTGAGCTTACAGTAGGGCTAGGTTGAATTGTGTAAGATTGTCCCGAAATATTTATTATTTATTTATATGACATATTCTTTCAACCATATATATGTTTGGTTAGGTTAGGTTAAAAAGACGATTTTTGTCTTCATCAGTCTGTATCTTTATATCTGTATCTCTTGTACAGTCAAGTGCAAAAATACGTACCAAAAGAATCCTTTCATAAATACGTCCTACAACCTTATTTACTGTACAATAGAGTTGCTCGGTACATTATTTTGAAACTTTGGCAGTGAACGAATTTTTACACTTGACTGAACACATGTAACGTCGACGAACTATATGAGTTTATTTATTACGGCCCTCTGCGATATCGTGATCATATAAAATCCATTATGGGAGAGCCAGTAATGATATGGTATCTAGTTACGATAGATGTCGAGTAATTGATACGATAGAGTTACCCACTGGCCAGAAAAACATATGAATCCTGCTTTAAAGGCCAGACTAACGGATTAATCCTCACATACAGTGTGTAAATCTTATACGGACGAATCTCTTAATGGAGGATAAAATGGGATATTAGAAATATATTTTTATAACTTTAAGTACAATTAAAATTTTATCCATATAAACAAATTCGGCCCGCAATGTAATGCAACACACTCGAGTTAAACACTCGTTGACAGTTAGTTTCAAAAGCTCATATCGCGTAATGTTCGCAGTACATTACTGCTCAGAAATTTTACAAAAATTTATTAATATATGTATAATAGGAATAATGAAAGAATAACCTTTTGTTTAATGATTATACTGGTTAATCCTATGTCTGGTTTTATTCTTCGACCGTATTAGACTTACACAGAGTATAAATACTAAAATACATAGAAAACACCTATGACTCAGGAACAAAGAAATTAATAATTAATTGTGCTCATCACACAAATAAATGCCCTGACTGGGATTCGAACTCAGGACCATCGGCTTCATAGGCAGGGTCACTACCCACTAGGCCAGACTAGTCATCATATACTTAAGAAAAAATTACTAGGAACTCCGTCCAAGGCAGGATTCGAACACGTATCTCCAGCTATCGCCATCATCATTCAAGCCGTAAGTCACCCACTGGTAGACATAGACTTCCCCCAAATATGGCTTGTATCATCTTGGGTACTTGCCATAGTACGCTTGGCAGGCGGGTTGGTGACCGCAGAAGCTTTAGATTGCTAGACGGACGCTGCTACGATACTTGGAAGGAGGTGGGATGGTGCTAGTAGATGGTGCATCACACGGCAAGTATTTAATTTTTAAGACGGCCAAGTGTCAGAGCAACCAAAATTTAAACTCTAAGGGTTGTTTCACACGGACCACAACCACACCACGTCGCAGGGTCAAAATGTGGTCACGCAGTGGTTACGTGTGAATTGAGTAGTTGCTGGCCGTTGCCACAGACGTGGTCGATAATGACTGCAAAATGTGGTACGTGTGAATCGTAATGTTTATTTCTAATACAAAATTTGCACCTGACCACGTGGTTGTGGTTGTCGCGTGGTTGTGGTTCGTGTGAAATGACCCTAAGTTCGGCCATCTTGTGGGACGTCCTACGCTGCGTTTGCTAGTCCGTGGTGCGCTTAAAATAGTCTGAGTCCCGATATTAGTTCAAGAAGGCTTGTATTGTGGGTCGGAACGTCAGAGGTCCCTTAGACTAAAGTCCCTTTAGTTTGATCTAGCGAGTTGCGTGGGATTCGCCCGTCGTACACACAGAACCTTGTTTACCGCCATACATTTTCGGTTTACGGAGCAGCAGGTTTGGGCAGCAGCATCCTTGGAGTGCGGTGGAACATTGTGATCTTGAGCCGCTAGCCAAGCGTGGCGATCACACCATTGACCCAATATATTGGGCGACGCTTATTACAGCAGTCGTCCATTGGCTGATATGATGACGATTCACTTACCTCCGCCAGACTGATTCAGCTGATCTCTAACCATATGGCTGGCTAATCATCGAATACAGGTTTGACCTTGGGCCATCCCATCTCCTCGCGTGGGTGTCGTAAGAGGCGACAAATGGAAACTGATGTAAGGCAGCAGCATCCGTAAGAACCTAATCAACAGCTATATAGATCACCAACCCACCTGCAAAGCGTGGCGACAATATCACCTCCGCCCAAAGTGACAAGTCATATTGGTGAACATCTTACGGCTGAAATTATGATGTAAAGCGGCATAGGCCAGTACCCTTACCATGAGTTGTGACATTGGGGTTTTCGAAAAAGAGTATCGAGTTTACTATCTGTGCATCTCGCTTGTACTATTTTAATGCGAACGAGATGCACAGATAGTAAACTCGATTCTCGTTATCGAAAACCTCAAAGTCACATCTCATGGTCGACGTGGAAACCATTGGGAGGATTTTGGTCTTTAGGTCATTGTGGGTCACTTTGGGAGACCTATGTCCAGCAGTGGACTTCTTACGGGTGGAATAAAAATAAATAAATATTTCGGGACATTCTTACACAAATCGACCTAGTCCTACGATAAGCTCAGGAAGGCTTGTGTTGTAGGTACTAGGTGACGATATATATAATAAATAGATACATATTAATACTTAATAAATACATAGAAAACACCCATGACTCAGGAACAAATATCTGTGAACCCAGGACCATCGTCTCCATAGGCAGGGTCACTACCCACTAAGCCAGACCGGTCGTCAAAATGATGATGATGATGATGATGAAGTTTCACATAGCAGTACATTTTGCACGCCTGACCCCCCGAAATGTCATGCGTGGCTGTTAGTTTACAGCCCCGTCCCATCCAAATAAAACTTGCACTTTATGGCCGCAAATTCTTTGTTTTCTGCTCGCCACAGACCTTTCTTAATGGCGGTCGGCGGAACATGTGATAGCAGAAATGTCAAGTTGGTTTAGATAAGTACAAAGCGTTGTCTTTTGTAAAGTGAACGATAAGGAATAGTAAGCTAAACTCTTCACAGAGGGCCCCACTAGCATAAAACACATTTCAGCCGTATGCTGGACATAGGCCTCCCACAAATATAACTTGTATCATATAGGGGATAAATGCCATAGTCGCCACGCTTGGCAGGCGGGTTGGTGACCGCAGTAGCTGTAGATTGGGTTTCGACGGACGCTGCTGCCCGTCCGTAGGATTTTTCCCTTGGTCGCCTCTTACGACACCCGCGGGAAGAGATGGAGTGGTGCTATTCTAGTCAGCCGGCGTCACACGGTACTAGCATAAAAAAATTGGTTGAATAAGAACTGAATTCTGCTATTTATCATTAACGTACTCATAATATTTTGTAGTATCATGTATACAGGGTGGAAAAACCGAATGCCACATGGATGGCAACTACCTTAAAATAGCACATTTTGTGTAAGGGAGACTCCTTTGTTTTTAAAAACAATTAATTCTGCATTTAAGGATTTATGAAAAATTGCTTGCCTCAGCCGAGATTCGAACCAAATTTAAAAGGTAATTGTTAGTTTTCATAGCCTTCCGTTATTCTGATTATATTTGTTATTTAGAGAAAAATGAACCTTATCAGTAACCCTTTCAACCTGCATCATAAAATACAGCACATTATTTTTTGTCACATTTGACCGGTTCGAGTCCCGGCTGAGGCAAGCGATTTTTCATAAATCCTTAAATGCAGACTTTATTGTTTTTAAAAACAAAGGAAAGTCTCCTTTACACAAAATGTGCTATTTACAGTATTTAAGGTAGTTGCCATCCATGTGGCATTCGATGTTTCCACCCGGTATACTAGGCTATTTTTTTTTAAATTAGGTTAGATCACACGGCACTATTACTCAAGTGTCCTGTCAAAAAAACATGCGTTTTTAAAATCCTAGACTATAATGCGCAGTGCATACAGTTCTGACAATCTATCTCTCTTTAAAGGGTGCCTCAATGGCCTATCCTTCTCAGATCTATATGGTTTCCACGATGCACATAATGCGTTCCTAGAAACTATCCAATTCTTCTTTGATTTTTGCTTCCTATGAAGGCTATAAAGTAAGTTAAATAATAAACCCAAGTGGATTTCTCGCGAAATTAAGCTTTGCAGTAAAAAGAGAAGACAATTTCTTTGGAAATCTAGAATAGAAACCAATACGTATGATAAAAATAAATATTTAGATTACAACGCCATTGCCAGGTACAAAAAAATATCACATTAAATCCGCTGAAAATAAATCGAAAGCGACTGGGAAATAATAAATAGTGTTAAGCAAAAATTTCCAATGGAACCAATACAAAAGATAAAAACTGAACTTACAACGTATAACCCCGAGATTATGGCGAGCACATTTAATGACCAGTTTATAGATCAAATACAAGATATTGAGCGATCATCTACTCGGAAGTTTGATAAAAATAAATCTCTCACTCTATGTATAAATATTTCGGGACAATCTTACACAAATCGACCTAGTCCTACGGTAAGCTCAGTAAAGCTTGTGTTGTTGGTACTAGACGACGATATATATATATATATATATATAATAGATAGATACATATAAAAACTTAAATAGATAGAAAACACCCATGACTCAGGAATAAAACATCTGTGCTCATCACACAAATAAATGCCCTGACTGGGATTTGAACCCAGGACCATCGGCTTCATAGGCAGGGTCACTACCCACTAAGCCAGACCGGTCGTCAAATACAAAAACAGTAAATGTAATAAAATTGTTAAAATATAAAAAAAAGTGTTGGTTACGATGGGAGCATTCCACGGTTCGTACGGGACAAATCGTACGCATTTTTAAAGATCAAATAAAAAGTATGTAGCAATCTGAGTGTTATCCTACACAACTTGCAACAAATAATAATAAAGGAATAAGGGATGTATACTTAACAATTATTTATTTATCGAAAAAGTAACATATATCTAAGTAGATACAAAAATTAGTAGCGTTTGTACGGGACATGCCCAGTCCACCGTGTTTCCAGTTTTATTCAATCTTGCTTAACTTTTAGCGAAATTGGAATATGTAATCGATAAATAAAAATATACTATTATAGACACATACATACATGTTAAATAAAACGAAAAATACGTGATGAAATATATAAATATCTGGCATTTACACCAAAGTAATTAAATATGTCTCTCACATTATTGCATATCCCGTAAGCCACGTATTGAATGTTTTTTTTTATTATTATTTATTATATAGTAAAAACAATGAATAATGACTTAAAATTAAAAATTTGTCCCGTAAAACTGTTTTCACAGTTTGACTGTGGGATGTGTGTATCTTATCCGGCACCTAACTATCCAACTAAACTTAAACGAGTAATTGTTGAACCGGTCCGTAAAACGGTGACAACGACGATGTAAAAATTTACAGATCAATTGCATTGCTCTTTGTTCATTTTTGGAAAAATATAACCTTCTAGCCACAAAACAAAAAGGTTTGGGAGAGAAAAAAAAACGCCGGAGGTAATTGTCGCTTTTTCTGAAGTATTATCATGTATTTCAGTTTTTAATTTATATAGTAGTATTACATTAAAGCAAATCAAAATATTTCATAAAAAATAATTTGATTTGTTCTTAGTTTCTTAGGAATAATGCTAGATGATCAATTGACCAGGACCCTTACCATGAGTTTACTATCTGTTCATTTCGTTCGCACTAAAATAGTACAAGCGAGATGCACAGATAGTAAACTCGATACTCGTTATCGAAAACCTCAATGTCACTAGTCATGGTAAGGGTACTGGAAACTGCATACTTAGAAGTCTGTCGAAAACTCGATTCATAATCATACGCACTCCGTAGCCTTACAAAATTAGCTAATAGAGACACTGTTATGCTTACCATGGATATGCTGTGTCAACCCTGAGGTATGGAATTATATATTAGGGCAACTTTACAAATAGAGGATTACTTTTTAGACTTTTTAGAGCTCAAAAAAGGTGTATTATATATGCGTATGTAGCTTTGAATGGTTTGATAGTGCTTTAAAACTACAAGCGTGCTTACAATGTTCGCTTTACATTTTTGAGGTCGCAATGTTTGTCCGGGCAAATCCCACTATATTTAAAAAAGTGATGCATTCACGAAGTAAAAAATATGAATAGCAAGTACCGCTCTTAAAACTGAAAAGTCTAGTGTGCCTAGGCAGCAAAAAGTAAAATAAACTACCTGAATTTATAAAAATATAAAAGACGCCGAATTAAGACAGCCCTTTTATGACGTATCTATCAAACCAAAATCTTTTATTCTCCGACGGACTACCTAAGCCATTAAATAATTCTATTTCCTTTTGATCTATTTTGACATTGATTTATTAGAAGTACTTAATTGAATTTTGACTTTGCTAACTTTGTAATTGTTTTGTGACCATAATTTCTTATATTTTCATTATATTTAATTTCCCCATAAATCACAATTACATTGTATTTTATCGCAACCTGACTGTTTGTTATTTACACCAAATCACGTGTATTCTCTAATTACTTAGCTTACTTAACTATTATATAACTATAACATATTTGCAATTAGTACTGATTTATTTGTATAAATATAAACTTTCTAATAACCTATAAATTAGTAATTTGACACATAATGCGCCTGGTCAACACCACAGGGGACCCTAAAGCTGGCTCTTACCTCTGCCAGCGTATCGCCCTAGCGGTACAGAAAGGTAACGCAGCCAGCGTTATGGGGTCCATGCCGCAGGGGGACTTGCTAGATGGGGTATTCTTTTTATAGTTATTTTAGCAGTAATTATTTATTTTATTTTATTTTTAATTAGTATAATTTATTTTTATTTTTGTTATTACGTATTAATATCAGTTTTAATATATTTGCATGCTGCATGCTAATTATAGTTATTTGTTTGTAAACCACATGGTGAAACTGTGATACCTACACAATTTATGCAAGACCTAAAGTGTGCTATGTTTAAACAAATAAACTATTTCATTGATTGATTGACTAGTTTTTTCTATGTATGAAAAAACAGCACTGTAATATTATTCTCAGGACATTTCAAAGTGTGGGAACTGACCTGGTACCGCGAACATCGAAGGTCGTATATTTCGAGCATCTTTCTTTTTTAGTATCTTCCAACCCAGAGGGTAAACTAGGCCTTATTGGGATTACTCTGGTTTCCTCATTTTTAATATAATATCTACGTATATTTAGAGTAAATGTAATATAGGATAATGCCATTCAGTATATAAGTATAAAAATAGAAGGATATGGCGGAGTTGATTGCGTAAGTAAGTTGGTGACTGAAGAGTTGGCGGCTTCCTCGCACAATGTATCAGCTTTGTGATACAACCAGGAATGCCGCCAGCATCCTAGGTACAATGCTCTAAGAACCTTTTTTTACATTTAAGGTAGAGTAACTACAAAATGTGTTGAGCGTTCTTGAGTAGAGACCGCGACTCGGCAAACGTAGAGTGGGACGCCCTCCGACCAGGTGGGATGACGATCTGCGAAAGATTGCAGGCAGATGCTGGGTTCAGAAAGGTGATAATAGGGCGCAATGGCGCTCATTAGCGGAGGGCAATGTCCAGCTGTGGACTACTATATGACCTGATGGTGATGAAGTAGAAAATAAAGTTGCTTAAACGGTAACAATAACATTTTATAGTTGAAAGTTGAAATAGATAACATATACTTAAGAAAAAACGAAACGTCTACGAACGCCGGAGGTCCTCGTCATTTTTTCTTAAGTATATGTTATCTATTTCAACTTTTAATTTATTTAGTAGTATTACTACTTAAAAATCAATGCAAATCAAAATATTTCATAAAAAATAATTTGATTTGTTCTTAGTTTCATTTTCTAGTTGTTCATTTTAACGGTAACAATAACATTTTATAGTTAATCTATATGCATGTTTATAGTCGGAGTGCAAAAAACTCGGTAAAAAGATTAAGTAGCCTGAGGTCAGACGTCTGACTTACAATCCAATCAGATTGAAATCCCATCTCGTTTTCTGAGCTTAAACAAAAATACAGCCATGAATCCTGCATACAAAGAGAATTAAAGTAATATGTGAATGTCAAAACCGCTTTTGCCTCCGGCGCTGGGTCTATAGTTGAATCAGTCATGTGTATGAGAATGTTATTGCATAAAAGTAAGCATTTGTCGTCGAGACCCAAGTATAGCGTACCCGTAACCTACTAAATTTAGTCGGTTTATTTGTTGTAACGGTTGAGATTAAACATCGATGTATAATAAACGTAGATTCACAATCAGCCCCAAAAAATGGCTCTAAAAACAGCCGCTCGAACAACTTGGGCGGCACATTTAGTTAGTCTTCTTTGAACCGCTGTCAGTGCAAGTGTCAACAATGACTGAAAAGTTATTACTTTCTTAAGTTTCATACTTAATAATTAGAACACTGAGCTCTTTTTTGTTTGTTTGTATTATCAAAAAGAAGATTATAATAGTATATTTCGATACTAGTGAAAAAAACTTTTTTTTCGACGAGGGTGAACGTTGGAGCCCGAGTGAAACGAGGGTGACAATCACCCGAGTCTTAAAGAAGTTTTTACACGAGGATCGAACCTAATTTTGCATAGCAAGTGCCTTAAAAAGTGAAATTTACGCACGCGAAGCGTGCGAAAAGTGCACTTTTTACGCACTAGTTAGGAAAATTAGCATTATAAGCATAAACTGGAACGTGATAGAAATGTCATTTAGTGCTATATTTTTGTACATAATTTGTTCGCGTGTCGGAGTCTATTTCTTTATGTCAGTGAGATTAAGAAATGTTTATATTCAACTAAGAAGAGATCAAATTATGTTTTACTACTATACAAATTGAAATAGACTATATATATACTTAAGAAAAAAGTGACGAAGTCCTGGGACGCCGGTGTCACTTTTATGTCATATTATTGGTCAGATGATTTGACCAATGGTGTCAGTCGAGTGTGACGTCAAAACTATGTGTATGTCAACTATGTTACTGTCGAAAGCGCTTGGTTCGTAACGAATGTGAACAGGTTACATTTGTTGTCAGAGACTTTGACGTCACGCGCCAAGCGCGCCATAATGGCGGGTGTTTCAACGCCTGAAAAAGTAAAAAAATAAATAAAAATATAATGAATATATACAACGTTTTTGGTGTTGAATATTATTTAACAGTAAAAAAAAGGAAAAGATATCATACAAAAAATCAGGGCACATTCCTTATTGGTATTATTATTCAAATGACACGTCTCTAGCTAAGACGTCTATGCCATAAATCGATTTACTTAACTCGTTACGATTCGAAAATTGAGTTGGTTCAAGACAGCTTTGTCGGAGATGCCAGAATCATAATATAAAGAGCCTGAGTTAATCTAGCTGATCGAACTTCACATAATGTAGAGCTTACACTTTATGCCTCGTTGGATTATTTAATCATCATCATTTTAGCAGTAAGACATCCACACATATGCCCCCAAGTATCTGTCATCTAGGGGGGAAATGCCATAGTCACCACGCTTCACAGGCAAATTGGCGACTGCAGCTGCGGCGCTACCGTGAACAACGATGTTAGTAAATTTCGGACGACTGTCTCTGTCACCCTCATGACACCTTAATTGGAGAAAAAGAGAAAGATGCGCGAAATTTACGAACTAACCAGGTCAGGAGCGGTATCGAGAACTTCTAAGTTCGTATATTTCGAGTGATCCAATGGTTGTGGTTTCGAGTCCCGCTTCGAGCCAAAATTTTTCGATTATTCTTTCGATTTAAATATCGAGGATATTCCTAGCAGACGTTTCTGCATAATAAAAAATCTTTAGTACTAATTAGTTACAAACGGATAAACTCCCGTGTAATTATATCGCACTAGGCAATGGGCAGGGCACATTGCGCGCAGAACCGATGGCCGGTGGGGAGGAAAGGTTCTGGAATGGCGACCACGAACTGGAAGATGCAGCGTAAGTAGGCCTCCCACAAGGTGGACCGACGACCTAGTTAGAGTTGCGGGATACCGCTGGATGTGGAAAGCGCAGGATCGGTCTTCATGGGTCGTTCTGGGGGAGGCCTATGTCTAGCAGTGAACGTCTTTCGGCTGACATGATGATGATGATGATGATGATGATGAACATGTTTCGGGTAAGCTCTGGTAACCATCTTCAAGCCTCGTCAGGATACACCGCTCGGGGTGAGGGTGTTTCACTCATTAAGATATAATTGAGTGCGTTTATTCATTTGTAACCAATTTGTAGTAACATGGCCATGGCTCACAACAGTTTTTAAATAAATAAATAAATATTTCAGAACAATCTTACACAAATCGACCTAGTCCTAAGGTAAGCTTAGTGAGGGTTGTGTTGCAGGTACTAGACGACGATATATATAATAGATAGATACATATAAATACTTAAATACATAGAAAATACCCATGACTCAGGAAGAAATACCTGTGCTCATTATACATTTTACATTTCAGCCGTATGCAGTCCACAGCTGGACATAGGCCTCCCACAAATATGACTTGTATCATCTTGGGGGGTAGTTGCCATATTCGCCACGCTTGGCAGGCGGGTTGGCGACCGCAGTAGCTGTAGATTGGGTTTTGACGGACACTGCTGCCCGTCCGTAGGATTTTTCCCATTGTCGCCTCTTACGACACCCGCGGGAGGAGTTGGGGTGGTGCTATTCTAGTCAGCCGGCATCACACGGCATGTCTCATCTGTGCTCATCACACAAATAAATGCTCTGACTGGGAATCGAACCCAGGACCATCGGCTTCATAGGCAGGGTACCCACTAGGCCAGACCGGTCGTCTTTATTATATAATCTTTAGTAGGTAATCTTGCGCACCTTTTAATCCGAATGTGTATAAGTACTATTTAACACATCTACACATCATTAACCCTTTACGATGTAATCCCAGACATTTAATCTGATCGTATGCACACAGTCTATGTACAACTCTAGAATATTCCAAGATATTTCAAGACTATGTGACATAAAGGAAGGACCTTAAATATCGTAGGTATAGTATATTTTTTCTAAATTAATACTTTTTTTTAAAGTTAGTCTGCTGCTATACTGCATTCTGCTATTGGTGACTAGAATAGCACCACCCCATCTCCTCCCGCGGGTATCGTAGGGAAGGTACAAAGGGAAAAAACCGACGGATGGAGAGCAGCGTCCGTCGCAACCCAATCTACAGCTACTGCGGTCGCCAACCCGCCTGTCAAGCGTGGCGACTATGGCAATTACCCCTCAAGATGATAAAAGTCTTATTTGGGGGAGGCCTATGTCCAGCAGTGGGCGATTAACGGCTGAAGTGTGGGTGTGTATACTGCATTCAAAGATATTTAAAAAAATACTTGCTTTTAAGTTTTACGTCGTTTCTTTGTTTTCAAATACTTTGTTTCTTAAGTAAATTCTATGTTACGCTACTTATTAAAAAACGTTAAGGCAAACCCCTATTCTTTTGCAAATACCTAACTAAGCAATTCTCAAAAAGTCTAACTTTCCTCTAATGTTACCAAATTTCTATAGACTTTCGGTAACAAAAAAGAAAAGTTCCATACAAACTTTATGGGACATTTTGGGATATATGGTAGATCTTGTTAAGCATCATTCTTTTAATCAAAATCGAAGACGTGATCCAAACGTACAAACTTTTTGAGAAATGCTCATCTAATGAAATTAGCTTAATATTGTATAAGTGTCTTTATTACACGAGCGCGCAATTTTTTCTAATTATTTTCATAAATCTTGCGACATGATCGCCTACTAATTGCTACATAATGCTTCTCTTTCACACACCTTAAAAAGTCAGGGATAGAAACATGTTGTCGTCAGCGTTTTAGCGTAGGCGTATTGTCAAATTAATACGTTTAGCGTTTACGCTGTACATTTTAGCTCCGAGCTCCATCTAAAAATGTCGGCTATCAGATTAGAATAATGGGTGTTAACTCGTGTTAACATTTTCGTCTATTTTTAGCGACATAATCCATTATATTCTTAATGGTCACGAAAATGTTAAACGATTTCGTTGCAATAAAGTTACGAGGAAAAATATGGCTGAAGAGCTCGTTAAAGGTAAAACGAGAGAATATTCATTTTATTTCAAATTTTATGCTCATACTTCGCTACTGGCCCGTTACCGCGAACATCGAAGTTTGTATATTTCGAGCATCTTTCTCTTCTCCAATTACGGCGTCATGAGAGTGATAGAGACCGTCCAAAATTTACGAATAACGTTTTTGGCGGTAGCGCCGCTAGGTGCTAAAGGTTCAAACATTTTGTGTCTTTACTCGAGAATTTATTTGATTCCTTCCCTTGTTTCCTTACTTTCATTGTTGAATCCAGACTAACTTTTTTGGAAAAGGTCACGGAAATACAGTGGTATCGGCGCATAATACAATTTTATTACATTCGGCGTCGAGACCCTCGGTCCGTGAGGCCCTCGCGCTCTGAATTTCTTTAAGGACCTTTCAGAGGGACTCCGAGATGCCACAGAGATCGAAGAGCTGGCAACTATCTCTCTCAGCGTCTCAGCCTCATGACGAGAAAATGCTGCCTGCGTCTACCACAGCGCAGGGGCCTTTTTTTTAGATATGTGTTTTTAATATGAATTGTTTTTCTAGGTATTTGGTTATTTAATATAGGTGCCACTCTTTGCTGTTAACTTTTTTTCTGTGTGGTTTGTGCCTCGGAGTGCCGGTGGGTATGCCATAATAATTATGCCTTTGTGGCAACAACGTGTACTGGGACACCATGGCACGGATACCTAATCTATCAAAGAATTCAAAAAATGGGTGTTTTCAAGGCAAGAGTGTATAGCTGTTACTGAAGCGTGCTACACCCTCGATCTCGTCGACACATACCATCAGGTGCGACTGAGGTAAGGCTGGTCAGTTGTCGCTGTTAGCTGGTCAAAGGTTGCTGGCAGTTCAACACGCGTAGCTCGCAAAAGCCCAGCATCCTTGGCACAATGCCTCAAGGACCTATTTAGATTCAATTCCGAGTACTTATTGGCCTCATCGAAAGACCAGCGCTGGCAACACGCTAGCAATATGCTGAGATGGGGCCATTTCGTGGCACTTCCTGTAATCTCTTATCGTCTGTTGCATGTTTTGTGTAAATAGTATGTGGTTACTAATAAATAATTTCTCTTTCTATTTTATTCTATTCTGTTGTAAATTTTATTATTTTGTACGTCTTTGCCGTACGCGGAACAATGGTGTTCCGGACATTTGGGAGGCGTATGTGTACGATAAGGGGTACACTAAGCGGATGTAGCATATTATTAAAAAAAAAGTTTTATAATAATGAAGTTTATTTAATTTCTAATTGAGATTCATGTTTTTTTAAATGACAGTTGCGATTCGAGGAGTAAATTCAGTACCTTTTAAATATTTTTTAATAAGTCGTTATCGTCGCAGCAGCTGTTGCACTAGTTTTACTAACTTTGTTTAATCTCTGTACTTTTTGTAATAGTGGTACTACTTTGAAATAAATGTTATTTACTTATTGAAGTCGTTATAGAACGACAAATAAGTTGATAAAAAAAGTTAAAAGCTTGCTTGTCTTTGGTGAGAGCCGGGCGTCCAATTCCTATTGTTTATGGTGTTAGAAAAACGGACTACTGTTCACAAACATTCACTCTGTACATCTAGGCAATCTAAGCAGTTAGCTACAAGATTCTATGACCTCAACTAATGAGGTAATGGTGATCCTCAAAGCACCACGCCATGTTTCCGTAAATTAACTTGAAAACATCATCATTTCATAATCAAAGCTCGCGTGTTAAATTATCCCGTAATTATACTCAAACAAGCCGTCAAGTGGGTCTGAAAGTGCCTTTATTAAATTTAATTACTTGAACCCTGTTTCCATGGAACATGTATTATCAGTTAATATTATTCTGTATGTATCATCATCATGACGACCGGTCTGGCCTAGTGGGTATTGACCCTTTGTTGACGCAAAGGAAATGCGTTTCGCATCCCCCAAGCCCAGAGGAGGGGTCGTACAGGAGGTATCTCAGCCAGAAGGGGGAGAGGAGTCTACCCACTAAAACCTCTGCGGCGTTTTCCGTCTCTGCCGTTAAGGGGGGCGTTGTGGAGTCGTTGACACTACCACTACGCCTGGCCTAGTGGGTAGTGACCCTGTCTATGAAGCCGATGGTCCTGGGTTCGAATCCCAGTCAGGGTATTTATTTGTGTGATGAGCACAGATATTTGTTCCCGAGTCATTGGTGCTTTCTATGTATTTAAGTACTTATATGTATCTATAAAATATATTTCGTCGTCTAGTACAGTCAGCAGCAGAAGTGGCTAAGCGTTTGAGGTGTTCAAAATGAGGTCAACACATCTCTATTGTCAAGAGAATAAGAGCGCGTGTAGGTCATTTTGAACACTTCAAACGGTTAGCCACTTTTGCTGCTGACTGTACCTACAACACAAGCCTTACTAAGCTTACCTTAGGACTAAGTCGATTTGTGTAAGATTGTCCTGAAATATTTATTTATTTATTTTATTTATCATCATTTGAGCCGTAAAACTGGACTCCACTGGTGGACATAGGCTCCCCCAAAGCGACTCACAATGTTCGGTTTTGTGTCACCAGCATCCAGTGGATTCCCACGATCTTTATGTCGTCGATTCACCTTGTGGGGGGACGCTGCGCCTTCTAGTACGTGGACGCCACTCGAGACCCTTTAGCCCCAACGGTCATCGGTTCTACGTGCAATATGCCCAATCCACTGCCAATAAGTTTAGCAGTCCGTTTTACGTTTACTGTTAGCCTACACACTTCATAGTTCTCACAACATGGCTTGTTTGGATAACCTTTTTTTTTTTCATTTTAAGTAAACTATAACTTATTTTGCCGTGTGATGCCGGCTGACTAGAATAGCACCACACCATCTCCTCCCGCCGGTGTCGTAAGAGACGAAAAAGGGAAAAATCATACGGATGGGAAGCAGCGTCCGTCGAAACCCAATCTACAGCTACTGCGGTCGCCAACCCGCCTGCCAAGCGTGGCGACTATGGCAACTACTCCCAAGATGATACAAGTCATATTTCTGGGAGGCCTATGTCCAGCAGTGGACTGCATACGGCTGAAATATAAAATACATACATACATACTCACATACTTTCGCCTCTGCATTTGCCTGCTGCTTGAATTTATCACATAAATATTAAAGTACATTCTTACACAGATTGACTGAACCCACGATAAGCTCAAGAAGGCTTGCGTTGTGGGCTTAGCCAAAACATTGGCATTAGAAGTTGAAATAGAGGATATTTGTGGAGGGCCTATGTCCAGCAGTGGACTGCATACGGCTGAAATGTATGTAATGTATGTATCTAAGTTATTTTCCAAAGTCGTAGAAAAAGTTTTGCTACGTTTGTGGTGTAGAAACGATGCCTAAAGTTATTACTCTAGTTACAGTAAACATCCGATATAATATTCAGTAGTACCTAAGTACTGAAATTCCTTTCCGGAGAGAATTCATTACGGTTGCAATTAATTGAACACTAATGAAGGATAAATTAGTATGGTTTTGGCCGGATATCAATATTTCAGCAGCAGGCTCTGTCATTACGGCATATTAATTTGTTTAGTATTGGTTTGGGATCGGATACCGGTATTAAGTATGCAAATCGGTTTTAGATGTACACCTCAAACAGAAATAAATACCGTTCTTGGTTTCGGTTACCGATTTTAAAACGATTTATAAGAAATTCGTTATTAGTAGATTTCGTTTCGACAAAACTAACCAGTTCTTCTTCTTCTTTTAAAAAAATATGGCTTCCATCAATAAATAAATCGATGATTTCGCTAGTGTCAAGTAGAATAACAAATAAGTACAATAAACATATAAGTTTGCCCTTAGAGCATGACGTTGTTCGGTAGTAGGCCTTGCGTTTTGTAAAGTGGTAGCTGGACTTTACAGAAAGCTAAGAGGCAGC
The DNA here is from genome assembly GCA_022674325.2 of Grapholita molesta. Classification (NCBI taxonomy): domain Eukaryota; kingdom Metazoa; phylum Arthropoda; class Insecta; order Lepidoptera; family Tortricidae; genus Grapholita; species Grapholita molesta. Next base: position 14,752,723 of record CP053137.2, read on the forward strand.
TGTGACCCCGGGATTGCCGGGTGATGACCAAAAATAGTGGCGAAACACGTTTTGAAATCTATTCTTCATTAGCTGCACAATTCTGCGTTAGATCACTGCATAATACGCTATCAATATTACACACTTAACTAGGTTTGAACAAAAAACAAAAAATATATTTTCAAGACGACTTCGCCATTTTGAGGTTCAACCGTCAATCAACTAACCAGGTTAGCTTAGCTAGATGTCAATGTCAATCAGACGTAATGACATTTATGACTTAATAAAACAAATAGTTGTATAGCTAGGAGGAATAATGACTGAAGACCGTATCCGAGAGCGCCAGTAAGGGCCAAAGATATTCTGGCTTTTGTAGCCCAAAATGTAACAATTCACTATACTTTTGCTTCACAGGACATTCTTTATAACAAAAATATTAGCTTATTCTGTATTAATTACAGCAACTTTGGTTGAAAACCGCAGAAAACTTCAATTAGTATTTGTTTGTTCCCCTCCAACTTTTACAGTTATGAAGGGTCCAGTTTGGAGGGGAACAAAAATGTGTGAGACTATGACAAAGACGGACGACTACTAAAGTTACATTAGACTATCTCTTTCGATCGTGGTATTATTACTAGCACACTCCGTCTAGTTAAATGATGTGTCTATGCTGTATAGTCAGCAGCAAAAGTAGCTAAACGGATGAGATGAGATGTTCATAATGTTGAGCTTGACATGACGTTTTTGTTAAGAAAACAAGAGAGTGTCAGGATCATTTTGAACACCTTCGACACTTCTGCTGCTGACTGTACAATAACTCAATAACGTCAGGATATATATTTTATGAGAGGTAGGGCATAGCGAATTGCCATCACGTTTGAGTCTGGAGAAGCCCAACTGGGGAAGTACCTCCTTACAGAAGACCACAGCCATAGTAGCACTGCTACCTTTCAGGTATGTGGTGTTGTGTTCCTGATGGTGAGTAAGGTTCCCAGAGCTCCAACAACTTTTAGGGTAGGCAACGCGCATGTGAATCATCTGGAGTTGCAAGCGTCCATAGGTTACCGTAACTGCTTACCACCAGGCGGGCCGTATGTTTGTTTACCACCGTCGTTGTATTACAAAAAAGGTTGTGATACACGAGGAATTTCATTTACAAAGTATGTTATCTTATTTACCAGTTCAATGAAAATACACGGAGCGTATACAGTATGTATCAATACGAGAGGCAAAATATTTAACCCGTTAATGAGCAATTCTCAAAAAGTTTGTACATTTGGATCACGTCTTCGATTTTGATTAAAAGCGGTAGACTGATAGAGTAAATGATGCTGAGGAAGATCTACCATATTTCCCAAAATGTCCCATAAAGTTTATATGGAACTTTCCTTTTTTGTTACCGAAAGTCTATAGAATTTTGAGAATTGCTCTAATGGCGATGACGAATGTAATACTATTTCGCACCTTCTGTTATTATTTACCGATTATCTTTTGATTCATCATTTTATTTATTATTCATAAGTTGTACTTATCTTAACTTACTTGTACTTATCTTAATTTGGAACCTTCATATAGACCATTATAAAAATAAATTGGTAAAATTGCGGGGTTCTCTCCACAACATCGTTTAATGCATACCCAAGAAACTAAGATTGACTATCTATAACGCATTAGTAAAGCCTCACTTGTTATACCTAATCGAAGTTTGGGGCACTGCTGCCAAAACAAGATTAGCTGCTCTACAAATTTTACAAAATAAAATAATATAATTTATGCTATTCAATTATAACTACCTTACGCCAACAAATCAAATTTACGAAGAAACAAACTTAATGAGTATCTAACAACTTTATACATACAGTACTTGCATTTTTATTAGAAAAACGCTTAATGAAAAAATCCAGACTAATATGTCATTTATAAATAGGAAAAATGTCCCTAACCCCTGTACTCGACAAAGCCGCCGCGCAAGTTTTATTATCTTACCGAAGACTCGGACAAAGTACGGCCAGTCAATGATTACTTATGAGGGTGTGCGCATGTTTAACAACCTACCCTCAGATATTAAACATCTAAATGAGTTTTACTCATTAAAAAAATCGCTAATCACGTCATTGCCTATATATATATATATATATATATATATATATATACCAGTGTTATAATGTGCACAAAACTAGTAGTACCTAAAAATTATTTACTTAACTTTAAAAATATATGTATAAGCATATTAATTTATTGTTTAATGTTGCGACGACGAAAACAACATGTAAATATGTAACTATGTTCTCGGGTTAGTGATTGTTTGTCTTTTATGAGAATAAATGTCTTTACACCTACTTAAGTCGGTTAACACTTCCCATATCATCCTGGGCAATGTTATGTCATAACAAAAAAACACATCTAAATTAAATTGTAAACACAACTATTAAGGCATTTCATTAAGTGCAAGTTATTATTTTTAAAACTACTCAGATAATTTAGCAGAAGTATCAGCCGAATTATGTTTAAATTATCGTGAAAACAGTGCCCATTAATACATTATCAATATCTTAGATGTCACGTCAATGTCAATTTATTTTTCTTAACAACATTGACAAATGAGGATGGCTTGCCAGCTTGACAATTTTTTGTTAACTGACGTTTCGATTAACCTTGACTTGTCAGATCTTAAGGTTATAAATAATGAATACAAGACGCTTCACCATTAAAATAGATTTATCATTATCTGAAGCAAACAAATGAGCTTGTATTTCAGTACCTTATTTCTTACATACACTTTTCGGTACGGGCTTTGCCTCTCGTATTGTTACATACTGTTTAAATTATTGAACATGTCTACCAGAAAGTTGTTAAATTTCTTACCTAAACTTGCACGGGTTTATTGGCTTGCCTCTCGTTTAGATACCGAATTTCATTTGATTTTATAAAGATATCGTTTTCGTATTAATTTTATGTTGCGTTGTTTCCCCGCAAACACCTCTCACCTGCTTCGTAACGTGTTGTTGTTCAGTATCGAAATAATAATTAAATATTTCGGGACAATCTTACACAAATCGATCTAGTCCTACGGTAAGCTCAGTAAGGCTTGTGTTGTAGGTACTAGACGACGATATATATAATAGATAGATACGTATAAATACTTAAATAAATAGAAACCCATGTCTCAGGAACAAATATCTGTGTTGATCACACAAATGCCCTGACTGGAATTTAAACCCAGGACTATTGTCAGGGTCACTACCCACTAGGTTAGACCAGTCGTCAAAATAACCACGAAATAATACCGATATACTACGGATGTAAAAAAGGATATATGAGAGAAAAAAGATAATTAAGAGGTCGAGGCTTACATATTTAAGCAGATATGATTACTCGTTTTTTGTAAAACTGTATTACTGTACCGTAATTATATACCGCTTATACAGTACCGAAAACGACCCTTCAATTCAACGAGAAAAATGAGTTGGCGATCCTTTTGTTACACTTTGTATGCAAATGATAGGGACAAAAAAGGTTCGTGGGAACAATTACAGTTCTCGAGTATCTTTTATTATTTAGTTACAGCATTTTTCATTATAAAGAATTATTATTCTATTTTATTTACATACTTACATTTTTTTTATTAAGTAACACCAAACTAATTACAAACAAACAATCTAAACAATGAAACTAAAGAAAAATTAATAATAACATTAAAAAAAACGTCGTTAATATTGGGCCCCTTTGGCATGGTGCCGAGGATGCTGGCAGCATTCCCCCGCTGTCTCGCGATACTGACGGGTTGGGCGAGGAAGCTATTTTATTATATGTCATTCGCGGTTTTTATTATTATTATATAGTGTTTTTCTACTCCCGTACTTACTATTATATTTGTCACTTGCAGGGTTGTGCACACATATTTAAAACCCTACCTTATAGATGTCAAGACAAATTTATTCCCCAAAACGCAAGTTTTGTTCTATACGCAGTATCTTTTTGCATTTTCGATACTAACGGCCACTTAAAAACAAATACATTGCTACCAACCTGACAGTACGTACGGCTATCGACGTACTGTCGTATGAAGCTATATACAGAGTGATCCATAACACGTGATACAAAATCATCAAACTGGCATCTGTTCATGATTTTGAACATCTATTACTATGAGGTTAACTTTGTAAAATAAAACAAAATTAAGCTGTTCCATAGAAAAGGTCAAGTATAAGTTGACGAAAATATATGTATGAGAGTTGTTTTTTTTACATTTTACAATTTACATTTTACAAAGTTAACTCCATAGTAAAAGTTGTTCAAAATCATTAACATATGCCGGTTTGATAATATTCTACCACGTCTTATGAATCAACCTGTATAAATATATTTTATTTTATTTTATTTCCACACTTACAACTATATATATGTCCGTCGTGACAGTAGGTACGCCTGTGGACGTACTGTCAGCTAACGTGTTAACTAAGAACTAAATTCACACAATCCAACTCAGAAAAACTAATTAGTAATTATTGTACCGATCACCTTATTTTTAATGTCAATAGTTGATCTATTCCACTATTTCTGTTATTATTATGTTAGTTTAATTATTATTTTCTTTGTCTACTAGATGAGTAATACATGTTTGCACATTGTTTTTACAATTTTCCAAAGTAGATGGTTGTACAAATAATAATGTATATAACGTTGTTTAACTGACAAGGAAAAATACCCAACTGTCCGGTTCCGATTTGATCTAATTTGACATAATGTTAGAGAGTATAACCTATAATAACCGACACGTATTTATAGCTGCCCAATCTCAACCAATTGGGAGAAATTATCCTTCAAAGTATTAAAAAAATACTAAACCTAATTCCTATAGATAGTGGTGCTCAAGCAACTTGCTTAATAATGGCTGGTGTGAGTAAAACCGAAAGACTATTTTTACAATACTGACCAGTACCCTTACCATGAGTTGTGACATTGAGGTTTTTGATAACGAGTATCGAGTTTACTATCTGCGCATCTCGTTCGCACTAAAATAGTACAAGCGAGATGCACAGATAGTAAACTCGATACTCGTTATCGAAAACCTTAATGTCACAACTCATGGTAAGGGCACAGCGTTTGACCTCAGTCGCAAGTCGTATTAATGGTAAGTGTCGACGAGTTCGAGGGTGTATAGCACGGTGGTTCAGTAACAGCCTATTTATTAACTCTTGCCTTGAAAAGACCCAAATTATATCTTTCCGGGAATACAGACGAAGGGAGCGACTTACATTCCTTAGCAGTCCGCATTAGAAAAGTAGAAGCGAACCGCTTCGTGCGAATCTTAGACTAAATATATACCTATAGACGCACAGTCCCGAACAAAGGAGTCGGAAAAAATGGCCTCAAATGACATTCTAGTTTTCAAATAAGTAACATATAAACCGTTTTCGTCCGATCACCGCGATACTGGCAACTACTGAAACGTCATTAGAAAAATAATAAATGTCAAACTCCAAGTCATCAGAATATCGGATGCATGGAGTCGCATAAATAATATTAGGCACGTTGAGTAATAAAAAATCTCTAATAACAAAATAAGTTTATTTACACTTTTTACATTTTATATTACAATATTTGACTTAAGACATCTATAATAAACAAATTCACTTGTTTGCCAAATTGGCAGTATACCTAGGTTTTCGTTGTAAATAGAGTCTTTTTAGGGTTTCGTACCCAACGGGTAAAAACGGGACCCTATTACTAAGACTTCACTGTCCGTCTATCCGCCCGTCTGTCTGTCTGTCACCAGGCTTTATCTCAAGAATCGTGATAGCTAGCGAGTTGATATTTTCACAGATTATGTATTTCTGTTACAGCTATAACGACAAATACTAAAAACAAAATAAAATGTGTTTTTAAGGGGGCTCCAATACAACAATGTGAAAATCGATCGTCGATTGGGATCCAGTGGGAATCTTGAATTAAAATATAACGTTATTAAAGTACATACGAGACGAAGTGATTAAATCTGCCATTTCAAATTTGCTAGATGTAATTTAAAAATGTACAGTCAGATATATCGCAACGTACGAGTTACTCAAAGATATCAGAAAACGTTCTCAATTGTCAAGGCGTTAGAGTGTATGTTCAGATATTTTTGAACATCTCGTTTGTTGCGATATGTCTGATGGCTACTGTACACTCCCTATCTCCTTTTTCATCAATAGGTACATGTATAAGAAAACGCATGTAAGTAGATGTAAATAAAATAATATTAGCGACTCCGTACCTTTTTGGTCCATGAAAATCCTTTATTTTTGCAATTAATTAAATTCATTCTAAAACACGAAATTGCATCGAGTTAATACATAATTTGTCAATACATTTGAATTACTTACGTAAAAAAAACTTATCCCACTGTCCTTCTTGTGTTTTTTGTGCTATTTTTACATGTCTTAACCGAGCACGACGACATTGTTATTTGACAGCGGTCGGTGAAAGACTAAGTCACCAACTCCATCCTTTTTCGAAATTACTAGAGTTTGAATGTAGCCATTTTCTTCGCCTGACTTTGTATCTGTATATATTTAGTCTAAGGTGCGAATGAATGGAATATTTACGACTATTCGATGACTGGTCTGGCCTAGTGGGTATTGACCTTGCCTATGTAGCCGATGGTCCTGGGTTCGATTCCCAGTCAGGGCATTTATTTGTGATGAGCAGAGATATTTGTTCCTGAGTCATGGGTGTTTTCTATGTATTTAAGTATTTATATAATTATATATATCGTCGTCTATTACCTACAACACAAGCCTTACTGAGCTTACCTTAGGCCTGGTTCGATTTGTGTCAGATTGTCCCGAAATATTTATTTATAAAAAAATATTTATTTATTCACAGCGTAAGGATACTCCCCTCGCCTGGACGTTCGGTGGTGGAACGGAGATGGCGGAATTAAATCGTGCAATTTCTGTGCACTCTCTCTAAAATAGGCTGTTACTGAACCAGCGTGCTACCCCCTCGATCCCGTCGACACTTACCATCAGGTGTGACTGAGGTCAAACGCTGGTCAGTCTTGTTCACAAAAAAATGTATCCTGTAAAACATTATTACCTCGCTTCACATTTAGGAAAGGTACCCTATTTATTTGATCGCTTTGTCCGCGTGATTGGTTTACATATTCATACCAAATTACAGCTCTCTAGGACAGACAGGACGACAGCGGGGATATACAGACAGACATAAATAGCGGCACTATAAGGACTATTCCCACTTTTTTCGTTTAATAATAGGAGTGTATAGTCTAACTTTGTGTTGTGCTCCAAAACCAGAGTATAACGTAATATAATAAAGTAAGTATCGGCTGTCATGTTTTATAGCCCACTAAACAACGGTTTTAGGCGGACGATCGCTGCTTAGAAACCGTAATGGAGAAAATTCTCCATAACGCCTCTAACGACCGCTACTAAAATATAACCGTAACGTTACTTCAAGGACTTTGGGTAACCATTACAACGGGAACCGGTATACCAATTTTATATACGAGAAAAAATCTTCTGTAAGTAAGGTCAGAAAATAATAATTGTTCAACATAAAATGACATCTAGTCAGCCGGCATCACACGGCAAACATGACATTTGCCGTGTGATGCCGGCTGACTAGAATAGCACCACCCCATCTCCTCCCGCGGGTGTAGAGGCGACAAAGGGAAACATCCTACGGACGGGCAGCAGCGTCCGTCGAAATCCAATCTACAGCTACTGTCTACTGTCGCCAACCCGCCTGCCAAGCGAGGTGACTATGGCAACTACCCCCAAGATGATACAAGTCATATTTGTGGGAGGCCTATGTCCAGCAGTGGACTGCATACTGCTGAAATGTGATGTGTGTGTGAATGTGATAAAGTGACATATGGCAACACAAATCAAGGCCGTTTAGTAACAAAGCTAGCAATTATTTCTCGTGCGAGCGAGTGTTTCTTTAAACAACGATGCATACCATATACGTGATACATCTACGTCTCAGCACGACTGGTTTGGCCTACTAGGTAGTGACCCTGGGATGATATTAATATTGTATAATTGCAATGAAGGAAAAGCAATTTTGCTCGCGTCTTTCCTGTATTTTTGACGCGCAACCTTTTTTTTGACGGAGTGAAATGCGTTTACACATTCCCCAGCCATTTAAGTTAAGGGCTTGGGCAGATAGGCGCGTTTTGAGAGCGTGGCGCAGCGGGGCGTGACAGCGATGTGGCTAATGTAACGAAATAAGGCACACATTCGGACGGCAGCGTTGCGCCCCGCTGCGCCACGCCACAAAACGCGCCCTATGTGACCAAGCCTTAAGCGATTCCAGGCGAACTTTTTTAAATGGATTTTAAATCTAGACGTCATACCTGGCGACAACATCATAACTTATAGTAGTTTTAGTATCCTACGAGCTAAGCACAGGGAACAAAAAAAAAATGAAACGAAAAAAATGTTTGACTCAACTCGGTTATATTATTAAGTTGGTGTTTGAAGAAAAACATTAAATAATCTAGAATAATCGTTTATTCCGAATTGTAATATGGAATCCAAATAATGTCTGTATTTATGATGTAGTTTTTGTTAAGGTGCCGGCACCAGTATAGGACAAGGAACCAATCATGAACATTAGTGCTTATTTCAAAGGAGTTAAGTGTTGTGCATTTGTTGGGACATATTCAATCTATAACTTTATGATTTTTGAAATAAGAACTAAGTGTACATCATTGGTGCCATTACCTTAGTTTTGTTTATTAGGAATAAGAAATTTAAGAGAGAAGAAATATCGTAATAGACAATGTAAAGATCTGTACTGAGGGATTCTTTTTTTTTACATAGGATTCTTGATATCCCAGTAATTCATTCCCGTGGGATCTTACGGATAAAAAGTCGCGGGGAGAAGTAAGTATCATATACACAAATATATACATTAATATGGAGTTTACAGTCAATAATAATTCCTTCAAATGCCTCACGATAACGGCATGGAAATCCATTAAAATTTAAATTCAGCAGTAAACGCAAATATGCAGAGATCTCCGATGTCTTCATCTCATGCACTTAGAAACTGAACGTGTATTTTAGCAGAATCCCAGGTTACATTGTAAGTACTATTGAAACGTTAATAACAAATACCTTATAGAGTTACAAACACTTAAGTAATGAGACATCTGGCAATAAAATGTAATCACTTGGCAATTACTAAGCGGTAAAATGGCGACAAGGAGCGGCTGTATTATGTAGAATACTTAAACAGAACATTCAGAATCAGAAACACAATACCACGAAATATCTTTTGATAAATATATCGAATCCGGGAATTCAGGAGGGATTCAGAGGGAACTGTGACCAGAAACAGAGCACGGGTGGCTGAGTTCCTTAGAGCTGGCCATAGCGTGGTGATACTGATTGTATCCTCCATCTAATCGAGGCCTATGTTCCGCAGTGGACGTACATGGACAAGCAAATAAATAAATATTTCGGGACAATGGTACACAAATCAACCTAGACGGTAAGCTCATTAAGGCTTGTGTTACAGGTACTAGACAACGATATATATAATAGATAAATACATATAAATTCTTACGAAAACACCCATAACTCACGAACAAATGTCTGTGCTCATCGCACAAATAAATGTCCTGACTGGGATTTGAACTCGTCCTGGGCTTCATAGGCAGGGTCACTACCCACTAGGCCAGACCGGTCGTCAGTAAATAAGAACATGGTACTTTGAAAAGTTTGCCGTGAATTGCCGTCTGAGAATTGCACCACCCCATCTCCTCCCGTGGGTGTCGTAAGAGGCGACATTTGAAAAAAACTGATGGACGGACAGCGTCCCTCGAAACCCTTCCAACCGCTACTCCGGTCGCCAACCCGCATGCCTGGCGACTTTAGCAAGTCCTAAAAACTAACCCCTTGTACACATACCTGCCCTAGTGTTTTATCTTACCCGTAACACCCAGGAAAAAAGCCCTAAAGTTCGTTATACCCTATCTGGCCTACTCCCTATGTATAGACGAAAAGCCTTTTGGATATTGGAAAACAATTTTGAATTTGAATCTTATTAAACGCTGTTACAATGCATATTTCAATGAGTTTTCTACTGGCTGATATTCCTACAGAGAAAATCGAAGTTCTAACATTTCGGGTACCTTTCTCTTCTACTCCAATTGAGGAGTATAATTACTTAGAGTGACATAGACAATCGTTTGAAAACGTTTTTTGATATTCGCTGTAGGCCCTTAGTACGTGACAGAACATACCATTGTAATATCATTTTGCTATACACAAATGGTACATTTTAGAAAGGCAACTGTTAAAGTTATCTACGAGAAGCAATCAATTACAAACAGCGTAAAATGCCGACGGCCATATTGGAAAACGATACTGTCGACAAAATAAATACAAAGCTATCAGTAGCGAGGTATATAAAACCATGTTTTTTAGCAAGCCGGAGCAGAGTATATATTTTTTAACTTCATGAAAACATTCTTCAGGAAATATTTCTCTTCTCGAAAATACTGCAGAGCAGTAGAAAGTGCGTAGTTTTTTCGGGAATAAGTGGTAGAAAAAATATTGACGCGACAATTGTATGGAGGGGTTGACTGACTACAATGTAAATGTTTATCATATTCATTATTCATATATATACATACATACATACATACATACATACATTTCAGCCGTATGCAGTCCACTGCTGGACATAGGCCTCCCACAAATATGACTTGCATCATCTTGTTGCCATAATCGCCACGCTTGGCAGGCGGGTTGGCGACTGCAGTAGCTGTAGATTGAGTTTCGACGGACGCTGCTGCCCGTCCGTAAAATTTTTCCCTTTGTCGCCTCTTACGACACCCGCGGGAGGAGATGGGGTGGTGCTATTCTAGTCAGCCGGCATCACATGGCAATTATAATCATATATTTTATTTTTATTTTTTTCGTAATCAGTAAATTGGTTTTTGTAACACCTTATTGCACGTGAAATAAAACAAATGAAAGTGATTATATCGCGAATACTAATTTAAACTCCCGAAGACCACGAACGCTGCTAAAGGGTTCGAAACATCGGGGCGAAGTTTAAATTAGTATACGCCATGTAATTCATTTCATTTGTTTTATTTCATCATGAGTAATTAACGCGGCAACCGAAGACAATATTAACTTCTTGCACGATTTAAGATACATTAATTTACGTAATTGAAGAAGATTGTACCGTGATTTGTATTTTTGTCTCTTTCTGTATATGATTATATTCAAAGATATTTTAAATCGAAAAAAAAAGAAGATTTTTTTTTGACTCGCAGCGGGACTCGAACCCACAACCACTGGATCACTAATGACGTATACCAGGAAGTATAAAATTTGACACGTCTCAGCGGTACTCGTATAGCACAATTGGTAGTGCACTGGGCTAGTGATCCAGTGGTTATGGGTTCGAGTCCCGCTGCGAGTCAAATTTTTCTATTTTTCTTTCGATTTAAAATATCTTTGATATGCTAGCAGACGTGTCTGCTTAATATAAAAATGATTATTTTCAAGTTCGATAAAGTTAAATAATCCACAATTTTAAATATTACTAGCCTGACACTAATATTAAAATACTAACTCTCATTTTATGATAAAAATAGTTAGGTATTTATAACTAAACTCTAAAGCTTTCTTTATTCCTTTGAAAGATACATTACTTTTAAATTAAAACACAGCATCACTTGGCATTGTTTACCGACCATGGGTTAAAGGTTTTAAAATGTATTCCATTATCGTTTAGCGACTAAGCTACGAAAAAATGAAATTCCATTTTTGTCTTACACGTGCTTACAGTTTTTTTGATCCCTATAACTTAAAGCTCCATTGTTTATACGCTTTCTTTATTTAAGCTTTACAATAAATGTACCTTATAAATAGAGCCCGGATTTTATTTTTTGTATTGATAAATCAGACATGTACTCAAAGCTCAGAAAGCTCACTTACACCGTATGTAGTCCACTGCTAGACATAGGCCTCCCACAAATATGACTTGTATCATCTTGGGGGTAGTTGCCATAGTCGCCACGCTTGGCAGGCGGGTTGGCCACCGCAGTAGCTGTAGATTGGGTTTCGACGGACGCTGCTGCCCGTCCGTAGGATTTTTGCCTTTGTCGCCTCTTACGACACCCGCGGGAGGAGATGGGGTGGTGCTATTCTAGTCAGCCGGCATCACACGGCACTGAGACTTATTTTTAATTAAATAATACTTGCATTCTTGCAATCAAATACCTACTCAGGTCACCCACTCTTTGTAGATAAGATACCGATGTTTTATTTATATCTTATATGTCATATTATAGAATGAATTAATTAATTGAATGTGCCATCGGAAAGTTTGAGTTATTATTTTTAAAACGCTAATAAAAAAACTCGGTTTATCGATACATCGATAAACGTTAGTGTCCTCTCCCTTAGACTTTTCCAAAATTGCACGCAAAATTCCGGACCCTACGTATAAATCATAATAACATACAGGCTATAACTTCAAAATAAATGACATGTGAGGAAGTCTGACATCCGAGACAGGGTTCGTAAAGGAGGCGCAATCACGTAGTGTTTCGCCTTACGGCTGGTTATAACAAGATTACAGTCATATACTTGACAAACTTCGGCGGGTTCCGCTGTGTTCGGGTATCCCATTCGTTAAGGCGTCAGCCGCGATAGCTGGATATGCGGGTTCAAATCCTGCCTCGGACGCCGGAAAACAGGTCTATTTTTCATAAGTGTATGTCATCTATTTTCAATTTATTATTATTATTTATAAATAATAAAAGTAATTCGATTTGTTCTACTTGCATAGAAGCCAACACCGACTTTCGGAATAGCGCCACAAACCCGAGGAGTGAATTCCTATATGTGTATATTTATATAAATCGCAGGAAACTACTTAACCTTTTGAGCTTTGCCTCTCGCATCAAAATATGTCGTGTACGCCAACGTATCGACAAATGAAAATAAATATAAACCTAATTATCTGCCAGTAGGACAATTGCTTTGACAGCGTCCGCCATAGCCACAATAAAGGTCGGTGGCGTGGCAGGCACGACAGCACGCGACCACTTTATTGGTTCTTGGCGTTGAAAGGGTTAAACACTTTAAATTCCCCTGTCTATAAAGGAAAGATAACCTGCATGTTCTAAGTAGGATCAAGTCTCCAACTTTTAAACTTGGTAAGTAGTTCCCAACTCCGGGAACTGAATTTGAGCAGACTTTTGAACCTAGAAGAGTTTTGAGAACTTTCCTATTTTAGATCTACTTACGCTCGAAGTGACAATTTATGAAGTTTTAACTTGTAGTTCGCTTTCGGAAAATGTTCTAAGCCTTATTACATTTTGGAGTTTATTCTAAGTATTTTTTTTTTTTTTTTTTATGACATAGGCGGCAAACGAGCAGACGGATTGCCTGGTGGTAAGCAATTACCGTCGCCCATGGGCACCCGTAACACCAGGGGAGTCACAAGCGCGTTGCCGGCCTTTAAGGGGGGTTGGAGCTCTGGGAACCTTACTCACCATCAGGAACACAACACTACATACCTGAAAGGTGGCAGTGCTATTATGGCTGTGGTCTTCTGTAAGGAGGAGGTACTTCCCCAGTTGGGCTGCCCCAGATTCAAGCGTGATGGTCAACGCTGTGCCCTACCTCTCATTGTTGGACGTAGTTTAAGGACATACCCGGGTCCGAAACACAATTACAATAACAATAAACATGCTAAACTAGCTTAAATCTTAAAACGGTTTTCGTTGTGTCGCAATGATTGTAAGTTTGGCGGCTGTGCGAGGAAGCATCCAGTTCTTTGGTGACCAGTTTATCAAAATATTTAAAATAAATAAATATTACGGGACATTCTTACACATATTGACTGAGCCCCCCTGTACGCTCAAACTATGCCAATGATATATATAATAGACAAATACTTAAATACATATATAAAACACCCATGGCTCAGGAACAAATATCTATGGTCATCGTACAAATAAAAGCCCTTACTGGGATTTGAACCCAAGAGCAAGGCTTCATAGGCCGAGTCACTACCGACTAGGCCAAACCTCCTATAATTGTTGCTATCTATAGTTCATCATTCATAAACATGATTTAAAAGTCCATCCAACCAGCTGACGTCAAAAACACTGGATTTGCAATACACGATTTGTATGACAGTTACTTTGCACTCTTGTGAAACAAGTGCAACTTTGATGAATTAATGAATTAATGAATGAATACTTTATTGCACACCTCACTCACCTCAAAAGTAGGACAATATCAAAAAGAAAAGGAGGCAAACACCAGGCGATCTTATCGCTAAAAAGCGATCTCTTCCAGACAACCTTAGGGTAGCGAAGCAGAATAAAAAAATAGAAAACCACAGGGAGGTGCAGGAATTGAGAGAAACATTGAAACAAAAATAAGGCCTAACTTTGCTGTGTGTTTTAAAGAATAAAAAAGGGCTTTCCAAGCTAGTGATGTGAAAATAAATTTATTTCAAAACTGGTTAACCCTTTCTGCGACTGTCCTTAAACTGACACCAGTGCGACCAGAAATCATCGTAGAACGCCCAACAGCGTCTGCGGCGCTACCGAAAAACAATATTTGTAAACGGACGATTGTCTCTGTCACTCTCATGACGCCGTAATTGGAGTAAAAGAGACAGATCCTTGAAATATACGAAGTTCGATGTACCGGGCCTATTTAGAGCGGTGGAACATATAAAGATAAAGCAATTATTCAAAGATAGGCTTTAAATAAAATAATATTTCAGAGTGAATCAATTATTTGTTGTTGATATTTTGTCCCATCAACGAGGGGACAACTGTTATAGCATAGTTTTCATAGTTTGTTACAAGAAATGTGGCCCTGCGTAATAGGTGACCCGTTATGGAAGAGACATATACAAATATGTGTGTTTTGTATTTAGATGCAAATAAACTGTAAAAATAAATGTACTGTTGATGTAGCATTCAAAACTTTTTTTTTCTTTTTTTTTCTGGACAATCTTACACAAATCGACCTAGTCCTACGGTAAGCTCAGTAAGGCTTGTGTTGTAGGTACTAGACGACGATATATATAATAGATTGATACATATACAATACATACTTAAATACATAGAAAACACCCATGACTCAGGAAGAAATATCTGTGCTCATCACACAAATAAATGCCCTGACTGGGAATCGAACCCAGGACCTTCGGCTTCATAGGCAGGGTACCCACTAGGCCAGACCAAGATTTATTGAACAACTTTATATCGAATGTTCTTTAGTGATACCCAAACGCGCGCCATGTTTTTATAAATGACAAAAACATCACAATTACGAACCGACGGCAGTTCCAGATTCCGTAATTAACAGTGATCACTGATCGTGCTTTTTCCAGTATTTTTGGTGCGATGACGTCAAATGACACACGACCGACGACGTAGGGTTGACGATGATTTGATGGTTGATAATATGATTGACGATGACGTTTAAAATTATGTAATACATACTATGTTGTAATTGGAAATGAAACACAATTTCTTTAACTTAATTAGTTATTATAATTGTACATTACGTACGCATTATACTGTCGATGCTAATATATAGTTAGTATATCAATTCTTAATCATAAATATGAACAGCTGTGTTACATTACCTCATAAACTCGTAGTAAATTAACCCTTCACTTCATTATGCATATTGGGTTAGGCTTTACATGTTATGAGAATATTCTGTCACATTTGTTTAATACGCTATATGTTTTTATTTTTGATTTTATTGGTTTCTTGGTTCAAACAGTTTGATATTAGGCACTACTGACAACCCTAGCACTGCACCAAAAATGCTGGAAAAAGTACGATCACTGACAGCCCGTTCACACAGGGTTTCCGTTTTATTGTTCCGTTTTATCGTATCAGTTTTTTTTCATTGATGGCGTATGGAGTTGTATGAGCGACTTCACATATGACACAGTATTCAGTATACAGTAAAAAATGTTGGTCCGCTAAATTATGACATTCCGTTTTGTTATCGAATACTGGATGAACGGAATACGTATCCGTCGTGTATCCGTACGTTTTTACTGCGTATTTATACATTAGGGAGACTATGTGAACTGTCTCTAAGTTAATGTCGGATACTTTGAACGCTATACGGTGCTTATGTGTGAACAAAGCATAATTTTTTGTTGAATCCGTTAAAACGAGCACCGTAAATACGGAGATTCTGTGTGAACGGGCTCTGATAATTAACACGAACATGCATGCATCTGTCAGGAATTCTTTTACTCAAATTTAATTGTTTTCGTAAGTTTGTATTCATGAAGCCTTTACAGTATTATTAAGTACGGCTCCAACTGTATTATTTATTAACTGTATTATATATTATTTATTATTTATAGGTCGATTTGTGTCAGATTGTCCCGAAATATTTATTTATATTTACTCATAAACTAGGAATTTAGTCAACTTTGAAATTTAGGTGTGAACAGAAATAGCAATGTGTACAGTAGCCATTATATACCGGGTGATCAATCCAAATGGGTCAGTGGGGGAAGTCAGAAACTATGAAATATAAATCTGAAATCGAAGCCATGGTTCCTAAGAACAGATTTCGCTCTCTCATAGTTTCTGACTTCCTCCCACTGACCCATTTGGATTGATCACCCTGTAGGTATATCAGATTTTAAGTAAACATGGTTGTTCACATTACAACTATTACTTAAAACGGGATAGTTGCCATGTATGTTAATTAATGAGTTTCCGATATTTCAGCACTGTTGCATACGCCATCCTCACGGGGAATAACTGAAGTACTGCGAGATAACGGTGGTCAAACCATACTCCCTAGCGATCTGTCCTCTTTCCGATGCGGTTTGTTTGTTGAATGTCACTTTCACTACTACCGTTCACATTCTCGATCGCAATCACGATAAACACTGTGTCATGTCGCCAAATACTTGACAGTGGAAACCTAGGAGGATATAACCAATATGGAGTAGCCATTAACAAGCGTTCCCCTCTGCCAAAATTACTCGGCCGCCGGTGATAATTCTTGAACTTGTGTGGATATAGTTTATGCTAGTGTTTGATAAATTTTGTCGTGTGCGTGTGTAGCGACGCACGAAAAAAATGCATCAGTGTTAACATTATTTATGTGTGTTCCCCCCCCCCCCCCTCCCGCCGAAAACGGCAGAAATTTCCGATGTGTCGGCTCCATATTGGTTATATCCTCCTAGGTGGAAACCCATCGTCCCGGTTGAAGTTTTTATACTTTTGATGTTCTATTGCTTCTTTAAGATAAAATAAACAAAATGCAATGCGAATGAAAGCGAAAACTATCTTAAGTTGGAAAATAGATTGCCGTCGCACAGTAAAAATCAACTGTAAAAGATTCTGGAATGCCACGGAACTAGCATCCCTTCTCGATATAACAAATCTTTCTCAATCCGTCGAAACAGATTCTGTCGGTATGAAGTCACTAGCAACATGCGCACTATATTTTTTTATGTACTTAAACATAATATTGGACCCGGGTATGTCCTTAAACTACGTCCAACAATGAGATGTAGGGCACAGCGAAGTACCATCACGCTCGAGTTCGGAGAAGTCCAACTGGGGAAGTACCTCCTCCTTACAGAAGACCACAGCCATAATAGCACTGCTACCTTTCAGGTATGTAGTGTTGTGTTCCTGATGGTGAGTAAGGTTCCCAGAGCTCCAACCCCCCTTAAAGGTCGGCAACGCGCTTGTGACTTCCCTGGGGTGCCCATGGGCGACGGTAATTGCTTAACATCAGGCAATCCGTCTGCACGTTTGGCACCTTTTGTCATAAAAAATAATATTTGCTCACGCAGTTATTTACTTTTCATCATCATTATCATCCGAAAGACACTGCAGAACAAAGGTCCCAAAGTTTCCACAAAGACCGCTCCGGTTCTGCCCCGGTTCAACGATTTTCCACGACCCAGACCACATCTGCGATCCCCAAAGAATATTTCCTTCTCTTCCTTTTACTAATAACTTATTATAGCCGCAAAATTTTATCCTCGAATTTAGTATGGATAAATCGCTTAAAAGTAGGTGCAATTCCCTTGCAAAGGTTGTACAACATTATTTTGTTACATGTTTATAAAAGTAAGTATATTAAAGCGATGGTAAAAGGATCAAAGAGTTTCCAAGTTCATCGCCAACAGACGGTGCTCCAAGTATTAGAGCTCGTTCTCATCGACACAGTGTCTTCTTAGTAGTTTGTAGACATACGATTCTTTACGGGAACAGTTTTTTGCAGGATCTAATTTAGTAGCAACAGTATCAAAGTTCACATTCACGCAAGTATAGTTGCAGGATCCGCAAAATGTGTCATTAGGATTCTGCAACCGTACGTTTGTGTGAATTGATGGATTTACGAGAAAATCGGATGCGACGAACGAGCTCTAACACACAGGTACACGCACACAGGTAAGGTGTCAGGTGTTAATTAATATTTTAGTGAGTGATTTTAGTTAGTTAATGAGCGCTGCGACTTCGTGTATCGACGCTGCGGAACGTCGTAAGTGTGTGCACGCACACACCCCAAGGTGAGATTCTATTGGTTCTTAAGAGACACATCCCTCGCAACAAAGCCTCGCACAGCTGGTGGACACGCAGCCTTAGGTTGTTATAAGGTGACTCTTTACAAGCGATAGTTAAAGTACAACTGACCGAGGATTTATAAAGTTGAGATGATATTGAGGATGACTATACCATAATATATTTTTGTATCTCGGAGCATAATCACTCGAGCAGAGAGCTTCACTCGACTGACCCGGTTCACGACCTTTATTTATATGTCGGTTAATATTTAAAAAAAAATACGTTTTGTACAGCTACATATTAACAACCTAAAAACAAAACGAAATGATCTATAAAAGCATATAAAAACTAAAGAAGTCAGTCCTTAAGGGTCGATTCACGAGAGTTGGCACGAATGGATTGAACGAAACTTTCATTGTATGAGTGACACTTGTATCGGTATACAATCGAGCCACTATTTTATTGGTTAATGTGACACACACATAGACATTTTCATTCAGTCATTCATTCCATTCGTGCCAGCTCTCGTGAATCGACCTGTAACTTAGCCCGATTTTACTTAACTATAAGTATATACCTTGTACCAATTGGAAGACCGAAGTTCATAAAGAAATGCGTAAGCAATAGACAAACAATGGAGGACCCGGGTATCTTTAAAATGCGACCAGTAACGACCAGCCAGTGACCCTTTGGAACGATGGATTATACGATCGTCAACCCGCCTGCCAAGCGTGGCGATTAAGCCATTAAACCATGTTTAGAGACCGCTCCCTATAGCGGTCTGTAGAGGCGACCTATGTGTACCACTGGACGTTCCTGACTGATATACAGGGTGTCTCATTTGTATCGGTCAGTATGGGGAAATCTGGAGCTATAAGACCTACAAAGATCTGTTCTTAGGAACCATGTGATCGATTTTAGGAACAAGAAAAATTACTTCTATAGATTAAAAAAAATCTTCTAATCGAGCCAGGTTGTTCTGGAAAAAAAAATCCTTTTGGATATGGATTATGTAGGTTATAAATAGGTAGCAAAAGTTATTATAAAACATGATATCTCAAATGACAAAAATGCATTGTAATTCATATTATTTTTAGCAACTGGGGTCAATTCCCAAACTGAATACACTTTTATTGCATGTAAATGCAATTTTACTTGTCCCTAAAATCGATGACATCGTTCCTAATAACAGACCTTTGTATGTCTTAAAGTTCCAGATTTCCCCATACTGACCGATCTGAATGAGACACCCTGTATATATAACATACAAATACTTAAATACATAGAAAAATCTTGACACACTTATTATCCTACGAAACTTTTTTAATAACATCGACGGATATCTGCCGACCGAGTTTTCTTATATTTATATTATCTTTTCCGGTTCGAAAAGTTATACTTTTAATTAGTGGCGTCACCCGCCGTCACCAAAAATAACTTTCTGATTTTGTACTGAGAAGTATCGAATTTCAATTAGACTCCTCTTTTCATTTACTTCGGTTCTTAGAACTAGATTTTCTTCAAAGTCAGACATGCTCGCAGTTGGGAGTTTTCGACGTCATAACAGTTTTATAAATTTTGTCGAATCCTTGCCTTTAGAAAAGAATAAGATAAAGTGGGAAAATATTCACTAGGGGTAAGATAAAATCGCCTGTAATAACTACGGCAAGACCACAGAGTGGTATAAGCACCAGCATCCCTGGAGTGCGGTGGAATACTGTGATCGCCAAAACCCCGGTGACACCCGATAATGCTGGTTACGGTAGCCGCCAGGGTACTAACTGGGTCGGGGGTTCGAAAAATCTCCAGATTAGATCCAGCTACCCACACCGACGACTCCTGGCCCTGGCAACATATAATAGGCGTACACTACGTACCAAAAAAAGGATGGCCAAGTTTAGGTTATCTAGAAGTCCAAAGAGATAGAGTCACGATAACCTTGAAGTCCGGAAACTTGTACTATTTCTGGGAGGGCGACCAGCAGTCGCGACCAGGAGGCAGGGAGGTGTCGCGTTCGTCTCGTAAACAACGCGGTGTAAGTCGAGAGTGTCAGCTACGCAACTTTTATACTCAGACCGTCCAAGAGATATCGAACACGTGCGTAGACATGTATACGTGTCGACTTTTCTTTTTTTTATGACATAGGCGGCAAACGAGCAGACGGATTGCCTGGTGGTATAGGCACCCGCAACACCAGACGAGTCACAAGCGCGTTGCCGGCCTTTAGGGGGGTTGGAGCTCTGGGAACCTTACTCACCATCAGGAACACAGCACTACATACCTGAAAGGTAGCAGTGTTATTATGGCTGTGGTCTTCTGTAAGGAGGAGGTACTTCCCCAGTTGGGCTGCCCCAGATTCAAGCGTGATGGTCATCGCTGTGCCCTACCTCTCATTAACACACTTCCTTTGACACACTTCCGATATTTTCAAACATTTTCAAGGCCATGCTAGCCTAAACCTACCTCACTGTTATGTGACTTCAACGTAAAACTAGGCAAGAGGGATGGCAAAATGCTGAGAGCTGTGCGAGATTAGAATGGTTCTTAAACAGCAGCAGCAATGAGGCACGCGGTGACGACGGAATAACAGAATAACAACCAAGCAGGCGGGTGATGAACCGGTCCTAATGGCCTCCAGAAGCTGTTCAACTGTCATACAAGAAGGGAGAACTAAAGTCATGGAACAGAAGTGGGATGGTACTGTCGTTCTTCAAGAGATAAAGATTTACTGAAAAACTGCCTACCTATCTAGCTTTTGAGCCATGTCTACAAAGCCGATTAATCTGCCGACTAGTCGGTCCATCTGTATTAGAACGGACACGCAAATACATTCCATTCATACTAGTAAATTGCTCATGGTTCACGGCACAGAAAATCCTTTACAATACAGGACTCAAAGTAATTAGTTGCAAGCTTAGTCCCTTCAGTGGACTTTCCAAACTTTAAGCGCAAAAGCTTCATCGTGTGTACCAGTAAATCTCTCTGAAAATTACGGACATGTTATTACAGATTACCTAAGGTATTTCTAACTTAAAGCATAGACATCATCAATATCATGCTATCAGCCGAATCATACTTCGTAGGACGTCGTCACACAGGCATCGGTTGGAAGCGACCTGTATCCAGCATCTTACGGCGACCATTATAAGGTATCCTAAAAAAGAACTTTCTATTTTTTGTTTGATCACTTTGGCCGTGAGATTTACACGAGCTTTAGCTTAGCCGGGGAAAGACAGTCAGACAGACATATCGAAACTATGAGGGTTGCTAGTTGACTATGGAAAAAGATACAAGTACAGTCAGCAGCAGAAGTGGCTAAGCGGTTGAGGTGTTCAAAATGAGGTCAACATATCTCTATTGTCAAGAGAATAAGAGCGCGTATAGGTCATTTTGAACACTTCACCCGCACTGTCACCTTTGCTAATGACTGCACAACGAGATCTATAAGTTAACTTAGCTAACTGATATTTTCCGATATAAAATTTCATATAAATAATCTCGGGCCCTTGAGCGTGACATTTCATCCAAGACCGAATACCTAATTTCGCTGCTTATTTCATAGTTATACATACACATACTCGTTAATCTTCATGATTTCTACATCGTTATGCAGAAAATGTATATACAAGTGGCTTTTAAATTTCAAATTCATATTAGATCAAAGGAGGTTTATTTTTCTCTCATATTCAAAGGATAAATAAATATAAGGAACTCTCTTTGAGATAGCTTAACGGTAAACTTAAATCAGGAGAAAAGTCGTTGGAGCGGCGGTCAGAAGTTTAACTTCAGTACTTGTTTATGTCGTGTTTTATGCGACAGGGTACCCCTTGTTGGGAAATTGAGGAATTTAATATATTATGACATTATGTTCCTTATAGGCTTCGAGGTATGTGGTTGCAGGTTTGGCTACGAGAGGCACGGAATCTCGTAAAGGTTTACATTCCCAGCCAGCGGCCAGCATAATCCTCTTTATTAATTGCTATTCCACATATATATTGGTGACATAGTACCATGGGGTTTGGCCATAAAAAAAATATGGATCACATTTGCTGGTTGTTACTATGACATTCTGTTACTATGCCTATTAAAAATAATAATCAATTTATGGTAATTTTCGTAGTTTTATTAGGATTACTTTTGGGTTCTTCAAAAAATTAAACTTTTGTTTTTCAGTACTTTTAATTTTGCATGTTTGAAAAAATTTTTTTTATTATTTAGACTAAAAAATATAAATAAAATTTAGATAAAAAAATATTTGTTGGTAGGGGTAAGTAAAGAATTTTCTTTAACACACAACTTCGCTTTATACAAGGTCGGTTGCACCGAATCTTTAATTAGCGTTTGATGATAAAAACGTGATTAAAGATATTTTGTACCATTATATAAATAACCCATACTATGGTTGCACGCGTTATAGCGGAGTTAAGCACTTTTGACAACGATAAACGACAGTCGATAATTACTATCATTTTGCATAACAAGTTAAATAACGCTACATTACAAAGTAAGTACTCCAGTTTTCTTTGAATGAATTTCCAAGATTCATCCATACACAGTTTTCATTTAAGTATTTTAGAGGAGAACACTTTTTACTAAAGATGGTGATCCAGCGAAATATATGCAATGTAAATACATGATATACAGTTGTATAAGGTCTCGTAAGGATGGGACTCCGGACAGTAGTGAAACACAGGACTCACGAGTACAACTATTTATTCATTAAAACTGGATATATATAGACTTATGAATCTAGGTTACATGTTTTAGGCGGGGATGGTTACACGTGGAAGGTGTCATATGTCTTGACCTCCATTCCTTATATAAAGGAGAGTCATCTTACATGACTCTCCATATATGGACTACATTCCTAACCTAATATGGAGGAGAGTCATATTACATGCTTCTCCTTATATGTACGTACATTCCAGTCTGATATTAATAAGGAGTTATTTTGACAAAAGTTAAATTCGGAGTATTTAAGACTGTCTATAACACGCTGTTGAGTGGTGCCGGGGGGGCTGATTTGGCGCGCCTCAAAGCCTTAAAACGAGCAGAGTCTGGAGCGTGGTTACATGCCTTACCTTCGCCTCAACTTGGAACGCTCTTAGATAATGACTCTTTGAGAATTGCAGCGGCTCTTAGGTTGGAGACGAAGGTATGTGAGGCTCATCGCTGCCGTTGCGGGGTAATGGTGGAAGAGAATGGCCATCATGGTCTCAGCTGCCGCAGGTGCGCTGGGCGGTTCCCAAGGCACCACTCAATCAACGAGATTATACGGCGCACTTTGGTGTCGGCAAACGTGCCATGTCTATTGGAACCACCGGGCTTGAGCCGCACAGACGGAAAAAGGCCCGATGGCCTCACTTTGATTCCGTGGCGAAGGGGGCGCTGTCTCCTATGGGATGCAACTTGTGTTAGCACTTACGCTGCATCCCATCTGAGACAGACCACGGTTTGTGCGGGCTCAGCAGCGGAAACGGCAGCGAAGGCCAAACATGCCAAGTACGCCGCTTTAAAGTCCGCCTACGACTTTGTGCCGGTGGCGATTGAGACGGCGGGGCCCTGGGGGGTGGAGGCCATTTTATTATTTAAGGAGCTGGGGCGTCGTTTGCGGGAGAGGGGTTGCGATCCTCGCTCTGGATCGTATCTGGTTCAGCAGGTCTCTATTGCTGTCCAGAGAGGCAACGCAGCCGGTGTAATGGGGACATTTGAGCCGGGTACGATCCAGGGGGGGCTATTGTAATATGTAATTTTAAGTTTTATAAAATAGATATTTTATTTATAATTATAAAAATGTAGCTTACACCGAATAAACAAGTTTGTATATAAAAAAAAAAAAAAAATTAAGACTGTTTCTTAGAACTGATTTTTTCTATTCTAACACAAAATACTGTGCTTAAGTCATCCTAGTTTTAAAATACTTCATTTTTGTTTTTCATCATATCAGCCGAAGGGCGTCCACTGCTGGACATAGGCCTCCCCCAGTGACCGGTTTTACGCCACCCGCATCCAACGTATTCCCGCGATCTTTACCTTGTCATCGGTCCACCTTTTGGGGGGTCTGGCCAAGCTGCACCTTCCGATACGTGGTCTTCAGTTCTTAAGCCCAGGGTAATATTGTTTAACGTTGAAGATGTTGGGATCGTCCTCTCCCTCGTGGTAAATGATTACATCTTTGTTGTAGATGTTGGGCTGCTTAAATGAATTCGTGCGCGCTGGCCGATCAAACGGATAAAACAAAGGCTTGATATCGGGGAGAGGCAAATTGTATTTCGCTAGCTCTGTAGGCAGAGGAGTGTGGGGATACGCCACTACATACAGTTTGAAGGAAACACCGCGTTTAGTACCCTTAGGCAGCATCAATCTATCGGGCGTGTAGAAGAATTTCTTAGACATATCAAGAGGAACTTTTCCTTGCTTGAGCAGTTTTACCAACTCAGCTTTAGATACGGGGTCTTCTAGGTACAGGGTGAAGTTTTGAGAACTGCGCTCTATTTTGTTCAGCCCAGGAGTAAGTTTGTATACGAAGAAGTCCAACTCGACGAAGTTCATCCAGTTATCTTCCAAAAAAGCACCTGCATAATTGTCGTAATTTGGTCCTAAGAAAATTTTTATCAATGCGTCACTGGCAGCATCAGAGTTGACCTCGACTTGGACTGTAAAGGGCTTGTGGTTGAGACGAGGTTGTCGGACCGCGTAAATTCTCTTATTATTAGTCTTGAAATCGTCGTCATTGTAGAAGATGGCATTGGAAGCATCAAAGTAGAAGATATCGAACAACGTTACTAGTTCGTCGATCTGGACGTTGTTGATGGTGACCCCGTCATAGCGAAGCTGACTGGAGCTGTAGGGTTCTAAGTACTCTTGTTTCCATTGTACTATAAAGTCCAGAATGCGAGAGTAGAGCTGGAAGAACACAGGGTCACGCTGAGAGGTCTGAACTAGCTCTAGAGCGCTAGGGATCACGGTGTATCTAAAAGAGAAAGTAGCAATTAATACATTTCTGCTATATAAACTAGCTACTTTCAGCACCATTTTTAGATAAAGTACTACTATATAAAAATTGCAGTAATTTATTTTGCATGTATTAGGATCAGATTATCAAAATAAAGTGACGGAATTGTTGATTACTGACAACTTACTTGTCTATTGGCTCGGGAGTGGCAGCAAGAAGATGAAGACCCACGATCTCGTAGGAACGTTTGTAGTCCTTAGGCTTCTCAAACAAGTCTAAACTGGTGAACCAGTAGTTGATGACATACTCCATGGCATTTGGATCCCGAAGGTCAATCAATGGGTTATTCTGTAATAAAAGTAATGTTACATTGGGACTCAAATATGTGATATTGTGATACACAAAAGGATTTAAGAATTATACTAACCGCTGTCAATTTCCCCAGCTTTATGTAGGACTGGAATGCCTGTTCGTAGTTGTAAAGGTACTGAATATCTTCCACGTGCTTTATAGTGTTATTTATCTGGTAGTTTTGGTTCCTCGAATAGAAGGCATGGTTGGTAGACAAATCGCTGTAGTAACCAGTCTCGATCGGTTTATACCAAGAGAATTCAGGGATTTTGCCAAGCCCAGAAGAGAGGCGGTTCAGTTTATATTCGTTTATGAGTTGTTGGTAGCCGAAATGGGTCTGGTCTGCTTGGATTTTGTCGAAGAGTGCACGAGTCTCAGATTGAGAAAGTTGACTTAAAGGAAGTGTAAGTTGCGGGTTTTGAAGCTGCAAGCTGCTAGCAGAGCTACGCTCTCTCAGGCGGCGTAGAGCGCTTTTAAACGCCAGCAATTGAAATTGAAACGGGTACAAAACGTGGAGTTGTTTTAAGTATGACTTCGCCTTTTCCGGACTGATGTCATCGGCAGAAGAATCCAAGTAATCATCAACAGTAAGCAACGTTGAATTGGAGTAAAATATGTAAATTCCGTTCTCAAAAAAGATACCTTGCAAAGCGGCGTAAGCGGCGTCCGAAATTTTGTTTTGCATCTTCACGCGGTAAGCGTTCCGTAAAGTTTCAATGTTTATAAAGAACTCAGGTTGCGTTTCAAATATATCAGGCAGCACAAGGGCTTGGGTGTCTGGGCGCTGGTAGATGACCAGGTAGTAAGCCAAGATAAACAGGTCGGCGTTGAGCCGGACGCGGCCGTAGGCGGCGGTCTTGTAGAAGGTATCAATGTCCTTAGCGTAGTAGAGGAGGTCTATGTAGGCAACCGCTTCCTCTCTCATTCGGTCGTAGGATATGGAAAAAGTTTTGCCTTTCGGCATGTATCCACTCCTGTAAGTCGACAAGAATACCTGGACTGCCTCTTTGCTCTGAAAAATAGAAAAATAAGTTATACACCAATGAACTCTGTTTATAGGTGATACTTTTCACTCTTGTGAATATAATGGAGTTTTGGTAACTGATTTTAATGAATAAAAATCGGCCAAGAGCATTTCGGGCCGTGTTATGAGAAATGACATCGGATCATCGGATCGGATATTTATCGGGTCCAGGCACCACAGTCTGAGGCTCACTAAAGTGTACGTTTCTTTCTCGACCGCGTAAGTGATTATGTTATTTATATGGGTAACTCTAACGCGATGGTGACGTTTTGCTACGTTAAAAACATACACTCGGGGCTCTGCGGCGCTACCGCGAACAACGATATTCGTGAATTTCGGACGATTGTCTCTGTCACTCTCATGACACCCTTAATCTCAAATCAATCACCGCACCACTCGCCATCGGCAGGGTATTCATCCTCACACATTGGAGCCTGGGGGGTCGCGTACTGAGCGCTTTAAAAGGCACTTCCTCCCACGAACGCTTCGGCTGTGGAATGAGCTCTGCCACGGTTTTCCCGATTACTGTATGGGGTTCTTCAAAAAAGGAGTGTACAGATTTATAAAGGCTCGGCAACGCGCACGTGACACCTCTGGAGTTACAGGCGTCCATAGGCTGCGGTAACTGCTTACCATCAGGCAGGCCGTATGCTTGTTTGCCACCGACGTCGTATTAAAAAAATAAAAATAAAAGAGAATGCCCGTAATATACGAACTTCGACGTTCGCGGTACCGGGCTGGGACCCGATAATTGTTATTTCGAGTAAAATTTACCGTGTAATTGTCGATGTTGGCCTCGACATTGTAGTCCAAGCCAATCTGCCACCAATCAGCATCCTTCCTGTCTTGTTGGACATTCTCCACGAGATCCATAATTTTCAGATTTAGCTCAACGTATTGAGAATCGACTGGAATGAAAAAATTAAGAATATGAATAAACAATAATTACATGTTAGACAATATATGTGTCATTATCTAGGAAAAGGGACCTTATTGTCGATGGCGCTTACGTCGAATCGCGTTGCGTTTGTATTGTATCCTCTTGAACAACGACATAAGCGCCATCGACTATAAGGTCGCTTTTCATAGATAATGTCACATATTGAGTGGAATGAAGAAAATAAGAATACGAATAAACAATAATTACATGTTAGATAATAATTATAATATATAATTATTAAATATCGGAGCTGTAGAGGTGGTCACAAATATCGGAACAACGCCTCTATTGTCAAAGCTGTAAAGTACATGTTCCCATATTTTATACCACCTCCACAGCTCCGAAATATCTGATGGCGACTGTCCAAGAACACTGCAAAATGTTCAAAACGTTCGTATATTTAATATAAACAAATACAATTTGGTTTTCAGACAATTAGCCCATATTACTAATAATGAACATACTTTTTAAATCTAAAATATTATTATGAAAATGCTAAAATACCATAGCAGGCTGATTCTCGAAACGTGAGCATTAATCCCACTCACACACTTCGGTTAATAATATGTTACTGTTTCGCTGATCGTCATCCCACCTGTTCGGGGGGCATCCCACACTACGTTTGCCGATTCGTGGTCCACTCAAAAACGCGTTTACCCCAGCGGTTGTCGGATCTTCGTCCGAATACGGCAAGCAGTGCCACTTCGGCGTGCTAAATTTTTGAGCTATGTCGATAACCTTGGTTCTCTGTCGGATGTATGGATTGCCTGATGGTAAGCAACTACCGCCGCTCATGGACACTCGCAACACCAGAGGAGTCACAAGTACGTTGCCGGCCTTTAAGATCCCTATACGCTCTTTTCTTGAAGGTTTGGATGTCATTACAACTGCCATTACCACCTACCATTTTGAATTTGTATTCGTCGGGAATTTGCATACCAAATATAACTGAGTGCGTCGCGGCGCGCGCGTGCCTGTGTGTGATTCACCAAGTTATTCTTTATTCATTAGTTAGTCATTACCGACGCGTGACAAATCTTAACAAAACAATATTCTTACCAGACTTAAGTTGAACACCGACGGAAGCCACTACACATATAGCAGCAAGAGCTACTAGAACAGTCTTCATCTTTCTCTAGTCGGACCTCAACTGTGTGGTACTCAGACCGGCTCTTATAGTCGACCGACCTGTTGCTAACACCTGGCACTATTTAGTTTAGACTATATAAATACCGTATAATGAATTATTGACGTAGTCCGAGGTATTTTTTAAATGCTATGAGTTGTATAGTGCAAGTGCATAACGTACGTCGGTGTCTTGTCACCATTAATGTGCCTGATCTTCTTGAGCCAACCGGCATGGTCAGAGAGGCAAGAAGCCTGATTGGGTGTCTTTGGTTCCTTGGAGCTTGGGACGGATGCACGGAGCTGGTGCATGTGGGATGATAACTATGTAGACACACCACCGCCGTCCAATCTACAACGAACTAGTAAAAGCGGGCGCAGTGTGTTGTCCGGGGCAAAATTTGAACCTGCACCTTCAATATTCACGGCGCCCTAAAGGATGACTTACACCATCGCCCTTCCTACACGTCGACCTTACGAGCCTTAGCCCACCGTCGACGCACCGGTGTGGCCCGGGCCCGAGCAGCCCGACACTCGAATATTAACATTAACACGGGCGTCGTCCATCCGGTGATTTTTGCGGGTAGACGATCATCACACGCCAGTTGATATCGCGTCTACGTCACATCGCCTTCCCATTACCGCGCTGAGCAGAGCCTTTTATTGTAACGGCCGTCGCACGCCCGGCCCGTGCCCGGACCGAGTGGCTCGGAGGGCTCGGTGGTCACCTGATTCATTCCATACATAATGTCGCGACGGTGGCCACGGGTCGGACGCGGGCCGGTGTAACGTGATTCAATCTTTAGACCCGGTCGGACGAAATTTTCAAAGTATGAACCTCAACTATGACTAAGGCAAATTACGTGATTGCCCTTTTGAATCACTTTTGATATATTATATAGCAAGAGAGATGGTGCTGCCATCTTCATTTGTTGCTAGTTATATAGATAACGTACAGTCAAACAAATTTGAATTATGTTTGCCGAAGTCTTATTGTTCTTGAGCTGTTATATAAGAGCCATCCTAATCTCGTACCCGGACTCAGTGATTGTCCGAAAATGCGACCAAAAACCCTTCAGGGCGGGGGAGTAGACTCCGATCGTCCACCTGTCAGGCGAGGCGAATATAGCATTGAACACAGCGATACCTCGGTCTGGCTACCTGGTTCAACGTATTTCCCTGGCTATTCAACGCGGGAATGCGGCGGCCATCTTGGGAACGTTTGAGCCGGGTACGTATCAGGCTAGACACTAGTTTAGACGTTCATTTTATTTTATTTTATTTAGGATAAATTTTATTGTTAGTTTTAATTATGAATTGTGTGATATATACATAGATGACCTAGGAGGAATAATTACTGGATCCGCGAGCGCCAGTAAAGGACAAATGATGTTTTGGCTTTTGCAGCCCAAAATGTAACAATTCACTATAGTTTTGCTTTGCAGAATATTCTACTCGTAATAACAAAAATATTAGTTTATTATGTATTAATTAGCGCAACTTCGGTTGAAAACACAAGAATACTCCATTCTTATTGTTTGTAACCCCCCAACTTTGACTTTTTTATGATAAAGGTGGCAAACGAGCAGGCGGATTGCCTGATAGTAATCAATTACCTCCGCCCATGGGCACCCACAACACCAGGGGAGTCACAACCATGTTGCCGGCCTTTAAGATAGGAGTACGCTCTTTTCTTGAAGGTATGAGGGTCAAAAAATACCGCTGACGGCAAATCATTCCACAGTGTTGATGTGCGAGGCAGGAACTTTCTATAAAAACGCACAGTTACATTTGGTAGGTTTTATACTGTAACTAGTTAAGTACTTGTAGTTATCATAATACGATTGTAATTTCTGTATATAAATGTATATTTCGTAGGTGTTTTGGGTGTGTAAACATTATTTTCTTGTTTTTCTGACGTAAATAAAATAACCACATTATACAAAATAAAAAACAAATTCGA
This sequence comes from Grapholita molesta, assembly GCA_022674325.2. Classification (NCBI taxonomy): domain Eukaryota; kingdom Metazoa; phylum Arthropoda; class Insecta; order Lepidoptera; family Tortricidae; genus Grapholita; species Grapholita molesta. The sequence continues at coordinate 14,783,634 of CP053137.2, forward strand.
ATTACAATTCCTTCAGTGTTTATCCAGTTGACTTACGAAATGTCATGCGCTAATTGCAATTTAATGCTATTATAGATGCAAATTTACAGTTGTTAGTCATAACATAAATACTTTAGGAATTATAACTGGATGCAGAACCATTCAATAATCTTATTATTTTGATTAATAGTACATTACTACAGAGGCCGGAAAGTAAGGGGTTGCCGGCCGAGTATATGTAGACGGCCGAACGCAGTGAGGACGGATTTTTACGAGGACGACAATCCCTTTTGACGCCGAGGTATGTATAGTTCTTTTCTCAAACATGCAATACAATAATTAATAATAACTCCAAGAAGTAGAAATTAAATTTTCAGAAAAAACTAAAGTAAACATGCCAAATGTAACAGAAAAATGATATGATATGATATTTTGATTATTGTTTTAATAGGCGTAGGGACAGAATGTCATAAAATCACCAATATTTTTTTAATGTCTAATCTCCAAGATGCTGTCACAAATCTATGTGAAATGTCATTTAAAAAAAGAGGACCTTACGGGCCTTAGGCCGGCAATGTCAACCTTAACGACCTCTCGTGCCACTCGTCTAGCCAACCCTGCAACCACATACTTTGAAGCCTATTATAAGGAGCATAATGTCAACAATGTAGTGCATGGTTAATGTCAGAAAATATATGACATTACCTATGATAAGGGACCTTATTGTCGATGGCGCTTACGCCGTTGTTCACGGTGTCGCAATACAAACGCAACGCGGTTCGACGTAAGCGCCATCGACAATAAGGTCCCTTTTGCTAGATAATGTCACATATGTTTATTTAGCTGCACACTTGTCGGGCGAAGCCATAAACGGCCATAAATATTCATATTACACACTAAACAACTTTATTGAACCAAAAACAATAGTTGATTGTGTCACAAGAGCGCAAATAGATATATTTACGACGTGGGCGTACATTAAATGTCATCAAGGGTAATGACGTTACCATCTCGTAGTTTTAATACAGTTATTGTATTTTTTAAATACAAAAATACATGGAACTAACATCGATTCCATATTTCTGAAGGACGGTCGAATCTATATCCATGTTCATCTATTTATACTATGTGCTATCCACGGGCCATATCATAGCCACGGGCCTCCCTATAGACTTCCACAGAGATCTCTGAGCCATAGAAGTTATAATGCCGTAATCGTCATGCTTATTGGCAGTCACTGGTTAGGAGGTTTTAATACGTAAATATATACCTAAATATAAATAAATATTACAAGACATCCTTACACAAATTGACTGAGCCCCACGGTAAGCTTAAGAAGGCTTGTGTTGTAACTCAGTCAACGATATAATATGTCATATACAAAACTTATATACACAGAAAAGACCCGTGACACAAGAAAAATATCTGCGCATCATACAAATAAATGCCCTTACTGGGATTTGAACCCAGGAGCGTCGGCTTCACAGGCAGGGTAGACACTAGGCCAAAATTAATGTAAAAATAATCTTAATATTTCGTACACTGCCCCACGAAACTGCAATGACAGTTCGACCCTTGCCCGGTACCGCGTCGAGCATATTTCTCTTTTAATTAACGATTAACACGGTACTACTCACGTTTATTTAGTCACTCGCGCGACATGTTTCGGAGAACATAGGCCTCCATTTTCAAGCACTAAGAGTGCTGAGTGTCCGATCGGCTCGCCGCTCGCGTCACCGGCCCGTCGCGCACTGAGTAATTATTAAACATGTCTCATGTAAGTTTAAATACAAATATTTCTCTTTTACTACAATTAAGGCGTCATGAGAGTAACAGAGACAATCGTTTTTATATTGAGCAGAAACGTCTGTTAGCATATCATCGTTAACGTCACCCGTAAGGACGTAGAATTTGACACGTCCAAGCGGTACTCATTTCGACCCAATTGGTAGTGCACTGGGCTAGTGATCCAGTGGTTGTGGGTTTGAGTCCCGCTGCGAGCTTGGGCTGCGAGTCAAATTTTTCTATTTCTCTTTCGATTCAAATATAGAGACAATCATCTGAAATGTACGAATATCATTAATAGCATTTATTTTTATATCGTCTTCGATTGTTTTCGTTTATTTGTAGTAATTGTATTTTTCCAAATGATGCCTAGAACCTCGGCTCTTCACATGAACCTCATTTCACTTGTAAATAAATATGAATTCAGTATATATTTGGTAGTTATTTTCTTGTCAAAAGAAAATAATTTAATATTCGGCTGTGGCGATAATTTTATTCATGAAATAAAACAACGCTAATGGGCCACGAACACTTTAAAGTATTTTTAAAGTCGTTTCGTAAATTCGTTTAGTTGATTTATACACAATATATCTACCCATATTATATAAAAAAATATTACTTTTTGACATCAATTACCTACATACATTTCAGCCGTATGCCGTCCGCTGGACATAGGCCTCCCACAAATATGACTTGTATCATGTTTGGGGTTGGCGACCGCAGTAACTGTCGATTGGATTTCGCCCATGGGCACCCGTTACACCAGAGGAGTCACAAGCGCGTTGCCGGCCTTTAAGGGGGGTTGGAGCTCTGGGAACCTTACTCACCATCAGGAACACAACACTGCATACCTGAAAGGTAGCAGTGCTATTATGGCTGTGGTCTTCAGTAAGGAGGAGGTACTTCCCCAGTTGGGCAGCCCCAGATTCAAGCGTGATGGTCATCGCTGTGCCCTACCTCACATTGTTGGACGTAGTTTAAGGACATACCCGGGTCCATGACTGAGACCATGGATTCTGCGCACCAACACCCAGACGAACATTGTATGTTCTTTAATTTGTATTCTTCATTGTAAGTTTCTTAAAAATATGATTGTTCAATAAACTATTTATGAGAAGCAATCAATTAAAAGCGGTGTATAATGCCGACGGCCAATTTAGAAAGTTAGAAGCCTTAATTTTACAATTACTTGTCTGGCTTTGGCTCAACGGTTTAGTCAAAAGACTGTAGGTATTAGTGGCAACGCCTCAAAACAAATTCGTTAGTCAGTATTCAATTAATCATGAATAATTTTTAATTTATTTTATAGTCTGCGGGAATCGTATGGTATGGAAATTATAAAAATAAAATAAATATTATAGGATATCTTTACACAAATTGACTGAGCCCCACAGTAAGCTCAAGAAGGCTTGTGTTTTTTTATGACAAAGGTGGCAAACAAATGAGCGGTAAACAATTACCGTCGCCCATGGGCGGGTGCCCAGAGGACTCACATACCCGTTGCCTACCCTAAAAGTTGTTGAAGCTCTGGGAACCTTACTCGCCATCAGGAACACAACACTACATACCTGAAAGGTAGCAGTGCTATTATGGCTGTGGTCTTCTGTAAGGAGGATGTACTTCCCCAGTTGGGCTTCTCGCTGCGTGGTGGTACTTCGCTGAGCTCTACCTCTCTCTACCCATATATTGTTTTAAAAATTGTTTTAACCTTGAGAAAAGGTTATGGCAATTTTGAAGTAACGAGTCTAGTAATAAACCTTGCGCGTCCCGAGACTAAGCCTCTAAAAAAAACATGAAACTTTTTAATATTACTGACTTACGTCATTTGGCTGTAAATCCATTATTATTAATCCGGCTCAACTGCTTTCGGTTAACACTATTCAAATACAAATTAATATTTTAAGTATTTTTTTATGGATTTGAATTCAAAGCGCTAATATTTTGACTGCGTATTAAAAATGAAAAATAGTTTTCAATTACCTGATTCGTTTGTTATTTTTAGGCGCATCTGTACTAATTAGGAATCCAATATTTTTGTATAGTCAGGAACTTTAATTGTTGAACCATTTAGGGTTCACTTTATATTGGGCATTTCATAGAGTAAGTACACATCCTATTAATGTGCGTGCCCATTGAGGGTCCAAGTTGGAATTTTGAGCTTTTAAGCTTACCAGTCTTTAGTAAAAGTTCTCAAACTATTGTAAATTCAAATAATTTGTAAAAGTCCTTACACAATCGACAGGAGTGATTTATTGCAATTAACTAGTTAAGTACTTGTAGTTTTCATAATGTCGTAATTACCTAGTCCCATTTCATTTTTAATTTCAGGTGAGCAACGTACACAGTCGTAGTCTCAACTACGGTGTACCCTTATTTTGCCGACACTCTTTTCATCGATTATTATTTCATCGACAACGATTCATCGAAACTTCATTACAAGTAATATTGTTTGGAGTAATTTTCTTTCAACTATCATATGTATTATTTATTTCCGTTTTTCTTACTTCTTAGAAATACTATTCAACTAATATTACTTAATCGATGATCCGTTTCAAATTATTTTACTTCACACAACTACAAAACATTGCAATTAATTTCTTCGACGTATTACTGTAATATAGAACTGCGACGCCCAAAAAATGAACTTTTGTCAGAAGTGGGTTTTTTTTTTTTTTTTAATTAGTACTGAGAATAGTACCAGCGGCCCTCGCTATGGATACGGGCGACCGCTGGACGTAATTCGAAGGTTCCCGCTGATGATACGGACAACCTTAATATTTACTATTTATTCGATTATTAAATTATTCAGTTATTTGTTTTATGCCCGTTTGTTATAAGTTCTTGTTCTTGTTAACCTGTCTTTTATATAAAGTTGAATAGGCTTTTATCCATTTTATATTTAACTTTTTTATGTGTTATTAAATAATTTTAATGTGTCAATAATGTATTCGACATGTTTAATAAATGATTCCAAAGTCTCTTCCTTCTTTATTATTTCGTTTAGATTGTATGGATTTATATTATGTATTTCGCTAAATATTTCGTGGTTAATTCTTGTTCTACTGTACCGGGGGCAGCATTCTATTAGATGTTTTGTAGTTTGTGGTGTGTCGTCATCACATGGGCATCTGTTATTGTCAATGATGTTAAATCTGTGTAAGTATACTTTGTTATAGCTATGGCCTGTTAATATTTGTGTTAGTTGGAAGGTTAGTTTTGTGTGTTTTCTTAGTGTATCGATGTCGTTTAGTGTGGGCAACCATTGTTTAAGGTGCATACCGGTGAGGTGTCAGAAGTGGGTTAGGTTAAGTTAGAACTGCGATCCCAGAAAACTAACTTTGTCTGAAATGGGTTAAGTTAGGTTAGAACTGCGGCCCCCAAGACAACGAACTTTTACCAAAAGTCGGTTAGGTTTGTTCTGCGACCCTTAAGAAAACGAACTTTTGCCAGAAGTGGATTAGGTTAGGTTGAAACTTATTTTGTTGTTGAAAAAATTTTATGCGGAATGAATATTCTTACGTGTAAAAAAAAGAAGAATTAATAAAACCCGAAATGAAAAGCCATGACATGAACTTTATTGAAATAAGTTAACTTCCAATCAAAAGACCACGTTTCAAATTACCTAGTATCAAGTCCTCGACGTAATGACTTATCGATGAAATGAATACTTGAAACGTTGTCTTTGAAATAATATTAGATGAAATGTCTGTCGGCAATTCAATGGTAAACCCTCAACTACATCTCAATAGCGTTAAAGATAATTTATTGTTTATGATATATATAGGAACTACCTACGTAATAGTTAAGACCGAATCATAAACACTTCAGTACCCTTACCATGAGTTGTGACTTTGAGGTTTTCGATAACGAGTATCGAGTTTACTATCTGTGCATCTCTCGCACTAAAATAGTACAAGCGAGATGCACAGATAGTAAACTCGATACTCGTTATCGAAAACGTCAACTTCACAACTCATGGTAAGGGTACAGTAATGTAACGGCAAAGACTGTTATTGTCAACAACCCCTTAACGGACGTGAAGCTCAATTTTCCCGATAAGTAAACACGTCATATCAATTAAGAGTAAGTGTTCTCACGTGGTTATAAACATATTGCGTACTGACAAAATGGAAACTCGATTCTCTCTATCGCTCTTGCGTATACGAGCGAGAGAGAGGCAGTAGAACGGACGAAGTGGTTCTCACTAGGCCGTCAGAAACATATACGTTAAGTAACAAGTTAAGGTTTATTTATTCGTAAAACCAATATTATTAATGTTTAAATACTTACCCTGGTGAGTATTTAAACATTAGCAATAGTGTAGCAAATTTTACGTAATCTAAAATATAGTTACTATTTTTAAATTATTTATAATAATTTAGCTAATTAGTGCCTCTACATCTGTCACTCAAACGTAGGCTCATGGACATGTGCATACTTCCAGTCCTCATTTATGGTGCTCAGACTTGGTCTTTGACGGAAGCTCAGAAGTCGAAACTCGGGGTTTGCCAGAGAGCTATGGAGCGCAGTATATTAGGTGTTAAACTCAGGGATCGCATCCAGAACACCACGCTGCGCTCAAAAACTCAAATAGAGGATGTAGCTCGAAAAGTGGCCAAGATAAAGTGGGACTGGGCTGGTCATGTCTGCCGCATGCCGAATGACTTGTGGGCCAAGATAACCACTCCAAGGGCCAAGATAATGCTCATCACGAAGAGTGGCTGTGCCCATACCAGTTCACTGATCACGCAGGGAGAGAGGCGCGCAAGTTTGCGTTATCGCTGGATCTCTCTCAGCTGGTCGACCAACCAACCCGCATTCCGGATGTTGCGAGTCACACGCCTAATTGCCTGGACCTTCTGCTGACAACCGATCCGGACAGATATAACGTGTCAGTGTCATCCCCATTGGGAACTTCTGACCACTGTCTGGTGAAATCTGTGTCGCACCACTCACCTCCCGTCCTTAGCCCGAAGGGCTCGCGCCGTGTGTGGCGATACAAGTCAGCAGATTGGGACGAGATGCGGCATTTCTTTGCATCCTATCCTTGGCAGCCAACTTGTTTCAATAGCGATGATCCGTCGAGCTGTGCAGCAGCCGTTACTGACGTGTTGCGGCGGGGTATGGAGTATTACATCCCCTACTCTGACGTAGCTGTTGGTGGCGCAGCTCGCCCGTGGTTTAATGCAGAGTGTGCTCAAGCGGAAGCGCTAAAGCACGAAGCGTATTTATCATGGGTCGATGCTCGCAGCTGCAAAGCTCCGGATGTATGCATTAAGAAACAGTTATTTAACAAAGCTGCCAAGTTCTGCAAGAAGGTCATGCAGAAAGCTCGATTCCTCCATGTTCGTCGTCTAGGGCCAAACTTGCCGCATACCCATCTGGGAGCAAAGCGTTTTGGTCACTCGCGAAATCGGTTGAGTTGAATTTCTGTCGTCCATCACTACCTCCGCTGCTGAAACCAGACGGTTCACTGGCCCACACTGCGGAAGAGAAAGCGAACTTGTTTGCCTCTCTATTTGCGGAAAATTCACATTTAGACGCTGGTAGTGCCGTACCTCCCTCTTTGCCCCGCTGCGAAGTATCAATGGCTGAGGTGCGTATTCACCAAAGGGAAGTACTGAAGTCACTACGCTGTCTAGATGTGAATAAGGCTAGTGGTCCCGACGGAATTCCAGCAATCGTTTTAAAAATGTGCCCCTGAGTTGTCTCCTGTTTTGACGCGCCTGTATCGACTTTCCCTAAAGATGAGAAAAGTTCCCGAAACGTGGAAGCTTGCTAACGTGCAGCCTGTGCCTAAAAAGTGTAGCCGTGCTGACCCATCGAATTATCGTCCCATCGCAATCACTTCCATACTCTGCAAGATTATGGAACGTGTTTTGAACAACAAGCTCCTTGCGTACCTTGAAGGTAACGATCTCCTCAGCGACCGGCAATATGGCTTCCGCCGAAATCGGTCTACTGGGGACCTACTTGTGTACGCTACCCACATTTGGAGCGAGGCCATCGAGAAGCGCGGCGAAGCCCTCGCTGTGTCTCTCGACATTTCCAAGGCCTTCGATAGGGTTTGGCATGACGGCCTCCTTGGCAAGCTCTCTGCGTACGGAATCTCCGCTGGTTTGTGCTCTTGGATTTCCGATTTCCTGAGGCAGCGATCTATTAGGGTCGTAGTGGATGGTTGCACATCAGATCGCATGGCAATAAATGCCGGAGTGCCTCAGGGTTCGGTTCTTTCAGCCACCCTCTTTTTGCTGCATATAAACGATCTGCTTAAACCCGGTATCTTTGGGTATGCAGACGACAGTACGGTGACTGAGAGATATTTTTCTGAGGCCCAAACTACCGGTGGAGAGACTGAGTCCTTTAGGAAAGCTTTGGTTGAGCGAACGATCCAGACCTTGAAGGCCGTTGATGAGTGGGGCGAAGCTAACTTGGTTAGGTTTAACGCATCCAAAACACAGGCGTGTTTATTCACCGCCAAAAGGAGCCTTTTTAACTTGACTCCTGCTTTCCAGAATGTGTCCTTAACAATTACAGACCACCTCGAGCTGCTTGGGGTTAAATTTACCACTAAGCTGAACTTCGGCGCCACTATTGAGGCCAAAGCGAAATCCGCTGCTAAAAAACTAGGAGTCTTACATAGGGTGAAGCGGTACTTCATGCCGGAACAGCTCCTAACACTTTACCAAGCGCAGGTTCGGTCGTGTATGGAGTACTGTTGCCACCTTTGGGACGGTTCTGCCAAGTATCAGTTGGCCGCTTTGGATTCAATAGAACGCCGAGCTCGCAGACTCATTGGCGATCCTAAATTAGTGAGTGTAAGGTTGCAGAGCCTTGAGCATCGCCGCAAGGTTGCTAGTTTGTCTGTGTTTTACAGGATACATTTTGGAGAGTGTGCTCAGGAATTGCACGATTTAATTCCGCCATCTCCGTTCCATCACCGGACGTCCAGGCGAGGGGAGCAGTTTCATCCTTACGTTGTGAATATTCCATTCATTCGCACGAAGCGATTCGCTTCTACCTTCCTAATGCGGACTGCTAAGGAATGGAATTCGCTCCCTTCGTCTGTATTCCCGGCAAGATATAATTTGGGTCTCTTCAAGTCAAGAGTGAATAGGCTGTTACTGAACCAGCGTGCTACACCTTCGACCTCGTCGTCACTTACCATCAGGTGCGACTGAAGTCAAACGTTGGTCAGTCTTGCATAAAAAAAAAAAAAAAACCACGGAGTGGGTAAGACCCAAATTATATGTTACCGGGAATACAGACGAAGGGAGCGAATTCCATTCCTTAGCAGTCCACATTAGGAAGCTTAAGAAGGCTTGTATTGTTTTTGACCCGGGTATGTCCTTAAACTACGTCCAACAATGAGAGGAAGGGCACAGCGATGACCATCACGCTTGAATCTGGGGCAGCCCAACTGGGGAAGTACCTCCTCCTTACAGAAGGCCACAGCCATAATAGCACTGCTACCTTTCAGGTATGCAGTGTTGTGTTCCTGATGGTGAGTAAGGTTTCCAGAGCTCCAACCCCCCTTAAAGGCCGGCAACGCGCTTGTGACTCCTTTGGTGTTACGCGTGCCCATAGGCGACGGTAATTGCTTACCACCAGGCGTCTGCTCGTTTGCCGCCTATGTCATAAAAAAAAAAGGCACTCAGCTAACGATATATACAAATACCTAAATACATAGAAAACAGCCGTAACCCAAAATATCTGCGCATCATACATATAAATGCCCTTACTGGGATTTGACCGCTTCACAGGCAGGGTAGCCACTAGGCCAAAATAATTGTAAAAATAATCTTAATATTTCGTTTACTACCACACGAAACTGCAATGACAGTTCGACCCTGGCCCGGTACCGCGTCGACCATATTTCTCTTTTACTACAATTAAGGCGTCATAAGAGTGACACAGACAATCGTTTTTATATTAAGCAGAAACGTCTGTTAGCATATCATCATTAACGTCACCCGTAAGGACGTAGAAATAGAAAAATTTGACACGTCCAAGCGGTACTCATATGGACCCAATTGGTAGTGCACTGGGTTAGTGATAAAGTGGGTTTGAGTCCAGCTGCGAGTCAAATTTTTCTATTTTTCTTTCGATTTAAATACAGAGACAATCATCTGACGACGAATATCATTAATCGCGCTAGCGCTGCTGAATATTCTTATAGTAGCATTTATTTTTATATTGTCTTTCGTTGTTTTCGTTTATTTGTAGTAATTGTATTTTTCCAAATGATGCCTAGAACCTCGGCTCTTCACATGAACCTCATTTCACTTGTAAATAAATATGAATTCAGTATATATTTGGTAGTTATTTTCTTGTCAAAAGAAAATAATTTAATATTCGGCTGTGGCGATAATTTTATTCATGAAATAAAACAAAGCTAATGGGCCACGAACACTTTAAAGTATTTTTAAAGTCGTTTCGTAAATTCGTTTAGTTGATTTATTTTTTTATATCACAATATATCTACCCATATTATATAAAAAAATATTACTTTTTCACTATCAATTACATACATACATTTCAGCCGTATGCAGTCTACTGCTGGACATAGGCCTTCCACAAATATGACTTGTATCATGTTTGGGGTTGGCGACCGCAGTAACTGTAGATTGGATTTCGACGGACGCTGCTGCTCGTCCGTAACATTTGACTATCAATTACTTAACAATATAAAACAAAATGTTCTATTTAAAACTAAACTTAAAGCTGAACTAAATATTACACAAACTATTTATACATTAAACATATCCCCTCTGACCGTTCCTGGCCCAAAGGTACCCATCACACTTCTGCGTTGAACTGCGATAGACAACCTTTGAGCCATGAGCCATGAACAGGGACGGAACCGGAACGGGGACCATGGCCCCTCTCATGAAGACGGCGACCCAACTCCCCAAGCAGTCATCGGAATTCTGGTAGCAATTTTGAACTGTCATAGGGACTTGTCATTAGTGATAAGATCGCCTGTTGTTCACTTCTACTTGTAATCATAATTATTTTACATTGTATTCTGTACTTATCGATATACATATGTATATTCAGTAGTCGATAAACGAGAAATCCCTATGACACCGGGGAATGGGGGAATTGTATGGTATGGAAATTATAAAAATTAAATAAATATTAAAGGACATCTTTACACAAATTGAATGAGCCCACAGTAAGCTCAAGAAGGCTTGTGTTTTTTTAATGACAAAGGTGGCAAACGAGCAGACGGATGCGTGGTAAGCAATTACCGTCGCCGTCGCCCATGGGCGGGTGCTCAGAGGACTCACATACCCGTTGCCTACCCTAAAAGTTGTTGGAGCTCTGGGAACCTTACTCACCATCAGGAACACAACACTACATACCTGAAAGGTAGCAGTGTTATTATGGCTGTGGTCTTCTGTAACGAGGAGGTACTTCCCCAGTTGGGCTTCTCCAGACTCAAGCGTGATGGTACTTCGCTGAGCCCTACCTCTCATAACATATATATAATTTGTTTTAGTAGTTTAATTTAAGAAAAGGTTATGGCAATTTTGAAGTAACGAGTCTAGTAATATACCTTGCGCGTCCCGAGACTAAGCCTCTAAAAAAACACGAAACTTTTTAATATTACTGACTTACGTCATTTGGCTGTAAATCCATTATTATTAATCCGGCTCAACTGCTTTCGCTTAATACTATTCAAATACAAATTAATATTTTAAGTATTTTTTTATGGATTTAAATTCAAAGCGCTAATCTTTTAACTGCGTATTAAAAATGAAAAATAGTTTTCAATTACCTGATTCGTTTGTTATTTTTAGGCGCATCTGGACTAAAATATAGGAATCCATTATTTTTGTATAGTCAGGGACTTTAATTGTTGAACCATTTAGGGTTCACTTTACATTGGGCATTTCATAGAGTAAGTACACATCCTATTAATGTGCGTGCCCATTGAGGGTCCAAGTTGGAATTTTGAGCTTTCAAGCTTACCAGTCTTTAGTAAAAGTTCTCAAACTATTGTAAATTCAACCAATAATTTGTAAAAGTCCTTACACAATCGACAGGAGTGATTTAATGCAATAACTAGTTAAGTACTTGTAGTTTTCATAATGTCGTAATTACCTAGTCCCATTTTATTTTTAATTTCAGGTGAGCAACGTACACAGACGTAGTCTCAACTACGGTGTACCCTTGTTTTGCCGACACTCTTTGCATCGATTATTATTTCATCGACAACGATTCATCGAAACTTCATTACAAGTAATACTGTTTGGAGTAATTTTCTTTCAACTATGTATTATTTGACGACCGCTCTAGCCTAGTGGGTAGTGACCCTGCCTATGAAGCCGATGGTCCTGGGTTCGATTCCCAGTCAGGGCATTTATTTGTGATGAGCACAGATATTTGTTCCTGAGTTATGGGTGTTTTCTATGTATTTAAGTATTTATATGTATCTATCTATTATATATATCGTCGTCTAGTACCTACAACACAAGCCTTACTGAGCTTACCGTAGAACTAGGTCGATTTGTGTCAGATTGTCCGGAAATATTTATTTATTTATTTATTTATTTCCGTTTTTCTTACTTCTTAGAAATACTATTCAACTAATATTTCCTAATCGATGATCCGTTTCAAATTATTTTACTTCACACAACTATAAAACATTGCAATTAATTTCTTCGACGTATTACTGTAATATAGAACTGCGACGCCCAAAAAATGAACTGTTGTCAGAAGTGGGTTAGGTTAAGTTAGAACTGCGATCCCAGAAAACTAACTTTGTCAGAAATGGGTTAAGTTAGGTTAGAACTGCGGCCCCCAAGACAACGAACTTTTACCAAAAGTCGGTTAGGTTTGTTCTGCGACCCTTAAGAAAACGAACTTTTGCCAGAAGTAGGTTAGGTTAGGTTAGAACTGCGACCCCTAAGAAAACGAACTTTTGCCAGAAGTGGATTAGGTTAGGTTGAAACTTATATTGTTGTTGAAAAAATTTTATGCGGAATGAATATTCTTACGTGTAAAAAAAAAAGAATTAAAAAAACCCGAAATGAAAAGCCATGACATGAACTTTATTGAAATAAGTTAACTTCCAATGAAAAGACCTCGTTTCAAATTACCTAGTATCGAGTCATCGACGTAATGACTTATCGATGAAATGAATACTTGAAACGTTGTCTTTGAAATAATATTAGATGAAATGTCTGTCGGCAATTCAATGGTAAACCCTCAACTACATCTCAATAGCGTTAAAGATACTTTATTGTTTATGATATATATATAGGAACTACCTACGTAATGGTTAAGACCGAATCATAAACACTTCAGTACCCTTACCATGAGTTGTGACTTTGAGGTTTTCGATAACGAGTATCGAGTTTACTATCTGTGCATTTCTCGCACTAAAATAGTACAAGCGAGATGCACAGATAGTAAACTCGATACTCGTTATCGAAAACGTCAACGTCACAACTCATGGTAAGGGTACTGTAATGTAACGGCAAAGACTGTTATTGTCAACAACCCCTTAACGGACGTGAAGCTCAATTTTCGCGACAAGTAAACACGTCATATTAATTAAGAGTAAGTGTTCTCACGTGGTTACAAGCATATTGCGTACCGTAAAATGGGGTGAGTTGGCTGAAAACTGAAATTTAAACCTCGATAACATTTTATTTTTACATATTAAAACTGAATGGTATACCTATATAATAAGTGTTCCAGACGTTTGTATTTTAGTTTTTATTTTATTTTAGTTATTTCCATTTCATAATTTCGACGATAAAGAGAAAAACCTGCTTCACCCCGTAGTGCTTCGTATTTGGGGTGAGAGGGTTTTTCATACAAAAGTGATTTGGAACATAGTTGGATCAATTTTTTTTTATCATGCGTATTACTATAGCTCCATTTTAAATTGGAATATATTATTTTAGTAGCAAAAGCCTTAAAATTTCTTCTCACCCCCCTCTCAAACCTTCTCTCCCCATTCGTAAACCATCTCTCCCCGCGAAACCTACTCACACCATTTTACGGTACTGACAAAATGGAAACTCGATTCTGTCTATCGCTCTTGCTTATACGAGCGAGAGAGAGGCAGTAGAACGAACGAAGTGATTCTCTCTAGGCTGTCAGAAACATATAAGTTAAGTAACAAGTTAAGGTTTACATTACATACATTTCAGCCGTAAGCAGTCCACTGCTGGACATAGGCCTCCCACAAATATGACTGGTATAATCTTGGGGGGTAGTTGCCATAGTCGCCACGCTTGCCAGGCGGGCGACCGCAGTAGCTATAGATTGGGTTTCGACGGACGCTGCTGCCCGTCCGAAGGATTTTTCCCTTTGTCGCCTCTTACGAGACCCGTGGGAGGAGATGGGGTGGTGCTATTAGAGTCAGCCGGCGTGACACGGCACAGCTACGGTTTACTTATTCGTAAAACCAATACCTATTATGAATATTTAAATACTTACCCTTGTCAAAGGGTATTTAAATATTAGCAATAGTGTAACAAATTGTACGTAATTAATATAGTTACTATTTTTAAATTATTATAAAGCTAATTAATGCATTCGTGCTTAATATAACAACATTAACAACACATGCATTTTAATTGCAGATGCTTTTGGACAGTGCATACTGCTGAAATGTATGTATGTCATAAGGACCCACTAAGAAGGGAAATTGGCAAATTCCACTATTAAGAGAATAAAAAGAGGGTTGAAAATGAAATTTAAGGCGAGAGATATTTTATAATTTTGCATTACATATTATATAATTTTGCGTAAACACTCCTTATTCAAATACAAGTCATTTCAGCGTCATCCCTTAAGTGGTTTAAAGGGGGTTAAAAGTTTGTATGGAGATGGAATTAAATGTCAACGGAGAGACTTCAAACGTTGCGTTTCAACTCCTTATTTAATGAAAAGAAAACAAAAATTACAATTCCTACCGGTTACAGGTATTTTTCTACGCGTGTGAAGCCGCGGGCAAAAGCTAGTTTTATTCATATGTACTTCTATTACAAGCATTTACGCAGCAACTGCCGATCAAAATACGCCCGATGAGTGATTACGTAAACTATAAATAGCTATCGGAAATCCAAACATAACCTTAAGTTAGCAAAGTCCCGGGAAAGTTCATCAAATATGGAATCAGCTTCTTAAAAGTTAAATTTTAATATTTTATCAGACATTTCCGGACTTTCAAAGACCCGGGATATATACGTATCCTTAAACTGCGTCTAAAAGAGAGGTTGGACACTGCGAAACAGTGCCGGACACTCCCGGAAAGATATAATTTAATAAATAATAATAAATAAATATTCAGGACAATCTTACACAAATCGACCTAGTCCTACGGTAAGCTCAGTAAGGCTTGTGTTGCAGGTAGTAGACGACGATATATATAATAGATAGATACATATAAATACTTAAATACATAGAAAACAACCATGACCCAGAAACAAATATCTGTGCTCATCACACAAATAAATGCCCTGACTGGGAATCGAACCCAGGACCATCGGCTTCATAGGCAGTGTCACTACCCACTAAGCCAGACCGGTCGTCAAGAAGCCGCCAGCTTTTTGGAATCTTAATCCTTTAAAGTCACTGTGCGTTCAAGCCTCCTCGCGGCTCGATTGTCCTAATGATTATTGTCAAGAAAAAAATACAAAAAGAGTATGTTGTTGGGTGGTCATTTTTGCATTGCAATTTTGAACTTGCCCTATAAAGGGTTAAATCTCATTTACGACATTACTGAAATAATTAATGAAATGTAGCCAAAATCGACCATTGTTTTTCTAATAGAAAAAACGAGGCAGGTACTACCTAGTTATAATGATGTGAAAATTATCTTCCATACACCGAAACATTTACATGAGACTAGTCCCTTCGGAAGAAGCCGGATAAAAGTTATATAATGGGTACAAACATCTGGTGTGGTTCAGTCTCAAATCTCTCAATCGATGTCCAATCTAAATTTACTAGTGTACCGTAAAATGGGATGAGTAGGTTTCGCGGGGGGAGTTGGGTTGCGGATCCGGAATTTCTTTATTCTACTTTAATTTTTGGGCTTAGGTTGCTCTCAAAGCAATTTGATTATATTTTTAGACATACTTTTTCTTCTTTTCGCAACACTAAGCTGCCAAATTATACAATTTTGAAACAAAAATTCACTGTCAAAGTTGATGCTCGAAACCGGCGGATTTTTAGTTGAATTTAACTTTGGTTTTTATGTGATGTTTGCCAAAGTGTTCATGCACCTTTCGGATATCGTTTATATGTATTTTCTTTATTTATAATGGTTATAACATAGAAAACGATTCGACCGCATTTGAGGATTTTTATGGGGAGAGCAGAGAATAGGGATGTACTATATGTAGTGAGTTGGGTCGGCAACGGGGACAGTTGGGTCACGAATGGGGAGAGTTGGTGTTACGGACGGTGTGTACTGGGATGATAGACGGGGGAGTTGATGTTTAACATAAGTAGTCAAAAGTGTCTTACATTATGATAAAATGGTAAAAAATATTTTAAAAAATTTAAGCAGTGGAGGAATTAAAAAAATTGCAAATTAATTAAATATGTTATTTTAAAATTTGCATTTAATTTAT